>JAQSVV010000036.1:0-2771586 GCA_036375495.1 Agrotis segetum
AGCTGGTACTTGAAGAGCTTTATTCTTCTTTCATGTTTCTTCTAGGTTTTCTTTCTTCTGCTGCTGCCCGCCGACTGTGTCGATCGCCCGGACCCACCCGTCTTTTATACAATTTCGCTAAGAAAAATGTAAGGCCTCTGATTGGTTGACCAATCAGAGCGCACGAATTTTATCCAATTAGAAAAAGGGCGGATTCGACGCAGTTAGCTTAAGTACAGCGAAACGTTACCGTAACGAGAGCCGCGTGACAATTTTCGCGTATTTTACAAGTTTTTTCTATACTAACATATAACAAACTATATATTTTCTTAATCTATAAACTTATTTCTATTGGGGAAAAATAAATTCAACACAAAAAACCATAATTTAATATTTTCGACCTACGTACTAAGTACTTCGTAAAACTATTAAAAAACTATCAAATACTACGTAATAAAACATTCTAATAAAACTTACTAACTAATTCTTATAAGATATAACTAGATCTATTACAAAAACAAAGTTCTAATAAGGAAAAGATTCACTTATTCTAATAAACACTATCTTATAAGATTATAACTGTTATCACTGTCTTATCAGTTTGTTTGCACTATTCACATAAACACTACTATTTACACAACGATAGTTCATTCGTCCCGCACATCACTCCCGCCGTGCGACTGAGTCGCATCTCGTTCCGGTGCGGGCACGTCGTCCGTAGGCAGGGGCAGGATCACCAGCTTCCTCACTGGCCGGCGCAGGACACCTCCCTTGGTCTGCAGGTCCACCGTCCGCACGATGTTGTCGGGCCCAGGATACACCGCGATGACTCGTCCTCGTATCCACACGTTGCGAGGCAGGTTCGGGTCGACGATCTGCACGAGGTCATTCACCTTGACTTGTTGACCTCGGCCGTTGGGCTCCCGCCGGTGTTGGAGTTCGGGTAGGTACTCCTTTACCCAGCGGAGCCAGAAGACGTCAGCGAGCCTCTGCGCGGCTCGCCAGCTGGACCTGGAGATGGCGTCTTGCTCGGTGAATGTGCCTGGCTGCGGCACTCGCCCCGGACCCCCCAGTAGGAAATGATTGGGGGTCAGGGCTTCGGGATCTTCTGCGCTGACGGAGACGTGGGTCAGCGGGCGACTGTTGACGGTGTACTCTACTTCAGCTAGTAGAGTGGCGAGGACTTCTTCGGTGGGGTGGCGCTCGTGCAGTGTGGCTGCAAGCGCTGTCTTGACTGAGCGTACCATACGCTCCCAGGCGCCTCCCATGAACGGTGCTCCAGGCGGTATGTAGCGCCAGGAGATGGTCCTCTTCGCAGCTTCTTCCGCCGTCGCCGCGTCGATCGATTGTCGTAGTTCCTTGTCGGCAGCCTTTAGGTTGGTGCCGTTGTCCGACCAAATTTCAGCCGGGCAGCCTCGTCGTGCGATCATGCGTCTGACCGCCATCACCGCTGAGTCTGCGCTGAGCGAGCCGGCGACTTCTAAATGGATGGCTCGCGTCGTGAGACACGTGAAGATGGCCACGTATCTCTTCTGTTTGGTGCGTCCGACGGTCACGGAGAGAGGCCCGAAGTAGTCCACCCCAGTGAAGGTGAACGGTCGCTTGTGATGTGCTAATCGGCATGCTGGCAGGTCCCCGGTTCGTGGGTATGGTGGCGCTAGTGTTTTCATGCGACAGAAGAGGCACCGTCAAAGGACTGCGCGCACAATGGGGCGCAGTCTTAGTACCCAGTACTGTTGGCGACACTCGTTTATTGTTGCCTCGACGCCGGCATGATGCAGCTGCCTGTGAACTGCCAGTATCCACAGCTTCACTGTCGGATGATCCCCGTCGACGACCAGTGGGCTCTTGACCTTTTCTTCGATGTCTTTGGCTGCTCGGATTCGGCTCCGAAGTCGAAGTGAGCCGTTTACGGATTCGATGCTGAGTTGGTGAAGACGGCTTTCTTTTTCAACCGGCTTCCCGCTGTTCAATCGTTCTATCTCTGCTGTGAAGGCCTCTTGTTGTGAAGACTGCATCAGGAGCTCTTCTGCTTTTCTCAGGAGCTCGGCCGTGACTGGAAGCAGATTGTTCGTAACTATCTTCTTTGGCGTGGGTACCTGCTGTTTCACTGTCTTGGGCTTGGTCTTCCGCCATGTGGGATCCGCTTCTTTATTCTTTTTTGTCCGTCGGTAGTTGACCTTGTGCGTAGCGGTCCTACAGAGTTCGATAAATTGTAGGACACGTGCTGTCGTGTACCGGAGGCGGTCCCAATTGGAAAACTTCGTCGGATCAGGCAGGCCCTCTGCAAGCTTCAGCCTCTGTTTATCGGTTATGTGATGCGTCTTCTCCTCTTCGGAGGGTTCATCTTCTGTGGTCTTCACAGGTTCTGTTGGCCAGGAGTCCTCTGTTAAGTACAGGAAATCCGGCCCCTTGTACCACCGATGATCTTTGTTGAAGGCTGTCGGTACGTCTCTTGTTGCGTCGTCGGCGACGTTTTGTTTCGTGGGGACCCAGCGCCAGTCGTTGACTTTTGAACTCTCTTCTATGGCTGCCAAGCGATGAGCTACATACGGTTTGTAAGACCGTGACCCGGTCCTTATCCAAGTGAGTACTGTTCTGCTGTCGGTCCAGAACACTCTTCTGTTAGGCTTCCTCTCGTGCTCTTCGATTACTGCGTCTGAGAGTCTGGTTCCCATTACTGCTGCTTGTAATTCCAATCTTGGTATACTAGTCAGCTTGAGCGGCGCAACCTTTGCCTTGGCCATTATTAACGACACTCCTACTTCGCCGTCTGGTGTCACTGCTCTCCAAAATAGCACCGCTGAGTAGGCCGACTCGCTGGCGTCGCTGAAGATGTGAAGTTCGAGGGAGGCGGCGTCGCTGTAGTGTAGATACTGCCGCGGGATTGCTATATCGTGGAGGCCTTTCAAATCTCCTATCCACGACTCCCACTGCTCCGCCAGATCTTTGTCGATGCAGTCGTCCCAACCCGTTCCTCGGCGCCACACTTCTTGGAGTATCTGTTTCGCCCTGATGGTGACAGGCGAGGCGAATCCCAATGGGTCGAAGAGTGACATCACTATGCGCAGGGCTTCTCTCTTTGTCGGTTGCTTGCCTTCGATGAGTGTTGCAGGTATTCTTGTCATGTTGAGGTTGAACGTCAGCTCGTCTGAGTTCATCTTCCATATGACGCCCAGTACTCGTTCGGTTTGCTCTTCACTTTTGTATAGTTCTAAGTCTTCGTTTCGATTTTCTTCTCCCAGTGCTTCTAGGAGTGACGCTGAGTTCGATTTCCACTGTTTCAACTCGAAGCTGGCCTTCTTATGTACTTCACGTACACTTGTTGTCACTTTGACTGCCTCTTCTATGTTTCTGAAGCTGTCGAGGTAGTCATCCACGTAGTGCTTGTTTACGATGGCAGCTGCGGCTTCCGGATGAGTGTCTTCATGTTGTTTGGCATTCAGGTTCTTTATGTATATTGCTGTAGACGGTGAACTTGATGCCCCGAATATTAACGATGTCATCCTATACTCCTCCGGAGGTCGGTCGTCGCGGCGATCTCCGCGCCACAAGTACCGCAGTGCGTCTCTATCTTCTGGGTGAAGCTTGACCTGCATGAACATCTCCTTTATGTCCGCCGTCACCCCGATGCAATGTTGTCGGAAGCGCATGACGACACCCGGCAGCGATTGAAGCAGATCCGGACCTTTGAGGAGCATGTCGTTGAGAGCTACTCCTCTGGTCTTGGCGGCGGCGTCATGCACAACGCGTAGCTTGTCCGGCTTCATGGGGTTGATGACCGCGAAGTGAGGCAGGTACCACGTTTTTTCAGGAGTTTTCTGCGGCGGCGCGGGCTCGGCGTACCCCTTTTCTATAAGAGCTTCCATTTGTTCGACGTACTTCTTCTTGAGGGCTGGGTCGCGATCGATCTTCTTTTCTATGTTGAAGAGCCTCTTCAGTGAGTTTTCATAGTTGTTTGGGAACTTGACGTCTTCTTTCTTCCAGAGGAGGCCGGTCTGGTATCTTGTTTCGCTGATCTTCTCAGTCTTTTGTTCGAGTATTCGAAGTGCCTTCTCTTCTGGGTCAGTTTTCGGTCTCTTCGGGTTGATGCAGAGGGCGTCCATCTCGAAGTATCTCTTCACCATGTCCTCGAGGTCATCTTCTGTTTCCTTCATGTGTGACACGAAGTCGATCTTCTGACCGAAGGAATTTGTCTGACTTCCGTGGAGTACCCATCCGAGCGGCGTGAGAGATGCCACTGGATGGTTCTTGTCCCCTTTTCTTGTTTCTTCAGTCAGCAGGAGATGCCAATTATCTTGACCGATGAGGATGCGTGGCTTCGCATTGGAGTATGTGAGATGTCCCTTGATGTCCGATAAGTGTGGACATCCTTCCACTAAGTCGCGTGGAACCCGTTGAGATGAGACTTGTAAGTTCTTCACTGTTCTTGCTTGTATTTGCTCTTCATGTTCGTTGACCCCTTTCAGCCCGATGGTCACTCTTCTTGATGCTGATTCTGCAGTCTTCAACTCGTTGATGGTTTCTATCTTCAGTGGATCTACGGGTCCTGTAGCTCCGATGTTCGCAGCCACGTCGTCGTCGACGAGTGTGACCGTTGATCCGTCGTCCATCAATGCGAATGTGTTGATTGTTCCCTTTGGTCCCTTTACTTGGACCGGCAGAATCTTCAGATAGGATTGCTTCTTCACTGTCCATGTCGAATTGATGACTTCTGTTTTGTCTTCATTTTCTTTCTTCTCTGTCTTCTCAGCCTGTTCTGTTTTCTTTTCATAGTGAAGCAGCTTGTGGTGCGTGTACTTGCACCCGTTGACACCACATGGTTTCGTTCGACAACTGTGAGTCTTGCTCCTATAACGTAGGCATCTGAAGCAGAGGCGTTTCGACTTTGCAGCATCCCATCTTGAATTGGCTTCCATCTTCTTAAATGTGTCACACTCTGTTGGGTTGGTGTGACTTGTCTCGTCGCACACGAAGCACTTCGATGTGTTGCTCTTCTCTGTGACGTTGGTGACCCGCTGAGTCTTCTTTGGAGGTGCGGATGTCGATGGTGCTGCCACCTGTTCAGGCAGTGCGTAGGGTCCGCACAGTTCTGCTTCCCTCTTGAAGAATCTCTCCAACTTGATGAGGCAGGGATCTTCTTTAGGTTGCATCGATGAGAAGTCGTAGTAGCGGTACCGGAGCGTCGGTGTCAGCTTGTCCACCAATGTCTTCGCAAGTTCGGGGTTGTACATGTAGTTGAAACAACCCAATGTTTTCAATGTTGCTACGACGTTGGAGATCTTCGTGGCGAATATGCAGATGTCTCTCGGCGACTCGGTGAGACGTGGTAGACCTCGAAGCGTTTCCATTTCTATCATTGCGATTGACTCTGGTCTTCCGAATCTTGACTCCAAAGTCTTCATAACTTCTGAAGGGTGTGCGTTGGTTATGAGTAACCCTTCGACCGCTTCTCTGGCCTTCCCTTTCAAATTTCTTCTTAATCTGTTGATATTCTCGACGGCGCTGAACGTTGGTTCAGACTCGTAGTAGGCGGCGCGGAAGGGTAGCCACTCCTGGTGTGACCCACTGAAGAAAGGTAGCTCGATGAATTTGGGTCGCTGGGCGGCGCTGACAGCCCGAGTGATGGCTTCAGCTAGGAGGGCGAGGTCCCCTTGACCTCCCGCCGGTGTTCGATGAACCTCTTCTTGCTTCGGTGGTTCTTCGTGGACGATCGTCGGCTCTGGTGGCGGGCGGTGAGGCTCGTTGGCGATGGCTAGGACGGGGCGAGTCACCTGGTTCTCCAACCAGTTGTCCACACGGGCGTTGACTTCTGAGTAGAGGGAGACTTCATCTTCGACTCCTTCTTCCTCTTCTTCTTCATCTTCTCTATCGGTGTCTTCAGTTTCTAGCGCGGCCAGGCGGGCAGCAGCTAATTCAACCTGAAGGCGGAGCAAATCTTCCTTTGCTTTAGCGATCTTCTGTATCTTCGTCTTGCTATAAGTCGATCCCCCCCCTCCCCCCTTCTTGCTGGGGGGGCGGAGGGTCTGTGTGCCGGTTGGTTTCGACGTACCGGCGGCGATATTCTTAACAACTCGTTGCTTCACAGTCGAGGCGTCAGTATCACGGCGAATTTCTTTCGATGGGACAGCGGCGGGCGGCGGCTTCATCAGCTGTTTCGATTTCGCACCCGCGGTGAGCGTTGTCGCGGCGGAGGGGGTTACGGAAGGTGCGACGGCGCCGGCGGGGTGCGAGGCGGGGGGCGCGGTAGCGGCCGAGGGGCGGGGCGCGGTGGCTGCCGGCGCGGGGGGGGCGCTGGCGGCTGATGCGGATGCAGCAGTCGAGGCGGTGGCGGCGGAGGTCACGGTGGTGGGATCAGTCGCCGCGGAGGTAGAGGTCTGTTGGGAACTCTCCGTGGCAGTCGTCCCCGATTGGGTCGATTCTGATGTAACTTCCGTACTGGTACCGGTCGCAGAGGTCTCTGGAGTGGCCTCGGACGATGACGGCTTCTGTTCACTCGACGGCTTGCGGCCCCTACCCTCGGAGCGCGTAACGGGCATGATGTCAGCTGATTCTTCAAGGTCGATGACACGTAGACACGAACACGGAGTACGTTCTTCAAGTAATTTTCACTGTAGCACTATCTTCTATCTTCAAACTGAAGCACTATCTTCTATCTTCAAACTGAAGCACTATCTTCTATCTTCACGCAGAATTCTTCACGTATCCGGACTCGACAGGACCATAAATGTACCGGACGGCACATTCGATTCGCTGGATTGGTGAATAAAACACTGGTGAAGCTGGTACTTGAAGAGCTTTATTCTTCTTTCATGTTTCTTCTAGGTTTTCTTTCTTCTGCTGCTGCCCGCCGACTGTGTCGATCGCCCGGACCCACCCGTCTTTTATACAATTTCGCTAAGAAAAATGTAAGGCCTCTGATTGGTTGACCAATCAGAGCGCACGAATTTTATCCAATTAGAAAAAGGGCGGATTCGACGCAGTTAGCTTAAGTACAGCGAAACGTTACCGTAACGAGAGCCGCGTGACAATTTTCGCGTATTTTACAAGTTTTTTCTATACTAACATATAACAAACTATATATTTTCTTAATCTATAAACTTATTTCTATTGGGGAAAAATAAATTCAACACAAAAAACCATAATTTAATATTTTCGACCTACGTACTAAGTACTTCGTAAAACTATTAAAAAACTATCAAATACTACGTAATAAAACATTCTAATAAAACTTACTAACTAATTCTTATAAGATATAACTAGATCTATTACAAAAACAAAGTTCTAATAAGGAAAAGATTCACTTATTCTAATAAACACTATCTTATAAGATTATAACTGTTATCACTGTCTTATCAGTTTGTTTGCACTATTCACATAAACACTACTATTTACACAACGATAGTTCATTCGTCCCGCACAAATGTCAAGTAAAAAGTGGAAGGAAAGCGTGAATGAAAAGCGAAAATGGCCGCTGCACTGTCTTTTTCTAGACGTCTATGTACAGTGTGCCTATTGTAGGGAACAGGTTGGTTTGGACCATAGAAAAGCTACAACGATAGGAGACAATACCAGCTTGGATCATGGGACTGTCAAAAGAGGTTAAAGTGGCTCTGAAAAGCATCGTCTGCTTAGCCTTTTCCCAACTATATTGGGGTCGTCTTCCAGCAAAACTAGATGCAGCTGAATATCAGTATTTTACATAGAGCGACTGCCAATCGTACCTCCACAACCCTGGGCAATATGATACCCCATGGTATGACATAGTTGTAACACATACGTGCTTCTGACCTAACAGTCACAACTGTCAAAAATCAACAAATGACAGCCGACCAACGGCTTTACGTGCTTTCCGAGTTACGGTGGGAAACTCGCTGTGACATAATATGGTCACCCTTTCCAGTGGCTCTGGAAAGCAAGCCCACGGTAATAGAATTGAATCTGGTTTGTTTTTAGTTTGTAGGAGTTTGCCAGTCATTATTTTATTAAGTATATTTCGTTAAATGTGACTGTACTTCAATCTCAAGGTACCTTAGACATAATTATCATTAGCATTTGAACATTTGCTCTTATGTGAATACGTCCACTTTCTACACAGGACTTTGGCCTTATTTATATTAAAACGCAAATGCATAACGACGATAATCCTCTGCAATGATGATACTGATAAATGAGCCACATCATTATCCATAAAGTACGCTTTGGCCCCAAAAAGTTGGCTTAATATTTATTAATAAGATCAATTAATATTCGCTGTTCTAATTATTATTTTTAAGGTGTGCCGTACTGAAGCTAATGAATAATGAAATAATTGCACTTGAAATAAATTAGAGAGCAAATATTTTCACCTGCGTTCTGTGTTCAAAGGTTATAATTACTTTTAAAATATTGACATTGACAGATTTTGGTATCTAAAAATACTTCTAAAGCAATGTTACTATTAGAATTGCAAAAAAATAGTTTTTTTTCGGCTATAGATCTACTGGCCAAGTGTCCATACAACAAAAGGATCCTTACAGGAAACAGATTAAAAAGGCAAAATAAAAAAAAAATTGTTCATATTTGTGGACAACTCACACTTTACCAAAAAAACCATTCCAGGATCACAATTTCCCGTTTGGACACTTCGTTTAAGGACACATTACAATCCAAAATAAAATTGTCCCAGTGACTTTGTTAAAATGGTCAACAAAATAAATGAACGAGGTACTTAAAATATCGCAGTTTGCTTTGTCACCCTATTATCGTCGCCAACTCTAAGAGTGTAAGTCTTAAGTTAAATATTTGACCGCCTTGTTAGTCTAGAGGTCTAGAGTATAGCAACCGTGACCGTTGAGCGTGAGGTCCCGGGATCGGTTTCTAGATCGGGCAAAATGTTATTAGGTTTTTGCATCAGAAATTAGTCTGCATTTCTGCCCGGTGGATGGCAATAGACTAGCTTCCTATTGATAGGGGCGTAAGTTACATGTGGATCTACTATTAGGTAGACCTCATCCTAACCCTTTAGTGATCATTATGTACTAAAAACACCAATCGAATATGAACCTTCTTCTTTTGTGATAAAGTTTAAATCTATCAAATAAAGACAGATTGAGGTAAGTTGAGGTGCTGGACCTTGTCCACGTTTAAAAATCTGGTAAGAAAGCACTAGTTTCTCTCCTTATACATGTGGACAAATAAATGCTTATTTGTTTGACGTGTATTATTTTTATATATGTATTGTGTCTTGTATCTATTCTATTCTATTATAATCTATTCTGGTAGCACGCGCGACGCCTGTAGAGATTAAAAAAAAAACACGAAACAATACTTTTATACCTACCTAACAAAGATAAGTTTCGTTATTGTGAAAGTGAATGAAAACGAAAAATAACAAGCTGGAAAATAAAGTAATGGTCTATTTTCGTTTCACATAAGTATGAAAGCTTTATCATATTTTTTTCGGTTCTAGTTATAAATAATGAGGTGCGAAAATGATGGAGACAACTATTTCATTGCCCGCTGGGTACGATTTATTTAGGAAAGAATACAAATACTTACCTACTTTATAAAGGTACTCGGTTTTTAGGGTTCCGTAGTCAACAAGGAACCCTTATAGTTTCGCCATGTCCGTCCGTCCGTCCGTCCGTCCGCCCGTCCGTCCGTCCGTCCGTCCGTCTGTCCGCAGTTTAGCTCAGAGACGCACAGTGCTAGAGAGCTGTAATTTGGTGTAAATATACGGATTTGCTGTGCCGAAAAAGTGGTAAAATAAAATCTCGTAAAATATTTTTTTTTAGGGTTCCTCCTGTACTTACTGTTGAAGATATGTCACCTCCATGTACTCCGGGTACTGGCCATCTGCTTTATGTTTGTTGTGTTTGACATATGATTTAAATGGTGTTCCTTTAAGAAACTCTGCTGTAAAAGATTCACTCAATAAAATATTCCCTAACAAAGGTTATGGGCTAATCACGAAAAATACGTTGTATGTTGTTGTGAAAGTAATTCGAAATTGATATTCAACAATTGTAAAGTACACGTAAGAAGAAAAATGTCTTCGAATGTACGTATAGAATTATTGACGAAGGACAACTACGACAGCTGGAAGGTCCAGGTAGAAGCATTGCTAATAAAGAATGACTTCTGGGAGTATGTGAGTGGAGAAAAGCCAAAACCTACTACCGATGCTGCAAGATCAACATGGGAGAAGGCTGACAGAAAAGCGAAATCTGAGTTGATATTGGCATTAGATCCGAGTGTAGTTCGTCATGTAAAAAGAGTGGAGACTGCACGAGAGGTATGGTTAAAATTAGAGAGCTTATTTGCGTCGAGAGGACCTGCAAAGAAAGCGAATTTAATGAAAAGGCTTATGTTACAAAGGATGAGTGAAAACCAAAAGGTATGTGAGCACCTTGATTCCTTTTTTGAAGCCGTTGACAAATTGGAAGAAATGGACATAAAAATCCACGATGATTTGTTGACGATTATGTTGCTGTATAGTCTTCCGGGAAGTTATGAAAACTTTAGATGTGCTATAGAATCTAGAGACGAACTCCCAAATCCAGAGCAACTAAGGATTAAAATCATCGAAGAGGATAGTTCAAGAGGAAACGCTCAAGTTGACAAAATAGAAGGCGCCATGTATTTGGACAAACATCAGAAGAAAACTGGAAAAACTTTTAAGTTTAAATGTTTTAAGTGTCATAATTTTGGCCATAAGGCATCGGACTGCACAAAGAAAAGGGAGAAGACTCAAGAAACCCGATGTGTGGAGTCAGACACTAGTCATGACAATAATTGTGAAGCTTTAACCATAAATCATGTTTCAGATGACTGCCGCATCGCTGTTTATGCGAAGCCCCGTCAGGAATGGATTTTTGATAGTGGTTGCACTTCTCACATGTGTAATGACGCGAAAAGGTTTGCTGAGATACTCCCTGCCAGTCAAAAATTAAAATTAGCCACAGATTCTTTGACAACCGTGCAAGGTAAAGGTACAGTTAAGTTATTAGCATGCAATGATGATCGAACGCGTAATATTCAATTTGAAAATACCCTATTGGTTCCCGATTTACGTAGTAATTTAATTTCTATCGCGCAGCTAACTGAACGAGGTTGTGAAGTCACCTTCAAGCGTGACGTAGCCTATGCAGTTAAAGAGGGTGAGGTAAAACTGACCGCTGATCGGCGAGGTGATTTGTATTACTTGAGGGAGCTAGACGCTTCAGCGTCTGTGGTACGTGGTGAAAATGTGGATCTGTATAGATGGCATGAGCGTATGGGACATCTGAATGCTAGGGATCTTATGAAAGTACTAAAGAAATCTGGTATTGATCAGCTAAAGATCGATAGTAACTTGCATGATTGTGACGTGTGTGCTAAGGGGAAAATGGTTTCGTTGCCTTTTGTGAAATCCAGTTCACGCTGTAACGAGAAGTTACAAATAATTTACTCTGATGTGGTAGGTCCAATGAGAGTTCAATCAAATGGCGGGAATAAATACTTTGTCACTTTTATTGACGACTATACTCGTTGGTGTGAAGTCTTCATGCTGAAAAATAAAAGTGACGTTTTGTCAAAGTTTAAAATTTTAAAATGTCATGTCGAAAATTTGACAGGAAGAAAAATTAAATGTAACGGATAACGGAACTGAATATAAAAATAATTTTTTCGATAAGTTTTTAGAAAATGAAGGTATTAAGAGACGTTTTACGACGCCATACTCACCTCAGAGTAACGGTATCGCTGAACGTATGAACCGTACATTGATTGAGATGGCGAGATGCATGATCTTATCGTCAGGTATTTCACCAAGTTTTTGGGCAGAAGCTGTAGCTACTGCATGCTATTTGCGTAACAGGTGCCCAACTAGTAGTCTAAATGGTGAAATTCCATACGAAAAATGGTTTGAGAGACCTGTGAATGTCAAATACTTTAAAACTTTTGGCACGAAAGTACACGTCTTAGAAAAGGAACCAGGTAAGGATAAGTTTGCAGCACGAAGTTCACTCGGCATTTTTGTCGGTTATCCAGGTGATGCTAAAGGCTATAAAATATGGATACCAGAGAGTAGAAAAATCGTAGTGTCGAGAGATGTAAAATTTCAGGAAGGTAAACCAACTGAAATTGAGTGTAAGGTCTCAAATGAATCACTTAATGAACCACAATGTGAAAAGAATATTGTGAGAAAAACTGTTGAAATAGAAGTACAAACCAAAGAACAGTCTGATATACCATTCAGTGATGAACCTTCAAGAGAAGAAATTCCATCAGTTATTCAACCGATTGTGTTCGATGAAAGTACAGAGAATACAGAATCTATTGGTAATGATGATGGAAACGTTACTTTAAAAAGAGGTCCTGGAAGGCCAAGGATTCAGAGAGGACAAGTTGGCCGACCTCGTAAAATCTACAACATGGTTGAGATGCGCAGCGACAGTGAGTCATCGACGGGAGAATACGTTGACAGTGAAAATTTTGCTGGAGCTATTGAAACCACGTTAAAGGAAGCTTTGGCATCTGACGAAAAGGTCAAATGGGAGGAAGCGATTCTTTCAGAAATAAGAAGTCTAGTAAGTAATGACACGTGGGAAATTGTGAAGAAACCTTCAGATCGTAATATCGTAGGGTGTCGATACGTGCTGACGACAAAGCTAAATATTGACAAGACTGAGAAGAAGAAGGCCAGACTAGTAGCAAAAGGTTACAGTCAGCAACATGGCCTAGATTACAATAAGACATTCGCCCCAGTTGCGAGGATTGCAACTGTACGTTTGTTGGTCGCCTTAGCTGTCGAAATGGGCATGGACATTGATCAAATAGATATAAATACCGCATATTTAAACGGTGATCTGAACGAAGATATCTATATGAAGATCCCAGAACTACTGAGAGAAGGTTTAGAAAAACTGAAAAATATAGATGGCGTTAATTCTACAGTAGGCAAAAAAGCTGCAAAAATGCTTGAAGATATGAAAGCAGGTGGTGACACCTGTCGTCTAAAGAAGTCTCTTTATGGTCTCAAACAAGCTGGACGACAGTGGAATATTAAACTGGACGAGAAGTTGAGAGAAATGGGATTGAGACCTACGTTAAATGAACCTTGTTTGTATCACAAGCACAATAAAGATGGATCAGATCTTTTTGTGGTGGTTTATGTGGATGACGTATTGATCGCATCACAAAAGAGACTGTATATAGATCAATTCAAGCAAGAATTGGCGAGGAGGTTTGAACTTAAAGACTTTGGTCAAGCAACCTTCTGTCTCGGGATAGATATAAAGAAAAATGGCAATGAATATTTCTTGTCACAAGAGAAGTATATAAAAGATATTTTGAAGAAATTTACTATGGATAGTTGCAATCCTGTCCGGACTCCAATGGAAATTGGAAATCCTGTTATTAGCAAAAAGGAAGTAATAGAAGGGAAACAATTTCCATATAGAGAACTAATTGGAGCGCTCATGTATTTAAGCGTATCAACTAGACCTGATATCGCTAACGCTACGGCAAAACTTGCGCAGTTTGCAGAAAACCCGCAGGAAACTCATTGGAGGGCTGCGAAGCGAGTTCTTCGATACTTAAAAGGTACGATAACTCACGGTTTGAACTTTAAACCGACGGGGTTATGCATACAAGGGTATGCAGATGCAGATTGGGGTAGCTGCGTCGTTGATAGACGATCCTTTACTGGTTATTTATTCGTTCTAGGTGGCGCAAGCGTATCGTGGACTTCACAAAAGCAACGTATCGTTGCGACTTCTACTTGTGAGGCTGAGTTTGTGAGTTTGGCAGAAGCTATGAAGGAAGCTGTGTATTTGAACAGCCTGTTAAAAGAACTAGGTTTACATAAACTCTGTAAGGTAAGAATGCATGCTGATAATTTGAGTGCTATTTGCCTTGCTGAGGATCATGGTATACATCATGCGAAAAGTAAGCACATTGACATTAGACATTTCTTTATAAGGGATGTGCTACGTGACAACAATGCTATAACGTTGGAATATTTGTCAACTGATAACATGTTGGCAGATGTCCTCACCAAACCTTTGCCTCGCGTAAGACACGAGTTACTAATAAGTGCATTAGGATTGTGTGTGCGAAAATAAATAGGTTTATATTTTGTGTATAGTATCGTACATGAGTTGAGGGGGTGTGTTGAAGATATGTCACCTCCATGTACTCCGGGTACTGGCCATCTGCTTTATGTTTGTTGTGTTTGACATATGATTTAAATGGTGTTCCTTTAAGAAACTCTGCTGTAAAAGATTCACTCAATAAAATATTCCCTAACACTTACACGTAAAGTGAGGATATTTTTTTTCTCGCGTACCCCTTAGTGTGGGGTATCATTAAATAGGTCTTTAAAAATAATGTGAGTTTCCATTAACAATTTTTTGATAAAAAAAATCGTTTGTGAAATGTTAAGCTTTAAAGTGCTAAATTTTGCTCGACTCGAGTGGGGGGACACTCGAGTCGAGCAAAATTTCCCTCTACCAGCTAAACGGTTATGTTTGGGGGTGTGAAAAAATTCACAATAGTAGTATATATAACGAAATTTAAAAGAAAATTATCATGACTAAGTAGGCTTTACAACTTTACGAGTAATAGTCGACCAACTTATAAAATTTACTTGAATATCATATTTTCTTAAACAAAATGTATCGGAGAACATGCTCTTCAACTGCAAATGTAAGTTTGTCAACTTTATTTTTACAGCTTTTATATGTATGTTTTTTAGGGATAGGTAGGTTTTTATCGTCAACTATTTTTAACTAACTCCAAAAAAAGGAGGAGGTTCTAAATTCGTCGTAATCTTTGTTTTATGTATTTTCCCCGATTTCTCAAAGACTCCTGGACCGATTTTGAAAATTCTCCTTTTTAAAATTAAATTCAGCGAATCAGTTTAGTTAGTTCGCATAAGTATTTTGATGGGCAACTACGGAACCCTACACTGTGCGTGGCCCGACACGCACTTGGCCGGTTTTTCTTAGCTTTGGTATGGCGTTCCCTGTTATTCCAAAATACAATCAATTGAAAAGTTGAAAGCTTATTTGGACTTCAGCTTTTTTACACTAAAATATTTTCGTGCAGGTTTTCGTTTTTAGCTGAACACTGTTTTTAGTTGCGTCTGTTAAAGGTCACAAAGCTTTACAATAAAACTGAAAAACAGTAAAATTGTTGAAAAAAACTACGAAAATGTAGTTAGCTAATTAATGAGATTTCTTTGAAACAACCCAAAAAACTTCCTCTAACAGACAGCCGCGTTCAAATAGTACTTTTTAGGACGGAGCTTTTAAAAAATACAAAAATATTCCTGTACTAAAACAACATTAAGTAAAGAGATCGTTCACTCGGCTCGCTCTGTCGAAACTTCGTCTAAAATCCGAAGCGTAATGTACCGAATAAATTACAAAATCTTTTTATCTGTAGATCTGGACTCGACGGCAATCCATCTGGGAGGGCTTAAGAAGTTAGAAGAATATTCAAGTCGTTTGTTCTATTAATGGTTTGAAATCGGAATGTTGGTACTGGCCATTGATCTTCTGCGTTCGGATTTTGAATCATGAGGAACCATAGACCAGCCGTTGGCAGAAAGCAGAAAGGAGGCTGATACTTTTGTGACCTTTGTTGCGTCAATTAACTTCCAAAAGTAAACAAGCATAAAAGTGCATAACAAAATTAGTATTGTATTACGTCATTTGTGTGAATAGTCTTAACGATATTAATTATAATTAAAAATAATTTATTGATAAAAATTAGCCATTTTTTGTGCCCCTTAGTAGGGCAATACTCCGTTCTCTCGCTCGTGGTAAATCTTTTCTAAAAGAATCTAGTTCGTTCTGCCAGGATATCGGTTGTTGTTGCTTGAGACCATAGCTCCTTCTACATTCGTAAAATACGATAAAACGAATTCCGTTTTTGACTAGGTACTATCGGCTTTTTAAGTTTTGGAACGCATCATCAAGTTCCTAACGTGATTAAAATAAAAAAAATGTCTTTGCTTTGCGTTGCTTCTAACTGTTTTCTATATTTGACTGACATGTACATATCTTGTCACTTTTATCGCGAGACCCCCTGCATTGTATCGACCGCATTTTGTGGAATGCGAGTTTAAACAAAGCATATAACGTTTGGTTGAAAGGTTTACACAATAAAGTGTTGCTGTATGCGCCGACAAACAAAATTGAATCAACACTCAATAGGACGAAGGGAAAGTTATCATCCCACATCTTGGTTGCGTAAATTATGTGTTTAGAGTATACATAAGATGTAGAGTGCCTTAAAAGAACGTTACATCATCATCATCATCATAACCATCATTTCATTACGGGGTCGCCCACTGCTGGGTATAGGCGACAGAAAAGAAATAAATAAAAAATCAGGAAGAAAGCAATCAAGTTGACATTAAAATGTTTTAGGTACCATTCCGTACTTTAGAATCTAATCTGCTGTAACACAGAATATGATGCCGGTAATACGGGGATGAAGTTTTTGTATTCGTAAAAAACTATAATTATTATGTTTAAAAAAAGACACTCGTAAAATCGAAATTTACTGCGAACTTATTTGCCATCTTTTCTTCCAAACGATTTATTCAGCTTCACCAAGGTCTTTTTCCTTTTTGTTGTATTTTTGAATAACAAGTGCCTACTATTTTAAAGCAATCTGAAAAAGGAAAAATACTGACTTCATTTGTTCTGTTCTTTTTAAAAGCAGTCCTCTCGCTATTTTTTATTTTACAAACCGTTTAACGTGGGAGTGGCTTTAAAATAAAAAAAAATCGTCGGTCGTACTATTTACATTTTTGCGAACGACGACGACTGTTAAAGACTCCATTAGAAGCACTCTATAGCTTATTCATACTCTAATGGAATCTATTCTGTTTTCTGTTTGTTATAACAATGAGAGTTATGTCTTTATTTTAGGAATGTGAGCAATAAATTTAATTGTGTGAGGTTTATCATTTGCCCTATGACATAAGATGATGAATGTACAATGGATTTGGGTCAAACACCATAATAAATCACTATGAAATAAACAACAGTCTTACTTACTTTTTTCCTTTTACCCTGAAAGATTAATAGGCTAGAGTGAAGTACATTTTTATCTACTTTTTTGAACGAAAGTCGGCTTTATGAAGGCCACTGCATTTATATTTTCGCAATATCTTCATACGTTATGGTTTTTGCGATAAAAAGCTAGAGTGGACTGTGTGTTGGTTTATTTTCATGAGGGTTTCGTTTAAAAACGAGTTGATATTAAAAATTGTAGGAATATTGCACGCAACTCGTTGAAACTTTTTTCCTGCCCCTAGGTTTCCAACTATTTCTATTATCCTTACCTAACTATTCTAATTACTTACCTCCGTACTCCATGTCAGCTAAATGCTGGTTTTTATGTTGCTGGTTTTCTGATTGTCAGATAAGGAGTTGAGTTATTTGTCAAAATTCCTTTAATTTTGAATGGCTGATTATCAAATTAGCATTTTTTGACAGTTTTTGATCTTCAGTTTTGCGTGAGATAGCATACCTAGCTCCCAAAGTGGCTAAAATTGCGTAACGTTGTCATAAAATTGAGTCTCTTATCTTATACAAATCTATAGATTAAATAAATACTTGTCACCGTTGTTTTATTTGGTCGTCACATAACAGGTGACATCATTTCACTATTATTGGAGTTTTCACAGGTTTTCTACAACTTTTTCTCCTGGGTGGAATCCAGGAGTCTGGATCTCAAATGTATGCCCATTCAAACATGAGATATGCACATTTGAGAGGCATAAGCATTTTCACCCAGAAGTAATCTTTATCTTTATCTTTACATATCTTCTTTATCTTTATCTTCTTTACATATAATAAAATCGTAGAGATGTCATTCCTGTACATTGAATATTTTTTTCTTTTTGTATTTTTTTCGAGATAAGGGATCGATTCTGATGCCAGATCAACTTTTATTTTTTTTCGAAAATTTTTATGAATCCGAAACTACTGTAAAGTTGTCGATCAAATTTTCCTCAAATATTCCTAATAATATGCTTCTGTTTATATGCTATGTATTATTACGCTATTTTTCCTGGGAGATAAGCAATTTTGAATTTTGTTGTTTTTAGATGTTTGTTGATAATTGGAAGCTAAACCACTGGATATTATTTAGTCAATTTTTCCTCAAATATTCCTTAAACTGCTGTTCTATTAATAGGATATGTATAATTACGCTATTCCCCTTGGGGGATTAGCAATTTTATAATATGTTGATTTTCAGTCATTGTTGACATTTGTACAAGAACCGCTATTTGAAAATCACTGTCAACGTACTAGCCAGTCCGGTCGGTAACCTGCTTGACTTTCGTGCAAGGGGTCTCTGGATCAAATCTCGCAGTTTTTTTCTCTTTTTGGGTTTTTTTTTATTTGTCTTGAGAGTTTTAAATAATTAAAAAAAAATGTGCATACTTTTATTTCAATATTATTCGCGATTTAAAATAATTACTATTTTTTTTCAATACTTCTCTAGGATATAAATCTACACCGTTTAAATTGTAGGTAGTAAGTTGGATATTTTTTTTTATTGTAATTGTTTCGAGGTGTGGAATTTTAAAGATTAGAAAAAAATCAGGGTTGCTATAATTTGTGTTTATTTATGTTTTGAATTGGTGCTCAAACCAGTGCATAGATTCTGTTTTAAACGACGACAAGTTGAACTCATCGAGTCAGATAATTAGTTATTTTTTAGGTATCACGCGGTATGCTAAAGGGAGAGAAGGGAGCAATGTTATTGTATGTACGTTCATCAATTTGCAGCGATACTGTAAATCGACCCAAAAATGATAGTCTAATGTTTAAATAAACACGGTTCTTTGAAATTAATGTCGCTCAAATAAGGACGTTTCCTATGCAAACTATGTACCTAGATATAACATTATTGATCTAAACTAATAATAATAATGCAATTATGTTTGTTTTTTACCTTTTCACGCATTACTACCTACTGAATCGATCGTCCCAAAATTTAGAATATACGTTGTCAGGAGTATAGACACGGATATAAGGTATCTTACATCCCGAATAACAGAAGCTGTTTCCGAGAAAACAATTACGTTCATATTCCAGATGGCGCCACATGATCCGTATTGTTTCAAATTCTAAAATAACGCAAGCGAAGCCGCGGGCAAACACTAGTACTAAATAAATATAGATATCTTAATCCTTAACCTGATTTTTTTGATATAATATATCTTCGTGATAAATAGAGATATCGTCATGGCTGTCTTTGCAAAAAATCGGGCATGTTGCTTTCTGCATAACACGGTCCATTTAAGACTAGACACAGGCAATTATGCCATCGTTGATTACTTACAGACAAAGATCGGAATCTAGATTGCGTTCAAGATTATAATTAATATCCAGCGTAACCTTTTCAGTTTCAATCAAATTTATGTATAAAAGTTATTCATTTTCCATAGATAAAGATTTATAAATCATTCGTGACTGGTCTGCTGGCCTAGTGGTTAGTGACCCTGACTGCTATGCCGAAGGTCGTGGGTTCGATTCCCACCCAGGACAAATGCTTGTGTGATGAGCAAGATCATTTATTCTGTGTCTGGGTGTAATTCATCTTTAATATGTATTTAGAAATATATAAGTATGTTTATCAGTTGTCTAGTACCCATAACACAAGCTCTGCTTAGCTTGGGACTAGATGGCGTTGTGTGATAGTTGTGGAATATTATTATGATATTATTCATAGAAAGTCACTTCACCTTTGACACCATTCTTCTAAGAGCCTTCTTATTCAGAATTAACATTATTTATATTATTCTGTTCAAGATTTGACGACTGATGCTTCTTTGATCAAAGGTTTCTCAAAAGTGGTTGCCCTAGTAACTATTCATCAATTTTGTATTACAGAACTGGCACTTGTTAAATTACTATCTGCAATATAATATCCATTGAGAATATATTATGTGTTAGAGATGGGCCGACTATTACTTGTAGGCTCATGAGCCGACTGACTGATTAGTCGGCAAAGTCTATCATATTGTCATCGACAAAGTACCTATCGTGTCCTAAAAAATATTTACACACATTTTCGAACCACAACACGGTGGTTTTTCCGAAATATTCTTTACAAACAAACCCCGACAAAAATAAACGTAACAATAAAGGAATTTGTGTAATTTATGAATAAACTTAAATAGCCGACGAGTTGATGCTTTTTGCCGACTAGTTGCTGACTATAAATATTGGCGTAAAGTCGCCCTGTCCGAAGGTACATCTCTGCAAAATATCTCAAAATTCATATTGAGGTTTTATCTAAACAATTTTCTCTTTAATATCGCTACAGCTTTATTTTCACTCAAAATAATTGTAAAGGTTTAGATTCAAAATGCTCAACATTACTCAAAGGTTCATTGTTTCTTTGCAATGAATATTTTGAAATTATCAGATCGTTATTAAATTTAATCGAAGTATTTTAATTAAGTACTTGTTGAATTATAAAATCTGCATAATATCATAATGTCGGCATTCAGAAGTTATAATGCGTAATGACTTTTTTAAATTTCGAACATGTAATCAGTTTTCATTACAATATGTTCCACATTTAAAAAAGTCGTTGACACTCGTGACAGTTCCAAGCTGTCCCAGTGTGTGTTAATGGTTCGCAATAAAATTTAATAATTTTAATTTGTCACAAAGACCACATTTTGTCGCACGTGTTATATTTTTTGTACGTTTTTCACTTCTTTAATTGTGTAAACGTGCTGTTGATTCGTGTTTTAAAATGGAAATGGCATAATTATGACGAATTTTACGGTTGTATTTTTTTGCTTTTAAATAAACGAGTTGTCTTGGCGTATTTGGCAATATGATCAGATGTTTGTCAATACAATCTTCCTGATTCTATCTTTAATTACGAATTGAACAATTTGCAAGTTCAAAAGGTATTTCAACCTTTAAGAATTTACAAGATAGGATTGATTTTATTAATCTAAAGAACATAATTATCATTAAGTATATTTCTTTAAGGGCTGATTTTTCAATAATCAGATAACTTTTATCTGAGAACTAAAAACGGCGGTTTGGTAGCTTAAGTATATAAAATATGTCAAACCGCTATTTTTATTCCACAGATAAAAGTTATCTGACTATTCAAAAATCAAACCTAAGAGTATTATTTATAATTTTAAATAGGTAAGAACGTTTATCCAACTATGCCTACTTATCGAAAATGTATTATTTATGTATATTGAATTCACACTTTTTTTGGTTCCAAATAGTCAAGACCAACAATTTTAATTAGGTATTTAGTAAGGTAGTATACCTCTGCTCTCACCAACTTTTAACAGCAGTACCGGGTTCAAAAGCACGAGCTACAGATAAAATTAAAGTAACAGATAGTTAAATAAACTATAATGATTATCTAAAAACAGATCAGGAGCAAACTATTCCCTTGTCTAGCACATATAACAACACCTCTTTCCCCATAATCACCATTAAAGTGGTGATTCGAAACAATTTTGAGATAACTGCATCGTGTATTGTATTTCTGGGTGCTTTACACGAGGAGAGTTTCTCGCCTTGAATAAGCGATAGTTTGAGCAAGTCTTTCAATTTTTTTTAGCTTCGTGAAATCATCGAATGAGTCCTGACACCCAGGGCCCAGGAGGGACTGTCAGACTTGTACTGACTTTTTTGACCGGAACGTAAAGGGCTATTGAAGGACACCGTGGAAAAATCATTGGAGTTTTGGGTAGCGCTTTGTTCAATAGTGGACGTCTTCCAATTAATAATGACGATCAAGTAAAGAGCAGTTATGATACTAGCTTGTCTAAAGAACTTACAACGAACAGCTTGTAAGTTCTTGTAAACATACAATTCATATTTTCAGAGCGTGAACATAGTGCGATTTTATCCACGCCTATTCTGTGACAGGGAATTCTATGTAGAAACACAAATCACTGCGAAAAAAATCACAGTTTATTGTCGGCCTTAATGTAGAGTTCGTGAATAAATAATAGTTTGTAAACAAGTGACTCTATGAATCGCCTGGCAAGTCTCGCTTCACGACAGACAAGCTACAAACTCTCCCCGTGTAAATGAGCCTGTTCTCGTGTCAAAATATTAACCTTTACAACAATCGTAGGGGCTTATATTTATCCGGCCTTTACACCAAGACTCGTTACGATAAAATATCGATATAATGAGCCCTCGCCGACAGGTTAACAAGCTCTTTCATCTGGCATCGCCTGTGAAATGCTGTCTTTTTAATTATATTGACAGGTGATGATGTTTTGTACATTCGGTTACAAAAAGGCGTATCTTCAGTATTTACAGAATTCAAGTTACGACTTTGTGTCGTTCTTTTAAGGTTTAAATTTAGTGTGGATGTTTATCTCGCGGTATCAATACAAACTTTTCATTATAGCCTATCTGTTAACGTGTTTTCTCTTTTTTATAGAATACCACACAGTAATAAAGACGTTTCATTACATCATTGTGTATAAATATTTAGATATCTTGTTCCCGTACGGGTTCCTATAGTCACATTTCGAATTAGACTTTCTATTTCGGCTTGATTTTCGTTCAGACGGGCTAAAAACAGTCGGATGTCGTGTCAGTTAGCTTGATAAGCGGCAAAAAATTTGGCATGATAGGTAGGCCGGATCTAGTGACAGCCAGCAAAGCCTGAAATATTCAAGTATGTACTTTATTTAGTGTTCCAAAATACAAACAGCATTGATTTCGGCGATTTCGTTTCGCCTGATGTGTTTGACTGTACAGCCATATTTTAAGAGCGGGTGTTTGGTATTTCATACAAACTTCCTAGTCTTTATTTTTCGATATAACTGAATAAAACTTTTAAAGAGTTAGTAGAAAACTACAGTAGTTGGTAAAACAGTTCGAATCCTGCTTGCAATATTCATTCTACAGAAAAGCTTTTGTAGAAAAATAAATCGCAAGTTAGTCCGCTTTTAATTTTCCATACCTACATTTCTGATATTTATTTTTAAACGGGTTATACTTTTCGAACATGTCTCCACTAACTTTTGAGACGTATTCTATGAAAGTGTAAAGTTACAATAAAATAAATCACAAAAAATATAAAAACATTTGTATGAAATGAAACTGCGTACACTCTTTAAAGTTAAATAAAAAATAAAACAAAAAGGCCGGTAGTTGCAGCAGTTATGGCCGTAGTAATTGAAATAATAACTGATCCTGTTGCCTCTGTGGGGGTTAACGATCTCCCACTAATGGGAATACTGGGAGAAATTGACGGCTGTGATAACCGCGCCTTTTTAAAGGCGTATGATCATTAACTGAGTGGTACCGTGTAATGTGAGTTTAAATGAATACGCTGTTATCCTGCGTTACTTATCTTTTTGGGAATTTAATTAATTTGGCGTTCCAGGTTGGTGGTGGAAAGATGGTGCGATATATCCATAATAAGGTTTATGAAAGTGTGATAAAGAAAAGTTACACCTTAAAATTAAAATAAAGAAATCGGTAGGTAGGTATGTATAGTCTTTAAAGGACCTGAGCTTTAGTATAAGGTAGGTACTAGATTGGTGTGCAAACTACTTTCTCATCTTACCACCCTATTTTTTTTACTTGGGGTCGGCGCAACACAAAAAAAAAGAAGCTGCACAATCTTATAGAATCATTTTCGACTTCAGCTTGGCATACCTTTGCCATATCGACCTATCAAGCTCCTCTAAGATACTTTTCGCCTTCTAATTAAGTCCAAAATCAATTCAGCAGAGTTAAGATGGTCTCGTATTATACAACTATAGTAATTATTCAGTAGATGATAAGCATTATCTAAGAAATATAAATTAAAACGATCAAGGCACAATTCTATTGACTGCACTACCTAATGATTGCAACGCAAGTCATTAAGACCCAGATGGGCATAGTTCCTTATGCTCTTAGTTGACATTTTATACCATCAAGTTAGGAATTGACCTATTTGTTTATCTCAAAGATGAGCAAATGATGAGCAAATGATGGCAAAGGAGAGAAAGGCCACAGAAGAGGGGAATGAATGAAAGGCATGATATATTAAAGAAGAATAAGTACCTAAATAATTTATTTTAGTAAATTATTTAGGAGACGATGAAGGAAAAAACATGTTTAAAATAAAAACCGGCCAACTGCGTGTCGGGTCACGCGCAGTGTAGGGTTCCGTAGTTGCCTATCAAAATACTTATGCGAACTAACTAAACTGATTCGCTGAATTTAATTCTAAAAAGAAGAATTTTCAAAATCGGTCCAGGAGTCTTTGAGAAATTGGGTAAAATACATAAGAAAAAAAGATTACAAGGAATTTAGAACCTCCTCCGTTTTTTGAATTTAGTTGAAAATAGTTGACGATAAAAACCTACCTATCCCCAAAAAACATACCTATAAAAGCTGTAAAAATAAAAATGACAAACTTACATTTGCAGTTGTCTCCGATACATTTTGCTTAAGAAAATATGATATCAAGTACATTTTATAAGTTGGTCGACTATTACTCGTAAATTTGTAAAGCCTACTTAGTCATGATAATTTTCTTTTAAACTTCGTTATATGTACTACTATTGTGAATTTTTTCACACCCCCAAACATAACCGTTTAGCTGGTAGAGGGGGGGGACACTCGAATCGAGCGAAATTTAGCACTTTAAAGCTTAATATTTCACAAACGAATTTTTTTATCAAAAAATTGTTAATGGAAACTATAATTATTTTTTAAAGGCCTATTTAATGATACCCCACGCTAAGGGGTACGCGAGAAAAAAAAAATCCTGACTTTACGTGTAAGTACTGGAGGTACCCTAAAAAAAAATCTTTTACGAGATTTTATTTTACCACTTTTTCGGCACAACGAATCCGTATATTTACACCAAATTACAGCTCTCTAGTACTGTGCGTCTCTGAGCTAAACTGCGGACAGACGGACGGACGGACGGACGGACGGACGGACGGACGGACGGACGGACATGGCGAAACTATAAGGGTTCCTTGTTGACTACGGAACCCTAAAAAAACTTGACAAATAGATATTTTATAATAGGATAGGCAATATACGATGATTATCAATTTTTATGCGAATATAAGGGACAATCCCGTGATACAATTTCAAGTTATAGTTATGTAGTTTTAAGTGCCGGTAACATCTTAAAACTAAATACAATTTATAGTTTCTCATAGTTTAACAAGTACAATCAGCAAAACTAAATAGTTGACAACTATTACAAGACATATTAACACCACAACTGTTAAGACACAACACTCAACACGTATATGAAAACTTCCCTCGTTATAGTCTTAAAGTAACGTTTTCAATTGAAGAGCTTTCCCTGAAGTTTCATTTATCCGAACAATAATGTTCACCCGAAACTTAGAAGTTTGTTACGGGGTCCCAACTTTGATATTAGAAGCAGCACTTTAGTGGGAAGAAGGCGTAAACTGATTGTTATGGATTCAATTATTTTCGTGATCGCTCCCCTTCAATAATGGCGGGTCCCTAGTTTATTTACGTAACTTAGTTATAAATTGTTGTATCTAGAATTATGTTGGCTGTAAACCACGTGTAAACGGAGCTTTTGCGAAGCCGTGAATCGTGAACCTAGTATTCTGTAGCAAAGTATAGGTCAATTTAGACCAAGGTGCGAGGCTGCACGCACATTTCAACAGAGCGAAAATCTAATTTTATTTACGACACGATACTACTTTCTAGTTTTTCTAACACTATGTAAAACTGAGCAAAAACTTGACAGGTTCAATTTAACAAGTCCAAAAAAAATTATATTATTTTTGGGGACGCATTGTGTATGAATAATACAGGCAAGAACAGAGTAAGTTTTAGTATCACAATCAATTTAAAAAAAATTGAACATAAAGAAGTTGGAACTCCATAATTAAAAATTCTGGTGGCATGTCTACCATGAAGTCTTAAAGCCAGTGTGATTCCAGTGTGGGAAAGAGCCAGAGCCACCTCGTTTCCACACAGAAAATACTCTCGTTTTAACACGTCGTGGTAGCCCGAACCAATTCGTGCAAAATTATGAGCGAAATTATGAGAAGAACCAATTCCTGCTTCGTTAACATTGCTGACATTGTTATCGTCATAGTTATAAGCTTTTGGAGTAATTTCTCCAGTAATAATTGGTTTGCTGTTTATTTAGGTAAGTAGTTACACAATGATAAAACGATCTGTCTCTGAACTACCGTTGACATTGTTTATTTCTTCATCGTTATCCACAACTTTCTCCTTCCAACTTTTCAACCTCTGTTTTCTGCAAATTTAATCCCTCTTAATAAAATTGGTCATCATCAGCATAATATCAGTCGTAGGACATCCACTATTGAACATAGGCATCCCCTATAAAGGGTGACTGGCAATTAATGTACGATACTTAAACACGTGATTGTGCTCATGATAACATACAATTTTTATTATGGGAGCAAAGCCGAAATCGCCAAAAAAATATCAGCTGTTCAGTATATTACATTATGCAAACATAAATGTACTGAACAGCTGATTTTTTTCGCGTTTTGTGGTTTGTTCCCATTATAAAAGTTATTGGTTATCATGAGCACAATCACGTGTTTAAGTATCGTGCACTAATTACCAGTCACCCTATAGATTTCCAATAGTGCCGGTTGGAAAAGGCTTGCATCTATAGCGCTGAGTGTGGTTTCATCACCATCTTCTGTAAACCTTGCGAGTGTAAGTATCACGCTGCGCTTCATCGTCATCATCAGCCAGAAGACGTCCACTGCTGAACATATGCCTCCCCCTTAGACCGCCGAACGACTATTCGCCACTTGCATCCATCGGTTGCCCGCAACCCTCACGATGTCGTCGATCCACGCTGCGCTTGCGTGGTGTCATTTACTAAAAAATGATGATGTTTTTGGAAAATTCGATTTATTATTTATTATAAACTGAAAACTTCCAAAGCATTGAAAAAGACACTTACTTGCCCTGGTTTAAAGTCTTGCAAAAAAAGGCGAGTTAACCTCTGAGACACTCATTGGGTGATTCTCCGACCAAAAAAAGAATGGATTAAACACGTAATTCCAGACAAAAATACAACAGACCGACAGCTTCACAAATAAACCACAATAAATTATCCAGTGTAGGTAGCACTTTTGTAATTAATTCTAAAATATTTATCTGTAATCGGACATTCGTAATGAAAGGGGTCTACCATTTTATTGATTTAAATGCCCGTTATACAAACAAAGTTTGTTATTTAGGATTAATTATAACGTTTGGTTCTCGATCTGTGGTTTGTGCCTGTGTTAATCAAAATCAAACAAATAATTGTGTTTTTGTTAGGGTTGCCCTAAACCTTTTTGCTAAGAAAAAAAGTAAGTATAAAAAGCATTGTTTTTTTTTTGGATCAGTTAAATGGGAAAGGTCGACGGATTATGTTACGATTTCAAAACGAGGCCTATTAGAACCTTTTTTTTGTATTGTTATATTTAGTTTTGGAATTGTTTTGTTTCTTTATTTGCTTCCTATTTTATGTAAGTCTGTTGAGAATACTTACTAGCTGTTGCCAGCGGCTTCACCCGCTAAACTCGTAAATTATCCCACAGGAACATAAAATCGGGATACAAACTATTATAATTATGTGTTAATCCAGGTTATAACCTACTGATATAAGGTACCTGTGTACCTTATATCATTCAAATACCTTCAGTAATTATTGCGTGTAAGAGTAATTAAAAAAACATCCATCCATCCAAACGAATTTTCACGTTTGCAGGAAGTAGGATATTGAGAAGTAGGATTTAGCACTTCATTAGCAGCGGGAACAAAATCTCGGCTGAATACGCCGAACAACATATTTTCGCTTTACATCCAAAATCACCATTTGATCATTTTCCACTCCAAAAATGGGTTTTTCTCTCGAAAAAGTACAAACAGTTGCCTACATTTCTTACACACGAATTTTTGTAAATAATTATTTATCATACGGATAATAGGTAAACTTCACAGAAATTACATTCGAAAGATCAGAAACACCAAGGGAAATGTATTGCCATAGACAACGGTCAATCCCCGTGACGATTCTGTTTCTTTTTTTATGCGTATGTGTGTCAGTGATCTGGCAGGTGTCCCAAATGTTGTATCTGTTCGTTGAAGCTGCAGTATCTCGTAAATATTGTCCAGGTAGGATTTTTCTTACGCGCCGCTGCATTGAATTCCATCTGTTAGTTTTAACTGTCAGCCTGTATCATCCCACTGCTGGGCAAAGGCCTCTCCCCATGACTTCCAGCTATTTCGATCTAAGGCTAGTGTGAGCCACTGGTTGTTAGTTTTGTTCAGCTCATCCCACCATCTTCTGCGAGGTCTGCCGCGACGCCTTCTGGCCGTGTCAGGGCTCCACATGGTGGTAATTTTGGCCGACAGTTCATTGGGCATCCGGCAGACGTGGCCAGCCCAGTCCCACTTCAGCTTAGCGGCTATTTTAGCAACGTCGGTGTGAATTCCATCTACGACCTTTAAATAATGTAAAATTGTACACTGCTGACTACCTTCAGTATTGTTTCTCTATCTCTTTATCAAATCCATTGAAAGTCTAGCAAAGATCGCTTTGAAAGCTTGTCGCCTTCGTACACAACGCGACACAAATTTCCGATACCTCATGACTTTGGTATGCAGGCGACTATCGCAATATAAATTCATAGAGGTTCGTACACAGGCATGCGTCAATGGATATCAAAATCGTAAGGTATCGGAGACTAGCTTTGCGTTATGTACGAATGAGCTAAGACTGCTCATTGTGCAGAGGCACCCTGTTCATAACATATTTGGTATCATCATCATCAGCCTATAATATTCCCACTTATGGGATACAGGCCTCCTCTCTTGTGAGAGGGAGTGGGCCATAATCCACCACGCGGGCCCAGTGCGGATTGACAGATGTCACATGTCTTCGAATTTTTGTTTCTAGGACATACCGGTTTCCTCACGATGTTTTCCTTCACCGTTTTGAGAGCAGTGGTGATTAAATAAATTATACAAAGTAACGCGCCTGGCGGGGTTGGAACCCACAACCTACAATTCGTAAGTCGGGACTGATACTGATTTGGTATAGTGTGCATAATAAGGAGTATTCTATCTACTTCTTTCTATCGATCAAGTCCCGTGTTTGTAAATTTTATCATTTCAGCCGTAGAACGACCACAACTGAACATACGCCTCCGCTATAGGATTCCTATTGGAGATTCGAGAACCTTACGGCCCCATTGGCCATCATTTCTGCGTGCTATAACCACTGCCAATGATAAAGATAATAATGCGAATACTTTGCCATTTTTTAACGATTTGATAATCTATGCCTTCATTAAAGTTTCAATCAACCATAAGCTATGACTATATGTATAATCGTCCTTCTAGTCGAGCAATAAGAACAAATATAATGATGGAGGTATATGTAATGAACGGTTTCTCAGAAAAAAATAATTGCAAATATTTATTCGAATCGTAATTTGTAATGAAGGTACACAATTACGAACTATGTACACGGATATAAGACAGTACAATATGTACATATATAAATTAAATTAAGAAATAATCGTATTGTTCAAAATGAAGATTTTTGTATTACCTACTGAACAGTTTTCTGCCAAACCTTCAAAAGATTTTCAAACTTATTTCGATAAATATAAAGAAGAAATCAAAACAGAGCTTTATATGCGTAATTACGTATTGGTATGGTAATCGAAGTCTATTTTATTTGACATTTGATAATTCCGTACCAACAAATAACATGCAACTTTGATGGTAATCGGGAATTCTGTTTGAATAAAATCGTGTCAAGAAATCGATTTTGAATTTTAAATATCGTAATAGAGAATATAAAATAGGAAACCAATTAAGTTGTATTGACCTGTCGATAGTTAAGCGATATAAATATTGAATGTATGGAAAATTGAAAGCAATAGCATAGACTTAGCATACATTTTCTGAATCAATCGAAAACAGTTTGGAGTAGAAGAATTTAGAATTGCACATTATGTTCACAAATGGATCTATTAGATACTTTACATAAAAGTTCCCAGAGTTCCCACAGGTGGTTCCTCTGTAGCTTGATAGTCCAAAGATTGACCAAGATTCGAACTAAAGAATTTCACAAAGTCATAATTTTTTATATCTGTCGCAGCTTTATGATCAATCCTAGGTTTTTGTTCAAAAACCGAATGATGTTAAAATAACAACATGATTTTATCATTTCCATAAACAAATCTAGTGATTTAATCAAATCCCTTAGCTGGTTCAGTGAAATGACAAATTTCAGAAAATGTCGACGTTCTACTTCTGGGTGGTTTAAAAAAAAATATCACTTCTAACCTAACCTGTCCGAGTCGGGGTATTAAAAACACCCTAAGTCCATTCGCCCAGGCTGTAGCGGAAAGTAAGTACTGGCAGACTCGTACTGACTAAAATCCACGGTGTTTCTTCATTAGTCCTTTACTTTACACTTATGTAAAAAGTAACGGACAACTTAATATTTATCACGTCTGACAACCTAATCTATTAGATAACGTTTATCACAAGTAAAACAAAGATTTAGGTAAACATCTTACAAAGAATATTTCATTCAGCTAGAAGATTGAAATTACTATTCTGTCTGAATTATTACAATAGATTGGAAAGTGTCCGAGTTAGATTTGTGGCTCTAATTACAGCCCTAGGGCGTAAAGCACCTATCGATCATAAACCAAGAATAGGCAATACTTCACACATCACAAGCGGCGTCTATTTGTTATTTCCCTATTACCGTAGCTTTACCAATAGATCCTCATTCCACAATCTACACCTAAATAATAAAACTGAAGAGTTTGTTTGTATGTTCGTTTGGTTGAACGCGCCAAGCGAAAGGAACTACTGCTTGCAGGCATGCGGACAGCGAGTAACGGGTGCCTCGCCGTCTGATCATGGTCTATGACCGTTAAGTTCCAACTTCCGACATCCACGCGATTATTCACTTATTTTCTACACTGACTGAGCCCACTGCATTTCCTCGCTCAGTAAGGTGAAAAGATGTGTGTTGCACTTGGCAGCAAAGGTTTTCGTCGTCTCGTACCTTTGAGACCTCGCTACACTCAGGATTTTATATTTGAACCGCTCGCTTCGCTCTCGATTCAATCTTAGAATCCTTCGATCGCTCAGTTTTCAATTCGAGTACTCGCGCCAAACAACAACTTTGCACCGTTTAATAACTATTGTGTTGTAATGTCCATAATATATCGAGGAAGACTAAAAGCTATAATGTCAAATCATGGTACGACCATAAGGAACAGACCAGAAGGAGGTGAAACCGCAGGAAACAACTAGTCTTCAATAATTAAGTGGTTAGTGGCCATTGGCCCATTACCATGATATAAACTGGCCACTTTTTACGAGGCCCCCACTAAATGGTATCAAACGATCAAATTGCTTTATTCTGCCCGACTCCTCGATTACTGCATACAATGGCCGTAAAATTTATTTTTCCTATTTTGTAATAAACTTTCGTGCTTGCAACTTGCTGGGGTTTATTAGTTTTTTTTTTAAAAGTGCTGGTTTGTTTTAATAAGCTTGCAGTGAAGTTTTGTTTTTAATCAGTTCTGTATTTGAATTTATTGCAAATGTTTGGATGCCATTTTTTTTTAAAGAGGAAATATTTTTATCAAAGCATTTATACCCTCTAAAGTCCGGTATCGGTAAAAGATTTGAACCTTATATTTTTATGACGGACAAGACTAGGCACTTTAGCCCAAAATCTGAACAATGCCCTGCTTCATCTAGATTAAAGAGCCTGGCTAAATAGATTTTCAAGGTTTAGTCGCGTTTCTCTAAGTCGATTATAGATGATCATCTATTACATGCCGAGTTTCCTCCATTCTTCGGAATGCACGTTATGCAGTTGTTATTGTTGGCTGTCATTAGTAGATCTTTGATAGTTGTTACAGGTATTAAGTAGTTAGAAAATCAGAGAACTAGACCTGCCTTCCCTAGGGGTATGGCCTATTACGGGTGGGGGGTACTTATTAAGTAACTATCTAATCACGAAACTCGTAGTTACGTTAGACGTTTCGGTTGTTTCTTTTTATATATAATTTACGGTCATATATTTTATCACCACTTAATTGTCGAACAGGCGAAGCGAATGCGATCTGAAACGTTTTAATTAAAAGAAAAGCGAAAGCGATCCGATAGTGTATGGGACTGGCTTCAAATAATAGGGTAGTTTCCAGGGTCAAAATAATTACATTCTATTTAACACAAAAAAATTTTGGACACGTATTTTTTCCTTTTTCGAATAAACAAAAAAGAACAAAGATAATAGCCTATTTAAGTTACCTGTGACGTCACTCTGCGCGAAAAGTGCCACGCATCGTGACGTCACACGTAACTTTAATAGGCTATATATCTTTGTCATTTTTGGTCTAATTTACAAATAAAAAAATACGTGTCCCTTATTTTTGAATAATCTAAAAGACGGACTAATTACATTTTTTTAGGCAACTAGCCTTTTCCATAGATACGTTACAAACAAAAAGGCTCGCTTCGCGTTCGCCACGCCTAGGCCTGGTTGTTCGGTAATAGCTGAGAGTCATAACGGTGAAAGAAAACATCGTAAGAAAACCATATCCTGGAACCAGTAAGATTATAAGCATGTGACATCTGCCATGTGGCATCCCACTAGGTGGACCGACGACATCGTGAGGGTCGCGGGCAGCCGATGGATGCGAGTGACGAATTGTCGTTCGGCGTGACGGCACATATTAGTGGCGGTCTAAGGGGGCGGCCTATGTTCAGCAGTGGACGTCTTCCGGCTGATGATGATGATGATGATGACATCTGCCAAACTGGCCTGCCTGGTCCCTCACAAAGAAAGGAGGCCTGTGTCATAGCAGTGTGGACATTATAAATTAGGTAATTATAACATAATTTATTAAAAACTGATTCCTGGATACTTGCTCAGAATCGAGTAAAATACACCTTCATTTAGTATCTATTGAGTAGCAAATCATGACAGTCATGAATACTTGAGCACAATTTTACGAGTGTAACACACATCTATAAACTTCAAAAGAGTGTTTACAGGTAATTTCTAGGTGATCATTGCCGACTCAAATCATTTCAAGGGAGTAGTCATCTGTAGACCACATAGCTTCTCCTTTTACGATCTGTTCAAAAGGCACTGCTCATAAATATTCTTTTTCCTCTACTTTGAACACGATTTTGTCCCTCATCATAGTTTTTATGTTACATTATATCGCTACCGACGTTTATGAGACAGAAGCAATTTATGGTCACAAAGAATACTTCTATTCTTAATACATTTTACTTATGTACAAAAAAGACTCAAAAATTCGAGTTGAAGACTTCATTCAATTGTTATCTGAGACGACAGTAGTAATCTAGCCGTTCGTTGCCAGCAGCTTTGCCTGTGTATGGTATGACTCGAAAAGTATTAAATTGCTACGTCACACTGACTGGCCTGTTGGTCTAGTGGTTAGTGACCCTGACTGCTATGCCGGAGGTAGTGGGTTCGATTCCCACCAAGGACAAATGTTTGTGTGATGAGCTGTATGTATTTAGAAATATATAAGTATGTTTATCAGTTGTCTAGTACCCATAACACAAGCTCTGCTTAGCTTGGGACTAGATGGCGTTGTGTGATAGTTGTGGAATATTATTAGAGGTATTATTATTATTATTATACTGAGATAAAAAATATCTTTGTGTTCACTTTTATACAATTACTAGCTGTGCTCGCGACTTCGTTCGCGTGAATGTCGGAACTTAACAATGTATTTTTTTCATACAAACTTCCATCCCTTTGGGGGTAGAATTGATCAAATTCCTTTCTAAGCGGATGCCTAAGTCATAACATCAACATGCCTGCCAAATTTCAGCCCGATCCGTCCAGTGGTTTGGGCTGCATCCATACACCAACCTTGTCAAGCGCGGCTTTACCTGCTGTAGTAGTTTAGCCAGGAGCCTCATTTATATAATATGCGTATTTCACGCAAATGGAGTCGTCTCGCAAACATAGTTTATAAGACCATTTCTGCAATAAGGTGTCCGATTTAATGCTCTTCAAGAGTTAAAGGCGAGACTGGATTAGTGTTCCATTCTGTTTATAAATCTTCATAATTAATTCAAGAAAAACGGGGTCTAAAACGGTCACGTGGCAATATTCCGATAAATTTACTGCAACTTCACTATCAATCACAGCCCCATCTACGCTTAGCACGAGTTTTCAATAGTTGAGACGTAAAGTAAATTGGAACATAGACAATTTCAAACTGACAATTTTCAAAAAATAGTTCCTTCTTCGCACACCAGAGGCGCTGTTCCGTTTTTTCATACAAGAAACGCTGTAAATATTGGAAAGACGCTGTAAACTAAAAGAGTGAAAATTCGTGCTAAGGGTAGAACATATAGACTCACAGCATGTACTGAACCTTCCCTAGGCAAACGTCAAAATATTTTTAAAAGTACATAATATACATAATTATGTATGTATTAACAAAGACGTTGACTTATGTGAAACAAGAACAAGATAGACGGTCCATGCATCAATAAATAATTACTGTTTTTCTCTCTTTCTAGAGAGCATGTTAATGACAAACAATACTGCTTGGGCGTGTAAATTTTTTTACGTATTTTAAAAGAATTGCTAATGAATGATGTTGACGAAGAGAATCAATAGGAATATTGCTAATTTGCCGTTTAAGACCCTCTTCACTATGAATGGTCGAGCTGTGTTAAATTAGATCCCTATAAATAAGTAAAGAGGTATCAAAATAAAGGTTTTTAAATAGATATAATATTTTGGCTATCATGCAAATTAAACTGACTATTGGCTATAAGTTATGGGATAAATAAACTGAGTTCCAAATAGCACCAATATTATATTGCTCGCAGTGAATTTATGGGTTTGGCAGTAAACCATATCTGTCTGGTAAAATATATGAAAGTTTATAATATTTTTCGTACTGGATTTTGATATTGCAATTTTGTTTTGAAGACAGTTATCTAAACGACTTGAAACACTCAATGATATAGGTATGTTATATTAATTTTTCCTACTCCCTTTTCTAAGAAAATAAGGAAATTGGTAACTTTTGTATAAGTTATTCTAGAAGATTTTCCTTTCTTTCAATGTTTTATAACTAAGGTTAATATACGCACACTATTATTTAGAATTCTTTTTTCAGTGGCCATTGACTTAAAAAATACCTTAATTCAAAATATGTAAATATGTGTCTGTTTTTGAAAACGGCGGGAATAGAGTTGGATACTATCGCTATTTTTTTTTTAATTACCTTACATTAATGGTTATGCGTTATCGTCATTTCAGATTACTTTTGTTTTAATAAACAGGTTCAACAACTATACATATTTAAAAAAAAAACTAAATTGAAAAAACGTATTTAAAAAAACAGAACGTAAGTATTTTCAATAAACTGACCCTGCCATTTCAGTACTTCGTTATTGATTGACGCTTCTCATGATTATAATTTATTCAGTAAAAATATCAGAATTTAAAATAATGTAAGGCCACTACTTACTGGGCTTAATGATAGCAAAATGTTATAATTATTTTCTGCAGAACCATTCATTAAAAAGCGAGCAGGATTTATTTTATCGTATTTATTTCATAAGGCGGCTTTAAAATATCTCATTAAAAGCTCGTTAAAATTAAATGTTACTTTAAACATTTAACTCGCGTAAAATTATTCTACAAGGACTTAATTAAATTCGCATAAAAATTAAATAACGTGAAAGAGCTCAATTCTGTTGAAATTTCATTCAAATCTAGACCAAATTCGTCATTTTATTGAAATTGAGCACGAAATAAAAAAGTAATTAGGTATGACATGGTGTTTACGAACCTTTATCAGACTAAGTAGGTACGCTAACCGCTCTAAGTACATAATAGGCTATTTTAGTCAAAAAAAGTAATTAGTCCTTACATTTAGTTTGACCTGTATTTTTTCATTTGATATCTAAACCAAAATTGACAAAGATACAATGCTTCTAAAAATCACAAAACGTCATTCGGTCGATATAATTTTACAGGTGTTATGACGTCAAAATGCGCCGCTTCCTTTCAAAGCGGTTTATCTTTGTTAATATTCACTGATTAAAAAATAAATAAAATGTTTATAATTTTTGATACTATAAAGGCTAAACAGATTTTTAATTTATTTATACAGTAAACTACCCTATTGAATACGGCCGAAACCATGTTTACTAATCATCATCATCATCATCAGCCGGAAGACGTCCACTGCTGAACATAGGCCTCCCCCTTACACCTCCACGCCGGACCGATGTCATCGGTCCATCTAGTGGGAGGCCTGCCTACGATGCGTCTTCCGGTCCGTGGTCGCTACTCGAGAACTTTTCATCCCCATCGGTTGTCAGTTCTACGGGCGATGTGGCCTGCCCATTGCCACTTCAACTTGCAAATTTTATGAGCTATGTCAGTGACTCTGGTTCTTCGCCTTATATCCTTGTTCCGGATTTTATCCCGCAAAGAAACTCCGAGTATAGCTCTTTCCATTGCTCGTTGAGTGACTCTTAGTCTCTATAAAAGGCCAGCAGTCACAGACCACATGTTCACTAATGATCAGAGGCTATATACAACATGTAACGTAATTAACGCACACCCTCAGACACCCCAATTAGAATATTATGTTATAATCATAATACATATATTGAATTTTTAATTTAACATGTAAATGCATTGTTATTAACTAAATTAGTTATTTTGCAGTAAGGTTTATTTTTCTTTGTTTTGTGAATGAATGACGGAATTTGTATTAATACAAATAAAATTGCACTTTTAAGTCTTGTTGCCTTGACTTACGGTCTATCTTAGTTTGTTTTGACTGTACAGACGTGTAGGGGGAATTTCCATAGTATTAATTATTTTTGAAAAAAAAAATATAACCTATATTAAAAATGATAGAAATCGATTCAGTAAACGATTCTGAACAAACTAATTTCAGGATGTGCGTTAATTATGTTACATGTTGTATATACAGGGTGGAATTTTGTAATGCCACCTGGAGAGAAAGTACCCTTAATACTGCAGATAGAAAATTTTACTCAAAAGAAACATTCCTTTATTTTTGAATAGAAAGCAAACTGCATTCAAAGATTTTCGAAAATTCTCTTCTCCCACCCGGGAATCGAACCGGCTAAAATCTGAAAAAATTATACCCTGTACTTTTATTGCACCGATCGTTAGGGTCAATTATAACGATGAAATCTCTCTAACAAACATGATAAATCAAATGAAAAGAAAACCAGGAAATCTTAAATTAAAGCTCTCGTAACATGTAATATGGTTTCTTGGTCCTATCGGTGGAATTTTGTAATGCCACATGGAGGGAAAGCACCCTTAATACTGCAGATAGAAAATTTTACTCAAAGGAAACATTCCTTTATTTTTGAAAAGAAAGTAAACTGCATTCAAAGATTTTCGAAAATTCTCTTCTCCCACACCCGGGAATTGAACCAAGAAACCATATTACATGTTACGAGAGCTTTAATTTAAGATTTCCTGGTTTTCCTTTCATTTAATTTATCATGTTTGTTAGAGAGATTTTATCGTTATAATTGACCCTAACGATCGGTGCAATAAAAGTACAGGGTATAATTTTTTCAGATTTTAGCCGGTTCGGTTCCCGGGTGAGAGAAGAGAATTTTCGAAAATCTTTGAATGCAGTTTGCTTTCTATTCAAAAATAAAGGAATGTTTCCTTTGAGTAAAATTTTCTATCTGCAGTATTAAGGGTACTTTCCCTCCAGGTGGCACTACAAAATTCCACCCTGTATACAGGGTGTATCATTAACACCATATTCATCTGAAGATACTAAAGTGTCCTGCTGATATAGAAGCTCTATGCAAAATTTCAGCTCAAAATAAAGTACTCTAAGAATTGAAAAAAAAAAATCGGTTTCATCGATATCTTAAATTGAAATCATAACAAACGTGTCTCCGCACTACGGGGGTCAATAACTTTCCACGTTCCTTGCATAAACCACAATAAATCTCTTCGCCAATTCTGCGCGCCTAGTACCCTAGTAACCTAACGCAGGCGGCGTGTCTTTGTCGGCGTGTACTGACGAAAATTAAAGAAAATGCCGCTAAAGCGAGCGCGCAGGCGGCGTCTTTGTCGGTGCGTAATGACGAAAATGAAAGAGATGCCGCTAAAGCGAGCGCGCAATACAAGTACCACGTGTGGTAAAAATTAATAATGCGTAATTATTCATTTACCTACTTGTTTACAGTTTAATACCTAGTTAATATCAAGCCATAAAAATTGAGATGAAAAATTCTTTCGTAAAAAAATCGAAAGATAGTTTAAATGACGTTGTCCACATTTTGTAGTCTGACGTTGTTCATCGCCTGCTCCAAGTTCGCGTAGTTTAACAACTTTGGTATCCTATTATTGCTTAACACCGAGAAAAACTTTAGGTAGGTACCTTATTAGAAAATTAACTTACATTTGTTAAAGATGAGGTTCGTGATGTCCTTGGAATCGTATGCGCAAGGCTGCTCTTTTGTTTAGGGACTCCTGGACATTGCGTAGCATGTCTGGTGTTATGGTTCTGAAAGCAGCCTCAATACGTAGGTACTTTCATTTCGTCCACTGTATCGCACTGCACTGAGTACACTGTAATATTTTTAATGTAACCCCACAAAAAAAAAGTCTAATGGCGTGAGGTCAGGACTTTGCGCAGGCCAAGCTACGGTCCTACTACCACGACCGATCCATTGAGGAAAGCGCTCATCTAAATAATGCCGCACACCTCCGACACACAACATCATTTCAAAATATTCACTGTTACTTAACGACATTTTGAAAGCACAACAAAGCACAATCACAAAGAAAAAGTCAAAAGTGTAGCCGAACTGAACTAAAACGCGAATCACACGAAGTATTAGAAACAAGTCTAAACTGCACGCGGAATAGTCGTCGACTGACGAGAGTCACGAAGAATAAAAATATTACCAAATAAAGATCACATTTCTACTACCCTGGTATAGGGTCGGTGTAATTGTTAGTGTCCATGACCACTACCATTAAAAATGTTGTTGAAGATTATTTTACAATTTCGTCTCAACTCCGATAAAGTTTTTAACCGATTTCCAAAAGGAGGAGGTTCTCAATTTGTATGGTTTTTTTTATGCTTATCAACCGATTTGCAAAATTCTTTTTTTGTTGGAAAGGGTATTACTTCCCGAATGGTCCCGTTAACGAGATCGCACTGGCGCTTTTTGAAAAATCATCTAAAACCTAAAAAGTTATCAACATGCATTGTCTACATTGATTACTCGGAGGTTTCTGGCCCGACATCATTGTGAGATCCCGTGAGCCATAATCCGCAACGCGGGCCGAGTGGGGGTTGGTAGATGTCACATATTAATTATTATTCTACAAATTGGTTTTAGGACATCTTCGTGACTGTTTTCCTCCACCGTTTTGAGAGTGGTGATGAAATAAATAATACAAAGTACTACCCTAGCCTGGCTGGGTTTGAATCCATAAAATACCTACCTCATAATCATAAGTTGAGGCCTAGGTTAACATTATTTAAGTTAATTTTAAACAATTTAAAGTTGTCTGTACCTGGAGTAATTTAAAATACACGGACATCAATTGTTCACTTTACCCTAAACCCTAACTAACGATGAAATTAGGGTTCTCTATGCAAACAATTTTCAATTCGGCGATAACATTTCCTATTTTTTATGCAGTGCTAGTACTTTAATTATTTTATTGTAGCTGTTTTGCGACGTTTTTGTAAGCATTTTATTTATTACTTACTAGCCGTTGCCAGCGGTTTCAGCCGCTCCATCTCGAAAATCAACCCGTAGGCGGTGGGAACATAAAATCGGGATAAAAAATATCCTAGGTATTATTGAACTATCAGTGAACCGAACTTCAACCAAACCCGTTCAGAGATTTTTGCGTGAAAGAGGAACAAACATCCATCCATCCATCCAAATATCAAAACCAACTTCCACATAATTACAACATTAGTAGAAGTAGGATTGACATAAATTGGAATAAAATAATGACAGGTAATGAATGTTTCCTCGCGCCCTAGGTAGCGAAAGGAACTGTCAGTCAGTACTGAGTACATGGAATACAAATACAAAAATAGTTTATTGGAACAAAAATAACATGTTACAATTTATGTGTACGTTAATACCGCGTTAGTTTAGTAACTGAGTTGCAGTTATTAGCGCCCACCCTCTGGAGCGAATTAAACAGGCGTTCCATAAACAAATGAGAGTACATGGAATAGGATGAACTTTTTAGTCAGTAGGTACTTTACACTTCATCCTAAGTACACATTGTGGAATGCAAATAAATTTGAATATGAATCATGTTCCTTCCAGGACCACGATGTCCCGACACTACATGTAAAGCAAACGTCAGAGCATGCAAACAGTAAAATTAACTATTAATTAATTATGCGTAGGTGTATCATTTTGAAATCAATAATATTTTTATTTAATTGTTGTTAATAGTTTTCGTCATGATTATTGGAAAAACAAATGTTTTTAACTTTATAAAAAAAATGAACGGAACCCATTGTCATTTTAATTGTACCAGGACTCCAAGACACGATAAGGACGGCAACTGACCACGCCCCCTAAACGTAAGTACGACGTAATCAGGGTTCTTTGAGCAAAGGATTTTCATTTTTGCAATACCAATTCTCATTACTCATGCAGCCTTAGTACTTTATTTAATTTCTTTTCACTTTAAGACCATTTTGCGATAAATTTTACATACAATCTTTTAATTTATTATTGACAATAATTTGGGATTTTGAATTAAATAAAATAAACATAAAGAAAGACTTATGATCGAACGAATATCCTTTGTGTAATAATCTCATTTAAATGAATCCTCTAGCCCTAGGTGGAATGAAAGGGGCTGTCATGTCAGTCTCTAACTGGCTAAAAGTTCATTCTGTTCTTTCTTGCCCTTTGCGTTCCATAAAGTTCCACGATGTCGAAAAACTTTCTGGTTAATGATCCATGTATCAAACAGCACCGCACCGACAGAACATAAACGATATTGTTCTCCAGTTAACACAAACCACAGACAGAAAGTAATTAATAAATTATGCTTGCTTGGATTTTGTTATTGAAAATAAATTTTTAAGTTGTTCATAGTTTCCATGATAAGTATTAGAAGAAAAAAATATCTCAATTTTATTTCAAGTATCATGAACGGAACCCGCTATCATTTTATTTGTACACCATTTTATTTGTACCAGGAGTCCAAGCCAAGACATACAAAAGAGATGATTTTTTGGGGTTCAGTTGGATTTAATTATTTAACTAAATCGATTTTTCATTCTAAGAAGTTCAAATGGCAAACAACAAATATTAATTACTTAAAAAAAAAACAAAACCTGGTATGTATTATTCAATTGAATGAAAAACGAAATTTAACACAATATTCAAGCAAATCGATCCAATAGTAAGGTGAATCGAATTTCAAAGCTCGGAAAAAATTAATATGGTCACAAATTTGATTGAGTTTACAAAGAAACACCTGTCATACACAAACAGCCATACTTGGATCAATTATGTGTAAATCATGAAAGTATTTGTTCCGTGCGAGGTTGGAACCCGCGACACTTTGCGTAGCACTTCATGGCTCAGCCACTATCTAAGTAAGGCAACCGTGGAGTCAAAGTATTATGTTGCTAGTAAAAACAAATTAAAAACCAAACAGCGAATTGGTAGATTTACCACATAATTGCAGAATACAGATACTGGCAATACAGATACGGTCCGGCATTGTTTATGTTTACACTACGCGGATATTCATTTGTCAGATTGATAAAAGTGTTTATTCCAAATGACATAGCTAAGAGAAAAATAATTTTATTTTTAAACAAAAAAATAAACATGCGGAACCATTTCTCTAGAAATACCAGGAGTAAGAGGTTTATTTTTACTTAAAAATAGTTCGCTGACACCGATCAGCTGACTTAGTGCTAGTGATGTGTTTATTCGAACTTTAAAAGTTCGTTTTCCGGTATCGATATTTTTAAAAATCTCATAACTTCAATACACGTAAAGATAGGATTAAAAAAACCTTGCCATATGGTTTGGTATCATCTAAAGAAGCCGTGCTTCTTCGATGTATATACCCAATCCGTTACGCCCTGTATACAAAAATATTCATTAAGGATGTCATCGGCCAATATTCTCTAAAGACTAAAGGTAGATGTCAGTTGTTTACCCGCTGTCAAACAGTGAAAACAGACCGATGACGGGGGTCTATATTAATTGGCCCCATGGGGTCTCACCCGGTTGATTGGACAGACGCGATCCCGACCAAACTTTGGACTGTTACAAAATGTTTTATTCTAAAAAAGAATCATTTTGTTTCGTGATATTTTTTTGAGATGGTTCGACTTAAAAATGCTGACAATTAGTGCTTTTGGAAGTTGATAAGTAAAAGCTGATTTACATTGTTCCAGTATCTGAATCCAAGACGGAATGGGAAGCGGTCAGCTCCTTCTGCGAGGCAGTAATGCTCGTAAAGGAGGAGGCAGGCCGCGAGAGAGAGAGGACAGCGTCCTCCCTCCGCCCCAGCCGCAGTGGTAGGCGCCCACGGCGACGGACGTCGCTCGATGATCTCCGGCCACCGTAGGCGCGGGCATGCGGGCAGCGGTAAAGGGCAACTCGCTGCCCGACCAAGGACCATGCCCGGGTCGACGGCGCGTTGTGTGCGCCACGCGCGCCTCAAAGAGCGTCAGCATTATGACGGGGCCCCCCTCTCAGAGGGCCAAAGCCTGCCGGGGTCGCGGGATTATTCCCTTACCGTAACCCCGGAACATAACAGGCTATGAAGGACACCGTGGATTTTAGTCAGTAGAAGTCTGTCAGTAAGGGGTTGGAGGACCCATTTGATGATTTTACCACGTTAAAAAAAAAAAAAAAAGTATCTGAATCCAGCTGACAGGTCTTTCGAATTTCCTACCTGTACCCTTAGCACGAATTTTCAGTATTTGAGACGTAAAAGTAAACTGGAACCTTGGCAACTTCAAATTGACAATTTTCAAGGAAAAAATTACCTAGTTCCTTCTTCGCACACCAGAGGCGCTGTTCCATTTTTGAAGTGAAAACTTCTTTAGCGGCGTTGTACACTTTTTCTGTAATGGGTAAAAAATTTAAAACTCGCGTCAGGGTCACGTGACCCTGATCGAAAATGAGTAAGACGTCATTCAAATTAAAAATAAAACATAGTAACAAAAAAGTTTTCACTTCTACCGGCACTCCTGGAGTGCAACCTTTTTTTTTATACAAGAAACGCTGTAAATACTGGAAAGACGCTGTAAAGTAAAAGAGTGAAATTTCGTGCAAAGGGTACTGTATTGTGATTTTATGTACTTTGTTCTTAAATATAGAAGTACTTTGCAAACAATCAGGAAGAAATACCAACATTTACTCAAATACTACTACAAAAAAACTGTTCTCCTTGAACCTTCTAGGCTTCTATAAAGTTCGTTCACAGTTAACCTGACAAAACATTTTTTAAGCAACTGCTCTTAACCCTGCAGTGGTCGCGTCCCTAAAAGTTACATGAGTGGTCGCGTGGACTACATACGTAATCCATAATACAAATTGAAAAAACAAAAGATTTATTCATAAACTCTTTATTACTTCAATGAAAATATAATCAGTACAGTTTTCTTAATAAAATATAAATATAACAATTTCATCACAACCCCTGTGTTACAAATAATAAAAAAAAAAACAAATCTTCTCCAACATGGCATGAAAATCACTTGGACTGTTCTTATTGAGATCAAAATTTATAAATAATAGTTAAAACTTTTATCTAAATGTTATTTTTAGCACAAGATAGGCACATAATCTTAAAATGATCCTCACATACAAACTTACTACACTTGGTGCACATCTTCCAGGTGCTCATAATGCGCGCTCATCCACACTCGCGGCAACGGCGTACAACATTGCTCGATGCTCCTTCCGAGGTGTGAGGGTTGAGTTTCTGCATAAATATAATACAAAGTACAAGTATTTTTCTTTTTCCAACTACTTCACCCATTAGTAATATTCCTGTAAAGCCTCAAATTTCAGTTTTATTGGTCTGTGTAGCATCTCGTTCTCTTCTATGTTTCTCCTCGATATTATCAATTTTCTTCTTAGTATAATATTAGATAAATCAGTCTTCTAGGGTTGTTTATTGACGAGCTGTTCCTTTCGGGTATAAATACTATGTTATGGCTTTGTATTATCCCTCTGTTTACGAGAATTATTTTCGACCAATGTCATTCACTTATTTGTAAAAGTCAGTGCTTTGTTGACGTTGCTGAGATGGATATCTTCTGCAGAACTTTCGTCAGATCCATCACCTAGTATCTCTTGCTCTTTCTGGGATTCTGATTGATGGTCTTCCTCTAGTAAATAATCAATTTCTTCATCGGAGCTTGATTCAGCTTCATAAACATCATTTCCCACATCAACTTCAGCTAGCCACGACTAAATTAATGCATCACGTGCATTGCATATTTTTTTTCTAAAATCAAACATCATAAATAACAATAATGTGATAAAACAAAACAAAATAATGTATTATTTGTCTACAATAAACGAAAAAATTACAATTCAATATAAAAAAAATACTTACGCAATTGGTCGCGCGGATTACAATATTGTAGTCCACGCACTTTACTGAGCTCCTGTGACACAATCGAGTGAGTCCTACGCTTATGCTGCACGGAGTGTGTCGCTCAATCATTCATTTGAAAGTACCTGGAGGCTCAACAAATTAAAGCAAATCAATTGTTGGAAATTATCGATTTTGTATAGGTGGATTACATATGTAGTCCACGCGACCACTCCAGGGTTAAGAGGAAACAGCACGGCCGTTTTTCCATACAAACGTAGTCCCCTGTTTTCTCCCTGGATAATGCCAGTAGAGCAATAATTTTTTTACAAAAAATCTATGACCACTATTGGCATGTCTCTATGTTTTCCTTTTTCCCATAAATTAATTATGAAAAGAGATATGAACATTCAAAATCCTAAAAACATGGCCAGATTTTCCGCTGTGTTCAAATAATCAGTAAACAAATTTGACGTGATTATATAAAAAAAAGAAAACATAGGAACACGGCCAATGCCTTTCTTTATTTGTTAAAAGTAGTGAAATTGGTTAAGTTTTGGAGGAGTAATCAGGGGACTACGAATCGTTGATTTTTAAGGTATTTTCGGTCCAAGCTGCAGTTGTCTCCTTCGCGCTCTGTAACTCTCTTGTGGGCAGTGTGCGACAGCAATAGATTTTACAAATATAATAACTATTTTTCAATTCTCCAGCCCTTGCTGTTTCCTCTTAAAGTAAAAAACATGCGCAAATAATACCTATATATCTACCTAACTGTAAAGCGATTAAACACCCACTTGTTGACATTTCAAACAAAAAAAAATCTTAACAATCACAAACTATAAATAGGTAATTCCAGACATATTATTTTTTATACACCATACAACATATGGATAAGAATAGATTGACATTTGCTGCTATACTTATTATTATTTTATGAATAGCTGCCATAAATATTTTACCTACCTTTAAGAATCCGACACCTAACAGCCAATATACACTTAACCTTTAAATATTAAAAAAACGGCCAAGTGTGAGTAGTATTTACGCGCGAAGGGTACCGTACCCATTATCTATAGGTAAAAACCGTAATGAGTCCTGAAACCTTGAGCGGGGCGGGAAGGGATTGTTAGAGGAGGTGTTCCTTCAATAGCCCTTTATGTTCCAGGGTCACGGTTAGACAGGGAGGCGTTTGGCCGTCCATTTTATTTGACTCCAAGTATTTATTTTCTTGTTATAGCGGCAACACAAATACATCATCTGTGAAAACTGCAACTGTCACAGTTCATGATATACATCCTAGTGACAAATAAACGGACGGAGAAAAAAAAACTTAGTAATAGGGTCCTTTTTTATCGTAGTAAAATCATGAAATGAGTCCTCCCGGCCAGGGCGGGACGGAAAGGCACTGTCAGACGCGTACTGACTTAAATCCACGGTGGTCCTTCAATAGCATTTGGACAAGGAACCCTAAAAAAAGATCAAATAAAAAAAAAACATCTCTTCAAGTATATTTTATGAATACACACCTGCTCCCATCGCCTTTTTGTCGAACATAAAAAGGGCATTTCGTAATGTAGATCTCTCAGCAGATCTTTCGATCGACTGTTTACCTGTATATCTTGTTTACGAGTTACGAGTTCAATGTAAACGTATACGGCGAATGTGGCACACATTTTGATCTAAAATTGTACGAGATTTTGAAATATTTGGATGCCTTTTTGTAGTTGTTTCGATATCAGTTCAGAGAAAGTTCGTCTTTTTGTGGAAAGCTGAAAAGTGATGTTGGCCTTTTTTAGTCATTTAAAAAAAATGTAAAATCATCAAATGAGTCCTCCCACCCCTTACTGTCAGACTTGTACTGACTAAAATTCACGGTGTCCTTCAATAGCCCTTAATGTTCCGGGGTCACGGTGATGGAATAAGTCCCGCGACCTGGGCAGGTACCTAGGTACCATTTGACTTAGCCCCTTCGTACACTAGGCGACGCAAGTCTCCGATACCTTACCATTTTGGTATTCATTGACGCGTGCTTGTGTTCGAACCTCTATTGGTTTGTATTGCGAAAGCCGCTTGGATACCGAAGTCTTAAGGTATCGGAAACTTGAGTCGCCTTGTGCACGAAGGGCCTTAGATGTTGAGAGATAAAAGGAAGATCTATTCCACTTTTACATAGCTTCCATATCAAGTAGGTGAAGTCGTTTTCAATGGGAAAATCTTGCCAGAGTATTCCAAAAAAAATGCAATTCCTGAATGCAATAATCAAGGCAGGTAATGAAGCTCGAAGAAATAGGAGACTGTATTGGATGACGCAACGAATCATTATAAAAATAATAGCGGATGAGTAACATAAAATAAAAGTACTTAATTTCCACTTCAAGTGAAGTCTGAGAAAGTCACTTGTACATCCACACAAATGCCGACCCGGTATTAATACCTGCAACATGCGCTAAAATCTGTGGCCAAAATAAAAACTCCAGTTTTCCGTTTTTCCAAAAGTTTACAAAATTACAAAAGTTTAAAACCATGTGAACGAGATTTTACGTTTAAATTTTTGGAGGGAATCATGAAAATTTACCTCGTTGGTCCCTTGTTGCTCTCTTGTTGCTTTAGGATTTCAACGATAATGGTTTGTTTAATTAAAAGCCGTAGAAAAATATGAGATCTGTATGTAACCTTGGGATAGGTATACAAAATTCTACTAACTGTTTGAAAATTATATTTACATTTACATTATCTTCCTGGAATTCTGTAATAATATGATTCTGAATAATAATATTGTTCTTTGAATGTAATTTCCATTTTCTTCCTCGAATTTTCATAAGTAACGTGAAAGAAACTTATTCGTTTCCAATATCAATATTTATAAATTGCGGAACAAAGACAAAGTTTCGTGTAAGCCATCAATTTAAAATAAAACATTGAAAACCAAAACCATAAACAAAATTAATAGAGAATATTAATTAAAAATAACTAATTTCCATGCTTCATTAATTGCCCCTCATTAATATTCGGAATTCAAAATTTTATTTTATTTCCCAGACTTTAGCAGCTGTTCAAATGCGTTCGGTCGGATGGCCATAAATTCTGTCGGACAAAATACCAAAATATGACGTGTTTTACTTACGCATAAGTCTGTTGGCGTTATCCACAAACATGAACGAAAATGATTTGTTGTCCCATAAAACGCCTTTAGTTATGTAGCGAGATGGGAAGTCGGGCTACTGGGCAGGAACAATCCTGGCTACAAAGTTTTTATGGCCATCTTTCTTTGAAATGCAAGTGCGCTCGTTCGGAAACGTTAATACGAGCTAGCGCCTTAAACATAAAGGTAAGATTCACACCAACCGGCCGGACTCAGTGGCATTTTACAATGCGGTAAAGAACATTGAAATCTATCAACGGTAAATACCGTTCATATTTCTTTACCGAATTGTGAAATGCCGCCGGATCCGGCCGGTTGGTGTGAATCTTGCCAAATACTTCATACGGACGTGACGCCGTCCGCCAAGGTGTCCATCATAAGTGACCACTGACTAAATGGACCCATACGGCTGTGATGAAAGGCTCGAAGTAGTGCTCGAGAAGAGCCCAGGAAATAAGTATAGGTTATACTTCTTGTGCTTGTCGCCTAAAAGCGGACAAAAATGCTAAAAGCGTAGATTATAAATGTACAGATGCCATGTTTGAAACAAAACGTTTTTTTTTTTTTTGTGAAGCCACATTTTATAAATGTGTTAGATAGTCTAATGAGCATCACGACAATTTCCTGGGAGATGGTCACTTGTTTTAGGGTCGTAAGGGAACAGTGTATAAGACGGGGATGCGGGGTATGATGGTAAAACACACACCACAATACCAACGTAGTGCAAGCGCCAAAAGTACGACATATTTTGTTAATGGCCGCTTTCAAATGACGTCCTGCTGGCGCTTTCGCTACGTTATTTAAGTTTGCCTTCTTTTTTTGTTTGTTAGTTATATTTGTGTATGTCCCCATTGACCCCATCCCCGTCTTATAATATACACTGTTCCCCTAATTTTTCTCTAGAAATACATTCTATAACTTAAGGCTAAAGGTTATTATTGTAATTTTGTTTAAAAAAATATACGAACTAACGTTACTTACGTTGGTACCGTCCGCTCGTGCTACTCCCTCCCTAACAAGTATACAAACTTTGCGATTTTCAAACCGTACAGCGTTATTTTCATACAATAATACACAGTTTATGTTCGACAAATGGACATTTTGATTTACTGCAAACGCCTGTACTTGCACTCAATAAATAACAGCTTATTTTGTTCGCAACGAGTCTGTATTGACTGGCAAATTGTATTCAGGTATTTTAGCACGTACTGCCCAAGATATTACTATTGCGGTTCTGCCTGAAAGGTAATGATTATAGCTTACTTCCATTATCATACAATTTTATGGTTTCAGAGGCTTCGAGGTTTTTCCTTATTAACAGACGAGGCTGTTATTATATAGATACGTAAATAGGCCCGCACAATTATGTCTGTTACGCATAAAAGCTATTATTATCTCTCATTTGGGTAGCTGCAATAAAAGTATCGTAAAAGTTAATACCGAGCAGTTAGTTCGGTCGTGAATCAACTAGATGGCGTTAAGTGGAGTTTTATGAAGTAGTGTTCGCCAAGTTGTGTATTGTTTGATGTTATAAAGAAGAGCTAAGTGCTGCATTTGTTTACTGGTGTTTGTTACTTAGTTTTAATTTAGTGCACCTTTTGAGGATTACCTAGGTGTTTTAATAACCTAGTTGCAGAAATTAATTTAATTTAGTTTCGAAAATGAAAGCTAGTGGGCACCCCAAGCACCCGCTGAAATGGCATCTGAACTACTTATTTCAAATACGGCTATAATTGCACCTATATATTTTGAGTGGCAAGCTATTTTTGAGTGATTTTGAAATTAGGTACGTGAGGTCTCTAAAAACTAAAAAAAAAACAAATATACACGTCGAATTGAAAACCTCCTCGTTCCTCCTTTTTTTTTTCGTCGGTTAAAAAGGTTAAAAATACCAACCAAATTGAGAACCTCCTCCTTTTTATGAAGTCGGTTAAAAACTACGTGTTGGTAGCTAAACATAACCTTTGTTTTCACGTGCTATTCATATTTATCCAAAAGAGACTATTTTTTAAGCACAGCAAATTCACGCATAGCTGACTACAACATAATAGTTATATGGTCATGGATGAAATACACTATAAATACATAACAAGAGTCCTTGCTATGGCATCGTATCAACAAGATGTCGAATTATTGACTATATTAAACAAATATCAGACATTATTCTTCGAAGTATCGCTTATTTATACCAAAATCAACTCCAGCGCCGGTAACGAGGAGTACTCAGCCTACCTCAACGTATACTGCGTTCACGGATTGTTTCCAAACTAGATATTTTTGGAACGAAGTTCCTTATCGCGCGTTGTGAAAGGGGGCTAGACGGAAAAAAATCTTACGAAAAATTGTCACGACACTTTTTGGAACGAAGTTCCTTATCGCGCGTTGCGAAAGGGTGCTAGAGCTCAAAGAGTGGAGTGGTGTGGAGCGGAGTGGAGTCGCGACGATTATTTTTGTTGAGTGTATACAGTAACTTCGTTTCATACGGGTGTCCCTTGACACCTCTCAAGTTTTTTATACACCTGGACTACAGGAGGATACAACTGGACAAGGTTTCTCCTTCAAGATTTTTCAATACCTAACAACCTTTTTTTTACGCGGTTGATACCAAATGGGTCATCCCGATTAGAGTATCTGTTGAAGTATCTCTTTTACGTAGGTACAACTCTTTTATTTGGGTTGTAAAATAATTAAATCGCCGCGGTTGGAGCGAAAGGGAACGTCATACCTACTATTACTGACTACAAATCCAAACCTTTACAGAAGGTTATATTTTTTATACGCAGTAACGCTTGCGTCGCGTCTTCGCAAAGATATTTTAATTAATGAAAAATATCTTTGCTTTACAGAAGGTCTTGTGAAACTGTCAGGCGATCAGCCCCATCAGATTGTTGCCAGCTCTTGCAGGCACGAGACGAGCCGTCATCCTGGGCCTAATTTACTAAACATCTGCACTTTTGAATAAGTGTGATAGTTATGTTGAATCACTCTAAAACCACTTATATTATCATTGCCATTGAGTTGATATTCATTTAACTCAAAATAACATAGATTAGAAACAAAGATACCAAAAGACTATATGCGCTTGCGCAGGTCAAGTGTGTCGGCCATGTTTGTCGTCACAGCTGACTGACTGCAGAGAATTTGTCGCCCCACACGTAAAATAGCGGAAAGCGGCTGTTCACACGTCGTTTTGGCTCTTAAATGCTAATGTCGTTTGCTTATTGATACTTAATTAGTTGTCTAGAGAAATTGTGGAGAATTTCTATTAATTTCGATGACTTCGCCATTCAAAATAATTATGGTATTTTAAGTGGAGGTGTCTTGGACCATAAATAAAACCTCTTTTCATTGAAGCCTTTGTTTTTTAATTGTGTGTGTTTCATTCAATTAATATTAAGAAATAGTTTACTAAAGTTACCGATATTTAACTCATTAAAGGGACACATCACACTTGAATCCTAATGATCGTTTCATTATCAATCAATCATTTCATTACTATTTTCCTACTGATTCGAAAACTAATGCTGTCAAATTGAAAGAACGAAAGAAACAAAGACAATAGGCTAGTTGCCTAAAAAAATGTAATTAGTCCGTCTTTTAGATTATTCAAAAATAAGGGACACGTATTTTTTTATTTGTAAATTAGACCAAAAATGACAAAGATATAGCCTATTAAAGTTACGTGTGACGTCACGATGCGTGGCATTTTTCGCGCAGAGTGACGTCACAGGTAACTTAAATAGGCTATTATCTTTGTTCTTTTTTGTTTAATCGAAAAAAGAAAAAATACGTGTCCAATATTTTTTTTATAATCTAAAATACGGACTAAATAGAATGTAATTATTTTGACCCTGGAAACTACCCTATTATGTTTAATGGCTAAAACTTAAAACGAATTAATACTAATCAAAGTTATAAAAACTAAATGCCTAATCAAACTGTGTATCATACGCTCTATACCTATTTGCTAAACCCTCCTTACGACTAAAGTAACCAAACTTTAATATTTTGTCGGACAGCCAAGACAGGCAACACTAACTTTTTACGACACTTCTCACTTCTTGCCAGAACTAGAATCTCTGGAATTTGTTCAGTTCCCCTAGTATTACTTTTTACAATCTTACAAACTATAAATTCTTAGTATTTTGTGTCCGTTTAAGACGTTTTAATTATAATGAAAAGTCGTGTAATCTTCATGGTTTACGAGGTCAGTTATTTTGGAAGCATTGTTGTAAAGTGCTTAAATATGAAATATGTTGGCAGTAAACAGAACTTTAAGTGTGCTTTTTATACAAAAGGAATCATTAGAGGGGAATAGGGTTGGGTAATGTTGATGTCGGGGAATAAGGTTGGGTAATTAATGTTATTTTTGTAATGAGAAACAAAACCGAAATTGTTCATAATATCTAGTTATCAATAATTGGCAGATGATGTAACTAGGATGCGCTATCGCGCTCACAGCGCAGTAAAAGCGATACTATAATCATCAAATGAGTCCTGGAACCCAAGACAGGGCAGGAAGGACTGTCAGACTCGTACTGACTAAAATCCACGGTTTCCTAAAATCGCCCTTTACGTTACACGGTCAAGGTAATTTAAAAAGTCCCGAGACCGGACTACGATACTTATGAATAGGTATGTCGCAGGCGGATTGTATTAGGTCGTCGTATTACATTACGGCTAGCTTTACCGGTGGTTGCGACTGTTGATTCTGGCTTTCAGGAGTTGCAGTGGTTTGGGAATAGTGTGGTGGGTTTGTCCCAAATAAATATTCGGCTAGCCGTTTCAAAAGAGCTGGACCCTAGGAGCACCCGCACCCTAGGGACCCTAGGGATCGGTTTGATAGGTTCCTTTAAACCTTGTAGGCAGAAATAGGAAGCCCGCAGAGCGGGGCTCCTTCTACCTTTTTGTTTGTACCAATAAATGTTATTTCTTTCTTTCTTTTCTTACCTGAATGCGTGAAACATTTGAGTAAATTGGAAATTCTGACAGTCCTATAATGTTAAACATCAGCCCACATATTTCAGAACATCTATGACGATCCGGCTAATCGCTGACCCACCGGTATACAAAACGACCATTTTGGGAACGGCTAGGCGTAATGGGTATGTGACAGATCATGGGGTCTTAATTGTTATATTATTTTTATGACCAAAGCAACGATAAAATTATATTCAAGTAATTAATAAGAATTGGGGGAGCTCGGACATTTTGGTGCTCAGTTCACCAAAACATTATGATTATACTGTATTTGAACTATTTATGTTATGGTGCGGACTCTCAGTATTGATTTTTAATAAAGGTATATCATTTCATTTTGATTTTCTACTCTAGTTTTGTCTAGATTCAGACTTAGCCAAAGCTCTGACGGTACAGTTGATCTACTCAACAAACCGTGTCGTGTTATAATATAACCGTCTCGTTTGCATTAGTGATAATGTTGACCGTATAGCTACGAGATTCGTACTTAGATAGAAGTACCCCAGGGTCATCATAGTTTCGTGCTAAAGTATCGATATTTCTTAAAGTATCGAGTACAAAAATCGATACTTTAACAGCTATTTTCAGATCCCTATCCGAATGTATTTCTGTAACCAATGAACAAAGTCGTGTTGTTCGACTGAAAACTGTAAACAAATTCCTTTGCAGAATATTTATAGGCAGCGTGTGCGCAGCCAGCGGTCATTGTAGCGGCATTATGAAAGAAACTGCTGTTCTTACAAACTTTATGACGGTAAAGTATGTGTTGTAATTGTAAATAGAAATATGTACTGAAACAATAAAACCCAAAGCACAGTCGAACTGCTGTTTGTGATTGTGAATGATTACTTACATTTCAGTACCAGTACAGTGTAATACCCTTTATATCAAATAGACACATAAATCCAGAGAGGGATATCCCACCCAGGGCAGGGCGGGAGGGACTGCCAGACTTGTACTGACTCAAATCCACGGTGTCCTTCAACAGCACTTTACGTTCCGGGGTCACGGTAGCTCGTTAGTCCCGCGACCCCAACAGGCTTTAGCCTTCTAAGGGGCCCCGTCATCTAACAGCTCTTTGAGGCGGGTGTGGAACAATACTTAGGTACTCGGTATGGTCAATGATCGGACAGCGAGTCGCCCATTACTCGCAGTCCGCATAGTCACATGCCTTTGTTTGACTCTAAAATCACGAATTGTCTTTAGAAGGGTAGCTACATACTTTATGGGCACCAAAAAAAATTAAACACATAACTTACAGTAAAAGATGAATGTTCGTGAACATCAAATAAAATGAGCCTCCAAACTCGGCACCCAATAAAAGTTACAAGAAGGTTTATTTCAAGATAAAATCAAACAACACACTTACACATACGTTATCATATACATAACCGTAAAATGCGGACTAAAAGGATAACCCAATCAGGCAACTAGGAGTTAATTAACTTGTAAAATGGGTTCTTGGTATACGTAGTGTTATTTTAGTAAACTTCATCTTGACTGAATCAAATTAGTTCGCGATTCCCGTGAATCCGTATTTTATTTTTTGAATTTAGAATAGCCCACCAGAAAGAGTACCTACCATAGAAGTTATTTTAAATTACAAGTCGTTTTCGAAATATTTATAAATTGATTTATAGATTTAGGTAAAAAAAAAAATTTTATGCGATAGAATTATTATCATACCAACGAGTAATGTTAAAGTCAAATAATAGTTAGTTAAGGAATATCAATAAACTCTTCTTCTAAAAAATAAATGTAAAAGTGATCTATAGTTACGAGTAAGTAGTCATAACAATAACTTAAAACAATTAGTTAGATACCGTTTCAAAAATGGAGGCTGGGTCAAATCTTTTATTTACCCTTCCGTCCTACAATGTATAAATTAATGAGTACATTTTGTTTTTGCACTCAAAATTAATTTATGTTGTCAATGTGCTTCTGCTTTAAATTACGCAAAAAAAAAAGAGAAAAAGAAAAAAAAATGTCACTTCAAAATTCGAACGCCATCGAAAGTGTGAATCAACAACGACAAATTCACTTGTAAAACAACCGAGTTCGCTTTCGAATTTGTTGTGTGCGGTTAGGTACTCAAGTCAGGTCCGAAGTGAACTTTACAGAATAGTACTACTGGAGGAGTACCTACAAGTAGTTTACTCAATTACCTATAAGTACCTACTCAGTATGAAGGCTGAGGGTACCATTCCAACGTGTTTTCTTAATTGATTTTTACACATTCGACCGTGGGAATTTATTCAGCTGCTGTATTCTTTTGTTTTAACGTTCCTTTTGAACACTAAAGTATCTGAAATCTAATTTTCTTTTGCATTATTTTTCGTCTAACACATGCGACTATAATAATAATGGGTATGTATGTTGATGGATGGAAAGGGAGAAAGGGCAGAGAAAAGATGGATGAAATTGTCCGAGGCATGATATGAAAGATTAAGGAGTCTTAAATGACGATGAGACCGTCTAAAATCTGTACTTTTTGTAACTCTTTGCGTTCAGTAACCTGTTTAGATAGTCTCGAGAACCCGGAAGGCCTTTAGTCCCGTCAGTTTTATGCGTTGACCCGGGAATAATCTTTGATCGGGCGGCAAGCTACCTATGGCAAGCACGCACAGACGCACTCAAGTTATCTGGGGCATGAAGTGTAGGATTGCCTCTCCCTTACACATTCTGTCTCTTCTGTAGTTCTGCACGCGTAGCATGGCGATTCTATGTCTATTCTACCAAGAAAAGACAAAGTTATTTCATGGTTATTTCTATACAAATCGACAGTTTTTTTTGCACAAGTATGACACGATACGTAAGTACACCATTATGGAATAATAGACACATATCTCTTCTAATTATTTTAAACATTGATATGCTAAAATCGATTAAAATCTTTCACGTTTTGTCATTTTGTCTAGCGTCCCGTAACCCGTTTCTACGGCGTTGTGCTACGCGTGCTGTGTTGCGAATACTTCTAGCAGAATAGTTCTAAGAACAGGAATATGATTATTATCAATGTTTTTCAGTGGATTTTTAAGTTTTTATTTTTGTGGTTTTCTTCGCTTTGTGCAAACTGTAAACAATGATAGAACTGACCCTTGTCAATGTCAAACCGCGCTGTGGCAATGAAGAAGGTATTACTTTTATTTTCGTCATAAATGTAAACACTAACAATGTTGGATTAACTTGGTTTCTATTGTTGTAACTTTTGGCTTTAGTTACTTTGAGTACTAAAAGTCGATCATTTCTAACCTAGATCTGTTTTATTTCGGTTGTAAAATTATAGGCGTTAGCCGACACGGTTTAACGTAGTGGCTGAGCGATTGGACTGCCGCACAGCTTGTCGCAGGTTCGATTCCCGTACGAAAAAAAATATTTGTATGATTTGCAAGTAGTTGTTCCGGATCTGGATGTTTGTGTATGTGAGTTTCTATGTTTGTAAACGTACCCACGATACAGGAGAAATTCCTTGTGGTGGGCAAAGTTTTGTAAAAGAAACGATGAAAGGAGTCCCCCACGTTCGTGGATTTTGAGCTTGTCAAAATAGGTACCAAAGAAGTGAAAAGTAGCTAAACCTAACTTTAAAGCGTATCGTTAAAACTTTTATTACGATCGATTTATGACCGTTTCAAAAACTAGACAAAAATATTACGAGGAAATTAAATAAAACCGTCAAAAGTCGGCTTAGGGTCATTACGACCAATAAGTCGACAGCATAATAAAACAAACTAGGGTAAGACACCATGGGGTTTTACACCCATTAGTTCCACCTCAAACTCATCGAAACATGAACTGATAACAACTTCTTTTATCACCTTGTTAACTTCACTTATCTATGACTTTTCAGCAATTAGAACTATCCTCGCCTTAACAACTAAGCAATAAGGTTCAATTTCGATCATTAACTTATTTATAAGCCAGTAAACATTGCCTTATTACAAAGGTAGTTAGGTTGAAATTTCAAGAGCGATAATGGTGTAGCAATTGCTAGTCAGCATCGCCTTATTACTAAGGTGTTATAGTTGAAAATACGTGGGGAATAGTGGTGCAGCATGGGCCAGTAAGTGTGTATGCCAGTTGCGTGTCATGGCGATAAGTGGTAGACATTGGCTTCCTGTTCTTGTTGTCATTAATTGTTGGAATGGCGGGATAATTATAAAGAGGAATATTTTGAAATAATTCTAGGATATTTAGCCTTAGCTTATAGAATGTGCTTAGACCTGGATAAGACTAAATATCCTACTACTATTATAAAGGCGAAAGTTTGTATGTACGGATGTTTGTTACTCTTTCACGTAAAAACCGATGAACGGATTTGGCTAAAATTTGGTATACAGATAGTTTATAACCTGGATTAACACATAGGATAGTTTTTATCCCGATTTTATGTTCCCGTGGGATAATTTTCGAATTGTAGCGGGTGAAGCCGCTGGCAACAGCTAGTACACTATATTATTAGGTACTTTACTTCACGTAAAATACATGGACATTTGCGAAACCTATTACGAAGGTGTTTTTTAATATGGGTTCCTTGAAATGGGTGATATTATTTGCAAAACAATGGGGTTAATTTTTTTACCCGACTGCGCGACGCAAAGGAGGGTAATGTGTTTATCAGTCTATGTATGTATGTATGTATGTATGTATGTTTGTTTCTATGTGGCGTTCTAGAGACCAAATGCGTAGGCCGATTTTAATAATTTTTACGTCAATCGATTCGTCTTAACCTTGCGAGTGTCACTAAAGACATGACAGTAATCAAAATTCACCACAGCGACAACCAGACGCCATATTGTCAAAACGAAGAAAAAAAATATCGATGAACTATGTCATGTGGGGTATCGTTGAATAGGTATTTTAAAATCATCTTTAGGTTCCCTTTATCATTTTTTATTTTAAATAATAGTTTAGGATATAAAACGATTTAAAGTTGTTTAGCAAAACAATAATTCTCTGAACAGTAACTAAAAAGTACGAAATAAAAAAAAATATTATCGAAAAACAAAAAACCCGACTGCGTTAAAAAAACTAAAAAGAAAGAAACAAGCCCAGTAGTTAAGAATTCACTCATTCACACTCACAGTCGGGGCCCGTTGGGAAGATTTGATTGGTTTAATTTGGATGGGCCCCGAGTGTGAGTGTGAATGAGTGAATTCTTAACTACTGGGCTTGTTTCTTTCTTTTTAGTTTTTTTAACGCAGTCGGGTTTTTTGTTTTTCGATAATATTTTTTTTTAAATAAGGTCTTGTATTACCCAATTACAAAACCCCCTGCATAGTGACATTTTAGCAGCTCGAGCTATTATGAAAAGGTTAAAATTGTATCGGAACGACATTATGCTACCGATGACCTTATGTTGAAATACTAAATGCATTGAAAGAGATTGGTGCTAATCAAAGCAATTTAACATAACACCGTGCCTGTTTATCCTCTAGATAATAGTAATAGTTAGGAAAGAACAAATGAAAGACCGAATTTAGGTATCTACACACTACACACAGTTATGTTAAAGACTCGCATTAACTCGCATAGTAGCGGTGATTAAGGGTTGAACCACATCTGGCAGCACGGAAACGCCTTTTTCCGTCGCCCTTTCTCTTTCTGTCGCTTAGAACTGCCATTTGCTAGACCGAGACAAGGCGATAGCCAGAGCCGTCTTTACCTATAGTGCAGGGCGTGCGGTGCACGCGGGCGCCGGGTCTAAGGGGGCGCCGAGCGCCCCCTAACACGACACCTTCAAAGATGCGTCGATGCCGGCCGGCGCTATCAAAGGCCCTGTGCGCTCGTGTTATGGCCGACGCCGGCCGCGCGTTAGCAAAGCAAGGCTACTCCTTTTCCTACTCTATTTAAAACACAATAACTTTTGAACTTTTGAATTTGCATCCGAATTTCCGTTTGAAAATACTGTTAGGGACTTTACTCATGGTGCGACGCGATATCGGATTGCATCGATTGACGATAAATGGGCGTTTTTCCATTAGCCGGAACGGTACCAGCACCGGCGACGGCACCGTGCCGGTGCCGGGAAAGCAAAGATGTATGAAAACGCTCGCTTTTGCACATAGCGGCGCTGGCACCGGCCCGGCGTTGAGTTCTGCCGGCGCCGTCACCGTCGCCGTGGCAGCAAGCTTTCCAGTCGGGGCCGGCTCGTGTCACATCTGCTTGTGTACTTATTGTATACATATATATGAATTGTAGCGGAGTACGTGTGAATGCGCGGGTAGGAGTAGTTGGACGACGCGGGACGGGGCAGGAGGATGCGGAACAGAGGGAGAGAGACTCGAATTTGGTTTGTGTGTGCGTTTGGATGAATCCAAAATTCGTTGTCTCTGCGTTGGTATTGGCGTCGTAGATGTAAAAGATAAGTGATAATAACATTATTGTTAGATCTACACGTTGTACTCTCGTTGAGGTCATGCTGAAGTCCATGTGACTACGGCTGTATCACTCACCGGGCGACCGGCGTGGAGACGGCGCTGTGGAAAAACGAAGCCCTGACGGCGACGGTGCCGGTGCACGGCCATGCCGGGCCGGCTAATGGAAAAACGCCCAATCGATCAAAATCACACAAGCGTCCGGCCGAAGAAAATGTTTAGACAATCGTCATAGTGTTACCTAATAGGCGTATTTCCAATAGACGACACGGCACCGGCACCGGCGACGACGCCGGCGCAGTGCCGGTGCGGGGAATCAAAAATGTATGAACGCCGGGCCGACGACGGCGGCGCCGGTAAGTGCAAAAGCGAGCCATACATTTTTGCTTCTCCGGCACCGGCATGGAGCCGTCGCCGTCGCCGGTACCGATGCCGTGCCGTCTTATGGAAAAACGCCCAATGGAGTCGCACGGAGTGACGATATCGCTCACAGATCTCCTCGATATCGAATTGCATGTACTTACGTGCTAATGACAATGCACATGATTCTGCGTTCGAAATTCGATTGCGCAACTACTCGTCACGTGCGACTTCTTTTGTCTTTGGTTTTGCAGCGCTTCTATATCGTAGCAGTAAGGTGGATTTTTGAAGTGTACGGTCGAATTGCATCGCATCGCTCCATTAGTAGAAAAGTGCGACTTAAATCGGCAATCGACTCGATATCGCACGAATCGCGTCGCGTCGCATCGCGCCATGAGTAAAAGTCCCTTAGTATTCCATTTTGGCCTCGCTCCTACTAGAGGGCGCCAGGCTACTGGTTGCACACGGGCGCCACAAGGGCTAGAGACGCCTCTGGCGATAGCACGCGGCCGCATCGAGAATTCCGCCGCGTGCTATCGCATAATGCTTTCTGTCTCGGTCTACAAAATGGCAGTTCTAAGCGACAGAAAGAGAAAGGGCGACGGAAAAAGGCGATTCCGTGCTGCCAGATGTGGGTCAACCCTTAAAACTAAAGCGAAATATAAATGTAGGGACAAGACACAGAGTCGCGGGACTAACGAGCTACAGTGACCCTGGAACGTTAAGGGTTATTGAAAGACACCGTACTGGTAAAAAGGTGCCAGACACAAAAGCAACTTAAACAAAAGTAAATGAGTAGGTAAAAATAAAATCTGTCCAAAATGAAAAAAAGAAAACACAATTAAGATAACATTGTGTCCCACGGCCACGCCAAACTTAGAGTTCAGGAAAATGTCAACCAGCTAGTGCTCGACTCTGGTTTTTAACTGGACCAGTGGCCTTATCACGAGCTCTTAACGCGATCCAGTTTTGGCTGTGAGAAAGAGACAGAGCTATACCAGTCGTCTAGCGCTATCTCATTCCGACATCCTAAGCTGGATCGTGTGGTAAGGCCTCAGTTGCCTGTTTATTGCCAGAGACTCGATAAGCAAGTCAAAGAATTTACATAAGTACGTAATCCTAAAACACTTCTACATGAATATCTATCCATATCTTTATCGATAACAACCAAAAACTTAAGTAAACAGCTGTTTAAAAGTCTCCATACTAATCTTTTTCAATTCCCACACTTTAAATTCCATGTCAAAAGCTCTTCCGCTCAGCTACTGTCTCCGCGACATAACTCGCTGTTCTAGTGGCCCTACTTATCGATTTCCATGGGCTAATAAAGCTCTTTTAACAGTTGCTATCTTATCATTTGGTCATAAAGTTCAAATTCCGGAAAACCAGTAGATTATCTTTAAGGGGGAGGACACACGTGTAGATTGTTGCTTGCATGCAAGAACAGTTAAAAAAACTTGCAACTGTTACTAATGTACCTACAGTCATTTTTAGAGTTCCGTAGTCAACAAGGAACCCTTATAGTTTCGCTATGTCCGTCCGTCCATCCGTCCGTCCGTCCGTCCGTCCGTCCGTCCGTCTGTCCGCAGCAACGAGTCCGCAGTTTAGCTCAGAGACGCATTGTACTAGAGAGCTGTAATTTGGTGTAAATATACGGATTTGTTGTGCCGAAAAAGTGGTAAAATAAAATCTCGTAAAATATTTTTTTTTAGGGTACCTCCAGTACTTACACGTAAAGTGAGGATTTTTTTTTTCTCGCGTACCCCTTAGTGTGGGGTATCATTAAATAGGCCTTTAAAAAATAATGATAGTTTTCATTAACAATTTTTTAATAAAAAAATCGTTTGTGAAATATTAAGCTTTAAAGTGCTAAATTTTGCTCAATTCGAGTGTCCCCCCCCTCTACCAGCTAAACGGTTATGTTTGGGGGTGTGAAAAATTCACAATAGTAGTATATATATATAATATAATATATAATATTCCACAACTATCACACAACGCCATCTAGTCCCAAGCTAAGCAGAGCTTGTGTTATGGGTAGTAGACAACTGATAAACATACTTATATATTTCTAAATACATACATATTATAGATAAATTACACCCAGACACAGAACAAATGATCATGCTCATCACACAAACATTTGTCCTGGGTGGGAATCGAACCCACGACCTCCGGCATAGCAGTCAGGGTCACTAACCACTAGACCAACAGGCCACTGCCAGTCGTATATATCGAAGTTTAAAAGAAAATTATCATGCCTAAGTAGGCTTTACAACTTTCCGAGTAATAGTCGACCAACTTATAAAATGTACTTAGATATCATATTTCTTAAACAAAATGTATCGGAGACAACTGCAAATGTAAGTTTGTCAACTTTATTTTTACAGCTTTTTTATGTGTGTTTTTTGGGGATGGGTAGGTTTTTATCGTCAACTATTTTTAACTAAATTCAAAAAAAGGAGGATCTTCTAAATTCGTTGTAATCTTTTTTCTTTTGTATTTTCCCCGATTTCTCAAAGACTTCTGGACCGATTTTGAAGATTCTTCTTTTTAAAAATAAATTCAGCGAATCAGTTTAGTTAGTTCGCATATGTATTTTGATGGAAAACTACGGAACCCTACACTGTGCGTGGCCCGACACGCACTTGTTTAAAGAACTCTTTGAGCTTTGCCCTACTTTGGTTTAGGAGAATAAACATACCAATAGGGCATTCTTCAATTTTCTGAGTACGCAAATTGTTATACAAAGCTTAATTTTGTTAGATGTGGTAAACAATGCTGGTTTAAGTAACGCACTAGCATAATTGTTATTATTAATTGTCCTACCTCCATTTAGTTTTTTGCCTAAAACAAGCAACTGAATTGAACTCTACGCTAAAAATATAATAAGGCGAATCGCTAGTCCAAAAGTAAAAAGCAGTACTTATATTGATGAAGATGCAGTCTGTCATAATAGTAAATACAAAGACGATATAATACTAGACTCCGCATACACGATATAAGGAACAAAAACTATTCTGTCAACTCGCTGCGGTACTACGTAAGCGAGGGGGACGGGGTACTGCGTTGTGATTGGCTAACTGAAGGTCTGTTCTGTCTTAACTTATGTTTACGGCTCACAGGAGTGGTCGAAATGAGACGGATATAAGACTTTTTTGCCTAATGTGTTAACAGACATCGGTCCCCTGTTATAAGGAGTCTAGTATTAAATCGTCGTTGAGTAAATATGATCCATTTATAAGATAACATCTAGCAACAAAAGTATCACCACACTAATTTTCCTTTCTTTCAAAGAATATCATAAACCAACAGTGTAGCACAGCGAAACATTTTTCTTGCATCCACCTTATATCCCAGCTTTACTGTCACGTGTAAACCCACCTTTAATCCGCCTAATCCCGCTATCTATCCGGCCCTTACCGACTCCAGCTCCGGAGCAGATAATGAATTGCTCGTCATATCACTAGAAATCATACGTATATCGTAAAGTAGCTCCATTTTGACCGTAATTGGATAGCCCCTCGTTAATTATGTAATTAACATTCCGCTTTAAATATTCATGTATATGGTTGTTAATAGCGGCTGTAAAAAACTAGAGATAAGCTTTTCGTATAGATATGAAATTATACGAGAATTAATCAATTGGCTGAGCCTTTATGGGTCAGGTCAGAAGTAGATGTAGGCTACTATCGAATTAGCTTGCCGTCCGATCAAGGATCAAAGGGTCTTTAAGCTCGAAACCTGTGGTTTCGGCCTTAGTTACGTAAGTTTTGTATGCCCCGTGACATCGAGCCTGAATGAATGCCACCACTCATAAGCAGAAAATTCATTGAAGTAGCTACATTTTTTTATGCAATTGCATTTAAACACTAACGCCGCCACTGCGGCAAAACGACTTCAGTTGTGGCGGTATTAGTTATACGTCTACAAATTAGTAACATTCGTACATCTGTATTCGTACCCGTGTTTTCTTTCATAGACTTAGAAAATAGACCCTCAGCCCGCGTCGTCGCCTCAAGTAGCTGTCAGTTTACTGGGGGCCTCTTTAGAGTCAAACGCCTGGTCACCAGGATATCTTAAAAAGACAACGTGGTCGTGAAACACTATCGAAGGAACAGGATTCGGTTTTTCAGTCAGTCTGCCAGTCCCTTCCGCAACTCTCAGGGTGCCAGAATTCATTTAGACGATATTCTAAAAATAAAAACAAATACATTTTATAAACCTTATTTCAGCACAACCCTATATTAAAATCTACACGCACGAGTGACAATGTTATCGTAAAAAATCTGTGTGAAAACCGAACATTCGATTTGCTGCGTGAGTTAGTTTTGATAGTCATCAGAGCGGCGACATTTTTTGGCACTGGTGGGATAGTAATACGATTACACAAAAAATATGGCAGTATTATTTTCAACCGACATTGGAGCCTTATGTAGGCACACGCGATTGAATGCGCGGTGCGACATTGCGGTTTTGCAACAATAGTTTACGCAATGTAGTCCGTCCGTCTTAATGAGGCTTAGAGGCCCCATCACCTGTAACCTGCGCTGCGGTGACTGCTGATCCCATTAGTACTTAGATCTCACCAGGGCCGCTTGCAAGCCAGACCACCATCCTGGCGGAGTCCGGCGCCAATCAATCAATTTACTTCACACTACGACACTTCCCTTCGTACACTAGGTGACTCAAGTTTCCGATACCTTACGACTTCGGTATCCAAGCGACTATCGCAATACAAACCCATAGTGGTTCGAACACAAGCAAGCGTCAATGAATACCAAAATCGTAAGGTATCGGAGATTTGCGTCGCATAGTGTACGAAGGGGCTTAAGGTAAAAGTTTTAAAAACGAATAAGTAATTTCCAATTACGGCATTGCCATTGGCGCTACAATGGAACAATAATAAAAAATATAAAGACTAAAACTTCATTACTATAACTCTTCTATTTACCGTAGTCAGGTAATTTGAAAGGTACCTTACGTTCCTGTCCAATCCTGTTTACGCTAAGTGGATACTGGACAAGTACACTGATAAAACCAGTAATGAATGTCCATTTAAACATTATTATGACATTAATAAGCAGATGTTTACCGACACGTTAACTAAAGGGTAAGGACAGCAAACCTGTTGCGCACACGCATCAAACTTAACGAGCGTTTCATTTGTACTCAATAGGATTCCATTTTTAAATCTGACACTTCATATTTCTTATTAAGAAATTAGATGTTGCTGTGCCTTTGCTTGCGATGATGAGAGTTATGTGACTAGGAGAGTGATGACTATGAATGTTGGTGGATGGAGAGGAAGAGGAAGGCCAAAGAAAATATGGATGGATTGTATACGAAATAATATGAATGAAAAAGTAGTCAATGATACTATGACGTCTCATAGGGGAAAATGGAAGAAAAAAACGTGTTGCGCCGACCACAAGTAAAAAGGGATAAGGGCAGGAAGATGATGATGTGTCTATAGTTAAATCTCTAAATTTGACTCCAGGAATAGAAAATTGCCGTTTTTTATCTGCAATGGGTTTGCTCTTGACCGTAGTCCAGATCAGGAGTGACTAAGACAAGGTCAACGATGGAGAGAGCTTACCCAGAAGAAGTCTGTTCGCTCTAACTTTGAAGAGATTAGTGTTGTATGCGTTCGGAAACAAAGACGCAGGCAGAGAGTTCCACTCCTTCGCTGTCCGCATTATAAAAGACGTTTGGAAATGCTTAGTGCGAATTGATGGTATAGCAATTAGGTAATCGTGGCCTTTATCGTAGTTTAAGTTCCTTTACCAGAGGTTGGAATTAGGTTGAGTTATTTTAGCAACGAAATGTTGATCAATATTATTATGGATCTTCCGGGTATACTTAATAGACAGTCTCGTTTTTCATAGGCTACACTAGCCTTGTTATTATTATTATTATTTTTGTTTTATGATGTGTCCTAATAAGGTTACATCATAAAAATACAATCTAGCTTAGTAATTCTATTTTGACTTAATTTGCTAAGGAGACTAAACCTAAGAATGTGTCCATTAACACTTTTCTTATTGTCTCTATTATGGGGAAGACACTTAGTTCTTGTGTTCTTTATGGGTAGCACTCACTTCACTACATTACACTAACACTTCACTAAATTAACTCGAAAGGTTTTACTAGCCTAGTAATAAAGTTATTTTTTAACTTGTCTTGGCCACAGATGAGGGACCTATACTATAACTTACGTGTTACCAAAATAGAAAATACCAAAATGGCATTTAAATTATACGGATTTGCTTAATGTTAAAAGAATGGACATCTTCTAAAGCATGCAATTATTATGTACTGACCTGGAAATCTTTTTAAGACAATAAACCCTTTCCATCAATGCTTTGTTAAATAACGTTCCATTCCCTGTTACGATTATTACGTCCATAAAGAAATATTGCATTCTCTAAAAACAATTTCCAACCAATTGACCGTTTTTGTTTTCAAATGACCAATCTCCCAACATTTTTGATCACCTCCAGTAATAGAGAAGTATCGACTCCCCTAACCGTATTACGACCCCGGTCAAATATAACATTTTCTTTTTTTTTTCACTAACATCCCCAAAAAGGGAACTCTTTTATTGTAACTGGGCAAACAAAACCCAAATGGAATCAATCCTTAACGCGTCAGCATTATTTGAACTTATAGGTGGCCAGGGGGCGAAAAGGGGTGAAGAGGGGTTCAAGGGGGTGTAGAAAACACCCCTGAAATTTTGTTGAGGCGTAAAAAGTGTTGTATTTAATCATGAGCTTTATGGGACGCTGGGTTTTTGTAAATAAAACGTGATTAGGAGGATGCAGAGAGCAAAATAGTAACAGCGTTTGTTTTGTTTTATTAAATTGAGTTGTATTTATTCACGTTTTCAGTGGTGCAGGTATTCCTGAAATAAATAAATTACTTGTAAAATGTTTATTGCTCATCTTGCTATGCTTGCTAGCCTTTTTAACGGGCACCATAATTTAAAACTTTACCACGCAGGAATACTCGTAATATGCAAAAGAAAAATTGCTGAAGCAGCCATAGATAATCACTTTTTTTCTTTATAAAACCCTAGTTCTCTCAACTAATTTATTCTTCCAGGAAATTATGCACACAGGCAGCCTTTTTGCTTTCTTAATATCCCTTTTATCGAATTGCTCAAAGATTTTTGCTTCTTGTTAGTTAATCAACTTTTTTTAAATAATATTCCACAACTATCACGCAACGCCATCTAGTCCCAAGCTAAGCAGAGCTTGTGTTATGGATACTAGAGAACTGATAAACATACTTATATATTTATAAATAAATACATATTATTATAGATAAAATTACACCCAGACACAGAACAAAATGATCATGCTCATCACACAAACATTTGTCCTGGGTGGGAATCGAACCCACGAACTCCGGCATAGCAGTTAGGGTCACTAATCACTAGACCAACAGGTCTATCTGTCACTATGGATGAGACCCACCTCTGACCTGATCTGATCGTCACTTCTCACGTTTTTGGGACGTAAAGCAAACGCTGCGATAACTGACGGCACGGTTAGTAATGACTGAGCGATTGAACTGCTGCGCTACTTGTAGCGGGTTCGATTCACGCACGGAGCAAAACATTGTATGATCTGCGTGTAGTTGTTCCGTGTCTGGCCGTATGTGTATTTAAGTTTGTATGTTTGTAAGCGCACCCACAATACAAGGACAAATTCCTAGGGTAAGAAAAAGTAAAAAAAAAATAGAACATGCGATACCTTTTATGCCTGCAGTAAGATCTCGTAAGATTATTCCATCTCATCACACGGGCTTAGCGGTAAGCAAAAGCTATTCGCACTTAGTATTTATCTTTCCTTTTTTCTCACATTTTTATGAAACATCATATCCCTACTAAAGTTTAATGGAAATTCTTTATCTTTTGCTAATTTTAGCCGTGTCTTTAGATACCTACTTCAGTTGTTCGCTGTTCGACAACCGATCCCGCTGAAAGTTTCAGTAAATTGCTAGGTACACCAGCTCGAATCACTCTGTTTTCAATTTTGCTTGGAAGAAAAGTTTTGGGTATCTACCTAGAAGAATATGTTTAGTAATGTAATGGTTACGATTAGTACTTTTCTGTTATTTTTTTTCCTAGTAATAATATGGAGGTTTCTGAATTTCATTAGATAACTAGATGGTTTTTATTATCAGTAAATATTCATAGGTAGATAAATAGTTTTTATTCCCGTAATATAATAGCTTGAATGATGTAACAAAATTTTTGTATTAATTTTGGCGATTGAAAAAGAGTGTCCACGGAGTTTCATGCTCATTCTTCTCCATAGAGATCTACGCTTTGGAATGAGCACCTACGGTACTTTCACAGTTTTTATGTGTTGTGACTGGGACTGTAGCACCATAACTATTTTTGTACTTGTTTTATTTTATGTCTTTTGACAATTCATAAGTGCCTGTAATTGGCCTAGTTGAAATAAACGATTTGATTTAATTTGATTCCAAAACGCAATTTTTGTGAAAATAAATACAAAATTCAAATGATAGCGACTCCTATTTCTCATTTGAATTTCGCAACCGTTGCGACTGTTATGTCTTTAAAGTCACATAATTATAAATTAGCCACGGATTTTCGACTAAAAGCTATAAATCATCGGCTCATAAAAGGGCAAAGCCTACGGAAGAACTAATTTGTTGATTTTACAACTATAAAGAAAAATCCTTTAAATCATAATCTAGCTCTGAAGCCTTACCACGAGCTCTTAACGCCATCCAGTTCAGGCTGTGGGAAAGAAACAGAGCTATACAAGTCGCCTAGCGCCATCTCTTTCCTACAACCTAAACTGGATCGCGTTAAGAGGAAACAGCAAGGGCTCGAGAATTGAAAAATAGGTATTTGTAAAATCTATTGTTGTCGCGCAGTGCCCACAACAGAGTTACAGAGCGCGATAGAGACAACTGCAGCTTGGACCGAAAATACCTTAAAAATGGCACAAAATCAACGATTCGTAGTCCCCTGATTACTCCTCCAAAACCTAACCGATTTCACTACTTTTTCCTTTAAAAAATAAAGCAAGGCATTGACCGTGTTCCTATGTTTTCCTTTTTTATATAATCTCGTCAAATTTGTTTACTGATTATTTGAATACAGCGGAAAATCTGGCCATTTTTTTAGGATTTTGAATGTTCATAATAATATCTCTTTTCTTAATTAATTTATGGGAAAAAGGAAAACACAGAGACATGCCAATAGTGGTCATAGATTTTTTGTAAAAAAATTATTGCATTACTGGCATTATCCAGGGAGAAAACAGGGGACTACGTTTGTATGGAAAAACGGCCGTGCTGTTTCCTCTTAAGAACTCGTGGTAAACCTCTGGTCTCTTACAGATAATGTATTTTGTAATTAAAACTAGAGAAAACAAAAAAGTCACTTATTTTCCTGTACGACCACTAATTACAGGACCACACACATCGCGCCATAAACTGACATAAATCAGGACACAAAAAGCGCATATCACTACACATTTATCATCTCAGAGGCGCCAAGTAAATGAACCTTTTTATAATGAACTTTAAGACAGGAAAGAAAAGGAATAAAAATGACTTGTAGCCAGATACTTGAAAGGGCAGATGACGAAAACAACATGTACGGGGTCTACTAGATAAACCTGGAACAACACACTTTATTTGTTGATTAATTACCTACAAGCTAAGAAATATGAATTATCATCATCGGCTTTTAATGTTCCCACTACTGGGACACATGCCTCCTATCTGTGAGAGGGAGTGGACCATAATCCACCACGCGGGCCCAGTGCGGGTTGGCAGACGTCACATGTCTTCGAATTTTTGGTTCTAGTACATGCCGGTTTCCTCACGATGTTTTCCTTCACCGTTTTTGAAAGCAGTGGTGATGAAATAAATTACACAAAGTAATGCGCCTGGCGGGGTTCGAACCCACGCCACCACGGCTATAAAATTATAAATTATTTATACTAAAATTATAAAAAGCTGAACTATACTAGCTAGCAAAAGACAATTACTTACTAACGTGCGTTTCCGCACGATCTTTAAGTAATTAATAACTAGAACATAAGAATAAAAAAATAAATCACTTCATTTTTGTAGGAGCTTTTGCGCCTATCCCATTGGCGTTTTACGAGGGTTGGCGTCTCTTCAACGCCTGCGCAGCGTCAACGTCACGTCTACGCAACGTCGGTATTAGTGACAAACGTTTGCCGTGCAACCGCGCAACGTTGACGTCGCGTTTGTTGGCCATAAAAGTATGTGAGCTACGTTTATTAAGATCGTTAAGATTTTCTTGACCAAGTCCTTCGTGTAACCAGTCGCACTATACAAACAAGTACTCACATAGATCCGCAATTACGCCGCCTCAGTACAATCAAGTGCAATAAACGTAATAAAGACAGCTGCGCGCGCGCACGGATACGAGCGTATTATTACGCAGATTGCACTTATTTATGCCTTGGGAATAAGAATACCATCTATCCGGAATATTGTCCGTATATGTCCCGAGTTTAACGCTCTCTCAGTCTTTAGCTGAATTGGACAGATTGCTGACCAAATTTTCATGATACTGAAGTATCTGTACTATCTGTCAAAGTAAGGACGTCAGTATCTGGACCGCAGTTAATTAGGCGATTCTCACACTGCCCCGCATTATGCAGCGTAGCGCGTGGCCATGCGTGTTTTTCCGTTGCTTGTAAGTATCTCCGTTTGTATGGAAAACACGCACAGTCTAACACACAGAAAATGCATCCACGCGCGTTCATGCGGATCATGCGCATACACGCGGAGAAACATGCACCTCCGCGCGTAGGTGCGGGGCGAGACGCAAGGTATGGCACACCAAATCCCGCAGTGCCGCGCGTGATTTTGAATGCTCAGTACTGCACGACCACCACAGAGAACGGCGAATAAATAAATGAGAGCCGTCGTGCGTCAATCTACAAAACGCACCTACGCGCGTGAGTGCGCAAAAAACCCGCACTATGATGCAGATCTGCACTCCCGCAGGAACGCGCGTAGGTGCGCCGACACGCAATGTGCAGCATGATGCGGGGCAATGTGAGAATCGCCTACTCAGTGTAGGTTAGATGAGATTAGTCTAGTCACTTTGTCAGATAGTCGAAAAAAGGAAGCGTATAAAGTCAACGGTCAAGATTTTTAGTAAGAAATGTTTTAAAAGCCTGAGAGAAGTGTTTTTACCGATGTCGCGGTATCTATAAAGGTAACCGTGAGCCTTGAACGCAAAGGGTAATTGAAGGAACCATGTGGATTATAAGTCAGAAAGATATCTGATAGATACTTTGGCTTGACTCAGGATGTGAAGCCTTCGTTTTGGATACGTGTAATATCAAATTAATCACTATTTAAAGCGAAAGGTAGAGTCAGATTCAACTTTCCTTTCCAATCAAGGAACGTGGTATCCTCTTTGAAACGTTCCCGCAAATCTGCAACCTATTTATAGCTTTTTGTCCGGACTTTACACATCGATTTGGTAACCCTATTCCAGAATAGCTAGATCTGTATCTCGTATACGTTGAGACCAAATGACTGGTTCTGATGTATGTTTCAGTAAATGTTTAATCGCAAAGTAATTATACATGCAGGGACTGGCTTACGATTTGTAGATCTGAAGGTGATTAGCATTGGTGAAAGATTGCTCTAGACTTAATGGTCTCACGTAAGATCTGTTTGGGAAGTATAACAGAGGGCCAAAGCCGGCCGGGGTCATCTTGCTGAAGCTCTTTGAGGCAGGCGTGGAACACAACGCGCCGTCGACCCGGGCATGGTCCATGGTCGAGCGGCGAGTTGCTCATTACTCGCCGACCGCATGCCCGCGCCTACGGGTGGCCGGAGATCGTCTTGCGACGTCCGACGCCGTGGGCTTCTACCACTGCAGCTGGGGCGGAGGGAGGACGCTGTCCTCTCTCTCTCACGGCCTGCCTCCTTTCTCCATCAGATTAGGAATTCCTCAATATCACCTAAGTACGGAGTAATTATCATTTATCATTACCCATGCTATTAAGCTTCATTCGTGTTGTTTAGTTGACTATAATCTCTAATTGTAATTACTCATCAGACAATTAATTATTCCTTCTTTATCATAAGCCCTGAGTTAAGAATATAAATATAAATCTGTATAGCTAAAGAATTCAAGAAAAGAAACGGAAGAAAAGCAATTCCACTACTTCCTCCCAAATCTTTATACTAAGTACAAAATCCGTACAAATGAAATTAACTTTTACGTTATTTCATCAAGTAAATACAAGACGTTTTTTTGTTCCAACAAACTTTACAACTTCTTGATTAATTGCTACCGGAGAACAAATAAAATAGTTGCTTAAGTAAAAACTATTTATCCAGGTCGGTAAGTTACCGACGTTAAATATTTGATTTCTTGTTAAAAGCACAAATCTGCGGGCAAAGGGTTTTATTTATATTAATTCTTTACGTTTAAGGGGCTCTTCACATGAACATGACGTGTCGCCGACTTTATTGACTCAGGCTAATTGGGGTCTTCCAATCATTTTTTTTTTGGTTTTTAAATTCTTCAAATGATTCCAGCCCTAGGTTGTATCGGAGGTTGTCAGAGTCTTACTTATTTCACCCTATTCCTTTAGTTGCCCTTTGCGTTCCAGGGTCTCTGTTACTTAAACAGAAACCCTGGAATTAAGGTCTTGTGACCCAAAGTCGGATTTTTTTTTAAACCTTTCTCCACACTAGGAATTACTCCTGTGTCGTTTAACACACATTGCACAAGCACCCAGGACCGGAACAACTGATTGTAGGTCATATAAATATTTTGTTCCGTGCGAAGATCGCACCCGTGTCACGATGAGCAGCAGTCGAACACTCATCCACTACGCCAATCGTGTCGGCAATAATGTGTTACGCTTGTTTGGATCAGGTAACGATGCCACTGGCATACCATCTTGTTCAAAGTACCAAAGATTTAAAAAAAAAAACGACTCATCGCCGAAAAAATACATTCTTCGCTTGCCGCGCGGTTTATCTCTATCGTGTGTAAACGCCTTAGTGCAATCATGTCCTTATTTGTAGGTACATAGATTGCGTTTTACTAGTGGTGGGGGGAATGTGCAATGTTTAAAATTATCATTAGCGTCTAAACTGTAACAGCAGGCGGTTGTATGTGTGGTGCTCGTATAAATATGTTCCGTATGTAATTGCTATGGTGCGTGAAATATGTATAGGCAATAATAAAGTTATATGTTATGCACCAACTGTTTCGCGTGCCTGTGTTGTTTATTTGTAAAGTATTTTGTAATTAAGTTTTGCGTATAACATGCCTGTTGTGTTGGTTTGTTTGGATTTAGTATTGTTTTCAGTTTAGTACCTATGAATATGAAGCATTGTTTAATTGTAGGGACGTCTGATAAAGTCACATTTTTTTTTCAGTTTTGTGTTCTGTTAATGACACTGGTACCTTTTTTTTAGGTGTTAAAATCATCAAATGAGTCCTCCCGCCCTGGGTGGGGTGGAAGGGACTGTCAGACTTACTGACTAAAATCCACCCGTGTTCCTTCCTATGCCCTTTACGTTCCGGGGCCACGGTAACCTGGGTTAAGAAAAAACCCGCGACCCCAGCAGGCATTTGGCGCGAAACACGACGCGCCACCGCCCCGGGCTTGGTCCTTGGTGGGACGGCGAGCTACCCATCACTCACCGTCCGCAAGCCCGCTCCGCCACTGTGCCCTCTGGTGATCAGAGGGACACGCGTTGGAGCATCCATTCGACAGGCTATTCGCATACAGGCTGTAACGTTGTGGATTACCAACGTTGCATTTCAAAACTATAAATAGTTCATTATTATAAATTCGTAGGTATCTAGTAAAATATTCTTGAATTACGTCGAGACAAAAAGTAATTTATAAGTGGGTAGTTCTAAACTGGTAGTAGCATTTGACAGTTCTGTAGTGACAGAACTGTGGAATGTTCTAGCTGCGGATAAGTGAGTGGCAATGCTTATGCTGTCTCACTCTCACGCGTGCAAAGTCCAATTCCCCTTCTCCTTGAGCGAGGCATTTTGTAGCAATCAGCTGGGACAGAAAACATTACCGCGAACGCTGGACGTAGTAGCAGACGTAGTTCCTCACTATATTAGGACTATCTAATTTTACTCGTCCCAGACTTAGACAGTTTTTTTAGTCAAATAATAAATACCTAATATATATTATTTAAATTCTGTGTAAGTGTAATAACCCCGTGAAGGGTAAGTTTGCCAAACCAAACCTTTATAACTGCTAGCTATTTATTGTGTTCTATCTTTTTGTATTGAGCAGTTACCTACAGACTTATTATTTTGTGTTCTAATTTTTCTTTGTTAGGTTTTTATTCCGTTAAGCCTCGAATGTGCCATACGCTCGTAGGCCTATAAATAATATTGTGTTAATGCTTCACGCTAATTTAATATTGTGTACCTGCCATGTAAACTCCGTTCTGATGTTGACCAAACTCACAAACGCCTCAAGCGCTTTACGTCCTAGGCTTTCGCTTACGCTGCGAGGTCATCATCAGAGAGGATTTGCAGTGGACCTTTTATTTACCGCTGGACGTTGATTCCAGGGAACAAGATTGGGGTTTGAAATACCCATCCTCAACGTTCGTTGAGTTCGACAGCTGACTCACGCTACCGAACGTTCGAGGCCTGCGCACACACAGCACCTAGCCGCACACAGCTGACCAGCCGGCGCATCCACCATCCTGTCCCTGGGGTCTCTCTCACCTCGGGACAACTCCTCGCCCATCGCGTCTCTGCACTACGCGATAAGCCAGGACAGTACTTAGTGCGCCTACTTCCACGGAACGATTAAATACTAAGTGACGGCTGTGAACCACGACCTAAATAAATTTTATTGTAAACGTTGGTGGGTTCTTTTATTCAACCCACCCGCTAACCGTTACATTGGCGCCCAATTACGTGGTTTTTTTATTAAGGTCGCTTGGTTTTTTTTGTTCTGTGGAGGTAGTAAGTGTGTTATTTTGGTGTTTTGTGTGTTTTGTGTTTTTTATTTTTGTGTTTGTGAAAACGTTTTCGGTTATACGCAACCAAGGTGTACCCTACCCTACACAATTTTTTTCTTTTGTTTAAAAAAAGAAAGTAACGATTTTTTTACTTTTCTTTTTTTTTTGACTATTATTCTTTTTTTAAACTCAACGCAGTAGTAGGGCCGTTGTGAAGGCCCGTCCGGGGAAGTACTACCACCACACTTATTTCAACCGCATAGCATTTTATGTTTCGGTTGTAGGGTGTGGGTGTCGGGATTCCATTACAGGCACATACAACCTTTTCACCTGGGTTCGTCTGCCTATAAAAGAATTATTACTTTCTTTTCTTTTATATAGGTAAATTGTTTTTGAAGTGAAAACTTCTTTAGCGGCGTTGTACACTTTTTCTGTAATGGGTAAAAAATTTAAAACTCGCGTCAGGGTCACGTGACCAAAACTCGCGTCAGGGTCACGTGACCCTGATCGAAAATGAGTAAGACGTCATTCAAATTAAAAATAAAACATAGTAACAAAAAAGTTTTCACTTCTACCGGCACTCCTGGAGTGCAACCTTTTTTTTTTTTTTTAATTGGTTATTGCAGACCCTACCTTTTCTGTCAATACCAATATTTTTTTTTTTCAATTCATTTTTTTTTTCAATATTAATAATTTGAAATAACTTAACTTTTGTAAAACGTAAGTACATATTATTGCAGACCCTACCTCATTCTGTCAATATTCTGTCAATTTGTTTTTTCAATTTGTTTTAAATTGTTATTGCTTTTTAAAGCTTAACCTTTTGTAAAGCGTACACATTGGTTGCATTAACTCCTTTTGTGTGTTTTTTATTTTTATTTCGGTGCAATTGTTTTTTGTGCTTGTTTTCTAGATTGTTCTCAACCAAAACGTTATTAGATTTTTTAAATTCAAATTGTAACAGACGGAGTGTTAGTACATATAACCGTTAATTTTATTTTTCTCTTTGAATTTTATTTTTGTTTTGGCACACTTACCCTACACTTTTAATATTTTTTTTTTCTTTTGAAAAAAATTTAAATCATGGCTTATCCAGTTAAGTTTATGTCGCTTCATAAGTCTGAACTCGAGTACTTAGTGATCATTAGAGGCGAATCATCTTTAGTCACGGTACGGGACTTACATAAACGGAAAGCTAAATATGGACCATTCTTTCCATTATGACATATTAGTTAGTCATTTATCATTATAGCTTTAACAAAACTTTGACATTCTAGTTAGTCTTTAATAATTATAACTTTAACTTTACTATTTTGACATTCGTTAAATATACCCGTAAATTTTAAATACAACAGTTAGTCTTAACTTCTTTTTTTTTGAATACCTATCACTATACCGAACCTATCTAACCTACCAATTTTTTGAAGTGAAAACTTCTTTAGCGGCGTTGTACACTTTTTCTGTAATGGGTAAAAAATTTAAAACTCGCGTCAGGGTCACGTGACCAAAACTCGCGTCAGGGTCACGTGACCCTGATCGAAAATGAGTAAGACGTCATTCAAATTAAAAATAAAACATAGTAACAAAAAAGTTTTCACTTCTACCGGCACTCCTGGAGTGCAACCTTTTTTTTTTCTTTGTTATAACTTTTGGTCTACCCTATAGTTAGTTATGTATAATGATGGCCTACCCCATTCATTATATTTTATTTTTTTATACCTATCGGCCCTACACCGAAGGTATTTATTATATTGATCGTGGCCCTAACCCATCGATCACTTTGGTTTTGTACTACATGGTTGTGTTTTTTTTTCATGGTTGTGCTTTCTTTCCTTAGAGCGGTAGCAACTCTTTAAATAAGCCCTTGCGGGAGCGGTCGATTACTCCTTAAATAAACCATAAATCATGAAGCACAACTGTGTCTATAGAGCGGTAGCAACTCTTTAAATAAGCCCTTGCATCATAAAAACACAACTGTGTCTATAGAGCGGTTGCAACTCTTTAAATAAGCCCTTGCAGGAGCGGTCGATTACTCCTTAAATAAACCATAAATCAAAAGAAACAAAACCAAAGGACATAGCTTCTTCACTTAATACTGATGGTCTACACCATTCGTGTTGTTTACTATAGAGCGGTCGCAACTCTTTAAATAAGCCTTTGCAGGAGCGGTTGGTAACTCCATAAATAAGCCTTAAACCAAAAACATAATTTTATCATCCAAATTTAGATTCAATTAAGTACATTAAAATTTAAAACTGGTAGGTGGATTAGTATTGGTCGGTAGATGGTTAAAAGGAAAAGAAATAATTTAACAATAATATTTTATTGAACTCGATACATAGGATTGCATTATTCTCTCGCTTAGTACACTTTCATCTTTGAAGAAAACTATTGTAAGGCATCAGGTTAATGACAACAGGATTCCTATATATCTATATATATAAAAGCAAAAGGTCACTCACTCATAGGACACGAAAGCTCAGAAACTACCAATGCTAAGGGTTCAAAATTTTGCACAGGGGTTCTTTTTAGGACGTAGGTACCCGCTAAGAACGGATTTTGCGATATTACGCCCCTAAGGGGGTGTTTTTGGGGTTGACAGTTTGTATGAAACTTTTTTGCTACAAGTACTAGGAGTTTCAAACTTTGCATGCGGGTTCTTTTTAAGACGTAGGTGCTACTTCAGAAAAAAGTTTTTCAAAATTCGACCCCTAAGGGGTTGTTTTTGGTGTTGAAAGTTTGTTTGAAACTTCGTTATTACACGTGCTAGGAGTCTCAAATTTTGCATGGGGTTTGTTTTTAAGACATACACACTACCCTCAACGGGGTTTTTCGAAATTCAACCCCCATAGGGTTGTTTTAGGTGTTGATAGATAGAGGTCTCAAATTTTGCATGGGGCTTCTGTTAAGGACGTAGGTGCTCACTAAGACAGGATTTTGCGAAATTTCACCTCTAAGGGTTTGTTTTGGGGTTGATAAATTGTATGAAACTTTGTTATTACAAGTATTAGAAGTTAAAATTTTTGCATGCGGGTTTTTTGTAGGGAGTAAGTGCTACTTACGACAGGGGTTGTTCGAAATTCGATCCCTAAGGGATTTTTTTGGTGATGGTAGTTTGTATGAAACTTTCGTTACTACAAGTGCTGGGAAACTCAAATTTTGCATGGGATTTGTTTTAGGACGTACGCATTACCTTAGACGGGGTTTCACGAAATTCAACCCCTGTGGGGTTGTTTTAGGTGTTGATAGATAGAGATCTCAAATTTCGCATGGGGATGCTTTTAAAGACGTAGGTGCACACCAAGAAGGGTTTTTGCGATATTCCGCCCTTAAGGGGTTGTTTTTGGGGTTGACAGTTTGTATGAAACTTTTTGCTACAAGTACTAGGAGCTTCAAATTTTGCATGCGGGTTTTTTTTAGGACGTAGGTTCTACTTTAGAAAAGGGTTTTTCGAAATTCGACCCCTAAGGTGTTGTTTTTGGTGTTGAAAGTTTGTTTGAAAACTTCGTTATTACACGTGCTTAGAGTCTCAAATTTTTCATGGGGTTTGTTTTAGGACGTACGCACTACCTTAGACGGGAATTCTCGAAATTCAACCAATGTGGGGTTGTTTTTGATGTTGGTAGATACAGGTTTAAAATTTTGCATAGGGATTCTTTTAGGACGTAGGTGCTCACTAAGATGTGATTTTGCGAAATTTCACCTCTTAGGGGTTGTTTTTGGGGTTGATAGGTTGCATGTAACTTCGCTACTACAAGTGCTAGAAGTCTCAAATTTTGTATGAGGTTTATTTTTGGGACTTCGATGCTTACTATGACGGGGTGATTCGAAATTTGAACTCTAAGGGGTTGTTTTTGATGTCGTTTATTTTATTTATTAGAAAAGTACAGCCACATCACATACATTTAACATTAAAATTTACAATTTATAATAAGAGCGATCTGATGCACGTGACAATAACGGCGTACATAACATTCGCAATTCTTCAGCTCTGTGATAAAAGACAGTTTATATTTTATAATTATAAGAGAAAAAAGATAATTACATAATGAAAGTTAAATTAAAAACAGACAGATCAATATATTAAAATTAAACATTTGCTACAAACAAAGAGATTTAAAATAAAGAAAAAAAAAACTCGTCGTTAGATACAGGTTTCAAATTTTGCATGGGGATTCTTAGGTGGTCACAATGACGGGACTTAGTTAAATTTCACTTCTAAAGGGCTGTTTTTGGGGTTGATAGTTTGATAGTTTGTATGAAACTTTATTACTACGAATACTAGGAGTTTTTAATGTTTCACCGGAAGGTTCTTTTACGACGTAGGTGCTACTTAAGGCGGGATTATGACGTGAAATTCCCCCCTAAGGGGTACTTTTTAGCTTCAGAGTTTGTATGAAACTTCGTTACTACAAGTGCTACGAGTCTCAAATTATCCCAGGTGTATATCTTTAGGATGTAGAAGCTTATTAAGCTGGGATGTTGCGAAAATCGACTGTAAAAGGGATATTTGTGGTCGAATGAGAGAGAATAGAATTTTAGTTGATTTAGATTTTCTAAAAGTATTGCATAAAGAGGGTGGCCGGAGAAGAAATTCACAGAAAGCAAAGCTCTAAATAAGCGCGGACGAAGTCGCGGGGGAAGTGCTAGTATTTTATATTGTGCGACAGCTATCTCTCGTATCACTAAATACAATAGCTGCCGCTGGTTATGATTGTGAGAAGTACGAATGATGATTTTTTGATAGGTAAAACAATAGTTAGATCTAATTCTTTGTGCGGATTTTGTCATTATAGAAGACAAAATCCTTGACTGCGCGAGGGGGTATTGTAACGTTGTGGATTACCAACGTTGCATTTCAAAACTATAAATAGTTCATATATACAAAGAGACCACTTAGGCACATATTGCCTAAGGAAGAGTTTTTGCCTGCATCCCAGGGTGCACCGGCCCGAAAAACTGGTCTTCCCCCCGGACGTATCCGAGAGGGAACTCCAGTCCACGGGCGCACGTGGAGGTTTCCTGTCATAGCACCCCACATTTTTCACCTACGGTTATTTAATTAAAATTAACAGTATGTTTATGCATTTTTTTAGCTAGCGTGGCGTGTCCATGGCGTTAACATCTAACTGTTTCCTACAAAGAAAATTCTACCGAAATAAATTAGACCATAGTCTTTTTAATAAATAATTAAGTATATTTTGATAACACAATAACATATATTTGATATCACAGAGAGTAATCTCTTATCATAATTTCAAAATGATAAAGCCCTTCCAATGACGCGTAACCCTTATCTCGCTACGGAACTTTGTAAGGGCGGAGTGCATGACGTAACGTTCTGCAAAGGGTTGGAGCCAACTTCCACCCCAAGGGGATGTTGGTACAGTCATGAGCATAAGCTATTTGCACGGTTTGAGAGGTCGTGGCGGGTTTGATTCCCGCACGGTACAAATATTGCAGATCTGGCTGTTTGTTACTTAAATGTTTCTCAATTCCATCATAAGCGGTTCAGCTTATTTCTGAATACTCGAAAGTGTCAGTTCATTTTATTATTTTGGTGAAATTAAATAAGTCCCGCGAACCCTTCGGCTTTGTCCCTCTAGACGGCCCTTAATTATGCTGACGCTACACAACGCGCCGTCAACCCGGGCGTGGTACATGGTCGGACAGCGAGTTGCCCTTTACTCACCGCCCGCATAACGGCGCCTACTATGGCCGGAGATCGTCTTGCGACGTCAGTCGCCGTGGGATTTTGTTCCCTCATTAGAATAATAATTATTCCATGGCAATATACATAGAGTTCAGGTTTTATTATTACATATTTACATAGATATTTTGTTCGTGACTGTACTTATGTGTTCACCTCACCGTGGATTTATAATTTCGTAAATTACTTGTGAAATTATAAAGATGAATCGTTTTGTGGGCTTGTAATTTATATTTTTGGAAAGTTACGTTAGTAGATATACCTAATAAGAAAATCTTTTAGTATTTTTTATCGTGGTAAAATCGTCTTATGAGTCCTCCTACCCAATGTGGGGCGGGCGTGATTTCTAGGGTCTCGGTAACCTGATGACTTGATGAGATAGTCCGCGACCCCGGAAATCTTTAAGTATAATGATATGTTTGCTTATGGAATAAATATTTTTTCATTCACTATGGAACCCTTCATTGGAAAAATGGAGTGTTTCGACACGCACTTGGCCAGTTTCTTTTGGATTAGCGACAAATAATCAATGATTGGTACAATTCCATATACCTAAATCAACTATGTAGGTATTTGGTAAATTATATAAGACTGTTCATCATTTTAATCCTTACACAAAGCTCGTCAGGCCACCTAGAGCTTACATAAAATACTTATAAAACGTTGATGGTGGCCCAGCAACATTAATGTTCACATAAACTTATTAATTACACTAAATTAATACACAACATTGTTGAACGTCAGTAAATTTATTAAAATAGCAATTACTAGGACTTTGTTACACATCGTAATTAGTCAGTTTATTGACTTGCAACTTATTGTTATATTAGTAACTTAATTGTGATTTTAAATGGACGTACAATGTTGCAAAAAGGTCTTAATTTTTAACCGACTACAAAAAAACGAGGAGGTTCTCAATTCGGTTTCTATTTTTTTATGTATATACACCGATTACTCCGAGGTTTCTAGTGCGATTAGTGTATGTAATAAAAGTTTCACTTTAATAACAATACACCTGTAATACCTGAAGAGTTAGGCAGAGGGATTATAGTTCCGGATGATCAGTTCAGTCATTTACGCTTGAAAGTTTAACAAACAAACCTATTTTCGCATTCAGAATTTATAGTTAAGATTAACATAGAGATATCATTAAGAGTCAAGTAGTTAGACTTTGATTAACATAGTTACTATCTAAAGTTAGTGAAAACGATCAAAAGTCTTGTATTTCAACGACATTGGCGTTAATGACGAGATCTACATTCAAGAGAGGACATTGACGGGTCTTCAAATTAAGGGCTTTTAGAAAACAAAAGAACTTTAGTCTTAAAATCAAGATTCTAGACACGAGCAAGACGAAACCAAGTTTCATTTCAAGTTTAATTCGGCTTAATTCTTAATTCAATGTAATAGCAAAGCTGATTTAAAATAAAATATTATCTAGTTAAAATCTTGTTTTAAAACACTGTATCGAAAATGGGATACATACGTAAGATCAACAGCCATAATATCAACAGTTAGAACATCAACACCGTAAGACCAACGATTCAAAATCTCAACAATTTAGAATGTCAACAGTTAAGGAAGTCAACTGCTCACCAGGCCAAAGTTTAAAATCTCAACTTGGAAAGTATTAGCTAAATAAAATAATAACCAATGTATTATGATAATATATTGTATATTGGACACCACTTATAATAGGGGTGTGCCTAAGGAACAGGGCTCAGACCCTGGAAGGGTGCAGAAATGGCCAGACCAGGGGGGTATCATAACGACTTAAAACCAGGCTGATTCCGGCGAGTGAAAGTGACAGAGCTATACAAGTCGTCTAGCGCCATCTCGTTCACTCACTGGAACAAGACTGGTTTAAAGACGTTGTAATACACCCCCAGGACCAAACAAAAAGTTTAAATATTTAGTAAATGTATTTAGTCCTCCAGTTAGACTATTGAATAATAATAAGTAAGAATAGTAATAGTAGTAGTATAAATATGTTTTTTTTTTATTGAAATCAATGAAAATCGTACATATGTGCTTTAAGTTTAAACTGATGAAATAATTAAAAAAAACAACTTGTTTGTTAATGTATGTTTGTAGCATATTTATGCGACTTCACTAATGTAACGATGTTCGAACGATCTCATTAAATGCTGAGTTCAAAATAATAACATTGCAGGATTAAGGCCAGAGTAATAATAAGATGATAAATGACAAAATAATATCGTAAATAACAGCTTAAAGGGCTTCACACACAGCAGCTACAATGTAAAGATGTAAGTACATTATAACACAATACATCTCATTACATCTTTCCATAGAGATTCGAAGATGTAAAAATATACATTAAGCTGTCGTGTGTGGTCTCCTGACGATTTCTATGGAAAGATGTAATGAGATGTATCGTGCTATAATGTACATCTTTAGTTCCTTACATTATAACTGCTGTGTGTGAAGCCCTTAATACTACCAAGGCTTTTAAATTGATCCATACAAGTCTTTAATCCTACTACTATTATAAAGGCGAAAGTTTGTAAGTATGGATGTATGGATGTTTGTTACTCTTTCACGCAAAAACCACTGAATGGATTTGGCTAAAATTTGGTACACAGATAGTTTATAACCTGGATTAACACATAGGATAGTTTTTATCCCGATTTTATGTTTCCGTGGGATAATTTTCGAGTTGTAGCGAGTGAAACCGCTGGCAAAAGCTAGTTTAATCATATAAAAACTCATGTGTTTGTGGTTCTGTGTAGTAAGTTCTCCGAAAAAGTACAGCAGTTTGTTTTTTTTTGTATATTTTGAGGTATAAGTAGGTAATACACTCACTTTTCGTGTTTGTTTGTGGTTCTGGTTGAACTTTTGCAACTCAATTTTTCACCATGCTATAACCAACCCCATTAAAAAATATATATATTATATGTTTGACGCATATTGCAGTAGGCACGGATCAGGGGATCTAATCTCTAAGCACGAAACCCGTGTTTTCGGCCTCACTTACGGATATTTTCTACGCCCCGTCTCATCAAACCCGAGCTATGAATGAATGATACTTATTACAACTTGACACCTTTTTTATCGTGTTAAAAACAAATCATCAAATGAGTCATCCGACCCATAATTTCAGACTTGTACAGACTAAAATTCACAGTGAGGGCTCATTTACACGACGCCGCCGCCGCGCCGCCGCCGCGCCGCTACCGCGCCTCTAGGCTGTGTACACGGTCGCTACCGCGCCGCCGCCGCGCCGCCGCCGCGCCGCCGCCGCGCCGCCACCGCGCCGCTGCCGCGCCGCCACCGCGCCGCCGCCGCGCTGGCACCGCGAATCCAATTCGATGGTGTTTTATTTATCTGAAAAAGGAGGTTTCTCATTTCGGCCACAATGTTTTTTTAATGTTTATTCGCGGATTACTTCTTTGTTCATGAACCGGTTTTGATGATTCTTTTTTTGTTGGAAAGCAGATATTTCTTACTATTTAGCTCCACTCGATTTCTCTGGTCTTCCATCATCAAACCCTAATCTCCATATCATGGAACCGCCTTTGAAATACCTTCTTTCCAACAAAAAAAGAATCATCAAAACCGATTCATAAACGAAGAAGTTATCCTTGAATTATCAAAAAAAAAAACATTATATGGCCGCAATGAGACATCTCCTTTGTTAGATAAATAAAACACTAGCAAATGGCATCGCGGCGGCGGCGCGGTGGCGGCGCGGTGGCGGCGCGGTGGCGGCGCGGCGGCGGCGCGGCGGCGGCGCGGTAGCGACCGTGTACACAGCCTAGAGGCGCGGTAGCGGCGCGGCGGCGGCGCGGCGGCGGCGTCGTGTACATGAGCGCTGATCCTTCAATAACCCTTTTTGTTCCAGGCGTGACCCTGGAACAAAAAGGGTTATTGAAGGTTACGAGACGATGAGGCAGAAACGGATATAATTGTTTATAGTGACTTGTGCGATGTCGAGGTTTTTTCGAAAGTCCTTAGGTATGTTACTACGAGTTTCTTACTACCGTTTAACACAAAAACTACTGAACAGATTTGTATTTAACATGGTACACAGATAGTTTACAACCTGGAATAACACGTAAGATACTTTTTCTCCCGGTATAACGTTACAGTCGAATGAAAACACCAAAACTTTATGCCGGAAACGCTGCGTCTGTGCAGGCAACATGGCTAGTGAAACTAGTACAATACATTACTATCATAAACAGGTTATTTGAAAGCTATTTAATCCAAAATACTGAACGATAAACAAACAAACAAACGTATTTTCCATACAAATCGCCAAACAGTTTACATATTACAATAAAATTCTTTTATTTAGCAATAAAAGAAAACTTTTTCTCAAATAAAAATAGTCGAGAGATTATACAATTATGTTAATTTAATTCAGAGACCATTTATTTTCGACTGCATATTTTTGTTGGACTGTTACGTTTAGAATCTAAAACAAAGTTTTTATCATAAAGATTTATATCTTGTTAAAAGTGAAAGATAGTGTGGGCGTAGGTCCCACAGAAAGCGAGTTGGTAATAAGGTAAAGCTGTCATCCTTTAGACGCTCATAATCCGCCTAGACTTTTCCCATCTACGCGTTGATGGAAGTTAAAATCTATTTTATAAAGTCTAGCGCTTTATCAAAATATACTTGAAAATTGGAAAAAAAAAACAAAATAAATAAATGTAAAATATTGAAGGGGGTTCACATACAAAAGACATAAGAAGGGTACGGAACTCTTCGTGCGCGTAACCGACTCGCATTTGACCGATTTTTTTTTCAAAGGTCTAGTTGAAAAACTATTTAGATTTGCAGTGTATTGATGCCGTCATCAAACTTATTGATGGAAACCTTTCGTGGTTCAACCTCAGAAAGAGTCGCTGATCGATGCCGCTGTTCTTGCCCTGAACATCTTGTTATCTCATCATCGCCTATAAATGTCCCCACTGCTGGGACACAGGCCTCCTATCCGTGAGAGGGAGTGGGCCATAGTCCAATACTCGGGCCTAGCGGGTTGGTAGATGTCACATGTCTTCGAATTTTTGGTTCTAGGGCATGCCGGTTTCTTCACGATGTTTTCCTTCACCGTTTTGAGAGCTTTGCTGAAGAAGTAAATACAAAAAGTATTGCGCCTGGGTTCGAATACACAACTCCCAAGTCGGGGCCGATACCACTACCACTACTCGTAAGTTCGTTACTCATGAAATGCAATGTAACAACTATATCCACGTCAATGTGAATAAAGTGTGCAACGTTGCATTTATCTACAGCTCTATTGCAATGGACAGCCACCTTCAGATATTTATCGGCAATAAAATATCGGCCGGTATTATCGCAATGGGATCCGACCGATGCACTGGACCGATATCGGCTGTATCGGTCTTGCAATTGCTTTTTTATTGGCTCTTTGCAACTTGCAACTTGGTGCTTTTCTGCATGTTGAATGCAGTAATGTATCTACTTAGTAAGAACTAAGAATAAATATTTGTCTCAATTTCGTATAATTTTCACGTTTTCTACCTGTTTCCTGTTTATTCTGTGCTATAAAAAAGAAAATTAAAATAATATAATAGCTGTTTATTCGCGCAATCTTTCAAAAAAACTTGTAATATGTAGGATTGTAGGTACGTCTCTTGTTGAATAATTTATAGTTTACGCATTCAACATTATTTAGGTATACTTCGTTATACATATACTGTAAGACTGTTTGTCACTCATTCTTATGATTTCATTTTGCGACTGTAGTCTCTATAAATACTTACCCACTTCATACAGAATTTACAATCTTATCTTGGCACAAAAAGGGTTCAAAATGCATTGAAAATAAAAATAAACTCGTTGGTAAAGTTTGTAGAACAGTAAAAAACTACAGTATCGCCACTTGTGGAAGCTATATGTCCCATAATGTCTCAAAAGATAGTAATAAAGTAGAGTATAGTAGCAGGATCAATATCACAAGTATCCCCTTGTTTCTCTTCAGCTAGTGATGTGCATTTGTATCGATACTTGGATTCGATTTAGGTCATAATTCAGCGATACGATTATAAAATCGTATCGAATGATTTCGAGTTTCAGATTGTTTCGCCCTTTACAAAAGCAGTTTCGTATTGTATTGTTACTTATCAACATTAGAGTTTAATAATTACTTTTTTATTCTTTTAAATTGCGTTTATGATAATGTGACACGCATTTCATTAACGCTACTTTTGTAGTGATCTAAAGTAATCTAAACGTACCCATGTATATCGCTCCAAAATATTGGAGTCTTGTATCCTTTTGTATCTTTATTGTTAAATACCTGAGTATCTGTATTTACCGCTACCAAATATCGAAGTTTAAATAATAATATTATCAATACTAGAAAGTATCAGAGTATCCGTATTTATCGCTCCAGAAAATTGGAGTAACGCATCCTTTTGTATCGATCGGTGTATCTGTATTTATCGATACGAAATATCGCAGAACCGCATCCTTTTGTATCGAAACTATAGATATCAAATCGTATCGTACATCACTATCGTCAGCCAATATTTTACCTGAACGAGGACACGGGAAAGCGATAACGGTGCTAATTAAGCCAAAGAGCTTTTATACGAACACTGTTACAAAGGCTAATTTACATAGTTTCACTTACAAAGCTAATTAGTTGGCTAAAGATTTTTTTTTTGTTAAAGAGAACACCAAGTTGGATCCCGATGGAAAGAAAATCAAAGTGAACGTTCAAACTTCAGTGTTAAATTAAAATCAAGGGAGTTCGGTTGGTTTCTTGTAAACATAATGAGGTAGTATTGGGTGGTTTGTGGTGTTTGCTTACTTTGGAATCTTGAAAATACATTTCATTGAGTTTTTAGGGCACTTTCTCAACTAATTTTGAACAAAAATAAATCAACTTATCATCTTCATAAACATAGTTATATGTTACAATCAGATAAAGTTTGTGAATTTTGAAATACCTTTTTTCTGTCATCCTCTTGTTCTCGTATCCTGATAGGAGTGGGAGAAACTGTCAGAATTTTACTGAATATAAAATCATCCTGTTTCTACGGTTGCTGGTATAAGTCTTTTCAAGAAGGGTTGTGCTACGAACAAAGTTTGGATACATGTACGTTTTTTTGGGTTTGTAAAATCATCAAATAAATCCTAGATAGATCCTAGATAGAGCGGGATCTGTCAGACTCTTACTGAATACTGTCCCCAGTTCCTTCACTTGTCCTTTGCTTTCCAAGGCCGCGATGTCCTTTCAAGAAAATTTTGCCTAAGGGTTAACTTTGGATTTTTTCTTTACATTAATAAAGAAAGCAGTAGTCTATTATGGCTAAGTAGGTACTGCTTTTATGCTGAATGTCGTGCCCCAACAATTTCCCACTAAAACGCGAACGCGACGGTAAAAACGGATAACAAATCGATGACAACCAAAACAATGCTTTGTCTGTGACTTCGTTCAATCAATCATGTAACAGTTGACAGCAGATTTACAAATCAAAGGCTTATTCAAAGCCTACAGAAAACGAGGGTTGGAGATTACTTCGTTTTTACTACAAACGGAAAGGTTAAACTTTTCCAAGAACACAGAACACCCACAATGTACCTACTTCAAAAATGTTCTCAGTTCAAAATCTCTGCATGCTTCGTTGACACCGCATAGTGAACTAGCGCGAGTAACTAGCACATACCTCACTATGATATACGATTGTATGCTAATATTTAATTCCATAATGTGTCACTCAGTATTTATAACCTACGCGTTCATTGGCATTTCTTTTTGATTAATAGTTACATTCATAATGGACGTTTATAGTTCCATTGTCAATTAATCATCGTGACCAAAGTGTTACTTTTTTTCCATTAGATTACTTTCCTTTTCTGTTTTGTTTATGGTTTCACTCTTGTTTCGCAGTACATTTGTAATGTATGGTCCAAAATGTTATCTAACTTGATTGTGTCAGTTGAGTGATCGCGATCTTAATCTCATGCTCATGATTATCATTGTAGTATAATCACATTGTAATCACATGGTCATACACTCATGAATCATGGTTCATTGAATTTTAAATAAAACCAGAGAAAAAAAAAAGCAAAACCTCTCGTGCGGTAACTCAGCCCATTATGTCACTGATCAATGTTTGTTCCAAGACTTGGAAATAAAAGAAATACTTTTTCATACAAAATGAGAAATTGATCGGGCCCATCCATTTTTGCTCATTTATGAGCATGTTGAAATAATCAAGAAATTTTACCAAGCACATGAACTCTAAAATTATTATAGCTACATATAACTATTTTCTTTCATGGGCCAGCTGAATCCACTAAACGGTAGATAAAGAGGCTATAAAAGATTCCAGAAAATAAAATTATCTCTGGTTTCGACCAAAACCTGATTAATTTAATTTTACTGCTAATTTTATAGCCCTGTTTAACACGAAATAGATATCTAATTCTAGTTATCTTTAACTCGAGTAAAATAACAGCACAATCTTCGAAAACAAATACAGACTCCCAAATAATATCCACTTAACCAACAGAATCCAATTCCAATTAAAACTAAAAATAAATTATTTCCAAAGCAAAGCACTCACGAGCGGAACATAAATATAAAAACACAGCAATTCCCTTAATTGTGCGCTAGTCATAACATTTAAAACCATAATGAAATGGTTCGAGAAACAATATTAATGTTTGTATAACGAGCTTTCATTGAGATTACACAACTGTAATTACTAGTAATTTATAGTTAAACAAATATTTTGTTGGTTATGTATTAATTGGAAACTTTGTTAGATGTGTTTGTTTGTGACTTGTGTGCGTTTGGTTTATGCTCTGTTTGGATTTGGGAGAGTCAAGTTATAAGGAGAGTAGATCTTAGTTACGTAACAAACACAATGTGGTATGTTATGTTTGTGGTTGTACTTCTTGGTACTCTCCTGCCAATCTTCCGAGGATTACAGATGTGAGGTTGAGTTATATATTTTGTTTTGATAAATCACGATTTGGGCTGGATTTTGTAAGCTTAAATTATTTCAAAATCTTTTCCATTTTTGTCGCTCATCTTTCAGTGGTAGCTTAGTGATGGAAAAATACATCGTGAGGAAACCTCCAATTGAGTTTGATTTAGGCGTGTGGACCACACGTCTCATCAATGAGAAGCCTGTGTCCCAGCAGTGGGCAAATTGTAGAATGACTAGCTTTTATCCGCGTGAAGTTCAGTAATTGCCCTACGGCCTACGGGAACAATCTTATTGGAATCACGGAATAAAAAGTAGGTACCCTATAATCATATTATGTTAATCCAGTGTTTTAAACTATCTGCATACTAAGAATCCAAGTCTGTATAGAAATATTTTATGAAGAGTAAGAATTTTCAACTCATCCTCATAAACTTTTGTATAGAAAATAGTAGTAAGATAGTAAGATTATGCCACTTTTCTAATACATAATATGCTTTACATGTGCACAGGCCGTAGAATAAGTAATGATTTCGCATGAGCGTGGAATCAAAAGAAATGTAATGTTTTCAATTACTTACGAAGCTACAAAGTAACCTAGTTAAATAATGTTTTACAAATTGAACAAAGAATTGCATTACTGTAACAAAGAGAGAGGTAATCAAATAACGATTTAAGATTCACAGTTTTCAGCATGATGATTGTATGCCTCATATGTTGTCGGCTTTAGACTTCTTTTTTGTAAAAATGTTGCCATGCTTTTGTAATTTCTCTAAATGCACAAACGTCCAGACCTGGAACAACTAACTGTAGGTCACATCCCACTGATCTTTTTCTCTTATTTCTTAGGTTCATCTTTATTAATAATATATAAATGTCATCATCATTCTACCTAGCCTTGTCCCAACTATATTGGGGTCGGCTTCCAGTGTAACCAGAGACAGCTGAATACCTATCAGTATTTTACATGGAGCGACTGCCTATCAGACCTCCACAACCAAGTACGTAACTCGGTAAAACATATAGACTTGGTTGTTCTGCTTTTCGAGCTTCTAACTATGATTAACGAATGTCAAAGATCTTCTAAAGAGAGCCGGGAACCCGGCTTTACGTGCTTTCCGAGGCACTTAGTGGTAGTACAGTGTTATCGGCCCTACTTACGACTTGTAGTGTAGGTCGTGGGTTCGAGAACCCCGCCGGGCGCATGATTTGGTGTAATTTATTTCGTCATCACTGCTCTCAAAAAGGTAAAGGAAAACATCGTGAAGAAACCGTCCCAGGACCAAAAATTCGAAGTCATGTGAAATCTACCATCCAGCACTGGGCCCGCGTGGCCAACTCCTTATCAACAGAGAGGAAGCCTGTAACCCAGTAGAGGCAATATTATAGGCTCACGAAAATCTACTCGATTCTGATGAAAAGACAAAGTCATGAAGATTAAAAAAATTGGACTGTGTCTATCATGTTCTGTATATTTTTATCATCATCATCATCTCATGCTCATGCTGGGATACAGGACTCTTCTCTGAGAGAGGGAGCGGGCCATAATCCACGACGCGGGCCCAATGCGGGTTGGTAGATTTCATAAAGTCTTCGATTTTTTGGTTCTAGGACATGTCAGTTTCCTCACGATGTTTTCCTTCATCGTTTTTTCCGATATTTTTATTAATATACTATCAAACCCGGCGAACTCCGTTTCGCCACCAGATGTTTTTCTTTGCTATAAACCTCACGGAGTCCGAGACCTTTCCAACGAATGCAAAACCGTGGAAACCGGTTCGTGCGTTCTGGAGTTATAGCGTCAGGAAGGAAAACCCGACTTATTTTTATATAATAGATAAGCTGCGTAGGACGTCCACCCACTAGGTGGGCAGACGATCTTATGCTGAAGGCCACAAGATCACGCTGGATGCCGGCCGCTTACAACCGGTCCTACTGGAAGGCCAAAGGGGAGGCCTATGTTCAGCAGTGGACGTCTTAAGGCTGATAAGATGATGATGATAATGATTAATATAAGTATATATAACAACATCTATTCCGCCACACACAGCCAAGCACTCAGTTACATAACCATTTTGCTAACTGTGCCGTCAAATTATGCATCATCCCGCATCATCATATTGACGAGGTTCACTGAGATCACGTTCGCAGCTAATTGGATATCAATATCAATTATCAATCATGGATAATAATTGGTATGTCATTGACACTTGATATTGATACCGATTCGCGGTGATGAAAAGAGAAATGCTTTACGAAATGGGAAACTGATTTGGTCTATTGATGCATAAATTGTCTTTGACAAATTCTTCCTGATTCTATTGAAAAAATTGAAAACTTTAGAAAAAGAGAAGATTTGATGAGCGCAAAAGAACTTTGAGATCTTACTTTGCCTGTCAGAGTCGTCTAATCGGGTAATCGTGACCCTGGAACGTAAAGAGCAATTGAAGGAACACGGTGGGTTTTAGTCACTATGAGTCTTATAATAGACCCTTCCGCTCCACCCAGTGTGAGGTCACACATTTGATTATTTTAGCATTAAGAATTATTTAAGGAACTCAAAAATAGATCTTGCTGCTTGATGTGATTACTATATTTGTGTCGGCCAAAACTAGCCGAAACCGATACTGAACCTTCGATCATAGACAAGAAGGGTAACGTGCAGCAAAATCAGGTCCAGTTGAAAACCAGCATCGAGCACTAGTTGCTCGACATTTTGCTGATGGCGCAGCCGTGGGACACACAAAAATTATTCTTATATTTTTTCATACCTATGCTAATTACCAGGTTTTTTTTTCTGTGTTTATTTTTATTTTGAATGTGTGTGTCCATCGTGTTCCCTATGCGCCAAATAAATGTTTTTTCTTTATTTCTTTCAAAATCTTTGTAACCGTTTTAGAAGGTACGAGTACTTAAGCGCTATATTCACGATCCAGCACGGCTGTACAGCAGCTCAAGGTCGCGTTGCTGGACGTAGCAAAAACATCGTGAATAGGCTTGACGTACGTCAAGGCTTGTCCAGCAACGCGACCTTGAGCTGACGTACAGCCGTGCTGGATCGTGAATATAGCGCTTTTGCTACGTCCAGCAACGCGACCTTGAGCTGCTGTACAGCCGTGCTGGATCGTGAATATAGCGCTTTAGTAAGAGCACGAATCACAATTGTTATTTAACTGTTTTTAGTTTTTTGAAGCCTAGTTTTAGATCTAATTTTTAGGTACGAATTATTATTTTATTTGCTATCTATAGTTTAATATAGTTTAATCTAATGTTGTTACTTTATAATAATACAATATTGTAACTAGCTTTTGGGATTCAAGGACGACGAAGCGTAATTATTTCCATTTTAAATATGGGTTTCTAACGGAGGTACATATAATGATTTTTGGGATCCAACACAAAAATATTAAACTGGCATTTGAAAATAGGATCCAACGAAAATAAATCGTCGAATTTCGATCATTTTGCGACCACTATTATTATGGATTGCGGGTCATAAATTTTATTATATGCAGTTTGTGACCGTTTTACGAATTGCAACGTGATTCACAAAATTATCGTTTTATATTCTGCTGAAATTGCCAGTAATATGTGGTTTAGGTCCCCAAAACTTGGTTATTAAAATGAAAATATATCAGGAATATAAGTACATGTAGGTATTCGTTTATAATTGATAAGATAATTGTAATGTGAGATTATATTTGTGTATACTTATTGTAACTTCGTTGCATGGTAACAAATCCTACTAATACTACTACTACATTATAAATGCGAAAGTTTGTGAGGATGTATGTAATAAGTGTATGCGTATGTAGGTATGATTGTTACTCTTTCACGCAAAAACCACTGAACGGATCTGGCTAAAATTTGGTACACAGATAGTTTATAATCTGTGTTAACAAATAGAATAGTTTTCGTGTTCAGGTTCACTAACCACTAGACCAGCAGGCCAGTCAAGTTAAGTAAGGACATAGTTTCTCAAAATCATAGCGGAAGGTACAGCTATATCTCCTGTCTATTATATCAACCGTCCACAAAAGGTCCACTCCCACTGAGAGCACAAAAGACAATAACGTAAGTACTACACAAGATTAATGGCACACCCAAATGGTTCCCACAATCGCTCCTAACACCTGTCATACCCTGTTAATTTTTAATTTAATTACGTCTACATTCTAATACATTAGATATAATGCTTCCCTTAACTCGGAACTGGACTGGACACCGTAATTCATTAACTAAATTAAATTCATATCTACTTTATTCTGTGAGTTTTCGTTACCTTTGGAATGTTTCTTAGCCGGCGCCAGATACAGTTTAAAACATTGGAACACTTGAATGAAGCTATGTCTGGCACGGGACTTCGCATATTTGATCAAATAAGTGCGCATTGAAATGCACTTTGCCAAAAGGTGTCAGTTTTTTACGCCGGATCCACACGTTGGCCCCATTTGCCGAACAGAAGGAGACGGCGCTATATCAGAAAGCAAGACCCAAATAATTCTATCTCGTTTCTTAGCACAGCGCTGTCTCCTTCTGTTCGGCAAACACGGCCAACGTGTGGATCCGGCGTAACGTGTTCAAAGTCGACTTTGTTCAAATGTTTGCGTAGCCTGCCACACTTGCGCAAAGTTCAGTCACCCGAGCGTTGTCGAGCGGGATGGTCGCGTACGCGCTTGAATAATAATTAAAGATGGATTGGAGCAATGAGCTTGTATTAGAATTTATAGAGGTATTACAAGGCGAGCCAAGCATATGGAATCACAAAAGCAAATTACATAAAAATAGAGTGATTGTAAATGACGCGTGGGACAGAGTAAAAAACAATTTTTCAGTGCCTTGTTCAATTGAAGAGTTGAAGAGGAAAAGGAATACTTTATTTACCCAATACAGAGAATGCTTAAGAAAAATCAAGGACTCTACTAACACTGGAGCTGGTTTAGAAGAAATTTACAAACCATCGTGGTTTGCATTCGAAAGTATTCACAGCTTCATGGGTGCTGTATATGATTACCGTCCAACAATATGTACTGAGACTAGGGTAAGTAAAATAAACAATTTATTTTAGTATATTATTTCAATTTTTACTAATAATGTTATATAGGGGTGCTATGACAGGAAACCTCCACGTGCGCCCGTGGACTGGAGTTCCTTCTCGGATACGTCCGGGGGGAAGACCAGTTTTTCGGGCCGGTGCACCCTGGGATGCGGGCAAAAACTCTTTCTTAAGCACTGTGTGCCTAAGTGGTCTCTTTGCCCGTATGCGAATAGCCTGTCGTGTGGACGCTCCAACGCGTGTCCCTCTGATTAGCAGAGGGCACAGCGGCGGAGCGGGCTTGCGGACGGTGAGTGATGGGTAACTCGCCGTCCGAAGGACCAAGCCCGGGTCGGTGGCGCGTCGTGTTTCGCGCCAAATGCCTGCTGGGGTCGCGGGTTTTTGCTTAACCCAGGATACCGTGGCCCCAGAACGTAAAGGGCATAGGAAGGAACACGGGTGGATTTTAGTCAGTAAGAGTCTGACAGTCCCTTCCGCCCCACCCAGGGCGGGAGGACTCATTCGATGATTTTACCACATTAAAAAAAAAAAATAAATAAATAATGTTATATAAGCAAAGTTATAAACCGAGACATTTTATAAAACCGATACCTCCACAAAACGTAGACGCAAAGTTTATTATCATTATTAATTCAATTTACTTAAATGATAATAATCACTCGTAATAATGTCGTGAATCTCGTATTGTAGCGAAATACTCAGCAAATTCATCTCTAAGTCTTTGGTCTCCTATTTCATGCTGTACGCGGCGTCCCATTAGGTCGTACGCTGCGTCACAGTGTTTATTATAGAAATGTACTATTGTGGTCTCTTTCACACGTCGACGTTGGCGTCTTGATGCCGTAAGTGGCATGTAAACGCTTTGCGTCGCGTCTCTAGTCATCGTCTCACGCGTCATACAAAATGATAAGGTATAATAAAGAAAAAGACGAATTGTTGATAGAAGCAGTTAAAACTTTTAATGCAATGTATGATAAAAGTGACAAAAATCATAATCCAGTAACAAATACACCATTCTAAGTTTTATAACTTCCATGATTGCAAAACCACTACCGTACGCAACCGCTCGCGAGCAGCGACTAAAACGCCATTCTCTGCTGCGGATGTATTTACCGCCGACGCGGTGCGTTAAATTCAGACGTCAATCGGAACAGAATTAAACGTTGATGCTAACATCAGACGCCACGTTTAGAATAAAATAGGAGACCATAGCCTAATATGCTGTGCACTAGTCGCTGCTCTCCGAGGATGCGACGACGACATAGGAATGAGACCACCGGGTGGCTCTTCGTTTCGCCAAGTTCCGGGTAGAAAGATATCGTTAACAACGCGATCAAATGATTCCGGTGGGGAGTAATACCGCTGTGATGTTTAACTTTGTCTCAAAAATTATGCAAATATACACAGTTCAAAACTACAGTATACGCTTTATTAGGTTGTAGGAGCTTTTAAACTCCAAATATTGACATAACACCAAAAACAATTTCTACTTTAACTCTTGCTCTTGATAACATACTGTTAAAATTTTTGAAATTCTGCTTTGTTCTGTGATTTTGCCTGGATACGGCTTCATCATGTTATTAGATAATGCAAAGGCACTGTCGGCAACAAAAACATACGGTGTATTATTTATTCTACCTGATAGTGGACAAGGCTGCGGTAGATTTAACGTTTTTCATTCATTTTATCCCATAGTGTACTATTTCTTAGCACCCCACCACCACTCATTCTGCCTTGGCAACCAACATCGGCGAAAATGAAAAGATAATCAGCGTCAATTAATGCTAAAATACAATGCTGATTTTTTTTATAATTGTAAAACTCGGATCCGCTGTGGATAAGTGATTCAAGTACAACATGTTTCCCATCCAAAACTACAACTACAATGTGGAAATAAATTATTTGGTTAAGAAAAGCAGCTGGGTTTGACCCAGCTGCTTTTCTTAACCAAATAATTGGAGATTTCAGTAGCTGAAACAGACAAAATTATTGACAAAAACACATGTTTGTTTGAATTAATATTTAATACAATAATTTTTTTGCAGGAAAGTACAGAGGAAAGGTTGCTATTATTTGAAACCAAGTCGGAGGAATCAAATAATGAAAGTCTCATATCCCAAGAATTAAATCCTCTATCACGAGACTCAAATAGTCATAGTGGATCAGAATCATTCCGTATGCCAAAGAGGCAACGTGGAATGCAAGATTTGAAAGTCGCTAAAAAACAAATGGACGAAGCTTTTTCAATGACTAAAAATAGGTCCCATCAGGTGGACAGTAAAAAACAATTGAATGAGTGTGATCTGTATGGTCAGCTTTTATCTGAAAAGTTAAAATTCTTGGACATAGATGACAGACTGGTACTTATGAATGAAATTGATAATCTTGTATTTAAACATATAATGAATGCCAGAAAGCGGGACAGTGCCATAAATCCAAATTTACCATCTTCATGCAAAAGCCAGTAAAATCAACCTGTACATTTTGATTCATCCAGGGTGTTGATGTCATCTCCAGTTACAAATATGCCAAATTTGCAATCAATTTAAAATAATTATGAAGTCCCATTTAGAACATGAACGCCAATCGAGATGCAGTCGCAATGATCACCTCAGAAAAATGCTCAGAACAACTATGCTGTCCAAATTAACTTGCCTGAAACTACATTACCGGACTCAGCAATACCAGACTCAGCAATTAGCAATAACACACTGTATACTTCAAACAAAAAGGACACCCGGATGGAACGAAGTTAACAAAAATAATCGTCGCAACACCACACTGTTCTATGCGAAATAGAAAGACGAAACGAAAATATATCTGGCTTGCTTTCTATTAGAGAGAGAGAGACAGAGAAACATGTGCACGCCGAAATACGACAAGAGTCACGAGGAACGGGGGTTGAGTGAGGGGTACGGGGCGCGGGGTGCAGGTGCGACCTGCGGGGCGAGGCAAAAAAGTGTCGTGCCAACTTACCAAAAGAATTTTTACCGTCTAGCCCCCTTTCACAACGCGCGATAAGGAACTTCGTTCCAATAACGTTTTATTTGATCCTAATGTTCCGAGTACCTCGGCATACCCAGACAAGTAGCCTGCATGAAGTAACCAATGACAAGAAGATTCAAATTCTTTCTGAAACTGTTATATCTCATCCAAAAAGGCGAAATGTAATTAAAGAAGCATACAACTGTAGTGATGATGATTAATAATTAACACGTCAACTGCCTAGATAATAATAATACTTCTTAATTTAACTTTGTTTCAGTAAAGATTTCTTTAATAAATGTTTTTATTTGACCTTTTTATTTACCTTTATCTCCTCTTCTAGAACATGAAACTAGTATATCATAATTATTAATATAGTTCAAACATTTGAAAATTTAAATGCCGGACTTTGTACACTTGTTTGAACTTATTGAAGTAACCTGCCCTGCCAGACGAATACATCTCTCCACAGTACGTTCATTAACCACAAACAAGATGGACGACGACTTTGTGGATGCAGTATGCCTCTATTATTTAAGTGCATGTAAATATTTATTAAATGTGCAAAAAAATATATCAAAACGGCCAAAAAGAAGGCGCGAATGGATGTGTGAAATGTATCGTAACAGAACAAGGTATTATACCTAGGTGAAAAGACCATTTATCACGCCATGTAACCCATCAAAATTAAAAAAAAAACAACAGTAAAGAGAACAAAATTAAAATACCGGTTACAATGTAATTTTTTCAGCTTGCGGCACAAATTGTAGTTTTAGCATTTCATCGTATAAAAGAACTACGGTGGAATTACAATCAATCAAGTAGGTACCTATATGTGAAAATCTCTCAAGCTATGCGTAGGCGCAGTTTAGTTAGAACCAGGAACAATTGCCTTCAATTGAGATATCCAGATGCCCTGAATCTCTCATTTCTCGGGATGATCCGATAACATCGTTCTCTATTGGAGCGAATTAACTGATGGGATTGTAATGGTCTTACTTTTATCATACACTACTAATCTTTAGGCCGTTCTAATTTCTTTTCTTCACTTTGGTCAGTTGGAAGCCCAAAAGTCCCCACAATCAGTTTTACCAAAGAGTTACTGGTTCGTGGAACTATTACAGCTTCAAACTGAAACAGAGACTAGTGATGGTATAGGTATTTAACAAAGGAACAATGAAATAAAAATCCAATCTACATAATGTCTGAGTATACTACGAGTAATTTATAGGGCTGGGGAGCGTCCGGGGGAGGATTCATTTGTAGTCCAGGTTTAAAAATTTAACGTCTTTAAACACGTACTCTTCACCGTCCGGCCCCTCCCGACGCAGTCGCCACGGTGCGCACCGCGACTCATGTTCGGGTTCTGGACTCTAAAATCTGGGGTTTTCACGCGTCTTGTCCTGGTTTCCAAATTTCAGAGATGGCAACTCTAGTCAGGCCTGCCGCACTCCACGGTGTAGCCACGTTAATGGGGCCCCCGCGTGTGCTTGTAGTATGAAACTGCATAACACGCGGGCGCACCGTGGACGGGTTTCACAGTCGGTTGCCGCCCGCCGCCCGCCGCCCGTTTCTCACGCTTTCCGTACATATTTTTACTTTATTCTCACAAGCAAAGATTTTACATTTGCTTGTTTTTGGAAAGTGACATTTCTGTACGTAGTACTTTTAAGTATTCTGTGCTCTAGTATAGCAGACCATCTTTTCAAGACGGAAAAGTTGACCCAGTAAGAAAAGATCCTATTATAATAATTAATAATAACGTACCAAGTACGGTCATAGATTAAGAAATAATTGGTAAGGCTCATAAGATTCCATAATTTGATTCTCAAGACGCAAAAAGATAATTGAATTGTCCGCCAGAAAATAAAATGTCAAATAATTTTGGAAATAGTCTTCCCTCTCAATTACTTGGGACTTATGATATTGTAATTGGTTAGTGATGGATGGAACTGTAAGGGCTCATTCACACAGGACGCGTCACAAAGTAGGATACGTTATGACGTCAAAAAGTAGGATGGACGTTTGATTTGCATAAGTACAGAGACACTGGCACGAATATAGACTTAAATACTCATATCACTTAATTTTTTTTTAAATACATATTTCGAATATTATATTTTACGCCCTTCGTTTAATAAAGCAAAAGATATTGGGATTTTATATTCGAAAATGGTTATTTACATGAAGTTGCACTCTTTGAATCCTGTATCGTCACGAATTCGTCACACAATATTCGATACACGAGTTCTGTGTTTTTTATATATATATGTAGATGTAATTTTTGAAAGACGAAAAAATTTCTGTCACTTTTCGACAATACAAATTGTGAAAAAAGTTGTGTCCGTGTGAAAGACCTCTAAATAAACCTATTCCTAGCATAATTAAATTTTATAGGAGAAGCGACCTTACTATTAATTCCTTGTTTGACTAAAGAAAATGAACTGATCTCGATGGTCTAGCGTTTATAAGTTGCTACTGCTAAGCCTAAGGTCTCTGGTTTGATCCTCAGGTCAAACAAGGATAAATAATTTCAATGATTCTTGACGGCACGGGGTTGTACAGTGGCTAAGTGCTCCGCAGTGTGCTGCGGGTTCGATTTCCGTATGGAACGTGTGAGTTTCTATGTTTGTAAATGCATCCATGACACAGGAGAAATATCTGGTTGGGGCAACTTTGTAAAATAATGATAAATAAAGAAATCGATGTCCAACCTCAATAACAATTCGTGAGGACTTATCATGTAAACTGTAAGGCCTTAATAGAGGCCTGTGTGGTAACCAGAGGCGATTTAATTAACTCTGATACCAATAACAAAAGAAAAAAAAAAGATATGAAAAAAAAACAATAAATTTTCTTCAAAATTCCATAAAATTAAAAATCTAATAAATGTCTCTTTCCCAAAAAAGATTTACGATATTATTTCATTATTAGTATTACAATAAATTCACTGAATATAGTAGAAAGTTAATGCAGATGTTTAAAAGCCATTAATAAACAAACCGTTTAATAAATTGAGTCGGTAACTGTCAGGCTATGTCGTGAACAGTTAACCTTTAGAAAGGCGAGACTTGCTAAGGGTCAATTCATACCGAGACGCGACGCTTCACCCACATTTCAATAGAGCGACTCAAAATCTAACTTCATTGATTCCTTTTGGTGTGGACATGCTCAGCCAAATTCTTACTGTATTTTTAATTTTATTTTTTAACATGTCTGTGTGTCTCCATTATCGAATAAATGTTTTCTGTTCTATTCTTATTCTAGGTATTCTATTGACTTTAAGAAAAGATGCACATTTCACCCATGACGCGACGCAGAGCGACGTTATGGGCACCTTTTATTAGCGACTCAAAATTTAACTTTGTTTGCTACACGAAAAGAAACACATTTCCAGTATTGCTACGCCACGTCGCCGTCTCGCGTCGCGGCGCGTCTCTGTGTAACTGACCCTAAGTTTTCTCAAAACATGTTTATGTGAAAAGTTCGAAACACACTTTGCCATAATCTACCTCAATAATCTGCCTCAGCGTTCACGCCACGCTGAGACCAAAGTTTGCTATGCTGCCTTGGTCGCGGGACTTACGAATTACCGTGATCCCGGAACCTAAAGGGCTATTGAAGAACACCGTGGATTTTAGTAAGTACGAGTCTGACCTCTCCCGCTCTGCCCTGGGTGGGAGGACTCATTTGATGATACCACCCTAAAAAAATGTTCTAGGCCTTAGAGTATAGCAAACTTTTTAGTTGCTTTAGTTTACCATGCTACGCCTGTAGGACATGCCGGTTTCCTCACGATGTTTTCCTTCACCGTTTTGAGAGCAGTGGTTATGAAATAAATTACACAAAGTGATGCGCCTGGCGAGGTTCGAACCCACGACCTACAACTCGTAAGTCGGGAAGGATACCACTGGGCCATCACTGCTCGCCAAGGTTAATCTTTAAAAAAATGTATGGGTAATCCCATGTTCATCCTGGTTGTAACTTGAGTCCACGTTTATTAATAAGGGGATTAGAGTTTAAGCTATTGACAGTGACACTAATCAATCGTGCGGCGCAAACGGCGAATGGTGACTGCTCGCGCTTCGCGATTGGACGATCTCAAACCCATCTCGTCGAAGAAAACATCGTAGATTCCAGCGATGAGCTTTCTTATAGTGAATAATAAAGCTGTTCAGTTCATCCGACTATATCATACAAATCTTACAGCGACCTCCGCCTCACTGTATCCATATTATAATAACCCTTAAACCCTACCCGGGGGTCCAGCAAACCCCAGAGGATGAATATTTCTAAATATTATTGCAATAATTGAACGCACTTTTATGTCACTCGAGTCTAATCTCTAGTGACGTCGTCGGCTATCTTATCATCAGTCGAGCGTCAGCGCTTTCACTGTTTTGACGGATTTATTGCAATTTATGGGTTTGTCAGACCCCAGGGTAGTAATAACGCAATATATTGTCATTTCTTTTCGTCGATATATTGGTGAATGCTGTTATTTTTTATATAATATTATAAAGGGTAAGTTTAATATTTTGATGTAGTTATTACAATAACAGTGGTATTTCATTCTTTAGAAACTTAATTATATAGACAAATCAAGCAATTTTCAAATGGAAGAACGCTTTACAAAGAGGCAAAGAGGGCCATCTTTGCCCATGAATCTTCAAGTTCTCCTAGGTGGAATCTTGCAAAAGAAACGGCCATTGCAAGAACCAAGTTCTGCTCCCACTGCTATGAAAAGATGTGCCATGTGCCCAAGGGGTAAGGACCGGAAAACCAAGGTCACCTGTGGCATGTGCCGAAAACCTCTTTGCGGTGAACATACTGAGGCTATGTGCCAAGAATGTGTTACCAAAAAAATTTTTTTTTACTTTTGTAATGTTAAATAAGCGTTCATTATATTAAATAGTAATTGCAATTGAATTGCAGTTTTATTTTATAAGTATAAATTTTTATGTATTGGGGTCCTTAAAACCCCTGGGTAGTAATAGTGTTTCTCCAGGAATGGGTAGGGTTTAAGGGATAAAAACAATGAGATATAGGCTGCGCATTTTTCTTTCAAAATAAATTCGTTGTTTTTATGATACGAGACAAGATGCGTATATTCTGCTTTTTTTGGAGAAACCGTACAAATGGATTTACATAACACAGCCGCTGCAAATGAGGCTTTACGCATCAGGTGGCTTATGTCCCAATGTCAGGGAATATTGGAAACTTTTTGGAAGTCCTGACGTATATGCTCCGCCCTGAGACAGACGGAGGATGTTTTTTCAGACTTTTTCTGACTGAAACCAGACTGTAATATATTTTGTACAGACGCCAGCACTTTAACCTACCTCAATCTGCGTTTCTGTAATAAATTTTCAACCTCATCACAATAGTAGAAGGTGTCAAATTTTATTTTAAAAATTTGGCAGATTCGGGTCCTCCTTCTGGCGTCTGTACTAGGTTTTGTAAGCGGGTTCACACGCATTATTTTAAAAAAATATAACTACTCGACCTTGCTCCAGAACCACAACTTGGTACAAGGTAAGTACGGTCTAATTATTTATCTGAGAGAAATGTCTAATCAGGGAATTCAATTGAATTTGAATTTTGAATAAGTATTAAATCGTGCGTAAGTCGTATTAACTTTTCCAATTTTCCCGATTACATCAGGTTGTTCTTTACAAACAAACCATTATTCTTTTCTTTAATAATTAATATGCAACTTGGCAGTTGACAGTTGGTTATTAGTAACAAATTGCCGTGTAAAAGATGTGACCAAAACTAAATGTTGGGCGCGTAAAAACGACATTTTAATAGAGCTAGGTAGACCACACTATAGGTGACATAACCAGTACAAATTAGGTACAAGCAGATTTAAACTTTATGTTCTAGCCTAGCGTATAAAGTAGAAAATATTTAAGGAAAAAACATAGCTGGCCAGTACAAGGCCATCCCTAGCTGGAGGCCTTATAGTCATTTAAAGAATACGCAGAAAGTCCAGTTAAGCAGCTCACAACCTCCTCTAGAGATGACATACAATAAAAAAAAAAATCAAAGGCCAGTGTTGCCACAAATGCGTGGTCAGCTGTTTGTTCATAGTTTCTTCGGCAGAGGGTGTGATTGCCAAAATAAAATAACATTTATGATAGGTAATATATTAAACCATAGGTGGAAAAAAATGTTTTGTGTCAGGACACAGACCTCCTCTCCGCAAAGACTGGGCCATACGACGGCAACCACGCAGGCCCTGTGCGGATTGGTAGATGTTAGAAGTCTTCGAATTTTTGGTTCTAGATAAGCCGGTTTCTTCACAATGTTTGCCTTCACCATTTTGAGACAGAGAAAAACATTACACAAAGTTATACGCCTGAAAGTGTTCGAAACCACGACCCACAACTCGTAGGTCGGGGCCGATACCACCGGGCCACCACTGCTCCAAATTCATCAGAAGCCTAAAATAATAAATTCCTCATGTTACTGCTACCAAAATAAACAATTCAACACAACGCTGTATCTATTACAAAAGCATTCTCCAAAAATACCAGTCAGTCTTAACAATAACTCCAAAGGGCTCAGTAGCAAAACAACATATTCTTGCAACAATACCTTGAAGATTTATCAAACACTATAAGACCCTTCGCACACAACACGACACAAGTCTCCGATACCACAGCCGATACCTTACGACTATGGTATCCACTGACGCCTGCCAGTGTATTGTGAACCTCTATGGATTTGTATTGCGATAGTCACCTGGATACCACAGTCGTAAGGTGTCGGAGTCGAACTTTTTTTTGGAACGAAGTTCCTTATCGCGCGTTGTGAAAGGGGGCTAGACGGAATTTTTTTTACGAAAAGTTGTCACGACACTTTTTGGAACGAAGTTCCTTATCGCGCGTTGCGAAAGGGTGCTAGAGCTCAAAGAGTGGAGTGGAGTCGTGACGATTAATTTTGTTGAGTGTATACAGTAACTTCGTTCCATCCGGGTGTCCCTTGACACTCTCAAGTTTTTTATCGTGGTATTATCATCTAATGATTCCTCCCACCAAGGGCATGATGGAAGGGACTGTCAAACTCGTACTGACTAAAATCCACAGTGATCCTTCAATAGCACTTTGCGTTTCAGGTTCAGGGTTACCTGATAAGAAAGTTCCGCGACCCCGGCAGGCATTGGCCTTCTAAGAAGGGCCCCATCACATCAGCTCTTTGAGGCACGTGTGGAACGCGACGTGCCGTCGACTCGGACATGGTCTATGATCGGACAGCAAGTCGACCCATTACGACAGGCCTGTTGGTCTAGTGGTTAGTGACCCTGACAGCTATGCCGGAGGTCGTGGGTTCGATTCCCATCCAGGAAAAATGTTTGTGTGATGAGCACGATCATTTGTTCTATATCTGGATGTAATTTATCTAAAATATTTATGTTTTTAGAAATATATAAATAAGTATGTTTATCAGTTGTCTAGCACCCATAACACAAGCTCTGCTTAGCTTAGGACTAGATGGCGTTGTGTGATAGTTGTGGAATATTATTATTATTATTACGTGCGTCTCCCGCGGAAAGTATCGAGACTTGCATCGCGTTGTGTGCGAAGGGGCTAAGTAAAAGTAAGTTGAACTTGCGTGCTTACTTGGGAGTTGATCACTTGACACTGGCCCTTATGTTACGATCATAACTGTTTCTTTATTGATGTTTATGTGTGTGTAATAGTGTGTGTCAGTCTGTCACGTTTAATGGGTAAGCTGTTGAAGAGATTTTGATGGAAATCGTAAGGAATTAGCGAGTGACAAAATTTTATATAAGGTATTGTGTGTATTGATTTTGTATGTTTCCTGTGCCATGTTTTTCATGATTTCCCTATAAAATTTTAATAAAATAGTTAATTTTGTGAAAGTGTCTGTTACTTTATGTTATATTATGTTTCCGGATTAAAATCGCTTAATAAATGGCATTCCATTGTGAAAGTTTAAACGAAAATTGAGGATTTATGTAAGTTAACTTATACTTATTAAGGAATAACTTGAGGTTTTTAAGAAGGTAGGTATATAAATAATAAGAAAATTAGAGATCCTTACAGACAAAGTCGCAAACAAACCTAGCTTACAATAAAGCTATGATATCCCACAGTTTGATGACCCACGATGAAAGTAGCTTTCATTAAAGCACTAATAAAATACGACATTACATTGTAAGAAGGTAATTATGCAGCAATTAATGATCTCTTATATACACACGGCTACATGTCAAGCTATACCAAACTAGTATAAGCTGACCGTTCAATGTGCGAAAAGATCATGTAAAGCGAGTTCAAGACAAACTGGTTTTTATAGGTTATTGTGTAGTCGTATGTACCTCATTAAGTATTGTTTGAAACTTTAAAAGCCCACCTAAAGAGTTGACCTTTCTTATTTACAACTGTATTAGATCGTAAATACGTTAATCATGGATCTGCCATGAAAATTGTCTTTTATTAACTTGCCGGCGGCGGTTTTGTACGCGTGCTGATCAGCGTTTTATTACCATAGCCTTTGCTCCCGATTTCTCCTACTAAAGTTCTATGCAAAAATACTTAGCATATAACAGTCGCCAAGTTTGGTCTGAAGGAACAACTTAACTGGATCGCGTTAAGAGGAAACAGCAAGGGCTGGAGAATTGAAAAATAGGTATTTGTAAAATCTATTGCTGTCGCGCAGTGCCCACAACAGAGTTACAGAGCGCGATAGAGACAACAGCAGCTCGGACCGAAATTACCTTATTAAATGGCACAAAATCAACGATTCGTAGTCCCCTGTTTACTCCTCCAAAACTTAACCGATTTCACTACTTTTTTCTTTAAAAAACAAAGAAAGGCATTGACCGTGTTCCTATGTTTTCCTTTTTTTATACATATAATCCCGTCAAATTTGTTTTCTGGATATTTGAACACAGCGAAAAATCTGGCTACTTTTTAGGATTTTGAATGTTCATATCTCTTTTAATAATTAATTTATGGAAAAAAGGAAAACATAGAGACATGCCAATAGTGGTCATAGATTTTTTGTAAAAAAAATATTGCTCTACTGGCATTATCCAGGAAGAAAACAGGGTACTACGTTTGTATGGAAAAACGACCGTGCTGTCTCCTCTTAAGAGATCGTGGTAACGCCTCATGAAGGCTAAGTGTAGAAGTGCCTGATAAAGTAATTGAAGGTTCATCATCATCATCAAATCAGCAGTAAAACGTCCACTGCTGAACATCGACCTCCCCCATAGGTTTCCAATAGAACCGGTTGGAAGCGGCTAGCATTCAGCGAGAGCCCCTGATTTTTATCAAATCGTCTGTCCACCTTGTAGGTGGACCTCTCACTTGGTCACCATTATAGAACCGCCGTAAAAACAATCGGCATTCGCACAATCCCATTTCCATCAACTTTTACTTCAAAATCAGAAGTTATAAAGTAAACATCAACAAGAAAAAAGATGGCTAATTAATTCAATACTACCCACATACAAAATAAACAGCTTTATCTCACATAGTTACGTTATTTTTCACAACTTTTACGTTCCGGAAAATTGATCATCTAACAAATTAATGTGTGTACTTATCTCAATGGCATCTGGTATTATATAACATGTTTGGACATAGTTATATAAATGAGAAATGGCTGCTAAGTGGGTGCAATACGGTTGCACTTTGGATTAAGTGTGGTTCCGTAGTAGGATTATTGAACTGCATTACTTGACCCAGTATTGTGCAGTGAAATAATGGGTCCATTTATAATAGACAAGAAATAAACGGAGAAAGCGTACGGGGTACAACGGGAAGTTATTAAATTATTTTATTAAATTCCTTTTGCCCCCTTTATCGGGGACATGGCCTTCGGGCACAATGGAAGAATAGGTAAGGATCATTCATCGATCAAGGGCACTGACTGTACTATGTGATTCAAATATGAATGGATGGCTTTTGCGGCCATATTGTGAATTCATGCATGCTTTTCCAAAACTTGTAAGCTCTTAAAAAACGCGATAACTACGATCATTAATATTTGATAGGAATTTTATAATTATACTAATACCTACATATAAAAAGATGGTAAAAAAATATGGTTATAAATTAATTCATCACTTACCTACCATCGTGACAATGTCAATGTTCTGTAACAGTGGTCATTTGCAAACAAATCTTAAAATAAATAAAAATATGCAACCAAATTAATTATAATTAATATCTTTTTGATAAACGTAAGTGTCGTACCAATATACACTAAGGCCATCCTATTCTTAAAATCAATAATTATGGTCATTTACTAAAAAAAGTGTGATATTTTAGGTTAAAGCACATCTACTATTTTTCATGTTTATTGCTAAGATAACCTTAAATGGTATTGAACTTTTCTACTTTAGAGGTCAAAAAAAGAAAACAAAAGTTCAAAACGATCACAGATCAAAGTGCAAAGTAGTATAATAATTTAACCCTGCAGAGACACAGATACATTATATTTCCATAATTTTCTTCTTGTTTCATATTGCTTGCTCAACCCGTTACAAAGTTACGAGAACAATCTCTTGTGACAGATAAACAAATGACCCAGACTTGGCTTCCGCATTACTCAGCGGGCCCCTAAAATATGGTAGTCATTTCCACTTGTGTCCAATGACATTTCATAGATATTTCGAGAGGGCACTCGAAACACGTGGTCGACGGCACCGGTGTTCAACATGGACACAGAATAAATAACATTACTTTATCAACCATTGACCATTGTTCACCACTATTATGGTTGCTTAATCAAATAGCTGCATAAAAGCATTTCCATTATTTTTAGGGTTCCGTAACCAAAGGGTTAAACGGGACCGTATTAATAAGATTTCTGGCTGATGGACGTCTGTCTTAACTCTGTCTGATTAAAATCCACGGTGTCCGCCTTCATATTCCCTTTACGTTCCATGGTTACAGTAATGGAATAACTCCCGCGACCAATACATCATAACCCCAAAGAAATACCTACACCTTTATTATTTATTTTATTCAATGAATTTAAAAAAATATTTATGAGGGTCCAAAAAAAGTGTTTTTTGCCGTTTTTATAGATTACGGAAGAACGGAGTGCGGAACCTCGTGCGCGAGTACGACTCTCACTTGGTCGTTTTTTTTTTATCTAGCTGGGCTTTTGGTAATGTAGTTTTTGGTAAGAGCCAGTAATGACCCGATAGGTTCTTATTATTAGGTTGCGGGTTCATACCTTGGTAAGTGAATACCCCAGCAATGATTGATGCGAAATGTAAGAAACGTGATACCAAATGTTATGTCAAATCTTTCTTGATCGTCCACACTTTATCTAAAAGAGCCAACTGGTATTGAAGTAAGCGCGGCTTAACCTGATTGATCGGCCTGTGCGGCTGTTATTATGTATTTAGCCGCGAGCTTCTCAATTAGCCACGAATTAACGAAATCATTCCACGGTAATAATTTAAGAGAAAACCATCGTGATCGGGAACATAGTATTCTGACTGAATCCAGTTCCTTCATATCGATATAACTTTTTTCAGATGCACGTTTCAGTTTCGCCATAAAACAATAAAATGATAAGACGGTTATGATCCTTCAATTGACATAGGTTTTAAGGTGCTACAAGGGTGGGGACGGTGTCCTTATATTTTTGAACCTTGTTCTTTTAGCCAAATCCGTTCAGTGGTTTTTGCGTGAAAGAGTAACAAACGTATCTACATACACACATACATCCTCACAAACTTTCGCATTTATAAAATTAGTAGTAGGATTATAATAAACTGTCAATTATAAAGCATCAATTTTCCGACTACCTCCTAGATTAGACTTCTTGACAGTTCAAAAGTCCATAAGCACGCTGCGAAATAAATCATTCAAGCCGATTCGATCACAGCTTTCTGTTTCTAAAGAATCGATCGCACACATTCCAAGAGATTTCATCATATTATTTAAAAGCATGACATCAGACCCATCACCCAACGCGGTGGTCTCAAAAGCCAAGTTAACCTGAACCCAGTGGGTTAACAACTTAACAGTTTTAACAGTTCCCAGATTTATTGCTTAAGCACTTAAGCTCTTATAGCAGAGACTATCAATTTATTTCAATCGGAACAACATCATTTACTTACATTTTATATCCTTGGACGTCGACTTGTGCGAAATCATTACAGCTTTGGCGGTAGTTTTATGTGGTTTCTGTGAAATCAGGAGAGTAATGTGTAAATACCTTCGTGGGCCTTGAATAGGTGATTGAAGACAGGAGAAAAATACAAGTAGCTGTGCCGTTGAGTGAGGTTGTGACTGAATGGCGACCGATGACTGGGCCAGAGGCCTTACCACGAGGTCTTAACTCGATCCAGTTTAGGCTGAGGGAAAGAGACAGAGCTATACAAGTCGTCTAGCGCCATCTCTTTCCCACAGCCTAAAGACTCACGCTTTAAGAGTTCATGGTAGGCCACCCGTGCCTAAATATTAGACGTCGAACGGTTAAATAGGCAGTCATCAGGCAGGTAATAGGCGTCATCATTGCCACTGAGGGAAAATTTTGATGAGACTGTAAAGGAACGAGGACATTATGAGCGCTTATTCTGAAAGTTGGCAACGTCGCAAATAGCTGTCAAATTTTTAACAAGTTTTAATTAATTTTACAATGTTACTAGTAATAAGAAATATGGCTCTGTATTGCACTAGAAAATTGATATTAGCATTCCTAATGCCATTAAAACACTGAATTAGATGTTATAACCGTTTCAGGTGTATAAAAGGCATTTGGAAAGTTTTCAAATGCTTTTTACGTCTAAAACTATATATTCGGTGTTACGATATTAATTATTGCATTCCCTAATCACTGTTTTAGTGTACTACAGAGCAATAATTTCTTATTTTCATAGAGAAAATTTGTAACATCAAAACTTGTTAATATTTGACAACTATTTGCGACGTTGCCAACTTTCAGAATAAGCTCTCTTAACACAAGAAAAGAAGCTTACGGCCCTTTTACGAACTTTTAGTAGTAAGCACATTAAGCTGTGACTGATGTTATAAGCCGTGCGATACTCATTCGATACGTATCGAAGCTCTGAAAACGATAATCGCTTCGCCATTTAATTGAAGCTCGATTTGTCAAACTTGTCTGGTTTGCCAATTTGTGACCGCGGCACCGGACATGTCCACAACGGACCGCAATTAAGACCGATTTCGAACGCGAGCGGAGCGGACCCGTTAGGCCGAGACTCCACCAAAGCTGTGCGAGTCGAGATGTGTTTTGAACAACCAATAGAATTGCGTTATTGACACAGCTCCACTCCGGCAACGCAATTCTATTGGTTGTTCAAAACACGTCTCCACTCGCACAGCTTTGGCGGAGTCTCGGCCTAAATGTCTTATTTCACCTCGCGAGAGAAACATGCATGTACTGTAGGGGACAATGACGTTCCACTAACAGAGAGTCGAGCAGAAATGAGTCTGCGGGCGACAAGAGTAAAATGAGCTCGCTCAGGGAATCAGACGACTAAACTCTTTTTTGGTGAAAATATAAACCTATTTAAAAAAAAAATGTAGTCCTAACCTACCTAATCATTTCCCGCACATAACGCTTTTGAAAGGTACCGCTGATATACACTAACATAAATATACGAAAACTGGGCAGTTCTGGAAATATTACAAAAGTACATACGGGTCGAATTATTGATAACCTCCTTCTTTTGAAGTCCGGTAAAAAGGTAAAAGACGCATGAAATATTTAATTTTAGTCAGTAGGATGGCAACACCTCAGATCAAAGAAATAGGCAGATAGAACGCTCAGAACACGCGAGTGTATCCACCAAAGCAAATACAAAATCAAATCGAATTACATTCCATATTGTTTTCTTTGTTTTTGAGAACAACTTTTACAATGTTTAAAGACACCAGACGCATATTTTGGCAAACAACAACAAAGACGCGTAGCTTGGTACTAAGCGTAGCTTGGTACTGTCGCGACTTTGTATTCACTTTTGATTTTGTAATTAGCTTTGGTGGACACACTCGCGTGTTCTGAGCTCTCTATCTGTCTATTTATTTGATCTGAGGACAACACAATAAGTTTGTATTTAGTAATACCTGTAGGTGGCAGTGACCAAACATCAGGTGGGCAGTTAACTTATTATGCCATCCTATACTATAAATTAAATTATCTGGAGTAGCGTGTCGCCACCAAGTCTTGCGTGGACATTCACGTTACTCGGTCGAGATACATACGATTAAAACAGAAAATAATGCTTCGGTATTCTTTGTGTAACCGAATTAACAAGAATATGTGTGATTGTGTACTCCTTTAGAAGCAAAGGTTATCTGAATGCTTTTTAGGGTTCCGTAGCCAAATGGCGAAAAACGAAACCCTTATAGATTCGACAAAAACCGTCTACCATACATTTTTTTTTTCATACAATTTGTATGAAGTATGAACGTAAAAATAGTTTTTTTTTTATTTGAGGCAGCAAAATATCAGTTTACATATTAAACATCAAAACAGTACCGATTTTTGTGATCTACACCTCCTCGTTGTTGACCAGTTTTTTCTCTGATGCAAAATGCCTATGAATGTTTGAACCAGGGTACATTCTACGAAAGGGACATTTAGTCAAAAGGAAAATTCTGTGAAATGGGACATTCCGCGAAAGGTACATTTTGCGAAAGAGACATTTTGCTAAGGGACATTTTGCTACCTGTGCACATTTTGCGAAAGGGACATTTTGCGCCTTGGCCGTTCGTTTCTCCGAAGTCAAACGAAGATACCCGACGCGCACATTTTTACTGGAGAACAGTTGGGCTACCGTGGCGTCTTTATGAGTAAACACCACGGCCGTTTTTCCATACAAACGTAGTCCCCTGTTTTCTCCCTGGATAATGCCAGTAGAGCAATATTTTTTTTACAAAAAGTGTATGACCACTATTGGCATGTCTCTATGTTTTCCTTTTTTACATAAATTAATTATTAAAAGAGATATGAACATTTAAAATCCTAAAAAAATGGCCAGATTTTCCGCTGTGTTCAAATATATCCAGAAAACAAAATTGACGAGATTATATAAAAAAGGAAAACATAGGATCACGGCCAATGCCTTTCTTTATTTAAAAAAAAAAAAAAGTTAAATCGGGTTAGTTTTGGAGGAGCAATCAGGGGACTTCGAATCGTTGATTTTGTGCCATTTAATAAGGTATTTTCGGTCCAAGCTGCAGTTGTCTCTATCGCGCTCTGTAACTCTGTTGTGGGCACTGCGCGACAGCAATAGATTTTACAAATACCTATTTTTCAATTCTCCAGCCCTTGGTGTTCCTCTTAGAAAGAGACAGAGCTATACAAGTCGCCTAGCACCATCTCGTTCCCACAGTGGAACTACTCACGCATTAGTAGGTACTCCAGCAGTCTATTATGGTACTCTTCTTGTTACATAATACGTAATCAATGACAAGCCAGTCCTAATGTACGCGGGAGACAGTAGCTGTCGGTGCCTCGTTTACATGGGCGAGTAAAGTTAATGGATCGTTAAACACGGGATGTAATTAAGAGCGTTATCACAAAATTGAGTAACTCGAAAAGTTGCGGCGACTGGCGGTGAGTGCGCCTGTGTGCGTGGTGCACACTTCTTGATACACACACGTGCAGAGGCAGGGGCACGTAACACGGCTCACTAAGGTTTACTTATAATTTTATTGAGAAAAAAATACAAGATATGGAACGTGTTAATATGATAAAGAAATACAAATATTATAAGACAGTGAAACTTGTAGGTTATAGGTAATATATTTATACCTCTCCTTACTTATTATAAATGTGAAAGGGATTTTGTTTATTTATTATACTTTTACGTTAAAACAGCTGAACGGTTTTTTTTTTGCTTGTCAAAATCATCAAATGAGTCCTCCCACCCCGGGCAGGGCGGGAGGGACTATCAGACTTCTACTGACTAAAATCCACGGTGTCCTTCAATAGCCCTTTATGTTCCGGGGTCGCGGTAAGGAAATAATCCTTCGACCCCGGCAGGCTTAGCTGAAAGGGTTTGGATAAAATTTGGCACGTAGGTATAGGTACTCATGGTCTACCAACTTGCCAAATTTTATCCAGATTCTAATCCTGGAAAAGGACATAGGATACCTTTTCTCTCGATATTCCCACGAGATCATGATCTATGCGGGTGACACCGCGGGGCGCAGCTATTCTTTACTAATATTATAAAGAGAAAGGATTAGTATGTTCGTATATTTGTATGTTTGTAATGGATAAACTCAAAAATGATATGACCGATTTTAAAAATTCTTACACCTGCATAAAGTTACAGTATCAGCGGATAAAATGGCCTATAACTTTATCGACATCCACGCGGGCCGAACCGCGGGCGGAAGCTAGTTATATTTTATATAAATAATATTTTAATTCCAGACCATTTTTAGCTCAAAAACGGCTGGACCGATTTTCATAATCTTTGATTTGTTGGATTTTTCTCCGTCCCGAGAAGCAGAATACCTATCGGAAATATTGACGCTAAAAAAAATTTTCTCATACGCACATTTTATATGAAACGGATTTTTAATGATATCTCGAAAACGGATTGTGTAATTTCGATGATTTTTTTGTGGGGTATGTAGGTACGGTAGATAAGTAGGGTAGGTAGGGAAGATAATCTCGATAGGGTGGGTAGTAGGGTAAAGTATATAGGCAGGTAGGTAGTTATAGTACACTAGTCGGATAGGTAGAATAAGTTGGATAGGTGGGCACGTAGATTTATTCGCCGGGTTAGGTGTATTTAAGAAAAACATGAAATATATTGTTAGTAATATATTTTGTAAAAACATAAAATAGCAATAATTTTATAATACAATTTCCCTTAAGGGCATCGATTTGGACTGTCTGGAATCAAACATTTGATTTCATTCATTTGATTCATTGCAAGCAGTATAATATATATTTTTTCCAACGAATTGGGATTTTCCTTTTCATGTCCTCTGCGAAGGAAAATAAATAACACTGATGAAAATAAAACAAGATAAATGCCATCAAGACGAAAATTTTGTAACTATATGTAGGTAACTAACTATACCTTCTATCAACTTTTTGACCAAGCGATGATGATGATTCATCAAGGTCTTGATTAATAACAGGGTCCTTTAATTCGCTGTAAACCTAAAATATACTTTTTGTAATGACCGCCAAAACTCAGATCAACGAGGTACTTTATATACATTTACCGTAGAACTGCTCTCGCCTTTTGTAGGTATTCTTTTTTGCTAGCTGTCCTCTTCTTCTTTGGGTATGAATTACTCCTACGACCCATTATTTCTAAAAGAAAGATTTTTGTTAACCGTAATTAGTCAATAACGTACTAAAATTTATTATCTACTAATAAGTAACATATATTATTTTATCTACTATCATGCTATTAATCCTCTCTAAAAGAACCTATAACAATTAGCTTATTGCCAACATTAAAACACCAATGATATTATGATAATTATAATCATCCAACCCGTGATATTATGAATTCCAAAAAAAGAACATTTTCACCACCAGTTCGCAAAAATTTTGAAAAAAGAACAATAATTCTTTTACTTATTAAGGTTTGTTTATTTTACATGCTTCGCAATTAGACTTTTCTTGAATTTACAAAGTTCTTACAACACTGTACAACACCCTTTGGTATGAGAATCTTTTATAGAGGATTCTACTCTTCTATTCTGGATACAGATCATGATTGTAGATAAAGTCTTGTATGCAACTGTTATAATTAGGTGTTTTAATACCTAATTACTAACTCATAAACAACAGTTGCATAAATAACTATTACGAATAAACTCTATTATTAGATTGTACATAACTTACCTTTAAAACATAGAACATGACTACAATTATATCATAAGTTCAAAGAATACTTACATTAAAACTGCTGACGACCTCTGGATTATCTGTTAAAACTACGTTACGCACACTAAGGCGCGCGGGGCCGCGAGCAACATAGGTCCGTCCTCTAGAAGCCCTCGGGCGCTACTGGCCGTACGCGCGACGTACATCAACTAATAAAGCATTATTTTAGATTTTTTTAATAAAAAAATGTGAAGGTAAAAAAATTTAAAAAAATATATTTAGTGAAGGTAAAGTTTTATACTATAGTGTGCTTTATTTTTTTTGTTCTTTTCTTTCTGATTTTGTCATTAAAACAATGTTTAAAATGCATACATTTTAGATCAATATTGCTTTTGAATATTGTTTTTTTTTTGCGTCAATTAAATTTTAATTTCAATATTCTAATCAATCTACAACCTTGAGGACAATATGACCAGTACATACATATTTTTTTTAGATTTTTTCGTGTTACCAGTTTGATACAAATGGCAGGAGAAAACCTAATGTTTAACGTGTGCTTGAAATTGGCTGTCGGAAAATTGCTATTTCTTCTAATATTAACTATTATAACAAAATTCTAATCAATCTACGAACTAAAACAAAGTCAGATTTATGATACTTCATTGAAATATTATGCGATAACCTTTTTAAAACAAATATCGAGGACTTGGAAAAGTACGTATTTTTGGTCAAACGCCCAAAATATGTGAGCATCCTCTTAAGATTTTTCTATCGGTTAACCTCAATCGCACTTTAGTTTCAATTTGAATTTAATGAAGACAGAAGTCTTATATAATGGTCGTTTTATTGGGCAGGCTCTGGTGTGTTCATTCGATTTTAACTGCGATGGTGTAAAGGTTTTAAATGTGGCTTTTAAGACTTCCTTGGTTAGATCTTTACGTTTTATAGGGTTTATAGATTTTTTTACTTATTCAAGCCTTGAGCAAAAATAAAATGAAGATAAAGGCCTTTTCCAATTCTTACCATAAACTATTTTCCTTTACTGTTGTTGTGTTTTGTTACAATTCATCCATTACTAAAATTAGGATTAATACCTAAATGTGAAAGTATGTATTTTTGGATGAATGGATGTTTATTACTCAATCACGCACGCCAGAATGGCTAAATAGATTTAGATGTTCATATCATTATCCCGTAGTAAGTTTTTCCCAATTTTCGTACATGCAGGCGAAACCACTGACAACCCAACTATACTCAATAATAAAAATACAGCGACTGCTCTTCAAACCTTAATATTCGCCATTATGAACAGCTGCAAATAACCCATATTTCAGAGCCTAGTGCCAATAAAACAGTAGTGTTTGTATAAAAACGTAGTTCGTTTTAAACATCGTTTTAAACTGGAACGCGGCCAAAGTTGACGTTTTGTTACGACCAGCAATTTGTCATGTTATCAAGTGAGCCGCAAGTTTATGACGGTCTGTTTCTCTGATAGCATTTGGAACCCTTCCTAAACTTTTGTTTTTAATGTTAAGTTTGATTCATATCATCTATGGGTTTATTTTGTTACTAGCTGTGCCCGCGACTTCGTCCGCGTGGAAGTCGGAATTTAAAAATGTTTTCTTAGTGCGAAGCGCTTAATTTTCGCCTTTTTTTAATAAATGATAATCGTTTTCATATAAACCCTATTATTTTTAGAATTTATTTAGATTTTTCAAGAATATTTGAGCTGTTTGTGATAAACGCCCTCTGTTGTTCAAAGCCCACCTAGCAGCGTTCAAAGCACCCTTTGCATCCCGCTCCATCCCGCTCCATCCCACTCCATCCCACTCCATCCCACTACATCCCACTCCATACCACTCCATCCCACTTTATCCCACTACATCCCACTCCATACCACTCCATCCCACTCCATCCCTATCCATCCCACTCCATCCCACTCCATCCCACTTCATCCCACTTCACCACACTTTATCCCACTACACCCCACTCCATACCACTCCATCCTACTACATCCCACTCCATACCACTCCATCCCACTCCATCCCACTTTATCCCACTACATCCCACTCCATACCACTCCATCCCACTCCATCCCACTTTATTCCTCTACATCCCACTCCATACCACTCCATCCCACTCGACCCCAGTCCATCCCACTCCATCCCGCTCTATCCCGCTCCATCCCGCTACATCCCACTACATCCCACTCCATCCCAATCCATCCCACTCCATCCCTCGCCATCCCGCTCCATCCCGCTCCATCCAGCTCCATCCCACTACATCCCAATCCATGCCACTCCATTCCGTTCCATCCCGCTCCATCCCGCTCCATCCCACTACATCCCACTCCATCCCACTCTATCCCACGTCATACCACTCCATCCCACTTTATCCCACTACATCCCACTCCATACCACTCAGTCCCACTCCATCCCACTTTATCCCACTCCATCCCCATTTATCCCACAACATCCCACTCCAAACCACTCCACTCCAGTCCACACCATATTTGAATATGTTTTTCTATTCCAAGCTAGATCGCGCTACTGAACTGCGCGTTCGGTGTAAACTGACCGTAATTTTACTTCTGGTAAACTTTGAATTCAAATATCTTTTGATAGACTGATCCGATTTCAATGAAACAAAAACTAAATGTTACTTCAAGTTGCGGTCAGTCGTTGTGTATTAAAGTTATCTACATAACTTTCGTACATTTTACGTGATGCCCGAACAAATAAACATACAAACAGACAAACAGACATACAGACAAACAGACAAAAATTCTAAAAATGCTAGAAATGGGTTCTATTGGTTGTCCTTTATAACCCTGGCTATATTTTTTGAGTTTTTTTTTGAATGTACAAAAATTACTTTTCTACATTTTTATTATATGTATAGATATGTAATTGGATAGGTTTACTTACAATTTTTTTGTTGCTTTTTTTTACCGTGGTAAAATCATCAAATGAGTCCTCCCACCCCGGGCAGGGCGGATGGGACTCTCAGACTCGTACTGACTAAAATCCACGGTGTCCTTCAATAGCCCTTTATGTTCCGGGGTCATGGTAATGAGATAAGTCTCGCGACCACGGCAGGCTTTGGCCCTCTAGAGGATGGCCCCGTCATTGTGCAGACGCTCTTTGAGGCGCGCGTGGAACACAACGCGCCTGGACCCTGGCATGTTCCATGGTCGGTAAGCAAGTTGCCCTTTACTCGCCGCTCGCATGCCCGCGAGTTTACTTGCCACTTAGTACTTTTATTAGCTCGCAGTGGCCACGTGTACGGTAATTTTACTTACTCAAATCATTACAAAAGTACACCATGAACACGAGGCTTCAGAATTTTTCTTTCCGCAAAAAAAAAGTTTTTAAATTACAACTCTTGATAAAACTGTGTCACTGGCTTTGTTTCCCATACATGTAAAAATCCTTCCTACTAATATTATAAATGCGAAAGTTTGTGAGGATGTATGTAAATGTGTACGTGTATGTAGGATATGTTTGTTACTCTTTCACGCAAAAACCACTGAACGGATTTGGCTATAATTTGGTACCAGATAGTTTATAACCTGGATTAACACATAGGATAGTTTTTATTCCGATTTTATGTTCCCGTGGGATATTTTTTCGAGTTGTAGCGGGTGAAACCACTGGCAACAGCTAGTAATTCCCATACATGTAAAAAGGTGAGCCTTTCACCATTAATTGGACACAAACTCATTTATCTAGTTGCTAATAAGACAATATGACTGTTGAAAATCCGTAAACGGTTAGCTCAACCCGTAAATCGAACTCACTCCATGCCAGTAATGGTTACAAACACTTGAGCTAAGAGGCTATTAAAAAAAAATCCACATTATTATTAGGCACTACCGCCAATCTACTTAGCCTCTTGCAACTAGGGGTATGAACTGAAATTCAGTAGAATATCAGTATTTGACATGAAGCGTCTTCGTATCTGACCTTCACAACCCAGTAACTGGGTTACACGAGTATGATAACCCATGCTAAGATTGGTTTTCAGACTTTTCAACCTTCTGACTAACCACTGTCAAAGATCTATAAATGATAGCCGCGACCAAACGGCTTTACTATGCTTTTCGAGGCATGGAGGAAACTCGTTATGATTTTTATTGACACCCATCCACAGACAAACCTCGTCAACGGCGGTTTAACTTTGAAGAACAAATTGAGCGGCTGTTACTATTAGTAGAAGTAATTAACAGTATTTATTTTAATTATAACTACTACTGTTTCCTTATTATAAAGCGGTAGGTCATCATCAGCCTATTAATGTTCCCACTGCTGGGACACAGGCCTCCTCTCTGTGAGAGGGAGCGAGAAAGCGGTAGGTAAATTAAATAAAATGAATATCATTAATCATTAAGTTTCAACATAAAATCAATCATCGAACTCATAAATCGATTAATAAAATACTTAAAAGACTCAAATAAAAATTTAATTACTAAATTCGGCTTCTTACAAGCTCACGTGAAAGTTTACAAAGTAAACTAAGTCTTATTTGAAGTACATTAGAAATCAATTTCCATATAAAACTAGTTATAATGATGCTTCTGCATGTAATGTTGATGGAAAGTGGTGTCCGATGTCACTGTGTATGTTGAACAGTAGCGCAACTTTGGATGAACACGTGTTCGAGACCTGATCGGGTCAAGTTCTTCTAAGCTATAAAAGTACATAGGTATCTCTTTCAATCCAAGTGAAAGTATATTACGGGGTCTCCTACTCTGACGGTGATCGCCTTATGTGGTTAAAACCTGCCGGGGTCCCGGGACTATCCTATTAGACAACCGTAATCCCGGTAGGCAAAGGGCTGTTGAAGAACACCCATTTTAGTCGGTACAAATGTGACGCCCTAGCTCGGCCACGATCACATAAAAATGGAGCGATTTTTTTTCTTGTATGTCTTTCAATAATAAAATACATCTACCCTTATCCTAAGTAATATTACAAATACAAAAGTAAGTTTCTATGTTTCCTTTTCTTCTCTAGTCTTCATAAAATTAATGGATTTGATACTTTATGAACCTTACCGTAGTCCACGTCTAAATAGGTAACTAGAGTAGTCACTTCCACGACTGCTATTGTACTTCGTCAAGTCACGACTGCTTTTCAATAATAATCTTTTGGCATCGATATGAAAAATCATGAACTCAGTGGAACAAAATCCATTGTCCAGAAAAATATCGTAAACGTCTTGAACTAAAAATAAAATGGGAATAAATACTTAATCCGTATACCTTTAAGTAGGTACTGATAAACGAAAATCCGTAACTGGAATCCCAACCCTACGCAGCGTGGTACATCCCTAGAGGAGCGGGCAGAGAGAAGTCAGGATGACGTCTCTCAGCGCGGTGTTATTTGACAATACCGGCAATTTGCAAGAGTTGCAAGATGATAATTATATTTTATGAAATAAATTGTTTATTCAGTAATGATTCAGTACATACTCTGATCGTTGATTTATAATACTGTCCCCAAGTTGACTCACTGCATATAACTGCACAAACTACCGTTTTGTACGTATATCATGTTAATACCAAATAAACTTTGTTTGGTCACTCTGACCTATTGGAAGAGCCGACGGGCTTTAAAAAACTTGAAACACCGCTCAAGTCATTAAAATGTCATTAGGTACAAAGCTCCGTGAAATAAAAGTGTTGTTCTGTGACATACGGACGTTTTAGAAGAATAGAGAGTGGTCGAACCGGATTTTTTCATTTAAGCAATACCATAGCAATAACATTGAGGGATAACGTCATCAATTTTGATAGTTTTGAATTTGACCGCAATTAAATTAAAAGTACATACAAAAACAAAATTGAATAAAGCACAGAAACAAATGAGCCTATACTACCTCAAATGGCTTAGCAGAAACCTGTGATACGTCGAAAATACTACAGCATTAATTTTGAAATAAATATATGGTAAAGTTGAGGATTAATGTTGTCTTACGTTTGGCGTAAACATGATTCCATAAAATTTTCTCGATAGAAAAAAAACCCAAAGTTACCTCTAAATTGAACAATAAAACGCTGGCAATCAGATAATACTTAAAATTAGATCATGAAACTTTTATACTAACTGAACTAACTATAAAGCAGGTCTTATGTTATTTACTTTTTTGAATTTCCTTTTTTTTCGCCGTAAAATAAATAGATTTGCGTGTAGACAGCTAAAAGAAAGAGCAAGCAATAGTGCGTGGTACGTGCAAGTGCGAGCGAGTAAGATTATGCTGAGGTACTATAGACCCTTAAGATATCGATGGAACGAGTTCATCTAGAAAAAAACTGGAATACCTGTGCACCGACGTAATAGACGCAAAGACGTACGTACGTACGACGGTGAAGGAAAACATTGTGAGGAAACCGGCATGTCCTAGAACCAAAAATTCAAAGACCTGTGACATCTAGCAACCCGCACTGGGCCCACGTGGTGGATTATGGCCCACTTCCTCTCACAGAGAGGAGGCCTGTGTCCCAGCAGTGGGAACGTTATAGGCTGATGATGATGATGATGACGTAATAGAGTTAAACCTGTTTGGCGCCAGCCGCATTATGATCTTAATTAATTATATTAGCTGTATCCCATGGTTTCAGTCCCGTTTCCTGGGTCTTACCGATCGTAGTGGTGATGTTTTATAGCTTATAGCTATTTTTACGTGGTATGTATAATCATATCATCATTTTCTTTCTTAATCAGTAAAAAATGTAAATTGATTTCTGAGTGGAAACCTGGTGACCTGTAATACAGGTGTTTAACTACCTACCACAGGCACCAGTGATTCACATACATGTAAATTGTTTCTTTGTGCCAATAAACGTATTATTATTAAACGTATAAACGTATTATATAATTTTTGAGTGCACTGGTAGCGACTGCCAGACCTGTAGGTACCTTCTGACTAAAATCCATGATTTGTCCTTCAATAGTTCGTTACGTTCCAGGGTCACACTTATCTGACCCTGTAGCCAAACGGCAAGCGCCAATCGTCAACGTTCAGGAGTCGCTAATACATTTTCAACTTTATACCCCGTCGTGAAAAGTTGAAAATCTCGTAAAGACTGCTGAGCAATAGTGAACGAAACAAACGAAAACGATCTGTAATCTTTGATAGATTTTCAACTTTATGCAATGGGGTATAAGTTGAAAATGTATTAGTGACTGCTGAACGTTAGCGATTGTCGCTTGCCATTTGGCTATAGGGCCTGTTAAGAGGAAACAGCACGGTCGTTTTTCCATACAAACGTAGTCCCCTTTTTTCTTCCTGGATAATGCCAGTAGAGCAATAATTTTTTTACAAAAAATCTATGACCACTATTGGCATGTCTCTATGTTTTCCTTTTTTCCATAAATTAATTATTAAAAGAGATATGAACATTCAAAATCCTAAAAAAATAGCCAGATTTGTCGCTGTGTTCAAATATCCAGAAAACAAATTTGACGGGATTATATAAAAAAAGGAAAACATAGAAACACGGTCAATGCCTTTCTTTATTTTTTAAAGAAAAAAGTAGTGAAATCAGTTAAGTTTTGGAGGAGTAATCAGGGGACTACGAATCGTTGATTTTGTGCCATTTAATAAGGTATTTTCAGTTCAAGCTGCTGTTGTCTCTATCGCGCTCTGTAACTCTGTTGTAGGCACTGCGCGACAGCAATAGATTTTACAAATACCTATTTTTCAATTCTCCAGCCCTTGCTGTTTCCTCTTAAGACAGTCTCATGTTATAGGGGCCCTAAATTTGGAGAACCCGTCAAATGGGCCGTGGTTGCTATATTGCAGCAGTGGGAACATTATGGGCTGTATTTATGCAAACAATATACAGGAGAAAAAATATGATTGTTCATGTCAACAATATCTCGTTTAGTATCAGACCGTAAGGGTGCTCCCACATCTAACGACGCGGATTCGGATTTTTCCCTCGCCCTTTCTCTTTCTGTCGCTTAGAACTGCCATTTGCTAGACCGAGACAGAAAGCATAATGCGATCGCATGCGACGGAATCTACAAGGCGGCCGCGTGCTATGGCATTGTCTCGCTCTAGCAAATGGCATTTCTAAGCGACAGAAAGAGAAAGGGCGAGGGAAAAATCCGAATCCGTGTCGTTAGATGTGGGAGCACCCTTAATAAAAAAAGTATACCAAACAATTTATTTTTCCAAAACGTGACACCGCAAATCTGAATATCGTCAACCACTGTCAATAAAATTGTTTGTACATTTCGATTTTAAATAAATACTCGTTATGGCTGCTACACACCTTACGATAAATCGTTACGATTAGTCGGTACAGTTCAAACTGCAACGATAAATCGACAAGTGTGTATGAGAGAAACTGTACAGTTTGTTCGATTTTTCTCATACACACTTGTCGATTTATCGTTGCAGTTTGAACTGTACCGACTAATCGTAACGATTTATCGTAAGGTGTGTAGCAGCCATAATGGCTGCTACACACCTTACGATACAATACGTTTGCAACACGAATGACCCATTTTCGAATATTTTAAAAATAGAACACCTCCTTCATGAAGGAGACGGCGTGACGAACTGGATAGGTTGCGTCAAAACTGGAAGGAGGACACGTGGATTCGCGAGAAAGGGAAGGAGCAGAGGGAGATCTACCCTTTTTAGAAACCCTTTTCCCTCCTTTTAAATACAGCCACACGAATCGATCATTCAGGTAAGACAGCGCTTGCCAAGGTTAGTTTTTCGATGGGTGACTATTTATTAAATGACTGCCCTCTGACATGCAGTACCTATGTCTACAGTTTAGAAAACGATTTAGGCATTTCTGTATACATGTCAATTCAGGCTACCTTTCGCCTATTGATATTCTCCTACATTGAAGGGCTCTTTTGCGTGGACATGCGTACGACGCTGACGGCGAATAATTTGCAGCTCGCCGTCCGAAGACCATGTCTGTTCTCACAGAACAGTCAGCAATCTGACGGGGGCCACATAGAGGGACAAACGCCTGCCAGGGTCAACTGTCCACTGTGATCCTGGAACGTTGGCAGTTGAGGAAACACGGAGAATGTTGGCTAGCACGAGTATAGTCTTATGGGCGTTTTCCATTAGCCGACCCGGCACCGGCATCGGCGACGGCGCTGGCGTAGTGCCATTTTCGCTTCCAGGGCACCGGCACGGCGCCGTCGCCGGTGCCGGTGCCGATGCAGGGCCGGCTAATAGAAAAACGCCCTATTAAAACTACTATTACGCCAGCTAAAAGAGTGTCTACTTTCTATAGGTCTTAATAATAGCTTTCACTACACATCAATTCAGGGTTTCTTTTATCGATATTTTCGTAAATTGAAGGGCACTTCTAAGTGTCGGCACTAACTTCTTATCGTTCACGTATCGCAGTTATCCTGGAGTGCGTACTAACCACAAGAGGTCCCTATGTGCTCATTATCGATATTTCTACGCAAAATAAATACTAAGGGAGAAAATAATAGTTTAGTAAGGCTCTAACGAATTACAACCTTGGCGAAGATTCGGTAGGTTCTAACAATACTTTTTGTTTTGATATGCTATACATTAGGGTTTTATAGAGGTATTTCATTTTGAGCACCCGTTGAAATGGCACCTGAGCTAATGATACCTAAACCTGTGCCTTAACTGTTCCACTATCGGATCTTTTTTTCGCAAATTAATACCTGGTACCCAAAGTGGAATACTGCTGTTTATGTAGAGATATTCCATTTTGAGCTAATAATCCAACGGCACCCGAGGTTTTCTACATAAGGCACCTATCAATAATTTTCGCTGGTGCCATAAGTGGAATAGTTTATGATCTAAATCCAAGCCTTTGCCTGCAGCATTATAATGTTATAATCAATTCGTGTTGTACTCATGCTTGTCATAACAGGCCTATATTGTTAAATCAAAAAATGATATCAAATTTTAATGTAGTAAATGGCGTTTATTTTTGTTACATTATGAACTTCATCAGAAGTAAAATAATTTTGCATAGAATGTAGTACAGTCGCCAGCACATCAACCTATCTCAGTCTGACTTTCTGTAAGATATTTTCAACCTTATAACGATAGTGGAAAGTTAATGTTCGATTGGTATAAATTGACAGATTCGGTAGGTTGATTCGATAGGCTGTACCCTTAGCACGAATTTTCACTCTTTTATTTTACAGCGCCTTTCCAGTATTTACAACGTTTCTTGTACCAAAAAATGGACGCCTCTGGTGTGCGGAGAAGAAACTATTTTTTTCCTTGAAATTTGTCAAAGTTCCGGTTTACTTTACGTATCAAATATTGAAAACTACTAAAGGTACTGCTGGCGTTTTTACATTCTGTGACTTTCCAAAGTTATTTTAAAGATTAAAGAATCTGTAATTATGTCTGGCATCTTTCTTTACTATGAGCTTAACATTGGGTTAACCAACAAAATACCTTCGCTTGATCCTAATTAAACATGAATTAACCGACAAAATATCAGTTACTATGGGAACTATTCATAAAATGCTGTTCATTAGCGGTATCAGTAACCTGAATTCTACAGATTTTAATAGAGATAATTGGATGGATGAATGCAGAGCACGATGGAAGAATTCTTATCGCAATTTGAAGATATTCATCCGAACCCAACATTGTAAATACGAATGTAGGTTTGTTTGTCTATTTTACGCTTACACTCCTAAACCGTGAGACTAATTTTGATGAATATTGGTATAAAGACATTATGGAAACTGGGTTATAGGCTATAGAGGAAGAGAGGAGCAAGAAAAACTACTACATATTTATATGCGAAAGTGACTTTGTTTATTACAAATAAATTCATGTCTAAAGCGCCGATTTAATAATCTATTCTTAGTGGTAGATGTTACAAGAAATGTTACAGGCTACTCTTTCTGCATAAAAGTTGAAGGAGGAGGTTCTTGATTTTAAATGAAATGTCCTAATAAGTCGTCCGATTTGCAGCTATATTGTTATCGATAACCAGAATTGATTGTATTGATTGACAATCTACATTGGTAGGAACTGTAGGAACGAAGCCGTGGCAAAAGCTTATATAGTTTTTGGAAGAGATCATGCTTTCACACAGAACTATGAACTGAATTAAATTGGTTACCTATCTGAATTAACTGGCTATAAAATGGTTACGATACGAGAAAAAATTCAGGCCCACCAAACTATTTTAGATGGGTTTAGAGATTGCTTTCGTAATATCAATGTGGTCTATAAGAATATTCCATTCCTAGATTAATATTCAAATAATCCAGAAAGTCTTTCTTATTGCTACTGATGATAGCCAGAAGACATTTCGAGTCATGCGCCGCATACGACACTCTACAACACGAATATGAGTGTTCACACATTGGGATGCATGCGATAAGCACCATAAGCAGCGCATGCCTTCCAATGTCTGAATCCGCCTTTATAAGACGTTTGAAAATAAAATTACAGAGCATTTTATCAATGATATTGAAGCTTTATCATCATCATCATCATCAGCCGGAGGACGTCCACTGCTGAACATAGGCCTCCCCTTTAGACCGCCACGCCGAACGACAATTCGCCACTTGCATCCATCGGCTACCAACCCGCACTGAGCCCCCGTGGTGGATTATGGCCCACCCCCTCTCACAGAGAGGAGGCCTGCGTCCCAGCAGTGGGAACATTAATAGGATGATGATGATCCATCGGCTGCCCGCAACCCTCAGGATGTCGTCGGTCCACCTAGTGCGAGGCCTGCCTACGCTGCGTTTTCCGGTCCTTGGTCGCCACTCGAGAACTTTTCTGCCCCATCGGTTGTCAGTTCTACGAGCGATGTGGCCTGCCCATTGCCACTTCAACTTGCAAATTTTATGAGCTATGTCGGTGACTCTGGTTCTTCGCCGAATATCCATGTTCCGGATTTTATCCCGCAAAGAAACTCCCAGCAAAGCTCTTTCCATTGCTCGTTGAAGCTTTATAAAGGTGTTGAAATACATATAAAAATGTGTAATGTTTGATCAAAATCTTTTGAAAAAAAAAATTAAAAAAAAAAATTCATACTGTGCTGATAGGCTCGATTAATTTCTCATAAATTGTATGAAATTTTTATTTTTTTCCAAAAGTTTTTGATCAAACATTGTTTAGTAACATGAGCTGAGTTACCCCACGAGAGGTTTTGCGCTATTAACGTTACACGTTGTAGAACTGTCTGTCGCTTCTCTTCACGTATATTAATTACTGCGTCGTATAATTACTTGCCGGAATGCCAGATTTTCAGGTACGCACCTACATCCATCCCCAGAGTTTAATTTCACACACCGTTCAAATAATTTGATTCCTTGAAATGTGATTTAGAATTCAGAGTATGTAGAAACAAAATATGTTCGCGTGGTTGGGTTAAAACATTGCCCTTTATAATTAACTAGCACTACGCCCGCGACTTCGTCCGCGTGATTTTCGAACTTTGCCTTTGTGAATTTCCAATCAAGGCCACCCTCTATATGAGATACTGTTGGAAAATTTAAGTCAATATTCAATAAAAATTCTATCACCCCGCAATATCCCGTCTTGGGTGGCACCCACGCCTACCAAAAAAGACCCCAATGCACAATTACCATTATAACCCCTTACGGGTCGAATTTCACAAAATGTCCACCTTGGTGATCATTTACGTCTTAAAAAGAATCAATATGCAAGATTTGAGATGTCTAGCACTTGTATTCAAAAAGTTTCATACAAAATATCAACCCCAAAAAACCCCTTAGGGTCCGAATTTCGCAAAATCCCTTCATGGTGAGCATCTATGTCCTTAAAAGAAACCCGATGCAAAATTTGAAATTCCTAGCACCTGTAGTACCTAACGAAGTTGCGTACAAACAATCAAGATCAACCCCAAAAACAAACCCCTTAGTGGTCGAATTTCTCCAAATCCCATCATGGTGAGCACCCACGTCTAAAAAGGACCCCATACAAAATTTGAGGGCTCTAGCACTTGTAGTAACAAAGTTTCATACAAACTATCAACTCCAAAAACAAACCCTTAGGGGTCGAATTTTGCAAAATCCCGACTTATGTATCACTTACACTCAAAAAAGAACCCCAAAAATAAAAAATTTGAGTCTCAAAACTTTCAACCCCAAAAACAACCCCTTAGGGGTCGAATTTCTCAATTTTTTTACTTTGGTGAGCGTTAACGTCTTAATAAGAATCGCCATGCAAGATTTGAGACGCCTAGTACTTCCAAAAACAAAGTTTCATACAAACTGTCAACCCCAAAAACAAACCCCGTAGGGGTCGAAATTCGTAAAATCCTGTCATAGGTAACTCGTAATAACACGTCCTCAAAAGAACCCGAAACGCAGCGTAGGCAGGCCTCCCACTAGGTGGACCGACGACATCGTGAGGGTCGCGGGCAGCCGATGGCGATGGATGCAAGTGGCGAATTGTCGTTCGGCGTGGCGGTCTAAGGGGGAGGCCTATGTTCAGCAGTGGACGTCCTCCGGCTGTTGATGATGATGATGATGAAAAGAACCCGTATTCCAAATTTAAATTTCCTAGCTCTTGTAGTAACGAAGTTTCATACAAACTATCAACCCCAAAAACAACCCCTTAGGGGCCGAATTTCGCAAAATCCATTCTTAGTGCTCACCTACGTGGTATAAGGAGGGCTTATGCCAAATTTCAAGTTTCTAGGCCCAGCGGTTTGGGCTGTGCGTTGTCAGATCAGTCAGTCAGTTTTGAATTTTATATATATAGATTCTGACCAAATAATTATGTTGATAATAGAATGCTTTAATAAACAGTTTGTGCTAACTATTTGCGTTTTGGGATAATTGTTGTAATTGCGGCAGATGTCAAATTAAAATGATTAGGTACTTGCTAACTACATGTTATTGCGTTTAACTACAATTGTTATTTTGTTACACAAAGGCAAATCAACAGTCTAAAGTCTGGATCAACTTAGGCCCTTGCACGCAACACTACTCAAGTCCTCGATACCAAAGCTGTAAGGTATCGAAAACTTGGGTACCGTTTACGACTTTGAATGAGTAGCTGTTTTAAGACGTTGTTAGACGGCCGTAGGTCCGATAAAACAAGTCGGAGTCTTTTCCATTCTAACCTGGATCGGGTAACCATCCCTAAAAAACAGAAGCCTTTATTACTGCTTTTTAGTCATGAATACTTATTTCAAATAAACTAGTCACTGTAGCCTATTAAAAGTCAGTACCTACTTACTCGTTGACCAGCTAGAGGCAAATTCCAGTGGGTATGATGAGTGATCATTATCGACTATAAAACCTCCAAATTTCGGTCGGAGGTGCCAATTATATAATTGTATACAATGCGGTTGGTAGGTAATTGAATAAACCAGCTTAATGCAATCATGGAGGTATTTTATGGCGATATTGAATACATGAACCGTTATTCAATTATTCGTATTATTTTTAAGCCAAACTTCAAATCGTACTAACTCTATCAGGTTTAACACATTATACTAAGCTTAGATAATAGAATGTCCAAAGTAAGATACACTGATAATTGGAGCAAAGAAAAAGGAAAAGTTTGTCCCCTTAATCCGATTCCTTCGTAAAACAGGAAAACATTTCTAAAGAAAATACTTAAATTCACACATGAATAAAAAGTGGCTTCACGAAAAATGTTTCGTTTTTTTTTATGACAACACTTAGACACTGTTTAATTCCCGTAGTGAATTAAATTTTAACATAGAAGTAAAACTGTGAGACAAAGTTGTTATTTGAGTCCACCCAAAGGTTGTCTGGAAGATATCGCTATAAGCGATAAGACCGCTGTTGTTCCCCTAGAATTAACAATATTATTATTGTTAAAACCTGTTTATAGATTTAAACATGTTTTATTTTTCTGGTAAGTAAATCTTTTCTGATATGATTGTTGCTTTGACATTTAATTCGCTACCAATTTTTTAATATTCTGATACTTTTGTTTGGAAAAACATTTTCATGTTTTTATAAGAAATAGCTCAGCGGTAAGCGCACTTCAAACCGATTACTTCGTAAAAAGCTTGGAGACGTTAAATCTTTTTTTTATGAATTTTATCATATTCATATTGGGAAGAAAAGAAACTAAACAACTTATTTTTTCTAGCTGACAATGTCCCACCGCTGGGCAAAGGTTTCCCAAAGTTCTTTCAAGATTTCCAACCAGGAAAAAAAGATTTTCAAGATTTGGAAACATGCATAAACAAGAATATATTATTAAAAAAAAATAACAGACAAAATTATGTCCTACCTAACATAAATATAATACAAATTAAGCAATTTAAAACTCATCAGTTATTCATGTAAACAATTTGATCCGCAGCAAAACATGCAACTACTAATAAATTGACACGAAAATGACTCAGGGCCTTTCAAAACCTTGATCGAAACAGCCAAATATTAAATCGGTAGATGTCATTGTGTATTTCAAACCTACAATGTCTTGAAGTGAGTTATGTCTTGGCTTGCATAGAATGGTAGACGATTTCCAGTCTTCATAAATTTCCTTGTCAGTGGCGATTTTCGCAAATTGAGTCCAGAATTGTACAAGAATATGGAACACGGCACCTTCAGAACTGTTCATTGTTTGGTTGTTAATAATTTCTTCTCATAATAGGGTACAACTAGGTGATACGTCCTAGTTGACATAACGCCACTCGTTCTATTAACTAGTTTTCCTTTACACTAAGGGTTTTCAGAAAGTATAACCGAGGCATTTGCTTACCGTTTTGCCAGGGTTCCTTCCAATTTAGCCAGATGTAGGTCAATAACAGTTTTCTAATCTGGCTTCCAGAACCCAGTTAGTACTGGGTTATAATAATATATTACTACTCGATAAGACTGGTTGACAGACTCTCGGATCATTTCCTCATTCGCAGGAGCGCTTTTTTTGACGGGCGTTAAAAAAGCGATGAGTTGGAATAAAAAAGTAAATTGAGCTTAAATGTCACTACACAGCACGATAATCAATAACAGTTCGAAAATAAGCATCGTACTTTAAAAGCGCTGACGTGCGAACAGGTACATGAGAATGCATTTGTTCTATTTCGGAGATTTGACTTCGTACTGGGGTGTTACTGCCATTACCGTGCTGTTACGACTCAAACAAGTGACAGCAGAGATCAATAACTTCAAAACGTCCTTTCCATAACGCGAAGGCTTCCTGATGGTCACCCATCCACCGACCGACTTTGGCAAGCACTGCTAAACCTTGCAACTGTTATTATTAAATAAAGCCACCAGCTCCTCAACTTATAACTACCGAACAACTTTCAAAGAAACAGCAACTCGAAAATCTTTTGACGCAGAAAAGTTAGTTTAACAATTTAAATCTTTGAAGCAAACCGCTGAGACAGTGTGTCACAACAGCTTAAAACTTGTTAATGATGCAACAAAACAACTTGAAATTAAGTGTCAACTATCACAATGTCCTGAAAGGTAGTAAAGGCAAGCGCTTTAATTAGACCCCTGTATTCTGAAGCGCTTTTATGACTCGCCGGTAGCGCTTTATCGCTTTCCGATTACGATTGCCGCCTGGCTAGAAGTTATGTCGATTATTCTAGATGCTCTCAAATGATTTTAAACTTTGAAACCTTTGTTATAGAGCTTAAATTAAATAACGTGTCGTTTAGAGGTTACGTCGATTATAATTGGCTGTCCCAAACTGTTTTCAACTCTGTTTTCAGTTTGATAAAGCTTGTGTTTAATTGTGTTTGGGTTATTATAGTGAAAATGGTCGTTTTGTTAAGCAGCTGCAGACTGTGCTAAGATCCTGTGTGGTCTGCGCGTGCGTGTACACTGTTCATCGAACGCCATATCATACAAACTAACAAGTCCGTTTTTTTCGAAATTATTGAATCCTAACCTGACCAATTTTAATTTTTTTGTTTCATTTCTTTGACATGGTTTTGGTCTTGTACTAGTCAAGGTCAGATGGATCAAAGTTGACGATAAAGCGAGTTTACAGAAGAAGTCTTTTCATTTTAACTTTGAAGAGATTCGTGTTGTATGCGTTCGGAAACACAGAAACTGATAGAAAGTTCCTCTTTTGCTGTGCGCATCAAGAAAGACGTGTTTTTGACATGATAACGTCTTATAATTCGATTGCCGGCTGTACGCACGAAAAAAGATGACGTCATGCGGCGTTACCTCGCTCTGTAGCGTTCCATAGCAACGGCGTGTGAATTGTTTATTTATAGCAACGTAAGTGCAGTATTTTCTTATGACGTTGTCACGTTCAACTATGCCAGTAAACCGACTTAACAGACAACCGTTTTTTTACACCTCGTGGGATTTCCGGGGTTCCGAGACTGTTTTATCAACAGTCGAAAGGAACGTAAAGGCTTTTGGCGGCACAGCGCGCAGAGGCTGAGCGTTCAGACTTACCTATCTCATAATATATGCTGCGTGTCTCAGGATCGCTTCCCGCACGGAGCAAATGTTTGTATGATCTACGAGACAAGTAGTTGTTCCGGGTCTGGGCGTTTCTTTATGTGAGTTTACATGTTTGTAAACGCACCCAGGACACACAAAAAACTTCTAGTGTAATGCAAAGTTTTATGAAAAAAGGCTATTGGCTAAATAACACTGTGGATTTTGGTAAGTACGAGTCTGACAGTCCCTCCCGGCCCACACTGAGCTCAGTACACATTTACCACGATAAAATAACGCCTTCTAGACGTCTTTGCCCTAAGCCCTGAGGCAAAGATGAGGCCTTTTTTTGAGGATATAGGTCAAGAGTCGAAATTAAGTACCTAAAAAAATATAGAATTGATTTGTATGAAATGTTATTCAACGTACGTAATAATGATAGTGTTGCGACACTTGTGACATTGGTGTCTAATTTGAATTGAATGTCTACATCTGTTGTGCTTGAATGGCAGCTTATCGCAGTTCATTAAGTGATTAGAATTTGATTCTAAGTACTTAGACCAATTTGTCTAAGACCCTGGGCTTACATTCGGCTTAATTGTTATTAGGCAAGTCCTATTTGATCTTGCATCTTCATAATAATGAATTTTTTGGGTGTTAAAGTCATTATATGAGTCTCTGAGAGACTCATTTGATGACGCTTTACCCAGAGACTGTCTCTGCGTCGAGCACAAAGGGCTGTCAGACACTTATTGATTAAAAATACCCTTTGCGTTCCAGGGTCACAGTGTCCTGACAGTTCTGTCATGGCACGCCTTTAACCCTATGGGGTCCACGTCAGTTTGCTGATAGCTATTCTCGAACCGCTCGTGAAACACTATACGCCGCTCTCTCGTTAACCTGCGCTTGGTCCTTGATCGGACGGCGAGCTACCCATGTATGTAGTAGGTACATAACTAGTTTAATAAATAAGTAAAAAGTGAAAAGAATTAGTTAAATAGAAAGACTTCTTCTTAAAATGACAGTTGGAAAGCCAAGTATGACAGCCAAAAAGATAAGATCAACTGAGGTGTGACGCTACAAAAAACCATCACAAACTGTTAGAACATTTTCGATTCGTTGCACAAGGAAAATCAACTAAACCCTTTATATACTCACAAAACAATACAGCGAATAATATTGTTTTACGCGCATTGGATTGTAACTTTCCTTATCCAGAAAACTACTGACCTTCACAAAAAATAGGGCAAGTGAGTGTCGGATTTACACACTGAATGGTGCCGTAATCGGGATGAATTTTCACACAAGTTATTTTTAGGATAAAAATATGTAAACTGAAGCGTGGATATAGCCAGAGAAAGTTATGTAGGATTATATAATTTATACCCTTATTTAAATATAGAATACTAAAATAGATTCCTCGCATAATTTTCGTAGGTACAGATTTTTTTTTACCTTCACTTTTATTCTAATTTTAGATTATTTTTATCTGTTTATACAAGTTTAGCCATTGTGTCACCTATTTAAAAGATAATAATACATTTGGAAACACATTAATGTAATGTTTTCCTGTTACAATCAGGGACTGAAAGCGGTTACGGTTAAAGGTTAAGATACCTCAAAAATATAACGGTACCGATTCAAAATAGAGGTTGAGCTATACCGGTACCCATATAAATAAAGGTTTTGATAAATTGTTATTTAACCTTTATACGATTTCGGTACCGAAATATATGCGAGACGGGACGGTGCGGGTACAGGGGCGGGGGTATCTAACGCGTTGCAACTTGACCTTGTGTTTGCTTGCTGGACAATTCTTATTTTAATACATGCGTGCGAGCGAGATAGCGCGGGGCAGGACGACGCGCGACGTGGGGATGTAACGCATTAGTGTGTGTGCATACTACATGCCTACATATGTGTTTAAATAAACACTGAATACAAATTATTTTTTCTCTTTCCCTGTATTTGTTTTGTTACCAACTATGTGCCGGGTACGTGTTGATAGTTCGTCAACGTAATAAGTACTTATTATAAATAAACAAAATGGGAAGAAAGCGTAGAAACGTAGTTTACGCAATTTTTTTTTTTCAAAGGAAAATAATGCCTCTACTTGCCTAGTGGTTAAATGTTCAGCTGTTATAAAAGTAAGTAGGTACATACCGGCTTTCTTGGTTTACCTACCTATTGTCAAATTATTATGGACTATGGTTAAACATTTATGTAGGCTGTGTAGAAAATGGAGTATGTACCTACTACAGGCAACTGCACATCAATGGTACGAGTATATTGATATTATGATAATACTTGTGACTAAGTAACTACTTAACGTTTGTGCGGTTGAACGTGGGTACCTGCAGGTATTACCTTCTTAGTAACACATTTACTGTGTATTACCTATATTATATTTTGTTAAATTATCAGGTAGGTACCTACACAAAGCTCAGAAATTGTTTGGTGTTCGTTTTATGTATAGGTACCTACAACCATTTATTTTTAGTTTATGCAAAACCTGAATAGGTATATTATGTAGTTTGTTCAGAATAAGCAACTGAATCGATTCAAATAATTTTTACACAATGTTTTATTTTGTTCCATTTTTTAAAATTGTATCACCATTTAACCGCTTAGTTACCTATTGCCAAACTATTATCAATGAATATACGACAAGGGGAGGCACGGATTGTGCGCCCAGCCGCGAAGTGAGCATGTTTTTGAACGGACAACCAGGTACTAACTTATCTAACAAGCTTACAACTTGATGATTTTTCATGAAATAGTCTTGAAATTTTGTACATAGATTCTTTAAGGTGCGTAATGTTATATAGGGGAAACTGAGGACACTTTATCCTTACGGGAGACTAGATACACTGGATTTACAGAGCTTCTGTGAATACTATTTAAATTAAGAGAGGCCACATTTGTAGCCTATGGGTACGACCTAACTTTCTTAAATTGGTACCCGTGTCGGTAGTTGAGCAGGTGGCGGATGATTTTGTGTTTCGTGTTGTAAGAAAATATTTTTCGAAAGTTTTTATTTGGATTAAATAGTTTGTTAGAAAAATTATTTTGGATAATTATCAATTTAAGCGTCTGTTTCATAGAAAAGTGTTAATAATGGTCGATTTTTTTCCAATGTTTTTTTAAAACCTCGACATAGCTAGATACACATGGTACATTTCCCTAAGGGAGATATGTATAGGCGAGTATGTTATAATGATGAATTATGATAAAATGAAAATGCTGCGTTTAAAAATATACACATTCCAAACTTTCGCCAGTCACAAATTAACAGATTTTGTGACAATAGGAACATTACGTGATATTTAATTTTGCTGAAAACATACGTATTATGTGTTTTATTTTATCAGTGGATATGTTTTTATTGTTTCTAGTTTACCTACTTTTTTTTTCTTTAGCGTGGTAAAATCATCAAATGAGTCCTCCCAACCCGGGCAGGGCGGGAGGGTCTGTCAGACTTGACTGTACTGACTAAAATCCAAGGTGTCCTTCAATAGCCCTTTATGTTCCGGGGTCACGGTGAGGAAATAAAATCCCGCGACCCCGGCAGCCTTTGGCCCTCTGCGAGGGGGCCCCGTCATTATGCTGACGCTCTTTGAGGCGCGCGTGCGACACAACGCGCCGTCGACCCAGGCATGATCTATGGTCGGGCAGCGAGTTGCCCTTTACTCGCTGCCCGCATGCCCGCGACAACGGTGGCCAGTGAACGTCAGCCGAAGTCCGACGCCGCGGGCGTCTAACACTGTGGTTGGAGCAGAGGGAGGACGCTGTCCTCTTCCTCTCGCGGCCCGCCTCCTCCTTCACGAGCATTACTGCTTCGCAGAAGGAGGCGACCGCTTCCCATTCCGTCTTTCCCCGCAGCATGGCCGTGACCAATGCCGGGCGCGAGAGGTCTCCGCCTATCGCCGCCGTGAGGACACGTCGTCGGTGCTCTGCCCAAGCTGGGCAGTCTTGCACCGTATGGTCTACTGTGTCATCCGGGCGATCTTCGCAGTGGTTACACCCGGGCGTTTCTTCTCCCCCTATCCGACACAGGTAACTCCCGAAACTTCCGTGTCCGGTGAGGCCCTGCGTCATCCGATAGGTCAGGACGCCTTGACGTCTCTCCACCCACTCCTCAAAGAGGGGTCTTACCGCCGCGATTGCGGCGGTAAGACCCCTCTTTTTACAGGAGGCAGGAGGCGTTTGGCCCGCTGAGATTGGGGGCCCGGTTCAGTTTTGGGGCCAAACACAGGAAGTGCTCCCTGAAGTTCCATCGGCTATCGAAGGCGAGTCCCAGGTACTTCATCCTCGACTCGACCTCGATGCGAACCCCTCCCACCGTTATGTGGGACACGGTCCGTGGCGCGTTCAGACGACCACCAGGTCAACCGCCGCCTGGTGCGACTCTTCCTCCGCCAGGACGAGCGTGTCATCGGCGTAACATATTATGCCGACGCCGTCAGGGAGGTCGCCGCGCAGCACATAGTCGTAACCGATGTTCCACAGGTGCGGCCCCAGGACCGAACCCTGTGGAACACCGCACGACATCTCTCGCCGGTTCCATTCTCCCCGGTGACCGGGGTAGATGACGGCTCTGTCCGTCAGGTAGTCCTCGACTATGCGACGGAGGTAGGTCGGCACCCGGTGATACCGGAGTGCCTCCCTGATGCAACTCCAGGGCAGGGTGTTAAAGGCGTTGGTGATGTCCAAAGACACCGCCAAGACGACCCTGCCCCGGGCCACTGCATCCCCCGTCGTGAGGGCTCTCAAGCTCATGATGGCATCCTCCGTCGAGTGCCCCCTGCGGAAGCCAAACTGGCTCTCCGCAAGGTCCGGACCCACCCGATTCAGGTGCCCGACGAGGCGGTCTGCAATGACTCTCTCAAAGAGCTTGCCCACCTCGTCGAGCAGCACGATGGGCCGGAATGCGGACGGATAGTCAGCAGGGCGCCCGGGCTTCTGAATCAGGACCAGCTTCCCCATCTTCCAGTGACGCGGGAACTGGCCCCTCTCCAGGCACGCGCTGAAGAGCCCCCCCAGTCGAGGCCCAGGCTTCCTGGCAGGCCGTCGGGACCTGGGGCCGTATTTTTGGCCTTTAAATCTAAAAATTTGTACGGCTCTAAATATTTGTACGGCTGGTATGTCGAATATAGTGAAACCAATTTTTAGATCTAAGAACTTATATATGTTACCTATATTCTTACAAATAAACATTCATTCATTCATTCATTTAGCCGTAGTACCGCCACTCTCAGCTCTACCTCGGTCACCTCTGGAGCGTCGTAGACGTCGTCGTCGCTGTAGTCCGCGTTTGCGTCAGCTTCACCGTCAGGTTCCGTCGGTGGTGGAGCCATGGGTGGGGGGAGTATGCTCCCCTCGCGATGGGAACAAGGCGCTCACCACTTCCTCCAGGAACTGAGGCCGGAGACTCTGCGTCAACGGGGGAGCCTAAGCCTCTACAGTCGCCGCATCCGGAGGTCGGGTGCGGCGCCTGCGGAATCTGGTGTACCGGCGTCGCGCGGGAACGCACGCCTCGCGCAGCGCTGCCAGCTCGCTCGATCACCAGTACAGCTGATGCTGGGCGCGTCTTTGCCGGACCCGGGGTATGGCCACGTCGCCGATTTCCGACATGGCCTCCTGGAACCACTCGGCCTCGTCGTCTATATCGGCAGGCCTGTCCAGTGGTGACACCCAGGTCTGCACGATCGAGGCTTCCAGGAATAGCTTTCGGTCCAACTGCTTCAGCGCCCATCGCGGACCATTTGGGTTCCGTCCACTTGGGACCTGAGGACTGGGCGGAGACGTCAAACCGGATATACCGGTGATCGGAATAGGTCTCCACCTCTACCACAACGCGCCATCCGAAGACGCGCGGCGACAGGTCTGAGGTGGCGAACGTAACGTCCACCACCGACTCGACCGCCCACCGCACGCACATGGGGACAGAACCCCGGTTCTCGATGACTAGGCCCTGTGCCAGGGCCCAGTGCTCCAGCCTTCTGCCCCGCATAACGACCGTAAACCGGGAACTCTTGGCGTTGAAGTCCCCCAGGACGAGCGCGGGGAGAGAACCGAAGGCGACGACGACGTCTCCCAGCTCCGATAGGGAGTCCTGGAACTCGGCGAGAGTTTGGCTCGGGGAGAAATATACGCCTATCACGGCGGTCTCCCCGATCCGTGCTGCGACGATCCCGCGCCCTCTCTTGACGTGATCGAGGGGCGGGGTACCGGCGGCGGCCGATGAGATGAGGGTCGCCGAGCCGTCCAAGTCCGTCACCCAGTCATTTCTGGGCACGACAAAGTACGGCTCGGCGACCACGGCGACGTTGATCAACCACTGTGCCATGCTCTGGAGCAAGAGATCCTGAGCAGTGGTTGATGTTCGCCTGGAGGAAGCGCAATGGGGCCATTACGCCGCGGGGGTACGTCCACGGCGGCGGCGGCGGCGGCGGCAGCAAAAGCGGTGGCGGCGGCGGCGGGAGTGGCTGTGACGGCGGCGGCAGAGGGCCTACCTCAGCCCCTGGCTTTGGTGGGTGGGGCGCAGGACCTGCCCATAGCCCGGTGATCGGCCGGCTTGCCAGCCGTCTCACATGCGAAGCAGTGAGGCGGGGCAGAGCACGAGCCGGCCTTGTGACCGGACTGGCCGCAGCGGAAGCACCTGTCGCTGCGGTCTACCTCCGAGGTGCAATTGCATGCCGCGTGGTTACCCACTTGGCAGCGGAAGCACCTCAGGGGTCTGGGCTTCAGGACCTTCACCTGGGAAGACACCCAACGAACCAGGTGCCTTCGGCCCTCCTGCAGCTTTTTGGCCGCCGACACTGGGTAGCTAACCGTGACGGTCTGCAACCCCGCGAAGCCCGGACGGAGGGCGCCCACCCTCACCTGATCGGTAGGGCACCCCCCAGTCCTGGCAACGACAGCCACCGCTGGGGATCAAGTGTCCCCTGTTTCCCCTAACATTGTTATATATCATTGCAACATAAAACCATACCGTACACATTAGTCTAACAATGTTATATAACATTCTGTGTCCACATCATCTGAAACATGTTAAATAACATAGTTATATAACATGTTATGTTATATAGTCTGTACGCACCTTAAGTGGTCTAAGCAGCGGGCAAGCTACTTAGGCTGCCTTTCTACCAGAGATGCGCTGTGCTACGTTGCTACGGATATGTTTGTTATCCACCAATCACATTCATTTGTTTTCATAACGCACACACACATATTGAGTATGATTGGTGGCTATCAAACGCATCCTTAGCAACGTAGCATAGCGCATCTCTGGTGGAAAAGCAGCTTTAGACCCCGCTGACGCGCGCGACAATATCAAACACGTGAGATATCTGCGTGTGTTCAAGTCAAACAAGCGGAGAGTGCGCGATTTACTCTAGACGTCAGGTAGGAAAGTTTAATCTGTATGAACTTGTCGCTCGCTCAAACCCCTGGCGGCTAAAGAGACACACACAAACACCTCACGCCTTTGATACTGCCGCTAGCGCGCCGCGCACGTCAGACGTTAGCTTGCCCGTTACCGTGCGTTTCGTACGTGAACACTTGGATATTACGCCATAATTATGTTTGTTAATTCGTGACCGCGCCCATTATTGCGCTCGCGAGTCCGCGAGTCAACGTGTTTGAGCACTTAGAAAGATAGACGATAATAAAATCTTTAAAAAAAAAATCAAACCAACGAAACATCGAACTGAAAAGCAAAAAATAAATTTTGAGGCGGCGCCAAAGAAACAATCAACGAATAGCTACGACGAGCAACTATAATATATATTCAACCACACCAAGCTATACGACGAGCTATTCTGCTCTTGAAATAGTTAATTTATAAATGTTTGTTTGTTTGGCGCCGCCGCGCCGCGCCGCTTCAAAATTTATTTTTTGCTTTTCAGTTCGATGCTTCGTCGGTTTGATTTTTTTTTAAAGGCTTTATTTTTTACTTTTGAGTTTCCTATCTCGTGTCAATTTCTGTAACTAAAAAAAATATAAGTTTTTTAATATATATTTTTTTTATTGTTAACTATTGACCTACACCTGCCCTCTGTCACCATCCTCAGACCCTCGATGACAATTATACCCCAGCTAGGTATAAAGTTTTCATCAAGACTAGTGAAATTAACCGAAACACGATAAAGGTGCTGTTTACTGTTGAGGACCTCTTGCCCCTGCTATCCGTCACCATCCTCAGACCCTCAATGGCAATAATACGTCAGCTAGGTCTAAAGTTCTCATCAAGCTGAGTGAAATGAGCCCAAACACGATATAGCAGTTGTTAACTGTTAAAGAAAGACTTCACAAAATAACAGGGATCTGGAGTTGATCTGATGATGGTGTCGTCATCATGTTATGTTCTCCACATCTCTGCTATATAATAATGTCCTCAGAACTACAATTGTTAACTTAATTTCAACAGAATCGGTTCTTAATTGAAAATTCTGTAGGAAGATTGACAATTAATTCCTTTTTTTCTACCCTTAGAGGCCGATTTTAGTTTTGTTTAAATGGGACCAACTTTGAGATATACTCTTTCCAACAAAAAAAGAATTTTTAAAATCGGACCACATTAGGAAAAGTTATGCGTGGTCATACATAAAAATATAAATATATATAGGTACATGTCGAATTGAGAACCTCCTCCTTTTTTGTTCGTCGGTTAAAATATTACTCAACTGGGAGTTCATTTGTACAAAGCAGAACAAATGCTACCAATAAATACAAAACACGAAACGAGCAAGTTTAAACAATTTTCGAATTAAGAAATGATAGTAGACGGTAACCGTAAAACAATATTATAAAAAACTATAGCAAAGGACATACGTTAGATCGATCCTAAGTAAATGCGTATGTACAATTATTAATACTACAAACTCAAAGTACGCGCCTGCCGCCCCACCGCCGCGCGCCGCCGCCGCCCGCGCCCCGCGCCGTGAGGCAGATAGCCCGCGTAAGTACATTGAGTGATTCAACAATCGCGAACGACAGAGACAGATAGAGTGGTGAGGCGGTATATCAAAGAAAACCCTTATTTAAAAAGGTTAAGGTTACGGTACCGCTATTATTATAAAGGTTAAGGTACTGCTACCGAAATATACCGGTATAAATATTGTACCTTAAAATTCGGCTACTTTAAAAAATAACGGTACCGTTATATATCGGTTATCGTTATTTAACGGTATGACGTCATACCGAAATTTTAAGGTACCTTTATTTTTGGGTAATTCAGTCCCTGGTTACAATGTAGGTAATGTATTAATACGGAATATTCTATCTATTTTGTATTCTATACTCCGATAAAAAACGTGTTCTGAGTGTCCATACTTATTCCCATTTTTTATTGATATTGTACCAATATTCTTCCAGTAAAATGGCTGCATAAAATCCGGATGGACTGTCATGAAATGCTTAACTTAAAGAGTTCCTTTTTTGCTGTAGATATTTGCAGAACCCAAAAAACTCATTCGTTTATGAAATGCAACGGGGTGTAATCAGAAATAAAACATAATACGGAATACTAAGATAAGCAAAACCATGGATTACTTTCCTATCTTATGCTCCAAGAAACATTACGTTTCTTTTTTATTTGACCCTTTAAGATTATGACCAGGGTCGGACTGGCCGTCTAATTCGGTGATGGGACTGGGGCAGTGGCGCCGACGGGGCAAGGTACCTATTTTATTCTGTGCGATTCGCCTCGTTAGATGTCGATGCCGTCTCTACCCCTCAATGTAACAATTTTTCTATCTATCTATAACCTTAATGGAGCAGAGGCAGCGGATGGATGAGAGTAAACCGCCATAAACGGGTCTAAACTCCATAGGCAGTAGGTGCGATAGCACTTAGGTTCTAAGCGCTATAAATATAAGCTAGACGTAGACCAAATAGTTCATTCGTACAATTAGTTAGGTAATGCAATTGTAAAAATAAATTAAAAAAATGGCTGAATCTGAGCTGGCTATCCCTAAAAATAGTTATTAAAATTTCTAAACGACGATATCCCGGGTTTATGGAAAGGCCCGGGCCCTTCCGTCCTAGTCCGCCCCTGTCTATACCTACGTCAAAGTGTCCGCTGTTTTACGACTGTGTATATCTACGATACGACGGCTGATATTTTAAGAAATAGTTTTGTTTAGAAAGTCGTTCGATACCTCTTAGAATGGCTCTTTAAATGGTTGGCACATCGGTGAGGTATGGTGACCATATTTGAGTGTATGATGGGATATGTTTTTATAGAGAAACTAGATTTATGTAATGTTTATTTTTTATTTTATTAATCCATGCTTTTACAATCAATAAGGTCAAGGGACGGTGAAAGTCTTCCGGCTGATTCATTTGATGATTATTAATAAAATTTATGTACCTACATGACTTAAACAACATAGAAAAAAAAAAAATTAAGAGAACCAGGGCAATATCTAATCATTTCATAACAACCAAAAAAAAAAGAAAGAAAAAACAAAAACATACAAAAAAAAAAGAAACATTTTGAATAAGTTGTTTAACTTACTAATTTAAAAAATATATGTTTTATTTGTTCAGCGTGTACTGCCTCTAGTCAATATAAAGCTCCCTAATTTTCTCTTATACCTCTTTAATATTACAAATGTAATTGCTTGAATTTTCATAAAATTAAATTAGTAATAAGTAAAACAAAAGCAATCATTTATTTATTATGTTGTCAAAAAACAATAAACCAACCCAGACGTTCCTAATAAATGAATAAGTCCATTTAAATATTGTAATTTAATATAAATATTCAATTAATACATCAATCTTTGTTATTACAGACTGTTATTTGAACGTCTAGGTACCAAAAATGAAACAATTACTTCAACAAAATTTAATATTTATTACAAACAATATGCAGAAAACAAAAGAAAATTGAAAAGGAACAATAGCATTTATTAATATCTAAAACTGTATCCAGTAAACAGTTTTAATTTAGCTAAAAATCCCTAGGCATTTTAAGTATAATGGGATCCTTGTAGGTTGCAATAGCGTACAAGACGAACTCATGGGACCTATTGTAGGATGCAAAAGCGTACAAGACGAACTCATGGGACCTATTGTAGGATGCAAAAGCGTACAAGACGAACTCAAATCAGATAAGTTTTTGGTGGCCCACTATAAACTCTTAAAGCGTGACTCTTTAGGCTGTGTGAAAGAGATGGCGCTAGACGACTTGTATAGCTCTGTCTCTTTCCCACAGCCTAAACTGGATCGCGTTTAGTGCTCGTGGGGTAAGGCCTCAGGCTTTACTTATACGCTGAAAAGGCGACCATTTCGCGCCCCAGCGAACGTCTAGCCATCAACTCTTGAAGTTTCACCGGATTGAGCTAGACATATTTTTATTGAACGATAGGTTCGTGTTTGACCACTATCTGACCTGATGGTAAGTGAAGATGTGGTCGACGATGAAGCACGCTTGCCTAGTAACCTGTTCACTCTTGACTTGAAAACCCCAAGGATAAAGCTGTTGGGAAATACAGATTCGGCAAAGAATTCCAGTTCTTAGATGTGCGTACAATAAAGATATTGGTAAATCGTACGTACCGGAGGGATGTCCACCGTATATCGATGGCGTAATATTGCCGTACGTCTTGTAGTCCAATCATAGATATATTATAGAAGGAGATATGGCGTGGAGTTCAAAATTTATAGAAAACCGGTGAAGCCACAACTGCCCCACCATCAAGATAATATTACGCATGTAGTATATCCAAACAATACTACGAACAAGTGCACACACGCGCCGTCGAAAACTCTGTCATTTAAATTAAAACACAGCGTACTTTTTCCGTGTAATTTACTCACACTAAAACAATTATCATTGTGTGTCGTCGGGACACGGGGGACTCGACAGTGTTTGACTAAATCGAAGAGTTCACGATAAATATATCGATAAATTATAAAGGTTTGGAAATAAAATTAATAAAAAACGATATGAAACCGTTTTTATTATCTTTATTGTATAGATTACTATTAATTTAGTCCATAGATTACTAAACTAAACATTAATTAATTTACTTAACCATCTTCGGTTTCGCATTTATATAATACTCTGTAAAATAATAAAAAAATGTAAAAATGCATGAACCACATCGGCCTTCCAGCCTTATTACAAGATAAAAAATCCAAAAAAAAAACTGAAATATCAAAATAGCAATTAGCAGTCGACTTTCTTGTCGATAGTCTGTCGGATCTCCAAGAGCACGTCACTAGCTCGCACTAAAATACGCGGACCTGAGCAGCGGCCGTACCATGCGACATTACGGCTGATTGAGGTATCGTTATGTCAGTTTTACATTGCTTGTTCAGTCATTCTGTGACGCAATGATGTGGTTGTAAAACAGCAATGTATTTATTGCAAAAATAATACAGTCGGAGTAATGTGGGAAAACAAAAGTACAGTAGTACAAGTCAGATATATTTTACTGCTTGTTGTTTTTCGTGATTTTTAGGACAAATATTGTAAAATACTTGTAATTACATGTGAAACCCGATGCCATGACTTCTAAAATATTTGTTTTGGTTTCTATTTTTGCACAAAAGCACCGAACAAGACGGCATAATCGTTTTTTTCACGAACGCGGTTGACAACAAACTAACTCGCGGTGACGGCCATTTTTTCATTTTCTGAGCGTGGCGCTCAGAACTACACGGTAGCGGACACGCCCCCTTGCCACTTCTCCTGTTTTTAATATTTCTGTGAGTCCAATGATGGAAAGGGCCAAGAATCAAGTTGTGCAGTTCCATCGCAAACTCTCCGAAATTTAACCGGTAAAAAATCGTACATAGCCCAGGAGATTATACAAGTAGAGGTATATTTAAGCATGGCTTGTTAAATATTCCTCTATTTAATATATATCCTCCTGGGCTAACTACGATTTTTTACAACCTCTAGCTTACAGGACCAAGGACGTCGAATGGATTGTGGCCAGGTAAGGAAGGTCGACTAGCATGTTTGTCTAGTGGTTAGTGACCCTGTCTGCTATACCAGAGGTCGTGGGTTCGATTCCCACCCAGGACAAATATTTGTGTGATGAGCACGATCATTTGTTCTGTGTCTGGGTGTAATTTATCTATAATATGTATGTATTTAGAAATATATAAGTATGTTTATCAGTTGTCTAGTACCCATAACACAAGCTCTGCTTAGCTTGGGACTAGATGGCGTTGTGTGATAGTTGTGAAATAAAAGAAAGAAAGAAAAGAAAAGGTACTGATTGCATCGGGATCTTCAACAAAAATATTTACCATCAACGGCAACGGTGCTCAATGCTCAATGCACGTCCTCAAAATGCTCAAAGTATCTTATAGCATTCCACCTACCCATGTTGTGTATGGCAAAGCAAAATGTTCCTGAAAGATAAATGTACTAAGCTTTGGAAATAACTGCAGCGCTGAATTTCATCGGCTCCAATAACTCTTTATGCCTTCAATGTTTTGTGATAGTCCTTTTCGCAATACCATTCCGAAGCTTTAGCGTGCTATAGTATTTTTCATTATCAAATTACAGAATACTGCATTTTTGTTTACTTACTTACACAAATCTATTTAAAACCCCATTGAATTTTCTACAGAGAATCTTTGTAGAGAGTTTGAAAATTCAGAAAGAAGTAATTTTGCTAATATAGTAACATAATTTATATTTTTTTCCTTAACTCATTGTGAGATTTCTGTTCTTCGGAAATGAGTTACAACTTTCCAGTGTACAATTTACATAATTATTTTTAGAGCGTACGAAAGCTGCAAACAAAAGATATCTTAAATCCTCTTAGAATTAGTCAGAAAGTGCAGTGCGCACTGGGAAATGATGTTATATTATGTTTCATATATATGTATATATGCATGATAGATATGACATCAAATGATTAGCAGGGGTTGAATCTGGACAAAGAAAATATTACCAACGTACTGAGTTCCACGTTCAACCCTCAGGGGTTGAAGTGGAAGGGTAGGGTATAAATTATTGGGGGTTGAACTTGGTACAACTTTCCAGTGTACAATTTACATAATTATTTTTAGAGCGTACGAAAGCTGCAAACAAAAGATATCTTAAATCCTCTTAGAATTAGTCAGAAAGTGCAGTGCGCACTGGGAAATGATGTTACTATGTAGGTATCATAATGAATGATAAATATGGCATCAAATGATAGGCAGGGGTTGAATCTGGACAAAGAAAATATTACCAACGTACTGAGTTCCACGTTCAACCCTCAGGGGTTGAATGTGGAAGTGTAGGGTAGAAATTATTGGGGGTTGAACGCGGAATAAACCGTGTAATTTATTAAAATCTGAACCTTGAAGTTTAAACGGTGGACAGTGAAATCGATAAAGAAAAACGAGTACCTAATCAATTCATCTAAATTTTAAAATAAAGTGAAAAATAGAATTTCAACTCTAGATTAGATTTTCAGTACGTTTTTCAAATCTAAGCACTTTTTTCCTAAACTTTTTGGGTCATCAGTCCCAAAAAAACACAAAAAATCATGGCATCCGGCCCCTGGAAGTCATCGAATCTTAATAGCTCTATCCGATACAAGTGTGTGACCAGTACAATATTCGTGTTTAACTGTTAGCAACATAATGTAACACCGGCTATGGGAACACGGTATGACTGTTAAGGATGCGCGATACTTGCATTTGTATCGATAGTTTGGATCGATCCGGGATCTCAACTATGCCGTTCATATCCAATCGTGACGCTGAAAACGGGTCGTCATTGGTATGTTTGCATTTGTATTGATGCGGATCGTGTATGTGTATGCAATACAATTTTAACATCATAATCTAATAGCTTCCATCCGATTTTCCAACTAATTTATGTCATAAATTCTATTGTGCACGTTTTTTTTTCTATTTGTATCGATATGCGATAGTATGGTTCGTCTCTGAGCCGAGGTTAAATTACGAGTATATTGATCTATGCGCCATGCGGCATGATGCGTTTAGCTCATTGTGACACTGGTGCTTTTATATCATCCCGAAACAATGACATACCGGATCAAGTTCTATCGATACCTACTAAAAAGTATCGGATCACATCGTGCATCACTATAGACCGGTGTTAACCGCCATAGGTGACGGTGTTATCAGCCATTTCATTACAGCGCCGTGAAATATTAACCATTGGGCTCATTGACGGCTGATAACGATATCAAAGAGGAATTTCTTCCAAATTAAATGTAGCCGCGTTTAGTTTTTGATTGATATTTAATTTGGTTTTATCTGTTTTGTAGATATGGTGTTAATGGACGCGCTGTATGGTGATTTTGAAAGGTTTTTAATGATTAAAATAAATTAGTGGAAAGGTGAAAAAAAAGCTATAAAAATTATAAGAATATTTAAAACTTTTACTGCTCCCAGTATAGTTAAGAAAAGGCTATGCAAAACTGCTAAAATGAAGTAAAAATTGTCTTTCCTGGAGATTCTATCAAAAATAATGGAACAGTGGCTTAAAATTGATTCTAAATTCCCAGAAATCTTCAAAGTAGGTACAAAGTTCTTCAGCTTCAAAATTCTATTACGTATAATATCATCCCATTTCTCCCGTCTAATTTCGTACGGAATCATTATAAGACTCAGGCCGAATTTTAAAGTTAACGGCAGGCCGAAAAAATACACTTTTACGATATTACCCCTCATTAACCAAATAACGTTATAAAAGAGAAAAATGGAAACGTAATCAAAATCCGAGTCGAATCACGGGTAAATTGAAATAATTATGATACAAACATAATTGTTATTATATTTAGAGGCGGAATCCATAAACGTTACTTATCGCAAAGAGCAGTAGTGGACCAGGGCCAGTAGTAACGACCACGACTTACAAGTTCACACTGAAGTTCACAAGTTGTCAGTAAGTTCAAACCCAGTGTGTGTAATTTATTTCGTCACCACTGCTTTCAAAACCACGAAGGAAGACATCGTGAAAAATCGATTTTTGACTTAGAAGTTAGAACATGTTTCCTCATGAGGGTGTCACCTTTGATGTGACATCTACCAACCTGCACTGGGTCCACATGTTGGATTGCAGTCCACACCCTCCCACGGAGAGGAGGCCTTTGTCCCACCAGTGTGGTTAATAAAGCTAATAATGCTATGCTATGCTATGACCGACGACATTGTGAATTGCGGGCAACCGACGATGGATTCAAGTGGTAAATTGTCGTTCGGCGTGGTGGTCTAAGGGAATAATGATGAATGCTCTGCTACATGTTATTTGGCGCAATCATGTGTTACCTACACAATGTAATCTTTCTTTTTCTTTATTTTGCTTCGAATTTTGTGTGTACCCGTGACATACGTGTCAACAATGTATCTCTTCCTTTCCGATACAATGTTTTGGTTTCGACATTTTTATTTTCTTACTTCCTACTGAGTCGGTGTTTATTCTGCCAATGTCCGGCTCCCAATTTTTGACGCGTTTACCTATTTTCTGTTGTGAGATAGCATCAAGAAAAAGATTGCCTGTCTAAAGTTTCTGCTAAGTAACGTTTATGGATCTCGGATTTAAAATCAACTTTTTATGCAGATTCCTTTTACAACTATGCTTCAAGTGGAAGCCATTAAAATTTAATGATGACGTTTAGTGACATATTTTTACGACCACTATCTTTTATATTAATAGCAATTAACAATCATAAATCTAACTAATCGTACAGATAAAATTAATAAACCTACATTGATATTAAAATATTTCTACAAGTATGTGTACATATTTTATCTCATTCATAGACAATTATGTTTATAGTAGAAGGATCCTGGCAACATGGCTGGGTTACCAGTAAAAATAAATAAGACCACAAATTGAGATGACTCGGGAGATTCGATGTGGCCTTTAAATAGGGTTGCCAGAGTCGAGAATTTAAGACGTTTTTGTTCAGTTTGACTTACAAACAATCTGAATAAGAAATAATAATAGAAGAAAAAAATCTGTTTGTTCAGGCTTGTAATGGAAACAAATAATGTGAAGAAAAATCGTTAGTAAATAATTCTCTAGGAACAGTCTTCTAGATGAATAAAAAAAGATTTTGATCTGGATTTTGACATAGGATTACTTATGTCAAAACCCAAATCAAGATCTGCCCTACTGACGGTATTAATAGAAATCTGTTTAGTCGTTACGGCATAAAAAGACAATATATAAACTAAACATTTTCAAAGAAAATTAGACGCGCCTTTACATCTTTAGGTACGCCTTCACAACATATTGATTTATTATAGCCAATAATAATATTTCATACTACCACTATAATTTGTAAAATATGTAACTTTAAACACATGTTGTATTTTCTGCTACTTAAGAAAAAAATATGCAGCTTTTTTAACACGCTTTCAAATAATTTCCTTCTACACTTTATTCGAAAGATCGTGCTATATGGTAATTAAATCACACTTGCCAACCCTGCGTGCAGGCATCCATAATTATACCGTTCGTCTACACAGGCCCTTATAATTATATTATAATTAAATTCCGAAGCATCTGCACTTATCATCACTTATTATAATTAAAAATTAATTATGACCCACTGGGGAGGGTGTAGGCTTCTTCTTTTCGTTGTGTGCTTTACCTGCGCGGATACGTGTTATTATTGTTAATATTATCTTGAACTTATTTTATTTTTTAATTTTAGATGTACTGTTTTATTTTTATATGTCCTTTATTATTTAAAAAGCAATAATATTACTAACGTTTTTCGAATCTGAAATAAAACCTGTTTCGGAGTCTTGTTTTTATTTAACTGATCTTAAAGGCTGATTTTTTAAAAGTCAGATAACTTTTATCTGAGGAATTAAAATAAAGGTTTGACATATTTTCCATAGATAAGCTGTCAAACTGCCATTTTTCTTCTTCTGATAAAAGTAATCTGACTGACTATTGAAAAATCAGCCCAATGTGGTATTTTTATTGGGTTGTTGTATACATATTTACCACAAAGTTGCACTGGTCGCATAAAAGGCTAGTTACGGCATGTTTAGTATATGGGCATTTCTACGGACACGGTGATTTTTGCTCAATTCCCTGGGCAATTTTTTTTTTTACACGTTATGACTAATTGTATATCACCACAATAAAATGCATATTTTTTTAAACAAAATGGTGCTAATTTGCCAGTAATCGCTCCAGTAGTTTATGAAATAAAGTTTGAGTGCCATGGAATTGAGAAATGTGACCACAGAATTTAGAATTACACATGGTATTCTACATATCCGGGAAAGACAAATTCAATTTTAAAAAAACATTCAAGAACATATTTTAGCAGTTTTTGGTATTTAAGTTACGTAAGTTTATATTGAGTCTGCCTTGAGAGAGATTCCTTGAGTTATCATGCTTAGTTAACCAACTTTTAGTCAAATCATTTAAATGAGCATTTTTATTAAACTTATATGGTAAAATGTATTTCTATTTAAACATTTTCATTAAACCTTTAAATTACAAACAAGAGACATGAAGTATAGACGTCAAGTCAGTTTTATTTATCAAACCGCAGAAAGTAATAGACAACAATCGAAGTTTTCGGGTGTATTCAATTTTTTACTCAAAAATTACTGAATGTATTTTAATGAGACTTTGCAGCAATATAGTTTATACATCAGAATAAAATATAGGCTATCATTATTCGATCTTCCGAGGCTCGAGTAGCTAGTCGCGGTAGTATTAGCTAAAATCAGATCTTGCAATTGCAACGTCAACTCTAGATACTTTAAACCTTTTATACAACATTATAGACACATATTATATGGCGTTAACTACTTTACCATGACAAATTGTGAAGCAAATGACTTTAAACCTCATGTAAACCGAGATTAGTTTCATGGGTAAACCATCGTTCTCAACTCCGTGGACACCAGGACACAAAATTGAGGGCCACGGAATTGAAAAATTATCGTACTAATCAAAATAACTTATTACTCTTACGACTTCAAACAAATTAAATAAAGCAACCATGCTGGTGTCTAGTTAAACTTCAGTCTAGGGAAACAAAACATATTTTAAAATGAAACATTCAGAAGATATCTTTGACACGGTATTGAGAAAAGACCCCGAACTAAAGACACGGAAACAGGTTCTCACCTTCGAAAATCGAAAAAAACAGCAGCACACCACACATGCACTCAACTGGCCTGCTCGGGAGCACTTGACAGTATACAAGAATCGGATGGTGATGTCCAGTTCGCGGGTATTTAGTATCGTAATCAAGTGTTTTTTGTATGACACGGAAATGACTCATTGCACTGGGACAAATCTTTACGCATCCACAAATATAACAAAATAAGCAATTACAGGTTTATTTATGGTCTATGTCTCTTGGTTAGCTATCCATATACCCAAGAATATCAAAAGTTTACTTGAAATTCAGCTCCATTAAAAAATATGAAATATTTTACACTCGATTTCGGAAAAGGGACAGGTCAAAATCAGTGAAATTACCCCCGTTTTTTCAATTCAGATTTTTTTTAAAGAAAATCAAGAAGTAGTACGGAATTTATTTTATGCTCTCCAGTTAGAATATAGATTGGGATGTACGCTTAAAAATTTTGGGATGTGTATGTAACTTCTAACCATGTTTTTTTTAAAGGGACAAAAAAAATGCCTTCTTCGTAGAAATGCCCATATTGTTTGTTTTTTTTTTGGGGGTACCTAATTTGGTTTTTGTTTTATTTTTATATGTGAAAATCTAAATGCGGTTCACATAATACATCTACTTGCCAAGTTTCAACAGGATAGCTCTTATACTTTCGTCAAAAAATTGTGACATACGGACGGTCAGACAGACAGACAGACATGACGAATCTATAAGGGTTCCGTTTTTTGCCATGTGGCTACGGAACCCTAAAAAGCAATAGTTTTTTGAAGTAAATAAAACAACTTAAACTACATTTATGTTCGTATTTCAGACACTTAAGTCATTTCCTATTTCTGCAAGTTTACCTAAGTTGAGACAAGAGCGCGCCAGTCCATCTTAGTAATCCAATTGTCACAATTTACTTACAACTTGGTGACGATCACTCACTGTTTTTCTTTCATCTAGAACTGGGCGAATTACATTAAATAGAACTTAGTCGACTTCCGCTTACTTACTCCATTACTTTTTTCTTTTTTTTCGAAAACCTTTTTTTGGGAGGTAAAATCATCAAATGAGTTGAAGGGCCCCTGAGTGAAGCGGAAAAGTCAAACTAATATGACTGGCCTGTTCGTCTAGTGGTTAGTGACCCTGACTGCTATGCCGGAGGTCGTGGGTTCGATTCCCACCCGGGACAAATGTTTGTGTGATGAGCACGATCATTTGTTCTGTGTCTGGGTGTAAGTATGTTTATCAGTTATCTAGTACCCATAACATAAGCTCTGCTTAGCTTGGGACTAGATGGCTTTGTGTAATAGTTTTGGAATATTATTATTTCGTAACCCTTTTTTTATTAGGGGACATTCACCAAATGAGTTCCCACCTTCCCTGGGTGGTGCAAAACGGTCTTTCAGACTAAAATCCACCTTGTTCCTTTAATTTCCCTGTACGTCCCAGGGTTACGGTATCCTGTCTTGACAGTCTCGACCCCGGTAGTCGTTTAGCCTTATGCGGGTCTCTTTGAGGCGACGTCGTGCCGATCGACACGGGCATGGTCCTTGATCGGACGGCGAGTTTCGCAACCCTGGGATTCCGAAACAAAAAGTATAAAACACTAACCTGAATGGGCAGGTATTGGAGGTACCCGCTGTGCTCGGGACTTATAGGCTGGTCGTTGTGGCGAGCATCAATAATCTACAAATTCACTGGGTTCACTGGATATCACTTCACTATCCCGCTCCGGATGAGATTATGCGTATTTCATCTTATTTACACTTCGCCTGAAAAATGATGGAACATACAAATTTCCGACAATTCACACTATCAAGAAATAATGGGTAGCTGCTGTGACTGCTGTGAGAACAAAAATTGTATTATCACTAAGGAAAAGCTATATAATAAACAAATATCCAGCCTTGCGAAGCTGAGACAGGCCGTTAGTTGAGTTTAATAATAAAATTCTATGATTATACCTTAACTAAACAATCGAATACACTTTTCAAAATAATATCTACTTTTCTATTGGAGGTTAAGTACCAGTATTGCATCGCTCTATAAATCATGAATGGTTCGTCTGGCGGAAGAATTATCACCTGGAACGAGTTTTGTGATAGTTGTGGTGTTAAGAAATTAAATATATTGTGATATTTCTCGAATCTAAATAGAAAAAAAGGTTAAAATTACTGACTTAAAACATTATGCTATATTATCAAAATAGAAAGTCAGAAGCAGCATTATATTCTTGTTATAGGAGAGGACAGGTAAAACATACCTAAACTCAAAAATTGAAACCTCAACTACAAGTAATTGTGGATTTATTACGGTAAAATCAAATGTATTACCACTCAATTAAATCACTTTTTTCCTCTTGTAGATGCACCGCGGCGTCTTAATTCTTCTTTTAGTATATGTACTTGCATGGACGAATAATTTTCCATATTTGTTTTGTATTTATACTCAATTTTTATAACAAATAATCTTGTTTGTTTTTTTGTACAAGGTAGACGTGGGGACCAACTATCGCAGCGCCATCTACGATTAGCTTTGAGTTGCCATCCCCATTTCGAAAAGTAGAAATCATCCTCATTAATACGAGTACGACATACAGGTTGTGCCGATATGAAAAGTGCGAATAATAATTATGTGGGTAGGTAGAAAAAACACAAGCTTGCCTCGACGATGTAATGGCTGCTACACACCTTACCATAAATCGTTACGATTAGTCGGTACAGTTCAAACTGCAACGATAAATCGACAAGTGTGTATGAGAAAAACTGTACAGTATGTTCGATTTTTCTCATACACACTTGTCGATTTATCGTTCAGCCATTAGTCAGTCGAATTGCATCATTATGTCGTAGTTATAAAGATGATTTTCACTTTTATTTAGTTGGGGTAAATCGGTCGAATCGCGTCGTAAACAAAGGCGTAAAAAGAATAGGTTTAATGTTTATCTACCCACGTAAAATGTACTGGTAAAATGTGGGTGTACTACGTGTTTATTATGACACCTTTGGGTAACTTTGCTGAGTTACCGTTGAGATATTGTGTAAATGGGGAGCAGTGGTGGCCCAGTGATATCGGTCCCGACTTACAAGTGTAGGTCGTGGGTTCGAACCCCGCAAGGCGTATTATTTTGTTTAGGTAGTTTATTTCATTACCACTGCTCTCAAAACGGTGAAGGAGGACATCGTGAGGAAACCGGCATGTCCTAAAACCAAAAGTTCGATAGATAAGAACCTGCACTGGGCCCGCGTGGTGGATTATGGCCCACTCCCTCTCACAGAGAGGAGGCCTGTGTCCCACAGTGGGTACATTATAGGCCGATGATGATGATGATTGTGTAAATAAAGAAATAGGTTAGGTACCAAAAACTCCATAGAGGGGTCTCGGGACTATCTTATCAGGTTATCATGACCCTGGAACATAAAGGGCTGATGAAAGAAACACCGTGGGTTTTAGTACGAGTCTGACAGTCCCTGCTGCCCTGCCCTGTGTGGGAGGACTTATTTGAGGATTTTTTCACGATAAAAACGTACCTAAATAACAAAGACTAGAATATAAATTGTTATATTTTTAGTCCTGTAACTACTGAAATAAAACCTACAACTCTTTTATTTCAGTTCCAATCAAATCCTGGATACTGTATTCCTAGACAGGAATTTATTAATAGCTGTTTTATTGTACTATTGAACATTCCTTTTATTTACTCTGAATATTAATAGGACCACTACAATAGGTACATACAAAAAAGGTAACGAAGTATTACTAAATAAATATTTACTCAACAGAAAATTAAACTCAATTTGGAGCGGGATTTTTAAATATTTCTGTATTTATTTATTTGAAACAAACAAGTTTACATTTAATCTACTGTCAAACAGACACCCGTAGGCGAAGCGAATGCGATGCGAAGCGTTTTTATTTGTAATATATCTCTTATAGTTAAGCTGATCGATTGCAGTACTGCATCAGGTGTTCAAGTTTCCAAGATAAATTATAGCCTATTTATTGCCCAGACTTAATAGCTGTACAACAAAAAAAAAAAAAACAATCAAATCCGTCCAGTAGTTCCGAAGATTAGCGTGCATGGAGTAACTTCTCCCGTTTTCCTAACATTTCCCTTCACTGCTCTGCTCTTATTGATTGTAGCGTGATGAAAAGTATACTATAACCAGCGCAGGAGTAAGAAAAATAAATGTACCAAGTTTCATCAAAATCCGTCGTGTAGTTTTTGTTTCTATAACGGTTATACAGACAGACAGACAATAATTTTATTAATTGCATTTTTGGCATCAGTATCGATCCCTAATCACCCCCTGATAATTATTTTGGAAATAATATATTTCATGTACAGAATTGACCTCGTCTCTACAGATTTATTGTAAGTATAGATATAGATAATGTATGGATTTTTTTTAAGCCAGTCACATAGTCTATCGGATCGCTTTCGCTTTTCTATGTCGCTGTTACATTAAAACAATTCCAATACATTACATTAAAAGTAAAAACGCTTCGGATCGCATTTGCTTCGCCTGTCTGTTTGACAATAGCTTTGGAGTACAATCACGCGCGGGGGCGGGGTGTAGTTCGTCTCTTCATGAAGGGTTCGTACAATCTATTTTAACTACATAAATTAATTCTTATAATATTATCAACAGAAACTATATCACACTATAGATTCACTGATCAACTGCCTAGTTATTACGGCTCATGAGTTTGCTTTTTGACGGGCACCACAGCAGAGATTTATAAATAGGTACCCTCTTGGTCCCGAGAATAAGGATTTTAGAGAAGTTGCCGTTTTGAGTATATTATATAAAAAATAAAGCAATTATTTGCAAGAACTTGTCAAAGTTTCGTGTCCACACTTCCACAGCCAATCTTCAGTGTAGCTGCATCAGCTTGTTTGCACCTAATAAAATAACAATAATTAAATACTGCTGATTGCTTACTTACGTCATTATGTTCATACATTTTGACCACGAACTCATTATTTTGATCAAAGGAATCCATCCACTTCCCACGCTTGGGGAAACCACAACAATTACTGGATTTCCAAAACAGTCGCTCTAATTTAGGTCAGACCCAATCTGCTGACAGATCTTGTGGGAAACCCTTGTCGGTAAAATGGGGGACTTGAATAAAGAACGAAGGAAAATAAAAATTTGCGAATAAAACTGTTGACTTTTATAAAAAAAATATGGTCAATGAGTGACTTCATTAATGAAAAAATCCTTTCTGTATAATTTTAAATGTTGGAGAACCAAGTTTGTTTAAGCAAGTAAGTATTCTTCATTTGCATAAAATGTGGTATATACAAAGAGTGTTATAATATTTTAGCTCAGGATACATTCTGCCTTAATAATGGCATGCTTTTAAACAAAGATTAGGACTTAAATAGTTTTCAAAACTAAGACAAATGTGTACACTAATATGGAGGAAAAAAAGCTACACATGATATGCCTCATTTTAGATGATTTCGATGCAAGAAATTGCATGCAACTTACATGCAGTGCGGTATTTGTGTCATCAACTGAATTCATTGCTCATTAATGACCCGCAATGTAGTTAAACTTGCATGCGACCGTTTATTCCTATCCAGTAACACCTCTTACTTTCACACTATTACTGATTGGGAAATTTATTCGTCATTTACTAGCACTATTACTGTTTATTCGCATACAATTTCTTTTATTTGTAAAAGGGTTTTATAGGACACGTTGGTGCTCGCCTCAAGAAGACCCGACTTCAACCCAGTGGCGTAGCTACAGCCGTATCAATTATACGGGGCCTCCAAGTGACAAAGACCCCGACGATAGGAATAAAAATAAAAACAGAAGATGTTGCTCTTAAATGAAATCTTATCGCGGCCATAAAGCTCCAAATTATCGAACTCCTAACATAGCTCAATTTTCAAAAGGCAATAATGTAGTTGTCATAAATGAGCTACGATATTCTCGATTTTCTAGCTCCCTTCAAAATTCTCTTAATGACATCATTAACAGTATTAGCTACACGAGTCAGGATGCTATTGTTTTTATACTGCAAAACTGTCACTGTACACTTTGACTAGAACTCTCAATGACTCTGTAACAAAACTTACTTGGGGCCCCCCAAGTAAGTTTTGATACGGAGCCCCTTCTGGCCTAGCTACGCCACTGCTTCAACCGGTCAGCTAAAGCCCTTGGGTACACCACCAAGAGCATTTCCAATTATAGATTTAGTAATTCAATAATTATCTTTACAGTTCAGTAATAGAATATTAATAGGAATTTAGCTCCTGAGGTGACGTATATAATTAGTATACTGTCTCTTACCTGTGCTCTTACTGTTACATGCACGAAAAACCGATAACTTTCGGTTGGCCGGCCAGTATTCCCGCCAACTACCAACATACCGCCAAGCATGGACCTAAAAAAAAAGGCGGACGGAACTTCACTAAGAAAGAATTGAAGCACCCATAGTAAGTCAGTGCGCTTGTCCACACAAGCCAGCACACACACATTCACACCATAGTAAGTCAGCCGTCGGCCATTACGCTTCGAACGACACTCGCGGTTTCATACGGTGTTATTTTGTCTAATAAAAATCAAAGTATGCCGTCATGTGTTGCAAAAAGTTGTCTAAACCATAGTAGTTCAATTAAAAAAGCCAGGGGATCACTTTTCATAGTTAAACATGTCATTTTGAAGCTTATTTCTCGATTTTACGTCAATAAATTTTATAAACATCTCGAAATCAATCAGTGTTGCAACTATTTCAAGGTTCAAATTATTTTAAAATTGGGAGATTTATATTTTGTTACTATCATTCTTTCATCATTCATCTATTTATCGTTATTGTATTCTTCTGTATTTTTACAAGTTTCCCCACGGCAAATGATGCATGGAAAAATGATTGTATAAAAATAGTAAGGGAGTGTAGACATGGAATAGGAATGTAGACGTGTAGGAATGAAACATAAAATAGCTTTAATTAAATATTTATAGGCGAAAAATACTTAAACATTCGTTTTCATTATTTAAGTAAATTAGAAGGGATTTCTAGATGTGTCAATAGCAAAAGACAAGTCTACAAAAATTTGAAAAACCAAAAGGGATTGTAAAACTTTATTAATATTAAACGAGTTGTAAATATTTTATATCCAATGTGCTTAATTTTTTTTACCTTTATTTTAAAAATAGGTATCTGTCACAAAAAAATTGTAATGGGGAAGGCAAATGTCAAAGTGAAAAGTGACAGTTTGGTCCCCAAAGAACTGTCAAATAGAAGGAATTTTCTGAAAAAAAACGATTTATTGATGTAAAATGACTAGATGTTGTGGAATAAGCTGTAAAAATGGTGGAACATACAAATTTCCAACAATTCACACTATCAAGAAATAATGGGTAGCTGCTGTGACTGCTGTGAGAACAAAAATTGTATTAATACTAAGAAAAAGTTATATAATAAACAAATATCCAGCCTTGCGAAGCCGAGACAGGCCGTTAGTTGAGTTAATTAATAAAATTCTATGATTATACCATAACTAAACAATCGAATACACTTTTCAAAATAATATCTACTTTTCTTTTGGAGGTTAAGTACCAGTATTGCATCGCTCCATAAATCATGAAATGGTTCGTCTGGCGGAAGAATTATCACCTGGAACGAGTTTTGTAATAGTTGTGGTGTTAAGAAATTAAATATATTGTGATATTTCTCAAATCTAAATAGAAAAAAGGTTAAAATTACTGACTTAAAACATTATGATATTTTATCAAAATAGAAAGTCAGAAGCAGCATTACATTCTTGATAAAGGAGAGGACTGGTAAAACATACCTAATCTCAAAAATTGAAACCTCAACTACAAGTAATTGTGGATTTATTACGGTAAAATCAAATGTATTACCACTCAAAATTACTGACTTATTTTTTTCCTCTTGTAGATGCACCGCGGCGTCTTAATTCTTCTTTTAGTATATGTACTTGCATGGACGAATAATTTTCCATATTTGTTTTGTATTTAAATTCAATTTTTATAACAAATAATCTTGTTTGTTTTTTTGTACAAGGCAGACGTGGGGACCAACTATCGCAGCGCCATCTACGATTAGCTTTGAGTTGCCATCCCCATTAAACTTAAGTTCAAGGGAGATCTTAATTAAATATTGTTTAAAAATGGGTAATTTTTTCCTTCATCTGGCATCCCTATACAAACTCACACATTTAAACACGGTCGCCATTGTGGTGCTTCAATCGTTTCTTAGTGAAGTTCCGTCCGCCTTTTTTTATAGGTCCATGCCGCCAAGTAGGTCTATACACGCTGGCCCAATGTGTACAGCAGGCTGGTTGGCCGGCCAGTGTTCCCGCCAACTACCAACATACCGCCAAGTACTTGCTGGCCCAATACGCTGGCCCAATGCGTTGGCCCAATGTGTACAGCGGGCTTTACGAGAAGACTCCGGCCATGATTTATGTTTCCCGCAAGCTGAATGAAATGCGGAAGAAATAACTATTAATGTTAATATATCGTTTAAAATATTAATAATGAGTATAGAGATCAAGTTGCTTGCACCTGCCTTTTGTTGCATAATTTAATAATAACTACTTTTCAATTTGTAAGCTTGAAAATCGTGTTCATGTTCAACGTTTGAGAAAATATTTACGACGATATTACAGATAATTATGAAAAAAATATTAAATAAGCGAATTATCTACCTATTATTTGAAATTAAGTGAATTATTTTTAGTGCCGAATGTAAAAAAGAGGGTAGATCGTTTTGTCTGCTCATAAATATCAACTCGTAATTATTGACTTCAGTTCATCCGTAATCATGGCGCTTGCAACAGTGCGCCGAAATATCGGAAACTCAAATCAAAATAACCCGTTCTAAATTCAAATGAGTGTTAGTGACCGTGTCAGTTTAAAAAAATATAATGCATGCCAGTTACAAAAATAAGAATATCAATCAAAAATCGAACGCTAACTTTTTTTTAAATTTTAATAATGTATTTGCTCTTTGCTATAATTTAGCTCAGAGGCAAAGATGAGAACTAAAATGGAGCTACCAATTTGACCTTAATTTTTTGTATGTGTAGAAACTTTTCTAAAGTTGATCTAAACTAAATAAATATCCAAGTTCTCTAAATAAACACAGTCTCCACATACCGGAAAACCAGTAAAGCAAACAAAAAAGGGAACAACTCCAGTAAGTCATAATTATTATTTAATTACAGTGTACTTTGATAAGTGTTGATTGTTTTGAACATAATTACAGGCCTCTGTTGGCCCCCTGTTGGTTTCCGTGGGCCCCTGATGGCCGATGAGCATTATAATTATATGCTATTTGGTTTTAAGCGGTAGGCTTGATGATTTTTTGAGATACTCGAGCGATGATAGTGATTTTTTTTTAGAAAAAGGGTAAACTGGAAACATGCTGTTAATTAATTTTGAAATTAAGGACTCTCAAGTCTACACCAACGTGATGTATCAATAGGGTATTTGACTGTAAAAATCAAATAAGCCCATAGTAAGGGACTTTATTCATGGTGCGATGCGACACGTCGCGATTCATGCGATATCGAGTCGATTGCCGATTTAAGTCGAACGTATTTACTAATGGAGTGATGCGATGCAATTCGACCGTGCACTTCAAAAATCCACCTTACTATTACGACATAAAGGCGCTGCAAACAAAAGACAAAAGATTTCGCACGTGACGAGTAGTTGCGCAATCGAATTTCGAACAGAGAATCATGTGCATTGTCATTAAGACGAATAGAGGGCCAATACAGTTTCCCTAGGGATGTGCTTTAGCAGGTGTTGCACAGAGAGGGCCACGGTCAGGTCTTTTAAGAGGAAACGGGGCCTCCTCCCATGTGTTGATGGTGACCACCGGGGTGGTTTTAGTGAGGTAAAAATCCCACACTCCCCGGTCTTTTCCCCAAAGACCGGTAGCCTTTTGAAGGTATCCCCCGTTCACAAAAAAAGGACGTATATGCAATTCGATATCGAGGAGATCTGTGAGCAATATCGTCAATCCGTGCGACTCCATTAGCAAACACTAGCGATTGTCCATACATTTTCTTCGGCCGGACGCTTGTGTGATATCTGACCGATATCGTCAATCGATGCAAATCGATATCGGGTCGCGCCATGAGTAAAGTCCCTAAGATTATTAATCAATTAATATTTGACATGTATTTTTTCTTTTGTAACGTAAACCAAAATTGTAAACATAAATCATTAAGTGCAAAACGGTGTAGGTTCCGTTTTCACATTAAAATGCCTGCTCCAATTAAAATTAATTTCAGTAGGTACCTACATAGATAGATAGGACCCTAAGGTTAGGCTTATGCGGGGAAGTCGGAGGAAGCAAAGCCGCATCATCAGCCTGTATACGTCTACTGCTGAACATAGGCCTCTCCCAATGTGCGCCACTGAGCCCTGTCTTGAGCTTTCCTCATCCAGTCTCTGCCGGCCGCCTTTCGTAGGTCGTCACTCCACCTGGCCGGCAGCTCTATTTCAAGCGGCTAGCTACAGTTTCTTTATATTTTCTTACAAGTTAGAGCATTTTAAATACCACTTTAGTCAGACACGAAATATCGTTAAATTTACCTATACAAAACCACCGTTTCAACCAGTAAATAAGCTACGAGGTTTATTTAATAACCACAAATCCTCTTTTCACACCACGTAAGTGCCTATTTGAGTACGTGCGTAAGTGTATAGGAGATAAACACTTAATATGTATTTAATTCTACTTAGTTTCATTGATATCTGCTACGCCCTGACATACACACATCATCACAACTTTTCATCGCAAAGGTTTTTTAATGTTTTCCGCTGATAATATGGTTTTTAATATTCGCCGTTTTTAATTTTGTCGAGTTGAAAAAGCCAAACATCTATATGAACATTTTCACGATGAAGTCGATGGTTATTTTTTTTTAATTATAATGCTTACTATTTTTAACATAAATTAACCTATATAAATATAAAATACTAAATTAAAATAAAACTAAACTATTAAAGAGCATCGAAAAATTCATCCTCAACGCTGTCAGCTGGTAAAGTGCCCAAGAGACTGGCGGCGTTGCCTCTTTGAATAGCAATACTTAGCCTCTGGCCAAGGTAAAAGCCAGCTCTTGGGTCACGGGAAGCGTCAACAAGTCTTTTAGCGATATCTTTGTAGAGACTGTGACCGAGACAATGCGATAGCACGCGGCCGCCTCGAGGATTCCGCCGCGTGCTATCACATTATGCTTTCTGTCTCGGTCTAGCAAATGGCAGTTCTAAGGGACAGAAAGAGAAAGGGCGACGGAAAAAGCCGATTCCGCGTCGATAGATGTGGGAGCACCCTAAAACGCACTCGTTTGTTTTTATGTAGGTAATGTTACTTTCGTAAGAATGCAATCATTACAAGTGAATGCTTTGAGCATTATTTTTTTAAAACATTGCCCCACATGGACTACAGAGTTTATTAATGGAATCTGTGATTTTGTGGTCCCACTCTCATATTAATACGGAGTCGTGTTAATGTGCGGGTCTTTGCCCACAGAACCATGGCCTTGGTAGCTCTTAATTAGCATGTAATTACTGCAATTATAATTTTTATTTGTGCAAAGATTCGTGCAAGATCCACAGAACCTACTGCCGACAAACTGTTCTGCAGTTTGGCAGATGTAATGTAAAAATAATCGCTGTATTCCAATGATATTATATATGATACTCTAATAAATATCATTGCTGTATTAATTTTTTTAGATCAAATAAAAAAAGCACTTGAGAAAGTATATCTTAAGTATATTATTATCAGTGAGTTTATTACTCAATCGATCGTGACTACAACCCACGAAGTCAACGGGCTCAACCGTAATCCCACAATATTATCCAAGATTAATTTATCTAATTCACTTAAACTCCATTATTCAATAATTAAAGCAATCATGATTGATGTCAATGTCTGTATTTGACTCTAAGCCGCCATCTTTAAATATTTTGACGTTTCATTCATTTCTTTTTGACAGGTCTGTTATTGATATTTTGAAACTTATTTTGGGAAATTGTTTAATTTTATTTATCGATTCGACTTCCATTAGGTTAAATGTCGTACATTTTTAATGTTCAATGTTATGTATTATTTCGGAAAGTTATGGCTAATAACGTGATCAGTAACGTCTTACTTAAATATTATTTACATACAAATGTAACCTTAGATTTAGAATGTCCAGACGTGTTCAAAACAAAACGTCTTCGTCTGTCTGTCCGTCCGTATATCACAGTCACTTCTTTCAGAAACTATAAGAACTATACTGATAAAACTTGGTAAGTAGATGTATTCTGAAGAAGATAGACATGACGAATCTAGAGTTCCGTTTTTTGCCATTTAGCTACGGGATTGCACGATTTTTCTTTTTTAATGTTATGAAGCGTCGAGTCTTCACATTCAAACGATGCGATATTACATATTTATGTCTTACTTTGAACGAAAATGGACATAATATAATAAAAATCAGATAGAAATGAATGGATGTTAGGACTGCCGTCGCATTTCCTCATTCCAACTCCCCATTTTGTTTTTCATTTTATATCCTGTTACGTTTGCTATTCAATACGGCATGGCAGTAGTGTTACAACAAAAGCTTCAATTTCAATTAATATCTCACAGAGTAGACATTTCTATTATATTAGAACTTCTATTGAAATGGAAAAGTATATTTATCAGTTTCCAGTATGTTATAATTACTCATCATGCGATAACGTTCTAATTAGATTTGATGTTGGCGGTTATGTTTGTATCGTCGTTAGTGTATAGGATTATATTCCTTAAAATTATGTTAACAAATAAAATTAGGTCCTCAGTTCGACTTGCATGTTTGTCCGCGATTATCTCGCGTTTGGCTAAACCGATTTTGACGCGATTTTTAGAAAAGCGCTCAGTTCATTCTGGAAGTTTTAATATATAAAAATTATGGATATTCCGTGTCATTTACCCGCATGGAACCGTTTTTGCTTACGAGTAAGTACATGTATTGTATATTTTCAGACGCCAATTATACGAAGATCTTTTTAATCTAATAAGTTTAAACATTGTATAATTTAGGGTCTTTTAATATGATGACATTTGCATCATCCCAATTTGCAACCATACATTAAAAAAAACATAATTCAAAACCAAATTCCATTAATTTCAATTTAGCTGCAAAACAAATTGTAACAATGGCGTTAACATTGCACTCAGCTGTTGTCGGATTCTCCTAATGCATTCTACAGCTAAAATCCCGGCTAAGCAAGATGTCATTCCTGAGGGTTATGGAGGTTTCAAACGGCCACTTTAGCAATATTGCTAATGCTTCACTTCGTGATTACCACCATGAGTTGTCATTACGATAGGTACTCGATCATCGATATCGACCGCGTTTGGCGCTCTCATTGGCCCGCTTCAAGGCTGTATGAACTCTCAACCAATGTGAGCCCCAAACGCAGTCGATATCGATGATCGACTATCGTAATGACAACTCATGGTATGGGTACTGGAAAACCATGATGTGAATCAATAGGATTACAGGAATTGCCAGATGTCCGCTTTAGACCCGCTGTCCAACGTCGGATGCCGGCGACATCTGGCGAGGTAATCTGAAAACCAACTTAACCGCATGGACTAAGGATCTCTAGATTGTAGTACTCGTATAGACTGTCAGTTGCATGTGCATTTTCGAGGACATGGTGAACGTTGTTGGGGAAAATGGTCTCGTGGTAAAGTTTTTGTAAGACTGATTTTATGAAAAACCTGCTTAATTGAAGATTTACTACCAAAATATACTAGAACCAAAAATTAACAGACATATAGTGAAACCTCATCATCATAATCATCAGCCGAAAAACGTCCACTGCTGAACAGAGGCCTCCCCTAAGGGCTCCCACACACGGGTGACAAAACGCCGCCACACGCCACCAGCGCGATTCCGCACCCCTCTCTCTTACCTCAGTACCTACTTAATTAATTGGTTAAAAAAAAGTAGCAGCCAACGACCGCAAGTGTCGACCACCGGCCACAAATTGCTGTCGCGCGCTTCAGCTACCTCTGTAGCCGCTTGTAGCTTCTCGTGGCGTCGATTGTGACTGTCAGGAGTGGCTCTAAAGGTGCATACAGACCATGTAACAGTGTTATATAACACGTCCACACCATGTAACATTGTTATATAACATTGCAACATAAAACAATACCGTACACATTAGTGTAATGTATTGTTTATATAGCAATGTTATATTACTTTCGTTTCCACATCATCTGAAACATGTTATATAACATGTTATGTTATATGGTCTGTTCGCACCTTAAAGAGAGGGGTTGCCATAATCCCCACGTTTGGCAGCCGGTTTGGGGATCGCAGTGAGGTCACCTAAACTTTAAAGAACGCTGCTGCCCGTCCGTCGCCGTCGGTGACATCTACAAACCCACAATTTGCTCGAATGTAATTTAATGTGTTTAAATTCACTAATTTTGGCACCAAGATAACCTAAGACCTGGTTCAAGCCGGGTACAAGTCTGAAAGCCCCTCCCATCCTGCCCCGGCCCGGGTGGGAGGACTCATTGGATGATTTTACCATGTAAAAGAAAGAAAAAGGCTTGCCTAGTTCCTAAATTGGAAGAACTGTTCGTCATGAAGTAGGACTTTCTTAATTTCTTTGGGTGAAAAACTAGTTAGTTGCGTATCGTCAATCACCGGGCCAGAAAAACTTCATTAAGGTCAATTGGTCATTTAACCCTCAATCCATCAGTGAAATGCCTAAAAATAATTTGACTACTACGGAAAAAGCAAATTATTCGTGATGTAATATCAGTGTTTCACCAAAATCTAGACAAAAGCTTGTTTAAAAATTGAAAGTAGACTAGTAACAGGCACTTTTGAATTGTCAAAAAAAAAATCAGTTGTCTGTAAAGTCGGTTTACTGACGATAGTTGAACGTGACAACGTCATAAGAAAATACTGCACTTACGTTGCTATAAACAAACAATTGACACGCCGTTGCTATGGAACGCTACAGAGCGGGGTAACGCCGCATGACGTCATCTTTTTTCGTGCGTACAGCCGGCCATCGAATTATAAGACGTTATCACGTCAAAAGTAGAAGTTGCTGCAGTTCCAGTCACCGAGACAATTTGGTCTGTAGGGAAATATATACGTTAGGTTGATTTTATTAGCAAACATGCAAAATATTTGTTTAAAAAATAATGATTAGTTATGTTATGTTAAACAGGATGAATTTAGATATTTTTGGATAAGATTAGATGAACTTCACGTTTCCCGAAGTGGCTGATTAATCGACTGCTGCGTAGTGTGTCGCGGGTTCGATCTCCGCACAGAACAATTATTTGTATGATCGAGCCGCTGGCCCCGGGCAACAAAGCGGTTAAATCAAAAATGTATTTTTTACAGGAGAAATAAAAAAGCTAATTTATTTTGTTTATAGTGCAGCTTACAGTGATGGAAAACATGCGCTCAAAATGTCAAATGAAAGTTAATTTTTTAACCAATATAACCCTAAAATAATTGTAAATTGTATGAATATTTAATGAGATAATTGATAAAATGTATAACACAAATTATAGACGAAATTATTGTTTCAATTGTAACAGTCATCATCAATGACGTACCAACTGATTACCACCTTCTTCATCGAAATTTTATAGTAATCCAATAATACATTTTTAGAAGCAAGAATTTTCCATGCAATAAATTGATTTTCATTGAATTATTACTTACAAATATGAAAAAAATAGAATGGTAGTGATACTTAGAGAAGCCAAAAAAATATGAAAATGACGTTATTGCCTATTACTGCTTTGTTGCCCGGGGCCAGCGAAGTAGTTGTTTCAAGTCTGGGTGTTGTTTGTGTATGAGAGTTTCTGTTTGTAAACGTGTCCACGATACAGAAAGAAATTCCAAGTCCCACACTTGTACAAAAAATACAATATTGTTTATTGATACGTGCCTACCTACACCTACATGCACTTCGGAATCATTTTCCCTATAACAAAAGTTCGGAAACATCATTTGTCTGCACCGCCATCATTAATCTGTCTCATTTGTGGACGATCATTCGTCTGTCAATTACGTAAGTTTCCGTCGGAGGCTTCGTACAATTTCCTCGTACTTTTACTTTCTTAGGGCTTCCAAATGAAGGACCCTCTTGGCGATGAAATTCTCTTGTTGTTTCTAAGTTTGCGGTTGGTTTTCATTTTTGGTAGGAAGTGTAATCATTTCTGTTTATTTTACACCTTTTTTTGGGTGGAAGATCATCAAATAAAATCTCGCTACGAATGAAGCAGACTCATACTAATTAAAAATAAGTCTATTCCTTCAATTGCCATTTGCTTTCAAGGACCGCGATAACTGAAACTATGTTACTCCTACTCTAGGATTTATGTGTGTCGTGGATGCATTTAATTGACATTTTAATCCTGAAGAGCTTATAATTAATGCTGAAATACTTTTATGTACACTGCTGTACACTCTATTATACATACAAGTATTTCAACATGTTCAAGCCATACAAATAAAGTATTTCAACATGTTCAAGCCATACAAATAGTACTATCGTGCGGGAATCGAACTTACGGCACCCAGCGGACCAGCCAAAGTCAAAGTCAAATCATTTATTTTAAATAGGCCATCAGTGAGGCACTTTTAAACAAAACAAACAAAGCTTAGACACCGTGCCAATCGTGCATGAAATAAAAATCAAGTGTTTAATTTAAATCAAGTTACATCATGTTAGGACATAACACCACACTCGTATGAGTAACTATTGGAAAGGGTCAAGGCAGATGTGTAGGCACCTTTTACAAATAACTTTGTACGACAAATAGCATTAAACAAAAAAAATAACGAGGCCGTGTTCAGTTTTAGGTTTTGATTAAGTATAAAGAACCAAACATGGAAATTGGCATAAAAAAACATGAAACTATAAAATGTTTCATCAAGCCGACAAATTCACAGATTATCATATTTATTGTATTCAACAAATAAGGCTTTTAAAAACAAACCGTTTATAGAATTATTCCAATAAGTCATTGAGACATTTACAATTTGAACGTAAGAAAATAAAAATACATTACTTATACGTGCTTATACTGAATATAAAAATATTTGATATTTCATAAATATTTGACATACAAAATATAGCTCGCGATTAATATAAATCCTACAACACGACATCATCTTAATAGAGTGCCATTTTTGTGTCAAACGTAAAACTTATTTAGGGAATATAAACATACTCGTGAGACGAGTACAGGGTGTGTCGTAAAAGGACACATAGGAGTTTTTGCAAAATTGAGCCGTGACTTAAGGGTTCAGTAAAGTATTTTAATTATTGATATAAAATGTTTCGTTTTAATTTAAACATTTTGACTATTTTTTTGACATTTTAATTAAAGTATTTTAGGGCAAAAAAAAAAAATAAGCTGGTGTTTTATATTCATAATAAAAATGGAAACTGTTTCCATTTTTATATTGTGCGTCAATGTTCCATCCACATTGTGTGCACATTTGTGTAACTAATTCCTTTATTATTATTATTTTTTTCGTCTTTTATCTATCATTACAAGTAAAATCCAATGCGATAAATGCGCGTTTCTTTTTTTATTTTGGTTTAACCATCAAATAAGTCCCTCACCCTGGGAGGAGCATATCTCTCCTTAATAATTGTAAGTTACACCAAATATCCAAAACAGGGGTTTCATGATTTGCAAGTAAAATTATGTAAAATAAAGAGGATAATATTTTGTGGATCTGTTGGTATAAACTATATTACTACCAATTGATACACGGCCAGAAATTGGCCAAAATAGAGAGGTTTGGAAGGGAAAAGGGGAGGCTTTTGCCCAGCAGTGGGACACAATATAAAAAAAAACACTAATATTACTCACCGACAATTTTGTCGGTCCGTCTTTCAAACACGCTGTATATAAAAATAAAAATATTTCTCTTCGCAATCATTTCATAGGCATATTATAAGAAAACAAACATTATTTATGTACATTATGATAAAACAGTCACGGATAAGGTAAATGAAGATTTTTTACGAAATAATACTAAATGACAAAAGGTTACCAAACAATACTTAAGTGTATTGCTTAGTACATAAGTATATTGCTTACCTTAAAGCAATTTTTGTAAAAGGAAGATGTTTATTTGGTAAAAAAGGATGATAATAATGCTGTCATACTCGTATGGTATACCTTTGTTTATGTTTATCTTTTAGAGCTGGGAAAAATACGAGAGAAGAGAGAAATAAATTCTGTTTTTAGTTTATTCGGAACAACCATAACCCGCTAGCTCTACAATTTGACACACTCGTCAAATGTGTTAGCTTGTATAAACAACTAGCACTTTGCCCGCGACTACGTCTGCGCGTGTTTCTAATTTCGAACTCAGTGAATTTAATTTCCGCTCACTCTCCTTATAAGAAAATCTAAAAACTCAATACAAATAAACAATCAATCGTAGTAGACAAACTGATTTTCCGATTTACACCCCGTTAGGGGTTTCTTCCCTTAAAACTTAATCAACCCTTTTCAAAATTTTGGGGGTGATTTTCGAAAAACCCAAAAATGGAGGGTAGTTTTGAAAAAAGAATAGTGTCCATCTTTTTTATTTACTTATACTCACATTCGTACCAAGTTTCAAGTTTATAAACCCAAAGAATACGATTTTGCATACAAAGGTTTTCACCCCTTTTCACCCCCTTAGAGGTAGATTTTCGCAAAATCCTTTCTTTATGCTTACTTACATTATAAACTGCAAGTATCATCCAAAATTCAGGTTTCTACATTTAGTGGTTTAAAATCCTCCCCTTAAAATTTGAATACCCCTTTTCACCAACTTGGGGGGTGATTTTCGAAAAATCCAAAAACACGTGTTTGATTAATTCTTATCTAGTATATAAATACTGATTTTCAAATTCATCAGCTCACGCGTTATGATTTTTCCATACAAACTTTAACAACCCCTAGATTACCAATGGAGGGTAGTTTAAAAAAAATAATGGTGCTAATCTTATTTATTTACTTGTGTTCTCATTCGTGGTAAGTTTCAAGTTTTTAAACCCAAGGAATAAGATTTTTCATACAAACGTTTTCACCCCTTTTCACCCCCTTAGAGGAGGATTTTCGCAAAATCCCGTCTTATTGCCAATCTACATGGTAGACTGCAAATGCTGTCCAAAGTTCAAGTTTCTGCGTTTAGCGGTTTCGGCTGTAGTCGTGTCAAAAGAAAAACCCCTGTTCTTTTATATATAGAAGAATATATAGATTATAATCTCCGTGCCTCTATTTACTTGATGTAGTTTTTTACTGCAATATCAACATAAATGACCTTAGACTCCTCACTACTTGTGCGGGCATGCGGTTGAGCAATGGATGACTCGCCGTCCGATCATGAACGATGCTCGACGGCGCGTCGTGTACCATGCGCGCCTCAAAAAGCTGTCAGCAATCTGACGCCTTAAGGGGCCAAAACCTGCCAGGGTCGCGGGACTGTCTCGTCATGTAACCGTGACCCTGGAACGTAAAGGGCTATTGAAGGATTCACTACAACTCTGACAGTCCCTGGGTAGGAGGACTCATTTGAAGATTTTACAAAGAAAAAAAAAAGACTTCACTATCTACCAGAAAATTCTACGAAGCAAAAACTCCGAACGGGGCTAATGACAGTAGTCTATTAATAAGTAAAAACTGCTAGGTCTTAAATGAGGTTCTTTCCTCACCTTTTTCGAAGGTCGTACATTGTTAAGGTGTGCGTCCACAGGTCGGCATCGCACGTATCGGACGTATCGTACGTATCGGATTTTAGTTTGCCTTGTATGAAAAATCATACAACTGCGTCCGCACTGATCCGCATCGTACGGACATCGTACGCTCATCGGCAATGCCTTAATGCGATGCGTACCGATGACGTCATACGGAATGCCGATCAGTAGAAGCGATTAAGGGGGCATCGGCAATACGATTGCTGATACTCGCGTCAGCCGACACAGAAATCCGTTTGATGCGATCGATGCGTCCGATACGTACGATGCGAACCTGTGGACGCTTACCATTAGGCAGTAAAACCACTCATTAGGTACTGTCAATGCATATTGGCTCTCATTAGTAGACCGATTCATTAGTAGTTAAAACGCGTGTCGGCCGAACGGAGAAGTCTTTAAAAAATATTTACTTTCTTGGAGTACTGTCAACAAATTAGTGAGTTTCGTCGTGAACGTTGACGGACTGGTTCCAAAAATACTTGGTAAGCCCATCGAGAACAAAGATAAGTGTGTTCAATGAGTGGTCATTATTAAAATTAATAGATATTTGAGAAGATGTGAGTGACAAGAGAACACATGGCACAAAAAGGCACATTGACCTTATACTAGGGTAGTTGCAAACTATCTACAATACTTAACACGTTGTCCGTGCATTACATGTAATGCATTCGCTAAAAGTAGCTGAACTGGGCTGGTCGAGTGGACGTGTGAGCTATGATTTTCTAGGGACGTATGAACAAAGCTGTTTATAAAAATAAAATAAAAAAACTATTGGACGTACCACGAGATTTTCCAAAATAGACGGGACTGTTATAACGGGTTAATACGAGTAGATTAAGTTGTGGTTATTGGTTGAAAGTATGCCCCTTCGTACACTAGGCGACGCCAGTATCCGATACCTTGCGACTTTGGTATCCAAGCGACTACTGCAAGGAAAATCCATAGTGTTTCGTGCACAGATACGGTTCAATGGATACCAAAGTCGTAAGGTATCGGAGACTTGCGTCGCGTTATGGACGAAGGGGCTTTCTTTTGGTAGAGAGGCGCCATGCTACTTGTATTTATCATTTATTTCGCACCCAAAATCTAATACCCCTACGATTTTTAAGGGATGATTTTTACAGAAAGATCATGTGCGTAGTGTTTATAACCATCGATGATGGACAATGACTGTATTGCCGAAGTAATATGTAATTGTACATATATAGGGACTGAAACAGGCGGTCTGTAATTTTTGCCCACTTACGGGCGTAATTTTATGAAAACAAGTAGACTATCGGCATTGAAATAATCCTGAAAAAAGTACTTAAATTCATCAAAATAGTAGCAATGGATTGTAATTAAGTGTTGGAATTTTTCAAACAAAACCAAATAAATAAAGATCTTGTTAATGCAAGAATGCACGACAACGTGTGACTATCGAGAGATAACATCTTAACCAGACTAGTGACAAATGACGCATTATTGATTTTGATAAAACTATCGATTACGGTTTACAGTATCACTAATCAGCCTTCTATGCGTAGCAACCTTGTGACCTAAATTGTCTGTCCTAAAAAAGTGAGTAATTAATGAATTATTCTGCTTGTAATTTATTAGAAACGCACGTGAAATACTGTCAGAAAGTTTCTAGTATACGCGTGGGTGCTTTTAGCCTGAATTTTGTCGTTGTTCCGGAAAATTTTCAATGAACAATTTTTTCTTTTTTTTCCTGTTTTAAGTTTTCAGTTCTTGATAAGTAGGTTTCTACTGAGATAAAGAAAAGGGTAGAATGAAAAAAGAATATTGTGTTTATTGGCACTAAAACCTAATACTATTTAATAGGTACCAATCAAAGTAAACTGTGTCTTTAGGATTCCGTACTCAAATGGTATAACAGAACCCTATTACTAAGACTCCATTGTCCGTTTTTCTGTCTGTCCATCTGCTGAACTTCTCATGAACCGTGTTATAGTCAGACTATATTACTAATTTTTATAGATGATGATGTATTTCTGTTGCAGTTATAACAACAAATCCAAAAAAATAGAATTAAGTAAATAAATATTTCAGGGCGACTCCCATACAACGAGATGTTTTGTTACCCTGTTTGAACCTTCAAGCGCAACTTCAATTCGCTTTTGGTGCGCTTTTACTTATTTGTTTAGCTCAAGCTTTCTCTTGAATTTTCGACCACATGTTACAGGGTCTAATCTCTAAGCACGAAACCCGTGGTTTCGGCCATAGTGGCAGACGTTTTATTTGACATCGAGCCCGAATCAAGAATGAATGATATTACAATTGGGCAGATATCACGTTAGTTACATTCATACATGTGTATCCGTTCCCGTATTTTCGTTGACGGACTAAGATAGTAGCTATATAAGGCTCTATAGTCAAAGATATTTTTAAAGAAACGAAAAATTCTGTTGCGAGCAGGGTTCGATCCTGCGTCTTCTGGATAGGTACTCCAGACGCCTTAACCACTAGGCCATCGCAACCACTACTCACAACGCTGAATTTCTCGTTCCCTTGTTTTCCTAACGCTGTTTACACTGTTTGTTTAAAAATATAACTCTATAGACAAATTCGGTCAAGTTCAAAACTGAAGTTAACCGAATACTTGCTTAGTTTCCATCATGCAAGGCATCATGGAAGGAATCATCTCAATTCTCATGCATAGTCTAACATAGTGACCAAGCATAGCTAGGTAGTCAAGCATCCAATATTACGCTTGGTTGACTTCCTGTTTACGTTTACAGAGACTAAATTCAGTCAGGTTTCCTGTTGAAACAATATTTAGTTTTCGAACCTAGTAGTCTATCAATTAGATATTTGTTTGTGGAGGTTTACCGACGAAAATGATTGCCTTGGCCGACTATAGTCAGCTAGTTGAAGAAGCGTTGAATTTTGAAAGTGGTTAGGTTATTCTTTTTTGATAAGGGATTATGAATCTTGGGGCACGGCAGTGCCCTCGCCAAGACGTATTATTTTCTGATTGTTGTTTATTTCATCACTGGAGGAACAGAGGCCTTATCACGAGCTCTTAACGCTACCCAGTTTAGGCTGTGGGAAAGAGATGACACTGGACGATTTGTATAGCTCTGTCTCTTTCGCACAGCCTAAACTGGATCGCGGTAAAGCTCGTGGTAAAGCCTCTGGTTTAAAAAAAACTGTTTTTCGTCTTTTGATCAATGAAAATAATCTTAATTGTAATGGAACAAAGGCTATCTAAAAACCTATATTTTTCTACTCTACAAAACCTATTCCAAATTGAGACCCACTAATGAACAGGTGCTTAGACAAATTGTCGGCATAACAAAAACAGTAGGGATTGAAACAACAATTAATTAATGTAATGTTAACCAAGTTAATTAATGATACGACATACTACTTCGTCTTTAAGCTTTGCTTTTGTGGTTATTTTTTTACTCTTGTGTAGAAGTAGTAGGAGTAGGGTTACCATGTCTCAGGATTTGTCCTGAGATCTGAATACTTACTAGTTTTAGGCTTTTTTTCAGGATTGTTGCCGGATTTTAGAAATATAGACAGTATTTTTACAAAAAAGAAACGAATAAGTACTTAAATATTTCTGTTAGAAAATGTTTTAAATAATTAAAAAATCGTGTTTGATCATGTGGATTGTTTATTATCATGTAAAATTTGTTTGTATATTACGAATTATACAATTCTAAAAATATATTAGTAGGAAGCTGTATTATTTCTGAGTGCTATAAGCCTATAAACTATATCTGTATCATGCATATTAGCCGAGCTATCACAGTTTTTTTCTAAAAAGTCGGAAAAAAATAGCGCTGACGCCCGATGGCGACGTGACGCGGTGGACCGGGAGCCAACTTCAGAAGTTAGTAAAATACATATTCATTTGGAACCAGTCGTAGTAATAGCAGATTTTAATCAAAAACTACAAAGATACGACACAGATTGATCGAAATCTTTTGTGTAGAAAATATCTTTAAAACATTTTCATTAGCAAAGAATTACGATTTCCATTTGACTAAACAGTTACGTTTTCAATGGAATAGAAAAAAAAGATGTTTTATTCTAGTTATTCAATGCCTACTATTTCTTTTTTTGCCGCCGTTAAAAAACCTTATTGTATTGTGTAATTACCTTTTTTTTTATAAGAGCAGTGGTGGCCCATTGGTATCGGTCCCGTCGTACGAGTTGTGGGGCCACTTCTCTCAAAACGGTGAAGGAAAACATCGTGAGGAAACATGTCCTAGAACCAAAAAATCGAACACATGTGACATCTACCGACCAGCACTGGGCCCGCGTGGTGGATCATGGCCCATTCCCGCTCACAGAGAGGAGGCCTGCAGTGCACATACACAGGCTGATGTTTTTTTAACCGACTTCCTTCCAAAAGGAGGAGGTTCTCAATTCGGATGTCTGTATTTTTTTATGTTTGTTCGGGCATAACTCCGTCGCTTAACAACCGATTTGAAAAATTCTTTTTTGTTGGATAGGTTATACTTTCGAAATGGTCCCATTAAAATTTTATCTAAATCGGACTAGCACTTTTTGAAAAATCAACAAAATCCTAAAAAGTTTTCAACAGTGTCTACACCGATTACTCCGAGGATTCTGGTCCGATTTCGATGATTCTTTTTTTGTTCGATACAGTATATCTACCATTTGGTTCCATACAATTTTCATTTAGTTTGGTGCAGTAGTTTTTATTTTTTGCTCATTGTGTACATAAATGTAGGTACATGGGCGTTGTTATTACCGGTGCTACGGATTACAAAATGTTAGTGCACATGTAAGAAAATTATGTATTTGACAATAATTTGGGTTGAATAGATTTTCGATTGCCAACAGCTTCTGTTAAGCGTCTTATTCTTCTACTGTAAATAATATTTATTTAATACTTAACTACATAAGTAGACAGATTATGACATTACAAAATATTTATGTACTTATAATTAATCTTGGACCAAAACTTTCAAACAAAATAAAATAAACTGCCGCTGTCACAATTCACTGGTTAGCCAACATTCCTAAAAATAAAGTGACAACATAAAAATAAAAATGAAAGTCAAAGGCTTTAGGTTAATCGCAGACAATTTAGACACAAATAAACAAAAATTTCAAAATAACGTGAATAAAGACATTTTTAAATGACATTTCTTGTAGGTATCTTCTTTATCAAAATACAAAGTGTTTCTTCCAACTAACATAACTTACTACTTCTGTACCGATATAACCTTAGTGTTGTACCACAACATCTCGATATCGATTATCGATTGAACGTCGCAGCGTTCGATAATATATCGCAGGTCAGGCTCCCAGCATTAACCTATCAGTTTCGAGCCGCGACTGTTAGGTTTGTGGTATAGAGAAAGCGGAGATATAGCTGTTGCTAAGCGATATTTAGATTTTGTTTTTTTTTGCTAAAACCCCTTTTTATAACTTTGTTAGATATGAATGAAGCCTTCGCGTGAAACGCTATTATTAGGTGATAAAGATATGAATAAGACGTGGGTTAAAGTATATACCACGTAATTATTACTAAACAATTTACTAATACATATTACAAAAGTACCTATCCTTCATTTTTTATGATTAATCGCGCTAGAGAATCCAAGATAGTTAAATTCATTCTTCGGGAAATCGTCGAGCTTTATTACTTTAGCGCTTTTCTGGTGGTCGCCAACAAGTGGTGTAGTACAAACGTAACAAAGTGGACGGAATCACACCTTTTTTTTAAATTAGTTTTTCAGTAAAAAAAGTAACGCCTAATCCACTACACAATAGTGAATTAAGTATATTTACATACTACACATATTTTTCAAATCATTAAAAAAAAAATGTCTTTGTTGAAGTCAAAGAGCCAAGCATTTAGAAGTCAATATCATTTGAAGTCACAGAGCTGTATCAAAATATATTATAGCATCGCTAACAGTATAGTGGTACTTAACAGGAGTAGTTTATTACGGCTCATACACGCTACGTAATTTGAATGGGGGCTGTGTGAGAGTTATTTATGGCTTTATTTTATCCTCTATTCACCTCTATTTGTTACATACAATAGTATTTTAAGTCCCACTAACTGCTAGAGTTAATATACTGGTCTTCATTTTATTTTTCGCTGAGAAGTTACTGTTTTATGAAGACGATAATTTTATTTTATTCCTTTTTTTTTAGGCAAGAAGATATAATTTTGGATAACTTGTGATCTTTTCGTAATATTTATGATATAATTTACATAATTTCAATGTAAAAAAGTGCCTTTTTAGTCTGTGAAATTATTAAATGAGTCCTCCTGTTCTAGATAGAACGAAAGGGACTGTCAAACTCTAATTAATTAAAAAAAGCTCTCCTCGTTTTTGAAGTTGGTTAAAATATAACCTGCTTGTGTAGTTGCCCTTTGTGCTCTAAGGCCGCGGTGCCCATAAAAGACAGCACCGTGACCCAGTCTTATAATAGCCTTGTGACAATGTTTTTATAGCGTGGTAAAATCATCAAATGAGTCCTCCCACCCAGGGCAGGGCGGGAGGGACTGTCAGACTCGTACTGACTAAAATCCACGGTGTCTTTCAGGTGGCCAAAGATCGTCTAGCGGCGTTGTGACACTAGCAAATTTTTCTTTATTTTTGTCAATTTTTAAACGTGCTTGTAATAGATCAAAATATAAATTTACTAAAATAGAATTTTGTATGATTTATACAGCAATAACGGTTATGACTTGCGGCGTTGCAGTAAAATGGTTACAAATGGGAATTATTTTGCATATGAACGTACCTAGATGTAAAAAGGTTTAAACTTATTTTAATATTTTTACTATTATCAACGCTTGATTTGCAAATCGTTGTTTTCTTTTGGAAAGGCAAACCCGAATTTCGGAAAGAACCGATATATTTTTTTAAACTTTGTAATATCGCTTAATATTCCATGACTAGCTAACGCGTCCCTTAACCGAAAAGTTGTTTTTGCAAACCGAAAAATACATACTTCAAGAACGCGAGTAAAAAAAAACATCCCCAATTTCCTGTTTCGATTTTCACCACTTTGTCAACGAAAATAATCTGTATATTAAAAATGGCTTATTTTTTTTATGGCAGTTCTTCTGCCTTACTTCTTTCATAAAACGAAGTATCTATAAGCGTCTCTATCAAAGATCTAGAAAAATCTACAGCCATTTCCTATTTTGTGATCTAAAGAAATTCGCACATTTATTTTCTCCATTTCTGAAAAGCATCTGCAACAACTCAAGCACATTTAGAAAACACGGCATCGTCTTACTGCTCACATTTTCCAACAATTTTAAAGTATTATAAAAACCATCTGTAGCGTACTTCAATGAAATAGAAAACTTCACACACTTTTAGTGGACTAAAAATGGTCTGGCTAAAGTACTCCTAAAGTTTATGTAAAGCTGTGTTATATTCCAGAAGTTTTAGTAAGTTAAGTCTATTATGAAGGATATCTTTAGAAATAATGAATCTTTTATGGAAATTATAAGGTAGGTATGTACCTAGGCGATTCTTTCGAAACGAGGCGTAAGACAGGGAGATGTGATATATCTCCGAAACTGTTTACTACCACTTTGGAAAACGTCTTCAAGCTCCTGGAATGGCAAGGACTCGCCATCAATATTAATGGCGAGTACATCACTCACCTTCGATTTGCCGACGATATTGTTGTCATAGCAAAATCGATGGAAGATCTCAGCACGATGCTCGGCGACCTCAATAGAGTTTCCCAACAGGTGGGTCCTAAAATGAATATGGACGAGACAAAGGCAATGTGTAATGGCAATGTTGTGCCCACCCCATTGTTACTAGAAGTTTCAGCTCAGTATAGTCCAACGAGCTATGGAGAAGGCTATGCTCGAAGTCTCTCTGCGCGATCGACTCATTAATGAGGAGATTCGTAGACGAACCAAAGTTATCGACATAGCCCAACGAATAAGGAAGTTGAAATGGCAAGGGGCAGTCCATAAAGCACGCAGAACTGATGGCCGATGGGGCCATAAGGTTCTCGAATGGAGACCACGCACCGGCAAGCACAGCGTGGGACGTCCACCCACTAGGTGGGCAGACGATCGCGATCTTATGAAGGCCACAGGACCACGCTGGACGCAGGCCGCTCACAACCGATACTACTGGAAGTCTACAGGGGAGGCTTGCGCTCTATCGTGCGCTTAGATTAGGTATAACAGTATTTATATGTTTAAAATCTAAGTTAGTTTAAATATGGTGGATAGATCAAACCAAAAGGTAGTAAGACCTTTGTGCCTTTCATATTTGAAGAACAAAACATCTTTGTCTCAGGCATTTCACAGTTATCTAGCCCAAAATTCAGGCATTCTTAACCTAAAGGCATGAGACAAAGGCTGTCAGGATAGGCTTAGATTTCATCACAGCTATGTGCCTCCATTGGCATCAAATATTGTGACAAAGATACGGATGCCTAGGGTTGGCATGTTAAAACAAGTGGTGGCACTGTTTAAAAGATTAATGTTTAAAACAGTTTGAATTAAAATGGTGTTTTCTATCCCACGTTTTAATAACTATAAAGGTACTTTTCAAGGCGGATTTACTAATATAACATGAAAAAAAAAATTTAGGAGTCCAAATAGTTTTACACAAAAACATTTGAGTTAATGCTTGCTACAGTTTGGGCCCAGTACGATCCCGATATAACCTGACACCTGGTTTCATACTTGAAAACTGTAAACTGTAGTTTTCAAATGTAGCTCGCGGAATCAAACATTTCTTGGGAATTATTTGTAACTCAGTATTTCTTTTCGGAAAGGCAGAAATCAAGGTAATGAGTTTTATACGTAGTTTTTTTTTAATGCCAGATATCCAATCTCGCCCTGTCATGGTTTTGCTTGTTTTAAAGTCCTACGCTTTTCAGCCCTTGTAATATGTAATATCGAGCCACTAGGTACTATCACGGTAATATAGATATTTATACTGTGGTACTATGTTATATATTTGTATTTATATTATCACTACACTCAGCCTTGGATGATTAAAGATTGGTTGAAGATGAAGAAGCTGTAATCAACAAAAAGAGCCCAGTTTATGTTGATAGGCTACACAATATGCGTGAGGGAGAGGACAACGTCCTCCTCACGACCTAGCCGCCGCGAGAGATACCCACGACAACGGACGTCACGAGGTGTTTTCCGTCTGTCACGGGCGCTGGCATGCGGACGGCGAGTAATAGGTGACTTGCTGTCCGATCATGGACCATGCGAGGGTCGACGGCGCGTCGTGTTCCACGCGCACCTCAAAGAGTTGTCAGCAATATGACGCACCCCCCCTTCGAGGGCCCCAGCCTGCAGAGGTCACGGGACTCATCAGGTATAGGAACGTAAAGGGCTATTGAAGGATATCGTGGATTTTAGTCAGTACAAGTCTGCCAGTCCCTCCCGTCATGCCCTGGGTCTGGAACTCATATAATAATTTTACCACTTAAAAAAAAACTACAAAACATGTTATTTCATTGTTCCAGGATTTGCCTGTTTCCTTTACCGTTTTGAAAGCCGTTTCACATTGGCAAACTGTTAGTGTAGGTACACCTGTGCCCGACCCTTTAGGGATCTAAAGGTATAATATTATTATTGTTACGTACGTACGCATGAGAATTCACAAGTGTTTAATTAGCGTTTTATCACTAACAATACCTTTACTAACTTCAAACGGATTACAAAACTAACTACATATTATTACGTCGATATGAGCCCGATACCATCCATTGCTACCTACGTACCTATGTGGGTGGTGTTTGTTAGCCCACTCGCTACTTAGCATCATCAATCCACGATCGATATTCAAAGTTTAACCGTTCCATTAACAATCCGGCAAGTTGGCCATACTGCCAATATGACGTCACGAATAGGTACACAGCTAACAAACTTCCGAAATAGAATATGGAAAGTGTAGAGGCGATTAGCTCATGTAGTAGTATTTTTTTGTAGTAGCCTAGTTTGTGTCCCTGCTGGGCAAAGGCCTCCCCTTTTTTCTTCCAAACCTCTCTATCCTGGGCAATTTCTATGAAATATTTTTTGATAATCTAACTTACGCATAAATTCGATGTTTTTTTCACGGTCTCGACCGATGCGACAAATTACACCGTGTCGACTTCAAACGACACATAGGTAAGTATATTTGGAATAGTATAGTTGGAATCGGTCGAATCGCGTCGCGCCATGGGTAAAAGAATAATACTGGTGGGTCAATCGGGTCAATGTGACTGGATAAAAATAGGCATCGTTTATTATTAGACTACAAACGACAGCATTGATTGGGGTTGCTTTAATCTGTTTAATTTCTTCAAAAAAAATTCAACTTTATGACAATAGCAGAAAGGTTCCTGTTATAGGTTAATAATAATAATCTCTGATGATACTGAATTTACTTCCGCAAAACTACTATCTACTCCTACCTCAACTTTAAACACTGAAATTGATTGTTATCTGAAGGGCATACCTTCAAAAGAAAAGGGTACAATACTGCCCGTATGGCTAAGCTCGACCCGTAAACCTTTGTGAACGCAAATGCAGCGCCGCTTGTAAAAGGGAAATGTCAAAAACCTGTCAAATCCAGAGGTAACAAAGCCTTTTCGCAACTGAAGTCTTTGGTCTTTATGCAGGCCTTCAAAAGCAAGCTTCGCATCTATAAGTATCCTTACTCTATGCTACCGTTTCCTGAACTTTTACATTGTTTAGTTCACGTTGCAAGATTGAGTCGGTGAGTTTGAACTCGGGGCCTTTTGACATTCTTTGTGATTGTAATTACGGATTTGTTTGTGAAACAAGTTGGGGTTTTTGAGAGAAACAAAAGACTGCTGGACTAAATTGGGAATTTCGGATAAAGAACTTCGAACTGTTCTGATTTTAAATCAGATATTTTCAGATATTGAGAAAAACTTTTACAGTTTTAACTGAATGGTCGTTTTTAGAAGGCTAATGAGAACGTTTGTCGTGATATTTATTTTAAAATGAAATGCCACAGACTCAGAATAGCCATGCCAGAAGTATTAATAAAAATATTAATGGTCTAAAAAAAGTATTAAGCCGGGTTTTCGCAGTAAGAGTTGGCTCGGATCGAGTGCACTCGTACGAGTCAGCTTCGTACGAGTGTACACGGATAGTGGTTTACACACAATAGCGAGTGCACAATAGCGAGAGCACTTTTTCTTATTGTCGCCATATTGTTTACATACAAATGATCCACAGAGTACATTCAAATGATCCGAGTGAGCTCGAAAATTAGAGCAGAGTCCGAGTCTACTCTGATTATACGTTGGCGTCCGAGTGCGCTCGGATTACGTGTTTACATGATACGAGTAGCATCCGAGTAGACATCCGAGTGCACTCGGTCCGAGCCAACTCTTACTGTGAAAACCAGGCTTTAATAAAATGTAAATACTAATGGAGTAAGTAATGACGCGTTCAATTGGTGCGTCTCGACTCGTGCGATATCGCGTCGATTGCCGATTCAAGTCGCACGTATTTGCTTATGGAGCGATGCGCTGCAAACAATAAACAAAAAATGTCGACAGTGACGAGTGGTTACGCGAAGGAATTTCGAACAGAGAATCATATACCTACATATTATGCATCGTCATTAGCACGTACATGCAATTCGAAATCGAGCAGATATGTGAGTGATATCGTCAATACGTGCGACTCCAAAAGCAAACACTAGCGATAGTCCATAATTATACATATTTTGTTTGACCGGACTTTTGTGCGATATCTGACCGATATGATGCAAAACTGCTGCATGCTGTGATTTGTCTATTGAGGCAATCAGCTCAGCCGCTTATGCTGTTAGAAAGATAAGACAGTTAACTGACGTCGAAACTGCGCGTTTGGTTTACTTCAGCTACTTTCACAGCATTATGTCTTATGGTATTCTACTGTGGGGCCGGGCAGCTGACATTGAATCCATTTTTGTTTTGCAAAAGAGAGCCGTCAGAGCAATTTACAAACTATATAATTTACAAAAATATAATGTATGTTAGGAAAAATCTTCATCTTTTTAATAAAATAAGCGATAGACATAATTTTAATACTAGAAATAAAGATAAAATTGATCAACCTTATTATAGATTGTCCAAAGTGCAAAAATCTTTTATGGGGTTCTGTGTTAAATGTTATAATAAATTACCTAGCGAAATTTTAACTCTAAATGAAAGAAAGTTTAAAAGTCACATAAAAAATACACATAATAAACAAGCATATTATAAATTAGAAGATTTTATCCAAGATAAAAATGTTTGGAAACATGCCGGTCCTGCTCCATAGTACAATGTAGGGCTTAAGCCGAATCAAGCTGGTTGATATTCGAATGCTCACACATTTCTTATATTTGTAAAATAGCTTTGATTGCAATATTTTGTTAAAATGTGAACACCATGTACCTTTTTGATTTTTTTAATTCTTATTATTTAATTATTATTTTTTAAATTAATTTAGTCTATATTTTCAAGGTACATTGCTTCCACATTATATATTATTTCAAATGGTGTTATAAAAATATTGTAACAGATGTTTAAAAAGAGTAAGTATGGAGTTTCTTGCCCATTCTTCTCCATACAACCTACCTTAGCGAATGGGTGTAGAATCAATCCCATCCCATCCCTTTCCTTAATTTTAATATTCGACGTTTAAAAGTGCCTCACTGATGGCCTATTTAAAATAAATGATTTGACTTTGACTTTGAATCTAATCAGTCAGTCAGTCGACAGTTTTCTTACCATAAAATATTATATTTGATTTATATTTTCCTTTAGTAAATGATAAAATAACGAAGATACAGCGCTATACACAGTAATATCAGTTTTAGTGCGCTAGCATTACGAGCCCTACTTTCTGTTTTCATGCGTTTCATCGATATAGAAAAATAACAAAAAATGTGTTTCTTTATTTCCAATATTTTTCACTACTTCGACGGACTAAATAAATTTCCAATTTATTGATGCTAGAAACTAACCTATTATTGCCAAAAAATAAACACCAACTCACAGCTGTAAGTGACAGGTCTCATTACCCACAAACCGATAATTCAAGTTCAAACTTGCCAGATGGAACGTAAACGTCCACAAACGTCCCCAAAGTCTCCTTTCGTAGCCATTACACACTTTACTTTGGAATTCACTAGCTTTTGCTTATGGCTTCCCTTCTCTTATTTCTCTCACTCAAGGTTTACGTAAAAAAGAAGTTATCAAAACTCATATTCAACAGTAACGATGAGTTAAAAGCAAATGAAATCGGCCATTAAAATAGTTGCTTGATGGCCTAAACCAATGATATTATAAAGAAAGATACGCCATGTTCATACTGAATGTCGTTCAGAATTGTTGCGTGGTTTTTATAGTAATTTAAAACTACGACAGCGATAGATAATGCGGAACCTATTAAGATAGAAAGAGATAGGGATAGTAAAGAGCAACAATTTGTCTTACTTTGTCCTCAACAATTTGTGCGTGCTAGTGCGATATCTACCTCTTTTTATTTATAATATCATTGGCCTAAACCGTCAAGTCAAACAGCGCGTATTTGCCTCCCTGACTTCTTGTAACACACTTCTGGTCCATTTCCCAAAATCAGCGAGAAGCGGAAGATGAAATAGAAGCTGTAAGATTGTTACCTGCCTTCATCAAAAATATGTTTGTGAATGTTGTTTTTTTAATAACCCTAGGAATTTCTCCAGTGTCGTGGGTGAGTTTACAAACATAGAAACTCACATACACAAACACCCAGACCCTGAAGAACTTTGTAGATCATACAAATATTTGTTCCGTGCGGGGATTGAACTTGCGATACGCTGCGAATCAGTCGAACGCTCAGTCACTGCGCCAACCATGTCCTAAATGATTCTTTACTATGTGATACCAAACCCTGTTGCCCTGGCATCTGGAGGCGACGGTCCTCCAGTGCATCTACGAGTGGCGCATGGAGGCGCCTCGCTGACTCGCTCGACGGGGCCCCCCTTTAGAGGGCCAGAGCCTGCCGGGGTCGCGGACTTATGATTTATAGTGATCCCGGTACGTAAAGGTCTATTGAAGGACATCGTGGATTTTAGTTAGTACGAGTCTGAAAGTCCCTCTTCTGTAGGACTCTTTTGATGATTTTACAACGATTAAAAAAGCCAAACCCTTTGCAATAAACAAACATATTTTCTCACAAATTCACTTTCGCATGTACAGTATTAGTTAGTTTAGAATTCATTACGACTCTTACTGTTGGCAATGTTTTCCTTGCACGCTTGTCAGTCTGGTTTATTGTCAGGCTGTGGCGATAAATTGTATTGCAAAATATAGCTGTAGTTGTATTTAGGTCACTTTACACTTTATTGATATTAGGTAGGGTAAATAAGTAATAGGGTAGTTTCCAGGGTCAAAATAATTACATTCTATTTAGTCCGTATTTTAGATTATAAAAAAATATTGGACACGTACTTATTTTTTCTTTTTTCGATTAAATAAAAGATAACAAAGATAATAGCCTATTTAAGTTACCTGTGACGTCACCCTGCGCGAAAAATGCCACGCATCGTGACGTCACACGTAACTTTAATAGGCTATATCTTTGTCATTTTTGGTCTAATTTACAAATAAAAAAATACGTGTCCCTTATTTTTGAATAATCTAAAAGACCGACTAATTACATTTTTTAAGGCAACTAGCCTATTGCCGATCTTTTTTACGTTATACATAGACTTTTTCCACATTTTTTTTTTATTAATAATATTTTTTTTTTTTTTTTGGAGCTCGTGGCTAAATAATTACAGCCGCACAGGCCGATCTTTCGGTTCCGAGCTTGCAAAGGTTGTTCTCTGGATCGGTGACCACCTGTCATAGCGAGTGCCCTCCGTGCCTAGGAAAGGACATAAAGCCGTTGGTGTCGACTGTCATTTGTGGATCAAATTGACAGTCGTTACTTTGAGTAAGAAGCTCTAAATTCTAACAACCAGACTTACATGGGGTATATTACCCGGCCAGTTACTGGGTTGTGGAGGTCCGACAGGCAGTCACTCCAGTGAACTCGCCATACTCTCCTATTTCTTTATTCTTGGTCTAGATACAGAATGGTAACGAGAGCAGTGCACTTTTTTTCACTTAAAAAAAAGTTCTAAAGTCTGAACTAAAGTCTGACTCGTATAGTATTCTTTGTATGTAATTATAATTTTTATTCTGAAAACAGCATTACGATTGTCGTTTGTTACCAGTGGGAAACATCAGGATTTTTTTCCCGTCCGTCACCGTTGAATTTTCCCATTCGCGAATAATGGTGACACAGATGAATAGTCGAAATCAAATCACTGAAATGAAACCTTTCTAAGTACTCCACAAGAAAACAAATGAACCTACGTACCTGCTCCGTACCTCATTCCGTACAATAAAATGACACACTTTAGAAAGTTCACACACCATTAAGTAAAGCCCGTAAAGCTTGTGTATAACATATAAATAAAAGTAAAAAACAAAACACACTCCCGATGTTCACAGTCAATAAAAAATAAAACATTAAGCAAGTGGCTCTAAAGTACATTCAAGATTTTGTTACCCGTTGACTATCTATATCTACTCAAATGAGTATCACCTTTACCACAAGGGATATTGAGGCGATTACAGAATGGCTAATGAAAATAGATATAAATTGGTGCAAAGTGAATTTTATGCCGTACGTCATAATTTGTACGGGCGTAAAGTTTTCAACTTTTTGTTATGTTGAATCGGAAATGAAATGCAGACAAAAATTTGAATACTTTTTTCATATTATTTTTGTTATCAAAGTTAATATCTTACCAAATTATTCTTTTAATTAATAAACACTACTTACAAACTAAAAAGACTAAACTTTCAAATTAAAACTTAGTACCTACGGAAAAATAATAAAACAACGAAAAAGATACAATTAAGCGTCAAAGTACTCGTACTCCTCTTGCTGTCAGCCGGGAACGTGCCCAGTTTGCCTGGCATATTGTAAAAAAAAATCCGTGTGTTTATTTATTCTTTCGGAAATCAAACCGTGAACGCATTATACCCGCGGTGGAACACGTTAGGTGGTCACAAAGTAAAAAAATAAATAATGAACCGCGGTCCTACTTCCGTCGGCTTCCCAAGCCTAATGAGTATTAACTTCATGGGTAATGGGTATATTTTGAACATGTCGTTTTAATGTTAAACCCCTAGGGATAACTTTCCTTTTAAAAACATGCTTGCTTAATTACTGTAGTAGTTGTTTGTCAATCCATACTAGTATTATAAAGCTAAAGAGTTTGTTTTGGTTGAACGTGCTAATCTCCGGAACTGCTGGTTCGAATTGCAAAATTATTTTTGTGTTGGATAGTCCATTCAACGAAGAACTCTATAGGCTATAAAACATTACGCTACAATCAAAAGGAGATGAGCAGTGAGTGAAACCATAGGGAACAGATATTGATAAAATATTTACGAACCCAGCAAAGCGCAAGTCGTATTTTCGGTTGAAGACCAAAAATTCGAAGACACGTGATACAGTCTATTCCCTCTCATAGAGAGAAGGCTTGTGTCCCAACATCAGCGATTGGATTGCTGAGCTACGTGTCGCGGGTTCGATTCCCGCACGGAGCAAATATTTGTATGATCTACGAGTAGTTGTCCGGGTTTGAGCGGTTGTGTATGTGAGTTTCTATGTTTGTAAACGCACCCACGACGACGACAAATAAGTAATAATAATAATATTCAAAAACTATCACACAACGCCATCTATTCCGAAACTAAGCAGAGCTTTTATTATGGGTACTAGACAACTGATGAACACACTTATATATTTCTAAATATATACATAATTATTACAGACAAATTACACCCAGACACAGAACAAATAATCGTGCTCATCACACAAACATTTTTCCTGGGTGGGAATCGAATCCGCGACTTCCGGCATAGCACTCAGGGTCACTAACCACGAGACCAACAGGCCAGTCGACAAGTGGGGCAAAGGTTAAAAAATATAGGCTGATTAAGCGTATCCCAAGGCGGCCTTCTATACAACAATAAAGTCTAAACATCACCTCTCAGACCTAATAAACTCTCCCACAAATCCGGGTGAAAAAAAGATTCACTCCACATAACAACATTGGCCTCCCACAAATTCAATTTACGCAACGAAAATAAACTAGTAACAAGAGTTTATAGACCTCCATTACTCGTCATAAGTCCGACCTAGATTACTTGGCTATAACCTATGAATCATCATCTGTCTAGACCTTTTTAAGGGTTCCGTACTCTAAACGTAAGCGTCCACAGGTCCGCATCGCACGTATCGGACTAATCGTACGTAACGGATTTTAGTTTGCCTCGTATTAAAACTCATACAACAGCGTCCACTAATCCGCATCGTACGGACGGCTCATCGGCAATACATGCGATGCGTACCGATAGTGGATGCACGCTTACTGAACCATTTGTTCTTTTTTTTCTTACATTTCTCTTCTGCTAATAAACAAGCAACAACAAATTCTGCATCGCTTTCCTCCTTTCTCACAGACACTTTCCGAACGTACATACGATCACTAAAAAAGTCCAATGAAGGCCCTTTACATTCCAGGGTCATGGTAATTTCCCTGACCCCGCTGCCTCTTTGCCATTTTGAGAATTAGGCGTTTAGAGAATTTGCCATTTTGAGAACTTGTCCTTGCGACTGGGTTGCTATTTTGCGAATTGACCGGGTTGGTAGCTGTCACATGACTTCAAATTTCGTTCAAGGACATGCCGGTTTCTTCTCAATGTTTTCTACCACCGTTTTGAGAGCAGTGGTAATACTCGTAAAATAAATTACCCAAAGTAATGCGCCTGACTAGGTTCGAACTGACTTACAACTCGTAAGTCTAGGCGAATTCCACTGGACTATCACTGCTCCTCAAACTCAATTTCGACTAAATATCGTCACCCATCTCTACTCTGACTTTGACAAGTTCGCCCTAACCTTGGACATTGATCCAAACGGCTGCTATCACTTAGCTCGTAACTAAACTATTACAATCTCTCGAGACATCACTCTACGCTAGACAGACATATCTCGCGAATGCCAGACGAGATCAATATGTAGCATTTGTAAAATGTAGTTTTTTCTCTGGTGTGAGTCTGAAATAAATGGCGGGCTTTAGCATCCCCTTATCCCTAGGTTGGTGAAGCAAGATGGCATAGTGAAGAGAAACTGGATACGAATAAGTAATTTTAAGTCATGCGTGGTTTTATGAGACCTATATTTACTGCTGACTTTGTCTGGATGGCATTCAATTTTTATAGGACTGTCCTAAAAATGGAGTGTTATATTTCTATGGTTCGTCTATGTTCAGTCTGTCTCAGCGCCTTCATTGATTTGCGGATGTTATCGACTTGTATTTCGACTTGTTATCGATATCATTTTTTTCCTTTTCAAGTTTACTGTGATAACGAGTCGCAAAACAAGTCGATGACATATGTCTTTGATTTAGTGCTGCCTTATTTTGAATACTTTTTCGTTTTAATGATTTTTTAGACGAGACTAGTATGTTTGAGAGTATTTTTTTATTTGACCGCATCTCCCCTGATGGTAAGCGAAGATGCGGTCGACGGTGATGCACGCTTACTTAGAAGTAACCTATTGACTGTCTCGGGACTTATCTCATTACCTGAAAATAAAGGGCTATTGAAGGACACCGTGGATTTTAGTCAGTACAAGTCTGACAGTTCCTCCCGCTTGCCCGGGGTGGGAGGACTCATTTGATGATTTTACAACGTTAAAAAAAAAGCTGTCAGGAAATACTGACCGCGGCAAGGAATTCCACTCCCTCGATGGTTTAAGTACAGTCGAACTCCAAATTCCTGGGTCAATTTCTGAAAGCAATAGCCTGACGCTTCGCTGTGACTTACGACCTTTTATTATAAGTTGTTTTAATACTATACAAATCAAAGGAACTTACGGTATACTTCATAATTTCAACCTTTTCCTACAAGTAATGCTGGCGCAGTGGTTAACGTGCTCGGATATTTCCAGCACTGCTGGCGAAGGATCGATTCTCACTTTTTTCTAATTACTTTTATTTTATTTAATAATTTTAAATAGTTGCGATATTCTTTTTGTTATTTTTCATGCATTTTTTTGTAGAAATTTGATAAATAAAATTGGTTTTTTTTAGTAATTACTAATACTAGTCATTAATGTTGTGTGTCGACCGTTATCATCATAATTATAAGTATAATAAAGTTTTGTTGGTAGATCAGGGAAATAAAACAAAAGTTACAAAAGTAAATTATTTCGATTTGTGAGGTAGACATAACTATGTTAGTTCGTTTCGAGTCTCATTATAGAACGTTGTTGATTCCTGGATATTTTGTGTGACGATTGTTTACATCTATGTTACGCTGTTTTAATGTTATTGTTTTGTAGTGAAATATTAACAGTGGAAATAATATAATCACTGAGGTTGAATATTATAGCCGTGCATAAATATGGATGAAACAATACAAATATCAAATTAAACCGGACTAAGTGTGAGTATTAATATTTAATTTTTAAGTGTTTCACATGTTAATATCTTATTTATTAGTTAAGATTCCCTACAATAGGTTTGTTTAAAAGATAGTTAAACGTGTTATTTACTTATAGTTTTTACTTTTAGTAAAATAAATTATCAGTTGTATTTTGCATAAAGATAATAATAGTATTCCATGTTTTGTTCTAGTGAAATACTGTGAGTCCTGTGGAAGTGGATATGAGATATAAGGAACGGTCGAGACCAAAGTCCAACACCGACGGTTGTCAGACATCATAATAAAATTATGGTGAATGAATATGAAGGAAATGGCTTCCCCCAATGAGTAACTAATTCAACACGAAATGAATAACCGTTCAGTTTCACCGTGCACTCAAGACAGAAAACTTCACCAATCAGCCAAAAACCCTTTTGTTTTATAGAAATAAAAGAAACGTTTAAAAGCACGACCATATTTTTAATACTTATGGCTTTTGTTGTATTCATTCTTAGTTAGCGAAAACATCATTTTATTCACAGTTCTTATTAATTTAGGGCTTAGATTTGAGGCTAAGTTTCAATCATTCTTTTCATAAAGGAAATGAAAATTAAACTGATGTCCTCAATAGGGTATATTTATGGAGAGCGGTTATTTTTTTATGGTTAAGAAAATAATAATAAAATTAATTTTTCAGATATAGAACATATTTCGATATTATTATTTTTTTTGCTAAATCGCACCTAGTGGAACGCAAAAAGCTTGATTTCATAGAAAAAAAATTTTGGGAACCGCAGCCCCGGAACGCAAAGAGCAACTGGCCCTTTGCGTTCCAGGACCGTGGTGCCTTCACAATCATAGCTGTAGCAGTATTTTTTATGTAGTGATAATGTTATTTATTTGCGTGCTTCTATTTCAGTAAAAGAACATTCATCCTTAAATACTCAACTTTTTTTAAACAACCTGTTTCTGGACCGTGGCCCTGGAACGCAAAGGGCAACTAGCGTTTTGCGTTCCAGGACCGAAGTGCCATGAGACGTTTGTTTGAAATAGTAACAAGGCACCGCGGCCTTGGAACGCATAGAGAAATTGGCCTGCTGAATTATTACTATTTCAAATGGCTTTATTATATAGTCATATCTTTAATATTTCTTTTGTTAACATATAGACAAAATTACACATTAATTTTTTTATGGGATAACATACTAAAATGGCCGCACTTTATAAAATAAACCCTATAATTTCTTAAATATAATTAAACGTAATTTAGTCTTATAATCAGCTAATTAAATTGGATAATATTGTTTTATCTTCACTTCTAATTTTTTAATTGACTTATTTTATTACTGATAGCTGTTGGGCTAAGTGGAGCTATATCTATGAGATCTGAGTCTTATAATGTGTTTAGCTATTGTTTAGTTTTTTTTTGAAATCATGATCTTATTAATCAATGTCTTGTTAGTTATTCATGTTAATTTACAATTTGTCATGCTTATTATTTATTTAAAAAAAGTTAAATATTAGTTTAATGTTTTTTTTTGGTCTTGGTGGAAATAAAAAAAGTCATGCTGAATTAAAATGTTTATTTTGTTTTATTTATTTATGTAATTAACAAACTTATAAATTATATTTTTGATATCACATTCATACGAATCTGACAATCCCTCAGTCAACAGTCAACTCATTTGATGAACTTCAACATGACATTGCAAAAATATTCGTTCTTTACTCAATATTGATATTCGCCGGCATTATGAGAATACTTAAATATATCGCTATCTATATAATCACACGTCACTAACCAACAACCACAATCTAACGACAACTTGATTTCGATCAAGTTAAATATTCCTAAAACTTGATCTACCTCACAGAAATTGTGAACAAGCGATTATTTATAATCATATTTCTGTCCCATTACAATATTTAACAATTGAGTAAAACTTACAAAAAGAATATCACTGCGAGGGGATCGAACTCGTGCCTTGCTGTTCACCGCATATTATGTAGTGGAACGCTTAACCATTAGGCCAACTGAACAAGTATTATATGTGTTGAAATTATGAATCCTATACAATCAGAAGTTAATGATGAATGTGTTTCTTAAAAATAGAAGGTCGTAAGTCAAACAAAACGTCAAGCTATTTCCTTAAAAGTGTGTTTGACCACTTTTGAACCGCTACTGTACATTTAGGAAACGAAATTAGGGTGCTGGTCTTACACGCGCCCATGCAGAGTAGGTACTTGACACCTGTCCCTTTTTGAAGGACATTGTTACTATTAAGGCCAGTGTTAATTACACGGCTTACATTCATTTATTGATACTAATTAATACCTACTCAAATCAAACAAAGGTGTCTACGTATGTACATACGTATTAACAAAGCCCTTGATGATTTTGTGGTAGAAAGTGCTAGTGGGAATAGTGATTCCCACTATAGTTGGTGCCAGTTAAGATGGCAATAGCGGACATTGACCCCTACCTAATAAGTCCTCGTATAACGACATACGCTCAGAATTAGCACTTTTATAAAATACCGAATAAATTAGTAAGTATATTGTAAGGATATAAGTATCTAAGTATTCATAAGATATCAAAATGGTAAAAATATTTCACCTATACCTACGATTTTATATTATTTTTATATTTAAGACTGACAAGTAAACAGTATCATTTCACAGAAAAATGCTAATTCTGATCTTATGTCATTATACGAGGACTTATTAGGTAAAGGTCAATGACCGCTATTGCCATCTTAACTGGCACCAACTATAGTTCTACCATTTTGTTCTAACTAATAACGAAGAGCTAGTGGGAAAAAAGTTCCCATTAGTTCTATCGTAGAACTGTTCAGTAGAACTAGTGGGAACAAACCCTATTGGTGAGCATAAAGTCCTCGATTTAATTCCATATCGGAAATAATTGTCAGACGACAGAGTGCGCTGCCCGCATGATGTTCGGTACTTTTTATGCCACGACAAGAACATCTTACTGGGATATAATGTATGTGTTAATTCAGATTATGAACTATTTGTGTTACTAATATAAAACAAATCCATTTTATAGTTTTTGTCTGAATGACTAACATACATTTAATTTTGTCCCTCCATATCCTCACATACTTACGACTTTATAACTACAGAACCAAGATTTTTTTCTTAATGTCTGTAACATCATTTGTTACCTACATAATGTCTACAAAAGATTTATGTTTCAAGATACCTACCGTTTCTTTTACGTGGTAAAATCATAAAATGAGACCTCCCGAACCCAGAGCAGGACGTGAGGGACTGTCAGATTTGTACTGACTAAAATCCACAGTGATGCTTCAACAGCCTTTTACGTTCCGGAGCCACGGTCACCTAATATCGCAAGCCCGCGATGCTGGCAGGCTTTTAGATAAGATACCTTAGTAATAAGATACCTATCCTAAAATAGACAACCTTTCCATAATAACAAACTAAAACCCAATTATTTTACAGTAAGAAGCTGTAATTTGCCTCGTTTATGTAAAATGGTCATTTCCTTCATAATGATAAGGTGTTTCAGCAGCTTTAATTACCACTGAAATTACATGAAACCTCTGCTTCTTGAAACGTTATACCAGGTATGTTTACAAAGGCACTTAACCAGAGACATAATATGGAGCAATAGAAATATTGTATAGTTAGAGGAGCTCGTTGCTAAATAATTACAGCCGCACAGGCCGATCTTCCGGGTTAAGCCGCGCTTGCCAAGGTTGGTCTGTAGATGGGTGACCATCTGTCATAGCGAGTTTCCTCCGTGGCTCGGAAAGCAAGTAAAAGCAACGGCTTTTACTTGCTTTCCGAGCAACGGGTCCCAGCTGTCATTTGTAAGTCTTTGACAGTCGTTACTGTTAGTCAGAAGTTCTAAAGTCTGACAACCAGTCTTACCATGGGGTATCGTATTACCCAGTTAGTGGGTTGTGGAGGTCCGACAGGCAGTCGCTCCATGTAAAATACTGATATTCAACTGAATCTGGTTTGACTGGAAGCCGACCCCAATATAGTTGGGAAAAGGCTATGCAGATGATGATGAGAAATATTGTTAGTTAAAAATACCCCAAAGATACTGATTTTAACTTGTTGGCTTATCCTTCCTTATCTGTCCTCAAAATTGTTGATATTGTTACACGTTACGCAAACATAATCCCTAAAAAGAATCGAACTTATTCCTTTTAAGGCCTATCCTAAATAAGCGCTTATAAAAAGGCTGAGGCTACATGAATATTAACAAAACCCTTTTCTCCAGTGAGTGTGTTCATCGGATTATAATATTAATATGTTATTTGTATAAAAGGAATTGTTGAATGAAATGTACCTAGTCTATATTTAGACTTACTTAATAGTATGATTCAAGTATAAGCTTGATAATTTAAGCTTGTTTTCATTAAAGTTTTCGTCTCGTTCACTTCACGTGTTATAGCTTAAGGTTTCAAACTATGTTTGTGTATTAAAACTGAGCTTTAAACTTAAGCCCTCTTAATAATAAAACGAGAAGTAAAGTTAACGGAAAACACAGCGTAGGCAGGCCTCCCACTAGGTGGACCGACGACATCGTGAGGGTCGCGGGCAGCCGATGGATGCAAGTGGCGAATTGTCGTTCGGCGTGGCGGTCTAAGGGGGAGGCCTACGTTCAGCAGTGGACGTCCTCCGGCTGATGATGATGATGAAATAAAGTTAGGCCAAGGTTTAAAAATGTATGGTTCATTCGAAGATACTCGTATATCCTGGTTATAACTTTATTCCACGTTTATTAATAAAGAGGAAAGTGTTTTTCGTATGACACTTTAACAAAAGGACGATTTTTCAATAAAATAATAATGTGACGTCTGACTTTTCCTAGTAGTTGCTTGCGAAACTGATGAGCAACGACGAGACCCAAAAAGGGCCAGTGCTTGCCGGGGTCGCGGGACCAACGAATACCGTGATCCCGAAACACAAGGGGCTATTGAAGATTGAAGGACACTGTGGATTTTAGTCAGTACAAGTCTGACAGTCCCTCCTGCCTTGGGTGGGAGGAGTCATTTGATGATATTACCACGCTAAAAAAGAGTTTTAGTATAAACTAGCTGTGCCCGCGACTTCGTTCGCGTGGATGTCGGAATTTAACAATGTTTTCTTAGTGCGAAGCCCTTAATTTTCGCCTTGTTTTTTAATAATTCATAATCGTTTTCATATGAACCCTATTATTATTAGAATTTATTTAGATTTTTCAAGAATATTTGACCTGTTTGTGATATACGCCCTCTGTCGTTCAAAGCCCACCTAGCAGCGTTCATAACACCCATTGCATGCAGCTCCATCCCGCTCCATCCCACTCCATCCCACTTTATCCCACTCCATACCACTCCATACCACTCCATCCCACTCCATCCCACTCCATACCACTCCATCCCACTCCATACCACTCCATCCCACTCCATCCCACTCCATACCACTCCATCCCACTCCATCCCACTCCATCCCACTCCATCCCACTCCATCGCACTCCATCCCACTCCATCCCACTACATCCCACTCCATACCACTCCATCCCAGTCCATCCCACTTTATCCCACTACATCCCACTCCATACCACTCCATACCACTCCATCGCACTCCATCCCACTCGAACCCACTCCATCCCACTCCATCCCACGCCATCCCGCTCCATCCCTCTCTATCCCGCTCCATCGCGCTCCATCCCACTACATCCCACTCCATACCACTACAGCCCACTCCATCCCACTCCATCCCACTTTATCCCACTACATCCCACTCCATACCACTCCATACCACTCCATCGCACTCCATCCCACTCGAACCCACTCCATCCCGCTCTATCCCGCTCCATCCCGCTCCATCCCACTACATCCCACTCCATCCCAATCCATCCCACTCCATCCCGCTCCATCCCGCTCCATCCCGCTCCATCCCACTACAGCCCACTCCATCCCACTCCATCCCACTCCATCCCACTTCATCCCACTACATCCCACTCCATACCACTCCATACCACTCCATCGCACTCCATCCCACTCGAACCCACTCCATCCCACTCCATCCCGCTCAGATCCCGCTCCATCCCGCTCTATCCCGCTCCATCCCGCTCCATCCCACTACATCCCACTCCATCCCAATCCATCCCACTCCATCCCGCTCCATCCCGCTCCATCCCGCTCCATCCCACTACAGCCCACTCCATCCCACTCCATCCCATTTCATTCCACTCCATCCCACTACATCCCACTCCATACCACTCCATCCCACTGAGTCCCACTCCATCCCGCTCCATCCCACTACATCCCAATTTATCCCACTCCAAACCACTCCATTCCAGTCCACACCATATTTGAATATGTAGTTTTTCTATTCCAAGCTAGATCGCGCTACTGAACTGCGCGTCTCGGTGTAAACTGACCGTAATTTTACTTCTGGTACACTTTAAATTCAAATATCTTTTGTTAGACTGATCCGATTTCAATGAAACAAAAACTAAATGTTACTTCAAGTTACGGTCAGTCGTTGTGTATTAAAGTTGTCTACATAGCTTTCGTAGATTTTACGTGATGCCCGAACAAATAAACATACAAACAGACAAACAGACATACAGACAAACAGACAAAAATTCTAAAAATGCTAGAAATGGGTTCTATTGGTTGTCCTTTAACACGCTGGCTATATTTTTTTAGTTTTTATTTAATGTACAAAAAATATTTTTCTACAGTTTTATTATAATTATTATATTATTATTATGTATAGATTATTTATAATTCATTAAATAAATGCTATATATGATAGTCACATCAGCGTCAAACGTCCATAAGAAAAAAAAATATGGCCGCTAAGGGTCATTTACCACACGATTTGTTTATTTTCTTAATTAAACATTAACATAAATATCCGTTTGAACGTTTTATTAGACTTTTTATGGCAACATTGTAATTACGAGAGATCCTCATTAAACATATGTCTTGTTTTATTAGAATGGTGGTTTGGTCTATGGACACATGTTATAAAAAAGTTTCCAATAATGTAATGTGTGAATTGTGCTGTAAACTCAGTTCTAACAAACTTTAATTATGTTAACACTTTGTGGAATTTACCTTATTAATGAAGGAGGAGAAATTAGGGTTGCGTACGGGAGGAAGAGTTTTTATCTTCGACTAGCTGACGTGACAAACTTCGTACCGCGTCAGTTTTTTTTTTTTTTAATCATTAACAATTAAAAACGGGCTGGCCTATTTCTTGGCCAAAGAATTTTATCATTGGCATCCAATGTGACGTCCTCGCGACGTCCGTTGCCGTGGGCGTCTCCCTCGGCGGCTGGGTCGTGAGGTGGACGCTGTCGTCTTCCTTACATCCATGAAGATATGATCATCTACATAATTTTACTTTACATACTGAGTTCCCTCCTTGTTTCGGAGAGCACGTTAAGTTGTTGACTCCCACTTTCAGCGGCCGCGGTCCGAAAATCTGAAAAACAGTCTTTCTATCAATAGGTACTACTCAGTTACTGAGTTGTTGAGATTAGATAGATAGTCCATCATCATCGTCAGCCTAAAATGTTACCACAGCTAGGACACAGCTAGGCCTCCTCTCTGTGAGAGGGAGTGGGCCATAATCCACCACACCCCGGCCCAGTGCGGGTTGGTATATATCACACGTCATGAATTTGATGGTTCTAGGACATTACGGTTTCCTCACGATGTTTTACACCGTTTTGAGAGCAGTGGTGATGAAATAAACTACACAAAGTAATGTGCCAGGCTCCGTTTGAACCTCCGATATACGTAACTACTAACGACGACTCATAAGTCGGTGATACCACTGGGCCACCACTGCTCTCCAAGACAGTCGCTTCATGTAAAATACTGATACCCAACTGTATTGTGTTAGATTGGAAGCTGACCTTTAAAGCTAGAAGTAAGTTAGGCCAACGAATGGACTTTTCTACATACTTTTGTCAATAAAACATGATTCTTCCCTTTTCATTTTTGTCCAGTTCAATAAAATCTAAACTTTCTCAAACTTGTCTTGAACTTTATTCCTGTATTAAATGGTTAAACAAAGTTTAAAATTATTTTAACTAGTTGGATAATACTTGTTCTACGTAGGTACGTGTTTAAAAGTTCTAGCAATGCTATTCAAGTCGTGTTGGCTTTCAGTTGGAAGTTTTCTCTAGTTCGTCTAGAAATGAAAAGTTTTTATTAAATACGACTTTTGTCGAGGGATATATTTTTTTTGCTTGAAATATTGAAATTCCTACTAGACGTGCCTGACATACGTTAGCGCTACAATCATCCGAAATCAATTTAATAAACAAGCTTCCTAAAACCAGATCGTAATTAGGTTATGAGGAAAAAATTAAATTACATGTTTGAGTGACATAAAATAAAAAATACCCAATTTGTAACAATAACAGCGAACATAGTCGGAAGTCTCCAGGGTCGTGTGAGGCTCAAGCACGTGTTGCCAGAATCAGATAATTTAGCAAAGGTTTGAATTGAATAATCAGGATTTTGATTTGAGAATCGGGAAACTGGAATAGTTACAAAAAACAAGAAAAAAACATTGCAATTAGAAGATTGTTTATGTCTAAGAAAAGGTGGAAATTATAAAACTAATAAATTCTTTACGTAGTAAAAGCTCACTTCTTCGTTTTTATACAAAATAATCGAATAAAAACAGTAAAAAGAGGTAAGTGAAAATCTGTAACATTCAAGGTCCCGATTAGGAAAAATCTTGACGTTTCGCAGAAATCGGGCAACACTAGACCCGGGGCCCTAAATCTTGAGGAAAAATACCTTTTGTTTGCGATTGGAACCCATAACTTCTCCAATGTGGTCATCACATATTATTTGTCAGCAATTTTGTACATTTTTATTTATGAATTGCGAATTCTCGACCCTTATTTCATCTGTCGATACAAGTCTGGCAAATTGGTTGGCTAACTTATAATATCGGCCTGCGGGAATATGTAGTTTATATTTATTGATTGGTTTGCTTTACTACTATAGTTATGTTTTACTTAGTGAAGTTTATACATATTCAGGTATTAATTATGAAGAGAAATCTAGGACTGAACCCAAATAGCAGCTGGCCTAAATAATCACGATGAACATAAAAATACATATTATATTTATTTAATTAGCTTATATCCACAGGGTTTATTCTCTAGAGGTTTGAAAGTTATCCCACAGGAACGTCATATAAACGCGAAATATAAAGTATCCTATGTGTTATTCCAGATATTAAACTGACACCCCCTTAATAATAAACGTGCACTAAAGTTACGCCAAGTTAAATCCTTGAAAAATGTATGGTTAATACAAGAATTACCTATCCTAGTTGTAACTTTAGTCCACTTTTATTAATAAGGGGGTTTGTGTACCAAATTTTATCCAAATACTTTCAGTATTTTTGTGTCAAAGAGTAACAAATGTCTATTTCCACAAAGTTTGGTAGGTATTTATAATATTATTGGGATAAGTAAGACTGAGTTTCTCCCGCGGCGTTCCTCACGATATAATCGAAAAATAAATAGAATAGATTTCAAGTGTAGAGTAAAGGGCCATTTAGACGGGGAGAGTTTCACGACTCGAACATACGATAATCGAAGGAATATTAAATATTGTCTTCGTCTAAACATCGCCCGTTGACTTGGGCGATAATCGCCTCGAATAGGAAGATTTCTCGTGTCCATCTAAACAGAACGTCAAAGCAATAATCGCATTTCGAGTTTTTATGACAGACTGTCACTCATGTCACTCATGTTAGCAACTGTCATTGACAGTTGCTAACATGAGTGACATAACAAAACAAAACGGTTCAAACTGATTTGTACGATAATCGTATGAACGAGAAGAAATGTCATACGAGAATGTGTTTAGACGAGTCGAGTTTCTCGTATGCGAGAATCTTCCTTCAATAATTTTGCCGTGTAAACAAACAAAGACATTATCGCCTACGATAATGTCATATGCGAATCTCGTATGATATAATCGTATACGAGATTTTAGTTCTGTAAACAGCTTGATACGATTATGTTATGGCGATTATTGCTTGCGATTATTGCTTAGACATTATCGAACGGAAACGTTCGAGAAACTCTTCCCGTCTAAATGGCGCTTAACACAAAATTTTCAAAGATTAAACATCGGAACTTACCACTTTCAAAATTAGAACACTCTTATTGAGATGTGTAAAAAAAACACAGAGCTCTTTTGAAGGTACTGCCACTTTGCTTACCCTTCTGAGTTTATCGTATCGGGTCTACAACGAATTAAATAATTCATAGTTCATTATGCCTATACAAACAAAGGTTTAGAACGTCTGTTAACCCTATTACATCTACATAAATACTAGGTATCTCGATTTATACTACGAAACCCTTAATAGTGAAGCGTATTTTTCGTAACAGGTAAATAAAACGTACTCGTATCTTATAATACTCTTGGCAGACTGTAACAGTTACGAACTTTCATGAGATAATACATCCATTGTATATCAGTCGCAAGTTTTTCTTTATTCAAACATAAATGACATTTACCTTTGTAACAGTAGAAGGTAATTTGATATTGTTACACTCTGTTATCGTGGTCACAAGCTCTTTCCTTAGCTTCATAGATTCAATACCTTAGCAAGAAAAGCACTCACTGCAAGTAATTCAGTGCAGAGCTGATCATTGATCGAAAAGAGAATAAAATAACAGGCTGTTATTTTGTAACAAGTATTTGGAACTGGAACAGGTAGAACAGATATTTGATTCTAGTTCCAGCTCACTCCTACTTAATAGTCACTAAACTAGATTTGCATGTCTTTAGTCTGGAGCAAAGTACACCTCGGTCTAACTCCATTAGGCCGTGTTTACACTGTGGGAACAAGGATTTAGATCATTAGTTGGGTCTTCACGGTGCTTGGGTTGTGTGAAAATGTGTTTACATTAAGAGAAGTGTGGTTTCACAACTCACATGGCTTTAATGGCCCTGTTTTGTTCTTTGTACTGCTTGATAGGGAGGAAAATTGTCTTTTTTTCTACTCCTCTGCTATTATTTTGTATTGCTATTATTTTGTATTGGGATCTAAGACAGGTTAATAATTACCTGTTTTTTTTCTACTCCTCCGCTGTTATTTTTATTGATTCCGTTATGGGGCCAAGACAGTTTAATAATGATCTCAGAACTTCGTTCAGATTTATTACCCCGGTGCTTTTCAGTAGGTGTCACTGTTTTTCTACGAGCTAAATTACCGAATAACTTACATGGAATTGATCCGGGATAGCTCCTTAAATTATGGCGTAATTTGAATGAATTTGGTTTAAATTTAAAGATATCAGTTTAACCTTTAAAATGGTACCATTTTTATTATTCTTAACTAGTTATTAATAAGTACTCAAGACCGTGCGTAGTACGTGATTCTATAGTTTTTGTAATATAATAGTAATATCAACCAAAACTAAACGCATATCAAGTACAGACGGTGGTGAAACTGTCATTACATCATGACATAAACATTGTAACTATGCGTTTAGGCGTGGGTACAGACTGTTTAAAACGAGCGAGACACAAGTCAGTCGATGACAGGATTCGGAAAAAATGTTGTAAAGATTAAGAAAGTAACAATATGGGATTGCATAAAACTCAATTGCGTTTTATTGAGAATATTACAATTCTGCTGGTAGGTGTATTATTCATCAGGATTTGTATTGGTTTGGAAATAGTGTGTTTAGTTGCAAATACTCGTATCAATGAAAAACTCTCACTATTTTTACGTCATGACATTATTACTTTTATCTACATCATTCCTCACACAATCCATCTATCTTTTCGTTGGCCTTTTCTCAGTCTTATCCATCAACATTCACGCTATTCATCACGCCTGTAGCTTCACATGCTATCATCACGGGTAAGGTGAATCTATTTCAATCTTGACTGGAAATCACTATGATAATATAAAATATGTACGTAAATATTACAGGTAGAACGTTTGATTAGGTAACAGTTATTTTTCTTAAAAAAAACTTTTCCCCACACTAGGGAGTTTTTCTTGTATCGTGGTTGCGTAAAAACATTGAAACTCTACATACACAAAAAAAATTAGTACGAAAGTTTAAAAAAAAATGTGAATGTATAACTAAATTTTATGTCAATATTTCAAGAGTGAGAAGAGCAATGGTGGTTCACTGGTATCAGTCCCGACTTACAAATTGTGGCTTCTCGAACCCAGCGAGGCGCATTACTTTGTGTAGTTTATTTCATCACCAATGCTCTCAAAACGGTGAAGGAAAACATCGTGAGGAAACCGGCATGTCGTTAAACCAAAAATTTGAAGACATGTAACATCCACCAACACGCACTGGGCCCGCATGGTGGAATAAGGGTCACTCCCTCTCGAAGAGAGGAGGCCTGTGTCCCAGCAGTGAGAACATTTATAGGCTGATGATGATTTCAAGCAATTATCTCTTGCTGTGTTCAATATCGAGCAAAAACTAGCAACAAATCACGTTTTTTCTATGGGAGCTCTTAGAATATTTATTTAAGTAGTAGAATATTTATTTGTTATTGTTATAGCGCCAACAGAAGTCCATCATCTGTGAAAATTTCAACTGTCTAACTATCACAGTTCATGAGATACAGTCTGGAGACACACGAAAAGACAGAGAGACAAACTGACAGACGGACAGAGAAGTCTTAGTAATAGGGTCCCGTGAGGTATCACGACATAGATGACTTTCTGATTTTTTAGGTACTCAAAGTACCCTTTGAGTACAGAACCCAAAAAAATCAGAAAGTCGTCTAAAAACGCAAAGATGTAATGTATCTGTCTTTATGTCAAATGTTTATTTATTTTATCGAAGAAGTTTTGTAGTAGTAAGTATACTTACTACAATAAATCAAATACGTGAAATACATGCCATAACATAAAGGAGGCACGAGTATGTTCTACACAATATTTTGTATAAATATATATTATTAGGTATGTAATTTTGAATCTTGAATATAAATAACTTTCCAATATACTGTAATTGATATCACACGCATCGCTGTTTCTATTTACTACAACATAAATAACGCATGGTTGATTTCATTTCAAAAGTTTCATAAAAACGAAATAAATTCATATTAATGTCAATACAGTAATTTTTGTAGTATAACTTTTACCCGAAACTTCACTTGCGTTATTATTGGTATATTATAACTCTTGTAATCTCCGAAACTTTAACAACCTCTAAACAGTTGACCGTGAAACGTAAAGCGAAATTGAAGAAACTTGGTAGATTTTTTTGTGGCAATTTTGAACACATAGGATGTCTTTTATCCTGGTATAACGTTCCTGTAAGATATAATTTATCTACCACACAGACGAAACCGTGGGCAAAAGCTAGGTATCTAAATATATAATAATGTATAACTCTAAGGTGACTGACTGACATAGTGATCTATCAACGCACAGCCAAAACCACTGGACGGATCGGGCTGAAAATTGGCATGCAGGTAGATGTTATGACAATTCTACACCCAAAGGGATAAAATAGGGGACGAAAGTTTGTGTAAAACTTTGTCAATTTTATAAAAATACATTTTTAAGTTACACCATCCACGCGAACGAAGTCGCGCGCACTGCTAGTTGTATAATAAATTGGTTGCAAACTGCCTCTTTATAAGTGTAGATTCAACTATTGATAAATATAAACCTATTAATATAAGCACATAAGTACTATTTGTTCACACAAGCGTACGCTAATTCATATTACCCCAGAATTCTACATAAATATTAATTTAGAACAATTGAGGTATTTATTACACGTAAGTACATACGTAGCAAGTTTGTTTATTTTGACCCACTTAAATTCGTGAACGTATGCCATCAACTGCCTAATTTTATTTCCAATCTATGTTGAAATCGGTTATTATTTACAGAATCTCTATTCTATCAAAATAAGGTATAGGTAGTTTTATTTTTTTACTAATTTTATTTTACTATAACACAAACATAAATCCTAATAATAAACTAATTAAGTATACATATTCAATACGCGAAGCAGTCATGCTAGCTAAGAAGAAGGCGGGCCACGTGAGGGAGAGGACAGCGTCCGCCTCACAGCCCAGCCGCAGTGGTAGACGCCAGTGTTGGGCATTAATCAATTAATTTGTCAATTGTCTTGTTAATTGACTAAAAAAGTAATTGCAATTAAATTAATTACAATTAAATTTAATTGCAATTAAACTTTAATTGCACCTTTCAATTAAATTAATTTGATTAACGTATGTCAATTGTAACTCGCAATTAAAATAATTGCAACTAACTTTTTTAGTTTTTTTTTTAAACAATTAAAACTAACAATTAACTTTATGTATCAAAACGAAATTAGTCTAATCTGTCTTTTATTTGTTGCCAACATGTGTATTACTACAGGAATAGGTGGGGGTGGGGGGGTGCTATGATGACTGATTATGACAGTCCGAGAGTCTGACGGAGTCTGACAGTTTATCAGTCTGACAGTCAGACCGAGTTTGGCAGTTTATCTGCCGGACAGTGTAGATCAGTCTGTCAATCTGATAGAGTCTGACAGTTTATCAGTCTCACACTGCTCATGGGTATATTAAATATTTATATAAACTGGCTGTATATTATACAGCAGCATTTTTTAATTGTTAGTTTTTAATTAAAATTCCCAAAACAATTGAAAATTAATTAATTGTTAATTGTAGTAAACCACAACTAACAATTAATTAATTGTTAATTGTAAAAACCACAACTAACAATTAATTAATTGTTAATTGTAAAAACCACAACTAACAATTAATTAATTGTTAATTGTATTTTTCACAATTACAATTGATTAATTGTTAGTTTTTAATTGTTAATTGAATTAAAATTTGCCCAACACTGCCGCGGCGACGGACGTCAGCAGACGATCTCCGGTCCGGCGGAAAGTAATGGGCGACTCGCTGTCCGACCATAGCCGTCAAAGAGTGTCAGCACGATGACGCCCTTTAGAGGGCCAGAGCCTGCCCAGAACGTAAAGGGCTACTGAAGGACACACATGTTTATCAGTTGTCTAGTACCCATAACACAAGCTCTGCTTAGCTTGGGACTAGATGGCGCTGTGTGATAGTAATTGTGGAATATTTTTAGAAAAAGGTTTATTTTTCAAACCGATTAAGAAAAAAAAGGAAGGTTTATTTTTCACATGCGAAAACGTCATGCCAACAAAATATTATGCCATATTTTGGGGATAAGTGTGGATTCTCCTACAAATGTGATCTCCACTCAAGACCATGTGTATGTCCTTCACAAATAATGGCATGGCTTTCTATGGAGCAAAATCTTGACGAGTTTTGTGCCCACCCATTAATTATGTCGACTTACATTGGTACAGTCGGTAAAAGGGATATCTATTCGAGCAAACATTAATAAATAATGGAAAGAATGACAGAATTTACAGAGATCTATATCAAGATAAGCATGCCAATAATAAATCTGGGGTTTTTCTTTTACTCATGTATCTTGCGGGATAAAATCCGGAACATGGATATTCGGCGAAGAACCAGAGTCACCGACATAGATCATAAAATTTGCAAGTTGAAGTGGCAATGGGCAGGCCACATCGCTCGTAGAACTGACAACCGATGGGGAAGAAAAGTTCTCGAGTGGTGACCACGGACCGGAAAACGCAGCGTAAGCAGGCCTCCCACTAGGTGGACCGACGACATCGTGAGGGTCGCGGGCAGCCGATGGATGCAAGTGGCGAATTGTCATTCGTCGTGGCGGTCTAAGGGTGAGGCCTATGTTCAGCAATGGATGTCCTCCGGCTGATGATGATGATGAAGCATGCGAATAATAAATCTGGGGTTTTCTTTTACTCAAGTATCCTGGCTTACGAGGTTTTCGATATGTGTGATGTGGACTCAATGATCATTGTGCGGATAGTCGTGTCAGCCCACAGCTTAATTGCCAAGATCCTCGACCAACATCTAAGGAGGCTCTCGTTAGGAAGCGGGATCAAGGGCCTGATTCAGAAAGCAGTTCTTCTGGACACGGCGCGCATTGTGAGGAGGTACGGATCTTGTTCCCGATACCAGGTGGGCCAGTATTGATAATGATAAAAGGTTTTTTTTTTAATATTCAATAATGAGGGAAAAGAATGAATAAAGGAATCTCGGGTTGTTTCAACAACATTTAGTAATTCCAATTCACTCAGATCAAGAAACTCATCCACTTTAGGTATCACATTTAGATTCTAAACACACCATTAAAATACAATCAGTGCATTTAAGGCCAACGATTTTGTCTGAAGACTACGTCAAATAGTATAGGGTTGTCAAACAGAGATCGAATCGAATTGAAAATGAAGTACTTTCGGCCATTAACCTTTCAAGAATCGTTCGATTGACATTGAATTATAATGTGATCTTTAGAAGATTGTAATAACAGGTCACCAGTAACAACGTAACAGGTCCTACGTGAAATCCATATCTTACCTAAATCTATCTCAATATAAATGCGAAAGTTTTTGGGGATGAATAGATGGATGTTATTTACTCTCACACACCTATTTATAAAAGGTTCGTGCTCGTGATCTACGTCTAGTCTGACAGACTTGTACTGATTAAAATCCACGGTGACATTTACGTTCCAGGGTCGAGGCTACCTAATGAGTCAGTCCCGCGACCCCGCAGCCCCGCGACTCCTGCAATGTCTTTTTGCTTACTTTTTTTTTGTATTTACGTTCTCAGGTTTCTTGATAATGATTGGGCCGATTTGGAAAATTATTTCTTTGTTTGTAAAGATATTCTCTAAATATAGTTTCATAGCAAACAAGTCAGGATCTTGGAGAAATCAAGGGAACTTTTCAATGAATCATTGGCGATTGATTGTTGCTTTTGCGTATCTATGCATTGTTTATGCAGGATTAATGTAAAAAATCAAAACTATGGGGTGGGGTAGCAAGGATAGCTGGATTATGACCATCAACGTACCACAAATTCAAAAGTAGACGAGCCGGAGCAACGCCTATCGTCTGACTGACTGTTGTTGGCGCCACCACACGACGCATCGGGAACTATACTTACGCGCAGATATGTCTGCGCGTCCGGTTACGTTCCGTAGCCACGCTATAAAACTTTTTTTTTTTTTTTCATAATACCTAATAGTTTTTGCCCAACCCAGTTGCCAACCCTATCGTATTCTAAATGTATGCGTCGAATGTCAAAGCTTTCACTGCAGCAACTGGCTCTAGATTAACTATCTTGTAACTGAAATTGCGCAGTTCAGGTGTAACTGCTTTCAGTGTATCCACTAAGCCCTCAATATTTGACAGAAAACTGAGAGCTGTTAAACGATTTTGAACTTTGTACTTACGTATCTAAGTATTAGATTAGCTCTGCTTTTAAATTGCAATGCAAACAGTTATGATTTTGTACAGTTGGTACTCTAGTTTCAAGTTCTCAACTAATCTAGATACATTGCCGTCAGAATAGTTGAGAATTTCAACCGTGAAATGGATTGACAGATAGAGTATTCATTGGACGTCAACAAGACAGACAGAAACAGGAAAATGGATAAAAATAACTTTGAACAGTTAGGGTCAGCTCAGACCGAGACGTGACGCTGCGCGCACATTTCAATAGAGTTATTCAAAATGTAACTCTATTTTCTACACGAAAAGATACACCTTTCGCAACGCAGCGCGACGTAGCGCGGCGCCGCGCTGCGTTTTAGTAGCGACATAGAACACCTAATAGGTATATTCAAAATCTCACTTTATTTACTACAAGAAAAGATACAAATTTGAAGTATCGCTTCGCGTCGCGTCTCGTTTTGAAGATGTCAAGATAAACAATTTCCGTCTTTTTTTTTTGTCGTATTAACATCATCAAATAAGCCCTCCAGGAACCCATACTGTCAGACTTGCTGTTGATATTATAATATGTATGTAAACGCACCCACAAAATAGGAGATTCGGGTACCGACTCATTGTCTCGAGAGATACCTCAAAGATGAGTTCTGGCCGAAAGGTGTCGTGTACCGGCGTTTTCGAGGCCAGCTGCGCGGCACCAGTCAGCGAAACACGACGCCGCCTCTTCGTGTGCAATAGTCAATAAGTTTAGTTTGTAGGTGATTCATATGTATTAGTTTATTTATAATTATTTTATTAATGGTATGTATTATATATTATGGGCCATAGTCGCCTGAAATAAAGGTATAAATAATAAAATAATAATAAATAATGCGGATTTTTTTTTAGAAAAAAATGTATTTACTTACATTTTAATCGTCAGCTACCCTAAGTTTTTTATTTATTGTGGCAAAATCATCAAATGAGTCCTCCCACCTAGTTCGGGTCGGGAAACAATATAAAACCCACGGTGTACTCCAATAGCCTTTTCCGTTGCAGGGTAACGAGTAACGACAATGCCACGAAGCTGCCCTAGGTGCTAATAGCGTCCTAGTTCTGGGCTTTGTTACATGCAAAGTAATTTTGTATTACCTACATAGATAAAATCATCTGAAATCTCCATCATAATCAAATCTTCCTGAAGTACTTGTCATAAAATCAAACGATACTAAAAATCCAGATAGTAAAAAAAGAAATGAGTCACAATTAAACCGTTTTCCTTAATAGAATTCCGTGTATAAAATAATTTGAGATTGTTATTCCCCGAAGCAAAGGGTCTGACCACAAATTGCCTTCACACAGAAAATAAGATAAAGCCATTATTTCAATTGAGACTAGTTATCGGAATTGCTGGGAGATAATATATTGCACCATCAACTGTGGTATATAAATTAGTGTGCAATAAATGGACTATTTTCGTTGAAAGGTTATTCACAATTGCTTGAGCAACTCAATTCGGGAAATGAAAAAGCTGTATAGAAAAAAATACATCACATGTTTCACCATCATCTTCCTTTTTTTTTTTTTTTTGTTAACGGGAACGGAAAACCTTCAAAAGGGTCCGGTCTTTGGGAATCGGAAAAGACCGCGGTAATGTGGGATTTATACCTCACTAAAACCACCCCGATGTTCACGTATACGGACGTATACGTTGTATGTATGTGTATGTAAGTATGTTTGTTAATCTTTCACGCAACAACCACTGAACGGATTTGGATAAAATTTGGTACACATATAGTTTATAACCTGGATTAACACATAGGATAGTTTTTATCCCGATTTTATGTTCCCGTGGGATAATTTTCGAGTTGTAGCGAGTGAAGCCGCTGGCAACAGCTAGTAGTGTATAAGTTTACAAATAAAATTTCCATTCTCCTCAGAAATAAAGTGTTATTTCTAAAACCTTTATTTTCTTTTAGCAATACTGAGTCTTGAATATCTATATATATAAAAGAACAGGGGTTTTTCTTTTGACTCGACTACAGCCGAAACCGCTAAACGCAGAAACTTGAATTTTGGACAGCATTTGCAGTCTACCATGTAGAGTGGCAATAAGACGGGATTTTGCGAAAATCCTCCTCTAAGGGGGTGAAAAGGGGTGAAAACGTTTGTATGAAAAATCTTATTCCTTGGGTTTATAAACTTGAAACTTACCAAGAATAAGAACACCAGTAAATAAATAAGATTAGCACCACTATTTTTTTAAAACTACCCTCCATTGGTAATCTAGACGATGTTAAAGTTTGTATGCCAAAATCATAACGCGTGAGCTGATGAATTTGAAAATCAGTATTCATATACTAGATATGAATTAATCAAAAAGTCAAAAAAGTCAAAAAAGTCAAAAAGATCTTTATTGTGAGACAGCGGTTTAAAAAAGTTGTTCTAGAGATTATTGTGTTCTTGCACTGCTCCACCATGTCAGGCATACAATAATTGTGATAAAATTGTTAATTGCTAAATTATCAAATAAATTAAATTAAAAATTATTTATTACATTAAATTATCAAATAAATTAAATTAAAAATTATTAATGACATTAAATTATCAATTACATTAATTTGGAATTTATCAATTACATTAAACTTAAAAAAATAATAATTATATTTTGCATCAAAACATAAAAATGGCAGTTTGGATCTAACTGTTTACGAATCTGTCGGACAAAAATTCATGCAGTGTATAATATGGTCTATTCACCAGGAAGTCATTTAATTCTTTCTTAAAGCAAATTATTCTTTCAATTTCCCTTATTTGTTTAGGAAGCTTATTATAAATTCGTGAAGACATTCCGAAGAAACTTTTAGAAGCTGTTTTTGAGGGTATATTTGTTATTTTGTCGGCGTGTCGACGGGAATGAAGACTACCAAACCTTTCCTTATTGGTTTTAACAAATATAGCTATCTCGTAGATGTAGAGGGCAGGAAATGTTAAAATCTTGAGCTTCTTAAAATACGGCCTACAGCTATCGGGGGCACGTATGCCACAAACAGCTCTGAGACATTTCTTTTGTGCCCTAAAAGCGAGTTCTCTGTCTGTAGCATTCCCCCAATAAATCAATCCATATCTGAGCGTAGACGTTACATAGCATAGGCGTGATAGGCGGTTAAAACTGCTGCTTGATTTACAATCCTGGAAAGTCTATATTAATCAAACACGTGTTTTTGGATTTTTCGAAAATCACTCCCCAAGTTGGTGAAAACGGGTATTCAAGTTTTAAGGGGAGGATATTAAACGAAGAATCCTGAATTTTGGATGGTAGTTACAATTTATAATGTAGATGAGCATTATGAAAGGATTTTGCGAAAATCTACCTCTAAGGGGGTGAAAAGGGGTGAAAACCTTTGTATGTAAAATCTTATTTCTTGGGTTTATAAACTTGAACCTTGGTACTAATATGAGTATAAGTAAATAAAAAAGATGGGAATTATTACTTTTTTTAAAACTACCCTCCATTTTTACGTTTTCCGAAAATCACTCCCTAAATTGGTGAAAAGGTATGATAAAGTTTTAAGGGAAGGATTTCACTGCTTGCTTCGATAAACTCAAAACTTGACATATCTCTCAATTGAATAAAGGATGCGTATTTTTATTTATATTTCATAAATCAACCCCTAAAGGGGTGAAAATCGGAAAATCAGTTTGTCTACTACGATCGATTGTTTGTTTGTATTGAGTTTTTAGATTTTCTTATAAGGAGGGTGAGCGGGAATTAAATTCACTGAGTTCGAAATTAGAAACACGCGCAGACGAAGTCGCGGGCAAAGTGCTAGTTTAAACATAAAATGGTTTACGTGTTCTGATGCTGTTTTTAATTTAATCAGGCTTTTAAGGATACTTTTAGACCGAGTGAATATAATTGCAATTTCTTTTAGAATAAACAACTTAGAAAGGTTTTAAAAGAAAATAATTGGTGATGCTAAGGCCTTTAACATGATTGTAGTAAGAAAGGAAGAGTTCTATGGAAGTTGGTGAATAACAGTAGGTAACAAAAATGAATAGGAGCGTTGTATTCTCTCTAATTCAGATATTACGGCAGGCTGTAGGTAGTATAAAGTTTCTGATACTTACAGAATAATAAATAATGCATTACATGGTGGCCATGGTAATAGCGTCTTGAAGCGTGAGTGGTTCCGCTCAGAGAACGAGATGGCCCTAGATGACTTGTATAGCTCTGTCTCTTTCCCACAGCCTAAAGACTCACGCTTTAAGTCATTGTAGGTCACCATCAGCACTTTGAAGGGGCCACATAGAGTCAACAAACTGATCTGATAGGGCCCGGTCAAGGAAATTTCTTAAGAAGTTATCGGAGCGCTGGAACGCAAAGGGTCACTGAAGGTTGTTTTTGATCGGTCAGCTCAGGACTCTGTTGATAATTTCTTTTCTAGAAAAATTTGGGTGAGTCGATACATTGAAAATAAAGTAATTAGGACTCTCTTTCTTATTCATAAATTTGAAGCCTCGTCTTTGCTTCTGGGCTAGATTGAGTCACAGAGCCAACCCATTGAAAATGAAAAAGTGATTTTTTGAGGTAGGATAGGCTGTCGCTAAATGTAAAACCAAGTTGTTTAGGAAAAGTCTAGGCCAATAAAATGTTTTCATAATTGCCGTTTAAGCATAACCGTCTGTTACAAAATCCAAACAATCGTTAAGACTTTAGAGGAAGTTTGAAATCAATAACGAAACGTGACGTTATAGCAACCCACACAATCCAAGTTCAAGTACAATCCACTAAACTTAGTTCACAATCACACGATTACAATGCGAAATCACGTCGTTTCGCCTTTTACTACAAAATGCCGCAGTTATGTAAAACGCCTAGCCGTTTCTGCAGCGTCCGAATTAAAATTCTGCCTGCGACATAGATGTAATTTTTTTTTTAAAGTATCTGGGTTGCTTGCTTGCCGTTTTTTTAATATCCTAAATGTAGCAAACGGCAACAATTGTTACGTTTACTGTGTTCTGTAAAAATTTATGACGTATTACTGAGTTGCAGTTTTATTTTATTTTACGACACTTTTTGAAAGTCTTTGGAATATTCTTTGGTGACGTCAGTTCATAGTACTTTTAGAATTCCAACTTTTTAAATAGTATAGGCACATTATGTATAGACGTGGTTGCGGAATTTCATTAACAGGCCACCGTGCCCCTGGTAGCCTGGAACGCTAAGAAAACCATAAGAACAGTCGGTAGGTCTTAACTTTCCAGGCTCTGCTTTGTTCTTTTTATCGTGGTAAAGTCACCAAATGAGTCCTCCTACTCAAGACGGGGCAGGAGTAGGGTTACCATATGACAGGCGTTTGCCGCATTTGACAGGCATTTTAAGGTTTAGACAGGCGTGCGGCCGGCATTGGTCTGAGACAGGCATTTTTAAATTTCGTGCCCGCGCCCAATTGCGGTTGCATAAATGCAAGCGCGATACGCGCGCGGGCATCGGGCTTTTTTTTCTGGAAGCTTAACTACACATTGTTGCAATTTTCTTAAAAGTAGGGAAGTGAATGGTGACATCATTACAGAATTCATGAAAATCTGCCAGTTTGTGTTCTCTATTTTGGTACACAATGCGAATGCGAACGTAGAACGTACGTTTTCTCTCGTCAACGCCTTTTTTTTACCTCCAGCGTTTTGCTTTAGACAGGCATTTTTCTTAAAATTCAGGCATTTTAGGTACCATAGACAGGCATCCCTCTATTTACATATGGTAACCCTAGGCAGGAGTGACTATCAGATTTATACTGACTGAAATCTATGCTGATCCTTCGACAATAGCCCTTTACGATCCAGGATCACGGTTTCGTGATGAGAAAATCCCTCGACCCCCTCTAAGGGGGCCTACCCTGGGGGGGGGGGGGGGGGTAAGTGTCAGATTGTTGACAGTTCTTTGAGGCGAGAGTGGACCACGACGCGCCGTCGACCCGGACATGGTCCCCATGCCCTAAGAAGGAACAGGGTGGATTTTTTTATTTACAGAGCCTGACAGTCACTTCTGCTCTATCCGCTGAGGACTGGAGGACTCATTTCATGATTTTGACTGGCGAACGGGTCACTAACGACTGGCCTGTTGGTCTAGTGGTTAGTGACCCTGACTGCTATGCCGAAGGTTCGATTCCCATCCAGGACAAATGTTTGTGTGATGAGCACGATCATTTGTTCTGTATCTGAGTGTAATTTATCTATAATATGTATGTATTTAGAAATATATAAGTATGTTAAGTATGTTGTGTTTCAGTTGTCTAGTACCCATAACACAAGCTCTGCTTAGCTTGGGACTAGATGGCGTTGTGTGATAGTTGTGGAATACATTATTATTATTTTATCACATAAAAAACGCGCGTCGTTTAATGTATATCTGAGATACTTTAGCCTCTGTTGAACCCTTCGACGATAACCAACATAATATCATGTTATGTTACATAAAATATAATAAAATAAAAGCAAGCTTTCACTTATCCCGATTATTCCGCCAATATAAATTCTTTGACTGTAGCGGAGAAAAATAAGTATGCGAAATATGTCCAGTTAGTAGTGGATAGAATCGGACTAAATGGTTAAATATTTATGGTCCATTCTTTGCTATTTTCTGTTTTAAAGGGAAAACTAAATAAAAGTAGTATGAAAGAAAGAAAACAAAAACGTTTATTGGCAAATGCCACAAGTGCACAAAGAAATAGAACTTGAAGCTAAACAAAATTTTTAAAGTAATACAATATTTTAAGCCAAACATGATAGACATAGCGTGTACTGTGTGACTCACGGCAGCGCTAAATAGGCCCATTTCAGCAACACTATCATCAGCCTATTATGTTCCCACTGCTGGAACACAAGCCTCCTCTCTGTAAGAGGGAGCGGGCCATAATCCACCACGCGGGCCCAGTGCGGGTTAGTAGATTTGTCCCATCTCTTCGAATTTTTGGTTCTAGGACATGCCGGTTTCCTCACGATGTTTTCCTTCACCGTTTGAGCGCAGTGGTCATGAAATAAATTACACAAAGTAATGCGCCTGGCTGGGTTCGGACCCACTACCTACTACCACCTACCACCTACTACCTACTACCACCAGATACATTTCTAAGTCGGGACTGATACCACTGGGTCACCACTGCTCTAAGCTCTGAGCATAATGTAATGTTAATTATTTTTAAATAGGTGCGAATAAAAAAGTATCAATAACTTTCACGCAAATCTCACAGAATCCCGAAAAACATAACGAGACGAGAATATTCGCCAAAAAATAACAGCAAAAACCCTCTAACGGAAAAGGGCAATATACATAACAAAACAAGAGCGCCATTTGAAAAACTTTCTGACACAAATATTCCTGAACGAAATATTCTTTCGCGAAGTTCAAAGAAATTAGGTATTCTGTGGAAACTGTTCGAGATATTTGTTCTCATGTGTTTTAAGCATTAACATTCAGAAAACGACGCCATTCGTGTCTTGGAACGACTCACGAGGTGCTGTTGTCTTTTAAAAGAACTACACCTATTTATCACCCTGTGAGACCGAGATCGATAGATGTTACTAAGAGAGAGAGGGAATAATTCTTTCGTGGTGGTTGCCCCGTGGCAAAATTCTTATTTTAATTTAAGAATTAAAAAATAATAATGCTTTGTGCAGCTAAGTAGTGGTAGAATAGAGATAGCGCAGGTCATGCTACGCGTGCTCATAATATACCGTAGAGTATCTTTGGCTAAGCTAAAATCATAACGTCCTTGGGTTACGGGAAGCATCAACTAGGCACTTATAAAATTCCCTCTTTTCTAAGGATAATTATTTAATGTAAATTCAATATTTTTTAAGTTTTGTAGAGACTTAAACAATTAATGATTTTATTTGAGACAACCTTTGAATTTACGTCTTTTCATATCCAACTCATAACCAAGTAAAAACAAAAAAAAAAATGTAAGTACTTGGAATCGGCGCTACAAAACAATTCCCTAAAATGCCCGCCCTTCACCATTTCCTAATGTTTTTCTAGAAATAATGGCGGTCTAAAGTCCCAAGCAATTTTACACATAGTAGTTTAACAAAAACCGTACGGGACTAACGCTTAGCCAAGTGTGTCCTCAGTAACGTTTCTAAATCCCGAACTTAATATCTAAACTCTCAGATCAAAGAAATAGGCAGATAGAGCGCTCAGAACACGCGAGTGTGTCCACCAAAGTTAAGGGCGTACGGCAAAGCGAAAGCATCGTTTGATGAGTCGGAAAAGTTGCCACGCACCGCCACCAGCAGGCGCCTGTATCGCAAAATTAACGCAATCCAAAGTTTTATGTATTTCATTTCGTCAACTTCGACATTTCATAAAGTGTTCCCTTTACGCAAAATACATGTATTACTCTAGTAGAAATATTTTAATATAAGGATGTCGAAACATTTACCAAAACAAAATGATAGAAATCTTTATTGATGTGGATTAATATTTTGTGAATATTTTTATCATTCACAGTCTTAAATTTATTTTATAACATTTTGATGTCCCGAGATTACGAACAAAACTACTATTTTGGTAGAAAATTAATGATAATTGGCATACCTTACGAAAGTGACAATACCCAATTATCGTTAAGCCCCAAACACACGCGCGCACGGGTATGGGCGTGTGCGTTGTGTTCCACGCGCGCCGGAAAATGTGACAGCACAATAACGGGGCTCCCCCTTAGAGGGCCTACCTGGGTCGCGGACAAACGAATACAATACCGTGACCCCAGAACGTAAAGGGCTAGGTATTGAAATAAATCGTAGATTTTAGTAAGTATTCCGAGTCTGACAGTCCCTCCCGCCCTGCTCTGGGTACTCATTCGATTATTTTAACACGCTAAATAAAGCCCCAAACACACGCTCCTTTTACTATCGTGCGTTCACAAAGCTGGTTGCGTGATAACTTTATGTTCGAGAGTGGAAAGCTAAGGATGCTTGACGCCCTGTCCTCCACCATCTGGTGTTTGTATTAATTTTTGATGCATTTCGATGTAATGACAGACACAAGCGCCGCGTAAAATGGACATTAGTCGAGCAGCGGCGTGGATTTAGTAGTTTTTTACTCATATGAGGTACAGGTATAGGAGAACAGTTTAATGTCAGAACCTCTTTATAAATAAATCTTCATTCTATAATATCTTATCCACAGTATTTTTTTGGGACAAGGTTTTAATATCACTTTTCTGATAAATGAAACCTTTAGAGATATTATCTATCGACTCCAAAAGCATGAGCCCAGTACTGATCTTTTATACTCCAAAGCAATCAATAGAGCGAGAAGCAACTTGTACCGAACACGCGGTGAGACAGCAATGACCACCGATTTTTCATCATAGTCGCAGCATTATACTATAGGCGATATTTAAATCATGGAATGAGGGTGGTGGGTGCTATGCCTTATTTGTAGTTGACAAGTAATTTTGAAGTATTCAAAATGACAACAGCAGTTTTCATTTAATTTATTTTATTCCTGTTTCTTCGAAATTGTTAAAATCTGTGACGAAACTAAATAAATAATAATAAAAGTGAAGTGCTTCTTATCCTATATCGCAGTTTGATACGATTAGAAGTTGTTTTCAGTTACATACTATCTCAAATTGTTGACTGCAAATCAGTGAATTTATCATTAGTTCATGTGAAATTGTATTTAGATGCATAAATATTAGATGGGAGCCGATGGACACAGAGGAACCATCCGACAACAATAGTACGATATCACGAAAGCATTGATATAATATCACTGTGAGTAATTTATTATATTGATAGGAACAATTCGTAATGTATAGAATCATACGTATTCTAACATTTCCCTTGTTTGCTCTGTAAGGGTCGTCAGGAATTTCCTGCGATGATTTTCAGTAAGTTTGGTTTATTTTATTCTTGATTTATTAATGAAAATAATTTGTTATTGAAAAAAGAAATTTTACGTGACTTATTTACAGTCATGTCCGTTTACAATCACGTCCCATTGAACACATCGAAACATAGTTTTGAATAATCTATAAGCCTACGTATCATTCGTTTGTATTTTCTCGATCTTTTTATCCATTACCAATTTTATTATTACGAAAATCTGACAGCCACGATCTGAAAAAAAGTGTCACAGGTCTAGCCTGTAAGAGCCACACTGGCTGACTGATTCGTCAAGGAACGAAAGTGATGACACTACTTGTAAAAGGCAAAAGATGAGAGGACGATAGTGAATGTGTGCTCAGAATAAAACGGCGTATGTGCCCAAACATATTGACGTCTTTTTATGAATTAAAATTGTTATTAATTGAAAAACTGTCTTTACAGAATTTAGATAGTGGTATTCTCTACAATTTAAAGTAACATCTTTTCCATAACTCATAGTAGTTATGCCATAAAGTCCAAAAAAGAAAAAATATAGACCTAACTTTGCATTTTTTTTGTATCGAGAAAATTTCAATGAATCGTGTTTTCAACTTTGTGAGAATTTATATCATATAGTCAATTACTATATTCCAAGTTTTAAGATCTGTAGTCCATATACGTACGAAGAAAAGTAAAAAATAAAAAGCGTATTTTTATTGACCCATCACCTTAATACAAAATCAAAATCGGCGGGCAAGCTGCACGTCGTTGTTGTTTTTTGCCAAAATATGCCGTCTCGTGCCTTTAGCCATTGTAAAAGTTGGTCTCAAAAACAAAGAAAACATTATGGAGTGTGATACGATTTGATTCAATGATATTATAAAGTCCTTTTTACTTATAATATCATTGATTTGATTCGTATTAACTTTGGTGGACACACACGCGTGTTTTGAGCGTTCTATCTGCCTATTTCTTTGATCTGAGCCTAAACTATCGAAGCATTTGTTACTTTGGTATTCATCACAAATACTCGTATTAAGGGCTACATTACATGAAATGAATATTCCATATATTCAATTGTTTTCAGCTTTGCTAATGGTTTATAAAGGCGTTTTAGATGTTCTTTAAATAAACTCGTATGTTATTGTTATCTTTGAAGATATTATTCCTATTTAGTAAGAATTTTAATGTAAAGATTTATTATCAAAACCTTACGATTCTTCAAAGATAGATAATAGAATACATAGTTTAATATCTCAAATCTTTACAGTGTAGAAGGGATATGGGTATTAAAATACAGAGTATTTTTTTCAAACAACTGCAAATCTGTTACTAAGTAAATGAGGAATAGCGCAAAACGAGAAATAGTAAAAATAGAAATAGCAAAAGAGTCGTTAGGTAATAATGAAAACTAAAGCGGCATCATTGGCCTTTTGTTAAATTAATATTTCAAGGCATCAATCGAGCACACTTTATTTATCAACCCACTGATAGTATCGTTATTAATTAAGTATATTTATTAAGTTCTGAAAAGTTTGGAGAAAACCAAGACTTTCTTTTAGCACGGAACACTTTAATACATGTTTTACAAGTGTGCCGGCAAGTCAAAGGATAGAGCTCATTTTAAAATCTCTCTAGAGTATTTTTCGCTGATTTGGTCATCTACGTCCATTTATTAAATTAATTCTGTATAGTATTACGTACATACCTATAACTATAGAATATTTTTCTCCAACCATTTGACAGGCAAATACCGAATGGTTTTCATTTGCCTCCGGGCGGTTCTTATCGTTTTTGCCGGGTTTCAATTTCTATATAGGTATTCAATTTATTGGAAAAAAGCTTGAAATATATTTGAAATTTTATCGGTCTGTACAAGGTTGGTGCTAAAAATTCAATCTGACTGGAAAATCTCGTAAAATCCACGCGTGAAATAACTAGGGACCTTTTGGTATGCCGGTTGAACTCGTGAAAATATTTGCTGAAATATTTACAACCTTATCGATATCTATTTTACAGGATTCCCGTTTCGGTCTATTGGTTTGCAAGACTTACAGTTCAGTTATAGGTGTTACATAGATTTGATTTAAAGGTTGGGCAAAAAACAAACTTCGACACTAGTGGTTACGGAAATATGACCCTACTGAAATGACTCAGGCGGGGGGCCTAAGCGCGGTGGCTATGAGCGAGATGCTTGCTCGGTACTAACCATAGAATATTAAAGAAGGTACTACTGATCGCGCTCGCCACCGTACAGTGGAACGAATGTATGGGAGAGGTTGGACGTCAGACGGATATCTCCGAAAAAAAAGAGTAAAATGATGCCAAACTGCAGTGGTGGCTCAGTGGTATCGGTCCCGACTTACGAATTGTATGTCGTGGGTTCGAACCCCGCCAGGCGTATTACTTTGTGTAAATTATTTAATCACCACTGCTCTCAAAACGGTGAAGGAAAAACATCGTGAGGAAACCGGCATGTCCTATAGAACCAAAAATTCGGACACATGTGACATCTACCAATACGCACTGGGCCCGCGTGGTAGATTATGGCCCACTCCCTCTCACAGAGAGGAGGCCTGTGTCCCAGCAGTGGGAACATTATAGGCTGATGGTGATGATGATGAATGCCAAACTAATGACGCCATCTTATTCGATTGCCTTCATAACTTGTGCTAATAAATTTCTTCATAACTCCCACATTTCGGGAGTAATTTGAGAAAATGTGATAATTTACTATGAAATTGAGTGTATCGAGTTTCTCCCTACTGATTCCGGCCTTGTTTCAACTAGTGGTCCTTTATCATAATGCTAATGCTAAGACCTATATTACTACTAAAACACATGGTGCGCCAAATGTGCATTTTCTGGCATAAAAGGAAATATTTTGTATTTGAAGAGGAGAGGTGTAAATTACAGGCACGATACCGAAAAGTAATAATAAGCCTGTATTCAACAAAAACACATTTTTTTAATGATAACGTAAGTATACATAATAGCTCCGTAAGTTCACAAAACTGTGTCGATATTATGTTGTGTTATTTTGCAGCAAGAGCAAAAGCAAAATTCTCAATAAAGATAGTTCAAAGTCTTCAAGTAATGTAACTTAAACTGCTCCTGGCACAAGAAATATTTGTTTCGCAAGAAACTTTCTTCGACTCAGTTATCAACACAGTGTGCACAACACAAAACCCTGGCCAACACAAAACCAGATTTTATTATAAAACTCTTTTCTATTACACAAGTTAAAACATTCAAACAAAAACTTGTCTAACCACCTCGACAATAACTATTTCTGCCGCCAGGTGTCGCATCATTTATTCAGATCTGGGAATGTAATAAAACCTGCTCCTTCTTTGCTCCTTCCCTTCCTCCTCCTTCCTCCTCCTTCCTCCTTCATAGCATTAAGTTACCTTTATAAAGGTATAAATTGGTAAAATAGGTCTGTAAAGCTGTCAGGGCCTCATTTCGTCAGTTTATTCTTCCCAGCTGTCCCGACAGGAATTCCCAGAGTGATCGTAACAGTAGCACTTCATTCATTACAGCCACCGTCCTTTGTCTTTAAATTGTACGTTGATGTAAATAGTATGGAAGAGATAAAGTTTCGTTCAGGAATGGTGTTCGGCCAATTGGTGGGAATTTTAAATGAAGATTTAAGTTTGGTGAGTTAAATTGGTTTCGTGTTATGAGTTACTTGTAATATTTTTCTTTGTGATTATGCTTCTTTTTTTTATAATCCTTACCCTACTACACTAGGAATTTCTCCTGTATCGTGGGTGCTTTTACAAACAAAGAAACTTACCGGGACAAATACTCACAGATTATACAAATATTTTTGTTCCGTGCGGGGATCGAACCCCCGATGCGTTGCACAGCAACCGATCTCTCAGCCACTGCGCCCTTATATATTATAGCGGTAGCAAACCTATTATAGCTCCCTATCGGTACTTACTTTTGAGACAATTTCAATATGTGTTGCGTGTGGTGATGTTTGGCGCCATGCCTAGTCCAATAGTTTTTACTTTGATCCTTCGGTATGCAAGAACTTCAGCTCCTTTTAAGTGAGTTCGGTCCATCTTTTTTTACGTCGTAAAACCATCAAATGAGTCCTCCATCCAGCGCGGGCGGAAGGGAATATCAGACTTGTACTGACTAAAATCCACGGTGATCCTTAAATAGCCGGTTGGGAAAATTTGCTCCAACTTAGGACTTATTTTAGCTTCTAGACTAGATTGAAACCAAAGAGCAAACCTACGGCTAATTATATTTAAAATAAAAACTAGCATCACATTTCAAACAATTAAAACAATACCGCAATAAATTGAATGAAAAAATGTTCCCCCTGAATCACTCTGTCAATTGGAAAACCAAATGAAATAATAAAAAATACTTTTTGAGTTTATCGCGATCAAACAGAAATATAAACGGCGGGGGAGACTTTGTTATTTATAATACCAAATTGATAAAAATATCGTGTTTCATTATAAAGACATACTTTTCAACCTTGAGTATAAATAAAAAAAAGCGATGTAAAGTCTTCTTCATACATTTTCAGCTTCTTTTACGGGCAAGACACAGTAAACCAGTCGAAATTGCGACATACGATCGTAAATCGCAATCATACAGTAAAAACGTCTTTTATTATATTTTTATGAGGTTTGTATTATTTTAAAGAGCAGCAATTTAAACTCTGAAAGAATGTTTGCGACTTGCTAGCAGAAAGTTACGTCGCTAAATTCTTCGATTCCGCACGCTAAAACTCGAAAATTATCCCACGGGAACATAAAATCGGGATAATATCCTATGTGGTAATCCGGGTTATAAACTATCTGTGTACCTAATTTCATCCAAATCCGTGCAATAGTTTTTGCGTGAAAGAGTAAAAAACATCCAAACAAACTTTCACGTTTATATTTTTTTTTTAACGCGGTAAAGTCATCAAATGAGTCCTCCCCATAGGCAGGGCGGGGGGGACTGTCAAACTTGTACTGACTAAAATCCACGGTGTCCTTCAATAACCCTTTAGGTTCTGGGGTCACGGTATTCGTTAGTCCCGCGACAGGTTTATAATATTAGTAGGAATTAGTAGAAGTAGGATACCATTTATCACATAAGGCAGAACAATGCGGTGCTATAATAATGTTTAGTGTCAAGACAAAGACAAAGACATTTATTCGTTGAATATGGTAAATACAAAGATGTTACAATTATTTTGATCAGCATATCCACCGCACAAAGCGGCATACGAATATTTACAAGTACATAGTTGTACATGGTATAATTATAATTATACCTATTATTATACCTAAGTATATTAAGTTTTCAGTTCGAAAACTTAAGTGAATAAAAATAAAAAATAGCACAATATTAAACTAAGTAAAAAACAAACATCAAATAAAATTTATAACATAGAAATAACGACTTTGGCATGAATATAACTAAAAAAAAAAATATGTGTACCTAGTAATTATAATTATTGCACGTGTTCTAAAAATTCTTTTATTGTGTAAAATGCATTTTTAAGAAGCCATGACTTCAGAATTTTTTGGAATTTATGTAGTGGTGATTCTCTTATTTTTTGTGGAATATGGTTATAAATTTTAATGGCCATCAGATAACTATTTCGATAATGAAGGGTACTATTGCAGAATTGGTTTTTTAATTTCGTTGGGTCTATTTTTGTGAATCTACTGTTTTCGGCTACAGTGGAGAAGAAATGGGAATTTTTCTTAACAAATATACCTATTTCTAGTATATATGTACATGCCAGACTTAGAACCTTTAACTTCTTGAATATTGGTCTACAGGTCTAGGTTTATAAGTAGTGTTAATACGTACCGAGTGTGAATACGTACCGACAAGTGCACTGTCTTGCTCGTTTACTCGCTACGTGTGATCAAACCCTAAAAAGTCAGATTATTACAGAGTAAAGGGTGTGAAACAGACTAAAAGGAAAGAAAGAAAGAAAGAAAATTAGTTTACTAGACACAATCTAGGGCACTAGACTAACTACTTAGCTAACTTCCCAAAAAGTAATCAACTGACTTAGTTGCTGGTCGAGTAGGTATTCAAGTTTTGTTTGAGGCAGCTGTTTATTTCTTCATTACAATGTTGGAGAATGTAATACGCCGAGTATTAAGCATTATTTAAAACTGTTACTGGCTGATCTCTGTGCAGTAAAACTTATTTAAGAAATTCGTCCTGTGTCGTAATTGTGGCTGCGTTGATGACATGATACACAAAAAAACACAAAACGGAAGTTTTTAGAACATTTCTCTGTAGGTTTATTGTACTCACTAGACTCAAAAACTTTATTTTAACGAAAAAGCTGTTGCCCCACACTAGGTACTCCCCCTGTATCGTGGGTCCGTTTACAAACATAATTAAACTCACATTATAACGCCTAGACTCGAAACAACTACTTGTAGATCAAAAAATATTTGCTCCGTGCGGGAATCGAATTGGCGACATGAAGCGCAGCAGTCCAATTGATCAGCAACTGCTCCAATCGTGCCGTCGAATGCTATTATAACTACTGGCAATTACCTAATGCATTTTTCACCAATACACACACATAGACCCCATTTTACCCCGGCCAAAATACAGTTGTTTCTACAAAAACAATCAAGTAGCTAAAGATACCTACTAGATTCAAAATTCCACGAAATTTAGAGCAAAAGCTAGTCTATATGTGGCATGAATATTTACAATATTGTTACAATAATCAGTGTTTCCATTTTGTAACCCAAACGTATTTAAACTGAAACCAAATCAAATTATACAATTTAATTGAAGTGGTTTTTGTGCTTAGTTCTATAATTAAGCAATTAGTAACTTTATATCTTGTTTCATTATGTGTGGAATTACGTTTCATTTTACATATTAATTAAAGAAGTTGTAATCACAAACTTAATGTGGATTAAGTAATAATTAATCTGACTGTTAAACTTTTTTGTAAATGTAACTTATAAATGTAAGCGTCCACAGGTCGGCATCGTACGTATCGGACGCATCGCATCAAACGGATTTCTGTATCGGCAGCGATCGGATTACCGACGCGTATCAGCAATCGGTTTGTCGATGTCACCTTCATCGCGTCCACTAATCGGAATTCCGTATGACGTCATCGGTACGCATCGCATGTAGGCATTGCCGATAATGCGTGCGATGCGGACCTGTGGACGCTTAACATAATAGAGCAGTATTTATACTAGCGCCCATTAAATGAATTGTGACTGCAAGACGTTACATACAGACGGCGAGTACTAGATGTCTCGCCGTCCGATTATGGACCATTCCGGGTCGAGACATTGGTGCATCGTGTTTCAGAGCTTTTAGCCAAACGCCTGAACTGTCCAAACGGAAAACCATGATCCTGAAACTTGAAAAGCAACGTCGGAATAAAGTGGATCTAATAAGTATGAATCGGATAATCCCTTCCGCTCCACCCAAGGCTCAGGACACGATGGATGACTGTAACTTAAAAAAAAGCGAGCATAATTGCAAAAAAAAATTAAAGTTACGTGAAAGTCAATCCATAAAAAAATATGGTTAATCTCAAGATTATACTGGTTGTAACTTTAATTCCCGTTTACAGGTGATAGGTACCGGAAAAACGCCAAACACAAAAAAATAAGGATCTTTAAAAGACATAAAAAACTACTTTACCAAATACCCACCTACAGAACCCTCAGAGGGATAAGGAAGAGGGCTTCGCAGTCACCCGAACATCATTAATAAAGTATCCTTCCATGGCGAGGACCAACTCCCCATCAATCTTGGAATTGAGCTAGATATGAGCGGCCCTAAGCCTAGCAGGTCTAAAACGGACTGTTTGCAGTATTCCGATTGATTCTCTTCGTGATTTTCCAGAAACGTTATGAGGTTTTCTTCTAAAATTCGTAAGCTAGTTAATCACACGAGCACAATTGCTTGTCGTAAACATAGGCTTATAGCATGAACGATGCATTAGCTGGTTATTTTTCTCCTCTAGAACTATAAGGACCGGCTGTCTATCTCTTTCTTGAATTACTTACGAAGACTAGGGAAGGATCAGTCCATGTAATAAGTCTATGTTCAGATATAACGACCCATAGACATGTTGGCACTGTTAATATTGCAATCTAAAGGGATGGCAACTGTGAAACGAATGGCGCTAGTGTAGCTGGTTCCAAGCATCGTCATTGATTCAAATCTTATATATTTTACTTCTAAATAGTACTTCCTCATTGGCCGAATTAGGACTTAGCTATGGTCACGCCATCTACATTGTCTTTGACTGAACATCCCCATTAGTCCATCAGCTAGAGTTTTGACAAATAATGTTTTTTTTGTTATTTCAATGCTTAATTATGTTAACAAAATTGTAACGCAAGTTAATCATTGTATTTGCTTGAGAAGTATTAGTAATTTAAAAAGTGTTATATCGTTACGTAACAAAATAAAACGAAACTGACGAAGCGATGAGATTTTTTGATACAACTACCTAAGTTGCAGAAAACTCACGAAGTGAATCATTAGGAGTATTGCTAAGTGGCCGTTTAAAACCCGCAGGATACGTTATCGAATATTTTCTGGAAACTAATAGTTGAGACTTAGCCGGGAACTGTGGATATAGACTGTCGCTCGGGATCTTCATTACTCATCATAGGATTTATATTATGAATCTTCTATGTTGTTTTATGGGGCTGGCAGGTGGATAGTATAGCGGGTCTAAACAGCCATTTATTTATTTATTTATTTGCTTACATTTATATACAACACTGATTAGTAGGCATGCATTAAAATTAAAACTTCATGACTCAATGTTAGTACATGCACCCTGTAAGGGCACTGCAAATTTAAAGCAATAAGTACCTACTTATAATTATCAAATATAGTTCAATAAATTATACAATGTTAATTGTCGATACTATTTCCAATTCAATTACAATTTATGAGATTAAATAATGCATGTCATTCAAAATATTTTATACAATTATCAATAAACATTCCGATACAAATTTTTAGCAATATCCCAAATGATTCACTTCGTTTTTTTTTTTAAATCGTTGCACCACTCTACGAATTTCTTCCTGTATCGTGGGTGCGTTTACAAACATTGAAACTCACATACACAAACACCCAGACCCGGAAGAACTACCTGCAGGCCATACAAATAAATGATCCGTGCGGGAATCGAATCCGCGACACACAGCGCAACAGTTGATCTCTTAACCACTGCGTGAACCGTGCCATCAAATGACGTAGCTGGAAATGCCCGAATTTAATCATATGGCTTATTGGTGGCAGTTTTAGGACAACTGCTTTTTTTGTTTTTAAAAATGGTGAGGAATTGTCTAGAAACAGAAACTCACATACGCAGACACCCAGACCCCGGAACAACTATGTTTAAGTCATACAAAGTTTCGTTCGGGAATTGAACTTGTGTCACGCAGCACGGCAGCCGATAGCTCTGCGACTAAACTTTACTTCTAATTATCATCCTTTCGCCTTTTTCACGCTCAATAAGTCATTATACTTGGCCAACTAGAGGAAAAGTGGCTAAGTAGCTAATAATTAACTTTCCTATTAGATTCGGAGAAAATTTATTTTGCTCTTATTAGTAGGGGTTAGTGAAGTACCTATTTAAGTAGATTATAGTATGTACTAATGACAGCCGCACAGGTTCATTTCAGTTCATCATAAAATAGGTGATGTCTATAAGGTATTTTTTACCCGACTACGGCAAAGCCAAAAGGGGGGTTATGATTTTGACCGGTATGTATGTATGTATGTAACATAATGTATGTTTGTCTGTTCCCTCATAACTTCTCAACTGCTCATCATTAAATGACAAATGAGGTGTCGTTAGATGCGTCTCAGTTAAATTGTCCACTGGTTATAGGGTATTATGCTAGCCGTGTTCGTGTAGTCGCGGGATTATACCCTTACCGTGACCTCGGAACAGAAAGGGCTATTGAAGGACACCGTGAATTTTAGTCAGTAAAAGTCTGACAGTCCCTCCCGCCCTACCCTGGGTGGGAGGACTCATTTGATGATTTTACCCCGATAAACAAAAACCGTGTTCGTATGCCGCCAGCGATTGTTTCACACAATATTAAGGTATTGGCTAGTTGGCATTCTAGCACTAGCACACTAGGCTAGCACAATATAGGTCAAATGAATATTGATTTTTTTATATGTTTCAGTGCGCGTTTTTTTCGTAGCCGGGTTTCTTGTTTTTCTCGCGGTACTTTTGAAAAGAAATCAAAATGGCGGGCGACCGATAAAACCAAAACCTTCAAACCCCTTTCAGTAACATCAATTTTGTGGCAACTAAATTGAAGTGTTCTAAATCAGTAATACTTTTGATGGACATCGTAGTAATTTCAATGAAATTCTAAATTATTCAAATAATTTTCTCAATTACCTAAGTATAGATACTAGATATAAATAATCAATCAATCTTTATGTTTTTGCCTTTAATAAAGATATATTTTTCAATAGTTTTACATAGAAATACAAAAACGATCATGACTAAATTCAAACAAGTGCGTGTCGGGCCACGCACAGTGTAGGGTTCCGTAGTTGCCCATCAAAATACTTATGCGAACTAATTAAACTGATTCGCTGAATTTAATTTTAAAAAGAAGAATTTTCAAAATCGGTCCAGGAGTCTTAGAGAGAAAGATTACGACGAATTTAGAAACTCCTCCTTTTTTTTAAATTAGTTAAAAATAGTTGACGATAAAAACCTACCTATCCCCAAAAAACATACCGTAAAAACATATACCTATAAAAGCTGTAAAAATAAAGTTGACAAACTTACATTTGCAGTTGAAGAGCATGTTCTCCGATACATTTTGTTTAAGAAAATATGATATTCAAGTACATTTTATAAGTTGGTCGACTATTACTCGTAAAGTTGTAAAGCCTACTTAGCCATGATAATTTTCTTTTAAAATTCGTTATATATACTACTATTGTGAATTTTTTCACACCCCTAAACATATCCGTTTAGCTGGTAGAGGGGGGGGACACTCGAATCGAGCAAAATTTTGCACTTTAAAGCTTAATATTTCACAAACGAATTTTTTTATCAAAAAATTGTTCATGGAAACTATCAATATTTTTTAAAGACCTATTCAATGATACTCCACACTAAGGTGTACGCGAGAAAGAAAAAAAGCATCCCCACTTTACGTGTACAGGAGGTACCCTAAAAAAAAATATTTTTCGAAATTTTATTTTACCACTTTTTCGGCACAACAAATCCGTATATTTACACCAAATTACAGCTCTCTAGTACTGTGCGTCTCTGAGCTAAACTGCGGACAGACGGACGGACGGACATGGCGAAACTATAAGGGTTCCTTGTTGACTACGGAACCCTAAAAAATTGGTCAATTATAGATGAATCAAGTATAGATGCTCAATAGATTTATCAATCAATCTATTATTTATCAATCTGTGTATTTTTGCCCTTACAGCTTGGCCAGAACGGATTGAAACGGAACTAATCTTTTTGTTTCTGACAACGTTTTAAAATCTTTGATAATTTGATGTAAACAAAGACCGCAGGTTTCTTAGATTTATTATTGTGCCATAAAACTAACTTAATAAGTGACAAAAAATAAAATAAAATAATTCAAAGTGATGGTAGCGCGAAGACAGTGGCGACTTCCGGTTTTCTACATTTTTATGTCAAGCTGTAGTAATAATTATATTTTGTAATTTAATAGTTTTACCTAAAAATAAACAAACCGATCGTGACTTGGCATACCGAAAAAGGGTGTTCATTCATTCGCGAACAGTGAATTTAATGATCCGTACTGAACTATAAAAAGTAAAAGTTGTGCAGTCATGGTTCTACGTAAAGCCTTTAGGCAAAATCATACCTATAGGCAACGGCATTACAACGCACTTTTGAATGTTTCGTAACATAGCTCAACGCAAGAGTTCGCGTTGTAACACACAACGTCAAAAAAGACCCGGGGGGGTTACAACGTCTTAAAACCAGGCTTATTCCGGCGAGTGAAAGTGACAGAGCTATTCAAGTAGTCTAGCGCCATCTCGTTCACTCACTGGAACAAGACTGGTTTTAAGACGTTGTAATACCCCTCCTGGTTTTCGACTCGAAACACAAATATTTGCGTTGCCTTTTTTGACATCACCGGATGTTAGTCTGTCTGCATTTTTTCAAGAATCATTTCATGATTTACAGTTACTGTTGTTTGTTGCAAGAAATAAAGCAGTAATAGCAATTTGCTGCGAAAACACTAAACAGACTTTGCTCCCATCCACCCCTGTATTTTTAAGGGTCTGATGGGTAAAGCAGTGCCAGTGCCAGTAGGTACCAGTGCCAGTGGTAAAGCAGTGCCCCTTATCATAAGCTTCAAGATTTCAAGAGTCTTTTTGCAGAGTCATCCATAACTCCACAATTTATAGGTTGCTGTGTAACGCGATAATTATTGATGCGCGAAATCTAGTTTGCTGGCATCCGCTCTGTGCCTTTGTATCTTTAAAGGGCAGGCGAGAAAAATAATGGAAAATAACGTCTATAATATAAAAATGGATCGCAAAATGTGTTACTAAGCCCACAACTCGAAAACGGCTGGACCGATTCGGCAACTTTTTTTTGTTGTGTTTGTATCAGCGCCAGGTTTTAGAGAACGAAAATCATCATGTCCACTCGTGCGAAGCCGGGACGGGCCGCTAGTTTAAAATAAAAGTAGATAATATTCTACAATAATATTCTACAACTATCACACAACGCCATCTAGTCCCAAGCTAAGCAGAGCTTGTGTTATGGGTACTAGACGACTGATAAACATACTTATATATTTCTAAATACTTCTTATACATATATACTAATACATATTATAGATAAATTACACCCAGACACAGAACAAATGATCGTGCTCATCACACAAACATTTGTCCTGGGTGGGAATCGAACCCACGACCTCCGGTATAGCAGTCAGGGCCACTAACCACTAGACCAACAGGCCAGTCGTTGATGACAGATGTTTCTACCTCTATAGAGCGTCTGATGGAAAAGTAACGCCCTCATTCTATTTATCACCAGTATACTGATACTGGTTCAACTCAAAGGGAAGGATAGCTCGGCTCTGTCTCTTCAAAGGGTCCGCTGGGAAAATAGCTCCATTGTCCCCTTGACCTATAGTTTTCGATGTCAATATAGTTGTAAATACCCAAATAATAACATCAGTATTTCAAACTTATCGCGTTATTTTAGAGGCACAAAATCGATGACGTCACAACGTTTTTACGTGCGTCAACCCTTTGATTTTGTTTTATTTTCATGCTCTGTTGCGCACGACCATCATAATTGATGAACGATACACTTGACCGAGGAGTGCTCGTGAAAATTGACCGATTTTTAATAGGTTTCGGTTACCTTTACTTAATTAACACTGGCCGTCCATTTTTCTTTTTTTTCTCTTACAAAAGAGGCCGTATTCGTGATCTATCCGGCTCTCGCGTGACTTTATGTGAATTAAATTGGACTAATTAGAAATAAAAGTAATTGTCCTTATGCGTACAGCTAATTAAGGAGTATGTGAATTCTGGTGTCTTTGTTTCCTGATGTACAAAAACTTAAAGTCTTTAAGTGAAAACTGAATAAGTTACAAAATATGGGAATGGAAACAATGAGTTTTTGTATTTATGTTAGTGTCTGGTAAGTCTTTTATTTATTTGTTCATTTTTTTTTATGCGTTTTTTAGGAAATCTTTGGAAAAAACACAACACATACTTAAAGATATAGGGCATAGCGATAAATACATAATTATTGTAATTTTAGTTTAAAAATATTTGCTCTCGTTTAATTTTTCAGGAAGAAAACGGGAATACATTTTTCTAGGCTAAACCTTACAAATCTTTCCATAGAAGCTTATTCGCATCTATGGTTAATAAAACGGCCAACTAGTGTTTACAAAAAAAAAAAAAAACAAAACCACGAAGTTCTTAATTCAAAAAACTTCCAAAAATACACGTTACGTATTCATCACGTGTCGCGTTAAGGGCCTCTTTCGAAAACACAAACGTAAAACTAAAGTGTAGTACCATTCCAACTAATTTTGCAACAATCAGATGAATCTGTTGTTCTGTGCGGCTGTCAAAACAACGTGAATCCGTGCTTGGCATTTATAATGGCGGATTATAAGTTTCATATTTGTTGGCTTGACGTTTCTAGACCGTATGTGTTGCAAAGTTACTGGCTAGATCAGGGGTTCCCAAACTTTTGTAGTTCTCGGCGCACTTGCAATAATTTTGGTATCTGTTTTGTCTCGGCATCCTAGCTACGCGAAATCATTCTCTATTCTATCAAGAATAAAGGTCAAAGTTATTAAGCTATTGCATAGCTTTTATCGCGGGCTCTGAGCGTGGCAAAGCGTGGCGGCCGAATCAAGAATTTTCTCAAAACCTATCGAAAAAACCTGACACCACGCATCGTCTAACGTCGTTTCGTTCGGAAGATTTTGGCTATCATAAAAATATCCGTCAAAAAAAATACTTTTTCTTACTGATTCTAAACGGTCAGCTACAAAAGGAGTTTTCACAATGAAACCTTCATAAAAAAAAAATCTGCTACAACAACGGAGCTCTTTATTACACTAGTGCATCACAAACATTTTAAATAAATTATATTCTCGTTAAATATACGCGGTAGGCAATTGTTTGTAATAAAAAAAAATGTTTAGCAAAAGCTTCACCGCGGCAGTCTCCGAGTGTCACATGTATTTTTTGTCATCGTTATTTCTGCACAATTCGATAGATTTCTGCAATCCATATGCCATTGATTTATGTAATGAAATGAGAGTTGAAATATTTCGTTGCAATTTTTTAATGGTGCCTTGCTACACGTCCTTCTTGAAAATTCCATTAAATTGGAAAACGTGAATCTTGTATTAAGGCTGAAACTTGGAAGGGAGTTCAATCAGACTAGGTATCTTTTTCTTTCTGTTGGATCTTGGGCAAAGAAAGAATCATAGATTCATCAAATCCCATCGGGAAAATGACTGGAACCTCTCAAGTCGCTCCTCCTTCCCTCCTACTCTCCACAGCGCGCCACGTAGTAAGGTAAAGAGAGATTATTTGGTGAGACAGGCAACTCAGTGATAGAGTCCTAAAAGTCTCTCAAAACGTTACCTAAGCATGCTGTAATGCGAAATGATGTGTCACTACATCTTGTCCATTTACTGGTGAACTAGTTGCATCATTTCGCATTACTGCATGCATAGGTAACGTTTTGAGAGACTTTTAGGACCCTATCACTGAGTTACCCGTCTCACCAAATAATCTCCCTTTACCCTACAGTTTGAGAAACCCTGACCTAGATCGTACATGAGTTTAGATCAAATTGTCTTTCATTTGTCAAGATATTGTCTCCCTTTAGTACCGAGCTTAGGATACCTAGAGTACCTAGACAGTGTGACATTCTATCATTGATAACGGTAATAAATTTTCTTTCGTCGTCCTACAGTATTATTATAATCAAAAAAGGGTTTTGGATTGGTAAATTGAAAGCTTATGTCAATGCGTGTGTTGAAATAGAAAGTAGTTTTAAGAGGAAAGAATAGCTGCTGCCATTTCAAAAAATAGGTATTTAGAAAAACTCGTACTGTCCCTCTCACGCGTTGAAAAAACCCCGATCGTGCGATAGAGAGCGTTGCAACTCGCGACTGAATGTAAGTATTTTTTATATGAAATTTGTCTCTCGGGAGAAAACGTTTTTCACATAATAAATCACGACCAATCTCTTAGATTCTGGTGTCAATCGTTTCAGCATATTATATTCTAAGTTTGTAGGTTTTGTTTTTTTTCTTAAACTTTTTTGTTTTTTAAATACAAAGGTTTTACTTCAATGAAGATTTTGTCATAAAAATACTAACTTTTAGGCGCCTGTAACTTTCAAACTATTATAAATTTTGAAAAAAAGAAAACCTATAAACCTAGTTTTTTACTGTGTCAGATGCATTGTAAAAAATCATTGAGATAGGATAACATTTAGGGGGAGGAAAACGTTTTCTCTTTTTGTATGGACGAAAGCTCGGTAGACGATAGTCTTAAGAAGGCATAACGATTTTTATCGCTGCTTATCCTAGCACTCTGGTGATAAAAACCATCAATCTTCCGCCCCTTTTTAGAGTCATCAACATCAGACTATAATGTTCCCACTGCTGGGACACAGGGTCACAGGCCGTCTCTCTGTGATAGGGAGTGGGCCATAACCACGTGAGCCCAGTGTTGGTTGGTAGATATTGTCACGTCTTCGAATTTTTAGTTCTAGGACATGCCGGTTTTGAGAGCAGTGGTGATGAAAATTAAATAAATTAGACAAAGTAATGTGCCAGGCTGGGTTCGAACCTATAACGACCTACAACTTGTAGGCCTATACCACTGGGCCACCACTGCTCTCCTTTTTCCTTTTTAGAGTGGAATCTTCAAATTACTTCTTCCTTTTTCTTCGGTGCCGTGGAAAAAATTATTTAGAGATCGTACTGACTAAGACTAACTGCCCCTTCGCGTTCTACGACCACGATAACATCTGAAGACCTTATCTCAAATTGAGTATCGAGACTGATGTGAGTAAGAGAGTGATGAGTATGAATGTTGATGGATGGAGAGGAAGAGGAAGGCCATAGAAAAGATGGATGGATTTGGATTGTCTAAGGAATCATATGAATGAAAAAGGAGTGAATGATGCTGTGACGTCTGATACTCTTTTTTTTTGGTTGTAAAATCTTCAAATGAGTCCTCCCACCCTGGGTGGGGCGGAAGGGACTGTCAGACTCTTACTGATTTAAATCTACCCGTGTTCCTTCCTATGCCTATTGTTAAGAAAATACCCGCGACCCCAGCAGGCATTTGGTGCGAAACACGACGCACCACCGACCCGGGCTTGGTCGTTGGTCGGACGGCGAGCTACCCATCACTCACCATCCGCAAGCCCGCTCCGCCGCTGTGCCCTTTGCTAATCAGAGGGACTCGCGTTGGAGCGTCCACACGACAGGCTATTCGCATACGGGCAAAGAGAACCGAAGAGTTTTCGCCCGCATCCCAGGGTGTACCGGCCCGAAAAACTGGTCTTCCCCCCGGACGTATCCGAGAGGGTACTCCAGTCCACGGCCGCACGTGGAGGTTTCCTGTCACCAGCACCCCGACGTCTGATACTTAGGGGAGAATGGAAGAAGAAAACGTGTTGCGCCGACCCCAAGTAAATGTATTTTCTATCTTCATACTTCTCTAATACTCACCATCTCAAAATTTATCTTCTTTCTTCTTCCACCATCCTTCACAAAATCCATCCATCCCTTTTTTGATCTTCTTTTATTGTTATAAACATCTCCATATTTACACTGAAAACTTTGCCCACCACTTTATCGGGAATTAAAGACATAAGTCCATGCACGATAAATTATTACCAATACTAAGCTCGACCACAGATTACCAAAATTTAGTTCCGAGCTTCAGTTAATCAATCACGCGAATATAGTACTTACTGCTCTAATACCAGAAACCGCAGCAAACACTAATACTGTAATCCTATTGGGCAACAATATCCTAATTACAATCTACCACTTCTAGCACGCATGGATCCACAACACCTGATTAGGGTGAAAAAAAAAAATATGATTCCATTTTGTAATTGAATTCGAATTTCGAAGCCCGCGAATACTAACAACGGTTGGCACTTCCCGCACATCACGTTTCCATTGCTTATTTACAATCTACCACTTCTAGCACGCATGAATCCACAACACCTGATTAGGGTGACAATGAGCCACACTGACAAGAGACAATTCCGGTTCTCGAACGATAAATAACTTCGGGTAAATACATCGACAGTTTCACGCTGCGTGGTAACTGCGCGCCAAGTAATTTGTCGACCAACGCACCTTATTGGATGTTTATTTTAGTGCCATTATTTTGATTGTAATGTCTTGTTGTGCAATGGAATGTGACATAACGGCAACTGTCACTTTGTAACCTATAGGCGTGGCAGACATAATTCACCAATATCTTGGCCAATCTCCCACATAAGTATGATAGCGAAGCCTCTCAATTTTAGTCGACCCAATCAACATTTGTCGGGCAGTGTTCCAATCCCGCGGAGACAACAAAGTTTTTTGACATAAAGACATAATTAACCACACTTTAGGTAATAAATCCCGGACAATGGAAGCAAATAGTAACAGTTATCTAAATGAAATGAACGGACGAAATGATAATTGGAACTGTTGTAACTGTTATTACGAATACTGTTCCCAATTTGGAGCGATTGGTTATTATTTGAATAGGACTTTACAGGTTGATTACTCTCTAACAAACGAATCCCAAAGGGTTTGGGAAGGGTCCACGTTTAGTATATTTACGCTTTTCTCTCTACCGTTAATTCAAATAGAAAATTAAATACTCGTCGGATGTTGTTCCAATTAATATAGGTACGAGTATCTAGTACGTAGTTAGGAGAGAGAAAAAAAAAGATTCCATTTTGTAATTGAATTCGAATTTCGAAGCCCGCGAACACTAACAACGGTTGGCACTTGATCACGTTTCCATTGCTTTTAAAAAGAGAAGCACTTTAATTAAATCTGACAGTTGACCATTTATAATCTTGCAATTTTGCTCTAAGGAGGTTTTAATGTTAATCTACCTTTGGCCCTCAACGCTGTTCGTGTTGAACAAAAATTATGCAACCACTAATGTAGGTTTATTATGATGTAAGTACACTCATTAATAAACTATTTACATCATACATGACACAGAAAAAAATACTTATTAATAGATTATCCAATTAAAAACAGTATTTTATAAACAAACACGTAAAAATCGCATTATAATTCGATCTTCTAAAGCTGTTAACAAGCCGAAAGCGGTTTTATATTAGAGAATACATTAAAGATTACCTTGAAAAGCTATTAGGCAGTTATTTTTAATGTGTATCCCCTCGATACGCCCTTCACCTGGCACCTTCTAAAACAACTCAATTAAATATGAATTTATCAAAATAAGAATCTTCAAACTATGTAATAATATTTTTATCAACAATTTTAATTAATGGTGTCAAATGTCATGTTTTTAATTAATTCTTAGTAAAAGCATAAACATGCTTAATATAGATATACGAAGTAAACCTAGTACACCCACATTTTCCCAGTAGAGTTTTAAGTCTCAAGTTATTGAGGGTAATCTTATCTTATTGCCACCCAATAACACTTTGCCTGACCTGGGAATCGAACCCACGATCGCTCAACAATCGCGCTTCCGACCAGGAGACACGCAATTAAAAACAAACCTACACAAGTAGATAGAAATTGAACTCAACAAACTAATCTAATTTTCAAGTTCGTTAGCCTCACCTAATTAGTACTACCTAATACTGTATATTATACTACCAAATGAGAATATAAATATAAAACCAGAAAATAATTGAAAATGCCTATTTTAGTCACCATCTTTTCTCATCTTGTATTTCGTGGATATCAAATTTATTTTTAAAAAGAAAGTTAAGAAAAATTAAAACTTTCCGCGCCGTGAAAAGAAAATTGGATGAAAAAATTTAAAATTAACATAGGATATTTTCTTCTGGCGTAATGGCTTGTGGTTTCAGAGCCCTGGATTATTGTAATATTATATTTTCCTCAATTTTTGCATGCTTTTAGAGGGTATACTTCGTCTGAAAAAAAGCCTTTCAGGTCTTGAAGTGCTCATAATGGCTGAAAAAATTTACTTAAAAAACGACGTTACTTGTATTATGTATTTAGGCCATACGTGAGCAAAATATTAAGCTCTGAAATATGAGCATTAGCTCACTGAAACATAAAACGTGACTGTTTCAAAAACATAAATAATATTAGCGCTGAAGCTGGCACAATAAAGCCAATAAATATTCGCCAGATATTTGTGAATTGTAAATAACTTTTGGCCGAACAATTCAAGTATATATCACGAGACCCTTGTTTCCGAACGATAGCGTTATTTATGCCGCAAACACTTTCCGGTATGCAAATAACTCACATAACTGACACGCCTGCGGACAGGTTTCCACCTAACCACCCGTGCACTCAGCTGGACCACAAATCTATTAAAATAATAGCTGTCTCATTCAATTCACTAGCTCTCATCCTGTAATGACTCAGTTCACAGTCGAGCCACCACACTTCAAGCCGGACAGTCCGAATTCGGCTGCGCTGTGAGACGCACGTGTATCCCGCTGCGTGAATCCGAACGTGGTTTACGAAATTCGAACGACGCGTTCGAATTTTAAAAACAAAATAAGTGTGCGTTTTTTGATGTGTTTCTAAACAATTCAGTTTGAAGTGAATGTGAATAAATTGGTATTTAAACTTGTTTTTTATGTATGAATAATTTGTGCGCCGATATATTTTCGTCATAATTTTGAATAAACTGTGTGAAATATTGGTGTGGTTTACCTTGGTTCGTGTCAAAATTCCAACAAGACGACTTGTGTAAGTTTTTTGAATATTTTAACGGCCTTTGATTAACATTATACCTTAAGCAGTAATTATAATAATTATATCGATTTTAGTTCGGAATTTATGTAACGAATTAGAATTTATATTTCGGAAGATTAATATTACTATAAATGACAGTTGGCGCTCATAGTAGATGTATGGTATTAATTAATTATCTTTACGTAATTGCTTGGTACCATACTCTAGCTTCGGAATAATTAATGAAAAAGTTACAATTGTGGGTTATTTTCGTCGAAAAACCTTGTAGGTATATATTATTGGTGGTAGAATTGGTGATTAAACGAACGTTTCCCGCGTTAAAGTTTATGGGGTGAATGCAACTGAAAGCTAAATTAATTGCATCCCCGAACATCCTGGCTGATCTATGGTCAATTTACGTTGATCTAAATAATGGGTACCTACGATATTTAGGTTACCCTACTTACGTAAAATAGCGTTCAAAAATAACTAGTCACTTTTGATTTTCTAACTGTCATGAACTTTTCAAATGTCATTTTTGACAGTGTATTTCATCGATGAAAGTTTTTATTTATTTATGACACATGGTTCAATATTAAGACGTTGTTGTCATCACATGGCAGAATAATAAAAACATCGATGATCGACTTCACGATTGTGACCAATTTAAAAGTTTTAAGGGTTGTCCTATCTTAGTTGCCTAATTTATTTTAGGTCGTTCATTCCTCAAACTTAAACTAATAGAGTTTAAAAAAAATAGAAAATTGTTTGATGAGTAATTAATTAAACTATTACTAGTTAATAACAAGCTAGATATTGTTTAAATAATGGATTATTTTTTGTTTATTTTAAAAACATTTTTTGAAAATTTGGAATTGTAAAACATTTTAGTTAAAAGATTTTAAACCTAATCACAATAGTGGAAGGTTCGCTTTGTATTTGACAGATTCGTGTAGGTTGCTGTGCTGGCGTCTGTACTAAAATGTTTTAATATTCTTAATATTTTTTTAAACAAGAAAACTTTTTACATAGTTTACTTAACTACAGACCTACTAATTAAACAGCTGGCCTTAAGTATAAGCTCAAAGTTACTAAATACTCAAGGTTTATGTAGGTAGGTACAAATTTTGACATTTGTCAGATCTTTATCTTTACATATAATAAAATCGTAGAGCTGTCATTCCTGTACATTGAATATTTTTTTCTTTTTGTATTTTTTTCGAGATAAGGGATCGATTCTGATGTCAAATCAATTTTTTTTTTTTCGAAATTTTTTATGGTTTTTGATTTGATCTATCTCCTAAACTACTGTAAAGTTGTCGATCAAATTTTCCTCAAATATTCCTACTAATATGCTTCTGTTAATATTCTATGTATTATTACGCTATTTTTCCTGGGAGATAAGCAATTTTGAATTTTGTTGTTTTTATGTGTTTGTTGATAGTTGGAAGCTAAACCACTGGATATTATTTAGTCAATTTTTCCTCAAATATTCCTTAAACTGTTCTTCTATTAATAGAATATGTATAATTACGCTATTCCCTTTGGGGGATTAGCAATTTTATATCATGTTAATTTTCAGTCATTGTTGACATTTGTATAAGAACCGCTATTTGAAACTCACTGTCAGCGTCCTAGCCAGTCTGATTGGTAACTCGCTTGACTTTGGTGCAAGGGGTCTCTGGATCAAATCCCGCAGTTTTTATATTACACTTTTTGTTTTTTTTTTGTTATTATTTTGTCCTGAGAGTTTCAAATAATAAAAAAAAATGTGCATACTTTTATTTCAATATTATTCGCAATTTTAAATTATTACTATTTTTTTTCAATAGTTCTCTAGGATCTACACTGATTTAAATTGTAGGTAGTAAGTTGGATATTTTTTTAAATTGTAATTGTTTCGAGGTGTAGGAATTTTAAAGATTAGAAAAAAATCAGGGTTTCTATAATTTGTGTTTATTTATGTTTGAATTGGTACTCAAACCAGTGCATAGATTCTGTTTTAAACGACGACAAGTTGTACTCATCGAGTCAGATAATTAGTTATTTTATAAAGGGAGAAGAGCAATACTATTGTACGTTCAATTTGCAGCGATACTTATATCGACCAAAAAATGATAGTATAATGTTTAAAATAAACACGGTTCTTTGCGCTCAAATAAGGACGTTTCCTATGCAAACTAGATATAACATTATTGATCTAAACTAATAATAAAAATGCAAGTATGTTTGTTTTTTACCTTTTCACGCATTACTACCTACTGAATCGATCGTCCCAAAATTTAGCATATACTTTGTCAGGAGTCGAGACACGGATAAAAGGCATCTTACATCCCGAATAACAGAAGAGAGCTGTTGCCGAGAAAACAATTACGTTCATATTCCAGATGGCGCCACTTTCCGTTTTGTTTCTCAAATTCTAAATTAACGCAAGCGAAGCCGCGGGCAAACACTAGTCGTAAATATAAGTGTTGGCCCTACTACTTTACAACACGTTAAAACACCATTATAGATAACAAAAATGTCACTTTTCTGTGTTAATTGTTCTATTTAGGGTTTCTTAGCCAAAGGGTAAAACGAAACCCTAACAGCCCTTTCACACGGCTGTCCAGTTTTTTGCAGGATCCCGTTTTCTGCAGGATCCCGTTTGATCGCACAAGAGATTATATGCTAGTGTTCACACAAGCAAACCGCATGCAGGATCCTGCATGCGGATGCGAATAAACAGGATCCTGCAGAAAACGGGATCCTGCAAAAAACTGGACAGCCGTGTGAAAGGGCTGTAAGAATTCGCTGTCTTATTGCCTGTCTGTGCATATGTCACCAGGCAATGCTAGTGCAGAACCGTGATAGCATGACAAAATGTTATAACTGATGTGTTTAGTTGGCGTTATAACAACAAATACTAAAAACCAATATAAAATAAACATCATCTGGGTCAGCCCATACAACAAACGAGATTTTTTTGCAAGTTTTTGTTTGCTATACCTATTTAATAACGGCAACAGGTAGACGCTCGAAATGTCACAGAATATTTGATAATTATATAGGTATTTACTTTAAAATCTAATAGTTAAACTAAAAATAAAACAAATTGCTAAGGGCTCTCATACAACATACATTATTTTTTTCCCTTATTTTGGACAATGGTACGGAACCCTTCGTGACAGATTCCGACTCGCACTTAGCCGATTTTTCACTTTCGTCACGGTCGTTTTGTTATAAATTATTACTTAAATGAAAATGACAAGGAATTTTTTCGTTGTTTTGGACATTAATATTCATGTATTAAAGGAGCGTATGTATAAATGATTTGTAAATGTATAAAAATATTGATTTGTATGTATTACATCTGTATCATGATTAATAATGATCTAGTCTAAAAAAAAATGTCGTTTTCAAGACCACTAGTTTCAGAAAAATGACAATAAAACAGATGATTCAATTCTTATCTTATTCCTGTTACACTTAAACGTGCCATTAACTTGCACAAAAGTAACCAGTCAGAAATTCCTGTTTAATTTACTTCACAAAATCGTGCAGACATGCTAGGGCTTCTTTGACGGGGCCTCCCTTAGTGGGCCAAAGCCTGCCGGGAGCGCGGGACTGTCTGATCAGGAAACAGGAACGTAAAGGGCTATTGAAGGAGAGCGTGGATTTTATGTTGGGAGGACTCATTTGATGATTTTATTTTACCATGTAAAAAAAGGGCCTTTGCTACCTACTCGTATAAGTAAGTATATACAGAAAAACTTGAGAGGTGTCAAGGAACACCCGGATGGAACGAAGTTACTGTATACACTCAACAAAAATAATCGTCGCGACTCCACTCCACTCCGCTCCGCTCCACTCCACTCCACCCCACTCTTTGAGCTCTAGCACCCTTTCGCAACGCGCGATAAGGAACTTCAATCCAAAATCTTGTAGTGAAGGCCTTTGTATACCTACTATAAATACGTACATATTGTAAAGCTCCCAACACATAGGTGTTATCACCGTAGGCACTGAAATTGTAAGCATGACATTGAATTTCAGGGAGTTCCTAAAAGCTTTATTGTGTTATTGCTGAACTTGAAGATCGACGTCGTACGTAGAGGCGAGATTAGCTTGTACTTTTGAACTGAAAAAAGAATTTTGAGACCTAACACTTAGTTGATATGGTTTATTTATGAGTAAGCACTTGTAGAAGAAAATCTGTGAGGGCCTAATTGACATGCTCGCGTGTGCTGTTGAGAAAACACGTTGCTTATGTTTCTTATACAAATAGATTATTTATACTCTAAAGTAAACCAAAATTAATTTACAGTTAATTTAGAATCATCATTGAAGTTCCCACTGCTGGGACACAGGCCTCCACTCTGTGAGTCGGAGTGGGCCATAATCCACCACGTGGGCACAGTGCGGATTGGTAGATGCCACATGTCTTCGAATTTTTGGTGCTAGCACATGCCGGTTTCCTCACGATGTTTTACTTCTCCGTTTTGAGAGCAGTGGTGATGAAATAAATTACACAAACACTTGGCTACTACTGCTCTTAATTTTCAATATCTACTGGAAATTTTATACAAGTGGCCTAGTAATTTTATAAAGTGAAATTTTCCAGACAACCTTTAGATAGAAATATGATTCAAGTTTCAAAAGATATAAAGGTCTTTTCGACGAGTATGCGACTCAAATTCGAAAGATTGGTATTATCGACGTGTCATATTAGTCTTCGATTTTCTTTCACGCACGTCAACCAACAAAATCAGAAAAATTTTGGATCGAATTTAAATCAAAATAACTGAATTAACTGAACGAGAAGCTCGTGGCAAAATAATTACATCCGCACAGGCCGATCTTCCGGGTTAAGCCGCGCTTGTCGAGGTTGGTCCGTGGATGGATGACCATCTGTCATAGCGAGTTACCTCCGTGTCTCGGAAAGCAAGTAAAGCTATTGGTCCAGACTGTTATTTGTAGATCTTTGACAGTCGTTACTGTTAGTCTGATAACCAGTCCTACCATGGGGTATCATATTGCCCAGTTACTAGGTTGTGGAGGTCCGATAGGCAGTCGCTCCAAGTAAAATACTGATATTCAGCTGCATGTGGTTCGATTGGAAGCCGACCCGACGTATTTGGAAAAAGGTTCTAGGCAGATGATGAACTATGTGAACAGATGAATGGATAAGTAAAAAATGGCCAAGTGCTGGCAGAATTCCCGCACGTAGGGTTCCGTCTATGTTCACTTATAATTTTTGAAAGCGGTGCGATTATTGATTAGTCAAACGTATAGCCTAGTTACCAAGCAAATCGACACGTGTAAATGCCCCATAAGACAGACCATTATGTAATTCATGATACCATTTTGTTCAAAAACACATTTTTTTATGTTAAGATAATGACACGCATTAAATATTATCTCTTAGCCAAATCTGAAATGATGTGCCATCAAAATATACGTAGGTAGGTAGGCATATCAGTTTGACAAATCTCGGATAATAATAATCTGTCGTTCAGAAACAACGCGGCTCTTTTCCTCAAATTCTAAAAAGGTTTATAGGTTGATTCAAGGTCAACATGTCTGAGATTTCCTTCATTTTGTTTGTTTCTATATTATGTTAGAAGATATAACTTATTATTAGATAGTATCGCTTTGGTGTATGTTACAGTCTGTCTATAAAATCATGAAAATCGACGAAGGCGCGGCTGCGGTTGTCATTGATTTGTTTTTCATTTATCAATTGCATTTTTATTCCTTTTCAAGTCTACGGTTGATAACGAGTCGCAAATATCGTTTTCGTGATTATACAACATGTAACATAATTAACGCACACCCTCAGACACCCCAATTAGAATATTATGTTATAATCATCATACATATATTGAATTTTTAATTTAACATGTAAATGCATTTGTTATTAACTAAATTAGTTATTTTGCAGTAAGGTTTATTTTTCTTTATTTTGTGAATGAATGACGGAATTTGCATTTATACAAATAAAATTGCACTTTTAAGTCTTGTTGCCTTGATTTACGGTCTATCTTAGTTTGTTTTGACTGTACAGACGTTTAGGGGGAATTTCCGTAGTTTAAATTATTTTTGAAAAAAAAAAATTACCTATATTAAAAATGATAGAAATCGATTCAGTAAACGATTCTGAACAAACTAATTTCAGGATGTGCGTTAATTATGTTACATGTTGTATAGACAGACTGTACACCTCTTTGTACCTGTATATATACAGGTTGAATTTTTCAACTGGTCGTGGATGGCTATAAATATCCGAAACTATGTGGAATGTAAAAAAAAACATTGAAAGGAGTCTCGTGGCCGATTTTGACGGAAACTAAATTTGCATCATTTGATTTTCTAAGTTTGCCGTATAATATTAATTCCCAGAATTGTATCCTTACCAGCAATACTATCGAATGGTTTAATAATACAGGATGTTATTTTTTTCCAAAATCAGCGGGTTCGATTCCTGGCCAAGTTTATTGATTTTTCTAAAATCCAATGATGCAGTTTTAGTTTTCGTCAAAATCGGCTTCGAGACTCCTTCAACGTTTTTTAATATTCTTCGTAGTTTCGGAAATAGTCATCCACGCCCAGTTGAAAGATTCACCATGTAAGTATATGAATTTACAACTTAAAAATTAAATATTTTAAAACTACATTAAAGATTCCGTCAGAAGTGGAACCTTTTTGGTCTTGAAGTGTGCTGCATTAACAATTCCTATAAAAGCCCCCTTTGTCAGTCTTAGTGTATGCGAAATGGGTGTTGATGCTAATTAATAGGGTACTTTACTGCTTAAATAATTTGGAAATCTGTTTAGTACCTCAGTTCTAGTATTAAAAATAATGAACACGTATTTTTGTTCTTTTAAATCAAAAAATATTGACAAAGATAAAACGCTTCTAAATTCTGGAGTGGGTGATTGGGACGTCATAACGCCTGTAAAATTATAATGACCGAGTGACGTTTCGTTGAACTTCGTCGTTTTTGGTTTACGTTGGTTACAAAAAGAATGACACGGGTAAAATATTTATTGGACGGACTAATTACATTTTTCGAGTAAAATAGCCTTTTGTGCTATTTTCAGTCTAGGTGGCCCAGAAGTGCAATCCTCGTACTCTCCCACGAGGTTATGAGTTCAAGTCGGAGCAAGTACTAATGTGACTTTTCAAAACATATTTATTGTTTATGTTTATTTTAGACATGACTAACATCGGTGAAGTAAAAAATCCTGTGAAACAATTCAAAGTCTAAAGCCATGTCAGTAGCCCCTGGGATTCATAGAAGTGACTTAATCGGACAGCGAGTACTGGTTGGCTCGCTGTCTGATCAGGGAATCCTTCTTCTCCACCCAGGACGGGAGGACTCTATTGATGTTTTGAGGACACAACTATTAAAAACCAGAAGTGGTGGCGAACTCCTCATATAAAAAGGAAAAGAAATATTTCATTATAGATAATATATTACGTGCCATTATTACGTAAGAAACACAATACCTATCACACTTATATTCTCATAATGGTAACTTTAGAAAATACAGATAGATACAGTAACCTAAACAAACCCTTCAGGGCCTGAAAGGTTCAGTAGAATTATACCTATTGTGCGTAAGGTAAAGGGAGATTATTTGGTGAGACAGGTAATTCTGTGATTGAGTCTTAAAAGTCTCTCAAAACGTTACCTATGCATGCTGTAATGAGAAATGATGCAACTAGTTCACCACTAAAGTGGACAAGACGTAGTGACACATCATTTCGCATTACTACATGCATAAGTAACGTTTTGAGAGACTTTTAAGACTCTATCACTGAGTTACCTGTCTCACCAAATAATCTCCCTTTACCCTACATACACTTCTTATTGCCTGATAAGTTTCTCCTACGGAACTGGTTATTATGACGTCACAGTTCAGTCATTGAGCGATTGCCTGCCGTTCTGCGAATCGCGGGTTTGATTTCCCGCGAGGAATAAATATTTGTTCCAGGTGCCTATTAATAGTTGTTCCAGGTCTGGTTGTGTGTATAACAGAGTTTAAATTTTTGTAAATGTACCCGCGACACTTGAGAAAAATCCTAAGGGTTTAAAAAAAAGTTAGCAAAGTTTTTTTTTTAACTTTTATTTTTATCGGCATCAAGGAGGCGTTGTGCGTGAGAAAATACTCGTATATTAATTGAAGATATACCAACTTAAATAAAATACAAGTCGTTTACCCGGAAGCCATCGTTTATTATTTGATGACCAACCTAAGCGGTTTGCAAACCCTTATAAATAAAATAATAAAAACAAAAGAAACACGCGTTCCTTTTGTTTCAGACAAAAACTTGAAAGAAAACAGTTGCCGAGATGTTTACGAAAAATATTCAAAAAACAATTGATAAATATGTATACTGAATATTGTTTCCACAGTAATTTTCTTTTTTACCTGCAATAGAAAAAATGATAATGCCGACCCAGAGAAACGGAAAGAAATCCTTTTAGTTTTGGAATCATAGTCAATATATTTAATAGAACACGTATTATGGAGTTTTAAATCCTTTATTTTTTTACCGACTATAGAGAACTTATATCCAAACGCTGGAATATGATACAGTTACAGTTGGGTACAGTTAGCCGATACAAAATCTGGATACAAAATGCTGAACAGTCAGCTATGCTGACTAAATTATCGGCTGAAACCATGCTGAGTTCAGACGAGAGTGAAGCATTTTGACAGTTGTCTCAGCCTATGCTAATATCAGCATTCGCAATTTTTCTTTTAGTGCTGCTCAGATATTGTATCGGCTAATCCCACCCATTGTGTTCGAACTACGAGCTAACTTTTACATAACACTTTTCCGTACCAACACCACTTTAAACGGTTTATTCCACTTTGTTCACCTGGGTGATATCACCTGGGTGAACAAAGTGGACAACATTGGTGTCTTCAATTCACCTCGGAAAAATATCACCTGAGTGATATCACCCAGGTGAATTGCGGACACCAAAGTTGTCCACTTTGTTCACCTCGGAAAAATATCACCCAGGTGAACAAAGGCGACTTTTTTTATGCAATGTAGGGGACTTTTATCACCTAGGTATGTAATATTGTTGTCTTCTATTAAAAAAAATTGTCTGAAGACAATATTGTTCTTTTTTTTCAGTTTGCTTTTCTTCTACGAAGTTGTAGGACTTTTAAGCGCGCTACACACGGTTAAGATACTATACATTTTATCTTACGATAGATACCATATCGCTCGCCATACAATTCAATGGGCCATAACACGACAAAGATAAAAAAAAATATTTCATATTTTCGTATCTTAATATAGAGAGCGTTTTGAAAATGTATCGTAAGAAAACATCTTAAGATATAAAATATCTTAAGCGCGACTGTCGTGTGACAAGCGCGGTATTCATGCGACAAACGCAAATTTCAAAGCTTGTATTCACTCAATGACCTTGAGCATTAAAATTTGGTCATTTGTACTAACTTACGACAGGATAACGAGAGACCAAGATATGTTCCTTTGTATTATAAAGCAAAAGATATGTATAAATGTAGCAGAAACTTCTTATTACTTTATTTAGGTACAGACGCCAGCCAGCACATCAAGCGACCATTATTATGTATTTTTTAGGATTTACTAGCGACCCACTACGGCTCTTCACGAGTGCAATCTTTACTATATTATGCATGTTACATACATGTTAACCTTCATCTTGAATCATTCTATTTAAATAAGCCATAATTATCAAAATCCCTTGCGTAGTAGACAGACAGCGGGAGTCGACTTTGCTATCTACTATCGCGCTGCTAACGTTGTTGTGTGTAAACGGCCTTAGAAAACATCAAAGACAGCTAGCTGTCTTTGATGTTTCTTATAAGGCCGTAATCATTTAGAGAAAAAATAAATATGAAAAGGTTATAAACCAATTTAAAAAAAAATCAAAAGGAAAGTTATTGTCTTTGGTGGTCTATTTCGCATTAACTAGGGAAAATTTTTTTATACAGATCTGTTAAAATAAATACCAGCTTGAATTTATGTACGCTTAGAGTTTCCGCCAGATAAGTGTGGAATAAAACACGTTCACCCCCGTGTACCAATATATTGCAATATTTCAAAACCATTCGAAAAAGTCTAAAAAAAAATATCGTGGAACGACGAAGAGTGTGGTAAAAGGCGATCTTGAGCTGAGTTGGTAACCCTTTTGGTGTGCTCAATACATAACAAAAATAAAAGTTAATCTATTCCATTGCAGACAATGCGGGACAAAAACCTCTTCATGATCCTGTTCTCCTAGTACTTTTGTTCAGATTCTTGAATTCTGGCACTAACACTTTTTTCATAATCCTGTTCTCCTAGTACAATTTAAATAGTTGTCCGTTGCTTTTTACATAGGTGATAAAAGTCCACTACATCGCATAAGAAAAGTCGCCTTTGTTCACCTGGGTGATATTTTTCCGAGGTGAACAAAGTGGACAACTTTGGTGTCCGCAATTCACCTGGGTGATATCACTCAGGTGATATTTTTCCGAGGTGAATTGAGGACACCAATGTTGTCCACTTTGTTCACCCAGGTGATATCACCCAGGTGAACAAAGTGGAATAAACCCTTTAAACATAGACATGTATAGCCCCGCCACAGAAAGAGACATAAAGTAGCTTGACAACACAAAGTTCAAAACTTCATCAGTGCATCTATGGTTCAACCTAGGGACTTTACCCATGCCGCGATGTGACGCGACGCAATTCGTGCGATATCGAGTTGATTGCCGATTTAAGTCGCACGTATTTGCTAATAGAGTGATCCGATGCAATTCGACCGTGAACTTTAAAAATCCACATTACTACTACGACGTAAAGGCGCTGCAAACCAAAGACAAAAGATGTCGCCAGAGACGAGTAGAACTTGCGCAATCGAATTTCGAACACAGAATCATTTGCATTGTCATTAGTACGTGCATGCAATTCGATATCGAGCAGATCTGAGAGCGATATCGTCAACACGTGCGACTCCATTAACAAACACTAGCGATCGTCCATACATTTTCTTCGGGCCGACCCTTGTGTGATATCTGACCGATATCGTCAATCGATGCAATTCGTTAACGCGTCGCGCCATGAGTAAGTAAGTCCCTAAGTTTTTAAAATTGCAATTCTCAATGGCCAGTATATTCGAATTGTCTACAGAATAATCATTTTGACAGCCAAGCATAGTGATTATTTCCTCAATGTCCTAAATTCCTTCTTTTTACAACAAAAGAAACTCAATAAGGACCAAAGTTCAACATTGTACCACCCACAGAATAAAATGACGAAAATAATTTCACTTTGAGTAAAATAAATGAAAATACGTAGCTATCCGTCCGTATTTGAACAAATGGCGGAGATTTTCACCATTTCAAGATAAAGTTTTATCTTTTATTCAGAGGGGCGTTATCTGACTCCTGGTATGCCTCCATTCAGTCATACTATGACCCACAGACAGACGACCAACTTTAAATTTTCCACTTTATTATTTTTATCAAACTCCTGAGTCTTTATTTAATATATTTTCCACCAGAGTCTGGCGAGGTTAATTACTTACTTTTTGTGTTGGTCCCTTTGATTTTAGGTCATTTTATAAATGAGTTGGACTTGCATTTTTGTATAGAGTTGAAACCTTTTCAGGTTGCGTATTCCATTTTTAGGGTTCCGTAGTCAACAAGGAACCCTTATAGTTTCGCCATGTCCGTCCGTCCGTCCGTCCGTCTGTCCGCAGTTTAGCTCAGAGACGCACAGTACTAGAGAGCTGTAATTTGGTGTAAATATACGGATTTGTTGTGCCGAAAAAGTGGTAAAATAAAATCTCGTAAAATATTTTTTTTTAGGGTACCTCCAGTACTTACACGTAAAGTGAGGATTTTTTTTTTCTCGCGTACCCCTTAGTGTGGGGTATCATTAAATTGGCCTTTAAAAAATAATGATAGTTTCCATTAACAATTTTTTGAAAAAAAAAATCGTTTGTGAAATATTAAGCTTTAAAGTGCTAAATTTGGCTCGATTCGAGTGTCCCCCCCCTCTACCAGCTAAACGGTTATGTTTGGGGGTGTGAAAAAATTCACAATGGTAGTATATATAACGAAGTTTAAAAGAAAATTATCACGACTAAGTAGGCTTTACAACTTTACGAGTAAAAGTCGACCAACTTATAAAATGTACTTGGAGATCATATTTTCTTAAACAAAATGTATCGGAGACAACTGCAAATGTAAGTTTGTCAACTTTATTTTTACAGCTTTTATAGGTATGTTTTTTGGGGATAGGTAGGTTTTAATCGTCAACTATTTTTAACTAAATTCAAAAAAAGGAGGAGGTTTTAAATTCGTCGTAATCTTTTTTCTTATGTATTTTCCCCGATTTCTCAAAGACTCCTGGACCGATTTTGAAAATTCTTCTTTTTAAAATTAAATTCATCGAAACAGTTTTGTTAGTTCGCATAAGTATTTTGATGGGCAACTACGGAACCCTACACTGTGCGTGGCCCGACACGCACTTGGCCGGTTTTAATTTTCATTCCGGTTTTGCTTATCTACCGTAGTGCTGTTCCATAGAATTTAAATAATGGTATGCGATTTTTGCTACGTTAGTTTTTAATATTGAAAGCTGTTAATACTGTTGGGCTAACATTTTCATATTCCTTCGATGTTCAGTAAAGGGGTGTGATTTGGGGGTGTATTACTTTCTGGAGGGGTGTGGGGTTGGGGAAAAAAGTCGGATGTATCATCTGGCTTCTTCCCTCGCTGTCGTAAAACAATTGAGGGAATTGGGTCACTGTCTGAAGGCAACGGCCTATTGGCGCTGCAGTTATGCATAATTTGTTATCTTCGTATATGATTGTATGGACTAAGTAGCTTATGTTATTGATTTGGCGTTGTAGCTGGTAAATTCCTAAGTGCTGTAAGCTATACTTGTGTGTGTATTTTCAAGCTATCATAAATTTTGTAGAGCAAGTAAAAAAAAGTAAAAGTGGGCGCTATGACGCGAACGATGTTTAGGGCTGAAGCTAGTTATATAATATACTATTATTCATTACAATACAGATTACAGATCATAGATACATCTATGTATTTTTTTATCTGTGGCTGCGGGCGCTTTGAAAAGAAAGCTTCATTGAAATTTTGTAAAATTAACACTTTAGATTGACACAGTTTATAACCAAATCATTTATCATTACTGTGTCAATTCTTATCTTTTATTTGAATTATGTTCGTGTTCAATGAGAGTAGATAAAGTATTGTATGAAACTGAACATAACTAGGTATTATATACCACTCGTGTGATACCCCTCATTATGTACCACTTTCATAAACTACTATTATGTTATGTATTATATTGTAGCAAAACACCAATGTCAATACTTTACGATTATTTATTTGGCGGTATAACTTCAGTCACAATTCTGTAAGATAATATTCCTGCAATAATAATAATTGAAGCCCGCCATTGACGATCAGTTCAAACATAAAACTGCGGCATAAAACTAGGGCGTCACTCCAAATGGTTTTACTCCATTTAGATTTGCCCATTCACTGGCGTCACTCCGGCTCTTCATTTTTCGATCGGCCGCGGGGCAAAGCTGACGAAAAGTGAACTAGGTACTTATATTTGTGTAGAAAATGAATTCTGGTTCTGAAGAAGAAACATTAATTTTAACTGTGGCTACTATTTGTTGCCATATAATAACCGAGAAACGTGAAAGAAAGCAATGGATGAAGGAATGGCTTAGAAAAAGGAATCAATTCACTCACGTCAATTTGTTGAATGAGTTATCATTAGAACCAAGTGACTGGAGAAACTACTTAAGGATGGACGAAACTACATATTTCAAGCTTTTGAAACTTGTAACTCCATATATTGCTAAACAGGATACTAATATGAGAGAAGCTATTAGCCCTCATGAGAGATTGAAAGCCACTCTTCGTTTTTTAGCTTCAGTTACCACGATCGCAGCGAGCGATTCAAGCGAACTGAAGCCTTGGAATGACGATCGCGCATTGACGGTCAGTTTGGCGCGACGCGCCGCTTGGATTTATGGTAGTCACGGAAAATTTCCGTGGCGAGTCGTCAGTTAAAACTCTGGAGTGACGATTCACCATTGACGGTCAAATTTTGGAGTGACGCCCTAGTTTTATGCCGCAGTTTTATGTTTGGACTGATCGTCAATGGCCAGCTTTACAATCGTTATTTTTTTGTGACCAGACTATTCCGCGCCACCAAAAGAATGTCATCCATATAACTTTTTAAAAATCGAACATGTTTTCGTTCTGTTTATAAGACAAATTCATAGACATAATTATTACACTACATTATTACATTATAACAAGGGAAAAGTAAAAATTAAAAGTATATCTACATTTATTTTGATAAAATATTAGATATTGAGCATTAAAATCATTAACCTTACAATATTTTGGATATAATATACTGGTATTATACATTATACAAAACAGAGCGTATAAATAAAATGTCACAATGGGTGGTCTTGTAGCTAAAAGAAATCTTTTCAAAACATCTATTTCATTCGTCTCGTTTATAAAAAGACGTCTCTTTTATAAGGTACTTTAATGGAAAACCTGATTTGGTCTATGTCAACACAAATAAAAATAAACAAAAGTGTGAGCGAATTTAAAGTAAATAAATACATATTTTAGCAGCAAATCTTTTTATAAATACATTTAAAAAACGCTCCACGTCTCAAAAATAATTTTACCTATAATTTATAATTTTTCGTAATAATCATATTATCTATAATTTTTAGTTAATATAAATTCTAGCTTATTTTTTTTCTGTTTATTGAACGTAGCGTGATTTTACAAATTCTATAGCCTTCTTCGATAAATAGACTATCTGGTACAAATATATATTTTTAAATTCAATCAGTAGTTCCTGAGATTAGCCAGTTCAATCAAACGAACTCTTCAGCTTTATAATATCAGTATTATATTGTCACGGGAATTTACTGTATGCGCAAAATTTCATAAGCCTAGAATCAGAAGCAGTAACTGAAAAAGCTTTTACAAGATTTGAACCAAACGTACATACGGGGTCAAGCTATTAAAACCGTTTAAAAATAGTGTAAACAACAAACACAGTTGAATTTTTTCATGCAGGGACTGGCTTTCAATCTGCTGAAAAAAAATTCAGAGCGTTCAATTGACCAATACGAGCGTATTTTCAGTTATACAAACAACATGTCGCGACTACGTATTGCGGGTCTAAAACGGACACCTAAAGCAATATTCCTAAAACTGATTTATTTCGTGAATTTCCAGCAACGTCATTAACCATTCTAATTTTACCCGCACAAACTTATTTGCATGTTGCATGTCATATCTGAGCATAGACGTAAAGCATGGACTGAGCATTTAAAATTGCTATGTGCTCTTGAAAGAGCAAAAAACAATTTTAGCACAATCTATCTCTTTCTAATACGACATAGAATGATAATGGTTTTGTTAATGCAAGGTATTAAGCAATTTTATTTAAATTTAGTTAGGGAAGGTTCAGTCCATGCTAAACGTTTATGTATATTGTGGACCATTTTACGATTACCCAAAATTTTTCAAATAGATGAACTGCGTTTAAACAAATTTAAATATGAGTTATCACTTTTCGATAAATGAGTGTTCATTTAACGATATGATAAAATGATATTGCTAAAGAGGCCTTTATAGAACCGCTGGCTATTCAAACGCGAAGTTCTCATTCAAAACTACTAACTGGAAATGCAGAGAATATCCTCCCAACGGCTGTATATTGCAACTATTCACAGTTGACTTTTACACAAACGGACCAAAAATTGAGTTCATGGCTGAAAAATGTACCGAAGTGACGGTTTAAAATTGTTTTGCCGCGGCGCTGTATCCAATTTCCCTTGCTTTCTGTGTCAATTACTTAGGAAAAAGGGGTTTTAGATGTTTGTTTGTTTAAGTAAGTAATTATATAGAAGCTTACTACAAAACTTAAACATCTGGTAAACAATTGTCTAAAGAAGTGTAACGGCAGACGACCCTTAAGGCGGCGCTAGTCGCGAGCTCGAACTCACTGGCAGGCATGGTCAAAAACCATGATATTTCACCGGAAATCGAGCCATATTGTTCATGTGTGCGCGAGCGTCATCTCCCCGTGGAGAAAACAGGGGAAAACTTATTCAGTGAGATGCACGATCATTCAGAGTAAAAGGCGCGCGTAAAAAAATACGAAAAAGCCTTTGGCTGTTGGGGTTTTATGAAAAAACCACTGCACCAATTAATTTCAAATAAAATTTATTAAATTCTTCGATAAATTTGCTGTGTCGGTACGGATTTCGTTTTGGAAATTTGATGCTTCTTTAGCTTCTAATTTACACCTAAAGTTGTGTCAAAATTAGCAAAAAAACGAATCTTTAGAAGCTCGTAACTTTTTAATAGCTTCATATTTTACAATTCTGCTTCCGTACAGACAAAATTAATAATGAGACAAAACGATACCATGTTTAATTCTGGATGTACTTTGTCAATTAATGGAGTAAAACCCCAACGAAGTTTCTATGGAAAAAATGTTGACTTGTTTGCTCTTAAGGACTTCACACACAGCAGCTATAATGTAAAGATGTACATTATAAGCACGATACATCTCATTACATCTTTCCATACAAATCGACAGAAGTCCACACGCGACAGTTTTAATGTATATTTTTACATCTTCGAATCTCTATGGAAAGATGTAATGAGATGTATCGTACTATAATATACATCTTTACATTATAGCTGCTGTGTGTGAAGCCCTTTAGACAAATGATAGTGTAAAATAATTATAATAATTATATCAGTACAAATATATTTATATTTTTTATATATAACCTAAAAACAAGATAACGGAATGACAACTCGACAAAGCCTTCTAAATCTTACAATTTTGACGCACAAGATTAATTATTTTCACCAGCTAATTACCTAATGTCAACATTATAAATTGAAAACAGCCCTTTAAGGCGACATGTGGTCGTTCCGAAAGGAATGTTTTACAAAATTGCCCAACCTTATTACTCCGAGCCCAACTACTAACGAACGGAAAGGGCGGTCAAACATTAATGTTGTATGAGCATAGTTCCAGTTCATTGTGTCCCAGCTTTTGTCCTTAATTAGTTAATTAGGTGCACATAGCGATTTCTATTGAATAATTTATACTAGTGGCGAGCTGCCTAATCAAACTGGCGACAACATTAAACTATAAACACTCACAAGCAAAAGTGTGGAACCACTTAATGCAATTCCGCGCCTTAATAATTAGATATAAGAATAAAAATGGTACTATTAAAGGCTTAGGCCCGGTATCCGCGGTAAAGCGGAGATAAGAGGAGATGTGTTAGAATAACCAATCAGATGTCTGTAATAAGCATCTGTCAATAAGCGGAGAGGAGATGTGGACATCTGATTGGTTATAATTCATACGTAAACACATCTCCTCTCCTCTCCGCTTTGGATACCGGGCCTTAAGCGCATCACACAGCATGCCTAAGATACATACTATAATAGTTTATCTTAAGACACCATATAGCTTGCCATACTATTCAATAGAGCGTCACACACGACGAAGATAATAATTTAAATTTCATATTTTCGTATCTTAAGAAAGAGAGCGATATTCGTATCTAAAGATACAAAATAAATATCGTAAGATAACATCTTAAGATAAAAAATATATCGTAAAATAGCACCTTCATATAAAATATTTTAGTATCGTATCTTCGTCGTCTGTGATGGCCTAAAACATATTAATATAACATCGTTTTATTTTTTAGCGTGGTAAAATCATCATATGAGTCCTCCCAACCCGGGCAGGGCGGGAGGGACTGCCAGACTTATACTGACTACTAAAATCCACCGTGTCCTACAATAGCCCTTTCTATTCCGGGTTCTGAGAGGGACTTCCCCGTCATTATGCTGACGCTTTTTGAGGCACGCGTGAGACACAACGCGCCGTCGACCCGGGCATGGCTAATATGTGGCATGGCCCATGGTCGGGCAGCGAGTTGCCCTTTACTCGCTGCCCGCATGCCCGTGCCTACGGTGGCCGGAGATCGTCTGCTGATTAATATTATATCTTAAGATAAAATATTATAGTATCTTAGCCATGTGTGATGCGCTTTAACTTTTCGCTCAAAATTGATACCAAATTCATTCAAATCACACCGTTATTTAAGGAGCTATGCCAGACAGATCAAATTCCAAGTAAGTGATACCTTACTTTTGCTCGCCAGTGTATTATGAACGACTGTACGAATGGTTACATGTGGCCATTAGAACCACGATAATTATGGTGTTCATAGTACTTAGATTACTTTTGATACTTATCGGATAACTTTCTTTACTTACAATAATTTTGGGGTACGCATAATGTTTTATGTCACGTTACAAAATATGACGAATTGGTTTCTGTAAATGTTGATTTTAACGCGCAGAATATCAACTAGAAAGTGTGAATGACCTTAACGTCAAGTTGTCGTTTATCCAAAAAAAAATAATTCAAATTATTTTTTAAATCATCTTTTGGTAATGTTAAAATCAAAGACCTCTTGTCTATTCTATCGTAGTTATCGTATAATTGATGTATCTTTAAGTTTTAGAAAAACATGACGTATTATGTCACAATAATGGCGCCGTCACAGATTCACATTAACCTAAAAACTAACTTAAGTACCTACCCTTTGCACGAATTTTCGCTCTTTTACTGTACAGCGTTTTTCCAGTATTTACAGCGTTTCTGAATGAAAAAATGGAAATATGCGAAGAAGGAACTAATTTTTTCATTGACAATTGTCAATTTGAAATTGTCAAAGTTCCAGTTTACTTTACGTCTCATATATTATGTATACTAAAAAATCGTGCTAAGGGTACTGGTTTAAAAAAATGTCCTGAAATAATGGATTTTTCTGTTTAAGTCCGCAATATTGATGGTAAATCTTAAAGACTCGAAAATTGAAAGCGTTCTTTTTAATGCTAAAATGACTACCTATTCTTTTCATTCCACAACCATCACAGTACTTGAAACTAACACCTAAAAGTTTTTAAATAATTTACTATGAATCTAAGAGGTGTAAAATACCAGGAAATGTTATTTACAGTAAGTACTTAAGGCGAAACGTTCGTTACCGCATCACGAAGAAAATAACATTATATTGCTGGTTTTTTTTCGTTTTTTTTTCATTTTTAGGGTTCCGTAGTCAACAAAAAATTCACAATAGTAGTATATATATAACGAAGTTTAAAAAAAAATTATCATGACTAAGTAGGCTTTACAACTTTTCGAGTAATAGTCGACCAACTTATAAAATGTACTTGGATAACATATTTTCTTAAACAAAATGTATCGGAGAACATCCTCTTCAGCTGCAAATGTAAGTTTGTCAACTTTATTTTTACAGCTTTAATACGTATGTTTTTACGGTATGTTTTTTGAGGATAGGTAGGTTTTTATCGTCAACTATTTTTAACTAACTTCAAAAAAAGGAGGAGGTTCTAAATTCGTCGTAATCTTTTTTTTATGTATTTTCCTCGATTTCTCAAAGACTCCTGGACCGATTTTGAAAATTCTTCTTTTTAAAATTAAATTCAGCGAATCAGTTTAGTTAGTTCGCTTATGTATTTTGATGGGCAACTGCGGAACCCTACACTGTGCGTGGCCCGACACGCACTTGGCCGGTTTTCTGAATTCGTGTAGAATTCATAAATTAATACTTATTGAATTCAATACCTTTTTAATGAATAAAATCGCTTACGGTATAACAGTCTTTGTATTTACACGAATGTTAAAAGATAATATTGACACACAAATGAAATACATTACTTTTACATAAGTCGTATAAGAAATTCAATTATAACTTCTGAAAAGATGTTAAAGATTTTTTTATTGAAATATATTTAAGAATATACATATATTAGCTGTTGCTTTGGTTTCGCCTGCTACAACTGAAAGATTATACTCCAAGAACATAAAATTACGATAAAAAATAGAGATATTTAACACATAATTATAACAGGTTTTAAACCTGAGTTAACATTGTAGGTTATAAACTACATGTGTACCAAGTCCGTGGAGTAGATTTTACGTGAAAGGGTATCAAAATTAGTAATTATTTACTAGCTGTCGCGAGGAGGTTTCGCCCACTGCGTTTTTTCAGACTACAACCCATCGTTGAGTCAAATTTCAACTAGCTCCGACCAGCTGTTCACGAATAACAAACGTTCATCCATCCATAATACTTTTAATAACAATCTTAGTTAAGATAGGAAGTGGAAACGTGAACACTCCTTAAGTAAGTATGCATTTTCTAGAATATGTGTTTAAAAGTTGCGAGTGTAGCGTGATGCATTATAATAGTCCTCCCCCCTCCCCCCTTCCTCCTGCCTTCTTAAGCTCACCGCACACGTGTAAACATTCCATCAGAACTGTTACAGTTAGTCTCGTTTTTATAAAATATGCTGATCAATTTGACGACGCTATGTGTGAAGCAGCGGTGGTCACGACTTACTTCATCGCGGGACTACCTGAACAGGGTCCTGAAATGCAAAGGGCAACCGTAGAAGCAAGTTGTTTATAATAGAATAGAATAGAATCTATACATATAATAAAATAGTAGGAAAGTCAAAACTGTACATTGAATATTTTTTAAAAAGAATACTTGGGGTGTGATCTACAATCGATACCGAAGCCAAAAATATAGTTTTTAGAATTTTTGTATGTTTGTCTGTTTGTCTGTTTATCTGTTTGTCTGTATGTATGTCCGGGATAAACTTAAAAAGTACTGGACGGATTTGAATTATTTTGTTTTTGTTGTATAGGTATTAAGTCTGGCCAACACATAGGCTATAATTTATCTTGGAAACTTGAACACCTGGTGAAGAACCGCAACGGACCAGCTAAACTATAAGAGATACAAAAATGGTGCGATAGCAAAAATTGTTCCACGTCATGAGCATTTTCTGCTGAGAGAATAAATTTGAAGATCTGGAACACCTGATGTGGAATTCCAAGAGCCCAGCTACACTATAATATATACAGGAATGACGTCTCAGCAAAGTTGTTAACCCAGTTGAGCACTTTCTGTTGACATATAAAAATTGAAGATCTGGAACACCTCATGTGGGACACCAAGAGCCCACCTACACTATAACGTACACAGGAATGACGTCTTTGCAAAGTTGTTCAGCCTGATGAGCACTCTCTGTTGATGTATAAAAATTGAAGATCTGGAACACCTGATGTGGAACTCCAAGAGCCCAGCTACACTATAACATATAAAGGAATGACGTCTCAGCAAAGTTGTTCACTCAGTTGAGCACTTTCTGTAGACATATAAAAATTGAAGATCTGGAACACCTCATGTGGGACACCAAGAGCCCACCTACACTATAACGTACACAGGAATGACGTCTGTGCAAAGTTGTTCAGCCTGATGAGCAGTCTCTGTTGGCGTATAAAAATTGAAGATCTTGAACACCTGATGTGGAACTCCAAGAGCCTAGCTACACTATAACATAATAAATAGGAATCACGTCTTAGCAAGAGCTCTTTAGTCTGATGAGCATTTCCTTACAAAAATGAAAGATCTGGAACGTCTGGATACGTCACGCGCGTCCCGTTGTTTTCCCGTCCCCAGGCTCTAAGAATTTCACACCAGACGTTTTAGATCTTCGATTTTGTCGACCCCGTTGTCGCTGGCATAAGCAACAGGATCCGCGTGCGAAGTCGCGGGCAGAAGCTAGTAGAAATATATAATAATATAAGTACGAGACAATTCCTTTATCCCAAAACAAGGTGGATACAACGCCCCCCAAAAAAAAACCGTCACTTTCTGTTTCTAAATTGTGGAGAAAACATAGTAAAGAAAGCTAATTGTACCAAAATTCAAAGCTATGGTTTTCATTTTGTCCCAGCCATGGGAAAATTTAGGCTTGTTTTGCTATATTTATGCACTGTTTGTGTTAAACTTAAAGTTCTTCTTTCTTGTTATAGCCCTCTTAAAATATCTGGAATTTTTACGATGCCATGCAGTTGTTATACGTGTGCGTTAACCTCTATCCTTCTTACTAAAGTCCTCGAAGGAGTTAAGTCCGCAGCGATCCGACTCAAAGTTTCCGATCAAGATCACAATGAGACTACTTTATCTTTGGACGTTATATTGAAAATTTCTTCGTAATATTGCCTCGCCTTAACGCTACTTGGGAACGCTAGGAAGCAGGAAATATAAGATTTTATAAGCTATTTTATATTAAGGGTATATACTCGTAAGTCAAAGTTTATCTCTGGTTAACTCGATCGTATTCGTGTATTAAATTTACATAAATGTCTTACTTGCAATAACGGAACTTGGTACTGCAAATTGTGTGAAAGATATATTATACAACGTGTAACGCCAAAAGCGTAAAACCTCTCGTGGGGTAACTCAGTCCATGTTACCGAACAATTATCGTTATAAGACTTTTGGAAATTTGCCATTTTTTTTTGCGGAAGTCTTATAAGTAACAAAAATTGTTCAGTAACATGGGCTGAGTTACCCCACGCGAGGTTTTACGCTTTTTGCGTTACACGTTGTATATTGATTTAGGGTTAGGTTTTGTAGAGGTTTAATTGAATCCTTGTAGTTAAACTTTCGTAGGTTCAAATATTTTAATTAAAGCCATACTTCATCTATTTGCTTTAGCTTTGTGAGGCGTTCATGACTAGAATACAGGATAGGTTATAGCTTATATATTTTATTTATAAAAGCATTGTGCAAAAACATCATTTCCGCGGACAAAACCGCGCACGGATGCTACCAAGTCATAAAATGACAAATGACATTTCCACGTCTAAAGCATAAAGCTTTTGCCTCGTAATATTATGTCACCCGTAACTTATTATATGCATGGCTATCCAACGTAATGTAATAACTTGATCTACTTACGAGAACATAATCTTTATGGCGGCATTACGGGCTTATAAGGTGAACAAATTATATTAGCTGGAACAGTCCTTGTAATATGATTCACTGTCAGTTCAGACGAGGTTTTACTTATAATAGGGTAGTTTCCAGGGTCAAAATAATTACATTCTATTTAGTCCGTATTTTAGATTATAAAAAAATATTGGACACGTATTTTTTCGATTAAACAAAAAAGAACAAAGATAATCTGTGAAGTCATTCTGCGCAAAAATGCGACGCATCGAGACGTCACACGTAACTTTAATAGGCTATATCTTTGTCATTTTTGGTCTAATTTACAAATAAAAAAATACGTGTCCCGTATTTTTGAATAATCTAAAAGACGGACTAATTACATTTTTTTAGGCAACTAGCCTTTTGTGAAAGAAACCTGACGCTTTAGAAAATTCGTCAAACTACAATATTTTTTTATTAAGAGGGGGGCCCGTCAAAGTCCAATATACTTGGGAAAAGGCTAGCCTTTTCCCAAGTATATTGGACTTTGACGGGCCCCCCTCTAGAGGGCCAATGCCTGCTGGGGTTGCGGCACTTATCTCATTACCGTGACTCCGGAACATAAAGGGATTTTAGTCAGTACGAGTCTGACAGGCCCTCCCGCCATGCCCGAGGTGGGAGGACTTATTTGATGATTTTACCACGTAAAACAAAAAGTATATTGGAGTTGGCTTCCAGTCAAACCCTATACAGCTGAATATCAGTATTTTACATGGAGCGACTGCCTGTCGGACCTCCACAACCTAGTAACTGCAATGGACAATACGATACCCCATGGTAGGAATGGTTGTCAGACTTAACAGCTTCTGACTAACAGCTAGTAACTGGGCAATATACGATACCCCATGGTAGGACTGGTTGTCAGACTTTACAGCTTCTGACTAACAGCTAGTAACTGGGCAATATACGATACCCCATGGTAGGACTGGTTGTCAGACTTTACAGCTTCTGACTAACAGCTAGTAACTGGGCAATATACGATACCCCATGGTAGGACTGGTTGTCAGACTTTACAGCTTCTGACTAACAGCTAGTAACTGGGCAATATACGATACCCCATGGTAGGACTGGTTGTCAGACTTTACAGCTTCTGACTAACAGTAACGATTGTCAAAGATCTACAAATGACAGCCGGGACCAAAGGCAAAAAGATTCCTTCGTTCCTCGGAAACCACGTATGGTTTCCGAGGAACGAAGGAATCTCGATATGACAGATGGTCACCCATCAACAGAGTAACCGGAAGATTGGCCTGTGCGGCTGTAATTATTAATATGTAAACATTTTATTGTGCATTGCTGGAGTGTGTACTTATGTAGCTCTTGACCAAGAGGTTTTGCAGTGTAAGGGTGAATTCACACCGAATGCAAAGCCACGTTGCGCGCACATTTCAATAGAGCGACTCAAAATCTAACTTTATTTACACTTGTAAAGATACTAATTTCCAGTACCGGCGTGTCACGTCCCATCTTTGTGTGAACAGGGGGTCTAATCTCTAAGCACGAAACCCGTGGTTTCGGCCTTAGTTACGGACGTTTTCTACGGACCGTGACTTCGAGCCCGAACTAAGAATTAATAATATAAAATTTGGACTGATAGATCCTTGCCCCCTTACTAATGAACGAGGATTAAAGGAAGCGAGTGTAGTTTCGATAGTTTTGTCGCCGGTATACAAGTGCGACGAGCGATTACTCGCGCCACTCGGCCGCGGTCAACAAAAGTAATAAAGCGAGTTGTCGCCGGCAGTGAGAACGGTCAGAGAGCAACTATACATGCATATTTTTCGTTTACACGGAATGTACTTTCATTGTGCGTTTCTTGAGAGGGAAAATCGCCGATAGCTCGTTTTCTCGCCGCCTGCGCCGGTCGGACCACTGCCAAATTTACGTTCGTATATCCGTATTACCCGTGTCTTCGTTCATGGACTTAGAAAGTAGACCCCCCGACCCTTAAAGTTACGTGAATAAAGCGCTAAAGTAGTTGCGATCTAGAGTGTATAGAGCGATCTGTAGGAGCGAGATGGCGCTAGACGACTTGTATAGCTCTGCCTCTTTCCCACAGTGGAACCACTCTTGATTGACGTCATGGGTCTCAGATCATGTTTGTGCTACACCTACGCTTCGTAGCAAATACCGCGTAGGCGTCTACGAGGCCTCTACGTGATACCTGCTACAATACACACACTACAACTTGATTAGCCCCTATTTTCCCTAACTGCGTGGCGGCTGGATGTGAAGTCTCGGTATCGATTCCCTGGCTGGGTCAAGTGACCAGTGTGCTGTGGGTAGCAAATCATTATGCTGATTAAGAGCACGCAGAGATGTATACGAGAACTTCTGGTTGCAACCGTGACAGCTGGATTCACTAGTTGACTTTAGAACATTTCTAGTAATAAATAGTAATACTAAGTAAGTAGCAGAGATGTTGTTGTTAGTATTTATTACTCGAAATGTTCTGAAACCGGATATAACAAGGAATGTGAGACACAGGAGTGAGTCTTGCTGCCATGCAAGACTCACTCCTTTGTCCCACGTTCCTTGTTATCTCTGCTACTTACTTAGTATTTATTACTAGAAATGTTGTAAAGTCAACTAGTGAGTCTTGCTGTCACGGTTGCAACCAGAAGTTCTCGTATAGGTAGCCAGACATTTCTCTGCGTGAGGCTTTTCTTGTCACCGTCATGAAATTTTTCTTTTTTCTTGCTCACTTTTTAAAGTAGGTACCAGCCGTGGAACCTGCATTTGTGTCATGTGTTATAAAATTGGTGAGTGAGTGTATATGTTCTGTTTTGAGGAGTCCTTTGAGGATATCTCCACCCACCTCTGGGAACCTCACACGCCTCTCAGAAATAATGTAGCCTCAATAAATCCACTCATCCATTCAAACCATTGTAATTGCATTTAAGTAAGGTTTAACTGCATTTCACGTACTGAATCAAGCCGACCATACAATGTCTGTAGCACGCCATACACAATTAGACTACTGGCCTACTAAGTCTAATTAACGATGTTACAATTAATAGGTTGTCATAAGACACTGTGGCCGTGGTTTGTGGCAGGGCCGGACTAGGGCGGTAGGGCCCGGGTGGCACCCCACCAATTCTGATTATACTGTATCACATACCTTTAGGAAATGTTCATCTTCACTGATTAACTTCTCAAGCTTCAACCATTTTTCGATTTCTTCTATATAATTTATCTTTAATTGTAATAATGACCTGCCTGATTTCGATTTTTTTTTCGAAATTCAGCTCAAATCAAGGTTTTCTTGACCTTTGAGAAATTCTTCTGTGTCGTGAGTGCGCTTATAAATATTGAAACTCACATAACAGTTTTATTAGTCTATAATTTTCATTCATTTCAGTATCTTTTCTTTCTTCTAATTTTTTTTCTTCCCTTCTCTGACTGATTTCTAAATTCTCATCTTACACAAGCATGTAAATCATCAAAATATGTTATTTCTTTCTGGGAATAGAACGCAGCACAGCAGTCGATCGCTCGGCCGAAAGCGTTAACCGTGCCGTCATTTAACATTTACGTCACAATGGTGAGCCCAGCCTGCAAGGGCCCCGGATCTTACCTACCGCCTGGGCTGGTAAGTTGGGGCCCGGTTGGAAAGCGCCCTCTCGATTGTTATTCGGCCAGTCCGACTCTGGTTTGTGGTCAACTAGGTGTCTAGTCTCGTCTTGCGGTCATGCGGTCTGATTGTCATATCAAATAACAGTCAAATGCATCTCTTATTAGTTTTGACAGATTAATTGAGATTAGTAACGTTAAAGACGATGTTCAGTTAGAATGTTTGCTGACATGATGTTTTAATTGTTTTGTCAGTTTGTATTAGAAAATCTGTTGTCTCTGATTTTAATTTATGGAATGTGTAATAGTATTTTGACAAAGATATTGAATTGCAAATAGTGCGTCAGTTCGAGTTTGGTGAAAACTTTTACTAACTGTACTGATTGCTTTCATAGCAATCATAAGTTTTTGTAAAATAGATTATAGTTTTTTTTTTATTTGTTAGCAAAACCACATGTGCAATATTGTATAATTTTTCGATGAACCCTGACTAAAATATTTGTTTCATTTTGCTCTAGATACCATTTTCTAATTAACACTAAAATGATTTATGTATGATACCAATTAGGAGGTTGATTAAAAAATAACATAAATGTTTGCTCTACTCTACATTATATTATGTGAGCTTGATGTTTTGTATTTCTACAGTATGTTTAATGGAATCGATATACGAGTAGGCTTTTAGGTTTACCTAACTTTCATAAAATCACAAGGCTACTAAAAATAATTTTAAACGTATGTAGTACTTAATTTTAATTGAGTGTTTTTATTGTTTCGTATAGCAGTGGTGGCCCAGTGGTATCGGTCCCTGTCCCCGTTGCTCTCAAAACGGTGAAGAAAAACATTCTAGAAATCATCCACGTCCTAGAACTAAGGAAAATTCGAAGACATGTGACATCTACCAACCCACACTGGGCCCGCTTGGTGGTTTATGGCCTACTTCCTCTCACAGAGAGGAGGCCTTTGTCCCAACAGTGGGAACATTATAATGCTGATGATGATGATTCCGTATTGGCCCTGAGAGGTTTTATCCTTTCGAGACCCTATCACTAAGACTTGGCTGTTAGTTTGTCAGTCTGTCTTTCCGTCCGTTTGTCACCATGCTGTAACTAATGAACCGTAATAGTTAGACAGATGATGTAGGTATTTATGTTGACGCTATGACAACAAATACTAAGTACAAAACAGAATACACTATTTTTTTAAGAGGTCGTGTCTAAATAATTACAGCCGCACAGGCCGATCTTCCGGGTTAAGCTGCGCTTGCCGAGGATGGTCTGTGGATTGGTAACCAACTGATCATCTTTCATTGCGAGTTTCCTCCGTATCTCATCTATCGGCACGTAGAGCCGTTAGTCCCGGCTTTCATATGTAGATCTTTGACAGTCGTTAATGTTTAGTCAGAAGTCCTAAAGTCTGACAACCAGTCCTACCATGGGGTACCGTATTACCCAGTTACTGGGTTGTGGAGCCCGATAGGCAGTCGCTCCATGTAAAATACTGATATTCAGCTGCATCTGGTTCGACTGGAAGCCGACCTTAAGTAACTATTGTAGATCCTTAGTTAAATTATGTATGTTAATAATGAAAATTGTAAGTTGTAGAATGCAAAACATTGAATAAAATTACTCCTCTAAATTATTCCAAAGTAATTTAGTTTAATAATGTAAGTGCTGTACACACCTGTAAGTGACAAATTCACCACAGATCATTACACCTGCACCAAAATTACCAATGTAGAACTAGTGGATAAATCGTTGGTGTATTCAATAAATAAATAAATAAAATAGTAAAACATCTATTTTCAATATACTTTTCGTCAAAATCAAATATCGGCAATACCATGCCACTTTATCCCTCTGGTGCCTCAAACAAAATCAAACCTGCAATTCAATATACAGAATTTCTTGAAAGTGCATTCGTGTCCCTCCCGTCCGTCTTTCAACCGAGAACTGCGATCAAAAATGTATTAAGGAATCGACACGGCTACAGCAAAGTGTAATCCTTGGAGAATGAAGCGAGTTTAAAGCACACCTGAACCTCCGTCCTTCCCACTTGAGAAATGGTACAGCGTAAGAAGATGTATCTTGTACTTACCGGAAGCGATTTTTGAGAGACGTTATTAAAATTACCCAACGACGATATAATACTAGACTCCGCATGCACGATCTTAGGAACGAAAATTATTCTGTCAACTCGCTGAGGTACTACGTAAGCGAGGGGGACGGGGTACTGCGTTGTGATTGGCTAACTCAAGGTCTGTTCTGTCTCAACGTATGTTTACGGCTCACAGGATTGGTCGAAATGAGACGAATATAAGACTTTTTTGCCTAATGTGTTGAGAGACATCGATCGCCTGTTATTACGAGTCTAGTATTTTATCGTCGTTGAAATTACCAGTCGTTTGTGAAATCAAGAAGCTCATGGCTAAATATTAATTACAGCCGCATGTGCATCTTCTGGATTAAACCGTGCTTGCCGAGTTTGGTTTGTGGATGGGTGACCATCTGTCATAGTGAGTTTCCTCCGTACCTCGACAAGCACGAAGCCGTTGGTGCCGACTGCCATTTGTAGATCTTTGACAGTCGTTACTATTAGGGACTTTACTCATGGCGCGATGCACGCAATGATTCGAACGAATTCCAACTACAATTGAAATTAAACCTTGCCACTAAGAAATAAAGATGCAATTCGATCGACTTGACGTTGTCATGGCCATCGTGTTTTGTTTTTCATCTACCCATAGATAACAATGTGTTTTATGTCTTATGTCATAGTCGTAAGGTTGATTATCACTTGTAGTTGTCATTCGTTCGAATCGCGAATAAAGTCCCTTACGGTCAGTTCACACCGAGACGCGACGCGAAGCGACGTGACGCAACGATAATTCAAATATGTATCTTTTCTTGTAGTAAACAAAGTCAGATTTTGAATCGTTATTAAAACGCAGCGCGGCGTTGCGAAAGGTGTATCTTTTCGTGTAGAAAATAGAGTTACATTTTGAATAACTCTATTGAAATGTGCGCGCAGCGTCACGTCTCGGTCTGAGCTGACCCTTAGTCGGAAGCTCAAAATCTGACAACTGGTTCTACCATGGGGTATCGTACTACCCGGTTACTGGGTTGTCGAGGTCCGATAGGCAGTTAGCTCGATATCTCGCTACTGTAATGTAATTGAGTAAAAAATTAAACCGTACAGTAACTACAAATCATTGTCTGTCACTCGAAGTGAATCGTAGAGCAAAATGAACTAGAGTTAAAGAAGAACTGGTCAACAATGAACACATAATATGTTTGAATTATTCCTGTGAATGTTTTATTTTATCTGAAACGTGTGCAGGTCTTAAAAGACCACTTCGTTAAACAAAACCTCTTAATTCTGTTGTTTCCGAAACGAAGGGAACAACTGACAAACAATCGCTCAGTACTTCACTCTTCGAGACACCTGTTCATTTATTTACTTATTTATTGTTTCGAAAACGAAGTAAAACTACTGACAATTAATCGGTTAGTTGTTTCACGAACAGTTGTTACCACAGCCACAAAATACTCGATGCAACCGCAGCCGAAATACCTTAGCACTTTCGTACACAACGCTACGCAAGTCTCCGATACATTACGACTTTAGTGGCGCCTATCGTAAAACAAATCTGTAGAGAAGCGGTTCTCAAACTTGTTTGATGGTGGAACCCTTTTGTAAAGCGGCATTTTTGACGGAACCCCAAATTAAAAGAAAAAATTGATGAAATAAGTCAGAAAGATGAATAAGCAGGGAGTGACAGTCAGACTCGTACTGACTAAAATCCACGGTGTCCTTCAATAGCCCTTTACGTTCCAGGGTCACGCGCGCCCCAAAGAGTGTCAGCATAATGATAGCATTATGCTGACACTCTTTTGGGGCGCGCGATGAACAGAACGCATTGTCGACTTGGGCATGGCCCGCATGTTCGCGCCTACGTTAGCCGGTGAGCGTCTACCACTGCGGCTGGAGTGGAGGGAGGACGAGGTCCTCTCCCTCTCGTCTTTTATTTAGCAGTTTGCGTCAATGGTTACCAAAGTCGTAAGGTCAGACAGGTCGTAAGGTCAGGACTTGCGTCGCCTAGTGTAGGAAGACCTTTAGAATTAGGATTTATTTATTGATATCACATACACTACCGTTGCCAGGTGGAAACATTAAAATTACCTACCCTATAATGTAAATTTTCGTATTAATTACAAATAACGAAATTCAATGCATAGACAACACCACAAAATCGCAACTATTCTATAATATAATTTATGTCAATATTATTGTGTTTTAGGACGATGTATTTTTATTTATTGTCATTAATTGCACGCTTGGTTGCAGACAGTATCCAAATAACCAATTTTTTTTTATTTTTCCTTAATTGAGCGCTGATTTTAAAATAACGAGAAATCCAGTTAGTGTGGTCCTAATAACGTGTGTCTATAAAAAGAATTAAAACAACTGAAAATCAATCAGGACCACAGTATTCAATGCACAAACCACAGTCTGAAATTCTGAATACCAGACCACCACAACTCGTAGAATAATCGCGTCAATAATATAGCATTCTGTATTATTGAATCTGTGGCGTCGATGCATTGAATGCTGAATTCATCACAATACTCGATAATAACGACCGTCGCGGCATTTAAATATTTTAACGACATTTACTGGTTATGTCCCACTGCAGGGAAAGCGATGAAAGAATATTTGATCACCGCTGCTGCTCCCGTATTAATATCTATAATATATTATTTCAAGGTAGGTACTATTGAATTTTCCAACTGGGAGTGGACGGCTATATTCCAATACTGTGTGGAAAATCGAAAATGCTGGAAGGAATCTTAATTCCGATTTTGACGAAAACTTAAACTACATCATTGGATTTGGGAAAAACCAATAACACTTGCCTGAAATTGCAACGGCTGAGTTTGGAAAAAAAATTACACCCTGTATTGTTATACAATTTGATAGTGTTGTTAATAAGGATCAAATTATGGGAAGTAATGATATACGATCCACGCCTAGTTGAAAAATTCACGCTGTATATCAAAACAAGGTTATTACCACTCATTGTTTAACCCTAGACCCCACATAAAAGTTCTAAATTATAATAACTTGAAATTTTACAGAGTCTACGTTATACAAAAATGAATATACACTGTATCCGGACACGAACTAGCGATACTTGAAGGGGATTTTATTAAAGACTCATTTTCATCGACAAAACTGCTTTAAAAAAAATTTTTTCTTAATTTTTTGATCTGTTGAACTGGGGTATGTACTATAAAATGCAAATAACTTTGAATCCAAGAGAAACCAAAATTGCCGCATTCGCGAGGTGTTTGGAGTAAGATTTTTTTTCGAAGGTCAGCTAAAATCTTGTTTAAGGTTCGAATTTTTCTTTCCATTCAAAATCTTCATGAATTTAGGTTATTAAAGGTATCGCAAATATTATTTGTACTAAGGCGCTTCCCTCACCGCGAGCATTCACCTGTAATGTAACGTTACAGATTCGAACATTCGAAGACATTAGAGCATCAAATTGCGCATTTTTATGTTACATTACAGGTGAATGCTCGCGGTGAGGGAGCGCCTTTAATTCTGGGCATAAAACTGTCAAAAACAATACGTAATACTTACTAAGTGTAAAAGAACGACTTTTCTAGTCCAAAATATGTCAAAGAACTTCAGCTGAACTTTCTCTGACATATTTTCTTAAGCAAGCAAATAAGTAAACGTCGCGAAGTAAGCCAAGCGCACGCCTAACACGTATTTACCATTCATATAAATCCTTAAGCCCCTTACTCAGGCATAAGTAGGTCATAGGAGTACATTGTGCTCAGAACACCTAATGCTGTCGCCAAACCAGCGACACAGTGCGACACGAACAATTTCGATCAATCGCACAATTCGCACGTTGTAACTAGGATAGATTTATGTTTTTTTTAGGGTTTCGTACTCAAACAGTAAAACGGAAACTATACAGTTCCGGATCTTTAACTTTAACACTTTCACTGTCCGCGCAGCAGACACAATCCTTAAACAATAGTCGTGAGTCACATGTGATTCATCGGACAGGGAAGTGGTTAAGATAGATATTTACAAAAATTCGAATCCCAACTTAATATTTAGTATTAATGCGGAAATAAGTTTGTTTGTTATGCGTTAACACCATCAAAGCTGGACTGATTTTGATGAATTTGGAGACGGTTATAATAAGCTAGGTTTAGGAAAAGAGGGCAAACGAAGCCGTGTACAAAAGCTAGTGAACCAGTGATAAAATAAACTTAAGTAAGTACTTAATAATAAAATAACAGGTAGAATCAAAAACACTAAATCAATATCATTAAATTCTTCGTTAAATCTACCTACAATTCCGTTGAAAACATACTCAGTTTTCTTGCTATGAAGCTTATTTGAAAGTAGGGTAATCTTTCCCTTGCTTATGTATACATACATGTGTCTTATAAATGTACGCAGTATATTTCGCCGTCTTATAGAATCGTAAGCTCTGTATTCATCTAAAAGTAGATTATACACATATACATAATACTCTTGTCGCCGAACTACGCGCAATAGCGTTTCACACATTGCTGCCACAGCCATACCAAACAGCAAACGATAAACGTGAACTTTCAGGAGACTTTAAAAGTTTGTAAAATATATAGGTGTATGATTGTAGATGCGTTAACAAACATAGAACCTCATATACACGAACGCCCTTCACACTCAAGCGTTCAAAGTTGAAAACGGAACGAACGAAAACGCTTTGTTATGTTTAAAGCTATTGTCAAACAGAGAGGCGTGCCGAAAGCGAAGCGAAGCGTTTTCATTTGTAATATAGGGAATTGTTTGAATCCAGTCACATAGAAACGCGAAAGCGATGCGATAGCGATAGCGATCCGAAGGCGTTGGCGATATTACAACTCAGCGAGGCGTGGCGAAGGCGAATGCGAAGCGTTGCCGAACTATTAGTAATGGCTGGCTTTGTATGCACGACGTCAAACATAAAACGCGAAAGCGAAGCGTTAGCGAGGCGATTCCGAGGCGAATCCGAAGCGAATCCGAAACTTGACAGTGCCACAGTGACACATACTGTCATGCCGATTTAAAAACTAATATTATTTACAAATTAGCTGTTCTGCTTTGTGAGAAATGTGGAATAATCGAGGACGTGCATCATATCTTGACCGAGGATGAGTGGAGCGAACGCTTCTGGTGAAATCTGTTTGGTCATCACGCTAGATATTGACGACAAGCTCAGGATGCCCACGGAATTTAACTGGAGCTAATGTGGTAAAGCTACTACTAAGCATATAGCCCGGGAGTGATGCTGAGGAAGCTGTTGTGGTGGCGTTAATTGGCACGCGCCACTGCTTGCTGTGTCCGGTGGCCAGGCCCAACATACTGGCCAAAACACCTCTCACAAGAACAATCCGTGTAATGAACGAAGATCATGAACGGATGTATTTTCATGCGGCTTGAGTGAATAACGCGTACAAATATCTTTTAAATATAGCTATTTATGTAAGAAATCTATAAATACATTTTGTTGTTGTAATTTGTATTTTAATGTTGATAAGAGACATATCACTACTGGTCAGGTGCAGCAGCAGGCAACAGTGCTGCGCAAACACCTTTACAAAATAAAATATAATTATGAGGACGTAAGTAACGCATTCCGTACCTATTCGTTTGCTATCCTCTTTATAAAAAGTAACGTATCTAATGGGTGCTTTTCCATTTGCCGGCATGGCACCGGCGCCGGGGCCGGCGCTGGCAGTGCAAAAGCGAGCCATACCATTTCATACATTTTTGCTATTTTTGCCGGGCCGGCTAATGGAAAAACGCCCAATAGGTGCACCGTGTAAAAATCAAACAACTTATTATTCAATTATTTTATTGTGATATTATCTATAACAACGATGTCATGAAACCCCTGCTCTTTAACATTTTGTTGATGTGTTTTAACCGTACAAAACACACATTACAATTTTTTTTCAGAATACGCACGAATGTATGTTCAATCACATGATTATGATAATAGCATTATTGTTTCCAAAATAGGACTGGAATTGATAAATTAATATTAGTGAAGCCATACTTCAACAGTCAATTGATTAATGCAAAGATATCGTAACACAAGGTCGTGGCATTCAAAATATCATCATTTAATCCTCTGTTTGATGTCGTACTGTTCTCATCTTCAACAAAACGACGGCTGGGCCTCAACTTTTTCAATGCAAATCAAAGATACTTGGTACCTCCTCAATGAAAATATAACTTATTGTTTTCCTTTATAGGTGGACCAATCCAGTATTCGAATAATCCGTTAACCGTGTCTTGAGAACTGGTAAAGTCTTAATACAGTCACAAATGTAAATACAAGTTGTGTTTGGTCAACAGTAGGTAAATGTCTGAGTATTATTTTCAAAACCTAGTTTTAATCGCATACTGTGGTTTTTTAGAAAACTAAGTATGTGCACACACACAATGGCTGCACATTTTCTTGTTGCATATTAGTTCATTACTTTACGCAGTCGGTCGATGAGTAAACAATCACGGAAAATCAACAAAACAAAACATGAAATCAAGAATTATCTAGGCAATATCAATAGATGTCAATTTGTGACATGTTTACGGTATCACTATTTTTTTTCATTAATTTTTGGTTACGACTTCAAGGCCTTTAAGCTAAGCTTTATGCCATTTTTGGTTAGGAGTAAATAAAAACTTGTCTAAAAGTTCTTGTGTATGTGTATCTAGCAGGCCCCAACGAGATTTATCAACAGATGATAGCTTTTCATAAAGACAGTATTTTATACCTAAAGAAAATAAATAATATCGTAACACAAAATTACAGACCGGGCGGGGGAGATATTCAACCAATATAAATATAAAGATACGATTTTTTTTATTCCAAAAACGCCATAGAGGCATTTCGATACGTTGTACACCTTTTTAATTTGAGTGGAAACATAAGATCATGTACTAGGGATTTGACTTTGGTGTCCGCCTGTCCATCTGTCAAGACCCTTTTTCTCAGGAACGCGTGGAGGTATCAAACTGAAATGAAATACTCAAGTCCACCAGGCCCTCGAAGAAGAGAAAGAAGCAAGCGAAATTTGCTTTTTTTAGCTTAAAAAAAAAAAACAAAATACAGTCCGTAAGAAAGATTTATTGTGGATAAAATAAAATTTTTAACAAATTCAAAACAAGATTATTTGAATCGGTTTTAGTTTTTCAGTTTTATTCATTACGTACACGTACACACATAAATGGGTAGTATTTAAACGCAAATCAAAAAATATCCTTTTGCTATGCAATAAGATTCCGAATTCCCATCAAAATTACTGATTGCACAGCAAAATGTTAAAAGTCAAAATATCACTAAATACACTACCGTTTTATTTTCAATTCAATGTCAAATGACCAGAAAATGTCGACGGAGCACCGCACGGTGGTTCCGCCCATAGGTCATTAATCGAAAATTTCATCATCTCCTAACCCCAATTTAATTTTCTATAATGATTGACCGATAACCAAGCTACCATAAAATATAAATATGTCACCCATTTTACCTCATTCTCACTTATTTTTCTACCTCCGAAGTCAACACATCGTAATGTTGCGCCACGCTTTGTCAGTAACTCTTAAGCAGTACTGTTTGTGTAACTTTGAATTCTTAGAAATGCATTGTTTTTGAGCGGTATTTTTGACATGAATTTCAAAGATCAAGGTATGTTATTACTAATTAGTTATATTTTTAAGTTTTTTTTGTACCTATAATGACGTATTTTTAGGTGCTACGCCACACAGTATTTCTACCAAATATGTTCCTTATATTTGACTTCACATAGACCTACAAAAAAAGTCTACCATAATCGACTATTCTCACATATCTTACATTAAAGATTGAACTGTCTATTTTGAAAATATAAAAGGTTTGTCTGCCTCCTGTTGCCTCTTTAGTTGCTATATAGCCTCTACGACCGCGTAGGCTCTCTCGTAGCACGGTCTACGAAATAAACGTAAATTACTTATATTTTGTTTTTCAGGTAATTTGATTAAATTTTCTTTCTCAAGGATGCTTTTCCTTAAGATTTGGTCTACACTAACTGGAACTGTTTCTCAGAAATATCAACACGTGTCGGAAACTATTCTAGCTTCACTGGATGAGGTCGAAAGTGTAGACATAAGGAACTTAGATAGTATGATACTCAATTTATGTAAAAGTCTTGATAGATTTTGGAAAATTGTCTCTAGAGAAGTAAATTATAATTTTTGCATATGTACTGAGATTGGTTAAATGAAATTGAATGTGTCGAATTAGTAGTAAGGGGTAATGGAAAGTACATTCAAGAAAACGCGAACCAGCCCGTGCCATCTTGCGAACGCGAACGTAAAGGAAAGATTTTTCAGATTAAATAAAGGTTTGATTGAACGTTGTTCCACAATTTTACAAGCCTTATTCTCGGGTTTTAATATTGATTCGAATAAATTTAAAGAACATTCTTTGGAAACCGCTCGCTTTTAATTCAAGAATATCCGTGGTATAACCTCCCAACTTCCGTTAACGAAGTCCTCATCCATGGAGCTGATGTAGCACAATATGTTTTATTATCTATCAGAGAATCAACTGAAGAGGCAGCAGGATCTAACAACAAAAATTATAAGGCCTTCAAGCGGGACCACACAAGAAAAATGTCGCGAGTACTTACGAATACGGACTTACTTTTCAGACCTTTACTCAGCTCAGATTACTGGTCTTTGGAAACTTTCCAGAAAGAAAAAGAGGTTTTAGATTTACTAAGAATTTAGTTTATATTGAAATTGGGTTGGTTATTGTAGTGATTTAAATTAGTTGTGGTTATGAAGATGATGATGTTTGTAAATAAATTGTTGTTTTTGTTTTCTTGTCTGTTGTTGTACATAATATGTATAATATATAAAATAATACATTATTTAATTATAGGCCCTTCGTGGAACAGTGGTGATATTATATTCAGATGTATTTCCGAGCTTGGGAGAATAAATATCAAATATTGACTAATTATGTTTTTATTAAACAGTACATATTGTACGGTTTATTGTATATAATGTACTAAATTATGTAAATAAAGCATTAATATACATTCGTGAAGTATCTTTTTATTATTTACCCCTCAGAAAAAAACCCATTTAACAAATTTAATAGCGTAAGGTATTTTTGACCGCTCTTGTTCGGCGCTTGAACCACCGTGCACCGCTTCGCGGTTGACGTCGGACGTCAAACAGGCATATATCGGCGTCTTTCTCTCCGTATAATACCTGACGGTATGCTTAAGAGATAAAATAGCACTCTCACTGGATAGTCCAGCCCTGAAACCGAATTGTGTGTGAATTATATTATCTCAGCTAAGAGGTGAGAAATACTCCATTTTAGATAACTATGTTTTAGTAGTAACTTTTTACTAAAAGTTAAGTACACTATATAGACTTTCTGATAATCCTCTCGTCTAGCAGCTAATACATGTGCTAAAAATTGTGTTGTACTTCCTAGCACGACCATGAACTTATTCACTATAACTTTTGATGGTAATAAATTCATCTTACTTTGTACTATTTTATACCACTAATTAGCAATTTTGTACCTCTCAATTACCGTAGATAAGCAGGTCGTGCTACGAAGATTGCTTCCCAGCACGACCACGCTAAAATTCCAGTTGGCATTGAAATTGAAGACACGGGACCATATATTATATATAGCCTTATATTTTGATGTGTGTGTGAACTGAGGGACCAAACTGGAACGCGCAAAATAAGAATCGTAGGATTTAGTAGTACACTTAAAACAATTGTAGAACAAATCTGGGAATTTGTAAAAAAATATATTAAAAACTACAGCCCTTAAAGTGTGGTCCCTCAGTCAAAAAATTGTGTTGTACTTCTTAGCACGACCGTGAACATATTCAATATAACCTTCGACGGTAGTAAATTCCTCTTTCGTTATTAGTCGCAGAATTATTAAACCATTTTTTCTTACAAGTTACGACATTTAGTGTCTTCGCTAATTAGTGGTTTAAAATAGTACAATATGAGAGAAATTTATTACTATCAAAAGTTATAATGAATGTGTTCACGGTCGTGCTAGCAAGTACATCACAAAATACAAAATAAAATAATATGGCGTTAAAAAAAACGCCGAAGAGAAGAAATGCAATTCTATGTATCTGTTCACACATAGCGCTTTTAAAGCACGGCGCTTTATTTTGTACTGTATTTGACTTTAAGTGCTGGACGGTGACATTTAAGTTCAATTTAATTTTTTGTTATCTACGCCCGAAAAAAAAGCGCTCGTGTGAATGGGGACTTATGTTTTGATCGTGACCTTCAAGAGTCGTTAGTGTCAGATAAACCAAAATAAACTCACGCGGGTATCCATTTAGTGCATTTTTGCTTGAGCACGCGTCGTGTAGGCTATTTTAAAAGTAGGTGTGCAATCTTGACGCCAGTTAAAATGTACTTTATTCTCTCGAGCAAAGATTTTACGTTTGTTTGACTGTTTTTGGGAAGTGACTCTTCTGTACGTAGTATTATTAAGTATTCTGTGCATACATAGACAACCACAATTTTTAAATGATTTAAAGGCCTATTCAGACCTAAGCGGTATTCGCTACCGTCTGCGTCAGAGAAAACCCAGCGGGTATGCGGTAATATTACTGTTCACACCAAAACGGATTTCGCTATTCTTGTGGGTAGAATAACGCGCGGTATGTATGTACCTCTACACACAGCGGCAGCGAATATCGCTCAGGTCGCTCTAGTCACGGTACTTGATACTAAATACCTGAGCGAAACCCGCGCGGTATGTACCTCTACCCACAGCGGCAGCGAATATCGCTCAGGTCTGAATAAGCCTTTATTTTACATATTAGTGCGGGAGACTGATATATAGAAACTCTTTACAATTTTTCTCTATGAATGTATTACTCTTTATTTTGTTTGTCACTAGTGCTGTCACTAATATGTCTTAAATAATATTATGTTAATTTTAAGTATTTTAAAACTTTTTTTAAAGGTTTGGTTAAATCCCTAACCAATCGTGAGGTGCGAACGGTGAGAGTCGTTGTGTCACGTCCAAAAACACATTGTGGATCCAGCGATGTGATTTATGCTGTGCTTATTGAGAATAGCATAGCTAGGCAAAGGTGACTGAGACGAAGCCTACGATGGAGCGAGCTTACCCAGAAAAAGCCTGTTCATTCTAACTTTGAAGAGAAAATAATATGGATGCCAAATTCATTAAACACTTTGTTATGCCTCTCTGAGCTGCATAGAAGCTTCGCTCTAATCAGTATCAGTACCTATTTGTGTTGAAGATGAGGACATGGAATTAGACGAGAGTCTTATCTCTGGGAAAAGTACCCTATTCGAACGGAGGGTTTAATGAAGGAAGATGATTTATTGACAAGACTTTGCCACACGATACCTTAGAATTATTAATCAATGGATTCTTGGAGAATGACCTATTTGGAAACAACGCGATTGTCATAATATTTATCTATTTAAAAGTTAAAATTATTCAGTTCAGTAGGTACTTCAAGAGACATAATTATTGCCAAAAAATAGTACCTATAGTAATGTTTTAGACATTAACAAAATATTACTGTATGGGCAGGATTCCTCGATATTGTTGATAAAGATGATTAAATAAACAATTTTAAAAATGTTGTTTTTATTTTTACATAGTATACCTGATAAGTATTTTTATATTAGAGGGTTGCAAAAGGGCCACTACCAGCCAGCGCCGAGTTACCTACAGGTTTAGGACCTAACGGCTCAGTTCCTGACGATGGGAAGAGACCAGACGACATGACGTTGGGATATTGGAAGACGGGTGGGCCTTTGGTGTGCTTATATTGCAAGCACAGTGGCTGTGCTGTCGCTTTTGCTGTGGTTGCTGAGACCCTCAAAAGGCGTGAAATATACAGCATTTACACCACTTCAACTGCATTTTTGACAGTGGTAACCAGTGATGACATCAGCTGGCGTTTTAGTGGACCAGGCAAAAGCCAGCCGATGCCAATTGGGTAATATTGTAGGTTGATTTGCTGGCGTCTGTACCACGCGAAGAAAACTTGAAAAACCTGAGTCGATTTCATCGATTAGCGCACCTTATCTAATAAAAAGAATTCAAACTGTTTTCTCTGTGAAATTTCTCAATAAATTATCGATGTTACAAGAAAGAAACTGAAGAAAAAGAAAAATCTGGCAACACAAACAACGTGCACGCTTCGGTCTCGCTTCCCCGTATTTGCTCTGTTTGACGTCGTTCTAATAAAGCCAGCTAATACAACTGCCACGCCTCGCTTCGCGGGCACGCCTTTCTGTTTGACGTGGTCTCAGTTTCGGCGCGATATCGCTTCATATTTCCATACATGACGTAACAAAAACGCTCCGCTTCGCCTTCGGATCGCTATAAATTCGGTACTGGCTTCATACAAAACATCGGTTCGCTGCACCCAGTTTGACGTCGCCCTTCGCTTCGCATTCGCCTCGGAATCGGATCGCCTCGCTTTCGCCTCGCTTTCGCCTGCCTGTTTGACAAAGGCTTAATAGATTTTCAACTTTATGCGCTAGAGTATACAGTTCAAAATGTATTATAGACTGCTGAGCGTTCATCGCTTGCCGTCTGTCTTGGGGCCTGCCCCCCTAGCCAAGTCACAACGCTCGGTACTCACCAAAATATTTTCAAGTATAAACCCAGAGCCTTAAGTTTTTTTTTTTTTTGGTTTGAAAGTCCTTGATCTTTATTATCATTGACGTTTTTGTACAATTATTTTCTTATTTAGTCACTGAATTTTTTTTTAATTTTTAAAGTAATGAGTATAATATATGGAAGTGAATATGTACACAGGTAACTAAAGCTAGATATAAAAATAAATAAATCTATAATTATATTTACAACTAAACTAAAACTAAAACCAAATACCTATTAAAAACGAGCCTTAAGTTGATAATCTATTAAAGATTTCTAAGCGTTAGCGACTAGAAAAAACGAAAACGATATGCAATCTTCAAAAAAATCTTCAACTTTATACCCAAGCACATAAAGTTGAATATTTATTAGAGCCTACTCAGCGTTTGCGTTTATCGTTCGTTACATGACTACAAGGCCTGGTGAAATATCGCTGGTAAACTGTAGGAACATGAGTAGATAACCATCAGAGACCAAACTTCATAACATATTCGTGCGAAGACATTGATTGACAGATAAGTTGTATAAAGGTTAGTAGGGCTCGGATCAAAATTAGAGTATTTATTTACTTCTTTAAGAATTGCTTAACCCTTTCGGTCAGCTTATGTGTACATTAAATCAAATTCATAAATATTCTAAGCTCCGTATTACAAATAAATAGGTCACACCTAAAACGGTTGTCGCCTAACCGCGCGTTATAGTACGACACGGGCTCGCAATCAATCACACGTTTCGCACGTTGTAACACTACCGGTTGCTACCACAACCTGGCTAGGTTACTCTGATAAACTGCAGGGACATGGAGCAAGTAACTGACAGAGACTATGCCCTTCCTTCCACTTGACACCACCAAAACGACACCACCGGTGGTGTCGTATGGAATCTCTAGTCCATATGACACCACCGACTATTAGTGAAAGACATACAAAGTTCTGGAATGAAAACTCCAATTAAGTTCAAGCAGTTTCATGAATGAGGTATGGTTTTTGACAAAGTTTATATTTATCTGTCACTCAAATGGTGGTTATTAATTATAGTTTAACTATGATAGAATAGAATTGGGAGCTGTTTGTCAAAAACACGGGTTTCTGGATATCACTAGGGTGGTGTCATATGGACTAGAGATTCCATACGACACCACCGGAGGTGTTGTTTTGGTGGTGTTAAGTGGAAGGAAGGGACTATGCTTTACACATTCTAGATATTGGCATCGGTGGTGGAATTAACAGCTTGTAAGTATCAAGTTAAGATCGCTTTCTTATTGAACGTCTTTAACCAGGATTTATTTTGTGTCGTGGGTGCGTTTACAAACATAGAAACTCACATACATTTACAAATACACAAACCTGGAACAACTACTTGTACTTGGCTCATATAAATATTTTACATTAGGTTTTAGAAATTAATATAATATATCTATACAATCCCGTTCGTTAAAATAATAATTATCTAACTTTATCTACGCCATCTGCCTTCAAACGTTCCCTTTATGATATTAGTAGTACTAATACAATAACAGCCTCACTTAACTAATATCACAACATTGATGTTGAAACGTTAAGCTTTAGGCAAAACTTAGTTATTCTTAACTCAATAAACTAACTTATCCCTCAGACTTGCTAACTATCGAGATTATAGAAGTGTACAAGATGTGGGAAAGGGATCGTGAAACATTTTCCTTCCGTAAGTGATTAACGTGTAAGTTACGTATCGTACCACCACCAACGTACGTACGTGTATACGTGCCATGAGTAGACAATGTGGATATATAGACTTAGCAAGTGTGTAATTCTAATTTCATTTAACATACCGCACCTTCGGTGCAACAAAGTCACACATAGCCAAAACTGCAAAATCGACCTTAGTTTACCAAATTGTTTCTAAACCATGCCTATACTTGGGGCAACAAAGACATCCGCGAAAGTACCTCGAAATCATACTAGATGGTACAAGTGCCTTTGTGGTTATTGACGGTTATTCCATGCGTTTTGGGCCGACAACGTTTCATGGTTAAGTAGTGCCCCCGCGCCCGCGACTGTTTGATGTACGTTGGAGCAACAAAAACGTATCTGTTTTTAAGATCTCAACATTAATTATTTATAGTGAGGTCTTTTTTTCGCTCAAAATCTTGGAGCTACAAAGACATAAAACATAACAGTCATAAAACTAAATAACAACGTAAAAATGGTGCAACAAAGTTACAATCCGGACCCTTTTTTTTGTTATGTCTTTTACAAGGATTTCTTTGTAATGAAATATAAGATTATACGCCAACTAAATAAACAATTTATTATGTTAAGATTTCAAACCTTCTATATATAGTTATCAAGAACTGAGGAAAAACATGCAAAAAAATATTAATAAGTCTACTCCTGTAAAATTTAAAAATGAGCTGTTATGTCTTTGACTCTTTGTTGCACGAAGGTGCGTTACGTACGACCGAGCTTCAAAGAACGATTGAGTTAAGTCTCTGTGGAATGTTACTCTGTGTCCCGAACTGTAACCACAGGACAATGTGCATTGTAACGAGCTACTAAATAATTAGCAAACCATTAAAACTAATCTCAATTAAAGATGCCTAAAGTCTCATTTCAAACAACAGCTGCAAGCCTCATTTCACCAGCCAATGTATTCTGAATTTCACAGTTGTGTAAACCGTGAAATGAAAATAATGTAAAGAAGTGAATTTATTGTTTCAAAATTGTAAACATGTTAAGCGGCTTGTTAACAATGTTTAGGTTATACAGTTAATAAAACATCACGTAAATCTTAATAACACAATGTTTTGGCTATTATGGTTTCCACATCACGTCCGCAACATGTAATCTTGTCGAAATATCATTACTGTTTAACTCGCGTAGTTTTGGTTTTTCCTGAAAGATTATTTTAATAAGTATCTGGGAGTGGTAGACTTAGCCCTGCTAGTTATTTCTTTATTAGAAAAAATGTGTTTTTAGAAGATACACAACTAAATTGGTGGACATAAAAACAAATTATTGTCGTTACAAAAAGTTATCCAAATTGCTAGAGCCGTTTCTGAGAAACGTGACATCTTACCACTTATAAATGCGAAAGTTTCTGATGATGGATGGATGATGTTCGTTAGTGTTTCACACAAAAACTACTGAACGGATTTTGATGTTTTAAAATCATCAAATGAGTCCTTACACCCGGGCGGATTGGGCGGCACCGTGGATTTTAGTCATACACTACTGATCCATCTATAGCCCTATATTTGGTTATTAGATATTTTATAAATCACTCAGAAGTTTCGTCGATATAACATATCTACATAATTAAATTATAAAAACTAATAATACTAGATTGGAATGAACAGATACTAGTTTTTATTTTCGCTCGACTCACGAGTCATTAAACGTTCTTGACCCTGTCAATTCTTGCCATAGACTAAAATCACAAAAACTTTTAAACGTCTGTTGAACACTTGTCTAAAAAAATGACAGATTATGACGTTGAAATAAGGTCCGTTTTGCAGTCACACTTTTTTTAGACAAGTGTTCAACGGATGTTTGAGTTTTTGTAGTAAGGGTATTAGGAAGGCTGAAAGTGTTTAAAATTAAAGTATCTTGTTTAACAGATATTGCCGATGGTATTTTAAGCTGGGTCCTTCTTTTAGGAGTGGTTTTCATCATAACTGAGATGACCAGAGCGTAGTGGATATGTGCAAATATGGACTTAAACTTTATGCTAACTAGCTTTCAAGTTAATTCTGGAACAGACGACGTACTAAGAAGTATCGGACATTGTGACAAAATTTGGTATACTTAACTGAACTCTTTTTCTTGCTATCTAATTAGGACGGTGAAGGCACAATCATCTTTGATACAAAATTCTACAAATCACAAGAGAAACAATGCTCTAACTGGGCTACTCAAATCTTTGTGATAAACATTAGGTATCTGCATGGTCGTCATAATTATGACACTTGAAAACTAAGATTATGTCTGGTCTTAACTTTAAAAAAGTGACCTCTGGGATTTTGCAGCTGTTTTAGAAGTCACGTACGAAACACGGTTCTAATTCTTGTATTTGTAACAACCAATTCTCAAAATAAAGATTTGATGTCAAATCCAAACACAAATCACATTTGCTTTGTCACTTCCCCCAGGTCTCCCCTCAACTCCCCTGCGATATCTTCGCTCTTTGACGGAAAAATTAAATGATCTTGAATAAATAATAAAGAAAAATATGTGACAACAACATCTGGTCTACGACAGCTTCCAAACTTCATTATTTCTCAGAAAATATCAAAAATTACGCTTACTAAAATCCAAACATTCGCGGAAATTTCATTACCGGGAGTCCTTTTTATGGGAAACTCGAAAATACATTCGTAATGTACGAAAGTATATTCGCGTTCCCAGCGTAATACCGAAGAAAAGTTTCTCATTTAATAATCGTTTTCAGGAGTAAGTCGCGGAACTTTTGTTAACGTTTTCTCCCGGGTTTGTACGTGTACCCGGTACCGGGTACCCGGTTATTATTAGACTTGCCTGCCACCTGTAAGGCTTTATCAATTAGTATAATTTAGTTTAGTCTTGATTTTATTACCAACTGTCACTTTATAATACTTGGGACCGGAGTTCTATTAATAGAGACAGTTGACTTTCCAAAGATGTTTAATGAAAAACACTTCTTATTACTTGTAAAATAAGTAAAGTTCAAGTCTTTTAATAATGGAGTGTTTCAAAGCAAAGGTTTATTATTAAGTTTTAATACTACAGCAAAATTTCTTATTTAATCTAGTTGTGTTGAGGAAGAGGAATAGGAAGGCCAAAGAAAAGATGGATGGATGTAAGGAATGGTATTAATGTTAAAGTATGCTTTGACGTCTGACAGGAGAGAGTTGAAGAAGAAAATGTGCTGTGTCGACCACAGATAAAATGGGATATGGGCAAAAAGACAATAAGTAATATAGCTTTTGTAACCGTGGTTCCTCTTGCATAGAAAAGTACCCTACTGAATTGAAGATAGAACACAAAATCTATTGACATCCGATGAAATACACGTATAGGAACAGTGTAGGTATAAGACGGGGACGCGAAGTATACCTAATGGAGTCATACACTCTTTCCCCTTTATTAATAAACGTGGCTAAAGTAACAACCAGGATAATCCTCGGATTAACCATACATTTTGGAACGAAGTTCCTTATCGCGCGTTGTGAAAGGGGGCTAGACCGAAAATATTCTTACGAAAAGTTGTCACGACACTTTTTGGAACGAAGTTCCTTATCGCCCGTTACGAAAGGGTGCTAGAGCTCAAAGAGTGGAGTGGAGTAGAGCGGAATGGAGTGGACCGGAGCGGAGTGGAGTGGACCGGAGCGGAGTGGAGTGGACCGGAGCGGAGTGGAGTGGACCGGAGCTGAGCGGAGTGGAGCGGAGCAGAGCGGAGCGGAGTGGCGTGGAGTGGAGTGGAGTCGCGACGATTATTTTTGTTGAGTGTATACAGTAACTTCGTTCCATCCGGGTGTCCCTTGACACCTCTCAAGTTTTTTAAGGATTAACTTGGCGTAACTTTAGTCCATGTTAATAATAAGGGGGTTTACGCATACGTAGCGCAAGCGCCATCAGGACTTCATTTGCAAGCGGCCACGAAATGACGTCCTGTTGGCGCTTGCGCTACGTTAGTACTGTGTTAAGTTTTCCATAAGTGTGTGATTTCCTATCTTACCTCGTGTCCCCGTATTATACACTATTCTCCTATATTTCGTTGGATGCTCTCTGTTGATTTTGTGTTCCATTGTATGTGAAATTAAGGAACTATGAAAACAAGATTTAAAATGTCCAGGGCAAAACCATTTCTAGCCATGGGTTGTCATCGATCAATCAGATATAAACCTTTCGACAGTTTAAAAGGTAGTCTGTCGACTCTGTCCCATAACAATAGGGTAAGGCTGCGGTTCTACTGCAGACGCGGAGCGGAGGCGAGCTGTGCTTCACTAATCACAATGGCGTGTCACGTGGCCAGCCATGTGCATTGTGCATCAGCCATATGATTGGTGAATCGCGACACAGCTCGTCCCCGCTCCGCCTCTGTGGAACCGCAGCCTTATGAAGGAAAACAAGCCGCGGCTTCGTGTGAAGATGACGTAACATTAAGCCGAGTCGCACACGATCAAACAACACAAGGATCAGTGGATTAATATTGTCAGCACACGTTAATTATCACGGGTTGGTCCCGTACTGACATTATCCGGGATAAACTGGTTTATTATTAGAAATATAGGTTCGTATGTTCTTTGTATAGGTTGACATGTTGACATTTGAACACTTCGAATATTACCTTAATTCTTAATTTAATATCGCCATAGTAGAGGGCCGAACGCTTATCGGGGTCGTGGAACTGACCAAACGTACGTGTCCCTGAAACGTAAAGGGCAATTACGTACAAGTAGGTACGAGTCTGATATAGGTACGTGGTAAGATCGTCAAAAAAGTCCTTCATTCGACGATTTTACCATCCGAAAAAGGTTTTTATAAGTTGCAATGCCTGCATGTTGCAATTTTTAAGATGATTTAAAAGAAAAAAATAGTACAATAACACTAAATTAATATGTAATTATTATTTTCTAAGCACGCATAAATTACATGCAAAAATTAAAAGTAAAAATAGCCACAAAGCACAAGCCTTGATTATAATTATCCGCAAAGGAAAATATTGTCGACATATTTTCACGGAATTCTTCCACGTAACGAAACTACGTAGTAAACCGACTTCAAAAAAAGGAGGAGGTTCTCAATTCGGTCGGTTTTTTTACTTATGTCACTGATTAGGGTGCTCCCACATCTATCGACGCGGATTCGGCTTTTTCCGTCGCCCTTTCTCTTTCTGTCGCTTAGAACTGCCATTTGCTAGTGTTTTATGTCATAGTGGTAAGGTTGATTTTCGCTTGTAGTTGGAATTTGTTCGAATCGCGTCGCATCGCGCCGTGATTAAAGTCCCTTAGTTTTCTGTATTATAGAGACATCAATAACTTAATCCTATTGCAAAATAATATTCTTAGAACATTGCAGTTAGATTAAAAACAAATCGATTTCACGGTTTCGTTTAAAGGCTTTTTGAGGGCTGTCGAAAAGTTTCTAATGTCGTTTAGAATTACAAATTGCCCAATAACGGTTCTTTCCAAGGTTTTGTAAGCAAAAAGTACTTAGACTATTGTTTTTTTTATGGATGTCGGTTTTGCATGGGTTAAAACTTTTTCTTTTAATTTTCATATATTTTCATCTTTTTGGGGGAAAACCTTGTGTAAAGTGATGTAGGTATTAAATTTTGCTAGAAACATCTACAAAAGCATTCTTTAAATAACGAAGGTGGCCACTCACGAAGGATTTTCAGAAATTGCTAAGTAGCAATTTCTGAAGGGTTCGAACAAAGATTTTTAAACTTAGGTTTTATCACTATTTTTCAATGTAACATCACCTTTTCTACTCATTTATTTTTTAAGGGATAGCTCAAAAAAAAAAAAAAAAAAAAAAAAAAAAAAAAAAAAAAAAAAAGTGGCCCGGGGCAGGGTCGTCTTGGCGGTGTCTTTGGACATCTCCAACGCCTTTAACACCCTGCCCTGGAGTTGCATCAGGGAGGCACTCCGGTATCACCGGGTGCCGACCTACCTCCGTCGTATAGTCGAGGATTACCTGACGGACAGAGCCGTCATCTACCCCGGTCACCGGGGAGAGTGAACATCGGATACGACTGGGTGCTGCGCAGCGACCTCCCTGATGGCGTCAGCGTAATATGTTACGCTGACGACACGCTCGTCCTGGCACAGGGAGAGTCGCACCAGGCGGCGGCCGACGTGGCGGCGGAAGCGGTCGCGACAGTCGTTCAGAGGATCCGGCGGTTGGGACTCGACGTGGCGCTGCACAAGACGGAGGCCATGTGCTTTCATGGCCGTCTGAATGCGCCGCGGTCAGAGTCCCACATAACGGTGGGAGGGGTTCGCATCGGCGTCGGGAGGACGATGAAGTACCTGGGACTCGTCCTCGACAGCCGATGGAACTTCAGGGAGCATTTCCTGAGTTTGGCCCCGAGGCTGAACCGGGCAGCAGGCGCCCTCAGGCGACTCCTGCCCAATATCGGCGGGCCAAACACCTCCTGCCGGAGGTTGTACGCCGGTATCGTGCGGTCCATGGCCCTCTACGGGGCCCCTGTGTGGGCCCTGAGCATCCGGACGCGACCACTGAAGTTGGTCGCATGCCAGAGGGTCATGGCTATCCGGATGATCCGGGGATACCGCACGATCGCCGGCGAATCGGCCAACCTCCTTGCCGGATTGCTGCCCTGGGATCTGGAGGCGACTGCCCTCCAGCGCGTCTATGAGTGGCGCGTGGAGGCGCAGCGCCGGGGCGTGACCCCGCTGCCTCGCGAAGTCGAGGCGCGGCGCGAAGACCTCCGGCGTGATCTCAGGGCAGTATGGAAGGAACGACTGTCGCGACCGACGGCCGGGCACGCCGCAATTGCGGCGGTAAGACCCCTCTTTGAGGAGTGGCTGGAGAGAAGTCATGGCGTCCTGACCTACCGCTTGACGCAGGTCCTCACCGGACACGGAAGTTTCGGGAGGTACCTGTGGCTGATGCGAAAGGAGGAGACGCCTGGGTGTCACCACTGCGAAGATCGCCCGGAGGACACGGTGGAGCATACGGTGCAAGACTGCCCAGCTTGGGCGGAGCACCGACGTGTCCTCACGGCTGCGATAGGCGGAGACCTCTCGCGCCCGGCATTGGTTGCGGCCATGCTGCGGGGCGAGACGGAGTGGGAAGCGGTCAGCTCCTTCTGCGAGGCAGTAATGCTCGTCAAGGAGGAGGCAGGCCGCGAGCGAGAGAGGACAGCGTCCTCCCTCCGCCCCAGCCGCAGTGGTAGGCGCCCACGGCGACGGACGTCGCTTGATGATCTCCGGCCACCGTAGGCGCGGGCATGCGGGCAGCGAGTAAAGGGCAACTCGCTGCCCGACCAAGGACCATGCCCGGGTCGACGGCGCGTTGTGTCCCACGCGCGCCTCAAAGAGCGTCAGCATAATGACGGGGCCCCCCTCTCAGAGGGCCAAAGCCTGCCGGGGTTGCGGGATTATTTCCTCACCGTGACCCCGGTACATAAAGGGCTACTGAAGGACACCGTGGATTTTAGTCAGTACAAGTCTGACAGTCCCTCCCGCCCTGCCCGGGGTGGGAGGACTCATTTGATGATTTTACCACGTTAAAAAAAAAAAAAAAAAAAAGGGATAGCTCAAACAAATTAAAAAAAATAATTCTACTCAGTTTTTTATAGGATAGCAAATTCAAAAAAATAAAATAAACAGAAACTTAACATTATCGACTGCACAGCATCGACTTGGGGCGCACAGTTGAAGTTTTAATTCTGCGTTTTCAATAATTATTTGCGCGTCATTGCATGCTTATGTTCAGACAGGTGTTATTACGGAAATGCCTCCTATCTTTAATATTTCTCAAATGAAAATCACATTTTCATTTAACAATTCACACACAAAACTCAAGCCCTCACATAGGGTCATCAACTCATCACACAATAAAATTAATAGCTCAACAAAACTGGGTCTACAAGACTCCAACACGATCTAAACAGGCAATTTTATACGTAAACAAAACGGCCAAGCTACATGGCAGGTACAACACCACTTTGCCTGTCTGTCTGCCAGTTGGAGAGGCAGCCCTATTTATAGCTGGCCACTTTAGACCCAGAACTGTCAAGGCGGACATTTTACTGGATTTTTAACGTTTTTTAGGGTTCCGTAGTCAACAAGGAACCCTTATAGTTTCGCCATGTCCGTCCGTCCGTCCGTCCGTCCGTCCGTTCGTCTGTCCGCAGTTTAGCTCAGAGACGCACAGTACTAGAGAGATATTATTTGGTGTAAATATACGGATTTGTTGTGCCGAAAAAGTGGTAAAATAAAATCTCGAAAAAAACTTTTTTTTAGGGTACCTCCAGTACTTACACGTAAAGTGAGGATTTTTTTTTCTCGCGTACCCCTTATTCTGGGGTATCATTAAATAGGTCTTTAAAAAATAATGATAGTTTCCATTAACAATTTTTTGAAGTGAAAACTTCTTTAGCGGCGTTGTACACTTTTTCTGTAATGGGTAAAAAATTTAAAACTCGCGTCAGGGTCACGTGACCCTGATCGAAAATGAGTAAGACGTCATTCAAATTAAAAATAAAACATAGTAACAAAAAAGTTTTCACTTCTACCGGCACTCCTGGAGTGCAACCTTTTTTTGATAAATAAATTCGTTTGTGAAATATTAAGCTTTAAAGTGCTAAATTTTGCTCGATTCGAGTGTCCCCCCCCTCTACCAGCTAAGCGGTTATGTTTGGGAGTGTAAAAAAATTCACAATAGTAGTATATAATAAATAACGAAGTTTAAAAGAAAATTATCATTACTAAGTAGGCAACATTACGAGTAAATTTACAACTTTACGAGTAATGGTCGACCAACTTATAAATTGTACTTGTATAATATGTTTTCTTAAACAAAATGTATGGGAGACAACTGCAAATGTAAGTTTGTCAACTTTATTTTTACAGCTTTTATAGGTGAGTTTTTTGGGGATAGGTAGGTTTTTATCGTCAACTATTTTTAACTACTTAAATTCAAAAAAAGGAGGAGGTTCTAAATTCGTCATAATCTTTTTTCTTATGTATTTTCCCCGATTTCTCAGACTCCTGGACCGATTTTGAAAATTCTTCTTTTTAAAATTAAATTCAGCAAATCAGTTTAGTTAGTTCGCATAAGTATTTTGATGGGCAACTACGGAACCCTACACTGTGCGTGGCCCGACACGCACTTTGCCGGTTTTTTTTTTTGGGAATATAAATAAAAAATACATAGCCTTTTCCCAACTATATTGGAGTCAGCTTCCAGTCGAAGCAGATGCAGCTGAATATCAGTATTTTATATGCAGCGACTGCCTATTAGAGCTCACAACCCAGTAACTGTGTAATACGAAACCCCATAGAAAGACCGGTAGTCAAACATCTGACTAATAGCAACGACTATCAAAGATCTACAAATTACAGCCAGCACTAACGACTTTACGTGCTTTTCGAGGCACGGAGGAAACTTGCTATGACAGATGGTCACCCATCCACCGATCAACCTCGGAAAGCGCGGCTTATGAACAAACAGGTCTTCCCTCTTTGTTGTTTATTGTTGAAAATGGTATATCTGTTTTAATCCTGCGTTAGTGACCATGTCAGTTTCAAAACTTAAATATTTAGCTCCCTTCAAAATGGTTGAGCTGAATGGTGCTGGTGCATGTGTCATGTTCGTGAACGGGCGCTGTCAGTTGGGACTGGTCATCTCTTAGCTGCCACGGTTTATTTTAATAATTATTGATCATTTTTTGTTTTTGAATTGTCTTTGTTTTAAGTGTTACTCTGAACACTTTTAATAAAAAACTTGCTACATCGTTCTGATATAATGTACCACCTCAAATGAATGATGTAACAAGGGTTCTGTAATAATTCTGGCGATCCAAAAAGAGTGTCCATGGAGTTTATGTTCTTCTCCATAGAGATCTACTTCTTGGAACGGGCATATAAGGTACTTTCACAGTTTTTATGTCTTGTGACTGGGACTGCAGCACCATAACCAACCAGAGTAACCGCTTCTTCTGCCACTTGCTTAGATAATGTATTTTCGAATTGTGACTACTTACATAAAGAAATTGTTAATAAACTGCCATCGGATCATAGTGGGCAAACAATAACGTTTTGCGCCTATACACCAATTCAAAAAACTCAAATAAGGTATAGGCCAATTACGGGTAAAAATTTAGAACATATGAATAATACAATAGCAAATAAATTATGTGATCATAGTTTCAATAGTGTAAGTGACCCAAATGAGTTTTACGCTGAGTTTTTTGCAATTTTAAACACACAATTTATTCGTACTTTTCCACTTAAAACTAAAACCATCGTTACAAAGTTCTTATTTAGTGATTGGGCAACACCAGGAATTCGGAAAAGCAGAGAAAAACTCTTCGAACTTTATGGTCTTAGGAGTCATAATATTAATAATATTAGTTTTCATCAGTATGTTGCCAAATATTCAAAAACTTTTAAACGTGTATGTAAAACAGCTAAGGCTCTTTATATTAGTGGTAAAATTAAATCGGCTGATGATAAAATAAAAACTACTTGGAAAATAATAAATAATGAAACAGGTAGGAATAAGAAGCGCAACATTGAAATTAACTTAGAAACTGCACATGGCCCTATAAACTCAGATGTGGAAATTGCTCAGGAGTTTGAAAGGTTCTTTTCAAACATCGCTCTTAAAACGACTGAATCTTTAAATTCGTCACCCGCTCTCTCTGCTGCCTTACTTAGGAAGAATGTAAAGAAGTGCCCAATGGAGTTTAGATTTCAGCACACAAACCCCCAAGCCGTCATTAAAGCTTTTAAAGATCTAAAAATTAAGTCAACAGAAGATCTTTGGGGAATGTCCGTGAAAGTCTGCAAATCTTTTATTGAAACCGTTGCACCTTACTTAGCTTTTATATTTAACACTAGTGTAGACCAAGGAGTGTTTCCAGACCTCATGAAACATAGTAAGGTAGCTCCACTTTTCAAATCGGGGGATTCTAAAGAACCTAACAATTATAGGCCTGTGTCCATTTTGCCGGTTTTTAGCAAGGTGTTTGAAAAGTTAATGCTAGAACAAATGCTATGCCACTTTAACAAACACTCTATCTTCCATAATCATCAATATGGTTTTACGAAAGGGCGTTGTACAACTGACGCGGGTGTTACCTTGTTAAAGAACATTTTTAACTCCTGGGAGGAAGCACAAGATGCCATAGGAATTTTTTGCGACCTCTCAAAGGCATTCGATTGCGTAAACCATGAAACACTTTTGCTGAAACTAAAGCATTATGGAATTAAAAATAAAGCCCTGGATTTACTTAATTCATACCTAAGAGATAGACGGGTAAAAGTACAAGTTAACGGCGTAAACTCATTAGGGTCTGAAATGACAATGGGCGTTCCTCAGGGTTCTATTTTAGGTCCGTTCCTCTTTTTAGTTTATATAAATGATTTACCCCAATTATTCAAAGATCAACCGAATATGGTGTTATTCGCGGATGATACGTCGTTAATCTTTAAAATAGACCGACGTTCGCAAAACCTAGATACTGTTAATGATTGTATTCTTCAGGTACAAAATTGGTTTACTTTAAATAATTTAGCTCTTAATGAAAACAAAACAAAATGTATTAGATTTACTTTACCAAATGTTAAAAGTAGCAAATGTGACATTATACTCAACGGGAAAAAACTCGAATTTATTGATCAAACAGTTTTCCTGGGAATCACTTTAGACGATAAATTACAATGGGGCCCCCATATAGCGTCTTTGGCGGGGCGTCTAAGCTCAGCCGCTTATGCTGTTAGAAAGATAAGACAGTTAACAGATGTTGAAACAGCACGCTTAGTTTACTTCAGCTACTTTCATAGCATAATGTCTTACGGTATTCTACTGTGGGGCCGGGCGGCTGACATTGAATCTATTTTTATTTTGCAAAAGAGAGCCATCAGAGCAATTTACAACTTAAATCGTCGCGAATCTCTCAGGGAACTATTTAAAAAGATTAATATAATGACAGTGCCCTGTCAATTTATTTATGAAAATATAATGTATGTTAGGAAAAATCTTCATCTCTTCAAAAAAATAAGTGATAGGCATAATTTTAATACTAGAAATAAAGATAAAATTGATCAACCTTATTTTAGATTGTCAAAAGTACAAAAGTCTTTTATGGGGTACTGTGTTAAATGTTACAACAAAATACCTAGTGAGGTCTTAAAACTAAATGAAAGAAAATTTAAAACTTATATCAAAAATTCTCTAATTAAACAAGCTTATTATAAATTAGAAGATTATATTCAAGATAAAAATGCTTGGAAACATGCTGGTCCTGCTCCATAGTACAATGTAGGGCTTGAGCAGAATCAAACTTGGTTGAAATTTTAATGCTCACACACTGCCTATATTGTATTTGTATAAAGTTATAGTTACATTATTTTGTGAAAGTGTGAACACCGTGTACCTTTTAGCTGTATAATTATTGTTTCTTTTTTATTATTTAAATGGTCATAACTTGAGTACACCGCTTTCACATTTTATTTACTTAAAAAAAAATGTAATTTCAAAACATTGTGAAACGTTTTTGAAAAAGAGTAAGTATGGAGTTTCTTGCCCATTCTTCTCCATACAACCTACCTTAGCGAATGGGTGTAGAATCAATCCCATCCCTTCCTATTTCCTTTAAATTTAAAAATCGACGTTCAAAAGTGCCTCCTTGATGGCCTAATTGGAATAAATGATTTGACTTTGACTTTGATAACTTGTAGTGTTTAATAATATTCCTTTGATTGTCTATGACAATTCAAAAGTGCCTGTAACTGGCCTGCTTGAAAAAAATGCTTTGATATAGATTTTGAATAAAAATAAGTAGTTAAAAAACAAGAAAAATAGGTTGATAAGAACTATTAGTACATAAGGACACAAATTATTACTTTCAGCATTACACACTTGTATTCTCTATTAATAAATCACTTTAAATAAACAGGACACTACTTTGGACACGTCTTAATTCTTTTATATTTTATAAAATCTTTTCCTAAATTACAACTGTTTAATTGTTTCAGATATCGGAGGGAGAACTAAACAAACAATACACTTTGTAAGTACTTTAAGTTTTAATCTTTTTAAGATCAAATCAACGCAACGGTACGATTGGCACATAGGCTGAGCGAGTGACTGCAGTGCAGCGAGTCTCGAATTTGATCCCCGCACGGATCTAATATTTGTATGACCAAAAAGTAGTTGTTCCGGGACTGGGTATTTATGAGAATGAGTTTCTATTTTTGTAAACGCACTCACAACACTGGGGGAATTCATTGTGTGGAAAAAAGTGTTTTTTAAATTCTTTTAGTTATTTTTAATTCTATGTATTTTGAATAATTATATCCAAACAGAGAATAATAATTGAACCTACCATTACAGGCAGCTGTTGCGCTGTCGATCACCAGATCAAAAGCCGTCAAAATCCTTTATCAATAATATTAATTTTCATACGTAATCAACTTTTTATACAGTTAGGAAAATCCACCTTTGATTATTATTTATAATACGTTTTTAATGATTATTTAAAATCATATTTGGTATGTGGTTAACATGTTTCCCTCGAGGACAAAGATTAATAAAAAACCGGTCAAGTACGAGTTGTACCCGCTCGTTAAGGGTTCCGTTCCGTACCAACTTGGGCTATAAATATAGCAAGAATTTTTTTTTCAGATTTTGAACGTAGCTACAATACAGTCATTAAGCTTACAACAGCTGTATGTTAATTTCAGATTGATATCTCTATACGTTTCTGAGAAAAAGGCTCTTGTGTGTCGGAAAGACACACGAAAAACAAAGTGGCGATCTCCATTTTGAACCCATTTTTCGCTTTACGGGTTTACTTTATTATTTTGACGAACAGAACCCTCAGCACGAAATTTCAGTATTTGAGGCGTCAAGTTAACTGGAACTTTGACAATTTCAAATTGACTGGCTGTAAAGTAAAAGAGTGAAAATTCGTGTTGTTTGCTGGACAGACACACGAAAAACAAAGTGGCGATCTCTATTTTGAACCAATTTTTCGCTTTACGGGTCTCCTTTATTATTTTGACGAACAGAACCCTAAAAATAACACCGTGTTTGATACAAACAAGTACGAGTTTGGACAGAGTGTCCATGAACTGGTAAATTGAACTTAGATCACATGTTTTAGATAACTATGTATGGCAGTAAGCCGCATGTCAGAGATTTCGTCATACCTTGACATTCAGCTAACATACCTACCATAAAAAGGACTTCCAGGAGTCATCATCATCTCTGCTGGGACACAGGCCTCCTCTCCGTGAGAGGGACTGTGGATAATCCACCACGCGGGCCCACAGCGTGTTGGTGGATGTCACATGTCTTCGAATTTTCGATTCTAGGACATGCCGGTTTCTTCATAATGTTTTTCTTCACCGTTTTGAGAGCAGTGGTGATGAAATAAATTACACAAAGTAATGCGCCTTGCTGGGTTCGAATCGAACCCACGAAGTACAAACTCGTAAGTCGGGGCCAATACCATTGGGCCCAGCGAGATAATTTTTCTCAGTACTAACCTACAACATGTAACGTAATTAACGCACACCCTCAGACACCCCAATTAGAATATTATATTATAATCATAATACATATTAATGAATTTTCAACCAAATTTTTATATTTATTTTATATTTATTTTGCAGTAAGGTTTATTTTTCTTTATTTTGTACTAGCTGTTGCCAGCGGCTTCACCCGCTACAACTCGAAAATTATTCCACGGGAACATAAAATCGGGATAAAAACTATCCTATATGTTAATCCAGGTTATAAACTATCTGTGTACCAAATTTTAGCCAAATCCGTTCGGTGGTTTTTGCGTGAAAGAGTAACAAACATCCATACATCCATACATAACATACAAACTTTCGCCTTTATAATAGTAGTAGGATTGAATGACGGAATTTGTATTAATATAAATAAAATTGCACTTTTAAGTCTTGTTGCCTTGATTTACAGTCTATCTTAGTTTGTTTTGACTGTACAGGGGTAACGTGACTATAATTTCCGTAGTTTTAATTATTTTTGATAAAAAATTACCTATATTAAAAATGATAGAAATCGATTCGGTAAACAATTCTGAACAAACTAATTTCAGGATGTGCGTTAATTATGTTACATGTTGTTTATACGGCCTACTGTCCTAAATATTAAGTTTACATGCACGATAATACACATTTAACAATAATATTTCAAAAACATCATCAATTAGTTTAGAACTATCTATAAATAATAGATTGCTCTATCAAATTGACGATAGTTTGAAATTAATAATGATCGAGTGGTGTTTTAATTAGGTTTATCTATCGCTAGTTGAAACAATATGGATGGTACTTGATTACACAATTATTATATGACTAGAACCCCGCTTCTAATTCGCTAGGTTATGTTGTTAAAATAACGCATAGTCTATTACATACATGTGTATGTTCGTAGACAACGTGGCATTTTAAATAATGTGAAAGAATAAAGAACATTGGTTAGGTATATTTTTGAGACACATTTCAAACGTAGGTATATAAAATCAAATCTTTTCTCTTCCCTTCAAACGTCCTTATGATCTACTAGTGGATCTTAAGGAAAAAATGGAAAAACTAGGAGCATTTTTTCTAAGGACGTTGGACGTTCGTATTTTTTTTTTCGTACGAAGTGTTTACTCTTGACCTTAGTCTAGGTCAGGAGAGCGAGCTTACCCAGAAGAAGCCTGATCACTCTAACTTTGAAGAGATTAGGGTTGTATGAGTTCGGAAACGCAGACACAAGCAGAGAGTTCCACTCCTTCGTTGTTTGCGTTATTTAATATTAGTTTAACGGAATATCAATTATCAAAATACATGAAATGAGAACAGCTAGGTACGCTATTCTCTACAAGAAATCACATCGTAGTACTCTACGATGTTCTCATCGGTTTTAAGGGAGCTTGTACACGGCGGCGCATGTAACCCGCGCAAGTAAAGGTGAGGGTTACCCGCGCGAGTGACAAGTGCAAGCTACCAGCGGAGTGCTTGTACACGGCGCTTGAGCTTGAGCATGTTGAGGCACTTGCGCGGGTTACATGCGCCGTGTACAAGCACCCTAAGATCGATCGATCATGCAGCGCGAATGGTGAGCGATAGTCGCTGTCAGTAGCTAAGTGAAATAGCAAAATTTAGTCGCACCCAGCGCGCATCTGATTCAAGGCTGTTTTTATACAGATTGTGACTACAAGACCTTAAACAGGATGACATTTTATGAACGACATCAATGAACAAAAAATATAAGTTTTGAATTTACTTAACACTTTCACTGTCCGCGCAGCAGACACAATAGATAAACAATGGTCGTGAGTCACATGTGACTCATCGGACAGGGAAGTGGTTAATAATATATATATGGAAATGCGTATGTCAAAAGTCGTCGCAGAAATATAAAATGCTTCGATTGCTTGTAAGGGTGCCTGCGGAGCGGGGAAACGGAGAAATATTAACTAATAGGATACCACTACCACTAAAGAGGAGTGAAGATTTTATGCCATCGCATCCTATTGGTTAATATTTCCTCGATACCATCCGCATCAATGGACAGGCAGTCCAACCCAACACCATCAATGCAGTATGCATTAAAAAATGTTGATACCTATTTAAATGTGTTAGTACTTAGAACACATTCAAAATTTGAAGTTCCATGCAATAATACACAAAATTAACTTCCCAGAAATTAAGAGAGTTACATTAGTCACAGTCTGAATTCAGCAGTAATAGTATCTGCTGTTGAAAGGATCCTAAAGGAAATACCCATTATTTATGATACACCAGTCGAGGATCGCGAAAACTAGACCAGCGAGGCACTCCAAACAGTAACTACCAAATATTTGTTCTTCAACTTCACTGAACCAGATAATTGAAACACATTTCGTGCTCATTCTAAGTTTAAATGACACTTTCTCTATTACGAAGACTATTATTATTTCCGGCAACTTTAAATATCTTGCCAAGAGCAGTTTCGATTCGTCAGAACTCGTTTCCATTCGAAAAAACTACCAAATTACTGAGCAGTCTTAAAACTAGTTTGAGCAAACCAATGACTTGTAAAATTCATACTTCTTGTTATACCTACATGCGAAGGTAACTCGGTTGTCTGTGTCTCATCATAATAATATGCTTGTGTTTCGCAAGGCTTAATTTAGTTGATACATCGATTAATATAATATAATATAATCCGCAACTATCACACAGAGCCATCTAGTCCCAAGCTAAGCAGAGCTTGTGTTATGGGTACTAGACAAGTGATATACATACTTCTATAATATTAGAGATAAATTACACCCAGACACAGAACAAATGATAGTACTCATCACACAAACATTTGTCCTGGATGGGAATCAAACCCACGACCTCCGGCATAGCAGTCAGGGTCACTTACCACTAGACCAACAGGCCAGTGATTTTCCATTTATCTTGTTTTTTATCATCAACCTAAGTCCTCACAGCCCAATGCCGGGCGCGAGATCGCTGTCGCCTATAGCCTCCGTGAGGACACGGCGGTGCTCAGTCAGGATTAGGGCAGAGACCCAAGCATGTCCATCGTGTTCGCTATGTGATCCAACCAGTAGTGACACCCAGGCGTTTCTACCTTCCCAATCCAGGCACACGAGCCTCCCGAGCCATCCGTGTCCGGTGAGAATCTGCTACAGGTGGAAGGTACGGACGACCACGCCGTGATGCCTCTCCAGCCGCTCCCCAAAGAGGGGTCTTACCGTCGATCGGAGTGCGCAATATAGAATGACTGTGACCTAGGTTAGGACATTGGTATTTTTGATCTCGGTTAGGCAAGGATCAATAGAAGCAAGCAATCGACACCAAGGAATCATCATCATGATCATCAGCCTATAATGTTCCCACGGCTGGAACACAGGCCTTCTCTCTGTGAGAGGGAGTGGGCATATTCCACCACGCGGGCCCAGTGCGGGTTGGTAGATGTCACATGTCTTCGAATTTTTGGTTCTAGGACATGCCGGTTTCCTCACGATGTTTTCCTTCACTGTTTTGAGAGCAGTGGTGATGAAATAAATTACACAAAGTAATGCGCCTGACGGGGTAGAACTCGTAAGTCGGGACCGATACCACTGGGCCACCACTGCTCTCTCACACCAAGGAATATGACAATAGAATCTGTCTCATGAAACAGGAGCTGTTCTTTCTGTTTGTTTGCTATTTTATAATACCTGTTCTATTTAGGTACCATTTACAATAAAATACGCCTCGAGACAAACGTCAAATACTTTAAAAAGACTTTAAATAATTTACCTTGGCCGTAAATCAAACTTTTTTTGACAAACTTTTTGATAACGTATCACTCAAGGGGTCAAGTACGACTGAAGGTTACAAAGTGACTTAACAAACTTAAAGTTTGAATGTTCGCTTCATTATGACGTCACAACGATTTTATTCGTCTTCACGCCCGTGTAATTAATGGCGGACGACAGTAGTCATCGATTTTTTTGTCAACCACTTCCTGTAATTACATAGTTTGATGAAAAACAACGTAAATGGTAACAAAAGTATCTAATAGTAGAATATCAAACTTTCTGGTTACGCGCCCTAACCGATTTTAGTGAAACTTCGTGTCCGTAAGCAGGATACATTAGTCTAAAAAGTTACAGGTAAGTTCTAAGACAACATACTCGTATATTTCTTTTTTTTTTCGTAACTTGGTTCACAAATATCTCCAAGACAAATATACTAAATGATAATGATAAATGATATTTATTTTGCAAATAGGTTTTCACAAACACTTTTACAAGTCAAAACACTTTTTTTATAGCTAGATGAGGCCGGTGTTTCGTAACTGACTACTCTGAGAAGAAACATCCCATCACATTATTGCTTGGCTGTTTCGTTACTTGCTTCAGAAACTAAATATTAGCATCACCTTCATGACGGTAGCGAAACGGTGAAGCCATACATTTTTACTGATGTGTAGAATTTGTGAAGTTAGGGTCGTTAGAGTTAGGCCGCGTAGATTCAGAAGCTTGGTTCTACATGAGATTTGATATCTTTTTGGTAGGACAAACCTTGTGCTCGTTTTGACAACATTTTACATGAAATGTTTTTGATGGGATAGAATTTCCTCTTACTTTAAATCACCTAATGTGTGACCCTGGATGGGTCGGAAAAAAACTGTCGGACTCGTACGGACTAAAAACCACCATTTTTCGTCAAGAAATTGCCCTTTACACGGTTATCTAAAATTAGACCGATTTCAAACTTGGAACAGAAGCAGTATCCGCTTATCTGTGTCAAGTTTGATAAAAATCTGTTCAGACAATTAAAAAAAAAAGACTTATTACCTTTTTTTTTTTTTGAAATGTCGCGGTATACGTACAATCTTTTAATAACTACCTTATCACGAGTATGAATATAGACTTTGAGGGCTTAATTACGATTGACATTCAGTCAGAGATTAAGATAAGAAAGGTCAGATACGTGGGATGACCAAAGGTACCTGCAATTTAAATTAAATATAGCATATGACCAACATTATATTATGATGTAGATCAGGAATTATGTAACTTTCTACTAGTGAAAGAATTTTCAAAATCGATTCAGTAGTTCATAAGATTATTTAATACAAACTCACAAACATTATCTGTCTTACTACAAAAAGTTTAACATCTGTTGAAAACAGAGCGTATATTCCGAAAGTTGGCAACGTCGCAAATGGTTGTCAAATATTAACTTTTCATTAATTTAGCAAAGCAAAAAATTGAGAAGGGGATGCAATAATTAATATCGTAACACCGAATATATAGTTTTAGATGTAAAAAAGCATTTGAAAGCTTTCCAAAAGCCTTTTATACACCTGAAACGGTTACAACATCAAATTCAGTGTTTTAATTGCATTCTTATATAAATTTTTAGTGCACTAAATAGCGATATTTCTTGTTTTCATACAGAAAATTTGCCAAATAAAACTTAAACTTAAATATTTGACAGCTTTTTCCGACGTTGCCAACTTTCAGAATATGCAGCCTTAAATAACTGTCAACCGTCCAATGTCATTTTGCAGTTGACAGTTATTACAGCCTGTATCTCTTTAAAATTGTAGATAAAGATAAGTACCTATAAAGTTTTGTGTTAGATGACAATGGAAGTGTTAGTGACCATTAATTATTTTACAACAAGTAAATACTATCAGCTACTCGTATCTTGGCGGAATGTTGAAGGAATTCCACCTTGCTGTGTAGACTTATTAGGGTCAGTACACATCGAGACGCGACGCGACGCCCGGAACGTAACGTAACGATACTGGAAACTTTGTGTGGAAAATAAAGTTAAATTTTATCCCTATTAAAAGGTGCGCTACATAGCGCTGCGTCGCGTTATAGGTAAAATGTGGCGCGGGCGGCGAGTAATGGGCGACTGGCCGTCCGATCAAAAACCATGCACGCGCGAAAATAGAGACGTAGAACAGAAGTGGCCCAGTGGCAGTGGCAAACTCGTAAGTCGGGAACTTACGAGTTTTAGGTCGTGGGTTCGAACCCCGCCAGGCTTACTTTGTGTAATTTATTTCATCACCACTGCTTTCAGAACGGTGAAGGAAAACGTCGTGGGGAAACCGGTTTGCCCTAGAACCAAAAATTCGATGACATGTGACATCCACTACTCCCTGTCACAGAGAGGAGACCTGTGTCCCAGCAGTGGGAACATTATAAGCTGATGATGATGATGACAAAAAAATAGTTGTACCTATATTTTTGTGTAGTAAACAAAGATAGATTTCGATTACCTTTATTGAAATGTGAGTATAGCGTCGCGTCTCAGTCTGTATTTACCCTTACACGTAGTAGCTCCGTGTCAGACCGAATTCCGCTACAAAATTCATGGTTGCAGTGAACTCACGATTTTATTTGACGTTTCATTCAGAAAATGTTCGCAACGAATGAATGAATTTATACGTGGTCGCGTTTATTATGTGTTTTAATGTCGGTCGAAAGTCTGTTTTAGTTACCTCACAAAGGTAATCCCTTGGGGGTAGTACGGACTTATAGAGGTCAGTGTGTGTCACACAGTATACACTCATATGTATGTTGGGACATACATGGTAGTAACTGCTGTGCCACACAGTATACATACTGATGGGTAGGTAGATAGGAACTGATGTGTCACGTCGTTGGAACGTTCAGGATTCCTAGAAGAACTAGCAAGCGTGGATTCTTGCTTGAAACAAATTCTTTAAACGTTTAGAATTTTTATGGATTAAAGGAAAATGTTGAGGTGGGAATAAGTTTGGAAAGTTACTACATAAAGTGATTTTGCAGTCACTTTGAGTATTATGTATGCGTACATTCACCGTCGTACCACAAAAAATTAAACACTTGTTGAACACTGTTTCTGTTGAACACTTGTCTAAAAACCTGTCAGATTATGACGTTGACATAAGGTCCATTTTGCCGTCATACTTTTCTTAGACAAGTGTTCAAGTGTAAGGCTGTAAATTTTTAATTTGTTAATTTTAGGTCTCACATTGTTGTACCTATTATCACACAGCCATTTAATGTAAATACATAGAGTTTGGAAACTAAACAGCAGATACATGAGGAGCTTGCTTTCAAAGCATGTTTCCATTGTTTTTTGGTTCATTTATGTACATAAACTCACACCTTTCCTCAAAGTCAAAAGTCAAAGTCAAATAATTTATTTCAATTAGGCCATCCAAGAGGCACTTTTAAACGTCGTCGATTTTTAAAATTAAGGAAATGGGATGGGATGGGATTGAATCCACACCTATTCGCTAAGGTAGGATGTATGAAGAAGAATGGGCAAGAAACTCGATACTTCTACCTCATGTGAGTAGACTTACTACAGAACGCTAAGATCATCGCTATACATTTATAATTTCCTTTTTGACTGACTTCAAAAAGGATAACTATCTCCCTTTCTCTGTTTTGAAATCGTTAGACCATGTTTCTCTAATTTTTTTTTTTTACTTATACTATTTCAAGAAGTGAAAAATGAGCTAATTGTACAGATATAAATACAACTCTAAAATTAACTTCAAGAAAACCTGTTTAGAAGGTAAAAAAACTAAACACATTAAGTCTAGTTTAGTATCTTGTGATCGAATCTAAAACATTTCGATCGCAATTTACTGTTAGAACTCAGGCAATAAAAATAACATAAAATTACGCCTGTTTAGCCATGTAGGGTGAGACAGAGCTGTAACTGTTATTTCTCTTCTTATGTTTTAGGAGCAATCATTATTGCCATCATCATCCTGGGAGCCAAGGTTACGGTTATAGTTTCGTCGTTTGAATAGATGGATGGATTTTCTACGGAAAGAAAAATTCGAAACGAGGAGGGCGGAATTTGAAATAAAACAAAAACACAAAATAATGCGTAAATTAAATTTTCTTTCGGTGGACTGTAACAAAATCGATTAAAAGAAAAACGAAACCGCCTTCCGAAAGAAAAGTTATTTAACGCTTTTTTGTGAAATAGGTAGTTTCCTTTTTGTACAGACAGTTTAAAAAAAGTTAGGAGTTCATTTGTTTTGAAATGCTGTACGGCGTACTTACAAGCTTTGAATACCCCCCAAAGCTCAATTGCTCACAAACATCGAGGTAGCCATTAGCTCGAATATAAACTACTTCGCCGTCGAACCGAACCGTTCAGATAGCTAGTGTCGAAACTCAGGCAATAATGTTTATATAATGCCTGACCCGATGAATTAATTAGAAATTTAGAAGCTCATCGTAAAAAAGGGCGACGGGTGTTTTGAATAAAGCCGGTATCTTTTGATCTCGAAGCGAGGCGTCAGTTCCGAGATTAATAACTATGCCCTATAAATCATTTAACGCATTCTTAACTCAAATAAAATGTCTTAACTAAAATTTAATGTAATCGATTTTCTACAAAGCGTGTACATAAGCACAGGCTGCACAGTAAGCTAAACACAACCAGTTTATCGTGGTGTGGTATTGCGTGATCTTTCTGCACATTCAAGAGTCAGCTTATGCTGGTTTTATGTAACTTTTTGTGTTGAAGTGTGTACGCCGAACGACATTTCATACAAACTTTCACGACTTTATTTTAAAAAATGTCTGAATTTAATAAAACTTAAGAGGAAAGAATAGCTGCTGCCATTTCAAAAAATAGGTATTTAGAAAAACTCGTACTGTCCCTCTCACGCGTTGAAAAAACCCCGATCGTGCGATAGAGAGCGTTGCAACTCGCAACTGAATGTAAGTATTTTTTATATGAAATTTGTCTCTCGGGAGAAAACGTTTTTCACATACTAAATCACGACCAATCTCTTAGATTCTGGTGTCAATCGTTTCAGCATATTATATTCTAGGTTTGTAGGTTTTGTTTTTTTTCTTAAACTTCTTTGTTTTTTAAATACAAAGGTTTTACTTCAATGAAGATTTTGTCATAAAAATAGTAACTTTTAGGCGCCTGTAACTTTCAAACTATTATAAATTTTGAAAAAAAGAAAACCTATAAACCTAGTTTTTTACTGTGTCAGATGCATTGTAAAAAATCATTGAGATAGGATAACATTTAGGGGGAGGAAAACGTTTTCTCTTTTTGTATGGACGAAAGCTCGGTAGACGATAGTCTTAACAGGCTTAATATAATATTACATAAGCCTTAAAATTTTATCAGAGAACTTCCAAGAGATTTTTTTGAAAAAAAAAAATGTTTGTAATCTCTGTTTGTATAGAAAGTTTAAAATCAGTTTTATTGAGCTGTAGGTACCTAACACTATTATTCGCAAATCTCCAATCATTTTGTAGACCAACACATCTTTATTTTTGAAATGACAACTGTTTTTAATTAAACTAATAATAATAGCTAATGAAAATCGAATCAGTCATTTCGAAAAAAAATAATACTAGATGATAATTTGTAAAAAAAGCCCGTATGCAACAAGCTCTTAAAACATTTTTAACTTAAATAAACTTTATTATCTACTGGAAGAATTTTTGAGAGTGTAAAACAGCTTTCTGCCTCGTTTCCGACTAATGTCTCAAGTATATTGGATTATTTTTCTCCAGGCGGTCGTAGATAATATCGATATATCACCGGAGTTAAGCAATGTTTGCCGTGGTTTGTACTAAATTGATGTTCCTCTAGACTTGAATGGCCTTCGTTTGGTGTTGTGTTAAGCCTCCTGCAGACAGACGCGATTATCCGCGCGTGGCGACATCACTGATACCGCGCGCGTTTCCTTGCCGCATTGTTGTTCACATAAGAGCGCGCTACGCGAAGACACGACGGGACACGATTATAACATGACGCGGCGCGGCACTGCAGAGCCAAGCCCTGCCAAGAGAAGTGAACCCAATCGTAGTGCATTTAGAGTGGAAATTACATTGGCAACCAGCGCCAGCGCGCGCGGAACGCGGCGTCTCCCGCGCGACAAATTGCCACAGAAATATAAACTCTAAATGTACTACAGTAAGGACACGACGCGGAACGGCCAGACTCGCTCGCCGCGCGGCACGCAGCGCGGCACCGTAGAGCCACGCCCTGAAAAGAGAAGTGAACCCAATCGTAGTACATTTAGAGTGGAAATTACATTGGCAACTAGCGCCAGCGCGCGCGGAACGCGGCGTCTCCCGCCGCGACAAATTGCCAAAGAAATATAAACTCTAAATGTATTACATTAAGGACACGACGCGGCACGGCAAGACAGACGCGCCGCGCGACAAGAGGCGCGCGCCGCGCGGCGCGCGGCGCGGCACCGCGAAGCCATGCCCTGCGAAGAGAAGTGAACCGAATCATAACACATTTAGAGTGGAAATTACATTGGAAACCAGGGCCAGCGCGCGCGGAACGCGGCGTCTCCCGCCGCGACAAATTGCCAAAGAAATATAAACTCTAAATGTATTACATTAAGGACACGACGACGCGGCGCGGCAAGGCGCGCGCGCCGCGCGACAAGACGAGCGCCGCGCGGCACCGTAGAGCCACGCCCTGCAAAGAGAAGTGAACCCAATCGTAGTACATTTAGAGTGGAAATTACATTGGCAACCAGGGCCAGCGCGCACGGAACGCGGCGTCTCCCGCCGCGACAAATTGCCAAAGAAATATAAACTCTAAATGTATTACATTAAGGACACGACGACGCGGCGCGGCAACGCGCGCGCGCCGCGCGACAAGACGAGCGCCGCGCGGCACCGCAGAGCCACGCCCTGCAAAGAGAAGTGAACCGTCGCAATAATAATATTAGAAACGCGATACGCCGCGCCGCTTCAGTGTGAATAGATATGGGTGTTTTCATAGAAAATGGACTAAGTAGGTTTTTCCAACAATCGCCACGCGCGATTAATCGCGTCTGTCTGCAGGAGGCTTAAGTCTTAGCTAAACAACCTCAATACATTTAAAATGTCTTTATTTAAAACTTTATTAAGACAATCGTCTACCTAGCGCTTGTCCATACTAAAAGATAAAACGTTTTCTTGCCACTAAATGTTATCCCATCTCAATGATTTTTTAGAATGCTTCTGACACAGTAAAAAACTAAGTTTATAGGTTTTCTTTTTTTCAAAAGTAACTCTTAGGCGCCTCTAACTTTCAAATTTTCATAAAATTTGAAAAAAAGAAAACCTATAAACCAATTTTTTAATATAAGGTAATAATTAAACTACCTACTAAATATTTTTAAATATATTGTCTGAAGTTATTAATAAACCAGTGTCATACGTTTTAAATAGCGACTAATGTCGCTATTTAAAACGTATGACACTGGTTTCGGTCATTGGCATTTTAGCCTATAGGTATTTAAAGGCAACTCCAAAGTGAAGCCTAATACTCGTAATTAACAGCTTGTGTTATTAAACAACCGTTTAAAACAAAAGTCTTGTAGAAACCTGAAATTAAACATTCAGTAATATCGTCGGCATATATTTAACAACCAAAGCAAACATCATGCAAATGAGACCTTTGCTTTACACATCAATAATACGTAAGTAATGGCATTTACCGCCAAGCGAATGGCCGTTTATTAAGCCTGACCACTTAACTGTTTTGCCTTGTGTACTTAGGGTTGGCGTTTCGAAATTTGAAAAGTCATGAAAAGGAAATTCTTTCGACATTTTATGTTACCTTTTTGCTTTACCCCTTTTTCACCTTCGGTCGCGGGATGTAAACGTAGCCGTGACCCTGAAACGCGAAGAGCTAAACAAGGATTTTTAGTCAGTTACACCCTTATTAATAAACGCGAAATAAAGTTACAATCAGTGTAATATTGAGATTAACCACACATTAACTTTAGATAACTATCTGGATTAACTTTAGCATAACTTTACTTAACAATTTATTAATAAGGAAGTTAAGAGTCTGACAGTCCCTGTCCAGTGTCCAGTCGTGGGCCCATGTCTAGTCCTACTATTCTATTCAAAGCTTCAGAACCTTGAACATCGGAGCCGAGTTGCCATCCTGTCGGTTTTTTATCGATTACATTTCGGATAGTATGCGATGGAACTACAAAACTCGATTTCGCCTGGCCCTTTTCATCTTCGGACAACATGACGTACGTATGCGCCTTCGGTACATGGTGGACATCCCTACTGCCCGTATAAAGCTTTTTGCCAATACTTTTATATTGCGCACAAATGAGGAGCGGTATTCGCTGCCGGGGTATGTGTTTCCTGATAGCTATATATAGTCTTAGGATCTTCAAGTCAAGATTTAATAGGTTACTTCTTCCTTCACCAGTTGAACACACAATACACTACACGGACGAAGCCACTGTCAAATATTAAACAACGAATCACGAAACTTCGGGCAAATGCCATACTTAGACGCGGGCCACATAGAAAGACACATAATGTACCATCAAAGTTGAATGATGTAACAAAGATTTTGATATAATATTGGCGATTGAAAAAGAGTGTCCATGAGTTTCTTGCCCGTTCTTCTCCATAGAGATCTACGCTTTGGAATGGGCATCTACAGTACTTTCACAGTTTTTATGTCTTGTGACTGGGACTATTGATTATTGACAATTCAAAAGTGCCTGTAACTGGCCTACTTGAAATAAACGATTTAATTTTGATTTTGATAGAACGTAAGACGCAGACGGGGCGGTGACATGTCTCTTCGGCTTCTCTTTCATACAAAATGGGGCGCGGGCGCGAATCTCATACATTTTCGCACGTCCGCGACGCGTGCTCGTCTTACGTCTTTTCTATGTGGCCCGAGCCCTAGACCAAAGTCAAACCATTTATTTTAATTAAGACCATTAAAAGGCACGTCAAGTTAGAAAGTTTAACTTTAGAACAAAAGAATTAGCATTGATTCAAATTGCCTATTCCCAGGGGTTACTGTAGAAGGTAATGGACAGGAAATTCCATCGTTATGCTTTTAAAATGTTCAACAATAGTCGTTTTGCAAGCGTAGCATGACCAATCTCTTTTCTAACAAGAATAGACAAAGTTATTTGACTTTGACTTCACACTACAAGTTGACTGTTTTTTTTTTTTGACGATTATCCTGCAATCCGCAGAAGTAATCAACTTTGGGAACTCTCTATAACCACACCTGAGTTAATGACACCTTTACTATTCCACATAAGGCTCCTATCAAAATTCTTTGCGGGTTCCAGGTGCACAATGTGGAACACCTTAATCCACAGACCATAGATCAAAATAGTAACATTTATCTTCCACATTTTAAACATTGCTTGCCAAACGGTAAATCAGTCTACGTTCCGACATTTTGTTTCTTTTCCATAGACATAACCAGCTTCTAAGATGCCATGCTAGCATGCTACGCGTCCTTGATCACTTTGAAATATTTATAGTTCACAAAAGTGTGTGCAGGCGCAGGTGTACTCTCTATTCTTTTACTCTAATTGTGACGACATACGACCGAAGAGAACTTAGGACCAATAGCTTAACGTATTGCATATGCATGTGGTATCATCTCGTGGAAAAACCTAATTGCAATTTTTGGCCGACTTAGGAATCGATCTCAGAATCCGTAGCTTAGAAGTCACGCAAATACAAAACCAGCAACGAAGTTAAAAAATAATTAAGTGTTGTACTACCTAACTTAAACAAAATCTAAAAACAATCGTCCGGAAAAATAACTCTGTTTATTGTGAAATAACACGTGTGTATATCATGATAAACACATAATTATAATGTAATTCCAACTTGTATTATATCGTATGCATTTTTCGAGCTGTTTCTCACTTCATTACGTACATCGGAATGGACTGTGGGCGACGGAATTGTAGTCATTAAGGTAAAACACTCGGACTATAATTTTCTTCCATTGTGTTTCACGGGCCAAGCATGGACGTACTAGCGTCAGGGCTAAACGAATTAAAATCTAGACTTGTATTGTAATTAGGAATGGTTATTAACGTATACAGTGATGTGGATATTCTAAATTTCTAACTAATATAAGATTTAAATAAGAAAGTTTTTTTTTTAGTTTGTAACGCTTTATTATTATCACCTTAATTGTTCCACTGATTGTGAGATTTGTCTTAAAAATCGATGGGCTGTAAAGAAATTATTATACGCTCAATTTTTTTATGAAATTGAACAAGGAGAAATTAGAAGAGTAGGTACATAATAGTATTTTCAAAACCGTAGAATTATTTATTCACGATTAGGATGGGTATTGGTCCCAAAGGAAAGTAGTGCATAACAATAGAATAGAATATAATTTTTACAATGTTCAGCGCCATAAACTTTGATATGATAATTATTGTATGTCCACATTATATTTTTTTCCGTTACATACTGTAGTCATTACCTAACTAAGCAACACTACAACTAAGTAAATTAATGTTTAACCACGTATCATCAAGTGTTCAATGTCTTCGCTGATTGACAAATGGGTGGAAGCAGAAAGGTCAATTAGTGTCTCACATAATACTAAGAGATTGATTAAGTATGGTTAAATTAATTATAAAAACGATAAATAACACCTTATCAAGAAAACCAGTTTTTTGTATTTTATAGTTTTCTGTTAACGACATTTTTTCTTTGAGATAGATTCTGTTAAAGTTGGTAAAATAAAATAAAAACATAACTTTTTTTTTCTTTTCTGATTTGTTATTTTATTGTGATTTTTTTTTTTATCAAATCTGGTATAGTTCAATACATAATAGTGTAGGTACATAAAGCGAGAGCATCCATTATGTATTTAATTCGTAATCCGAATATAATAACAATCAACAATATCGTCAACATTTCATTTCAAACACCTCTCATTTAGTGTATTCAATTAGTAAAAGTATCAATTTCCATAATGGTAGCCATACACCATAATGCCTATTTGTCAATTCGGCATAAAACCATAAAACTGCCAATTTGCTCAAATAGAATTGAACGTGTATGGGGGTGGAATGCCAATTTGATGGCATGACATGCCAATTTTGATAGGTCATCAAATCGTTTTTGACACAACGTAAAATCGGCAGCAGTGATGCCATCTTAGCAACTTCATAGATAGTTAGCTAATTTTATAAAGGTGCTAGAAAAAAAGCTAAAAAGTGTAACTTGTGGCTAAACTTTTTAGCTACTTTTCTAACACCATTTCAATTCATCATGACATTGAGACTTTCAAAATTAGTCAAGTAGTGTCCCGAGTCAAAAGACAAGATAATGCAACAGTGGCTCATTCTACATATAAATAAGTGGCATTCTGAAGAAATAGTTTAGTTTCGGGTGGAAATAAAAAAAGAAATGAAATTCTTCCGGTGGCAAAATATATTTAAATATACAAGATACCCTGAATATGAATCTTCAATCTTAAGTAAACTGGGAAAGTAAAGCAGACTCTGTAGAGTAAAATACTGCAAAATCTCTGTAACAAATACAGGGATTATTGTCAGCCGACATCACTGAGAAGTCACTAAAATCCGACCACTCATGACTTTCGGAAATTTCTAGGTACTAATTTTTTAATGCATTTGATGTAATGAAATAGACACTAGCGCCATGTCTAAAGGTCAAGGAGTGGTGGCCAGGGCTGGGGTGCGTTTAAATCTTCCGGCGGTATTTCGCCGGAAAAAATTAAACTAGCGAAGGTTCGCTGAACGGAGTCATAAGTTTCTGTCAATGTTAGTTGTCAAATTCAATTGACAGCTCAGTTTATTGAACAAATAATCAATTTGCCGGTTTAATACAAATCCATAATCCACAAATAATATTTACTCTCTAAAATAAAAATAATATTCGTTTTTACTGCGGATATCGAGCAAAACAACAAAACGTAATGTCAGTCTGACAGCAGGATAAAATATTGCGAGGTAAAAAGGTCGCAATATTTTATCAGTAAATTCCATTTAGTAAAAACTTATCCCAGCGAATGACCGTAAACGGGGCAGATTAAATTTTAGTTAGCTTCATTTTTCACGTCGCGGTGTACTTAAACGGGGTGTTTGACATTTAGGCAGTATAAATTTAAACTGGATAAAGGATATAAACGCAGCCCAGAGTCCTGCATATGGGATCGTTCTGAAACTCGACTTTTTGACAAATATTTATTTTTATTTAAAAATAACCAGTACTAATCCAAATTCAGTGACTAAATAAGAAAATAATTGTACAAAAACGTTAATAATATATAATAGAATTGACTAAAAAAAAAAACAAATATTCTCCGCATTTCATTTTACATTTAATTTACTAGACAAACGTTTTCGAACGCACCACGTCTAGCATGCGTACCTATCTAGTCTGTGATGCGTACGCAATATAAGACAGTGTTCCCACTTTATAAATATTTTCCCTTTATTTAGGGTACCCCTACCCTCCTTCGGGTCCTTTCAAATGTTGGTCATTTTTTAAGCGAAAAAATTGTAAAATAAATAAATATATGAAGGTCTTTATGAAATTAACTACCCAAAAACCAACCTTCATGCTTTGTGCTCGTGTAACCCTCTAGGAGGCTAATAGCTAAATAATAAAAAACCGGCCAAGTGCGTGTCGGGCCACGCACAGTGTAGGGTTCCGTAGTTGCCCATCAAAATACTTATGCGAACTAACTAAACTGATTCGCTGAATTTAATTTTAAAAAGAAGAATTTTCAAAATCGGTCCAGGAGTCTTTGAGAAATCGGGGAAAATACATAAGAAAAAAGATTACAACGAATTTAGAACCTCCTCCTTTTTTTGAATTTAGTTAAAAATAGTTGACGATAAAAACTTACCTATCCCCAAAAAACATACCTATAAAAGCTGTAAAAATAAAGTTGACAAACTTACATTTGCAGTTGACTCCGATACATTTTGTTTCAGAAAATATGATATCAAGTACATTTTATAAGTTGGTCGACTTTTACTCGTAAAGTTGTAAAGCCTACTTAGTCATGATAATTTTCTTTTAAACTTCGTTATATATACTACTATTGTGAATTTTTTCACACCCCCAAACATAACCGTTTAGCTGGTAGAGGGGGGGGACACTCGAATCGAGCAAAATTTAGCACTTTAAAGCTTAATATTTCACAAACGAATTTTTTTATCAAAAAATTGTTAATGGAAACCATCATTATTTTTTAAAGACCTATTTAATGATACCCCACACTAAGGGGTACGCGAGAAAAAAAAAATCCTCACTTTACGTGTAAGTACTGGAGGTACCCTAAAAAAAATATTTTACGAGATTTTATTTTACCACTTTTTTGGCACAACAAATCCGTATATTTACACCAAATTACAGCTCTCTAGTACTGTGCGTCTCTGAGCTAAACTGCGGACAGACGGACGGACGGACGGACGGACGGACGGACGGACGGACGGACATGGCGAAACTATAAGGGTTCCTTGTTGACTACGGAACCCTAAAAAGCAACACTTCTCTGCATTATTATAATTTTTATTTTCGACTTCAATTAAAAAAAAGGCAAAATTTTTCAATGTCAAAATAATCGTGTATTGAAAAGGTGATAATAAAAAAAACTTTTTCAAGAAAAATGTAACCGCCTTCTAAAACAACCACAAAAAATTGTAAAATAATCTACAAAATAACTTTTCTTTCGGTTGTCGGTGCCTTTGTTTTTTTTTTCTTTTCATTGTCTTTTAGCCACCGACTTCCGAATGAAAAGTAATTTTGTAGATTGTGGTTGTTTTTGAAGGCGGTTACAGTTTTTTGAAAAAAAAATTTTTTAACTCTTTTTAGTTTAAATATTCAACGCGAATTCTTGTCAAGAACATCATTCTCTTACATGTGCACTAGAATTTTGTAATCCTTCGCACCGGTAATTACATCGCTCATGTACACAATAAGCTAATAAAATTCCATATCTCAAAAATTACTGACCGATTTCTACCGATTCTGATGAAACTTGCAGTGTTCCCTAAGTTAAATGATACCTCGCACACCAAAAAAAAGCATTACTTAAATCGGACTCAAATTCCGGAGATATGCGAACACAAACTAAATCAATCGATGCCTACTCCTTACTGTTAAGGAGTTGTACCTTCCATCATCAGCTCATCCACCTGAAATGATGATTATCAGATGCAAATACTCGAACAGCTTTAGAAAATATGGGCATTGTTCATTTTTTTTAATATGCTGTAATTGAAAAACCATTTCGAGGAATAGCGTTACTGATCATTATGTACTAATTAAAAATGAAAAATATCCATATCTCATTGATATTTTTAATAAAATACGTTTGACCTTCCTTGCCCTTCAAATGTTTAACACCTTCTTCAAACCTTTGGCTGTACACAGTTTTGTATCTTTGCCTCAGAAAACAGAAAATATAAAAAATATAAAACCGGCCAAGTGCGAGTCGGACTCGCCCATAAAGGGTTCCGTAGCAGCAAGTAAAGTTCTTGTAGTTGGATGTAACTTTGCAAGGTAAATTGCAGTTTACGATTTATTAAAAAAAAAAACTAATAACTCGATCTCGTTCAAAACAATTTTCAATTGAAGTTTGCATGGTAATGCACATCAAATATTTTTTTTTGTTTTATCATTCTCTTAGTTTAGAAGTTACAGAGGGGGGGGGGGGGACATTTTACCACTTTGGAAGTTTCTCTCGAGCAAACTGTTCAGTTTAGAAAAAAATTATTATGTTTGTAACCTCAATCAGAATAATAGTACTACTTACCTCAATATAATTTTTCAAGACCTATTCATAGATATCCTACAGTCCTACACGAATGGGTAAGGCGAAAAAAAAATATTTTGAGTTTCAATTGTTACTTTCTACCCCCAAAATTCTTTTTTGTTTTATTTTTGTGTGAAAGTCCGCGGTTCACATAATACATCTACCTCCAAAGTTTCAACTTTTTGTCGAAATTATAAGAGCTATCTCTTATAATTTCGACAAAAAGTGGCTGTGACATACGGACGAACAGACAGACAGACAGACATGTCGAATCTATAAGGGTTCCGTTTTCTGCCATTGGCTGCGGAACCCTAAAAAATAAGTGACAAGTATTTTCCAGGGTTGTCAGGCATAAGTACCAATGTCTTGGTATACATACCAGTTTTCAGTGTCACGTACCATGTACCAAGAAACTCGAGTACTCGAGAAAAAAAAACCAAGATTGGACGTTGACCAACAATACAGAATAAACGACAAATTTTAGGGTGCAATCGAGTATTATTATTATTATAGCCTACAATCTTACAAAACAAAAATATTAAAACTAAGTTTACGTTTTTTTCCCTCTCTTTTATATATCTATATATTATGTATTATTAGACACCGATATTAAGATTGTCTTTCGATTTCGCAAAGGCCTCCCCTGTAGCTTGCCACTCCTTCCGATTATGGGTCATCCTCCTCCAAGTAGCACCAGCCATCTTTCGAAAGTCGTCTTCCCATCTTAGGCGTTGCCTTCCTTTCTTTCTTTTGTTATATCTTGGACACCATTTGGTTACGTCCTTAGCCTATTTATTATTAGTACTCCTCAACATATGACCTGCCCATCTCCATTTCAATTTCCTTATGCAATGTGTGATTTCGTTGATTTTAGTTTGGTTTAGTAATGTCTCTAGTTTGATTTTGTCTTTTAACTTGTCGTTGAGCATGCTACGCTCCATGCTATGTTGACAGGGCTCTAGATTTCGCATAATTTGTTTAGTAATGCTCCAAGTTTGACATCCAACGTCAATATAGGTAAAATGAAGAAACCCGTGTATTTTGACAACCTTGTGTGACCAATATCTCTTCCACGCTAGCTGTACTCTGTTATCTATTTCTTTAGTTACAATCGAGTATTGCTTACTAAAAAATCTCTTTTTTTTGCCCTCTATTAACAGCAAAAGATAAAAAAATGATATTTCATTCGTATTTGATTTTCGATACATTTTACCGATGTACCAATATTTCATATTGGTACATCACAGTGGTCGTCTGACATCCCTGATGAGAAAATCAGGGATGTCAGAGGGCCACTGACAAGTGTCAATTTGTAAATGTCAAAGATGTAAACAAACAAGTTTTTATTGTAACTGCAAATTTCTTCATTATCTCGGTTAAATCTATTAAATCGGCATCGGCAATATAACATAAACTACAAGTAAAATAGAATATAGGAAGTGCTTTGTCCCAACTAGCAACAATAATACTAATAATAATCCAATCAACATTTTGTTCGTACTAAAGAAGATTTGAGCGAAAAGTGGTGTTTGATGACGGTGTGGAATGTTGAAAGGTTTATACAATGTACTGTTGCGAAGATCACTTTGATGTTAGTATTGCAGAAGCCTTAGATTCCTTTGTATTTTCATCTAGGAGCTAATTTTGTTTTGTAAATAATAACCTAGTGGGATGTAAGTGACGTTTAGACAGTTGACGTTGTGTTGACAGTTTTTTAATTTTGCTCTAGTAAGGAAACGGCACAACTTTTAGGCCAATGGTGACGTCACCTACCTCAAAAATTAAAATATTAAAAATAAAAAAAGTATTGAGCCAATCATTAAAATATTCAAATTAGTTTCTCAAAATGCTCTATATTTGCAGAAAATAAAATAAAATCGAATGTTTAAAAAATTAAGACAATCCCCATTGGTACTATCTGCCTATAAAATTTGAAGGAACCCTCGCTTTCCCTGGGATCCTATCACCAGAACCTGACCTGAGATTTTTTTTCCAAATCAGTCCAGGCGTCTTCGAGAAATCGGGGAACATACATAAAAATAAAAAATATTCCGAACTGAGAACCTCCTCCTTTTTTTGAAGTAGGTTAAAAAAAGGTGTCGGAACAGGTAGGTAAGTTAAAACTAAGTATTTATTATACTTACGGGTAAGCCCCGACTCAAACGAGCGTTTTCTTTTGCTGGCACTTTAAAAGCGCTGACGTGTGAACAGATTTTGACTGGCCTGTTGGTCTAGTAGTTAGTGACCCTGACTGCTATGCCGGGGGTCGTGGGTTCGATTCCCACCCAGGACAAATCTTTGTGTGATGAGCATGATCATTTGTTCTGTGTCTGGGTGTAATTTATCTATAGTAAGTATGTATTTAAAAATATATAAGTATGTTTTCAGTTTTCTAGTACCCATAACACAAGCCCTGCTTAGCTTGGGACTAAATGGCGTTGTGTGATAGTTGTGGAATATTATTATTATTATACAAGGGAATGCATTTGTTCTATATCGGCGGTTTTTTAACGCCAGCAGAAAAAAAAAAATTTCGCGCGAATGGCGTCTTAAAAAGTCTAGGTAGGATTAAAAAAGCCAGCAACTGCCTGCAGGCACTATTACTACGATTAATGAGTAGTCATCATGACTTTTTTTTCAGATGGGTCTACGAACCAATATCATCAAAATAGTTCAGCGGTTTAGGCGTGAAAGCATAACGAACAAGTGCATTTATACTACACGAATAAGTTAGGATAAAATTGTAAAATCATTTTATTTTTAATTTTAATACCTTTTTAGTAATATTAAAATACGGGCAAAACTGAAATCAGAGGCTGACAATATGGTTACTATGACAACGAATATTCAAATAAAACAATCGATGTGTATCTAAGTAACAAACATCAAACAAAAATACGTTAGGAAATTCAATAAATTAAATTTTGTGGTTCGTTTCAATAAAATCGAGAAGCGTTTAAAATACCTACCTACCTAAGGGAGATCATCATCATCATCGACGACTTTGCTCTGGAAAAATTATATGGAAAACGCGTGGTCCAATTCTGACCCGACTCAATTTAGATTGCCATCGACATGCTAAGAGGATCAGCACAAAATAATCGCAGAACCTGCCATTCTTCAGACATGAATAAGGTGGAAGATAAAACCAGCTGACACAGTGATATACCTAGTGTGAAACCGCTAGGTATTGTACGAGTATGATCAAAATGTTTCCTAATTATTTCATGCAAACAATTTGATACAGAAAGTTGAGAGCCATTGGATCAATGTGTAATTCTTTATCATGGATTTAGGTACTTCGATTAACAAAAAATGTACAATGGATTTACATCTCAGTGAAGTGAAATATCATATTCCTTATTGTTGTTAGTAATAGTTATTTAGTGATTGTGTTTAAATTACAATAATTGTATTTTTCCTATGCTGTTATAACTTACAGAATGTTAATAATATAGGTAAAAGTAAAGTAAGTAAAGTAAAACCAACGACTTTCATTTTGATATGATTTTAATTAAAGCATTTCAAGCAAAGCTAAGCAGCTCTGACAGAGCAAATATATGAAATATAATTATTTTTGCATGATTTTACTAAAAAGGTGAGTACTGACATAATGAGTAGAGAAAAATAGAAGATTTGATGAATTAGAATAAGGGCAGGAGAACGATGAGACGACGAATCATAAGATTTGTAAATAAAATATAACTATTAATATTTCCCTAAGTATTTATTTTAATAATAAAAGGTTAAAACACTATATATACCTATAATATTAGGTAAACTACCACATATTTTATCATGTAATTCAGTGTGTTTTTCTTGCATGATTCACAGAGCAGCAGCGAAATTGAGAATAGGCAATCCTTGCTCTCAGTAGAGTTACTGTCCAAAGATAAAATAATCTGTAAACATGAAGAAATTACCATTAAATTGACCCATTTTTCTAGTGTAAAAAACTTGTAACTAAAATGATACAGCGAAGATGCTGGCTCAGTGATGGCCCTTGCTTGTGAATATTGTAGTTCAGTTAATTTATATTAGTGTGACAGATTCGGACAAAAGTGCACACTATATAGGTATGTTTTTAATCTACCAGTACCTATTAAGGGGTAGAAATGGGTTGTGAGACAGTTTAAACCAATAAACGTAATCAAATTGTTGATTACATTATATGAATTTGTTAGTGATGGTTTTGCATTTAATAGTTGATGTACGTATGTATCATCACATCCTGCATAAACTTATTATAGTAGTAGTAGGTATGGTTAATAATCTTTGGTCATTCCTACCTTATAACTATAGCAAGTCCAAGCTGATAACTGTAGTAGTTTGCTTCTTGGCATACATAAAGTTGGTGGTTTTCTGTTAGTAGAAATCCTGTTTTAAATTCAGTTTTGCACAGATTCAACACATTGAAAGTACTTGGTTGCGTTTATAAAATAATTCGTGCTAAGGGTAAAGGTGTTAAAAAATGAACCGCAGGCATTTCGTGGGCGTACTCGGTATCAAAAACGAAGTCGATTCCAATTTTTTTATTATTCCACCGGAAGAATTTCATTTTTTTTACTTCAACCCAAAACTGAACTATTGCTTCAGAATTCCACTTATTTATATATGTAGAATTAGCCACTGTTGCGTTATGAGTAGGCATCACTGATGCAGATTTGACGTTGTGTCAAATCAATCTTTACGATAGGCAGTATGGTGTATGGTGTCTATGGACGAACTGCCGATTTGAAACAATTGCAAGCGTCACATCTATCGTTCACATAGGCAGGATGGTGTATGCCTACTATAACACACAAAATGAATACACATTTATTTAGGTTAAGTGCTACAAAAACATTGTTGGTTTTCCAGTAGTCGAATGAACAAAACATAACAGAACATGACTGACAGCAAAATAAACAAAACATATGACGTACGAAATCATTAAAAAAAAATACACGCAACCGCCAACTTAAGGCCCTTACGTAACTATCACTCGAAAAACTGGAGTGTAGTTCCACAAAAGTTACGCAAAACATGAACTTTCAATGGCGCTTACGTAATTTTTTGAAGTGAAAACTTCTTTAGCGGCGTTGTACACTTTTTCTGTAATGGGTAAAAAATTTAAAACTCGCGTCAGGGTCACGTGACCAAAACTCGCGTCAGGGTCACGTGACCCTGATCGAAAATGAGTAAGACGTCATTCAAATTAAAAATAAAAAAAAAGGTTGCACTCCAGGAGTGCCGGTAGAAGTGAAAACTTTTTTGTTACTATGTTTTATTTTTAATTTGAATGACGTCTTACTCATTTTCGATCAGGGTCACGTGACCCTGACGCGAGTTTTGGTCACGTGACCCTGACGCGAGTTTTAAATTTTTTACCCATTACAGAAAAAGTGTACAACGCCGCTAAAGAAGTTTTCACTTCAACATAGTAACAAAAAAGTTTTCACTTCTACCGGCACTCCTGGAGTGCAACCTTTTTTTTTTCTACGACGACAAAGGTTAACATGGAGATTCAAAAAACGAACACCAAGTTCCAAATTGAAATATCATTTATCAAATAATTGTACGCATTCTTGACATTTGATTTGACATTACTAGAGATGTACCGATGCGGTGAGAAAGTCGACTATACGACTATGTTTTAGTTGACAAAAAGCACAGTTTATTCAGTCGAATAATTCTCACTAAATATTTTGACGGCTCTGATGAAACAAAGGCACTGTTAGCGCAGTGTCTGAGTTATCGACTGCTACGCTGCGTATCGGGGTTTCGATTCCCGTACGGACCAAATTTTTTTATATTCTACAGGTGGTCTACCATGAACTCTTAAAGCGTGAGTCTTTAGGCTATTGGAAAGAGATGGCGCTAGTCGACTTGTATAGCTCTGTCTCTTTCCCACAGCCTAAACTAGATCGCGTTAAGAGTTCGTGGTAAGACCTCCGGTAACTGTTCCGGATCTGTCTGTTTGTGTATGTGATTTTAAATGTATGTAAACGCACCTTCAATACAACAATAATAGTACTTATAATGTTGAGCTATGTTTTTTTTTTATGATACTCGAAGCCGTTTAGTCTTAAGCCTCCTCTTCACAATCGGCCATGATGGCCGTGTTTGCCGAACAGAAGGAGACGGCGCTATACCAGAAAGCAAGATGTAAATAATTCTATCCCGATTCTAAAGCGCCTCGTCCACGATAGATTGAATTATCGTAGAGCGAGTCTCATAGGGCAATCTAGACTGTAGTGATACTCTAGCTAGGGAAGTCTCGCTAATGTGTACACGTCGTAGATTGCCCTATGAGACTCGCTCTACGTTATTTTAATCTATCGTGGACGAGGCGCTTTAGTATGGCGCCGTCTCCTTCTGTTCGGCAAACACGGCCATCATGGCCGATTGTGAAGAGGAGGCTTTAAGTTTCTAAATCGACTAGTAGCCCAGTCGGCTAGTCAGCCCAACTCTAATCATTACATTTGTGAAGGTATGACAAAGGTATGTAATATTTTGTCGCAGTAAGTCACGCGATGGGGTGTCGACGTCATATTTAATATATCACTTACTTTTTAGGCCGTAGGTATATGTAATACACTAGCGAGCAAAAGTTTGGAAGCACTTACTTTATTTAATTTTTTTAGCATTGTAAAATCATCACATGAGTCCTCCCACCCCTGGCAGGGCGGGAGGGACTGTCAGACTCGTACTGACTAAAATCCACGGTGTCCTTCAATAGCCCTTTATGTTCCGGGGTCACGGTAATGAGATAAATCCCACGACCCCGTCAGGCTTTGGTCCTCTAGAACTCAAAAAGCGTCAGCATAATGACGGTGCCCCTCGCCCCGTCATTATGCTGACGCTCTTTGAGCCGCGCGTGGAACACAACACGCGGTCGACCCGGGCATGATCCATGGTCGGACAACGAGTTGCCCTGGCTTGGAAGCACTTAGGCCGAGACTTCACCAAAGCTGTGCGAGTCGAGTAGGTTTTGAACAACCAATAGAATTGTGTTATTGACACAGCTCCACTCCGGCAACGCAATTCTATTGGTTGTTCAAAACACATCTTGACTCGCACAGCTTTGGTGGAGTCTCGGCCTTACTTGGAATTGATCTGGGATAGCTCTATAAATAATGTCGTGATTTGAATGAATTTCGTTTGAATTAAAGTTCACAGTTAAACCTTTAAAATTGTACAATATTTATTATTCTAAACTAGTTATTAAGTATAACCCGGTTCATTGACGAAAGGAATCTTAAATGGCGACGCTTATCGTGTTCTCTCGCTCGCACACTGGTGCCGTCTCTACTCACGCCCGCGCGTAGCGTAAGCAGAAAAAAAAAATAGTCTTGATGTCTTGACGCGATCAGTGATCTTTTTAAGAATATTTACTATAGTTTTCTGTTGTTACCTATTGATTATTGTTGTTTTAATTTTGTTTTATAGTTAGGTTAAGTTTGAGAAATTATTGTGATCCAGTCTTGTTTTTATTATTTTTTAAACTTTAATTTGAAATCTTATATGCTGACTGTACTAGCTGTCAACGCAAGTACAAGCCGCCATTTTAGAATCCTTTCTTGAATGCACCGGCTTAGATCACGCGGAACCGGAGGAAACAGCAAGGGCTGGAGAATTGAAAAATAGGTATTTGTAAAATCTATTGCTGTCGCACAGTGCCCACAACAGAGTTACAGAGCGCGAAGGAGACAACTGCAGCTTGGAAAATACGTACCTTAAAAATGGCACAAAATCAACGATTCGTAGTCCCCTGATTACTCCTCCAAAACTTAACCGATTTCACTACTTTTTCCTTTAAAAAATAAAGAAAGGCATTGGCCGTGTTTCTATGTTTTTCTTTTTTTATATAATCTCGTCAAATTTGTTTACTGATTATTTGAACACAGCGGAAAATCTGGCCATTTTTCTAGGATTTTGAATGTTCATATCTCTTTTCATAATTAATTTATGGGAAAAAAGAAAACATAGAGACATGCCAATAGTGGTCATAGATTTTTTGTAAAAAAATTATTGCTCTACTGGCATTATCCAGGGAGAAAACAGGGGACTACGTTTGTATGGAAAAACGGCCGTGCTGTTTCCTCTTAAATGATCCCATACCTTTACTCGAAAGTGTAGTTGAAGTTCACAACCCCTGACAACCCAAAAGGTATCTTTTTTTCTTCGAAAAGGTGTGATGTATCCTTACTCGAGATACACCGGGTCTTTAAAGCTTTCAAGAAAGCTTTTCATACTTATTATTCACCTTGAAGAAATGAACGTCTATAGGCCTTTTCATTTCGTTGATAATGGTGGAATTTGTATAGGGAAAGCATTGCTAGCAGTTCGCAAAAAAAGTAAATTAAACATCAATCACTTACCTATATCATTTTTAATAATGATAATTCCCTTTTATTATAATTATTAATATCTGGGTGACCGAGCTTTGCTCGGTTTTTTGTTTTTGGCCCTCATCGGGCATGGCGTTATAGATGGCGCTTCGTAAAACGCGGTTTTTAAAATGTCTATATCTTGGGAATCGAGCTTTTCTCGAACCTGGGACCTTGATAAATCGATTCCTTGAGCCGAAATACCCCTAATCTGTAACTTTCATGAAAATCCTTGCAGCCGTTTGCGAGATCCTGATTATATATAAATAAATATACAAGAATTGCTCGTTTAAAGATATTAGATTGATATAAGTACATAAGCCATTCCTGTCGAGGTTATAGTGTCTGGATGGCTGACCATTCTATCTTATAGCGAGTTTGCTGCGTGCCTCGGAAATGACGTAAAGCCGTTGGGCCAGTGCCGGATTAAGCCGGTGCGGGGCCCGTAGCAAATGCAGCCACGGGGCCCTAGACTTACATTGCCTCTTTTTTAGCGGTAAATCCACGGTGTCCTTCAATAGCCCTTTACGTTCCGGGGTCACGGTAATGAGATAAGTCTCGCGACTCCCGCATGTTTGGCCCTCTAGAGGCCCCCCCGTGCCTTCACTTTTCGAAGCAGCGCGGGTACACCCCGGCGCTGCGCCTCCACGGGCATAGACGCGATGGAGGGCAGTCGCCTCCAGATCCCAGGGCAGCAATCCAGCTAGGAGGTTGGCCGATTCGCATGGCATGCGACCAGCTTAAGTGGTCGCTAATACGACGCCGGCGTATAGCCTCCTTGCATGAGGCGTTTGGCCCACTGAGATTGGGCAGGAGTAGCCTGAGGGCGGCCGCTGGAGGTTTTGGGGCAAAACTCTCAATACGAAATGCCTCAGTGTGGATTGCATTGCTTCAATATAGCCATGTAATGATGTATACAGAATGTATCCTCTAGTATAGTCTTAAGGAGACGACTGTGACGAGGCGTTAGTAGTGACAGTGTGCCCAATCATTCACTTTAAGAATAGCCAAGGTGTATAACAGATATTTTTTTTGGGCACAGGCGGGGGGCCCCCAAGGCGCGGGGCCCGTAGCATTTGCTGCCTCCTGCTATATGGCTAATCCGGCACTGCGTTGGGCCCTGCTGTCATTTGTAGATTTCGACAGTCGTTACTGTTAGTCAAAAGCTCGAAAGTCTGACAAACAATATTGTGGGTATTGAACAGTTTCTATTGCGTTGTGGAGGTCAAATAGGCTGTTGCTTTAATTAAAATACTGGATCAGGTTAGACTAGCAGAGGAACTGGATGTAGTTGGGAAAAAAAGAAACAAATTCTGAAAACTTATAGCTTAAACTCGCGGCTTTATCCGCGTGTACTTTGAGGAATAGTAATAGCAATACATTTATTTAAGTACTAACACAGGCATGACCATCTTTTAGGAGACCAAAGCCTGCTGGGGTCGCGAGACTCATGATTAACCGTGACCCCGGAACATAAAGAGCTATTGAAAGACACCGTGGATTTTAGTCAGTTCGAGGCTGATAGTCCCTCCCACTCTGGGTGGAAGGACTCATTTGATGATTTTAAACAAGATAAAAAAGTACTAACACAGATAAATAATTAGAAACGTAGTACAGACATCTCAACATTTTGACATGTCAATAAAATAAGTTGGAGTCCTTTACAAATCAGGGACATGACACTAATTAGACATGTTATAATTATTATTCCAAACAAAAAAACATCATCTGGAAAAATACTGATCGTAACAAAAATAATGAGCAATTCAGTGATTGACATGTCAGTCATTATTTATTGGCAATCCCACACAATCATTAAAAATAATAATTTACTTTATGTAACGTTAACACCTAAAAAAATCGAATTATTCCCGATGGATCCCACTTTTGAATCCCACTTGAATATTTTTCTCGTTGGATCCCAAAAAAATTAAAAGTAATTCCCGTTGAATCCCATAACAAAAGAAAAACGTTTTATTCCCGTTGAATCCCAAAAACAATTCCCGTTGGATCCGACATGCTTTAAAAAATCTGAATGCGAGTACTTTCAACGACAAAATTGCTATCATAAATTGCCGTTTACCACCTTAAGCTTATGCTAGCCTAGTACTTTGGCAGGCCATTTAGAGTTACCTTACCCCGCGCTGCGTGTCACGTAGCACCAGACTGCAAAACATACCTTGATCTTATATTAGCCTAACTACTTTTGGGTGGCCGGATCTTGTGGATTTTTTTTTTTTTTTAGTAAAATTCATAAATTAGTTACTCAGAATACATCAGTAAAATAACGGTAGCAGTTTTCTTATGATATGTACACATGTTGTCAAAAAGTGGGATTCAACGGGAATTAAAAATGGGATTCATCGGGACTACCTAAAAAATGGGATCCAAAAGTGGGATCCAACGGGAATAATTCAAAAAATCTTTCATCGAAATGATTCTACATAACAAAAAATATTTTTTGTTGCAATCAATGTTCTGAGTGTTATAAGTTTTGATTACTTTTTTTTTTTTTTTTTTTTTTTTTAGCGTGGTAAAATCATCAAATGAGTCCTCCAACCCCGGGCAGGGCGGGAGGGACTGTCAGACTTCTACTGACTAAAATCCACGGTGTCCTTCATAGCCTGTTAAGTTCCGGGGTTACGGTTAGGGAATAATCCCGCGACCCCGGCAGGCTTTGGCCCTCTGAGAGGGGGGCCCCGTCATTATGCTGACGCTCTTTGAGGCGCGCGTGGGACACAACGCGCCGTCGACCCGGGCATGGTCCTTGGTCGGGCAGCGAGTTGCCCTTTACTCGCTGCCCGCATGCCCGCGCCTACGGTGGCCGGAGATCATCTTGCGACGTCCGTCGCCGTGGGCGCCTACCACTGCGGCTGGGGCGGAGGGAGGACGCTGTCCTCTCTCGCTCGCGGCCTGCCTCCTCCTTGACGAGCATTACTGCCTCGCAGAAGGAGCTGACCGCTTCCCACTCCGTCTCGCCCCGCAGCATGGCCGCAACCAATGCCGGGCGCGAGAGGTCTCCGCCTATCGCAGCCGTGAGGACACGTCGGTGCTCCGCCCAAGCTGGGCAGTCTTGCACCGTATGCTCCACCGTGTCCTCCGGGCGATCTTCGCAGTGGTGGCACCCAGGCGTCTCCTCCTTTCGCATCAGACACAGGTACCTTCCGAAACTTCCGTGTCCGGTGAGGACCTGCGTCAAGCGGTAGGTCAGGACGCCATGACTTCTCTCCAGCCACTCCTCAAAGAGGGGTCTTACCGCCGCAATTGCGGCGTGCCCGAAGTTTTGATTACTTTGAAATTATGCCACAAGAACATTAAATCGGGATAAAAAGTGTCCTATGAGTCAATACAAGTTACATGCATGCGAGCGGCGAGTAAAGGGCAACTCGCTGTCCGACCATGGACCATGCCCGGGTCGACCGGCGCGTTGTGTTCCACGCGCGCTTCATAGGCGTCAGTATGATGACGGGGCCCTCTAGAGGGCCAAAGCCTGCCGGGGACGTGGGACTTTTCTCATTACCTTGACCCCGGAACATAAAGGGCTACTGAAGGACAACTTGGATTTTAGTCACAACAAGTCTGACAGTCCCTCCCGCCCAGCCCGGGGTGGGAGGACTCATTTGATGATTTTACCACGTAAATAAAAAGAGTCAATACAAGTCATAAACGGAGATTGCGTACTTACCTAATTTTATGTGAAACTCTATAAATTATTTAACTTTCATTGTACAATCGATAAAATTTAATTATGACCCACCATAAGCTTATTTTCTTACAGACATTCTAATACAATTAGGTCCACATTCGCGTAACAACTTTGATCTTTGTTATTTTGACGGATTCAAACGATTTATTGTCAAAATGGGTCATGATTCAACTTTGTCGATTGTACACACGGCTACATATCATACTATACAAAACTAGTATATAAGCTCGTTGTATGCGCGGAATGATCATACAAACTGGTATTGTAAAGCTTGATGTGTAGTCAAAACCTTCAAACCCCTTTAGTCTACATTTAGTAAGATAATCCCTTAACAATATTCTGAATAACAAACTGATTCTAACACCTCCCACCTCAGCTCAAACTTAGAGACTAAGTTTAGACTAACTACTTAATGCCAACCTTGTTACGTCGAGAATGCATGGCAGACATTCCGGAGGGAACAGAGTTGTGCTCCATTGAGACTGGGGACTTGGCATGTTACGATCGATCTACGAGTAATGTACAGGTGGCGAAATAGTTTGGTGTCTTAGTACTTTCAAAGAAAGAAACGATTTTTATTGGGCTCACACAGGACAGAACAACAATATAGTACTAGTAATATACAAAAAAGAAGACAAAAAAAAATATGGTAGAGGAATAAAATAAAGTAAAAAAACAATAAAAATAAATTACAAATTTGGTCTTGTAGGAGGCCAAAAGGCTCTTTCTCAGCATGTGCTTTAAAAATAATAAAACTTGCTTACTACGTACTTCGCGGAGTCGGAGGACGAAAAGGATAGAAAATAGACATTTAAGATTAATAGAATGTGTCAAAATGTCCTTGAATTTTCACAAACGATGGAAATAAATTTTGGTATATTAACCTGAGTAAGAGATAAAAATATTCAAAACTGTACTAACAATAAGTTTTCAGTCTGTATAAAATACACTAAAGCACAATATACTTTAAGGCAAGAGCTGCAGTAAGCTGCATACGTAGGTACTAACCTATTTTATTGACTGTACTTTTGAAAAACATGCAAAAACCGACCTTAACACAAGGCGTATATAAAAATATGTTCGACATAAAGTACAGTCATATTGTTATTAACCTATATTGATAAGGCGGGTGGAGCTTTTAATTAATATGCGTACTCGGGACAATTTTCTTCGTTCAATGTATACTTATCCCCGCTATTAGCTCGCTAGGCTGTTTCCACGGTATATTTCAACTTTAATAAATACCTCTGCACTATATTTTACATTGTAATATTACACAGACAGAAATCCATTCATTTTTATGTATCGTGACTGATGCCATTAAAAAAATAATTATTTGGAAACATAAAATGGGTATTTTGATTCCGTTTGTTTACTTTTTGTTATTTTTGTTTTATGTGTTTTAATTTTGGATGTGGAAATGAAATGTTTATTGGAGCGCATTTAATTGAAGAAAGAAACTCATGAAACATTTCTTTTCATTGAAAAACATTTTATTAAAGTAGTAAAAAACCGGCCAAGTGCGTATAGGGCCACGCGCAGTGTAGGGTTCCGTAGTTGCCCATCAAAATACTTATGCGAACTAACTAAACTGATTCGAAACCTACCTATCCCCAAAAAACATACCGTAAAAACATACCTATTAAAGCTGTAAAAATAAAGTTGACAAACTTACATTTGCAGTTGAAGAACAAATGTTCTCCGATACATTTTGTTTATGAAAATATGTTATCCAAGTACATTTTATAAGTTGGTCGACCATTACTCGTAAAGTTGTAAAGCCTACTTAGTCATGGGCACGCCGCAATTGCGGCGGTAAGACCCCTCTTTGAGGACTGGCTGGAGAGAAGTCATGGCGTCCTGACCTACCGCTTGACGCAGGTCCTCACCGGACACGGAAGTTTCGGGAGGTACCAGAGTCTGATGCGAAAGGAGGAGACGCCTGGGTGTCACCACTGCGAAGATCGCCCGGAGGACACGGTGGAGCATACGGTGCAAGACTGCCCAGCTTGGGCGGAGCACCGACGTGTCCTCACGGCTGCGATAGGCGGAGACCTCTCGTTCATTGGTTGCGGCCATGCTGCGGGGCGAGACGGAGTGGGAAGCGGTCAGCTCCTTCTGCGAGGCAGTAATGCTCGTAAAGGAGGAGGCAGGCCGCGAGCGAGAGAGGACAGCGTCCTCCCTCCGCCCCAGCCGCAGTGGTAGGCGCCCACGGCGACTGACGTCGCTCGATGATCTCCGGCCACCGTAGGTGCGGGCATGCGGGCAGCGAGTAAAGGGCAACTCGCTGCCCGACCAAGGACCATGCCCGGGTCGACGGCGCGTTGTGTCCCACGCGCGCCTCAAAGAGCGTCAGCATAATGACGGGGCCCCCCTCTCAGAGGGCCAAAGCCTGCCGGGGTCGCGGGATTATTCCCTTACCGTAACCCCGGAACATAACAGGCTATGAAGGACACCGTGGATTTTAGTCAGTAGAAGTCTGACAGTCCCTCCCGCCCTGCCCAGGGTTGGAGGACTCATTTGATGATTTTACCACGCTAAAAAAAAAAAAAAAAGCCTAATAATCATGATATTTTTTTTTTTAATTCGTTATTTATACTGCTATTGTGGATTTTTTCACACCCCCAAACACAACCGTTTAGCTGGTAGAGGGGGGGGACACTCGAGTCGAGCAAAATTTTGCACTTTAAAGCTTTCACAAACGAATTTTGTATCAAAAAATTGTTAATGGAAACTCTCAATATTTTAAAGACCTATTTAATGTACCCCACACTAAGGGGTACGCGAGAAAAAAAGAACATCCCCACTTTACGTGTACAGGAGGTACCCTAAAAAAGAGAGAGATTTTATTTTACCACTTTCTTGGCACAACAAATCCGTATACTTACACCAAATTACAGCTCTGTAGTACTGTGCGTCTCTGAGCTAAACTGCGGACAGACGGACGGACGGACGGACATGGCGAAACTATAAGGGTTCCTTGTTGACTACGGAACCCTAAAAACGCTTTACGCTGAATAAATGTAAAACTAAAAAGCTTTGATTTAATAACGGTACCTTTTTCTTCAGTTTTTTAGTAATTACAGTAATGTTCAAAGATAATACATAATTTGACCTCAAGTCGTTGACTTTCTTTGTACACAACTATAAGTCATAACCCTTATATCATTCATTTTGAAAACTGTACAACATTCATCACGGTTTCTATGTTATCGTCTACCACTTAGACGATTTTTACGAAACCCCATTGGAAAACTGTACCCTTAGCACGAAATTTCAGCATTTGACACGTAAAGTAAACTGGAACTTTGACAATTTCAAATTGACAATTTTCAATGTAAAACTTAGTTCCTTCTTCGCACACCAGAGGCGCTGTTCCATTTTTTCATACAGAAACGCTGTAAATACTGGAAAGACGCTGTAAAGTAAAAGAGTGAAAATTCGTGCTAGTTGCCAGACTCTAAGAGCTTTCAAAAATCTACAAATGACTGCCGACACCAACGGCTTTACGTGCTTTCCGAGGCACGGAGTATACTCGCTATAACCGACAGATGGTCACACATCCACAGACCAATCTCGGTAAGCGCAGCTTAAACTGGTAGATCGGTCTCTGCGGCTGTAATTATTTAGCCACGAGCTCCTTAAATATCTATGGTACAATCAGCTTTAAAACAAAACATATTTCTCATACAACTTTCTTAATCTGTTCCGTAAACAAATGACCTAACAAAACGGCACTCCGTTGTCCCGAAGCCGCCATTCCAGGGTTCTTAGTTTAAATTTTTAATTTGTCAACTCCTGCAACTAATTGTTTCATGTCAACGACACTGCAAGCCAGATGCGCGTAGGGTTACCAGACGAAATAAATTATGATGAAATAGTAAGGATTTTTGGATTAATTTAGTAGAATTTTTTATTTTCTGTAATGTTTTTAATTCAAGTGGAATGATTAATAATTGCATCATGCATACCTTACTAATAATTAAAAAATGAAAAAGTTTAGATAATTGGATGGGTGAATATTTGTCACTTAATCACGTCAGAATGGCTGCACAGATCTTGATAGAATTTGGCTCAAAGATAGGTTATAATCTGGAATAACACATACCGTTTATCGGACTATTACGTGCCCATTGAATAATAATTAATTTTTGAATTACAAGCGAGTGTAGCAACGAAGAATAATTTATTTAAAAGAACAAAAAAGGAAAATGTATCTAATTAAAATAGCTGTAAAACTTTTTCAGTTATCTACCTTAACGGGGCCTTAGATTATACACCTCTAGATGGAGCCATGAGACTGAAGGGAAGTGTGGAAGTGAGAAGCATATATACGAAATTAGTGAGAAAATTGAGACAAAACACAATATGCTCTGTCTCAACCGACGTGCCGGTTTTTGCGTGGCGAACTTTGAAAAGTTAGCCAAACAAAAGTCTGCCACTGTCACTGAGAACTCGAAGTGAATCAGTTTTTTATGTTTTTAGAATGATTTCGGCAATTAAAGTAATAGTTTCAGTGTATGAATGAGAAATATACTCCAATAGTTTGTGTTTAGTGCATTTTGTGTGCTATATAATGAGAGGGTGCAGTATTTTAGACTGCAAAAGCGGCACCGAAAGAATAGAAGATGAAAATGTTACTTTTCACTCGTAAGTATGCAAATGTTAACAGTTATTGTGCACTGATTGAAGAAATACATTCGTGTTTATATAATGCCATGGCTTTCGATGAAATTGGTGTAGGACGCCCACGGCGACGGACGTCGCGCGACGATCTCCGGCCACCGTAGGCGCGGGCTTGCGGGCAGCGAGTAAAGGGCAACTCGCTGCCCGACCAGGGACCATGCCCGGGTCGACGGCGCGTTGTGTCCCACGCGCGCCTCAAAGAGCGTCAGCATAATGACGGGGCCCCCCTCTCAGAGGGCCAAAGCCTGCCGGGGTCGCGGGATTATTCCCTTACCGTGACCCCGGAACGTAACAGGCTATGAAGGACACCGTGGATTTTAGTCAGTAGAAGTCTGACAGTCCCTCCCGCCCTGCCCGGGGTTGGAGGACTCATTTGATGATTTTACCACGCTAAAAAAAAAAAAAAAAAAAAAAAAATGGCTTTCGATGAAATTAGGCGTAATTCTAGTGATATCGTTTATTTTTCTTTCCACATAACCTAAATTTGTGGTGTTGCCATAACTTACAATCAATTTTTCCCTAAACTCTGTAATAAAAACAGCAAGTAGTTAAATAAATCAAATTGAATAAAATAAATAGTTTGTTCACCAGATTACTTTGAACTAAATAGTAAACTTCATATTCATCTAATAAAAAACATTCTCGTTTCATGTGCGTGTGATTTTCATTAGTTGTTACAACGAAACACCCTCACCTTTTGGTAATATTTAGGGAAAAGTTTCCGTAATGGTAACATTGAAGTTTTATAGTGCTGTCTCATGTGCGGCCACGCGGTGGCTACATCTAGAGGTATATAATCTAAGAACGGGGCACTCGAATTTCTGAATATTTTGGTAGAAAATCGCAGTTTTACCCGACAACCCTTGAGTTTGGTTAATTAGATGTTGAGCCCTCAGCTACAGAACATATCCGAACATTGCTGAACTTTGAGCAGCTTGTTCAAAGTTCGTTATATATTGTTGGTTGACATGTTCCCGCATTCAACGATGCACATGTGAAATGTTTATAAATACTGGTCTTATTTACCTCTGGAAGCTTTTTAAATTATTATTATATTGCGAAGTTCATTCGATTAACAATTAGATTAGCAATAACTTTTCATCGCAGTTTGGTGATTTCGAACGCAAACTAAATATTTTTACGGCGACAGACTTTCACAAGAGCTGTTGCTAAATACGAGTAAAATAAAAATTTAATAACTACTGCAAAATGAAAGACTTTTGTTCAGCAGTGGATGTCTTCCGGCTGATGATGATGATGATGGTGATGATAAAAGTTATTAGATGTTATGAGATGGATGGATGTTTATTGTTCAATCTAGCTAGAATCATTCTAGCTGTGTGATTCATTCTTCGTAAATGAATGGCCAATGACGTTGCTGGAAATTCACGAAATGAAACCTTATAAATATTGATTAAAGTGGCTGTTTTTGACTCTCTGTTTGGTTCTGAGTCGAACATTATGATACCGTATATCTAGGTATTTAATTCCCAGGGCATTATTTCATAAGTTACACGTGGGCCAAACCGCTGTACGAAATATAACAACAACACGATGAAACTACTTGAACTAAACCTTTGAATTCTAAACTAGCTACGAAACAGGTACAGAGTAAAAAGTTTTCTGATTTGCGCACCACATGACCCCAGAGGGGACTCGTACGGTCTTAAATCTATCTTCAGACCGGATTTCACTTCTAATTTTGAGTTATTCATGGTAAAATACGGCTATAAACCTTACCTGCATACCCTTTTTGTGATCAAAAAAAAATCTGGGAAAAAAAAATCCGTTACTATGCCTACGCCTACGTTTGCAGGCTGCAAACCTTACCTTTTATGATCAATGAAAAATTTTGAGAATATAGAACGAAAGAAAATTTGGGGTTAACAAATTCCCTGTTACTATGTCCTGCATAATTAAGTGATCCTGGAACGTAAAGTGCAGTTAAGGAACTCGGTAGATTTTAGTCAGTACTAAAGACGAATCATTGTTAATTTTACCACAGGCCTAAAAAAAACTTGAGAGGTGTCAAGGGACACCCGGATGGAACGAAGTTACTGCATACACTCAACAAAAATAATCTCTCCGCTCTCACTCCACTCCGCTCCGCTCCACTCCACTCCAGTCTTTGAGCTCTAGCACCCTTTCGCAACGCGCGATATGGAACTTCGTTCCAAAAAATGTCGTGACAACTTTTCGTAAGAATTTTTTCCGTCTAGCCCCCTTTCACAACGCGCGATAAGGAACTTTACACATAAAAGCCCGAATTTCACTTCTACCTTGTAAGTTGTAAGTTAGTTTTCAATAAAAAAAATAAAAAAAAATAAAAAGTTATTCATGCTCAAATAGGGCTTCAAATCTTACCTTTTATGATCAATGAAATATTCTGAGAATATAGAACGAAAGAAAATTCGGGGTAAACAATTTCCGGTTTCTATGTGAAACAATTCACTCTTTGTGAAATATTTGTGCCGCGAATGAAGTTAAAAACGGGACTGGGTTTCGGGGTTAGCTTATGTGAATTTTAAGTTACTTTCGGGACATACGGGTCACCTTTACAACGAGACATTGAATTTTTATGAATGCTAGATAACTTTGTTGAATAGCACGGGATATTTTACACAGTACAGGGAACTAGAGGAGTTTTTGTAATGAGAGCTGCATTTTTTTTAGCGTGGTAAAATCATCAAATGAGTCCTCCCACCCAAGGCAGAGCGGGAGGGACTGTTAGACTTGTACTGACTGAAATCCACGGTGTCTTTCAATCGCCCTTTATGTTCCGGGGTCACGGTAATTAGTGGTCCATGGTCAAACAGCGAGTCGCTTATTACCCACCGCCCGCATGACTGCGCCTACGATGGCCGGAGATCGTCTAACGACAGCTGCATGAACATTGAACTTCAAGAAGGCGTACTTGCGTACAATGCGTAGCTCGAAACGTAGATGATATTGATACTGCTAGCCTATATCATCCCACTGTTGGGCAAAGGCCTTTTAGGTCATTGGTTTTACTTTTCGTCAAAATCGGCCTCGAGACTCCTTTTAATGTTTTCGATATCCCTCATAGTTTCTGATAAACTCGTAATAATCCAGGGCCAGTTGAAAAATTCATCCTGTATTCCGAGTTTCTTCCGTAAAGTCAAAGTCAAATCAAAGTCAAATCATTTATTTTAAATAGGCCATCAGTGAGGCACTTTTAAGGGGGATACTCCAACCAGCCCGCGAAATTCAATTTTTTTTACGTTTTTTGCAATTTGCAGGCCAGTGACATGTTGTAACTTTATAAATATTTGTGTTGCGCAAATAACAAGTATAATTTTAAATATAAAAATTGTCAAAAAATTCGCTCCATCAGCTCTCACATAGAAAAGGTGCATCATGTTAAAATCTCCGAAATCTAACTACGATGCACCTTTTCTATGTGAGAGCTGATGGAGCGAATTTTTTGACAATTTTTATATTTAAAATTATACTTGTTATTTGCGCAACACAAATATTTATAAAGTTACAACATGTCACTGGCCCGCAAATTGCAAAAAACGTAAAAAAAATTGAATTTCGCGGGCTACATCGAAGCAATCACCTTAAGCGTCGAAAACGTACCCCGGAAAGCACGGTATGCAGTTGTATTAAATATTATAAGCATTGCATCGTCGTTACAAGCGTCGGCTTTCTATGGCGATTTGGCTTCGAAACTCAGTTATGGACAGTATTCTTTTATTTTCGTTTTTTTTTAGTTTTTTTCGTCAGTTTCCGTTCTATTTCTGTATTATCCGAGCATGGCATGCGGGTAGTGAGCAAAAGGGCAACTCGCTTCCCGACCACGCGCGCTTCAAAGAGCGTCAGCATAATGACGGGGCCCCCTCTCAGAGACCCCGGAACATATAGGGCTATTGAAGGACTATTGATTTTAGTCAGTAGGTACAAGTCTGACAGTCGTCAAATGAGTCCTCCCACCCCGGGCAGGGCGGGAGCCCTGCCCGGGGTGGGAGGACTCATTTGACGACTTTGCCACGTTAAAAAAAAAGGACAGTATTCTTTTGTTTTTCGATTTTTTTTTCAGTATTTTTCGTTAGTTTCAGTTTTATTTCTATATTTTCCAAGCAAAGCCAGATGTTTAGTGTGTTTAATTTAATTGTTGTTACAGTTTAATAATATGTATCTTACGCGTAATGTAGATGTTTGTTCATATAATGAGGGTAGTTCTTAACTAATGTTTATTTAATCTGAAGGTTCTACGGCCGAGGGCTGATTACTTGTTGTAAAATAACAAACAAAACTCGTTTCATATTATTCTTTCATTTCCAAAGCAAAATGTTTCCCATCCTATTGTTATTTCGATCGTTTTTTGTTATGAATAGCAACAAAGTGCTAGACAGTTTGTTTTGTATTAAAAATCTTTTTACTTTTATTTTTAAAGTAAACAGTAAACACTTCAAAGTAAAAATTATGGAAAGATTTTACAGCGAAAAGGTTTTTTTTTAAGAAATAAGACGACTACATTTTCGGCCGGCTTTTTTTTTTAGCGTGGCACAGTCCTCAAATGAGTCCTCCCACGCAAGGCAGGGCGGGAGGGACTGTCAGACTCGTACTGACTAAAATCCACGGCGTCCTTCAATAGCCTTTTACGTTCCAGGGTCATGGTAATTTGATAAGTCCCGCGACCCCGGCAGGCTTTGGCCCTCTAGAGAGGGCCCCCTCATTATGCTGACGCTCTTTGAGGCGCACGTGGAACACAAGTCACAACGCACCGCCGACCCGTGCATGGTCCATGGTCTGACAGCGAGTCGCCTATTACTCGCCGCCCGCAAAGTACCGCCAACCTACCCAATCAAAGGCTCTCAAGGCTGACGTCCACCATTTTTTTTTTCTCTTTACCTGTCCATCATTGGTATAAAGGTGTCCTAGCCTCTCAGGGCATAATTTTTCAACGACGATAATACATGGTGTTTTATTTATTTTCATACATGAATGATCTGCTTTGTATTGAATAACAACGTTTTGTTAATATCGTTTTTTGCCTGAATTTATTAATGTTCTGAAACAATAACGTAATATTATGCTTGTATTATTCAGTTGGGTTGGCAGAGTTTATCACATTGTGTATAAGCATTTCGCTAATCATATATCAGAAATTTACTTATGCTAAAGTTTAGATGGATGGATGTATAAATAAATAAATAAATTTAATAAAATTTCCTGACCAGAAATCGAACCCAGACTGACGAAGTGACCCACAAGATCACCAGAATTCCAACGTCAATAACATAAATTCATTTATCAACAGAGTAGAAATACAACCGGAAACGAGCTTTTCCATTTACCGGAAACGTCCCTTATCAAGGGTTGCTAGTGTCAATTTCCTCTCAATCAAAAACCCGATAACACCTTCTAATAGAAGGACGAATTTAGGAGCTTCCAAATAACAACTTTGTGTGTAAGGCTATTGTCCTATCGCCAGCGAGGAAGCGACAATTTTTTTCTCGCTCTAAAAACATGCAAATTGCATATAGGTACATTACGTGCAAACATACGAGACACAATTATTATTATATTACATGACATTATACTTTCACTCTTCTCATATTACACAAATACACACCCAGAGGACAGTTACACTATTTAGTATATAAGTATTTATTCATGTATAAAAATGTAATCTTGTTCATATTTCATTTTGTCGTATTTTTAAAGTTAACTGTTGTCGTGAGCTTACTCCTGCAGTCCTGCATAACTAGTTTGAGGGCTTGTAGGCGCTGCGTACTGAAACACAGGCTTATAAACCTAGCAGACTCCTCCACTATTCTTTTCTGATTAATTTCGTTGCAGGATCCAAGACAGGTCAATTTATTCTCCGGGACACGTCGAGCTTCATTGTCTCGGCGCTTTTCTGGTGGTTGCCGTTGTTGATTCTGGCTTTCATGAGTTGCAGTGGTTTGGGAACAGTGTGGTGGGTTTGTCCCAATAAAAAAATTAAAAATAGTACTTTATTATCCTGCATGTGCCATCCACACTGTTTATAACCGACGCCGACAAATACCCCACTGACGGACCAGAGGCTGCGGTGTGGATGAGACCAACCTAAAAAAAAAAAAAAAAGATATCGAAACTATACACTTGCCAACTTAGCTTTCAGTTGCTCTCGCTACTGGCTAACCGCTGGCAGTGGGACCCAAGCTGTCTGATACAAACTAGACCAATAAATGTCACTTTATTTACAAACCTATAACATTTTATAGTTCTAGAGTTATGTCAAACAAAGGACATAGATCAATAAAAAATGTATTCAGTTACACCATAAAAACTTTATCGGTTTTCTCAAACCTTTCAACGTGTACGTTGAAAATATAGGAGTCCTTGATACTTTTATTACATTTTATTATGTATTTAAGTTGTTATTATATAAATCTAGTATCTATGATATAACAACAAGTGGGTGAAGCTAACAATATGTGTTTTTAAATATTTAAAACGAACAAATTAAAACTAAACGCCGAACTTTTTTTATAGACGTTCATGCAAATATTGGCTAACAACAAAGAAGTACTTTTTTCTAACATTTTTTAGGGTTCCGTAGTCAACAAGGAACCCTTATAGTTTCGCCATGTCCGTCCGTCCGTCCGTCCGTCCGTCCGTCCGTCCGTCCGTCCGTCCGTCCGTCCGTCCGTCCGTCTGTCCGCAGTTTAGCTCAGAGACGCACAGTGCTAGAGAGCTGTAATTTGGTGTAAATGTGCGGATTTGTTGTGCCAAAAAAGTGGTAAAATAAAATCTCGTAAAATATTTTTTTTTAGGGTACCTCCTGTACTTACACGTAAAGTGAGGATTTTTTTTTTCTCGCGTACCCCTTAGTGTGGGGTATCATTAAATAGGCCTTTAAAAAATAATGATAGTTTCCATTTACAGTTTTTTGATGAAAAAATTCGTTTGTGAAATATTAAGCTTTAAAGTGCTAAATTTTGCTCGATTCGAGTGTCCCCCCCCTCTATCAGCTAAACGGTTATGTTTGGGGGTGTGAAAAAATTCACAATAGTAGTATATATAACGAAGTTTAAAAGAAAATTGTCATGACTAAGTAGGCTTTACAACTTTACGAGTAATAGTCGACCAACTTATAAAATGTACTTGGAAAATAGGTTTTCTTAAACAAAATGTATCGGAGAATATGTACTTCAACTGCAAATGTAAGTTTGTCAACTTTATTTTTACAGCTTTAATATGTATGTTTTTACGGTATGTTTTTTGGGGATAGGTAGGTTTTTATCTTCAACTATTTTTAACTAACTTCTTTCTAAATTCGTCGTAATCTTTTTTTCTTATGTATTTTCCCTGATTTCTCAAAGACTCCTGGACCGATTGTGAAAATTTTTCTTTTTAAAATTAAATTCAGCGAATCAGTTTAGTTAGTTCGCATATTTTGATGGGCAACTACGGAACCCTACACTGTGCGTGGCCCGACACGCACTTGGCCGGTTTTTTTAACTTTAAAAAGAGAACGTTTTTCTTTTAAAACTTCTAACACAATCAAGCAAAGAGATCGCATGCAAGCGAGTATACTCAGGCACAAAACACTATGTACTTTCAAAGACAGTTTCTAAGTTTTCGCAAGTAGGGCGAGAAATGGCCTGATATCGATCATCGGGCACGAAGTGGAAACTTTAAAATCCATTTAACTTGGTCACGTCCACACTAGCGGAAAGGTTAATACGAAAATGTTATTCGAATTATTCGATTTTTGGTCAGATTTTATATTAAAATGATTGTGTATGTTTGGGCAGTGTTAGATCCCTTAAATTTCACAATGAGACTTATTGGTGAATAGTTGGTTTAGTCGCAAAAATGTTATACTGCTTAAATTGAGGTCTTAGATACGATTACCAGTTCAGGCAGTATTTTAAGCCGCAACACCGACCATACAAGCTACCTTTAACCTGGAACGTAAAGAACTATTGAAGGATCAGGGTGGATTTTAGTCAATTCGAGTTTAACAGACCCTTCCGCTCGGCCAGTCCGCCTAGGGCGGGAGAAGTCATTTGATGATATTACCACGAAAAAAAGGAGTCCTGAGAGACGGCGTGGCATTTCGAATGCTACCGACAAGACATGCTGAGCCATCTACCACCAACTGCTGACATTGATTATGTTTTTCCACCAACAAAAGAAATACAGTTTAAAGCCTTTTCAAACTGACAGGCGAAACGAATGCGTACCGAAGCGTTTTTGTTTGTAATGTATGGATTTCTTTGGATCCAGTCACATTGAAAAACGAAAGCCGTCCGATAGTCTATGTGACTGCGGCTTCAAACAATTCCATACATTACAAATTCACAAACAATTCGGATCGCGCTCGCCTTGCCCGTCTGTTTGGCAAAGGCTTAAATGAGTTTAGAAGCACGGTGTCTGAATCTAAATCTGGTAAATAAGTTCGTCACCTATTACATAGAACCTAAACAAAATTGAATAGCTAGAACAGTCGTGGCCCAGTGCTAACGGGGCCCGAATTACGAGTTGTAGGTCGGTGGGTTCGAACACAGCCAGGCGCAAGACTTTGTCGAATTTATTTCACCATCACTGCTCTCAAAATGGAGAAGGCAAATATCGCTAAGGAACCGCTTCTGAATACACGGTTCATGGCTCCGAATTTCTGGGTCCAGGATAAGTCCTAGACCTAGAAATTTGAAGCCGTGTGACATCTATCAACCCACACTAGGCTCGTGTATTGGGAAACGACCCACTCACTCTCTCTGGGAGGTGGCTTGTGTCTCAGCAGTGGGAACATTATAAGCTGATTATGTGTATGTTTTGCTAAAAACAATTAGGGAATTGGATATGAGCATCTGCTCTTGTTTACTCAACAGGAATTAGTGCTATTATTAATGTTATTCAGTAGTCTATAAACAGGTACGCAACCTGGCAATGCAATTGTGTTTCCCGGGCAACATATCCCGGGAGAAACCTTAAGCCGGGCAATATATCTGTGCACTACATCTATTCAAGATGCAGATCTAAGGCAGCATGTAGTTTACGATGTGGATATTACGGATAAAACGAAAAATATACTTAGAAGACCTTTGATTTTATTTAAATGTATAACGTTTTACTAGAAAAAGAATTAAACATCGGTTGATCACTTGTCCAAAAGTGTTAACTGTCGGCATTGACGTTGATATAAGGATCGTTTTGCAGTTCCACTTTTGTTAGACAAAGTGTTCAACAGAATGATGTTAAATTTTTTGTAGTAAGACAGATTATGCTGCTCTAGCTTTTGCGTGTGGCTTCGGTTGTAGGTCGGTTCGTGGCAAAGGCAAACTGGCTATCCTTCGTTTTGATTTGGATATTAAAATAAGTAGTCAGAAGATACAGATAAAAATATATCAGTGCAACAAAATAAAAAAGACACCACAATATCAAGGCACGTAACGCCAAAAAACATGTCCATAATTATTTATATTTTGTTCAGGTTATTGACCTCAAATAGATTTACTTATGATCATAATCAATGCAGCCGTTAAGTGAATACACTCGTAAAACATATAGACAAGTCTACTTTCACATTAATTTATGATTAATCGCTATTTAATGGATAATCACAGCGGGTGATGCTTCTGCCTACCCCCATGGGAAAAAGAACTGAATTTATATTCTTATGTGTACATGGATTAATGTCAACCAACAATAAATTAGAAGGTTCTCGAATCAGAATACGTAATTGAGCAGTTAACTTGTCGAATAGCTCCCTATTCAAGATTTAACGACCAATAGCGAGCGACGTTTGATTCGCTTTAACATCTTTTTCATAACTTTAGTATCAAATTTTCTTACGTATCTGTTATATGTGTTTTAAATGAAATTGTCACTTGAAAATTACTTTTTAAATGTAATTGTATGCTTATTTCTTAAATATAATATCGTGCATTTCAATTGAACTTAACACCGTATGACAAGCGAGGTGGTAAATAATGGATCATCACGCTTCGATAAAATCTTAAGACATTTCAATATACACTTACGCAAAGTGGGAAACATAAACCAAAATCAAAACTTAGAATATAACAACCAACCGATTGTTAGTAGTATAATGTGTCAAACTTACTAATTTACGTCAATTTGTTTCACTTTTTGTGTGATATTTCCACAGATAATATCTTAAATCTCTTGAATAAAATATGTATTCATACCTGACCTATGTTATTATGACAAAAACTCGTAATCAACTACTCGTTATCGTGCATTTTCGACCACTAATTTGGAATAGCCGCAGGCACAGGCAACAGCTAATTCGAATAACAATACGTCCAGACTATTCGCATAGAAAAACACAGTTAATTCGATTGCTAAAGCATTTATGAACCGCGCTTCACTATACTACGAACGAATCTAATGTATTAAAGGTAAAAGTTCAAATTAATAAATAACATTCCTGATTGACAGAAATCATTAATCATTGGCGAAACGTTGTACAATATATTCGAGGTAATTAAGTGTAATGCCTCGTTCACACGTGTGTTGTAGACATCGCGATCACATCTGTCCTTTTGCAAGTGACACAGAAAAAAGTTTGGATTTAAATCCAAACTGCTACTCTACTCAGAGCGAAGACTCATTTGATGATTTCAAGCCGAAAAAATAACGCCTTAGGACACCGAGCAACTTAAATCTGAAGTTAGAAAATACTGACTTAAAATTAAAAAGTACTCGTCTCATATAAATTTGTATTTCATTTTAATAATTTACTCATATCTATGGATGTTATTTATTGAACTTGTATCGGACTGTTGTGCATTTTAAATTCAAAAATGAATTATTTACGTTTCATTTATTTACACCGTTTTGTCATGATAAATTGCGTTTCATGTTCATACTTTAAAAAAAAACACTTTGAAACTCACATGTAAATCTGAAAAACTGGTTGCCAGATAAGGTGAGATAGTGATCAAATACACGCATATCAATTAAAAAAGAACATTGTAACTCATATGACTGAATGTGTCTACAGAACCAAAAATGCATGCACAATTTTAGATCCATCAATTGAAAAGACTGATTTATTCGGTGGCAAAATTCGACCCATACTTACTAGTAAAGCAAGTAACACAGTGTGAGCGGGGCCTAAGTGTTTTATTTGATAATGTCAGGTCCCCAAATGACAGATGATTGTAAAAACAGTAAATTCCATTATCATTATTTTACTTTCTAAATGTTACGGTATCATTAATTTAGAATTCTGAAAGAAGCCAGCCCTATTCATAACAGCGGATCTAAAACGAATAATTTCCAATATTTCTGATGATTCACGACATGAGGTAATAACAGAAGAATAGCCAGTGTCGTTGCAAGATGTGCACGAAGTGAATCATCTCATCTGCCTAGCCTTTTCCCAACTATATTGGGGTCGGCTTCCAGTCAAACCAGATTCAGCTGGATATCAGTATTTTACATGGAGCGACTGCCTGTCGGACCTCCACAACCCAGTAACTGGGTAATACGATAACCCATGGTAAGACTGGTTGTCAGACTTTAGAGCTTCTGACTAACAGTAACGAAGAAGTGAATCATTAGAAATATTGCTTAAAGGAGCCGTTTAAAACCCGCGCTAAGTTGTTTAAATACCAATTTTCTAGTTTTCATGATATACGACGTCGTATCTAGTGATATATGATATTAGGCTACAGTTTTTGGGGTTGAACCGACTGGACGCCACGTTTCATAAACTTACCTAAGTCTCAACCAAATGGCGATGAAGCGAAAAGTCTGTTGAAATTCATGGCCCAAAATAATACAATCATTAGGTTATGATGGGACTGTCATACGCATGGCGATTAAAAAAATCCCTAATTAAAGAAGAATTAAAAAAAAAGGCTACTATACTACTGAAACACACTATACTACTGAAACTACTACTTTGATATTTCAGAACGTATATGGCCAGAGATCACACAATGTGTTGATGCTTGGGGACTTTTGCCTGTGTCACTATGTCTATATTTGTTAATCTCTAAAACCACTCAACCGATTTTTGAATGTTGTCTCAGTGCAAACGATGTATTTTCCTACTTCCCTGGTAATATTTTCTGATTAATTCCGTTCCGTTTTCCCAAGACAGTTAAATTCATTCTCCGAGACACGTCAAGCTTCATTGTCTCGGCGCTTTTCTGATCGTCGCCTCTGTTCATTCTGGCTTTCAGGAGTTGCAGTGGTTTGGGAATAGTAGAGTGGGATTAGTGTCGTGTAAAACAAGGACGAGTTTTGTATAAATAGTAAATACTAACTCGACTTAACACTGGCGACGTGTAAATAAGCCTTGAGTTACAAAGTCGAGGACAAGTACGAGTTAATGGTTTCCAGCGAATTCACTCGGCTATTAAATATAATTTTGTTGAGTATTATGCTAATATTGTCGCTTTTTGTAAACGTTTATTATAATGAAATCTTTATTAGCATACCGTTTGGAATGGCCATTGTACTGCTTCACTTTTGGGGTTCTGTAGTTAAGAGGATCGTCTACCGAACGCTCGTCCGTACTAAAAGAGAAAACGTTTTCCTACCCCTAAATGTTATCCTATCTCAATGATTTTTTAGAATGCTTCTGACACAGTAAAAAATTAGGTTTATAAGTTTTTCTTTTTTTTTCAAAATTTTCTAATAAAATAAAAAAATAATATTAATAAAATAAAAAAGCAAAACCTTTGTATTTTAAAAACAAAGATTTTTTTGGAAAAAACAAAACCTACAAACCTAGAATATAATATGCTGAAACGATTGACGCCAGAATCTAAGAGATTGGTTGTGATTTAGTAGGTATGTGAAAAACGTTTTTTCTCGAGAGACATTTTCATATAAAAAATACTTACAGTCGCGGAGCGCTCGGTAGACGATTGTCGTAAGAAAGGTTCTTAGGCAAACTGATTCGTACATCATGTTCCACACACGCCTCATAGAGTTGCCAGCACTTGTCAGGCTGAAGCCTGCCGGGGTCGCGGGACTAACGTGACTCCGGAACATAAAGGGCCTCATTGTGACAGATTCGGGTAGATTGACCTGCTGGCGTCTGTACCTAATATTAAAATTACCATTTGGCAACAGTTACAAATTACTAGTAACTGTACTATATTTTTCGCTGGATTATCTAGAATTAAGAATAAAGACTATTACGAATTTCTGAAACATTTTACAAGTTTCTGCCAAACTATAATCTGTTGCTTTCTTAAGAATTGGTAGATTTATCATTATAATATCTATCTCTAGAGCTTGTTTAAAGTTTAAAACATTTTAAAACTTTTGGGCCATAACGAGTTTAAAAATGTTATAAATTACATTTTAATTGTACTGGGTTAATAATGTTGCCCTTTTTCGTAATAAAATCATCAAATGAGTCCTCCCACCCTACTGTCAGACTCGTACTAATTAGAATCCACGATGTCTTTCGACAGCCTTAAACATTCCAGGTTCACGGTTACCTGATATGACAGTCCCGCGATACTGGAAGGCTTTGGCCCTATATGGGAACCACTTCAGATAGTTCTTTGAAGCACTAGTGTAACATAACGTGTCGTAGACCTGAGCATGGCCCATGATCAGACGGCCAGTCACCCATTACTCGCCGTAAACAAGATTTGCTGCTATTTGACGGCTCACTTTACCAGCGCGCGTGCTATTTTAATATTGGGACAAATCCACCACACTATTCCCAACCACTGCAACCCCTGAAAGCCAGAATCAACAGTGGCAACCACCAGAAAAGCGCCGAGACAATGAAGCTCGACGTGTCCCGGAGAATGAATTTACCTATCTTGGATCCTGCAACGAAATTAATCGGGAAAGAATAGTGGAGGAATAGGAAAAAAAAACTTGAGAGGTGTCAAGGGACACCCCGATGGAACGAAGTTACTGTATACACTCAAAAAAATAATCGTCGCGACTCCACTCCACTCTTTGAGCTCTAGCACCCTTTCGCAACGCGCGATAAGGAACTTCGTTCCAAAAAGTGTCGTGACAACTTTTCGTAAGAATTATTTCCGTCTAGCCCCCTTTCACAACGCGCGCTAAGGAACTTCGTTCCAAAAATGTAAATTGATTGATTGATTGATCAATCCTCTTCCACTTCTATTTACGAAACTCTGTTACATTTCGCAAAATCACACTCAAAGAATCAATAGAAAAGGTATAACTCATCAAAAATAAGTTCTTAAAAGAGAACCAATAATTCAACGTTTTTCGTATTATTTTCTATTCAGCAAAACACGTTTCAGTATAAAACATTTTCAAGGCCATAATCAAAATATTTTCATTGAGCTGAATGTATTCGTTTCCATATTAAAAAATAGTTCATTCAATGTGAGTATTCAATCAATATTTGGGTAGCTATACTTTTTGTTTATTAGCCTTTTATTTAGGCACCTTTTTGTATCGCTTCTCGCTCTTATGCCTTTGTCAAACTGAAAAGCGTGGACCGACGACATCGTGAGGGTCGCGGGCAGCCGATGGATGCAAGTGGCGAATTGTCGTTCGGCGTGGCGGTCTAAGCGCTCATGTACACGACGCCGCCGCCGCGCCGCCGCCGCGCCGCTACCGCGCCTCTAGGCTGTGTACACGGTCGCTACCGCGCCGCCGCCGCGCCGCCGCCGCGCCGCCACCGCGCCGCCACCGCGCCGCCGCCGCGCCGCCGCCGCGCTGGCACCGCGATGCCATTCGCTAGTGTTTTATTTATCTAACAAAGGAGATGTCTCATTGCGGCCATATAATGTTTTTTTTTTTTGATAATTCAAGGATAACTTCTTCGTTTATGAATCGGTTTTGATGATTCTTTTTTTATTGGAAAGAAGGTATTTCAAAGGCGGTTCCATGATATGGAGATTAGGGTTTGATGATGGAAGACCAGAGAAATCGAGTGGAGCTAAATAGTAAGAAATATCTGCTTTCCAACAAAAAAAGAATCATCAAAACCGGTTCATGAACAAAGAAGTAATCCGCGAATAAACATTAAAAAAATCATTATGGCCGAAATGAGAAACCTCCTTTTTCAGATAAATAAAACACTATCGAATTGGATTCGCGGTGCCAGCGCGGCAGCGGCGCGGCGGCGGCTCGGCGGCGGCGCGGTTGCGACCGTGTACACAGCCTAGAGGCGCGGTAGCGGCGCGGCGGCGGCGCGGCGGCGGCGTCGTGTAAATGAGCCCTCAGGGGGAGGCCTATGTTCAGCAGTGGACGTCCTCCGGCTGTTGATGATGATGATGATGATGAAACTGAAAAGCGTGCCGAAGCGTTTTTGTTTGTCATGTATTGAATTGTTTGAAACCAGTCATATAGACTATCGAACCGCTTTCGCTTTTTTATATGACAGGATTCGGATCGCATTCGCTTCGCTCTGTCTGTTTGACAATAGCTTTAGGGTGCCCTGACTCCAAGCCAAGGGCTTACAAACCCCCTATGGGTAGTAGAGGACGCCTGCGTCGTCGGGGGATAGCAAGGGACTTTATTTATACGTTGTATACTAATTATACTACGTTGTAATACGGGTAGATGCCAAGGACAAAAAACGCCCAAACCATCCTTTTGAAAACACTTTTCTGAAAACTGTATCAAATAATATTTTTAGCCAAACGCGAGATAATCGCGGATATACATACATACCTACATACGAAATACAAACATAGGGGTTGACCCCTATGTTTGTATTGTGTTACTGAACACCTTTTTTATTTGAAATCGGTTAAAAAGAATGCACACTGTATAATTATTACGTGACCTAAATCACAGCATGTTCATGAAAGTTTTCCATTAAGTATCAATGAAAATTCCGGAGTTATTCACTTTTATACAGTTGGCCTAAATCAACCTTAGTAGGAAGGTAGGAGTGAAAAAATCCCTAATGCATGCCTTCCGCTTCCATTTAAAAACCCATTTCAGTTTTCATAAATAAATGTTTAACAAGTCATGATGGACATAAATATAACCCCACCTGTTATCACCGAAGGGTTGGGCAGAGGTGTGTCTAATAGTACTAGAGATACTGACATATTTTTGGTACTTATTTATTAACTCAAAAATATTAAAAACAAAAAAAGAATTTTCAGACTTCAAAAACAACCACAAAAAAAAAGGATAAAAAACCTACAAAACAACTTTTCTTTCGGAAGTGGCTTTGTTTTTTTATTTGAACTTTGATTTTTACCACCAACTGCCGAAAGTAATTTTGTAGGTTATTTTACCCTTTTGTGTCGTCATAAACAAGTACAGTTTTTACCTGCTTCTAAAGTCACGAGCCGCCACTCTAGATTTTTTTTTAACGTGATAAAATCATCGAATGAGTCCTCCCACCCCGTGCAGGGCGGAAGGGACTCTCAGACTTGTACTGACTAAAATCCACGGTGTCCTTCAATATCCCTTTATGTTCCGGCGTCACGGTAATGAGATAAGTCCTGCGACTCCGGCAGGCTTTGGCACTCTAAAGGCACACCCCGTCATCATGCTGACGCTCTTTGAGGCGCGCGTCACTCTAGATTTAGATTATCTTTGTAAGTATGCATTAAATCAACAAAATCAAAATACATTTATCCATTATTTTCCAAAACTCTTATTGACGAATTAGTTTGAAAATTGACACCATATTAATGGCGCCAAATATATTTTAATTTTAGTTGGAACTCTTAACTTCGCATCACAGTAATCAATAAGATATCAACAGCAAGATAAAGTATTGCTGTAGCAATTTCGGTATTAATTCTCACACTACCAGAAACTCGGTACCTATCAATAAAAGATGGAAGTTCCGATATAATAATTGCATGAATACTTGATACTCGTACAAAGGGAGGAAGCAATCAGCGCGCAGATAAGGATTCATTTTTATTGCAATGCAGATCAATAATACAGAGTGCGAGTAAAAATGGGTATATTATATGGTATCTCAGTATGGGTGATGGGTCACGCAGTGTTTTTCCGCCCGCTAAGTACTCGGTTCCTCCCGGGTCGACGGCGCGTCCCGGGTCGACGGCGCGTTGTGTCCCACGCGCGCCTCAAAGAGCGTCAGCATAATGACGCAGGCTTTGGCCCTCTCAGAGGGCCAAAGCCTGCCGGGGTCGCGGGATTATTCCCTTACCGTAACCCCGGAACGTAACAGGCTATGAAGGACACCGTGGATTTTAGTCAGTAGAAGTCTGACAGTATGGGGTTGGAGGACTCATTTGATGATTTTACCACGCTAAAAAAAAAAAAAAAAAGTACTCGGTTCCTATGATTGTATATTTATAATACTATATGTAGCTTTATAATACTTTAACAAGTAAGTAAGTAAGTACTTATCGATATTAAGTTAATATAGATATATTATTAGATACCTTTTTTTCGACTTTCAAATAAGTCCTTCTCTCCTTGGGTAGAGCGGATAGAACTGTTAGATTCGTCCTGCTTAAAATCCACGGTATTCCTTTTAAAGGAGTCTTGAGAATGTAACACTCAGGAATAATGGCGTGGTAAATAATTACAGACGGTATAAATGCAATCAGTTATAATATTACCTTACTTAACAAATTTTGAAGAATCTCATGATAGGCAGACCTCGTATCTTCCATGGCTGACGGCTGTCAGATAGACGGAATAATAGTCCTTTACATTTAAGGGTCACAATTTCCGCTTTACATAGTCCTGCAACCCTGGTATCGGTACATTTCAAGATGAAATAAGCTTTTCTGTATCTTGAATCTCCCTTCAAACATTATTGTCAACTAATCCATCACCATATCAATACATTGATAGACAAAGACGTCTATTGTATCACGATCAAACCTAAAACAACATAGTGCATCGTACACCGCAATTATCTTTATCTACGAACGTAATACTAGTTACTGTTTGCTACCACAGCACGAATATTGCCCAGACAACAATGTAAATAAAAACAATTGTACGAAACTAAGTTTGTGCCAGTTTCCACGGTTGGTCTTGCCAACCAATATGGCGAGTAACAAAACCTTAGAACCAGCTAAAAGTTTAAGAAACTGTTTTTACAACAGCGCTCGAAAACTTTGACGATCTTCCGTTATAAAATGGAAACCAATTTAAGTTGTAATTTTAAACATAGAATAGACAAAAAAATTGTTGACCTTTATTACGGCATTGAGGCAAATAATTGATTCACCTTTAATTATTGACAAATACCTACACTTAAAGGAAAATTATTGCTCAACTAAGTAGCTTTTAAACGCGACTTCGATTAATACAGATGTTTCAAATTAATGTTATACTTATAAACATTATTTCTGCATATTGAAGGAAGTAAATAAGAAAAATGTTTAATATGAAAGAGGTTTGACATAAAATTTAATTGATATTTCTTCATTCTTCAAGTTCAAAGCAAAAGTAATCTAACCTGTCTTTGCATCTATACAACATTATTTTTTGTTTATGCGAAACCCGATATACCTGTCCAATATTTTTGTGTAAAGAATATTATGTACAAAATTTTAAAACCGGATCATAAAAATCACAAAGTTGTATATTACCTGGTTTTCCGTTCAAAAACATGCTCGTTTCGCAGTACACCCGCGTAAACCGCGTCTCCTGTGCTAAACTTATACATTCGTGATATTAGTTTGGCAATAGTATACATAACCGTACGGTAATTGTATTGTATTTACTTAACTGGTAATAAAATTTAGTTAAAATATTTCTGAAAAATAAATAACGTGGTATATAAATGATTGGAATGGAATCAGTTACTGATTCTGAACAAACTATGTTTAGAAACAAAAAAACTTACTTTTGCATAAAAACAGTAACGATTATTATAAATGCTAATACAACGGAAATACCGTTCTTTGATTGAGAACGCCATTTAGAAACTGACAAGATGTCTGCCGCGGCCGCCATATTTGGCGCGAAAAAAAAAAAAAAATCGTTAATTCAAGTGTTTTAGCTCATCACTAAGGCTGACCGCAGACTTGAGTCAAAACAGTTTTAAGACAGACTATTGCTTTACAAAAACCATGAAGATGCGCACACTTAAAACAAAACGTCTCATAGACAATATTGTCTAATACAAGAACTTCACAGCGACAAGTCTGACACTGAACAGTTTTGTTTCAGGTGAGCGGCGTGTCGTAGACAAAACAGTTTGTTTATGTTGTAAGACAGACTTGTCTATAAGAGACAAGACTGTCTTAAAACAGTTGTGTCTCAAGTCTGCGCTCAGCCTAAGCGTCATTCACACGGAACTACTGCCCACAAGGATAGTTATTAAGCTTTTAAAAATGGCGGATTATGTCATTATAATATTTTACGTTAGTATGCGTCATGTGTAGTATGTTAATCCCCATTAACGTGTTTTATAGGTATCTAAGTGATTTACGGATTCGGGTAATTTTGCTGTAGCATCTTGACTGCCCTGCTGTTCTAGTGGTTAGTGACCCTGACTTCTATGCCGGAGGTTGTGGGTTCGATTCCAGGATAAATGTTTGTGTAATGAGCACGATCAAATTGTTCTGTGTCTGGGTGTAATTTATATAATAAATGTATTTAGAAATATATAAGTATGTTTATCAGTTGTCTAGTACCCCATAACACAAGCTCTGCTTAGCTTGTGACTATAAATGGCGTTGTGTGATAGTTATGGAATATTATCAGGTATTCTTATTCTTATTATATTATCTTAACCTTAGTGGAAATACTGGTCTGGGATCTCTTTCTTCTCTTTCTTTCTCTCTTCTTTGGGATTGAAAGAGGAGGTGACTCCGTTCTTATTGAAAATGGATCTTCAGAAAGGTATGTTGTCTATGTAAGGGGTTTTGGTTTCCGCACTTAGTCCTTCATGTGGACCATTGTGCGTGAGCCATAGTGGCCTTTGGTGGCTTATTCCACCCAGCCCACCTCCCTCCAGAAGTTGATCAGGTACTTTGGTCTGTGGAGAATATCTGTGTAAGTCCTGGGTGTCCCGAGGGTCTCTGTCCTGATCTGGGTGACACCTGTGCACTCGAAGAACACATGCGCGACGGTTTCCTCAATCTCCATGCATGCCCTGCACAGGGGGCTGTCCGTTACGCATATTGTGTGGAAGTGTTTGTTTAGGGAGCAGTGTCCCGTTATGGTCCCTGTCACCAGACGCATGCCGGTCCTGTCAGAATGGTTTCACTGGGGTTATCAGTTTTGGTCAGTAGGTACGAGTATGACAGTCCCTGTACTTTTCCCAGGGCGGAGGGGTAGGTATCAAAAACGGCCCTTGGTCTAAATGGTGCGGCGAGCGGCAGGAAAACAAGTAAGACATTAATTACTTTATACTTCGGAATTTGCCACGGCGACACTGCCATGTGTCAAAAAATTCTATAATTCCATCGCACACTAGGGCCTTTCGTACACAACTCGTCATAAGTATCCAATAGCTTACAACTTTGGTATCCATGGACACGTGCCTGTGTACGAACCTCTATGGATTTAAATTCCGATAGTAGCCTTGATCCCAAAGTCGTAAGGTATCGGAGCCTTGCGTCGCTTTATGTACAAAGGGGCGAAGTTAAGGCTCACAGCTGCAAGGTCATGAACGGGTTGTTAAGGGTAGTAATTATAAAAATTGTTGTGTATTACGATCTTCGTACTAAATGTATCAAGAGTAGGTGACGATGAAATATAGTGGCGAAATTGGTGACGTTTCCACAGTTCATGGGGTCATTGTGGGTCCAATGGGGATGGCAACTGGGAAACGAATGGCGCTAGTATAGCTAGTTCTAAGCATCGTCATTGGTTCAAATTTTAGAGTGACTTCAAAATAGTACTACCTCATTGGTCGGATTAGGACTTAGCTATAGTCGAGCCATCTACAATTAGCTTTGACCGGCTTTCCCCATTAGACAGGAATGTGTTATCTGTTGAAGATCAATCAACAATTAACTCCGCATGCGAGATCTTGAGTTTATAACACCACGCGTAACATGACCAATGCTATCTATGTCTCATCAGTCTGTATTAAGAATAAGACAAAGCAAAGAGATTTAAAAGAACCTATAGAGCGGCCGAGCGGGCATTGGTAAAATTGTCATACAAAATTGTTGATGCCGTGCGTCAGTAGCACTATCTAAGCGTTGCATAGCAACGTGGCTACCTACTAGACTGAGGGACTTTTTACCTATTGGTAAAAAAAAATTCGGATACGGCCTGTAACTACGACCATAATAATATGATCCGTAGTCTAATAATAGAATATAAACATTTTTTCTACATTTTAACATCAGCATGCATAAAATGATACATACCTTTTTACATAATTTTGTCAATAACTGGCTCCTACGATGTAACTTGATAAGCTGTCTTCAACATAGGTTCTGTCTTCCGTTTCAGCATCTAATATGTCTCAACCAACTCTCTAAGATCTTACAAGTATTCATATTTACCAAGAACACAAGTAAACTAATTAATATTCGCTAACAATCTTGTTGGCAAGGTACTTTTCTTTGTAAGTCGAAAGTCTTTGAATGTGAAGCCTCATGAAAGTAATTGAAAATTCCTGAAATAGCACTGATTTAGTAAGAAGTAAATGTTCCAAAAACCTTTGTAATAATGTTGTGAACTGCTTTTCAATGAATGGTTCACGTTTTCTGATTTACCATGACAGAAGTTTCGTGGGATTCAGCTTTATCCAGTTTCTGGAAGCCGACCGCAAATCAAATGGAGCACTGTGCGATCGCCTTTGTTAGACTGGCTGTCAGACTTTCATGTTTCTGATTGACAGCAACGACTGTCAAAGATCTACAAATGTCAGCTGTAATAAGGCTGTAATAGTAAGTACTTTGAACGTTATTTGCAACAATCAAACAATCACTAAAAAATAATTAAAATCCGGAACATAGATATTCGGCAAAGAACCAGAGTCACCGACATAGCTCATAGAATTTGCAAGTTGAAGTGGCAATGGGCAGGCCACATCGTAGAACTGACAACCGATGGGGAAGAAAAGATCTCGAGTGGCGACCACGGACCGGAAAACGCAGCGTAGGCAGGCCTCCCACTAGGTGGACCGACGACATCGTGAGGGTCGCGGGCAGCCGATGGATGCAAGTGGTGAATTGTCGTTCGTCGTGGCGGTCTAAGGGGGAGGCCTATGTTCAGCAGTGGACGTCCTCCGGCTGATGATGATGATGAAACAATCACTTTTCCGGATCATCAAACTATCTAAACAAAATAGCATCACAAAAGTGCAATTTTACCACTATTATTTTTATTTGTTTCATAACTTTTATTTTGCGTGTGGTCAGACACGATTCTACTACATACTTTTATTCAACTGATACAGTTTGGACCACAGAGAACTATGAAATATGAGAATTATGCATTGTGTGAGATCTTATTTTAATGAACCTGTCAAAAAACTATTAAAAACAAAAAAGTGATGAAGCGGGAGTGAATGTATGTGTATAAATATTAACATAGTGGCGAAACGGCACTCTTCTTCACTCTTTTGGACTATTTTTCATTTGTTTTGCTCGTCCTTTGTTTAGTTGATGAAAGCCGAACCCTTTTTTTCGGGATGAAAGGTACTCCGTAAGTCCGTATCCGTTTCTGTACACCTGACAACGAATATGCGATTGATGAATCGTTTCAGTGGTTCAGGCGTGAAAATTTACAAACCTTAGGACTTTTTGCAGCGATGCTGTAGCGTGTTTAGCAAACGCGCTACAGCATCGCTTCTAACGCGAGTTAGTCGCATTTGCAACGCGCTACTGCATCGCGATTGTATCGATACAAACGCGCGACCGCGTGGAATGACATCGGTAGAGGGGTCGGAGGGGCGAGGGAGTGTGACTAATGTTGCCACAACGGCGTCCATCTTGCAACTGTACTGATTCAAGGAATTTTTGCATCGCGACCGAATCGCGTTTGCATCGCAACCGAATCGCGTTTGCATCGCGACTGAATCTGGTCCCATGGGCGAGGGCACACAGCTAGCGACAGCATCGCGTCTGTATCGATGCTACGCGCGTCAGCATCGCGACTGCATCGCTACAAAAAGTCGCCCGTGGGCGAGGGGCCTTAGGTACTTTCGCATTGAAGCAATACTATTTTCTAACTTATATGTACTAGATAATATGAATTGAAATGAATAAATATAAAATAAAATAGAGATGAACGAAATGCTGTCAGCTGGTAATGTGCCCAAGAGCAAGGCAAAAGCCAGCTCTTGGATCACGGGAAGTGTCAACAAGTCTTTTTGAAATGTCTCTGAAGAGGCTGTGAGCACTCGGACCCCACGGTCCTATAGTGTCAACCCCAACTTTATCAATGTTTCATTCGTGAACGCCGTTTTGAAAAAAAAAAACAAAATGGCGGATGAGGAACTTGACTGGCCTGTTGGTCTAGTGGTTAGTGACCCTGACTGCTATGCCGGAGGTCGTTGTTTCGATTCCCACCCAGGACAAATGTTTGTGTGATGAGCACGATCATTTATTCTGCCTCTGTGTGTAATTTATCTATAATATGTATGTATTTAGAAATATTTAAGTATGTTTATCAGTTGTCTAGTACCCATAACACAAGCTCTACTTAGCTTGGGACTAGACAGCGTTGTGTGATAGTAGTGGAATATTATTATTATTATAACTGGTACAAAAGGCACAAAGCCCTTTATCGAATGTATGTGGCATACAGTTACTTTTGTATCCCTACGTTCGGAGGCTCCGTTTCGAAAAACGGATCAGGAAAACTGATGTATGCGGCAAGGCTTAGGGTCGATTTATACTAGCGCAGAGTCGAAGCGCATCGAAGCGAATTTCTGAAACTGAACATAACAATTTCAACCTTAACTCCACAGCGTAAGGCACATAATTATTACTTCTAAGATTTTTAAGTCGCGCGCATTCTTCAGAATTCGCGCGTCTGCGCGTGAACAACGCTGATCGTGAATCGTGAAAATCTTAGAAGTAATATATTATGTGCCACTATTATAAAAATAGTTGTGTATTACGATCTTCGTACCAAATGTATCAAGAGTAGGTGACGATAAAATATGATGGCGGAATTGGTGACGTTTCCACAGTTCATGGGGTCAATGTGGGTCCAATGGGAATGGCAACAGGGAAACGAATGGCGCTAGTATAGCTAGTTCTAAATCTTAAAGGTACTTCAAAATAGTACTACCTCATTGGTCGGATTAGGACTTAGCTATAGTCGAGCCATCTACAATTAGCTTTGACCGGCTTTCCCCATTAGACAGGAATGTGTTATCTGTTGAAGATCAATCAACAATTAACTCCGCATGCGAGATCTTGAGTTTATAACACCACGCGTAACATGACCAATGCTATCTATGTCTCATCAGTCTGTATTAAGAATAAGACAAAGCAAAGAGATTTAAAAGAACCTATAGAGCGGCCGAGCGGGCATTGGTAAAATTGTCATACAAAATTGTTGATGCCGTGCGTCAGTAGCACTATCTAAGCGTTGCATAGCAACGTGGCTACCTACTAGACTGAGGGACTTTTTACCTATTGGTAAAAAAAAATTCGGATACGGCCTGTAACTACGACCATAATAATATGATCCGTAGTCTAATAATAGAATATAAACATTTTTTCTACATTTTAACATCAGCATGCATAAAATGATACATACCTTTTTACATAATTTTGTCAATAACTGGCTCCTACGATGTAACTTGATAAGCTGTCTTCAACATAGGTTCTGTCTTCCGTTTCAGCATCTAATATGTCTCAACCAACTCTCTAAGATCTTACAAGTATTCATATTTACCAAGAACACAAGTAAACTAATTAATATTCGCTAACAATCTTGTTGGCAAGGTACTTTTCTTTGTAAGTCGAAAGTCTTTGAATGTGAAGCCTCATGAAAGTAATTGAAAATTCCTGAAATAGCACTGATTTAGTAAGAAGTAAATGTTCCAAAAACCTTTGTAATAATGTTGTGAACTGCTTTTCAATGAATGGTTCACGTTTTCTGATTTACCATGACAGAAGTTTCGTGGGATTCAGCTTTATCCAGTTTCTGGAAGCCGACCGCGAATCAAACGGAGCACTGTGCGATCGCCTTTGTTACACTGGTTGTCAGAATTTCGAGTTTCTGACTTACAGCAACGACTGTCAAAGATCTACAAATGCCAGCTGAAACAGTAGTTTTAACGACATTTGCATCAATCAAACAATCACTTTTCCGTATGATCAAACTACCTAAACAAATTACATCACAAAAGTGCGGTTTCATCACTTTTATACTTTGCGTGTGGTAATTCACGATTCAACTCGCACTTTTGTTAAACTCATACTGTTAGGACCTCAGATAACTATGAAATATCTAAATTACATTGTTTTGTATGAGATCTAATTTTCTTTGGGGCGATTGAACTTGTCAAAAAACTATTCAAAACAAAAAAGTGATGAAAAGTATTAACATAGTGGCGAAACGGCACTCTTTTTCACTCTTTTGGACTATTTTTCATTTGTTTTGCTCGTCCTTTGTTTACTTGATGAAAGCCGTAGCCCTTTTTCGGGATGAAAGGTACTCCGTAAGTCCGTATCCGTTTCTGTACACCTGACAACGTATATGCGATTGATAAATCGTTTCAGTGGTTCAGGCGTGAAAATTTACAAACCTTAGGTACTTTCGCATTGAAACAATACAAATAATTTCTAACTATATGTACTAGATATATTTATTGAAATAAATAAATATAAAATGCTGTCAGCTGGTAATGTGCCCAAGAGCAAGGCAAAAGCCAGCTCTTGGGTCACGGGAAGTGTCAAGAAGTCTTTTTGAAATGTCTCTGAAGAGGCTGTGAGCACTCGAACCCCACGGTCCTATAGTTTCAACCCCAACTTTATCAATGTTTCATTAGTGTACGCCGTTTTGCAAAAAAAAAACAAAATGTCGGATGAGGAACTTGACTGGCCTGTTGGTCTAGTGGTTAGTGACCCTGACCGCTATGCCGGAGGTCGTGGGTTCGATTCCCACCCAGGACAAATGTTTGTGTGATGAGCACGATCATTTGTTCTGTGCCTGTGTGTAATTAATCTATAATATGTATGTATTTAGAAATATTTAAGTATGTTTATCAGTTGTCTAGTACCCTTAACACAAGCTCACTTAGCTTGGGGCTAGACAGCGTTGTGTGATAGTTGTGGAATATTATTATTATTATAACTGTTACAAAAGGCACAAAGCCCTTTATCAAATATATGTGGCATGCAGTTACTTTTGTATGAATTGCCTGCGTTCGCAGGCTCCATTTCGGAAGATGGATCAGGAAATCTGATGTACGTGGTCACCCTGAAAGTTAAGTTACAATGACCTTCTAACCGTTGTTGCATGCACTCATAAGAATAATTATGTAATTAAGTTGGCGTGCGTGACTTGCACACTACCGTAGACAGAGTTTAACATACCAAAAATAATTCGTTTGCCACTAATTATTTTACAGCTGAAACCTTTGTTTGATGAATACAATTTTAATATAACACTTTACATAAATTACGACTTGTATTATAAATGTTTGTAACTTGTATTATTTGTGTTAGTTACTCTTTCCCACTAAACTTATTGCCTCTCCCTTCTTTAGCATTATTGCTCCACAGAAGGAGGTGACTGCTTCTCATTTTTTTTTATTCCACAACTATCACACAACGCCATCTAGTCCCAAGCTAAGCAGAGCTTGTGTTATGGGTACTAGACAACTGATAAACATACTTATTATATATTTCTAAATACATACATATTATGGATAAATTACACCCAGACACATGAACAAATTTAATGATCGTGCTCATCACACAAACATTTTTCCTGGGTGGGAATCGAACCCACGACCTCCGGCATAGCAGTCAGGGTCACTAACCACTAGACAAACAGGCCAGTCAAATTCCTCCTCGCTCCTTAACATGGCTTAAACCAGGGTGGGAGACGAGAGGTCGAAGCCGCCTATCGCCTCCATGAGGACACGGCGATGCTCCCGCCCAAAGTTATTGGACCTTCAACGTATGCTTCACCGTGTCCTGTGGTCCACACAGTGGTGACACATGTCAGGTATATCCTTCTGATGAAACTGACAAAAGAACCTCCTGAAACAACAGTGTCTAGTGAGGATCTGCGTCAAGCGGAAGGTAATGTCGTCCGCGCAGTGACGTCTTCCAGCCAATTCTCAAAGAATCTTACCACCATGACTGAGGCGTACCCGAAACATCAACCATTCATCATCAGCCTATTAATTTTCCCACTGCTGGGACGCAGGCCTCCTCTCTGTGAGAGGGAGTTGGCCATAATCCACCACGCGGGCCCAGTGCGGATTGGTTACGTTACATGTCTTCGAATTTTACGGTTCTAGGACATGCCGGTTTCCTCACGATGTTTTCCTTCACCGTTTTGAGAGCAGTGGTGATGAAATAAATTACCTACATAAAGTAATGCGCCTGGCGGGGTTCGAACCCACGACCTACTACTCGTAGGTCAGGACCGATACCACTGGGCCACCACTGCTCTCCAACATCAACTATTAACTACTATTATTTAGTCACGAACTTCTCAAAATGTCAGTACATAAACCTGATTAAATAAGGTACATTTGCTATATAAACATTGAGTGAGTTCTTAAAAGGTATTCTTTAGGCACTGAAATTATTTACGTAAACATTACCTACAAAATTTCAATTGCTTTTAACAATAGAACCCTTTTTCAGTATATTGGTAGAAAACCTTTGAAATTACTGACTGCTCCGAACATCGATATTTACCTGATAAAATAAAATAGGTATACACACCGATTTTATTGCTCATAATAAAATTATATTATTGTGTATACATTTAGCTATAATAAATGCAGATCGAAGTTTTCAATCCTAGTCGCAAAATAAAAGTGTTAATCTGTCTGTGGCACCGTTGCTCTTAAACGGATGCACCGATTTTAATATCTTTTTTCTTGTAAAGCACCGCATAGAGATATAAATTATTAGAAATGTTTTATCAAAATCGGTTCAGCTGTTTCTAAATAGCTTGTTTGTTACCCGTTGGGTACCCGTTGGGATTTTATTTTATTTTACTCGTGTAGGCAAGTGTTTTTCAAAAGTTTTTTCAAAAATCTCTCACCACTTCTGCGAATCCATTTTCAGATCGTTTTAAATTTTAATTGGTTCTCACCCGCATCCGTATTTAAAAGCGAACGGCGCAGTTCATCCGAACTATCAAGTCTTTATTGATTGAAATTAATTGAATTTTCTTCAAAATCATCCAGATTTTAAAGTGTGTGTGTGTTTACGCAATTAAGTGCAATAATACGAAGAAAGTGGTCCTTATGTACAGCGACGCGAAGTCTGAAATCCAACGCATCTTTAAGTATCGCCATAGAATCGCCTATAAAGCCTAATAATCTGAAGCCTCGTCTACTTTAACGATGTAGGCAGCGAAACATCTGCATTTGGAGTTACATTTGAAGAATTATTGTAACTATATACTTATACTCCCTCTCACAGAGAGGAGGCCTGTGTCACAGTGGGAACATTAATAGGCTGATGATGATGAAGGTATAAAATTTACCGTAGCATAACTTCACTCCTGCTATCTTTCCATTAGAGCGTCTGTTCAGCGTGGGGTTGCAAGCCGTAAGATCAAATGTATCTAAATGTTTGAACGGATCGCTATGGATATGGATAGGATAAAATTTAAGGGCAGGAAAACGTTTTGTCTTTTAGTATGGACGAACGCTCGGTAGAAGATTGTCTTAAAAAAAACAGTAGGTACACGTATGTAGTAGTAGGTATTCAATATTTTCCACACGAACTATTATAGAAGACTTACTAAACCAAGTCGCTAAATCACAATTTTTATGTGTGCGTAAAATATGGTTTAATTTCGAACATGTCACCATTATTTTACCCTACTTTGAACCGAGCCACAAAAATGTTACCACAGATGCGAACGAAACCTAATCTTTTATCAGCCTTAGTAGCCGGTTATGACCCCCACGGGGACATATGGGATGACCTACTCTTCAGAGGGGTCCTCACGGCTTCATGTAATGTCATATCCAATAGATTAAACTACCCTGAAACTGAAACTGAAACTAGTTCCTTCTGCTCTGAAACAAGATAAAACTTGTTTCTATCTGATTGAGGTTTCAGGGAATTTACAGACGAATGATGTAATATTTCGCATGATCGTTGACGATGGATATCTGTGTAAGGTAATATTATCTGTTTCCTGATTATTTTTTCTTCAGTTGCTCTTTGCGTTCCAGGCAACATTCCCTCGAACATCATTGCCTCAACATAAGGGTGCTTGTACACGACGCATGTAACCCGTGCAAGTAAAGATGCGGGTTACCCGCGCTAGTAACATGTGCAAGCTACTTGATCAAGTCTTGATCAAGCTACCCGCTGGGTGCGTGTACACGGTGCATGTAGCTTGAGAATGTTGAGGCACTTGCGCGGGTTACATGCGCCTTGTACAAGCACCCTAAATATGGACAGTCTAAGCAGTAAACCTTGGCTCTGGAACGCAAATGTATTTAATTGCTTGGATCTTGGAAGTACGCGAATTTGCCACCAGAATTACTATGATACACTTTTTGGTACACGCTTTATGCTTATCTGACTTCGACAACCCTGTTACTGGGTAATTTCATACCCCTTTGAAAGACTGATTGTCATAATGTAAGGCTTTTAGTTTACCGTTTTTATGGATAATTCATAAAATGACTCCTTCTGCCCGTGGGGCGGCAGGAACTACCAGACTTGTACTGACTAAAATCCACGAAGCCCTACATTAGCCATTTACGGTCCAGGACCACGGTTACCTGATAAGAAAATCCCGCGACCCCGGCAGGCTTTGGCTATGATAGTCTCGTCAGATGGCTGATTTTGAGGTTGACTGGTTTTTGATCACGAGCACGAGGCGCCGTCGACGCGGGCTTGCATCATGATCGGACAGCAAGTTGATTACTTGCCGTCCCTTTAGATTCAGATCTCTAATTACTTGTTTTCTTTCTTACAGGTACTAGAGAGTGTAGAATCTACTAGCTTTTACTCTCAAAAGCTAAATCCTTGACCTCATTCTAAGCTGCCATCTTCTTTTTTCTGTAAGTACTTTTCCATCGTTATAATTTAGTTATAGTGACTGGCTTCTACCTAATACTTATTAATTAAGGGTATTGGATATCGATTTAGTCAACATTAAGTACGTAGTAACTAGGTAAATTATTTGTGTTTTTTTTTTGTCGGGAAATGTCGTTTTAAACGTTTTCTTAAAATGAAGAAGTTCTTAATTCATTGGAATATTTTTATGTATGTTCTCCAATTACTCAAAGACAAACGGATTTCCTTCACCGTCCTGTTAAGGCCGCATAACCATAAAGTTGGCAACGTCGCTATTATCTGTCAAATATTTACAAGTTTCGATTAATTTTGCAATGTTTCTGTATGGAAATTAGAAATATGGCTCTGTAGTGCACTAAAAAACTGACATAGGAATGCAATTAAAACACTGAATTTGATGTTGTAACCATTTCAGGTGTAAAAAAGGCATTTGGAATGTTTCCAAATGCTTCTTTTACGTCTATAAATATATATTCGGTGTTACGATATTAATGATTGCATTCCCGAATAAATTTTTTAGTGCACTGCAGAGTCATATTTCTAATTTTCATACAGTAAATTTTTAAAATTAATTAAGGCTTGTAAATATTTGACAGCCATTTGCGAAGTTGCCAACTTTCAAAACACGCGCTCTTAAGTCTTTCAAATCAACAAATCGACGTTTGTTCCTTTTGATTTCCCAAACAGCTCCTCAATATCAATTACTTTATGTAATTGATTATTTACAACGAATAGCGTGTAATTTCCCTGGTGATCGATGGTGGATATAATTACACAAACGAAAGCTATACTGTTGTTACAAACACATTTCATTTCATCCGATGCTATCTGTTATTTTAAAGGTATATTATTTAGTTTTAGGTGGTATAAAACAATGTACTTACTTGTTTGTTCTATGTGTATGTTACTAGCAAAACTCTTTATCGGTTAAAAGTAACTACTTCTAGCTGAAAAATATGGGAAATGTAATTTTTTCGTACTTACCTAGTAGTTTTTTGTTCTAACTAACACCATGTTACATTTTTTCCTAAACATATTATTTTTAATTGAATGCCACCAATTCATTACAATATAATCACCTTACGGTTGTTAGGTATCAATTTATCCGTTTCTAATAAAAAAAAATACAAAAAACATATCTATTGAAAAAAACATCTACTGTTTTTTTCATTAATCATGTCATAGTTTAAGTATTATTTCATTAAAAATCCAATAAAACTTAAAATAAAACGTGGCAAAATGTTACTTAGCAAGGGCATACACTCAAATGGTTAAATGTCAAGCTATTAAAACTCCTGATTTCCTGAATATTAATTTATTTTCCTTTTACATGCATTCTACTTTTCAGAAAAGTAATTAAAACATGTAATAGAAAACACTATTTAATTTCAAACTGTTTTAAAACAACTTGTTTTAATCATGCCAAGGGTTGGCATTATAATAATAAATGTTGAACACAAACAAAGTTAAAAAATGTAGTCTACAAAAAAATCTTGTCAGTCTTACAAAAGATCTTGTCAACCTAGAGGAAAATATAAAAAGAAAAAGAAAGAAGAATTGAAAAGCTCTTTCAATGTCGCTTTCAGAATTTGTCAAAAACAATAAGGACTCTCTCCATTTTGTTCTTCGTAGAACTCCACTTGTGTAGTACTTTTGTGTACTACATATAGAACAAATATATGTTATTTGTCCTATAGAAAGTACACACTTAAGTACCGAATTACGTTAACGTTACACAAAATCAATATGAACACAAACAGTCTGGCGAACAGAATGGAAACGTTGTTCGTTTGTTTATTTATTTATTAAGCAATGTAAGTAATCGTTGTTCCAGTATCTTATTATGTTGGCCGAATAAATTGTAAGCACGGCTACTGAGTTTATTTTTGAACATCAAAGGAATAATATTCTGATGAAAGTTCTAGAATAATGAAGTTCTCTTTTGTAATAATTTTCGCGGAACAGCAGTCGACCTAGAGACTGAGATCCCAAATAAAGAATTTAAACAAGATAGACCTACAAAATGTAGGTAAGCTCATTCTAAAACTCATAAATACAAAGTAAGCTCGGGATTTGAATTATGTTCTTCCACATAATCCTCTTGTATGCGAAGTACAGTATTTATAAGACAAGCAATAACGTACATAAAGTGGCGCTCTTGAAAAAGGTCGATGTACTTCAGTTTCACACCCGAAACTTAATTAAATGATGACATACAACATATTTCCAAGATCTCGACAAAAAAACACATTTCTAAAATGGGCACATAGGCCTAAGCTAACATTAAAAAACTGAATTAAAATGGCGGCATAAAAGGTACAAGTAAGCACAAACTTCGTTGTACGATCCCAAACGTATTGTAGCGAAAAATCGTTTGTACATGCGCGATCAAAAAGCAGGAAATACTTCAAATGACTTCCAAGTTTTTGACGATGTTTTTCGTCTCAAATCGAAATTAGGAGCGACAATGTCCTAATCAAGCATGATATTGTTTGGCACAAAAACCTTAAAATATGCTTCGGGCATCCGGTTTCAATCACGGTGGCGAAAAAAGGTGGCAAAAAGTGGCACAACAATTTCCATGTAATTGTCGGAGTATATCTGTTTGTTGATTACAATTATTATGGCGAGTTTTGTGAGAATGTCATTACTGCAACCGAAAAAATTAGGGGCAAAGGTACAAATGTGGAGCAACGAAATTGCTAAAATAATGAGAAACAATCTCGAACTTAATTCGCCACTGATGCGAGGAACATGTTTCGCTTTCGAGTGTAATTTGCGTCGCTCAAAATTAGTCGAGCGGGAATTTATTTTGGGCGAAATTTTCAAATATTGTTGGACTAATTTTGCGTCGGATATGACACCGAGAGAACAGTAATATCGTTTTGAAACGGATGCAACGTAATTTCAGAGAAAAATTTTAGGATTTCAACAAGGGTAAAGCTCCCTCTTTCGCAAGTACCGTGTTCTTAAATAAATGTAAAAATGTCCAGTAAACAATTTATGAGGTTTAAAAGAATGGGGCAGGTTAACTTTGTGGCAAATGTACAGCAATCCTTATTAACTAATATCTTATCTTAAATGTCTCCTTTCATAATTTCACCATCTAAAATTAGGGCAGAAAGTCCTTAAAGGTAAAATGAAAGGGACTTAATTCAAAATCTTTTCAATTTATTACCCCCTTAATTATGAAAATCTATTTTGTATTTTAATTAATGTGCGGTAGGGTATAAAATTGAAATTAAGGTTTAATTCGTTTCAAAGCGTGAACTTTTGACTTTGACAAAGTTACAAAGACGCGTTTGAAACGCTTGTTAATCTTTTTTTCGTAACTGTCATTTTTTGCTATTCAAATCACAGCATGTCTTGTTAAGATAATCGACAAGTAAAAAAGAATAGTTTTACTGAGTCATCTACAACAGGATATTTTTTTAAACACATATCGGATGACTAAAAGCCTCGGCGGTTCTCAGAAACCAAAGGAAAACAAACCGAAAGGACTTTTAAACAGCCTTTGTATTTTCAACATGAAGTGTTTGTCAATTAAGGTTGAAAATATAAAATTTTCATGCACAAATGTGTATTAATGAACGAGGTAAAGGCGACGTGCACAATTTGCGTGAACAAACACGAACGGCCGGGTACCAGGCGCCCATATATTAGCGGAGCTACTAAAGCAAATTGATACATATTCGCCCACCGCCACCGCTTTGCGCTCAGTTAACTTCTACAACTTGCGCGGAATGATAAGCAGACGATACATTAGACTTTATCTCGTATTATCCGAAATCGAAATGGGAAAATAGACTTTCTTATTTTTTTTGGGAAAATAATAAATTCACTACAGCACTTCGTAGCGCGCAACTCGATAAATAAATAAGGCTACAATTATGCCGTAGGCCGTAGCAGTGCTACGGAAATTGCTACGCCAACACTAGGCATAAAAGTCGACGGAATTTAGAACGTTTGTTTACCTACAGTGTCCATCTATCAACCTCGTATATTCGAGATGGCTCAGAGGTTAAATACCTCGCCTCCTATGAAGGTTATGAGTTCAAAATCGGACAATTACCAAGTGTCCATTTTAACAGCACGGTTGGCGCGGTAGCTGAATGATCGACTGTTGCGCTGTGTGTTGGGGGTTTGATCCTCGCACGGACAAATATTAGTGTGACCTATAAATAGTATTTCCAGGTCCGATGTCTGTGTATGTGAATTTCGATGTTTGAAAACACTTGAATGGTAGGAGAAAAAATTCCTACAGCGGAGAAATAAAAAAAAATCGTAGATATGTACTTCATCCTCCTTACTTATAATAATCATTGATTAGACGTTACTTATCTTAAAATAGCTCTTGAGTCACTTGCCATCTCTACTTCAGTGAAATAGAAATGACAAGGATCAGGTGATATTTAATCGGTATCTTAGCAACATATAAGTTTTTATAAGTAAGGCCGTATTAAGTTTATCTTGGACATCATTGACATCGGTCATGGAAAACTTAGTCACATTAATTACTAAAAGTGCTACATTCGCAAAGCGTCTCTTTTAAATATTTATGCCACATTCGCAAATTGTCTTTTCTCATTCAAAATTACACATTCTCAGAAAGTCAACCCGGTCGACGGAGCCCCGCGCGGCGGGGCTCCTGCTATTCAGTTTTTTAAAAATAACCACGAAGGGTCTGAGTCTGTCAGGCTAGGTTTCATCTCATCCATCCACATCCTCACACCAAAAATAAACGAATATCCACCTAGTGCGTTAACCCTGAGTAAGCGGGGCTGTATTAAGGCCATACATATTAAAATAACTGCAGTGTCTTGCAAGACAAATTTGGCTACGTTCAGAAATTGTACTATTAAAACTGAACAAGCTATTTCGTAGTTACAATTTGTATGTACTATTAGATCAAATTAGTCATTTGTCAGCAAAAACAGCTGATCCTAATGCTCGTTAGTGTACGCTACATATGACATTTACAAAAACAATCTTTAACGCTTTTTGCACAGAGCACAATATTAAACCAAGATTTACTGTTATTCATGTCATAAATAATCAAAGGACTTTCGACTCTATTTACTATCTACTACGACTACTTGTCATGTTTACTTGCCGTCCGATCCTTGGCCTAGGTACGCACATTATAGGATATCGTCGTCGTGAATTGTTACCGTAGGATAATTTTGGAGTTACATGGATCCTATTATAACAACTTATGTTTATGTAACTAAATTCTAAGACATATTCTCTATTCTACAAGCGGGCAAAGCCACTAGCAACAGCTTCAAATTCTACTTCTTACTGAATATTATAAACGTGAAAGTTTGTTTATTAGATGGATTAATGTTTGTTACTCTTTCACGCAAAAAATATTGGACGGATTTGGATTAAATTTGGTACACATTAAAGAGTATATCCTAGATTAACACATACGATAGTTTTTATTAGGCCTATGTCCAACAGTGGACTGCATTAAGCTGAAATGATAGTTTTTATCCCGATTCTATGTTACCATGGGATTTTCGAGTTCTAGCGGATAAAACAGCCGGTAAAATATAATTTCAGGTTCATAAACAAACTTGGTAAATGTAACGCTTGGTTTAATAACTCGTAACTAGTAATTACTTACGTTACCTTGGCAACACGTATCACTATATTATTTTATGAATAACTTTTAACCTTGGCTTCGTCTGGAGGATGGAATTCGGTAGTTTTCTAGTCAAAACATTCTACATACCAGGATTGTACTTATCCTATATTCTAAATTAAATCTTCATCTATCTGTAGGTAATTAAGGATCTATCTTCATTCTATGAAAAATAGTAAAAAGTTACTTCTGTAAAATTTGAGACTATTTACACCCGAATTTGGCTTGATCTATAAACGACTGGTGATAGAAACTATTCTTTTTCTTCTTTTAGTGCTAGTATAATTATAACTACATAAATAAAGTTGTTAAAATAATTCAGTATGTTTTAGTTTTTAATTTGAACCTGGCCCGCCTACACATTCTTAATGGAATATATGGCCCTCTGCAATATTGCCGCCTAAACTCAGTCAAACCAATTTTTTGGGGTCAAAAGTCTTACCATAAGTAAAAAAATCACACTGTTCCTTCAAATGCCCGTTGCGACCCCGGCACGCGATTGGCCTTATAAAAGACCAGTTAGTCAAAGATACCCTAACAAAAATAAAGACAGAGTTACTTAAATTATATGTATTTCAAGTACTGAGTCAAAGTACCTGACACATTTGCACCAAAAACATGACCGGACAACTAAGGTGCATATAAACGATGTTTTTTGACTCACCGGAAGTAGACAGGCATGAGGTAGCAAGCTGAAAGCATAATGTTTACATAACCAGCGTTTTGCGGAAGCTAGCTGATATATTTTTATAGCAGGCTGCAATATCGCTTATGGTAGGGTAAGACTCGGCGCATACTGAAGGCACGACATGGCAAGACTATGAGAGTATGATTGAAGATAGATAACGTAACTATGGCAAAGTTGCAATGATAAATAATGATAGTATGTTTGTCGTGTGGCTTTGTTTGTAGCTTTCGGAATGCCTATTCGTCGCTAAGGATCCTTTTTTGTTTCGTTGTATAATCAGCAAATAATTCTTCCCTCCCAGATTAGAGCGAAAGGGACTGTTATGCCGGATCCACATGCTTGCCGTGTTTGCCAAACAGAAGGGTACGGCGCTATACCAGAAAGCAAGATGCAAATAATTTTATCTAGTTTCTTAGTATAGCGTCGTCTCCTTCTGTTTGGCGGAAAGCGTATGGATCCGGAATCCGACTCATACGGCTTTATTACAAAACGTGGTTTAACTTAGACCAAGCTTTAAATAAAAAATGAATTTTTGAATTTCGAACTATATTTCTACTGCCGTAAAGTTATTAATACAAAAACCGAGTTTAGATCCCGGTCTAAGTTGTCAATGTGCATTTTAGAATTTTATAGCAGTTGGTATAAAGTTCGAAATTCAAAAATTGATTTTTGATTTAAAGCTTGGTCTAAGTTAAACCACGTTTTGTAATAAAGCCGATAATGCTCGGAGTCACGGTTACTTGATAAGATCGTCCAGATAGTTGGCCCAGTAAAATTGCCGAAAGCTCTGGTAACCACAACGTCCCTTCGACTCTGGCTTGGTCCATGATCAGGCGGTAAATCCCCTATTACTCGCCGTCCGTATTTCCATGATCGCTCAAGACATTTCGGTAGAATTCTTGATGCCGAGAAAAAAAGAGAGGCAATACAGTCTTCTCAATATTACATCATGTGACGTAGTAGACATACCAAAGCATTCCTTAATGACGTCGTGGCATACCTAAGGATTTCAAGGCAAAGTTTTTTTTTTTGTAAATGGATTTGCTCTTGGCCTCAATCTATCCCAAAGGCAAAGATGAGTTCTAAGATTGAGCAAAGCACACTCAGAAGTAACTAACGATAAAGATTGACCGTCTCGTGTCGACAATGTGCGCCGGGCCTTATACAGAAAAATGTCACGAAAATGGGGCGGCGAAGATGTTTGTCATTCATAACGTTTGATAACTCAGGAACTTTGATAGTTATGATACGATATTGGAAAAAATGTCGCAATAAAGTCTGGTATATTAGTTAGTTGCCATCGGCTTCAAGGGTACTACACAAGGGAACGTTATACTTGGATCAACAGTATCCTATGTTTTTCCAGGTCTTATCTCTGAGCGGTTGCGAGACTGTCTCATCAGGTAACCGTGGCCCTGGAAAGAAAAAAGCTATTGAAGGATATCATGGAAATTTATACGAGTCTGATAGTTCACAATGAGATGATTTAACCACAAGAAGAAAAAAAGCCTACCGAATTTTATCGAAATCTGTTCAGAATGTTTTGTTTGAAAGAGTAACGAACATCCATCCAATATAAGTTAGTTTTAAGGCGCTCCTCACCGCGAGCATTCACCTGTAATGTAACGTTACAGATTCGAACATTCGAAGACAATAGAGGATCAAATTGCGCACTTTTATGTTATACATATTACATTAATTATTATTACATTACAGGTGAATGCTCATAGATTCAACTGCATTACATTACAATACATTTTACCTCCCTGACTGACGAGCATTCGGGTCCAAATTAGTACAGATTTGATACAAGGTGCGCATTTTGATGCTCGATTGTCTTCACTCACTGATGAAATGTTCGAATCTGTAACGTTACATAACAGGTGAATGCTCGCGGTGAGTGACGGAAGCCATCCGTGAATACGTCCTTATCTATCTACAAGATGTTTCAGGAATAGATATTATGTTTGAAATATGTGTACCTGTATAACAGAAACCCACACATCCTGTTCCAGGAATCATTGAGAACTGTAGGAAAATGGGATGTTTTGATAACATTTCAGAATTTCTTGAGAAGTATGTGTACTACTAGTAACACGAGTGACGTGACGTAAACTCAAAGTAAATACCTACTTAAATTTTTAGCCAACTTCGAAAAAAGGTGGTTTTCAATTTGATGAAATCTTTTTTTTGACACGGAAAATTTTATTTTTGTTTGAACAAGAACGAGTATACTTTCCAGGTGGTATTATGATTGTCATGGTCAGGATTTGATGATACTATTTAATTAATGTTATTGATTCATTAATTCTGAGGAAAAATAAATGAGCTTTTCGCCAAAAAAATGTATGTAATGGCTTAAGGATACTCTTACCTTAGATATATTTTTTCATTGGAGTCCTACTCGTTGCTGAATTTTTCTTTTCCCAAAAACCCTTACGAAAACGCGACGTTTTAAGTTCCCGTGAGTGAACGAGACAGCTAGCTACAAGGAGCATACGTGTCGTCTGGCGCCATCTCGTTCGCTCACGGGAACTTCTATCTTTAAGACGTCATAATACGGCCCCTGCTTGTGCTTCGCTCGTACTCGGCTCGCCTAGCGTAGACGCATCTTAAAAACAAGGGAATTAAAGATTCAGCTTTAAACGAGTGTGTAGCGATGGCTTAATTGGTAAGGAGTCTGGAGTACTTATCCAGAAGACGCGGGTTCGAGTTCCACTCGTAGCTGAATTTTTCTTACCTCAAAAATCATATAACTTGAAATTCTAATTTTCGATTAAAATAAACCAGGGCATTTTATTTACGTCACCCTAGTTCCCAATAATATTAGGAAATGCGCACTACAAATTCTACCCTCAATTCGAAGTATTTCGTAGAACACACACAAACAATCGATCCAATAACTAAGGCCCCGTATACACTTACAGACAACAATGGTTTCAAAAGGAATTTAAATTAGCTTCACAAACGTCGAACCGATACGGTTCGATATTAACTTGTTAGTAGGAGTTTGTGGCTAAATAATAACGCACGGATCGATGTTCAGGGTTAAGCCGCACTTGTCAAGGTCATTCTGAAGATGGGTGAACATTTCTACTTTATATGCTTCGTTTTTGGGGTGGAAAACCATCAAATTAGCTCTGGGTGACGCGGCCGATTGTCAGACTCGTACTGACCTAAACCGTCCTTTTCCTTCAATTGCTCTTTACGTTCCAGGGTCAACGGAAACCTCTTAAGATGTTCGAACAGCCTTGGCAGGCATTTAACATAGGGTAAAATGCCTGCTAACAGGCTAGGCTACGTCAGTTTTGCTATCAAGTTCTTTATACAATGCTACATAAACGTGCCTCGAATTTATTTAAACCGTTTCTGTCGCGGGTCTGTCTTGTGTAGCCGGACTGTTTTGGCAGGTAACCATGGCTCCGGAACGTAAAGGGCTATTGAAGGCCACGGTGGATTTTAGTCACTACAATTCTGACAGTCCCTTCTTTCTTGCCCTGGTTGGGAGGACTCATTTGATGATTGGCCCTCTACGCGCGTGGAACACGACGTGCCGTGGACTTGACTTGGGCATAATCCATAGTCAGACGGCGAGTCCCTCGATTTTAACCCGGTTTGGAATTAGAGACACTGCTGTTATAAGCCTAAAACCGTTATGCCCCCATAGCCAGGGTCCTTTAGGAGGCAGCGAGCGAAACCACAGACAAAAACTACCTTATTTTAATAGTATCAATAACATGCTACAAAACAATATCGATCAAAGTTGCCAGTCTTATCGTAAGTCTAGCACAACATATTGTACACAACAAACCAATACCCGCCATATTGAGCCAATATGTAGTGGCCAACATTACCATAATGTCCAAGGAGATTTATTGTCCTCCCCAGACGCTGACCTTAGCAAAGTTTGTTCGTTATATCGAGGTAATATCTACTAATAAAAGTTATAAATATGATTTGTGGTAAGCCACGTCTTTATATATCTTTTATAGACTTGAATAATACATTTTTGCTAGAGATTTTCCTGGAAATGGGGGTTTATGTCGGCCAAATGCCGTCTAGTCCACTAGGGTGATTGATAATAGTTTTTACTTATTATCGATCATCTGTATATTATTATTGATCTAAGAGTCGGTATCTTCCAATGAACTACTAAATAATTCAACTGAAATATATTTTTTTAACTTTCCCACACTAGGATTTTTTTTTCTTTTGGGGGTTTATGTCGGCCAAAAGCGCCGTCTAGTCCACTAGGGTGATTGATATTAAATTATACTTTATTGTTAAAACTGTTAATAGTCTTTATTTATTATCGACTTATCTGTATATTGGTAATGATCTAAGAGTTGGTATCTTCCAATGAACTACTAAATAATTCAACTGAAATATATTTTTTTAAACTTTCCCCACACTAGGATTTTTTTCTTTATCAATGGGTGCGTAGAAACAGAAGCTCAATTACACAAATACCTAGACCAGGAATAACCCCACGGTCATACAAATATATGTATAATACGGGTGGTGATCGAACCGAGTTTATATTAGTAAATAAGTATAGGTAGAAAGAAGTATAGATTGTAAATTTTATTGGAAATACATTATAAAGAGTATTCTATTTATCCAGTGGCGTAGCTAGCTCCCGGGCCCTAGCTCTCGGCCTCACACCTGAAGGGGCCATTCGCCCATACAAAAAAAAAGAAAAGATCTTGACAACGGCAATCACCGTCAGTAAAGCAGTGCAAGTTACAATACCTAGCTTCTACAATGAAATTTAAATGACCTACAATTATTATTTATACTTCTAGTGACTGATGAGTAGGAACTCAAAGAAACAGTTTCGCAATACTGTTTAAGTCAAGCACGTTCCCCTGCTCGCGCGAGGCCCTATGTTGCGATGTTGCAAAGTAATCTTGTTCATTTTTTATTTGTTACTGTGAACTGCCATCTTTCAGTTCAGAAGAAGAATCCAAGACGCCTCGCAAAGCTGATGTCGCTGTCACATCACATTTGATATCCTGAAAAAAAAAATCCCCGCGCATACGTGTATGCCCAGGGCCTACACTTGGTCTCGCTACGCCACTGTATTTATCTATCAACCTCTTTCGTGGGTGGAAAGTAGGCAGGTCTTTAGGGAACTAGCTACTTAATTTGAACTGAATAAATATACATTTCACGGAACAAAATGTCAAAAGGGATTAAGTATTGACTTTCTCAATAACTGATAAACATAATTCCATTGAATAATATTCATAATTATTTAAAGTGTCTATTTATATCGAGTAACGAGTCCTTTCAGCTTCCATTATGCTAAAGTAAACACGCCTTTTCAATTTGTAGGTATGTACTAGAAATTAACGAGAATTCCTTTAATTATATTTCTTTTTTAGGGTACCGTAGCCAAAGAGTGAAACGGGACCCTAGTACGAAGCCTCTTCGTAAACTAGGCGACGCAAGTCTTTCAACCTTATGACTTTGGTATCCAGGTGACTATCGCAATTCAAATCCATAGAGATTCGTACACTGGTACGCGTCAATGGATAATACCAAAGTCATAAAGTATCGGAACTTGCTCCGCTTATTGTGCGAAGGAGCTAAAACTCCGCTGTCCGTTTGTTTGTCTGTCCGTCTGTCATCAAGCTGTATCTCATGAACCGTGATAGTTAGACAGTTGAAATTTTTACATATAATGTATTACTGTTGCCGCTATAACAACAATTTTAAAAACCAGGAATAAAAAAAGTGGTATTTAATACTTTAACTGTAAATCCTCTTTTTTTAAATCACCATCAAAAATGCTGAATTGGACACTAAATAATTAACCTATTTTCTCTAACAAAATCGAACTTCGGAGTGTGCCTGAAATCTTGCTAAAGCGAGTTTTAGATTTGGTGAACGTTTATCCATTTTGGTATACAAAAAGAATTATTGATGAGCATTTCATTTGTAGCCATAAAAAAATTCTTAAGTGGGCTCCCATAAACAGACGTATGTTTTTTTTCCGTTTTCATAGATAATGGACGGAACCGTATTGTGCGCGAATCCGACCCGCACTTGGCCAGTTTTTTAGTACAACAACTCAAACTTAATTAAAAAAGTACGTTGTTAAGAGAAAAAACTCGTTACCTAAATAAAAACGTTTTGAAGCAACAATTCTTAAGAGAAAATGCTTAATTACACAAACTAAAAATATTAATTAGTATGCTATGGTGTTACTTGAACAAGTCAGGTTAAGTTAATAAAATATAACTTTTGTTAGTACGTTCATAAATATTGAAACTTTGTGGAAACATGCCTCCTTTAACAAAACAAAGCTTTTCATACATTTCTGGGTGTAAGAAAGAGAAAATACGCGAATTGTTTGAAACTACAGTTACGTAGTTGGTTGCCGTGGATTTACTCAATTTCTTTAGGATTTTTCTATTACTACGAGAGAGGAATAGGAAGGCGAAAGAAGAGAAGGATGGATGGTCTAAGGATTGGATAATAATATAAAAGAAAAAAGAGTAAATGATAAAGAAAACTTGAAGAAGGAAACGTGATGCTTCGAAACGTTCAATAATATTTGAGAAAAATAATTACATACTAAGTAGGTATAGTAAAATAGTAGTAATAGTACCTATAATACCTGTGATAATACGAGTATAATTATTACCTACTTGAGAATTGTTAATTGTTCCTTGCATTGTCAATGTAATTAATATTATATTATGTTGCCGTGCCCTAACCGGGTTTCATGTTGATACTTTTACATTACTGTAAGACCTATGTACTACACATGAATGCAATCAAGAATTTGAGTTTGAGTTTGAAAAAAACTTTATGCATGACTAACAGACAATACCCATTAATCCGACAAATATTATTCCTATCAAAGCAAAAAAGAAAATTATAAAATTAATATAATTATTATTAGTCACGTGAAATCCACATTAAAGGCCCGTAAATTACTATTAGCATGAACAAACAGGCCAGTCTTTCTTGTCATGTATATTTTTTTGTAAATTAAAAAAAACATACTTATGTTAACTTATGTCGGAGGTTGAAAGATAAGATAAAAAATCAACAGCTAGGCTGGTATTTTAATTAAAAAAATCACCTTAATAATAAAAAAACATGTTTATTTGACGTCGTTTTAGGGTCAGATGAAGATAGCGGGATGAGATAAAGTTGTATTTTAACATAATTTTATTTTTGCAAAACATACGTAGATGAGTTGAACCGCTTTATGATGTAGTTAGAAAAGAGTGAAAGGCTTCGCCCAGCAGTGGGACACAATAACCTCCATCATCATCTGCGTAGCTTTTTCCCAACTATATTGGGGTCGACTACCAATCGAACCAGATTCAGCTGAATATCAGTATTTTACATGGAGAGACTGCCTATCGGACCTCCACAACCCAGTAACCGGGTAATACGATACCCCATGGAAAGACTCATGGGACACAATAACCTCGAATTAAACTGCCTATTATTTTCTTTGTTTAAATAAAGTGTTATTCTAGACAAAACAAAATATATGTTTGTATGTATAATGGTAACTTCACAAAATATACCTAATTTCACAGTTTTGAGTGCGTTCAAACCATGTGATGCGATTAAACATTCTTAATTGTGACTAAAATAAGCCTGACTTGTACCTACACGGCCCAAAAGCTCGAAACAAAATATCGTACTTATATTAACGCACTTTGACGTAACTCAAATAAATAATGTATTTGATCCTATAATTTAAAATCTAACGTCTAACTAAAATTATGTTTATATTCGTTTGCTGACAGTCTGTTGTGGTTTATTGTCAGATGAAGCGCTAATTAATTTTTGCTTGAGTGGCTTCTTTACACCTACGTTAAGGCGATCGTCTATCGTCTACTATCGCACGATCGGGGTTTTTTCAACGCGTGAGAGGGACAGTACGAGTTTTTCTAAATACCTATTTTTTTAAATGGCAGCAGCTATTCTATCCTCTTAATGTAAGCATTACAGAATGCCCGTGTATCAATGAGACAACTCTGAAACAAGAAACGCTCGCGTCGCATCTCCCAATGTTGTGAACAAGGTACCTACTAGACTGAAACAAAATTTCAAAAGCGAACACAGTGGTATTTTTTGCAAAAAATTTACCTATGTTACAAGTCTGACGGTATCCCGTCCTGCCCTGGCAGGACTCATTATCAGATATTACCACGTAAAAAAAAGTCTCTATTGTTATTTATGCAAAAATGCAAAAGGTTTCCTCAAGAATTAAGCAATATCCGTTTCTCTTCTGATCTCTAGACTGGATAGGCCTTTCCAAATTGCTTAATATCCGGCTTTCCAAATAGCCACACCTGCACTGCACCCATGCTAAATAAAAAATAAAAGGAGAGGTCCACCTACGCGAGTCTATTTGCAAATACCCATCATTATGATAGATTGTCAAATAAATTCCGAGAACCACCAAATTATACTTAAGGTCAAAAATCCAATATTGAACGAACGTACTCATATTTCTTTTCGTACAGAAATAGATTTAGATGATCAACATAATAAAGAAATAAAATATTAACGACCATTTATAATGGTCTTGTTTTATCTGTTTTATTTTAAACTTGCTGTTGCGCCGGCTTTTCCCGCTTTAAATCTATCTCGAAAATTATCCCACGAAAACATAAAATCGGGATAAAAACTATCCTATGTTTTAATCCAGGTTATAAACTATATGTGAACCAAATTTCTATCAAATCCGTTCAGTGGTTTTTGCGTGAAAGTGTAACAAACATTAATTCATCCAAGAAAAAATCACTTTATAATATTAGCAGGAAAATAGGTAGGATAGGATTAGTAGTATAAGACCTAAATCTAGTATTAAAGTATTAGTAACATCTCGAGATATTAATTTATAAACTACTAGCTGTTGCCAGCGGCTTCACCCGCTACAACTCGAAAATTATCCCACGGGAACATAAAATCGGGATAAAAACTATCCTATGTGTTAATCCAGGTTATAAACTATCTGTGTACCAAATTTCGTCCAAATCCGTTCAGTGGTTTTTGCGTGAAAGTGTAACAAACATTCATTCATCCAATAAAAAATCACTTTATAATATTAGCAGGAAATTAAGTAGGATAGGAATAGTAGGATAAGATAGACCTAAATCTAGTATAAAAGTTTAAGTAACGTCTTGAGATATTAATTTATTGTCTATTAAATGTAATGACAAGATTTGCTGAAACTATAAATTATAGTGCTGTGACACTTATGCTAATTGATCTTTGGCAGAAGCCAGAAAAAAAACACGTTTGTAAGTATAAACTTTAAACTGAGTGGGACGAGGCGACTTCACCCATACCACGCAGAAGCTTGAAAGATTTGTATAAATATAATTATACAAAAAAGTAGCGATATATAACAAGTGCCTATAGTATACAGATTATTTGATCACCAACACAAAGCATAGGTATCCAAAAAAATGTTTGGTACGGAAGTTCTCGAGAAAATTCGGACCGCTCCCTGCCTTCTTTGGTGGCGGGGTCGCGGGACAGTCTCATCAGATAACCGTGTCCCTGGAACGTAAAGAGCTATTGCAGGAACACTATGGATTTTAGTCAGTACGAGTCTGACAGTGGTTCCCGTCCCGCCCTGGGTGAGCGGACATTTTTTTTTAGCTTGGTAATATAGGGCGAGAGGGACTGTCAAACTTGTACTGACTAAAACTACGGTGTCCTTTATTAGCCCTTTACGTTCCGGGGTCACGGTAATGAGATAAGTCCCGCAACCCCCGGCAGCTTTGGCTACAGAGCCCCCCCGTCATCATGCTGACGCTCTTTGAGGCGCGCGTAGAACACAACGCGCCATCTTCCCGGGCATGGTCCATGGTCGGGCGGCGAGTTACCCATTCTCGCCGCCCGCATGCTCGCACTTACGATGGCCGGAAATCGTCTTGCGACGTCTGTCGCGTGAGGTCTACCACTGGGGCGGAATTATTTGGTGATTTTAACACGTAAAAAAAGAACTCTTCAGTATAGAGTTAAGTGATTTATCTGCCAGAAAGTGAGTTTTCTATGAAGCTGACTGTACCTATTTGAAAATCCAGTGTGGTTTAATTGTTGAATCGTTTAACGTCAGACGTAAAAGCAAGTAAGTGCCTAGAACGATGTCAATTTGATCGTCACTTGAGTGACCGCACCTTATTTGAAAGCGTAATCATTGAGTAGATTCACATCTCGACAACGTTCGAACGGGTTATTCCTTGAGTACACCGTTCACCGAGGCCCTAGAGACGACTACCGAATGCCTTCATTTCTTTTTTCAATTTTTTTTCAACAGTAATTTAGTACTGCTTTTCAAATAATACTCAAATAGCACCAGTATTCACTCTATTACTTTACAGCGTCTTTCCAGTATTTACAGCGTTTCTTGTATGAACATGAAACAGCGCCTCTTTTGTGCTAAGAAGGAACTAATTTTTTCCTTGAAAATGGTCAATTTGAAATTGTGAAAGTTCCAGTTTACGTCTTAAATACTGAAAACTCGTGCTAAGGGTAAGGGCTTTGATAACCGCGGGTTAATGTTTGAAAATAAAATACCTACAGCTCTATCAACCACGGGTATCAACGGTTTTTTATCCAAGCAAGCCAGTTACACACACAACGATTTCCAAAAAAAAAAAAATGGAGCTACAGTCCCCAGTTTCCAAGCATCGTCATCATCATGTCAGCCGATTGCCATCCACTAATTGGAATCCCCCAAAGAGCGTCACAAGATATAATAACTGGTGGCTGACTGGTGGTTCCAGTGTGGGAAAGAGACAAAGCTCTACAAGTCGTCTAGCGCCATCTCGTTCGCTCACTGGAATTACTTTCGCTTTTTTTAAGACTTCATGGTAGGCCACCTGGGCTTATACCACGAGTTCTTAACGTGGTCCAGTTTAGGCTGTGGGAAAGAGATGGTGCTAGACGACTTGTATAGCTCTGTCTCTTTCCCACAGCCTAAACTGTATCGCGTTAAGAGCCCGTGGTAAGGCTACTGTTCTTTTCTTTGTCTAACTTCTTAATAACTGTGAATGTATTGTAGTTGACATCTTCAACGTGTAGATCTCTATCTATACTAATATTATAAAGCTGAAGAGTTTTTTTGTTTGAACGCGCTAATCTCAGGAACTACTGGTCCGATTTGAAATATTCTTGCAGTGTTTAGATAGCTCATTTATCAAGGAAGGCTAGGCTATACGGGACCGGTAATAAAACGGGATATGCGCATACGAAGTCGCGGGCAACAGCTAGTTTAGAATAAATTATGTCAAGAAGAACTCCATGGAATGGACATGGACACTCTTTTTCAATCAGAAAACTATTACAAAACCTTTATAACATCCTTCATCTTGTTCCTCATTATAGGAGAAATGATTATAAAAATCAGTTAATGAGATTTTGAATTTATGCATGAAGAACACAAAAAAAAACATAATCAAAACTTTTCTCTTTGTTTGTAATTAGTTTTAACTGCGTATTAAAATACGCAAGAGAAGGGAAGAGCTATATAGCTTTGACACGCGGAGTCTTTTGCGTTTTTTTATTTATCATATCTGCCAGTGGAAGCAATTAGTTGGCAATCTTTCATAACAATCGGATGAACTATGTCAGCGTAAAATGTACGTATAGTATAATTATTATACAGTACAATTTCGTACGAAAACTTGGCACTGACCGCCCAAATTACGTACGTCGGACATAAATGTAAGCCATCATAATGCACCCTCATATTAATATAAGTACTTGAACAAGGTTATTTTGCGAGTAAAACCACAGTAAAACGGACAGGGTATAAAATATCCTCACGTGCGACGTCTTGGCTTGTTGTAACTAAAATCCAGGGCCGTATTTAGTGTAGAGGCCCCGGGCACTAACGAGGCTAATGTTGGAAATAAAAGTGAACAATGTAAAACAAATTCACTAAGTTACCACCCCGGATTCCTTAGGTTTTCTTTAAATCACAAGGCATAGTCGGAATTGATAAAGGGTTTGCCATTCGGCAGAAATAATTTTTTTTGGAAATTTTGTCTATAGAAAGATAAAATATAGATTGAAAGTATGTCCAAGAATTTCGTTGTTATGATCATCATCTTACCTTGTCGATTGAAAACTAATTTAAACATATATGTCAGCGTTTTTGGTAATTCTACGAAGGGGTTTATGGGGGGTGATTTTGGTAAAAGTTATGTAAGTAGTTACTTATACAATCAGATACTTGATACTTGAATCACTTCTTTTATGCTTAAGTAGTCGAACTATGGGATAAAATAGTAGCCCTATTATGATGTTAGCAGGAAGTAAGAGCCCCTTAATATCTCAGGGCCCTGGGCATGTGTACAGAGTGCCCTTTGTCAAAGCTGGCCCTGCCCATAATATCCGATTTCCACGTGTGTTAACCCTATGTTGTCGTGTGTCCTTCCGTGCTTGTACGAGGCTATTAGGAGATGTATGACTGTATCAAGTTACTGTACCAGCAGTGCATATGCTGCAGCTTCCTTTATTGTAGAAGCCATAAATGGATAAATTATTTATTATATTGTTATCTCTCCTTGTTGGGAAATTTACAGACAGTTCGGGATGAAAAATGGCCCAGTCAACATGAATTGAAATGAACTTTAAGTATTTTCACGTACGCACAAATGTAAGAAGGTAATGATTTTGATTTTGGTCGAATTCGAAAATGAATTCAGTATAAAAGTTGTTCACAATGACAAGACAGCCAACCTCTTTTTAAGTAAATTAAAATAGTCCATCTCAATTTCTTGAAAAGAAAAATATACGTAATTGTGTATTCAATACACCTAGGGTAAAACACCCAACTATTGACCCCTTAAGCGGTTTTCCTTGCTTCTTTCGGAAAATAAACTAATGTATGAGTTGCAAGTGGAATGAATGTTTTTGGAAGATAAAATAAACATTGGAGAATGTAACTAAAACATTATTTCCAGTCATACAAAGGTAAAAAGTGTTTTTTTTTTCTCGAGTTTAGCAAGAACAGGCCATTTGACCAGTTATTAACATGCTTGTACCAAATTTTCATCATGCAAATGACCAATTTTTGACCTACTGTAGTATAAGAATAAACACAAATAATTTTTATTATGAATGTGATACGAGGTTTTATTTGACAAAAAAACAAACAAAGCTAGTCTTATAGCCCTTCTCATTTTCTTTTTTCACACTATTTAGGTCTTCAGTCTTCAAACGCCGTTAATAATATTCTTGCACTTAATTTTGAAATTTTGTAGTTTTTATCACTTTTTGTTGTAGTTTTTATCACTTTTTGTCCAATTTTTCTTCTTTATTAGTAATTATTAATTTCACTGTTCTGTTTTATGCAGCAGATATAAAAATACTCGCCGGCAAAATATAAATTGAAAGAACACGGCTTTAGTTCTACAAAGTGAGTTTCAAAACCTTTGAATTAATATTTTCCTAATTACATAAGACGGTTTTAACTTTTTAAACTTATGTAAAAGACCTCACAAATGAAGAGAACAAAGATACAAATAAAAAACTAGCTCACACTTTGCCTAAACATGCAGGTTAGGGTATATTTTGTCATTTTATGCATTAAACCAACCTGTGGCTGAGGCATTGCTCGTGTTATATTCTGCAATTGTCCCACGGGACCATATACCGACATGAAAAGTATCCTGCGTCCAGGTACACCCACTTAACCAGGTTTTAAAATAATCTGCTTGCCAAATTGTGTCAAAATCCATTCAGCCGTTCACTTTTCCTATAATATTAGTAAGTCTAAAAGTCTAAAATATTCAGGAGGATCCAGAATGTGACAGTAGACCGAAAATTTAAGTACCTCACTCAAATTATGCTAGGTAGTCAGGTTACTACGTAAGGTATTTTTTATGTTTGTGATTATGCAGATACACACCTTTAGGGGTGCCAACGCCCATGGGCTTAATACAGATGCATTAAAGTTAAGCTACCTCACCATTAAAAATGAACCATACGTACACACCGTGGTGTCAGTAACTGGTATTCTCGTACATTTGATAAATTACCAGCTATTGACATGTCATGTTAATAAAATGGTTATTCAAACATTTGAGTGTACCAGATATTGACCTCATCATTTTAACAAGTTAACGCTCATTAAAACTTGAAAATCATGTGGAAAAGCATTGTGTCTGTCTTATATAACCAAAAAATACCAAACTCAAAGGAATCTATCGTGTAAAACTGAAATAAAATGACATTGAAACAGGGACTGAATTACCCAAAAATAAAGGTACCTTAAAATTTCGGTATGACGTCATACCGTTAAATAAAGATAACCGATATATAACGGTACCGTTATTTTTTAAAGTAGCCGAATTTTAAGGTACAATATTTATACCGGTATATTTCGGTAGCGGTACCATAACCTTTATAATAATATCGGTATCGTTACCTTAACCTTTATAAATAAGGGTTTTCTTTGATATACCGCCTCACCACTCTATCTGTCTCTGTCGTTCGCGATTGTTGAATCACTCAATGTACTTACGCGGGCTATCTGCCTCACGGCGCGGGGCGCGGGCGGGGCGGCGGCGGCGGCAGGCGCGTACTTTGTAGGTACATACATACGCATTTACTTTTGATTTACTTAGGATCGATCTAACGTATGTCCTTTGCTATAGTTTTTTATAATATTGTTTTACGGTTACCGTCTACTATCATTTCTTAATTCGAAAATTGTTTAAACTTGCTCGTTTCGTGTTTTGTATTTATTGGTAGTTACGTGATTACTTCTATGCGTCTGAAATAAGAATGGAAAAGTCAATGAGCTGCCTATTTTTTGTTCTGCTTTGTACAAATGAACTCCCAGTTGAGTAATATTTTATCGTCTATCTTTCTTAGTGCTCAAACACGTTGACTCGCGGACTCGCGAGCGCAATGATGGGCGCGGTCACGAATTATCAGACATAATTATGGCGTAATATCCAAGTGTTCGAAATGCACGGTAACGGGCAAGCTAACGTCTGACGTGCGCGGCGCGCTAGCGGCAGATCAAAGGCGTGAGGTGTTTGTGTGTGTCTCTTTAGGATGCTCCCACATCTAACGACGCGGCATCAGCTTTTTCCGTCGCCCTTTCTCTTTCTGTCGCTTAGAACTGCCATTTGCTAGACCGAGACACTACTGCCATTCGCACCAGCTCGGCTCGGACGACGCGACGCGACTTCGGCCGACGGCGGAACGAGTCGTTTGTAGATTAGCTGATCGCATCCGTACGGCTGCGTGCGGCGTCGAACTGCTCCCGAACCGCGCCGAAGACGGTCGAACGCATGGGCTCATCTCCGACGGTAGCTGATCGCATCCGTACGGCTGCGTACGGCGTCGAACTGCTTCCGAACAGCGACGAAGATGGCCGAACGCATGTACCTACATCTCCGACGGCAGCCGAACGGCGCCGGAGATGGCCGAGTACCGACGATGGTGGCATAGCACAGTGTTCTACGAAGACCATTTTTCGGACATAGCTTTTTTAATATGAAAATCTGATAGTTTAAGTTATTTAAATGAATTACTTTGTATCCCCATTGTACTAGCATGTCTAGTTTTTGAGATGATTTTTTTGAAAATCGACAGTTTTCAATAAGCCATTTAGAAAAAAAATTTTTTTGAAACTAAATAATTATGATACGCAAAATTATTATGACCTTAGAAAAATCGACGGAGTTTTAAATGCTGCATATTTTAGTACTCAGTAGATTCAGACTTATACGAGGTTTTTAGTCTTTATTTTTTTCTTTGATGTTCCGTCGTATTTGTGAAACTGAAATTATGCCCTTCATTTTCATTGCGCACCAAAAAAATACCACATCATTGCGTGGAATCAATGTCCGAAAAATGGTCTTCATAAAACACTTACTTTACTACACACTTACTTACTTACTTTGTGGGCACAGGCGCGGCGCCGAACAGATGCGAACAGCCGTCGCGACGGCCGTTCGGAGCAATCGACTTCCGATAGCATGCGAAAATCCATCGCGGCAGCTGATCGGCGGTAAGCCGAGTAGTGTGGTGATACGCACTCGGCTTAAGCCGGTTTCACGTCGATAAGTTTGGGAGCAAGCACCCTTAGCCGCCAGGCATTTGTGCGAGCGACAAGTTCATACAGATTAAACTTTCCTACAGCTTGGCCAGACCGGATTGAAACGGTACTAATTTTTTATTTCTGACAGCGTTTTAAAATCTTTGATATTTAATGTAAACAAAGACCGCAGGTTTATTAGATTTATTATTGTGCCATAAAACTAACGTAATAAGTGAAAAAAAAAATCATTCAAAGTGCTGGTAGCGCGAAGACAGTGGCGACTTCCGGTTTTCTACATTTTTATGTCAAGCTGTACCTGACGTCGAGTCGAGAGTAAATCGCGCACTCCCCGCTTGTTTGACTTGAACACACAGATATCTCACGTGTTTGATATTGTCGCGCGCGTCAGCGTCAGCTACTTAGACCCTAAGTAGCTTGCCCGCTGCTTAGACCGCATGTGCGTTTTGCAAGTGACCACTTAAGGTGCGTACAGACTATATAACATAACATGTTATATAACATGTTACAGATGATGTGGACACAGAATGTTATTTAACAATGTGGATAGCACTGAAGAACGACAAACGACAATTGTTTTAAGTAAAACATTGTTACACATTGCAACATAAAACAATACCGTACACATTGTACAGTATTGTTTAATGTCGCAATGTTATATAACAATGTTAGATGGTGTGGACGTGTTATATAACAATGTTAGGGGAAACAGGGGACACTTGATCCCGAGCGGTGGCTGCCGTTGCCAGGACTGGGGGGTGCCCTACCGTCAGGTGAGGGTGGGCGCCCTCCGTCCGGGCTTCGCGGGGTTGCAGACCGTCACGGTTAGCTGCCCAGTGTCGGCAGCCAAAAAGCTGCAGGAGGGCCGAAGGCTCCTGTTTCGTTGGGTGTCTTCCCAGGTGAAGATCCTGAAGCCCAGACCCTTGACGTGCTTCCGCTGCCAAGTGGGCAACCACGCGGCATGCAATCTCGGAGGTAGACCGCAGCGACAGGTGCTTTCGCTGCGGCCAGTCCGGTCACAAGGCCGGCTAGTGCTCTGCCCCGCCTCACTGCTTCGCATGTGAGACGGCTGGCAAGCCGGCCGATCACCGTGCTATGGGCAGGTCCTGCGCCCTACCAACCAAGGCCACGGGCTGAGGTAGGCCCTCTGCCGCCGCCGTCACAGCCACTCCCGCCGCCGCCGCCGCCGCCGCTCCCACTGCCGCCGCCGACGCCGCCGCCGTGGCCGTGCCCCCGCGAGGGGCCCTGTAGGAGGCTGGAATGGATTCCAAATAATGGCCCCATTGCGCTTCCACCAGGCGAACATCAACCACTGCTCAGGATCTCTTGCTCCAGAGCATGGCGCAGTGGTTGATCAACGTCGCCGTGGTCACCGAGCCATACTTTGTCGTGCCCAGAAATGACTGGGTGACGAACTTGGACGGCTCGATGACTCATCTCGTCGGCCGCCGCCGTTACCCCGCCCCTCGATCGCGTCAAGAGAGGGCGCGGGATCGTCGCAGCACGGATCGGGGAGATCGCCGTGATAGGCGTATATTTCTCCCCGAGCGCGTATATTTCGCCCAATTCCAGGACCTCAGGTTCCTATCGGAGCTGGGAGACGTCGTCGTCGCCTTCGGTTCTCTCCCCGCGCTCATCCTAGGGGACTTCAACGCCAAGAGTGTAGCTTGGGATTCCCGGTTTACGGTCGTTATGCGGGGTAGAAAGCTGGAGCACTGGGCCCTGGCGCAGGGCCTAGTAATCGAGAACCGGGGTTCTGTCCCCATGTGGTGCGAGTCGGTGGTGGACGTTACGTTCGCCACCTCAGACCTGTCGCCGCGCGTCTCCGGATGGCGCGTTGTGGTAGAGGTGGAGACCTATTCCGATCACCGGTATATCCGGTTTGACGTCTCCGCCCAGACCTCAGACGCGCCGGTCCCAAGTGGACGGAACCCAAGTGGTCCGCGATGGGCGCTGAAACAGTTGGACCGAAAGCTATTCCTGGAAGCCTCGATCGTGCAGGCCTGGGTGTCACCACCGGACAGGCCTGCCGACGTTAACGACGAGGCCGAGTGGTTCCAGGACGCCTTGTCGGAAATCTGCGACGTGGCCATGCCCCGGGTCCGGCAAGGCCTGTCCGGTATCGCATGTCGTCGTCGTCATGGCAAGGACTGAACTGGTGGTCGAGCGTGCTGGCAGCGCTGCGCGAGGCCTGCGTTGCCGCGCGATGCTGGTACACCAGGTTCCGCAGGCGCCGCACCCGACCTCCGGATGCGGCGACTGTAGAGGCGGAGCTGCGTGAGGGCTACAGGGCAGCGAAGACCGTCCTCCGCGACGAGATCTGGCGGGCAAAGGAATTGACCCGCAAGGAGATGCGAAGTCCCTGGACAGGGACCCATGGGTCCGACCCTACAATGGGCGAGAGCGAAGCTCCGCCCCTGGGCTCCCTCGTTGACGCAGTCTCCGGCCTCAGTTCCTGGAGGAAGTGGTGAGCGCCTTGTTCCCATCGCGAGGGGAGCATACTCCCCCCACCCATGGCTCCGCCACCGACGGAACCTGACGGTGAAGCTGACGCAAACGCGGACTACAGCGACGTCGACGTCTACGACGCTACAGAGGTGACCGAGGTGGAGCTGAGAGTGGCGGTACAACGGTTAAAGGCCAAAAATACCGCCCTAGGACCCGACGGCCTGCCAGGAAAATCCTGGGCTTCGACTGGGGGATATTTTTGGCCTCTCTTCTCCTACTCTTCAGCGCGTGCCTGGAGAGGGGCCAGTTCCCGCTTCACTGGAAGATGGGGAAGCTGGTCCTGATCCAGAAGCCCGGGCGCCCTGCGGACTATCCGTCCGCATTCCTGCCCATCGTGTTGCTCGACGAGGTGGGCAAGCTCTTTGAGAGAGTCATTGCAGACCGCCTCGTCGGGCACCTGAATCGGGTGGGTCCGGACCTTGCGGAGAGCCAGTTTGGCTTCCGCAGGGGGCGCTCGACGGTGGATGCCATCATGCGCTTGAGAGCCCTCACAACGGGGGATGCAGTGGCCCGGGGCAGGGTCGTCTTGGCGGTGTCTTTGGAGATCACCAACGCCTTTAACACCCTGCCCTGGAGTTGCATCATGGAGGCACTCCGGTATCACCGGGTGCCGACCTACCTCCGTCGCATAGTCGAGGTCTATCTGACGGACAGAGCCGTCATCTACCCCGGTTACCGGGGAGAATGCAACCGGCGAGAGATGTCGTGCGGTGTTACACAGGGTTCGGTCCTGGGGCCGCACTTGTGGAACATCGATTACGACTATGTGCTACCTCGGCTACCTCCCTGACAGCGTCGGCGTAATATGTTACGCCGATGACACGCTGTCCAGTAGTGTGTCACGCAGTGTTAGACGCCCGCGGCGTCGGACGTCGGCAGACGTTCACCGGCCACGTAGCGTGATAAAATCATCAAATAAGTCCTCCCACCCCGGGTTGGGCGGGAGGGACTGTCAGACTTCTACTGACTAAAATCCACGGTGTCCTTCAATAGCCCTTTCTGTTCCGGGGTCACGGTAAGGAAATAATCCCGCGACCACCTATACAGGGTGAATTTTTCAACTGGGCGTGGATGACTATCTCGGAAACTATGAAGAATATCGAAAAATGTTGAAAGGAGTCTCGAAGCCGATTTTGACGAAACCTAAACTGCATTATTAGATTTTCAAAAAATCGAGATCCTGGCCAGGAATCGAACCCGCTGATTTGGAAAAAATATCACACCCTGTATTATTACACCATTTGATAGTGTTGCTAACAAGGATCAAATTCTATATTCCTGTATAATGACTAGTTTAAAATTGATGATTATCCAAAATAAGTTTACTAAATATAATGACTAGTTTAAAATTGATGATTATCCAAAATAAGTTTACTAAACAAACTATTTAATCCAAATAAAAACTTTCGAAAAATATTTTCTTACAACACGAAACACAAAATCATCCGCCATCTGCTCAACTACCAACACGGATACCAATTTAAGAAAGTTAGGACGTACCATAGACTTCAAATGTGGCCTTTCTTAATTTAAATTGTTTTCACAGAAGCTCTGTAAATCAAGTGTATCTAGTCTGCCGTAAGGATCAAGTGTCCTCAGTTTCCCCTACGAGTATATAACATTACGCACCTGAAAGAATCTATGTACAAAATTTCAAGACATTATCATGAAAAATCATAAAGTCGTAAGCTTGTTATATGTATAAGTTAGTACCTGGTTGTCCGTTCAAAAACATGCTCACTTCGCGGCTGGGCGCACAATCCGTGCCTCCTGTGTCGTATACTCATTGATAATAGTTTGGCAATAGGTAATTAACCGGTTAAAAAGTGACACAATTTAAAAAAATGGAACAAAATAAAACATTGTGTAAAAATTATTGGAATCGATTCAGTTTGGTTATTCTGAACAAACTACATAATATACCTATTCAGGTTTTGCATAAACTAAACATATTGTTGTAGGTACCTATACCAGGCCTGTCTCACTCCGTGGTGTAGGTATAAAACTGCGGGGCCACTTCGACGTGGCTGTCGCGCGCCGGCCGTTCAGTACGCGCTCCGTATCTTATTTATTTTAGTTACTTGTGATTACGTACAAGTAAAAATGAAGATAATAAAAAATGAAGAAAAGCAAAATATTGCATATAAGTAGCTTTTGGTTGTTCAAATAATAACAGTGATAGGAGCCTCACATTTTTGTGTTAAGTAAAATTAATACGATCAGTATTATGTATGCTTTTATTTCATATTTTTTACGCCAATCAGCCCGCTGAAATATGCACGAAAGAAGCAATAATGTATTAAATAATGAAACATAAAAAAGTAAGATTGTCTGTTTACACAGTACATGAATTTGAAAAAATAACCTTTGTTCTGAGACTATCAGAATATCAAAACAGTGTTTCTAAAATAATCGGTCAAAGTCGATGATTTTTTTCATTTTTTGGAAATGGTAAGCCAAAATCTGTTCAGTTTGGAAGGGTTGAGTTGACAAATTAACTGAACATTACAATAGAATTGACAATTATTATAAAACTTTACCTACATCCTACATTTTTAAACATTATTATTTTTTGTTTTTCTATGATGAAAAGTTTAAAATAGAACAATAATAGGTAGAAAAGATAATATTGGTATATATCATTTCTAACGTAAGGTGCCGTAAGTACTATTAACATTTTGTGCTACCTATCGATAATATAGTATGTAGTAATCGATGACGAAAACAAAACGATATAGGCTGATGATAAAAACAAAATTCCTTTAGGAACATATTATATTAATAATGTAATTTAACAAATGCATAAAGTACACCTACCTACTTGACTGTGCCTCCTAAACTCGCAAGTCACAACCCTAATGAGCGCAGCAAGCGTTGACCTTGATGTGATGTCAGCGTCAGATAAATTAAAATAAACTCTCGCGCGTAACCATTAAGTACATTTTTGCTTGCGCACGGGAAGTTTAGGTTACTATAAAAGTAGGTGAGCGATGCGGGTGCAAATAAAAATGGACTCTATATTCTCGTGCATACATTTTACATTTGTTTGTTTTTTTTTGGGAGTAAAGTTTCTGTACCTTTAGGTACTATTATATGTATATTCTGTGCCTATAGGTACATAAAACGAACACCAAACAATTTCTGAGCTTTGTGTAGGTACCTACCTGATAATTTAACAAAATATAATATTGGTAAATCACAACAGTAAATGTGTTACTAAGAAGGTAATACCTACCTGCAGGTACACACGTTCAACCGCACAACGTTAGGTACCTAGTTACTTACTTAGTCACAAGTATTATCATAATATCAATATACTCGTACCAGTTGCCTGTAGTACATACCTACTCCATTTTCTACACAGCCTACATAAATGTTTAACCATAGTCCATAATAATTTGACAATAGGTAGGTAAACCAAGTAAGCCGGTATGTACCTACTTACTTTTATAACAGCTGAACATCCAACCACTAAGCAAGTAGAGGCATTATTTTCCTTCGAAAATGAAAAAAATGCGTAAACTGCGTTTCTACGCTTTCTTCCCATTTTGTTTATTTATAATAAGTACTTATTACGTTGACGAACTATCAACACTTACCCGGCACACAGTCGATAGCAAAACAAATACAGGGAAAGAGAAAAAATAATTTGCATACAGTGTTCAAACACATGTACTAATGCGTTACACACCACCGTCGCGCGAAGTCCTGCCCCGCGCTATCTCGCTCGCACGCATGTATTAAAATAAGAATTGCACAGCAAGCAAACACAACGTCAAGTTTCAACGCGTTAGATACCCCCGCCTGCCCCCGCCCTTGTACCCGCGCCGTGCTTCCTCGCATGTTTTTCGGTACCGAAATCGTATAAAGGTTAAATAACAATTTATCCTAACCTATATTTATATGGGTACCGGTATAGCTCAACCTCTATTTTGAATCGGTACCGTTATATTTTTGAGGTATCTTAACCTTTAACCGTAACCGCTTTCAGTCCCTGCATTGAAAACAACCGTCAGCTTAGCAAATTGTTAAATTTCTTGATGATTTTAGGAAGGTATTTTGTTATCATAGGTTTACGGACGCATTATTGCTTTATTTAAATTTTCTGTGACGCCAATTATATTACAAGATAAATTATATTTCATTTTCTGTATTCTTTATGCAGCACTGCAAGAAGATTTATTATTATTTTTGATAAAAACTGTTATGCGGTCAATAGTTGGTGGGAGGTCAGCAGTTGGGTACTTTACCCTACTTAATACAAAAAATAAACAGTAGACCATGAGCTATTCAATTGAAAAAGCGTGCACGATAAAAACACATAAACTTATTCAACTTTATAGTTTTATATAAAGCGACTGATGTCTCACTTTTCCTTCAAGAAAATAAATAATCTCTTACGCGACATAAAATCCCTCAGGAACGAATAGGAAGGCATATTTTGTAGCTGGAAACCGGAAAAAAGACGAGGCAACTCCATCGTTTACACTTTCCAAGCCTTAATGGATTATTAGGAAAATTACTTGCAACAGGAAACTAGTACTTTAACGACAACATTTTCTTGTAAAACAGGGTTGTGATGACAATGTTTTCTTCATAAAAATTGGTAAAGTTAATACGGAGAATGTTCGCATTAAAGTATTAATAAAACAAGCAATAAGTACATTTACCTAGCTTTTTTCCGACAGATTTCGGAGTCGGGTCGTAGCCACGTATTACTTATACTCAATGGGGGGCAGACAAAGAAAATGCTAGATTATATAGTTTTGATCGTTGTTTTTTAACATACATTTCAGTTTCACTTGTGGCGTGTGCCAATAAACGTTTTTTCTTTCTTTCTTTCTATATGAGCAAGAATTTCAAGGTAAAGTAATTAAAAAATACATAAAAATCAGAAGTCGCAAACTATGCTCGTAATAATTACAGTTTACCAGCAAATGATCGGTCTTCTGTTCCCGAACGCATACATTCCGAAGTTAGAGTGAACAGGCTTCTTCTGGCTAAACACACTACATCATAGACTTTGTCTCTATCACCTCTGATCTATTCAAGAGTAAAACTATCTAAAAAAAACTTTTGGCTGTTAAGCATTTAGCAACAAGCTTATTCAAGCTACACAAAATGGCTACCCCCAAGTATGCATACAAAATGGCTGCCACGAAGTACGCATATACATTTTGTGCTTGCAATGATATTTCATAACTGCATAATACAAGGGAAGATTCGCCAGAAACGAGTGGAAATTCGGTCATCAGAATTTCATTATGAAAAGATTAGGTTTCCGTCGCTCTTTGTGTACAGAACCTTGGGTTTGACACGTGTTCTGAGGATCGCCTTTCAAGGGAACACGGTCTATGTTTGATTGTGTATCGTTTTAAGTACTTTCACTAATGGCGATCAATATCTTCGTATTTATTTCCTGTCATCTATTTTTAAAATTAGACAACGTTTCCTGAAGGACAAAAAATATACTTTGGGAATGTAGTATTAGGTTGAAAGATGTCCGATGTATAATTGCAGACTAGAAACTATCTCTGTACCAAACAATCAAATTAGTTCAGAAGTTATTGTGTGAGAGAGCAACAAACAACCATCCATCCATAAAATGCTACGGAGAGTATTTAGCAGTTGTTTAATTGGTTTTTTGAGGAACTCATCTAAAAAAAGGTTCTGCTCAAATGTTCCCACATAATGAGTCTCTCCACATCCCTCGTAGAACTGACAACCGATGGAGAAGAAAAGTTTTCGTGTGGCGACCATGAACCGGAAGACGCAGCGTATGCAGGCCTCCCACTAGGTGGACCGACGACATCGTTAGTCGGGGGCAACCGATGGATGCAAGTGGCGAATTGTCGTTCGGCATGGCGGTCTAAGGGGGAGACCTACTATGTTCAGCAGTGAACGTCTTCCGGTTGATGATGATAATGATGAATGGGTCTCGACTGGACTGTGGCTACTTGTTTATTCATCGTTAAGTGAATTTATGCACATTTTATCCAATCTAGTTGTTATTGTTAATATCCATACCCACATTACCCACCCATAAACCGACCTTGTGGAGTGAAGCTTAACCTTGAAGATCGACCTACAGAATTCCATTCATAAAGGCCATGACTTTGAAGACATCTTAGAACCTTCCCCGACCTCCAAAGCCGCTCTACAAACAAACTATTGATACTCTAACTTCAAGACAAAATTAAACATACCGCCAACTTCTAAGGGCCGGCAATACTATTGAGTAAGTCCGTCGGTGAAACACAAAGCTATTCCGTTTACTGTTTACGAGCTTCCGACCATAATGCCGTACCAAAATGACCACTAAACCGTTAACTTTAAACATTAATATTGCGTGTTTTCTAGGGAAAACTATTTGTTTGTTGTAAGTTTGTTGATTTGTGACTGTACTGCTTGTTTTCTTTATATCCTGTTTAGTTTTTAGTGTAAAGATTTATTGTGAACTTTGGAAGCGTTTGTACGCTCTGTGCGCCGCAATCACAGAGCCTTGTATTGACTTCATTATTTGGGAACATAATGATCTGCCAATTCAAAATTTAAAAAAAAACTTTAAGCCTGCTCTATACTACTCGAAAAGTAGTAGTCTACGCGAAGTTGGTCGAAGTTGACCGAATACGTTAGTATTCGGTCAACTTCGACCGTAGAAGGGCACTTCGCTTCGCTTCGTGAAACTTCGGCTCGCTTCGGTCGACTTCCATTTGTTATCGGTTTTTGCGATATCGATAGAGTCAAAGGGCCCAATGAGCTCCTCGCGAAGTTGCACGAGTGTGTTGTCACATACTACGAGACTTCGATCAACTTCGACGAGTACTTCGTCGAGGCAACTTCGCGAGAGGTGTAGAGCAGACTTAAAATGTTGTGGTGCTTATTAAACTGGACAAGTACGTCATGTCAGTCCGCGGATGGTCCCTTCACCTACTTCGCACGTAGAGAGGTTTTTGATATAATCAATGTCCACCCACTTAATAACAGCGGCGCGTTGCTCAAATAAACAGGGGGATTTTAATTTATTTATTTATTTAAACACAATTAAAACTATCATCACAGGCTTAACCTAATACAATAGTGTAGTTATAGTTATGAGTATAGGTACAGCTTGGCCAGAACGGATTGAAACGGAACTAATCTTTTTGTTTCTGACAACGTTTTAAAATCTTTGATATTTGATATAAACAAAGACCGCAGGTTTGTTAGATTTATTATTGTGCCATAAAGCTAACGTAATAAGTGAAAAAAAAAACATTCAAAGTGCTGGTAGCGAGAAGACAGTGGCGACTTCCGGTTTTCTACAGTTTTTAGCCTAGGTGTATATTATTATTCTAAACATGAAGCTACAATACAAAATACGGCCAAAAATGAGTCAGTAAGAGTCCGACTATTCCTTTTTGCCCCACCCAAGGCGGGAGGACTCATTTGATGATTGTACAAGGCAAAAAATAAAAACTTCATCGTGAATGGACGAATTATTACGTGAATCATAATATTATCCTAATAACAATATTCTGCTAAAGTTACCGTTTTAGGAAACCTGCTGGTCTAAGCTTTATGTGGGCGTATTAAACACGAGACTAAACTTCTACGGGAAGGTAGATATTCGTCTTATTTTTTTACTCTGACGGTAACTTATTAGAGATGTCGAAAACTAAAATTAAATATATATTTGTCGGAGAATGAACACAGAAGCACAATATTTTAGAATAACGCCATCTATTATCATGCTGCGCTATCAAAACAAACACAATTTTGGGATCTTTATTCATTATTGTTAATTTAGAATAACGCCATCTATTATCGCTGACCTGGAATCAAAACATAAACGCGATTTAGAATCTCTATTGATTATTGTGAATTTAGAATAACGCCATCTATCTCTCATTGGAGTAACTATTAAGTTAGAATTGACAGATTGTTTAGGAACGTCAAATTTGTCTTAATTTGGAGATGGTTAGCATGGGGAGCAACGGAAACACCGAACGAATAGTCGAGTCAAATGTCGGTGCGGAAGTTAAATCAGCTATTCGACGTTGACAGGTAGTGACGTTGACAGATGTTGGCTAACCTGTGTGGGGTAGGCCACATGAGCGGACAGTTTAGTGAAGTGAACACTTTGAATCGGTCCGGCAAGCTGGGTAGACATCCTTGGTTGCTCCGCCATGTTAAACTTCTCGCGTTCCTAAGTTTTTAATCGAGCGATATCTCGGACATCTTGACTTGACTATTTTGTATTCAGTGTGTGTTAGCAAGTAATTAAAAGTGTTAACGAAGATTTTCTGAATGTTATTTCCGATATCCCAACCCCTCTGATAACGAACTATCCGTTATCAGAAGTGGGATGGACCACGACGACCCACGTGTTGGAAATAAAAACGCTAACGACGAAAAATGGATGCGTTTGTTGGAACAACGGAACCGCAATTTTCTGATACTGATTCAAGCCGTGAAAATACCTACCACGTGGTCACATGGCCTTCGTTTACCGGATTTCAATGCTGAGAAACAAAATGTGGATGCACGTGCTTGGGTGACGACTACAGTGATGTGCTTTCGGAACAAGATCAAAATGGCGGGTGCCCCGCTTATGGTCGCTGTAAGCCGCGCCTTGAAGGGAGGAGATTCTACCTGGCTGCCTACCGTGTCGTTTCCTGGGATAAAGTGGACTGATTTCAAGCGACTTTTTATTGCAAGACACGTGGCTAGCTACAACAAGAGCTGCAGCGAAGTGAATAGTGTTGTGAAGCCTCTGAAGTGTTTTGCCTGCCGCAAGCCGGGGCATTAATTAATTAAGCTTACCTAATAAATAGTACAACCTGTCAGCATCTGTCAAAGAGCCATTGTCGTGCACTGTTGATTTGAAACTTGCATAAAATAATGGCCAGTTCCGTATATCGCCATCGAATGACACGAGTTCGATTGTTCTGTTCTTCAAGAAAATAATATTGATTCTCTCCTCAAGCGATTCTGGGAGCTTGAAGAGATATCCGCACCGCCCTCGCTGAGCCGCAAGGATCTCGAGTGTGAAGAACATTTCCGCGCTACCACTGTTCGTGACGACAGTGGCAGATATACTGTGGCGTTGCCATTCTGTGGCGACCCTTATTCGCTAGGCGACTCGTACGCTGCTGCGCTTAGACGGTTTTATTGTTTAGAACGCAAACTTGATGCATCGCTTAAATTGCGCGGCGCCTACAATGACGTCATGCGTGATTACATAAATAAGGGTTTTTTGAGTCCGTTTGTTAACAGCGAGAGCAATTCTCTTCCTTCGTATTATATCCCGCATCACGGTGTAGTTCGCGAAGATAAGGCTACCACTAAACTTCGTGTGGTTTTAGACGCTAGTTGTCGAACTACATCGGGTCAATCGATCAATGATATATTGCATGCCGGCCCGAATCTACAGGGTGATTTATTTAACATTATAATTAATTTTCGTCTTTTTCAAATTGCTCTCTCGGCTGATTGCCGCCAAATGTTTCTCAACATCGGTGTTCGAGAATCTGACCGTAGATTTCAACGAATCTTTTATCGTTTTGACAATAATGAACCTATAGCCGTGTATCAGTTTAATCGTGTTTGTTTTGGCATGAAGTCCAGTCCATATCACGCGTTACGAGTTGTCCGCCAGTTGATCGCTGATGAAGGCGACAACTTCCCCGCTGCCGCAGCTGCTGCTTCTTCCGCCTTATATATGGATGATATCGCCTGCAGCGTCACATCCGCTCCGCAAGCAATTTCGCTTTGTGAAGAGCTTATTCAGCTTTTCAAGCGAGGCCAATTTGATCTTGTCAAATGGACAAGCAATTCTAAAGAGGTTCTCTCGCATATACCTGATTCTCACAAGGCTTCTCCAGACATTGAGTTTGAGAAGTCAATACCGCATAAGGTTCTTGGCTTACGCTGGGACAAATCAAGTGATAGTTTTCGGTTTGACGTCGTACCGCCAGACGACAAGTGCACCAAACGCACTATGCTGTCCACAGTAGCTCGACTATGGGATATTATGGGTTTTGTGGCTCCCACAATTTTGTACGCCAAGCTCTTGATCAAAGAGCTTTGGTTATCAAAGTGTGAGTGGGACGACGCACCTCCCGACCATATTGTCGCCGCGTGGAAACAATTTTGCATTGAACTTTCCACACTCAACCAAATTGTTATACCGCGTCATCTGGGTTTGGTGGATGGATGTACCGTTAATCTGATAGGTTTCGCTGACGCTAGCGAACGCGCTTACGGCGGAGTCGTATATTTACAGGTCTGCATTGGTTCTAACTACTCTGTGCAGTTAGTATGTGCCAAGTCCAAGGTCTCGCCTGTCAAAACCATTTCGGTTGCGAGACTGGAGTTGTGCGCGGCCCTTCTGTTGTCCCAGTTGCTTCGCAAGGTTCAGGACACAGTTTCGCCCCAGTACTCCATTAATAAAATATACGCGTTTACTGACTCCAAGGTAGTGCTCGCTTGGATTTATTCTTCTCCTCATCGCTGGCAGACTTTTGTCGCCAATCGCGTTACTAAATTAATTGAACTCATTCCGGCTTCTTGTTTCAATCACGTCCCAGGTATTGAAAATCCCGCTGATTGCCTGTCTCGTGGTGTTACTCCAGTTAAACTTCTGCACCATGCTTTGTGGCATCGTGGACCTTCTTGGATTTCCCATGATCCGTCAGAATGGCCGATTCATCCCTTTGACCATAGTGCAGAGGATGAAAACGTACCAGAACGGAAGTCTGTCTCTCACCCCGTGATTGCTGAGGTTGCCGAATCTCCGATTTATGCACTCGCACTACGCATGTCGTCGTGGTCTAAGTTACTGCGCACCATAGTTTATGTCTATAGGTTTCTTGGGCAACTACCTAACGGGACTTCTGTTTCAGGCTCCGATCTTGAAGTTGCAGAGTTTAGATTATTGCGAGCTGTGCAGGCTGTTCATTTTAGTAAAGACATTCAAAACTTAAAAGATAATGTTCCTTGCTCTCCCACTCTTCTTAAGCTCAAGCCGTTCCTCGATGAGCACGGCATCATTCGTGTTGGTGGTCGTCTGTCGAATTCGGACGAACCTTACAACTACAAGTATCCTTGTATCTTACCGCGTCAAGACCATGTGGTAAATCTTCTTGTTGATTTTTATCACAAGAAATATCTCCATGCCGGTCCAGAGTTGCTTATGTCCTTACTCAGGCATAAATATTGGATTTTAGCTGCACGGCGAATAATTCGCCACAGAATACATAAATGTAACATCTGTTTTAAATTCCGTCCACGTCCGGTCTTTCCTCTCATGGCGGATCTTCCTAGCCAGCGTGTAAACCAAGTAGATAAGGCGTTTACACATACCGGTTGTGATTACGCAGGACCACTGCAATACACACCAGTTCGTGGTCGAGGTGTTAAAAGCCGTAAGGCTTGGTTGTGTATTTTCACATGCCTAACAACACGCGCTACGCACATTGAAGTTGCGACAGATTTAAGCACTGTGTCATTTCTCGCAGCTCTTAAACGATTTCTTTCACGACGCGGCCCTATACAGTGTTTGTATACGGATAATGGCACTTGTTTCGTGGGTGCAAGTTCATACTTACGCGATCTCTATAAATTTCTCAATAAGGAATATCGCACACATCTACAGGAAGAACTTTCCATTAATCACATTGATTGGAAGTTTATTCCGCCTGCTTCTCCACATTTCGGCGGTTGTTGGGAGAGCATGGTTAAAGTAATTAAAAAGCATCTCTTCAAAGTTATAGGTCAACAAATCCTCTCTTATGAAGAGCTTTTAACTGTCCTCGCTCAAGTCGAGGCACTGGTTAACTCGCGTCCGTTCACCATTTAAAAATAGACTGAAAGAGCACTTCCTTTCGCAAATATCTTAATAATTATGTATGTATATATATATTTTATTATGTATAATATATGTATGTAGGTATATATTTTGTGATATATAATAATATGTATGAATATGTATAACTAATTACGTATTAATAATTCTGTGTACTATCTTGTCCCCGTGTATCATCATCTCAAAACAGTCTTACAGGTTGGCTGGAAGAGATCTCTTTAGAGATAAGCTCGCCTTTGTGTACGTAATATTAAGTTGTTTTTTATTGAAAATTTTTGTGCACAATAAAGAATATATATATTAATTGGTGCACTGCTACCGCAAAAATGTGAAACAGGATACTTCGAAGCACCACAACCACAGCAATGGCAACAACTGCGAGGTTTCATGCATCCGGGGTCGCCTGCTTCCACTGCCACGGCGCGGAGAGAGGAGCGGCGCTGACTCCGGGGCGTCGAAGCCTGTTAATGAGGAGAGGGTTGACCTGTGCGTCCTGAGCGCGTCGACTGGGAACCTACCCGGTGAGCAATTTTCATTTTGTTTACGACTCTGGTGCCTTGTGTTCTTTATTAAAGTCTGTACCCCTAGTTTAAACCTAGTATTGAGATTTGTTTTCATGTGTTGCCTGATTGTAGCGGGCACTTGATCGATTGCAGAGAATGCCTGAGGGTTAAGTACCATTTTGAGTTTGATGATAAGTGTGGAATCTTATTTCGGCTGGTCAGACCGTACCAGTAGCTGTTTCGTAGCCGTAGTCCTTATCTGATTGACATCCCGGTGGTGTCCATGGATGCGCGGTGTGCGGGTGGCACTGGCGGAGGTCGTGTATTGTGCGTTCATGATGAACGGTGTGAAACAAACAGAAGTTTGTTGGTGGGGCTAGTGTTAGCCATAGGCCACGAATTTGATTCCTGCTTTTTGATGATTAGTTTCTTGCATTGTAATGGTACAACTGCAAAGGTACTTGGCTGCTCTAGGATTTTCGATGGATAGTGTTTGAACCTAAACTTTACTTGGCTGTCTCTGGTTAAGAGGTAGTGACGTAATTGCTGGTTAAGCGTTAGTTGTGTAATCGCTGGTTAAGCGGATTACTTTGGCTTTCGCTGGTTGAGCGTTAGCTGTTGAATCGCTGGAGTTGTGTTTACTATCGCTGGTTAAGCGTTAGTAGTGTAATCGCTGGTTAAGCGGATTACGTGGGCTTTCGCTGGTTAAGCGTTAGCTGTTGAATCGCTGGTTAAGCGAGTTGAGTTGACTATCGCTGGTTAAGCGTTAGTGGTGTAATCGCTGGTTAAGCGGATTACGTTGGCTTTCGCTGGTTAAGCGTTAGCTGTTGAATCGCTGGTTAAGCGAGTTGTGTTGACTATCGCTGGTTAAGCGTTAGTGGTGTAATCGCTGGTTAAGCGGATTACGTTGGCTGTCGCTGGTTAAGCGTTAGCTGTTGAATCGCTGGTTAAGCGAGTTGTGTTGACTATCGCTGGTTAAGCGTTAGTGGTGTAATCGCTGGTTAAGCGGATTACGTTGGCTTTCGCTGGTTAAGCGTTAGCTGTTGAATCGCTGGTTAAGCGAGATGTGTTGACTATCGCTGGTTAAGCGGATTACGTTGGCTTTCGCTGGTTAAGCGTTAGTGGTGTAATCGCTGGTTAAGCGAGATGTGTTGACTATCGCTGGTTAAGCGTTAGTGGAGTAATCGCTGGTTAAGCGGATTACGTTGGCTTTCGCTGGTTAAGCGTTAGCTGTTGAATCGCTGGTTAAGCGAGTTGTGTTGACTATCGCTGGTTAAGCGTTAGTAGTGTAATCGCTGGTTAAGCGGATTACGTGGGCTTTCGCTGGTTAAGCGTTAGCTGTTGAATCGCTGGTTAAGCGAGTTGTGCTGACTATCGCTGGTTAAGCGTTAGTGGTGTAATCGCTGGTTAAGCGGATTACGTTGGCTTTCGCTGGTTAAGCGTTAGCTGTTGAATCGCTGGTTAAGCGAGTTGTGTTGACTATCGCTGGTTAAGCGTTAGTGGTGTAATCGCTGGTTAAGCGGATTACGTTGGCTGTCGCTGGTTAAGCGTTAGCTGTTGAATCACTGGTTAAGCGAGTTGTGTTGACTATCGCTGGTTAAGCGTTAAGGGTTAATATCGCTGGGTAAGCGTTATTATTATCACTGGTTAAGTGATAGGATTTGTAACGCTGGTTAAGCGCTACAATGTTAAGTACTGGTTAAGTACTTCAGTGACTGTGGGTAAGAAGTGATGCATGGTGCTGGTTAAGTGCTGTGGATATGTTTGGTAGAGTCATAATGCTTTCTTAATTTTGTGCCAATGTCTATTATGTGCCTTATTCTTTCATTTTAGTTTGTTTTGTTTTGGTTTGGCAGTAGTCAACTTAAAATTTAAATTATCTAGCATAGTAAGAGTTTTCTTATAATCTGTAACGTTATAGGAAAAATAAGGTAGCATGTTGAACAAACCTTTTTGAAATTATTTTGATCAAGGCTCGAAATGATTTGAAGACCGGATGGAGGTCGATTGATTTCATGCTTATGACCGATGGAGGTTATAATGTGTGATGAAGGCCGGATGGAGGTCAGAGTATGAGCACTGCAATATTTTAATGAGTTTCCTATTATTTGAATGAGTATGGGTGTTGTTCGACATGTCAGCTTTTAGAGAAAGAGTTCCTTGTGATTTTTATTAGACCCTGTAATTATTTTGATGAGAAAACCTTTTCCATTTGGGTCAGGAATGGCCGAACGGTTAGAATGATTACTGTTCGAGATTTTTTTCTCATTCCAGATTTCTCACACAAGGATGTGATGTCTCACACGAGGACGAGTGTCTCACACGAGGACGTGTGATTGTCAGAATGGCCGTGTCGGAGAATGAACACAGAAGCACAATATTTTAGAATAACGCCATCTATTATCATGCTGCGGTATCAAAACAAACACAATTTTGGGATCTTTATTCATTATTGTTAATTTAGAATAACGCCATCTATTATCGTTGACCTGGAATCAAAACATAAACGCGATTTAGAATCTCTATTGATTATTGTGAATTTAGAATAACGCCATCTATCTCTCATTGGAGTAACTATTAAGTTAGAATTGACAGATTGTTTAGGAACGTCAAATTTGTCTTAATTTGGAGATGGTTAGCATGGGGAGCAACGGAAACACCGAACGAATAGTCGAGTCAAATGTCGGTGCGGAAGTTAAATCAGCTATTCGACGTTGACAGGTAGTGACGTTGACAGATGTTGGCTAACCTGTGTGGGGTAGGCCACATGAGCGGACAGTTTAGTGAAGTGAACACTTTGAATCGGTCCGGCAAGCTGGGTAGACATCCTTGGTTGCTCCGCCATGTTAAACTTCTCGCGTTCCTAAGTTTTTAATCGAGCGATATCTCGGACATCCTTGACTATTTTGTATTCAGTGTGTGTTAGCAAGTAATTAAAAGTGTTAACGAAGATTTTCTGAATGTTATTTCCGATATCCCAACCCCTCTGATAACGAACTATCCGTTATATTCAACAACAAAATTGAAAACTAGATTTAATTCTGTCACACTTTTTTTAAAGCAGTGTTTAAAAAATAAAAATAATGACCTTAGATATAGATTTAATATCTTTTTAAACATTAACAAATGTTAATGAATACTATGTAGGCACTTTTGATAATCAGATAAATCTTCTAAAATAGACACTTAATATTGTCAATCCTGTACCTGTTTGGACTTTTTTAGTTTATCAAGACTCTAGATTCAGATTCAGATATTAATTTACAACAATGTAGGTACAGGTATAAGATGATACATAGTTGAAGGTTTCCGCTACATTCTACCTTACGGCATGCAAATTTATAGAAATGAATAATAAATCAAAACTTTAACATTAATTTCAAATAATTATCATGTTGTTCTAATTAACATTAATAAATAGTCACTAAAATGAATTAAATTTAGGCATTATGGTAATACTACGAACACAAGTGAACACATACAAATTACATCGTCACACAACATTACATATTTTCTTATCATTTAAAAAGTAATTGAAATGAATGATACGGATCAATAATACAATAATAGCATTTTTCTAATAATAGTGCGGTCAGTTTTGATTTAAATATACGTATAGGGTGTTCTTTGAAACTGTGTGGAATTATATTATATACTCTATGTAGCACGTGAAGTTCTGATAATTTGTCAAAATCAATTCTGATAAAGTTCCTTCTTCTATTGTACTGATAGTGATACTGCTAGCCTACTTCATCCCACTGCTGGACAAAGGGTTCATAATCAAGGTAGGTACCTATTGCATTTTGAACGGGATTTCATACAAAATTTCAAGTCCTTATTTTACGAAATGATCTAACCGAATTTTATGAAACGCCATACGCATTAACAGTATACATTACATCTAAAAAGGTAAAAGAGAACCTTAGAATGTAATATTTTAAAAAAAGATTTGAAAATCTCTGTCACCGTTAAGCTATTGTGTTGTTGAAGCGAATGCGATCCGAAGCGTTTTTATTTGTAATGTATGGAATTGTTTGAATCCTGGCACATAGAATAGCGAAAGCGATCTGGTAGTCTATGTGACTGGCTTCAAACAAAACAAATAGGTATATTACAAACAAAAACGCATCGCTTCGCGATCGCCACGCCTGTCTGTTTCACAATAGCTTTTAAATTGCTCTAATTTAACTGCACCACTATTTTGAAAACAGTAAATCTTTACATTTTCTTAAAAATTTTAGGTACATTATTTAATCAAAATAAGAAAAGAAGCAGCCTTGAAGAAAACCGTTACCTACAAACTATCATAGTAAAATCACTGCCTTGTATAACTTAAGCTCTCTCTTATACAGAACAGTACATAAAGAGGGATCAGATAATACTGGACGTAATTGTGCCAAAATAAATGCGAAAATTCAGCATAAATCTTCATTAACACGACTTAGCAGAATCTAGGCTAGGACGTAATATGGCGAAAGGTACCTAAATCCTATTTGTCACTTTTATCGCTTGAGCTGTACGTTAACCTTAATAATATGAGCTTAACCCAAAATGGAGTAAAATATTAACAGGGATGGTTACATTGATGAGCTTATGTACCAGCAAAGGACACTGCGGATATCGAGTAATGGGTTAGCTCGCCGTCCTATCATGGACCACGCTCGAATCTAGGGCGCGTCGTTTTTCTACGCGCGCCTCATAGAGCTGTCAGCAATCTGACTTACTGTATAACAGATAACCGTATACCTGGAACCTAAAGGGCAATTAAAAGATGGTTTTATGCCCGGCTCTGATGATGGTATCTTAAAAAAAACCGAGAACTTTTCGATGTACGGAGTTTCGTATATTGAAAAGTTCTAGATTTTTTCAGTTGTATGTATGCATTTTAACTGTATGCTATATGAAGCCAAAGACCTATGGTATTCAGAGTTCAAACACATAAATATATAGCACAACATTGGAAAACCGTTGAAAATTGCTGCCTGCATGCCTAATTTCCTGACTGTACATATGTGTACATACACTCGGAAAACATAACCCTCCTTTTGGCATAGTTAAAAAAAATACCTCTTCTTCCGCTCCAAGGTCACCAGGACCACAAATCCTCAATACAGCACCATCAATCGTGTAACTAACATTCAATGTGCGCTTTCAGTGAGAGACGGCAGTACCTCTCGCCCTCCTATTTATTATTCAAGGGGTTTTTCCGTCCTTTTCTGGCTATTACGAAAGAAATGTGAGCACTTATATGACTTCTAATATATTGCAGTCGCTTTCCCACTTGACACCAAGGTCCCACAGACGTCAGACAACATTTGGCGCTATTTTTTGTAAGTAAAAGGACAATGGTAAATGAAGTGGGGCAGCCGTTGTGACAAAAAGTGTAGAACCTTTAAGATTTTTTGTGGTGTCTTTGTGGAACAAGGCGCTTGGCCATTATGTGGAGTCCTTTGTAATGTTACTCCAAAATGTAGTAGTATACATACACAGACATTTACCAAGTAAAGAAAAGAGGTCTGCATTAAAAAAGTTACATTAGTACTTAGTTGTAGGTTACATTCGATCTACGCCATGAAAACTAGGTAACGAAAAATCCGGATTATGGACAAAATCAAAAATCAAAGCACTTATTTCAAGTAGGCCAGTTACAGGCTCTTTTGAATTGTCATAGACAATTAAAGGAATATTGTAATACACTCAAAAGTTATGGTGCTACACCTACAGTCCCAGTCACAAGAAATAAAAACTGTGAAAGTACCGTAGATGTCAAGAAGTAGATCTCTATGGAAAAGAACGTGCAAGAAACTCCATGGACATTTTTTTGACTTGACTGATTTACAAACCGGTTTTTCATCATCATTTCAGCCGCAGGACCTCCATAACTGCTGAACATTATTATGCCTCACCGGAAAACCTCCTAGTGGTTAGTTTTAAACGGAAAACCGAAAGAAACAGACTGTAAACAACCCGGTTTTAACAAGATCTATTTTGAACTCATATTCTCTCACGTGAAGCTATTTAAAGCCATAATACCTAATCCTTAATGCTTTTAAAATTTAACACACATCAATTATTTGTAATGAAACTGAACAAGTCTAAACTGAAATACTATCCTAGCAAAACTAATAAATAGCTACCGAAAAGGGCCGTGTTAGCAACAACTACCTAACGATAAAACTTTCTACAAACTTATTTAATTAAAATAAAATTGTAGTAGGTAAAATTTTAGTACCTTCACATTTACTACGTGTAAAAGATCATGTTGCTTTAGGCGTACCTGTATGATCTAGACAGTTTGTTACCTCGACCTTTACACCCACAGTTTCACAAAATATTCTACCTGTAAACCTTTTTCACGACCTCAGGCGTCACGACTTTCGTTGACGCCGGAAATTATGTTTTATTTAATCTTGTGTAATATCTGTGACATTAAAAATACTGAATCTGAAAAATGAACCTATGATTGTTCTTATGAGATTAAATTCTTTAAACCTAAATAATTAAAAGTATAGTAGAAAAATGTTTTATAATATTAAACGCATTAACGCATGCGTAGCGAATTTCAAACATATTCTTAGGAAAGAAAAATTCACCATGAGACGTTAGCAAGGAAGGAAGGATTCACCGCGGCAGGCAAGATCCTCGGTGGCCCGGTTGGAAATGAGCGTCGGATGAACTGAATCCTAAGGCCGCAGGTTCGAATCCTGCCCACGGATCGAATTATAGTATAAAATATTACGATTAAGTTGTCCCATATTGGGGTCGTAAATTTTGTCGAATTTGTCTTTGATATTTTTGTTCGAGTTTAAAAAATATCTTATCATCCCTCCCGCACTTTGTGGAGTGGAAGAGACTTTTTTTGACTAAAAATCATCCTGTTTCTTATTATGAGGAGCAGAAGGGACTATCAACTTTGATTGACTCCTTCACATGCCCTGTGGTTACTTTTACCCCGTCTGTTTTACTGACAGCTTCTTGAGCCCACTCGGGCCTTGATCCTTGATCAACATCGAACCAACCATTACTCGTCGTCCGCAAACCCGTGCCAACGATAGTCGGAAATTGTCTCCGGAGAATTTTGTTAGAAAACATTCAGACAAATTCTATAAAAGTATTAAAATTAACATGTTTGTGAGCCCAATCTCCCGCTCAGTCGCGTCAAACGCACATCTCTCTCAATCAGGCCGAGACTCCACCAAAGCTGTGTCGAGCTGTGCGGAGTCCAGACACGTTTTGAACAACCAATAAAATTGCGTTATTGACACAGCTCCACTCCGCAACGCAATTCTATTGGTTGTTAAAAACACGTCTCGACTTGCACAGCTTTGGCGGAGTTTCGGCCTCAGTCGCGTCAAACCAACGACGATATAATACTAGACTCGTAATAACAGGCGACCGATGTCTGTCAACACATTACGCAAAAAAGTCTTAGAGTACGTTCAGATGACAAGCGCTCAACGCGCGTTTTGATAACGCGCGTTTACAACTACATACATTTTATTCAGGCTGTACACATGCTAACGCGCGTTTTAATACAGCGCGCGTTGAACGCTGCGCTAGCGCTCGACTGTTGTCAGCGCGCGTAACCGCGCGCCTTGAGATCATTGGTTTTCTATATTTCCGTTCAGTTGAGCGCGCGCTTTCGACGCGGATAGACGTATTTTAGGGTTCTTCAGTATCAGTCCGTCCAAAAATCGTCCGAAATGGAAACCGAAGTTTTTAATACGGAATTATTTATAGATGAAATAGAAAAACGTCCTGCGATTTGGGACATGACAAAAAGCGATTATTCAAATAGGAACCTTAAGAGACAGGCTTGGGAAGAACACGAGTTCTTTTCTTGTGTCTTCGTTCTCTTTCCTCATATTTTGTGAAGGAGATGACAATGCAGGAAATAAGAAATTATTATGTGAGTACCTGTGAAATTATTATGTGAGTGGCCTGTGTGACAAAATTGGGTGGACCCAATATCTGCGTGTTCTGTGGCGTCGTTTCAGCGGTCGGTATAGAATCACTGTTAAAACTGTTTCAACGTCCATCTTCAACAAATGTAAGAACTGTACTGAATACCATGACGGTCGCGGCAACGCGCGTTCGACGCCTGACAAGCGCGTGTCATGTAAACACTAGATACAAAAATTTTACGCGCGTTGATCGCGCGTTGAGCGCTTGTCATCTGAACGTACTCTTATATTCGTCTCATTTCAAGAAAGAACAGACCTTGAGTTAGCCAATCACAACGCAGTACCCCGTCCCCCTCGCTTACATAGTATCTCAGCGAGTTGACAGAATAATTTTAGTTCCTTAGATCGTGCATGCGGAGTCTAGTATTATATCGTCGTTGCGTTAAACGCACGACGATACGACGCGTGGCCAAGTCATTACACTTTCTGTAATTTCCTACCTTGAAACCGTGATGAGGATAACTCAGACCCAAAATTCTGGGAATTCTCTCAACTAATTACACATCTAATGTGTCCAGAGAGAGAGAAATGTATATTATATATATTTACATAATAACTCGCGTATCCCCTTAAGGAGAAAGTAAAGGTGTCAATCGTACCCACTATCCCCCTTTGAGCCAGTTATGTTTATTTAAGACCCTATGTAAACGGAATAAGATAACAATGTCGTTATTACTGGAATCCAAAATACTGCCGAATACCGCTGCTGTGCAACTACAATGACGTAACTCAAAAAATTAGAAATACGGAATGGTGTTTTTTTTTTGTTGTACTTGCTTTATCTTTCCACAGAAACATCTTGCAGTTTGTGATTATATAAAAAAAAAAAACGACTTTTAAAATCACCACAAAAAAAATTAAAAATAACTTTTCTTTCGGAAATCGGTGGCTTTGTTTTTTCATTCATGGACTTTCTCCACCAACTTCCGAAAGATAAGTTACTAACATTTTTTGTGATGGTTTTTGAATCGGGTATTTCTTTTCTGTTTTTATTTTATCCTTTTAGTTCAGATATTTAACCGAAATTCATGTCAAACTTATAATTTTCTTAAACTCGCAGGAAATTACAGGTCTATAGTCTGTACAAATATTTGTTCCAACCGAGAATCAAACTCAAACCCAGTGAAGCACTAAACTACTGTTGTTTTGTCAATTAATGTAACATAATCACGCCTCAGTGAAGTACCAATTTATTTTATTAAAAATTTGAATCCGGATTTCCATAAATTCCTATTTCCGTTGTAATCCTATATCAAACACGTTCATTGTTTAAACAAAAGTTAATATTTAGACAATCGAGTTTATATTTAGATAAATATTATAACAGAGCTCATACATTTGCCGGTACATCTGTACCCACAAACACAGCTGGCTACTGATGTTTACTAAATCTATATTTGGTACTAAAATATTCAATGTAAATACAAAATGGATGAACAAAAGCGTTAAAGGTTAATGAAAACCTATTTAAGCTCAGCATTAATTTATTCGGTTTTGAGTTGTGGCATTAATCATTCTGCGAATGGGCATAAATATTGAATTTAAATATGGAAGGACACGAGGTTCGGTCTCTTTTTAAAAAAAGAAAATAAATATGAATAAAAACGTCAAAATCGTCGGATTAAGGATGGGTCGAACCGGTATGAATGCTGTGCCAAGCACTTTTGCAATTATTTAGACTAATACCTAGAGTTGTATCTCAGTCATTGGTCATTAATGGTCATGTCTATCGGAATTTGTATGTACCAGTTTTGCCGATTCTTTATTTTTTTTGAACGCATTATAGAAACTGGGCATAGACCTTTTATTAAGGCTAGTTCTACTTTTGTTTAAAGTTATCTTTTAAACGTTTTTATTTCTTTACTCAAAAATGCATGTATTGTGGTCATTATTTTGACAACCTTGTTTGAGCAAAGTCGACTTTGCGGGTCTGTTTCAAGGAGCGGCCAGCAATGTTTTTGCTGGCCGCTCTAACAGGTCGGCAAAACATTGCCGGCCGCTATTCTGACATTTCAACGTTTTAAAAAAACAAATGCAAAAAGATTTTATTTAAAACACAGCTGTTTGTATTTAAAGAGGTAGGCACAAAAAGATTGCATTCCATATTTAAAAAAAAAATTCAATGAAGGAACAAAAGCGCAGTTCAGCGAATTTTTTATTTTTATTTAGTGACTTTTTTGCTTTAAGTAAATGAAGTAATAAATGAAATGCAGTCAAACATCGCATTAAAGTTATCGCAAACTATTAATAAGTAATATGAAACCGGGAAAGTCGGTGTTGAATTTTAGTAACTGTATTTTTCATAATTGTTATTTTAATTAAATTTCTAGTTAATTAATATATATTTTATTTAAATCACTTGCTGGTTTTATATAGGTTAGGTACTTGCATTTTTGAGTAAAGCACTATACAAGCCTTGGCCCACTATGTCTGCTTCGCTGGTCACGCTATGATTGCCTCCAGCTAGCTTAGCTACGCTCTAGGCCTTCCAGCTTGGCCATCATGCAGCCCTTGCTGTCCTCGCTGTAAAGTTATCTCAGCTCGTCCATCAAGTGGTGCATGCTGACCGCGCTGTGTCGGCCTGGAGCTGCGCTAGGCTGCGCTGTCGGCCATCATCAGTGCGACCAGCAAAGTAGCCATTATAGGCCGCGGCAGTAATGTACTATTTTCTTCTTCCTAACCAATCAACGAACGACAAACGCCATATAAGTAATGTGCGCCAGAGATAAAGCCAGAAGAAGCCGAAACTAGCTTATATTTTCAAAGTTGGATAAGTTTACTATCCATTATTTATATAATATATATAACCTAAAATGTCACTTACGGGATATCTTCCGTGATTGTTTTTTAATTTGAGTTCCCGATATTTCGACGCTGTTGCAAGCGTCATGATCGCGGGATGACTGGAAAGTGCGGGTGGATGGAACCCAGAAATAAATACGGCCAGGCATTTCACAGCGGAATTGGAAATGGATCGATCTTTAGCTTTTCTTGACGTCAAGGTCATTGCAAGGAGTGATGGGACCCTAGTCCATTCTGTGTACAGGAAGCCGACTCACACGGACCGTTATTTGCATGCCACATCACATCATCACCCCTATCACCTTAAGTCTGTAGTCACTTCACTTACAAGTCGCGCATTTGATCTCTGTGATTCTGAACACCTTACAGATGAATTGTCTCATGTGCAGAAGGTTTTACTTGGGAATGGCTACAAAACTAATGATAGTGTAGTAAGATCCGAAAGGAAGCGGACCGCCAGATCCACGGTGGAGCGCCAAATAACGTACTTGCCATATCTGAGAGGAGTAACAGACAAGATAGGTCGTTTATTGAGTAAATACTCGATAAAGACTGTATTTACTCCTCATAAGAAAATAGCGCAAAGTCTGCGTTCCCCTAAGGATAAAATTCCATTTGAACATCCTGGGGTTTATAAAATTGATTGCAGCTGTGGCAGCTCATACATAGGTCAGACGAAGCGAACTGTCTCATGCCGCATTAAAGAGCACATCAAAAACAATGATGAGCAAAAATCTGCCATAGCTGAACATCTACTGCATTCAGGGCCCAATCACTGGATCGAATTCCACAAGCCAAGTGTTTTGTCCACGGACAAACATTACATACCCAGACTGACAAGAGAAGCAATTGAAATAAGGAAACACAAAAATTTCAATCGAGAGGATGGTTTCAAATTGTCAAGTACGTGGAATCCAGTGGTTAACATGATAAAAAGTGGGATCCGGCATCATAATAAAGACTTTCAACTTGGTGATACTGTGAGTGTGTTTTGCCGTAACTTAGTGTCGAGTTCCAGTAGTGCGCGTAGCAAGAGACAGAGAAAGAGGGTAGACAGATTTGTCTGCTCTTAACAATTTATTTCCATCCACCCGCACTCTCTAGTCATCCCGCGATCATGGCGCAACAGCGTCGAAATATCGGGAACTCAAATTAAAAAACAGTCACAGAAGATATCCCGTAAGTGACATTTTAAGTTATGAAAATAACCGTGATAGCCTAAAACAGTGTATATATACACCGTGACTTTTTAGTCGTCTTACAAAAGCAGCCCAGTTCATGTATCCAATGTCTAGAACACGTTTATAATAAAAAAAAAGGTATTTAAGGGATTTGAAAATTTTAAAAATAAAATTTTAATTCGTTAATATGACGCAAGGAGGGTTAGAAACACCCTTGTCTCATAGAAAATGGAGATGGAATGATCTGCCCGACTTTTGTGCTGGGTAGGTAGGTATACTCTACAAGTCTACAGCTTGATGCGTAAACATTTTAACAGGTTGTTTCATATTTCTAATGTTATTAAAAATAAAAATTATAGTCTTAACAATAAAAAAAAAACTTGCCTAGAGGTATTTTAGGTCGGATACATTAAGTGGACCCCTTTTGTAAGACGACTAAAAAGTCACGGTGTATAACCGTTAGCTATAAGTATTGTTTTTTTTGCAATATGGGTGTTCAAAACATCTACTTGAAAGGTATTGCTCGAAAGGTAGAGTACAATGTCTAATTAAGAGAATAGAAGCTGCGGATAAATAGCGAGGGTGGGTTGTGTGCGAGACTCGTTTCAATGTTTTTGTTGTGCTACATGTAATAAAGATCAGATTGCGATTTTCTGACGCGATTGATATAAGTCTTTCGTGAGGTATAAATGTGTTCAACGATAGACATTTTGCCCAGTTGAGGGACAAAATGGGCCAAACAAAAAAAAAACAGAAGACATCAATCGGTAGAATTGTATGATTTATCCTTCATCATCATCAGCCTATAATGTTCCCACTGCTGGGACACAGGTCTCCTCTTTGTGAGATCCCAGTAGGCCATAATCCACCACGCGGGCCCAGTGCGGTTTGGTGTATGTCACATTCACATTTCTTCGAATTTTTGGTTCTAGGACATACCGGTTTCCTCACGATGTTTTCTTTCACCGTTTTGAGAGCAGTGGTGATGGAATATAGTACACAAAGGCGTCTAGCGGGGTTCGAACCCACAACCACCACTGCTCTCTCTGATTTATCCTTAGCAACAAATAAACACCAATAACCCAAAAAAATATTGATTGATTGATTATTATCCAACAACAAATTATGCCTAAAATGCCATCTCACTTCTGCTAACAAAAAAGTCAGTCCATTTGATATAAAGGGCAATGGGCAACACATCATCAAGACCTATCAAGACTGATGTCATCACATCTTTAAACTTCAATAAAAAACAAATTATTCATCTTAATTTGTTTGTGCTCTCAAAGAGTTCCGTCTCAACAGTATTTGCTAACCATTATTAAAACAGTTCGTTAATTTACTTTCAAACATCCGCAACTTTTGTCCAAGTTCCCAAGTTCGATTACTTCGAAACACAATTTGGGATTCTGTCGAGTACTTTATCTTCTTAACATTGTGATAAGGAGATCTGTTGCGCGAATTATGTAGATATTTTATCTAAATGAGCCTGCGTCCATAGTTAAGCTGAATTTGAGGAAACAAGCGAAATTTCAGCACGTCCCCGCCAACTTATTTCCAATTAACCTAATATATTTTTATAGTAGTTTTAACGCCCTTCTGCATTTATTTTTTATAACAGTTAAAAAAACCTGAGTAGGATTTCAATTTGACACACGGTACAATTTTGATTTGGTCGAAAATCATCGAATGACTCCCATGAACTTGGTTCCATAGATGGCATGATAGATAGATTTTCTTTATGGAAGTGAACGCTTTTTCAAAAAAATACATAGTACGGCTACGCATCAATAACAACAAGCTCAAGGCCAAGAGAGAGTTCATTGAGGTTTACAAAGGAGATTTAATTACTAACACCAAAAGGTGGCCTTACATGAAAAAGAAGAAAAAAAAGTTTTTCGCTCAGGTTTGGAGATGTTCTACCGTATCCCAAATGTGCTATAAAATAGGCCATTTACTTGGCCTTAATAGTATAATTATTTAAATTTACCGCGACATGAAAAGAAGTGGTTTTATCTGTACGTTTGTGTGAGTTTCCTTTACAAAAAGATTATCTATACACTTAAATCGTTTTTAGCTACATTAAAATAAAAAAGGATACTTCAAACTAGATTGAACATAAAAAACAAAAGAAAAAAGATCACATTGGTTTGAATTAAACAATGACTTGCAGTCTAAGGGTGCTTGTACACGACGCATGTAACCCGCGCAAGTGCCTCAACATGCTCAAGCTACATGCGCTGTGTACACGCACCCCGCGGGTAGCTTGATCAAGTAGCATGCGCATGTTACTCGCGCGGGTAACCCGCATCTTTACTGGCGCGGTTTACGTTCGCCGAGTACAAGCACCCTTAAGACAGCTGTCGACATAAAGGACACTGGCAATAACACGGGGACAAAATATCTTAAATTAAAGTACCGTCTAGACTAACAATTAGTCCTAACTATAATAGGAAAACTGTCTAAAAACGAACGGCTGTTATCGACAAGAATTAATTGTTTTAGCATCGGCTGTTTTTAGCTAACAAAACTAGGACTTTAGAGTAAAAAGGGAATGACCAATTGTCGACGCAGAATTGGCATGAAAAAGTCAGAAGGGCCTATAAGTCCAAACAATATAATTAATAAGCCTATAGTGTCCCCATTCCCAATGCTGGGAATCTTTGTGGGAGTGAGTGGACTTTAATCCACCGCCCAGCTCTGGTTGGCAGATGCCTCTTATCTTAGTAGTTTTTTCGTAGATTCGGATTTCAGTCGAAGCTCATACAGCTAACTTTTATCTCGACTTCCAGCAACCCAGTTAATAATTAGTAATACGAAACCTTTTGGAAAAGACTGGTTGTCAGACCCTCAGAAGTTCAGACTACTGTCTTCTTGCGATTGTAAAACATCTACACGTAATAGCCGAGATATTGATTCTATATATCTATTCCTGATAAGGAAACTTGAAATGTAATAAAAAGTCACCCATCCACAGATGAACCTTAGTTAGCGCGGCTTAACTATAACAAACCTATTCGTACAGGTTTTATTGTGTAGACACGAGATGCTTCTCCTTTTTTGCCATAGTTCGTGAACCCATACCACCATCATCTTCCTGCCCTCATCCCATTTTACTTGGGATCGGCACAACATGTTTCCTTCTTCCATTCTCCCCTATCAGACGTCACAGAATCATTCACTCCTTTTTGACTCATATCATTTCTTAGACAATCCATCCATCTTTTCTTTGGCCTTCCTTTTCCTCTCCATCCATCAACATTCATACTCATCACTCTCTTAGTCACATATACAACGTGTAACGTTAATTAGCGCAAAACCTGTCGTAGGGTAAAAAAAAGATTTTTCATATGCGAAGTTCCAAAAGTCTTGGAACAAACATTGTTCAGTAACATGGGCTGAGTTACCCCACGAGAGGTTTTGCGATATTAATGTTACACGTTTTATAGGAAAAATATGATCGGTTCAATCCGATCCGGCGTCCACAAGCATTTTTTCTAATGATCCAATTTCCTCGTACTATAATAATGGTCATTTTGCAAATAATATAACGATTCTAGCCGTAATTTAAGAGGCTGCTTGCTTAAGCATACAAAAGTATAAAGCATAAAAAGGGTACGGTTTGACCGGTATGATTTCGTAGTTCACGTATACGATGGAGCCACGAAGCGAGCGCTAATTTAATTTTGGTATAATCATCAAATGAGTCCTCCCACCTAGGGCAGAACGTGAGGAACTGTCAGATTCGTTCTGACTAAAATCCACGGTGTTCTTCAATGCCCTTTACGTTCCGGGCCACGGTTATCCTATAATCCCGCGACCCTGGATCGTAAAGAGCTTTCAATAGCCCTTTACGGTTCTGGGTCACGGTAATTTGTAAGTTTGGCGACCTAATAAAAGTTGAGCTGGGAAAAATATTTCGTAGTGAAAAAAAATTACTTTCAGTTCTTCTTCATACATTTTTAATACAGTTTGGTTATCGACTGTCAACATTATATGAAGACGAAAAATAAAATCGTAGCAATTTTGCTATCGTTACTTTTACGATTTCATCAATCAAAACTTTTAGGGCTGTGATTAAATTCCGTATGGTACAGTTTAAAAAGACAGTTGGGCCTACATTTTCGTACATATCTATAAATGTCCTGCGTCCAGTGTCTAGACACGTGTCAATATTTCCCTCCGCATTTGACAGAACCTTAACCTTGTTAAAATCGTTATCGAGATCAAGAGCTCTCTTATAAAATTTCGTTCAATTTGTTCGCAATTCTGGCATCAAAAGGGCTCTCACTTAATTTCCCAAAAACTAACTTTCTCAATTTTACTCTCACAAAAGTAAGCTTCATTTATAAAACACAATCAACGCCTAAAACTAATTTTCTTCTATGTCTACGATTTAATCAACAAAATCAACGGGTTTTAACGGCAAACCGCTGAAATTACAAACACTACGTAAACACTCAAGTTCGTGAGCTTAGCACAAGAATGCTAATGTGACCAGTGGCGTAACTATACTATAAGGGGCCCGTGGCATTTTTTTTTTGTGGGGCACGTGGCAATTTTTTTTGTGGGGCCAAGTTAAAATCGTCTCATCAGCGTCGTAATTTGATTTTTAACCGACTTCTAAATTAATAAATCTTAAAAAAATTCAAAAGCAACCACAAATAAGGATAAAATAACCGACATAATAACTTTTCTTTCGGAAGAATTTAATAATGTTCTTGAGTAGATCTGATGATGGAGCCGAGACCGAGAGACAATCAAGGGAACTCTTCAACGATTCATATCAGCTATATTTCTGATCCAGCAGCCTCTTGGGCCGGGGCCCCCTTTGGTCGGGGGCCCGCGGCATTTTGCCAGCCCTGCCACCCTATAGTTACGCCACTGAATGTGACGTTACTCTTTACTTTAATGTGTAACCACAGTACCATTACATACAATCCAATATTGCTTTTTGAATGTGTGAAGAGAGTTTAAAGGGTTTTAGAAGATTATTTAAAGTTTTATTGTTTGTGTTTTTGTAATTGTTTAGGAATAATCCACCACTAATCGTTTTAATATATTTAGCTGTAAACTTAAATTAGGCTTTTTTTATCGTGGTAAATTCATCAAATGAGTTCTCCTACTCATACTGTTAGACTTTTACTGACTATAATCCACAGTGATCCTTAGTGGGTAATGATTAAGCCTACTGTCCACGCAGTCGTCTTTCGTAGGATGCATGTAACCTACAAACGAAGACAGGCATATTTTGCATTATATTTGTTATGTCCAGGCCGCGTCATGCAATAGTCAGTCCCCCTACAAAAGGTCTCAGTTCCCCTATAAACAAATGTACTCTATGCAGTTTTCTTTCAACTAGCATCGAGAAAGGACGTTTATTGTTGTAAAAATGCATGACGAACGCAACACGAGCGGCTGACGCGACGTTGCCGTTTTGTGGACACAGATTTCAATTCTACGCAAGATGCAAGCATTCGTCTTGCAATCGACGATTGACCAAAGCGTGCGTATGACGTGCGGTTACGTGGACAATGGGTCTTACTTGATGAGACAGTCCCGGAACTAAAGACTGCGTCTATGTCTCCTTTGCATTCGTAAACAAGTTATTAAGTAGGGTCCAAATAAACACACAACCCTTATGAGACTAACTAGATTTGGTAGACTTTGCACACGACTTTGTATGTATGATTATTTCAATCGTATAATATTTTTTTTATATTAGCTTAAGGGCAAATAAACAAATTAATGGGTGGCCCCAACATCATAACCTTGAGTATTTAAAACTTAGTTTTTATTTTCAATAATTATTTATTTACCCAAACATGTGTGCAATGCATTATATAACAAATTGTCAGCCTGAATGCAAGATATGTGCATCAAATAAAATATGGATTTGCCAGACAATGGCATGCAAATATTAGTAAAATCAGAATATAATGAGTCGCAAGATAGCGGAACAAAAACATTATTATTATGAAGGTCAATATTTTAATAATGACTGATAATTTAAATATGTCATGTGAATCAATCAGCAAATAATTATAAATGTCAAATAATGTAAATCATCATCAGCAGCCTATAATGTTTCCCACTGCTGGGACACAGGCCTCCTCTCTGTGAGATGTACTTAGTAGGCCATAATCCACCACGCGGGCCCAGTGTGAGTTGGCAGATGTCACATGTCTTCGAATTTTTGGTTCTAGGACATGCCGGTTTAATCACGATGTTTTCCTTCGCCATTTTGATAAATAAGTAATTTAAATAACCTAAAAAAATACAAGTATTTTTTAGATAGTCAAAACATGTCATTTAATTTATGTAATAACAGGTAAATAATATTAATTAATGAAACCTTGTAATGGATTCCTTATAAACAAGTCTGTCTTCATTTTGGGAAATTATTACCTAGAATTTGTGATATTAATAATATTTGATGTGATCTACCGTCTACCTCTTTAGCTGGCCTACAGTAGTACGGATTTATAATAGTATGGCAGGCCAGCTAAGACTGGTTTTCATATAACTGGTAATAATGATGAATAGTTGCTTACACAGAAATAATAACTACAGCAAGAGTTAGCTTTTATGGTAAAATTCAACGAATTATTTTGTAATTAAATCGAGATGTTTAAAATCTTCTTGTTCTAATTCACTGACCATTTGACGACTACTAATTAATTAACTTACATGATTGGCGCAGTGGCTGAGCGATTGACTGCTGCGCAACGTGTCTCGGGTTCGAACCCGCATTCAACAACTATTTGTGTGATCTGCAAGTAGTTGTTCTGAGTCTGGGTAGGTATTTGTGTATGCGAGTTTTCCATGTTTGTAGACGTTACATCTTGACATCTTTTTTTTTTAATAAACCTTTTACCACACTCTAGAAATGCTAACGATGCCGCCACCGCACCGACACCGCTCCGCCACCGCGCCTCTATGCTGTGTATACCTTCGCGACCGCGCCGCCATTGGCCGTTTTTCCATTAGCCATTGGGCGTATTTCCAAAAATGTATGAAAATGTACGGCTCGCCTTTCCACTTACCGGCACCGGCGCCGGCACGGCGTTCATACATTTTCTCTTGCCAGCACCGGCACTACGCCGTGCCGTGCCGAGTCGTGCCGGCTAATGGAAAAACGCCCATTCGCTAGTGTTTGATTATAAGGCGCGGCGGTACGGTGACGGCGCGGTTGCGGCACGGTGGCGGCGGCATCGTATATATGTCGTAGGATAATTTGATACTTCGAATCTTCGCGGAAATCCTAGGGGTTTTGCGAAAACGCGGATAATTAGACATCGGCGAAAAATTATCAAATCTTACTGGACAAAGTCAGGATTTTTGCGAAAATACTCGTTATTATAGCAATATTGCGAAACGAAACGCTGGCTGTTATGAAATAAGAACGCTGATTGGTCGGTCAGCGCGTTCAATAAGAGATCGTCTCTGATTGGTTGATTCCCTTTACGTCGAGTCCCGTTACGTCGAGTCTGAAAGTCTATTGTTCTCCAAAGTATTGATATTTTACGCTTTCTATTACCTTTATGTCGAGTTTGGTGAACAAGTACAGTCAGGGATGTAAATTAAAAGCCAATGGCATAAAAACATGTTAAAATGCTCTGATGATACTTAAAACAAGTATAGGTGAAGATTACCTAAAAAGGAAGTTCAACGAAGCCCCGCTTCGCGGGGCTTCTATTTCTGCTTACATGGTTTAAAGTAACCTAACACGAAGGGGATGGCGGGGTCTTTCAGACCCCGCCATCCCCTTCGAACCTAACCTGTCCGTGTCGGGGTGCCCACGAGTCCCGAGCTCGCTTCGCTCGCTCTTGGATCAAAGTCCACAGGACCCATCATTGAAATTCATAATAATATCCTTAAAACTAAACTATCCTTGTCGGGGTACCTTATTTGACCCTTAATTTTAACGTTAATCATCGGCAAACTAGGAACCAATTAGAAGTCAGCCAGCAAAATTGTAGCCAATCAGTGTTGAGCACATCAAATCTTACTATAATAACGAGTATTTTCGCAAAAATCCTGACTTTGTCCAGTAAGATTTGATAATTTTTCGCCGATGTCTAATTATCCGCGTTTTCGCAAAACCCCTAGGATTTCCGCGAAGATTCGAAGTATCAAATTATCCTACGACATATACAACGTGTAACATTAAAAGCGCAAAACCTCTCGTGGGGTAACTTGTAACGATTTAATAAGCTAGGAGGTTACAATCTATTTAATAATAAAAAACACAAGTTAATATAAAGGATACAGTCCACAACACAGTCCACAACACCGTCAGCACAACGCGCAGAACAAGGCCACGATAGCCCTCAGCAGTCAGGAACCGAAGCAGGGAGTGGCCTCAACAGGCAGGACTGCAGCAGGCAGGGACCTCGTAAGTCGCGGTCCTCTGTAGCAGGGCAAGAACCTCCTCTAGAGTGTAAGAGGCTCTGTAGTAGTTTTCAGCAGCAGGGAGATCCAGAGGGCAAGACCCTCCTCTGGAGTATGAGAGGCTCTTCAGTAGTCCTCAACAGGCGTCTAACAACCTAGAGGAGGTTCTTGCCCTCTGGGACTTCCTGCCTACTGAGGGCTATTGCGGCCTCATACTGTGAATTGTGCTGACTCTGTTGTGGACTGTGTTGTGAACTGTGTTGTGGACTGTATCTTTTATAATATCCTGTATTTTATATTCCTAAATGTAACCTTTCTAAAGCTTATCCCTCCTAGCTTATTAAAACGTTACAAACTCAGCCCATGTTACTGCACAATGTTTGTTATAAAACTTTTGGAAAAAAAAATTAAATAAAAGATTTTTCACACTGATGTGATGGGCTCGATTAATTTCTCATTTTGTATGAAAAATCATTTTTCTTTTATTTTTTTTCCAAACATTTATCAGTAACATGGGCTGAGTTACCCCACGAGAGGTTTTGCGCTATTAACGTTACACGTTATATAAAGGAGCTCGTATTAGGTATACGTAACGTATTACGCAAAAATTCTTAGTCAACAATCTGTTCAGTAGCAAGTCTTCTTAGGTTTTTAAGTTTTATATATTTCAAAGGTAATAACGATGCACACTCAAGGTATTTACTTCTAATATCTTTTGTTAAGTTTAACGTTCTTTTGTAAAAGTTGTTAACATTTAATAACAAAGACCCTTTCATGTTACTCTTTCATGTAAAGAAAAGTTTTTAAAATGAAACTAACGAAGCATGAATTTATTTTCTTTGCTTTGAAGTTTTCATTTAACAGAAATTGTATTTTACCAATTAAAATTGAATACACAAATTAATTTACTTCAAGAATTCATGATCAAAATTGAAGTGTTTTGGAATTAGACTTGTTTTTGTATAAAATATCGTTATACCTAGTCTAAAAATGAAGATTGGTTTCAGCAATTGAAGTAGGGTTTACCGATTAACAAGACTAAAGTATACTTCTAGAAACATTAAAAACAAACCTATAGTAATCTTATAACTAACTAATTTTATAAACTAAATAACTTCAATATTAATATTAGTAGTCATTTTTACCCGTGGTGCTAGGCAACTGGGCTCCTCCCAGTTATAATGTCCCTTTGTGCCTGATGGCCTTGTTTTGTTCTGTCTCCTGCTTGCATGGAGGGAAGTGGAAACAATTTTTTTCCTACTCCTCCACTATTCTTTTCTGATTAATTTCGTTGCGGGATCAAAGACAGGTAAATTCATTCTCCGGGACACGTCGAGCTTCATTGTTTCGGCGCTTTTCTGGTGGTTGCCACTGTTGATCCTGGCGTTCAGGAGTTGCAGTGGTTTGGGAATAGTGTGGTGGGTTTGTCCCAAAAAAAAAAAACTTGAATATAATTCTGGAATTTTATTGGAAATCTATGTTCAGCAGTGGACGTCCTACGGCTGCTGATGATAATGATGATGAATACCTATTAAATGTTTGATTGGATTCTAGAAACATGTTTACTCTATGTAAATACGTTTCTAAATGGCGTTTTGCCGATATTATGGTCTGTTGCAGTTTATGTGGTCGCCTTATTCCTTTAATAATAAAAAACAAAAATATTTCATTGGCAACTTTTGCTAGCACCAATACTGCTGTTATTATGGTTATTTTTTTAGCTTGGTAAAAAAAGTGCTGATATGCTGTGTCTATGCTTAAACAAGAAAACAAAAAATAGTTTTCAGGATTGATTTTTTTTTTTTTGCCCAAGTCAAAACACTCAAAAATATACCAGAGTTTTTCTATAGACCATTGTTGCTAGCACTAATTCACCATGTTTAGCCTTCCAAGTCAACAGAAAAAAAAAAACAAAGTCATAACTCCGCCGCCCTCATGGCCCCACGATGAATAATACACCGTGAAGCCACAAGACGATCCGGAACCACGGTGACCCTTGCCCCCCCCTCCCCCCCTCCCCAAGCCTGGCATTTCCGTTCAATTACCTGAATCTTGTTCGATGCTAATCTCGTGATTAATTCTGTTTGTTTAAGGGTGCCCCGACCACTATGACCAACGTCTTTTATCTTCTACTTATTAACAACATAATAGGAAGAGAAATCTTTTTCTTTGTGGGGATTCATTTGATTTGATCTACGGACTGTGTCTTTGTGTGTGTGTGTCTGGCTTTAAGCTATTGTCAAACAGACAGGCGTGGCGAACGCAAAGCGAGGCGTTTTTGTTTGTAATGTATGGAATTGTTTGAAGCCAGTCACATAGAACTATGTGACTGGATTCAAACAATTCCATACATCTTCTATCTTTCTTCTTATAACATTAAAATGGATCGCAAAATGTGTTGCTAAGCTCATAACTCAATAACGGCTGGACCGATTCGGTTACTACTTTTTTGTTGTGTTTGTAACCGTCAGCACCAGGTTTTAGAGGACGAAAATCATCATGTCCACCCGTGCGAAACCCTAGCCGGGACGGGCCGCTAGTTACATATAGAAACGCTTCGGATCGCATTCGCTTCGCCTGTCAGTTTGACAATAGCTTACATGAGAGATAAGGATGTTGGGTGTTGAGATAGAATCTTAGGGGGCCGTGGGACTGTTTGGGTCTGTCTTTATCAGGTAACTGTGATCCTGAAACGTCTTTACGTTCTAAGGACTATTGAAGAATCACCGTGGAGTTTAGTCAGTACAAGGCTGACAGTAATGGGGGGACTCATTTGATGATTTTACCTCGATAAAAAAGGTGCCATCTTTGCCTCTGAGCTAGATTGAGGCCAAGAGCAAACTCATTTCGAAAATAAAAACGAAAAATTTCGACTACAACTCCAAAGACGCAAAAAAACAATTTTTCTACTTTATTTGTCCATTTCTTTTAAGTTTGTTATGTTATTTTTTTATTACATTTAATATTTAAACATAATAGAAATTTTGATAGTTTAGCTCGAAAATGAAGTCTAGTAGAGCAGCAAATAATTTGCCGCTAGAAAACCCATTTGAGGTTGATAGGCAATTTTTTCATAAATTTTCATTTATGAAGACTATAGTTACAAAGACAATAGAGGCAACCTATTACGTTTTATCGACCATTGAGCAGAATTTTTCGTCTAAAAACCCTAGCAATTTTTCACCGAACTAAAAAATTTCTATCTTTATTTTTCGTGTGAGAATTTGACCATCCTCTGGTGTAAACGATGATTAAACCATCTCTGGTAACCCCATGGGCGTACCACAACTTAAAACATAGCTTTCATCATCATCATCATCATCGTCATCATTATCAGCCGTAAGAAGTTCACTGCTGAACATAGGCCTCTCCTATGAAGTGGTTAAGCAGACCAATGGCAATGGCCTTGACCAATGGCTGTGATATCGGCCCGGACTTACGAGTTGTAGGTCGTGGATTTTAACCCAGCCAAGCGCATTACTTTGTGTCATTTATTTCATCACCACTGCTCTCAAAACGGTGAAGGAAAACATCGTGAGGCATTTCCTAACCGGCATATCCTAGAACCAAAAATTCGAAGACATGTGACATCTACCAACCCAACCTGAGCCCGCGTGGTGGATTATGGCTCACTCCCTCTCACAGATAGGAGGCCTGTGTCCCAACAGTGGGAACATTTATAGGCTGATGAAGTGAAGGAAAACATCGCGAGGAAACGGGCATGTCCTAGTATCAAAAATTTGAAGACATGTGACATCCACCATCACGGACATAATTCATCACGGCCATAATTCAGCACGCGGGCCCACCGCGTGCTGAATTATGGCCCACTTACAGAGAGGAGGCCTGTGTCCCAGCAGTGGAAACATTTATAGGCTGATGATATCGCATGCTTTGTAAAATCAAACTTAACTTTAGCTTGTAAAGTCGTACTTAACCAATTTTCTTAAAAAAAAATATAAAATTAATTTGAAGACTCTTTTCAATCGTCTAGTTTTCAATTTTTTTTCATAGTAAATTCAGCACCTATTTCAATAGTTTCTTTCCACTATTATTAAGCAGTTCTACGGTAAAACTAATGGGATTTTCTCAATAACCTACCATTTTCTTCTAATATTTTGGAACGCCTATCATAGGACTATTGAGAAAAAAAAAGTCCTATAAGTTCAACAATAGAGCTGCTTAGTAAAACAAGAGGGAATAAATCATTTCGAATTGGACCTTTCCATTCTAAAGTTCTCAACAATGGTAGTTAATTCATGTTCTGCATCAAGACGGTAACTGGGTCGTTCCAGTAGTTCTCCTGCAACTCGATTGGCGGCGCCACCGTCGCAGTAGAATGCCCCATTCATTATTTAAATCAGAATCTCATTACGTTTTCAAGGGCTGAAAGTGGTGATATTTCAGAATGTATCTTATTGTTTTGGTTGTAGAATACATTATTGCTTATTGTGAATTGTTTGTTGTATGAAATTACTCTGGAATCCTAATCCTAACTAATATTATAAGTGCGAAAGTAAGTTTGTTAGCTTTTCACGTCTAATTTTTTTCTAATGTTTTTATTTTTTTATTAGGTCCGTGATAAAATCATCCAATGAGTGAATGACTGTCAGACTTGTACTAACTAAAATCCAATAGCCCTTTACGTTCTCGTGTCCTTCAATAGCCCTTTACGTTCCTGGGCCACGGTTGCCCGATAGTCCTGCGATCCTGGCAGGCTTTGGCCCTCTAAGGAGGCCCTCTAAGGAGGCCCCCGTCATATTGTTGACAGCTCTTTAAGGCGCGCGTGGAACATGTCACGTCGGCATCGACTCGGGCATGGTCCATGATCGGACAGCAAGTCGCGAATTACTCGCCGTCCGTCTAAAGTCTAAACTACTGAACCAATCAGCCTGAAATTTTGCATACTAATGTACTGCTGCGTTATCGGATGTACTGAACCAAGGCTACTTTTCATCCGGAAAAAAAGATGAATTTGAATTTAGAACCTCAAATAAAAATAGTAAGTACCTACCTACATTAATCACGAAAGATAGGTTTCAAATAACAAAAAAAAACGTCATAAAACATATTTCACATCAAAGTAAAGACAAAGCGAACAACAAGAAGCCAAAATAGTTGACGTAATAACTTCATCAACCAACGAAAGCACAAGAAAAGCTAATAAACAACCGCGATAACGAACAACTTCCCACAACTTTCCGAACGAAAATTAATATTCTACCCGCCTTAAGAACGTTATTAAAAAAGTATCAGCAGTTCACGCTCAATGCGCATAATAATATACACACACTACATACTTAGCAACTTTGTCGGTGTGAATATTACTTAAAGAAGTTTTTTTTTTAGCGTGATAGAATCATTAAATGAGTCCTCCCACCCAGGGCAGAACAGGAGAAACTGTCAGACTTTTATTGATTAAAATCCACGGTTCTTTTCAATAGCCTTTTACGTTCCGGAGACACGGTATTCGTTAGTTCCGCGACCCTGCCAGGCTTTTAGCCCTCTAAGGGTGGGCGTCAGAATTCTGACGCTCATTGAGGCACGCGTAGAACACAACGCGTCATCGTCGCGTCGACCCGGGCATAGCCCATGGTCGGACACCAAGTCGCCCATTACTCGCTGCCCTACATTTTACATTTAAAAAAGTTTTTACTAAAGACTTCCATTGATGCTTTTAACTTTGGTAATAATTTTCTTAGTTGCAACGTTAATGGTAATATAGCTATATTCAATGAAGTTCAAAAGTTGTGAGCCATAAATGGTAATGAGTGTTACATAAAGTACCTAACAATTTTATTGTGATTTTCGTCAATGAATAATTTGGTTGAAATGATACTCAAATTGACTGTGGACGAGTCAAGTCACGAGCAATAACATAAACATAAAACAAAATACAAACAATTTGCTCGTAAAATACTGCTTTCCGCTTTGAAATTAAAACCTTTTTCGTAATAATATGGCTTCCAAATTAGAAGTCTAATGAAAAGGGAAAAGTTTAATCAATATGGTAGCGGAACATCGCTTTTGAATACTGTCTAGTGTATACATACTACTACTCGTGACTGTACAACTGATTTGATATAAAATGGCTTATGATGTACCTACTTATTTTAAATTATGTATTAAATAATCACAAGTTTATAAACAAACAGCTTATACAAAGCATGATCAGTCTATACATATAATTTATCACATTGCTACACTAACAAACAATTCCAACATTAGGAAAAAATTGCATTTGAAGAGATAAGATTTTTAAGTTTACATGTTGCGGGTAATCTTCGAAACTACTGAGCGATTTTAAAAATCATTCTCTAATGGAAAACACCAATATACTATAGAAACAGACTATTATATAAAAAGCTACCGTGATATAACTTCCCGCCAGGATCCAAACAAATCCGCGCGCAAAGAAAATAAAATTATCGATCTACAAATGGAAACAAAAATCCTTTTACATAATGCATTCAAAGACGTTGATAAAGTTCATCAAAGTGGTCACGGCTTTAAACTTAAGAGGATTACAATCCTGAAGCAATGGCCAAATACTCCACAAAGCCTTTGAACTGATAAAAGTTTTAAAACAAGGATTTTTTCCAATATGGCCAGTAAAAAGTGAAAAACTTCAATGCTGACTAGTTCAATAGAAGTTTTTTATTGAAACCGATGGGATTTGGATTTTCTCTCGACAAAAGTAACAAATAAAGTGAGAAAAATGATTTAAAAAAATTTAAACTTAGTAAATAGTTGTAGTAAAGAAATGAAAAAGGCTTTCCATTTCAGGACCGCGTTGCACTTTTTAGACCTGTCCCGCGATCCTGAACATAGGGCTTGACTATTTCTTCATTAAAGATGAATGCTGGCAGTGTTCTAGGTACTTTTTTCACAAACAGCGACGCGTAAGAATTTTTTCACGCCCTGCCTATGCTTATTATATTTCTATAAGCATTCTATTCTATTTCTTATTATGGCAAACAAGCCCTTGTCATCTATTCTTCGATTTATCGGAGGTGAATATCGACAACCAAGTAGAGTGAGTTACAATAAAAAAAAGTGAAAAAGGAACATTAGAAGTCTCCGTTTGATACAGTTGAACTTACTTGTGTACGTCAACATCATCATCATCAGCCTATAATGTTCCCACTGCTGGTACACAGGCCTCTTCTCTATGAGAGGGAGTGGCCATAATCCACCACGCGCTCCCAGTGCGGGTTGGAAGATGTCACGTCTTCGAATTTTTAATTCTAGGACATGCCAGTTTCCTCACGATGTTAATAACCTTCACCCCGTTTTGAGAGCAGTGATAATGAAATAAATTACACAAGGCAATGCGACTTGCGGGGTTCGAACCCACGACCTACAACTCGTAAGTCGGGACCGATACCACTAGGCCACCACCGCTCAACAACTTCTGCACTACTTCTGTACGTAAACAAATAAAATAACAATGAACCAGTGAAAGTTGAAACAATAAAGATGAACAATATAGATGAATACATAAGTAAAGTAACACACAAATAGAATAGAATATCTCGATATTGATACCTTCAATATACATAAGTGTCTGAACTATGTAATAAAACCACCTACATTCGATCAGGGAAATGTCAATTCAACCTCTAACGTTATAGAGATTCTGGAATAATGTCGAATATCAGCGATGCTCGAATTCTCATAAAAGTCAAATCGACTCGTTATTTCTCGAATTCAGAGTAACTTCTATTCCCAAAATGCTTCATTTTCCACTGTATTTCCACTCCCTTAACTTTTACATTGTCTTTTTGTTATCTCGCACTGTCTATAGGTATTTGAAACTCATTTTATTCACTGTTTACGTTCCCTCTCTCTTCAATATACAAGTTGCGTATTGCGTTTATCTTTCATGTTTATGTTCTAAAGCCTGATATTTTCTCGAATGAGGTACAGCATCACCATCTCTGTCATTTATTCCAGTTTTATTTTCAGACATAAAACAAAGGTTGTTCTGTGAATATATTAGGTGTATACCACGTGATATATCGGCCATTTTCCAATTGTTTGTTGTTGGTACATAGGAAGTCGGGACCAAGTTGCCTCTTAGATATTTGTTTGGTACAACAAACATTCTCGCCCTAGTTCATTCGTTAGAGAATTCTAGCTACCTACAGGCAGGGTTGCCACGTCTCAGAAATTGTCTTGAAAGATTTTGCAATTCTAGGGGTTTTTAAGAAATATAAAAAGTCAAATATATATTTTGGAATTGCAATTTTATAATCTACTTTAAACATGAATACATTCAGGCGCATTTAAAAATGGATGGTCATACGGATTGCAGAAGCTTTAAATAAGGTTTGCGAAAGATTTCCTGAAATTCGATAAAAATCTAGATTTTTTGATAGAAAATAAGCTTTTTCCGGACTTTAAAATTCTCTATCTGATAACCCTACATACAGGTGAACCTCACCTTTGATCGGGAACATTATATCGAGGAAACTTGAACGTGGCTTTTTAGCAGGCGAACCTTTTTTTGTAACCTTGTTTGAACAGTAAATGTGGGGAAACTTACGATGTTTGCGGAAAACGGAACTTGTTGTAGTAAAAAACTTGATAGTCTTGATCCTGGGGTACTACTATCTAAGCACGAAACCCGTATGCCGTAAGCCATACACAGATATCACCATAGATAATAAAGAAGTATTTCTGTGGTTATCACTTACGGACAACATAAATTTAGTGTTATGAATTAAAAACTACATGACTGGACGATTGTAGGTACAGTCAGCATCAAAAGTTGCTGACCATAATTATTCAGATTTTCAAAATCGCAATGTGGTCAGCTACTTTTGATGCTGACTGTACCGATGACAACCGTCCGAACTTATGAATTTAAAACCAATACAAAGTTAGTGTAAAGTGAATTCAAAACTAGAAGCGTTCACTTAAAAGTTTTGAGTTATTTTCGCACGGGGCCGTATCTTCATTGACGAACTAAGAGAGTAGGTAGAGCCTCTGTTACGTACATCATACTACATTTATATTAGGATCGGCTCCAAGTCGAACCAAATTTACGTAATATCAGTATTTTACTTATTTACTGCCTATCTGACCTGCACAACTCAGTAACTGAGCAATACTATACCTACCCCGGCCTTAGTAAGATTGGTTTACTGACTTTCGAGCTTCTGTCAAAGATTTACAAATGACAGCTAGTCCAACAGCTTTGTATGCTTTTAAATGCATGGAGGGAACTCGCTATGATTGATGGTTACATTGGTAACCCATCCACAAACCAACCTCGGCAAGCGTGGCTTAACCCGGGTTGATCCATGTGAATGTTACTATTTAGCCACGAGCACCTCTACACAACACATAGACTAATGTTATCAGAATACAATGATCCCTAATTAATCCGAAATCTAGTTCTAACAATCACAAATCCGTTAAATTAACATCAGTTCAATGTCCAGCTTTGATTTTAATTAAACCAATAATAGCGAATGAAACAGCAAAACATAATAGGGTCATTAATCACTAACTAATAAGTATTGATTAACAGTTAAAAGGAAGAAAATAAACAAGTAATTTTATGAGAAAATGATCAAAGAAAACTTTCTTATAACGATCCCTTTGTCTCTAATTTAATTTAACATTTCGCGAGCTTCATTCAATTGTGCTTACAATCAGGGCACTTAATTATTCTACTGTATAATAATTATAATTATTATGTAATTATAATTAGCTTCTTTGACATGTTCGTCTCGTGATTGCGACGTGCTCACATGCGGTTGATTCAGTTATTATTTCTTGTTAATTTGAGATTTGTTATGGTGTTATAAAACGCTAATACGGATTACAAGTATTGTGATGATACTCGTCAGTGTCAGAACATTTTTAATGATATCATTTCATTTACATTTTAATAAGTGTTCATTGGATATTGAACGTTTTTGAAATGGCGTGCATTTGGAGAGTGCAATATCCAGCAGTGGACTGCAATAGGCTGATGACGTTTTTTTTCCACAACTATTACACTACGCCATCTAGTCCCAAGCTAAGTAGAGCTTGTGATATGGGTACTAGACATCTGATAAACATACTTATATATTTCTAAATACATAAATATTGTAGATAAATTATACCACACAAACATTTGTTCTGGGTGGGAATCGAACCCACGACCACCGCTGACATAGCAGTCAGGGTCACTATCCACTAGACCGATAGGCTGATGACTTGACGACCGTAGACTGATAATTTTAAGCTTTTCGATGCTGAATGATAAATACGAAAGTGTATTTCTTTATTACGCTTTCACATGTAAAAGCTTTGGTCACACAGCGACTAATCCGTACGAGTGCATTCGGTGAGAGTAAATTTGAAAATGCTCAATTCAAACCACTCTATGCGACTATTTGATGCGAATAGCCTGTCACATAGCAAATACTCATGGCATTGGCAGCGGTGGCAAAAGTCTATCAAATAAAAAACAAAGTCATCGAATACCGAAATAAACTTATTTGGGCTTGTTTTCGTAGTTGGTTCCTTTTTTTTTAGTTTTTACCTTATTATTTTTAAACTACCTAGGCGTTTTCATTAGTTTCATCCCCGCTCCTTGGGTACAATTGGCCTTGAACAGTCTTTTTGCCTTTTTTAAGCGAGGTCTTAATATCCTCTCACCCATTACTGTCAGACAAATACAAATATTATTTTATTTACTCAAAAATGCTACAACAGGGTGTGGGACACTAGACTTATACTGCCTAAAATCAACGTTGATCCTTTAACAGCCCTTTACTTACCAGGACAACGGTTTCCTGATGAGACAGTCCTGCGAGCCCGGCAGGCTTTAGCCCTCTAAGGGGGGAACCGCCAGATTGCTGACAGCTCTTAGAGGTGTGGAAGACGACGGCATTGTCATGGCGAGTTGCCCATTACTTCCCGGCTCACCGCCTGCATGCGGGGGCCGGAAATCGTCTCGTGACGTCCAATACCGTATGGATCTCCCGCGGCGGCTGGATCGTGAGGTAGACGCTGTCATCTCCCTCACGCGGCCCGCCTCCTCCTTCGCTAGCATGACTGCTTTGCATAAGGAGGCGACCGCTTGCCATTCCGTCTCGTCCTTCAGCATGAGTTTTCTTGCGTACATGCTGCCAGAACTCTCAGACTCATCGCACTCACCAAGAAGTCTTTGGCCTTGTCGGGCCATTTCTACCAATCAATACGGACGTAAACCCAAATATGGCCACATTAAGTCTAATAGACTTGTTAATAAGGGCAATACATTTACAATTAAAACGTCTATATCACTTTAAATTAATGACCCCCTCCACATATTAAACACATTTAACAATTTTCTGAACTATATATAGAGAAATTAAAATTAATTAAGCAAATTGTAACCTAATTGGGCCATAAATACAGTATCGGCCGTTATAGATAAAATATATTGTTATAGGCTGAATAAATAACAAATATGTAACGTTAGTAATAAAGAAGAAATAGAAGGGTTTGGAGATAATTAATAGCAAGTTATTTGTGAGAATGAAAAATATTACGCTAAGATAAAAACAGAACATAACACTGTTTCATCAATATTATGCAGTCAGAAGCAAAATAGCATAATGTTATTAATTAATTTTTATTTTTTAAATCATCAAATGAGTCCACCCCGGGCAGGACGGGAGGGACTGTCAGACTTGTACTGACTAATATTCACAGTGTCCTTTAATAGCCCTTTACATTCCGGAGCCACGGCTACTCGGTAGACCCGTGACCCCGGGAGGCTGCATGGATATATCTTAGTGTCTATTTTCCCGTAAACATTTGAAATAAGTTAGATGCGAAGATGATAGACGGCGAACTTCTCGCTTCACATGAATTCATTTCTGTTCTGTACATGGACTTCTGATGCCCACTGTACATTATAGTAATTGACATTTCACCAATAATACTTAAGTCTCTTGCAATAAGGGCGAGCCGATTGCCATTAATCAGACATAAATGGAGACCCAGCTGCTTCTTAGAAATTCCTTAATCGAACACAGTGACCTCTTTAGAGTACTACAGTAGTACCTACTCAGCAAAAGCACTTACAAGAACTAGACAAAAAACAGTAAAATAAATAAACCTTCTTTCGGAAATAGGGTAAGTATTCCGTTTAAAAACTCTAAAAGAAAAATGATCGTAAGTATTTAAAGTATTGTGTCGGATCTATTAATCGTTGAAGACCTCATCATCTCCTTTACGTAAGATACCTACCTAAAAAAAAAAGCCCCGCAAAGCAGGGCTTCATCGACCCTGTTCAATGCGCGTAGAGTTTGCTTCTTGCTCGGAGGTCTTCCCATTCCCCACTCACGGGTTTCCTACGTCGTACCCTAGACAAAGTATAAAATGAATCCTAATCCATATGATTTAGGAATACTCTACATTGCCTAGGTATTGAATAAATTACCAGATTAAACAGATCGCCGGTACCATAGATAAACAAAAGCATTTCTTTATGCCAACATTTACACTTCGAAAGATTTATCGTGTTTTCTAATCCTTACGTTAATCCGATTAGATTCTGAAACAGGGACGGACATATTTCTCTTTTCAGGGTTCCGTAGTTAAGGAGTGCTAATGGGACCGTATTACTGAGGCGCCACTGTCTTCACATCTGTCAAAGTGTTGTTTTGAACTATGAAAGATCATAAAAAAACTTTATGGCGCTCCCTCACCTCGAGCGTTCACCTGCAATGTAACATAAAAGTGCGCAATTTGATGTTCTATTGTCTTCAGATGTTTGAATCTGTAACGTTACATTACAGGTGAATGCTCGCAGTGACAGACTATGCATTAAGTACGTGCAATCCAAGAGTTCAAGAAACATGTTCTTTACAGTTTTTTGTTCTTTGTAGTTGTTTCTAATATGGTATTCTCTATAAAAAAGTTACATTACTGGACTCTACGATGTGCTTTTGGACTTTGAGATCGTCCGATTCACATGTCGTCAACACTTCGGCCGCGCGGTGACAAGGATGTGTGAATTGAGAAAAGCACTTCTGGTGGCCTAACAGAGTATCACCACTGTGGAAACGAGTCGGCACTTGACGACTTGTCTATACAAGTCGTTAAGTGCCGTCGCCGTCGTTCCACTGTGGAAAAGAGACAGAGATAGCTCTGTCTCTTTTCCACAGTGGAACTACTTTAGCATTACTGTTCTAGTTATTTATCTAGTAATGTGAATTAACATGTCATTGTGTATACTAACAGAAATTAATTCCAGTGTGGGGTAAAGTTTTGAAAAAATATTACTGACATTGTAGGGTGTTACGGAACCCGCGGTCAGCAAGTCCGATTCCCACTTGACCTGATTTTTTTTTTTTATTTACTTTGATATAAATCTTAGTGCTAAAATAAATGTTTTGTTCAAAGAAAGTAAGTAATTAAAAAAATAAAAGATTTAGAATGAGAGTGTAGAAGCAATCAAGGGATTACCCTCAATGGATATAAATTCACGATTTAAAGATTTTTAGCTTTACAATTCTACTTTTATACATTTTAAAATATAATACAGATTCATGTACCTAATAGTATTATCCTATTGATATGCATTATGCAACATATATACCGACGGCACAATTGGTGCAGTGGCTGAACGATTAACTGCTACACTGTGTATCGCAGGTTCGATTCCCGCACGGAACAAATATTTGTATAGCCCACAGATATAATCCGGGGCTGGTTGTTTGTGTACGTAATTCAAAAGTCTCCCGAGAATGGGTCACTAAACCGAGTTCCCTTAGAGCCTCGCAAAGCTCATATAAAAATTACTCGTCTGAAGTGCACAGGGGCGGACCTAAGCATGGCTTTTGGGACTGCAGCCCAGGGTCCCGTAGATATAAAGTGTATACGTATTCGTCGGCGCGCTGTGTTCCAGGCGCGCCTCAAAAAGTGTCAGCAAAATGACGGGGCCCTCTTTTAGAGGGTGAAAGCCTGCCGTGGTCGCGCGACTCACAAATTACCGTGACCCCAGAAAGTAAAGGGCGATTGAAGAACACCGTGGATTTTACTCAGCACGAGTCTGACAGTCCCTCTTGCTCTGCCTTAGGTGAAAGGACTCAATTGATGACTTTACCACGATAAAAAAGTGTATGTATTCGTATACCGTGTATCTGCTCTCATAAATCATTAAGGGGGATGCTCCAACCAGCCCGCCAAATTATTATTTTTTTGCAATTTGCAGGCCAGTGACATGTAACTTTATAAAAAAATGAGTTGCGGTAATAACAAGTATAATTTTAAATATAAAAAAATATCAAAAAATTCGCTCCATCAGCTCTCACATAGAAAAGATGCATCATGTTAAAATCTCCGAAATCTAACTACGATGCACCTTTTCTATGTGAGAGCTGATAACACAAGCTCTGCTTAGCTTGGGACTAGATGGCGTTGTGTGATAGTTGTGGAATAAAACAAATGGCATTTACTTTTTCAATTAGACAGGCCCAAGTATTTTAGCCCCATAAATTCATAGTCCGACCCTGCAAGTGCCATTTGTGTATCTTTGACAGTCGGCAGGTACTATATTAATCTAAGAGCAATGACTCCTTGTATATTCAGGTATTTAATAGCATCCGGTAAGACTGGAAGCTGACCCCAACATACTTGAGAAATTACTAGTCAGATGATGAATCATTCATTTCAATTCAAGAAAATAAAAGAACTGGACAAGCGCGAGTCGAACTCACGCGTGAGGAGTTCCGTACCATCATCTATAAAATCGGCAAAAAAATTGATTTGCATAGCATAGCATGCCTGCATAGCAGCCACAGAACAGAAACATATCATTTGTGAATACATCTGTCTTTCTATCGCGTTTCACCTACATAGTAGATAACGGAGTTTCAGTAATAGGGTGCCGTTTCACCCTTTTTTTATCGTGGTAAAATCATCAAATGAGTTTTTCCACCCAGAGTAGAGCGGGAGGGACTGCCAGACTTGTACTGACTAACCACGGTGTCCTTCAATAGCTCTTTACGTTTCGGGGTCACGGTAATTCTTTAGTCCCGTGACCCCGGCAGGTTTTGGCCCTTTGAAGGGAGGCCCCGTCATTGTGCTGACACTCTTTAAGGCGCGCGTGAAACACAACGCGCCGCCGACCGTTTTACCCTTTGAATACGGAACCCCAAAAATCATTAGATAAATATAAGGTGATGTAATTTCATCAATTTACTCGTGACCCCTCAAACAATCCGTCACCTCAAGCTTTTAAAGAACCATGTTGTGAATGCCCATAATTAAAATAAATTTACATTTTGTTACTTAATCATACAAAAACATTATCTTAAAAGTTATTTTGGTAAACGATTACACAATGATTCTACAGTACTGTAAGCTTAGAATTAGAAGAGATATAAGTTTGTATGTAGCGATCAATCTTCGTAACTACTGATCAGTACCCTTAGCACGGGTTTTCAGTATATGAGACGTAAAGTAAACTGGAACATTGACAATTTCAAGCTGACAATTTTCAAGGAAAAAATTCGTTCCTTCTTCGCACACCAAAGGCGCTGTTCCATTTTGCCATACAAGAAACACTGTAAATACTGGAAAGACGCTATAAAGTAAAAAAAAATAGAAACATCCGAATTGAGAACCCCTTCTTTTGGAAGTCGGTTAAAAATAGTGAAAACTCGTGATAAGCGTACAGAGACAATTATATATAAGGGTGTTTCGCGTAGTTCGTGCATATTCTAAGACATTTATACAATTCAAATTTATTGTCGAATAACTTCGTTTTTTTTTCTGATATCATTAATTTACAGATAATCCTTCAACATTTTGTGGTTTATACTTGATTTAATGAAGTATTACAAAATAAAAAATCGGAATAAGACGGTAATGAGAACCGTTACCGAAGGGAATGATACTGAGACTTAATATGAAGGCATAAAGATGCGAAGGTAATGAGAAATAATAGAGGGTAATGAAACAATTTAAAAAAAAACGACGGTAAACGAAGGCAGTGAGAAAGAAGGTAATGAGGTTTGATTCGTTAATCCGTATTTTTTCCAAAAATGACAGAATTATGAATTTCGTGCATATTATAAACTACGAAGGTAATTATTAGAAATTATAAGTAGCTACAAATTAAACAAAATTATAAATACTCGCGTAGTAAAGCGGACGATAAGAATGAGAATGGTTCCAGAATAATAACCTCCTGCGAAACTTTACACGACTGTATTTTTTTACCACGACCAATCGTCCTCCTGCCACGACGTTTGCTGGGTAACTGAGACGCGCGCGGAGCGCGGTGCGGCCCTTTAGGCACGTTTAAGTTCATGTACAGACTGTTGTTTAGATGTTTTTACAAACCGATGGTAATCAGAAAAAAAATATGATAAAAGTTTTACGAAATAAAATTTATTATTTTTGGTAAATGTCGTTATTTATTTTAGGTGTAAAAGTTGTGTTCTTAATATAGTTTCTTGGTACGGTTAATTTATTAACAATTGATATTTATTATTTCGGTTAAAATACAAATGTTTACAATAAAGTAGTAAATGGACACCGAAGGAAATGAGAATCTGTAAAGATTTTTATTTTTAATTAATTAATTATGTTATATGGATCTGTAAATGTTAAGTGCATAGGTAGCATAACTTTGTTGTGTTGTTTTTCTTTAAAAGTAATGTTGATAAATTAATAAAAACATTTTTTTTTTCTACTGGACGCGTAATATGCACGAAAAATGAGAAACACCGATAAGTACTTGTTGATTTTGTGACTAGACGTCAGATAATCTTTCTATTTCAAATTGTTTCTACTAATGTGTTATTCATTATACAATCACATATCAGGATATTTTAAAAATTTGATTTAAAAAAAAAGTTATCTAGATATTTATTTATGTCTTGTAATTTGAGAAACCTGCCACTGCCATAACTTTTGTATTAAAGGTACCTACCACGCAAAACTCGTTACTGGAATTCGAAGATAAAATCAAATATTCCTTTTATTTTTAGATAAAGCACACGTTATTAGCAAAATAGTTTGGTTGACAGAAAATGCCTTATCACGAAAGACTTCAGACATCACCCAGCACACGTAGCATGGCGATTCTATCTACCAAGAAAATACAAAATTATTTCATCGTTATTCCTATACAAATCGACTGCTTTGAGAACAGTCGATTTGTATAGGAATAACGATGATTTAAAGAATAGAAACATATCTCTTCTAAATTTTAAACATTGCTATGCTTAAATCAATAAAAATAATAACTTTTACGTTCTGTCATTTTGTCTATTCTCGCGTCGACAAAACCCGTTTCTACAGCGCCATGCTACGCGTGCTGGTGATATTTTTCCGAGGTGAATTGACGACACATCAAAGTTGAACAAAGTGGAATAAATATCCTAATTCCTACTACTATTATAAAGGCGAAAGTTTGTAAGTATGGATGTATGGATGTTTGTTACTCTTTCACGCAAAAACCACTGAACGGATTTGGCTAAAATTTGGTACACAGATAGTTTATAACCTGGATTAACAGATACGATAGCTTTTATCCCGATTTTATATTCCCGTGGGATAATTTTCGAGTTGTAGCGGGTGAAGCCGCTGGCAACAGCCAGTATAAAATAAAATAAAAAGGTACATCTACTGAACCATAGGTACCCTTCAACATTATGATACAGGGACATTTCATAAGGTTAACAGTCATCATTAAAATAAATTAGTTTTACCAAATAAACCGCAAATAATTACTTTATTATGATGATTGATGAGCATTTTGTGGGTTTATAATCTGACAAATAGCTACGTAGGTTTTTAATTTAAAAACATTTGTTCCGTGCGCCGATTGAATTTTCCGCACTCTTCATTACTTAACAATCTCTTCAGTAGTCCTTAACACGAATTTTCAGTATTTGAGACGTAAAGTAAACTGGAACTTTGACAATTTTCAAGGAAAAAAATAGTTCTTTTTTCGCACACCAGAGGCGCTGTTCCATTTTTTCATACAAAAACGCTGTAAATACTGGAAAGACGCTGTAAAGAAAAAGAGTGAAAATTCGTGCTAAGGGTACTGCTCACTTGAAACGAAAGATTACTTTTGAGGCAAGAAAAAAATTGCTGCAAGTGGGATTTGAACCTACGTCTTCTAGGTAAGTACTCCAGACGCCTTACCGATTAGGCTACCGCAACTCGCACACAGAAGCTGAACTTTTCACGCACCTGAATTTTTCTTTCCTTATAATTTTATCTTTACGATGCACATCACATCCGGTAATGCGTTTAAAAAATAATTAAACTAGTTAAAATCAAATAAATATTCTCCAGTTGCTTGAGTACATAAATCAACCGGCCAGCGTTGAGGAAGATGTAACCTCGGCTCTGGAACGTAAATGACTATTGAAGAACACCGTGGATTTAAGTCTGACAGTCCCTCCCGCCCTGCCCTGGGTGGGGGGACTAATTTGATAATTTTACCACGTTAAAAAAACTTAAGCAAGAGTGGGTGGGTATTTGCGCGATTGTCATTTTTATTGCTTCATTTGTTTTATTTTTTATTTTATTGATATTATTTTAATTTTAAACTGAATTTATTATGTACCTTAGACATTTTTTACAACAATAGCTCGCAAATATTCATTCCAAAATAGTAAAACAAGTCCCATAAAAGCATTTTATAGCTTCAATCTATTACAATATCAAATATCTTTTGTTTAAAAACTGGCAAAAATTCAGCAATTTCTAGTATAAAAAATACCAACTAGAAACAAAACCTGTACATTTACCATTTACTAGGAATTCTAATTCACACTCTATTTTATGGGCGAATCGAAAGATCTCAAAATTTGAATAAAAATTAGCAAAATATGAAAATTTATTATGACTCACACAAAATTGAATCTTAACAAGCGTCTGTTGAAGGTCGAATTTTAAAATAACAGTCGTTCAAATCGAGATTATAGGATTATACTAAACGGATTAACACTTCTAGCATCAGTTAAAGTTGAAAAACAGGCAGAAGCCGCAAAATATTATATTTTTTGAATTAAAGAATGGTCACACAAAGAGCAATTTTATTCGTTAGCGTTGTCCGTTCCTAATACGACATAATGACGTGTCATTAATCTTATTTTAATTTGAATACATGACACGGACAACCATTGGCAAATGACCACAACAACGACCATGAAGTCATTTGTATGTAATAGTTACGAGTGTAATCTTAACAGCAAAAAAAAAACGTTTGTTTGTGCTCGCTAATCACTGGAACCACTTTTATTTGTATGTCAAATGAGTTTGTTCTTGACGTCTAGCCGAGAGGCAAAAATGTAGCCTAAGAATAGAACAGAATAGAAAAACATTTATTTGATACTAGTTTATTTGTTATGGGACACACACACACAGAAATAATAAAATAAATAATTAAAAAATACAGTAAGAATTTTGCTGAGCATGCAAAGGTAGATCCTATTATTAAAATTGAAATTTAAGAGCGCGTATTCTAAAAGTTGGCAACATTGTAAATAGCTGTCAAATTACAAGTTATTATAAATCTGTCAAAACTGCATGAAAATAAGAAATGTGGCTCTGTAGTGCACAAAAAAGTTGACATAGGAATGCAATTGAAACACTGAATTTGTTGTTGTAACCTTTCCAGGTGTAATATAGGCATTTGGCAAGTTTGCAAATACTTTTCTTACATCTAAAACTATACATATTCGATGTTATGGTATTCTATTAATTATTGTATTCCCTTATGAATTTTTAGTGCACAACAGAGCCATGTTTCTTATTTCCATACAGTAACATTGCTAAATAAAATAAAACTTGTTATTATTTGACTACTACTCATATTTGCGACGTTGCCAACTTTCAGAATACGCGCTCTTAAGACTAACAACTTATAGTCCAAGAAGCACTTGTGTGAAATACTCGTATTGCGTAGTTCTTTTATTAAAAACAGAATCATTATCATCGCCCACGTGTTACCTTGATTTAACACCGATTATAGCATGTGTTGTAAAACTTTGGTGTGAGAAAACAGATCATTATTATTGGGCAATTGTGAATCGCTGTCTCATATCCCAAGTACGACTACTTGTTAACGGGGGGAAACCATCAAAAGGCTACCGGTCTTTGGGAAAAAGACCGGGGAGTGTGGGATTTTGCGTCCACAGTGCCACAATGTACGCTTGCAGTGTGGTTGAGCACTATTCCGACGTTTTCTTAAGTCATAGCCAAAGTTCAGCCTAAGTGGGAGGCCGTTACTCCTGGCCTACGCTTTACAATTCAAATTCCAATCTAAATGCTATTTCACATTGTAAAACCAAAACTTAAGTACCATTCACACCAAATCATTGGGCAATTCCATACGTCGAAACCAGTAATGACTCAGTTTACTTCGCCGTTCGACTGATACCCATCCATTTATCACGTTGACTGTAAAATATGCGCTTGATGAGCTCACAACGAAACAGTAATGAAGTGTGGCAACCCTAACGTTTGACAATTAACGTCGTTTAGACCCGCAGCAGTGTTGCTACATGCAAATATTTTTGTAGAATTAGCAGTGGGAATCGGTGATTGATCGTGTTGTTAAAATTGTTGCCAGATAGAAAATTTTGTGGGTGGGTAATTTGTGGGTTAATTGGGACGAAAAGTGCCATTGTGCCGGCCTCAATGGCATTTTCGTCATTAAGAAGGAAGATTACCTAGCCATACATTAACCAGTTTGGTTACTAATGGCATAAGAGACGAGGGACTTTTTTTTAACGTGGTAAAATCATCAAATGAGTCGTCCCACCCCGGGCAGGGTGGGAGGGACTATCAGACTTGTACTGACTAAAATCCACGGTGTCCTTCAAGGCTTCAATAGCCCTTTATGTTCCGGGATCACGGTGATGGAATAAGTCCTGCGACCCCGGCAGGCTTTGGCCCTCTGAGAGGGGGCCCCGTCATTATGCTGACGCTCTTTGAGGCGCGCGTGGGACACAACGCGCCGTCGACCCGGGCATGGTCCATGGTCGGGCAGTGAGTTGCCCTTTACTCGCTGCCCGCATGCCCGCAAAGAGACGAGGGACTTGGAAGGTTACAGATGAGAACTTAGCGTAACAAAGGGACTATAATGGTTGAAAATATGCATCATTTGACATCCAAAGCCAGACATTTGGGAAGTGGGAAGTGTTGCTTTAATTTGGTCACTCATCAACATACTGACCTTGGCAAGATTGCTTAACCTTGATCTCCTTTTGAAAGACCACGGCAAGAGCCAACTATACACACCACACGTGCTCCTTGGTCAAATCAAACAGCTTCCTGTTACATAATTCCGTCCCACTTTATGAACTAGCCGTCGGTCTATCGAGTAACCGTGACCCTGGAACGTAAAGAGGTATTGAAGGATACCGCGGATTTTAGTCAGGACAAGTCTGACAGTCCTGCGCGTCCTGCCCTGGGTGGCAGGACTCATTTGATGATTGTACCACGATAAAAAAAAGCTGTTCTTGTGGTTTCAATTCGACCCAGTAGTTTCTGAGTCCAAACAAACGGTTCGACTCCACTACCATTGTCACTCGTCTCACTCACAACACGATATATGACAATGGTAGTGGAGTCGAACGCAAAAAACGAACAAGAAGGAAGGTAGACCAATTTGTCTGCTCATAACATCCACCCGCAATAACTTCAGTTCATCCGTGATCATGGTGCTTGCAACGGTGCCGAAATATCGGATACTCAAAACAAATATTATACTCGTACATGGTAAATATCCCGTTTTAAACCCTAATTTTTGTAATAGTGACCATGTCAGTTTTAAAACTTATATATAAATAGATTTAATATATTTAAAGATAGATTTAATAAAAAGTCATGATCACATATTTAGTTGACTCGAAGCCTTTTAACATATCTACTTATTTACAGAAACCTATGGACCTATTACGGCCCGGGGCTAGACCCATATGAAAATAGTTTTCAATTTCCGGAGGCTGTAAATATCCAAATGAAATACCATAATGTATATTGTATACCCTTTTTACAAAATTTAATTTAAAACTCACATACTCTGCCTCGTGTCATGACGTGACCTACAATTGTTTTTACATAATCACTTCTGTGAATGACATTCATTTTTATGAATACGTACGGCTCAACTCGGCCATAATTTGAGCACCCCGACCTCGGTGTAAAGAGCTCATGAATAAGGGTTCCGTGGGAACAGTGTTGCTAGATTGAGTGTTTTTCTCCCTTTATTTGGGGAAAGGGGTTTTATGTGGGAGAAATTAGAAAATCAAGAGGCATTTTACAGCTGAATTCATTATCTCACTAAGATTTTAACCTGAATTTTTGAGAATGGATCTATATGATCTACGAGTATATTTGTTACTCTTTCACATCTTTATTTTTATTAAACTTCCCAGAAAATACCTTCACGTTAAATAAAAGGATTGGTGTAAAAAAAAACGCCCTAGCGAAAACACTAATTACACGAAGCTAGATTAAATAATTGGCTATAAAACGCCGATTGCTTAGATTCGTGCATGAACGGAATCAGGCATACATCCATAGAACACAAACTGGAAAATATTTCTTAAAGAAATAATTTAGGGACTTAATTGAATAAATCAAAGAATAAGAATTGCCATTCAACGTGGCAATCATGCCAGTCTTCTGGGTACTTTTCCAGATGACAGCAATGTGTGTCCATGGATTTCTTACACGTTCTTCTCCATAGAGATCTACTTCTTGGAACGGGCCCATCTACGGTACTTTCACAGTTTTTATGTCTTGTGACTGGGACTGTAGCACCATAACTTTTGTAGTGTTTAATAATATTCCTTTGATTGTCTATGACAATTCAAAAGTGCCTGTAACTGGCCTACTTGAAATAAATGCTTTGATTTTGATTTTGTGGAACTCTTTGATGCTCATTAGTTTAGTTTAGTTTTTGGTTTTATAATTATTTTATAGTCATTAATAGTGTGTATTTGTAGGTTAAATAAGTTAATATTTAGTTTATTATTTTGTTTTACTGTGTAATAATTTAGAAATCAAAAAGATTGAAAGTGGGGAAAATTCACAAGCCCGGTCTAGCAACCCTACAGGAGTCCATATTACTCATATTAGGCAGGTATGCCCGAAATACACGTGGTGCGAAGATGAACGCCCCAGTGACCCTTCAAGTAGGATTTACCAATCTGATGTACATTTACATGGATATTACTTAGAGCGAGCCGGATTGGCAGGTAATGTTATATTTCTAGAACCTACTTTATGAATATTTTTTCTTGCGTTTTGACGTTTTAAAAACGTTCCAGGAGTAAGTTAACAGAAATGTAGTTTGACGTCCATTATTTAATTAAGTACATTATTCATAAACAATTTTTTTACTTTTTTTTGCGTTGATTTAGAATTTGGCAATCGCATTTTGATTGTGATAATAAAAATCTGTCATGATTTGAAAGATTCGTGACGCCACCTTTATTTTATACCATTGTACCGTTATAATTGTTTTCTTCGGGAACAATAGGTTTATTTCCGGATACCAAGGTACTCACTGACTTTTTATACCTACCGAAAATATGTATAAGGGCTCATGTACACGACGCCGCCGAAGCGCCGCCGCCGCGCCGCTACCGCGCCTCTAGGCTGTGTACACGGTCGCTACCGCGCCGCCGCCGCGCCGCCGCCGCGTCGCCGCCGCGCCACCACCGCGCCGCCGCCGCGCCGCCACCGCGCCGCCGCCGCGCTGGCACCGCGAATCCAATTCGATAGTGTTTTATTTATCTGAAAAAGGAGGTTTCTCATTTCGGCCATAATGTTTTTTTTAATGTTTATTTTCGGATTACTTCTTTGTTCATGAACCGGTTTTGATGATTCTTTTTTTGTTGGAAAGCAGATATTTCTTACTATTTAGCTCCACTCGATTTCTCTGGTCTTCCATCATCAAACCCTAATCTCCATATCATGGAACCGCCTTTGAAATACCTTCTTTCCAACAAAAAAAGAATCATCAAAACCGATTCATAAACGAAGAAGTTATCCTTGAATTATCAAAAAAAAAACATTATATGGCCGCAATGAGACATCTCCTTTGTTAGATAAATAAAACACTAGCGAATGGCATCGCGGCGACGGCGCGGTGGCGGCGCGGCGGCGGCGCGGCGGCGGCGCGGCGACGGCGCGGTAGCGACCGTGTACACAGCCTAGAGGCGCGGTAGCGGCGCGGCGGCGGCGCGGCGGCGGCGTCGTGTACATGAGCGCTAACAGACATAGCTTTCTATTTCTGTACAATTGACAGGGTGGGATACTCAACTTAAAAAACCAAAACTTTAACAATCAAAATTTATCAACACCTCTTATATATATTGTATATTATACACAATAATTGGAAATCTGTGGATTTACTTTTCAATAATTTCCAGTTTCTAAATGTTGTTTAGACTGAGAATAGCGCCATTGGTAACCAGTAACCCTTTTTATCCTAAAAATTTAGAAAGATTTCAAACATTTTATTGTTCGCCATTTGGTCCGATCCCAATGAACATACTTAATAGGGGACCAGCTGATTGCTATTTATTTGGAACTGTTCCAATTTTGAACAATAGATATTCGGATGTTCTTTTTTTAAAAGCATTGTTATTCACATTTTTGTTAGCCAGTAACATAAAGGATTAATTTAGCCTCTAAGCTCTAAGGGAAAAACATTTCGCCAATAGAAAGGCAGCGTACATAGACATGAAATATATTTCTAGGGCCTTTGTACCCTAAACATAGTAAACCGCGGGCATGTGGACGGCGAGTAATGAGCGTCTCGCTGTCCGATCATGCCGCGTCGTGTTCCACACGACGCTATGATTCCCAGGAAAACTGTATGATTAATAAATTCTAGATTTTCCCCATATTATGTAACGTATAACGTCGCATTCTACTTTTATTGTTAAAAAGTAAATCTAATTTTTTTTTTCATTAAGAGCTAAATCACGCTAAATTGTTCAAAGTTTTTGAACCCTGTGTTGCCTAAATAGATGAGAGCTATTCCTGTACATCATTTTGGGTCGACAGAAGAGTTACGGAGTAACAAAGATAATTAATTTTCGACCAATTATAGTCTCATTTTGGAGTGCATGTGTCTCTTGTCTATCAACACTCTTTGTCGTTTAGTCATTAGTAAAATTCTATCACCTCTAATTACTCGTACTTACGGAACGTAGGTACTTATTTTGGGATCCGTAAATCAAAGAACGGGAGAGACGGTTGACGCGATGGCCGAATTACAAAAAATATAACATTATCAAGTAAGTTTACAAAATAGGATAGCAAAAGTTTAAAAAAAGGTAACATACCGACCGAATTGACGACCGAACATACCGACCGAATTGAAGGATGAAGCCATCCTTCCAGGTCAGTAGTAAGTAGACGACAGTGTCAGACTAAAGTAGTGGTCAAAGTCAGACTAAAGCAGAGGTCAAAGTCAGTCTAAAGCAGAGGTCAAAGTCAGGCTAAATCAGAAGTCAAAGTCAGACTAAAGTAGAGGTCAGTGTCAGACTAAAGTAGAATTCAGAGTCAGACTAAAATAGAAGTCAGAGTCAGACTAAAGTAGAGGTCTGAGTCAGACTAAAATAGAAGTCAGAGTCAAACTAAAGCAGAGGTCTGAGTCAGACTAAAGCAGAGGTCAGAGTCAGACTAAAGCAGAGGTCAAAGTGAGACTAAAGCAGAGGTCAGAGTCAGACTTAATCAGAGGTCAAAGTCAAACTAAAGTAGAGGTCAAAGTCAGACTAAAGTAGAGGTCAAAGTAAGACTAAAGCAAAGAACGGAAGCTGCTATCTACAGGCTGATTAAATTGTTTGAAAAGAGGAAATTTAAAAACTGAATAACATTTGTCTTGCACTAAATACGTACTGTAGTTATCTAAAACGAAGTCGAACGAATCAGTCTAAATGGGTTCATTTTAATGTGTTTGGGTAATCACTATCTACAACATAAATTGTCCAATGGTTTTGAATCAGACCATTAATCACCCAAATATGAGATATTGTTCTTACAACATACGGTAATACAATTGCAGATATCTTAAATAAGAGATTAAACCAGATTAGACCGGTCACGAAGTCATTATTGTTTGTAAAACAATACATTTGTTAACATAATCTTAGATTTTGATATACGGACCAGCCATTTACGAGCTTATCACTTTTCATTTTTATTTTAAACTAGATGTTGCCGGCGACTTTTCCCACGTTTAACACCAAAACTTTCGGTTTTCGGGGTTGCGGGACTGCCTTATCAGGTAACCGTGACCCTGGAACGTAAAAGGCTATTGAAGGATTACCGTGGATTTTAGTCAGTATCAGTATATTAGGTCTTACAGTCCCTCACGTCCCGCCGCGGATGCAAGGACTCATTTACTGATTTTGTCACCACGATAAAAAAAGGAACGTCACAGCGGGATAAAAATACCCTATACAGGTTATGTACAATCGACAAAGTTGAATCATGACCCATTTTGACAACAAATCGTTTGAATCCATGAAATAGACAAAGATCAAAGTCGTTACCATGGATATGTATATTTACGCGAATGTGAACCTCATTGTTTTTGAAAGAATATAAACTTATGGTGGGTCATGATTCACCTTTGTCGATTGTATATACTGTTATGTAAAATATCAACAAACAAACATCCATCTATAGAGTTCGATAACCATCCCACGGGATTATACTTTAGGATAAAAAAATCCATGTTAATCCAGGCTATAAACCATGTGTTCAAATCCTTTCAGTAGATTTTTCAGAGCAACAAAAGCATCAATCTTCATAAACTTTCGCATTTATACTTAGTAACGTATTTTCATGCGTCTTTGCTTGCATATATTTTGTTTTATCCAAGAGGTTCTTATTGAAATAATAAACTTTGCTCAACACTAGCAACTTATCTTTTAATTATGGTGGTCGATACAAAGATTAAAAATCACATTCACATCTCAGGTGGCGTAACATGAACTTTTAACGCTATCCAGTTTTGGCTGTGGGAAAGAGATGGCGCTAGACGACTTGTATAGCTCTGTCTCTTTCCCACAACCTAAACCGGATCGCTCCTAGACTGGATGAACTGGACAGCTTGTGGTAAGGCCTCAGATCCAGACCCAAATCCTCTCAGTGGTCCTAATTTTCTTTCTGACAACTTCAACTTAGAATTAGACTTTGAAATAAACTACAATAAGCAGAAAACAGTTTATTTTAACCAATTTATATAAAATCTTAATGGAACATTTGACAAAAATCTTCCAGATAAATCTCCCCGTCCATTAGACACAAAGTCAAAACAACAGTTTTTTTTTATGATAGACCGTAAATCAAGGCAACAAGACTTAAAAGTACAAATTCCGTCATTTAATACAAAATAAAGAAAAATAAACCTTACTGCAAAATAACTAATTTAGTTGATAATGCATTTACATGTTAAATTAAAAATTCAATATATGTATTATGATTATAACATAATATTCTAATTGGGGTGTCTGAGGGTGTGCGTTAATTACGTTACAGGTTGTATAAAAAATTCTTGGATTAATGTACCAAAAGTCTGGTGATAAATCTCCCCGTCCATTAGACACAACCTCATAAAAATCCATTCAGTAGTTATTGAGTTTATCACGTACCGACAAACAGACAGACGCGACTTACCTGTATAATAATGTAATGAAATAAGATAAGAAGTATGATTTCTACATACAATGGATGTTGTATCTTGATGAAAATTGTATCGAAATATCAGCCGAACCCTTTGTTGTGAGCATAAGTTATGTCAAGCATGGAGGCAATTTGTAACAACTTGGTATGTGTTTATATTGTGAGGAGGAAAGTTCAACTTGTTAGTATGTATGGGTGTGTGTGTGATTTCAAGTTATTAAAGGCAACAAAGTTGATAAATGAAACTTTTTGGCACGTGGATGGTATCAATTCAGATTCAAGTTGATAGGAAATCGAACTAAGTCTACTTTTACAGTTTGAGTATTTGTGATTATTGCTGTTGCACAGTCTAATAAAAGGTAAAAAGTAATAATAGTTATTTGTGCAACAAGAGAGCAAAGTCGTTTTTTGCTGCGAGTGCTGATTTTGAATCTTGAGCAAGCGAAGGATTCAAGGATTGAATCACGAGCGTAGCGAGTGATTCTAAAGTTGAATCCTGAGTGTAGCGAGAGATTCAAAGGCACGAGATGCAAAAAACTTTGCTCTCGTGTAACACACATAACTTTTCACTTCAGCAGCGAGAACACTTTAGGAGATAAAATAATAAATAGGAATAGATTAAAATAACTTTTTTTTTAAAGTAGCTTTCAACAATAAGTAAATACTCCTCATTGTAGATAATCGTCTCGTCTGTGATAAATCTAAAAATTAAGATAGCAACACCGTCTCCGAAAAACTGCTTGCGCCCTTTGTTAAGTCTCCATTCATTGAAGACATGGTATGGTTTCAGATATTTAGTTAGAGTTGTTGTTGTTTTAAATGGTTATGTTAAAATAAGTACTGTTCTCATCGCTAGTTTTACGCATATTTTTTTTTTTTAACTTATTCAACTCTTTACGCCAGCCATGAAATTTTATTCCCGCTCTTTTATTTTTAAATTATGGCGTGTTCGGAAATAGCACCCATAATATTTTATTATTCAAAATATTTATTAACATAAATTGAAACTAGAAATAAATATTTACAGTAAATGCTTATTTTCATTTAAATACAGCAATAAGTTAAAAATTCAATAAAATACATTCGAAGACATTATTATCGTTTTGCATTTCTTTGGTTAGTACAAATTTCCGAACGTGTTTGTCTTTGAGACCAAATTCAAAATCGGAACTTCGAAAGGGCTGGTGTTTGTCTCTCTCTCTTTCTATTGGCGGGAAAGAGATAGACTGTTAATGTTTCGAATTGTATGATTAACTCAAGGCTGAATATGATATTCGCGGCTTTTTTTAAAACAAAAATTAAAAAGCTACTTTGTCTCACTAGTGAGCAAAATCGCATTTTGCTCACTAGTGAGACAAAGTAGCTTTTTAATTTGTAACATGTTTGAGCTACTGAAGTGAAAATAGCATTTCAGTCTAGTAAGTCTACAGATTATTTGATTAAAGTTTAAAACCCAATAAAATCTTGAGCAAAACCGTCGCCTATGCCATTAATTTACATACGTGCAACGATTTTTTTTTAGATAGAAGTACGTATATTTTTAAATGCTTTTGTTTTTATCTCAAAATAAGTTAAAATGTACATGATAAGTATAAAAAGGAATAAAGAAAACAATGAGTTTAAAAAAATGTTTTTATCAACGAATTTTTTTTTTTATAAGTAATTATTAAAAAAAACAAAACCTTTGACAGTGATCATCACTTGCTTAGTATTTGAAGCATCATTTTCAAAGGCATTCCTTTTCTAATTGTCTACCAACATGAGTTAGGTTCAAAGCCGTATTCTACACACTACTACATTTATTATGTCACATTAATTTTCAAAGTACGCTACAGCTAACTCGCTGCCCGACCAAGGACCATGCCCGGGTCGACGGCGCGTTGTGTCCCACGCGCGCCTCAAAGAGCGTCAGCATAATGACGGGGCCCCCCTCTCAGAGGGCCAAAGCCTGCCGGGGTCGCGGGATTATTCCCTTACCGTAACCCCGGAACGTAACAGGCTATGAAGGACACCGTGGATTTTAGTCAGTAGAAGTCTGACAGTCCCTCCCGCCCTGCCCGGGGTTGGAGGACTCATTTGATGATTTTACCAAGCTAAAAAAAAAAAAAAAAAAAAAAAGTACGCTACAGCTTCCACAAAGTAGGCTAACCCAGTAACGGTGGTCGCAACAAGTTATACTAAACATAAGTTATAAGTTTAGCACCCAGTTGTGACACTTTCAGAATACACCCGGCTGGTTGAGCTGAAGAGCTGGTTTTAAACTCTGTGTCAGTGAGTTAGGGCCTTTACTGCAGAAGTTAGGTGTATCGAAGTTTGGATTTGAATACGTTTAGATTTATTTGACGTCTTTAAATTGCTCTCCAAGTATACAGGATGTATTTTTCAACTGGGCGTTTATAGCTATATCCGTATATCGAAAAACGTTGAAAGGAGTCTCGAGGCCGATTTTAACGAAAAGTAAAACTGCATAGTATCATTACTTCCCAGAATTTTTGATCCTTATTAGCAACACTATCGAATGGTGTAATAATGGAGGGTGTGTTTTTTATTTCAAAATGAGCCGGGTCGATTCATAGCCAGGATTATAGATTTTTCTAAAATCCGTCAAAATCGGCCTCGCAATATAGGGTGTCCCGGGAAGTATAAATAAAGAAGTATGGTTATGTCCAATAATTTTTCCTCCGTGACATACTTACTGTTATATTACTACGGTTTAAATGACCACTTTTCGTGTTCTGGTAGGCAATTCATTGAAATTAAACTCTGGATTTGTATATTGCATTCAAATCCTTGCTGTACTACGGCTCTGCCTTTTCAAGAGATACAAGATGGTTGTGTTTCAAAGGACAATGACCTGTCATCAAAAGGTCCTAGCAACAAAATAAACACTCCATTAAATTACAAAACATAATCATTTGGTCATTGACCTTACGTTTTTAAGCGCAATTAACTTTGCCTTTGGCGATATGTCACTAATATGCCATAACCAATTTAAAGATAACCCCCACTAGACTCCGCATACAAGGCAAAATATGGCGTCACACGTCAGCGTCAACAGTGCATTTTAATTAAGTTCATGTTCGTTCTTTATCCTTATATTGTCGACCAGACTAGACGCTAAATCCGTTAACTGGTACTAGAAATCTACTGAGGCTTTTTTAAAGTTGTATTATCATCAATAAAATTGAGTCCAAGTGTACAGCGGATGGGAATACCAGACTAGTACTGACTAAAATTCACGGTGTTCTTTTAATAGCCCCTAACGTTCCAGGGGCACGGCGGTAACCTGGTCAAACAGTCTCAGTAAGCCTAAGACGTTATAAGTACAAGAAGAACTTGTAACATGTTCGCAAATACACCGATGACGTGAGCCCTGCATAAGTTACCTTGTTTACGGAATCTAGAAGAGGTTATCTGTGTACCAACTACGCCCAAACCGGTTTATAGTCATTTAAATCAATTAATATGTCCAATGGGCCCCGGTATTTTGACACCTATTGAGATTTGTGTATGTTATCTATGATCAGCGCATTAAAAATTGACACCGCTTGTTCTTCTATAATTGAAAATGTGAAATTTACAGCTCTCCCTAAGCTGTTGCGTATTTTACATTGTTGTTTTTCAAAATCATTGAGTTGCATAAATAAGTAAAGCAAGGTTGGTAAAATATACAAAATCCCATTCAAATTGTAGGTAAGTACCTATGAATTAAATAAAATGTCAATTTAATAATGAAAAAACAATAATTTGTCGAATGTCAATAAAAGAGAGATTCGCCACACGAAATTAAATTTTGTTAGATGGACGGATAGATGAATGTTTGTTACTCCTTTACGCAAAAACTACATAACGGATTTCAATAAAATTTTGTACACAGGCAGTTTATAGTCTGAATTAACACATAGGATACTTCTTATACTCCTGTGGAATAATTATTGAGCTGTAGCGGGTCAAACCGCTGCCAACAGCTAGTACGACTATGTCAATAACATTTTTGGCAATAAAATAACATAAATACTGGAACAGATACACGTAGCAACGTCTGTCACCTTACAAGGATGGTTATGGTTAATGCATAAAGCATCAGCTGTCGGTGGAATATCTGAAAAATGCAAGAGTTTGCCAGAATTGGAACACGTGTGTCTCTAGACAACGAATATTTCACATATTGAAAGAACATACTTATTCAGCATTTCGCCTAACAGCATTTCATTAAATTTTTCAAGTTCTCATTTTTAGAATTTTTAGATTTGTACGCATCAGCATTTTTTTACGTGGTAACATCATCTATGATTCCTCCCGCAGGGTGGGAAGGGAGAGACTGCCAAACTTGTAATGACTAAAAAGTACGGTGTCCCTCAAAAGCCCTTTACGTTTCGAGGTTACCCCATAAGGTAGTCCCTTGTCCCCTTCAGGCTATGACCCTTTAAGGGGGCCTCGATAGATCACTGACAGGTCTTTGAGGCGAGTGTGGAACACGTCGACCCGGATATGGTACGTGAGTAGACTGCGAGTAGCCCATATTACCGGAAATCACCTCGCGAAGTTTGATGCCGTGGGCGTCACCCGTGGTGGCTGGGTTGTGTTCGAGTCGAGGCTGTCCTCTCCCGCTCTCGCTAGCATGACTATGACTAATTTGTAACCCTTATATGGAACTTTTAACCCATCCGGCAAAATTGCCTCGATTCAATTTCTCTTAATAATTTTCCATTACCAATATCAACAAAAACGAATATTTGTGTCCACCACGCGTAAATACGAATGACAATAACAATTAATTCGCTTTTCATTGTGGTTTATACGAGTATCAAACAAAAGCGCAGAAATGAAATGAAATTGCATGTAATTTTATACGTCCAATTTCATTTGACTACTGTTTCTGTAATAATCAAAGTTGATTATCTTGGCTTTGTTTATTTAGACGTTATGGAATGAGCGTGCATCAAAGAGACACCATGGATTTTAGTCAGTAAGGGTCCGACAGTCCCTCCCACCCTGCCCTGGGTGGAAGGATTTATTTGATGATTTTACCACGATAAAAAATGGCGTAGGTGAGTCACATAATATAATTATTTTCTCGTTTAATTTTGTAGTTGAATTTTTAAACCTATTTTCATTGGACTGTGTGATGTATGTCAGTAAACGTTAGCCCGTTTTGCTCGAGACTTGGCTGGGGCACTGCCGTGCCCCCAGATTTTATTTCTTTCTTTGTTTAGGGAGGCCTCTTAACGGTCAATTATATTGCGCAATATTAAAAATTGTGCAATATTATTGAGCGTTTAGAGTTAACATTGAAGATTGCGCAGTGACTAACCGAAAGTTTGAGTGAATTTAATATTTATTGCACCTATTTTTTTCATTGCATCGTGTAGGGGCAGTATTGCGCAATATCGGGATCTATTCTCCGATAGAACACGAAAACATTGTACAGTTCGTATTATTGTGCAATATAATTGCTCGTTTGGATTCAGAGCGCCTTCCAATCTTATTGTACAATAAAAAACTTGAGAGGTGTCAAGGGACACCCGGATGGAACGAAGTTACTGTATACACTCAACAAAATTAATAGTCGCGACTCCGCTCCAATCCGCTCCACTCCACTCCACTCTTTGAGCTCTAGCACCCTTTCGCAACGCGCGATAAGGAACTTCGTTCCAAAAAGTGTCGTGACAACTTTTCGTAAGAATTTTTTCCGTCTAGCCCCCTTTCACAACGCGCGATAAGGAACTTCGTTCCAAAAAAGTATTGTACAATGTTATTGTAGATCTAGGGGCCAATAATAACTTTTAACACATTGGTGTTAAAAACTTTCTTAACAACATTTTCTACATTCCTCAAATTCTCAAATCAGTTTCTGTAATCAAACCGTAGAATTATAGCTAGCCACCGATCGTTCATATGAATTAATTGCGTATAATTTGACATATTAATTTGAGTGTGACATCCTCAATTGAGAGATAATGGTAATCATTGACTTGATGACTTCCTGTGTATTAATTAGGTGCACTTGTGTAGCTTTCGTTCTGGTTGTATATTAGGTATTAATTGCCTTCACAAAATTCGTAACGATAATATTTGCAGCGGTTTATAAATCGAACTAAAAACCTCCTTTTTTTTAAGTCGGTAATATATTATTGGAACGAAGCTCATCGCGCGTTGCGAAAGGGTGCTAGAGCTCAAAGAGTGGAGTGGAGTCGCGACGATTATTTTTGTTGAGTGTATACAGTAACTTCGTTCCATCCGGGTGTCCCTTGACACCTCTCAAGTTTTTTTTATTTTAGTTGAGTTTTCTCATTAGCTTTCTTCTTTCAATGCCGGGGTCACGGGACTATCGGATAACCGTAGCCCCGGAACGCAATAGGCTATTGAAGGACACCGTGGATTTAAGACAGCACAAAATGTGACAGTCCCTCCCGACCCACTCTGGGTGAGAGGACTCATTTTATGATTCTACCACGACGAAAAAAAACTGTGTGCGTATTACGTTTAATTCTCGTTCAATTTCTTTTAGAACTACGGTTTTTTTTTATAATACAAACTGGTAAACTACTACCTCATAATTAAAGGTACTGGCTGTTTTTGAGGCCCTCATTACCAAACCATGGCACAGCAAAGTTTATTATAAAACAGGTCGCACATAATATTTGGGTCTACAATGTGAGGGACACAATAAGAATAAAATTTAAATTCGGAATATGGGCTCGGGTTAGCTCAAATTGTGCCAAGCCCACCCGAACATTTGATCAACGATGGTAGATGAGAAACAGAGTTTGGTCATCACTGAACTGCCCCTGCAGTCTGGAAATTAGACAGCGACAAAAATCGGTCGCTAAGTCGTATCGTTGTCAAATTCCTTAAAGGTGATTGCGTCGATATAGCCCGCAAAATTCAATTTTTCTTAAGTTTTTTGCAATTTGCAGGCCAGTGACATGTTGTAACTTTATCAAAATATGAATTGCGGTAATAACAAGTATAATTTTATTACCGCAATTCATACAACTTGATGCCCTATAGGCACCATAGACTGCCTATAGGGCATCAAGTTGTCTGAGAGTGAGACGTGATGCCCTAAGGGCGGATTTTTTGAGTGTTTCTTCTGGTGCCCCCCTCAGTCTTGATGCCCTAGGCAATTGCCTAATTTGCCTTGGGGTTAATCCGTCACTGAGTAAGTACGAAATTACTGAGTAAAGTACCTACCTTTTTCATACTTTAGTTAGAATACTGGCTATTTTTTACTCCCTCATTACCAAACTATGGCACAACAAAGTTCATTAAAAATAAAAACAGGTTAGCTATGCCCCGGCCTCATAAGCTTCACGAACAAACTAACTGAAGTACAAATAACTATGTTTTTATGATATGAAACGTCACGATGTCACTTTTCATCTTGTTTCTGAACAAACTTTTGCATTTGAAACGAAATGAAATATAAGGGTACATTATTTTTGTTTGACGTAACTGTGGACACCATTTGCTTTTATGTCGTCACAGTTAATTATGACATTATTAACTTTTAGTTTTACGAGGCTGTATAAAAGTTTTCTGTGTCGTTAATGTAAAAAGAAAAGTTTGGTAAAGTTATGTTTGTTTTATAGTTTACTAGCTGCCCGTCTCGGCTTTGCAGGGGTAGCCTATGTTACGTAGGGTGAATGTAGCTTTCAAACAGTGAAAAAACAATTGAAATCAGCAGTCATTTTTGAGTTAATTCATTAAAAACATACACACATAAAACAGTGACAGAAAACATCGTCAGGAAACCAGCATGTCCAACAAGCAAAATTTGAAGACATCTACCAACCCCCCGTGCTGAATTTTAGCCATCTCACAGAGCGGAGGCCTGTATCCCAGCAGTGGGAACATTTATAGGCTGATGATGATGATGATGATGATGATCGGTTCAGTAGATTAGGCCTTAAAAGGTAACAAACAAACAGGCACAGTTTCCGCATTTATAAAGTTACGATTAGAATAGACCTCAGATTCCCATTTCATTTCTATGTTATCTTGGTAGTAAAAGCACTTGAAAACTTACTTAAATAGCTTTTTAGATATCAGAGAGGAGTCCTAACTGCAAAAAACAAGTGTAGTTGACATAATAATTGCTTTATTATCACCACAGAACTCTTAGGCGCTTGAAAAGTTATTATTTGTCTTTCAGTTTCATAACTTTAATCTTTTTGAAGTTTAAATTGATGTTCAACGTCTGAAAAAGGTTGTCAAAGAGGAGATCGAATACAAAACTCTCATGATGAAGTTAAAACTGATTTTGTCTACAGAGGAATAGACAAAATGATATACATAATGTAGTAAGATTTCTATCGTCCTTAGCATGGCGAATGGCGATGTTGCAATTGTAGATTTTAAAAAAATCTTCGTTTGTCCACGATTTTTGGCATAACGGGCAAAAAAAATGAATAACTTATATAAAAATAACTTTGACAGGAATAGACTATGGTAATAAAATAAAGGTAGATTTGGTCGCTACGTGTGGAGGAACCGCTCAGTACATTATCTACAAAACGCGAGCTGACACAATCTTTACATTCCTATTTGGCTTCGTCCAGTTTCATCCATGACATGACTATTGTTAGGTGTTATGTCATGAAATGAGTCCTCCCATTCTGGTTAAGCGAAAAGGACTTTCAGACCCGGATGCTGACGAAAAACCACCCTATTCTTTCAATGAATAATACGTGTCATGGCATTGCAAACCTGGTTGGACAGAAACGCATCTTAAGCAATCACCTAACTTTTCTGAACTGACTTCATTAGATTTATTTAAGTTCATAAAATCATAACCCATGTTATTTTCTTCTTTTTCAGATAACCGCTACACATACCATGAGCCAAAATCAGTCGCATAGATGACGTGGTGCACGTCGTGACGAATGCGCGACCATAGCGCTCGGCTCGACCAATGAGAGCGCAGCGCGGGAGCATGGATGGGCCGTAGAATGCGCCTCACTCCGGCGCCGCTATACGTATTCCTTCTCATCTGTACCGGTGGCTATGCTTTTATACCTGGAGTTGATGGTAAGTTGTCCAGAAATTATTAGAAAATATCTTTTGTCCGGGTTTCAATCCTCCCCCTTAAAAAAGTAAAAATAAGTATTACGCCCCTAACCGTTTGCAAGTTTCATCTATCCCTCTACCATATTGCTATTCTTTATAGCTATAGCCTTGTGTGCAGCGCTACTCAAAATCGAAAATGTAACTACAAACTGTGGTTGTCCTCAGGGATGACAGGATCCTATTGTTTACTTATTTCGTACTTTTTGTGTGTAAAGAAATGTCTAAGTATAAAAAAAAACATTAAAAAATATAAAAATAAAATCTCCTTGAGGAAAAAAAAACAAAATTTCTGATGTCATCGTCATGCGAGCGATGGCGAGTTATGGGTGGCTCGCCGTCCAATCATGGACCATGCCCTAGTGACATCACGTCGCTTTTACGCGCGACTCAATAAGCTGTCAGCAATCTGACGGGCCCCCCATACACTGCGTTGCGGAACTATATTAATATTGAACCGCAACCCTGGAACGTAAAGGACAATTGAAGAAACACCGTAGATTTTAGACAGTACAATTCTGACAGTCCTTTCCACCCAGGCCCACTTATTTGATGATGTTAATTAACACGTAAAATAGAAAAAAAATAGAGACTAGCGTCCTTCCACCGTCACTGCTCAGTCCTTAGCCAAGGTTTTAGCCCTTGGGTAAAAAGAAGTGTCAAGTAACCGTTTCGAGATTCCTTTGAAGAGACTGTGAGCACTCGAGCCCAACGGCCCGAAGGCTTCACGGACCTTTATTTAGATGTCACATTAAACATACAAAAGTTAAAAAAGGTATCACTTGCTTACTATATAGCTTCATTTTAGATTTATGTAAGTGTTAACGGAAATGTATGTAATCGGTCATTGTATACAATTCCTAGGAAAAGTCAAAATCACCCGGGTTAAACCTAAGGCCCAACAAACACGGTGAAACGCAACTGCGACGAAACTGCAACTTCTAGTTACTTTAGAGTTTCATTTGAGTTTCTGCCATAGACTCATATGAGTGAGCGCACATGACGCAACCGTTTCAAACTGGTTTCATCGGTTGCGTCATGTGCGATTTTGTTTGATTTTTTTTTCATGACTTTCGTTGCCGTTGCGCCCCTGAAGCCTGTTTTTAAAGACACCAACAACATTGGCCAATGGCCTTGTTTAAAGTTTTTTAAAATCTTAGTCCAATCCATGAAGGTATTTTAAGGTATCGAGTTTCGATTATTGTTTTTATGCTATACCCTTTTAAGCTATCCAATAAAAAAGTACACCAACATAAATAATAATAAAAATAATAACTCAATTGAGGTAACTTTACCCAAATGAGGAAAAAGTTCTCCGGTCATTTTTTGGGCAGTCATAAACGACCATTATTATTTTTACTTAAAATCTTTTAAATAGATATCGTCAATCCATGTACTGTTGATCTATATTTAACCCTCCTCAGTTATATTTAACTACAAGTACAATAATACCCAGTCCCCAAAAGAAAAGTATTTTTAAAAAGATCGAGATCCCGCCATATTCCGCGTCCCTTAATTTCCAAGTCAAGTATTCGCGTCCCATTTGGGTGCCCTTATCGGATGACAGCTAAGAACCACAGACGTCAGATAAAATAACAATAGAAAATTCTGTCTGGTTGAAAATAAATCTAACAATTCAAACAGTATTCTAGCAGATTTATTGGATAATATATCTTCAGTGTGTCAACACAATTCAGGTTGTAACGTCTGATGTTTACTTAGATTTATTAGGCGAGCCCAAAATTTACGGTTGGCAGCTAAAATAACAGTATTTGAATTCAATATTACTCGTATATTCCAAAAAAATGTGACAGTTTTGTGACTTTCCAGGAAGAACGAAGTATAGAGTTTCTTGCCCATTCTTCTTCATACATCATACCTTAGCGAATGGGTGTAGATTCAATCTCATCCCATCCCATTTCCTTAATTTTAAAAATCGACGTTTAAAAGTGCCTTTTGGATGGCCTAGTTGAAATAAATGATTTGACTTTGACTTTGACTTTACTAAAGACCTGAAATCACCATCACTATTAATCACCTTTTTACCCGACTGGGCCAGAAGTTAGTTATGTTTTTCGAGTGTATGTACTCGTATGTGGGTATATTTCTTTGGCACGCTCTGCAGCCTAAACGGCCTGATGGATTTTAACTTGAGAGGTGTTGTCTTGGAGGTGAAGACTTGATTGGTTTAGCTTGAATGGGCCCCGACTGTGAGTGTGAAGGAGTGAACTGTAAACTACTGGGCTTGTCTTTTAGTTTTTATTAAAGTTAATTTTTAACGTAGTCGGGTTTTTTGTTTTTTAAATATTTTTTTTTTTTGTGTGTTAAGTACTCGCTTTAAAAATAATAACAGTAAAGGCCCTTCTGATACTTTCAAATGCTAACCTATCGTTTGAGTGTGAAAATCAGTATATAAATAAGTTCTTTTCCACTGGGTTACGAAAGTCACTTTCGGAATCTTACTGACATAAATATTGCATTCTCACAGTTGCCCTTTCAGTTCTAGGGCTGCGACGCCCTCAATAGCGATCCTGAAACAATTAGCCCGGCTAACGGTGGACGGTATGCCTCAACGAACTACTCGAGGCGCGCGTGAAACACCACACGCCGTTGACCCGATCCTTGATCGGACGGCAAGCTACCACTCGCCGCCCGCAAGCCTTTTCAGCAGCTCCCTATTTTTTTTTTATCGTGTTGAAATCATCAGATAAGCCCCAGGTACTGTCAGACTTGTACTGACTAAAGTCCATGGTGATTCTTCTATACAACCGACGGTTCTGTTCGACAACCGATGGGGAAGAAAAGTTCTCTCATGGCGACCACGGACCGGAAGACGCAGCGTAGGCAGGCCTGCCACTAGGTGGACCGACGACATCGTGAGGGTCGCGGGCAACCGAAGGATGCAAGTGGCGAATTGTCGTTCGGCGTGGCAGTCTAAGGTTGAGGCCTATGTTCAGCAGTGGACGTCTTCCGGCTGATGATGATGATCCATTTACGTTTCCAGGGTCCTTGCTTATCCTAAAGGGGGCCCTTCATCTCCCTATTACAGAAGTCTTCAACATAACTGCCTACCCTTACCTCTGAGAAGCCCTATGGGAAAAACAGACTTTATTATTAGGCTATGTTTTGTGCGGTTGTATTTCACAGGGCTGTCAGCCTCAGTTGGGAATACAGGCGTTATTATTTTTTTAGGTTACCTTTATTTATTTGATACTAGCTGTTGCCAGCGGTTTCGCCTGTTTGTTACTCGATATTTATGACAAGTGAACATATAGCGAGATGAATGGTATCCTATGTATTATTCTAGAGTCTAGAATAACTCATAGCATAGGAGACAAGAATCTAGACCATAATCTATTTCTGTATCAAATTTTATTCAGATCTGTTCAGTAGTTTTGATATGCTTGAGAAATAAACATCCATCCATCCTTCCAAACTTTTGTATTTATAACAGGTGTTACCAGCGGCTTTGCCCGTTACAAGTCTTAAAACCCACGGAAACATAAAATCCATCTATACATCTATCTAATATCTTTAAACGAGCAATTCTTGTATATTTATATATAATCAGGATCGCGGAAACGGCTCCAAGGATTTTCGTGAAAGTTATCATTAGGGGATTTTCGGCTCAAGGAATCGATTCATCAAGGTCCCAGGTTTGAGAAAAGCTCGGTTCCAAGGATATAGACATTTTAAAAACCGAGCGAAGCTCGGTCAACCAGATATTATAAATAAAATCCGTTCAGTACATTTTCTTTAGTGAAAGAGTAACAATCATCAATCCATATTCATCCTCATTTCACGCATTTATGATTTTAGTTAGATTTTCGACTTTTTATTAAAGGAGGGTCTTATTTACCAGGTCCGGTGTCCAACGTGGAGGCTCTGGAGGGCCGCGAAGTCACCCTGCTCTGCGACTCCACCCCCGACTCGTCAGACGACCAGTTCATGATACTTGTGTGGTACAAGAATAATATGCCCATTTACAGGTAAGTTCATAACAATGTAAAAAAGCCTCCTCTACTACAATCGGCCATGATGTCCGTGTTTGCCGAACAGAAGGAGACGGCGCTATACTAAGAATCGAGAAAGAATTATTTGCATCTTGCGCTACACCAGAAAGCGCCGTCTCCTTCTGTTCGGCAAACACGGCCATCATGGCCGATTGTAGTAGAGGAGGCTTAAGATTTTCTATGGAAAGAAAAATTCGACTGTGAGCACTGAGCAGGATTTGACAGTGCGGCCATCCAATTTTGAACATCGGACGCACTTGGCAATAGTAGCTGACCGATATTTTTGTTATTTTTCATGTTGGTTAGATTTAAGTTTTTTTTTTCTCAACCTCACCTAAAAAGAAAAATATGCTTTCTTTTGCTTTGTCATTTTTGCGTGTACTCGTTGCTTGTGGTGTTTAGATGCATTTTCTTTCTTTCTTCTTTCTCACCAACCGAGTCATCGTGGTCTTGCTCACAAGTATCGAATTTTTCAATGTATTCCTAGAATAAACGTCTTTCCACAGAAAACTTTACAGCTGACGGCATAGGCGGTAAATATATTTAAAATAACATATCTCATCACTAGTTTACAAAAAAAAAGTTTTTCTTTTACCCAAAGATAATTTATATTGGATATGTTTTCTACCCATCCCATTACTACAAAAAATAATGTTTCATATTTTTATCACGTCAAATTTTTGAAATACCCACATTTAAACTTTTTAAGTTAACTTGTTCGCGGTGTCGCAGTTTAGTTTGTTTTAATTGCGTTTATGTATTATTTGAGCATTTTTATTTGTTTTAAAATGTCACCAAGATAGTGTAAATTAAACCCAAATAACTTTTGCTATGTTTGTGGCCAATATATTTTTCCAAAAATTAAGAGACCTCTCACTGAAGCCGTAACACGAGCGTATTTCCATTTCTTGCAAATCTCAGTAAGAAACCTTGATAAAAATGGGTTCTTAGTGTAGTGTGGGTGAAATTGCAGAAGTATTTTATTAAACGGAGCTGCATAAAAAAAAACCATTTGCGAATCTGCATACTAATGATATGGAGAGAACCCGCAAATCATACTACTGACTGTTACTTCTGCTTCACTGAAACTACCGTTTTTAACAACAAAAACTGAAAGCACATAGGGACAATATCCTGATATTACATCACTTACAAACCACAAATAAGTAAGATATCAAGGAATAAAAATTTTGAAGGTTATTTTAACCAATGTTGAAAAAGATGCTCAGTATTCCTTTGAAGGGGTAGTGAAAAATTTCCTGGGAATCAATAAATTTAAGAATTATGCAGACATTATTTCTAAATTATTGAGGAATTACCAAAAAAAAATCAGTTTTTACATTCTTATCTGGATTTTGTACCTGAGAACCTGGGAAGCGTGAGTGATGAGCATGGTGAACGTTTCACCGAGATTTAAAGGTTTTTGAGGAAAGATACAAAGGATTTTGGGATAAAATTGCTAGTTATCGGGTTCTGCTGGTCCTTAATAAGAGATATTGATACTAATCAGTATGAAAGAAAGGAGTAAAACGAGCCATTTTTAATTGGTTTGAGATAACTGTATTATAATGATAGATAATAAAAATAATGAATATTTCCAAAATTTGACGTCTTAATTTTTTTCAACTTCAGTTTTTAAGTAAGGGTTTATAACTCTACCGATACATATCAGTTTCATCTTTGGGTAAAAAACCTTGTAAACTAGATTAGCCTATAATGTTGGGAACATTATTAGGCTGAGACACAAACATTATAGGCTGAGAAACATGCTGTCTCTCTAGGTCTGGGAATGAGCTGTAATCCACCAATGCGGGTCTAGTGAAGGGTGGTGGATGTCACTCATGTCTTCGATTTTATTTTTATTTCTAGAACATACAACTTTACACACGATCTATTCCTTCACCGTTTTGAGAGCTGTGGTGTCACCACATATTACACTGATTAACATAGATTTCGCAAAATAATCCGGATTGGCTGAAAAATAATCCGCTGGATTTTCCGATATCTATAAAATAATATTATAATTCAGAAATATTACATTATGGAATTCCCAGACAATTCTGACAGGCTAGCGACATTAAAGGGTTAATCTTAAAATACAATTTTGAAATCTTTCAGCAAATCGTTACCATTCCAAGATAATTATGATCTGACAGTTGAGCTGGGTTACTTTAGAAAATCTCATCGGTAGATAGTAGCGACAGTTCACGATTACCAGACATCGGTATCGGTAGCTAGTAGCTACGTAATTTTGTTTTGCCTTTTCAACGAAGTACTTATCACGCTGACATAAAAAAACGATTCTAAAATTAGGAAATAAGTAACGGGTAGCTCACCGTCCGATAAAGAACCATGCCACGAACGACGCGCGGGCATGCGGGCAGCGAGTAAAGGGCAACTCGCTGCCCGACCAAGGACCATGCCCGGGTCGACGGCGCGTTGTGTCCCACGCGCGCCTCAAAGAGCGTCAGCATAATGACGGGGCCCCCCTCTCAGAGGGCCAAAGCCTGCCGGGGTCGCGGGATTATTCCCTCACCGTAACCCCGGAACATAACAGGCTATGAAGGACACCGTGGATTTTAGTCAGTAGAAGTCTGACAGTCCCTCCCGCCCTGCCCGGGGTTGGAGGACTCATTTGATGATTTTACCACGCTAAAAAAAAAAAAAAAAAAAATGCAACGAACGACGCGCGGCTGAATGAGGTGTCTGCAATCTGAAGGGCTACAGTAAAGCCAAAGGCACGTCGGGGCCCAGGAACGTCTTGAAATATTACTGCTGCTTTGTAAGGCAGAGGACAATAGATATGAGCGCCGATGGTCAATCAGTCGGCGGCGGCGCGCCGACTTTTTGGAGCCGGCGGCGGCGGCGTCGGCGGCGCGGCCTGACTTTTATTTAACTACTATAATTAATTAATTTAATAGAGAAATATAACAATGTTTTACGTATAATAAAAGATTTATTATAATTTTGACGAGATTGAATTGGCAAGATAAACTAAAAAAAAGAAAACCAAATTAACATTAAAAATTGCTGGTGGCTATATTTTTACTGTAAGCCTTGATGAGTATGCCGACTGACGGACAGTCATGACCCTCTGTCATGACTGTCCGTATGATTCGGGATTACCGCATGATTGCCGGCGAATCGGTCAATCTCCGGATCTGCCCGATTGCTGCCCTGGGATCTGGAGACGACTACCTTCCAGCGCGTTTAGAATGGCGCCTGGTGGCGCAGCGCCGGGTGGCGCAGCGCCGGGTCGTATCCCCGCTGCCTCGAGAAGTCGAGGCGCGGAGGGAAGAGCTCCAGCGCGATCTCAGGGCAGTATGGAGGGACGACTGTCGGAACCGACGTCCGGGCACGCCGCAATCGTGGCAGTAAGACCCCTCTTGGGGGAGTGGCTGGATAGGCGTCACGGGGTCCTGACCTACCGCAGACGCAGGTCCTCACCGGAAACGGAAGTTTCGGGAGGAACCTGTGTCTGATGAGGAAGGAGGAAACGCCTGAGTGTCACCGCTGCGAGGAACGCCCGGAGGACACTGTAGAGCGTACGGTGCAAAACTACCTCGCTTGGGCAGAGCACCGACGTGTCCTCACAGATAGGCGGAGAACTCTCGCACCCCGTCATTGGTCGTGGCCATGCTGCATCTGTGAGGCAGTCATGCTCGTGAAAGCGGAGGCGGCCGCCCACGACAACGGACATCGCAAGACGATCTTCGGCCACCGTAGGCGAGGGTGGCGAGTACAGGGCAACTCGCTGTCCGACCACGGACCATGCCCGGGTCGTCGGTGCGTTGTATTCCACGCGCATATCAAAAAGCATCAGTATGATGACGGGACCCCCCTCTAGAAGGCCAAAGCCAGCCGGGATATAAAGGGCTATTGAAGGACACCGTGGAAGTCAGTATGAGTCTGAGAGTCCCTCCCACCCTGCCCGGGGTGGGAAGACTCATTTGATGATTTTACCACGCTAAAAAAAAGAAGCCTTGATGAGTGCTCATCATCTGTTGGTATTTTTCCCTAACATTAACAACCAACTGACCAAAATAGGTCCTACAAAAACTGTGTTCGATGGTGATAACTTGGACAACACAGAAATTGTAATGTCAAAGAGTATCGTTTCATAAACGTCTACGTCTAGTGCCGCCATTTGCCAGCATTTATTATCGTGCGTTCGGTTTGATCAGCGTGTTAGATTAAATTGAACGCCCGCCGCCCGCTCGGGTTCGGCGCGCCGACGCCTGTCGACGGCGGCGGCGGCGCGGGGAAAATCACGGCGGCGGCGGCGCGCCGGCGCGGCGCTCATATCTAGAGGACAACAAAATATTCAGTTTGGTTTTTAGTCAGTCAAGTCTGACCGTCCCTTACCCTCCATCCAAGACGGGAGGACTCATTTTATGATTTTCTAACGTATTAAATGTATTAGGGTGCTCCCACATCTATCGACGCGGATTCGGATTTTTCCGTCGCCCTTTCTCTTTCTGTCACTTAGAAATGCCATTTGCTAGACCGAGACAATGCGATAGCACGCGGCCGCCTTGAAGATTCCGTCGCATGCGATGGCATTATGCTTTCTGTCTCGGTCTAGCAAATGGCAGTTCTAAGCGACAGAAAGAGAAAGGGCGACGGAAAAATCCGAATCCGCGTCGTTAGATGTGGGAGCACCCTTATTCTACGTGTAAATGATTTGCTTGAACTATAAGTAAACTAGAGGCTCTTCTTCGCACCTGTTCGAATTTTCGAACTACTCGATGGATTTTCCCAAAACTTTCTTGCATACAAACCTTGTCCTGGTGGCCTAACATGAACTGCTAAAGCGTGAGTGTTTAGTCTGTGGGAAAGAGATGGCGCTAGACAACTTGTATAGCTCTGTCTCTTTCCCACAGCCTAAACTGGATCGCGTTAAGAGCTCGTGGTAAGGCCTCTGAGAACAACGAAAACAAAAATAAAGAAATATCCAATTTGGTGTAGTCGTTTCAAAGTTATGCACGCACAGACAGATTTGAGAATCAATCCCATCTCATCCCACTTCCTTTAATTTTAAAATCGACGTTCAAAAGTGCCTTCGACTTTTGATTTTGACTAAGCGACATTGTTTTATACTCCGTAAATAGAAACTCGACGTAACACGATCTTTATTGAATACATCATCATCATCATCAGCCGGAAGACGTCCACTGCTGAACATAGGCCTCCCCGTTACACCACCACGCCGAACGACAATTCGCCACTTGCATCCATCGGTTGCCCGCAACCCTCATGATGTCGTCGGTCCAACTAGTGGATACCTATAACGCTGTGTCTTTCGTGCTGGCCACTCGAGAACTTTTCTTCTCTATTGGTTATCAGTTCTACGACCGAATGATATAAAAAGTATAAAAAGTCCCTTATCGAATTCGGGTATCATATCTCGGTAGCTACTACCCGCCGTTTGGTCGCGGGATTATTCCCTTACCGTGACCCCGGAACATAACAGGCTATTGAAGGACACCGTGGATTTTAGTCAGTAGAAGTCTGACAGTCCCTCCCGCCCTGCCCGGGGTTGGAGGACTCATTTGTTGATTTTACCACGCTAAAAAAAAAAAAAATAACCCGCCGTTTTATGTCTGGTTTTTCTATTATGATCTTCACTCTACGCGATGAAAGAATTTGATGCTAGTTCCTTAATTTGGGTCGTAGATGGCCCCGCCCTAAGTGGATCGTAAGAAACTGTTAGACTTGACTAACCCAATTTCGAACAATAATGGTTTGGCCACTCATTCCTTCGACAGAACATTAAATTCGACCATGCAGCATTAGTGCAACAAAACATACTTCAACAACACACAATTTCGACAGAATTCTTTTTGGACCATACCCTCGACACTACACTGTTCTGGCCCAATATGGCCCTTCATACTGCTGACAGCTCATTAAGCACGTGCAAAACACTCAGGCTTGGCCCTTCATCAGACAGCGAGCTACCGATAAGCAGATTTCCGCTAGACCGCCCCTAAGGTAGCCGGAAATCGCCTCGTGGTCACACCTCATAAATGGCCCTCATATATTGCCAATATTGCCATGTATTATGCCGCCACAGTTAGTCAATCATAAATCTACCTGTTTACCAACATAATTCAAATTGAACAGTTTTACACCACCAACGCGCGTATAATATCACCATATTCGCTACTCGTCAACGCCTTATTGATCATTCAACAGCGTAAATTAAAACGGAGCGAGTAGATCAATGAACTCACACCCACCATTTAAATCCTACAAACAATCTGACTAAAAAAGTAGTATTATTTACTCTGTGGCGAGACTAAGCAGAAACGCAAACAAAAATACGGAATGGGAACGAAATAAAATAGGAATAAACCCAGTCCCTGATTTGCACGACCACTTCTTTTTTACGTTACACGAAAAAGTTCCGAACGATTGAAAACCTCATTCTTTTTTTGAATTTAAAAACGTGGATTCGATGGACTTGTGGCGAAAACTAGCACGCGCGGATCTTTGGTCTATGGCGTGATTTATGCCCCATTTCGGCTACACGTTACATAAAAGAAAAACCGAATGAAAGCATTCTGTTGAATATTCAACGCTCTGCTCTGCACACGAAGTTCAAAATCTAACAAATCTTCTATGTAGTTTTGATGTCATGTAGTATTGAGTGTGAAAACGGCCATTAATTGATATACAGGATAAGTTTTCTTGGGCGCGGAAAGCTACCAAAATTCGAAGCTATGAGGAATAGAAATAATCAATGAAGAATAGGGCTCGATTTTTGAAAAACTTATATTTAGCCATTTATGTAGCCTGTATATTGGGATCCGTTAATTTTAAGCGCCACCTCACACAAAAACTTAGGCCGAGATAAATAGTCGCAACCTTAGCAACAGCCAAGCCAAAATCAGTTCTTAGCGGCGTCCTAAACATCCGTTTCGTATAAATAGATAGTTCTTTCGCATATAGGTACCTACTTTCGATGAAAACAAAGCTAATACCTACTGAGCCGACAACAACCAACGCTTCTGAAACATGACAGTGACAGAATGAATTATTTTCGCTTGAACTATGACTTGGCCGTTACTACAACCAATGCTCAAAGAAACGTTTATTTATCCCGAATCAGATAGGTACGTAGCTTCGCATAACAGAAGTAATAATTCCTGAAGTAATATTTTTTGACAGATGTTTAGCAACGACTATTTATCTCGACCTAAAAGACAATGCCCGTTGCTACTTAGAGCTATGACCCACCAAATAAAATTGGATTCCAACTGTACCAAATGTAGCATTATATTTTATTCTTTATCAGTGATAACTAAAATCATGATGTCTTCAAAAGATGCGGTTTCTGTTTAATTGGATAAAAAATATCACACTTAGGTTAGATACTCGTACCCGTACCTAATGACGAGCACAAGTTAACGTCACATCCCTATTTTCACAATGCTGGTCTAGTCACAAAGCACACACAATACGATACTAATATTCTTGACGGATTACAGATTTTCGTGGAAGCTGTAAGATAATTCAAACACATTTATAATTTGTAATAAACGAACAAAATAAAAACCCTTCAAAGATCAACATGACTTTGTCTATAATGCCAGTTCTGACATTTTGACACAAGGATAAAATCAATGATATTATAAGTAAAAAAGGTGTAGATACGTCATACGCGCTCAATAACATAAACGCTCAAATGAGGCTGAATCACACATCTTGATCTCAGTGCGACGTTGCCAGCGGCACTTCACGTGCCACAGACTGAATTAAAAGTAAAAGTGACTCAAAACTATCGAAAATGCCGTCGTGTGTGATGAGATATTGTACAAATTAAACATGCAAGACTTCTAAAAGTCAAGGAATCACATAACATTCGTAAATATACTATTTATCTTTAATATTTTCACAAATAAAACATTACGTTTCTATAAATATGGCGTCGTAAAAGAAAGAGTGCGTACACGGGTGCGAGTGAGAGGAGACGCTGACGTGCGGGGGGATTGATGACGCGTGGCGCTGTTTGTTTATCTAGCTGTCACTTTTTTTCTTATTGCGTTGTATCAAGCTATCCTTTTTATTTGTAGTGAAATTTAATGTGTGAATAAAAAAGTGTGTATCTGTGCTGCCGCTCGGTGCGGCACAGTTTTTTCCGTCGATTTGTACGCGTATAACATATCTATGACTTTATAATATCATTGGATAAAATACACAAACATTATACGAACTGCGGCATTGTTATTTTTCTTCATTTTGAAAGAAGCATTTGAAGTGTGAACAGCCAGCTGTTTTCGAAAGACCTAGCTACCTACAGCAAGACGTGTTTCCGCCATACCTACTTCGTTAGAAACAACACCGTTTTTGGAAATAAGCAAAGGCATAAACGCGTTCATACGCGCTACCCATCTGCTCCGTCTTTCTGTTTGTGCGCGAAAAAGCACTCAATGTGAAACGCCTGACAGCTCTCAATCTTGCGAACAAGTGACGCTCGGAAACGCAATGTTTAGAATACCAGCTATTTTTATTTCAATTTAAATTCAAAATAGGATTAGAAATGAGGTTATACGAAAACGTTGCGTATTAAAAGTAGTAAGAAAAAGAAAAAAGAAGTATGCATAGCATTTTGTCTGTGGCATAGCATTGATAATTTTATGCACAGATAGACAGGAGTAGATTATTGTCTAAAAGTGTTTGAAAGCTAAGTGAATGGAACGCTGTGAGGAGACGACCTAGAAAAACATACATTGACCTTATGGATACGGTTCCAAAGAAAGGTCAAGGGCATAGTACAAGCACGTAGAAATAAGGTTGCCATCTGTCTGGGTTTCCCCGGATTTCCTAGTAATTAGGGCATCCAGGGAGCGTACCCCCGGGCTTCATTATTAGTTCGGGTTTAAAAAAAAGTAGTCTTGGGCCGCTTTTTTTATCACGTTGACTGTTTAAAGTTGCAGACTCTAAAATCCGGGGTTTTCACACGTCTTATCCTGGTTTTCAAATTTACGAGACTGCCATCACTAAAATTTGAAAACCCTATGGCTGGGTTCGAACCCAACCTAAAACTTGTAAGTCTGGGCCGTTACGACCAGGTCACTAATGGTCTCACTTGCTATATTATCAAGATAATGCCTGTATCTATGCTAAATTACTGTTAGAAATATAGGCGACATTTGTCAGCATATACATTTTTCCAGCAGCGGCAGCGTCATAACCCTAAGATACCAGCCCTTCTACTCAAAAACCGTGTCTAACCCTCAATCTTCTCCACAGCTTCGAAATACCAGACAAGCAATGGTCGGAGCCATCCTTCAACACGAGTTCCCGTCTCCGCGCCGACATCCACACCCAGCCGACTTCAGTCACCATCTCCTCACTGACGGAAGACGACCAGGCCATGTACCACTGCCGGGTTGACTTCCAACTGGCCCCCACCAGAAATGTTGGCATCAATTTGACTGTTGTTGGTAAGTCTATATTTTTATGGTACAGTCACGAGCAATAGTATGTATACACTAAGCAGTATTCAAAAGCGATTTTCTGCTACCATATTGATTAAACTTTAGCCTTTTCATTAGACTTCTTTTTTGGAAGCCATCCTTTTACGAAATAGGTCTTATTTCAAAGTGGAAACCAGTATTTCACGAGTAATTTGTGTTCGAATTTTGTTAAGTGTATACATGTTATTGCTCGTGACTGTACTCCAGCTTTTGCAATTTATCATCATCATCAGCCGGAAGACGTCCCTTGCTGAACATAGGCCTCCCCTTAGACCGCCACGCCGAACGACAATTCGCCACTTGTATCCATCCGTTGCTCGCGACCCTCACGATGTCGTCGGTCCACCTAGTGGGAGGCCTGCCTACGCTGCGTCTTCCGGTCCGTGGTCGCCACTCTAGAACTTTTCTTCCCCATCGGTTGTCAGTTCTACGAGCGATGTGGCCTGCCCAACATTGCCACTTCAACTTGCAAATTTTATGAGCAATGTCGGTGACTCTGGTTCTTCGCCGAATATCCATGTTCCGGATTTTAACCCGCAAGCCTGCCGGGGTCGCGAGATTATTTCCTTACCGTGACCCCAGAACAGAAAGGGCTATTGAAGGACACCGTGGATTTTAGTCAGTGGAAGTCTGACAGTCCCTCCCGCCCTGCCCGGGGTGGGAGGACTCATTTGATGATTTTATCACGCTAAAAAAAAAAAAAACCAACAATTAACAAATATTTTCTAAGAAACTCTAATGTATACCTTTTTTTTTTAGGTGGTAAAATCATCAAATGAGTCCTCCCGCCCTGGGTGGGGCGGAAGGGACTGTCAGACTCTTACTGACTAAAATCCACCCGTGTTCCTTCCTATGCCCTTTACGTTCCGGGGCCACGGTACCCTGGGTTAAGAAAAAACCCGCGACCCCAGCAGGCATTTGGCGCGAAACACGCCACCGACCCGGGCTTGGTCCTTAGTCGGACGGCAACAACGACGATATAATACTAGACTCCGCATGCACGATCTAAAGAACACAAACTATTCTGCCAAGTTGCTGAGGTACTACGTAAGCGAGGGGGACGAGGTACTGCGTTGTGATTGGCTAACTCAAGGTCTGTGCTGTCTCAACGTATGTTTACGGTTCACAGGATTGGTCGAAATGAGACGAATATAAGACTTTTTTGCCTAATGTGTTGGCAGACATCGGTCACCTGTTATTAGGAGTCTAGTATTATATCGTCGTTGGACGGCAAGCTACCCATCACTCACCGTCCGCAAGCCCGCTCCGCCGCTGTGCCCTCTGCTAAAATCAGAGGGACACGCGTTGGAGCGTCCACACGACAGGCTATTCGCATACGGGCAAAGAGACCCCTTAGGCACACAGTGCCTAAGGAAGAATTTTTGCCCGCATCCCAGGGTGCACCGGCTCGGAAAACTAGTATTCCCCCCAGACGTATCCGAGAGGGAACTCCAGTCCACGGGCACACGTGGAGGTTTCCTGTCATAGCACCCCAATGTATCCCTACTTAGAAATTAATTCTAATTTTTTTCGGTATTCCTATCACCTATAATTCCGTTACGGATTCGTATTATAAATTCAATTAGAAATTATTGTAGTAAAGTTTCTTTATCTATAAGGGTGCGTCCACATCTGGCGAATATGCCGCGAATGTGCAACTCGCGAGCCGTTTGCGACCAGGGGGCCAATTCTCAGCTTTAGAGATCGCGTCGAACTCGACAAAAATTTCTAATGACGTCATTTTCTCGACAAATTTTAATAGTTGCTATTCTGGGGATGTCGAATTCGACATTTGTCGAAGGCTAACGTTAGAGTTCATGTCGAGTGCTTCTGAGCAGTAGAGATGTAATGTCGATTGTAGAGATACGTCATTTCTGAGTGAATTTGTTGAGTTTTGGATTGTACACTGTTTTCTTTTCTTTAGTTATTAAATAAAATACGGATTGGCATGTCATACCTACTGGAAATTCGATTTATACTCTTGATTTTTGCATTTTGTTTTCTTGAAACGACGACCTTCGCACAATTAACAAACTTTGTAATTCGTGTACCCACGATTGCACTAGAAACCACTGAAAGATAGACGAGTTTATTAGCATTTTATCTCGGAGTTGTTGGAAAGTGGAGAGCAACTGGCCAATACACGGCAACAACAGCGCACTTATCCCGCCGTCGATATTTACGATTTGAGCGAAACAAAAGTCACTAAAATAATTCCCTTCCATGTTAAAATAAAAGAAAAAAACGTGAAATGTAAAACAGCACAGCCCACTAGTGATTTATAAACATAGTCCATGTAAACAACAAAAGACGCAAATTCTGACACTGACAGACAATCAACTGTCAAACTGATTATTTTTACGTAAAACGTTTCGTTCCATACTAAAATAATTAGATTTAGCTTGCGTTTTAAAACAAAATCATTCATTCACCTATAGTTACCTAAAACGGAACGTGCGTTTCTTCATAATGGTAACATTATGTTCACTCGACTCGACATTTTCGTGACATTTATGTCTATTTTGACTGAGAATATGGATTTCTGCTCAATTCGACATTTTTTGGTAGAGATAGAGATATTTTTGATAGACATAGAGATCGACTTACAATCTAGAACTCGAGAAAAATGGCGAAAATCGAGAATTGGCCTCCTGCCCGCGAGCCGCGCGCGCGCATTCTCGGCAATGAGAATGAGAATTTAGTATGCCAAAAGGCGGGCGCGCGGCACGCGATCTGCACGCGTGCAGCTTGCAAACGGCGCGCGAGCTGCGCATTTGCGGCGCATTCGCCAGATGTGGACGCACCCTTAGGTCACGATATTAGGTCATATACACACGACACAAGAGTACTGGTGTTATTTATATGTTTGAGATTTATTTATTGTTAATTAAAACGGCAAAACACCGATCAAATTAATTGACATGATGATTTAAAATTACAACAAGCAATTAAAATTTAAAAAAAAAAAACAAAACATAATGAATAAAAAATACATTTTAAATGAAAACATTTATCAAAATTAAATATTAACAATTAACGAACAAATAAAATAACACAATATTAATAAAATCATTAGCTTATAGACCATTACGTCTATAAAACTAACATGAAACAGTGAAATGAGCCATTATGGCTTATCCGACTATTCACCGATTACAAAATGGCCGCGACAACTTTCCGAATAGTATTAAATCTCTAATTATGATACGAATAGGTATCTTGTCGAATATGAAACACTAAAGTAAAGTGTTTCGCGTTGCTTACGCGAATTAAAACGTTTTAGAAACGTGTAGCACGGGATGTAAGCGTTGCAAGGGTCGGCCGGTAGGTTGAAATGAAAAAGTTCTTTCTTGCAGTAGAGATGTATAATCACGGAATTAATCAGAGCGAGTGAACTGACTCGTGTAAAGGTTGCGCGTGGACTGTCCACCAAAAATACACATTCGTCTTTCCCAGTCGCTGGCGATAAACTTCTTAGAACTCAAGACTATAGTAAGCATTGTTACCATAAACAATAGAAACGCTCTCTGGGATGCCCAACGGTATAAAAACATAAAACATAACATTTGGCATTTTGTTAAGGCCATAAATGTTACAGACAAATACCCTTTCTTAATTGCCAGTTCACAATGCAGTTTAAAACAATTCGATGTACAATACAATTTAACACTGCAGCTGCGTACAATAAAACATAATATTTCAGCTGTGTGAATCGGCGGAAAGGACCGAAGAATAGTTTATTGTTATCTATTACTTCGGAGCTTTCTCCCGATGGTTAATACACTAAAAAAACAAAAGAATTCATTCAGAAAAGAAACAAAAGCATGAGAACTTATTAGCTACGTACATCTTAAAACTAAACAATTAAACTGAAGCTATATACAAAAATTATTTACATTGGTACCTACTTACGTATACATATTTACAGAGGCGTCTCTAGCCCTTGCAGCGCCCGTGTGCAACCAGTAGTCTAGTAGGAGCGAGGCCAAAATGGAATACTAAAGGTCTTTACTCATGGCGCGCTGCGACGCGACGCGATTCGTGCGATATCGAGTCGATTGCCGATTTAAGTCGCACTTTTTTACTAATGGAGCGATGCGATGCAATTCGAACGTACACTTCAAAGATCCACCTTACTTCTACGACATAAAGGCGCTGCAAACCAAAGACAAAAGAAGTCACACGTGACGAGTAGTTGCGCAATCGAATTTTGAACGCAGAATCATGTGCATTGTAATTAGCACGCAATTCGATATAGAGGACATCTGTGAGCGATATCGTCAATCCGTGCGACTTCATTGGGCGTTTTTCCATGAGACGGCACGGCACCGGCGACGGCGACGGCCGTGAAGCAAAAATGCATGAAAACATGGCTCGCTTTTGCACTTACAGGCGCCGGCGCCGGCCACCGGGCCGGCGCCGGCGCCAGTTTGTGCAAAAGCGAGCCATGTTCATACATTTATTTTTTGAACGCCGGTTCATACATTTATTTTTTGAACGCCGGTTCATACATTTATGTTTTGCTTCCCCGCACCGGTGCCGTGCCGTCTAATGGGAAAAACGCCCATTAGGAAACGCTAGCGATGGTCTATACATTTTCTTCGACCGGACGCTTGTGTGATATCTGATCGATAGGGCGTTTTTCCATTAGCTGGCCCGGCAGGTCGCGCTCCGGCACCGTCGCCGCCGGGGCTTTGTTTTTCCACTGCGCCGGTTCCACGCCGGTCGCCCGGTGAGTGATACAGCCGTAGTCACATGGACTTCAACATGACCACAAGTAGAGTACAACGTGTAGATCTACGACGATGTCTTTAACATCTACGACGCCAATACCAACGCAGAGAAAACGAATTTTGGATTCATCCAAACAAACTACAAACCAAATTCGTCGAGTCTCTCTCCCTCTGTTCCGCATCCTCCTACCCCGTCCCGCGTCCTCCTACCCACCCGTGCGCATTCACACGTATTCGGCTACAATTCATATACAATACACATGCGGATTTGCAGCACTCAACGCCGGGCTGGCGCCGGCGCCCCGTCAAGTGCAAAAGCGAGCCATACGTTTTCATACATTTTTGCTTCCTCGGCACCGGCACGGTGCGGTCGCCTTCGTCGGTGCCGCTGCCGTGCCGGCTAATGAAAAAACGCCCTTAACGTCAATCGATGCAATCCGATATCGCGTCGCACCATGAGTAAAATCCCCAACAGTTATATTTTCAAACGGAAATTCGGATGCAAATGGTGCAATTTTAAATGATGCGGTAAGGAAAAGTTATTTTAGGAAGACAGGAATTAGGTATAATAAAAAAATCACGACTTTGTTTTGCGTCCCTGGGAATTTTAACTTGAACTTTATAGCATTCTAATACAGCCGAGTTAGCAATGATTGTCGGCGTGTTGTCAAACGAATCAAATTAAACATGCAGATGCCGATGCACACGCCTTTGGTAGCGATGCGACATACGCCAATTTAATCTATAATTATCTGTTTTATTTAAGGCTGATTTCACGTTGAAAAAAAAGTTATTGTGTTTTAAATAGAGTAGGAAAAGGAGTAGCCTTGCTTTGCTACGGTCATAACACGAGCGCAGTGCCTTTGATAGCGCCGCCCGGCATAACGCATCTTTGGAGGTGTCGTGTTATAGGGCGCTCGGCGCCCCCTTAGACCCGGCGCCCGCGTGCACCGCACACCCTGCACTATAGGTTAAGACGCCTCTGCATATTTACAAACTAAACTTATGATCTAATACACATTTACAATCTAATATTATACGTTGCTACATTTGTTGGTAGGGACATATGTGGGGCGTTAAGTCGCCACAAGTACTTTCGCGTTGCTTACGCGAATTTAAACGTTTTAGAAACGTGTAGCGCGGGATGTAAGCGTTGCAAGGGTCGGCCGGTAGGTAAAAATGAAAAGGTTCTTTCTTGCAGCAGAGATGTATAATAACGAAAATAATCAGAGCGAGTGAACTGACTCGTGTGAAGGTTGCGCGTGGACTCATTAACTTAGCTATACTGTAACTCGCACTAAACTATGCGCGGCGGCCGGGAGGCCTCTCTACCGCACTCACACACAGTACGGAGAGTAATAACAGCCGCGTCTGAAACCTGATATACAAGCACTTTTCTGTCGGATCGGTAACTTTTGACATCCTCAGGAAGCTCTCGGCGCATTTCATCCAGGTTTCAGGGTCAGCTGTGCTGAACTGAGCCATCTGCAGCCACGACACCTGCCTGGAGCTGTTAGCTGGACCGTTGACACTGCCGCCACCGGGGGTCGCCATCGCACCCGTCATGATGACGTTATTGCACTTGCACTCACTTGAATGTCACGGAGTATCACACATTGTCAAATCGCCGCGTTGCCGTTAATTAATCACTGCGGCCCGACCCTTTATAAACCGAAAGCTCACGTTTACTAAATACACGATCACGTCGGGGTCACCACTTTCGCGTTGCTTACGCGAATTAAAACGTTTTAGAAACGTGTAGCACGGGATGTAAGCGTTGCAAGGGTCGGCCGGTAGGTTGAAATGAAAAAGTTCTTTCTTGCAGTAGAGATGTATAATCACGGAATTAATCAGAGCGAGTGAACTGACTCGTGTAAAGGTTGCGCGTGGACTGTCCACCAAAAATACACATTCGTCTTTCCCAGTCGCTGGCGATAAACTTCTTACAACTCAAGACTATAGTAAGCATTGTTACCATAAACAATAGAAACGCTCTCTGGGAAGCCCAACGGTATAAAAACATAAAACATAACATTTGGCATTTTGTTAAGGCCATAAATGTTACAGACAAATACCCTTTCTTAATTGCCAGTTCACAATGCAGTTTAAAACAATTCGATGTACAATACAATTTAACACTGCAGCTGCGTACAATAAAACATAATATTTCAGCTGTGTGAATCGGCGGAAAGGACCGAAGAATAGTTTATTGTTATCTATTACTTCGGAGCTTTCTCCCGATGGTTAATACACTAAAAAAACAAAAGAATTCATTCAGAAAAGAAACAAAAGCATGAGAACTTATTAGCTACGTACATCTTAAAACTAAACAATTAAACTGAAGCTATATACAAAAATTATTTACATTGGTACCTACTTACGTATACATATTTACAAACTAAACTTATGATCTAATACACATTTACAATCTAATATTATACGTTGCTACATTTGTTGGTAGGGACATATGTGGGGCGTTAAGTCGCCACAAGTGGAATAAAAAACTAAATAAAAGTGGTTCCGAACACAGCAATGAATAACTCCTAATGAACTACGCTTTGCCCACCTGAGCCATATGTGTAGTTTTCACTTCAATGTTAGTGGGGTGAAAAATACCAACTTTCATGACTATAGAAGCGCTATATATTCTGTGGTCTTTTGTATCGTTTATTTCTATACGAATTTCGGCCATCTGTCGTAGGTTATCTTCAAAAAAAAACTTCCGCGCTTGTCGAGTTGGTCTACGGATGGATGACAGATCTATCTTATATACTCGTATATAGCGAGTTTTCTCAGTGCCTAGGGGTTTCCGTATTTTACCTACAGTGTATTTGAAGTATTAACGATTGTATGAAAAATGAAAAAAAAATCCAGTGTGCGAACGAAGAAACAATTTTTACCATCAAAACGTCAAAGTCCTCGTTTACTTCACAAAAAGTGAAAAATCATGCTACGGTGTCAGATATACTCGTAGCATCGTTCTAGAAAAAAAAGATTAGAATTCCTAACCTTAATTATGTATTGTTTCAAGTTTGATAACCACCTGTTTCCGTGAATATGACGTTGATTGCTCTGCATTTCTTCATTAAAAGTTGCCAGTTTGACGTTTGAGTAGCTAATTTGATTAAAACTTCGAATTTATAAAGTGAAAACGATTTGGAGTCTTCAAACACTTTTATTATTAAACGATCTTACATTTTGAGAACTTGCTTTACAGTGGTGTATAGCTAGGACCCGCTTCTAAAATTCTTTGGGGCTGTTCTAATCTAAGGGTGTATACCTCAGATCAATGAAATAGGCAGATAGAACGCTCAGAACACGCGAATGTCTCCACCAAAGTTAATGCAAAATCAAATCGGATTACATTCCATATTGTTTTCTAAGTTAAAGACACGAGACGCCATATTTTGACAAAAAACAACAACGACGCGCAGCCTGGTACGACGCGTAGCTTGGTACTGTCGCGACTTTGTATTCGATTTTGATTTTGTATTAACATTGGTGGACCCACTCGCGTGTTCTGAGCGCTCTATCTGCCTATTTCTTTGATCTGAGGTGTATCCTTTTGCAGAATATAGATAATAGCAAACATTCGTACGATATACGAGTGGCCCCGGTAACAAAAGAAAAACAGCTTAACGATTAAAGCCCGCATATTTGTAGCCCTGCAACTTCAAGCCAAGTGTTGACATCACTCAAATCTGACCGTTTAATTTTCATTAACGCTTAAATCAACATTCAAGGGCAAACAAATTAATTGCGTTGTTGTACAACATTTTATACTCATTAAGCATTTCTTGCCCTTTGATGTGTCAGGCAAACATTTCCTGAGAGTAATTAGCTTGATCTTTATGATATTAACATGTTTAAGTTCATCGTGTTTTTGATATCTCACTCAAAGCTAGGGTTGCCAACTATTTTTAGAAAAAATAGCGTAAGTACCTATTATCTTTCAGAGAGGGCAAAATTAATGTAAAGAGTACAAAGTAGAAAAATACTACTCATACTTTTTTCTCAAAATATTTCTATTACCTTTGCTGTTCATTACAATTTTTGATTGTTTTTATAGAGAATGATAACTTGCTAGCATGTCCTGAAAATTTTAAAACAGTATCTTAGCATCGTTTATTAGTATTATATAGAATACTAGATCTGCGCGCGACTTCGTTCGCGTGGATATCGGAACTTAACAATGTATTTTTATAAGATTGACAAAGTTTCATACAAACTTTCATCCCACATTTCATCCCCCATACTTTCTTAGCGGATACCTACGTCATAACATCTACCTGCATGCCAAATTTCAGCCCGATCCGTCCAGTGGTTTGGGCTGTGCGTTGATAGATCACTATGTCAGTCAGTCACCTTTGAATTATAGGTATATATTTAGATAGAGTATGTATGTGATGTTTTCCTTCACCATTTTGAGAGTGTGAATGATGAAATATAAATTAATTACTTTTTGTAATGCGCCCGGCTGATTTCGAACCTAAGATCTGTCAATCTTAGCCATTGAACTTTTTAGCCACTACGATCCCTAAAAAAGGCTCAAGGCAATTTATCACAAATCTTCAGAAAAATAAAAACAAAATCCCACTTTAATTTATCAGCAAACAGATTGAATTTTAAAGAAAACAGCTTTGAATCTAAATTAATCTCCTGTTCCAGTTTTAATAAATCTTTAAGGGATCCAATAATGATGGCGGCTTTATCTTCCCCGCCACATACTTACAATAAAAAATTACTTCAGAAGTAAAGCAATCATTTATCTTGTGACGTATGTTCGCGAGTGTTGCCACGTTATTGAATACATGAGGGCTTTTTGTTTTCACTGTGGCAACCCTGCATTACTTTTTATTGTGATAGAGATTTATTTTTACTTTTCTTTTGTTTTTTATTTTGTCGTGATGTATGGAACTGTGTTGTGGATGAAAACATGTTTTTCACATTCAAAATGTTATTCGGACTGACTAGAATGCAATACAATGAAGTTAGACCTTAGCCGACTTTTAAATAAGTTTATCAATTATTTAAAAATCGACTTTATTTGTAAGTTTTATATTCCTATAAAAATAAAATATAAGTACTAGTTTTAGCTCTAGCCATCCATCTAAACTTTCGCATTTATTTGTAGTTTTAGTTAGATTTTATTATTGTACTCGCTATTTCTCTACAATATTACTTTTTAATTATATTAGCTATGATTTGTAGCGGCTTATGACAGTTTATAATTAATATTTTGTTCTCAAGTTAAGTAATACGGTTGTATTTCGTATTTTGTTCAACCATTTTGTTTGTTTTTGTTTTAAATATTTTTTGTGCTGACTATTATTATGTTATTTATAAAAAAAACCGAATATAAAATCAGGATTCACTGACTAAGAATGCACCATTTATAAATCGGATGTTACTCAAACATGTTGGAAACATCACAGACGGACATGTTTATTTTGACGCATGCGTACTACAGACAAACGTTGATTGAATGAAAGATTCTCGGCGCATTAGCAAAGGAAAAAACTTTGCCTTGTAACTTTAATCGGCCGTGAACGAATACATTATGTAGGGCCCCCATCCGTCTAGATCTTACCCGGATTTATCTCAGACTTCGAAAGTTTTGAAGTCGTTACAAAAATTATTTATGACTAAAGTTTATACACCGATGAATTACGAATTTACGATCGGCGAACAACAAATTAAAATTTGTATGTGAAATTATGAATATTCATAACTTTGTGCTGTATAAAATACAAGTTTTGTTGACACACATTGTAAACTGTGTCGTAATTGAATTGAATTGTAAATTCATTCATACTTGAATTTTAAATGAAATTCAAATCGTGTTAAGTCAATTCTGGTTGTTTACAAACATAATTTAGATAAGCGAATGTCGACCAATTCAGAGGTTGTTGAAATCCAAAAATAGCTGAATAATTTGCTCGCGTTGATTATTTTGATCTTGTGATAAGATTAACTGGACTATTGAATGCTGATGATATGAAGATATAAATAAACATGATGCCTTTTTCCTATGAGGGCGGTTCCTCCGACAATTTTTCTGAGATCAATAAAAGTCGCTTTGTCCTTTTCTAAATAATATCCCGGATTGAAAGTTAATCGGGTTACCCTACAGAATAGAACAATGAGATACATTAGTCCTGTTTATAAAAAAGCTTTCAAAGATATCCTCTGTTCTTCTTTCTACAAAGAAAAAGGAATAAACTCAGAGATGACAGGATAAACCTGTGTCTTCCGGAAAACGTAGGTGTACAACATACGTCTTATTGGATATTAATAATATATTTGATTTTTCTTTATTGAAATCATATAGGATAAAATGTAATGTAGGAAAATGGATAATTCTAATCATAGCTTTAGTTCTGTATCATGTAAGACTAAATAAGTAGGTATTACGTTGTTATATTGAAATGCAAGTTGTGTATGTACATCTATTTCAAGCTCACAGTTGACATGATTTGAAACTTACAAAATGCTGAGGGTGGTACAATATCAGTTTCTTTTAGCAAACTTAAATAAAATCATAATTTGAAAATAATTATAATTTTAAAACGGCTAAAATATGTACGTACTTTTTGACACGGAGGACTCGCCATAATAGATGGTCACCCATCCCGGAAATGTATTAAAATTATACCGAACAAACTACTTTTAAGTTTAAAACAAACTTATGCATGCAGTTAAATAATAATACATACTTAAAACTTAACTTCATTTCAGTAACAGATTTTTTTTTTAAATCACCACTCCGAAATCCGAATAGAGCTAGGTCCAAAGAGGTACAAATATTAAAATTCTATAAATAAGTACTAACGATCTACAAGAAAACGTAACAACGTAGATATTTCGCAGCTAAATATAAAATGATAAAATACCTGAGTTATGAAAATGGTAATTATATGCCAAGTTGCACATCCGGAGTGAAAATTAAGATCTGCAAATACAACGTTACCTCCATTTCAGAGGTGAGAAACATGATACTTAAAGTAGCTGGAATTATTTTGAAACTAAACGTGCTAGACGTAGCAAAACAAGTAAATACAGCCAAGTAAAGGGTGAATTCCTCTTAGCCCCTTCGAAATTGGGGTGCTATGACAGTAAACCTCCACGTGCGCCCGTGGACTGGAGTTCCCTCTCGGATACGTCCGGGGAGAAGACCAGTTTTTCGGGCCGGTGCACCCTGGGATGCGGGCAAAAACTTTTCCTTAGGCACTGTGTACCTAAGTGGTCTCTTTGCCCGTATGCGAATAGCCTGTCGTGTGGATGCTCCAACGCGTGTCCCTCTGATCAGCAGAGGGCACAGCAGCGGAGCGGGCTTGCGGACGGTGAGTGATGGTTAGCTCGCCGTCCGACCAAGGACCAAGCCCGGGTCGGTGGCGCGTCGCGTTTCGCGCCAAATGCCTGCTGGATTCGCGGGTTTTTTCTTAACCCAGGTTACCGTGGCCCCGGAACGTAAAGGGCATAGGAAGGAACACGGGTGGATTTTAGTCAGTAAGAGTCTGACAGTCCCTTCCGCCCCACCCAGGGCGGGAGGACTCATTTGATGATTTTTCTCACGATCCAGCTGCAGTGGTAGGCGGCGTAGGCGCCCACGACGACAGACGTCGCTCGAAGGACGATCTCCGGCGACCGTAGGCTCGGGCATACAGGCAGCAAGACCTGAGCCACGGTTAGGCCCGGTATCCACCAAAGCGAAGAGGAGAGGAGATCCAATCAGATGTCCACATCTCCTCTCCGCTTCGCTTCAGTTGACATCTGATTGGTTATTCAAACACATCTCCTCTCCTCTCCCCTTTGGTGGATACCGGGGCCTAACTCATTGCTTCCGCGTCCAAGCTGTCGGTGGCTGGAAAAAAGCGAAAGATCGTGCGCGTGTGGTACATCTTGGGAGAGACCTAAAGTCCAGCAATGGACTGCAACACGTTTAAATAAGGGACAGGAGAAAGAAAATAAGTCAATTTTATGAACAATTAATTTTCCCGACTTAATACAAAGTAAGGTCATGAAACTGCCAAATTGGTACTTGGATGTACTATCCCTTAAATTATTAGGTGCTCTAAAATTCTCTATAGTCTCCGAAGTTTAGAGATAATAATATGTCCGATTAATGGCTCTAAAGGCCAGCTTTTATTACATGATAGTACTTGAATATCGCCATAGTAATGAAATATTGGAGTATAATGAAATTGTAAAGGGTTGATTCCCAATGTCTAGGCATTTCTGCTCACATAAGTAAAAAAACGAATCGATATTTCCACTTAAGGCCGAGACTCCACCAAAGCTGTGCGAGTCGAGACGTGTTTTGAACAACCAATAGAGTTGCGTTGCCGGAGTGGAGCTGTGTCAATAACGCAATTCTATTGGTTGTTCAAAACACGTCTCGACTCGCACAGCTTTGGTGGAGTCTCGGCCTTACTGTCATTGTGGACTGCCTTGTTTCTCTAGTATTCACGAAGCAGTACTGAGTATGAGATCTTGGGATCGATACCCAGGTAAGGCCAACTTTTTTGATATTTTTTCATAGTTAGAGAGTCTGACCGACATCGACATGACTGAGTGAAACAAATCCTATTCCTTCAGTTGGCGTTTGCGTTCCAAGGCCACAGCATCCTTTTTGTTACAGACTGGAACTCCCCTATAAAGGAGCAACACTAATTTGGTACTCGGCTGTGATTCAGTCCGCCATTATATGGATCATTTTTCTCACGATTAGTTATTTAAGGATTTAATAAAACAGTTGCACTTAGTGTTCATCTAATTTTCTATCGATCGAATTCTAATTCTTCTTAATATGTTATAATACTTTTTCAAAATCAACCACCAGAGAAGCTAAACATAAGCCCACACTTTCTACGTAAAAGAATAACTTTATAAATTACCGTTAATCTTAATACTCGAGGGCATGAAAACGTAGATGTTCCCAAAATAGAAGAAATGGAACCATTTCTTTGACTCCCGTGGGTGTCGTCAGTTTTAGCAGCGAGGGTAATACAAAAAATATTCATGCCTGCTTTTGGGTAAGGCTTCGTTCACGACCTCGGGTGATTAGACTTGACAGGCCTATGACTCACCTGAGACTAGCACAAGCGCGCGGAGTAAATAAAACGTAAATGTCGATTTTAAATTAGAAATTAAGACAATTTGAAGAATTTATCATCTTTAGTTAGTGGTACTCGTAGTTATTGTGTTTTGAGATGTAATCGAATAAGAAAAGTTAAGTAAATGTAAATTGTAAATTCTAAGTAGAAATACTAGTAATTCTAATTACTTACAATAAGTAGGAATTATAGTAGTAGTAGTATTTATTGTTTGGGTAAGATTGAAAAACTAAAAACCCAATCTGCTTTTTCCGCCTTTGTGTTTTAGGGGCGCGGTAGCCTGTTAAAACAGACAGACGACCTTGTTAAAGTGGCTAGAAGAAACTAGATAGCCATAACACAAAACCGCCAGAAGTGGAAAGATTTGGAAGAGACCTACACTCAGCATTGTGTCACTAAAGTTGAAGAAAAAAGCCTGTTAAAAAAGTCCTGCAACAAAATTAAAGTTACTTCGTTACGTTTTCACTATGCACTCGTCATCTCTTCAACCGGCGTTAATCCAAAACTCGCGTCACAAAGTCGACTGATAGTTGTCGCTTGAACGTATAGGTCGTGGCCAAGGACTAAGAATGCGAGTAAATGACTGTATTTGACTGCCGCGTCTTGAAATAAACTTCAATTACATGTACGTCTGCAGAGTTTATTGTTACGGCGTATTTCCTGTTACATAGATACCTGCCTAAATAAGATCTTCTTTTGATATCAAACGTACTCGTATTTTGAAAGATTCGAATGGGACGATAAAATGTATCTAAATGCCAGTTTATTTATAACTAGCCTTTTCTCCCGAGTTCTTTCTCGTTATGGTAAGAAATTATGCGTCAGAAACGTTTTAAAAATGTTAGCACACTGATAGTTATAGACAAGAGGTCGTATTACAACGTCTGAAAACCAGGCTTGTTCCAGTGAGTGAACGAGATGGCGCTAGACGACTTGTATAGCTCTGTCACTTTCACTCGCCCGAATAAGCTTGGTTTTAAGAAACCCGAAGATTACCAACTAAACACAAAAAAAAAATCCCTCTTTATAACATTATTAGAAAAGCATTTTCCATAGCAAATCTACAGCTGAAGATATTATATTGTGCTCTTTCAGCCTGAACACTCGAAAGTTCTTAAAAAAAAATTCTATCGGAAATCACTTGACGTTCAATCATTAAAAGATGTTTCTTTTTATCTTTCCAGTGCTCCCGAGCCCGCCATTCTTCATGGATGAGATGAGCAATAAGGTGGTGGGAAGAGTGGGTCCTTACCACGAGGGAGACACCCTGGTGCTGCGCTGTCTTGTCATAGGAGGTAAGAGAAACCGGTTTTCAGGTACCTGATTATTGGGTGAAACTGTCTCAGTTTTTATGCTATTGCATAGGCTTTAAAGCGGGCTTTGACCGCGGCGACCGAATTAAGAAATTCTGTAACGAAAATAAACCTAACAAACAATACGCATCGTCTAACGTCGTTTCAGTTAGGCAGACTTTGGCACGGTATGTGTTTTCTTGATGTTTCACTTGATTGAAATGGCTGACCAAAGCCAGAAAGGGAAAAAATGCATAAGTTGATAAAAAATGCTATGCAATAGCTTTACCGCGTCTGTTCCCGAGTGCCACACGTAAATATACAGGGTGGAGTTTTGTAATGCCACCTGGAGGGAAAGTACTCTTAATACTGCAGATAGAAAATTTTACTCAAAGGAAACATTCCTTTATTTTTGAATAGAAAGCAAACTGCATTCAAAGATTCAATAAAGGCATGAAATCTCTCTAACAAACATGATATATTAAATGAAAGGAAAACCAGGAAATTTTAAATTAATTTAATTATTTACAAAAAATGGTAAACTAATTAATTAGTTGCTCGAAATGGGCTCGAAATGCATTTAATTTTGGCATTTTTCATTGTTGCCGTTAACTCTGACCAGACTAGAACCCATTCCAAATAAAAGAAATAATAACAAAAACAAACTAATATTCCCTCAAATACTGCCCACCCAGCTAGTTAATTCAGTCAATATTGGCTGTAATATCATAATTGTTTGCTGTTGCTAGGTATTAACGTTACAAATTCAATGGCCGTGGTAACAAAAGCTCAAATCTGGGTGAAATTACAAGATAGAATCCATTAAGTAACAAAAAGTTAGGAAAACGAAAATCTGAAAGAACTCAAACAAGTGAAGATAAAAACTTTGCAGAAAAAGTTGGATTCTTCCTTTTCGTTGTGATCATTAGCGACAAATGAGCTACTGCACTACCACAATTTGTATGAATAGCTCATCTACCCCGTCTTTTTACAACAAAAAAACCGGCCAAGTGCGTGTCGGGCCACGCACAGTGTAGGGTTCCGTAGTTGCCCATCAAAATACTTATGCGACCTAACTAAACTGATTCGCTGAATTTAATTTTCAAAATCGGAAAAAAAGAAGAATTTTCAAAATCGGTCCAGGAGTCTTTGAAAAATCAGGGAAAATACATAAGAAAAAAGATTACGACGAATTTAGAACCTCCTCCTTTTTTTGAAGTTAGTTAAAAATAGTTGACGATAAAAACCTACCTATCCCCAAAAACATACCTATTAAAGCTGTAAAAATAAAGTTGACATTTTGTTTAAGAAAACATATTATTCAAGTACATTTTATAAGTTGGTCGACTATTACTCGTAAAGTTGTAAAGCCTACTTAGTCGTGATAATTTTCTTTTAAACTTTGTTATATAAACTACTATTGTGAATTTTTTCACACCCCCAAACATAACCGTTTAGCTGGTAGAGGGGGGGGACACTCGAATCGAGCAAAATTTAGCACTTTAAAACTTAATATTTCACAAACGAATTTTTTAATCAAAAAACTGTTAATGGAAACTATCATTATTTTTTGAAGGCCTATTTAATAATACCCCACAATAACGGGTACGCGAGAAAAAAAAATCCTCACTTTACGTGTAAGTACAGGAGGTACCCTAAAAAAAAATATTTTACGAGATTTTATTTTACCATTTTTTCGGCACAACAAATCCGTATATTTATGCCAAATTACAGCTCTCTAGTACTGTGCGTCTCTAAGCTAAACTGCGGACAGACGGACGGACGGACGGACGGACATGGCGAAACTATAAGGGTTCCTTGTTGACTACGGAACCCTAAAAATTTGCTATAACTACTAATATTACAAAGCTGTAGAGTTTTTTTGGTCGTGGGACTAACGAACAAACTTGAGCCCGGAACGTAAAAAGCCGGGCTATTGAAGGACACCGTGGATTTTTTGTCAGTATAAGTATTTCTATTTTAGTCACACAGTCCCTCCTGTTGTGTCCTGGATGGTAGGACTAATTAATTTGATCATTCCAACATGCAAAAAAATTGGTTTAGATTTAATTTCGTGACGGAATTTCTTGATTCGCAGATATGTGACATCTACCAATCCGCACTGGGCCCGCGTGGTGGGTTATGGCCCACTCGCTCTCACAGGAAGGAGGCCTGTGTCCCAGCAGTGGGAACATTATAGGCTGATGATGTGGCGAATTACTTTGTACATCTTTGTACATCTTATTTTATCACCACTGCTGTCTTACTATACGTTTACGGTCACTTGTACTGACTAAAATCCACTCCTTCATAGCCCTTTACGTTCCAAAGTCACGTTTAACGGATGAGACAGTCCCGCGACCCCGGCAGGCGTTGGTCCTCAACGTGTAGAACGTTGAGACCCCGGAACATCATCTTCCTGCCCTTATCCCATAACAGGCTATTGAAGGACACAGCGGATTTTAGTCAGTACGGGTCAGACAGTCCCTCTCGCTCTGCCCTTGGTTCGAGGACTCATTTGATGATTTAACCACGTTAAACAAAAAAAAAAATGTTAGGAGTCCGAATCGATGATTGGAGCTTTATGGCCGCGATAAGTTTTAAGAACAACATTTTATGTTTTAATTTTTATTCCAATCGTTGGGGGGCCCTTGGACTTGCGGTCCCCGTATAATTGATACGGCTGATGCGGTAGCTACGCCTCTGGTTTTAACCCTAGCTCAGAGTTATTATGTTGTGCAGGAAGATAGATACATCCTAGACCTAAATAATTGTTACCATGCAGTTTATTATTGTAGAATCAAAATTATCGTTGTTTATTATTAAATAAAAAGTAATGAGCTATTCCACACATTTGAATTTCACATTTGTTCTAAATCTTATAATAATTAATACTTTTGAAAGAAATAGTATTTTTGCATCATAAAATAATATTTGTACATCTACATATACAGGTTGGTTGGTAATTGGGTGCATTCCTTGAAACGGGTGATGTTCAACCTAATTTGCAATAATTCGTATATCGGCGCATTCATTTCAATTCTACCACTGTATTATTTAACAGCAGCGAAGCTACCTAACATGCCGATTCCTATCGGCTTTACTTTCGAAATATAGCAACATTAGTATCAATGATTTTCATTTATCATTAAAAAAAAATATTTACGAAGCTACATTACCTACTTGTAAAAATAACAATCAAAGAAAAACACTCTAAAACTAAAACTAACAATCAAAGAAATAATAAACAATTTCAACTCCCGCAAAACAGAAAGGTTTGTAAGCCGCACGGCAAATCAGGAATCCCGATCACAGTTCCTCTTGTAGCGACCGTGAGCTTGACGCGACATAACACCGCTGAGTTAAGGACGCTGGAAAGCCGAATGTCTCCGGCTTATGATAAGGACAGAGATATGAAATGCGTACGCCAGAACGAGATGGAATGATACTGGACTTCGTAATTTGTTTAGATAGTTTTATTTGGATTCAGTATTAGTTTTGGCCCGCTTATTTTTTTATAGTTTTGAATATATTGTTTTCAACTGTCCATTTGCATTTGATTTTGTATTATTTTTGTAATTGATAAGTTTTGCGTAGTTAGTGCAGTAAAAACATGGTTCGTTCAGTTCAATGATATAATGTTTGGTAATGTTCACCGTAAAACAGTGTACGTTAGTTACAAGTTTGCAACTAGATGGCGTTGTGCAATTTCGTCACATTTTTGAATCGCGGTGTTAAGATCTGTAGGCGATTAGTATAAGGTTTTGTGAACATAGAAATTTTCAGAGTTACTAGTTAGTAATGTTAATGACAGTACAATGTAAGATTGTAATAATTAGATAACCGACTACAGAAAATGTGAACAAGGTAGCGATGGGTCGTTGACGGTTTTTCCGTCAACGAAACGTTAACGTTGATTCACGTTTGTCAACTAGTTAATCAACTAGTTAAATTCGTCAACGAGTTGAATGAGTTAACGTGTTCATCTCGTTGACGAATTTAACTGTCAATTTGCAACGTAAACCGCTGATTCATTAAAATTTGATTCAATTTTTGTATTGGAAACGTTTTATGTACAAACTAACATCTTAAATTGTGTGAAATAAAAATATTATTATAACATTTTTCACAGAGGGCTGTTCGCTATACCTCGTGCGTCTCAAAAAATAGTACAATTCAAAGAATACATTAGGAAAAAAAAAAAAAAAGAAAAAAAAACATACCGACCGAATTGAGAACCTCCTCCTTTTTTTGAAGTCGGTTAAAAATTAAACAAACTCCACCAATATTATGTACTATTCTTAACACTTTCACTGTCCGCGCAGCAGACACAATACTTAAACAATGGTCGTGAGTCACATGTGATTCATCGGACAGGGAAGTGGTTAAAATAAATATTTCGAAAATCAACTCATTGAACCGCTCGCAATCTATGACGTTAAAGATATCGAACCATAACACTCAACGTTGAAGATAACGTTCAACAACAACATTCGTTAACGAGAACGAACGAACGAACGAGTTCAACTCATAAACGTCGTTGACGAATTCAACTAGTTGATTCACTCGTTGAATTAACGAGAACGAACGAACGAACGAGTTCAACTCATAAACGTCGTTGTAGAATTCAACTAGTTGATTCATATTCAGTTAACGTTAATACGTTGACAGGAGCTCAACGGTTGATTCAACTAGTTCGTTGATTCAACGCTCATCCCTAGAACAAGGAGGTTTCTCAATTCGTCCGTATCCATTAGATACGGATTACGGACGAAGTATCCTAATACAATGTTTTTGCTTTTGTTCGCGGGATAACTTCGTCGTATAAGAACCGATTTTGTTGATTCTTTTTTTGCTGGAAAGTAAATATTTTAAAGTTGGTCCCATGATAAGAAAATCAGTGGTTGATGATAGAAGACTGGAGGAGAAGTCGAGTGGAACTTTCAAAAATCTTGGGGCGACTGTGTTTGTACGTTTTTTTCATTAAGTATTTCAAATAAAGGTCTGGAGTAAAATATCTTGATGATGGAGCCGAGAGACAGTTGAGAGAACTCCTCAACGATTCACAGCAGCTACCTTGTGTTTGAGCTTGATAAATTTGTATTGATGAGAACTTTTTACCTAGACAGGTTGCAATTGTCATTAGGGGTCTGATGACGAAAACGAAGAACAGTTCAGGGAACTCCTGAACGGTTTATAGCAACTATCTTGTATTTGGACTTAATCTCTCACTCACTCTCTCTCAACTCATTTATGGTGATGAGAACTTTGCACCTATATGGGTAATATTATTCGATGCCTGCCGATACCTGCCATTTGTTCCCATAAAAATTAATTTAATTTTTATGGGAACTTTATATTTAATTAAATTTCGTTCAGTAGTTTTTATTTAATGAGCATTTTTAGCTTATTATGTAAGTACATGGGCGATGTAAAAACCCGTGGTACGAATATTAAAATTCTAGTGGCCCAAATTTTTGTTGAATGTTTAAACTAAAAAGGCTAAAATTAGCCAAAAGCTATAGTTACTAGATATATACCTTTTGGTCCGGGTTCCCCTTCAACTTTTTTTACCCTACGCCACTGTTATTTAATGAATTACTCCACAGAAGACCTACCACGAATTCTATGTATCTGGCCGTACAGTGTACCTACTTGAACTATTATTACATACTCGTAAATTGTATACATAGAAAATGAAAAAGCGACTTTAGTGTAAGAACGAGGAACTGTTTTCCATTAAATTAACGTCAAAGTACCCGTTTACTTTGCACAAAAAAGGTAAAAAACATGCTTTAGGGCCTCTGACTTTAATCAAAAAAAATACAAGCAGAACCTCCCTTTTCATCATCAGCCATAGGACGTCCACTGCTGAACATAGGCCTCCCCTTTAGATCTCCACATATACCGGTTGGAAGCGACCTGCATCCAGCGTCTTCCGGCGACCTTTATAAGATCGTCTGTCCACCCTCCCTTTAAGCAAATTTAAATTAATTTTCAATTAAAAGTTCTACCTCCTTACTTACCTTATTAGTGTTATAATCATGCGGTACCAAATGTCAGGCAAAATGAAGTCAATCCGCTAATTATAATTAAGGATTTATATATAAGTACCTACGTATTCCGAATAATTATTTTATTAACTTGGTTTATAAGCAGGAGAGAAACTTCTTCTTAAAAGACTTGAGAGGTAATTAGGAGGCAGACATTATATGTATTATGCCATTGGTGATGTGAATGGAAAAGGTCACAAGGCCTAATAAATTCAACGTATTTGGCCGTAGAGCGTACTTCGAGTACGACGTAAATGGACATATGGAAAATGAACTATTGGAAAACGTCCATTTGGAAAATTCATCCTGTAGATAAACGTCTAAAATTTCACTTCATTCGGAAACCGGGAAGTGGAAATCAAATCATTTTAGAAAAAAATATTTTCAACTTAGACTCATTATAATATCTCAGAATTCCCATATGCCACAACATAGCGCTTTAAGTGAACGTACCTTCAGCTTTAAAGCTTTGAAATAAAGTACGTTTCATCTTTGTCCGCCCTTTTTTTTTCAAATGAGTCCTCCCACCCCGGGCAGGGCGGGTGGGACGGTCAGACTTGCTAGACTTGTACTGACTAAAATCCACGGTGTCCTTCAATAGTCTTTTATGTTCCGGGGTCACGACGCGCCGTTGACCCCATGGTCCATGGTCAGACAGCGAGTTGCCCTTTACACGCTGCCCGAACGTCTGATTTAATATACCAGGCGCTTTTACTAACCGAGCTAGCATGACTTTTCACGTTTTTTGTTAATTATGACGTTAAGCAAACTGAAACTTTGACGCTAATTTTGTAAAAGAAAATAGTTGCTCGTACATAAGAGGCGCATTTTCATAGAATAAACGCAGTAGATTCTTCAAGTAAGTACGCAGTAAAAAATATACACAAAATCTTGTGATAAGCCCTCAGTATTCCTTTTCCCCTATTTATTTCATTTACTCCACTTTAATTACAAGTACCTCAAATACTTTTAATTAATTACAAATAACGACATCCGATTCTTAATTAAAAGCGTTCTTTCACTGAGCTATGTCGCCAATTCCAGCAATATAGGTACAGACGGCAGCACGAAGACCTATCTCAAACTTCAAAAAAAACTAATCGAACATGAACCTTTCGTCTTTGGAGATAAAGTCGAAAATCAATTAAAGTTTAACAGATTGGTTTAGGTTTGATGTGCTCGCGTCTATACTGACATCAAAAAGTATTAAAAGTTTCTCGTCCTGGAATCACGTTATAAAGGTGCTCCCACACAGCAGTTATGTAACGTTATACAACATTGTGTAACTCGATAACATTTATAATAGCGTGTAAAAATACTCTACAACATGTTAAGAAATGTTACATGTTATAAACGCTCCCACATTGGTTGAACTCATTGTATAACATCGTAAGTATAATCAGTTGCGTTTGTCTTTCGAGGAATGATGATGTTATACAACAAAAGTTATATTTTGTTATTTCATATTGTAATCAGTTGTAATCAGTTGTAAAACATTTTTTAAATGAAGTTGTATAATTTATTATAATTTGTAACAATTTATAATAATTATTGTTATAATGTGTTTAAAAAAGTCAGTCTCTAACGTTATACAACATGTAACGTAATTAACGCACACCCTCAGATACCCCAATAAGAATATTTTGTTATAATCATAACACATAAATTGAATTTTAATTTAACATGTAAATGCATTGTTATTAACTAAATTAGATATTTTGCAGTAAGTTTTATTTTTCATTATTTTGTATTGAATAACAGAATTTGTATTAATACAAATAAAATTGCACTTATAAGTCTTGTTGCCTTGATTTTCGGTCTATCTTAGTTTGTTTTGACGGTACAGGGGTAATGAGACTATAATTTCCGAAGTTTTAATTATTATTGATAAAAAAATTACCTACATTGAAAATGATAGAAATCGATTCAGTAAACGATTCTGAACAAACTAATTTCAGGATGTGCGTTAATTATGTTACATGTTGTATAACTACTGTGTGGGAGCACCTTAAAATCTAACAAATACAACTATTTCACTTTAGTTTTACTTGCTTTTAACTTGTTCGTAAGTATTTCTTTTTAAAACTGTCATTACAGTTGCCTCGTGCGGGTATTTGCAGATTGGAATTCCTTTTTTTCCTGTATAAAGTTTGTTTGATTTAGCTGTCGTAACAGAGCCATTGATTTTGAAAACTAAACGTAGAAGGGGAAATTGAATTTTCCGTGTTTCATTTTCCGTGTGTAGTATATGTAACCGGTTTTACGATTGAGCAATCAAAAAGTAACGGTTATTATTTGAATTTGTGGGTAGAATGCTTTTATTAGATTTATTTATATTGTTTCTGGTTTTACAATCGCGGTAGAGCCCAGTATTTTGTAAGTAGACTTAGAATAACTTTGTTCGTTACTATTTAGTGTAAATAAGTACTTCCGTAAGTAAGTTTTTGCCGGCAGTTTTACTCGCCTCCTGCCGCCATTTCGCCCCCTTCAAGTAGCACAAATAATTTTGGTAAACAAAATCCCTTTCGCATTTTTTATCTCTAAAATCTGCAAAGCATAGAATACTTTTCTTACTAGGTTTACTCCTGAACTAATCTATATATATATAAAAGAACAGGGGTTTTTCTTTTGACACGACTACAGCCGAAACCGCTAAACGCAGAAACTTGAATTTTGGACAGCATTTGCAGTCTACTATGTAGATTGGCAATAAGACGGGATTTTGCAAAAATCCTCCTCTAAGGGGGTGAAAAGGGGTGAAAAAGTTTGTATGAAAAATCTTATTCCTTGGGTTTATAAACTTGAAACTTACCACGAATGAGAACACACGTAAATAAATAAGATTGGCACCATTATTTTTGTTAAACTACCCTCCATTGGTAATCTAGGGGTTGTTAAAGTTTGTATGAAAAAATCATAACGCGTGAGCTGAAGAATTTGAAAATCAGTATTTATATACTAGATAAGAATTAATCAAACACGTGTTTTTGGATTTTTCGAAAATCACCCCCCAAGTTGGTGAAAAGGGGTATTCAAGTTTTAAGGGGAGGATATTAAACCACTAGACGTAGAAACCTGAATTTTGGATGATAGTGGCAGTTTATAATGTAAGTAAGCATTAAGAAAGGATTTTGCGAAAATGTACCTCTAAGGGGGTGAAAAAGGGTGAAAACCTTTGTATGCAAAAACTTATTCTTTGGGTTTATAAACTTAAAACTTGGTACGAATGTGAGTATGAGTAAATAAAAAAGATGGAGACTATTTTTTTTTCAAAACTACCCTCCATTCTTGGGTTTTTCGAAAATCACCCCCTAAATTTTGAAAAGGGTTGATTAAGTTTTAAGGGAAGGATTTACTGCTTGCTTCGATAAATTCTAAACTGGGCATAAATTATCTCTCAATCGAATAAAGGATACGTATTTAATATATATTTTTTTTAATTAACCCCTAGCGTTTTTTTTTTTGTTTGTATTGAATAGGCCCTGAAACTACAAGAGATTTTCCAAAAGTATCCTATAAGGAGGGTGAGCTGGAATTAAATTTACTGAGTTCGAAATTAGAAACACGCGCAGACGAAGTCGCGGGCAAAGTGCTAGTCTTCTATATAAATAAAAGAACAGGGGTTTTTCTTTTGACACGACTACAGCCGAAACCGCTAAACGCAGAAACTTGAATTTTGGACAGCATTTGCAGTCTACCATGTAGATTGGCAATAAGACGGGATTTTGCGAAAATCCTCCTCTAAGGGGGTCAAAAGGGGTGAAAAAGTTTGTATGAAAAATCTTATTCCTTGGGTTTATAAACTTGAAACTTACCACGAATGAGAACACACGTAAATAAATAATATTAGCACCATTATTTTTTTTAAACTACCCTCCATTGGTAATCTAGGGGTTGTTAAAGTTTGTATGGGAAAATCATAACGCGTGAGTTGATTAATGTGAAAATCGGTATTTATATACAAGTTTAGATATAATTAAACACGTGTTTTTGGATTTTTCGAAAATCACCCCCCAAGTTGGTGAAAAGGGGTATTCAAGTTTTAAGGGGGGGATATTAAACCACTAAACGTAGAAACATGAATTTTGCATGATAGTTGCAGTTTATAATGTAAGTAAGCATTAAGAAAGGATTTTGCGAAAATCTACCTCTAAGGGGGTGAAAAGGGGTGAAAACCTTTGTATGTAAAATCTTATTCCTTGGGTTGATAAACTTGAAACTTGGTACGGATATGAGTATAAGTAAATAAAAAAACTTTTTCTAAAAAAAAATGTGACCGCCTTCAAAAACAACCACAAAAAAGAGTAAAATAACCTACAAAACTTTTCTTTCGGAAGTCGGTGACTTTTTTTATTAATTTCATTGTCTTTTTTGCCACCGACTTCCGAAAGAAAAGTTTTGTAGGTTATTTTACCCTTTTTTGTGGTTGTTTTTGAAGGCGGTCACATTTTTTTTAGAAAAAGTTTTTATTTTACTCTTTTTAGTTTAAATATTCAACCAACATTCTTGTCAAATACATAATTTTCTTACATGTGCACTAGAATTTCGTAATCCGTAGCACCGGTAATAACATCGTTAACATCTCTTGCATTCATTCTATCTCAAAAACTACTGAACCGATTTTGATGAAATTTGCAGTATTCCCTAAGTTGAACGATACCTAGTACAACAAAAAAAGAATTACTTAAATCGGACTTGTAGTTCCGGAGATATGCGAACACGAACATAATTTTCTTACTTGAGGAATTGTACCTTCCATCATCAGCTCAGCTACATGAGATGATGATTTCTATACGCAAGTACTTGAATTACTTCATAAGATTTGCGAAAAACTATGTGTCAGCTAATAAAATTTGAGGGTTGCCCTCGATTTCTCCAAGATCCAATCATCAGATCCTAAAATGGTGACAATGGAACCACACGGGAAGCACCAGCTTTCGATTGAAAAAAGAATTATGAAAATCGGTTCACCCAGTCGCAAGTTATGAGGTAACAAACATAAAAAAAAAAAAATACAGTCGAATTGATAACCTCCTCCTTTTTTTGAAGTCGGTTAAAAAAGATGCTCATGATTACTTCTTTTTAAACTACCCTCTATTTTTAGGTTTTCCAAAAATCTCTCCCTAAATTGGCGAGAAGGGGTGATAAAGTTTTAAGGGAAGGATTTTACTGCTTGCTTCGATAAACTCAAAACTTGACATAAATTATCTCTCAGTCGAATTAAGGATTTTTATTTTAATTTATATTTCATAAATCAACCCTTAACGGGGTGAAAATCGGAAAATCTGTTTGTCTACTACGATTGATTGTTTGTTTGCATTGAGTTTTTAGATTTTCTTTTATGGAGGGTGAGCGGGAATTAAATTCACTGAGTTCGAAGTTAGAAACACGCGCAGACGAAGTCGCGGGCAAAGTGCTAGTAATAGATATATTTTCAATAATGATTCCAACAACGTGTAATTTAGTTAAGTATTTCATTTTAGTCTTATCACCTAATCCCATCCGAAACTTCCTAAATCATCAACATAACAGTACGGGTACCCTAGTCCGTGAACCGTCCACATATGTATCAAACGTGTGTTCATTACCGAAATTCCTACCCGCATGTTACACGAAATAAATAAGTTTGTGTAGGGGTCGGGTCACTATAATTCAGAGGGTAGCTTGAACTCTCCAACTTCACTACTACCCGACATTCCAACATTTCGAACTGCTGGAAGGCCGGTAGCCAGTTATCGCTTCATTTTTGCCAACTACCCTCGTTTCTGAATAAATGTTTGTATGAGTTTGTGGGAGATAGTTTGTTAGTTGAATGTTGCTTTGTAGGTACTGTATCCCGGAATTGTACCATTTATTTTTGGAACACAGGTATTCTGATTAAGTGGAATCGTTGTTATGTACAGTCACGAGCAATAGTATGTAAACACTAAGCAGTATTCAAAAGCGATGTTCTGCTACCATATTGATTAAAGTTCTGATTTTTTCATTAGACTTCTATTATGTAAGCTATACTTTATCGAAATAGGTATTATTTCAAAGTGGAGACCAGTATTTTACGAGTAAATTGCGTTTGAATTTTTTTATGTGTTTACATGTTATTGCTCGTGACTATACGATCTCAAGATTAATGATATTTTTAACAAAGGTTTTGTAATCTATTAAAAAGGGCGTCCTTAAAGTTTCTTGGCCGTTCTTCTCCATAGAGATAACGCTTAGGAATGGACTTCCACAGTTATCATGTCTTGTGTCTGTAGCAGCATATTTATTTTTTATTGTCTTCTGGCAATTCAAAAACGCTTGAAACTGGCGTACTTGAAATAAATGGTTTGAATTTTATTAACCGTTTATTTTTCCAGTAGATCTCTTCCTGTCGTTAGTGGTATTAATTGTCGTTTTGTTTTGCCAAGTAACAATTAATACAATTTGTGAGTGAAAAGTATCAGAAATCTGAGAGCAATCTTTGCTTGCTATTGCTACTTTTAGCAGAAATTATGTCAAATATGAATTTGTGCTAAATTTACAATTACCGTGACGTACCTATGGCGAATTTACATATGAATTTTACGCATGTGGCGAATTTACTTTGTGGCCACTTTTGCAAGACAGACACTTTTATTTTTACAATAATTCAGGAATATTCATCATCTGAACAACAACGAACAAAAAAATTTAAAACATTTAAAATGAATTACGGATTCCCTTAGAGAAAAGTTTGTTACACTACACACAGCACTTCTGATCCAAAGAAGTTAAATACCTACATATATTTTTTGTTTCTGCAGGTCGTCCCCCACCTCGAATAAGCTGGTACTCCGGCGACACCCTGGTGGATGCTTCAGATGGAGACAGCGAGATCCCAGCAGTCCGGGAAAACGAGCTGTACCTTCCACTGACCAGGGATAATGCTGCAGCACTCTCCTGTAGAGCTTCTAACACACATCTGCATCCGCCTATTGTCGCCACCTTAGATGTTGAGTTGTATGGTAAGTCATTTGAAATTATTATTGTCTCTTAAATGATGTAAAGTCAGTAGTTCCGGTTTTTTAAAGCTAAAGGAATGCCCTCTCTAATACTGTGGTCAAAGTAAAGGAAACTGCCATGAAATAATTGTGATGTTGAATGATTAGCTATATTAGTTACTCTATTTAACATTATGGAATGCAATAAAGTATAGAGTATTATACGAACGTTAAAAGTCTTACCACAGAAATTACGGACGAACGGCATTAGCAGTAAGTGTGGACCCCGCATAAATAAGTTAAATAATGGGTATAATGTACCTTGCTCTAATGACTTTTAACTAGGCATCACTGAATATCCCACTATTTTAAAATAAAACGTAGATCTGTGTCTCTTTATTGGTACACACAGAAATCCGTAAATTCTCTCGGTTCCATCTTTTACCTGTAACTAGAACTTTTTAACTGTATATATAATATGTTGCAGTAAACCCAATGTGTAATATTCATCCTTTACATATTAGTGTATATCGCCGAGGCACTAAATCCGCGTCATATGAACATATTAGGCTCACTCCTAGTCAAAGGTATTTCCAAGATTTTCTAGCTCTAGATTAACGTGGCTACGTCTTATTACTAGTTTTATCCAGAGGATACTATCATCACTGAAAAATGCTTATTTTTCACAGTTCCTGCATACAACGTGTCGATCCACTGGGTCCGCGGCACGGTGGGGGACGCGTTGCGCGCAGGTAGTGTTGCGCTGGCGCAGTGTACGGCCCGGGGCTCGTACCCACAGCCCGAGCTCTTCTGGTGGCTCGACCGAAAGCATCTCACACATCATAGTAACCAGGTAATATAGCTTTTAAGATCTTAAAGTATACCATAGCATTCTGATTTGATTCATCATCAGCCTATTAATGTTCCCACTGCTGGGACACAGGCCTCCTCTCTGTGAGATGGAGTGGGTCATAATACACCACGCGAGCCCAGTGCGGATTGGTGGATGTCACATGTCTTCGAATGTTTGGATCTAGGACATGCCGGTTTCCTCACGATGTTTTCCTTCACCGTGTTTGAGAGCAGTGGTGATGAAATAAATTACTCAAAGTAATGCGCCTGGCGGGGTTCGAACCCACAATCTATAGCTCGTAAATCGAGACCGATACCGCTGGGCCACCACCGCTGTCGAACCTATCCTACTACTATTATAAAGGCGAAAGTTTGTAAGTATGGATGTATGGATGTTTGTTACTCTTTCACGCAAAAACCACTGAACGGATTTGGCTAAAATTTGGTACACACATAGTTTATAATCTGGATTAACACATAGGATAGTTTTTATCCCGATTTTATGTTCCCGTGGGATAACTTTCGCGTAGTAGCGGGTGAAGCCGCTGGCAACAGCTAGTATTTAATAAAGAAAAAAATCCTTTAAAATTTAGGCCCAAAAATATAAGTACCTTTTTCTATTATAAAACAGCAACCCAATCCTAATGAAGCAAATCACGATCCGTTCATAATGACTTACAAAAAATTGCAACTCCGGAAGCGAAGAGAGAGAAAATCAATTAACTAACGAGGCTCCAGGTAATTATCTCGTGTCAATCATCGGAAATGTTGAGCCAGCTACTAACTACGAAGGTACGAAGGTGCTCATTCGACGGGATTATGATTTGTGTCATGTACATAGCATTAAACCACACAAAGGTTGTGTACGTAAATGTTGTTTTATGCGGGTATTGAGACAGTGAATATGGACGGTTGAGTGAAATTGTGGCCGAGATTTGTTGGAATAATGTTTTAATTATTGCGAACAAAGTCTTAAACGTTTTTGCGAAATCACACAACGCCATCTAGACCCAAGCTAAGCAGAGCTTTTGTTATGAGTAGGGATACTAGACAACTAATAAACACACTTATATATTTCTCAATACATACATATTATAGATAAATTACACCCAGACACAGAACAAATGATCGTGCTCATCACACAAACATTTGTCCTGGGTTCTAGTCGTGGCTTGTTGGTCTAGTGGTTAGTGAACCACTAGATCAACAAGCCTGTCTCTTATTCTGAATCTGCATTGTCCTAACCAGGAGAAAGAGATTTTTTTTATTGTACAAATGTGGGTAGGTACACAATAGTAATCCAATCTTCATTTCAATTATGAAACCAACTCCACTAGATTCTCTAAACAAAATATCATTTGTGTTTTCTATTGAACTAGCAATTTAATTAAATCTTGAATTCAAGAGTATTTTTTTAACCTTATTCAAGCAAATTACCTAAGTCATTTGTGAAATGGCTCGATAATCGACGGTCAAATTATGTTATTACATTCTACGCAAATGCGTATTAAAAAACGTTATTAAAGAAATTATGTTTGTTTGAGTAGCCACCTGTATAGAGTAATTTTTGAATATTACTTATTTTAAGTGCTTGGGAAATTCTACTGAATTAAGTCACAATGTGGCCCAGTGGTATCGGCCTCGACTTACGAGTTGTAAGTCGTGGGTTCGAATCTAGACAGGCACATTACTTTGTGTAATTTATTTCATCACCACTGCTCTCAAAACGGTGAAGGAAAACATCGTGAGGAAACTGGCATGTCCTAGTACCAATAATTCGAAGACATGTGACATCCACCAATCCGCACTGGGCCCGCGTGGTAGATTATGGCCTACTCCCTCTCACAGAGAGGAAGCCTGTGTCCCAGCAGTGGGAACAATATAGGCTGATGATGAAATTACAATTTAATTTGAGTATAATATATATGTTTATATTTATTACAGACTTGGTTCGATTCGTCTCTCACAGCGATTTCATATCTGGAGCTAAATCCTTCGGTTGGTGACAATGGAGCAACTCTTGCTTGCTTCGCGACCAACCCTGCAATGGCGCAAAACAGAGCCTCCAAGGCAGATGTCATAACGCTTAATGTAACATGTAAGTTATCATATCCATATATTAAACAGTCCAGTGAGTGAACGAGATGGTGCTAGACGACTTTTATAGCTCTGTCATTTTCACTCGCCGGGATAAGCCTGGTTTTAAGACGTTTGACGTATTTATTTCGGGTTCAGACCCGAACAAACACTCAGGTGTTTGTGAGTTTGTGGGTTTTGTAATCGCACCCACGATACAGGAAAAAATACTAGTGAGGGGCGTTTAAAAAAAACACGGACTTCAAATGAAGCTCCCCCCCGGACGCTACCTGGACACCTCTAAACTAGGACAAATCCAGGGAAACCCAGACGAATGGCAACCCTAGTTGTAACCAAATTTTTTAATGGCGCCCAACATGTCCCACTTGGGCGCCATTAGAAATCACATTTTACATGTCCCATTTGGGCGCCATTAGGAACCATGTTTTAACTCAATGTTTAGATTAGTCCGACTCTCATGGTTGTAAATATCCCCAATGCTAAGTATCTGAGGCCTTCTTATGAGTTTTCAGTTATTCTGACGTAAAGTAAACTGGAACTTTGACATTTTCAAATTGACACAGGGAAAATCTTAGTTCCTTTTTCGCAAACCAGTGGCGCATTCCATTTTTCCATACAAGAAACGCTGTAAATACTGGAAAAACGCTGTAAAGTAAAATTGTGAAAACTCGAGTGATAAGGGCACTGTTTTTAACGTTACGGTTATGCTTATAAAAGTAAGTCTAACAGCCGTATTTATAGTCAAGTCAAAGTAATTTCTTTAGCTTAAGCAATTACTTGTTCAATTTTTTTTTAAGCAATAGACCTGAATTTTAACAAAGCGGGTACTGTAAAAGAAAGCTAAGGTATATTCTATATTATTACAGTTCAAACTTCAAGCAATTATTAAAGTACTTATTAAAAATCGTCTCATAATTAAATGACATTTACTCAAGTAAAACCTTTTACTTGTTTATAAATACGGGGGTTAGTTGTCAATAGGTACTAAGTCTGCATTTTTTGTATGTACTCAAAACAAACATAGAATGTTAAATTGTTGTAAAAAAGTGACAAAAAGATACGATAATTGTATGGTGGTATCTAACCAGAAAAAATATTTTATTACCTTAATATTACTGATTGCTAGTTTCAAAAGCAACAACAAAACGGTGGCAATTTTAGTAACACCCATTAGCGTTCAACGCTCCAACGTTATAACACAATTACATTACATTCTATTTGGCTGAAAATGTATCATATCTAAACTAAGTGCCGCAATAACACGATTTTGCGTTACTCGGTGCTCGGTTTTGTTGTAGTGGCGCCCAAACTGGGACTCCAAGGTTACATCCTAAGGGTGCCTTTCCACCAGAGATGTGCTTTGTAACTGTGCTGCGAGGATGTAAAAGCTGAGATACGAAACTGTGTGACCGTTTCCACTGATGGTACGCTATTTAGCTATGCGAGTAAGATGTGCTATGAAGACGCGTCGCCGTAAAGCAGCTGCGGTAGGAAAACGCGCAGCTCGAGCTACGCGATGTATAGATTGTAGGGAAGACGACCCATACCACGCATCCATACACGCATCCATAGCACGCAGTCATAGCACTCAGCTATAGCACTCAGCCATAGCGCGCATCCTTCCATATAAAAAACACATCTTAGTTTTGTTTGTCATTCTTAGTACTGTGTTATGTCAAACAATGAATATTGATTGGTGGATATCAAACGCATCCGCAGCAACGTAGGATAGCACATCTTTGGTGGAAAAGCAGCCTTACGCTTGCCATTACATAAAACTTATCTAAATAGTTCATCTAGTAATTGGTAGTACTGTATTTAAGCTTTCATTTTCTAAGTACTTTTTTCCAAATTAGTTTTATCCAATCCTCCTGGGAAATTTGTTTTGTTATAAAAAGAATTGTGTTCTTTTCTATAAAACAATTGAATTGGAGATTTTAATTAAGGTAATTTTAAGCAGTACCCTTTTGTTTAATTTGAGTACCAATTATAGCAGTGATTTCGAAGGCTGCTTCAGGTTACAAGGTTTATAAACTATAATGTTTATTCTTCCTCTATTTATCTCTGCCCGACAGTGTCCAAAATAATTTTGATTTGTAATCTTACCTTCTGTAAACTGCAATTATATGTCGAGAACTTTTATTTTCAATCGTTGCCCACATTAGGAATTTCTCATTCGTGGAAAAAAAACTTATGTAGGAATGTAATGAAAACGCTGAATTCGATGTTGTAACCGTTTCAGATATTTAAAAGGCATTTGGAAAGTTTCCAAATGCTTTTTACGTCTAAAACTATGTATTCGGTGTTACGATATCAATTATTGCATTCCGTATTAATTTTTTTAGTGCACTAGTAAGTCATATTTCTTATTTTCATACAGTAAATTTATAAAATTAATTAAATCTTGTAAATATTTGACAGCCATTTGCGACGTTGCCGACTTTCAGAACAAGTGCTCTTAATAATTTCTCGTTATACTTCCAGATAGTCCATTGGTGGAAGTGATAAAGCTTGGTGACGGCAATCTGAACGATGTGGTTGAGTTAGACTCACTACAGTTAGAGTGTGACGTCAGAGCCAACCCACCAGTCGAGAAGTTCATGTGGTATTACAATGTAAGTATCAACAACTTTCTTACAAGATATTATAAAAGTCCATAATGAATATTCGTCATCTGCCTAGCCTTTTCCCAACTATATTGAAGTCGGCTTCTAGTCGAACCGGATGCAGCTGAATATCAGTATTTTACAGGGATAATTACGATACCCCATAGTAAATGATATTTATTCAGCAAATAGGTTTTCTCAAACTCTTCTATACGTCAAAAAGACACTATTTTTACACTAGATGAGGCCGGTGTTTCGTACCTGACTACTCTGAGAAGAAACATCCGAAACAAACTCAGAGGTCACAGTCTCTTTTAAAGTAAGACTGGTTGTCAGACTTTTAGACATTCTAACAACTGAACAAGATCTACAAATGACAGCCGCGTCCAACGGCTTTACGTGCTAATACTAATTTACACATAAACTCAAAATATATGGGAGAACAAAAGAATAATGACGATAATTATGAATTAACTTATCATACTCAAATTACAGGACATAGAAATAAGACCCGGCGGCATCTGGGGCGACGCGACGTCCTCGCAGCAACTGCTCGTGGAGGAGGCGACGCGTGCGCATGCCGGCCGGTACGCCTGCGCAGCTGCCAATGCGATAGGCGAAACCAGATCAGAAACTAGTGTTATTACTGTTTTTTGTAAGTACTTACCTGGACGCTAAGTTTTATTGCACTTTGTTCACCCAGGTGATATATTTTCCGAGGTGAACAATGGACACCAAATAAGTCCGCTCAATTCACCTGAGTTATATCACCCATGTGATTTTTTTCCTAAGCGAATTGAAGTTTCCTAAGTTGTCCACTTTGATCACCTAGATGCAGTGACGCTAAAGTGCATTAATTGATGAAGAAAGATTTGCTGTGTTTAATACATAATGCTGTATGTTTAAAGCTGTTATGCAGAAAGTGAAAAAAAAACAATTTTGTGCACTCCCAAAATAATCTTAACCGTTATATATTTTTCTTGATCGAGGCTCTAGCACAAGGTTTAACGTTATTGTGACGTAAAGTGTTTACTTTGACGTCAATTTGATGGAAAAAATTAGTGGCCCGGTCGAACATTAAAGCCGCTTTTTCATTTTTTATACAACAAACGCCGTTCATACTTCAAGTACGCTGTACCTGTACGTATAAAACGAAAACCTTGTGCTAAGGCTTCTAAGTTATAACAGTATTTACAGAATATTCCACAAGACAGTAGTATTCAACGTTATTCCCGAAAATTTTCAGTACATAATTTCCAAAATTAACCTCCATTTTTTCATTTACACTTCAGACCCACCGGAATGCACAGGCTACGGCATAAGACTCGTCAAAGAGACGCTACACTGCGTCGTCAAAGCTCTGCCAGCTCCCGACACCTACTTCTGGCACCTCCAGGCTTCTGGCTTCGAAATCCAGCACCTAACAACAGGATCCCCACTATTACCCCTGGATCAAATCACAGGTCCTTTAGCAGAGACCTTAAAAGCTAGTTGTGAAGCCAGTAATGGAGTTGCGTCGCAAGAAGAGCCTTGCGATAAAGTGTTCACCTTTGAGCATCTGAGGCCACCGCAGCCACAGCAGTGCGATATCGCGTATGAGTTTGGGGAGTTCCAGATGAGGTGTATACCAGGTAAATTAAAAATATCTTCAGATTACTATACTGATACTTTTTTTATAATAATCATCAATCATCCTCTCACCCAGGGCAGGGCAGGAGACACTGTCAGACTTGTACTGGCTAAAATCCACGGTGTCCTTCAATAGCCCTTTACATACCGAGGTCACGGTAGCTGTTTAGTCCCGCGATCCCGGCAAGACTATACTACTAGGGTATTTAACTGATAAAATCTAATTACTCCGTCGGTTATATTAACAAAATATATTTGATAGGTTTTTTTTGCTTTCTAAACCAAAATTGACGAGGATACAACACTTTTGAAATTGCCAAGATGTTACAAGGAAGTAAACTTACTGCTTCTGACGTCACGAGCGCCCACCTCAAGAATTTTGATGCGTTATATCTTGTTTGATGCGTTTAGCTTTCTAAGTTATCAGTATGAAACAAAACATCTTTGTTCCTTTTTTGAAAGTTATGATGTAATGAGCGTTCTTCCAGCCAGTCACTTGTTCAATACTTACAATTTCGCGAACCTATCAATAAAAAATAAAAGATTCTGTGCGGTTCGAAATAGAATTAAATACTCTTTGCTGATGGAATATCTTTATACTCTTTGCTGGCTGGAATATTAACAAAAAATATCCACATTACAAATTCATATTTCTCTGAGCCCTTGTTTAAAAAGGGACCAAATAACGGTTTTGCTCTTTTTTTACGAGGAACAAATTCACATTTTTCAATAAATGTGATAAAATAAAATAAAAACAGATACTGGTTAATACAATGATAACCTACTACTTGTAAATCCCAACTTCATAATAGGGTAGTTTCCAGGGTCAAAATAATTACATTCTATTTAGTACGCATCTTAGATTAAAAAAAAATTTGGACACGTATTTTTTCTTTTTTCGATTAAACAAAAATAACAAAAATAATAGCCTATTTAAGTTACCCGTGACGTCACCCTGGGCGAAAAATGCCACGCATCGTGACGTCACACGTAACTTTAATAGGCTATATCTTTGTCATTTTTGGTCTAATTTACAAATAAAAAATAAGTGTCCCCTATTTTTGAATAATCTAAAAGACGGACTAATTACATTTTGGGCAACTAGCCTATTATATTTAAGTTATTACTATGTGTACCCACTTATTATTTAAGACCCAACTAATCAAATATTCTGTCTTTTTCCAGTGGAAAACGCAACATACTACGAAGTATCAGTCTGGCGAATGTCAGAGAACAACTCGACGTTAGTTTTAGAACGTCGTGCTAGCATGGGCTTTGGTAGCGGAAGAGCTCTAGCCGCCGCCGGTCCGGGTGCGGCCGGTGCCGGCGTGTCCGGCTCGCTGGCCGTCCGGGCCGGACTCGGCGCCGTACGGAGAGGAGACGAAGCCGGGGCTAGAGCTTGTAATAGATATGGATGTTCCGTGCCGTTGTTGCTCCGGCCGACGGATACGTTGTTACATGCTGCTGATCCGCCGTGGTGGCATTGTAAGTACCAGCTCAATTATTATTTTATGGCATTTTAAGTTACGAATAGATAGGTACCAACGACGATATAATACTAGACTCCTAATAACAGGCGACCGATGTCTGCCAACACATTAGGCAAAAAAGTCTTATATTCGTCTCATTTCGACCAATCCTGTGAGCCGTAAACATACGTTGAGACAGCACAGACCTAACCAATCACAACACAGTACCCCGTCCCCCTTGCTTACGTAGTACCTCAGCAACTTGTCAGAATAGTTTGTGTTCTTTAGATCGTGCATGCGGAGTCTAGTATTATATCGTCGTTGATAGGTACTGAAGATTTACTAAACACTGGCCATATCTTAAAACCATCGTATTCTTTTGAACCACTGACTTATTAATCCTATAGACTTGAAATGTTTGACTATACAAAAAGTAGTTATACAAATATGAGGCATATCGACACCAAAATCATAAAAATACTGCTATCTCTTTTTAACTTCTTTCATTTTGCGTAAGTGAAAAAGGATGAAAGTGTTTTTGACAGTTCCTTTAATGGAAACACCTCATTCCTCGCGTCATTAAATACCTATTTGCGGCCGGTCGCCATTTTCAGGCCCCACTGTTTGTCAACAAACTTGGGGTACGTCAACTGTCAAATGTTCGTGAGCTGTGGATATATTTGCGAATATTGGAGTAATTTTGCTGTGTTGTTGCGTTTGAACTCGTTTCTATAGTGGAAATCATCAATTACAAGATGCCCAATTGCAATATAATAGGATGTGGCGTCAAAAGAAGCGGAAATCACCCGAAAATAACTTTGCACCAGTACGTACTTCATTTTTCAGCTTTAATACTTTTAGATTTAGATAATAAACAAAATATTCTGCATTAGTTGAAGAGTTTCAACAGTAAAGCATTCATAATTTCCCTTTTGCCTCTAATATCAACAGTAATAACATTGTATTTCATGAAATCATTTTCTTGTTTATTTTAGGGATAGAGTAGTGCATACATGACATTTCAATAATATCGATAATGCTATACTAAAGTTCTATAATGGTTTAATGTTTTATTTTCAAGGCTGCCTGCTAATAAAGGAAAAAAGAAAATTTGGCTGGAAACAACTGGCATTGAAAACTTAAAGATGTCAACAAAAACAATCCACATTTGTTTTCTTCACTTTGAAGAATCTTGTTTCAACTGGACAAATATGAAAATATTGTAAAACATTTTTAAAAATAGTAAGTATGGTGTTTTTTGCCCATTCTTCTTCATCCAACCTACCTTTGCGAATGGGTGTAGAATCAATCCAATCCCATCCCATCCCATTTCCTTAATTTTAATTATGCGACGTTTAAAAGTGTCTCTTTGATGGCCTTATTGAAATAAATGATTTGGCTTTGAATTATTGTTGACTTTCAATTAAAACCCAAAATCATCGGCATGTCATAAAAGATACGTGTTGGAGATGTCCGTGCTGGTAGCCCATCGCGGATGCAGCGTCATTTGTTTTCTTGTGTTGTGTTTGTTCCCTCCGTCTTGAACGTCTACCTAAAGGCGCGGGGCGGGCCCACCGCTGTGCACGGAGAGTCATTGATACAAATGCGTGGCTTGCTCGAATACATAGCTCAACGCTGTTGACGTGGGTCGACATTTCCACTGGAGTACACGAATATGACTCACAGCTATCTATAGCTTATCGTTTGTTTTCAGTCATAGGCCTTGTGGGACGGACGCGTTTCGTGTCCGTGGATTGCAGTGGCACGTGCGTAGCCGTGCCTCCGTGCGCCATGCTATACATAATCGTGGGTCTTGGTATAGGTACTCCAGTGGAAACGTAGACCCACGTTGTCAAACAAATTAATACAATAAGCTAAAATGCGCCGCGTGCCCGTGCACAGCATGCACCGCGGTGGGCCCGCGTCTTAACGCAATACTTGAATAACACTTTTAAGCCTGGCGTCGACTGTAGAAGAAACGAGTTGCATCGAGCCAATGTTTATCTGACACGAGCCGAATCAAAGTGTTCATTCATCGCGACTCCTCACCAAAGTAGTTTGTCAATTACTAACTTAGCTCAACCGTCCTTTTCTCGCGCTACCTTAGAAGAAGGATGTTATCTTTGCGCGTCTCGCAAGTAAGCAAGTTGAACTTGCTTACTTAAAAAAAAGTAAATGATCTGGCATACCGACTAAAAGGTAGAAATTCTCCATTTATTTTATAGTTATTGAACAAGAGAATCGGCACCAATATTATCCAAACTAAACATGATTGCACGTGTAAATTTTATCGATGTTATTGTAGAGAAATATCGACATGGGTTTACTCTATTAGCCGCCATTTATAGGCCCCAGCAAAGTTTAGGTATACACGTTTTTCTTGTAGGTATTTCAGGTCCATAGGATTAATAAGTCAGTGTTTTGAACGCTTGTCTGAAAAAACTGTCAACGTCAAAACGACATTTCACGTTGATACAAGGGTCGTTGTGCAGTTACACTTTTTTTAGATAAGCGTTCAACAAATGCTTATTTTTTGTGGTAAGGCGGTAGGAATAGAAAGGTCAGAGTACACGACACAATTGAAGTCCCTTTGACGCGGCACTAGTTTCAATTTCAATGTCATTGCATAAAATTGCATTATAATAATGTGGAACCACGAATTTTTCACAGGACTTCAGCCACAGAGTCCTAGCCATAGGACTCTGTCAAAAACTAGCGACACCTAGCGGAATTAACTAACACTAAATAGAATCAGAAACAAAAATCTCTCCCCAACTTTCACCGCTTGTTCGGAAATTAGTGACATCTAGCGGGGGGCGCTGTTACTACTTTCAATTTGAAGTTGACTGTATTTTTATTCTGTACCAGTAGATGGCGCTAATAACATCCTTTCTGGTATATTCGCCTTCCCAATAAGGGTCAGCACAGACTGAGACGGAACGCTGCGCGTAAATTTTTATAGAGCTGCTCAAAATCTAACTCTATTTCCTACACGAAAAGATACACCTTTCGCAAAGCAGCGTGACTCAGCGCGACGCAGCGCGGCGGCGCGGCGCGGCGTGCTGCATTATAATAGCAACTCAAACTCCGACTTTATTTACTACACATTAAGATACACATTTGCAGTGTCGTTGCGCCCAGTCGCGATTCGGTGTGAACCGACCGTAACCTTTCCCAGTAACTTTCATCTTATATTGCTGCTTAGTCGAAAATAGAAGGCCTTAGTCGTTAGCTTAGTCAGCTAGTAAGATAGGTATTTCACAATAATAGAGCTCTATAACAAAAGAAAACGAATTTTCAGAAAAAATCTTCCTTTTTTTCCAGTTTTCCTAGAAAAAGACGTGGGCATATCGATAGGAGCCGTGGTCCTGGTGGCCGTATTCATCATATCCTCAGTTCTGCTGGTCCGGCTCGCCAGGAGGCCGCGCTCCAAGCCGCAGCAAGTGATCCAGGTGCTACAGCTAGATGACGTGGCCAGGAATTATTTGGATAATATTGGAGGTAGGTTCAGTTTTTTGCCTTTTTATCGTAGTAAAATCATCAAATGGGTGCTCCCACCCATGGCGGGATGGGAAGGACTGTCAGATTCGTACTGACTAAAATTCACGGTGTCCTTCAATAGCCCTTTACGTTCGATGGTTACGGTGGATAAAGATTTATGTGGTCAGAAAAATTCAGCTGCATGTGGGACTCGAACCAGTGACTTCTGAATAAGTACTTCCTGTTCCAAACGACTTACCAATTAGGCCATCGCAACACACACGTTTAGAGCTGAATTTCTTATAATCCTTTGTTTTCCAGTTTTTACAATCTGTATTTTATAGTTCAAGATGCTAAATAAGGAAGTGCAGGATATTTGAGATACTGCAGGTTTATAGGTTATATCAATATACTTAATTAAAGTCATCTACATATTTTTCTCTGGTATTCCAAGTTACCTGCACTATCTCAATTATGCTGCACTTCCTCTTCTAACGTCTTATGGTAATGCTTGAGACAGTGGCACTCTTAATTCTTGGTAGAGAACCTATCTACTTTCTGTAACAATTTTCTCTAACATCCTTTCCAAACCTATGATCTATCATAAGAGCTACATCCACAAAACCACCTTCTCATTCCAGAGCACAAAGTGCACGCATCATGTAGCCTGCGCTCCTGCAGCAGCGGCTACTCGGAGTCGTCAGAGGACTCCGGCCACCTGTCCGCCCCCCCCGGCCCCCCCGCGCTGCGCCGCAAGCCCCCCGCCGCCTGGGAGCGCTGGGAGCCCCCCCCGCCTGACGTCACACTCACGCTACATAGAGAGAGTGCTGTCTAGACTATGACTGATTTTAAGACAAATGGCTTTTTGTATACCCCTGTGGGCCTCCCATCTAAGCGCGCTTACTCATGACACGATTCTAGCTTCTAAAATGAAAATCGTGGTACGACATAATGATACAATTCGTCTGTTTTACGTCTGCAGCAAGTCAGTTTTATCTATGTGTAGACAGCCGCACGTTTTATATTGACAACGCCTTTATGTCGAGGTAGGAAGGGTGATTATCACTTGTGTTTGATCAATGAAACAAATTGGTCGAATTTCATCGCATCACGTCATGAGCAAGCGCGTTTGGTTTTATTTTGCCATTCTTCTGTGTAGGAAAGAGATGCAACTATATGCCTTGTATAGCTCTGTCTCTTTCCCACACTGAATCTAAAGAGGTGATGACAGCCCCATTGACATCAGTACTTAACCTCAAAAACCGTTTAATTAACGGTTTAAAACAGCTCATAGGATAATAAAGACATTGTTAGAATGCTGTAAATAAGGTAATTTTTATTTTACATTTTGTTGTTCGACTGATTCTAGACATTTTGATATTTTTGTTCCAACTTGAATTTGTTTAAAAATAAATCGGTCGTTACTTGACAGATTGACAGTCATTCTAATAAAATTAAACGTTCATTTATTCCGATTTCTCGAAGTACTTAAATTAATTTAAAATAGGTATCTATCAGATAAAAAAAACTAATCAAGCTGAAATTAAATTTGTACTTGAAGAATTATTTTACTGTCTTTTAATCGTGCAAAGAAAAACCGTTTCTATAATCTCAAATACCATAAAAAAGTGGAACGAAATGGATTTAAAATTTCATGACGTCAAAAATGTTTAAATATTAAAGAAATCTAATAACACTGCCATAATGTACAGTTTTAAAAATTATATCAAGTGATTAAATCGACAAAGTCTAGAATAGAATAAAAGTTACTGTTGCGCGTCTATAAATAGATTTTCAAAACTATTGTAAAATTTTATGACTTTCTAAAAGTGTTTGTTATCATAATTTACTGAAAATTAAGATCAGAATTTATTTTTTGTTTTAAAATTGATTTCAGTACTATATCTAATTGCATCTACTGACCGACTTTGATCAGATAGGCAAAAATACACAACTGACTATAGTTATAAGAAGACCTACAGAAAGTGTATTTACTCAGAGTTAAAAAAAAATGTGTGTCAACCTACAATAAAGTGTACAAGAAACGTCTTGAAAGTACCACTTGTCTGTCTCTTTCTCACACTGAAGCTACAAGAGGTGATGATGCCCTGAGGGCAATCAATCTTTTCTTTTTAAATTACATCTTGGACAGACCTACTAAAATAGTTATTAAGTCCTTCCGAAAAAAAAAACAGAATTTTAAGAAAAACTGTCAATTCCAAATGTATGTGATGTAAATTTATTTTAAAATTTATTCTTAAACCTTGTTGAAAGCAAAAGTGTCTTTATAAAATAGTTTAAATGCATTTATTAATTTATGGATTACGCTACATCTTATCGTTGAACCATCCATATCAATTTATATCTGTGCCATGACCTCCGAAAGGTTCCAACGAAAAAAAACAGGCTTTAAATTTATTAAATATATTTGTTTATTACAAGCTTAAATTTAGAAATATTATATAATAATAATTAAGTCTAATATTAAATAAATATTTAAAACTAAATGTGGATATTTATTGATCTGGTATATCTCCTCTACCTTTGTCTTTGACATCCACAGAGACGCCATGTTTGTTACCGTTGACGTTTAAAGAAGACCCATCAGCATTCTTCTGTCTATAAGTATAGCTCTTAGCCTCTTTTGCAACTATTTGTTTGTTTATAGCAGAATTTTGTATATACTCTCTCAATGAACTAATTTTATGAACATTTGCGCTATCTATTTTCACAGGCCTTTTAATAGTTTGAGGTTTTGCAGTAACCTTATTAGTGTACACAACTTTTCTTTCTTGAGCATCATCCTTTTCTGCGGTTACAACTGGCGCTGTAGTAGTCGGGTTCACATTAGTCCTTAGAAAGCTATTTTCTTTTAAAGACTCTCCTGTGTTGGGATTCATCTGTAATCTATAAACACTATTGGGAATCTTTGCATTAGAAACATTATCCTTTGAAGCTACGATTGGGACAGCTTTCATTTGTTTTGACTTATCAATTGACGCTGCGGCATTCCTGGTCTTATTGTTGACATTTGTGTTGTATTGAGATGGAATAGGCCCCAAAGTCTTGGCTATGTCGACTTTTTCACCCAAATTACTAAAAACTTGTACTTTCTTTGTTTGTGAATTTTCTTTCACGTCGTCTTTCTTAGCACTAATTTTGTCTTTAGTGGCAGAAATATCTTCCTCAAAATGTAGAGGTTTGTGAAAATTTAAAGGTACTGGGTGAGGATTAATAGCTTTTGTTTTTGTTGGCCTTAAATTATATCGTTCAGGCCTATCTTGAAATGACGGTTTGAACCTTTGCGGTATCAACTCATAACCAGAAAATGAATCAAACTCTTCCGTTAAAACCTCCCCCGCGCGAAATGAACCCTGTACGTACGAATTTTCTTCAACTTTCGGATAAGAAAACTCAAAAACTGGAGGATTCTGGTATCCGAACTCTTTGGTTAAAATGTCTCCACGAAATAATTCATCTACGTAAGAATTTGCTTCTACTTTCGGGTAAGAGAAATCAAAAACTGGTGTATTCTGGTACTGGAACACTTCTTGAACAGGAGCGAATCTAGTCGGGTCAGAACCCAACACTATAGCTTCATCAACCCTTTTCTTAATACACATTGGTAATTCAGTCTTCATTTTAATATTTTCCAGTACGTCCACTCCAGGGCTGGTATGAGCTGTGTATGTCATGACAGGCTCATTGTGCTTCATTTGTTTGTATGAATATGTTGGTTCAAAAGGTTCTTTGATTTCCACTTTTTCTTCGACTACCTCTGTGAGAACCGGTCTACTTTCAATTACCTCTGAAAAAACTGGTTCAGGTCTTGTTTCAATTACTTCTGTAAGAACCGGTTTAGGTCTAATTTCAATAACTTCTGTCTGAACTGGTCTACTCTTGACCTCAGTAAGAATTTGTCTAGGTCCCGTTTCAATTACTTCTTCCAAAACCGGTCTATTTTCAAGAACTTCTGTAAAAGACGGTCTTTTTTCTAGTACTTGTGCAAAAGCCGGTCTGTTTCCAATAAACTTTGTAACAACTGGTTTAGGTCTTTTTTCAATTACTTCTTGAAATATTGGTCCCTTTTCAATAACCTCTGTTACAATCGGTCTAGGTCTGGTTTCAATGACTTCTTTAAAAGCTGGTCTTGATTCAATTACCTCTTTAAACTTTGGTCTTTTTTCAATCACTTCTGTAAAAACCGGTTTTGATTTAGTTTCAATTATTTCTTCATAAAACGGTCTCCTTTCTGATACTTCTTTAAAAACAGGCCTTTCTTTTATTACTTCTTCGTAAACTGGTCTTTTGCTAATTACCTTTTTGAACGCTGGTCTGTTTTCAATCATCTTTGTAAGAACCGGTTTAGATTTTGTTTCAATAACTTCTTCATAAATCGGCCTATTTTCCAAGACCTCTTTTTCTGCAACTACAGGAGCAGTTTTTATCCTCTTTTCTACTACATAATTACCAGCATTCATAGCAGGAAACATCGGTACTACATTTTCCTTCATCACATTATGATGTCCTCCATATAATATTCCTGATGAAAGCAAATTATCGACTTCTTTTACGGCACCAAGCGTTTCGTCTTTTCTCTTCGTACCAACAACAGTTCCAAATGCATTCAAATTTACCTTTTCTACTGAAGGGTAAACGAATTCTTCCACAACTGGTTTCTTTGGTGAAACTTTTATCATAACATCTTCATACCCCGGTATCCGAAAGAGTTTGTATCCAACTTCTTCTTGAAGGACTGGTTCTGGCTGGATGTTGATTTGGCTTCGACCGAAGAAGGCTGATGATATCAAATTCTTCAGGTATGCTAGGTCTCTTTTGTGACGATCATTTGGAGATGCTATGGCAACACTTGCCAATAGCAAGCACTGAAAAAAATATACTTGGTAAGTGAGGGGATACATGCGAAAAATTATAACTGTATGTAGAAAATAAAAAAAGAGATACGGTATAGAAGTAATTATTTTGATAAGAATATTTTTGTTGTTATCAAACCAACGCATACAAAAGATTTCTAGTAGAATATTCAACATGATTACTCTTAAAATTATAATTTTAAAATTTTAATTAAAATTAAAAAGTAATCATTCAGAATATTTTACTGGTCCTTCTCCTTATGAAAAGACCATTGCGTAGGTACTTGCTAATAAAAGAAACATCCGTCACCGTATTACCTACCACAAGAAATATAAACATCTGTTGAAAACGTGCCTAAAAAAACTGTCAAATTGACATTTCACGTTGAAATAAGGGTCGTTTTGCAATTACCCTTTTTTTAGGCAAGCTTTCAACAGATGAGTATTTTGTGGTAAGGTAAAAAGTGCATTTTAAGAAAAAGCTGCAGAACAAACGAAGAAATAAGGGAACTAGGTATGTATCCTCATTTATACAAATAATATTAACATTTCCAAACAACAATTGAGAAGTATCTAAGGGCTACTTTATTATAATACCAAAATGAACGTATACTCACATTAAAAACACACAGACGCATTATTTTAAAAACAACTTCACTATTGTTAACCTCACTGACGCACTTTGAAACTGAATCAAAAATTTCCATGTACCTTATTTTATTTATGCCAAAATTAGCCGTTACCTTAATTAAAGAGAAAGTCTTCATTATAATAAAATGAGATTATCTAAGGAGCCATTAGTTAACTGTGTCTGTGTCTTACTACGAGCTCTTAATGCGATCCAGATTTAGCTGTGGGAAAGAGACAGAGCTAGAGGACTTGTATAGCTCGGTCTCTTTCCCACAGCTAAAACAGGATCGCATTAAGGCCTCTGATTCATACAAATATGCAATTCTAATGAATATATATACGGGAATATTACTGCAAGAGCGATTTTTTTTTTACTTAATACTAAATGCATCGATTAGATAAATGAGTTGTAACCATTTGGATTTGCAAGTAGGTAAAATGTTTGAACAGGTAACATTAAAACGGACTGAAAATATGAATGTTTCTTTATAAAGATACATTCATATTTTCAGTTAACATTAACATTAATAAATAAAAATCTTGTTTATAAAATTCAAGATTTTCATTCAATAATGTTAAAATCAGTGCAGTCAAAGGATATCTACGGTTTTGGATAGTCAATGTCACAAATATGTTTTATGAGTACTTTTAGTGTTATCATTTAAACATGCATTTATATTTAAAATCTCCTTCTAAAAACCCTTTATTTTGATCGATGGTATCGGAAGATATAAAAAAGTCGACACCCACAAACGTTAGTAAAACAATGAATCGTAATAATATAAGGTTTATTAATAATACTAATGGAAGACAATAGTTACAATTAAGTATATATTGTGGAGAGTCACAGAAACATTTCCAATTTTTATAATACTACATACTTTTTATGTCGTAATAAGGTGATTTTAAAATTTAGTACTTATTATGATGATCCATAAACAGTTTTATTCGAACAATGTGTTTTTGATTATAATTATTAAAACTTGTCATTTAGACGATGGTTTATGAATTATGATGACACTGGAACCATACATTGGCCACAGAAAATTTAAAGATCCAGTAACTAATATATAAATTCAAGCTAAAATAAAATAAAATAAATTAATTACCTAAATCCTAAATTATTCATAGTTAGATAATAAAACGAATAAAATCTAAGTAAGTGAATTCCATATGATTTAAATTTTATTCGTTGGGAGAAATGTAAATATAATCTTAATCAAAAACAAAGAAAATTCGGAACCACCATACATATTTCGCGGTTTCACTCGCTGCTAGGTTCTTATTGGTCGTAGCCTGAGTTTCTGATATTAGCGCGTTAAACCAAACATATTCTTCAGCCAAAAGAGGCCTTACCATGATAATACATATATCATAATATGAGTTTTCACATTTTCAGTTATTCTGGCGTAAAGTATTGACATTTTCAAATTGACTCAAGGAAAAAATTAGTTCTTTCTTCGCACACCAGAGACGCTCTTCCATTTTTCCATACAAGAAACGCCGTAAATAATGGAAAGACGCTGTGAAGTAAAATAGTGAAAAAAAAGGGTACTGGCGTCATAGAGAAGTTGAGGAACAAACATCGAAAAAGATTCTAACAAATTGAAAACTTTCCACCTTTATCGGATACATGAGATCACGCGTTTACACAAAAATCAGATTCAAACATTACTATCATATTTCTGGAACCTTCTAGAACCTTACGCGCACCACGGTACCTCAGCGTCGAACACGTGTCTTGGAGGATGGATGGCGTGGCCAGCGTGGTGGGGCTGCGGGGAGCCATGGAGAAGCTCGCACATGAAGCTTATGTAAGTGATAGCCAGCCTCAGGGTCTCGATGCGAGAAAGACGTTTCTCGTACGCAAAGGTTGGAACCTGTAGGAAGAAAAGGTCTAGTTATGAAAAGTTGAAAGATGTGTGAGAAATTATGAGATAAGGAGCCATTTTTTATTTCAAACTATCGGCCTGTTACGTGCTCCGCCACTGTGACAGCAAAATCCCTATTAACAAAGTGATCCGCCATTTATTGAATTCATTTATAACAAAATATGAAGAACCGCTCGACCGATTTTGTGCAAAATTCACGTAAAACATTTAATAAATAGTCCTAACAAAGCCTAAACATTTGGTTTGTATAGATGAGCCTGTTCTTGAGTTATAAAATTACAACGAAAAGTGGCATTGATTTTTATTTATACAACGTGTAACGAAACTTCTCGTGGAGTAAATCAGCCCATGTTACTGAATAGACTTTTGGAAATTCGCAAAAAAAAAAAAGTTTTTTCATACTGATGGGCTCGATCAATTTCTCATTTTATATGAAAGCCAATTTTTTTTGCGAATTTCCAAAAGTCTTAGAACAGACATTGTTCAGTAACATGGGCTGAGTTACTCCACGAGAGGTTTTGCGCATTTAACGTTACACGTTGTATTGTTTTGACCTCAATCTAGTTCAGAGTCAAAGATGGCGCCTTTTCACCACGGAAGGATCTGGAACTCCTGTGTACCGACGGAACACAGTATAAACTATGTGACTCGTGTCTATGTGCGTGGTTATCGCAAGGCAGGTGGCCCTCTTTACTGATTGTATTGGAAAAATCTTGTGGCTTGGCTTCTACTCACAATGCCAGCGTCATGATCGACGGCAATTAAACAAAGCGTTGAAAATGGTATGATAAAGAGATAACATAGTTACCCGCGGGATACATACGTAACCTCAACAATCAAAATCTCAACAGTTAAAACATCAACACCGTAAGACCAACGATTCAAAATCTCAACAATTCAGAATGTCGACAGTTAAGGAAGTCAACAGCTCACCAGGCCAAAGTTTAAAATCTCAACTTGGAAAGTATTAGCTAAATAAAATAATAACCAATGTATTATGATAATATTATAAATTGTATATTGGATACCACTTATTTTTTTCACCACACATTTAGATAAAATTGGATTGTCTGTTTGTAGTAAAACATGAAACAATAACATTAGTTAGTATTTAGCTTAAGTTTTCCAAGTTGGCCAAAACACAGTAAACAGAAGAGAGTAAACAGAGTTCTGAAGTGTTGACATTTTGAATCGTTGATCTATTGAACTGTTGACTTCCTTAACTGTTGACATTCTGAATTGTTGAGATTTTGAATCGTTGGTCTTACGGTGTTGATGTTTTAACTGTTGAGATTTTGATTGTTGAGGTTACGTATGTATCCCGTTACCCGCCGGCTACGCCATTGTAGGAGTTTTTAGAGGGAACGTCTATTTGTATAAGATAAATAAATAATACCTACCTTGTTTTCAGGCTATCTGTTGGAGCAGTTTGCCTTTGAATTTGATCATAATTGTCTCTTCTGGATGATTAATTTTGAAGAAATAATAGATCATACGCAGCTTGGCGAGACTAGGCCATTTTTAGGGAAAATATTATCTATTTATACTTAACTTGTATGCAGAAAGTCTTCAAACGTAGCTGCACCACATCGCCATCATATGCGCGTAAATGGCGACTGATAATCTTGTGATGTAGAAACAACCGAGGTGTACCTACATAAGTAGATGCAAGCTACATTTGTTCAGTTGTAGCTCCTTGTTTACGGTTAAACTTTCATGGAACGCCATGATATCAGGTACAATGCCGGTACAAACCTTGAGCTAAGAACTGAAATAATGCGGTTTCAGTTGCAAGTTGTTGATGATGTGCCGTACCTCCACTACAGCAACTGTTAACCGTACATTGTTGTTACCTAAGAATGGTTTAATGTAAAATCAAGTACAAACCTTCCTCCGCAACCTATCGAAGCCCTCATTAAGGTTGAAGGTGCGTCGCTGCTCGCGAATGTTGGCGGCGCGTCGTTGCGCGACGGAGGCGACGCGATGCCTCGACTTCTTGCCACCTGGCAACGGACACGCATTGTTTTAGCTTAAGTATTCAATACCAACCTTCCTACGCAACTTATCGAAGGCTTCATTGAGATTGAACATGCGTCGGCGCTCGCGAATGTTGGCGGCGCGACGTTGCGCCACGGAGGCGACCCGGCGTCGTGGCTTCTTGCCTCCGGACGGGACTCGAGCGCCCGCGCGACCTCCGCAACCCGCCGCCGACCACACTGGTCAGGCCAATTTGTTATTTAATAGGAATATAAGGAACCAGGCCCAATATCGAACTTTTTAACGGTATTTAACTTGTCCTACCACTGATTCGAACAGTTGTAGAGCTAGCAACTGGAAATGTGTATTTATAAGTTTCTCATTAAGCTTTGACGGAGTACTCGAAGACGACAGACGATATCTCCTATCTACTTGCTGTTACGGTATTCCCGTACCAGCAAGTAGATAGGAGATATCGTCTAAAACTAGCAATAAAGAGTAACTAAGCGCGTTTTCTGTCAGGGAAGACAGCGTTGCTTCGTGAATATGATAAACTAGTGAAGAAAACCTCAGCAGTAGAGAGAATATTCGAGGTATTATCTTATCGCCTTCTGTTACTGAAATACTGTTAAAGGACATTGGACGATTCTCGAGCGAAAAAACAGGTTAGATGATAAAAGATTACTTTACAAGCTGCATGAAAATAATAAGAAAGGATTGTTTAAATCTATAAATTAAAATAATTACGAGTAGTATAAGTGTAGTAGTTACCCAGGTCAGCCGGCGGGAACGCCAGGATGTCAGGGTATGGTACAGGTGCCGGCGGAGCGTCCCACAGCGGCCCGTACGGAGACACCTCGCTGCCCTGAACAACAAAGTCAAAGTCAAATCATTTATTCCAATAAGGCCGTCAAGGAGGCACTTTTGAACGTCTATATTTAAATTTAAAGGGAATAGGAAGGGAAGGGATTGACACCCATTCGCTAAGGTAGGTTGTATGGAGAAGAATGGGCAAGAAACTCCATACCTAACAGACAAGGAAACTCAATGTCGGAAGTGGAAACTATGTATATTCCTACTCCTCCACTATTCTTTTCTGACTAATTTCGTTGCAGGATCCAAGACAGTTAAATTCATTCTTCGGGACACGTCGAGCTTCATTGTCTTTGTGGTTGCCACTGTTGATTCTAGCTTTCAGGAGTTGCATTGGTTTGGGAATAGTGCGGTACGATTATCCCAAATAAAAACTCAATGTCCAGCAATCAGTGTTTTCAAAGAGCGCTTCCGATTTCATTGTGGGAATAACACAAATTGGTTCAGTCAGTGCCACTTTTGCTTTTGCCTCCCGAAAACATTGAAAGTAAATGACAAGATATTATATGTATATATTGTTTCATGGAACACCATATGTATTTTGCTTGGGATCTTGCTGAAAACTAAATAAAATTGCGCAAAAAGAACAAATCCCCATACTGCCCCGTAGTGTATTCAGCAGAGAGGAGACCTGTGTCCCAGCAGTGGGAAAATTATCGGATGAGTAAGCCAGCCGATATGACAGATCATTGAGTCAAACTTCACCTCAGATTAAACAAATAGGTCACAATACAATCTATCTGTTTTATCTAAAGTTGAGACAGAAAACAACAATACAATTCAAAAAACTTACTGCTGAGCTGCTCCAGACGTGCGGCGTCTCGCTGCCGTATGACATCAGCGGGAAATGAATCTTGATACCTTTGCACAGACTCCTGGACAAAACTGACACCACCACTCACTCACTGAGCTTCAGGGACCAACGCACTAAGTCTTAAAGACCGACCAAGAGCTACCAAGCACCAATATGAACTAAATCAAATTATATCTTCATGTTTCACCCCGGTAGCTTCATACTTTTATTAATTCTGCTTGCCAAGCGAAAATCAACCCTATGACTTTTAACCACAGTTCATAATCTATCTGTGCCGGCTTAAAGTAACCCCTAGTCATGGTAACGTCAGTCTTCTCGCTCCTGATTGGTGGAAAGAAGGGCGAGATGAGGGTGGTGGGCTGTGATTGGTCGCAGCAGGTGCAGGAGGCGGAGTGTATCGACCTCTTGTTCCGGAATTTTGCTGTAAAACTGTTTTTAATGTATGAAAAATAGTTACCTTAACTGGTATGGAGTGAATTTTAAGCTGATCTTTATAATTGGTAATCATAGGTACAATTATTTTGTGACGTCAAATTAATCAAATATTTTATTTTTAGCATTTCAAAAATATTTTGAGGTATTTTTATAATTTGTGATAATTCTTTATTTTGTAACGTAATGTAATTTGAATAAAACGCTTTAATTATTATCTACTTTAAGCATTTTAACTTCCTTCAAAATGCAGTCAAATTCAGAAAAATGAAGGAGTGAGTTTGTAATAACAGATATTCTGCATTTTCTTGTTGCTGCTAAGTATATAAAGTCATTTCACTTTATTTTTTTTAAATCGGACCAATGATTTAAATACTTTCCTCTTCAGAAGACGGAATTGATTAGTGCTAGGAAAATCGAATGAAAAAATGGCGTTTTTCAGGCTCACTACCATTTTTTTTCAAAATCGGTGAATTCTGGAAATTAGGAAACTTTTCATTCCTTGCTTCATTTTACACTGCTCGTACATTTTTTATTATTATAAAAGATATAGAAGTAGCTACCTATTATGAAACATGCAACTTTAATCTTCAGGCCAGAGTTTTACTAGCTGTTACCAGCGGCTTCACCCGCAACCCGAAAATTACCCCACGGGAGCATCATCATAATCGGGATAAAAACTATCCTATTTGTTAACCCAGATTATAAAGTATCAGTGTACCAAATTGCATCCAAATCCGTTCTGCAGTTTATGCGTGAAAGAGTAGTAAACATCCATACATCCATCCTCATAAATTTATCAACGAGTCCTCCAACTCAGGCAGGAAGGGAGGGACTGTCATGCATGACTAAAATCCACGGTGTCTTTCAATAGCTCTTTACGTTTCGGGATCACAGTTACCCGATAGACCCGCGACCTCGGCAGGCTTTGATCTGTCATAATATATTGCTGACAGCTCCTTGAGGCGCACGTGGAGCACAACGCGCCATCGACCAGGGGCATTGTCCATGATCGACAGCGAGTTGCCCATTACTCGCCTTTACTAAGTTAAGATTAAGGAATACTTATCTAAATATAATTACCTATAACTCAAAGGTTGAGACTGACATAGTGATCTATTAACGCACAGCCCAAACCACTGGATGGATCAGGCTGAAATTTGGACGGCAGGTAGATGTTATGACGTAGGCATCCGCTAAGAAAGGATTTGATAAATTCTACTCCCAAGGGGGTAAAATAGGGGATGAAAATTTGTCAATTTGATAAAAACGAAGTTGCGAACACAGCTGTGCCTTGTGTTCTTAGCGGATACCTACGTCATAACATCTATACCTGCATGTCAAATTTCAGCCCGATCCGTCCAGTGGTTTGGGCTGTGCGTTGTAGATCACATTTCATATTTTATCATTTTTATCCCACAAATTTTTAAACCCAACTTGTCGCAATGCACCTGCATCCAGTAAACCCAATTCGAATCACATTAGATAATCTGTTATTGATCATAACGCATTACCGAGATAGGCGTGACCCAAGCAGATGGCAGATTGGCCACGCGTCCATTGTCCAATGTCCACTGTCAAAAACGAGGATATTTGTCAAATCTGACGCGAAATTAGCACGGATGGGGTAAAGTAGGGTAACGCTGTTATTCATGCTTTTATCGGGGGTTATATTGAAATGTTAATTTTGGTATTTTTGCGTTGACAAGTGTTCGACCGAGAATAATCTGATTTGGATTGATTTTCGTTAATTTTGGGCTAGAACTTAGAAAGCTAGATTTTTCTATAAGAGAAAAGCTGTCTAATAAAACCCAATACATAATAATCGAAACCTTTATTTTATACTAGCTCATGTCCGCGGCGTTGGTTGCCTGCAAGAAAATCCCACATGAAAGTCATTCCGGGATAAAAAGTATCCTTTCATTTATGTTTTAATTATAATTGTAGGTATCCTGTTCCTATTCATTGGGTCCTAACCATGGAAAATTTGGTTGGTTATACTTTTACCCAAAATGCTTATTGTTAACTATTTCGCATATTATAAAATAACGCAATTTCGCATATTTAATACTAAAAGTTAGATAAGATTTTCATTCATGAAAAAAGTATTTTGTTTGACTCAAACTACTATTTTGTTTAATACAAAAAAGTTCGATAAGATTTTGATTTTATAAAAAACAGGTTTTTTATTTGACTCCTCCTACTCTTTCTCATTTATAATACTAGAAAAAATATTTTATGAAAACAAGTATTTTATTTGACTTCTTTTAATCTTCCACATTTACAATACTAGTCAGAAGGTAAGATTATTATTATTTTATGAAAAATTGTATTCTATTCTATTTTATAAGTTAGTTAAAAGAATATAATTTTATGAGAATATTAAATGATAAGAATAGTATTTTTTTAACTATTATTTTATGAAAAAAGGATTTTATTTGACTTTTTTTAATTTTTTATTCCTACTACCCTCACTTCTGATAAAGTAACAGCAATGAGCAGACATCAGTGCTGCATTTAGTCTACATTGGACCACCAAAAGTAAAGCACGATCGCGTTGCCGTGCATATTTTGTCAATTACCACATTGTATAACGTGACTTTTAGAATTCTATCGTGATGTAGTGCCTTCTGATCGTATTATAACAATTCTAGACTATAATTAGTGTGTGAAAGATTTGCAAGAAGCCCATAGTGACGTCACATCCACCCACGTGGCAGCGAGTTGCTTCAACGAGCCTGATCTAGAAGCTAAAGGTTAGTGGAGTCAAATTGCCTTTTCTAGTCAAGGATCTGTATTTGTAAATCTTAACCAGCTTTACACAATGATTTTCTCACGTTTTTATACACTCGGTTTAATTTTATTAATTACCCTCTATGATCTCATGAATACAGTCTGCTACTACTCCAAATTAGAAGCCACTTACGACAAAAAAACGTTAAATGTATTATTCTTTAGGTCAAGCAATAGAAAAGATAATAGAACTTTTAGCGCAATTCATATAACGACTCTGCTAAAATGGTTACTTTAGACGGCAGCAACCTGTGCCGGATTTAGATTTAGGGGGGGGAGGCGAGCGAGTGCCCCGGGGGTCAGCGTAAGGGGTCGTCATAATTCTATGTAGCCTGAGCACTAGGCCTAGTAACATTTTTATTCTTCCCAATTATTTGAAAGACTTGAAAGGGGGCGATCCAACTATTATAAAGTTTTGCTCTGGTTATATCGTGGGCTGTCGGCGACTCATCGAGCTGCTAAAAATAACTGCTACCCTGTAAAAATTTGCTCAATCTACTAAGGGGGTCTAAAAAGGCTCCCTCCACCCTTTAGCGATAGCTTATTTGTATAAAATTGTTCTAAATCAATTATTTAATCTATCCATTCATATTATCTATCTATCTATCTAATCTAATATCTTTAAACGAGCAATTCTTGTATATTTATTTATATATACTCAAGATCTCGGAAACGGCTCCAAGGATTTTCATGAAAGCTACAGATTATGGGTTTTTCGGCTTATGGAATCGATTTATCAAGGTCCCAGGTTCGAGAAAAGCTCGGTTCTCAAGATATAGACATTTTTTAAACCGAGCAAAGCTCGGTCAACCAGATATTGATACATACTGCTAAAGTGGCATTTTCAGATCCTCCACAGCCAAAGTGAAAATCCCAAATCCTCAAAATGAAATCCTAAATCCTAACAAGAGTGTCTTTATCCGTGTCAAATTATGAGATTTAGCAAAACATGTCAACGAATTACACGCTTCAATTACATTTACAATAGAAAAGGGGACAGTTATTAAAAGTCAGGGGGCTTCGGCCGCACGTGGCGTCGGGGGACAAAATATGTTTTGATATGATAACTAATGCTTTGTATTGTGATCTAATTGTTTAGGGGCCCGTCTTGTTACGCAAGTGTTCTGTTTTATAGTGGTTTACGTTTTGAATTGGGTATTTGAAAGTAATTTTTTAATTGTAGGTACTTTAATAATGAAATTAATTTTATGGTTTGGGGTTAGTACGGCCCCAGTTAAAACTACTGTTTAGATATATCTTTTTGTGCAAAGAGATTTAAAAGAAGCTATAGTAGAGCGGGCATTGGGAAAATTGTCATACAAAATTGTTGATGCCGTGTGTCAGTAGCACTATCTAGCGTTGCATAACAACGCGACTACTAGACTGAGAGACTTTTTACCTATTGGTAAAAAGTTTTGGATCAAAAATTTCTTCGTGATGTCCCGTCTATTGCTCGTATAAGGTTTAATGTCTTTGTTTTTGTGCATGTGGGTGCTCCACGAGACGTTGTCCTCTCCGTAGTCTGAAACCGCTAAATCACTGTTTATGTTATTTAGTCATAGGTGAGCCATAACTAGTAAATAGATGTTACGATGGAATTGACATGTACTTTATGTACAAAAATTCCCTAAATAAATAGAAAAAAAAAAACTTATTGTGCATCTACGAGTACAACTGCAGATACAACTGTTGTTTCGTTGACGGCGACTTACACCCGAAATATCTTCTCAATCCAAATCCTGTTCGTTTGTTATTGAGGGCCCGGTCTAAATGGACATCTTAAATACTGGCAAATTCGGTCGTAGATTGGTTACAGACGAAAGTTGAACCAAAACTAGCAACCAATCAGCTAGATTATTAATTTCCAGCATTAGAGAATAGCATGACTTCCAGGGCTGCTGGGTTTTTAAGCTTTTACGATTCGCGAGGTTTTTCTTTTTATGATTTCCGTTTTGGCAATAAGTATAGGTATGAAGAAAAATATAAAGGGAGTGACCTACCTTGTGGGCACTGTTTGATAAAAACTGGCCGTCGACGCGTGTTTCAGTATCGCGCGTCGACGCCGACACGGCGCATTTGAAAACGTGGTGTGAATAGGCCCTATGATTTCCTTTGTATTTTTTTTCGTATCAAAAACTAGTTGAATTTGCGGATATTTCAGAAACTTTCTGTTTTTGAACTTCTTTTTTTTCTATACTTAAATCGCATTTCGCAAAAGATAGAATACACTTTATTGTACACCAAAATTGTTACAAAAAACGGTTTTACAGTATTTCAAATAGTAACTAGTAACTTTAAAAAGGGTATATTCAAAATTATTAGACTAAAATTATGTACAAACTATAAATAAAAACTTACTAGTAATTATGTACACAAAAAAATAGATAAAAGAAAAAAAAAACATTCATAGGGCGTCAAAGAATACGTCCACATCGCTGTCAACGGGAACAGTGCCCAGAACGCTGGCAGCATTGCAACTTTAAAAATAAATAATTTATTAAACTTTCTGATCTCCACACGAGCGTACAATCGCCTTTTCTGCGCAAATGCTCTGATATGTTTTTAATAAGTCCGAACCGAAGATAATTTAATGCAGCGTTTGGACACACTTCCACACATTGCGGGGATGACGCGGGGTGACAATATGGAAGGGTAGTGATTACTTAGGGGATGATATTTCTGTTCTAAATTCGTATTTTTTTTACTGCAACAATCGGTTTTCGTTGCTAACTGTGCCTCATTTTTTTAGATAGAGACGTATGCACCCCGTAGTAGTAGAAAAACCATCCAGAAAAACGTCAGCTTAATTACTTAAATACATGTTTGATCTGGTTATTATCTGGTTGACCGAGCTTCGCTCGTTTTTTGTTTTTGGCCCTCATCGGTCATTTTAAAATGTCTATATCTTAGGAACCGAGCTTTTCTCGAACCTTGATAAATCGATTCCTTGAGCCGAAAAACCCCTAATCTGTAACTTTCATGAAAATCCTTGGAGCCGTTTCCGAGATCCTGATTATATATAAATAAATATACAAGAATTGCTCGTTTAAAGATATTAGATAGATGAGATAGATAGATAGATAGATACATGTTTGATCAATAGTTAAATAAACTATTGTTAAAAATAAAATCCCACAATTTTTTTTAACAAATTTTCATAAAATTTAAAGTATTTAACGAATAGAGTTAACAACTTCCTATATTATTAAAGCTGTTGTTCTCTATTCCATTACTGTTAAGTCAATGTTTAGAGCTGAACCCAGTGCCTCCGCGTTGGGAGCCCTCTTCGGTTGACACTAAACTTGGTCATCCTCTACAGCTTTGATATTTATCAAACAACAGATAAAACTGTCAACGTGATGATGAACTCCAATAAAAATCTCACCTTTTATTTTATCGTTTAAAAATCGCATCTATTGAGTTTCGCTAGTTAATTTTATAATGTATTTCGACACTTTTTGTTGTCCTTTTGCACCGAGCCCCTAACAGACGCCTTATCACAAGATTTCCTTACCGTGCAACGTATTTCAAGTATTATTTATGGTGTATAATGTACGGAAAGTAAAAGGGCCTCCAGTGATAGGTATGAACGGGGAACTATATTTTTCCATCAAATTAATGTTTAAGTTACGAGTACTTTAGTCTTTTGGCCTCGCACAGGACTTTGATGTTATTTTTGTTACGTTAATCTTTTTTATATAAAAATAATTTTGAATTTTTTTTTAGTGATTCTTTTTCTTTTGTGTACTTTTTGTAATCGACTGCTTTTTTGCACATAAATGACAGCATTCGTACACTATCGAAGAAAAGAACGTTTATTTTCAATACTAAAAAAAAAATTCTACGATCTGTGATTTTGTCTATTCTTGCGTCGACAAAACCCCTTTCTACGGCGCCATGTTACGCCTGTGTGCATGTGTTAATAAATCTTTTTTCTTTCTTTCTTTCACAATAACAGACATGCTAGGGCTTCAGAGGGCCAAAGCCTGCCGGGATCACGGGACTGTCTTAACAGCCTAACAGTTAACCGTGACTCTGGAACGTAAAGGACTACTAAATGAACATCGTAGATTAAGTTGGTGCGAGTCTCAGACCCTCCCGTTCCGTCCTTCGGGGATTTTACCAAGATAAAACTATCCTCCTTAGACCTTTCGCGCGCTATTGAGATACTAGGCACGAATACATCGCGTCCACAAGCATCGCGCGAATTTAAAATACGCGCGTAAATCGCGTGCATAACGCCAGACCCTCGACTCGCGCGTGATTCGCGCGATTCGCGCCCTTTGATCTAGAGCTCAAAAGTGATATAGAATGTATTTGTATTAAAAAAAAAACACCAAATTAATCAAATACAATTTTATTTAACTATCTTACATAAATTATAGCTCTATATTTTTAACTCCGTTCTTATTCCCTATTCGTCAAGTCTTGTTCGGAGCTGACGGCCGGTTCTCGATGTCAGGAGGCCTCCTTCGCCGGCACTTTCCCGTTCTCCGTCGCTTTGGTTGTGATGCGCTCCATCACCTCGTGGTTGTAGGTTGAGTGCAGCATGAGGCCTAGGACTCCAGCCCTGTAGGAGAAAAATATTATAATAAGCTAATATACATATATATTTTTTAATAATATTCCACAACTATCACGGAACGCCATCTAGTCCCAAGCTAAGCAGAGCTTGTGTTATGGGTACTAGACAACTGATAAACATACTTATATATTTCTAAATACATACATATTATAATTATATCCTTGTATTGAGTTTACGACTAATCGCCGACAAGACACTTCACCGACAGGGTTTAGCGACGCAACTTATCTCCGATAATTAGCCGGGCTATTGGCTAACTATACATATAGTCACTAACCAGCAGTTGTCAACTGAACTTTGATGGCTTGTCACCTCTATATTTTTTCGACTGTTATTAGGCTAAGTTGAGGAGTGCCTCAAGAGAGTTAATTGATTTTAGGCAACGACGATATAATACTAGACTCGTAATAACAGGGGACCGATGTCTGTCAACACATTAGGCAAAAAAGTCTAATATCCGTCTCATTTCGACCACTCCTGTGAGCCGTAAACATACGTTGAGACAGAACAGACCTTGAGTTAGCCAATCACAACGCAGTACCCCGTCCCCCTCGCTTACGCAGTACCTCAGCGAGTTGACAGAATAGTTTTTGTTCCATAGATCGTGTATGCGGAGTCTAGTATTATATCGTCGTTGATTTTAGGGAACATTTACATTTATCACTCATTGCAAATGCAAAAGCCAATACGAAATTTACCTTTTGTCATCTATTAGATGGTCACCAGAGCAAGTGATCATCATTTGAACTGTCAACAGAGATACGCAATATATGGAAGACGCAGGCTTCTATTTCCATTTGCAGGGTTTAAAGGAACCTAACTAAACCGTCCTTTGGAGTGTTTCTTGATAACCGTCCCTTCCCGTCCCGTTCCCGTCGGCGAAGTCCTGTCGGCGAAATGTCCCGTAGATGTTTGGGGTGTCCCTTGATAAGCCCAGTCGGCGAAGTCCTGTCGGCGAAATGTCCCGTAGATGTTTGGGGTGTCCCTTGATAAGCCCAGTCGGCGAAGTCCTGTCGGCGAAATGTCCCGTAGATGTTTGGGGTGTCCCTTGATAAGCCCAGTCGGCGAAGTCCTGTCGGCGAAATGTCCCGTAGATGTTTGGGGTGTCCCTTGATAAGCCCAGTCGGCGAAGTCCTGTCGGCGAAATGTCCCGTAGATGTTTGGGGTGTCCCTTGATAAGCCCAGTCGGCGAAGTCCTGTCGGCGAAATGTCCCGTAGATGTTTGGGGTGTCCCTTGATAAGCCCAGTCGGCGAAGTCCTGTCGGCGAAATGACCCGTAGATGTTTGGGGTGTCCCTTGATAAGCCCAGTCGGCGAAGTCCTGTCGGCGAAATGTCCCGTAGATGTTTGGGGTGTCCCTTGATAAGCCCAGTCGGCGAAGTCCTGTCGGCGAAATGTCCCGTAGATGTTTGGGGTGTCCCTTGATAAGCCCAGTCGGCGAAGTCCTGTCGGCGAAATGTCCCGTAGATGTTTGGGGTGTCCCTTGATAAGCCCAGTCGGCGAAGTCCTGTCGGCGAAATGTCCCGTAGATGTTTGGGGTGTCCCTTGATAAGCCCAGTCGGCGAAATCCTGTCGGCGAAATGTCCCGTAGATGTTTGGGGTGTCCCTTGATAAGCCCAGTCGGCGAAGTCCTGTCTGCGAAATGTCCTATCGGCGAAGAGTCCCGTAGAAGTCAAGTCTTTTCAGTGTTCAGTCTGTCAACGTAGTGTCTATCGGCATTTTGTGAATACAGTTTTGTATTACTAGAGAAACGTCCCCAGAGCGTAAAGCGCGAAGGACACCATGAATTTCATTTAGGACAAGTCTGTCAGTCCCTCTTGCCCTGCCCTTGCTGGGTGTCCTGGACTCATTTAATGATTTTACCACATCAAAAAATAAAGTTCAATTTACCTAGAAGCCATAGCCAGTCTGATACTCCTTTCCTGCTCAACTAATTCATCCAACTTCAGCCACTGCCGGACCCTCTCCATGTCGATCTCAGCCCTCCTCAGCTTCTCCCACTGATAGTGCTTCAAACAGGACTTCTTTGGAGCCCTGCAGAACTCCCCTGTAGGTTTGAACACGTTGCGCACGAGTGGGCAGCCGCACACGTCGTTATCGCCTACTTTAGGGTCTTTGAAGTGCTCTGGGCACATAACCTGGGGAATAAAAGATGAAAATTAAATATTGTTAGAAGTTTCATAGTTATAATGGCATGGTACATCATTTCCCACACGGGTTAAAATTTGTAAGACCTACAGTGGTTGATACAGTTGAAATACCTGGTAACACCTATTTATATGGGTAGACATAATAAGTAACAAACTTGTTGTTACATTTTGTTCAAAAAAGAGCTGAACCATTGTAATGATAGAATGTAAATAATTTGAAAGTTGCTGAAGTCATCTAGACTGAAAATCGACTAATTGGCGACAAAACATAATACTTGGCACCTACACAGAACTAATTAAACAGTTTCCCCCCATTACAGTACCCGGCAAGTAAGTTGGCATGATTAAGGTGTAGTGGAGGTCAGTTTGCGCATCGCATTTAGCGGCACGCAAGTGTAAGCGAGAGCGCGTATACTGGGTGCGAGCGGCAAAGACGAGTGACGCACCAATCGCGTGCTCGGATCGGCACTACCTCATACCCCGCGACCCGCATGACCACCAAAGAGATCTACAAAATGACTTCTGCGCATTTAACGGCTCTTGCCAACTTACGTCCCGGCCACTGTAACATGTTTAGTAAGCGAAATTGCTCATGACGCGAATCATACAAATGAAAATCGTCCTTGCTACTACGATATAATGATGCAATTCGACTGACTTACATCGGCGTGGTGAGCGTGTTATGTTTTTCGTCTACCCGTAGTCCCGTAGATTGCACACACATTTTATATCATAAGTCTTAGTGGTAAGGATCATTTTCACTTGTAAGTTTCCTAACTGTCAAATCCAACAAAATGTTCTACATACCCTCAATCTCTTACAATATGTAGCGTTGATAGGGTTGTAGTAATCACAGAACATGCTCTGTCCGTCGATGCGCGTGCGATGTCGGCTGCCGAACGACGCCTGCGCCTCATACTTCACGAAGCACTTTTCCATGTGTTTGACGGCAGTACGCGAGTGGATCTCGTGGCCGCATGTTATGCAGTACATTGAAGTTTCGTCGTCTGCGTCCTAAGGGGAAATTATATTTAAATTAAGCGCCATTTAGATGGAGCAAGAACTCGTATGCGAGTTTCACTACATTGCGACATTTATTTCATCAACTGAATTTGTTCTACCTATAAATTCCGCAATGTAAAGCAACTCACGTTCCAGTTCTTGCATCGTCTAAATGAGGCTTTATTATTTGAGATGTCAATAGGGTATTTTACTGGAAAAAAATATTATTCCGTCAGATTACAACAAAATATTTCACCCAAATTTTCAAAAATATGTCACTTAGTAAAACGCTTTTAAAAATCACAATACATCACACCATCAGTATAATTTTACTAACTTTATGACGTCACGAACCCGGCTCCTGAGTTTTGACTTTTCACTATTTTGTTAAACAGTGTATAATTAATTATGCAATGTTTTTTTTTTTCAAGTACATGGAAACCAAAATGACTATATGAAATAGACCTCTAGGCTGAGTTTTTTATTCCTAGCCTTTGTTACTCTTGACATATTTCATCATAATCCTATGCAAAAGTTTCGATTGAGTCCTCATTCAACAATCAAGTTAATCGCAAATTAGGTCCTAAGAAGCACTTTGGATTCAAAAAAATCACAAAAAAATCACAAATTTGAAATAACAAAATTCATAGGAAAAAATTAAAAGCGCTTTGTGCTTTTTGTACCAGTTCCTTTGTTCGATTTTTTATCAATGTTTATTCCATTATTATTTCGATTTATCAATGTTTCATTCGTGTACACCGTTTTGAAAATAAAATCAAAATGGCAGATAGCACCTGGTACACGGCCCATACAAAAAAGTTCAAACCCTTTATTAGTTGATATTCCATACCTTATCATCAGTATGAACAATAGTAGCGTTCTTAGCCCTGGCTACAATGGCGTCTAGATCTGAATGCTGCGTGTCCAACGCTCTGAGCGCGGCCTGCGCACGCGCCAGTCCTCCGCGCACCACCTCTAAAGCCTTGCGGTTCTTCTGTTCGGCCACGCACGATGAAAGGGACCACTCTTGGATACGTTGCGGAAGCACCTGGAAGAATTTGGTAGTTAGGGTATGAATAATTTCTAGAGAATTAAACCTGGCTAGTGATTTCAAATTCTAATTATAGTGGTTCTTTTTCTTTTTGAAAACAACCAATACAGGAAAAAAAACATCGACCGAATTGAGAACCTCCTCCTTTTTTGAAGTCGGTTAAAAATTTGTAATTTTCAGTTAGTAAAAGATTTTTTTATATGCTAAAATATTATTCTATATGGCAATGTTTAGGGCCATAAATAAATAAAAAAAGTGAACTTTCGTTATGTTGAAGTGCCTCACTCATGCTACAAAGCGCTGAGCAGTACATACTTGGAGCCATAATTAGCTGGCCGTGTAGTGTGGCATGTACCACTGGCTGTCCTTGTCGTTTGTAGGTTGTCTATGGCCTTTCATATTTTAGAATAAAACTTCCTGATAAATTCTAGCTGTTGCAAGCCTCATGCCACACGGCACTGAGTAGTAAGTAGTACTTGGACCCATACTGTGGCCGATGCTACTGGACCCAACCTACTACAACTGGACTGCAACCTACGATTTGTAGGTTGTCTATGACTGTTAATATTTTAGGCTAAAACTTACATGGGCGTAGCCACGGTGGGGCAGGGTGGGGTGCTTGCCCCACCCTGACTCCGACTTGGCCAGGTGTGTCTTTTAACCAAAATTAAATAATTTAGGTACTTACCTAATACAATAGTCTACTTAATATCCGTAAGAAACCTTACACTCGCAAAAAAAAATCTAGAATTTTGCCCCACATTGTGTACATTGGCTACGCCCATGAAAACTTACCTTATAAATCCTTCATATTTTAGACTTAATCTTACCTGATATATCCTAGCCGTGGCAAGCCTCATTCCGCAAGGTGGCGAGCAGTACTTGGACCCATACTGTGCTGGCCGTGTACACTGTGGCCCATAGCACTGGCGTGGCTCTGTTGTTTGTAAGTGGGATATGGATTCCTCTGGCTCATGCTGCTCCCGTTCATGATGCTTCTTTTTTATTCTGTTACTGCTACTGTGAGTGAATGGCACAATTTTTATATTAGAACATTTTTATCAAAATTCACAACTGGGCCTGTAGCCAAACTGCAAGCAACAATCGTTAACGTTCGGCAGTCGCTAATACGTTCTCAATTTTACCCTATTGCATAAAGTTGAAAATCTAGTGTAAAGACTGCCGAGCGATAGCGAACGAAACAAACGAAAACGATCTGTAATAGATTTTCAACTTTATGCAATAGGATATAAAGTTGAAAATGTATTAGAAACTGCTGAACGTTAGCGATTGTCGATTGCCGTTTGGCTATAGGGCCTGATATTCATAAATAATGACTGTCCATTAAGTGTTCATTAATACAGAGCATAATATATTCGTTTTAACGGTTCGTTAACACCGTATTTACAGTACTGGTTTCAACGCACCTGTCTGAAATATACTCGTAATTTAAAACAGACTAGTATTTTAATACTATTATGTGTCTGAACTTGATCATACAATTACATACACTATTGCCGGTCATACAATTAAATAAGTGGATCTGTAAGTCCCGGGTCTCCACAAAAGGGGAGATGAGAGATGTGTTTTGAGTAACCAATCGGAAACCCTTATCTCCGCTCTGCTTAGCTTTAGTCAAAATCTGATTGGTGACCAATAACCCACCTATTGTCTCTGCACTGGTGTAGATGGGGCCTAGAGCAGAACCAGCTAGATTTACAGCTTGGCTAGAATGTCTTGAAACGAAACTAATCTTTTTGTTTGCTTGACAGTGTTTTAAAATCTTTGACTTTTAAACAAAGTACGGAGGTTTGTTAGAATTAAATAAAAAAATTCAAAGTGCTGGTTGTGAGAGCACAGTGGCGACTTCCGGTTTTCTACTCTAATTTGCCAAGCTGTAGGTACCAAAGTCAAAAAAACTTCCTTTACTTAGCAAAAGGAATTCAAAAACCTCTATTAAATTCTATTATTAAATACCTCGATTGTCTTGAAGGCTTCTTACTGCTATTCTTAATGCACAGCCGCATCTTGCACTTCAATTTCAACTTATTACTGTTTCCATACTTGTACATGTCCTCACATGCATCGCAACTGAAAGATAATATTATTTAAATATCTGTTCAGAACAAATGTATTGAACTTCATAATATTATGTATCTTTACTAAATATTTATGTTAGCAGAAGGAAGGAATAATTGAATGCAACAGATTGTTTTGAATTCTTGAGAGTTAACGTTCATCTTGATAACAATTTAAAATGTCACTTACGGGATATCTTCCGTGATTGTTTACGATTTTGAGTTCCCGATATTTCGACGCTGTTGCAAGCGCCATGATCGCGGGATGACATGATCACGGAAGATATCCCGTAAGTGACATTTTAAATTGTGAAACAAACCGTGATAGCCTAAAACAGTGTTCATCTTGATAAATTAATATTTCATGGTCTTTAAGATTCTTCTTTTTTTTTAGCTTTCTGTCTCATAGCTCAATGTGTAGGTTCTAATTGCCTATTATAGAGCTTAAAAATCCTTAGGCTCATGAGACAGTCAGGTAATATCTGACACCCCATTTATTACTTATTAAGATTAAGATGATTATTGCCCAGTCCCTCTCACAGAGAGGAGGCCTGTGTCCCAGCAGTGGGAACATTATAAGCTGATGATGATGATGATGATGATTATTGCTACAGTTTTGACCTTAGTGACTAACTGATTGTAAGAAACATGAATCTGCCATCAACTCAGGGGATGTTTACTACTTAATATTTATTAAAATGAACATAAAAATTAAAACTAATAAAATAAATATGGGAGGAATCTTGATGCCTGTCTAAGCTTGTGGCCAAGTGATCATTTACCTCCTAATCTACTTTATAAAAATAAGTCTGGTTTTCCGTCCTGACCCTATAACTCCAGAACGCACGAACCGATTTCCACGATTTTGCGTTCGTTGGAAAGGTCTCCGGGCTCCGTGAGGTTTATAGCAAAGACTGGTGGCGCAACGAAGTTCGCCGGGTTTGCTAGTTTTTAATAAAAATATTTCATGGAAAAAACTAAATACCCTAGTCACATATTATTCCCTAGTGTGATACTTACTGTCCACAGTCATTCATCTGCAGACATCCAGCACAGTCTCCACATCCATCTTTAGTGCTTGGTCTCTTTGAGGACTTGTTTTCCGAATGGTCTTTTTCTTTGCGCTTCTTTTTTCTATCATCTCGAGGGGCTAAAACATTTATAAAAATTAATAACCTAGCCATGATACAATTCTAATGCAACACTGTTTTCACAAAAAAATAGTTTTTTTTTATTAAATTAACAAATCAAGGTGTAAAGTACCAAAGTTCTTTAATACATAGCCACAATAAAAACCCAACATTACATGGATGAAGTGCTAAAAAAATGCTGTAATTTTTTTTTACTATATTTTTTTACAAGAATTTTATTGTCATAAGACAAAAAAAAATCCCTAAGATGACCCACTTTTTTTTTCTCCAACATTCTGTGTTGTCATAATTATTTTCTGTCTCTCTATAATGTAGCATTGTGTTTTGGACTCAACACTTTGGTTTTTAATATGAAAAAAAAAAGTTGAAACAGTTGCCAAAATTACAGTCTGCCCATCTCTAACAAACCTGTACAGTCGGCCAAGAAAGTGGTGTACCACCCTAAGGTTGAATATCGCTTGCAGATTCATAGGTGATAAAGATTAGTTTCGCTTGCAGATCGATCTGACAACTTCTATTGCTGTCTTTATCTGATTATTGATAACGACTATTACTGTTTGTAACGTGACAGCTGTTCTTAGTTTGAACTTGATGGAACCAATGACGTCGTAAAATCAACGGCGGGGGGCTGTAGATTTTGATGACAAAATTGTATCTACAAATTCAGAATTGTAATCAACAAGTTACATAAAATTGTAAAGGCACAAGGCGAATCCACAAACCTACAATTTCTGTAAACTTGTAATTACAATATCAATAAAAAACAAGCTAAAAATAGATTTATCCTTTTATTAAATTTCTACAATCAATTTTAAAATACTTATAACAAACAAAAACATAGCATATATAGTAATATTTAGAAGATATTGAAAATTTGTAAAAATTAGATACGGGTGTAACCGCCGTTGGCCTCTATAACCTCTAAAAGACGAGACCTCATTGAACCAACAAGCCGTGAGCAAATATCAGTTCCCCGCATTTCCTCCCAAATATAATTACAGTGACTAATAAGAGCTTGTTTGGTTCTTTCATTTTGATGCGACCATCGTTGGACCATAAGGCCCCAAAGATTTTCTATCGGGTTGAGGTCCGGCGATCTTGAGGGCCACTGAATTACCCTTACGTCAGTGTGTGAACGAAACCAGGCTCTTACGATCCTCGCATTATGAATTGAACAATTATCTTGAACAAAATCAAATTGTGGCACTTCGTTCTCCGGGTAAACATTACGGACTGTCGGTAGCATTGCATTCTGAAGCACGTCGATATAATTTACAGCCGTCGCTCGAGGAGGTAGAGAACACAATTCTCCTACACCATCCGCACTCATCCAGCCCCAAATATTTACGGAAATTCGACCTGATTCTCTATTTGGAATTACATGATCATCTTTACACCGTGTTGAATTATATCGCCAAAGGTGAAGACGCCCATGCTGACTGGATTTAAACGTTTTTTCATCACAAAACACTGTATTAGACCAATCAAACTCTAAGTGCTCTCTGGCGAAGTTCAGACGAGCAAGTCTGTGAGCATCCGTCAAATATATTTTCTTGGCGTAGTGCCTGTGGTGCAATCCCATGTAATGTAGATGATTCCTTATTGTTTGGGCACTCACATCGAACATCTCCGCAAAATGTTTTGTGGGCTTAAAACCATTGATTTCATATTCCCGTCTCATGAATTCTCTATCGTTATTGGAGAGTGCAGGCCGGCGACCACTTCTTCTGTGATCCAACAAACTTCCCTCCTCTCCTTCACGACGAATCCAAAAGCGGACAGAACGCCTCGATATATTCAAATTCCGGGATATCGCACTGATACTGCTTCCCTCATTTAATTGGGCAATTATTTGTGCTCTTTCGGCAATGGTCAAGTTGGCAGGCATTGAGATGATATATGCAGTTGATTGAAAAATAACACGGAAAATATATCGATTTTTTGCATATATTTGACAAAATGTCAATTGTCAGTTTTCTTTTTCAAATGGAATTCGGTTGTCTATTTAAATAATTTTTATTACTTTTGTTTGGAAACATTTCAATTGCTTTGTAGAAACTAATGTCCTTTTCATTTATACTAAAGGTTAAAATGTCATGTACTTATATGTGACATATGACGTATGAATACTAAATACATAGGTTTACGTCATGATAATGTTGTCTCTTTCAGTAATATCTTTTTATAACGAACCTTGTTGTAATTTTCGATGACCGGGAAACTAAATCAAAACTGGTACACCACTTTCTTGGCTGACCGTACACATATAACTTACCAATATCACCATCATTCTCTCTTTTCTGCGGTCTAAACCTAGTCTTAAGAGTTGGGTCTTCTTCTCGGCAGCGGTCACAAAAATAGTTTTTGATGTACTTTGCCTCTCTCTCCGATATGTTTATGCAATCTCCATGATACCATTCTTCGCAGGAATCACAGGCTCTGAAACCAATAATACATGTTTTATAACTAATCTAGCAGTAAAAAGAATACAATCTTGTAAGTTTACTCTGTCAAGGATGTATGGCAACATTTGGTCCAATTTTTTTTTTTTTTTGATAAAATTTAAAATGAATGCTGAGTAAATTCTGTGCGCACTTCAATTATGCATTTCGGTCATCTTAGGGGGAGGTTAACGATGAAAATTATGAGTGAAAAGCGTATAGAAAAATCAAGTCGTTTCTCACATCATAAAACGGGAACTATCGGACGATCGGCATATGCAGTAAGCTTGTCCAGCTTGATTTAGCAAAGTCGTGATTTTAGACTGCCGCTCAGGCAAGTTGAATTGCTTCGCTATTTCTGCTTTCTGTAAAAAATACCAAGTATGAGATAAACGCTTACGAAAGTTACTTCAAGCTAAGTTGTTTTTACTCTTTCAACTTACGCTTTGTTTATATTTCTTGTCACCCATATTGTCTTAATTATTTATTCACATTTATTTAGTAATTTAGTTTGTCTTTTGCATCTATTTTAGTAATTTACGGAAACAACAACACTTTCACAAGCTTTTGCTTTTCACGAAATCACCATAGACAAAGTTTTTTGACAGCAATTATTTTTTGTAATGTTTTTGGCATGGCTTCAAGACCTTTGTGCCAAGGACACTACAGTCTGTGGACACTACAATAGCACAGACGCACAGACTGACACAAGTAATTATTACCTAGCAAATGCACCATGCACCAAACATTTTCAAAAAAAGGAATCAACTAAACAATTTAAAATTGTTGAAATAACTTTTGTCAAGACTTGACACTTAGTGTCAACCATGTGTCAACCAACTGTCATTTGTTCCCATAGCAACGAAAGTTGTTTACTCGTTAAGGTTATAAAGTTTCGATTACTTTTTATAAAATAAAGAAGAGAACAGAATTTTGGGAACCATGGAAGAAATAGATGCTCCTCAAATAATAACACACGTCGAACATAACATCAATCACTGTATATACGATTGTAAATGGATTCCATGTTCCGCAAAGTTTGTTGTGATCGGTTCCTTGCCGAAAGGAAGTGGAATGTTAGAGGTTTATGAAATCACTTCTGGCGAAGTCCGCAAGATAAAGGAGATAGAAAGGCCAAACTCATACAAATGTGGAACGTTTGGGGCGAGCAGTGATGTTGAAAGAAAATTAGCAACTGGTGACTTCAAAGGTGTTTTAGAAATATGGTAAGTTCCTGTTAAACTAACTAGTTATTTTTTAGTTGAGCAGGGATATAATATGCTGACATGGCTGACTATGCAGCTCCTAAGTTACCTGTTACTTAAACAAAAAGATCGAATTGTGTAAATACAAAGATATTGGTTGAACTATCTTACTTAAAAGAAAACACCAAGAAGAATCTACTGTATTGTGTATTTTTTTTTATACAGGGACTTGGAGAAAAGTTGCCAGATATACATCACGAAGGAACATACGGATATAATAAATTCCATAGATGCAATGGGAGGGAACACAACAAACTGTGGTGCTCCTGAAATTGTCACTGGCAGCCGAGATGGTAACAATCATATTACAGTAATTTTAATTTATAAGCACTCGACAAGTTAACAACTAGAGTTAGAAAGCATAAATAACATTTACTGTGACTGAAATCAGCTAAATGTTATCATAGTTTTATTCAATTAAAAATAATATCACTTTTGCATATGCCTTTTACCCATAGATCCCCCCACGGCGGCCCCACCCCTAAGGCCCGACGCTGCGTTAAACGGGTCCCCGCGACGGGCAACCGTCGCGGGTCCACGTCCGTGGTCCCGCGCGTGGCCCCGTCCGTGGCCCCGTCCGTGGCCACGCGCGTGCCGCGCGGGGACACGCGCGTGGATACGCGGCTGGTTTCCGTGGGTATGCCACGGTCCCCGTCGCGGAGACCGATTTACGCAGTGTCGCTAGTTCAATTTGAAGATTTTTATTTCAATTTCAAGTTAAAGCGCGATATGTAAAAAGTTGATTTGGAGTGACACTGAAATCGAACATTTGTTGGATGTTTATACTTCCTATTCTAACTTATACTTTTTTTTCCTATTATTTCATTTAAACAAATACCTACAAAAAGAATTTGAGACTGAGGAATTTTTCGCAGAGAGTTATACATATATCCCCTCAACTGTGCGCAATTTTCATGTTTTGGTAAAAAAACAGAACTTCTCGGCTAAAAAAATGTTGGATTATTGTGCATCTATAATCTGTATCACCTACTCTCACCATATTCCAAATTTCAGCATCGGAGGAATTTTTCGAAAGCCTTCATAAAAAAAAAATTGCTCTCTGTTTGCTCCAGTAAGGGTCGATTTATACCTACTAGCGCAGAGTCGAAGCGCATCGAAGCGTATTTCTAAAACTGAACGTAACAATTTCAACCTTAACTCCACAGCGTAACGCACACATTACTTCCAAGATTTTCACGATTCACGATCAGCGTTCTTCACTTTTTAAAATCTTAGAAGTAATATGTGCTTTACGCTGTGGAGTTAAGGTTGAAATTGTTATGTTCAGTTTTAGAAATACGCTTCGATGCGCCTCGACTCTGCGCTAGTATAAATCGACCCTTACATGCACCGTGTACAAGCACCCTTATTGACTGAACAAGACCGTGCGTGTTACCGCTGGCAGGCACCGCGCGTAGACCCGTGCGGGGACCCGCGCGTGGCCCCGCACGTGGCTCCGCGCGTGGCCCCGCACGTGGCTCCGCGCGGGTCCCCGCACGGGTCCCCGCGACGGAGCACTTTTGTATAGAACCGCGCGTGCATCCGCGTAACGCAGCGTCGGGCCTAATACAGCTTCTGTATAATGTACAGCAGTTTTAAAACTTATACAATGTTACATAACATTGTTTGGTCTTCCTTTGTTTGTGAAAGAACTGTACACTATTTTAAAATAAATGTTATTGTGTAAGACAATGTTATTATACAACATTATATAGGTAATTTATTTAAGGGAACAGTTTTAATTACATATTTTCTGAGTACCTTCCAACTTGAAAAAATTATCTATGATACTTATATTGGGGTAAAGTTAGTTAATTTTTAAATAACTCTTATTTCAGGCACAGTCAAGGTATGGGATCCTCGGCAAAGAGGCAAACCGGTTGCAAACATGCAGCCCATGAAAGGGGAATCAAAACGAGACTGCTGGGCCGTTTCCTTTGGCAACTCCTTCAATGATGCGGAGAGGATTGTAGTAGCTGGCTATGATAATGGTGACCTCAAGATGTTTGATCTGAGGACTATGTCACTTAGATGGGAATGTAATTTGAAGAATGGGGTAAGGTTTTTGTTTAATTGAACTTTATTTGTAAGAAGATAAGATTGTCACTAGAATGGCATAAGTTTACAACTATGTGTACCTTAGCATTAGCTAGTAAAAGGCAACTCGCTGCCCGACCATGGACCATGGTCGGATCGACAGCGCATTGTGTTCCACGCGCGCCTCGAAGAGCGTCAGCATGATGACGGGTTCTCGGGACTTATTCCATCACTGTGACCCCGGAACATAAAGGGCTATTGAAGGACACCGTGGATTTTACTCTGTACGAGTCTGACAGTCCCTTCCGCCCTACCCGGGGTGGGAGGACTCATTTGATGATTTATTACTACATAAAAAAAATATGTATGTTAGCATACTTCAACAAAAATGTATGAACTTTATCTTTATAAGAATAAAGTTGCATACCCAATGACTCACGTGAGTTTAATGTTCTTAAATTATATTTACAGGTATGCTCAACTGAATTTGATCGCAAAGACATTCCAATGAATAAGTTAGTTGCAACTACTTTGGAAGGGAAGTTTCATGTGTTTGATGTTAGAACACAGAATCCTAGCAAAGGTTTTGCTCAAGTAAGTTGTTTGATTATTGATTTTTTTGCTAATTCTTTTAAATGATGCAGATCTAAAAACGCCACTGTAGCAGAATTACGATTAAATTGTTATTGCTTGCGCAATAGAATAGGACAAACTCCATTAAAATTTTCAATTTTATTGCAATGCATAATGCAATGTTGCTAAAATGGCCTTTTTAGACCCGCAGCATTGTTCTCATGAATTTTTATTAGGGTAGGCGCAGCATATTTTTGTTTGTCATTATCTGAGTAGTCAATTCAAATTTTTTGCTAGGGCCTTCCCCAATTTCTTTCAAAAGTTCTTTTCGTGTGCCACTTCGATCCATTTTGTCCGTTAACCTGTACTACTGTCCCACTACTGGGCAAAGGCCTCCCCCAATTCCTTCCAAAACCAGCCCTCATGGTATACGACTAGGTCGTCTCGCCACCTTATTTTGGGCCGGCTTCGGTGGCGCCATCTATCTTGCGGCCTCCATTGTGTATAGACCTTTGCCAAGTGGTTATCCTGCATGCGGCTTGCTTGCATACGATCAGAAAATAAAAAAAAAATCCATATTATAATATATTTCAGGTGCTAGACAATACTAGCAAAAGCGGAACAATATGGGTGGCGCGTCATCTGCCACAAAATCGGGATATTTTCATAACATGTGCTGGTAATGGACAAGTCACCTTGTGGAAGTAGTAAGTACAAGATGTTTCTCTAGTATTTATTATTTTACGGCACGGATCATAATGGTTGGTGCAATGGCTGCAGAGCTACGTGTCACGGTTGCGGTTCCCAAACCACACAAGTATTTGTATGGGCGACTGGTAGTTATTCCGGGTCTGGTTGTATACGCTAAAAAGTGAAGAAGTATCTTTATGAAATAGAAGTGCTGGGCAGAAGCTATTCCTATTTCCTTCTTCTTATTTATAAAGACTTCCCTATCTTTTTTAAACATTGCCCACAATAGGAATTTTCCGTGTCGTGGGTACATTTACAAACATAAAAACTCACATACACAGAGACCCGGAACAACTATTTGTAGATCCTACAATATGTGCCGTGTCGTGATCGATCCCGCCACACTTTGTGCAGCAGTCGAACGCTCAGCCACTGCGCCAACCATAGATATATTAAAGATGGCGCCAACCATACCGTTAGTGTAGTCAATATCATCTTTTTTACCTTTCTGACATTAATTTATTACCTTTCCAGCGAGTACCCAGAGCACAGATACCACGTGGACGCTCAAGGCGTGTCCAGTGGCGTGCCCGGTAAGCTGAAGCGACTCCAGCGCATGGTCGTCAGCTCGCAGCCAATCAACGCCTGGGAGTGGAACCGTGACCACCTCGGATTGGCAGTCGCCACTGCCTACGACCAATATGTCAGGATTTTGGTCACAACTAAACTTAATTTGCAATAACTTGTGTGCTATGTACGGTCTACTTATTTTGAGTGTCTCTTGTGCAATGTTGCAACTGAAATATATTTATTTTTAAGTTAAATATTTGCATTTTGAAATTATTTTGTTAAAATATACTGTAGTTTGTAGGTCATGATTTTCCTAAAGAAAATCAACAATATGTTCAAAGTGTCGACTGAGAGTACTAAACAGTCCGCATTAGCAGAATCATAATATGAATCATGACGATGTCGACCGCAGCAATTAATCGCGATTAACTGCTGCGCTGCGTGTAGCGTGTTTGATTCCCACACGAAACAAATATTTGTATGATCTACAAGTTGTTGTTCCGGGTCTCGTGTCGTGTGAAACGCGCCCACAAAAACCACAGTCAAATGATCTCTTCTATTTCTCAAGTATTTGAATAGATACAAATTAATATTTTCGCAATTATTATTATGATTTTAGGACTTTAAACCCCTTGGTCATGGTGCATGGCCATGAGAGGATGACCACTTGTAGTTTCTGCTTACCCCCATAAGCAAAAAGAGTGAGTTATCATTTTTGAGTGCTATGTTTATAACATAAATCATCATCATCAGCTGGAAGACGTCCACTGCTGAACATAGACCTCCCTCCCTTAGACCGCCACGCCGATCAACGACATTTCGCCACTTGCATCCATCGGTTGCCCGCGACTTTTACGATGTCAATAACTAATTTATAACAAATCATAAGTATCAATAAATAATTTATAGTTTAAATTAATTACCCAATTAATATAGGTACCTATCAGACGATATAAATTGCTACAGCAATCAATACTAGGTAATTAAGTAGAATGACAATGTAAATTGTTTGTCGTTTGACTAGATTATAATGAGTCTCCTGTTTGTAGGGTTTTTCCACATAATTGGTTGTTGGTTGATAACTAGCCAGTAAAGAAGGATTATCTTTTACGTAGCATAAAATGAAGTCACTTAAATTCTGTCTGTACGCTTAGATCTTTGAAGCTACGCAATAACTGATTTCTTGGATTTTCATGGGGTTTTCAGATTTATATCTTGAATACTTACATTTTTATAGTGTGAAATATTCTATATAAGAAATATTATACACAATGTTGGTTTACATTTTATTACAGTAATATTTTACAGTTCAAGACTTTGATAGAACGCGCTAATTTCAAGAAGTAGGTGTTTCGAATTGAAAAAAAAATGTTGAGTAGATATTTATCGAGGATGAGGCGAGAGGAGGTTATAGGCTATATAACATCACGCTAAGACCAATAGGAAACGAGCAGCGGGATTGATACCACATAAGAGATAAGTATGAAAAATATTTTGTAAATATTTTTTTTGTTTTTTTTTTTATAAAGTTCAGAAAATTTCGCGATGCCATAATTATGCCTATCTCCTAAGGCAGACTCATCGGTGCTCATAGTAATCATTATCATCTTTTAATTAAAATAACGCTATTTATTTTCAGTTCGTATCGCGTCTATCCAAAGGTTGTATGGAAGATATCGCTTTATTTTCGCCATTGTAACCATAAAATTAGCAATGTTCATGATACTTGTGAAACAATTTGATCGCATGTCGCGGGTTCGATTCCCGTACGGAACAAATATTTGTATGATATTTATTATGCATGCAGTTGTTTCGGGTCGGGGTTTTAGTATACCTACGTGGGTTTCTATGTTTGCAAACGCACCCCACGATACAGGAAAAAATTCAGTGTGTGGCAAAGTTTATAAGACATTTTTTTTTTATATTTAGGTAGCGCGCGACTGTTAACATTAGGTACCTACCTAGGAGAACTAATGGCGCCGGGATATTAAAATTGGTTAGGCTAGTATAACCATTTTCATCTATTAACATTTTGCGTTAAAGTAATGCATATAATGTTTTTTTTTAAGTTTATTTTTTATTTCATTTGTGTGGTGTTAATCTATTATTTGCATTGACCCTAAACGTAATTCAATTTAAATAAATATTCGGAGTTATCGCAAGGGGTCGCAGGACTGGAACGCAAAGAGCATGAGAAGGAACCAAGTGATTTTTAATCAGAGTCCGACAGTGCCTTCCTCTCCCAAACAGTTCTGCGATTCCTTGAGATAATTCCTAAGATATTTATTTAAGTTGAATTGTGTAAGCTTCTCACAATATCCACGTTTTTATAACCAAGAAGGCTTGAGTCTCCGCGGTTATTAAACGTCGGAAAAAAAACGCTGTTGAACAACTCGCCGAAACGAACACGTTGGCAACAATACGTGGGAAAACAAAGCGACTGGCCCTACGTATTACAAGTGTAATTCATCTGCATCGTAAGACCATGTCTCTTGGTACGTAGGGCGTCGCCTTTGAAACAAACGTTGCCCGATAGCGTGAGAAACGTAAGCGATGGAAACGTAGCGTTTGAATTGAATTGGGCTTAGGGTTAATTACGAGGGGATTAACACCTTAAAGCTGAAGTAAATAGACTTCTAAAACAATGCATTACTTTTCACGGAAATGGTGAACATTATTATAAGTGGCCAATTGTTATACACCGGCGCTGCGCCCGCACTCTTACCTTAGCAAGTACTGTGGTTAGTCGTAGATGTTACGGGAAAGTTTGGAACCCGTATATCAGATAGTTTTATTAGGGGCTAGTTGTTTTTTTTTTAGCCTAAAAAGCATTGTGTTCGGGCACGCTGCGATCTCGGCGGTAATACCACTCTTCTAGGAGTGGCGTCACCGCGGCTTCATCGGATGCGGTCGTTTCGGAAGGTTCCTGGATAGGGAAGGAAGAAACGCCGGGTTGTCCACTGTGTGGATCGCCCGGAGGACACGGTGGAGTATACGGTGCAAGACTACCCCCAAGTGGGCAGTCTTGCCCCGTATATTCCACTCAGGCAGGTGGTCTCCTGCCCGCCAAGTGGGGCAGTCCCGCCTTCACCTAGGCGGCGGCGACCTCTTGCGCCCGGCATTGGTCAAGGCCATGTTTCGGGGCGCGACGGAATGGGAAGCGGTCGCCTCCTTCTGCATGATAGCGAAGGAGGAGGCGGGACGCGTGAAGGAGGGGACAGTGTCCACCTCAGGACCGCTGGGTTCTGAGGTGGACACTGTCTCCTCCTTCACATCCGGTGCCGCGGGCGTGTCCCGCGGCTGCTGAGCCGTGGGACACACCCACGCCACCGGACGTCGTGCGGCGATTTCTCGCCACCGCAGGCGCGGGTATTTGGACGGCGAGTAATGGGCGACTCGTTGTTCGATCGTGGACCCGGCCATGGTCCATTTGGTGCTGTAGGGCCAGACGGGTCGCTTGCTCCTTATAATAATATTGGCACTCAACTGCATACAGTAACGGCCCGCTCACGACCCTGCCGCTGTGAGCGGCGGCTTAGCGCGGGGGGCGAGCGGTAAAATCCAAAGTATACAAATGTTTGAAACACGCCACAAGGTACACACGCAGCGCGCGGTGTTTGGAGTGGCGGGAACAAAAGTATAAGCGCCCTTGGACAAGACGCCACCGCCGCCGCGCCGCCTTTATGTGTATACGGCACCGAAAATCGCTAGGTACTGTGGGTGTGTGGCGTGGATCACGCTTCGCCGCACCGCTCACTCGTAACCGACCCCAACATAGTTGAGAAAGGCAAGGCAAATGATGAATGTTGAAGTAAATAAAACATCACATAAATTTTCTAACTAAAAGAGCGATTTATTGTTAGCCCTAGTACTTAGGTACACATTATAAATAAAAATTAAGGCTAGCATTCAGTTCTTATGACCACTAATAAAGTTCAAGTAGAATGATCGTGCGCTACACACTGAAGTCGTGTCGAGTTCATTGTATTATGGACAGAGGCTGCCATTGCGAGTTTTATAGGTAGTTTACGTTACTATTTCATTGTATTTTCTATACTTAATTTATGAATATTATTAGTAACTACGTATATAACTTACACTTTGTTCTCTGTCCACAATCTCTCGTATTAATAGGTGAGATTTCTTATCTCGTCATTACCCACGACTTAAGAATGTCGCGACGATTATTCGACACAGATGCGTGACTGACTACTTTCTTCACCCTAAAGAAAATAATGCTAATTAATTCAAATCTTATTAGAAACGCAACTTTATAATATAACACAGACATTACCATCGCTACAAAGTTAAAACGTATGGTCCAATAATTCCGTAGCCTTATGGTTCTTAATTATGCAACCACACTAATTAAAACAATTCAAAATCATTCTTCATATCATGACTGCGGCCGTATTACAACGTCTTAAAGGCTTGTTCCGGCGAATGAAAGTGACAGAGCTATACAAGTCGTGTAGCGCCATCTCGTTCACTCACTGGAACAAGCCTGGTTTTAAGACGTTGTAATACAGCCCCTGATAACATTTCTACGCTGATTTAAACGACTACATTATATCGACTCTTTAAATAAGCATTTATTTTTTTACCAAAATTCTTACGATTAAAGTCTAAAACAATTTGATGTGCAATCCAACTTGCATTTTGTAGTTCACAATTTCATCAGGACAACACATTAGTTTTTTGTCTTGTAATTTATCACTCGAAGGCAATAACGTTACGTGTAACCCCTAACTAGTGAATTGTACAAAAACTAAATTTTCATACTCCGTAAGCTAATGTTTGCTACTTCTATAAAACTTACATTATTTTTACACTCTCATGAATGATGGACTTATTTCAATTTCGATCAGCCTGTTATAAAGCCTGTTTTGTGGTTTGATTGCATTCGAGCAAGCGATTGCATTTTATGTAAAGAGACCTTTTTCTCGATGGTAATTACAATAGATTGCATTTTGGACTAGATTACGTCCAATATACAATTTATAGGAACTGTCGTCCAGAGGTAGGGCAGACGACGCACTAGAAGTTCAGTCAGCGACAAACGTACGTGAACATTGAGCTATTTAACGCTCAGGGGGGTGCGGGAGAAAGCGACAGAGCTATACAAGTCGTCTAGCGCCATCTCGTTCACACACTGCAACACGCCTGGTTTTAAGACGTTGTAATACCCCCCTGGTGGCCTACCATGACGTCTTAAAGCCAGAGTAGTTCCAGTGAGTGAACGAGGTGGCGATAGACGACTTGCATAACTCGGTCTCTTTCCCACACTGAAACAACTCTCAACATGGTAGACTAGATTGTTGCCTCTATGGTTTGCGTATAGAACTGTTTAGTGCGTCAATTGCCAAGGCCTCAGTCTTCGCATGCATTGTGCATTCAACTGCGAACTTGTAACCAATATAACTTATGCGATCCAATACGCTAATGTATTTAGTCATGGTGTCTAGTCATCTTTGCACTTTTGTCGACATTTTGTCTATGACTACACCAATTTTCACAGCATGTAACACCGATCAACATCATAGACATCAACTTCTATATTTAGACTTAACAGCCATTTAAACAACGACGATATAATACTAGACTCCTTATAACAGGCGACCGATGTCTGTCAACACATTTGGCAAAAAAGTCTTATATTCGTCTCATTTCGACCAATCCTGTGAGCCGTAAACATACGTTTAGACAGCACAGACCTTGAGTTAGCCAATCACAACGCAGTACCCCGTCCCCCTCACTTACGAAGTACCTCAGCAAGTTGACAGAATAGTTTTTGTTCTTTAGATCGTGCATGCGGAGTCTAGTATTATATCGTCGTTGCATTTAAACATAGAACATTTCACTCAATTACAATTCGTCACTAAAAGGCTGGTTACAGGGTTGGAACCATAGACTAGCAGGGTCACCATGGTTGAATCGACCAATTGTACTACAAGATCAGGTGGTTGATTCAACTATGCCCTTGATTGTGAAGCCTCATTTCTGCCCTGATAATTGTAAATGCAGTAATCGTCATTTTTGCGATTTTCACTTTTTTGCAAAAATGACACCTCAAGGGGCTAATCTATACATAAAAAAATAATTTTCATGTTTTTTTAAACTATAAACATGTTTTTTATATAACAAGATACGCAGTACTTGCACCAAATTATTACTTTTGCTAACAGGATATACAGTACTTAGCATGTGCTAGAAGGTTGTGCAGTACTTGCTATGGTTACTACAAGTACTACTAGTAATTTGCAACGTATACTAACTAAAGCATAACGCAGTATTCAACATGTTAGGAACACAACAGGAAGAGGTGAGAATAACTCCAAAAATACTTAATATAGAGAGATAATTTTGATACCATTTTATAGCCTGACTCAAATACTTTTAATTTAATGTAATAACCTAAGCAAAATACCCGTGTACTTTCGAGCTAGAGCAAAAAATTGAACACAAATACTGCCTTTGGCCTTAGTGATACTGTCATGTTCACAAGTCTAGATGGAAGAACAAAATGCAGTAATGCGCATTTTATCCAAAAGAAATAATAAAAGAAAGAAAGAAATACATCAATACAAAGTTAGATTTTTTTCTTATTTTTCTGGTATATATAAATAAATATTTAAGTCAGACTTGTTGTGTAGATATCACAAAACACGCGTATATCTCGGAACCGCCAATTTGCGAGTACTGCATTTACAATTATCAGGGCAGATTTAGACGATGCAAGAACTCGAACGCGAGTTGCGTTACATTGCGGAATTTATAGGTAGAACAAATTCAGTTAATGAAACAAATGCCGCAATGTAGTGAAACTCGCATACGAGTTCTTGCTCCGTCTAAATGGCGCTTAAGGGATGCGCTTTCAACCACGGTCCTTACAAAGTGGTTGACGCGATTGCAACTACGAGTGAAAATCAATCGCACCACTACGACATATGACATAAAACACGTTGTCTTGTAATCTGTGTAAAAGAAAAACAAAACACGATCGCCACGACGACGTCAAGTCAATCGAATTGCATCTTTAGTGCTTAGTAGCAAGGTTGATTTTCACTTGTAGTTGGAATCGTGGCTTCGCGCCATGGTGCCCTGTTTGCTGGTTAATTCCAACCGTATAGCAGTCCTATAAATATTAACAATCCACTGTATATTCTTATAATAGTTGACGCTTACAACTGATATTCAAATTGAAAATAAAATAACTGCTTACACTATACTTTATGTGTATTACTTTAAATATTATCCCAATATGTTGATTGTCAAATAAGAAATGAGACCATATCGAAAATTAAATTGTATCTTATTATTTAAACTTAGTGATTGAAGCTTACATCAGTAGTCTATGATTCTAGCTCTAAAAGGCTGGCTCATACTTATTTTTATCATCTCACACGCTACGGAAAAACCAACATAAGTTACTTATCTACCGTTGTATAGAAATGAACGTACATCGAATATTTACATTATTTCATTAGCTTACAATAATAGGGGTGGTACTACATTATCGACTTTTTTAACAGTTTTTGTGCGGAATTTTCGAATTTTACGTTGTTGAGAATATTTGCTTTATTTTATTAAAGCGACCAAAATGGCTCGCCAGTATCTTTTGGGGAATATTGTTGGTAAACCAGATTTTATTTTCAGAATAATATTTTTACCGATTTATTTGATTATCTTGAAGGGACAAACGTACAGCTATTTCATTAATAAAACCATCAAATAAACACGCCATAACTTGTCTGATAATGTAGTACCTAATAAAAAGCATAGACAGGTGGATTCATAAAAGTATCGAGAGGCATGTGCAATCAAAATTATTATATTCTAGATAAGTTTCAAACGAAACATCTATTAATTAAATAATTCAGTTCATTCATAATTACAACAATTATTATTAATTCTAGCAATAAAAATCAGCACAGCAATTTACAAAGCATTAAATATTTTTTGTTATTTCCTGAATTTTCTCTTCGTATCTTACATGTTGTGTTCAACAAATAAATACGTAATATTTTATCGCAAATTTATAATGAGCCTTAAGATAACATACAGACATTGAAAACATAGAATTATGAAAGTAACATATTTGCATACACACGGGTATTTTAGATACATTGCAATTCATAACCTATTATTTAATATTCGATGATAAAACATTTTATTTGAATTGCGAAATTAGTATAATAAATAGGTTGTATAATCAGGAAGGTTGGATATATTTTTTTTATAAATAAAATGTATTGTCTATGGTCTAGTCTAGTCAATCACTTGCAGTAAGTAAGCCACAGTTGTCTGTGTGTGCAGGTAGTCAAGGTGTACGAAGTCATGCGCGTCCTCACAGCGTGAGGTAGCCATGACTGTACTGTTGCTTCTGATAACGTAGCGCAAGCTGAGGGTTGTCGACACGGAGGCTGCGAGGCCTCCGTCATGTTTCACGTCCGTTGATGCACTTTTGTACGCACACGTCATAGAGCCGCTGGCGACCTGGAACACGTGTTTATAAATAAACAAAAAATACAATCGAATGGTCCGATTCCACCAAAATAGTGTGCAGTATATCTTGTTCACAAACATTTTGTGCAGAAATTTAGCAGTACGTGCACTAAGCTGGTATCGCGTTTAGTCTTTGTAACCACCCGGGAAGGTTGTGCGTAACTTTTGTAAGCGCACAGTGAAGCGAATTTTGTGCACGAACATGTTCATTGAGCCGAGTTTAGAAATGTGCGCGTACAAATAAATGTTTCCACTCCGGCAGCGAACGCAAGTTTTAGATCGCGAACAACAAGTGTGTAAGCGTTAACACCAGACTACTGTTCACGTTTTTGCACACACAAAATTACCCATGTGTAGAATGTTCACGTACAATGAACACTCGGTTAGACGAAAATTCAAAATAGGAGCGTAAAAAGAGGACGAAAATAAAACTTAATTCATGCACACCACCCTCGCTTTGGCCTGATACCTAGGTAGCAAAAATATTATGTATTTTTATCCTCTATTCCATACCAAAATAGATCTACCAAAATAAGTTAGCGAATAAATAAGCTAGAAAAACATAGTGTTAATGCAAATTAATTAAAATAAAATGTAAATATTTATAAAACCTGTTGTTCAGGTATTTGTTATTGAATGTTTATAATTAAAGCGATAACATCTGCTTCCGTTAGTTCGCGTATACAACCTTTATGAATTATTTATTAAGTTCAATGTTGTTTGTTTGTTCATTAATTTGTATACTGTAGTCTATGGATGTGAACAATGATATAGCAATTTGTTGTGTAACAATAAAGTCCTTCTATGTGGATTTTATCTTTTGTTTTATATTCTCTTTATATTATTTTTATCATCCATCAAGGTGCGCGTCCAGATCAACCTGCCACATCTTATTGTGCTGCGGCGGCGGGTATTGTGCAGTAGTGGCCCAGTGGTATCGGTCCCGACTTACGAGTAGTAGGTCGTGGGTTCGTACCTCGCCAGGCGCATTACTTTGTGTAATTTATTTCATCACCAGTGCTCTCAAAACGGTGAAGGAAAACATCGTGAGGAAACCGGCATGTCCTAGAACCAAAAATTCGATGATATGTGACATCTACCAATCCGCACTGGGCCCGCGTGGTGGATTATGGCCCACTCCCTCTCACAGAGAGGAAGCCTGTGTCCCAGCAGTGGGAACAAAGGCTGATGATGATGGGTATTGTGCATGCGTTTACGTGACCCGTTCAATCCCATTTTATCCGAATCCAAGTTATAAACGCGCTTTTGAAGATATTTTTTTCTTCATTCAAGCGAGTCTAAGGCAGTGGTCCGATCGCCAACGATGAAAGAGTAACGAGAAGAACTAGAAACTATAAAAGAGTTGGCGATCAGCGGGAAGCAAGTGCGCCAAGCGAGTTTGCAAGTGTGACGAGCGATTATTTGCGCCATTAGCCCGCGTTCGCTCAGTCCTGTGCAAACCTGATCAAGCGAGCCGAGTATCGCTGAACCAGTTTATTTTTAATAGCTCGTTCTCAGCGATAAAACTAGTACAGCGAGTTGTCGCCGTCAGTGTGAACAGTCATCGAACAACCATTAATATAAGCATCTCTTTCGTTTACACGGAATGTACGTTTATTGTGCGTTTCTTGAGAGAGAAAATCGCTGATAGTTACTCGTTTTCTCGCTGCCGGTCGGACCACTGCCTAACACGATTATGCATGATTGCGGTAGACAAGAAGGAGGTTAACTTTAGTACATACCTGTGCGAGCGTATCGAGATTCAGTCGAGGTTGTCCTGGAAGATGAGACGCACGTACCCCGGGGAGCCCTGCAGCGGAGCCGCGCAGAACGGACAGATCGCGTGGAAGCCGTTCGTGCCGTGAGGGATGTCCACGCTGGCCCAGTATCTGACAATGTAATAGAACATGTTTTGATTACTGATATTTGTTGGTGGGATTTGGTAATGGATAATTAAGCCTTACAAATAACAAGATAACATTTTTTTTTGACGAACTAAATTTAGGATAAGTATGGAACAACGTTGTATGTAAATTTGTTTACATGGGGAAAACATGTTTGGTCGCTGGATAAAATGGAAAGGGCTCATGAAGGAACAGGGAAGGTTTACGCTATTTGCAATTTCTACTAACTAAAATCGGCCTTGCTATTACGATATAATGATACAATTCGACTTCCGTCGTCGTGACGTGACGAGTGTGTTTTGTTGTTCATCTAACTGCAGATAGCCGCAAGTTTTATGTCATAATGTCGCACTGGTAATGATGATTTTCACTTGTAGTTAAAATTGCATCACATCGCGTCATCAACAAGCTCACTTAGTTGGACTGCATTATAAACATCTTAGATTCTCTACTTAGATCTTTTAATTAGACTCACTTGACAGTCCTCTCGGAGGCCATATGTCCGCAGGGGTTGAAGGCGTACGTGGGCGGTCCTGCGTCCACGTAGAAGGCAGGCTCGATGCCCATACACACGCGGACCACGGAGCCCGCCGTCAGACACATCGGACAGCGACGAGCGCCCGACTCACTGCCCTCCGCGCCCCACGAGTGCTCGCCTGAGGAGGAACAGGTAGGTGGGTGAGACAGGGTTTAATTATTATTGTGTGAATAGTGATGGACTGCCGCGTAGCGTATCGCGGATTCGATCAACACACTGAACAAATAATAATATTTCACAACGCCATCTAGTCCCAAGCTAAGCAGAGCTTGTGTTATGGGTACTAGACAACTGATAAACATACTTATAATCTAAATACATACATCATATAGATAAAATACACCCAGACACAGAACAAATGATCACGCTCATCACACAAACATTTGTCCTGGGTGGGAATCGAACCCACGACCCCCGGCATAGCAGTTACGGTCACTAACCACTAGACCAACAGGCCAGTCAAATTATTGTATGATCTGCAGGTAGTTGTTCCGGGACTGGGTGTTTAACTCACCCACGACACGTAAAACTTCTAATGTAAGGCAGTTTAAAAATATAATAATTAAACTGAAGTTGTCTATATGGTCAAATATTTTACATAGTCGATTATACAGAATTAATTTTCTAAATGGGCACAGCGAATAATACTCAAAAGAGTTCCAATCACCCTCTCTGGATTTTATATTTTTTATTTATTTATAATTATACTGCAGTTATATTTTTAAATGATTGTCGCAGTAACTACACTACCCCAAATAAATTCAAATACACTACATAATTTATAAAACCAAATTAATTACATGAAATGCCTATTTATCGTATTAATTATTCCTTTTTAGTATTATAAGTATGGGTAGAAGGAAAAGAGCTGTTAATTTTATTTCGTTTTGCCTATTATGACTTTGATTAGTATTATTTCATATGAAATCATGAATAATGCAGGAAATACCCATTGAGCACATTTATGGGCTTCCCGAGCAATCTACATTTTTAAAGCAGTTTTTATGGACACTACGTTTTTTTTTTTCAAACATTTTGATCGAAATATGGCTTTTCAATTTCAATATCTCTATGTCATGGTATTCGACTTCTTACGCATTTTGCAAAAACGATGATGTACTAAAAAGAAAAAAAAACAAGTACCTACCTTATCCAATGATGTTATCTTTCATGATAAACCCTATTCTTTGATGAGGATCCTTATTTTATGATAACGAACCCTACACTGTAATATGGACCTTATTCTATGCTGATATTGTATCTGTATTCGTGCACACGCTTGAGCAATATTAAACTGCCTGTCCTAAAACCGGCTCTCATGACTAAAACAGTTAGGAAGACTATTATGATGGTAATTTCTTTTGTCATGACCAGAGTTTTAGGCGCATTAGGGCTAATACTCATTTTGGGCAACCGGACTGCTTCTACAATGGACTACTTCTCTTTATGGCTACTTCTCATTTTGGCTACTTCGCATTTTGGGCTGCTTGTCATTTGGACTACTTCTCATCTGGGCGAATAGGTTATTTTCCAAGAAAGCAACATGTGAACCTCTCAATTTAAAAGCTTTATTTTCTTCCTTTTCTTTGATGACGAACCCGATTATATCAAGGAAATCTAATCTCTAATGCCGATAAACCTTGTCATCAATTTTAATCCCTAATCCTATGGTACTAATGATCATTTTACAATAGCAATGCTTACCTTGCACATGTCCACAATTGAGGTACACGTAGGGCTGGTTCAAGTCCTGGTGTGCTGAAGACAGTTTGCGTGGTATGACGAGCGTGTTCAGTCCCACGGGACACTGTGGCCGTCCCGCGTTCAGCTCGTCCACTAGTTGTTCTAGATCGCGTTTTGTCTGTGGACATTCGAATTTTGAAAAAATAAAACTTGAAAAAGGAGGACGGATTACTTCGAAAGAAAGAAGAAACCACATTAAAAAAACAAATAAAAAGTTTAAATGAAATATTTTTTTAGCATAAATCTGTTCTTATTGCGCTTGCAAATAAAATATATGGTTTACTTATATTCTTTTAAGTTCTTTAGTTGTTTTTTTTTTAGTGGTAAAATCATTAAATGAGTGCCCAGGGCGAGGCTTGAAGGCAATGATATTATAAAGAAAGATACGCCATGTTCATACTGAATGGCGTTCAGAATTGTTGCGTTGTTATTATAGTAATTTAAAACTACGACAGCGATAGATAATGCGGAACGTATTAAGATAGAAAGAGATAGGGATAGTAAAGAGCAACAATTTGTCTTACTTTGTCCTCAACAATTTGTGCGTGCTAGTGCGATATCTACCTCTTTTTATTTATAATATCATTGCTTGAAGGGCTGTCAGACTTGTATTGACTAAAATCCACGGTGATCCTTCAATACCCCTTGACGTTCCAGGGTCGCGATAACCTGATGAGACAGTCCCGCCACTTCCGGGAAGTTCTAATTTTAATGTTTTAAATGCTAATAGCAACGCAATATATGACTTCTATTTGTTTACAAACAAAATAGGTACGTCACAACCGGGTCGATCACTAATAAAGAATCTTTATAACTAATAAAACATCTTTATTGGTGATCAATGGTCACAACAAACTTATAATAGGTATAATCAATACATTGAGCAAAAGATAAATGATTCAAAATCTGGGTCAACGACATTCTGATCAGTACCTATTCAATAATTCGTCACAACGTAATTCCAGTTTCACAATCTTTTCTCAGGATTCAGAAAATCCCCCAAACTTTTATCTTAGTCATATTTCTTTACCGTTAAAAATAAAGTGACGTCATATGGATTTACCTCGTAGCGGTTCACTCCGGGCAACTCAGACCACGACGTCTTAAAGAGTGAGTCTTAAAGGCGGTGCGCTGCATTAGGAAGCGGGTTTGTATATTAATTTTAAATTGCAGTGCCCAGCGCTGACCAGCGCGTGTTGAAGCTTGTCGGAACTTGTCGGCACCGTTCAGTGCTTATCGGCGCGTGTTCATATATTTTCCGGCGCGGGTTACCAGCGCTGTCAAGCGCCGATAAGCGCTTAGAAGTTTCCAGCTTTCTTTCTGTATACTTCCTTAGGCGTGCGCACGGCGCGTGGCTTGCTGTTTCCATGTAATCTCATCGACGTGCGACCAGCTGCATTCAGCGCTGACCGATGAGATTACATGCAACAGCAAGCAACGGGCGCCCGCGCCGTGCGCACGCCTAAAGCAGCGCAGAAAGAGAGTTCTGCTCAGAGAACAAGATGGCGCTAGACGACTTGTATAGCTCTGGTCCTTTCTCACAGCCTAAAGACTCACGCTTTAAGAAGTCATGATGACCACCTGTAACCTGCAGTGCCGGCTGAGCGAACTCACTGGGCGGTCGTAGACCTCACCGAGTGACCATTGAAATTCCAGTGTGGAGACGAGATGGCGCTAGACAACTTATATACAAGCTATAGCTCTGTCTCTTTTCCATACTAGAATTACTCTCGCTGTAAGGCCACCAGGGTCGCCTGGCTCGAGACCATCATCCTATCAGTCTCCAGTCTGGCGCCAGTTTTTTTGCATGTGCCTCTGAGTTCCAGTTCCTGCCAGGTGAGCTCGCTCCATCTTAGGCCTCATCTTTACCTTTGGGTTAGAGGCCAAATGATCATCTGCCTAGCCTTTTCCTAACTGTATTGGGGTCGGCTTCCAGTCGAACCAGATGCAGCTGAAGTATTTTACATGGAGCGACTGCCTATGGGACCTCCACAACCCAGTAACTGGGCAATACGATACCCCATGGCTGATTGTCAGACTTATGAGCTTCTGATTAACAGGAACGACTGTCAAAATCTACAAATGACAGCCTGCACCAACGGCTTTACGTACATTCCGAAGCAAGGCGGGGGAAACTAGGTATGACAAATGATCACCCAATCACCCTTCCACAGACCAACCTCGGCAAGCGCGGCTTGATTCGAGAGATCGGCCTGTGCGGCTGTAATTATTTTGTCAGTAGCTCCTCGAGCATCATCATCATCCACAGACCGACACTTCTTTTTCCATTCCTTGGACTCTTTTTTTCTTTACTTGAACTGCCGTCACCGCGCCTTACTAGGTCAGGACACCACCCACCTAGGGATGTGCCCTAACAGGCGTTGAACAGAGGGGGCCACGGTCAGGTCTTTTTAAGAGAAAACGGGGCCTCCTACCATGTGTTTTGGTGACCACCGGGGTGGTTTTAGTGAGGAAAAAATCCCACACTCCCCGGTCTTTTCCCCAATGACCGGTAGCCTTTTGAAGGTTTCGCCCCGTAAACAAAAAAAAAAGTGTCCTGCCCAAGTCCATTTGAGTTCCTCGAGCATACCCATTTTAAGTAAAAAAGGTTCATAAACTTACCGGTGAATTTTTAAGTCCTTCGGCACTCCTCCACAACAGTGTAGCGCCACATAAATCTATCATCGTTCCATCTCGGAGGACGTTTGTCTCTGCTTGACAGGGTAGGCCCTACAAAAGAAAGAATAAAATATTTGTAACGAGCATCGAGCTTACATAGAATAAATAAGTATCGGCGAGTTTGAACGTTGCAGGAATATATCAAGTGTTTCCCAGGCGTGTTTCAAATTCTTAAGAGCGTGGTTTGACGATTTTATACAAACGTACAAATCATTATTTTTTTGAATGACTGATCAGATTTTGATGAAATTACACACGCATTAGTGGGATACATAGGTCTAATAATAAATCAGAGATTTTCGAAAAAATAGTGTTACTGCTAAATAAGGGTTTTTTTTTTCAAATTACTTCTTTAGAAAATTTTCTTTGACATTCTTCGTTTAGAGCTGTGTGTTATGCTTATCTTATGAAGTTTAATAAATCAAAATAAAAAATCAGTTTGACTGCAACGTTTGTATGAAATGCGCACTCTCAAAGAATTCTTAAAACAATTTTTCGTCACCTGGTTCAACAATGTGGCACCCAGAATTCCAGATGGATTGCATCCGGTGAACCAGCACGCGATTAAACAGCTGTTACGTTTTTGTGGCCCAAAAAAAAATTATAATGAGCCGCTGATTATATTTCTTGTTCAGTCAAGTCCCAACTGGTTCTTTATACGTCTTCCTAGTATCATATTGTATAACACATTGCCTTCTTTATACAGGAAACTTGGGATTCCAAGAGTAACACATTGTGGCAAAAAGTGCACCCAAAAATCTGCCCCGACTTTTTGTGACGGTCTGTGTGGGTCTTGATAAAATTGCTGACCTATAAGAAACCGCAGACAGCTGTCCATTTTTATGACTCAGTATTAGACCACCTGCTAATTTTTGTTACGTCTTTTTTATAGCACGTGTATCGAAACTATCAAAACAATGGTATGGGAAAACCAAATCAGGTTACAATTGGCTATCTAATGCACGAATGCACGTTAAGGCAATGGCGCCGCTGTCCTTTTCACAGTTGATTGACTTTGAATTTCTACGACCCCATATCACCGGTCATCTTTTATTATAGGACATCTAGAAGTTCTTCTAATTACCATCCGTACTTAGCTGCAGCTCCACTAATTTGCACTGAGCGTTTCCAATCATCCCTCATAAAGCGCAAAGCAGTATAGTGGCAATCCCAACATGCGTCTGATCTCAGACTCATACAACCCGAATCTTTTTAAAGTTAGAGTGAACTGGCTTCTTCTGGGTAAGCTCACTCGCTTGTAGACTTTGACTCTGTCATCTATGACCTTCGTCGTCAAAGATAAAATAACTGGAAAAGGACTGCTTTCATAACGATGACGACCGCTCTTTCTAAAGTGGGGTAATCGGATTCCCGTGACAGGCGTTCTTATAAAGACCAAATTCACCAACGTGATTGATCATCTCATCCAAACTGCGGTCAAAAGATTTCAGTGTCTTAATTACAACAGTACATTGACGCTAACAGCTTTTATACTTGTTTAAAAAGTACTCAGAATGAAGGCCAAATGATTAGTAAATACTGTACAAAAAAAAATGGCTAATATTTAAATGCGCATCAATAATTCTTTTTCTATACCAAAATGGATAAATGTCACCTAAAACTCGCTTTAGCAAGATTTCAGGGACACCCCGAAGTTCGGTTTGGTTAGGTTCATTTAAACCTTGTACACAGAAATAGAAGCACCGCGACGTCGACCCTGCTTAGGTAGATTTTTTTTTATTACACTTAATAGGTTTATTAATTTCTTTATTACTTAGGAAACGTTATTTAGTGACCATTTTGGTAACCGTTTAGAATTTTTTTGGTAGTAAAATGGTACTTTTTTGGGTGGTGTTTAAAAACAAGCCAAAAAAATGAGTATCTGTCTTCTTAGTTACCTTCTGTTGTGCAGAGCGACTCTCCCTGAGCGAGAACACAGCGCCCCCGACGGAAGTCTCGCGCCAGGGCCCGCAGGTGGCACTGCCGCCGCAGAAGTCACCGCGAGGATGCATGATCAACACACCATTTGTCGTAAGTCCGTCTATTTCGTGATTCTCTGTCCATTTTGTCGCTTTTTCCTGGAAATTATTATGAGTTTGGTTAAGGAAGAATCTATAAATATTTTTTTAAACTGTGATGAGTGATATTACTATCTGTTATAACTTTTAAATGTTCCCCGAAACCCGGATTAACATCCTGTTTTAAGTTCCACCATAGGAAAATGCTATCACTTTCAGGAATATGACTAACAATGCAAAAACTATAAAAAAAATACCCAGGATTGATATTGCGGCCTCAATATTCAATCCATGCAAGGGTTGTCCTTACATGGATTGAATATTATTGAGGCTTAGAGAGCCATTATGGTATGTCTTTTTGTTCGCAGAAGGAGCTGAATGCTTTCTATTCCCTCTCGCTCCGTAGCATAGCAAGAGGTTCCCATCACCTATCGCCTCCGTGAGGACATGGCGGTGCTCTGCCCAAGCGGGGCTGATCTCCACGGTATAATTCTTATCCTCCACGAGGTCCACAAAGTGGTGACACCCCGGCGTTTCCTCCCTTCGCATCCGACACATGAACCTCCCGAAACAACCGTGTCCGGTGAGGACTTGTGTCAGGCGGAAAGTGAGGTCGCCAAGAGGTCATAACCGCCGCTATTTTAAAGTACTCGAATATGATATGTCTGGCAATGGATTGTGATGAGCCAAGTTGATAAATGACATTCTAATCTTCCAAACAACGGACACCCACGTTCTTATTAAAACTAACAGTACCTCTCACAAGTCATCATCTATTCATGCGCACATCAAATTCGCCAAAATTACAAAAAAATATGCTTACAAACTTCTGAACGCCTGACATTCAAAGTTCGCTGAATCTAAGTGGAGTCTCATTGCGAGTAAAAGCCCACTAAATTGTTGGCATTCGCCGTTCATTTACGTGAACGGACTACGTCACAGGCGCCCACGGATTACGTTAGGAGCGTCAAATATGTGTACTAGGTTTGTACTCGGTTCGTACTTGCGAAAAAAGACTGGCAGTTCTAAGTAGTTGTTGCTGCTTTTTGCTCAGGTTACAAAACATCCTTTGATTGCTTTGTCGTCCTCCTACGCTTAATAGATAATTTCAGACTGCCTATGTGGTATCAGAAACCTCAGAGCCTAGAATGAAACGTGGTAAAAGTTATCTACTGCTAGTGCATACCTTTCGATGTTGGAAGTAATGTCTCGTATTCATCAACATTATGCCTAAAAACTATCACAGTTGAAAAGTTTTTCTTTTGCCCATTGTCATTAAAAGTTTAATTGATTAGAGCGCGAATGTAATCGCTGGCAGAAGTATCGTTACTAAAACTCTGACAAAATTTCCAACAAACAATAAAATTCGTTGACATTACATAAAAATACAAAAATACTCGCAACCTTACGGTAAAAGTATCGGTCACTTACCCCTAAAAATATATTTCTGGAGGAGTCAAAACCGGCTGCGTAAATGCGGCAGTTGTTAACGTCGTTGCGGTCTGCTATGATGCGGCACGCAAACCGTGATATTGTGCTCTGCAGCACTTTTGTGTCTCCACTCTTGTCGCCAGCCACTGTGTCCATCACCACGAAGTCGATCGGCGATTCTGATGATCTACCGATCTGGGGACAAGAAAAATAATCTATTAATACATTATCCTGAAATTAAAATATTTCTCAGTTACTATCTTTGGTTGGGTATTTGCGTTCCCGGCTCAGAGGGAGCTGTCAAAAGTAAAAAATATTTTGTTCTACAAAGGCTCTCATGCACTTGACATCACTTCGAAAATAGGTGCTTGTTTTGATCATTTCCATGGAGAAGAACTGGCAGGAAACGCCAATTGATTGAAGTTAAATATTAATTTCTGGCGTTAGCTGGTCAATAGTCGATAGAAAGATAATGAATCAAGCCAGAATCTAGCATCTGCAGGCTTGGCGTTATCAGTAACATCCATTATTCCCTATTTCATATGTGTGTACCTATCTATGCTGGGAGAATCAAATTTTTGATTCTCCCAGCATGGATAGGTACGATCTTAAATGACGAGTTTTGCATAATCAGCATTTTAACAACTAAAGGCTATCGGGATGTTAATCCCATTTTTATGGAAAATACAGTTTGCTATTAGTTATGAGCTCGGGGAAACACTGAGATGTCACGAAAAATCCAGAGTTCAAACCAAAATTAAAACAATGTACTGATAGTAGATTTGATTGCGAGAGTGGTTTTCCCGAAATGTGTTATATGGACGATAATAAGGAGCTATTGCCTATTACATCGACATGAAAAGTAATTTTTAGATATGATAAGATAGCAAACTATAACATAACCGTTTAGCAACAAAGATTGGAACAACACCTATATTGATTCGGCCTGGCCATTTCCATCATTGGACTAAAAGATCTACGGCAATGCGCCATCGTTACTTGGTGGACATCCCTTTGCCTCTGGTACGTACAAAACGTTTCGCACAGATAAGGATTGGAATTTCCTGCCGGGGTCTTTATTTCCTGATAGCTATTACCTAGGGGTCTTCAAGTCAAGAGAAAATAGGTCTCATCTTTCCTTATCATCAGGCGAGATAGTAGTCAAACGGGAACGTATCAATAAATAATATAACAGCAACTGATTTCGGAGCTCCAATTTCTTAATAGTTAATATAATAGTGTCTGAGGAAATTGGACGTGATAAAGGCATTTTTTATTGGTGACTAACGAGTAAACCCTCAGCAACAGCTAACGTTCATCAGTTGTCGAGGAGTGTGAAGGCTGCGTTACGTCACCCGTTCCAAAGAGTGACTGCAGCGCTCTGATTAGCAATGTCGAGAAGCATTCGCGAAGCCTCCTATCAAATGCTCCTCGAATGCACTTTGTAGAGGCCAGAGGAAGTTGTGAATGTAAAGGCTATTAATATTTGTACAGTTTAATTGTTAGCAAAGATAAAGCGATTCGCAACACAGGATTAACCGGTTCATCTAACATTGAACACCACGACTTTCCTCTAGAGCACGCTAACTAATTGATGGTTGGTACAACAACAAATTCCGCTCGGCGTGGCTCGGTATTTCGACGTATTCATCCCGAATAATTTGGAAAATTCAATAATGTGGAACTATTTTGGGTTTCTGTCTGCGGTCTATATCAGTGGAGCTGTTCGCTTTGTTGAAATATTTAACAATTTCGTCAACGTTGTCCCATTTGTCGTTTGGCAATCACGCACCTTAATTCTTGAGCCAACTGGGACGTCAGTAACATCATTTTATTTTTGTACCTCCACCAGACATTGTATTTACACATTTTAAAGTATTTTCATGTGTAACGTATTTGAAAGGTTACCTTCAAAGCTGTAAACGCTCAAGTAATCACTAATTAATGCTTGTTTACACGAATCGTTCTCGAGGCAGCCTTTTAATTCCCAATTACGAGAAATTGGAAATTCAATTTCACTCGATCTTGGGTAAATCGTATTTCGTAAGATGGAGTTCAATTAACTTATAATAACTTTAGGAGTTTACGAGCATAACGATTTGATGGAAATACACATTCGAACCGTGGCATCCATTTAGATTAGGTGGTCGGTAACGTACAAATCGGTGAAGATAAGCGTTGAAGTGTAATAATTTAAATTACAGCAAGATCGGTGAGGTTCACACGCGTCATCACGCACATCATGTTCAATAAGTCCGCGGTGTCAAGACAATGGGTGCTGGCGTTGATCCGTCAACATCGGAATTCGTTGCGTTAAATGCCAATGTTTGCTTGCGCAGTAGTTTTAGGGGGCATATCGTACTGGGGTACCTATAAGAATGCAGATTAGCGTGATCGACACCGCATTGCCGCTGTTGGGTAACTTGAGGCAGCGAGGAGGCGTTTGCGTCATGAGCCCGGCGCGGCACCAACGCGATGCCGCATACATTACTAGTACACGAGGCCCTGCATTTTGCACTTGCGAAATTAACTCTATGACAATCGATCGACCGACCTAAGTCAACCTTTATTCAAGGCTGAATAAGAAACGAAGACTTCTTGGTACTTTTACTGTTACGTATTATGTTCTCGAGAATACGTAATATGATCCAATAAGACACAATAATTATATTAATAGTTCAGCAATCCCACTTGTCGTACAGTCTCAAAATTGCTCTTCTCAAAACTAATCTAAAATAAGCACGAAGCTGTTCTTCGTAACATCATAAACTGCTCCGACTATTCGAGCTATTAACTGGCTTGAACATCATTACTCCAATTTGTCTATTCTAAATTCTATCGGAGGGGTACTGAACCCATTGCACAACGACAGCTGCGTCTAGGTTTCAATTGAGCAACTCTGAATAATATTTTTTCTCTCCAAACCACAGAATTGGATCAGCAGGCGTGACGAGAGGATAAAGATGGAGGAGATTACTAGCTATCCGGTTACCAACCCGTTATGTACAGTGTTTCATCCAATGCGTACATGCCTTAACACCAAAACTAATCTAATTTAGCCACGGTTAAATATTAACCAAAACAATCGATAATTACATCTTGTGCAAAGAGATAAGAGCCGTCTCACGCACGGGTATTGGTCGTGTTTCGAATGTGTATTGTTCTGAATCTCGGTAATTGCGTAGCTATTTCTAATAATATTTCACCGTCGCTTTTAATCGCCCAACGTAGGTATACCGCGCAAAATTGTACAATAAATAAGGTTTAACGAGAAAAACTCAATGCTATTGTTCCTGAATTTAAATCATTCCGCCCGATTGTCTTTTTACCATTGACCAAGGTTAAACTTCGGTCAAGGTTTAGCGGGTGCTGAATCGCTGTGTTATGTAAATTGAAGCATTACATGATAAACAATGCACATAAAACTGACGTATAAACAACTCTTACAAATGATATAGTGTTAACAGGTATTAGAGTGCTGCGATATGGCAGGAATCTTACGTCAGTAGACACATGCATTTATTTATTAGCAGTAATACTAGGTGCCACTCTGCACCATTTTGTGACCGCTGTGGTAAGGTAATGTGGTGGGCACAGTAACTGATATCAGCTAACCACAGCCTGATAACTAAGACGCACCTACATAACAACAAAACCACAAATGAGCGATAGAAACATTTGAAAATCAAGAAATAAATGATTAATGGCAGTAACTCCATTACTAGTTTCGCAGGTAAATTGCTGACCTAAAAAGGTTGGAAGTCGAATTAAAATTGTACGTGATTCCACTGGCACCCGTAAGAAAGACTTCTTTCAACCGTTTAGTCCTTTAAGGTCCATTGTGCCTGACGCGTGCTGCATCTCCAAGATTGCCATTTGAAAAGGAAATTCGATTTAGTTCTCTTCTAGATATTTCCTCCTTGTTATTCTTGTCTGGCTTCCAAGATATTTTATGCCATGGAGCATTACACAAAACTTCAATATTCAAATGATCGAATTTGCGTATACGAAAGGAAATTTAAATTGGCTTCGTTGAATATAGTCGTAGTACTGCTATAAATAATTCAATTTATTGTTTTCAATAATGAAGCCGTGTAAGAGACAATAAATATTCCCCTTCTTGCAAACAAATTCATAGCAACCGCAGGTGTAAGTGGTTAAGACAGGGGCTGTGCTTCGACCCGGAGCAATGAAGCCTCCACTCGAAGGCAATTTCCTTTCCATAAATTTGATACTGACGTTATCACCACGCTTCGCTTGCTTAACAATCTCATTTGAGAACGGGGAAGTGGTATCATGTTCACCATTTGACTGGCTCACCGGAAGTGTCATTCAAAAATACATTAATTGTTAGAAACGTCAGATAACGGATTTCGATGTAAGAAGGGCTACATTGCAGTCAATGGAATTCCGAAATACAATTTGCATGACACTACCCCTACTGATGTCTATTGAAACCTTTTATAGTAGATCTCAAAATCCAAAATTCCAAACAACAAAAGTGAAATCTTTTCAGTCTTCAAATCTGGTAGACCAAAACATAATTGCATTTCTTAAAAATAACCTCTTTCATAAGAAAGTACCGTCAGTCTGTCGGCGCCATTTACCTGGCTAGTGGCTACATTCATCAGCTTCCTGTTATTTGACTCTCGGCACTCAACATGGCGACAAAAACTCAGGTACAGAACAAACACTATTAAACGCATTGTTCGTACAAAATTCACTATAATTTTTCGGTAAATAACGGAGAAACTGTACATTCCGCTTCGCCAGGTTTCCGAGACCTCTTTTCTTTGCTGGTGTATAATGTCGTGGTAAACCGTCTGTACGTTTTTGTGGAATTTTAATTTTGTTGAAAGTTGATCCAATCGATTCACGTGTGCCTGAGCGATACCGACAATCTGCACATAGTTTTGATTCGATTATTGCATCAACTCATTTATGCAATTCTCAGTTAAGCTCGATTTAATATCGATTAAACAAAGTTATGTTATGAGCTCGTTGAGAATTTAATACGCCTACAATCGAGTGCTATGCGAATATTAGAATATCGACTAGGGTTGCCAGATGTTCGGAAAACCATTACAAAGTTCCTGACGTTTTCAGAATTTCCAATCCATCTTGCAATTGTAACAACATTAATTCTCCAAAAGCTTTTTCCAATACCATTTATTCGTACAGTAATTACGGTACAGCAACGAAAACAAATGCGTAATTGAGTGCGAAATATATCAAGTGGATCCCTGGCTTGACAGCGATTGAAGACAAAGTATTCGATAGGTCCGTGTGGGTGGCAACGTAGGCGAAGATACGGGGGCTCCACACGACTATCTCCAAAACATTCAGTATACATAATTAAGTCACATTATCTGAACAATGAACCTATACAATTTGGCTTATTCTAATCCCATCTACATAATTAGGTTCGTGCCAAAAAGGAAGTGAACTAGAGTGCCATTGCATGATCCAGATTTTTATCGGCCGTTATAAGCACAGTTGAATCTGGTTCAGCTTTAATAAAGAGATCCAATTACTTAGCGTATGTAGTCTCGTTTGCTTGTATTCCCATTTTGTGGGTACACAAAACAAGGTATTACAAGTAATATAATAAACAAAACGAAGCCATGGCTGTACAAACACAACGTTTGTTTATATTACCAAATGTAGTTTTGCAAACTCCTGAGCCTCAATATCCTCGCATGTCATAAGCATGTTACGGCACGTGTTCCGAGTCAACGCATCTGCTCATGTCGATATGCGGATACAACATTTCATTTGGCTACCTGGATTTCCACAAAATTCTCAACGAGCCATTGTGAGCTCTGTAACTCTTTCAATACAGTTTATTTTACAAATATATGTGTTTATATTAAATAGGTTGTGAAAACGTGAATGTAGGGAAATTGTGTGGGGTTTCCGTTGTTCGCGACATGCCGCTGGCTGTCAACTGTCAATAGACAGCTTCCCTTACTAGAGGACATCTCAACTGAGAGGTCTTTTGAAAAGGTTGAAAGTGATTGACGTACGTGAAATGAAGAATATGGTTGAATTGACCTGTAAATGGGACCCTGTATGAATTACATAGAAACGGTCATGTTTTATTTATCATGTCATGTCACCCCACATTTCTATGCCATAGGTGTATAAACAGTCATACAGACAGACCTTATTTGATGCTTCCACTTGAAACTAAGTCATCAACTGAGACCTTAAACGCCGGTTGCTGACTAAAACTTGCGGTTTTTATTTCTTTGCTGACATAAAACCAATTCGTCAAACATGGCGAATTCTGGTAACAACTTTAGGAACTTGTACAGATGGACAGAAAATCACGTTCTTCTTCATAAATATCCCTGACCTACATGTCGAGTATACCTACATAGTTTCACATACATGACGAAACTGCGAAGTTCCGTTCAATTTTGAACCTGTAAGGCTAATGTCAATTGTATGCCACCTACACTGGCATTACGCTGCACTGGCATGGAACATTCACCATCGAAGCAACCAATAATCAAGTAGCTCTATGCAAAGTAGTGTGTGCCTCAAGGTATAGTATGTTAGCTGGTTATACTTGGTTTGTTGAGCCTGATTGCAGAGTGATATTATCCGAAGCGTTTCTGGGAAAGAGTTTCCAATATCCTGGTGATTATAGGACTGAGGTGAATCGTGAATTAATTTATAGGAAATCCGATAAAATCCTTTACAGATCCCTTGAAAGAGAGCGAGGTTAAGAAGGCCACGGCAAAGAAAAGTGCAAAAAGTAACGAAGACAAAGAATATGACAAAATGGTGCAAGTGAGCGTATCACGTTTGGCAATCTTGGATATCATCACTGAATATTTTACTGTTACGTCAACTAAAATTGAAGGAAATACGACACTTTTAAAGTTGGTAATACGTCACAATATAGGCACACTCGACTCGCAAGACGACTAAATAACGGTCTAATTCGATTTGCAATTTATTGGTGCTATCAAATTGCCTGTTCGGCACATCTACGGAACTCTTACTTCCCAACAACGAGCAATATCTGCAAAATATTCCAAGAATGCACCAGTTCTGGTCAAAAGCTAGTGACGCTGCAAACAGTAGCAATACCTGGTATAGATAGATATTGGACGAATTCCGGCGCACAATGAGGCCTGCCCACGCAAATGGCGCGAAATGGGACATCCTTCGTTCTAGTTGCATGAGCTGCATTGTGGTGTCGCAAGCTGACGTACTAGAGCATTAATTACAATTAAATTATTTTGTTTACACAATGATCGGTACGGCACTGACGGCTCCTCGATTTATTTTCCAATTAAAACGTGATTAACGAGGCTTTTATGAATATTTTTGTTCGGATTTTAACCTAGAAAATACTCGAAGATTTGAGTTCGTTTTTAGGGTTCCGTAGTCAACAAGGAACCCTTATAGTTTCGCCATGTCCGTCCGTCCGTCCGTCCGTCCGTCCGTCCGTCCGTCCGTCTGTCCGCAGTTTAGCTCAGAGACGCACAGTACTGAGAGCTGTAATTTGGTGTAAATATACGGATTTGTTGTGCCGAAAAAGTGGTAAAATAAAATCTGGTAAAATATTTTTTTTTAGGGTACCTCCAGTACTTACACGTAAAGTGAGGATTTTTTTTTTTCTCGCGTACCCCTTAGTGTGGGGTATCAGTAAATAGGCCTTTAAAAAATAATGTGAGTTTCCATTAACAATTTTTTGATAAAAAAATTCGTTTGTGAACTATTAAGGTTTAAAGTGCTAAATTTTGCTCGATTCGAGTGTCCCCCCCCTCTACCAGCTAAACGGTTATGTTTGGGGGTGTGAAAAAATTCACAATAGTAGTATATATAACGAAGTTTAAAAGAAAATTATCACGACTAAGTAGCCTTTACAACTTTACGAGTAATAGTCGACCAACTTATAAAATGTACTTGGATAACAATTTTCTTAAACAAAATGTATCGGAGACAACTGCAAATGTAAGTTTGTCAACTTTATTTTTACAGCTTTAATAGGTATGTTTTTGAAGATAGGTAGGTTTTTATCGTCAAATATTTTTAACTAACTTCAAAAAAAGTAGGAGGTTGTAAATTCGTCGTAATCTTTTTTTTAATGTATTTTCCCCGATTTCTCAAAGACTCCTGGACCGATTTTGAAAATTCTTCTTATTTAAATTAAATCAGCGAATCAGTTTAGTTAGTTCGCATAAGTATTTTGATGGGCAACTACGGAACCCTACATTGTGCGTGGCCCGACATGCACTTGGCCGGTTTTTATCTGATCGTAACACTGTATTTTTCGTGTTTCATACTAGTGTGCCTGCAATTCTGCATATAAATTATTATACCGTTTAAACACAAGACAATGAACTTATTTATAACTGGATTCAATAACCGGTTAATGCAATATTTGAAAACTATTCGTTCATGCAAGTTTCCTAGAACGGTATTGGGGAAGGATATAATAAATTTCACACATCACGTTATCATATTAAATGCATTAGCTATGCATGTTCACCCCAAATAAACAAAATGTGATAAAACTAAATGGGGGAATACTAAAAACATGGGGAAACTCAAAAAAATATTGACAACGCTGAGTCACGGATACTACAAAATGTCAACCCAAAACATCAAAATTAATGAAACAAGCAAATGGAAAAGAAATGCGGACGAGTTTTAATTTGACCGTATTTAAGCAACTGCATTGACTTTTTTCCGTTCCATGCAAAACAAATCTTTACTTACAATTTAACAATCGAAAAACCAGATTTGATATCAAATACATCGGGAATTGAAACGGTATAAAATGTATTCGTATTTTGCCTGCGGGATGCCGCTCTGGGGGAATTCCGATGCGTCTGGCGTTTTCTGATATTATTACCAAATCACATAACTTTCGAGGAAAGCCACAGAGCAAAGCCCGGGGCACATTCTTTTAATTTGTTTTTTTTTTTATTACAGCTCCAAATTTCGATGCTTTTTTAGTGAAACGTTTTTTGTCCGACAACATTACAGGAAAATAATAATAGAAGGTCACTATTTTCCTGTTTTCATCACTTCACAAAAATCCAAAATGCTGAATTCAAGGTAAGTCAATTACTGCGACAATACCATTTGATACGTCACACACTGCACGTACATTATCTCAAAAGTGTGTGTAATTTATGTCTCGTTGTAAGACATTAGATGCTGTCGTATTCACATCATTGTTTTCTTCAACATGGCCTTACAAACTGACGGTCAGTGCGTAAATTGCCGAATAATTTCCATTCAGTAGAAAAACACACAACGACAATACAATACGACAAAACAAATGTCCTATAGAAACTAAAATTATCACTACAATGATTCTTAATGAGTAGCCGATTGTTTGCCATTGTCCACATATTCGCACATGTTCTCGACAGGCCATCCCGATTCTCGGCGCCATTGTCCTACGAACAAAGGCCATATTCCAAGATGGCTGGCGGCAAGTACAATCATATCCGCGTCCTTAGCTGTGGTCTTTAAAAAAAATGGAATGGCCAGCGGTTCTACAGATGACCCAATTTGGAGCGTCCCCAAGGTACGATATTGCGCCTTTTACGAACCAAGTGCTGTTGATGCCGTGAAAGTACTTTGATTGCGTTAAGTTGTCATGTAACATTTGGCTTTTAGTGAAATTAAAACGGAAGATTCTAACGCCTAATAAATTCTTGCGTTGACAGTTCCACCGCTTTCAACTATGCTGCTCTAAAAGCCTGAACAGCAATACATTCTAATAAATTAACTAAATCTTGTTATTTAGTGACAGCTTACTAGCTAACGTTAAACTGATTTAAATTCGTTCCGACTTTACTGGATAAACACTTAAACAGCCCCGAGTCGGAAAGTAGGAGACGAAAATACATGGGATTTAAACATGTAGCGGAAGACTAAAACCATGTCGGTACAATTGAAATGCAGATGGAAGTGGTCGGAACTGGGCCAGAAATCTCCATTGTCACATTGATAGATAGTTAACATTGCAACATGTTGCCGACAAGTCTCTAAATAGTCCAAATCTGTTGAGAGTACAAGTATTGGATTTCTGTATGATTTAAATTTTGTTTTAATTTACATAGATTACATAATTGCTAGTAATACGAGTTTATTGTATTTATTACCAAAGTGTGTTTTTCCTTCTTTGTTCCCTAATTAATGATTCACTATTTCACCGGTAGCGTCTGCAAGGCGAATGGAAACCTCGGAAGTAAAAGTAACAAAAGAAACTGTGTTTGAACTTATTTTTACGAAAGAAATACAAATAAAGATGGATGCATTAATAAACCATAGGTGAAGTCGATTAGGGAAGTGTATTCAAGTGTCAAGCGGTTTTACAGTCGACCCACAAGGAGGTCAAATGCACAAGCCTAACGGAACTCTTATAATAGTCTTCGTGTGGTGAATGAATTATGGACTATGGACTGTTCCGTTTTTCACGCTATGGTCGTCCTTTACAAAATTACCGTCTTCAGAACCGACATTATTTTAAATTCAACTTGAATGCCGTTTTACACGAATGCTTCATGGAATCGAATGCTTAAGAGATTCAAAATTTTAAAGATCTCGATCAAAATATCGATAATGGGTTTCCAAAAACCGGTATCAGCTTAAAAAATGTGAGGAAATATAATTTTGACCTTTGCAATACCATTATCATCAACATTCACTAAGAACTTATTCAAAACCTGTTTTTCTGACATTATTAACGGTATGTAATAGATACTTAAATAATAAGAAAAAAGAGAAAAAAATAACCGTTACATCATGATTAAAAACAAAAAAAAAGCTTGTGTATTTAATAGAAAACAATTTGGCAGTGAAGATAAACGAGTGAACAAAATTAATTCAAGTGAAATGATCAATGAATTCAATTCACCTAATACATTAATCAGACTAGTGTTTAATACGAAGACAATGAAAAGGAATTTCTTTTACCAGTAATTGCGTAGTGACCTAGAAGACGATAACAAAGAAACAGTTCGCTTGATCATGCTAATAGAGGAAACTGTGATAATAAGACAAGATCAAGACGTTGTTAACTTGTTAGATAGTTAAACCTTTTATTTGTCACACCGTTTTCTTCAGCGCTTTCGCTTCAATTCATTCGGTATTTTGTTCAATTGTCATGGATTCGTAATTTCTCTATTACGGCTTTAAAATCGTTTCAATCATTGTTCCATGAATTGGTTTTACACGGAACGATTACTGTTTGATGATTTTCATCTTGATAACCTCTCTGATTTGTTTCTTTGAAGCGAAGTCAAGCACTTAGTAGTATAAGTTATTTCTGGCGAATACCTATCATACCTCTTACGTAAAATAATGGACCCTAATGTGATCATGTCAGTGATAAGCTGAGCTAGACATGCCACATAATATTCAACAAGATAATGACGCCCACACACATAGGTAGAAAGTATACAGGGACTTGAGATTGGGACCACCCTATTCATGTCACTACTAACAATCCCAATTACGAATATGAACAAGGAGAGTATGTTCAGTTAGTTCAACAGCATCCTTCGTCTAGACGATAATGAACGGTGAGCGTCTCGTCTCATCCCTGGGTCCGATGAACCGTCTCGCCACTACCCCCTACGGTACCCTTACCCACCGGGCCTCCCCAACCCATTCATGCATCTAGGTGAATAATCTCCGAAATATTGAAGTTCACATTGTCTGCGAATCCGATACAAAGGTTACAAAAATTGTATGGCTTCAGTTTCTTTTTGAAATGAAACACGATATTTTACTTATTCATAATGACTTATATTTCATAATGTGAGCGAAATACGGTACTTATAAAACCAATTCAAATGACAGAACAAATCTATGTGAATAGAATTGTTAAAATTCTACACAAACAAGGTGTGAAAGCGTTAATTCACGACTGTAATGTAACAGTAATTTGTATAAACGTTAAACTTCATAAACAAACAGATTACTAAAACATATTTGATTAAGACATTTATTGTTTGTTCAAACAACAACTTGTTTACACAACCTGGCGACTTTGATGGTAATTTAAAAAGTTTCCAATTTTAAAGCCGTATAAATAGTCTGTTGTGAACGCTTCGGGAGCGTTCTGGGGTGAAACACTTCATTAAAAGATAAAAGGAAAACTTAGTCTCAAAGCACTTTGTTATAAAGAAAGTTCAGTTCTTAGAACAATATCGAAACAACCTTCTAACTTCCAGAGAGTGAAGTATTGCTTTAATTTTAGTCTGGTGGAGAGTAAGTTGTGCGGTTTCCTGCGAATAGTAGGACAGCATTAGGCTCGAGGTTTAATGGAAAAAGTTTCACCTATAGCAAGTGTGCCGCAAACGATGATAGGCGTGAACCAGCGCTGCTAAATTGCAGTTCCTCGTAATTTGATTTTCTTTGTAATTTTTAAAGCCTCTTCTTACTTGTGATTCTTAAACACGTGATTGTACTCATGATAACAGAAAACTTTCCCAAAGCAATCCCAGTCACCCTACATGTTAAAATATGGAAAATCCTATGAATTTTCAGCGCACAGATATTATTGCAGCCGTAAAAGCCAAAAGGAATACTTTCACCAGTAAAAGCGGGGTGTTTCCTGGACACCGGCCAAGGCTGCACTCTAACGATAACGCTCCAGATTTCCGCAGAGGGCTATTTTGAACGAGATAAAGGTTTTATTGAAGTATGTGTTAGTCTGGCGATAATATCGAAAGTCAATAATACTACAAAACTAGAGTTCGTTTTAAAATTTGCTTAAAAGTGTACTACATAGACCGACTTTGACAATCAAATTATAAATATTACAATAATACAGCAATATCACCCTAATAATAGTATACATTTTCGTTACATAATCTAGAGTAAATCCATGAGAACTAAAACCAGTTCTCTTCGTGATCTTGAAGGTTGCTAAGATAAAACACTAGTGAAAGTAAGTTTAACCGGCGCGGGGTGAACACGTAGCCAATATACTTTTGTATGAAAGAGACGGTGAACAACCGTTAGATGAATATCCTAACTTCAACATAATTTTCCAGGACCGTAATAAACCCTTACATCGTCTACTGACATATTCAACCAGAATGTACGACCGAACGACCTTAAAGTACCCTAACGTCTGATATGCATAAGATCGCAATTTTGTTCCGATTTACTACGAAAATGCAAATGAGCACAGTCGTTGTAAGGCAACCGGTTTCGAGACCTCAAAAATTAAACACAATATTTGCGGAAGAACAAGTTCATTGATGCGGGGGAGTTGTCTGCTGTCACGTAGACTTTATGACTGTGTTGTGAGGCTACTACTGAAGTGGCTTCCTTGGAACCTCCTAGGTTCCTGGAAGAAGGTGCTTGTACCCTAGATCATCTAGATGTGAGGATAAGCAGTCGATTGCAGATCGCGGTTGTCAAGCTACGGTATCGATTGCGGCGGGTGTTGCGCGCCGGTCGGCCCGGCGACGTCCTTGGCCCGACCACGCCGTCTCTTACTCCCACCCCCAGGTCTGACGTCACGGCTCACGCCCCACCCTCGTTGACATGCGGATCGGGTCATCTGTGACGTCACGTGTCACCCCGATAGCGCCACCACACATGATGCATCACTGAATTTTTATGACTGCCGGCGTTGCCAATCACCGGCAGCGTTTCGTACAAAAATATGTGAGCAATGCCTATTGCCGGCAAGGGTAATCCATCCAACGGTATCGGAATTTTCAATTTATTCGGTATTCGGGCAGCTGGGATGATGGATTCCGAAATGAAAGCAAAGACAAATTGCTTAATGCTTCATCCCTTTAATGAAACGAAACAAATTACATTGTCTGGCGTTAAGAGGATGAACATTATGAATTTATCATCGTAAGCCTGAATTTATAGTGCTGGCAACTCATCGTTGGTTCGTTTGTTGGTATTCATTTTATTCGTGCAGTGCCCCTTTGAATGTTGCACAAAGAACCAATCAATTTTTATTGAAGTTAAGAGTGCTTTGCAGTTATTTTTGTAAAGAAAAGCATTCAATTGCTCAGTTAACATTTGTAATAGTTACTAATGTTTTACAGTGGTCTTGGCGAAAATAATACACTGTGAAGCAAAACGTAATAAATAATATTTAACGATTCATTAATGCAGTTCTACATTACGTGGCATTATGATGATAGCATAATAATGAAATAGCAGGGATATTAAATTTCCCCAAGGTATATAAATCGTGGGGGAAGTCAATTCAGTGCAAGTAATACTTGGTATTTTTCCTTCAAAAATTATTGTAACAATAAATGAGTCTTGTGGGTCATTGGGTCATTAAACCCGTATTGCAGAGGTGTGGAACAAAATCCATCGCAAGAAGATTGCCGTTGTGCACCGTTCACCTCGAGCATTATTATGAAGGAACATTATTAGCATAAATATATTTACAAAAACTAGCTAGACCCAGATCTTATGCCAACGACCTGAGAAATAGAAATATTTGCTGTAAATAGCAATGGAACAAAGCCAATGACCGATTAAACATAATTATCAACAACCCCGGTAGAGATTGTACGAGATGATAATTTTAATGGTGTGACTGTCTGACTCTGTACCCTTGGTATAATGGATGGTAAGTTCTGAAAATAATGTAAACAATTGAAAAGATTGTAATCTCAATTATTTAAACAGATACCAAGACCTTGTACAAATCAGTTAATGCTTTACAACGTAGACTGCAGATAATAACAAAAGCCTAGACAGAAACGATTCTGTAGACGCAAAAACACTCAGTAATGTTAACAATTTATTTTTTACAGTCGTAAACAAGTTTTGATCGATGTATTCTGTTCAAGAAATGATCCAGATGGAATACGGCGCAGAAAAATATTTATGATACAAGACTTGTGCTCTTCTATACATATAATAAAACTGTAGAAAAGTAATATTGAATATGAATGATTTTTTTCCGGGATATGAAGGATATCATTCATGTTATGTTTCTAGGAGTAAACAATGACGTGATATATGTTAATGTTTGGACAAGTTCCGGTGCCCAGTGTGCCACTCCAAGCGAATAAATATTTATTTGGGTTCTCGTATATGATTTTACGGCAAGTTTGCGATGTGTAAGTGTTGGCAACAATGGAAATGGCGTTCAATCAAATGAACAGGATGTGGAACAGTGCGTCGACCGCGGCGGCAACGAACTTCAACGCTCCATAGAAATTAGCAAGTGCGGCTGCGTTGACGTGCCCACTTGGATTAAAGTTGTAAAACAACTGTTTGTGACAAACAAACTTGTTAATATTTCAATGTAGGTGAACACTTTTAAACTGTTGAAGCCATACAATAACAAGTGAAGAAGATCCGCAAATAAAGGACTATACTCATAAAGACATCTCACTTCGTGTATTTATTTAACCTAGATGATACTGCTTGTGTTAAAAAAAGAAAAAATCCTAAATTTGAACATTTACCAAGTTCGACAAAGGCAATCGATCGACCTACGCATCATAAACTAAGCAAAAACGTTATCACCAGACTATTGTTGTGGTGTTTTGGCTGGACGTTATCAATGGCTAAGTGTTTGTAACACGATCTGATAATGTGATTGTGGCTCGACATGGGCATCAGTTCATCAGTGCCGGAGGGACCAACGCATTGTTCTCCCGGGGGGCACTAACCCATATGCGCCGATTAGATATGAGAGACGCCACGACACGCCGCCGGGTAAACACACTGCCTGATGCGCAACGCAAAGCGTAAACAACAAGATTTATAACAACAAACACTCTGACACTTGGCAACTCATTTTATATTCAAAAGGTGGGACCCTTCGTGATTCGGTGTCCCAATTTCAATGTTAATTATTCAAAAACGTTACAGTGTTAGGCTGTCGGCAGCTCCATTAGAGACACATGTTTGCTACTTTTTTTTTGGCACATAACCAACGTTTTTTTCCTTTATATAATCTGGTTTTAATCGAAGCATGCAAGCAAGGCGTCGTGCTTCTATTTGCGCATTGCGAAATTTCGAAAGCGTTTCCGAACCGAGGGTTGTTATCCATACCGGTGTAGGTGAAATACGCGTCCCCATTTAGCAATCTTGTATCAAGGCCCATTGTTTGAACTTATGTAGCACATTGTTCAGATGTTTTGTAGAGCAAACAGACATTTGGTGCCCGATAAGAGGACCCAGGCGAGAGGATCTTGTGATATCATTTCGAAATCATTTGTTCACCATGATGCGTGTGTGAGAATATGTAGGTGTGGCTCCATACTCCAAGGTGGTAGAAAGTATTTACGACCAAGTATAGCCTGTATTATATACACGACGGCTCAATTAAAATGTTTGGTGCGTAGTATCTCCCAGCCTACTCCATTGAGTAAGCGTGCGACGTTTACCTCAAGATTAGCTTGGAAAAACCAACACTTGTAAAACCGGACAAACGCAAATCCTGCTGATATATCTTTAGTCACGTTTGTCAAGGTGCGTGTGACAGGGTACAGAGTACAGTCTTTTAACTCAAAGAAAAAGTCATTATTACATTATTAGTCGGTTTTCCCAACACTTTATGTCGGAAAAGGTCAAACGGAAATAAGGGATTTAAGACCGATTCAATATCCATAAACGACCTTAAAGTAAAACATTTAACATCAGCTGCTACCTACTGGTTCTAGATTTGCATACTGACGATTCAAACGATAATTTAATTATTAGCAGTAAGCATCTTGCATTATATGAAGTAGACAAAATTATATTGACTACATCCCGAAGTATAAATACTGGATCTATGATCCAAGTAAGGTTCTCCACCGGAATCATTCAGTCCAATACAAATAGTAATGATTGATTTTTTTCGTGTATTTCTGGACACAAAAGTCCTGTATCGGGACGAGGCGTATAATATTTTCTGTCTAAAAGTGTGTTTACTAGCAAAAGAATCGTCCAAAACCTAGTCTAAACATACCTGGAACATATCCGTATCTGGGTCTTCCGTGTATTCGACGATGACCGCTTGACTGCGGCTGAGTGTGTACGATATGGAGTGTTGGCTGGCATCGAGGATAGCCTTGCTGCTGTGTGGTGTCTTGACCACATAGTGCTTGGAGCGCCTCACGCCGTTCGCCGAAGGTCTTCGGTAGAGGACGAACTTGCTTCGGCGCCGACCTCGCTCTCCTGCTGGCAGGTATCCGTTGTAACTGGAACAAAGCTTAATATTATAGCATCATCATGTCTGACATTTCGAAGGGTCTGATAGTATGGCTTCAGAGGAAAGTCGCCCCCTTTGATAGTGACATCACTACCTTCAATTTTCTCTGAAGCTGGTTGTTCACCCACATTTTGTCATATATTAAGCAAGTCTACCATCGCTCGAACAGACATACCCAGACTCCATGGGTGGTGACGAGAAATTCCTTGTGGAAAAATCCGTAACACTGATGCTCGACCTTGGAATCGAACCCAAAATCTCAAGCTCAGCAGTAGCTCTTGGGGACTACCAGCTAAAAGTACTTTTCTAACTTTTGTACTCATTTGATGGATGTTGAAAGCAAAGTGTTGGATTTTAGCAACATCTGGAAATCAAAGTTTGCGCAGCTATTTTCATCTTAGGCAAACACCTGAACATCTTAATTTCGTTTCTCGATCATCAATCAACTTCTTATCGATATTCACAGAAGCGAAAGTAATTAGAAACATATATTTTGGAAGACGTTATTTTCAGAACCCTGAAAATATTATTATTATGTGGGAAAATTTGTCCGTCATAAAGATTGTGTCGAGTATCGAGTTATCGACCAAATGATATGGCAATGACATTGAAGCGACGACCTCCATAAATTTTACTGTGAGAAATATATTTTTAGACGACTTCAGCTTTGTCGATCGACCTTCCATGAAATATTCCTCAGGTCTCAACTTAAGTGCTTATTGTGGTGCTTAGTTATAGCCATTATATGCATTAATCGCCGATGAGAAAGGTTGAACTTCCGTGAGAATAAATTTATATTGAACAATCGACAAGTACTTTGTATCTTTGGCTTTATATTTCCCACAGCTAAAGCTATATTGTCTTTGGCTAAAATAAATAAGTATCTAAGTAAATATTGTATTTGTGGATTCTATAATGTGTTCGTTTTGAATACAAAACGAGATATTTGCATACAGTTATTATTTTTTATTGCTTTAATTTATGAGTTGCGAATGACCGACGATATGTCAAGTTCAAATCATATAAAGACGAGGATGACGTCAAAATTTGCGTTAAAATGGTACACATAAGTTTCACGCGTCAGTAATACAACTCGAGTAGTTCACAGTCGTGTAGTATTTTTATGAAACGGCAAGAAATCAGACAATGTTGACAGCTCGAGGCATGGGAAGCTGCACAAGTGCAAACCTTTTGTGTACCGTTATATAAGTCGGCGTAACACACTGTCTGACATAAGATGTTTTTGTTAAAACGTTTATTCTCGCGAATTCCCATCAGATAAAGCCCGTTTCCGCATGTTGCGCTCGTTATTTTCACCTTTGAACAAATTCTGCGATTCATTTACTCTCATTTTGTTTTGTACCGTAATTTGGCTATTAGAATTGGGTTTATTCTAGTAGTGAATAAGCAACCATGAAAAATATAATTATGCAAAGAATGTGCCTAATCAAATTTATCCTCAATACATCATTTGCTAAATCGGCTTCTTATTGAAAGGCCAAATTTCTCGTTTAATAAAATATTCAAGAAAAAGCTGCTAATCAAAGGAAATCTCGGAATCCAATAGTCGTTTAACCTTGACGTTCAAAATAGAGGCAATCAAAACTTCTCCGACCTTTGGTTTCACCCCGGGCAGCCATTGTAAAGGAAAACTCAACTCGCGTTCAATATAATTAACCACATTAAGTCCAATAAAGGTCCTCGGGTCTACAATTTGTGGTTGCTTGGTCTACAAATAGAGACTGCTCAGATTGGTACTAATATAGCTACTTATTTATATTAATGCGTACAAGAAAAACAAGAAATAGCCAGAGAGAAAGCAATGAATTATGTCCGAGCAATAAAACGATTAAATTGAGTAAAAGCACCATTGTTTCCTTTAACAACATTGGCCCACCATAAATCTATTCGCTTACACAATATATAAACGATACTGGAAAGGTTTGTCCGATCTTCTTACACGTAGCGTACACGTGTAAGAAGATAAACGAAACATGAAGAAAAGCTGGTAATTCAATGTTTAAAATAGAATTGTTTTCACATCGGTAGGGCCTCGCACGTCGCTGGAAAATCCGATTAGGTATAAATCGATCATGACGGACATATGAGTCCCGGGCACCCCTTGTAGGCGATTGCATTACTTCAAGAAAATAGGGATAGCATTTCCTTATAATGGAATTAGTGCGGTTGCATGCTTGCATGGTTACGTAACTCGCAACTAGGGGCGAGAGTTTTCAATAACATATCTTAATCATAGACAGAAATGTATCTCAGAATAGACTTCATAATATAAACAATACTGCAACGTCGGCTGAAGCCGCTTTGCTTGCACATGCAAGAACGTATTGCGTATTGATACGTTTGGAATTTGCGAACAGAAAAACGTTTGATATAATACCATTACACATTTAGTTCTTAACGAGACTCCAAACGAGCATTGCAAGAAATAACATAACACGCGTAATAAATTCGAAGCTCTTGTGAACGGGCTTCTTCTGGGTAAGTTCGCTCTATCGTCGAATTTGTCTATGTCACCTCTCACCTAGACGAGAGTCTAGAGAAAACCCAACAAAATGTAAAAGTGTAAATAAAAAAAAAAAACACGATACAAAGTAGCAGGTATAAACTTTATGGAAGAGGACGCCATTTTGGGATCAAGAGAGGATGAAATCAACATAGATTCGGAAAGTTACGGCTGGCTTGACGGATTACTGATTATGATGTATCGCTCTCAAAGTCTCTACCCTACCCCAGATATCAAGCCAAGTTATGAAAATTTTATTATAAGGAATCTGTGGCATATTATGAGCATAGAAGGGGAATGATATATTGGAGATTTTGCTTCATTTCATTCACTTGAGATGGCTATTATCTTGGAGGGCCAAAATCTCCCTCGGAGGATGATATTGATTTCAGTTGATGTTTATGAGTTTTTTCGCCCTTAAAAGTTTTAAAGGTTTTAATATCATCAAAGCATAATGATCTTTCTGTTGGCCGCTTAACATTAATTAAAGAACTTTTTTTAGGAACTGGTCAGGCGTGAAGATAAATAGAAGCCCGCAAATATCTAGGTAATCTATTTGTTTTTTCTGGCTATTAAAAAACTTGGGATTTCCTGACTGCATGATGTGATGCCAATTTGAAGAGGTCGTGTCGACAAACTGTAATTTATTAATCAACAAAAATTTTAATTGTCTGGGGTTTTTACCATCGGTTTTTTGAGTGTTATAAGGGAAGTACAGCTTCCGTTTGGGAACGCATGTCATCATGGATGGTCAGCTGTTCTCGAGTTATTTATGGAAAACGGGTTATAGTAAAGTTCCGGTACACATGTCACCAAATAACACTATTTTGCATATCACAACTCATGAATATTATTTTATTTGATATGGATGTGCGCTTGACCCTAGTTCAGGCACAGAATATATAATAGTACCTAATTCAGGTCAGAAGTGACAAAGACAGAAGACAATGGATTGACTCTACCCAGATGATTTTCTTTGTAACTTTTTTTATTATTATTAAAACGTGACACAATTTATGAATGCAAGCCGAAGGTGTCGCCGAAGAGTTAGGCAGAGTTAAGAAAGTACGCCTGTAATCACCTAAGGGCAGTGTATATTCTATGACAAGAATATTTCATTCTCAGATTTTTTTTTAATTTAGATTGAATAAATACGTTTTCATTTAATCGAAACGATCAATCCAATTAAACTCAATTTTATCTTCTGTAAAAGCCAATGTCATGGGTCAAAGAGTAAAGCGCACCGCACTGATTTCATAAACATTTGGTTTTCCCAAATTCGATGCGGAACATTTGCAGGTAAAGTACTAAAGTGTTTTATCGTTGTTGCGGAAAGTGATTTCACGCTCGCGTTATTACATTTTAGGTAAGACAGCACTTTCCAATTTTCTTTCAATTTTTGCGAACAGAACCCTTCTTTCGAAGCCGAAATAATACTAATTGGGGGCTTAGGGGTGACAGAAAATAAACTAGGAAACAAATCGTGGTTTTCTAACGATATTTAATGAAGAATTTAAGGCAAATTTCAAAGTGTTTACTTTTTCTTGTACAGTATTAACCTTGATTAATAAATGAATTATAATTCGAACCATATACACCCACTGATAAACCAAGAAAGTAGAAGTTACGTTGATTCTACATTATGAATATTTTTATTACATTTGAAGTAGCAGACCAAATAGTTCGCACGTTTCAGGCATCGTGAAAAACTTGCGCTTCACACACGTGAGCGATTGCTAACTGTATCCAAATAACTGAAAACAAAGGCCACGTTAGCACTCCATGTGAATTTGTTCGACCTCTGTGTTCAATTAAACGAAAATCAAAACAAGCGAACAACTAAAACTTTCTCGAAACTTCCACAACAAACAATTAGCACTAAAGGCTTCGAAACGAGACTTCTCGAACTACGATCAATAAATAAAATAGAAATCTGGAATTCGGTCGAGGTTCGCGATCACGAATATTTTTTCGTCTAAGAAGTAATTGAACATCCGTTAGCCGAAAAATGAATTAGAAAACGTATTTTTTGCGTCTGCACTGAGTACTGGCACGTACATACTAGCTGAATATTAATAGCTTAACGTGTTAACGGTTATCCACTTGCATACAAAGAAATAATTCAAAATATAAATCGGTAAGTTTGACGGGAAGGCCGGCTAAGTTGAGATTCCGATTAGACATCTTCACTGACAAATTTTGTTTTTGGAATATGGGGATTCCGTAAAGATTATGGCGTCAACAACTCAGCATTCAAATATGCTGTTTACAATACTTAATTGACCTTAACGACACCCACGAAAGTGAACGATGTATTTTTGGACATGGACCGCACACGGGCCCATCATGTAATAAATAACGATGCGAGGTTTTGGCTTGTTATGATTTTAACGCATAGAAGGAGAGCTATTTTGGCCCGCTCGGCTTGCAGAGTTACTTCCGTACCATGCATTTTGTCTGATGCAAAGAAATAAGGAGCAAATCGCTGCAGCAGCTTTAAACCCTATAAATCCATTACGTCTACCGTAAAACATCCCGTTTTATTACTACACGGAAAGTCCTAATTTCACAATTTAACAGATAAACATTAAAACTGACATAGTAACCTATTAATCTGATAATTTTGTTACATTTAAACGCTGATATTCTATAGACGTTGTCGGATGATGTAATGCTTTAATTCAAATTCTGAATACGCTAAGGCATAATTTGGCCGGTAGCATGGAGAAGCATCTCATTAACATTGAAAATTAGCAGTGACTTTGGCAGTGGGCAGTTAGAAAAGGTCTGTAGTTTACGTAACGAAATCACCATACATAATCTAATAAACACAAACAGTAGCTTTGCGACTGAGAATTCATGATAAAATGAGAAAATAAAGTTGGACCAAATACGATCGTCCATAATTAAAGACCGGAGTTACGTTTCAGTCTCGAGTCTCGCTATTTCCACTTTCGTCACATCATATTTGAATCACACATGCTTTGTATATCTGCCTCATATTTAGGTCAAATTAAGTCGCAAGAAAGGAAGAGCAAAACCGCTTGAACGTGATGTTGGAGTCAAAGAGATGTTCCACGATCATGACCTCCACGCAATGAGAAACCAAGTTTTGCGGTCAGCTGGTCTTGAACTCGATTATTATGAATTCATGTCATGACCGTGATTATGAGAATCCACATGCGTGCCTTAGATTACAGAAGCTAAGTACGCAGTTTGTGTTTGTTATTATCACGGCGCGGTAATTTATGTTGTTTGGTAAATAAAGGTGTTAATATTCGAGCTAAATCTAGGTCTTAAACCGAGTTTGGCAAATCTTGGCGAAGAATATGGAAACACTGAGCGGGTGGTAAAGAAAGAAATGTATTCATATACACATGAAAGTTAAATTATTTTATTCACTCAGCAAAATAACAAGGCAGAGGAGTTTAGTTTACATTTTCCCTGTAATAACAACGGCAATATCAAAGTACTGTGTACTACGGCGGGCCTTTTGAGTTGTAATGAAGATGATTGCAATAAAAAAGAAAGTGTGACAACTACAGACGTGGTAGATAATGTAAACAATCTTCAAAAGGCATGGTATGCTGTATGCACGATAGGCGATGACCATAAAGATTAAACAAGACAACTTTGTGTCAGTGATGACATCAGTGGGCTAGCCATCCGCACATTACTGAGTGGGGTGTTTGATTGGTTTAGCCAGATCAAACTTGAAATGATAAAAGTTGTCTTAGAGTACTATAGTTTTTCTTTATCGTGTCGATAGGTCCTCAAAATTGTCCTAAAAGCTTCGCCAAATACAGTGTCGTTGGTGACAGCGCCGAGGTGCACATACTGAAATTTTATTTTGGCATTAAAAAAAAGAAACTTACGTATTCTTTTGAAAGACTAGAGAAGTTTTAAAAACTAGCGGAACACCAATGTAAGGTCCTTAAATGAAGAAGGTTGCATTTAAGTCAATTTGGAAAAGGCGTGACTATTATAAAGAAGCATTGAAGTGATCGGAAGCCCTCAAAAAGTTTGGGACACTTTAAACAGGTTTGGATACTCTGGTCTTTGTCTATAATCCGGAAATCTTTTGTAATAAGTTTTCTATGCAACGCAACCCTTTTGGGGGTTTGTGTCAATCATGTGGTTTGTTGGCCCCTCGGTAAACCCCCTTTGCTGTAAGTGGCTGATATGATAGCCTCTTCAGTCAAAACCTCTTAGCTAACAATAGAACATTAAAGTGATGTAATATTTTATCGTTCAATGACTGATTGTGAGAAAAATATTCTAACAAATACATTAAAGGTTTTAGATAAGGGTAAAGAATGAGGAAATTTGGATTCGAAAAACGTTACTGTGCTTCCTCAATTCTTAAGGTTTCCACTAAACAAAAATCCTGGCACACCTACTAATAACAATTAAGACTAAGCTTTTGCGTAGGGCTTGGTCCGTCTGGATTATCTAAATGATCACGTACCAAGTTTTTTCAACGAGAACAGGCATTAATAATAATATATATAATATATTCCACAACTATCACACAACGCCATCTAGTCCCAAGCTAAGCAGAGCTTGTGTTATGGGTACTAGACAACTGATAAACATACTTATATATTTCTAAATACATACATATTATATATAAATTACACCCAGAGACAGAAATGAACAACAAATAACCCCTATGTGGAGCCCTGACACACACAGGAGGCGTCGCGGAAGACCTGGTAGAAAATGGCGGGAGGAGTTAGACAAAACCAACCATCAGTGACCCTGGATAGGAAGAATTGGAAGTCGTGAAGACATGCCTTTGCCCAAAAGTGGGATGACGAAGGCAAACAGTTGCTGTATTGATATTTATTTAAATGAATGCAATATTTAATTTCAATGGAGTTACAACCTGATATGGAAGAAAAGAGACTTCTGTCACATAATAATTAATATATGACACAAAGATGAACGCATAATTAAAAACAATGGAGTGCTACCATACTAAATAATTTTGTTTCCACAACACGGAAGAAAATAAAGATAAGTAAAGTGTCAACAACTGTGATTATTGTTTTCTTGGTTATCATTGTTATTTTAGTTTTTAAGTGGAACAAAAAGGACAATAAGTCCAAGTTTAACAAAAAGGAAGATAATGGTATCTCTTAGAATTTGCTATTAGCTTATTACACCGTTATTTTGGTAAGTTAAACAAGATAATTTCTAAGAAATTATTAAAATTAGTCATAGTTCGACGAGTCATTAGATTGTAGAACAAAGGATCTATTAGTACTTTGTGTATCCACTCATTAGCTTCTGCCTGTGGCTTTGCTCGCGTGGGTTTCAGAATTATTCACACGAAGAGTTGGGCCACATCTCAGCATGTTTCATTAAATAACGGTTATCGAGCGTCAGAAAATAATAGTGAAGGAAAATGTAATTCCTTGTTGATAGGTGTTTTAGAGTTTCTATGTTTGTGTACCCACAATACAGACGAAGTTCCTAGTAGGGGGTCATGGCCATCATCATCATCAGCCTATAATGTTCCCACTGCTGGGATACAGGCCTCCTCGCTGTGAGAGGGACTGGGCGATGATCCACCACGCGGGCCAAGTGCGGCTTGGTGGATGTCACATGTCTTCTTGGTTCTAGGACATGCCGGTTTCCTCACGTCTAAACAGCTGCACTGATTTGAAATGATTTTTTGTACAGTTGAAAGTGGGATTTTGGCGGTTACAGGTTAATGAGGGAGGGAGCGAAACCGCGTACTGGTCCTCTATTAATTCTCTCGCATTTATATTGTTAGTTTGGATTCTTTTTTTTAACATAACATATCGACACATAAATTAAATGAATAGCCAAGTTTAACCTCATCGTAAATAATCAAACTTTAATTATGAGATTACATTTTTACAGCGATCTTCCATTACGATTCGAAATTGGCAAACCGTTTTACAAGACAATCTGCGCAGTGTCGTAAAATTAATGTTTATTTTCTTTGTTTCAGTTTTATTGTAAGGACAGAGCTTCACTTTCGCGTTTGTCTTAGGAGAAACCGTAAAACATTTTACGGGATTTCAAGTAGCATTATTACCGATACTAGCTATTAAATATACCTGTAATAGTAGAAGAATATATGGTTTCATTTCTATATTTACAGTTGCACTTTTGTGGCTTTAGTAACGAATAGCAGACACCGACTATAAGGAATATGTGTGACATTTAAAATACATAATAACCATACTTACGGCTACAAGAGTAATTTTCTTCGCAGTAAATGTGGCCCTAGGTTAAAGCCCTGAGGAACACCACACACAAAGAACAAGAAAATAATCGTTTACAAATGAGGACAAGACGAACAAAGGAAATTTCTTTGACATTAAATAATATAACTACGTTTATAAACTGTAGCTGTTATCACAGACACCTCAAGCCATTAAATCCAGACGGAACGAGAAACAAATGAGAGCGGAAACGTCTGTAGGCTGGCAATAAAATTTGTTCCCGTGATGTAATGTTGCCAGCATTTAATATGGGTAAAGTAAGGTGTACCATTAAGTACTGCAATTAATCACGATATGTGATTGATACTGCCTACCGTAATGTAATGCTTTTAGAGGGTGACATTTACAAAAACGGTGTACGATTCGGGGTCAGGAGGAAGATTAAGGAGAATGTATCTTTGGTGCCATATGTTTAATGGTTAATATCGCTTAGATTTATTTGCTAGTATGAAATATGGCACTAATGTCACATCAATAACATTTGTGTAGTAGATATTATTTTAGGGATCACTGGATGAGTTACTTTTCTAAGAAAAGGAGGATTCATGTGGAAACCACTGATGGAACGCATTATTTGGTTTTGTGTGTAATTAAAAGAGGTGATAAAACATTGCAAAATCTATTCATAGATTTCAAGCTTCAATGCACAAAATATTTCAACCAAATACACGAAAAAAAAAAAAACGCTCAACATGGATTGTGATTTCTGGCCGTGTCTTGAGAACGTGCAAAGTGCAAGCCACAGACTAAAATTTTATGGAGTAGTTTTTCTTTTTCATGTGAGGATGTAACCTCTGGTGTCAGAGTTAGTTAAGCCGCCTCTGGTGACCCCATTGGCCTATGACATAGCTTTGGTCTTATATTGATTAGTACGAGTATGTTCTGTATGTACGAATCCAGGTTTCGGTGGAGTAGTTGAATATTAACTTGTTCTGACATTTAAGAATGAACTAACATCTACGTGAAATTACATAGAGAAAAGGATGTTTGAACGTAAAAGTTCCTATACTATTGTACCTGTAGTCGGCTGGAGTAGCGGACATTTCTTTATCACGATAAAGATTAATTTGGAAAACTGGATGGCAAGATTGGACATGAATGGTCCGTACTCTCGAAGTCCCGAATTCCTGGTATGTTTTCTAGACAAATGAATCCTAAAAATATAAGGAGTAGGGTCTATTTCGAGTTTCAGACAGGCCCGTTTCTAGGTTTTAACAAACTTAAGAGAGCAGACCCCAGTTACTGCATAGTTCTCAACAGAGCCTCTGCCATGAGTTGTCATTACAATGCTCGATCATACGCATCGACCGCGTTTGGCGCTCTCATTGGTTGAGAGTTCAAACGCGGTCGATATCGATGATCGAGTATCGTAATGACTACATGGTATGGGTACAGTATACTATTTAATACAAGCGCACTCCATGGAGTTCTACTCTGTGGCACTACGAACTAACCTACCATTACTGCGTATCTACACTGGACAGCAAATAAACCGAGCCACCCGCTACCTAGGCCACAGATTACCAGATACTGCACTCCATGTACTTACACGCGCTAACTACCTACTGGCCGCCGGTCCGTAGAAAGACCTTAGTGCAGCGGGTTGTCAATAGCCGCGCGACGCGCACGTACGCATATTTCGGTCGAATTGATGTTAGTTTTGAAATACTAAGATATGGTTGAAGAGATAAAAACTATTTTTTACGGTTTTCCTCGAGGAGGTTTTTTTTTGTTATGAAAAAATGTACTTACGCGTGAAATGTAATGTAACGACACCATTGACTATTTAATACTGTCGTTTATTATAAAGTTGTAGGTAGATACAGACGCCAGCACATCAAGCTACCACAACCTGTCAGATTTCTTTAATAGAATTTCAACCATATCACAAGAGCAGAAAGTTAATGTTTGAGTGGTAAAATCTGACAGATTCGGGTAGGTTGACGTGCTGGCGTCTGTACATTTTTCATCGACGATCTTACGTTTCGATTATTTTTAACGTACCCACGACGCAGGAGAAAATTCTGGTGTTGGACAATTTAAAAAAAAAACAATTTCTTTCTTTTTACAAGTGTATATTTTTTATTTTCACTTGTTCCGTTGGTGGTCTGTAATAAAATCTTGATAATGTTGATAATTATATTTGACTTACTTCCCGGCTTCCGATTTAGCAGATGAACTCGTAATAATAGGTACAGCCGAGTTTCATTAACTCTAGCTATTACGAATTATCGAATGTTTAATATCGAAAGAAAAAAAAATAAGATAAAAAAAAACTGAATTATTAAGTGTTGATAAACAAACAAATTCGTAAAAAAGTAAGTGTACTATGTCAAAAAAAACCCTAGGTACTAACAACATTGTCGACAGAGGCAGCCCTCGTATTTAGAATATCCACGCGGTGGCGCGCATCTTCAAAGCGAAATTTACTTTACGTTTGTATGGTTAAGGCACATTTTCGTTCGCAGCGTCTGTCGACTTGAAAGTGTAGGCTATTATAGCGGTAGGTATTGAACATTTTGTATGGAGTGCGTTATATGTAATATGTGCCTAGGCACTCTAATTCGATTTTCTCAAAAACTAAAAAAACCTACAAGTATCAAAGTTGTACCTACAGAAAGTGCGTTTCATGGTGATTAAAATGAAAGGAAACTTATTGGGTTTAATCAATATTTCAGTGTTTATTAAGGATTTTACAAAGAAGAGTCGTTTCTAAGAGCCGTGCATTATCATACATCAATTGCATATCCTGTCCGATATATCCTGCTTAAGGTACCACATGGTCTGCGAGGATTTCAGTAATGTAGCGATGAGAAGTCAGACCACGTGACGGCCCGTCGCGCGTCGGTTCGATGAAACTAACGCTGTATGTGCTGTTAACGAGATGCCGCCCCAGACCATTACAGATCCTCCTCCTTAAGCAACAGTTTCCTCGAACACTGAGAATAACGTTCTCCAGGATGACGATAAACTCTCTGACGTCGATCACTTTCATGTAGACTCACCCTGGTCTCATTAGTGAAGAGTAAATTACTCCACTGCTCTAATGTCCAAACCCTATGCTCTCGAGCAAATTCAAGTCGTGCTCGACGGTGTGCTACCGTTAATGCCTGGCTTGTTGCAGCTCTTTTTGGTGTCATGTTCCATTCAGCAAGTCTCCTTCTGACTTTATCTGAACTTATGACCACTTGGCGTTCGTCACGCAGACTTTGTTGGACTTAAACTGCGTTGAGGTGGCGATTTCGCAGAACAGTAAGGTGGATATAACGATCATCTGCTGCTGATGTAGCCCTAGGTCTGCCCGGCAATCGAATGCTCCAGTCTCTAGGTATCGTCTGTAAACTAGTTGCACCGAAGATCTGCTGATTCGAAGCCTTCGAGCGACTTCGCGTTGCGCAATGCCTGCTTGGATTAATGCTACAGCTTGAGCTGCTTCCTGAGGTGTTGTATCCATTATCAATCGAAAAAAGTAGCAAAAACACACGCGTCTGAGCAAACGATGGACAAAAACTAAAGAAATGATAAGAAATATCCGACTGGGTCATTGTAGAGAAAAAGAACGCTAATTTCAAACTATGGTGAAAACAGAGCAAATCGTTAGCATTGTGTTTGTTGCTTGATGACAAAGTGAGTTGACGGTACTTTCGAATTAATTTGTAGTCATTTTAATCACCATAAAACGCACTTTTTTAGATATAACTTTGATAGTTGTAAGTTTTATACTTTTTGAGAAAATGGAATCAGAGTTCCTAGGTAGCGGGTGGCTCGGTTTATTTGCTGACCAGTGTATTTAACCAGACATAAACTAAGTACGTATAGACTGCTCGCATCTCCTGCCTTGCACTCGCTAACTTCGTCATTCTACTGAGATGACCGCACAAAGGATAACGAACAAGTACTGGTTTATGACTACTGATAAAGCCCGGCTAAATCCGTTATTTGATCATGTCTCTAAATTAGTTTGATGAGTGTTTGCACTCAAGCAATTAGAATTTTATCTAAATACTTATTAGTGACCCAAATAATATGATAAGTTAACAAAGTGGGGCTTGAATAGATTTGCCATTTAAATTGTAATTATAGTATAGTCGATATTTTAAGCCAATGTTCACCAACATTAGGCCAGACTTAAAAGGTTGCCCGAATAAGAGCAAGAGGGGGTGTTTGACCGCTATGTGCGTGTGTCAGTGGCACCGTATCTACCGATTTGAATGCATTTTTAAATTCATTTGGCTCAACTCCTAGAATGCAAATTCCAATATTAAGGTGATAATTAATTGAACTGTTGTATATAGGCAACTGTGCTTCAAATTGCCCTGCTTTTAAAAAAATAATTTCATTTGTTGAGTTTCATCAATTTTCACAAATTGTCCCAGTTACAGAACTACGCAATATACAATTTTACCTGTACAGTTACTGTAACAGTTGACAAGCGAGTACTAAATTGAATCGAAAAGACCCTTCTCTTTACATAGAAGGACCATGCTTCCAACGGATCGTACCATATTCTAAGATAATTGGAAGGCGATTGAAACAGGCTTCTTCCTGATATTGTATTCTGATTTCTGTGATGTGATTAGTTGCCTTATTCAGTGTGCAACCAACTGAATGTTGCGACAGAACAATTTATCTTTTCCTTATCAAGCGGCTCTTTTGCTGGCGCTCAAAGAGCCCACTATACTTACAATAAAGTTATAAACAAGGGTTCTTTGCCTCTTACGACCTGATTAGCATCCAGTGGCGTAGGGCAAAAATTCATGAAAGGGAACCCGGACCAAAACTTAATGAAAAAACTTACAAACATACTAGTCGCCCCATTTCACTAGTCCTCATTTTTGAAAGTTTCACTCGATTTCTCTGGTCTTCTACCATCAAACCCTGATTTCCACATATCAAGTTTCCACCATTAGAACATCTTCTTTCGAACAAAAAAAGAATCATCAAAATCGGTTCTTATACGATGAAGTTGTGCCGCGAACAAATAATAAACGAATTTAACGTACTTTAAAGGACGAATAAATTGAGTAACCGGAGTAACCTCCTTTATATTTCATTTGTAGTCGGTTAATCAGTTATTAACAATTTCCGTAAATCATGTTCACAAAACCTTATACTAATCGCCTACACACCTTAACACCGCGATTCAGGATTGTGATGTAATTGCACAACGCCATCTAGTTAAAACTTCGAAACTAACATTACGGTGAACACTGAACACTTACCAAACAATACCATTGAACCGAACTAACTTTGTTATTAATGCGCTAACTACGCAAAACTTATAAATTTCAACAATAATATCAAATCAAATGCAAATGGACAGGTGAAAACAATAAATGCAAAAAAAATAAGCACGAACCAAAACTAATGTGAATCTGTCATCCAAAGAATACTATCTAAACGAATTACGAAGTCCAGTATCATTCCGTCTCGTTCTGGCGTACGCATTTCATATTTCTATCCTTATCATAAGCCGCTAATGTTCGGCTTCCGAGCGTCCTTAAACTAGCGGTGTTATGTGGCCTCAAGCTCACGATCGCCACAAGAGAAACTTTGAATTTTATGAACTGAATTCCGGATTCGCCTTGCGGCTTACAATCTTTGTCTGTTTGGCGCGAGTTGAAATTGATTGCGCGGAAAAAAATGGTAGGCGTTTATTTATTTTTTTGATTGTTTTTTCATATTTTGTTTATGATAAATGAAAATCATAGATGCTAGTATTTGCTATATTTCGAAAGGCAACCCGATAGGAATCGGCATGTTAGGTGGCTTCGGGCCTGTTAGCATCTTACAGTATTATTGCCTCCTTATAATTTTCGACTTTCTTCCTTTGAAGCTTGCCCTTAAGAGGCGTGGAAACATGGGTTCGACACGCAGACCCCTCTGGGGAATTTTAATATTAAACGGAACGGGACATTGCCAGACATTTTCACGGCAGCGTTATAGGAATACAATCTGGAATTGTCCCCAGGGGATGTGAGGCTATTGTCAGGGCAGTTACTAAATTGATTGGGTCCGAGGAGAGAAACAACACAACAAAATATCAAATAAGTTTTTCGGACGTCAAACGTATAAAGTTTGTTCTGACAACGTCGCAGTAAAGTGTCAAGCTCAAACATCTACCGTGGACAGACGAAGGTCGTAAAACAAAAGAAAACAATGCTCACCCGAGTATAACGAGTTCTCCATATTTGATGAGAGGTTTTGGCTTCTGTTCTGAGCCGCTCTCGCCAGCTTCCTCCAGTATTGGTGAGTCCGCACTGTCCGCAGCACTGGAACAATGCAGAAATAAATTTAAACTAACAAGTACCTAAGATCCTTTAATAAAAGAACAAAAGAAAGTGTACAAAGTGCTGTTATACGTCTACATTCATAATGAACTAACAGCTGCATTAACAACGTAAACAATCAGATAGCTAAGAGGGGATCATGTTTTAATAAGCCCAGCTTTGTAGGGATAGTCATCAACAGGATTACCACCCACAAGTTTTATTCAGTATGCATGTACTTCCGCCCAACAGATCTTATTGATATGACGGGTCAAGCCTTTGCATCAAGCCGAGAAACTGGTTCGAGACAGCTGTGGGTCAAGATTAGTGGTAAATTATAGCCACGCCCGCCCGCCTGAACCGGTTGCGTTCGATGCACCGACACTTACGCAAGCCACATAAACTTAGAACTATTAAAACAATAAAACGTTAGTAACCTTCTATTTGCGTCTATGAAGCAATTAAGCGACGACTAACGTTTTGCAATCATAGGACTCACTTTGTTCTCCGGCCTAAAGGCAACTTAGTGCTTTGAGTGCTTTATCGATCCCATCCGCGATAACTTATCGGCTGCGAACTAGGGCACTCTATCTCTAAGCACACAATTTCGAAGTACCTGCCGATGGCACAGTTCAACTATCGCTTTTGTTATGAGTTCTGAGTCTGACCGATTAGATATTAATTGTATCAGTGTTGTTGAACAGAACAAAAGAATTGATATCTAATAATGGCGTTGTTCATAAAAAGTTACAAATTGAACGAGACGAGGATAGCAAGGACAGCGCCGGCCACAGCGTCCCTGATTACGGGCACGGGGTCAAAGCCCTCCGCCTCCCGCCGCCATCCCCTTCACTCCTGGCTCCACATAGGACACTCATCTAATGCCGACCCACAATTACCGACGGCTAACATTTAAATATTATCACTCTCCGGTCAGTCCATTGTCGAATCGGAATATTAAATCATTTGAAACAAAGGCGGCGAGATTTTCTATTGCTTTAAAAATACAATCACCGCTTTAAATCACCCACAGCCCGATAATCTAAATTGTAATTGTTCCTTGTTTCAAATATTACATAAAAACGTGTGGTTGATTCCGTGACACTAGCAATTAACTTCATTTGCATGTCTGCCTCCTATAATTTTTCCGCATCATTCTTCCGCTTGTCTCGCCTTTGCCTGTTACGATTTTAGATCTGATTCCAATTTGATTGAGGAAAGTAATAAAGAAGAAAATATGTGAAACAGAACATGTAAGTAAATGGTATCGTAGTGACATTTCTAAGAATTACTACGGAGGTGATTCACGTCACAGGGTGACGATGTCCTATAGTACCGACTGTTCGGCACACTAAGCACGTGGCGATAAAAGGCTACGCTGCATCCGGTTTTGCCGCAACACACCAAATGCGTCGAATGTGGGAACGCCGGAAGTTTACGAAGAATCACTCCTACACGACGAGAATTCCGTTGACTCATTTCTTATAAAAGACAAACGTATGATAGTATGGCAATATGATACAGTCCATACACCTACTCAATGTGGACGCGACTTGATCACGAGGCCTAAACCAGTTCTGAATATACTCACAGTTTCAATGAAGATACTCTCAAAATAGAATGAAAATAACATCTTTTTGAATGTACTATTGAATCCCTTGTTGTGCCTGTCCGTGTACTTTCACCATCCGTAGTCACGATCTACTACTAAACTCTCGTGTATTCAGAAACTAGCACTTTTACCCCGACCACCTGCAAGGCCGGTCGCACTCCCGCTGTTTGATTGAATATCTAATTTGATTTGAATCATATCGAAGAAATCAGATTTAATATCGTCTCCGATGCGTGCAGCAAGTGCATCATTTAATGGATTCATACTTGCTTTCCTTTTAGTGCACCTCAATGCAGTTTAAAATGATCCTTTACAGCCGCTAGCAGTTGAAGTGAACAAAAAGAGCATTCATAAAAGTACAATATAAACCTTTGTGCAACGCTCTGCAGAGCTGATTGTGGCACAAAGGACATTAAATTGACAAGAATCCTTTATGGGAATGAAGACTTTAATGCAAAAGGTATGGCTATAACTTGGCGGATAAAAAATATAGGTAAAGGTATAAACGTAGTCGTAAAGTGTAATCAACTGCCAATGGGCAACGGTCGATGATCCAACGGTCATTTTTTTACAAGAGGCGGAAATTACTTTGAGTCGACGCTCTATCCGGACACGAAGCGATTTATGCCTGCTTCTGATTTGATGACACACCTGAATGTCGGGCCGATATCTGATGATATAGCACGTGGCTTAACGAGGGGATCCGAGTTTATTGGCTGTCGTAGAACCCTGAGATTGCTATAAAATAGGTTATATTACATTTGAAGGTAAGGTAGTGGTTTTAGATTGTTGGTAAAACACATTGAATCATATCTTAAGTCTTGGGCGTGGGAACTGGCTACTGATGACTCCGAAACTCTTGAGTCATACAAGTTAATTAATGGGTAAGGAAGAAATTGGCCTTCAGGAAACAGGAAATCCCCAAAATAGATCCCAATAAAAGTCAAGTATGCTTTATCGGTTTGTTGCACATTCTTAGAGCGGTGTATGCGGTTGTTTTGTAGCTAGTATCGATAGATGGAAGAAAGATACAAGAGGGATCGATTTCCAAACGGAGTAATTGATTGCTTTACAGATTTATACTGCATGTAACTTGGTAAAGCCAGCAGACAAAATGAAAAACAACAGTAAAGAAGTATTTAAACGCAACATTGTCAATGAATACGATAGGTCTACGGAAAATTAAACAGTCAATCTGAAGACAGGAGATGAATGACAATGATACGAATTCAATCAACATTGCATTGCAATGAAAAACATCTGGAGGAAATCCAAGCGTTTATATCATAACTTGTAATGCTTGGAGGACGGAAGTGGGTAATGGTTCCAATCATCTTGAAGTTAATATCAACGTAGCGGGGATTTCGATGTCAAGATCGATATTATGATTACACTTCACTCCATCCGATATTAATTTTTACCGGTGCTTCGTAACAAGTCAAGGTCTAGATGAAATCAAAATTATGAGAAAACTAACGAATACTACAGCACAATGTGAACGATGAGATGCTACATCAAGCGGCAAACACTCCTGATGGTAAATTGTCACAGAGTTACTTGCCAAAAACAAGCTGCGATTACTGTCCCCTTTGCCAAAAAAGCTGAACCGTTTCTTTAGCGGTTCATTAGGAGGTCAACGGTCAGCAGTTGACGTTAGTAGCCTGATAATTTGATGGTGACGATGCGCATTTCTAGCATAAAATGAAGCAAAGTGCAATTTGGGCAATCTTTAGAATGATCCAACAATGAACTTAAAGATGTAGAGAAACACAAATATTTTGAATCTTGAAACATCTATCGAAATAACTCATCATAATGTTACGAAGACAATAGATCTGTCAAATGTAACAGAATGGTCGTAAATGTCAGCAATAGCTTTTAGGTGCTCGTGTGATTAACGAAGCGATTGTTACCTGCGAGTGGTTAACCTTCTCATCAGCCACCGTCAGACTTATCATTTATTGCCAAATGGGGTTTTAGAGTGGTTGTAAGATGCAGAAATAAACGAAGTCCTCACTTTCTAGTTCAAATTCAAGTGCTTTAGCGGCCAAAAACTCGTTTAAGCCGAAGAAACTGCTGTGTTACAGGCCGTTGAATCGAAAACCGCAAAACCAACTCTGGCAATAAGCCGGAAGGATGAACGGTAGGATGAACACCTAACACCAACGTGTGAACTAAATCACTGGAGCTTCTGCAGTCTTCCCCAAGAAGATTACAAGTTCTTTCGATGTCGAGGACATCAGTTTCGGAGCAGTTTTTATTTGAGATGAGGTGTTGACACAGACCGATGGAATTACATTCTCACCGAATTCAATACAGTCATAAGACAAGGTAATAAAATATATTTATCGCCTTTCAACAAACTTATAATTTGACACATCTTAAATTACCGGAAAAAATTGGCAATTCTATGCAATGAACGAGGCCAAGTGATGCCATGCGGTCAGCGAACCGTAACATGTCGGCACATGCATGCGGCTATGCGCGCACGCAGCATTTGGAGGGGTGACCTTCCGAATAAGCGACCAAATTCAATCGGTTGAGTGGTCTTTAAAACAAATCTTTGAAACTGACTCTCATAAATGCCATGCCACATGGCACGTGCGAGCCCGATTTTTCAGATCCGAAAGGGGTGCATTATATCATTAGCTATTTAAAATTGAATGCTGACTTTTGCAAACGGCAGCTTTTAACTGCATTCGCATGTTTCCAAGCCCAGAAATAGCACTTTGCTTGTAGGAAATGTGGATAAGGGGCTCTTTCTATGGCAATATAAACACATCTGTCGCGCAGGTGGACGCCAACACGCCAACATAGGGTATGTTAGGCAGGTGCCCAAGAACGACCGCCGATAATTGTTTAGGATATCCATTAGAAAATAGTTTTTTGAATGATATAAGATAGATTGTATCGTAATGTTTATCGGATAGTTTCCTTAGATATTTTTACATAACACCGAACCTTCGGTCGGTAATAAAAAGCGAAATTATGTTTTATAGGTAATTTTTATGGGATTCCAATAAAATTTTACTATAAAAATCATAACAGTTACGCATACAATTCTTTCACAAAAACATGACCCTATTTTTGTATGATTTACAGTTTTCCTTTTCTTATTGAATCATTGGAACCATTATCTCGGCCATGACAGGCTCACCGAGGGGTTTTACGCGTTCAATGTTTACATGAGTAAGCTTTTAGCTGAAAACCGCATTTTTATTAAAAAATCTGTAATTCTATTTCTGTAAATGTTTTTATGTAAATTCGGCCAATTCGGGAGTCATTCATATTTTGTTTTCCTTATAGGTAGTTAAACTTGTTATTAATGAATATGACGTATAATTTGAACTTTAATGTGGCATAATATAATAGCAGAACGCTTGCAGAACGTGCATTAGTATGATAAATATAATGACGTCTAGACACGGCTTTAGCCCGGCTCAGCTTGCTAAGTAGCTTCCATTCCAACCTTCGCGCCTTTGATTTTATAGTGCTCCAACAAAATGGCTTAAGTGGAATTCCGCTCTAGTACATTTCCCCAAGGAAATTGTATCTTTTTGCCATGGATGGGTAATTCGCAAGTCATATATGGGACGTGTAAATTCGTGTGAGGTTGGGATCAGTGAACAGACAGTACCGGGTAAACCTGTGGGGTCTGTGAACGTATAACAGGTACCTGCCAGACTTCTCGGAAATTATCTCATTATCACCATACTAAATACTAAGCAGTCTTATGAAATAATTTACTTTGAATTCAGATTACTCATGAGGTACCTACCTATATTATCATCAAAATTAAGTAAGTACATATTGCAATAATTTAAGAAATCAATGAAGTACTTATGAAACTGGAATGAATGATTCATTTCCGATTAGATTCTGTTCTTGGGAACTTGGACTTCTGCCGGGGATTAGGTCTTATGTTGAACTAATAGAAAATACGTGGAACGAAAACTGAAATAGGTAAGTGGGTTCTGTAGAAGTTTTATTAAGTTAGAGAGATACCAGAAAAAGTAGCAATAAATACATTTTACGGGGTCATTTTGCGACACATATTTCGCACAAACAGCTTAGCTAGTCCGACGTGGCCCTGCCAAGATGAAACTTTAATGAGCGAGGGTTTTGAGAGGGCTCCACGCAAACGCCAGGGCTTTGTTCAACGCACAGGTTTCGTTAAAAATAAAACTCAAGCGTAAAAGTCATACTTCGACTACCTAAACGGGCTTAAACGTTTGTTTGTAGTCCATAAAAGTAAGTAACGATTGAATTTACTTATGTTTCAATCATCTTTACAGGAGTCTGTGGATTCCTTTGTTTGGATGGACCATAAAGTGGACGGACAGAGGTCGTCGACAGCCTGAGATAACAACGTAAGAATAACATTAATGGCCGTCTGTACTTGGATACTAGCGACGCAATAGAGGCATGCAAGGCCACAAAAGATACAAGGATCGGCACGTAATATAATAAGTTCCTAAATAACCATTGTTAATAAGGAAGCCGTACAAACAATTATTATCTTGTACCTAATGAGTTTACAAACGATTTAAAAATTGTAAGAACTTTGGAGTGTAATTGGAAACAATGTAAATGGGTAATAACAAAGGTCATTTTACTATGAAGGTTTTAAAAGTAAATAGGGTGAATGGTGTCGTCTCGCGAGGTCCTACGTTTTAAGCCGCATCGAGAATAATGGCGAAAGTGTGTGCTTAAGTTAGATAAATTCGCGGTAAGGGATTAAGTTCGCCGTCGATAAATTGTAATAGACTCGCGGCTCTCCATCTACGACTACAATACATTACTGTCTTGCTCGATACCTTTGATGTATAGTCAGCAAAACAGGTATAATGGCAGCAAATAGGTAGTTTTCCAGATACTATTTATTAATCATACTGTATGTACAGTCAGCATCGAAAGGTGCTGACCATGATTTTCAAAATCGCCGTACACCGTATTATTTGCATGTGGTCAGCAACTTTTGATGCTGACTGTACATACAGTATGATAGTAGTACCTAGGCGATTTTTGGCTGTATGTTATTATGCAGCAGGAGTTTAATATGCAGACATGTTGAAACTTATAGCATAACATTGGAAAACCGTTTAAATATTGCTGCCTGCACACCCTGTTTTGCTGTCTGTATCTCATGTTCGTCTTGTACAAGATAATTATGACGGTTGCCATATTTACAAACATCACACGCCGGAAGATAATCTTGCGTACTACGGTCAGCATATCCAAGACGCATTTTGAATAATTCCTAGCTATACGCAACTGTGATTGATAAGTAATGATTGGCAGTGATTAGACGATGACCTCGACCTATCGTGACGAAATACCCATCTACATTGCAGTTTTATAAAATGACAAATATTAGAGCATATATATTCTATAGGTACTGACAGCAAAGAGATTTAAAAGAACCTATAGAGCGGGCATTGGGAAAATTGTCATACAAAATTATTGATGCTGTGCGTCAGTAGCACTATCTAAGCGGTGCATAGCGACTACTAGACTGAGGGACTTTTTACCTATTGGTAAAAAATTTTGGATCACTTATTTCTTTGTGATGTCCCGTCTACTGCTCATATAAAGTTTAATGTCTTTGGCTGACAGTTAAATTAGACACAAGATTTATTTTTATATATTCCACATACATACTTCTTTTTTATTATACAGTTAGTGTTCAATGTATCTGGCCAAATGGAGCAATGATAAGGTTGCAGTTGGTTTTGGTGGATGCACATTTTTTCTACCTACATACAAAAATGTGCAAGAAACTCCAAAGGCATTCTCTACTAGCTTTCATAAAAACTCCATTACATATTGTTGAAAGATGCCACCGATTTAAAAAAAAGAAGTGGCACGATAAATTGGACCCAAACCGTAACAGCTGGTACAAAGTGGAATAGGAAATAGTTCCTGAAGGAAATTGGACAGATCTTAGACTTACTGTGAAACGGGGATAGACCACACAAAATAAAATTGCGATAAAGTAAAATAACGCGATTCTAAAATCAGCTGTATGTTTTAAAATAATTTTGGATAGTGGCCAGTTTGAATTATTTTATAAAACATGCAATGTTTTTTTTTTTTAATTCAGGAATATCCAGCAATTTTTTCCGCAATAGGTGGAATGACCTTAGGTCTTAATTTAAATGTTTATTTTTAAAACTGATTTTGAAAGGATATAACATTCTAATTGGCAGATTATCAGTTATTTATCTTTACCTTGAGCTCATTCTTTATTTTCCTTAATTGTTTAAAACAAATTAATATGTTTCCTGTATGGGCCTTTCTCTACTAACTGGAAACTTGTCTATTGACAGTTGTCCCAACCCTATTATTCTAGAAAATAAAAATTTAATATGTTAAATCTATAGATAGTTATAATATAAATACATGTAAACAAGAAACCATTGTAATTATCCCTTATTTTTCGAATTATAGGCAATTTTGTAAAAAATGGCGACAGAGGACTGTTTTGCCACCCAGAGGACTGTTTTTTCCACCCAGAGTACAGTTTATGTCAATGTTTATATGAAGAAAAACACAATATTAATTATTAAATGTAATCAAATAAATTCTCTTCTTTATTGAATACTGTATCACATACAGAATTTAAATACTTATATTTATCAGGAACAAATTGCGAGCTTAGCTGTCTAAGTAACGAATTAAAATAATTATAATCAAAATTAAGCTTAGGTACTAACAATCAGTGGACGAGATCAACGACGGGCTAGTGGAAACTGTCCGCACGGTAGGGTCTAAGTTTTTTTTTTCTAGACTCTGCCATAAAGATAGACCTCAGAAATTGACCGAGCAAACCTTAAACCTCATGGCTGAACGACGTTTGCTACAGTTGCAGTCTTCCGATGACGCGAAGTCATATATGCAGCTCAATAGACGTATATCTAAGTCCTTGCGACACGATCTGCGTCTCTTTAATACGAATCGTATTAAAGAGACCATACAGCGAAACCAAGGCTCTAAAGTGTTCGCAAAGGACAAGTCTATTGGGCAAAGCCAGATGACTAAGCTGAAACGGGAGGATAGCAGCATAGCGTCGACCAAAACAGAGGTTTTAGGCGAGATCGAGAGGTTCTATGGACAGTTATACACTTCGGTAGCAAAGCCCGTTGACAGCTTAGTAGGAGATCCAAGAGCCAAGCTGTCCCGACATTATACCGAAGATATCCCGGACATCAGTCTGTACGAGAGGATGGCCCTGAAGCAGCTTAAGAACAACAAGGCGCCGGGCGAGGACGGAATCACTTCAGAGCTTCTGAGAGCGGGTGGAACACCGGTACTTAAAGTCTTTCAGAAGCTCTTTAATGCCGTCCTCTTCGAGGGCAAAACGCCTGAAGCATGGAGTAGAGGTAAGGTGGTGCTGTTCTTCAAAAAAGGTGATAACAGCCTATTGAAGAACTACAGACCCATCACGCTTCTAAGCCATGTTTATAAGCTGTTTTCAAGGGTTATCACGAACCGTCTCGAACTCAGACTTGATGACTTCCAGCCTCCCGAACAAGCCGGTTTCCGAAAAGGCCATAGACCATATCCATACGCTGCGGCAAGTTATACAATCGAGAAAGAGGTCAACCGCCGAATCCAACTCGATTGGGCAGCGTTCGGGAAACTACGCAAGGTCTTTTCGTCCGACGTACCTCAGTGCCTCAAGACGAAAGTCTTCAACCAATGTGTGTTACCAGTGATGAGGTACGGCACCGAAACGTGGTATTTCACTATCGGCCTCATCTCAAAGCTCAAGGTCGCTCAACGAGGTATGGAGAGGACCTAGGTGACTCTACGTGATCGAATCCGAAATGAGGAGATCCGTAGACGAACTAAAGTCACCGATATAGCCCACCGGATTAGCAAGCTGAAGTGGCAATGGGCAGGCCATATTGCTCGCAGAGCAGATGGCCGATGGGGTCGAAAAGTGGAGACCACGGACTAGCAAGCGCAGCGTAGGACGTCCACCAGCAAGGTGGACAGACGACCTTATAAAGGTCGCCGGAAGACGCTGGATGCAGGTCGCTTCCAACCGGTATCTGTGGAGATCAAAAGGGGAGGCCTATGTTCAGCAGTGGACGTCCTATGGCTGAGATGATGATGATGATGATGACTAACAATCAGCCTTGTTTACTTATCAATGCAGACTTATTTCTCAAAAACAGGTACAGGTGTATTAAAATAATAAAATATTCGTTTCCCTTTTAGGGCAATATCTGGGTTTGGCAACTTCTTTAATACTTGGTCAAAGGACTTAGCTTTGTGTTCACGTCGACTCATATCTTTAACTGACTTCCTTGTACCTTTTTCCTTCTTTCTTTGGTAGTTTCGTCGTTCTTTTTCCTTCGATTGCTCTCTTTAACAGGGTCATTTTTTAGCCGTTGATATTTTAATGTTTCCGCAATTCGTTTCTGCTCTTTTATTTCTTTTTTAGTGTTAGGTTTCTTCTTTGGTGGCATTGTGGCAATACTAAAACAATAAAACATACTTTCGATGTTAAAAAAAACCGTATGGGTTTAAAAACAGATAGTTACTAGGTACGTGTTATTTTTTAGTCCAAAATCCATAATAATAGAAAACAAAAGACCTGAATTAGCATGACAGGCCAATGTAAGAAAGAAAGAGGCTATCGGCAAGCAGTAGGTTAGTGCAGACTATATAAAGAATATTAATAAAATACACGGACGTCAAATAAAACAGTCCTCTGTCACATTGAACAGTCCTCTGTGTTATAAATTTCCAGAGGACTGTCGCACAGAGGACTGTTATTTTTACGTAAAAAATGACATACCACGTATTAGTTTAAATATTATTTCATATCACAGAAACAGCTATAAATTATCACATTGAGCAATTTTTTTGTTAAATAAATATATTATAACACATAAAACACCGTAAAATAGACTTACCAGAGGAATGTTCACTCAACGCTACAGAGACGTGGCTCCCACACAGACGCGGAGTTGTAACTGCGCAAAATGGTGGCGACTTGTTTAGCATGACGACCGAGCAAACTTCACACTGTTAACGTACCGTTTCACACAAAATGTAACTACAATAGTGTTTAATATTTTTCTGGCGCGATATTCAAATTGTGACAGAGGACTGTTCAAAAATGTATGGACAAAATTCGAACACTAGTTTTTAGTACTAAAAAAATCTCTAAAATTATGATTGTTTTTTGTTTATATGCATTCAATATTCTTTATGTTCATAGAGTTATAAGATTTTACATTTTTAAATACAACTAATAAAAACTAACCCGAATCGTACTCGATCCGGAATTAGGACATAACAGAGGACTGTTTTTAGTGGCTATAAGACCGAATTTATGAAATGATTATGATTCTAAATATTGATTAAGCTTGGCTCCTTAAATAACAGGTTATATATTATGTGTTTTAATAAATAAAACTATGCATTAATATAGCCAAATTAAAAAAAAAAATGCTTGGACCATGATTTTCCTGTTAGTAGAGAAAGGCCCGTATTAAGCTTGTTTTTTAAAAGGATTTCCTTTTAAATACAAATGTTAGGAGATATAACATACTGTAACAAAGTAAACAACGCACGCACGCCTAAAGCGATCGTCCACCGGAGCACACGCGTTGAGGTCTCGTCGCATACGCACACATACGCGCCCCGAGCGGATATAAAAGACGTGCCCGGCTCGCCTAGCGGCAGTTCGACTCTGCGAGGGCTTTGTATCCGACGATTCGGAACGACTCCCTAGCAAGTTGAGCGCTCTGCTTATAATACGTCACGCTGGTGGTACTTTCGTAACACGGAATATTACCGGTGTGTTATATTATTCGTGGAGTTATTTAGCTTATAGCGCTTCTCGCTTTGTTCATTTCAGTATTGTTATTTTATTAGTTTACTTTTGCTCAAAGATTGCTTAGTTTTAAAACCACTGTTGAAACATTGTTTTATATATTCCATCTTCTTCATATTTGTTTTGTATAAAATATATAGCATTGTATAGCTTTTATATATTTTCTTAATCGCTTTGCTTGCATTGGTTTATTAGCTTCAATCTCATGTTTTGCATTTTAAGACTATTTGTATTTATCTTTGTATTAACATAGTATCGTAGTCGCCTAGCTTGCACTGGTCTATTAGCTTTGCTATTTTATTGTATCACCTACCTTCTTAGTATAATATTAGCCTAAACAATATTTTCCATGCTACCTGCCTTTGTTTTGTATAACATTCTTGTGTTTTGCGTATGTTATTTTGAATATAGGTCTTAAGTATTTCTCTCTGGAGTATCATTTACCAAGAACCCCATTACAAATTGGCGCCCAACGTGGGGCCTCCAAAGAAAAACCTTAGACCTAGACCAACAGTACAGACACAGAGGTTTACTATTAAGGACTACCCGCAGAGAGGGAAGAAAACAAATACGATGGATAGTAAGAGTGGTTCTCCTTCATCTTCATCATCAATAACTATGTCAACTGATCAGTTTCAACAACTACTGTCAGCAGTTGCTTCAGGGTCAAAGCATAGGAGTTCCATGGTAAGATGTCCGGTGAAATTTAATGGCAATAAGAGCGCTTCTGAGGTCGAGTCTTTTCTAGCAGCGGTGCATGTGTTCAAGAAGGTTGAATGCATAGAAGACGAAGACGTATTAACAGGACTGCCATTGATTTTAACAAATGATGCTGCTACTTGGTGGCAAGGCATTAAAAACCAGGTGAAAACATGGAATCAGTTCGAAGAACGCTTGCGGCACGCATTTGCGCCCAAGAAGTTGGCATTTAAAATATATCAAGACATAGTGGAAAGAAAGCAAAAGAAGGATACATTAACGGAAATATTTATAGCAGAAAAACGTGCCCTCATAGCCGAATTACCTGCACCAGGTCATACTGAACAGCAAGAGATTGATTTAGTATTCGGCCAAATTCGTTTTGAGATAAGAGAGAGAATATCTAGAGAAGCTATAAAAAATTTCGATGATTTATTAGAGAAGGCTAGAGAGATTGAGCGGAATTTAGGAGAAAGAGCTGAAGTAAAACAGATCTCTAAAGGAACAGATAGCATTCCCAAGGGTAAAACTAGATGCAATTACTGCAGACTTCCAGGACACACTGCGGATGTCTGTAGAAAACGTCTGAAAGTTGAGCAGCAGAAACCTGCAGAGAAGCCAGAGGAAACTAAGCCTGAAGATAAACTGAAGCCAAAATTTTCATGCTACGGATGCGGCGAACCAGGTGTCGTTCGAAGTCGTTGTCCGAAGTGCAATGTTCAGCGCATAGGAACGGAAGACATCAATTTCTGTTCCCTAAACACTGCGAGCACTAGATGCCTCAGGCCAATAGTGCCAATTAGTATTGGAGGTATAAAAGGCACTGGGTTCGTAGACACATGTGCTAGATCGAGTGTAGCCTCGTATCAACTTTTCGTTTGTTTGAAGAAAGAAGGATATCATTTCAAAAAGGAGACTATGACCATAACGTTAGCCGATGGTATACCCAAAATGCAGATTGTCTTGACTGTTACAGCGCCTGTAAATATTTATGGAAAAGTTATAAATACTTCTTTCATTGTTATGCCTCACGCAAAAAGTAACAAGACATTACTTGGAGTTGGTTTCATCGAAGAAGCCATGATGGTTCTGAACCTACCTCAGCTAACATGTCGGTTCCTTGATGATCCTGTGAAAGTTTATGACTTAAAACAAGAAGACATTTGCGAGACAATGATCGCAGATTTGATTTGCATTGGTAATTTACCAGAGATAATTTCTCCAATAGGTAGTACACCAGAAAATGCTGTTACTCCGGAATCGATACCATCGAGTCACGTCGAACAAAATTTGATTCGACCTTATGGTCCCGCGACGAGAGTGTCTTCAGACGTATCAGAAGATGCACCTGTACAAACGCAAAGGGAGCCGTTAGTTGCTAATGACGCACCCACTAATATGGAGATTTGTCAAGCGAGTGCAGCGCGTCCACAGACACCTACGTATGGTCCAGTAGTGCCAATTGAGTTTTCTACTCCACCGAGTAAGCGCCAACGACTGTTTGATGGCCATTCTCCAGTGGTAGATGCATTGTATCGAGATGCTAGAAGGTCGATAGATGAAAGTGCCATAGAATTGTCACCAAACTCCAGATCTTTGTTCAATTCACCTAGTACGGATATTTCAGCCATAGACACCGAAAAGCACGACTGTGTTCTAAGCAATGAGGAGTTTATACGTTTGCAAAATCTTTTAGAGAGGAATGCAAGTACATTTGTTCCCAATGGACAACCTACAACCCAGACGGAGCACTTCATTGACACAGGAGATCACAGACCGATTTCCGTCCCACCGTATCGTTTATCGCCTGCGAAAACTCAAATTCTGAAAGATGAAATAAGCAAGATGCTTGCAGAAGGGATAATAGAACCATGCAACTCTCCGTGGTCTGCACCTGTAGTTATGGTTCCGAAGAAAGATGGTGGAACACGAGTTTGCATTGACTATCGTCAACTCAATGCAGTTACTATACCAGATGTGTATCCACTACCTCGTATAGATGATTTATTACACGATGCTAAACCGACACCTTATATGCCTACCATAGATCTACGCGCAGGGTACTGGCAGATAAGAGTAAAGCAGGAAGATCAATGCAAGACTGCTTTTGTTACACCGTTCGGCATGTACAAGTTTTTACGGATGCATTTTGGTTTGCGCAATGCACCAGCCACTTTCCAACGATTGATGGATGGTTTCCGCGTGTCCTTGAGTCACGTTAAGCTCTTTGTCTATATTGACGATCTCATCGTCCTGTCTCCAACATTTGAGCAACATCTGAGCGATCTTCGAGATGTCTTCTCCCGACTTCAAGAATATAACTTGACAGCCAATACGGAAAAGTGTAAATTTTGTTGTTCGAGGGTTAAGTATTTGGGACATTATATTACCCCAAAGGGACTAGAAATGGATCCTAACAAAGTCAGTGCGATTGTAAACATGACTGCTCCTACCAATTTGAAGCATTTACTTTCGTTCTTGCAAATGTGTTCTTGGTACAGAAGATTCATTCCAGGATTTGCTAAAGTTGCTGAACCCTTAACCCGCCTAACCAAGAAACAAGCTAAATGGCTCTGGGAGGACGAACAAGAAGTTGCCTATCACAAACTTAAAGAACTTCTCACAACTAGTCCCATATTGGTTCAAGCAGATGACTCCAAACCTTATATAATTAAAACCGATGCCAGCAGCTATGCTATCGGTGCAGTTCTCGTGCAGGGGGAGGGTGATCAGGAGCACCCCGTAGAATACGCCAGTCGATTGCTAAATCAAGCTGAAAGAAATTACTCTACGACTGAACGCGAGGCGCTTGCAGTTGTATGGGCACTTAATAAGTTTAGAGGATACATAGAAGGGACGCCTATTACAATCCTGACGGATCACCAGGCTCTCAAATGGCTAATGTCGTTAAAATCCCCAACTGGACGATTGGCAAGATGGGCGCTCCAGTTACAGCCGTATGATATCACAGTAAAGTACATCACTGGGAAGACGAACGTCGTAGCTGATGCTTTATCTCGCCCTACTTGTGATACTGACACTAAAGGAAACTGTGGAATATGTAGTATTGTGATAGATACACCAAGGAAAAATCCTAAAGAAGTAAGAGAGGCACAAATGAAGGACAAAAACATAGAGAAGATAGTAAAAGCATTTGAAAGTAATAATGAAGAAGAAGCACGATACTGGTGTCAAAAGGGTTACGTTATGAATAACGGTTTACTATACCGCTACAACCCTGATGGTGATAGTGATAATAGTCAGATTCTTGTGCCAGAGCATGAACAAACCAATGTTATATCAGCATATCATGATGAACCTACCGCCGGTCATTATGGTACAGACAAAACGTTTGCTAGAATAGCTCAACGTTACTATTGGAAAGGCATGCGGAAGGACATCGAAAACTACATTCGAAACTGTCTGTCATGCCAAAGGTACAAACCGTCGAATATGAAACCAGCTGGACTACTTCAAACAACTGCAATGAATAAAAGATTTGAAGTTGTCGCTTTTGATCTGTTTGGCCCATTACCTGCGTCATACAATGGAATGACCTGGATTCTCATCGTTGAAGATCTTGCATCTAGATGGGTAGAATTGTTCCCGCTGGAACAGGCAACTGCAACTAATTGCGCGATGACTCTCATTAATGAGGTATTTTTAAGATACGGCATGCCACGAAGAATAATCAGTGACAATGGCACACAATTTGTTAGCGCTGTTATGCAGCAAGTAGCCTATTGCCTTGACATTAAGCATGCATTTACGCCCGTTTATCATCCTGAAACGAATTCGGTAGAACGTCGCAACAGAGACCTTAAAACTCAGCTCGCCATACTTGTAGGAGATGATCATCGGACCTGGTCAGAGAAATTACCAAGCATCCGATTCGCAATGAACACTGCAGTTTGTTGTTCAACTGACCATACTCCAGCATACCTTACATTCGGTCGAGAATTGAGAACGCCCGATGATAATGAACATGATCTACGTGAAATAATCTCTTCAGAAAATTTCATTCCTGAAATTACACCCAAACTGTTAGCATTAGCAGAAACATTAAAAAGAGTTAAAGAAGTACAAGAAGGAAAAGAAGAAAAGCGAAAGGAATATGTAGATAAAAGCAGAAGACCTAGCCCTAAATATAAACCTGGAGATCGAGTTCTCGTTGATGCACACACCCTCAGTAAGACCGTCCAAGGTTTCAGCTCAAAACTTGCCCCACGTCGAGATGGCCCTTATATAATCTTGAAGAATCACGGACCTAGCTCTTACCATGTCGCAGACCCTAAAACACCAAACCAGAGTGTTGGGCTATACCATTCATCTGCATTACGCCCTTTCCAAAGTGAAACTGACAGTCCACTACCAGCACCAGCTCGGCCAATTCGAAAGCGTGGACGACCACCTAAAACAGTAGACCCACATACCTCTGTTGAAGTTACAACCACAAATCTTCTGAAACCCACTCGAGGACGACCACGAAAGGATACATTGAACCTGCCTTCCTCGTCGAGACGTCTTCGGAGCCAGAGGGGGAGATTGTAACAAAGTAAACAACGCACGCACGCCTAAAGCGATCGTCCACCGGAGCACACGCGTTGAGGTCTCGTCGCATACGCACACATACGCGCCCCGAGCGGATATAAAAGACGTGCCCGGCTCGCCTAGCGGCAGTTCGACTCTGCGAGGGCTTTGTATCCGACGATTCGGAACGACTCCCTAGCAAGTTGAGCGCTCTGCTTATAATACGTCACGCTGGTGGTACTTTCGTAACACGGAATATTACCGGTGTGTTATATTATTCGTGGAGTTATTTAGCTTATAGCGCTTCTCGCTTTGTTCATTTCAGTATTGTTATTTTATTAGTTTACTTTTGCTCAAAGATTGCTTAGTTTTAAAACCACTGTTGAAACATTGTTTTATATATTCCATCTTCTTCATATTTGTTTTGTATAAAATATATAGCATTGTATAGCTTTTATATATTTTCTTAATCGCTTTGCTTGCATTGGTTTATTAGCTTCAATCTCATGTTTTGCATTTTAAGACTATTTGTATTTATCTTTGTATTAACATAGTATCGTAGTCGCCTAGCTTGCACTGGTCTATTAGCTTTGCTATTTTATTGTATCACCTACCTTCTTAGTATAATATTAGCCTAAACAATATTTTCCATGCTACCTGCCTTTGTTTTGTATAACATTCTTGTGTTTTGCGTATGTTATTTTGAATATAGGTCTTAAGTATTTCTCTCTGGAGTATCATTTACCAAGAACCCCATTACAATACTGTAATAGTTACAAGACATTCAGAATTCATAATTTAGTTTTTTTAGAATATCTATATTATACTACAATTTGTCTTCATAGAACAAAAACCACAAGACAGTACCACAAGTAGTATTATTTACTACTAATGATCGCCCGTGGCTCTGCCTGCGTGGATGTTGGTTTTTACGACAAAACGCCTAAGTTTGATCCCACGTGTTCAACCGGGTTATGGTTCTATTTTTTATAGTTTAGGCGGTGTACACCAAATAAGGAACTTTTTTAACCCAACAACCCAAATATCTAACGGACCTCTATTTTTTCTAAAATCAAATACCTATAGCCTATGTTACTCGTACATGTAGCTTTCTAAAAGTTATCCATTAAAAAAAAAAAATTCGTTTATATGATATTAAAAAGAGATTTTATATTAAATGAGCCATACATAAAGAAATATATTGGCCATCTGTTAGGTAGGTAGGTATCATATAAATAATTACAATATTAAGGATTACTAAAAATAATATGAAAGTTTGTGAAAGATAGATGGATGTTTGTTATCCTTTCATGCAAAGACTTCTTAGTGGATGGATGATATTCAGTCAAATAATTTAAGTCTATTAAAGTCTCACATAGTTTTATGCTACTGTTATCTTCCCGTGGGATAATTCTTGAGTTATATTGGTTTAAGCCACTGGCAACAGCCAGTTTTACGTAACATTATTAGCTACAGGCATAATGTCTAGATAGTAACTGCTGTCACAGTATTTTTGAATTTATTATTAAAAAAATTGGTCTAGCAAAAAGTCATGTTTCAAAATAGTGTAGTCAAAGAAGAAATTAATACAGTTCAGCCAGTATGCTTTTTTATTGTAAACAACAGCCATAATTTAGATTGAATAAAAAAAAAACTGTTTACAATATCATCTGTGTCCACACATTGAAACGATTGCAAGAATTAAAAAAAAACAAAGGCAATGGAAATACTAGCGAAAAATTATAAAATATTGTAGGATGTTTGTTCTTGTAGCTAGAACTGATTCATTGTCTGATCTGCATGTTAATTGACATACAAACCTGAATAACTTGTATATTACTGTTATTTGTGTTTATTTTCTGCAACTTGTACTTTATCGTCGTAGAAATCAATTAAATGTACTCACTATGTCACAAAAGAAACAAAATATAGGAAAATAAAATAAAAGGGTAATAGATTAACTTTTAACTTTACATGTTTCAATGTTTCAAAAAAGGTTAAACTAACTGAATGTACGTATTAAGCTGGCCATTGACGATCAGTCCAAACATAAAACTGCGGCATAAAACTAGGGCGTCACTCCAAATGGTTTTACTCCATTTAGATTTGCCCATTCACTGGCGTCACTCCGGCTCTTCATTTTTCGATCGGCCGCGGGGCAAAGCTGACGAAAAGTGAACTAGGTACTTATATTTGTGTAGAAAATGAATTCTGGTTCTGAAGAAGAAACATTAATTTTAACTGTGGCTACTATTTGTTGCCATATAATAACCGAGAAACGTGAAAGAAAGCAATGGATGAAGGAATGGCTTAGAAAAAGGAATCAATTCACTCACGTCAATTTGTTGAATGAGTTATCATTAGAACCAAGTGACTGGAGAAACTACTTAAGGATGGACGAAACTACATATTTCAAGCTTTTGAAACTTGTAACTCCATATATTGCTAAACAGGATACTAATATGAGAGAAGCTATTAGCCCTCATGAGAGATTGAAAGCCACTCTTCGTTTTTTAGCTTCAGTTACCACGATCGCAGCGAGCGATTCGAGCGAACTGAAGCCTTGGAATGACGATCGCGCATTGACGGTCAGTTTGGCGCGACGCGCCGCTTGGATTTATGGTAGTCACGGAAAATTTCCGTGGCGAGTCGTCAGTTAAAACTCTGGAGTGACGATTCGCCATTGACGGTCAAATTTTGGAGTGACGCCCTAGTTTTATGCCGCAGTTTTATGTTTGGACTGATCGTCAATGGCCAGCTTTAGGCTAACAGCTGTATTTTAGAGAAACCAAACCATGTTTTTTTTTCAAAAATGGAACAGTGCTTCATGATTTTGAGAACGACTTCTTGTGATCGATAATTTAGACAAAAACGCGTCGTAATCATGTTTCGCTTTTGAATACGTGCAATAAAACGCATGGTCAGTGACATTACGAAACAATTTCACGCTGAAAATCACGATTCCTTTCCTATTCTACAAATTCCTGCCAAACATAAACAAACAAAAATATCTATCTATGCGCCTAGATTTGCCTATAGCACACATTCAGTCTACTTTGTAGAACATAACGTCCACCCATGAAACAAAGCATTTTACGTTATGATTATTGTTACTGGTTCATACCCTCTACTAAACATAATGTAAAAGGCACCACGTTGTGGATAAAAACTTACCGTTTTACGACCATGATAGAATCCGTCTCCTCGTTTGTGGACCCTATGATTCGAACTATACTTTACAAACGACACTAACAATATCGGAAACACCATGAATTTTATTATATCACCAGCAATTCAATTTACGGAATTCACACATCGCTACGAAGCGATAAACACACTTTTCTTCATTATTTCACTAACTTCGATTAATACGCACTCCACTTTGATGAACATCAAATCTCATAAACACAAACTAAAACTAAAATGTGTTTTTAGATTACAATAGCGCGAACTTCACTACAATACCGTACCGACGACGAAAACATTACACTGTTGCCAACATTCCGTAAAGAAAAGTAAATAAAGTTATTAATAATTTTTTAACCTAATTATTTGAACCGACGATGTTATTCTGATCACGATTTAATTATGAATGAATAAATGTCGAACCTTTGTTTTTCAATTTCGTTCCCGACGAATTATTATCGTCCACATGGTAAAATGGTAACACGGGGAACAATCTTCAAGGAAAATCTATGAACCTTATGTCTATGGTTGCAATACACGTAACTGACAACTAAATCTCTCCCTTTCCCCTTGCTTTCCCCTCGGCAGGCCCTAGTTTCAGACGCCATATTGTCAAATCAAACGATCAGCCGCCATTACTGTCAAGTGAAGTTAAAAGTTGATTATTTTTATGATTTATTTCCTTATTATAAATTATCCTCTCAAGATTGAACTCTAATATTTCTTTGTGTTGTGAATTGTAACAGTAGACAGAAATCCGTCAAATCAAAATCCGTTGCGAACAACAAAATAGTATAAAAAATGAACTTCTCACACTTTGTGTACGAAACATTTGAGAAACAATATTAAATTTCAAAGTGTCTTCCACGGATAGTAGCATATCCAACTCTATTCACGGCTGAAGAGATTGTTACTGCACTACCCAATACGCCTGATATAAAAAAGTAAGTTTTAAATATGTTTACATTTAATTGTGTGTATCAATGAATACTGCCCAATAAAATATGCACTCGCATGTTAGCACATACATAGTATTGCTTATTCTGCTTGTCCTTCTGCCCATTGCACCTTTCCCCATCAAGAAAGATAACCGAAGCTCATAAATTGTAATCTGAAAGTAATTCAGTTAATTTCTACTCGCAATCTTATAGAATGCATATTGTTGGAAACCTGTCAGTTGTAAGAGTCATTTTACTATAATATAATAATAATTGATAACTATATTTTTTCCTAATATCAGTTTTTTAATTAATTTCAGGAAACCCTAACTCCGTCATTTCTGTACATAATATGGCTGGCAAACGGAAATAAATGAAATCAAAACTGACTTGAGTGGTCTCAGTCATAAGATTCAGTTTCAATTCCTGGAGACCCAATGACATATCAAGAGTCAGTTCCATACGATAACTGGTAAGGCTACTTCTTGTATTTATTATTTAATAATGTTTTTATACATCACTCTATGGGAACATAAAATTAGGATGAAAACTATCATAAGTATTAATACAGGTTATAAAATATCTTCTCTCTGTCTATTTAAATATCTGTGTACCAAATTTCTTTCAAATCTTCATCCAGTTGTTTTGCAAATTCAAAAATGTACAATTATTTTTTTATTATTTCAGATACCAAGGCTCACCAAATTATAAAAATGAAGATACTCCAGCAGCCGAACATTTGTGAAAAGGCAACAACTGCTATAAGGTTTTAAAAACAAAAATCTTTTGAAGTACTCAATGGATATTTTGCTTGTGAGATACTCAAACTCAGATTCATTATTCCATTCATGTGTACATAGCATAATGTGTTATTACAAGTAAATAAGTTCAATCAACATAATATCGGGTTCGGGCATGGCAACATATTACATTGGACTTAACAATCATCCAGTCAGTTCGTATAGCTAAAAACTCTAAACGAATGTAATTATTATATTATATCAATATGTAATCATTTTAATCAAATGTAATATAATAATATTTTATTTGATTATTAGTTAACTTCTGTTAATTATTGTATTTTATTCAATTATTTATTTTATATTTTATTAATTATGTATTTAAATATGTATTGTATTAATTATGTTTGTATTTCTTCCATTTAGGGTGACTTTTAACAATGGTTAAACATGTTTAAAATTTTATTTAAGCACAAAATTGTATTGAATTTTAAACATGTTTAACCGTTGGTAAAAGTCGCCCTAAATGTTGTTTTTTATTATTTTATATATTTTGTTACTTATAATTTATTTTTTGTTATGTGTGTGAGCATAATATGTGCTTCCTTGAGTAAGTATTATTTCTGTGGTTATGAATAATTATACAAGTATCTATTTAACCAATGTTTTATTCTAAGGCCCGTATTACAGAACGAAACTCAAGCACTGATCTCTATTTAAATATATAGATTTCAACCAATCAAATGCCTTGAATCAAGTTTTAAGTAATACTTGAGTATTGAGTGACATTCTGTAATATAGGCTTAAGTCTTCTGCGACTGAGTAGAAGCTTTTTGTGTTAGATTTATTCTTTTAATTTTCTGTTATGTATTGAATTTGGGTTTGCCTCTAATTTGAAGCATTTTGATCCGAGAGGGTGGCAGATATAGTCTGTGTTTATTATGACATTGATGATGACTTTATCAATTTAACTCTGAGATTAACAATTTTTAAATTGTGTAATAGTATGAGGTCTCAACATTTACCCATCTTATGCCGCATATATTAATCGTGTCTTTTGAAAACACTTATAAAATAAAACATGTATTATAATTATATTTCTTTGTTTTATTTAGACCTGTTTTACTTTGTAATCTACAGTCAATCGTATGTCAGAACAATTATTACTTGAGAATTATTCAAGTAATGATTGCTCTGACATATGATTGACCAAAACCAATCAGTACAATAATCAAACAAAATATCTGTGACAAAAGCCTGAGGTCCAAATACGGAAAAGACAAAAGGCCTGTATCTAAAATCGTAATAGTTGCTTTTAAAAAGTCATTTCATTTGACCTGTTCAAGAATTTCTGTATAATCTGTGCTTGTCAATCTCTATTCTTGCGCTTTCTATTGGTCGTTATTTTTTGTTCGAAGATTGCCGTCTGAGTGTATACTCTCTACTTAGTCTGTGAATGGTAACAAATTATGTCGTGTCAGTTTAGCCAACCTAACGTTACAATTTTGTTGAGACGTCTGATATTCTCGATACTCTCGCTGCTTTTTTTCAGATGAACGGTGCGTCACGTTTTTGTTCCGACATGTAAAGCCTACTACACATGCTCGGCATCAGCCTGAATAAACCAAACTCAAAAATGTTGTACAGCTTGGCCAGAATCTTGAAACGGAACTTATCTTTTTGTTTTCTGACAAAGTTTGATATTTGATGTAAACAAAGACGCATTTTTGTTAGATTTATTATTGTGCCATAAAACTAACGTACAGCTTGGCCAGAACGGATTGAAACGGAACTAAAATTTTTATTTCTGACAGCGTTTTAAAATCTTTGATATTTGATGTAAACAAAGACCTCAGGTTTGTTAGATTTATTATTGTGCCATAAAACTAACGTAGTAAGTGAAAAAAAAAATCAAAGTGCTGGTAGCGCGAAGACAGTGGCGGCTTCCGGTTTTCTACATTTTTATGTCAAGCTGTAAGGGGAAAAAAATCATTCAAAGTGGAGAATCTTACCTAAACCGGCTATAAGCATTTCAGACGGGAATAAATTTTGGAACATAGTTTCCTCAGATCAAAGAAATAGGAAGAATCTTACCTAATTTCTTTGATCTGAGATAGTTTCATACTTTTTAGAGCGCGAGTTTTCAGAAGTCGTGTTTTGTTTCTAAACTAGAGCTTGGCAAAGAGTAGAAAACCGGAAGTCGCTACTGTTCTCTCGCTACCAGCGTGCAAGCACTTTGAATGTTTTTTTTTTTCACTTATTAGGTTACGTTAGTTTTATGGCACAATAATAAATCCAACGAATCTGCGTTCTTTGTTTACATCAAAGTCAACGATTTTAAACGTTGTCAGCAAACAAAAATATTAGTTTCGTTTCAAGACGTTCTGGCCAAGCTGTCGATAGATATTTTGTGATAGGTAATGTTTTGAACAACACGTGACTGATCGTCGTATCGTACATGGGTACACGTCGCCATTTAAATTAATTTCATAAGGTAGCCGCTTTATTAGCAAAATTGTAGGGTACCTATAAGGTATCAAAAGCTGGGTACTCACTTAGCAGCGTAGCACGTAACGTATCAGATACGGTGTCAAGTGAGTACGTAGGCACGAGCCCGCTGCGAAACGCTCGCTGTAAGTTCGCAGTGTTACCGCCTCTCGGCGAGTCATACAAACACAAAGGCGGCTCGCAGTGTGCTCGGACGAGCCGTACCCACTTGCAGGTTGATACCGTATCTGATACGTTACGTGCTACGCTGCTAAGTGAGTACCCAGCTAAAGACTAGAGTCGCATTGTGGACGAAGGGGAGCTTGCAAGACGTGACACGACACAGAATTGCATTGATTGACGATATCTGACAGATATCGCTCAAGAAAATGTATGGACAATGGCTAGTGGAATCGGACGTGTTGACGATATTCACTCTTAGATCTGCAGTGCTATTTCTCAAAAAATGGCGAGTGATTGCGCAACTGGCGATTTCTTTTGTTTCATTATAAATACTATAAAACTATTTATTACTACGCCTTTACTATATTTTTTACTACGCCTTTATGTAGTAGGTAGGATTATGAATAAGGTTGACTTTCGTTTTTCACAGTCGAATTGCATCGCATCGCTCCTTTGAATCGGCAATCGACTCGATAACGCACGAGGACGAGTAGTGTCGCTTCATCAGCAAGTTCGCTACCACAGCTATAACTTGTTATAACTTGTCAAAACTTATCGGCAGCCGATGAAATTGGCTAAACGGTTCGGTAAATTTTCAAAATTGCTTTTGTGCTGATACTATCTCGATTTTTAGAGATTCTTTAGTTTTGTTATTTTTAAAGATTACTTACAGACAAAGGTAGGTGACAATCAGGCCAAATTTCAATGTGACAGATAAGGAACTAAATACAAGTAATAACAAATGATTTCATACAACATCGCCAAAGACAGATTTTGAATTCAGCAGGTAATTGCCCGTATATATAAGGCCAGTGATCAATGTCACTACGTGTGTACCCGGCATAATCCTAAATTATTGACTGTCGTGTCGAGAATATCACGCCGATAAACGTGCAGTCACCAGCGCGGGCAATTTAAACATCGTTCTTCTTATTTATTTTCAATCTTTTTTTTACTACAGTTTTTAACAACTAGATTATGAGGGTCGATTTTTTTCCCAAATGTAAGGAAAGCGAAATTTTTCGTCTTACAAGTTTATAAGTCCAAACAGCGCCATATACTTCTGAACTATCAAGCACACTATCAAGTCAACAGGTAAACGAGCAATAGGTGCAGAAAAAAAAACACTCGGTGAGATCCTTGAATAATATCTTTTGTTTGATAGCAAGAAATAATAATTTTAGGTGCTGTACTTAATAATAATAATATAATAATAATAATAATATTCCACAACTATCACACACCGCCATCTAGTCCCAAGCTAAGCAGAGCTTGTGTTATGGGTACTAGACAACTGATAAACATACATATTATAGATAAATTACACCCAGACACAGAACAAATGATCGTGCTCATCACACAAACATTTGTCCTGGGTGGGAATCGAACCCACGACCTTCCAGCATAGCAGTCAGGGTCACTAACCACTAGACCAACAGGCCAGTCACTTAAAACCTTCATTTTCGTAACACGCAACCAGGAATCTTAAAACAGACAGACCTACCACAGAAAGGGGTGATGTAGCGCTCAGTAGCGCTGTCCGATGATACCGCGGTTTATTATACAAAGTTAGAAAATCGCACCAAAACCGATATACTAAGATAATAAATAAAATAACAACTTACCGTTTCAAACGCAACCTAATACTTTCATCCATCAAAAGACGCAAATAAACTGAATTTATAATAACACTTCCCCTTCTTGTTTTAACGCAAACATATTTTTTTTCCGACTTAACCCTTACAACAAGTTTACTCTTTGAAAACTTTCTTATTTTTCGCTCCTGAGATTTGCAATAGAAACCCATAATAAGTTAAATAATTTGATAGAATATATTAATTTTTATCACTTTAAATATTGACTAGAATGTATTATTAAGTCTTAGTATGTACACTGCACTCTGTTCAGCGCGAAATAAATTTGATAGTAGGAAACTTGCTTCGACTTCGTATCGTACAGCAGGGTTGGGTGTTCGTGTAGCGACATGTCGAACGCCGTAGTGCTGTTCACTTTTGAGCACTATTTTGTCCATCTGGGCCAATCAGAAGCTCAATAAATCAAACTTATCCCGTACCACGTATACCTAAATAGCTAACAATATAGGGACACGAGCATGATGGTCATACCGGTTTTATAATTCTTTTTCCGGATTTTTTCAAGCCTGCTCATAGCATTTTAAAAATATATACTGCGCAGTTCAAGGTTATTCGGATCGAAATGATAAATCAAGATAAAAGATTTATCAACACAATAATAATGTGTTTTTATCAATAAAATTGATCATCAAATTTATGGTAAACAATACAACTTACAAACTTGGACAGGTCAAGGAACATTATTTCTAAGCTTGCAAATACATGTCATGGTTGAATGAAATAGCTAGAAAGTTTATCTAACACCTAACACACGAACAGAATATCTAATGTATTCTGAGATGTATTTACGTGGAAATAAATTCCCGCCAATTGCACCAATAGGAGCAAATTGAAAACAAAGGAATGTCTGTCTATGTAATTAATGGCGCCACTCCTATCTGTCGGCCTATACCTACCTACCTTTATAGATAACGATACCTATATGTTAACAAGTAAGTCTTCGATTTAGTTTACACAGTAAGCCTCAAAACATCTAGAACAGCACTAATGTTTGCTTTGTTAGATGCACTTTTCCATACTTGTGCATGTTTCAATGCTAGACACAGAGTTGCACTGTGTACATAGCGCTAACACTATGACGCATCGCGGTTAGTCATTTTGAAGGCAGTGAGACACGGTGTGATACAAGTTCGCAGTAGGAAAACGTCACTCTTTGCAGGTTTGAACTTGTCTGTATGTTTGTATTATCATTGCGGTGGCGGACTTGTGATGTAATCAGTTGACAGAAACGCCACATTCCAGTATTGATTTGTGAGCTTCGATTACTGCCACGTTCTTGGGAGCAACATCTTTATTATAGCTTCTACCTATCTTTGTATAGCTTTTTATATCTTTTGTATTGTTTGTTCAACGTGTAACGAGCAATGATAACATTGTGAACCTAAGTAATTAGGTACGCTGCCGTTTCTATTTTTACACACTTTATGAGGAAGTAGGTTTAAGTCAATGATATAAAATATCATTCGTATAAGTCTTTTGTGTGGCTCATCACCATGTAGGTAGCTTTTTCAGACACATCTGAGTTCTTTGACAAAAATATGAAAATTAAAACGCGGCGCTCTACAGCTTCTGTCTACCCTCAGAAAATATTTGTGAGATTGTATAATTGTACCTGATTGTACCTATTAAAAATAAAAAAAAACCATTCATATAGACAAAATTTTACTTTATTGCTATAAGTTTTTATTTTAATAAATTACATTGTAAGATATATCTCGGAACTTATCAACAATATTACTTTTGTCAGATTACAACCAAATTCTGGTCTAAGGCAGATCATAAGACTATTGGTGTACAATTGATTCTCTAAAATATAATACATCTCTTATAAATAAACAGTAAAATGATACACTGTCGTACATTCACAAGCTAATTACACATTCATTAAAGGTACTTAAAAGTCAATTAGTCACTGACCCGAAGGTACAATGGGTTAAAAATGGTCGGCAAGGTTTTGAATATTTTAGCGCGTGATAAAACGGTGATTTATCTTACATAAACATTTGAATTTGGGTCCAATAAAATTCATTAAAATTTTAATTATCTATTTTCAGCTCTATTGCTTGAGCAATAAATTATAAAATTACTTAACGAATTTTAGCGCAGTTTGATACTGCGAATTTTAAAAAGCGAACGCTGGCTTCGCTTCTCTCTCACACCTTATGGTGAACGAAGACCTAGCCGCACCGCAGTCTCCTAAGTCCCCGCATTACGAATTCTTTGTATGAAGTTCTATGAAACCTCGCACACTCACCCGCATCGCAGTAGCCGCAGAAGCGGTAAGAAAACGATGACTGCGGGGACTGCGGTGCGGCTAGGTCTGCGTTCACCTTTATCCGTCAGTTTTAGCTAGAAATCAATCAAAAATCAAAATCAAAATCAAATCGTTTATTTCAACTAGGCCAATTACAGGCACTTATGAATTGACATGAGACATTTGGATACAAAAGGCTCTGTCCATTCTCTATGTCTATGCACTGCACTCTCATTCCCTTTATACAAATGTAGGTACTCTATGACTCTCATCGTAGCTATTTAGCGCATTTTAGTATAAAAAATCACGTGTTCGTATTTCCGAAGCCAGGCGATGTTTGCCGAAGTGCATTCTCAACCATTTTCAACCCACTGTATAATGTTTCAACACTCTTACGATATTTCTACATCACATAACAACATTTATTATACATCAAAACTATTCTAAAGATGCTAGTTGTCTTTTCTACATTAATTTCGTATTAGTTTATTTCATCAATTTGTATTGTAATAAAACGTAGATGTTGTTGAAATTTTTTTTGGGAGAGGAGCGGTTTTCTATCAAAAGCTACGAATGAAATTAACAATCGAATTCTGAGGGTATTCAGAGGGTATCGCTAGTGCCAAGTGCCAACCACTATCGATACCTACGAGAAATTCGATTTGCGGATAATATGATTTTTGTCTTACTGTACCGTGTTTTAATAACTGAATACACAAACTAGCTATCTAAACATTTCTATAATTTCAATAAATTAAATCAGTCAAAAAACGTAGCACATCGACCTGTTCAAAATGTCACCTTTCTCAATGAAACACGAGCCTTCTACATTTGTGATAAAGTTGAAAATCAATTGAAGAAATCTGACAGACTGAGGTAGCTTGACGTACTAGCGTCTGTACATGTTCCTATTACTTGCAAACACTCCACACAATAATTAACTAACATTCGGTTTGGATTGGCAAAATGGGTCCAACTCCAAGTACTAATTTAGGAAGTAAACACACTTCACGACTCGAAATGAACTTTAGCCGATCGTAAGACGTATCCAACGACGATATAATACTAGACTCCTAATAACAGGCGACCGATGTCTGCCAACACATTAGGCAAAAAAGTCTTATATTCGTCTCATTTCGACCAATCCTGTGAGCCGTAAACATACGTTGAGACAGCACAGACCTTGAGTTAGCCAATCACAGCGCAGTACCCCGTCCCCCTCGCTTACGTAGTACCTCAGCAACTTGGCAGAATAGTTTGTGTTCTTTAGATCGTGCATGCGGAGTCTAGTATTATATCGTCGTTGGACGTATCCCACATTTAATTTTCATATTTATTTTTGAGCGAACGGTATGAAACGAGACCAATATCGTAATTTTAGCATGGATAGAACCCGTTGTTGACCGGCTCAAGTCGATTTCACGTCGGTAAGTGCGTCCCTAAGAATACGCTGGATTTTTTGAATAGACGCGTTGTTTTTTCCATCAACTTATGTACGAGACAAGGTGTACATACAAGCATAGAGAAGTAAATAATCGCCGAGACAAAAACACCGCGCTCATTAAATTATTTTACAACAATTAAAAAAAAATACAGGGTGGTGATTTAGTCATCTGCAAACGTACAGGAAGTGACGTCCACCATCGTGGTGAGGAGATTAATCACCTAGACTGTATCACTGAGGAAAGCCCCTTTCTTGAACACAACAATATTATACATTCAATACAATCAGGATAGATAATTAATTTAAATTTCAGCATGAAAAAAAAATTGGATCAAATACAACTTCATATCAAAACATAACATATTAAAACAACAAATAAAAAACAGGACTGAGATCTAAAATTTGATTTTCACTTTTTCATTTCGACCTAAAACATTTTATAATAAAAAAAAACATTCTAGTGTAAATAAAATCGTAACTTAATTCAAAATTAAACTAACTAAAGTTAAAACATTAGGGTGATCATTAAATTAACCATTTTTTTAATAAACATGAGAGTTAAGAAACTCCTGCACATTATGTCGGCCGGCGGCAACATCGGCAGATTTTGCTAGTATTACTTGGTATGTTTTTTTTTTAATATGAATTATCGCATTTTGAAATCACTTTTGTTCATCAATATCAATAAAATTCTTTGTAAAAGTTTGTCAAAACAAAATTATTTGTTTCAATCTTGATTTGCGAGGTTTAATTATAGCTTCATTTTTAAATTAACCTATGATTACGTCTTTGAATTCAATTATTATCAGATGATACTTTATTCTGAAAGCACCTGTTTGTCTACTAGTTAGTGACCCTGACTGCTATGCCGGAGGTCGTGGGTTCGATTCCTACCCAGGAGAAATGTTTGTGTGATGAGCATGTTCATTTGTTCTGTGTCTGGGTGTAACTTACCTATAATAAGTATGTACATTTAGAAATATATAAGTATGTTTATCAGTTGTCTAGTACCCATAACACAAGCTCTGCTTAGCTTGGGACTAGATGGCGTTGTCTGATAGTTGTGGAATATTATTATTATTATATTATAAATACTGCACTATTATTAGTTGTTTGTGATGTTGCCACGTTTCCATTCACAGTTTTTTTTTTTTATTTCAACTCATTTTGAAGATACGACACACACAGTATCTTACAATTAAAACAATACTATATACTATTAAGCTATCATTGATGATGATAGGCCTGTTGGTCTAGTAGTTAATGACCCGTGGGTTCGATTCCCACCCAGGACAATTAATATTTGTGTGATGAGCACGATCATTTGTTCTGTGTCTGGGTGGATATAAGTATTTTTATCAGTTGTCTAGTACCCATAACACAAGCTCTGCTTAGCTTGGGAATAGATGGCGTTGTGTGATAGTTGTGGAATATTATTATTATGATATTTATTACTACCGTATCCGTTCAGAGCCCCCATTGAATAGATTTATCTTTTAAATATTTTTGGGCTTACATGCGTTTTTCTGCAAATCTACTGCTATAATGATTACGTCATAACAAACATAACTTCTCAAGCTAAGGCAACTTAATTTAAACCTTCAAGTAAAATTATCATTTTCGCAATGTTTTTTTTAAAATTGATTTGTTAATATCAGATTCAATGTATTCCTCCTGTATTCTTTATTCAACTGGAAAAGAGATTTTTTTTTCTCGTGATGACTTTTTCGGGAAAAAGCCTGATGTGTTTTCGGAATACCTTGATATTTCTCGGAATAACCAGACAGTTTTTTTCGGAACCGCCCGATATTTCTTGAAACAACCAATTTTTTTTTTCGGTATCGTCCGATGTTTTTCGTAGAAGCCTACAATACTTTTCAGACACACAAATAATGGCCACAGCTAAAAACTACACCGGGCTTGCATACATTATTCTGGTTGGTATTGAATCCTAAAAGCTAGCTATCTCGTTTTATTAGCATCCAATACAAGATTTTTTTTTTCGGTATCGACCGATGTTTTTTCGGTAAAGCCTACAATACTTTTCAGACACACAAATAATGGCCACAGCTCAAAACTACACCGGGCTTGCATACATTATTCTGGTTGGTATTGAATCCTAAGCTAGCTATCTCGTTTTATTAGCATCCAGTACAACGAAGGGACATCAATATTCCTCGTAGTCGTAATAATCGTCGTCCTCTCCATTCTGCAACATGGCGGCTAGAGACAGCTCCCCACCAACGTCCACTGGATCCGGTTCTATTTCATCTTCATAGTCATCCACAATTTCTGTAACAAGAAGCATTGTTATCTGATAAACAAATGAAATTGAAGCAAATTTAAGTTTTTTGAGAGCCCTTGTAGCTGTCTTGGAACGTAAAACTTCCAGTGTTTAATGCTCGTGTTTTAAGTGGAGAGAAGTGGTATAAGTGAAGTCAGAAGGATGCGTTTGCACACTACTAGAGTAGTAGTAAATACTTACGGTTTTAAAAAATACATTACAGTTCATCATCAGCCTTTAATGTTCCCACTGATGTTCCTCTCTGTGCGAGAGAGTGGGCCAGAATCCACCACGCGAGCCCAGTGCGGATTGGTGGATGTCACATGTCGTCGAATTTTGGGTTCTAGGACATGCTGGTTTTCTCACGATGTTTTCTTTCACCGTTTTGTGAGCAGTGGTGATGAAATAAATTACACAAAGTAATGAGCCTGGCGGGGTTCGAACCCACGACCTACAACTCGTAAGTCGGGGCCGATACCACTGGGCCACCACTGCTACGCTGCACATTACGGTTGCCATTGGGTTATGCCGAGACTCCACCAAAGCTGTGCGAGTCGAGACGTGTTTTGAAAAACCAATAGAATTGCGTTGCCGGAGTGGAGTTGTGTCAATGACGCAATTCTATTGGTTGTTCAAAACACGTCTCGACTCGCACAGCTTTGGTGGAGTCTCGGCCTTATTGATGGTCAGACAGAGGGCAAGCTATTTCAAAAGTCAATACGTACCGGGAGCAGGTTGCGGCGTGGGCGGGGCGGGGGGGCCTGGGGTGCGGGGGCCGGGGGCGGGGGACGCGGGAGGGGGTTCTTCTTCTTGCGTTTCTTCGGCACGGGCGACGCTGGGACTGTTACTGATGGAGTAGCTGGCTTGTTTCTGGAACAGATAAGATTAATGATGAGATATTTTCTCCTCAGAATGCCAAACAGGTATCACCGTTATAAATAATTAAAAAAATTCTGGTGATCTACACATAAAATGATCAAAGAAATTGAAGATTCGTGCCACTGCGTGCTGCATAATCCTTGTACCATCACGATCAATGAAAGTCTCGCCAGATCGGCAAGAATAGGGCATGCCTATTGCCTTATTGCATACATCGATTTAGGTATATCTTTGTGGACTAGCATAGCCTACTAGAAATCCATTACCATTTCTCAAGCGATAGTAGTAATTTCCGTCGATGTTATTGATGAAAATTCATTTATTTATTTTCATTATAGAGACCTTTTATATCAAATAAAATCGTTTATTTCAACTAGGCCAATTACAGGCACTTATGAATTGTCAAAAAACATAAAATAAAACAAGTATACAAATAGTTATGGTGTTACGGTCCCGGACACAAGACATAAAAACTGAAAGTACCGTAGGTGCTCATTCTAAGGTGTAGATCTCTATGGAGAAGAATGAGCAAGAAACTCCATGGACACTCTTTTTCAATCGCCAAAATTATTACAAAAATGTTGTTACATCATTCATGTTATTATGAGAACAACATAAGCCCATTTAAAAACAAATAACTTACTCAACAACGACAGTAGCCTTCGGCGTCGCAGGCGGTATCGGCGTGCCCGGATGATCTAAACTCTTCAAAATATCATAATTGATCTTGGAACTAATCTTCTTCTCCGCTATCATCTTCTCAATTGCCTCTCCCGCCGTCGCTGCATTACATGGAGTTCTCTTCTTGTAAGAACCTCGTAGTTTCTTCTTTTTGTCCTTATTTTCTTCTCTTTCCTTCGCGCGAAGCTCTTCTTTTACTTAAACATGTATAACTATAAATTAAGATTTTATGGTAACGCTAGCCGTTGGCTCGATGAAGAATTTTTTGGTGGTGTGTCTCAAAACAAGGGTGTTTAACCAGCATGGTGTTGCCAGTGATGACATACGGCTCTGAAACGTAGTTTTGACTGCTGGCCTTTTAGAGAGACTTAAGAGTCACTCAACGAGCAATGGAAAGAGCTATGCTCGGAGTTTCTTTGCGGGATAAAAACCGGAACATGGATATTCGGCGAAGAACCAGAGTAACCGACATAGCTCTTAAGATTTGCAAGTTGAAGTGGCAATGGGCAGGCCACATCGCTCGTAGAACTGATAATCGACGGAAGACGCAGCGTAGGCAGGCCTCCCACTAGGTGGACCGACGTCATCGTGAGGGTCGCGGGCAATCGATGGATGCAAGTGGCGAATTGTCGTTCGGCGTGGCGGTCTAAGGGGGAGGCCTATGTTCAGCAGTGGACGTCTTCCGGCTGATGATGATGAATGAACAGGCGAATAGCGATAAATGTTAACGCTCGGTGACTCTAAAAACATTTTCAACTTTATATCCTAGCGACCTAGAGCATAAAATTCTCAGAAAGTTTACATAGCGTTGTCGTTCGTTCTGTACTTAGCACGAATTTTCAGTATTTGAGACGTAAACTAGAACTTTGACAATTGCAAATTGACAATTTTCAAGGAAAAAATTAGTTCCCTCTTCGCACAACAGAGGCGCTGTTCCATTTTTTCATACAAGAAACGCTGTAAATACTGGAAAGACGCTGTAATGTAAAAGAGTGAAAATTCATGCTAAGCCAATTTCCAACTTTATGTGCCCAACATAGAGTTAACGTTTATCACTTCTCGTTTGAACAAATGTTATTGCTCCCATCCTACTGTCAGACTCATACTGACTAAAATCCACGGTGTTCTTCAATAGCCCTTTACGTTCCAGGGTCACGGTAATTTGGCAAGTCCCGCGAACATGATGAACAATAATAATTACTGCTGAGACACACATAACCTAAAAACTGTATATAATTTAATTGGGTAACCCCACAACCTTCTGGTTTTTAACGCAAATAATATTTAAATATTCGCTAATGCGCATAGGCCTAGCATATTTAAAAAAATAATTGTACCCAGTTATGCTAAAACGAACACTTACTTCTTAAGTTTCCGGTTTAATGATAATTTTAAATAATATAAAACTGCTAACGAGTTTTTATTTAATAAGCTCTCATTTGCTTTTTTTTTTCTAAATGGTTATTCCTAATGGTTACTATAACGCGTTTGCCGTATATGATTTCTTTTTGCACTATCAATTGGTGTAAATAATAAGGAATAATTATGTTTAAAAATAGATTGATTTCGAATTCAAAAACTGTTGTTTTTTCCAAAATCCAATGACGTATTTCCATTTTTATCAAAATAGGACACGAGACTCTTTTTTTTATTTTGTTATTCGTTATAAATCATATTTTAATTTTTCAGATTACGGATATGCCAACTTGGAAAATTCACCCAGAATACAAAGTGAGTGAACAAAAAATTATACCCCAATCAAAAGCCATACTATTACCCAACTCCGGAGAGAAGCTTAAACTACAGAAAACATTAGCATACTCAGTCTCAAACCTTACAAATTATGTGAATACAGTACATTTTAGCATAACCAGCTCAACCCCCCAACTAAACTAAAACCACTTACTTTTCTGTTCCTTCAAATATCCGGCATTTGATTTGTGCCACAGAAGCGCCTTATGCTTGACTTCCTCATCCGACATGATGAGAGAATTGATGTAGTCTTCGTCTTTCTGCTCCAGGACCAGCTCATCAGCATTGTGGAGATCTCTGGCCGTTGTCTTCGGTTCAGGTCTTACGAACTTGTCAGATTTGTCCTCCTGACTTGTACCGGCGAGACCTATAACGGCTAGATCTGGACCTAGAATTAAATGAAAATAGGCAACAGCATCAATAAAACCCCGACAGATGACACTTTTTCTAATGTGTTGGTAAATGTAGAAGAAACTGTAAATTTCAAATTAAAATTGATATTTTAAATGTTTTAAAAGTTTCGGTTTCGGTTTCTGTCGAAACTGAGAGCAAGGGCGAGAGTTCGGTTTCGGGTTAAAATCAGTTTCGGACGGACACTATTACAAAGATATCATGCGTGTTTGGAGCTCGTGGCTAAATAATTACAGCCGTACAGGCCGACATTCCAGGTTTAGCCGCGCTTGCCGAGGTTGGTCTGCGGATGGATGACCATCTATCATAGCGAGTTTCCTAGCCCGTAAATCCCAAGCACGTACAGCCGTTGGTCCCTAATCTGTGATAGTAGTTACAATATTAGTCAGAAGCTCTAAAAGTCTGACAACCAGTCTTACCATCGTATTATTCAGTTACTGGGTTGTGGAGGTCAGATAGGCAGTCGCTTCATGTAAAATACTGATATTCAGCTGTATCTGGTTAGACTGGAAGCCGACCCCAATATAGTTGGGAAAAGGCAGGCAGATGATGATGACAAAGATATAATACATCAAAATTCAAGAGACGGCCGTGACGTCAGAAGCAAGTGAAAACTACCCTAGTTTGTGACGTTTTGGAAATTTTATAAGTGGCGTATCTTCATCAATTTTGGCCGCGGTTTCATTTTTACTGCGTCCTTACGTCACAAGTTGTGAATATTCACTAATTTAACAAAAGAAAAAATACGTGTACCTGTATACATTATTTTTCAAAACTCTACGTACGTACGTACGTACGTACGTACGTTCTGTTACAAGTAAATGCTCAAGTCTATCAGCATTTTAGACGCCATTCGCACGAGCGCTTTTTTCCCAGGCGTTAAAAAAGAGCTGAAATAGAACAAGTGCATTCCCATGTATATGTTTAAACGTCAGCGCTTTAAAAGCGCGGCGCTTTTTTAGGGTTCCGTAGTCAACAAGGAACCCTTATAGTTTCGCCATGTCCGTCCGTCCGTCCGTCCGTCTGTCCGCAGTTTAGCTCAGAGACGCACAGTACTAGAGAGCTGTAATTTGGTGTAAATATACGGATTTGTTGTGCCGAAAAAGTGGTAAAATAAAATCTCAAAAAATATTTTTTTTTAGGGTACCTCCAGTACTTAGACGTAAAGTGAGGATTTTTTTTTTCTCGCGTACCCCTTAGTGTGGGGTATCATTAAATAGGTCTTTAAAAAATAATGTGAGTTTCGATTAACAATTTTTTTATAAAAAAATTCGTTTGTGAAATATTAAGCTTTAAAGTGCTAAATTTTGCTCGACTCGAGTGTCCCCCCCCTCTACCAGCTAAACGGTTATGTTTGGGGGTGTGAAAAAATTCACAATAGTAGTATATATAACGAAGTTTAAAAGAAAATTATCATGACTAAGTAGGCTTTACAACTTTACGAGTAATAGTCGACCAACTTATAAAATGTACTTGATTATCATATTTTCTTAAACAAAATGTATCGGAGAGTATGCTCTTCAACTGCAAATGTAAGTTTGTCAACTTTATTTTTACAACTTTAAGGGACAAACCTCACCAAGATGCCATGGCGACGTAGCCAGCGACGTCGCCAACTATTTTCTATGGGCCGCCAGAGTCGCCAGTTGGTCGCCAAGTGAGTTAACCATCATACATCTCTATCAGAACTAGTTGGCGACGTTGCTAGCTACGTCGCCATGGCATCCCGGTGAGGTACGGCTCATAAAGGTATGTTTTTACGGTATGTTTTTGGGGATAGATAGGTTTTTATCGTCAACTATTTTTAACTAACTTCAAAAAAGGAGGAATTTCTAAATTCGTCGTAATCTTTTTTTTAAATATATTTTTCCCGATTTCTCAAAGATTCCTGGATCAATTTTGAAAATTTTTCTTTTTAAAATTAAATTCAGCGAATCAGTTTAGTTAGTTCGCAGAAGTATGTTGATGGGCAACTACGGAACCCTACACTGTGCGTGGCCCGACACGCACTTGGCCGGTTTTTCAAACTGGATCTGATTTTCAATGCTGGGCGGTGAGATTGAATGTGAATAGGGACTTAATGTTTGTATAATTTGCGATATCTTCGTGGAATTATTTTATCCGATTTTTCCTCATAGTCTGATTAATAATAATTAATTTAAATATCATACCTAATCCTTTTTCATGTTTCATCTTTTCACTTTTACAGGTGCTTTCTTCTTTCTCCTGTACATTTTGAGCTATTTCTCCTATGAGGTCTAACGCGTCTTCTGCTGCAAATCTTGAAGCCTCTACATCTTCTGAAGTTGTTTCATCTGAAATAATAAATTATTTTATCATTTTCGACTTTATCTCTATCACTTCTGACCAATAATAGGTCAATTTAACAATATTATAATATGCATTGCGATAAAAATCGTTACATGGAATATTCTATTCTATTGCTCAAGAAATAGAGTTGATATTTGATTAAGAACTGTCTGAAAAGAGCCGTTTTAAGATCCTGGATGATGGGTAAAGTCACTTACTCTTTTACCCTGAGGGGAAGGGACTGTCAGTGCTGAACATCGCTGTAATTTTGAATTTAGAACTTCATACTATCGGAGAAATGTGCTTTTCAGGAAAAATAATAAAATATGTAACCTCACTGTCGCAGTCATGGATAACCTAATAATTACGTAGGTAAGAGTAAAATACAAGTTAGTATAGCAGAATAGTCACACTAATACTAATTAAATCAAGAAATTATCATAAATCGTTTTCGTGGCATTACTTTTGTCAGGTTTTTGAGTTAGTTATAACCTGAGATCTCAATATATAAAAAAAACTTTGATATAGTTTAAACGTGTCAAATGTTGAAGTGTGGCGAAAAGAGTATGTAAGAGCTCGTTCACACTGGGTCGAACTGGCAGTTTTATCGATGTCCAACTGTCGGGCCGATTATAAGCTGCCAGTCCGATTCAATGTGAACACAAAGTCAAAGTCAAGTCAAATCATTTATTCCAATTAGGCCATCTGAGGCACTTTTGAACGTCGATTTTTAAATTTAAAGGGAATAGGAAGGGATGGGATTGATTCTGCATCCATTCGCTAAGGTAGGTTGTATGGAGAAGAATGGGCAAGAAACTCCATACTTACTATTTTTCAAAAATGTTTCACAATGTTTTGAAATCACAATATAAAAAAAATAAATGTGAAAGCGATGTACTCAAGTCAAGACTATTAAATCATATAAAGGTTAAAAAAAAAAAAAACAATAATTATACTGCTAAAAGGTCACACACCAACACCAGTCTTTTCCTACAAATTTTTACAATTTACTCCTGCCCAGCTCAAAACCAGTCCTCCTTAAGTCCTTACGTACAAACTGTTGGCGAAAGAGGGGAATACTTCGAGTCTTCGATCCGACAAGCTTGACAGACTATACAAATCAGTATTTATGCCAATATTAGGTATAATCCGCACCGACAGAAATCGTGGCTGATCGTCCGATAATTACTGTAAAGAACTCTTCACATTAGCGTGAAGAATCATAATATCTATGTATCAACATACTTATTTTATTTTTTATTTATTTATTCATAAGAGATAACAAAGATCCATTGGGTTAGTAACAATATTCTTAACCTAAGTTAGTACCTAATTTCTAACATCGACAGAGTACAGGAGACCAGTGTCCTCACCAACGGGCTGTCATGTCTCCCGATTATTGCGCGAAGAATGCTATTGGGACTGCCACGGAGTCTACTTAGCAGCGAGCAGGCGCGGTCGCAGCCTGAAATTTTGGGGGGGGTCACTCACTACAAGTAATAAAAAATAGATGTCTGGAATAAAATAAACATTATTGCACAAGACATAATGCACAAGATGTCTGCTAACTATTTTATCGCCGTGTTAGGGATAAGTAGGTAGTTAGAAATTTCCTTTTATTATTTGGCAAATTTTTGAGATTTTTCAATGTGACCTTAGATTTTGGGGGGGGTCATGTCCCCTGTGACCCCCCCCTTCGGACCGCGCCTGGCAGCGAGGCCGCTTTCTTACGCCGCATGGCATTAAAACCGTCGGTACGTGCCTCAGCGAACATAGAAGACGCGCTACAGAACCGAGGCAGTCGCAACAACACTCTAAACAAAACATACGCATTGATTTTGATGGTACGATTCTTCCGAGTGTGTGGCATATTTGTTTGCGCACTTCAGTTGTACGCGTACAAAGCTTTTTTAGCTTCTATGGCCACCGGCAAGGGTGGACAGTCCAGCACAATAGCTCGAATCTTTTCGCTAACTAAGTGTAGCAATGCTAGAATGATAGCTATGAGATGACAATTTGGTGTTTGCTTGAGTACAGAGTCCACCAGAGTGAACATTAGTGCCGCGCTGACTATAATCATCAGCCTATAATGTTCCCACTGCTGGGACACAGACCTCCTCTCTGTAAGAAGGAGTGGGCCATAATCCACAACGCGGGCCCAGTGCGGGTTGGTAGATGTCACATGTCTTCGAATTTTTGGTTCTAGGACATGCCGGTTTCCTCACGATGTTTTCCTTCACCGTTTTGAGAGCAGTGGTGACGAAATAATTTACACTAAGTAATGCGCCTGGCGGGGTTCGAACCCACGACCTACAATTCGTAAGTCGGGACCGATACCACTGCGCTGACTATGCCGGCGAAATATTTTTCAGGTATTTGCAACGTGGATTAAATTGGCGGTATATCTGGCGGGATTTGGCTCGGGCATGCTACCTTAATTTTTTTCTTTTTTTGCATAGTGGTAAAATCATCAAGTGAGTCCCAGGGCAGGGCAGGAGGGACTGTAAGACTCGTACCGACTAAAATCCACGGTGCCCTTCAATAGTCCTTTCCGAGTCCCGCGACCACCTACCTAAGTATTACTTATGTAGGTCGTCAAAATACTATTTACAACGTTTTGTTAAATAGCCGTCTGTAGATGCAGGCCAGTGTGTAGGAGCTATAACTAGGCAAAGACAAGTTCCGTTGACCCCCAAAAACCAAAAGATAATAAAATTAGATCGTTAGTATAATTATTATCGTTCTTGCCTATCAAAATTTAAACTAGCATATTTTATGCAAACGAATTAGGTAATTAATAACTGGTCTCCGCTACGCACAGTTTTTAGACTCAAAATAAAAAGTTTTTTTAGCTTAATAATACAACCGAATTCCACATATTTTTTCTCATTTAATACGAAATATGGCATTGCGAGTATTGATTTGTATATCTCCGAAGAAATCCGTAAGATCTTTGCCAAAAAAAAAGAAAGAGCAAAATCTAAATACAACAAAATTCAGTCGTGTTAACCTCTTTTAAAAGATTTCTTATAACAATGAAAAATAATGAATTTGACACCGCATCATCTAACTGTGTTTTAGCTGTGTTTCACCATTTTTTTTTAGATGCGCGCGTTGGACCTTATAGAAAATGGCAGAACGAATTGGACAACTTGACTCTATACATCTAAAAACTGGAAGTTTCCTTTGTTTTCTTATTTTATAGTTGGCCCTTACCTATGTTTTCCAGTTGGCCCCAAAAAAAAAACAATAATAGAAATAAGATAAATTATGAATATCTAAAAGACAAAATACTCGTCAAGAAGAATGAAACTCGGTAAGGTTGCTTCGACGTCTCTTTACAGAGTTCTAATGGCAGCCTCAGAACCATCATCAGATTAGATCCAGGTCAGCTCAATTAATAACCGGGAAGTGTTTTAAAAAACTTGCAAGATTTGATCACAGACAGACAACGGGACAAGTGAAACTAAATAAGGGCTTATAAAAACTTAAATATAGGCAGGCCTGGCTCACTCCGCAGTGTAGGTATAAAACTGCAAGCATTGGCGGGGACCACTTCGGAGTGGACATTTAGTCGGTTGCCGCGCGCCCCGCCCACTACGCACGCGCTTACTTATAATAATATTTAAGTTTGGTGTTTGGTTGAATTTACGCATGCGTTTAAAAAAATATATATGATGAGGAAAAAAAAATACTGCATAACGTTTGGTTGTTTAAATAATGACAGTGATAGGAGCCTCACGTTTCACACACTACCGCGTGATTTCGAAAGGTAAGAAAAAAAGTGAATATCTATGTAGTACATATTTAATAATGATCAAAAAACTCTCTACCTGCTTGTGGCGTGCTTATTAATGTCATTCAAGTACCGGCTAGTAATCATGATCAGTTCAGCATGATTAGGTAGGTTACAAATTTGGCCTACAAGACGACCAAGATAAATAAAATAGACGATTATCAAACCTGACATCACTCTCACTCACCTAAGCTGAATACGGGTAGGTCGAATTATGACCGGTAGAAAGTAGGAAGATGTTTACGTTATTGTTTAGACACGTTCAAACTCAGAAAATGGCTACACTACGCATTCAAGGTCAGCGATCGTAATTCTCTTAGCGACTTTTTTACCTACTTACCTACAAAGACACGCAACACGGGGCCTGTGACAATGAAATGAATGAAATGAAAATGATAAGGACTAGTTACCTATTTTGCCGTAAACGATAACAATCGATCTTTAAAGTTATGACTACAAGCTACAGCTTGGCCAGAACGGATTGAAACGGAACTAATCTTTTTGTTTCTGACAACGTTTTAAAATTTTTGATATTTGATGTAAACAAAGACCGCAGGTTTGTTAGATTTATTATTGTGCCACAAAACTAACTTATTAAGAGAAAAAAAAAAAATCATTACAGCTTGGCCAGAACGGGTTGAAACGGAACTAAAATTTTTATTTCTGACAGCGTTTTAAAATCTTTGATATTTGATGTAAACAAAGACCGCAGGTTTGTTAGATTTATTATTGTGCCATAAAACTAACGTAATAAGTGAAAAAAACATTCAAAGTGAGAGCGAGAGCACAGTGGCGACTTCCGGTTTTCTACTGTTTTTTGCCAAGCGTACAAAATCAAGTGATAGATGCCCACTGCGACGGAGGACGTCGCTTGATGATCTCCGGCCGGTCGCTTGTTGACCGCACGACTTGGGTGGCGAATGTCATGGATGAGGTAATAAAGCCTAACATTTCAAATATTTTTAAATATTGTTCTTAAGATGAAAATATGTTTAAAAATATAAAAATAATACGTAGAAAAGATAATAATTATTATAAACCCGACTTGCGACCTGACTGCGTCATAATAACGAATTAAAATTTTATTTTTAAATTTTGAAATCTCTTAAATACAAATCTACTCTACAATACTCTCTCTCTTAATTTTAGTTTTTATATATAGTATGTATTTAAAGGTATTAATAATCAAATCCAATAAATTTAGGAACTTAAATACATATTTTATATTATAAACGTGTTTTAGTCATTGGATACATAAACTGGGCTGCCGTTGTAAGGCGACTTAAAAGTCACGGTGTATATATTATTCCTCACGTAAGGTGCCGTAGGTACCTACTGTTAACATTCTGTGCTACCAATCGATATGAATATGAAGTAATCGATGACGAAACAGAAAAAGATATAGGCTGATGATAAAAACAAAATTCCTTGAGGGACTTAAGGAGGTAATGAGGAGTGATATATATTTATGTTAATATTAATTAACATAAATATATATGTAATTAAACAATGCATAAAATACGTTTTCCTACCTAACTGTGCCCAAACTCGCGAGTCGCAACTCTATTGAGCTTGACCGACAGTAACCTTTTAATGTCGTTGGCGTCAGATAAACTAAAATGAACTCTCGCGCGTCACTATTCAGTTCATTTTTGCTTGCGCACGGGAAGTTTAGGCTATTATAAAAGTAGGTGGGTGATGCGGGTGCAAGTAAAAATGGACTCTATTCTTTCGTGCATAGATTTTACATATGTTTGTTTTCTTTTTGGGAGTAACCCTTCTGTGCCTTTAGGTACTATTATATATTCTGTGATATAGGTGAAAACTGCATCAAAATCTTTAGAAGAACGACAGACGCGAAAAGCGACTATAATTTAAACACTATAAATATTGTTTCCGTTTGACTTCCGGCACAATAAAGCTGTCAAATATTATTTATATCAGTATAATTAGTGTCTTATTTGAGATGAATATTCAATTAAATTATAATTTAGTGATTTATTAATGTTAATGACGTTACAAGCAGACAAAAAATATACCGTAAATAAATATTGTACAGACGCCAGCACATCAAGCTACCACAATCTATCAGATTTCTTTAATAGAATTTCAACCTTATCACAAGAGTAGAAGGTTCATGTTTGAGTGGTAAAATCTGACAGATTCGGGTAGGTTGACGTGCTGGCGTCTGTACATCAATCTTTGGAAAGAGATATAATTGGCTAGTTTCGGCTTCGTGGAGCGCGTTATCTCTGTCACACACTATATCTATCTCGTTTGTCTATCTCTGTGTCGTCTGTCTGTGTGTCTTCTTCTTTCTCTATCTCATATGTATTATGAATCAATTATTAAACTAAATCTTACCAATTCCTAATACAGCAGTGGAAGTCCCAATAACAGCAGCAACTTTTCTTCTCTTATTGCCGTCCTTTTCCAACTGATGTTCTATCTCTTTCTGTAGATCGGTCAGCTCTCTCTCACCATCTTCTTCATCCATTAACTGGAAACAAGAAAATGTTTGTTATTAGATTCAATTACAAGGACAATATAAAAATTAATTCGTTTTTGGATACTAATGGGGTAGCTCAGACATTAAAATTAAGAATTTATTTGCTTTAGGATTGCAAGCCTTGTATGCAGGGAGTACAGTTCAGTTTACAATGCCGCATTGTTGTTTAGTATAGATGTAGAGAGCTAGGCTAAGGGCGACTTTTACCAACGGTTAAACATGTTTAAATTTATTTAAGCACACAATTCAATAGAAAATTGTGCTTAAATAAAATTTTAAACATGTTTAACCGTTGGTAAAAGTCGCCCTAAGAGTAGCTCATATTTTTAAATATTTATTTATAATTGATTTATTTATCTATCTTTATTGCGTCTTGTTGGTTAATCTTATTAATTATCACCCTTATTTATTTTAAATATTCAGTAATATTATAAGACAGTCCCCCACTGCGTCTGTCATCATCATCATCATCATCATCAGCCTATGAGATGTTCCCATTGCTGGGACACAGGCCTCCTCTCTGTAAGAGTGAGTGGGCTATAACCATAGTCCACCACGCGGGCCCAGTGCGGAATGGTGGATGTCACATGACTTCGAATTTGATGGTTCTAGGACATGCCGGTTTCCTCACGATGTTTTCCTTCACCGTTTTGAGAGCAGTGGTGACGAAATAAATTACACAAAGTAATGAGCTTTTTTAGCGTGGTAAAATCATCAAATGAGTCCTTCCGCCCCGGGTAGGGCATGAGGGACTGTCAGACTTGTACTGACTAAAATCCACGGTGTCCTTCAATAGCCCTTTATGTTCCGGGAGCACGGTGATGGAATAAGTCCCGCGACCCCGGCAGGAAAGTAATGAGCTAGGTTCGAACTCGTGACCTACAACTCGTAAGTCGAGGCCGATACCACTGGGCCACCATTGCGCTGCGTCTGTGCTGAACCGATTTTCATGCAGTTTCCACCAACGACAGTGGTTCATGAGGAAGATTAAAATCGGATCCGAGACTCGTTTGAGTAATGGATTCTTTGTTATTTGTCATACTTAGTCATAGTTGCGGATTTTGCTATCTCGCAAAATGCATCTAATCTTACTAATTATAAATGCCAAAGTTTGTGCGTAAGTATGTATGTGCAAGCGTAAAACTGTAAATTTCGTTTGGTTTGAGCTCACGATCTTTCGACAGTTTACAATCTCGCGAGATAGATTATAATCTAACGGTATTTACAATTTTACGGTGACATAATTATGCATGTTTCACGAAAAAATCACTGAACGAATTTGAATAAAATAAAAGTTTTTAATCTGGATTAACACCCAAGATAGTTTTCATTCCGATTTTATCCGTAGGATAATTTTACAGTTGCAGGAAACAGCTTGTTGAACATAAAGGTACCTAACTTAATTTATTTATCTCCAAATAAATTAACGCTAATTATCTGTTGCACCGTAGGTATTTAGGTAACTATTAAGTAAAAAATAATATCTTTTCTTTCTTTTATCGTGGTAAAATCATCAAATGAGTCCTCCCACCCCGGGCAGGGCGGGAGGGACTGTCAGACTTGTACTGACTAAAATCCACGGTGTCCTTCAGTAGCCTGTTATGTTCCGGGGTCTCGGTAAGGAAATAATCCTTACGCGCTGAAATGGGTAAAACGATTTTCTCTAATTTGAAAGCAGGATTTCCAGCGATCGCCGTTTCAAGGTAATCAGCTATTTTATTAAGCGTTGGGGTCTTTTTAAATTTTTAATCAATTGATGAACTAGTTATTTATTTCAACGTTAGCTACCTATAAACCTCAACTTGTATGTAAATATCCAAATATACATTTTTTTTATTCATCAAAAGCGGATTTGAGACTCATTGGAGTACCTATTTTTTTAGTTTTTCCTCGTATTTTTGGATTTCGTCACGTTCGATACAGGAGTTTCTAGAGTGAGGCAAAGTTTTGTAAAAAAAATATTACGCTTAATTTGAATAAATTACTCCACAAATACTTTGTTGATCAATGAATTACAATAGTTCTTCAACTCATCACCTCTATTATTATTGTATTTAAATCGTGCATACATTTCGTTACTTCTAATAAAAGCATGACTAGTATATTTTCTACAGTTAGTGACGTATGGTACGAATATTATGCGTGAAGTGATTAATTATGCGGAAGGATTATTTTAACCGGTTTTTAATTGTAAAAAAATATTATTCTTTAGAAATATTATTGATTCTTAGGGTCTTTACCCATGGCGCCAGGCGACTCGTGCGATATCGAGTCAATTGCCGATTCAAGTTGCACGTATTACTAAAGGAGTTATGCGATGAAATTCGACCATGAACTTCAAAAACAACTACTACTACGACCTTCATACGTAGAGTAGTTGTGCAATCGAATTACGAATAGAGAATCATAATGTGCATTGTCATTAGCACGTACTTACATGCAATTCGATATCGAGGAGATCTGTGAGCGATATCGTCAATCCGTGCGACTCCATTAGCAAACACTAGCGATTGTCCATACATTTTCTTCGGCCGGACGCTTGTGTGATATCTGACCGATATCGTCAGTTGATCCAATAAAAAACGCTCTTCCTCTCTCCAACCATATCCAAACTTTGCTGTGCCCGACAGGGTCCATAATTGTTTCTCTCTAACTGTATCGTTACCACCTGTTGATGTACATTATGGATTGCAATAAATCATTTGAAATTGATGCAATTCTGTATCGCGTAGCGCCATGGGAAAAGTTCCTTAGTAATGGATCGACGAGCAATGGTGCCCAGTAGTAACGACCCCGGCTTAAGACGATTACTTTGTATATTAATTTATTTCACTTCAATACTGCTCTCTAAACTGTGAAAGAGAAATTAATCATAATGCCTAGCCTTTCCTATGGGAGCGGTCAAGGAGGAGGCGGGCCGCGGGAGGGAGAGGATAGCGTCCTCCCTCAGAGGGCCAAAGCCTGCCGGGGTCGCGGGACTTTTTTCCTTACCGTGACCCCGGAACATAAAGGGCTAATGAAGGACACCGCGGATTTTAGTCAGTACAAGTCTGACAGTAAGGGATGGGAGGAATCATTTGAGTGAGAGGATAGCATCCTCCCTCCATCCACCCCAGCCGCAGTGGTAGACACACCCACGGCGTTGGACGTCGGCAGACGGTCCCCGGACACACCCATTTAAAAAAAAAACAAATATTTGAAAGAAGTTGATGCAGATGATAAAATTAATGGATGACCATGTATGGTATGTGTTATCAAATACAGGCTATGCAATAATATTTAAATTACATTAATTAACAAAAAAACCTGCATATTATGAAATCATTGGATTACATAACTAATCGTTTTCCTCAAGGGGATTTACTTTATTGCACGAATTTACCTTGCTAATTACTGTTTTTTTAGGGCTCCGTATAGGTACCTAAAGGGTAAAATGGGACCCTATTACTAAGGCTAGACTGTCCGTCTGTCATCAGGCTGTAATTCATAATTCGTGGTAGTTCGACAGTTGAAATTTTCACAGAAAATATATTTTTGTTGCCGCTTAACAACAAATACTAAAAACAGAATAAAATATTTAACTGATTTCGTTGCTCATTTTTGCTCCATATCGATAATGGCAACAGGTAGACGCAATTATAAATACGAGTATAATTAAAATAAAATATACCAAATATTTAAAGAGCTCCAATAAAACAAACGCGGTTTTTTTCCGTTTTTACAGATAACGGTACGGAGCCCTTCGTGCGCAAGTCCGACTCGCACTTGGCCGGGTTTTTAAAGCCATGTTTGACTATTCAATATTTCCATTATAACACCAATTTTGAAAAATATGAATACGGGTATTTTTTTATGTTTAGTCTGCATTAAACTAGGTATTAAATAATAATGGCTCCATTCAAATATTAGCTAAGGTTTAATGTTAATTGATTGAATACATATCCGCAGTAATATTTTAAATTTAAAACCATGTTCATTCATCTGCATGTTTTAAAGAATGTGTTCAACGGGGCTATTGCGAATCTCGGTGTCTGAGTGATGATGGAAGTCTATAGGGGATGCTTATGCATATATCAGCAGTGGACGCCTTACGGTTGATATGATGATGATGATGATGAAACGTTATTTTCAAGCGACAGTTGATAGATGGAGATCATTGACACTCATCGGGCCGGACAGGAGCAGCGGTTCCAGCATGGACTGCCCGAACAGCTGAACTGGTGGACAGGTATTTCCAGAGGCCGGCTCGGGTGTGAAGTCCCGTAACTGTGGTGTGGGTGCCCCAGAAGGGGCGCGGGATAGAGGATAGGAGCAGAAATGTCAGTCGGAATGATGGTCCGTATGCCGAAAGGCGGGTAGGACCACGGAAGGCGAGATTGGGAGGTGTATCCTTCCTATTTGAACCGCATAGTAAAACAACTTTACTTATTTTTGCGCATCGCCCGTCTATTCTGCCTCGAGAAGTCGAGGCGCGGCGGGAAGAGCTCCGGCGCGATCTCAGGGCAGTATGGAGGGGACGACTGTCGCAACCGAGGTCCGGGCACGCCGCAATCGCGGCTGTAAGACCTCTCTTTGAGGAGTGGCTGGAGAGACGTCACGGCGTCCTGACCTATCGGATGACGCAGGTCCTCACCGGACACGGATGTTTCGGGAGGTTCCTGTGTCTGATAGGGAAGGAGGAAACGCCCGGGTGCCACCACTGCGAAGATCGCCCGGAGGACACAGTAGAGCATACGGTGCAGGACTGCCCAGCTTGGGCGGTGCACCGACGTGTCCTCACGGCGGCGATAGGCGGAGACCTCTCGCGCCCGGCATTGGTTGCGGCCATGCTGCGGGGCGAGACGGAGTGGGAAGCGGTCGCCTCCTTCTGCGAAGCAGTAATGCTCGTGAAGGAGGAGGCGGGCCGCGAGAGAGAGAGGACAGCGTCCTCCCTCCGCCCCAACCGCAGTGGTAGGCGCCCGCGGCGTCGGACGTCAGCAGACGATCTCCGGCCACCGTAGGCGCGGGCATGCGGGCAGCGAGTAAAGGGCAACTCGCAGCCCGACCATGGACCATGCCCGGGTCGACGGCGCGTTGTGTCCCACGCGCGCCTCAAAGAGCGTCAGCATAATGACGGGGCCCCCTCGCGGGATTATTTCCTTACCGTGACCCCGGAACATAACAGGCTACTGAAGGACACCGTGGATTTTAGTCAGTACAAGTCTGACAGTCCCTCCCGCCCTGCCCGGGGTGGGAGGACTCATTTGATGATTTTACCACGCTAAATAGAAAAAAAAAAAAAAAAATCGCCCGTCTATTGCACTTTTTTGCGACTTCTTTGAACATAGAAATTAGTAATTCTTGTTGTATGTGTAAGTAAAGTACTTTGATTTTTAAATGCATATTACAAAAAGGTTCCAAACTAAATTCTTTAAATGATTGTGAAAACCGCATCAAAATCCGTAGCGTAGATTTAATTTAAAAGATCATCCCGGTCACACGTAGTTATAACCACGCTACACGTACACATTTGACGTCGTAGACATGGAAATTCAATAAATATCTCCTGGAAAACAACGTAGCATCCATGCCCTGTCAGCAATATGACGGGAAATTCCCCCCCTTAGGCTGCTTTTCCACCAGAGATGCGCTATGCTACGTTGCTAAGGATGCGTTTGATATCCACCAATCATATTCATTTGTTTTAATAACGCACACACACATAATGAGTATGATTGGTGGATATCAAACGCATCCTTAGCAACATAGCATAGCGCATCTCTGGTGGAAAAGCAGCCTTAGAGGGCCAAAGCCTGCCGGGGTCGCGGGGCTAACAAGCGACCTCGGCACGTAAAGGGCTATTGAAGGACACCGTGGATTTTAGTCTGTACAAGCCCTGCCCTGGGTGTGACTCATTTAATGATTATACCACGCCAAAAAAAAAAGCAAGCATGCCAGAAAATTAAAAAAAACCTGTGGTTCCCTGTGATAATTACATTATTAAAAATACCTTCGCCAATCTCTCTTTATCTCTTTTCCTGGCTGCTCTGAAGGCTGGTGGATCCTGTTCCTCTTCCAAGTCCACTGTCATGAACTCCTCAAGGGTCAGAGCACTGGAGGGCGTGTCTCCGAACTCGAGGAGACGCTTGCGCAGCGTCGATTCATGCACTTTGACGATTCGGACAACATCGGCTGGCGTTCGGTTGAATTCGTGGAGACGAGCTGCTATGAGGAGGGCTGGAGAATAAAGAGATTGTCATGTTAGGAAAAATAATTTATGTTTATTTCATAACAAGCAATAACATTGCGCCTTCTCGTAGGGCTGAGCCTGTAGCCAAACGGCAAGCGACAATCGCTAACGTTCAGCAGTCCCTAATACATTTTCAACTTTATACCCCATTGCATAATGTTGACAATCTATCAAAGATTACAGATCGTTTTCGTTTGTTTCGTTCGCTATCGCTCAGCAGTCTATAATAGATTTTCAACTTTATGCGAAGAGGTATAAAGCTGAAAATGTATTAGCGACTGTTGAACGTTAACGATTATCGCTTGCCGTTTGGCTACAGGCTCTGGACAGAAGTGTAATCAGTGTACTTCTATCCAACAACACGCCACGAGAACCTTAAAAGAAATATGGTATACTTCAGTCTTCATTAAAACTAAACCATATTTCGCCAATTAGACTTGTTAGGGACTGTTCCGGCCCGCCGCTTCACTAGGACGACGGAGGGGCAAGAGCGGAAGGGGGACGGCGCGGAGTAGCGCCGCCGCCAGCGCTGACAGACGCCAACAAAACCACGGAACGGTGCGCACGCACGCCACACAGACTGTACGCGATTATAATTATTAAAACTATTGTAAAACTAAATATTAAACGTGATTCTACCAAACACGGAGTTTATTGTTGCAATTTCCAACAATATTGGCGCCCGAACAGAAACAATCGTCGTATAAAAGTCGCGATCCTGCGAAAATAGAAGCGGATATCGTCGTGGCGTCGGTTCGTCCATTTTGTTTCGACACAACGAGCAAAGGAAACGGAATATAAGAAGTGAATTGGATTTGTGCTGCTCTTGGAGCCAAAGGGACGTTGCATCAGCGTGATCCAGAGGTCTAATCCGAGGAGAGTAAGCCTACAATCCTAATTATTTAACCTTTTTCCATAACCTAAAATTCCTTTGTTTCAAATCGCCTTTCTTTATGTGAGCGGGGTCGGCTTGCTAATTAAGCGTTGGGTATTTTATAAAGTTATTTAAAGGTTATTAAACCTATGTACTATTTGCCTAATCTAGCTTTGAGCACGCCTGTCGAACAAAATAATACGTTCCGAATTCTTCTACCATTTTTATACAAAACGCACGTTGCCTGTTTTCATTTACAGCAAAACGCCTAATAATTAATTGAATTGTCATTGCACGTGATAATAGGTGTTTAATTTCAAATTGCAAGTGCTTTTGTACTCATTCCTTACTTTCAAATATTGATTGAATCGATCTGTGGCTATAGCACGCGCCTACTTACATATTTTTTTGCATTTGAGTTGCTACTAAATTTCCGAACGCATCGGAAACATTGCGCAGCTTGGTCACCGGGTCGCTTTAATCTTAATTTAAGACAATTTAGGTCTGTTTTCTTTGTGTCTTGCTCCCATTTAGGGAAAAGTGATTGTTTTCCCGATAGTTACTCGGTATTTGCCGACTATTCCAGCTATCCATCGTGGTCGCGCGTTGAACTTGGAGCGCTCGCCACGCTGTCCCGCGAGTCGTCAACGAAGACTTGCCGGGCAGGAGAACCTGTTTGTTACCGGAGCGTCGCGAACCTTTGGCTGCGGCTGGATCTGGAGCTACTCATCTCCCAGAAATCAGGCTTGATTTGCACATTCATTTATTTTGTAGTTTGTTGCCCTAAGTGATAATTATTATTACTAAATCGGTATAAAATACATTTAATTTATAAAGATACAATGAGTGTCACCGAAGCCAAATCTGTTAGTACCGCTGACAAGACTGTTGAATTGTCTAATTTGGTCAAACAAAGAGGTATTTTGAAAGGGAGATTAACAAAATTCAGTGATTATCTTAAAAATTTAAGTGAATTAAATGTAATTCCCTCAGTTAAATATAGGGAATTAGAATTAAAAATTAGTAAATGTCAATTAATGTTAACCGAGTATGAGGTGATTCAGAATAAAATTGATTTATTGCATGAGGATAGCGATGAACAAATTAGGGAGAGAGATACAATTGAAAATCAATTTATGAGAGTAATTTCTGTTGGTCAGGAATTATTAGATAAACAGATAGTTAAAACTCAAGTTGAGAAAAATCTTGATGATTTTAGTACTTGTCATTCTCAATCAGGTAGCAGCATAAGGTTGCCTGCAATTAAATTGCCTAGTTTTGATGGAAGCTATTTATCCTGGATTGAATTTAAAGATACCTTTGAATCTATGATACATAGTAATGAAGGGATTCCTGAAATAAACAAGTTTCATTATCTGCGTTCCTCGCTTGAAGGAAGTGCATCAGTTGTAATAAAATCCATAGAATTTAGTGCTAAAAATTATTCAGTTGCTTGGGATTTATTGTGCCAAAGGTTTGATAATAAAAATATTCTTATTAATAACCATTTAAAAGCGTTACATGAAATTGAACCTTTGCGGAAGGAATCCTACAAGGCTTTACGCTTTATTGTTGATCATATTTCTAAACATTTAAGGGCTCTTGAGTCCCTAGGCCAACCTACAAATTCATGGGATACCTTATTAATATTTATGGTCTCGGCAAGATTAGATAACAATACGAGTAGAAAGTGGGAAGAATATAGAAGCAATCGTACTGATTTAACATTAAGTGAATTCTTCTCCTTCCTGCGTAGCCGTGCTGATGTGCTTGAAACTTCATACAGTAATTCTAATAGGTTTGATAAACCTTCTGATAACAAACAGAAGCCCTACTCTCAATCAAAGAGTTTAGTTGTTTCCTCTGATAAAAATGATAATAATAAACTTGGTTGTGTTTTATGTAGTGAAGCACACCCATTGTATAATTGTTCAAAATTTAAAGATATGAGTGTTGATGATAGGATCTCAGAGGTTAGTAAGTTGAAGTTGTGTAAAAATTGCTTACGCAGTGGGCATAATTCTTTTAAATGTAATATGAAGGGTTTGTGTCTTACTTGTAAAAAGAAACATAATACACTTTTACATAAACAAGTTAGTACAGATACAGAGGCACAAACAAGCTCATCTTCCTTGCCCGTTTCTTTGACTACCTCAACCAGTCAAACAACTTTGGGTTCCACAAGTCAAGTATTGCTATGTACTGCTATTGTTAGCATTATAGTAAAGGGTAAAACCTATTCTGCTAGGGTGTTGTGTGATACTGGTTCACAAAGCTCTTTTGTTACAGTCAATTTAATAAAACGACTAGGGTTGTCACCTGAGAGTGTAGGCTCTGTGAGTGTTAGTGGAATTAATAGTTCAGGTCAAACTGAAATTAAGCAGTGTTGCATAATTCCAATTAAATCAAGAGTAATGCCCTTTGAACTTAAAGTTAAATGTTTAGTGATTCCTCGCATTACTGGTATTCTTCCAAACTCAGCAATAAATACTGAGTATTTACATTTACCCAATAATATAATACTTGCTGATCCTAAATACTTTTTACCAGCAGAGGTGGACATCCTCTTAGGAGCAGACGTTTATTGGAATTTAATTGGAAATGGTATAATAAAACTTGGTTATAATAAACCAGTCCTTCAAGAGTCTAAGCTCGGATGGCTTGTAGGTGGTCCATTGTCAATGAGTCAGTCAATCCCGGAAGTTAATTGTAACTTCTCTCAAGAAATTAAAGATTCCTTAGAAAGATTTTGGAATATTGATGACTCACCACTACAAACTAAAACTTATACCGTCGAAGAGCAACTCTGTGAAAATCATTTTGTAGAAAATGTTTCTAGGCTTTCAAATGGTAGATTCTCAGTGAAAATTCCATTTAAAGAGACACCTGAGCAAGCACTCGGTGACTCATATTATATTGCTAAAAAATGTTTGGAGAGCCTAGAGAAAAAGTTTTGTAAATTTCCTAAATTAAAATTAGAATATAAAGAATTTATAAAAGAATATGCTAATCTAGGGCATCTTACCAAGGTAAATAAACCTGAATTTGGCTACTTCTTACCACATCATGCGGTCATCCGTGAAAAGAGTGAAACTACCAAACTTCGAGTGGTTTTCAATGCTTCTTCGAAAACTCACTCCGGAAAGTCACTCAATGATATCCAAATGGTAGGGCCAGTGGTTCAAAGTGATTTGATATCAATATTGTTTCGGTTTCGCATTCATAGATTTGTTCTTACAGGAGACATCGAGAAAATGTTTCGACAGATAGAAGTAGATCGATCGCAGCGCCATCTACAACTCATACTGTGGCGCGATGAACCTCACCAACCTATCGAAGTTCTACAACTCAATACAGTCACCTACGGGACTGCATCGGCTCCGTTTTTAAGTTCGAGATGTCTCCTACAACTTGCTCGTGAATGTAAGGACAAATCTATTAGTAATATTATTGAAGAAGAGTTTTATGCTGATGACCTCAGTACTGGTTCTGATACAGTAGAGGGGCTTAAGTACATCTATCAGCAAGTGGTGGATGTCTTAAATTCTGCTTGTTTGCCTCTTAGAAAGTTCAGGACTAACTGTCAACAGTTATTTGATAGTAACATTGATTCATCTATGCCCATGGATTTTAATAAGGATTCCAGTGTTCTTGGTTTAAACTGGTCTCCTAAATCTGATAATCTACAGTTTTCTACTGATATAGAACTTTCCCCTCAAATAACCAAAAGGTCAGTCATTTCTGCTACTTCCAAAGTCTTCGACCCTTTAGGGTTGCTTAGCCCATGTATCATTGTGGCCAAGATATTGTTACAAGAATTATGGTCATCTAAACTTGACTGGGACGATCCAGTGCCCATCGAATTTTGTAAGAATTGGTCAAGTCTTTTAAAAGAATTTTCTGATTTTTCTTTAATACAGATTCCCAGACGAGCTTTGTGCGAGTTCCCTGACCAAATAGAGCTGCATTGTTTTGTCGACGCTTCGCAGCGAGCTTACGCAGCTTGCGTGTACCTGCGCTCTATAAACAAGCATGACCAAAGTGTCACAGTCAGGTTGCTCTGTGCCAAGACAAAGGTGTCACCATTGAAACCAACCACAATACCGCGGTTGGAGTTATGTGGAGCCCTGCTTGGTGCTCGTCTATGTTCAAAGGTATTACAGGCTTTACGTTGTGAAATCAGTCGAAAATATTTATGGACTGACTCAACAGTGGTGTTAGGATGGCTGAAGGCTCAACCTAAAAATCTTAAGGTCTTTGTGTGCAATCGTGTGAATGAGATTAACGAACTTGCCAGTGAATTTACTTTTTGTCACGTACCTACAGCTCAAAATCCGGCGGACATCGCTTCCCGGGGCGTGACCCCCAAGCAGCTTCGGTCTTCTTCTTTGTGGTGGGAAGGGCCTACATTCCTAGCCATGGATCAAGCTCACTGGCCCACACAACACACACAGCCTCTTACAGACCTACCCGAATTGAGAAATCCTGTAAAGGTCATGCTGTCAATTGAGAATACAATAATTAAATTTGATAAGTATTCTAACTTAGAAAAATTGCAAAGAGTTTATGCTTATGTACTGCGCTTCATATTTAATTGCAAAAATAAAACTGCAAAAATTACTGAACCTTTAAGCTCTGAAGAAATAAATAAATCATTAATGTTATTAATAAAATACAGTCAGTTAGAAAGTTATAATGATGAAATACAGAGTATAAAAAATAATAAAGCTTTAAATCGAAAATCTAAATTGCTGTCTCTAAACTGTTTTATAGATTCTAATGGTTTGTTAAGAACCGGGGGTCGAATTAAAAATTCCGATTTTGATTATAATAAAAAACACCCCCTTATTTTAAGTTCAAAGCATCATTTGACTAAATTAATATTTAAACATGAACATGTGAGATTGTTTCACGCAGGTCCGCAACACCTACTAGCCTCCGTAAGGGAAAGATTCTGGGCTGTAGGCGGTCGATGCCTAGCACGTAGTACATCTAAGCAGTGCGTCATTTGCGTCCGTTTACGAGGACAGACTGTACAGCCCTTGATGGGCAACTTACCTGCTGAAAGGAGTTATTCATCATACCCTTTCTACTCGTGTGGTGTCGATTTTGCCGGACCTTTCATGATATCTAGCCGCAAAGGTAAGGGAAACCGTATCTCTAAGTGCTACTTATGCTTATTTATATGCCTCTCAACTAAGGCACTACATTTAGAATTAGTGAGTGATTTGAGCACGGAGGCATTCATTTTATCTTTGCGTAGATTTGTCTCGAGAAGAGGCAAGCCTAATACAATTTTTTGCGATAACGGTTCGAATTTTAAGGGTGCAAACAATGAAATAAAGAAAATACTAAGATCCAGTCGTGAGTCGGTTAGCGATTTTGCTTCCAAAGAAGGGTTTAAATTTATGTTTAGTCCGGCGTATTCCCCTCATTTCGGAGGAGTGTGGGAGGCTGGCGTAAAGTCCGCCAAGTTTCATTTACGTCGCGTAGCAGGGAATGCTTCCCTAACGTTTGAGGAGTTGGCTACCCTGTTCGCGCAGATAGAGGCGATTTTAAATTCCCGTCCTTTGACCCCCCTTTCATCAGATCCGAGTGACCCTACTCCTTTAACTCCTGGGCACTTTCTGATCGGTCGACCGCTTACTGATATTCCATCACTTCCAATAACCGTGAAGAGTCCAAACCGGTACCAAATAATTGAAAAACTTCGACAACATTTTTGGGAAAGATGGCGTTTGGAGTTTATAGCCGAGTTACAACAACGGACCAAATGGAAGACAAGACAGCAGGAATTGAGACAAGGCGACCTAGTAATTTTGAAAGAAGAAAATCTACCACCTCTTCAATGGCCTATGGCTCGCATAATTAAATTATATCCAGGAACGGACGCTATCAGTCGCGTCGCCGATGTGCTCACGACAAAAGGCACCAAACGTAGAGCCATCAACAAGATGTGCATAATACCGAACCTAGACGATCGAGATAACCTTGAAACGCCAGGGTTTCAAGGCCCCGGAGGATGTTCCGGCCCGCCGCTTCACTAGGACGACGGAGGGGCAAGAGCGGAAGGGGGACGGCGCGGAGTAGCGCCGCCGCCAGCGCTGACAGACGCCAACAAAACCACGGAACAGTGCGCACGCACGCCACACAGACTGTACGCGATTATAATTATTAAAACTATTGTAAAACTAAATATTAAACGTGATTCTACCAAACACGGAGTTTATTGTTGCAATTTCCAACAGGGACGAGCCCATTGCCACCAACGAAGGAAAAATACAAATTCATCATCATAATCAGCCGAAAGACGTCCACTGCTGAACATAGGCCTCCCACTTAGACCGCCACGCCGAACGTCAATTCGCGACTTGCATCCAGATACAAAAACAGATCATAGACTGATATTATGAAACTCCCAAAAAAAAAGTTAAGAATTCGAACTTTGCCCGATCTGAAAATCCAATTACCTCATACTCGGCAATGGCGACCACTATCTACTAAACTAAGAAATATTATTATATCTACGAGTACATTATAGGAAAACAAATAAACATGGTCATATTTTATAAGATTTTCTGTCTTATTTCATGCTTCACGCAAAGATTTATTTTATTATTGTACAAAAACATAAAACAACAAATTAAAAGCGCAAAAATAAAGAACATTAATTTAAGGTTGTTCTGCACACATTCACTTTTTCAGTACCTCATTACTTTTTGTAACAAAGAGGAAATAAGTGTCGATCAACCAAAAATTGTGTAGCAAGCAAAGTATGAGGAATTAAATTTACGTACAGTAACCAAGGTTGTTTAAACAGATAATTTTACTTCCGTGCAAAATAATTATGAAGATTAAGCCTTAGATGAAGTGAACAAAGAAACTTTTTTGTTTTAATTGGATTTAAAAAAGTTGAAGGAAAATGTATCGTGAGGGAATTAACATGATCTAGAACTAATATTCTTCTTCGTCCTGGGGGGGTATTACAACGTCGCTTGTTACAGTGAGTGAACAAGATGGCGTTAGACGACTTGTATAGCTCTGTCTCTTTCCCACAACCTAAACTGGATCGCGTTAAGAGCTCGTGGTAAGGCCTCTGTTGATGATTCCTTAAATTTAAATGAGGTTCGACCAAAACTATGCTACGTCTATGGCTTTGGTGGTAGCCTCGGACCCCACTTAGAGTGCAGGTGGAAGTACAAATGAGGAGGTTAGCCATCGTGTGACATCTACCAACTCACACTGGGCCAATATGGCGGGTACATTAGAAACTGATTACAGCTTGGCAAATTAGAGTAGAAAACCGGAAGTCGCCATCTGTGCTCTCGCTACCAGCACTTTGAATGTTTTTTTTTTCACTTATTACTTTAGTTTTATGGCACAATAATAAATCTATCAAACCTGTGTTCTTTGTTTATATCAAATGTCAAAGATTTTAAAACGTTGTCAGCAAACAAAAAGATAATGTATATTTGTAGATAGTTGAAGAGAAATTACAACACCTTTTCAAAAGTATGAAAAACTGAATGATTTTTCAATTAAAAATTTTGATTGCTTTGAAAATAATAAACGGTAGAGTTGTTGAGTCTGCAGATTAATGACGTCACAGTTTGCTATGGTCATTATAAAATCTGTGGGTGAATCGCGTTTTGATAGCTCATGAAAAGACTTTTAAATTCTTTAAGTATGTCAATTGATTGGTACTCTTTGTTCTACATTCGCTCTATTTGTATTCGTAGCAAACAATGATTGAATAAATTGTTAAGTTCATAGGTCCGTTCCAATTTATGCAATGCAATTTTAAACAACGTGAACGTAAAATGCTCAAAACCTCTCGTGGGGTAACTCAGCCCATGTTAGTGAACAAACAAAAAATCAACGATTCTTGAAAATTCACAAAAAAAAAAACATATTGATGGATCCGATCAATTTCTCATTTTGTATGAAAATCCTTTTTTTTTTGTGAATTTCCAAAAGTCTTAGAACAAACATTGTTCAGTAACATGGGCTGAGTTACCCCACGAGAGGTTTTGCGCGTTTAACGTTACACGTTGTATAAATACCTCTTTTCTACTTGCCAATATTATAATTTACCTATGGTGAAAAGGTGAACAAGCCATTATGCATAGAGCGGTTGTTAACCCCGGAAAACAATTCCGTGCTGTTTCGTTAACTAATCTAAATTAACCTTGAATATTTTTTACACTTTTAGAGATCTTTAATTTCAAATTTTAATACTTAGTTCCATGTTCAATATTAGAAAATAAGAATTTTTGAGTCAATTCCAGTCGATGACAAAAGATACCTAGGTTCTTATTATTTTAAAATCTTCGTAAACATGTTTTTTTTTTTTTTTTTAAATCAGTCTAGTCGCGTGAATAAATTATGGAATCAGGCGTTACTTTGCGGAAATCCATAACATATAACGCGTGAAAATAACAAAATTTGAACATGTTTTTATATATTTAACCTTGACATTTATAAATTTTCCTATAATTCGATTGTATTGGCAAAATAAGAAATCAAAGGTCGTTTTAATTGGCGCCATTTATAGGGCTTAAAAATATCGGTCAAGGAGGTTTGGTTATAAGGTTGGTAATATGAAAGGACCTTATTTGGTAAACAAGTTTTTGTAAAAAAAATGTATTAAAATTTAAAATACACTTGACCGTATTTTTCATTACTGTTTACTCCGTAGTAACCGTTCAGAAAAAAGTAAGTTCACAAGGCTTGATTTTTTGAGTGTTTAAATAACTGCTTTAGCTTATCAGCTTAAATCAATATTTAGGATATTTTTTATATCCTGTTTTTGAGCAACTAGTTTGTAAACTGTCATCATGAAATATATCCATCATAACATAAAGCATCAATAAACTTCTTACACGTATTAGTCCATTTATAAAAATAGTAGACTTTTTTCTGCTTCTATGGACTAATTCGGTTTTATAGGTTAACTTGCCTAATGCAAATATTTTGTCACGTAAAAAAGTGTTGGTTTCACAGAAAACTTGGCTTTATTCCTCTGTTCCCACATGGCTAGACTCAGCAGTCACATATTTTGTTAATTCCTTGACATTCTTTGTTTTGGGACAAACCCACCACACTGTTCCCAAACCACTGCAACTCTTGAAAGCCAGAATCAACAGTGGCAATCACCAGAAAAGCGCCAAGACAATGAAGCTCGACGTGTCCTGGAGAATGAATTTACCTGTCTTGGATCCTGCAACGAAAGTTATCAAAAAAGAATAGTGGAGGAGTAGGAAAAATCTAAAAATTCATTAAAAAATAATTCTTTGACAGCAAAATGTCAGCAACAGTGGTGGCCCAGTGGTATCGGTCCTGACTTACGAGTTGTAGGTCGTGGGTTCGAACTTCGCCAGGCGCATCACTTTGTGTAATTTGTTTCATCATCATCACCACTGCTCTTAAAACGGTGAAGGAAAACATCGGAAGGAAACTAGCCTAGAACCAAAAATTCGAAGACATGTGACATCTGCCAACCCTCACTGGGCCCGCGAGGAGGCCTGCGTCCCAGCGGTGGGAACGTTATAGGCTGATGATGAAAATGTCACAAAAATGGTGTCTTTATGGCTACCCTCTAAATCTCAATCTTACCAGCTCCACAGATCCCGGAAGGTCTTCGGCCCGAATGTATGGAGTCCCTCTTCATCCGCTGGACCAGTCGCAGCGCAGTCATGCTGACCTCGTGGGATTTGTCGTTGAACTGCAACTGTGATGAGAACCGGAGAATGTAGAGACACGGATCTGTAAAGGAAGATGAGTATCAGATAGGTCAAGACTATTTAATTTAGGGCCCTCACTCACGGCGACTTTGTGTAGCGATGCAGTCGCGCGTTTAGCAAATACGCGACAGCATCTCATCATTTAACGCGTGGTAGTCGCATTTGCAACGCGCTACTGCATCGCGATTGTATCGAATTATCGATACAAACGCGCGACTGCGTCGATCGACATCGAAGAAAGGACAGAAGGGGGAGGGGGAGTGTGGCTCGCCGCGTGATTGGAAATCGAACATGAATGCAACACAGACAGAAATCAGTCGAATCATTAATTAATCATCATTGTTTGAATTAGAATTGTCGTAACTGCATCGCGAAAGAATCGCGTTTGCATCGCGAGTAAATCTGATGGCCACACAACTAGCGACCGCTTCGCGTCTGTATCGATGCTACGCGCGAAGTCGCCCGTGGGCGAGGGGTATCTACCAATGTAGGTATATCTGCGAGAGCTCGAACTTACGATTGTAGTTGTAGTCTTAAATCTCATAATGTAAAAACAAATTGCTGTTCGTTAGTCTCGCTAAAACTCGAAAACGGCTGGATCGATTTGGCAAATTTTTATTTTTTGAATTATTTTTGAAAGTCCAGGGAAGATTGAAAAGGTGATTTTGTTGTTGTGATAGTGTTGGTCAGCTAGTATACAATAATATAATGGAAGGTCATTTTCTCAGGACATTGAACAAGAGAAACATCAAGAGAAATTCTTTATATTTTTGCGTAAAATAAAAATTTGATGATAAATGTGCTACCTATCACAATATGCCAGTGGTGGCTGGTATTTAAATCTGATGTTTTCTAAATTACATAACTTTCTAAATTCTTAAAAGAAACCTGATTATTGCAGGATTCGTCGCATTAATCAAAAAAAGTTTCAACTTTCTACTAGTTTATATGATAGCGACGCGACAGTCTGAGTTGTAACGCTATCATAGCGTTACAACTCAGACTGTGCTTTATAAATTCCTTTTGTTAGTCGCCTTTCACTCATCCTCTTAACATGACGCATCATCTAAGCATAATCTTTTAATTTTTACGTTCTTGTATGACCTCATTTTTCAACCTATTTTTCAAAGTTACATTCATAATTCGTAAAGAACATATTTCCACAACATACATCGCGTCCCGAGAAGACGCCCTAAGAAGACCTGCACTGATTTTATTCATGACTTTATTGGTGAAGTGCTTACCGTTTTAAATTTTGAATCACAGTGTAAAAGTTATATTTTACCCATGAACCAGCTCTGGGATATAATAAGCTGCAGATTATATGTACTACGTATACTTTCGTTCATAGATGCATAGATGTACCTTCTTGTAAGTTTTTTGTTTTTTTGTGGGGTATTCATAGAATGTGTCCGTAGCCCTGGGTGGAGACTGGAACAGAAGGGACTGTCAGACTCGTACTACGAGTACTAACAACAACCACCGTGTTCCTTCAATTGTCCTTAACGTTCCAGAGTCACGGTTACCCGTTTGGGCAGTTCCGCGACCGCACAGATGTCCCTGATAGTACACTTACAATTCGTATTGATATCTAATATCATAAATACACATCGACCCAGTGGCGCAAGAAGCAACATTGCTATTTACGTCGTAATGGTATAAAATCGTGTGATTCTAATATTTGTAATTATCGTGTTTGCCGCATACATACTTTGCATTGGTGTTGGCAACGACTGGATGTTTTGTGTAACTAAGACGGCATAATGGTGTTTTTTTACGGCATAATTTTCTGTAATGATTCGAATATTGCTAAATTTTAATGTAGAACATAATCATAACGTTATCCCATAAGGCTTTAGGCTGCGTGGAAGGTGATCGCGGGACTGTCTTAACATTTATAACCATGACCTTGGAACGTAATGACTATTGAAGGAACAGTACCCTTAGCACGAATTTTCACTCTTTTACTTTACAGCGTCTTTCCAGTATATACAGCGTTTTTGAAAAAATGGAATAGCGCCTCTGGTGCGCGAAGACAGAACTATTTTTTTCCTTGAAAATTGTCAAAGTTCCAGTTTACTTTACGTCTCAAATACTGAAAATTCGTGCTAACGGTACATGCAGCTTGGATTTTAGTCAGTACGAGTTTGAGAGTCACATCTGCCCCATTCAGGTCGGGAGGACTCATAAGACGATTTTACGACGGTAAAAAAAGGTTGCCTGATTTTATCGGGTTGCCACCATCTATAAGCTAGCTGCATATAGACTAACAAATTCCCGGTAGAAAACACCCAACCACTTTCCTTACTTTTATAGATTTATACGTACAACTTTGTTTTACACTATGTAAAGATATGAAAGGGCAACTCGCTGCCCGACCATGGATCATGGCCGGGTCGACGGCGCGTTGTGTCCCACGCACACCTCAAAGAGCGTCAGCATAATGACCAAAGCCTGCCGGGGTCGCGGGATTATTTCCTTACCGTGACCCAGGAACATAAAGGGCTCTTGAAGGACACCGTGTTTTTTTTTTTAGTCAGTACGAGGCTGACACCCCGGGCAGGGCGGGAGGACTCATTTCATGATTTTACCAGGCTAAAAAAAAAAGGTATGATTAATGTGCCAAAAATTATTATGAGGTCATCTGCTGTCTCAACAGATCATCAAACACGGCAGGTTGAGCAACCTTCCAACCTTCGGACACCCTTACTGATGTACATCACAACCTTGCTCATTGTTCTCACGAACCAGAATCGATATTAAATTCAATATTTTTCCTGTTCGGCCGTTCGGTCGGTATGAGTAGTACTGTAACTAGTATGATATTTTTTATTTTAAGTTACTACAGATTTTTTAATATAGCGTTTTTATTATTCTTATTCTTTTGATGCCGTTCAGAGGTTCAATTGGGGACCGGGGCAAGTAGATGTGACTTTCAATTTTTATTTTTGTAGTTCATTTATTTATTTATTACATTAAATAGAACGGCCGAAGCCAATTATACTATTTAATCATATTACATTATATACATTTTAACAATTTTTACCATACATATACATACTTTCATGCATTCTTCTCACAAAAAGACAAACATTCCGACAATAACAACTTCCATTCATCCGCAAATAAATCAAAATCTGGGTTTGAGTCCAGGAGAGCATTGAGATCTCTTAGTGATCTGGGTAGAGGGGAGTTTGACCGAGCAACGGTACGGCACGATGGAACCGCCAGCAATCTGTGCCGTCTACCACGACAATAGTTATTTGGCACAAACAACCTACAGACTTGATCGTGGAGATCCGGTGCATCAATTTTTCCCAATAAAACCTTGCATGTTACAATCATCTGATCAAACGACCGTCTCACCTCCAAAGAGTTGAAACCTAAAGACCCCAACAGAAATTTCGTTGGATATAAGTAAGGATAATACCCATACAACTTTTTATAAAAATATCTAAGAAAAGCTTTTTGGACTTTCTCCAACATAAGCGCATACTTCTTCTCGTACGGATTCCATACACATGCACTGGACTCAAGTTTGCTTCGAACTAAGGTCCCAAAAATGAGTTTAATAACATGAGCACTTTGGAAATCCCGGCAGTTCCTTAATACAAAACCCAGGCGTTTATAAGACTCTTTGGAAACAGATATGATATGTTCATGAAAAGTGAGCTTTTGGTCAAATGCGACTCCCAGGTCTTTCATTGAATCAGTTCTTATAATAGCATTGCTGTCTAATTTGTACGTGAATTTTATTGGGTGTCGCATTCGACCAAAAGTCATGACGTGACATTTGGCAGCATTAAACTCCATTTTATTTTCTACGCTCCACCTGTATACTGCATCTACATCTGATTGAAGAGCGATGCAATCTTCTTCAGATTTGATCTCGTAAAAGAGTTTTAAGTCGTCAGCATACAGAAGGCAATTGGCCCTTCGAATTACTGCAGGTAGGTCATTAATCATTAAGTTAAAAAAGAGAGGTCCAAGTACTGAACCTTGACTGACTCCTGAACGAGTATGGTAAGGACGGGACTCATAAAGACCCAGTCTCACGAATTGCTGTCGATCGCGTAAATAATCCGCAAGAAAACGCAGGAGCCCTGGAGCAACACCCATGGCACTTAGTTTTGAAATTAGGATGTCATTGTTTACTCTGTCGAATGCTTTGCGGAAGTCAAAGTAGAGGACATCTACTTGACCACCACGATCAAGAGTGCGTGAGATAAAGTCGACAAGAGTCAACAGATTGGTATTGACTGATCTTTGGGGCGGAAGCCATGTTGTTCGTCACAAAGATATTGCTTCACTTGTCGATATATTTTTTCATGCAAGACATTCTCTAAAACCTTTGCTAAAGATGACAGTATAGCTATTGGGCGATACCCCTCGACGGATGATTTGTTACTAGTTTTTGGAATAGGGGTAACACGTGATAGTTTCCATTGTGGTGGGTATTCTCCAGTATTCAATGCTAAATTAAAAATGTGATTTAGAGGTTGGACGATAAATTTTTTCCCCTGTTTTACAAACCAAGGCGGTATATTATCCGGCCCTATAGAACTATTAAGTTTCAATTTGTTGATTCCTGACTCCACATCACAATCCGAAAAATTCAATATGTTGATATAGTTGTGTGCTCTGGTACTGCACGTACTTATTAAGTTTTCAGTGTCAAGGTTTGGTACCTCAGTGTGAAAAACACTTGCAACTTGTTCATGTTGGTTAGTTGTTGTTTTCTGGGTGCTCAAAGTTCCGAGCTCGTTTCGCTTTAGCTCTAGTAGTAGACTCTACTCGTTGAAGGCACGAATGGCACGATACAAGAGCAAGCGAAGCGAGCTCGAGAATTTAAGCCTATTTAAATGTTGCAAGAAATTACATGCAAGTTTGACTACATTGCGGAATTTGATCAAATGAATTTACTGTCCATTCGCAATGTAGTCAAACAATACTTTAGTTTCTTCATCATCATCATCAGCCTATAATGTTCCCACTGCCGGCTTTAGTTTGTTGCAACGTGTAAATGGGTTATTAAAAAATGTAAATGGGTTGTAAATGGGTTACGGTTCGGACAGGTTAATAGTTAGATTTTTTTGTGGTGATATTATTTCAAACCACTCACTGATAGAAGCCCCGGGCCCGCAAGGCGGGACTCCGCCGAAATGGCTAGTGAAACGACAAAGATGAAAATAAATAGAAAATACTTAATTTACGCTTTTTATTTGGGCAGAGCTTTCCCTTACAATTATCGTTATAAACAGACACACCAAATCACTGCTCCTCGCTTTTATATAGCTCGCCGGCTGGCGGCTATTTCACCCCCTCCGCTCAGAATTTGGCGGGGATGGCTCACGTGGTAGGGCAGTGACGTGGCGAGCTGGACTGCTGGCTGGCTGGCTGGCGTTGGCAGGCTTGCCTGGCGTTGGCTGGCATCGCTGGCGACATCTGGCGTTACAATCGGCCATCCTGGAACAATTGCTCCCGCAATGGGAACAACAAAACAGTGATTACAAGTCAGCTCAGAGCAAATGGCATATCGATAACATGGACTATAATTTAGCTGTCTAGGAGATCTACGAGATCTTCGTTTTCCTACTGTTGATTCACACTACTGGCGCTATCGGGTATAAAAGCAATGCTACGATATGGTCGTAATAAATCAGCGCATATTGGGCCTGTGAACTTCTTGTATCCTCTAAGACATTTATATATTACAGCTATTATATATTACCTAAATCCTTAGGCAATAACACATGGGCCAGAATATAGATCATCTAATTTAGAATTAACCACGGACTGGAATTAACCTTATTGCAGCAAGGAGTTTGAGCCTGGCAACAAAGTACGTACTTACTAACTGTACCTAATCGCTTTTTTTGTAAATTGTGCTATTTTTACGCCTTTTATAGCAGTTACGTTTCATTTTCTTGCTAGCTGTTCTAATTCGATTATAATATAGCCCTATTGCGTCTAGATCGCACTGACTCATAAACCAACCAGGGATGGAAACATCACATTCAGATCTACCTACACGAGCAAACATTAACTCGTATAAATTATAGCCTGCTAAATCATTAACAGTATTATTAATACTCCATATGACTTTGGTAAACTATTGTCCCAAATAAGAGAGGCCTCGCTAGGTTCCGTGGCTCTCAACGCATCGAGAATTGTGCAATTAGAGCGTTCTACCTGCCCATTACACCTAGGCCACGCAATAGCTGTTAACATGTATTTAACCACACACGTACAACAATAGACAAACCTGTAATTTATCTAGTAAATTGTAAAAAAAAGCAAAATTTGTGAACCTCACCAGGTAAAACATGTACGGACAAACTAAATTATAAGAACTTGCATGCTTAATTTGTGTGTAAACGCATGTTTTGAACAAATAAAATATCTTTATCTTTAACTGTTTTTCTGTTGCGAACTTCTTAAAGTATCTACTGGTAAAGGCCTTACCATGGACAGAAACTACGTGATCTGGGAAACTAAGTAAACTAGAAATGCGTTTAAACTCTAATAATCACAAAAACTGAATAAACCTTAGTTTAAACCTGGACTACCAAGTTCAGGCTTGTCTGCGGAACCGCGGTTTAAATTTCTCCGTATACAAAACATAGATTAAACCCTGACCTGACCTAGTGCCGTTTTTTTTTTGAACCATTGTCTAAACAATTAAATCTACAATTTTTAAATACATTTTGGCTGAAATTAACATAAAATCAACAACACAATGAAAAGTTACTATCAGAAACTTTCACACACATTTGACAGCTACTACTGTTAGACCATGGTTTATCACAAAACCACGACATGTAATAACGTTTGTGCAAACCGTTTTACGAGATTCAATCCTGGGTTTTTAACTAAACCTTTTTTTTTTCGCGCTTTTATTTTGTAATAAGACGGTAATTGTCTTTACAGAATTGACAATACGTGTAGGCTCAGAAACAAGGAATTTAGAGAAAGAATTTGTCAAAACTAACACTTATTGGCACCCCTTTTTAATTTTGCTCAAAAGGGCTCAAATTATCGATGTCTACCATTTTCATTGGTTTAGTAGGTTTAGGGATTCGATGTAATTTGCCTTCTTTTTAACCGTATTCTCTTTTATCGTACGCACAATGTAAACACGACGTCACATATTTCCTATATGTAATGGCCATCGTTTTGATGCATTTGAAATATTTTTATATAAATTTGGCACAACTGATAGGTTATCGTAAAGCGTTTTACGAGACAGCCCATAATTATTTACAGTATCACTATCTGTGCACCCACTTTACAATAGATCAATATACGTTGCACTCTTCGAAACTAACAGTTTACTTTTAAACGGAACACATTAACGGCATCTATCGGATTCCTGCACAAGGCGTTGATATGTTCTAAGCGCTTACCTGGTCTATAAAATAGTCAACGGCAATTTTGAAGTCTCGAATTGAAAGTCACCAGTAGGCAATGCGTGCAATAAGATCACGTTAGTCATTGTATCGCGAACTGCACTACAATCCGTAATTACACGGACATTTTTACACAACACAGATTCTAAAACTTTGTAATAACGCTGTGAAAAACACTTTTTTTTTTTTACTTGTAACGCAACTAAAATACAAGACAGAGCTCAAACTACCGCCTATCCGTATTAGTAAAAGAATACTTGCTATGGGTAACTTGCATGCATCCGTGTGAATTTCTATTGGCAAAACTAAGATTTTATACCATACCCACATCTCATTTTTTTTTTTTTTTATAATTCCTTTAGTGGACGAGCCATTATTGCAAAATTATGGATGAACTTCCTAAAGTAGCTACATAGTCCAATGAACTGACGCACTTTGTGTATGTTACTCAGAACGGGAAATTGAGACACAGCTGCAAACTTAAATTCACCCGGTTCAATGCCATGAACATAATAATTCATCACTAAATAACACAGCTAAATAAGAAATCCTGTTTTGTAAAAATTTACATTTACCCACATGTACATAAAAAATTCTGCGTTTGACCCCGACCATTTGACGACATTATTGGAGTTACTTTTATTTGATAATTTACTTTGAAATTACTAAACTATCTACCAACTTGTTAATTCAGCGCACAAAAACTGAAGGAGCGCTAAATGTATCTTTAGGATGGATGCGGAGTTTATGGGTACCCTTGGACTACATTCAGACTGGTGAAGTAGGTACTTCTTACCAGATAATTTAGTTTGCTTATCGATATTATATTAAAATGGTTATCTATCGCGGACAATTAATGCATTTAAGGCTCTGTTATCGACACATACGCAACTATCTACGTTCTTTCTCATAACTAAACAATAAGAGAGGCATACATCAATTCGGGTTCTTTTTATAATACCTGCTGGCTCAATGGCTCATTAATTTTGACTCTAACAATCTCTTGTTTGTGATGTGCTTATCTATTCCTAAGGCCTACGTGTACTTAATTTTGACTAAATCTGTATATTCCAACTTCCCAGCTCCCTAGTATAGCTAGCAAAGCAGTTTTATACCGAGATAATCTATACTAATATTATATCTATACTATATACCATATTACTATTTACTATAGTAGGTACATTATAAAGCTGAAGAGTTTGTTTGTTTGAACGCACTAATCTCAGGACCTACTGGTCCGATTTGAAAAATTCTTTCAGTGTTAGATAGCTCATTTATCGAGGGAGGCTATAGGCTATACGGTAACGGGATATTCCCACGGGAACGGGAATAAAACGGGATATGCACGTGCAATGTCGCGGGCAACAGCTAGTAAACTAATAAATTGATTACAATCAGATTTGCTTATCAGGCTTACCCTAGTTTTGTCAAGGTCACCAATGGCATTTTATGATTATTTATCGACACACGAGGCACTCAAATATAAAACACATTTGGCTACTGGCATTTTGCAAACATTGGCATGGCATGACTGACCTGGTTGTTTAAGCATGATTCCTGGCAGCTCTCGGCGCGAAGTATGACGAATCCGTCCTGCCTGCGATGTCCTTGGATCCGCTATTGACGACTTTGAGGTAGCTTTCATTTCCACCGAGAAGCGTTGCTGGTAGCGAGAAGAATGCTTCTTGAAACTCGATTATTAACGGAATAAACGATGCGGCATGGTGTTCTTTCCGACGTGAGGGTAGACACTTCGTGATCCAGATCATGGTTGATGATTTTTCAACTTCTTGTGCAAGGAGACTTCAATATTTTCCTTGCGGGTGGTGTGCATCGCCTTTCTTCGTTTTTATTTTCAGAAGTCTGGCTTACCAAAGCAGAATCTTCGTCCTCCAGATAAGACGACCGTCGAGATTAATGTGTAGCAGAGCGTCGTTTTAACGTAGGTTTTTTTATCACACTTCTGAATTGAAACGACAAAGATGAAAATAAATAGAAAATACTTAATTTACGCTTTTTATTTGGGCAGAGCTTTCCCTTACAATTATCGTTATAAACAGACACACCAAATCACTGCTCCTCGCTTTTATATAGCTCGCCGGCTGGCGGCTATTTCACCCCCTCCGCTCAGAATTTGGCGGGGATGGCTCACGTGGTAGGGCAGTGACGTGGCGAGCTGGACTGCTGGCTGGCTGGCTGGCGTTGGCAGGCTTGCCTGGCGTTGGCTGGCATCGCTGGCGACATCTGGCGTTACACTAGATAAAATTGATTGTGTCCGAAGAAACACTTAGAGGAATGGGGCGTTTTGAGATGATATTTAACGAAATTCCAATTTGCCATTTTGCAAATCTAACGTTGTGCGCCGAATCTTGGTAACATCAGCTAATGTATAGCATAACACTCAACTTTAGTACAGCTAGGTATTTCGTAGATTACCTACCTTTTTCTTTTCTTTAGCCTGGTAAATTCATCAAATGATTCTTACACATTTTGTGAAAACAAGTTACTGTTAGCCTAATCACCCCATTGATTGGCTAAACTCTCTCATGACTTCCAATTCAGCTGAATCACGGGACCCCAGATCATTGATTTTGTCTTGCTCGTCCCGCCATCTCCCTCTATTTTTTTTAGCGTGGTAAAATCATCAAATGAGTCCTCTCACCCAGAGCAGGGCAGGAGGGACTATCAGACTCGTACTGACTAAAATCCACGGTGTCCTTCAACAGCCCTTTAAGTTCCGGGGTCACGGTAATTCGTTAACCCCGCGACCCAGATTACCTACCTCAAAATTCTTTGTTATAAGTACCATAAACCTGTGCACTAAGTGAACAGCTGTTTTTAATTACTAATATTTACAAACAAACACATTTTATTTATTTTTTAAGGTTGTTCTTGACCAAAGGCATAAAAAGAGATGTAGCGTGACTTAGCATCGAGCAGGTACGAAATACCACAGAGCCAAGCAATATCATACAGCCAGCTGTGATATTGGCAATGACTTTACATTACAGACGCTAATAATGGATACTTTGTTTTTAATTGCAGGTTTTGTAACAACTTTGTGAATTAATTGTTTTCTTTACCGGTTCTTAGTGGTAATATAAAAAATTGCAGACATTATAAATGGTAGTTTGAACTTTGAATTTGTTATTTTTGTTCGAATTTGAGTTTAAGATTTTTGATAATTTAAGTGACTACTTCGATTTTTCAGTTAAATACCCTATTTTGAAAATCCAAGATGGCGCTTTTAGATTACAATCACATGACAAAATGTTACTAGTTGTCTAGTTCATATTGCATTTCTGAAAAGGACAAAAGTGGTAGTGGTGGGCGGTGAACCCACCACAGTCGTGGGCGTGGACTTACCTTAAAACCTAACAAGGATATCCGTATCCGATAATAAATGGCTTCCTCGTGTCACTTAAGGTTAAGACGGCAAATCTAACAAATATTCGATACTTCGGTAAAGAATCTTAACGCTTACGTAACATCGAAGAAAAAACTGCATACATTTCTGCACGTAATGTTGCTCGCGAATTACTTCCTACTGCCGATAAATCGATAAAAAAAAAAACCGGCCAAGTGCGTGTCGGGCCACGCACAGTGTAGGGTTCCGTAGTTGCCCATCAAAATACTTATGCGAACTAACTAAACTGATTCACTGAATTTCATTTTAAAAAGAAGAATTTTCAAAATCGGTCCAGGAGTTTTTGAGAAATCGGGGAAAATACATAAGAAAAAAGATTACAAGGAATTTAGAACCTCCTCCTTTTTTGAATTTAGTTAAAAATAGTTAACGATAAAAACCTACCTATCCCCAAAAACATACCTATAAAAGCTGTAAAAATAATGTTGACAAACTTACATTTGCAGTTGTCTCCGATACATTTTGTTTAAGAAAATATGATATCAAGTACATTTTATAAGTTGGTCGTCTATTACTCGTAAAGTTGTAAAGCCTACTTAGTCATGATAATTTTCTTTTAAACTTCGTTATATGTACTACTATTGTGAATTTTTTCACACCCCTAAACATAACCGTTTAGCTGTTAGAGGGGGGGGACACTCGAAACGAGCAAAATTTAGCACTTTAAAGCTTAATATTTCACAAACGAATTTTTTTATCAAAAAATAGTTAATGGAAACTATCATTATTTTTTAAAGGCCTATTTAATGATACCTCACACTAAGGGGTACGCGAGAAAAAAAAAATCCTGACTTTACGTGTAAGTACTGGAGGTACCCTAAAAAAAAATATTTTACGAGATTTTATTTTACCACTTTTTCGGCACAACGAATCCGTATATTTACACCAAATTACAGCTCTCTAGTATTGTGCGTCTCTGAGCTAAACTGCGGACAGACGGACGGACGGACGGACGGACGGACGGACATGGCGAAACTATAAGGGTTCCTTGTTGACTACGGAACCCTAAAAACTCGATTCTGTTTATGTTGACGCTAAATCAATTAATCAAATGCAAAATCGATTTGCAGAATATTTGACGTTTACTTGTTATTTTAATAATTGTAGGCAGAACTAAATAAATATTTATTAAGTGGACATGAGATTTTCTAGAATTTTGGTCTACATTGATGATTTTTTGAATATTCTTCGAAATGTGTGTTAAATAAATTCAGCAATGGATGTTATTGAATGACATTAATAAAACATGACATATATAAATAATTTAATAATTAATATGTATATGATATAGTTAATTTTGTTTTAATTTAAATTATTATTCCAACAATAAACATGTATTATGTTAAATTAATTACTAACCACGAGGTTTTAGGGCACGAAAAGACCTGTTTTTCCTAACTGGATATTTATTTATTTATTTATGTATCTTATCTTACTACTGTTATAAATTCTAAGATGGTGTTTGTTACGCGATCTTTTGCTAATAAACGGCTGAATATTTTTAGATATAATGACAAACAGAGAGTTAATTATAACCGTGATAATAATCCATAATATAGGTACCTAAGCTTCGGTATTCCGTAACGTACCTATATTTTTTTTTTGTTAGTTCCTTTTTGTTTAATAATGTCCCCGTATGTATATTTTCGACTACCACGCGGTTAAAACCTTTTTTTTTTTTTTTTTTTTTTTTTTTAGCGTGGTAAAATCATCAAATGAGTCCTCCAACCCCGGGCAGGGCGGGAGGGACTGTCAGACTTCTACTGACTAAAATCCACGGTGTCCTTCATAGCCTGTTACGTTCCGGGGTTACGGTAAGGGAATAATCCCGCGACTCCGGCAGGCTTCGGCCCTCTGAGAGGGGGGCCCCGTCATTATGCTGACGCTCTTTGAGGCGCGCGTGGGACACAACGCGCCGTCGACCCGGGCATGGTCCTTGGTCGGGCAGCGAGTTGCCCTTTACTCGCTGCCCGCATGCCCGCGCCTACGGTGGCCGGAGATCGTCGCGCGACGTCCGTCGCCGTGGGCGTCCTTCACCGCGGTTGGGGCAGAGGGAGGACTCTGTCCTCTCTCGCTCGCGGCGCGCCTCCTCCTTCGCGAGCATTACTGCTTCGCAGAAGGAGGCGACCGCTTCCCACTCCGTCTCGCCCCGCAGCATGGACGAAACCAATGCCGGGCGCGAGAGGTCTCCGCCTATCGCAGCCGTGAGGACACGTCGGTGCACCGCCCAAGCTGGGCAGTCCTGCACCGTATGCTCCACCGTGTCCTCCGGGCGATCTTCGCAGTGATGACACCCAGACGTTTCCTCCTTCCGCATTAGACACAGGTACCTCCCGAAGCACCCGTGCCCGGTGAGGACCTGCGTCAGGCGGAAGGTAAGGACGCCATGACTTCTCTCCAACCACTCCTCAAAGAGGGGTCTTACCGCCGCAATTGCGGCGTGCCCGGCCGTCGGTCGCGACAGTCGTTCCTTCCATACTGCCCTGAGATCGCGCCGGAGGTCTTCGCGCCGCGCCTCGACTTCGCGAGGCAGCGGGGTCACGCCCCGGCGCTGCGCCTCCACGCGCCACTCATAGACGCGCTGGAGGGCAGTCGCCTCCAGATCCCAAGGCAGCAATCCGGCAAGCAGGTTGGCCGATTCGCCGGCAATCGTGCGGTATCCCCGGATCATTCGGATACGCGGTTAAAACCATAGATAAAAAGATTTTTATCATAATTTCAATCTAGACGATGGCAAAACGGCAATTTTATGTACTCACAAGTCTTTTAAGATTTATTAGTATGCAAAACGGAACTAATACATAGTAAAGTCACACGTAGTTATAAATGTTGCAGAAAATATTTATTTTTTACATTAGAACTGACGCGGTAAGTTGGTTAGATTAAAGTCACGATTAATATGACTTTATCACATAATAACTTTAATATAGGAGGTACAAAGGTACTCGTACATACACAGAAATATATCTATGGGTACATTCTTAAATATTTTGGAGTCAAAGAAAAGCTAGGGGAGATTGTGGTGGTGGCGCGATGGCGGCACTAACGAATACCGTGACCCCGGAACGGAAAGGGCTATTGAAGGGCACCGTGAGTTTTGGTCAGTACAAGTCTGTCACTCCCTTCTCACCTGAGTGAGAGTACTCATTTGATGATTTTACCACCCTAAAAAAATAGGGGGGGTTGCGGGATGAGCAAGACAAAATCAATGATCTGGGGTCCCGTGATTCAGGTGAATTGGGAATCATGAGTGAGTTTATTTTATTTATTTTCGGAAAACTTACAGCTAACATGTACGAGATTTATTAGATAACAATTTAGACAAAATCAGGCCAATTACAAGTTTCCACACAAAAAAGATTAAAACAGAAAATTGATAACAAGTAGGTATTAGGTATATTTACATATAAATTACTGAAAAAAAAAACATTAAACTATGCACGCTCGAAGAAGTTATTAAGTTTTTTTTTCAAATTAGCATAACACTTGTGCCAATCAATGGGATGATTTGGCTAACAGTAACTTGAAATTGCACAAAATGTGTATGTATTCCTAAGGATTGCTGGAATAATAATTATACCAAACGTTAACAACATTATGGCAAAGTAAATTAGAACAAAAAACATTATGCGAAATTGGGAGCCCAACATTTCATTTCTAAATTCGATCACAATGTAGCCTTAAAAAAGATATGATTATTATTTTAATGTCGTGCAAAGTCAATGTTTGCAATGTATTAGGTACCTACTTTATTATTTTGCATTTGACTTTAGCGAGCCAGCCAAAAAATTATTATTGATGTTCAATTCACAGCAGAGGACGATTCAGAAAGACTTCATAATGTTGAAATTTTTCAATAAAAGTAAACTATTTCAACTGTTTGCAGTAGTGTTACAAATGTTGCTACAGTGATTAAATGTGTTATAAATTGGTTTGTCTGTATAAATCGGTAAGTGCAGAAAATTAAATTCTATAAGTTTAAGTAGACAAAACGATATTTACATCTGTTTGCAATTTAGTTTCCAAACTTGTAGACGAATTATGTGATTTTTATAGTCTGTGCTTAATGCAATTTCAAACATTTTAGAATTAAATCGATAGTTCTAATCGTTCTGAAATCAATTCCAATTACAAACAGTTTACATTCTCATTATTTTATTTCAACAGTAGTAGGTTGATCAAGAAAGGGTGATTCAAGATTAGGTTAAAATTCTCCATCAGTTTTGCGGACTAAAAATATATCCACTAGTTCAGTGCAATTTTCTCAATTATGTACCACAATTTTTTTAATTCAATATTCAGTCATTGACAAGGTTAAAATCCAGAAAAGAAACACACCAAGTCCAGAGTAATCAAAATTGACAATAAAAACTCAGAACACGTAACCATGTGCAGCTCAAACAGGCGCCATTTTGTTTTTATTACGAAACTAGCAATTGGCGCCAAAACAGGCAAATTTTAATGTGTCTTTAATTACATTTCATTCTGTATGCTGAATTCGTATTGCTGAAGGCTGTAGGGAAACCTTTAATGCAATGCCTTTAAGAATAGCGTGACCAATAAATATATAAAATGTGAAAATATGTATGTTTGTTACTCAATCACGCAAAAATAGCTGGATCAAGTCGGATTTTAAACACACAAATAGTTCTCAACTTGGATTAACATAAAAGGATACTTTAATTCCTGTAGTACGATCCCGTGCGAAAATTCAGACACTTAATTTGCAAGAAACACCGCGGGCAAAAAGTGTTAAATTTTTTGATGTGTTGCGTAATAAAATACAAGACAAGATACCCAAAATGTATCCAGTTTTAATTGAAATGTCAAGGCTTTACATTAAATTGAAGTGGTTAACAATAACAAGAGCTTTGATGTTTATCTGATAATGGCCTTCAACTTCTGCAGAGTAACAATTGAAATTCATATACACATATAATACCTATAAATAATAAATAAATATTGTAAGCTCCACTTCAATTTTGATGGTTAACCTAACCTTCAGAAGCTGAAAATTATTATAAACATTAAAAATAATATTAGTGTTTGTTTAGTGGCCGAAAATCGACCCTTAACACAAAAACATTTAAACGTCTGTTGGACACTTGTCTAAAAAAATGTTAGATTATGACGTTGAAATAAGGTCCGTTTTGCAGTCACACTTTTTTTAGACAAATGTTCAACAGATGTTTAAATTTTAAGTTTTATTTGGCTATGGGCCTTTTGTACCAGTTTTTTATTAGGGTTCCGTAGTCAACAAGGAACCCTTATAGTTTCGCCATGTCCGTCCGTCCGTCCGTCCGTCCGTCCGTCCGTCCGTCCGTCCGTCCGTCCGTCTGTCCGCAGTTTAGCTCAGAGACGCACAGTGCTAGAGGGCTGTAATTTGGTGTAAATATGCGGATTTGTTGTGCCAAAAAAGTGGTAAAATAAAATCTCGTAAAATATTTTTTTTTAGGGTACCTCCTGAACATACACGTAAAGTGAGGATTTTTTTTTTCTCGCGTACCCCTTAGTGTGGGGTATCATTAAATAGGCCTTTAAAAAATAATGATAGTTTCCATTAACAGTTTTTTGATAAAAAAATTCGTTTGTGAAATATTAAGCTTTAAAGTGCTAAATTTTGCTCGATTCGAATGTCCCCCCCCTCTACCAGCTAAACGGTTATGTTTGGGGGTGTGAAAAAATTCACAATAGTAGTATATATAACGAAGTTTAAAAGAAAATTGTCATGACTAAGTAGGCTTTACAACTTTACGAGTTATAGTCGACCAACCTATAAAATGTACTTGGAAAATAGGTTTTCTTAAACAAAATGTATCGGAGAATATGTACTTCAACTGCAAATGTAAGTTTGTCAACTTTATTTTTACAGCTTTAACATGTATGTTTTTACGGTATGTATTTTGGGGATAGGTAGGTTTTTATCTTCAACTATTTTTAACTAACTTCTTAAAAAGGAGGAGGTTCTAAATTCGTCGTAATCTTTTTTTCTTATGTATTTTCCCTGATTTCTCAAAGACTCCTGGACCGATTGTGAAAATTTTTCTTTTTAAAATTTTATTCAGCGAATCAGTTTAGTTAGTTCGCATATTTTGATGGGCAACTACGGAACCCTACACTGTGCGTGGCCCGACACGCACTTGGCCGGTTTTTCGCCATTTTGTTTGTTTTTTTCAAAATAGCAGCCATGTGCTTTTAGATAGGATTATTTCGTTTAACGCAATTTCAGCATTTAAAATGCATGAAAAAACTAACATTCAATTAGTTTTATTGCGGAAGTATCCTTTTTGTTCAATAAACATCAAAACATTAAAGAAGAAAGAAATAATGTGTCACTACTCTTGTACATGTTTGACAGCTCGTATCTCGGAAACGTGACGTTTCACGAGGTTTTGATATGTTTGTCAATACAAACATATCAAAACCTCGTGAAACGTCACATCTATGTCATCTATCGATTTATGGCCGACATTTTGAAAAAAAAATACAAAATGGCGGATGGCTCCTTGCATACCTCCCTTACAAAAATGTTCAAACCCCATTTATTATAAGTTCAAATTGGAAAAATCAATTGTACTATTAATATAACAATAAAGATAATGAATTTTGTTGATAGACAAGAAACCGGATCCATTTTGGATTCCCGATAGCCAATTAGAACTAAATTAGTTGCTATCATTTCGGGTTAATCGATAAAATAATTTCTAAGTTTCGACAGAAACACAATTTACAATGTTTTGAGCGCTAGACCTCGGCTGACTTGAAGAAATGATGACTGTCATTATTTTGTTTATCCTCATTTTTACAAATTCCCCTGCCCATTACCCTGCCTTTTTTTTAATTCTAAGTAAAAAACCGGCCAAATGCGTGTCGGGCCACGCACAGTATAGGGTTCCGTAGTTCCCATCAAAATACTTATGTGAACTAACTAAACTGATTCGCTGAATTTAATTAAAAAAAAAGGATTTTCAAAATCGGTCCAGGAGTCTTTGAGAAATCAAGGAAAATACATAAGAAAAAAGATTACGACGACTTTAAAATCTCCTCCTTTTTTTGAAGTTAGTTAAAAATACTTGACGATAAAAACCTACCTATCCCCAAAAAACATACCGTAAAAACATACCTATTAAAGCTGTAAAAATAAAGTTGACAAACTTACATTTGCAGTTGAAGAGCATGTTCTCCGATACATTTTGTTTGAGAAAAATATTATCCAAGTACATTTTATAAGTTGGTCGACTATTACTCGTAAAGTTGTAAAGCCTACTTAGTCATGATAATTTTCTTTTAAACTTCGTTATATATACTACTATTGTAAATTTTTTCACACCTCCAAACATAACCGTTTAGCCGGTAGAGGGGGGGACACTCGAATCGAGCAAAATTTAGCACTTTAAAGCTTAATATTTCACAAACGAATTTTTTTATCAAAAAACTGTTTTATGGAAACTAGCATTATTTTTTGAAGGCCTATTTAATGATACCCCACACTAAGGGGTACGCGAGAAAAAAAAAAATCCTCACTTTACGTGTAAGTACAGGAGGTACCCTAAAAAAAACTATTTTACGAGATTTTATTTTACCACTTTTTCGGCACAACAAATCCGTATATTTATGCCAAATTACAGCTCTCTAGTACTGTGCGTCTCTGAGCTAAACTGCGGACAGACGGACGGACGGACGGACGGACGGACATGGCGAAACTATAAGGGTTCCTTGTTGACTACGGAACCCTAAAAAGGGTACGCAATTTTAATACCTACAGCAACCCTTAAAAAATGTTTGAAATACGAGTATATCCACGTTTTTAGGGTTCCGTAGTCAACAAGGAACCCTTATAGTTTCGCCATGTCCGTCCGTCCGTCCGTCCGTCTGTCCGCAGTTTAGTTCAGAGACGCACAGTACTAGAGAGCTGTAATTTGGTGTAAATATACGGATTTGTTGTGCCAAAAAAGTGGTAAAATAAAATCTCGTAAAATATTTTTTTTTATGGTACCTCCAGTACTTACACGTAAAGTGAGAATTTTTTTTTTCTCGCGTACCCCTTAGTGTGGGGTATCATTTAATAGGCCTTTAAAAAATAATGATAGTTTCCATTAACAATTTTTTGGTAAAAAAATTCGTTTGTGAAATATTAAGCTTTAAATTGCTAAAGGAGATCATTTTTTTTGGGCCTTTTCCGAAAGTGCCGGCCAACGAAAAAAATTGGTACCTATGGGTAGTACTAGTCATTTGAAGCAATAGTTACTATGGCACAAAGGTTGTAGGATTGCTCTCGGCCAAGTTATACAAGTTCGAAGATTCGTAATTTTCATACATTTTTTAATTTCTGAAAGTGCTCAAAAACACCAAATAATGATAAGTATTGCTAGAACTAGGGACCTCAAGCAATTTATCATAAAATATCATCACGCCTGTAATCCCTGAAGGGTTGGGCAGAGGTGTTCCGAATTAAAATGAATAATAATCTCTTAATTTTTTGTGAAAAGCAATAAAACATGTTAAAATATATAAATCTACTGGTGGGGCCAGCATCGGGAACAGAATCGAAGTTGCCTGTGGTAGGGATCTTGGAAGAGAAACCTCCTAACAGTATAAATCCTGACCAAAAGAACTGCTTTTTGAATCAGCCACGTTTTTTGGCTATTAAAGTCATCAACTGTGCTACGGTGTTCTACTAAGATAGTCCTGCGACTTGGTAGGGTAGCTGATAGGCGTTTGGCTCTATACGGGCCTCTGAAAGCTCCTTTAGCCACGCGAGGAACACGACATGCTATCGTCCTGACACCCCATTAATCGCCGTACGCGGCTGGATTGAGATTTCGAGGGTGTCCTCTCCTTCACGTGTTCTGCCTCCTTCGCTGCCATTACTGCTGCAGAAGAAATGGCAGCCTCCTTTCCGGATTGCCACGGTGTGATCTGGAGGCTGAAACCCTCCAGCATCTATGTGTGGATCACCCTAATAGCCATGATACCCTGGTGCGATCAGCTTATCTGGTCTCATCCTTATGGAGACAACGGACACAGAGTTCCCATAGAGGGGCTTTAACCGCACCAATTCCACGTAGAGTCTCCAAAAAGCAACATTTCATTCATACATTTGTTGTTTTCTTAAAGAGCCTCAGCCTTTGGAACGCGATACTGTCGAATCCCCAATATGCGATAGAACGGGTTTGTCGCCCTCCAGTCAACGAGACTCAACTGGTATTCGTCCTTGAGATCCCGTGAAAGCTCAAGGAGCATTCCTGGGGCTGCCTTCATGCAGTTACCCAATCTTGCGGGGCAAACGCCTCTTTTTGGAAGCTCTATTTGGAGGCACTTAAAGCCCCTCTACGGGAACTCTGTGTCCGTCGTCTCCATAAGGAGGCGACCAAACAAGCTGATCCCACAGGGTATCATGGCTATTAGGGTGATCCACACATAGATGCTGGAGGGTTTCAGCCTCCAGATCACACCGTGCCAATCCGGAAAGGAGGCTGCCATTTCTTCTGCAGCAGTAATGGCAGCGAAGGAGGCAGAACACGTGAAGGAGAGGACACCCTCGAAATCTCAATCCAGCCGCGTACGGCGATTAATGGGGTGTCAGGACGATAGCATGTCGTGTTCCTCGCGTGGCTAAAGGAGCTTTCAGAGGCCCGTATAGAGCCAAACGCCTATCAGCTACCCTACCAAGTCGCAGGACTATCTTAGTAGAACACCGTAGCACAGTTGATGACTTTAATAGCCAAAAAACGTGGCTGATTCAAAAAGCAGTTCTTTTGGTCAGGATTTATACTGTTAGGAGGTTTCTCTTCCAAGATCCCTACCACAGGCAACTTCGATTCTGTTCCCGATGCTGGCCCCACCAGTAGATTTATATATTTTAACATGTTTTATTGCTTTTCACAAAAAATTAAGAGATTATTATTCATTTTAATTCGGAACACCTCTGCCCAACCCTTCAGGGATTACAGACGTGATGATATTTTATGTTAAATTGCTTGAGGTCCCTAGTTCTAGCAATACGTATCATTATTTGGTGTTTTTGAGCACTTTCAGAAATAAAAAAATGTATGAAAATTACGAATCTTTGAACTTGTATAACTTGGCCGAGAGCAATCCTACAACTTTTGTGCCATAGTAACTATTGCTCCAAATGACTAGTACTACCCATAGGTACCAATTTTTTTCGTTGGCCGGCACTTTTGGAAAAGGCCCAAAAATGTATGGAGCGTGAATGATCTCCTTTTGCTCGATTCGAGTGTCCCCCCCCTCTACCAGCTAAACGGTTATGTTTGGGGGTGTGAAAAAATTCACAATAGTAGTATATATAACGAAGTTTAAAAGAAAATTATCATGACTAAGTAGGCTTTACAACTTTACGAGTAATAGTCGACCAACTTATAAAATGTAGTTATATCCATGTTTTCTTAAACAAAATGTATCGGAGACAACTGCAAATGTAAGTTTGTCAACTTTATTTTTACAGCTTTTATAGGTATGTTTTTAGGGGATAGGTAGGTTTTTATCGTCAACAATTTTGACTAAATTCAAAAAAAGGAGAAGGTTCTAAATTCGTTGTAATCTTTTTTCTTATGTTTTTTCCCCGATTTCTCAAAGACTCCTGGACGAATTTGAAAATTCTTCTTTTTAAAATTAAATTCAGCGAATCAGTTTAGTTAGTTCGCATAAGTATTTTGATGGGCAACTACGGAACCCTACACTGTGCGTGGCCCGACACGCACTTGGCCGGTTTTTTGGGTAAGCTCGCTCCATCGTCGACCTTGTCTTTGTCATTCCTGACCTAGGACTAAGGTCAAGAGCAAACCCATCTCACATAAAAAGTAATAATAATAAACATACGGGAATTATACATGTTAAATGTGCAAAACCTCTCGTGGGGTAACTCAGCCCATGTTACTGAACAAACAAAAAATCTAAGACTTTTGGATATTCACAAAAAAAAAAAAACATTTTTCATATTGATGGGTCCGATCATTTTGTATGAAAAACCGAAGTTCCAAAAGTCTTAGAACAAACATTGTTTAGTAACATGGGCTGAGTTACCCCACGAGAGATTTTGCGCATTTAACGTTACACGTTGTATATTGGATAAAGTCCCGAAAAATGACTTCAACTTCAACAAGACCAATATTATTATTCCTTGTTATCTTTGTTCCCGAATGCAAAATATCGGAACTAGCACTATCTCTACCGTAAAAGGAAATAATGTTTTATATGCAAGCCGCACTCCCTAGCCTAGAAAAGTAACACAACGCGATGGTTAGCTAACCTTCACCTCACGACGGTTCGTTTCCGACACAAATCAGGCGGTCTGCCTGCATTGCAGATTAGCTATAACACGAATGCTCTATATTAGATCTCATCCTCGTGGGTTCGTGTTTCCGAAGATTAACGAAGATTGCCGAAGTGCATACTTTTCTTGGAAGATCAGGTGGCCTACCATGACCTCTTAAAGCGTGAGTGTTTTGGGTGTGGGAAGGAGATGGCGCTAGACGACTTGTATAGCTCTATCTCTTTCCCACAGTGGAATCAGTCTCGATTTAAGACATCGTGGTAGGGCACCTGTACTGAATGATTTCTATTGAAGACATTGAAGTGTCCATACTGCTGGAACCCTGACAAAAAGTTGTTACTTGAAACAAACTTCCAAGAATTAGAAATCAGGGACCATGACCATGGTCTCTTCACTTCGGACAAAATGAGTAGGTGTCATAAAGAAATTCAAACTATTTGTGCCCTTCTGGAATTTTAAGAAGATGACAAGCAAATTAAATGAGATCATTTTGGTAAAACCGTTAGGCTGAGAGGTCAGTGAATAGATGGAATATAAAAAATATACCTGGGGGGTATTACAACGTCTTAAAACCAGGCTTATTCCAATATTCCGGCGAGTGAAAGTGACAGAGCTATACAAGTCGTCTAGCGCCGTCTCTATCACTCACTGGAACAAGCCTGGTTTTAAGACGTTGTAATACCCCCCCTGTTCATATTTGGGAAATCCTATACGCTTGGTAGTCCCGCGTATTATTGCACTGCAGCTTGTTATTTAACCTAAAACATTAATCGATTGATCTTCTACACCTTTTTAAGATAATGAAAATGCTCATTGCAAATGATGATTAATTAATGACGTAGCGAATGCACTAAGATGGCCTTATCAATGCCGGCGCTTTAATTAAATATTTGTACTACTAAGAATTTACTTTTTTTTTTAAGTCTGTATTTCGCCATTCCTCTATACATTCTATACTAATGTTATCATTATAAAGCTGAAGAGTTTGTTTGTTGGGTTGAAAGCGTTAATTTCAGGAAGTACTGGGTCTAATTAGAAAACTATTGTTCTGTTGGAATTTCCATGTAGTTTTCCATTTCCATTCGAGGTTCCATTTCGAGGAAGGCTATTGGCTATAACCAAAAAAAACAATTTTTTTTTTAAAGCGGCCTATGTCAATATTTGATTGTCCATGAGTTACAGCATTACGGTGGAAGGAGTTCCAATCGGCGTACAGGGGACGATGAAGTACCTGGGACTCGTCCTCGATAGCCGGTGGAACTTCAGGGAGCATTTCCTGAGTTTGGCCCCAAGGCTGAACCGTGCAGCGGCCGCCCTCAGGCGACTGCTGCCCAATCTCAGCGGGCCAAACGCTTCCTGCCGTAGGCTGTACGCTGGCGTCGTGCGGTCCATGGCCCTCTACGGGGCCCCTGTGTGGGCCCTGAGCATCCGGACGCGACCACAGAAGCTGGTCGCATGCCAGAGGGTCATGGCTATCCGAATGATCCGGGGATACCGCACGATTGCCGGCGAATCGGCCAACCTGCTTGCCGGATTGCTGCCTTGGGATCTGGAGGCGACTGCCCTCCAGCGCGTCTATGAGTGGCGCGTGGAGGCGCAGCGCCGGGGCGTGACCCCGCTGCCTCGTGAAGTCGAGGCGCGGCGCGAAGACCTCCGGCACGATCTCAGGGCAGTATGGAAGGAACGACTGTCGCGACCGACGGCCGGGCACGCCGCAATTGCGGCGGTAAGACCCCTCTTTGAGGAGTGGTTGGAGAGAAGTCATGGCGTCCTTACCTTCCGCCTGACGCAGGTCCTCACGGGGCACGGGTGCTTCGGGAGGTACCTGTGTCTAATGCGGAAGGAGGAAACGTCTGGGTGTCATCACTGCGAAGATCGCCCGGAGGACACGGTGGAGCATATGGTGCAGGACTGCCCAGCTTGGGCGGTGCACCGACGTGTCCTCACGGCTGCGATAGGCGGAGACCTCTCGCGCCCGGCATTGGTTTCGGCCATGCTGCGGGGCGAGACGGAGTGGGAAGCGGTCGCCTCCTTCTGCGAAGCAGTAATGCTCGCGAAGGAGGAGGCGCGCCGCGAGCGAGAGAGGACAGAGTCCTCCCTCCGCCCCAACCGCGGTGTAGGACGCCCACGGCGACGGACGTCGCGCGACGATCTCCGGCCACCGTAGGCGCGGGCATGCGGGCAGCGAGTAAAGGGCAACTCGCTGCCCGACCAAGGACCATGCCCGGGTCGACGGCGCGTTGTGTCCCACGCGCGCCTCAAAGAGCGTCAGCATAATGACGGGGCCCCCCTCTCAGAGGGCCAAAGCCTGCCGGGGTCGCGGGATTATTCCCTTACCGTAACCCCGGAACGTAACAGGCTATGAAGGACACCGTGGATTTTAGTCAGTAGAAGTCTGACAGTCCCTCCCGCCCTGCCCGGGGTTGGAGGACTCATTTGATGATTTTACCACGCTAAAAAAAAAAAAAAAAATGGCTATTAGCAATTGAATTCTCAACACTACGGAAATATATCAGTAGGTGACATACAAAATATTCATCCTTAAACAATCTTACGGCTGGAACTCATCACTCGTCTTTATGAGAGCATCTTCCAAAATAAAAACGTGAGACATATGACTTCCCGAATCAAAATTGATTCGGATCATTTTAAAATACGGAAGAAATACCTACTAATAATTTGTCTTATGCATAGACCACTAGTTTTCACAACTGGTACAACCTGTATTTTAAGCAAACATTTTTATTGCTGATGCGTTGTTGATAACATTAATAGTCTAGCTTTTTATTAATTAAAAAAGTCATTACAATATGGCAAGAGAATTTAATGACTCACACCATGGCCACTAAGTAATAACTCTAATTTAATTCTATTAGACTTAATGAGACCAAAGAATAGAATTTCGTTCACATTTAACCGACCAAAAAGTAACCACCATCAATTTTAATTTCAAAAGAATACATAACATAACGATTGATTCTATTTACGTAATGATTGAGCAGAACTTCAAGGTAGATTTGTTAAATTCGTAGCAAATTAATTATTTACCGACGATATTTGACTGTAACTGCGTTAAAATCTTTCACAAGATCTGCAATCAAAATGGTAAAGGAAAATAACAAAAAGGTGTCCTAAAACCAAAAATTCGAAGACAGCATGTTTTTTCGAAGCCCCATTCCCACTAACATAGAGGAGACCTGTGGCCCAGCAGTGGAGAACTTATAAACGATGAAAACACATGACAATGTAGCAAAACCACAGACAAACGAAGACGATGAATGCGATAAGGAAAGCAATCAAGGAAGGTTAATCAAGATTCAAGAGGCTTGGCAGTTGATCGTATGACGTTATCATTGTACAGAAACGAGGTTTGCTTATTTCCTGATTTATGATTTCCTTAGTGATTTGTTTGGATTAAGTAAAATAAATAAGGATGAGTAAAGAAAACCAGTACCGGAACCTGGTTCTTAAAATATAAATTAAGTATTTATATTATATGACAATGAAAGGGAAATGCTGATTGATAAAACCTTCACTATCAATAAAATATATGGACCCTTGTATCTAGACTAGAGAATCAAACATAGACTAATCGGTAACATTGGGGGGAATGAAGCCCCAAGGTAGCACCTAGGAACATTATGAATTGATGTTCAAGTTCAGAAACATGAACAATAAAGAATTCATAAAAAAATTCGGGAAAATTCTCAAATGAAGAAGCTAAGGAAATATTATTATTGAATCAAGTCCCGTTGACCTCTCTCGCATCAATGAATCGCCGGTGTAATCTCCAGTTTTCCTATTGTTTCTTAATGGCCTTATTATAGGATATTTATAATGAGGAACACGTAAATAAGGAGAATTGTTTGCGTTCAGAATTGGATATTGACATCAGCAAAGGTTTTGTTTCTACATTTAGGGCTGGGAACCTCAATAGCTTTTGCGTGTGACTTCGTTTATGTAGTCGTTGGAAAATTGGAAATTCTTTATTCAAATCAAGTTCTTCTTTTATTCTATTTACATTTTCTTCATTTCTTAGAACATAATCATTAGTACGTTATAAATTAATACCGTGATTTCCAACAAATTCTAAGTAGCATTTTGTTTTATTTTTAATCATCATTTTCCTCTTGTTGTGTCCCATTACTTATGGCCTTACTTATGCAGTTCAAAGCTAATTGCTGCTTGTAAATGACTAGTTTAATTCTTTCTCATCATCATTACTGCCCTGTTCCCAATTCCTTTAGGGGTCTTCAAATACCTTCCTCTTACTTGTACAAGTTTCTTTTCTCTACTATTTTTCATTCCAGCAGTCAATTTAACTCTTTCCATATTTGCTTTTACTAAACCTGAGTCTGTTTTTTTTCAACCACGTAGGTGACAAAAGGCACTCCAATGCAAAAGTGGATAGCCTTATTGAAAATACCGATTACACAATATATGAACTTGAACAATTACATATAAAACCAGATATAGGTTGCCTAAAGTGACTCAGGCTGTAATCGAACCTTGTGGTAAGTGTTACCTCATCGACATCACAATTGGAGTTGATTTTTTACGTCACTAAATAAATGTCAGGAGTTGATACAGTTGCAACTATGGAGGTTATGGCTAAAGATGAGATGACTCAGGCCATGACGAGTAATGAATCTAATAGAAATGTTCGGAGAATTTTATGCAGTGCCGAATACTAATTAATTGGAATAAAGAATGTAGATTGTAAGAACTAATTCCCGAGCTCAACTTAAATAATGTACAAAAAACTACATGTGATTTTGTTCTTTCACGCCAATCACTGTTTCAGTGATCTAATCGATTTCAATTTCAACTTGACATTTATGCTGAGCTGAGGCCCTTATGGCATTGTTGTTTTACTTCTTAGTTTGAATTAGTTTTAATGCCAATAAACACAGTTTCCTTGCTTTCTTCTTTCTTTCAATGTGAATGACTGGTGCCAGCTTGTAAATATGGTTTATTCCGGAAATCCCCACCAGGATTGTAACTACTTTTCCAAAAATCCTAATAATATTGGCCATAAAATAGTTGGTGCTGTGCAAACTTCCGAAGGTCAAGGCGGGTCGCAAGTTAAAGAGATAATTCTAGAAACTGATTTAGCAACAGGTATAACAAAATAACAAATCCTACAAAAAAATCTTCATAAAGAGATCAGGTAGTGCTTAATAAAAAAGAGGTCTTAGCTAAAAAGATATGCAAATAAAAAGCAAAATGGAGAAGCTTTAAAAATTTGTTTAACCATACAACATAACGGGTCGGCACTCAGTGATAAAGCCAAACGTGTTTGATACGAAAACAAAGACAATCTCGCTCAGCAATAGAATGTATATGGTCTGTTTACAGCCTGCGCAGACGCATCTTGAATGTCAATAGCTTTAATGCCACCCGCAGTAACCTTATTCGTTGTATGAATATCAGGTGTGAATTAAATAAACATAAAATCATGTAGAGGGTATGACCTCGGGTCGCTTTCAAAATCACATGTCTTGGACAACCATAGTGAAAACCAGAAGGGCAACAAACTCAATAAGGGCATGAAGTATTATCGGCCGATTAAGATTTATCTGCAATTGAATAGACTATAATCTTCTTTGTTCTCCAAAATGGTTCTTTTCTACAGTCTGACGTCTAAAACTGTTATGATGACAGAAACTGGAATTTTTATTAGTAACTAGCACTTTGCCCGCGACTTCGGCTGCGCGTGTTTCTAACTTCAAACTCAGTGAATTTAATTCGCGCTCACCCTCCTTATAGGAAAATCTAAAAACTCAATACAAACAAACAATCAATCGTAGTAGACAAACTGATTTTCCGATTTTCACCCCGTTAGGGATTGATTTAAATGAAACATAAATTAAAATACGCATCCTTTATTCGATTGAGAGATAAAATTTATGTCATGTTTTGATTTTATCGACGAAAGCAGTAAAATCCGTCCCTTAAAACTTTATTACCCCTTTTCACCAATTTAGGGAGTGATTTTCGGAAAACCCATAAATGGAGGGTAGTTTTAAAAGGACTAATAATGCCCATCTTTTTAATTTACTACATACTCATATTCGTACCGAGTTTCAAGTTTATAAACCCAAGGAATAAGATTTTACATACAAAGGTTTTCACCCCTTAAAGGTTGATTTTCGCAAAATCCTTTCTTAATGCTCACCTACATAATAAATTACAACTACCATCAAAAATTCAGAGTTCTACGTTTAGTGGTTTATATCCTCCCTTTAAAACTTGAATACCCTTTTTCACCAACTTGGGGGGTGATTTTCGAAAAATCCAAAAACACGTGCTTCATTAATTCTTATCTAAAACCTGTGCATTTATAATTTTCATTATTTTTCATAGATAAGGTTTACTTGTGATACCTACTTCTAGCCGAGTTAAAATCTTACCACAAGAAATATGAACATCTGTTGAAAACTTGTCTAAAAGAACTGTCAACATCAAAACGACATTTCACGTTGATATAAAGGTCGTTTTACAGTTACACTTTTTTTAGTCAAGCGTTCAACAGATGTTTAACTTATTGTGGTAAGGCGGTTAAGGTTTTATTTTTTAGTATTCCTTATATAATTGAATTAACACTTTAAGACTTTTTCAGCCAGCATCTTGAAGATATATTATGTGTTCCATGACATTATTTTACTATGTTACTAAGGTGTTAACTATCGACAAGGTAACAAAAGTACAAAAGAGTCAAGAACCTTCAAAATGCCATTTAACAGTTTAGTTGGTAGAAATATGCGGTTTTGTTATTTTAAGTGTGGACATGGACGTAAAAAAAAAGGCGGACGGAACTTCACTAAGAAACGATTGAAGCACCAAAATGGCGACGGCATAAATATGTGTGCGTGAGTATAGGGATGCCAGATGAAGGAAAAAATTACCCATTTTTAAACAATATTTAATTAAGATCTCCCTTGAACTTGAGTTTAATTACAATTTTTTTGTGACGGATACCTATTTTTAAAATAAAGGTAAAATAATTTAAGCACATTGGATATTAAAATATTTACAACTCGTTTAATGTTAATAAAGTTTTACAATCCCTTTTAGTGATTCAAATTTCAGTAGACTTGTCTTTTGCTATCGACACATCTAGAAATCCCTTCTCATTTACTTAAGTTGTGAAAACGAATGTTTAAGTATTTTTCGGCTATAAATATTTAATTAATGCTATTTTATGTTCCATTCCTACACGTCTACATTCCTATTCCATGTCTACCTACACTCCCTTATTATTTTTAATATCTGGTTGACCGAGCTTCGCTCGGTTTTTAAAATGTAGACATTTTAAAAACCGATATCTTGGTAACCGAGCTTTTCTCGAACCTGGGACCTTGATAAATCGATTCCTTGAGCCGAAAAACTCCTATTCCGCAACTTTCATGAAAATCCTTGGAGCCGTTTCCGAGATCCTGATTATATATAAATATACAAGAATTGCTCGTTTAAAGATATTACATAGATAGATTAGATACAATCATTTTTCCATGCATCATTTGCCGTGGGGAAATCTGTAAAAATATAGAAGAATACAATAACGATAAATAGTAACATTTAAATATAAATCTCCCAATTTTAAAATAATTTGAACCTTGAAATAGTTGCAACACTGATTGATTTCGAGATGTTTATTAAATTTATTGACGTAAAATCGAGATGTAAGCTTCAAATTGACATGCTTAACTATGAAAAGTGATCCCCTAGCTTTTATAATTGAACTACTATGGTTTAGACAACTTTTTGCAACACATGACGGCATACTTTGATTTTTATTAGACAAAATAACACCGTATAAAACCGCGAGTGTCGTTCGAAGCGTAATGGCCGACGGCTGACTTACTATGGTGTGAATGTGTGCGTGCTGGCTTGTCCACATTAGCGCACTGACTTAATATGGGTGCTTCAATTGTTTCTTAGTGAAGTTCCGTCCGCCTTTTTTTTTAGGTCCGACGAAAGTTTGTAAGTATGGATGTATGGATGTTTGTTACTCTTTCACGCAAAAACCACTAAACCGATTCGGCTAAAATTTGGTACACAGATAGTTTATAACCTGGATTAAGACATAGGATAGTTTTTATCCCGATTTTATGTTCCCGTGGGATAGTTTTCGAGTTGTAGCGGGTGAAGCCGCTGGCAACAGCTAGTGAGTGATATGTCAAAACAAAAACTTTTTGTCTAGCACACGGCACAGGTCTGACCAAGGTCTGACCTTCTGTTGATAAAAAAAAAGAAAAATGTATTGTTTTGAATGCGAATTTAAAACTGTTCTTTTATTCTTTTTTATTCAAACTGTTGACGAAATTCAAATAATGGTTGGCGCTGGCACCTAACTAGGCTGGTTGGTAATAAGAAAAGCCATTTTCTTTTTCATTTCAATAAGTACTAAAATTCTCATAACTCATCATATTTGATGAATCCTAACCTCATCCCAATAGTCCCCCTTCTATCATCGCACATCTAGACGCACGGCAAATTACACAAGCGCTATTCCACCAATTCGCACTAAGCGTTTCTAAACGGCTTTTATAATGCGATCAGCAAAGGAGCGGCAATCTCTGCCTGCGTCTGTATTTTTGAACGCATGCAACTTTTGGGTAAGGTCGCTCCATCATTGACCTTGTTTCCGTCACTCTTGACTTAGACTAAGGTCTAGAACAAACCCATCGTAGAAAAAATAATTAAAATCAATGGTATTTTATTAACAGCGAACCTAATTAAGCAAATACCTCAACCTCAAGAATTTATTTAACATTTTCAAAGTCAAAGTCAAATCATTTATTCCAATTAGGCCATCAAAGAGGCACTTTTGAACGTCGAAATCTAATTCTTTTGCTAATGTTACTAATTTGAAATCATGAATAGGGAAACTTGTTTGTAATGTGGCTACCACCGTTATCTACTAGTTTTATTTAGTTTGTGGACTATAATTATTGTATTTTATACCTACATAATCTATTTTTGCTGTGTGCCGAAAGAACGATGTAGAAAAAGAGTTCTCAAGCAAAAAAGTTGCTGACTATGAACAAGAACTCGAATGTGTGTGAACTCAAAACAAAGACGGTTAGAGGAAATAGATAAGTAATAATCATTCCGGTTATGGTGACCGTTAAGAAGAACCAAACAAAGATACGGAAAAAAAATCTAAATCAATATTTGAATGTAAATCTGCCTCAAGCTAAACACACCGGTAGACAAAATTTGAAACTGGCAAATAATTTCAACGGTCAACGATCACGGTCTTATAATCTTACGTGATGTTTTGTAAATACAAAATGATTCATTAAACAAATGCAATCTTGCATAGCTGATGAAGTAATCAAAATAACTGGAAATAAAACGCCTTATCTACAGTTCGCGATCAAATCAAGATAACAACGTGTTTAGAAGAAATCTATAACAACTGCATTATGCCCTGCATTGATAAACTAATGACATCATATACTTTCTCGGTCCAACTTGGCTGCAGAGGTGTCCCTATAGTGGCCTTGCGCAAGAGTGGGCCGCCGGTGTTCGTGAGCCGAGCCGCGAGATCGGTCGCAGTCGTTCGAGCGCACTGGCGCGGGCGCATTGATTCACGAACAAACTAAAAGTTACGCTGTTCATTCACAAAACTAGATCGTTAAACTGTGTGTGAGATTTTTAGTGAGAACTTGAAGTGTTGTGCCCAGTGACAGGTATATTGACCAACCTGTGGTCATGCTCCAAAGTCTTCGGCTTCCCGAAGGAATGAAATGAAGGGGAGGAGTTACAAAGCGCCCAGTAAGCTTCCCGTGGTGCTGGGGAAAGTACTCCTGCGCTGGATCTTCACGAAAGCCGACCTTGTGTTCTTTGTTTACCGGTTGGTTTCTTATCTACGATATACCGTGCTTCCTCGCACTTGATACTTGGTATACCTCACGACACAGTATTTATAAATAATGATTGATTAATAATTAACATAAGTGCATTCCTTGATTGTTACACAGTGTTTTCTATATCTATTGTTGATAATTTTATTGGTGGTCATCTTTATACTTGAGATGTTACTTTTGACTATTCATCATAACAAAAAATATTAACATCCGTAGTATCGGCCATTCCAATGAGGAAAACTTCGATTAGGTTCAAAGTAACAACATTTAATTTCGCTGTTAAAACATTATTAACGAAGAATAAATAACACAATATGAAACAAATATCGAAGAAACTTTCCCATAACCACAAAAAATAACTCAAAGAACTCTAAAATCATGTTATAAATGTCAATCAATACAAATCATAAGCATGGGAGCACGAGGAATCCATAAAACCAATTCTATCACTTCTCAAAATCTTCGTTTTATACTGAATCCATGGAAGTTAAGAACCCGACAAGCGAAAATACAAAAGAAGGGAAGAATCTCTTATAAAAAAGTGAAAAATAATAGCAACATGCACATTTGCACAATACTCGGAGACAAAAAATATCGTGAACATGAAAGTGGGTCGATAATCTTCACAGGGTAGCTACTATGTAGCTAGAAACCGCTGGATCGCAGCAACAAGCATAAGTATAATCAACCTTTAGTGTTCCCATTGCTGATACACAGGTATCCTCACTGTGAGAGGGCTTTAGGTAATACCCCAAGCAGGCCTAGTTATTTCATCACCACTGTTTTTAAAACAGCTAAAGAAAACATCGTGAGGAAACCGGCTTGTCCTAGAACCAAAAATTCGAAGATATGTGACATCTACCAACCCGCACTGGGCCCGCGTTGTGGATTACGGCCCACTCCCTCTCAAAGAGAGGACGCCTGTGTCTCAGCAGGGGGAACATTATTAGCTGATGATGATGATGATGAGGCCTAGTGCAAGTTGGTAGACGTCTCATGTCTTCGAATTTTTGTTTATGGGGCATGCCCGTTACCTCAGGATGTTTTCCTTCACCGTTTTGAGAGCAGTGGTGATGAAATAAATTATCGGCTGACTGGCGACCTGTCTATTGGTGAGAACTCGTAAGTCTGAGCAGTGGTGGCCCCAGTGGCGGCCTTAGGGGGGGGCGAAGCGGGCAACCGCCCGGGGCCTCGCGCTTGCAGGGGGCCTCGCGCAACAAACCAAGCAAAAGAAAAAAGTTATAAAGTTGGGAAACATTCCATGATATCAGATGCCTCTTCCACATTTGTTGTAAAACAACGTTGATTTGAAATACTTCTAAAAAGAGCTAACTCGGAAGCTTTTTGGGTCTACAGAAACCATTTTAGTCTCATATTGTAGTTTTATTCTACTTTCAAAACGTTGTAGTTAAGTTTCATCAAAGTAGTCAACTAGTTCTTTATGGTAATAATCGCCAGAAAAGGCAAACAAAGTCTGCTTGTAAACTTGTTGTATAACTTTAGCATTTGTCCTCAAACATGAAAACCAAACCTACTTTTGCATCACATACTTTTTATAAAGGGCAAGGGGCCTCGCAATCGGGCAAGGGGCCTCGCAATCGGATGGGCCCGAACCTGTCGGAGAGCCAGTTTGGCTTCCGCAGGGGGCGCTCGACGGTGGACGCCATCATGCGCGTGAGAGCCCTCACGACGGGGGATGCAGTGGTCCGGGGCAGGGTCGTCTTGGCGGTGTCTTTGGACATCACCAATGCCTTCAACACCCTGCCCTGGAGTTGCATCAAGGAGGCACTCCGGTATCACCGGGTGCCGACCTACCTCCGCCGAATAGTCGAGGACTACCTGACGGACAGAGCCGTCATCTACCCCGGTCACCGGGGAGAGTGGAACCGGCGAGAGATGTCGTGCGGTGTTCCACAGGGTTCGGTCCTGGGACCGCCCCTATGGAACATCGGATACGACTGGGTGCTGCGCAGCGACCTCCCTGACGGCGTCAGCGTAATATGTTACGCTGACGACATGCTTCTCCTGGCACATGGAGAGTCGCACCAGGCGGCGGCCGACTTGGCGACGGAAGCGGTCGCGACAGTCGTCGACAGGATCCGGCGGTTGGGACTCGACGTGGCGCTGCACAAGACGGAGGCCATGTGTTTTTATGGCTGCGTCAACGCGCCACAGTCGAGTTACAGCATTGCGGTGGAAGGAGTTCGCATCGGCGTCAAGGGGACGATGAAGTACCTGGGACTCGTCCTTGACAGCCGGTGGAACTTCAGGGAGCATTTAGAGTGGGAAGCGGTCGCCTCCTTCTGCGAAGCAGTAATGCTCGCGAAGGAGGAGGCGGGCCGTGAGCGAGAGAGGACAGTGTCCTCCCTCCGCCCTACCGCGGTGGTGGACGCCCACGGCGACAGACGTCCATAGACGATCTCCGGCCACCGTAGGCGCGGGCATGCAGGCAGCGAGTAAAGGGCAACTCGCTGCCCGACCATGGACCATGCCCGGGTCGACGGCGCGTTGTGTCCCACGCGCGCCTCAAAGAGCGTCAGCATAATGACTGGGACCTGACTGGGACTGGACCCCCCTCTCAGAGGGCCAAAGTCTGCCGGGGTCGCGGGATTATTTCCTTATCGTGACCCCGGAATAGAAAGGGCTATTGAAGAACACCGTGGATTTTAGTCAGTAGAAGTCTGACAGTCCCTCCCGCCCTGCCCGGGGTGGGAGGACTCATTTGATGATTTTACCTCGCTAAAAAAAAAAAGGGGCCTCGCAACCACTTGCCGCCCGGGGCCTCGCAATGGGTAAGGCCGCCTCTGGGTGGCCCAGTAATTACCGGTCCACCACCTTCCTTCTGGGTTTTTGGCCAGTAGAATCAACAGATCATGTTCACGTTCACTGATGTGTGAATGGAATGGCCTATTACATTATCTGTGATATTGATAAAAAATCGGAGTTCCATAGATTGTAGACCAAAGGTGCCATTTAGTCACAAGTAAAGACAGTACAGACTGATGACAAAATTAAAGCGGTACGGTTGACGCAGTAGCTGACTGATTGACTACTGTGGAACTAATACGGTCACTGAGCAATATTACAAATGATTCACTCGGTGAATTGAAAAAAGAGCCTATGACGTTGTTGGAAATGCACGAAGGGAAACATTAGGAATATTGCTTACAGTGGGCGTTGTAGATCCTCAGCGCTGCGTGTTGCGAGTTCAATTCCCGCACAAACCAATATTTGTATGTTGTACAAGTAGTTGTTCCAGGTCCGGGCAACATTTAAAACAAAGACATAAGTACTTCAACGAAGCCAAAACTAGTGTTGGAAAAAAAAACAAAACTATTTCAAAACAAAACTTGGAATAAAAAAAGTATTCCTAATACGCTTTTGGTGCTAAACTAGTTTTGTAATCATTCGCACACGACTGTGGCTATTTTTAACACACAAACAAGTTATGTAATAGGTACACATAAAAACATTACAATAAAATAATATTATGTCGCCTAATAATTATGTTGATTACGAGTAGTCAGAGTACAGTCAAAGACAGTGGTTATAAACACGAGAAAAAAATAAATAAGGCAAGTCAAAACAAATGAAATTTTGGTTCTAAAAATCTGTTAATTATGACTATTTCTATAATCAACTTGTAGTCCTAAAGTAAATTGCCTAATCGTGAACTAATGTTGTATTCAAAGGATGACATCGAACACGACATTTTTGGCGAACAATAAAAATTAAGACGGTCAAGGCAAGATATTATATTTTTTAGTCAAATTGCTTGTGACTGAAGGGCTATTTTAGCAATGCATTCTCGAAATTAAAGGAATGAAGTTAAGGCCAAATTAACGTATCATTGAAAAGAATACTGAGGGATTCAGTAAAGCTCTTTGTTGTGCAGCTTACTTAAATGAGGTGTTTACTTGGGAGGAGTAGTTATTTAACCATGTATCATTGAACGTAATTTCCACGCAATTTAGGACTTTTCCGACTCATCTTTAATCATGAGCTCCAAAAGCGGAAAAAAATATTTCATTCTATAAAGTTAATTGTTATTCAATCTTCTTTACAAGTTGAAGACCTTACTTGGCAGGTGTAATGGTCTAAAGTACAGTTAAAATTTTAGTTTTTAGTAGAATTGGCATTAAAATGCAAAGAAAGATACAGGTCGGAGTCGTAAATGTAAATTGGAAACAACGGTACCGAAAAAATAACACAATCATTATCGAGAAAGTATAAAGCTTTCTGTTCCATAATTATGGCTTTCAGAAAGAGATTACCCTATATTAATTTTAACAGGAAAATAAATTGTATTTATTTTTGTTTTTTGCCATCTTGGTCGTGTTACAGTCACTGGATACTAGAGCTGGATAGGCACTTTATTAAATCGAAATCCAGGGCCATCTATAGCAGATTGTAGGCCCTCAGCACTTTAGAACAATGACCCAACAGAACACCCTACACAACATGGAACACATTAAATTTTCTTTTGACTGTTAATATAAAATCCTACGTAAATATGGCTAAGGAATCATGAGAAACATTCTTGTAATGTAAAAATGAGAATTTCTTTACCCCACTGGGATAAGTTGGCGGTAAAACTATGGCGCTACCAGGAAATCAGGAAAACCGAGGAATGCGGGGTGCGCAAGGAACACGCAGTTAAAATCGGTTCGGGTGTCGGAGAATCACGTGAATTTTATAATAATTGCTAACTGGCCCGGCAAACTTCGTACAGCCTCAAAATCACCTTTTAAACCATCCCTGGACTTCCAATAATAATTCAAAACAAAAATTAGCCAAATCGGTCCAGCCGTTTTTGAGTTTTAGTGAGACTAACGAACAGCAATTGATTATTATATATGAGATTATAGATTAAGATAGGCAATGCCTATTCCTACAACTACATCATGAAGGCTGTTAAGTGTACGGTTATAAGGGTCAAGCCCTTAGACCATCGATCATCGTCAAGGTCGTTACTTTGGCCCTGTCATGCTAACATCTCAATAATGGCCATGTATTAGAATTTCCATAGACCAGAAATTCTACATAAATATGCTTTCACAAGACGAGACTACCGGGTTATCTTTGGAAGGTAACCTGGGTGGGTCTACCATCCAGGTTATAAAATTGAGCCATTTTTAGCAAAGATATAATTTTTTGCACAGTTTCGATTTTGTATAGAGGAATTGATTTAGGTTTATGATTTAAGATACAGCGTGGCACAAATTTTTAGATTAAGGGATGTAGTTTTGATCAACTTATAACTGTTTTTATTATGTACGTACAGTCACGAGCAAAAACATACAAACACTTAACAAAATTCAAATTGAAATTGCTCGTGAAATACTGATATCCACTTTTAAATAAGACCTAGTTTGTAATAGTATGGCTTCCGAAATAGAAGTCTCATTATAAGACAAACGTTTAATTAATATGGTAGCAGAACATCGCTTTTGAATACTGCTTAGTGTGTACATACTATTGCTCGTGACTGTATGTGTACTATATCGTAATCTCTAAATATTCAGTTGGACAAACTATTTTTTTTTACCTTTCGTAATCAGGCTGAAAAAAAGAGGATGACAGTTCAAAATTTTGGTCAACTACAAAGAACAGGCATCGTTGTTTTTGCGGTAACAATAGAAATGTGTGCTACTTATGTTAATACATACAATTTACTAGTTTATGTTAATATCATTGAACTGTGCCTTAAGGTTAGAATTAAAGTTACAAAACTACGTTTAACTTGAAACGGTTTTTTTTTCGATACACTTTTGTGAACGTGTGGCGCGAAGGAAGACTGAAAAGTTAAACACCTGTTGAACACTACAAAAAAGTGTCGGCATTTGATGTTGATTTAGGGTCCATTTTGCAGTTATACTTTTTTTAGACAGGTGTTTAACACTTTTAGTAAGACTGTTTATGTTTTCACGCGAATATTTAAGATTTTAGACGCCTCATTTTCCATCTTAGGTAATATTCTGACCGGGTACTCCACATTTCGGCGGTAAGATCTTTGAGTGGCAGGACCGGCGCCACAGCTTTCTCACTTTCCACCTCAAGCAAGTCCAGACAGACAAGGTTCTTTCACTAGCTTCCTGTGTCAGATTCGGTAGGAGGATACGCCTCAACGTCACGGCTGTATGAACTACCCGGAAGACACGGTGGAGTTGGAGCCTACGGTAAACATCTGCCCTGTTTGGGCAGAGGAACGCCATGTCTTCATGGAGACAATTGGCAACGGGGACTACCCGCGTCCATGCCTAGTTCTAGCCTTGTTACGAGGCGAGGGGTTTATGGGAAGCAATCATTTCTAGCTTGAGTATGGTGTAGTACAATCGCAAGTTAAAAAAAAAGTTTTATTTTATGTTCAACGAAAAAAATTGAGCGAAGTTGTACGGTACGCCTCTACGGTAATTAAACACAATACGATCTTTAATTTCACTAAAATATAAAATAAAGTACTATGCATTGTGAAGTTGAGTGTAGTACGGTATTAGTGGTCGTCCAGCCAGGATCTGTATCATTCATATTCCGCGTATCCTAATGTCAAGCGTTGAGCGCAATGATCACGAACGCATTAATTTACTACGACTACATTTTAGTATTCGTTGTATTTTTTTACATAATGTAAGATATTAGTTTATTCATGTTTTTTTTTATTTGAGTATTAATTAATTATCAATCTACGCATAGGCATTGCGTTTGGAATGATAATTTAAATTTCCATAAACACAATTAAAATAAATAATATTCATCGAAAGTGCAACTATAAATTTAATTTTGTCGAATTTATCTACCTGTAACTAAAGAGTCTGTTTGTAAGGTTGGTTCGAATTGTTTTTTTTTTTTGTGTCGGATGGTCCATTTATCGAGGAAGTAGTAGCGTTATGTGATAAAACATAACGCTACGACCAATAGAAGCTTAGCAGCAGGGGTAATCCACGGGGAAAAGGTAATTTTTGATTTGTTTAAACCAGGCGTCGAGCACTAAGTAGTTGCTCGACATTTTGCTGAACTGGGCCTATTTGGCGCAGCCGTGAGTCACACAACAATTCTTTGTTTTTTTTTTTAACGTTTTCTTTTTTATTAGATGTAGGTCTTTTTTTTTGTTTTTATTTTAGGTAAATGTTGTGTGTATCGTGTTCTCTTTTGCGCCAAATAAATGGTTTTCTTTGTTTTTTTTTTTATTGAGTATTTGATTGAGTACTAATGTAGTACTATCTATACCTACATAGGTATTTCATTTTTAATTTACATAAAATACGTTCGTTTAATTAAAATAAATAAACTTATCGAAAGTGTAAACTCCTATTGTACTATGATCTGAAAACTTTAAAGTTAACAAGAATTGTTGCTTTAATCTTAATGCATAAAATAAATGAATAAAAAATATTTCATAGTATTATGATTATTTCCCAGAGTTTGATCCTTATTTAGAACTATCGAATGATGTAATACTTAATAGTGCGTTTTTTATTCAAATTCAGCGGGTTCGATTCCTGTCCAGGATTATTGATTTTTCTAAAATTCAATGCAATTTTAGTTTTCGTCAAAATCGGGCTCGAGACTCCTTTAAACATTTTTCGATATTCCTCATAGTTTCGGAGATAGCCATCCACGCCCATTTGAAAAATTCATCCTGACTTCCACTCCACTATTAAAATTATTTAGATTTTAAATTAGGCTGGTTTCATTCTTTCTGACCAAACCAACACATTATGCCATAATAAAAAAAAACTTAATTGTTACAGTCGCACGGGCTGATTTGACGAGCGAGTTTCTGCCGTGCCTCGGAAAGCACGTAAAGTTGTTGGTAACGGTTGTCATTTTTGTAGATCTTTCATAACCGTTACTTTAAGTCAGAAGCTCTAAAAGTCTGACAACCAGTCACCACCAACTAGTACCAAGGGGTCTCGTATTACCCAGTTACTGGATTGTGGAGGTCTGATATGTATGAGTCGCTCTATGTAAAATACTGATATTAAGCTGCATCTGGTTCGACTGGAAGCCGACCAATATAGTTGGGGAAAAGCTAGGCAGATGATAATGATGATTACAAAGTTGAAAAATAGAAGATAATTACTCATTGTATGAAATATAAATAAAAAATATTCACAGATAATATTCCCATGTGCTCAATGTGTATTTACCCATGCATAATCATATGAGTTGATTAATCAAATAATTACTGTTTGTGCCAAAACTTAATGCCTATAAGCCATGGCTATTGTGTTTTTTTCGCATAAAAATACTTAAATTGAGGAAAAATTTTAAATATCAAAACTAATACTCATAAGATGAAGTTGATAGGTAGGTTTAACTAATCGAATTACGAATATATTATCATTTAGAAAAATAGCTACAAAATGTTACAGATCAATACAATATTTGGATGGCTATATGAGATGGACAAGAAACGATAAATAGAGTAGCTATGTGAAACATTAAGATTATGGAGTAAACGTAACAAACGGATTTAAGCAAACGAACGAAATTTTTCTACTACAACATTATGATAACACTTGCGGCAATGACTGTACGGGGGATCTAAAATGGCACTTCGCAGAATCAGGACAAAATAAGAAAATGCAATAAAATTATAGTTGAATATAAGAATTAGAAATCTAAAAACAATACACGAATGGGCAACACAAAATCTTTTTTTTTTGGTAGGTATTTTACTATTACTCTGTAAGTTATTGAGGAACATAATTTTGCGATAAATGACCGCATAATCCCACACCTTATAAAAAATCATGTTTTATCAAATATAAAGTTTGTTCTCATCATTATCACTCTACTACCCTTCCCAAGATCAAGGCAGCACGTTTTCACCATGTCTTCTATTGTTTTTTTTTATCTAGCCTCTAAATTCATTTTATTCCAAACTTTTTGGAACACTGCTCGAATTATAATGTTACTCATGAGCTGTTTTTTATTCCAGATTTATTGGGTATGCGTGTCATTTACACGTGCGATCATCGATGAATAGCAGCGTGGATTTCTTCGAAAGTCTGATAGACGAAGATGGGCGTTTCGCCGAGTTAAATTGCCAAGAGCCTCAACGAGGGTACCGGCCGCGACAACGACAATTACCTCAAGGTACCTATAATAAAGAAATTATTGTGATCCAGTCTTGTTTTTATTACTTTTAATTTGTAAAAAAAAACTTTAGTTTTGATCTTATAATGCTGACTGTACTATCTGTCAACGCAAGTACAAGCCGCCATTTTAGAATCCTTTCTTCAATGCACGCCTAAAGATGATAGCTGTAAATAAATTAAAATAAAACTAAAAACCGTTACAGCGCAAAATGAAAATTCAAAAAAATTTGAAAATGTTTAATAGTAGATTATGCACCGAGGGGCTAAAGTTGTGTCTTATGTCACGGGCGTCATATTGAATCTCGAGCGCAATGAAGGATTCGGGATTTAACTCCCGAGCGCAGCGAGGGAGTTAAGAGTTTAACTCACGAGCGAAGCGAGGGAGTTAATACAAGAATCCTGAATGCAGCGAGGGATTCAAGCTAGCCCAAGGCAAAGACACCTTTAGCCCAGAGGAGGATACTCTACTTTTTACACCTACTGTGAGAAAATAATAGCCATAGTACGAAAAACAAAGTATTTATTAAATAAAAAAACAGTAAGAATAAGGGTTTCGAGAATAGCTTTCCTCTTTCTGGCACACTAAATCAGACTTGGCTGTATGGGCTCAGCTCCCTTTGCCTGCCCCAAAGAGGGTCGAAAAGAACCAAAAAAAAAATCTAGGCTGCATGGGCTAGATAGATCCCTTTGTCTTCCCAAAAGGGAAAAGAAAATTTAAAAAAAAAAAACTTTCTGGCACCAAAGGGTGTTTGTTGTTTATAAACATATTCCAAATTCAAATCACATTATTGACCAGCGGGTAATAATGAAATCCAGTACAACATTATTGACCGGCTGTGCCCTCGGCCACTAATGACTCACTTTAGGTTAAGGTTGCTTGACATATTATTAGACATTTTCGAGCAGGTGGTGTGAAAAATCCATAGTTGGTTAAGTTTCCGAACGTAAAAAATGTCACTGGCCGTTCTTTGGCATGCGCGACGACCTCGGTCGAGCGTCAGTGTTGCCCTATCTACACAAAACCAACCAACTAGTACGTTTAATTAATAACAGACACCAAAAGTCAACCTACTACTTTTGTTCAATAATTTCACAAAAAGTGGAAAAACAATGAAGCCCGTAATACACATACCAGTTACTTGCACAAATGCTGTTTGACTTCTGGTTGTTGAATGATGCAGTGGGTTGTCAGCTACTTGTATACTTTTCAGCTATTTAGTTCAAGTGAAGTTTTTGCCCTCGACCCACCGCATCGCATCCTATCGCCCGCTTCTGCTTAGTATTATTGTATGTTATTGTAATAGTAATAGTTATTGTGGGTTTACCATAATAGATAGACATGCTATCGAGAACTTTTTAATGATATTTTTTTGATTATATTTTTTTTGTAAATTACTATCAGCTTCTAGTTAGTGAGTTTTTTACGATCCAGCGACCTCTTCAACATTAATAATTATAATAAACATAATTCAGTCAATGTACTGTATATATTATTATAATGTATACCATAAAACTTCCTCAAGAATAGCATTTTTTTTTAAATCATGCAAAAATCCGTTCAATAAAATTGAGAAAATCAATTCCATACAGACGGACAACTTTTGGGGACTTAATAGCAATAAAAAAGTGACAAGCATTTGACAGATACTCTTCTAACCCGTAAAGTAAGTTAATGTCCTTAACGATGCGATGATTAAAATAAAGGAGGTGTTAATTTTTTCCCTACATTTAAGGCCCAGCCGTGTGCCTCAAGGACAAAAATACGAAATTATAGGAAAAAAATCGTAGATTTTGAAAAAAAATATGTTGTATTTATTTGGTCATTTGTACCATAAGAAATTGTCGATCCAAAATGTTTAAACTTGCAACCCAAGAATTAATTTTCAATCTAGCAATGTCATACGTCTCCGACATGATGCGTTTCGTTACTTCATTTATAAACGTGTGAAAGCCCAAAAATGTACTTTATAGAATTTATTTATGTATTTCAAATACGTTATAATTACTAGTACACATATTTTGTGAATAATCATGGGAAGAATAATTTTAAAAAATGCATTTATTTCACATTTCGTATTATTTTTTGCGTTTGGTTATCTGCCGGCCAAAAGCCAGGGTTCCCGACCTAGTTCGATAGTTTTTTCTATTGTTGTTGATATTCATTACTGTCAAAAAGCTGTCAAATTTTGACGTTATTTTGACAGATGAAACAGATTGACAGCCGTGTCATAAACGTTTCTTTGAACGCAGTTCCGTTGCGAAGTAGTGTTTTTTCATATACTTTTATTTCTTTTTCTATCTAGTATTGAAGGATTTTAAATACTGCTAAAAATACTAATTATTGGAAGGGATTTTAATAATAATTTGTACCTCGGTACATGGTTGGGCCGAAAAATTAACACCTCTTTTCGTTAAAACAGTTTTGAGTACTATAGTTAAACTTTGTAGGAGAAAAAAAAATTCTCTTAAATATGATAAAGTTGTAAGAAACTTAAAAATATAGACAAAATCACATCATCGATCAAAGCCAAAATTGAAAGTCAAAAAATATTATTTACTTATTGTACAGTTTCGTACGTTTTCCGTGTTCGCGATATGACAACACTGTCTTTTCCGCCTGCCAGCAAACAAAATGGCTGACGTCAGTGCCTAGAGCTCACGGCCCAAATGTTTGCGATAGAATTTTAAAATATTGTGAGGTGTTGAGCTATTCAGTATGTCGAATTTGTGTTCTAGAATCGTTTCAAAACCTCCGAAAAGGTTACAGGATAGTGTCCCTAGCATGTCTGTAGCGCAAACAAACGCTTGGATGAATGGTGAGCTAGTGAAGCATTGTAAATATTGATTTATTCCTGTGTCAATTTAAATAAGTGTTTTAAATGGTTGTAGAGGTCAACAGATAGGTTAATTACGGTTATTTGATTTAACAAATGTAGTTCTGTGTCATCGTTCGTAAGATTTAATTTAGCTCGCGACCTGAATTGTGTTGCATTGGTTGTATTTATAGCTTGTTGATTTACGAGGTTTTGTTTGTATTTCCAGCTGAGAATATCAACAATGGTGGTGGTCTGTCGTTGTCCCCGCCGCACACGGTGTCGCAGCGTGAGACGGGTACGCAGGTATCTCAGTGCTACAGTGGGCCGCCGTCACCGTGCGGGTCCGCGAGCGCGACGCCTTCCCCCACGACCTCCCCGGCCCCTCCGCCGGGCACTGCCACTTTAGACCCTAATTGGCAAGCCACTAAACCCACCGTCCGGGAGAGAAATGCAGCTATGTTCAATAACCAACTCATGTCGGACATCACATTCATTGTTGGAGGACCTGGTATGTATATTTTTAGCATGTTGTTTTTCTCACAATAATTATATTCAAAAACCTGTTTCATAAGACTTGTTTTAAACTTCAAATTATCATTGAGATTTTCCTCGTCTTAAACAACTTTATCTCTAAATGGATTGTTTTGTTATTCATTTTATCAATTGAACTTCCCCAAACAATATAAACTGATTATTATAAAAATATTGACAAGTGTTTTTTGTTTATGTTGCAGGCCACTCACAGATAATACCTGCTCACAAATATGTGTTGGCTACCGCCAGCTCTGTGTTCTACGCTATGTTCTATGGGGGACTAGCTGAATGCAAACAGGAGATTGAAGTTCCTGATGTTGAGCCATCTGCCTTCCTTACACTTCTCAAGTGAGTTTCATACTTATTATAAATCATAACATAATCAACATGTATTAAGGTTTTACCAATGTATTTTTATTGTTTTAGGTACATTTACTGTGATGAAATTCAACTAGAAGCAGATACAGTATTATCAACTCTTTATGTTGCCAAAAAATACATTGTTCCACATTTGGCCAAAGCCTGTGTCAATTATTTGGAAACTAGTCTAACAGCAAAGAATGCATGCCTGCTTCTCAGCCAGTCCCGACTCTTTGAGGAACCAGAACTGATGCAGAGATGCTGGGAAGTGATAGATGCCCAGGTATGTGAATCTACTGAGAATCTCGCCACAATGTGTCTTGAACAATCATCATCTTACAGCAGTCTGTTGATGGAACTATCAGAATCGTCCAGTCGAAATTTTTCTAGTCCAGAAAGCTTGGAAAATATCCATGGCATTTACGATTAATAATTCTAGCGTAATGAATAATTGTAATTCTATTCTACCTATTGTTGACTGATCTTTTGACCAATAAGTTATAAAATTAGAAACTATTTCAGATTGTGCAAATTTTCGTCAGCTCCCTCAAAATTATTGACATAATAGTAAAAAGTCATTTAAAACTTCATTCCATTTAAAATGTTTAAAATATTTTTGTGCCACAAAAATGCATTTGTATACTCAATTTTAGGTTGTGATTTAGGCTTAAGGGTGAAATGCTATATAATTATGTAAATAGTTTTTATTACTTTACATTCCTTCAAGCTCTCTCTGTGTACTTCTAGTCATGTTCATATATTACAAGTTATAGATTAACTGCAATACAGTTTGCTTGAATTAATATGCAATTGTATGTTTTCCATACATTATGAATGTTGTGTAATGCATGTAATTGTTTAAATGGCAATTTTGTAATAACATTTAATGTAAAAAATATAGATCTGAATAAAGTATTGTACAAATTGTATTGCAGTTTCAATAATCCTTCACCTTCTTTAATAAATATTGTTTATTTTAGGCAGAGATGGCCCTGACGTCAGAAGGCTTTGTTGATATAGATGTGTCAACATTAGAATCAGTATTAGCGAGGGAAACACTCAATTGCAAGGAGATCAACTTATTTGAGGCAGCTTTAGCTTGGGCACATGCTGAATGCGTGCGAAGAGATATAGACCCTACGCCAACAAACAAAAGAGTCATGTTGGGTGGTGCCATATACTTGATAAGGTTCCCCACCATGTCGTTAGAGGAGTTTGCTAACAGTGCAGCTCAGATTGGCATTTTGACTCCACAAGAGACAATTGATATATTTTTACACTTTACTGCATCAAGCAAACCACAATTATCATATCCGGTTAAAACGAGAGCAGGATTAAAAGCTCAGGTACTAACTTTAACTTTTGTACTGATTGATTGAGAGTATTTCATTCAAAGTAGAAAATAAAATATCTTAATAAAATTGTTTTCTGTATTTCAGATTTGCCACAGATTCCAGTCATGTGCCTACAGAAGCAATCAGTGGAGGTATCGTGGCAGATGTGACTCCATACAGTTCTGTGTGGACAAGAGAATATTTGTTGTTGGATTTGGACTTTATGGATCTTCTAATGGGGCAGCTGATTATAATGTTAAGATTGAACTGAAACGCTTGGGCAGAGTCCTTGCAGAAAACAACACAAAGTTCTTCTCAGATGGATCAAGTAACACTTTCCATGTGTACTTTGAGAATCCGATACAAATTGAGCCAGAGTGCTTTTACACTGCTTCGGCAATACTAGATGGGAGTGAATTAAGTTATTTTGGACAAGAAGGTTTAAGTGAAGTGTACATGGGAACAGTGACTTTCCAGTTCCATTGTTCGTCGGAGAGTACCAATGGCACAGGAGTGCAGGGAGGACAGATCCCAGAACTGATCTATTATGGACCCACAGTCAACACTTCAATGGCAAACACAACGACTAATGAAGACTGACAGTTGACTAGATCTCGCCCTTTTAACTATTATTCCGTATAGTAAACTCGGAACACTTAGAAACTCAATAATATTTGATCAAAAATCTAAATTAAAACGTTATTATAGGTACTTAACCATTCCCAAATGTTAAAAATTGTTATGTTGGAAATCTTTAAAGTTCTTGTGTATATTGTTGAACTTGAATAGCAATTAAGATACGTACCTTAAGATTGTGATATGGGTGTCGTAATAGCTCTCTATAAATCTGTAGGTTCTAGACCTATCATGATACAAATTCATTGCAATATATATAGTTATTAATTAATAATTAAATGTTGTTTTGTTTTTCCATTACCTACTTATCAAGATATGATTATGTGATGACAAAACCAGATTAACCCATCTAATTGAGTATGAAAGTTTACAGCTATGTGAGGTGACCTAATAACCTGTGGGTCTACATTTTATCAAAACAACTTACTATGGTATTCAAACTTAAAAGGTTATAATCGAAAATAGGACTGAAATTCTGCCATTTGGAAGTTAAAAAAGAGATCATCTGCTAATTTCAAATTCATACAGCATTATCTCTTTATTCATTAGGGATCTAAAAAGGTCACTTTAGCCAAATCTATACTAATATCTATTATAGAATAAAGCTGAAGAGTTCATTCGTTTGAGCGCGCTAATCTCAGGAACTACTGGTTCAAATAGGAAAAATATTTTTGTGTTGGATAGTCCATTAACCCTTTAACCGCCATCACCTTAATATTACGTATTGTAAGCATATTACCTCACTCGCCAAGACGGAATATTGCGTAAAAGTCCTGTCATTTGAAAAATGTGAAATAAATGTTGAATTTACTTACTAAATCTTAGTATATTTCGTGTTATTACTTTATTTTTAGTGTCCGTTTCGACCGCGCGGCCGCGACGTTTTTTTTAAATAAAAACCATCCCAAGTTTTTGTAAAAAAATGTAAAAGTCGATTCCCAAAAACCATAAATTTGTCAAAGCAATGGTTAAAAAGTTATAAGGGTTTGAACGTGGCCGCGCCATCGAAACTTTCCGAACCGCGCGGCCATGGAGATCTTTAAAACTAAGAGTCGCAGAGACCTGAAATTTTGGGAAATAGTAGATTGAATTTGTAAACCAAATGTAAAAATATAGAAAAAAATCCTGTGTTTATATTTTAGGAGCTGCAAGGCTAAAACCTCATGGCCGCGCCATTGAAACGGTGACGAACACGTTATCGCCGATATCTCGCTGAAAAAACATCTCAGACGTTTGAAGTTCTTTGTAAAATATAGATTTTAATTTGTCGAAACATGTAAAAATACAACAAAAAATCCTAGGATTATATTTTAGGAGCTATAAGACTAAAACCCCATGGCCGCGCCATCGAAACGTTGAAAACTTAGTTTTTCACCAATATATCGCTGAAAAAGCATCGCAGAGGTCTGAATTTTTTTGTAAAACCTAGATTTGAATATGTCGAAACTACCAAAAATACAAAAAAAAAAATCCTAGGTTTATGTTTCAGGAGCTGTTGAACAAAATCTCTAATACATCTTTAATATCTCGATTAGGGTGACCACGGATTATTATTTACAGAGAACTTTCCACCTATTTTTATATTAGAAATGATATTATCTCAAGGATGCGAATTTAAATGAAGCAATAAGGTACGTAAAAAAATAATGTTATTTCTTTAAAAATCACAGATTGTTCGCTTACACTAGGACATACATGTCTTTAAAAATCACATAAATCACAGATTGTTGGTTTACACAAGGACATACATTTCTTTAAAAATCACATAAATCACAGATTGTTGGTTTACACTAGGACATACTTTTCTTTACTGTCCTAGTGTAAGCGAACAATCTGTGATTTTTAAAGAAATAACATTATTTTTTTTACGTACCTTATTGTTTCATTTAAATTCGCATCCTTGAGATAATATCATTTCTAATATAAAAATAGGTGGAAAGTTCTCTGTAAATAATAATCCGTGGTCACCCTAATCGAGATATTAAAGATGTATTAGAGATTTTGTTCAACAGCTCCTGAAACATAAACCTAGGATTTTTTTTGTATTTTTGGTAGTTTCGACATATTCAAATCTAGGTTTTACAAAAAAATTCAGACCTCTGCGATGCTTTTTCAGCGATATATTGGTGAAAAACTAAATTTTCAACGTTTCGATGGCGCGGCCATGGGGTTTTAGTCTTATAGCTCCTAAAATATAATCCTAGGATTTTTTGTTGTATTTTTACATGTTTCGACAAATTAAAATCTATATTTTACAAAGAACTTCAAACGTCTGAGATGTTTTTTCAGCGAGATATCGGCGATAACGTGTTCGTCACCGTTTCAATGGCGCGGCCATGAGGTTTTAGCCTTGCAGCTCCTAAAATATAAACACAGGATTTTTTTCTATATTTTTACATTTGGTTTACAAATTCAATCTACTATTTCCCAAAATTTCAGGTCTCTGCGACTCTTAGTTTTAAAGATCTCCATGGCCGCGCGGTTCGGAAAGTTTCGATGGCGCGGCCACGTTCAAACCCTTATAACTTTTTAACCATTACTTTGACAAATTTATGGTTTTTGGGAATCGACTTTTACATTTTTTTACAAAAACTTGGGATGAGTTTTATTTAAAAAAAACGTCGTGGCCGCGCGGTCGAAACGGACATTATTTTTAACAGTACTAGATACATATTTTAGCTAATTGAATGAAATAACTAATGATTCTCAGTTCGCGATACGTCTAAACATCAACCTACTTCGCCAAACCCGTGATTTCACGCAGACTAGTGTTGTACCACATATGAACTATGAAGTTCCTGATGCCAAATTAATAAAAAAACATCCTGTTTTTTATCAAACTATCAACTAAATATTTACCTATTCTAATTTCATAGTTTATTAACGATTTTATTATTTATAAAAACCCAAGCTTAAGTGATATAATATGTAGAAATCAACAAAGAAATACAAATTACCGACTTATTCCAGAACGTCACTAGTGCACGCGATCCGCGAACGCCGTCGCCTTAATTTTACGTACGGCTCAAGGTCAACTAAAGTCATATTTTGAATAAACGTCAGTTGCGCTAGCGCCATCGTCGTGATAATCCGTGCTCTCTTTATTATTAGTTCTAAGCTAGTGTCGAGAAGTTGTCGATGATGTTATACGACGAAGAAGAACTATTAAATATATTGCAGCAATCAAACAATGATATTAGTAGTAGTGGTAGTTCAGCGGATAGTAATAGGTAATGAATCGGTAAATCACTCTTTTGTTGTTCTAGTCTATTTATCCTTCAGTCAAAAAGACTAATTACCTAACGTATGTTCGAAGACTGATTAACGTATGTTTGAAGACTGATTTGTTTGCGGTACTACATAATAAAAAATAATCCTTTGATTACAAATTAGTAAGTTTTATTTATTTCATTACTTTGTTTATCGATAACTATATTCTACAACACTATGCTAAATTGTACCTAAAGTTTGCTGGCGCTAGGTGCACTCCATGCGAATTATGACATGGCGGTTAAAGGGTTAACATTCTAGAGGCTATAACATCACGCTACTAGTAAATAATTTATTCTATAATCTATTTGCTACTTTATTGCTTGAACAATACAATATTCTATTTTAGACCCCTTGAACTGAAATACATAAATTAAGCAGATTTCCTTTAATCACGTGAGTTTGGTTATGGACTTAATCTCACCACGCCTGTTCTAGTTTTAAAACACTTGTAATAGGTGGTTAGGAATTCAACCCAGGACATCATGCTCCCCAGTTGCTCTTGCGACCACAACGCCAACGAGGCGAGTCTGTGTCGGGTAGCTTGCCGTCTGATCAAGGACCATGCGCAAGTCGACGGCACTAGGTGTTCCCAGCGCGCCTCAAGAAGCTGTCAAAAAACTGACAGGGATCCCTATGAAGACTCATTTGATATTTTGGTGCACAAAAAAATGGGTTAGCGTTTTACCACGACGTATAATCAAAGAAGCAGGGAGAGGTATAAAACCCCTTCTACACGATCAGACCCGATCGCCCGACAGAATTGATACCTTGGTACGGTGGGTGTGAAAATCTACCGTGCTGTAGACGTTGGTCGGGCGACCAAATATGGGCGGAGTCAATCGGACATTGGTCGGGAGCGCATCCGTCCCGACAGGCTGCGTCCGCGGTCGGACCCGACCGTCAGCCGACAGCGTTCCAGACGGTTGGGTACTGTTGACGCGACCAAGGTCACCTCTGTCGGCGGTCGGGTCTGATCGTGTGGAAGGGGTTTAAAAGTGGCCTAAAAACCTCACGAGTGTTAAAGAATTGTCCTTAATACTAGGGTACTTACCGGTAGGTGGTATATTGATGCACAATGCTCTCGACAGCTTGAAGTACGTGCGGCCCACTTGGTAGCAGCAGATTGGTACAGCGTCACTGACGTCAATCAACAGGTCTGTGGTGCTTTGTTCAGGAAATTAAGAGTTACACAGAATAGAACTGTAACAGAAAGGTATTTCACCTCTTCTGTTGTCTCAACCTATTTTCTTTTTGTTTTATAAATTTTAAAAATAGAATTTTTGTTGTGTCTTTGCGTCATCTTCAACTTTTACTTGTTATTACCTTCTGGACTACAGCATGCACTGGTTCTCCGTCTCCGTTTCTTAAAATATTGTGCTTTAATTTTTAATACAACAAATTTGTATGTAAGAGCAAATAAAGACTCTCCTCAGTTTTGTTTTATAATTGCTTCATTAATACGACAGCTCCTAGTCGAGCATAAAGTACCGCTCCAATGCTACCCATCAAAACAGCATCAGCAGCCTGTTTGGATCCCTCTGAGGACGGCGTGTCCCTACCAGAAGGTGGCGTAAGGCTACATGGCGCCCGAACAGGGACGGCGGCGTGTTATCCAGGTCGGCGTATTACCCTCCCAGAAGGTGGCGTAAGGCTTTTTTTTTGTTTTTTTTTTAGCGTGGTAAAATCATCAAATGAGTCCTCCCACCCCGGGCAGGGCGGGAGGAACTGTTAGACTCGTACTGACTAAAATCCACGGTGTCCTTCAATAGCCCTTTATGTTCCGGAGTAACGATGATGAAATAAGTCCCGCGACCCCGACAGGCTTTAGCCCTCTGAGAGGCCCCGTCATTATGCTGACGCTCTTTAAGGCGCGCGTGGGACACAACGCGCCGTCCACCCGGGCATGGTCCATGGTCGGGCAACGAGTTGCCCTTTACTCGCTGCCCGCATGAGGGGTATTGGCGTAAAAGCTATTTGAAATATTGGAAAAGTGCTTGAGGAATGCTGAAATCTTGCTCAATACTTCTTGAATTATCTCTAAACACAGAAATGAATACCTGGCTGAGAGAAACTGGTTTTGAACAAAGCCAGATGTATGTAAAGATGCGTTTTTTTGGTCCCAGAAAGTGTTTTAGACGTTTCAAAACCTTTATCCGTTTAAATTGAATATTTAAACAGATGAAAAAATAAGGAGGCAGATAATTTAGTTGGATATTACAACTCGCCAGGAGCAAAAATATGGAAAAAAAATCCTACCATTATTTTCATGGCAACTGGTTGCGCCCGTGTGTTACACAGTGCCCACAGTACAGGAAAAGTTTTTAGTGTAGAGCAATGATTTAGAAAAAATATATTGGTGAGGGTTTTGAGCCTGCAACATGTAGCGTAGCAGCCAAAAGCTCAACAAAGAAGTAGCATTAAGTTAGTTGTAAGTTAGTTGCCAGAGATGTGGGTTTTTTAATAGATAGAGTAATTCAAGAGGTTCGTTTATATCTATCTAATATCTTTAAACGAGCAATTCTTGTATATTTATATATAATCAGGATCTCGGAAATGGCTTCAAGGATTTTCATGAAAGTTACAGATTAGGGGTTTTTCGGCTCAAGGAATCGATTTATCAAGGGTATGTATCCCACGTTCGAGAAAAGCTCGGTTCCCAAGATATGTATACATTTTTATTTTTCCAGATATTGTATATAACATGCACAATATAGTAGAGATTGCGCCCGGACAGAGACCGGTCGCCAGTCAGTTCTAAATACGGTTAATCAAAAAGGATACGAGCTGTGCCCTCAGTCCTGCAAGTCATATACACGCAAGCTGCCTGTGTGTGGCTGGAAGGTCTTCCAATAGTCAGATGTCGAGCTAGCGCCATCTTGTAGAAGTTACAGGCGATGTCTATGCATTGTTGATTGAGGCGCAGTTGTTGGCAGAGTGCAGTAATTCCTTCACGGGCTTTCCTGAGTGTCACCTCTCTGGATTCTTGGCCAATACCAACATTGAAGGCTGTGGAGTAGAAAATAAGAAGATAATATTATTATGTCATCATGATTTCCAGTTTTTGATAGGAATTCTTCGAGAATATAAATACATATAATAATAGATGATGATGATGATGAATTTGATTTTTAAGATGATGCTATAGGTCCTGAAGACTTTACAAGGTTACCTTTTGAAGATTAGTGACTGAACAACAGTACCAAATGCAGCAATCCAATCTTAACTTACATGCTAATAAAGAGGACTTATCTAAGGTCAACTCAGCGAAGACCGTCTGGCGGGTAGGACCGTACAGTAAGCAATACAACATAGTCTGAATAACCACTGCAAGACAACCCGAACTACAAAAAATTCTGTTTTAACCGTTTAAATCAATCATTATTTCATTTAATTGCTGTGGTTATTCATATATGTTGCGGTTATGTTTGCACCCTCACACAAGCAGAAAAATGGTGGACCTCGACACCAGTCTTTTACGCCTGGACAGGACCGGCATGCGCCTGCTGACAGGGACCATAACGGGACACTGCTCCCTAAACAAACACTTCCACACAATAGGCATAACGGACAGCCCCCTGTGCAGGGCATGCATGGAGACTGAGGAAACCGTCGCGCATGTGCTCTTCGAGTGCACAGGTGTCACACAGATCAGGACAGAAACCCTCGGGACACCCAGGGCTTACACAGATGTTCTCCACAGACCAAAGAACCTGATCAACTTCTGGAGGGAGGTGGGCTGGTTGGAATAAGCCACCAAGGCCACTATGGCTCACGCACAATGGTCCACATGAAGGACTAAGTGCGGAAACCAAAACCCCTAACATAGAACATAGAACATATTCATACTTTCTTTATTGGTTATTGTACGGTCCTACCCGCCAGACAGTCTTCGCCGAGTTGACTATACACAAGTTGACACTTGTGGACTTGTTTTGCATAAATTACTGAATTACTTGTTGCTTTCTCTTTTAACACCATGGACTTACATACTCAACTATCAAGTTGACATTTGTGGACTTATGGTGCATAATTTACTAAATAACTTGTTGACATCTACTTTAACACCGTACTTACCTCTTCCGAAACCTGTAGCTCCTCCTTTAGACTCGGCAGATACGAACTGTCCAATGGTAGAGGCACCGCCATGGGCATTCTCTTGGAACTCTATCTCAGCAACAATAATATTGTCTTCAAGCACCGACCCGCAGTTCGTACACACTGCATCACCACGGGCCGGGTCCACTTCGATGTCCGAAGACCCGCAGTGCTTGCATTTCTTCCCAGACATCCTGATTTTCACAAAAATGACAACATAAACATTGAGCAGGAATAAGGTTAAGTGGAAGTACAACTTTACAGGCACCTTTACATAATTACCTGGCAAATAAACTTAATCTAGCGTTTTAAACAGCTGCAGAATTTCAGGTTTCACTTATCTAAACATTTAATCTTGTTAGAGCTGCAGGTAAAAACATAGAATCGCACTTCGCACTGCAGATGGCTGACATTACAATACTTGACGTTGACGTTGGCAACAGCGACTTGCCATTATTGAAATTGAAGAAATGAAATAAACTATGCGAAATCTCACGAATTGGAAAAGGATAAAACTATTTTTATTCGACTACAGACGGCAACACGGAAAAAGAACCATAACCACTTGACATCTTTGACATTGACAATAATTTGACGTTGACGTTGACACTGCACGTTGACGTTTGAAGGGATGTACTAAAGTCCGTACTAACATGGTACTAACTCTGTGGGATGTTTTCACTGAACTACTCTCTCATTTTAATGGGGATGGCAACTCAAAGCTAATCGTAGATGGCGCTGCGATAGTTGGTCCCCACGTCTACCTTGTACAAAAAAACAAACAAGATTATTTGTTATAAAAATTGAGTATAAATACAAAACAAATATGGAAAATTATTCGTCCATGCAAGTACTATATAATAAAAGAAGAATTAAGACGCCGCGGCGCATCTACAAGAGGAAAAAAGTGATTTAATTGAGTGGTTATACATTTGATTTTACCGTAATAAATCCACAATTACTTGTAGTTGAGGTTTCAATTTTTGAGTTTAGGTATGTTTTACCTGTCCTCTCCTTTATCAAGAATATAATGCTGGTTTTGACTTTCTATTTTGATAAAATATCATAATGTTTTAAGTCAGTAATTTTAACCTTTTTTTCTATTTAGATTCGAGAAATATCACAATATATTTAATTTCTTAACACCACAACTATTACAAAACTCGTTCCAGGTGATAATTCTTCGATTTTCGAGCGATGCAATACTGGTACATAACCTCCAAAAGAAAAGTAGATATTATTTTGAAAAGTGTATTCCATCATTTTTACAGCTTATTACACAACATCTAGCCATTTTACATCAATAAATGGTTTTTTTTCTGAAAATTCCTTTGATTTTACAGTTCTTTGGGGACCAAACTGTCATTTTCACTTTGACACTTGCCTTCCCCATTAGGCAGAAAAAAAAAATTACGTCTTTTTCACCTTATAGATTATCTTCTCTTAAATAGATCGCAAAATGTCTTGCTAAGCTCATAACTCGAAAACGGCTGCTGGACCGATTCGGCTACTTCTTTTTTTGTTGTGTTTGTAACCATCAGCACCAGGTTTTAGAGGATGGAAATCATCACGTCCACCCGTGCGAAGCCGCGACGGCGACGGGCTGCTAGTGCTATAATAATGCTTAATAATATCTAGGTGCCAATGACAAACAATCACTCAGATGCTCTCAGTAGTGTTATTGTCCGATTTTCATCTGATAAATGGCCCTTATAGCCAACAAAAACATCCACACTTTAGACAATAATTTGAAGAATAAGCATCTGAGCTTGCCACAAACTGTCTTTCTCAATCTCTTAATCCAATATAAACCTTCTTTTTTAAGTTATTGCTAAAATCTGTAGGATGTATTGCGGTTGTACCATGGCATGGGTTGTACTGTTAACCATTGCCACAATAATGCAAACGAATATTGAAAAAACGTAATATTGAAAAGACCGTTAAATTAATGTAGTAGTGTTATTAAAAAGATTATAGAAGTGAGATATTATCACGTCAGCGTAGCCAGACATCGTTTTGTTTTGAAGATTGTGTAACCAAGTAACGTTATGATATGTTTCTTATGTGGGTAATTGACTTACACGACTGTAGTTCTTTAAACTATTTATTCATCAGACTTATTACAAAACATATTAGTGAGACATACGGGGACGCTACAGTTATTTTTCACTAGGGATGTCGATCTGAGATCGATTAATCGAAGAATCGATTTTTGGAGCCAAAAAGATCGATTTTTTAAATCGATACGTAGTATTGAATCGATTCAGAGAATCGATACTTTACCCCTGAAAATCGACATTCGATTTTATTTTATTTTTTGGTATAAAACAAAATAGTATTTACAGTTATTGAGTGTACCCGTATTATAAGAGTGCTTCAAAAACATCGCAAGCGATGAGCAATACCTCCTGTTGAATCCCTATAGACTTGACAGACTGTTTTTAAAAAGTTTAGGCATGAAGCATTGGGAGCTATATTATCTATTTCTTTAACTTTGTAAACGAACACATTTAAAAATTAATGTCTTGTTTTATACCTACACCCAATCAAATGTTTCGTTATGCTAATAATAAAAATATCTTTTATCATTGAATTACTTACCAGGTTTATTGAAAAAAAATCGTAAAATTAAAATATTTATCTTCTTTTTACCCGACTGTTAATAAAATAGATTTATGTAAGGTACATTATTTATAAAATAGATTTTTAGGAAACAAAAACTTGAAAAAAGATCGATTTTCCAGGTATCGTTTTGGCTTCGATTTTTTGTGGATCGATTCATTAGGTCACGATTCGAATCGATTCAAAAATCGATCTTTTTCGGAAAGAATCGACATCCCTTTATTAGGTACATTATTTATAATATAGATTTTCTTGAAAAAAAAAAACTTGAAAAAAAGATCGATTTTTCAAAGATCGATCTTTTTGGCTTCGATTTTTTTGTGGATCGATTCATTAGGTCCCGATTCGAATCGATTCAAAAATCGATCTTTTTCGGAAAGAATCGACATCCCTATTTTTCACATGGCCTCCGACACAGGATTCTGACACTTGATAGTGTTGCCATTCAACAATATATTATTACAACATTATGAAAATACACATCATCTTTCCCCCCTTATGAAAAAAAGAAAAAAACTCTAATAGTTTACACTGATTTGATTTACATGTTCCTCTTACAATACGGCAAATGTTAAATGAAAGTAGGTTTACTAACAGTAACTTATTAAATACCATACATCCAAAATTATATGAAGTTAAGTTGTATAATCGAGAAAACGCTGAGGTTTCCTGATAGAACGAGCCTCTTTACGAAGTGCAATAGGTGTACATGGTTCATCGTTAGTACTGCAAGGCACTTGCTCAGATAAAGGAACTCCCTGACTATGCTCCTGATCAATTTTCAAGTCTACATACTCATTAGTTAAATTATCAGAATGACAATCAAGTTTACTCGGACGCACAGAGTTAATGGACACCTTTTTGACTGAACCATCCTCTAACACAACCAAATACACAGAGTTACTTATTTTAAGTCCTATTTTGGCAGGTAGCCATTTTACATTACTTGACTTGTTAAATAGATTGAGTACAAGAACTTTTTGTCCTACCAGAAATTGTTTAGACTCAGGTACTTTCTTGGAAGAGTATGTTAATTTAGGACAATTTATGGGATTCAGTACAGATACATTGGTCTTTAACTTATAGCTAAGCATTAGATCAGAAGGACTTCTTTTAGTAACAGTACTAGGTATCGAACGAATTGAAAACAAGGCTCTATTTAAACATTCTGACATGTTCAAATGAGAATTAGAGGTAGACATAATATTTTTTTTTTAAGGTTGACTTAACGGTGTGTACATTTTTTTCGACCAGACCATTAGAAGACGGCGTATACGGCGGACTATGAATACATTTAATGGAATAGCGTGAACAAAAATCATTTAACTCTTTGGAATTAAATGGTGGACCATTGTCCATTACGATTAAATCAGGGCATCCAAAGCGAGAAAAACATTCACTCAGTTTAACAATGACTGAAGAAGCATTAGTGTTATTCATGATAAAACATTCTGGCCATTTGCTATGTTCATCAACAATCAAAAGAAATTTGTATCCTAATAAATCAAAAAAATCAATATGAATTCTGGCCCAAGGTAGATCAGACTTAGGCCAGCTTATGTGTACCTTATTTCTTGGTTTAGGCTGCATACTTTGACATACAGCACAAGATGCAATTGTTTTCTCTATATCACTATCAATGTTGTTCCACCAAACATTGCTGCGTGCTATCATTTTTGTACGGACAATGCCTGGATGATCTTGATGCAGTATACCTAAAACATGGTGCTGCAACGCTTCTGGGATTACTACTCTATTCCCTAATAAAATACAATTCTTATAAATAGACAAGTTGTTCTTACGCTTAAAAAAAATATTTAAATCTTTAGGACTCTTAGATGGCCAACCATTTTTCAAATATTCCAAAACAACCTTGAGACAGCTATCTTGCTTAGTAAATTTTGCCACATCCAAGGCAGTCAAATTGAATAATTTATCATCAAAACTGAAGACTTCTTCAAAAGAAAGGACATTGTGAATAACATCAGGGATTGGCAACCGAGACATAGCATCAGCATCACATAATTCTTTGCCCTTCTTATATCTAATTTCATAATCATAGGAGGATAGCAACAATGCCCACCTCTGGAGTCTCGCTGCTGCCTGGACTGGTATACCCTTATGGGGATTAAAAATAAAACTTAAAGGCTGGTTATCAGTGACTAAAGTAAATTTATGACCCCATAACATTTTATGGAACCTTTTTAATCCAAAAACTATCCCGAGAGCTTCTCTTTCGATTTGAGAATAATTTTTTTCAGCGGGGCTTAAAGTTGAGGAGGCGAAACACACAGGTCTTTCAAAACCATCTGCCACCTGACTTAAGACAGCCCCCACACCATAGGCACTACTATCACAGGACAAAATTATAGGTAGATTAGGATTAAATAACATCAACTGAACACCATCTGATAGAATCTGTTTGCTCTTCAGAAAAGCATCTTGACACTCCTTAGACCAGGACCACTTGACATTTTTTTGTGTTAACTCATGCAAAGGACTGAGCAAATCTGCTGACATTGGGATGAATTTATGATGATAATTTAATAAACCTAAGTATGACTTAAGTTGGGTAACATTTTCTGGTACAGGTGCAGATAAAATAGCATCGACCTTGGAGGGTGATGGAGACAGACCCTTTTCATCCAAGTGATACCCTAAGAATTCTAAGGAATTTTCAAAAAATTTACATTTAGACAAATTTATTTTAATGTTATAGGTATTTAACCTATCTAAAACTGACATCAGTACCAATAAACAATGATCAATATCTTTACCTCCAACAATAATATCATCCAACAGTACCTGGACATACTTGATACCCTGCAAGACCTGCTCCATAGTTGACTGGAAGATGCTTGAAGCAGACTTAAGACCAAAACAAAGCCTTTGGAACTGGAAGAGACCTTTATGGGTATTAATAGTAAGCAATGGTTGACTGGACTCTGCAACATACAATTGTTGGTAAGCATTAGTTAAATCTAATGTGCAAAATATTTTGCATTCACCAAGATTATTAAAAACATCCTCAATGAGAGGAAGTGGATAATGATCCATTATTACAACGGGATTGACAGTTCGCTTCAAATCCACACACAAACGGATGGTGCCGTTCTTGCGAGTGACACAAACAACAGGACTGGCCCACTCTGATGACCTGACCTGTTTAATAATTCCCTTTGACACCATATCACTTAATTCTCTTTCTATGGGTACCCTAAGTGCATAAGGCGGCTGATATGCCTTATGAAATATTGGGGTTGCATCCCCTTTTACAGGGATGTTGACTTTAAAATGCTTAATTGGCTCACTGTTAGCATTGGGCATGACATGAGGGAATTTAGTAGATATTATGTTATTTACATCAGGTTTAGAAGAAACATTTACAAGAGATATTTTTGCAGACACACTACTGGGGCTTGACAAGCTTTGCCTCCAGTTTGCAAACATAATATCAAGCCAAGATCTACCTAACAATGGCTTAACAATACTATCATCAGATATAATAACATTTAGATTAATATAATTACCTTGAGGTATTTTCACATTGACACTAATAGTGCCCTTTGTCTTAATAGTATTACCATTGGCAGCTCTTAAAGTAGCTGTTGATTTTTGCAAAGGTACATCTGACAAGTATTTTACATAATATTTCCAAGGAATGACGGTAGTAGAAGCTCCACTATCAACTTCAAAATTAATTTTACAACCATTGACATATAAATCTAGAAATAGTGCTTCTGACTTGACCTGTAAGACATTACAAGTAAAAACTTCTTCACTTTCTACACTTAGACCTTTGGCATTTTCTTTTTTTCTACACATTTTGGCTATATGGCCAATACCACCACACTGAAGACACTTCCACTTATGTTGAAAGGCTGGACAGGAACTGCTGACATGGGTTGACCTTCCACAGCGTTGACAAGTTGACGACTTTGACGTTGAAGACTGGGGTTTCTTGTTGCCTGACTTAGAAGGTTGCCGCTGTGCGGTAGGTGACGTGGTACGACTCCTCAACTTGGTACCTTTTCCTGATTTGACATAATTGACTTCTTGAGTATTAGACTTGACGACTTTGGATTGCGAGTCCACCGTTTCATAGTTGAGACATATAGTAGAGGCTTGATCAAAGGACATGGTGGCTGGCTCGGCTAATAATTTCCTTATCAGGGCTTCATCTTGAAGACCTGAGATGAGTTTGTCCCTGAGAGCTTCATCAAGAAAGTTTTTGAAGTCACAGGTTGAAGCCAATTTCTTCAAAGAAATTATAAATTCAGAGATAGACTCTCCAGGTAACTGCTGTCGTCTATAAAACTTTAACCTTTCTGATGGAATGAGTTGTGCTGGGGTGAAGTGCTCCTGTAGCGTCTTCACGAGGACTTCATACGTTTTCTTGTTCGGGGCATCAGGTAATAACCTGTTTCTAAGTATCGTGTATAGCTCCGGACCGATGACGACTATAAAGGTGTTGACTTTTTCAGCCTCCGGCGTTTTATTTAACTCAAAATAAGCTGTTAGACGTTCAACATAGTTTGAGAAGGACTCACTGTTGGCTGAAAAGGCGGGCACTTGACTCGTGCCGACACGAAAGACAGTAGGCTTGTCGTCCACCATAATTCAGACTTCCACAAACTCGTCGCCAGTTGATATGTTTCTTATGTGGGTAATTGACTTACACGACTGTAGTTCTTTAAACTATTTATTCATCAGACTTATTACAAAACATATTAGTGAGACATACGGGGACGCTACAGTTATTTTTCACATGGCCTCCGACACAGGATTCTGACACTTGATAGTGTTGCCATTCAACAATATATTATTACAACATTATGAAAATACACATCACGTTACTAACGTTTTATAACTTCAAAATGAAAATATAGTGAGTTTTCTTGGTATCTCCGCTGAGTCAGCCAACCTTGTTCAACAAATTTCAGTGACGTCATCAAAATGAGCCTCTGCTATTGGTTGAATATCACGCTATCGTATATTTTTAGACGATGAGATCACCCTTCAGTTTCGTTTCTGCTGAAGTATGACGATACATCCAAAAAGTAATTTTGTTTATGATAATAGTCGGCGCTTATGTCCATTCGTTTCGCAGCACATTCGAATTCTAAGGAGAGAAGGGCATCCCCAAACCGACGACGACGTCATCGTTTGTGTGCAAACTGCAATGATGAGTCATCATTGTTGTGTTCTCGTTGGATAATCTTTTTCAATCCAAGGCGCCTTATTTTGATTCCGTTGCTGTCATTAGTGAACTGTCACAAGAAACTTCGCAGCATTTGATAGTTACGCGGAACTACAAACTTTGTTTGAACTTCTAGATCGCATTGATAATACGCGTTGTTTAATCGGACAAATTACGTAAATCGCATCTTGTGTTGAATCTTGGACTTGAGTGAATCTGAATTGATGACGATGAAGCTAGAAATCAGTGATAGTCAATCAAACCAGTCGGACATTTCTTACGACGACAGTCAATCGTCGCAGGATTCCTCTACAAATGACTTCGTCTCCTCCGTACCACCTTCTCGATCCTTACTTACGGTAAGTAACTTTAAACACGGTACAAATTCCTCATGTAGATGAAATCCTGATCTTGAAACAAAGGTTAAATGTGCATACTACAAGACTACTTTGAAAGTTATAAAGTTGTTTCTTAGAAGATAGAACACATTTTGAGATCAGCTGTGATGCTGTGCGATGATGTGAGGCTAATTAGTTAGTGATAGCATCAATAGTAATCATTAGTCAACACAATGGTCCTAGATTTTGAAACAATTATGACTGTAACAACAGGTTTCAATAATTTGATCTATTTGACTATAGTAATTTATTAAGACCTTGGTGACATCTGACTTCCTGGTATCGCATAATAAATTGATAAACAAATATGGCACCAAAATAGACATTATTGGAAGCATTTTATTGTTTTTATCCTTGTCATAGATACAGAAAATATAATGGACATCCCATAAAATGGTAGTACCCGTTGAGGGCATTATGTTACCAATACTTGCTTTGGACACAACAATATAATGACATGATTAAAAAATAATAATGGTATACCATAGATTTCATTCTTAATTTAAATGTTTGAATTCTGTATTTTTAAATCAGGTATGTAAGGTATGAGGAAATATACAAGACTATAGTTTACAGCTAAACATACATTTTGTAGGTACTATATTCCAAGAAAATCAACAACAATTATAATTTATTGAAATGGGAATATTAAGTACTTGAATCTGAAACATTACATAGGGAAAACAAACAAGGTATGTACAAGGTTAATTTACTTTGATCCAGTAGCAGGATCCAATGTCGCTGAATTGAAAAATAGGAACATGTTCCATTCCAATTCATTTGGTGTTACCAGGATATTCAAAAACAAAAATTTGGTGATGATATACTAGGACTAAAAAAGAAACTGGTCTGGTCTTTTCTGGCTTATCCGATTGGTCTGTCTTTTTTCAACTTCAGACCTATTACACAATACTATACTGAAACTGGAGTGTAACCAACATTTTTCATTTCTGCAGTGCCAATCCACCAGCTGTATCCAGCTGAAAATAATATGTAAATTAACTTTTATGTACTACTAAATCAAAAACATGTATAATTAATTATTATAATTACACATGCGGAGATTTGGATTTTGTTTGACAATGCAAATGATATTGTTAGCCTTTTTTTATCACAAATAGCGGCAAATTGGCACTGGCCAGAAACTCTTGGAGAACCTTGGTGGAGGCCTTTGCTCAACAGTTAGACAGCGTGTTTAAAAACATTAATATATGGTAAAATCATCAGATGAGTCCTAACACTCCTAACCCAGGCATATTATTGGCCTATGCTTATGTTTGCATTTTTTTCTTTTATTTACTTATGTGTAGCTAACCTACACATTTGCGAATATACAAGTGACTTTTGTTTGTTTTGTAATTTTCCACTAGAATTGAAGACAGTAGTTATTACCAGATCCTACTTTAAAAACATAACGGAACATTAACACAACAACTTTTTGTCATTCAACAAAAGAAAGGAAAACTGTGTTTCTTTTGTTCATTCCTTATAAAGTTCACTTTTCTACATTATTGATCAAGAAAATGTCTGGACTTTAAAAGAGTGTCTGTAGGTTCTGAGTTAATTTTGTTTTTTTTTTCTCAGAGAACCAAAGTACAAAACTCAACACCGACACTGGTCAACGGCCCCAAAATACTAAAAACTTGAAAAAGTAATTTACAAAATAAAAAATAAAGACCACATTCTAAAAAATTATTTGTATTCAAACCAACAACCATGAAAGTAATAGATTAAATTTTTCAGGGTTAGTTTATTGACTGATTACGAACACTTGAAGTAAATCAAACAATAATGAAATAGAACCTCTTATCCATTCAAGAGACACAAATATACTCATTGATTAAAATGGCTAAATAATAAAGTATAACATTTTCCTGCACAATAAAATGAAAAATCATACAAATGGATAACTTTTGCAGGCTGATAACGATGCTTATCTCTTATCACTGGATAATATGGATTTATACCTGTCATAATGAGTCACCTTTCTTTATATTTAGATGCTGTGTCATAGCAAACAAATTACGCATCAACATTGATAAGGTTCCCAGAAATTATTTGGGCTTTTTCACTACCTACGCTGATAAAAATTATTATTTTTTAATGAATTTTTCTATTATTAGATATTTAATCATTCTGCTTAATTGTTTTTTAATACATTATCTTTCATGTTTTGTTCAGGTTTAGTGAGTAAATGTTATTTTTGTAATGTTTTAATTATAAAGATTATGATGATTCAGAATTATGCTTTCAAATAAGGAAATATAATATACGAGTATGTACCATATAATTGTGGCACATAAAACTGTTTATTTCAGTGAGTCTTATTTGACCATTTTAGGCGTTTTTGTCACAGAATTTGTGTGCAAATGTTTAATATTAGTATGCCCAATGATATTATAAGTAAAAAAGGTGTAGATACGTCATACGCGCTCAATAACATAAACGCTCAAATGAGGCTGATTCACACATCTTGATCTCAGTGCGACGTTGCCAGCGGCACTTCACGTGCCACAGACTGAATTAAAAGTAAAAGTGACTCAAAACTATCGAAAATGCCGTCGTGTGTGATGAGATATTGTACAAATTAAACATGCAAGACTTCTAAAAGTCAAGGAATCACATAACATTCGTAAATATACTATTTATCTTTAATATTTTCACAAATAAAACATTACGTTTCTATAAATATGGCGTCGTAAAAGAAAGAGTGCGTACACGGGTGCGAGTGAGAGGAGACGCTGACGTGCGGGGGGATTGATGACGCGTGGCGCTGTTTGTTTATCTAGCTGTCACTTTTTTTCTTATTGCGTTGTATCAAGCTATCCTTTTTATTTGTAGTGAAATGTAATGTGTGAATAAAAAAGTGTGCATCTGTGCTGCCGCTCGGTGCGGCACAGTTTATTCCGTCGATTTGTACGCGTGTAACATATCTATGACTTTATAATATCATTGAGTATGCCCCCTTTTTTAGTGAGGTAAACTCATCAAATGAGTCCTCCCACCCAGGGCAGAGCGGGAGGGACTGTCAGACTCGTACTGACTAAAATCCATGATGTCCTTCCATAGCCTTTTACATTCCGGTTTCACGGTAATTCGTGAGTCCCGCGACCCCGGCAGGCTAGCCCCTGGCATAAACCTGGCCTGGCTTAACATAGGTCTCTGTATATCAAACATAATATCTGTCATTATTTACCCATGTTCTTTTTTTTCTTGGTAAAATCATCAAATGAGTGCTGCCCAGGGTGGGACAGGCGGCACTGTCAGATAGGTATTGAATAAAAGCATGAGCAAAAACAGCATACAGAAGTTAATGTATAAATAAAGAAAAATGTAGAGGTATATTTTTTGACAAAAGAACATCATTATTTCAACTTAAAAGTTAAAAATGTAATTAAGTAATATGATTATCAAATTTTGGCAACTGGACAACACTAGCACCAATAATTTCATCAACAATTTCAGAACGGAACGCTAAAATCTAAGTTTTAAAGTACCTATGTACTTGTTCCACATTTCCTAATAAGGTACAATAATAATTTAATATATTATAAGGCTAATAAAATTCTATCCAAGTATAGATAATTTAGTATATAGGTAGTATACAGCATGATAAAAAAAATATTGTCAAAACTTTTTCCTTGATGAAATAACTATTTATATTGACAGGAAAATGCATATTATTATTATGATCTTAATTTCATATGTGGGTATATATTTCCAAATCCTGTAAAGTCCTTATAATTTTCTCTGTTAAATATAATTTGATTCTGATTTCATTTTATGACTCTTCTCAAATAGGTAATATAATATGTGTTTTAACACATAATTATAATTACGTCGAATCTTATAATTAGCAACTGTCCACAAGCATATAAATAATTATTTAACTTTGTTATTAGTCTGTAAGCTTTCTGTAAAATAAAGAAATAAATAAATAAAATCATACATATAAAAATAAACTAAGTTTATAGTTTAAAATAATTATTATAAACTAAATTTTAATAGGTATTTTAGGGATTTAGAACACAAAATTCCTTATTCTATGAAGGAAATAATATTGTTAGATTGTCTTAATAAGGATTTTTATTTGTATAAATAAACTTATCCATGGATGCAGAATTAGCACAGCAATGGGGAAGGCCGGTCAAAGCTAATTGTAGATGGCGCCTAGCTAAGTCCTAATCAGACCAATGAGGTACTATTTTGAAGTACCTATAAGATTTGAACCAATGACGATGCTTGGAACAAGCTATACTAGCGCCATTAGTTGCCCAGTTGCCATCCCCATTACTGTTGTAATGTATTTTTTTCTTACTGGACTTTCTCCGCCGTTTTAATCCCGCTGCTCGGCTCCTATTGATTGTAGCGTGATGTCAATGTCATATGCCTTCCACGAGAAATGGACTAGCCAGCAAAAATATTTTTTAAGTCAAACCAGTAGGTAGTTCCTGAGATAAGCGTGTTCAACCAACTAAACAATAAAATCTTCAGCTTTGTTATAATATTAGTATAGAAACATGCTCTTGCTGTTATTATATAACGTAAGTACTCTAAATAGAAATGGTTAGGTATGTATTTGACATAATAAAATAATTTCTTGTTTTTTGTTCTAATGTAGGTACTTACTAATACATATCAAGAATAAAATAAACTTTAATTTTATTAAAATGAATGAATTCTGTTACCACAAATAGTTTACAAAATAAATAGGTTATCTAACCCTTTTATTATGACCAGTATGAATAAAGAATATTTTTAATACAATGTTGTATAATACCTAAATAAATACCACAAGTTTTATCCACTGTTTGTTACCTACTTACCTACTGAGTTTATTTCTTACTTTTAATAAATTATTATTACTTACGTTATTTTCATCAACTTATGACGGAAATGCCTTTAAAAATAATGAGTAATTTATAATAATAAATATCGTGATTGTTAGTTCTTTTACGGTGTTTTTGTTAAGTACACGTGTAAGTGAACCATGTACAAACTTAAACAAATACTACAGAGTTATGATAACAATTTTGTTTTGAACAATGGTGTTTCCTTAATGGGCATTGTTCATTTTTTTTAATATGCTGTAATTGAAAAACCATTTCGAGGAATAGCGTTACTGATCATTATGTACTAATTAAAAATGAAAAATATTCATATTTCATTGATATTTTTAATAAAATACGTTTGACCTTCCTTGCCCTTCAAATGTTTAACACCTTCTTCAAACCTTTGGCTGTACACAGTTTTGTATCTTTGCCTCAGAAAACAGAAAATTTAAAAAATATAAAACCGGCCAAGTTGGAGTCGGACTCGCCCATAAAGGGTTCCGTAGCAGCAAGTAAAGTTCTTGTAGTTGGTTGTAACTTTGCAAGGTAAATTGCAGTTTACGATTTATTAAAAAAAAAAACTAATAACTCGATCTCGTTCAAAACAATTTGAATTGAAGTTTGCATGGTAATGCACATCAAATATTTTTTTTTGTTTTATCATTCTCTTAGTTTAGAAGTTACAGAGGGGGGGGGGGGGCACATTTTACCACTTTGGAAGTGTCTCTCGAGCAAACTGTTCAGTTTAGAAAAAAATATGTTTGTAGGTAACCTCAATCACAGAATAATAGTACTACCTCAATATAATTTTTCAAAACCTATTCATAGATATCCCACACGAATGGGTAAGGCGAAAAAAATATATTTTGAGTTTTAATTCTAAGTATGGGAGGTACCCCCAAAATTGGTTTTTGTTTTATTTTTGTGTGAAAGTCCTTACGCGGTTCACATAATACATCTACTTCCAAAGTTTCAACTTTTTGTCGAAATTATAAGAGCTATCTCTTATAATTTCGACAAAAAGTGGCTGTGACATACGGACGAACAGACAGACAGACAGACATGTCGAATCTATAAGGGTTCCGTTTTCTGCCATTGGCTTCGGAACCCTAAAAAATAAGTGACAAGTATTTTCCAGGGTTGTCAGGCATAAGTACCAATGTCTTGGTATACATACCAGTTTTCAATGTCACGTACCATGTACCAAGATTATTACTCGAGAACAAAAAAACAAGATTGGACGTTGACCAACAATACAGAATAAACGACAAATTTTAGGGTGCAATCGAGTATTATGTATTATTATTATAACCTTTATTTAACAATCCTCCAAAACAAAAATATTAAAAGTAAGTTTTCATTTTTTTCCCTCTCTTTTATATATCTATATATGTATTATTAGACACCTATATTGAGATTGTCTTTCGATTTCGCAAAGGCCTCCCCTGTAGCTTGCCACTCCTTCCGATTATGGGTCATCCTCCTCCAAGTAGCACCAGCCATCTTTCGAAAGTCGTCTTCCCATCTTAGGCGTTGCCTTCCTTTCTTTCTTTTGTTATATCTTGCACACCATTTAGTTACGTCCTTAGCCTATTTATTATTAGTACTCCTCAACATATGACCTGCCCATCTCCATTTCAATTTCCCAATATGTGATTTCGTTGATTTTAGTTAGGTTTAGTAATGTCTCTAGTTTGATTTTGTCTTTTAACTTGTCGTTGAGCATACTACGCTACGCTCCATTCTATGTTGACAGGGCTCTAGATTTCGCATAATTATTTTGTTTAGTAGTGCTCCAAGTTTGATATCCACGTCAATATAGGTAAAATGAAGAAATCAAATATTTTCTTAGATTTGGGAGGAACCCGAGGAACCCGATTTTGACAACCTTGTGGGACCAATATCTCTTTCGCGCTAGCTGTACTCTGTTATCTATTTCTTTAGTTACAATTTCTTTTTTTTGCCCTCTATTAAGGGGGATGTTCCAAGTTCCAACCAGTCCGCGAAATTCAATTTTTTTTACGTTTATTGCAATTTGCAGGCCAGTGACATGTTGTAACTTTATAAAAATATGAGTTGCGGTATTAGCAAGTATAATTTTAAATATAAAAAATATCAAAAAAATCGCTCTATCAGCTCTCACATAGAAAAGGTGCATCATGTTAAAATCTCCGAAATCTAACTACGATGCACCTTTTCTATGTGAGAGCTGATGGAGCGAATTTTTTGATAATTTTTATATTTAAAATTACACTTGTTATTACCGCAACTCATATCTTTATAAAGTTACAACATGTCACTGGCCCGCAAATTGCAAAAAACGGAAAAAAATGAATTTCGCGGGCTACATCGACGCAATCACCTTAACAGCAAAAGAAAAAAAAAAGATTTTTCATTCGTATTTGATTTTCGACACATTTTACCTCAAAAATATTTCATATTGGTACATCACAGTGGCCGTCTGACATCCCTGATGAGAAAATCAGGGATGTCAGACGGCCACTGACAAGTGTCAATCTGTAAATGTCAAAGATGTAAACAAACAAGTTTTTATTGTAACTGCAAATTGCTTCATAATCTCGGTTAAATCTGTTAAATCGGCATCGGCAATATAACATATACTACAAGTAAAATAGAATACAGGAAGTGCTTTGTCCCAACTTGCAACAATAATACTAATAATAATCTAAACAACATTTTGTTCGTACTAAAGAAGATTTGAGAGAAAAGTGGTGTTTGATGACGGTGTGGAATGTTGCAAGGTTTATACAATGTACTGTTGCGAAGATCACTTTGATGTTAGTATTTCAGAAGCATTAGATTCCTTTATATGTTCATCTAGGAGTAATTTTGTTTTGTAAACAATAACCTAGCGAGATGTAAGTGACGTTTAGACAGTTGACGTTGTGTTGACAGTTTTTTAATTTTGCTCTAGTAAGGAAACGGCACAACTTTTAGGCCAATGGTGACGTCAGCTACCTCAAAAATTAAAATATTAAAAATAAAAAAACTATTGAGCCAATCATTAAAATATTCAAATTAGTTTCTCAAAATGCTCTATATTTGCAGAAAATGAAATAAAATCGAATGTTTAAAAAATTGAGACAATCCCCATTGCGTAACGTCGGCATTAATTTTCCAATATGTAAATCTCGGTGTATCCTTAATTATAATTATTCTATGGTAAATTATAACGTAAATTGGAATATGGTAACACCCTTTGTATATCCTTTTTGGGAATCCCAGCAAAAACAATAATATAAGTAGTTTATAAATACTTAACTTGATAAAACTCAACATCAGTCTTGTTTTTGAGTTTGGCAAATTAAATATTGAGATTTTTTTTTGATAAGATTTGAAGTAATTAGCATGAGTCACGTAGGTAATCTTATACATATAATGTGAGCTTGTAATACCTAAATTTCGTGTTGAGATTAGATACACGCTAATTTTGTAGGAACAAGATTAACGAAGAAACTGCGGCGTTATCCGTCACCATTGCATTCCACATCGCAAGTCATTTCACATCATAAAAACGGGTAATAATAAACCGATCAACGAAAATGCTAACTCGGCCAGAAATATTATAATTCGGCAACATTTTAAGTTTTACCTTGAGGTTCAGTTTAGTTAGGTTCCTTTAGGAGGGCCACATACATAAACCTGATCCGAACAGTCCCAAAACAGGGAATTCATAGAAAAGCAACTGCATGCCGCGCACATTCGGTAACTTTCCGTTCGGTTTTTTCCGTCCCGACTTTCCGAATGAAAGTCCATCAATATAGATATACCGAACGAAAAAAAACGAATGTGTGTGGTATTCATACGGAATTTTCAGGAAACCTGATGTAGCTATGTGGCAGCCCTTAAATCCTGCAGACAGAAATGCGGGGCTCCGACGACTACCCCTTGGCTAGTCCTATTTTTGTAAATTTTTTGATCAATCAATTTTTTTATTCTTGGGTCACTCATTTTTTGGCTAGTGTAGTTTTTTAGTGGACGTGGACAATAATGCTATCTAATAGTTCTAGAAGTAGAAACATCTTTAAATAGCACCTAAAAACACCAGAGGGGGCGTCGCGTCGGTAATTCAGACAGTCTGCCGTCTGGTTTGAATCTGCAAACTAGCTGGAAAATAAATAACAGCATCAGGCGTTACTTTGCGGAAATGTTATGAAAAATATATAGTTTTCATTCCGCGTCAAAAATCCAGGCTTGATGCAGGATGCAATCCCACCTTCCCGCCCTCATGCACATGCGCATGCAGCAAAGGAAACATGCATTTGCACACGTGCAAGAAACGGGCCGTCCTCAGGAGATGTTGACTCGACAAGGTCATTCGATGCCGAGCGCTTTTTCCTAACATTTAATGGGTAGCTGGAAAATATCAGTTTGGCGTTTTTCGGTATATGCCGCAATGACAACGCCTCCTAATGAGTAGTCATTATTGAGCCATAGGATCTGCCAATTCTTGCTAACTAGCTGGGTATTTTGCAGCTACATTTTAATCTTCCACAACTAGAATCATTGACCCTAATACCACAAATCTTTCCTCAATTACAATTCTCAAAGTTAAGGATGCTGAGAAATAAAATATTTAATTGTCATGGTTTGTACTGCCTACCAAGTAGGTATATGTATCTATTTCCTTCTGCTTTTTCCTATTTGAGTTGTTTATTACCGTTATCGTGGTTTTGTCCAGAGCCAATGTGGTAGCTAGAAGCAATTATGAAAATAATTTGAAAACAATAAAGTTATTAAAACTAGGAGAATGAAACTTCATACAATATTCTGGTGACATTCTAATACTGATAAGCATGGCATTTATAATTGTGGACATTCTTTTTTTCGCATACTGATTAAGTTCTCTAACAGTCAGTCATGAATTCTAATCTTTTACACATTTGGTGGAATTATGTGGTCCCTAGAGGTACATTGATTTTCACTGAGCAATGCTGAGGCAGGAATTTCGAAAAGCTATTAGAAATATCTAAGCAGATTTGTTTATGTTTTCAGACTTTAATAGTAAAAATTCGGGCGCTCTATTTTTTTCACCAAATAGTCATCATCACCAGCCTATACCCAATGTTTCCACTGCTGAGACACAGGCCTCCTCTTTGTGAAAGGGAGTGGGCCATAATCCACCACGCGGGCCCAGTGCGGGTTGGTAGATATCAGATGTCTTCGAATTTGATGGTTCTAGGACACACCGGTTTCCTCACGATGTTTTCCTTCACCTGATGAAATAAATTACACAAAGCAATGCGCCAGTCTGAACTCGAACTCACGACCTACAACTTGTAAGTCGGGCCCGATACCACTGGGCCAAAACAGTTCACCAACAGTTGTCCAAATAGTAGCACACTAAAATTCTGCACAATGTTGCAGTTCAGGAATTTTAGAAAACTATGCCTATCAGTGTTAAGACTAGCAATTTCAAAATTATATGCTCAGAGCTTCTATTATGTCCAAGAAAATGCACTTATCGCCACATGGAAAAGACATTGCACATTTTCCAAAGCTATTGTAGCTTTCTCAGATCCTTGCACAGAAGCGCAGCTCACCTTAGTTTTTTTCCCCTTCATTTAGTGAAGCAAATAGACCTCTTAAGATGCTGTTGACACGGCAAATCTGAAAATATTTTACAAGCAATAGGAACATTTTCTGAGATCTTCCAAAGGTCTTCGGAACATATAATCTGGTCTGTTGTTGAACCAGGCCGAACCTGACTTTTAGCAATGTCACGCGGTATTCTCAGCCTACTAGACTTCGATGAAGGAAATGAAATATCTCGCAATAGTTTAATAAGCCTTTAGGATTCCATCATTAGCGATGTGATGTAGATGTAACGATATTTGGACTTTAAATCCTTTTTTTAACACTTCTTTAAACAAAAAATAGTCTGAGTAGTCACTTAGTCTTATTTATTTATTCACGGTCCGCGTAATACTGAGGTTTTTTCTACTGATGGATGATTGAATTCTCAGACTGCGTTAAAAACTTATGACTTTTGTAGTTGATTTTGGTTTGTCTACCCGTTTCATCTACGTTGGACCTCAAATATTTTTTTACGGGCACATGATTTAATCAATTGTGTAAACAACAATATTTTAAGTTTATACAAAACCTGCAAATTATATAATATAAACAAAATGTCATTTAAAAGAATATTTATTGTCACGATAATTTATTCAAGGTGATGCGAAGTGGGTAGGTACTTTGTCCGGTTCCATCCAAACGGTACTTTACCCAATACCTATACTTTAGGGAAAATATTATTACAAATTATAATAACCACTACAATTTCCATAAACCTTTTGTGCCGCTATAAGTTTGTTAAGGTTCGAGCAGGAAAACATTGCGGAGTGCCGATGACCGCGCTCGAGGCTGACGTCAGCGATTCGAGGAAAACTCGGGTCTCGCTCGGGCCACGGTAATAATATCTACAGTATTTGATCTTCATACAAACGGACGAAACGCGAGCTATACCACGTGACTCGATGTCGGGGCGCACTCGGGGCGCTGACAGTCACGGCCGTACCGTAGTGATGAACGGACGGTGCGTTGTTTTTTTAGCAAAACCAGTTAAAGTACCTATTTTAATATGACGAGTAGAAAATATTGTGCTGTTTTTGGGTGTATGAATTCAACAATAACGCATCCAGACATATGTTTTTTTAAATTACCTGCAACCTCTGATAGGTAAGTACTGACTATAAAAAAATATTACTTATTAGTAACTAGTAGGTAGGAACATAATGTGTGACTTTTTAATGGTTATGTATTTTCCTTTATCTCATGAAAAAAAGGGTATTTGGATTAATAAATACAGTAAATTATATGAATAAAGTAAAGTTACTGAGACAAGTGAAATAGGTAAGGTAAAGGCGGTCCTGAATGAATCATGATACGGTAGGTACTTACGCTTGTGTTAAAACTCCGGTGCATGTGTGTTTTGTTAGTTTGTGTAATTAAAAATAAAGACATGGTGTAACGGCGCGGTGGGATTGTCGGCCGACACGGAAATGAAGCAGTGAGCTTCATTTACCTACGGTACGGTGTACAATCAACGTATATTCAGTGTACTACATAAATTATATCACAGTCATGAATATTATTCTAGGAACGTAGATTACCGTATATCTAGGGCTCACGCGTACATAGTTCGCTCCGTGTTTGAGTGTGCGCACTCGGTTGCATTAGGCCGACTGCCTGCGCGAGCGATGCGCCGCACAGTGGTCGGACAGCCCTAACGCATGTTTACGTACCGCGCGGCTGTAGGTATTTATTTCTATCATGCGGCCGAGATCAACTACTGTAGATATTTATACTGTGCTCGGGCCCACGCGTCGCTTGCGCATGTCTACCAACCAGCACTCACGAAACAAACGAACGTAAATTGATCACACATTATGTTATCATTGACTGGCTGATGGAAACATGGTATAACATAGGTACTTGATAATATTCTTCTTCGAACTCCTGATTATTTTTATTAATTAATTTACTCGACCAGAAGTTTGGCTCATTAAACGAGCTGATAGCTCCCTCAAAAAGCTGGAGTTGCTCAAAGAGCAGTCTGATTAACTTCCCTAGACTAATACTATTATTATTTTTTGATAATAAAATTAAAACAAGACGTGTTTCGCAGAATTTTCTGCTACGAACTAACCTTGAAAAGTGGCATGTGTATGGCTCAAGGTAATGCAACGTATAAGCAAATGGACGACCTACAAATGTTAAGCGTTGTTTTCATCTGGAAAACTGTTGTAGGAAATCTGTTTACTAATTAGAATAAGAAAGCTTAGAATTCTCATTACATTTTTCTTCCCGCCAACTCTTGGTTGGCTTTAGAATTGTATGATATAATGATTATTCACACACGTGTTATTAATTTGAATAGGACTATGAGATTACGAGCATGTTTGTGACTGTTCGACCTACCTAGATGATATAACAAAAAGATCAACATGTAAACAACTGCACGATACCTAAACTGCTACTGACGTCCAATCCAAGTGTGGAGCCAAACGACCTAATTATCTATTCGTCTGTAACTTATTGACACGGTAATAAAATGACGTATTCGATTTAATTAACTGCAATTATTGACTTATTTGCAGCGAATTTTGTTTACTTGTCTCCCCTCTTTTGATTTTGACCTTCATTCTGTCATTATGTTTGTCTTAAAACTCGTTTCTTTTGTTTGTTCAAAAATAGACAACCGCTTGTTTTTCTGCTAAATAGGAATTGAACATCGAATTGTATCGCATTAGTGGGCAGCGAGCAAACGTTGATTAGCAAGTCAATTAACACGGGTTCAGGTTGGGCAAGCACCTCACACCTCCACTGCGTCAGATTTATCGTTCCTGTAAATGATTCCAAGATACTCTACATAGATAGTGATACTTCCTTTTGGTCTAGTTAATACTGAGGCGTGTATTGTTTAAAGTCAGATAGTACAATGCTCATTACTGTGTTACTTTGGCATTATTTCCTATCGGCACCCATCGTGCAGAATATTTCATTAATTTCGTGTTCAACGTCCATTTGAAAAATCGCTTCGTCATTCTAACAAACCACAAAATTATTGGCGTAGTGTATGTAATGAAAATAAGAAGTTTAAATATTGCATCAGATAATACAGCAATTTTAGAAATCATAACGGTAGTGTAGCCGAATATATAAATAAATTAAATATTTGTGACGACAATGATGAAACTAAATAGGTACATATATTTTTTAAGTATTTACGTAAGAGTGGTCTTTGTTTCAATTTTTTTGGCAGATGTGATTATAGGTACCACAACTTGGTGTTGGATGGTAGTGGTCGAAGTTTAAAAAAATAAAAGCGAACGTACGACCTTTCTAAAACACGTAGGCACAATGTCGATTGTCGATAACAATTTGAATAAAGTAACAACAATTCCAGTGAAAAGCATTATAGAAATCGAAGTGGTCCGATGCTATGCGATATCAACATGAGAACATATTTATTTCGAAGTATGACATCGATAGTTTTTCGTGGAAAATAGGGCTGAACTAGTGGAAGCATAGGTTCGCGTGACTGCTGGTCAAGGACGGGCCCTTGAACTGTCCGGGAGTTGAACGACTCGCGATCTCGCACGAACGATAGGCAAAAGCACATGTTTTATGGTACTGATGACTTGTGTATGGTGATTGATGGTCATTCCGAAAATTTCTGGAACAATCTATGGCTTTTGGACAATATTCAGTCTTGAATCTGGGTTCTACCTTTTCGGCTTTGTCGAAAGTGTCTTCCGCTTTTTAGAAAGGACTTTTGATTTTGTAGAACATTGAGACGTGAAAGATTTTGTTGCATCATAATCCGGGTTTAAACGTTTCTGACTAAAATTTTAATTGTCATGTGAAGTCCCCAAATTCAAAACTAGTCGGAAGATACCGTTTTTGCACATCCAGGTGACCCAGAGATATAGTTTGGGTAGTTGTTTTCTGAAATACGAAGACAGGGATTTCTTTTAGTTATTTTGTGTATAAAATGTGCGGCTTGCGTTTTCTAGATGAATTAGTTTTTCAGACTCTTATAAGACCGCAATTTGTGTCAAATAAAACATAATTGGGTCTGAGGTTGGACTTCGAGCGGCGCTGAAAACCCTGTTAATATTAATTATTCCGGAGTTCTCAGTAAAATTATTGGGCTACATAATAAAGCAAATAATAATTAAGCACCTATAAATTGTAGGAAACAATTTTTCGGTGAACTATGTTTTGTTATTTACACTATTGAGGAAAAGGGTAGTGTGTTATCAAAATACAACGTATTACTTGATTCGACTGCTACGATTTCCCGTAAAAATGATAAACAGTATGTTTCTGTTAGAGAGGTGACGTCATCTCTATATCGGCCGATCTTATGTAATGACCAATCGTGTTATCAGACGGCGTGGTTCCTTCCTTACGGTACATTATACACCATCATAACGATTGTGTCAATAATATTAATAGTATCTGTCATGATTTGTTTCAAGTCTACGACAAAACGTGCATTATCAACATCGTCTGAAATCTAAACTCATACTTCTTTATTCATGTAAATAATTAACAAGATAGTTATCAAGAGTCTAAAGGCTAAAGTTTATAATTGTGAGGAAAGATTATTCTGTAACGCGATTTTATAATTGTAATAATGATTCATACAATGTTTTCGTTAACGTAAACTCGGAGATAACTCCAACTCACTTGAGAAACTAGACTAATGGTACATTTGTTGATTTGTCGATAATCTTTTGATTTCAAAATCTGAATTTGAGTTCACTATTCTAGTTCTTCATTTTACTGTATGTTTCTACTAACAAATGCCGTTCTAAATATCTACGGGCAAATCGATTGGAACCTCGGATAAGTTACTTATTGCTACAGCCAGCTGCAGTTTGCCGCATACACTAACCTCATTATTTCTGATGGACATTATTGAATTGAGGGTATTTTACTATTCCCTAACTGATCTTCAGATCTTCAGCTTCTGTTTCCGACAAGACTTGCCTTGCACATTTTAAACTAGAACTGTTGTGCTATATTATAATAATTGTAACAGATTGAAGCAATTTGTTTTGTTCTGCTAGATGATTCATTATAGTTTAATTGCTGGCTTTGTGGCGGTAAAACACCTATAATTTGTTTGCTGTTCTGCTGCCTACTAAGGATACCAAATGACCTACTTTACCATGTGCGTCTATCACAACTTTTGTTTTAGTGTTACTTCATACTACTACCACTACTGTGCGAAAAGTTTGGACGACTAACTTGCTTCAGATTCTTACGAACCACTAAAAAAAGAAAATGGAAATCCCAGATCATTTAGTCACACTGTTTTGTTTCGTTTGCCAACTGATACTCTTTAACTGCATGAAAATATTTACTTCCCATGTCATGGAGAAGCTATTCCTTGAATCATTGGAACATCGCTTCATTCAAAGAACCGTAAAAAAATGTATTTGGCTCGGTTAGCGAATTGTTGAAATGCTTCGACATAAGACCTTTTGGATCCGAGTCGTCGTTTGCGCGTGCGCGGTACGGCCGCTTCGTATCATACAAAACCGGCCACAAGCGCGCCAACTGACTCAGTCTGATATAAAACATTCTAGCTACGCGTACGTCTACAGTTTGTAGAAGCCTTCGTATGACTCATACTCTTATCAAATTGTGAATTGACGCTCCGTGAGTTTCGCGAACTCTTTCATTGTGAACTTTTCAATTTGTTGCCCTTAGTGGATAGTTATAGTTAGTTTGGACAATATTAGTGGAAAGTGGTCTTCATGTCTCAGCTGGTGCCATACCACCTCATCAGCAGCGAGCAAGACGACAGTCTGATGTTCGCTACCATGTTTGATTACCAGGCAGACGAGTATAAGAAGCCAATGGTGAGTTTTGAAACCCTCAAATTTTTGTAAGTTTTTGCGTAATTGAGAGCCAAAGTTTGCGCGACACTTCGTGAAGTGACTTCGTAAACAACTTTCTCAAGTTGGTGACAGTTAGTTTTACGTGTGAATGGTGCAATCTTTTTACTTTTTGTCGTCAGTTTAAAAGTTTTGGCTCCGTTTATTTGATTGACCTTGGCAACAATTCCTTATTCTACATCTTACCTCTCACTAAAATAAATAGTTCACCATAGTTGCTTAAAAGTTGATTACTAGTTTAGTGTTTTTCTAAATTATCTTTCTTCCTTATGTGTAAATTATGTAAATATTATCTATATTCGGTTTGAAACAATGCTGGTACTGTTGTGACACCAATAATAGGGCCCCTGTCACTGTGAAATATCTAGCTAGATCGCTATTGGTCTGTTGCTTGTGCGAAAAGGACGAAGACTAAATCTAACGAGACCTGTATCACGTTTACCAATATTTGATAATTGAATTTTAACTTTATTACTCTTCGTAGATTTTAAACTTCTTTTAAATTTTCATTGATGATAAGCTGATTATGTTCATCAAAATTGTGATAACGAATTTTCTTATTCTTATCGTGGAACGTTCTAGAGTTCAGCACATATTGAACACCTGTATTACAATATCTACATTTGACAATATTTGCGTCATTAGCAATTCCAGGAGTTGTTTGTCTGTTAATAGTATTGTTACAATAATTTATTCCTATTATTAGAAAATGGTGTAACCGCCACAATCGGTACAGTATGGTCGTCCTCATCGACAATAAAATATAATGTAACTATTTTTTATTAATACCGCCTTTATCAGTTCCGTCGTTTTATAAAAGATGGCGCTACTGGCAGCATTGCGCGCTAATTTTATCTACAGATACGATGGGTACACAGCGACATGTGATAATACTGTAGAGATAATAATATTATATTTTATATAGGTACAGTTATTAACTTTCAATTTCATAAACAGAAAAATTAAATAGAACATTATCAATGTTTTTGTTTTATAATTCATCACGTGAATGGTTTTCGCTGTCTCGTGAAGTTTTCTCCTTATCACTGCTTGCTTGACGTCACATATGGTCCGAGGCGGTGACGTCACCGTATGACGTCATCGTGACCGACTGCGCAGTGCGCGAGGCTTGAGAAGTTCCACGAACTTGTATCGCTACCTGAACCATTATTATAATGTTAACGTACAGTTTTTACATTATTTTTATTGATCATTTATAATGAAGACGGTGATAAAAAATAAGCCTTTTGAAGATTTAAAATACTACCTACAGATTTAAGGATGTTGGAGAAAAATTTCAGTCTGGTATTTCCGTTGGCAGACACCTTCCTTTTAGAAGGAGCCTAGCTGGTCTGTGGTCACGTAAACCTGTGGTGCATGTAGGTTGTTTTTCAACCTCAATTCATTTCTTTTCTACTAGTGAGTCATCTAGTAAAACAACACGTACACAAGTAGATATAGGTTATTTCGTAATCTTGCATGAGCTTTTATTTTTGAATCTCAGTTTTTTTTTTGTTAAATGAAAATTCCCTTACTACAAAAGAGGACAAAATAAATGAAAACATACTAATTGGATGACGTCATACAGTAGACTTGTTTACTTTCAATATGCATGAATGAAATCCTTGGATTTCCCCAACACTGTCTAACTTAGCATTGTTTTCCCTACAAATTACCTTGATTTACCTACAAATATGATACTAATAGGTTTCATTCATGTAGCACAATAATGAATATTCTAGTGCAATCTCTCTTTTGTGTTACGTGAGATTATCAACACAGGCGTGGCGAAGCGAAAGTGGGGATATCTTGACTCCTCCTGTTTTGTAGTTAACTTCATAACTGTCTTTGTACTAAGGTGTTAGTCCCTATGAAACAGCCCATTAAATTCATCTACGTTGCAGAAACAACTGATCTTTTAGGATCTGATAAACGAGACTATCAGTTGCGCAAGCACAACCGGATTCGTCGGGCGGCGGGGCAGGCGCAGCGGTGATGGTAACCTTTGCGAAGCGAAAACGTCAAGTCCGGCTGACTTGACCTACTTCGCGCGCTTGTGAAATTTCTCCTGCGCCTGACTGCTTCCAAGAACGATTCTGTGGTTGGGGAATCCCCACATGCTAGAACGCAACACGCCACTATTTGCCTGTCTCGAACAATTACTATAAAGCAGTTACCGTTACTTCGATCATTCGAACTTTAATTAATGACCTATTTTCTCCTGACGCAACTAACGTAACAGATGCATTGAAATGTAAACTGATTTTAACCAACTATTAACCTTCTTGACTTGAGCAGATGTATTTTATAGACGGACACCTATTAAACTGTTGTAGTCAATACGGGCCGGATGTGGACAATTTGTTTTAATTGTAATCAACTCGGAATCGGCCTTAGTTGAATATTGTCAAGGAAAACCACTGTCTGGACTTTCTTGTGTGCTCTTTAAAAATAGGCTTGTAATGCTATTACTTGTTTATAAGCTTTTGTGATTTATGCATTTATACTAACTGGTTTTCCCATACCGTTTGAATAAATTCTAACAAAAGCCGTTTCCACGATGTCATCAGTTATTTTTTTCGAAATCATGAATTGATTTTTATCCTCAAAAGCCTACATTGTAAAAAGATGCGTAATACAAGTTTGTGGTTCGCCGTAGTAGAATTATTATCGATACTATCGTGTAACGGATTAGATAATCTTTATTGTACCAATACACGCTGAGTTTTCCAAGAACATTGTGAATCATCGGAAGTAGGCAAGCCATATTTTTTAATACAGACATGACAAATACTTGTACCATTACTGGTTAGCAGTATGGCCATAATTTACAAGTTAATTTTAAAAGGTTTTGCTTTTTTGCTGTCGAGTTTCAAATTGGGTCAAATTACACATTGATATACGGAGAAAAATATGTGAATGAGATTCTCTAGAATAAACTTTACATAACTAGGTACAACGTCATCTAGTTCCATATTTATTACGAGCACTTGAAAATATTAATATTTATAGCCACATGTGCCAGTATTAAAATCATTATAAATAACTGTATCTGTTGGCGTGTCCAATTGATTAAGTCTTTACTCTTTGTCCCGTTTTTGTGAGCTGTCTGGTTGCCTATTTTATGGACCTTTGTAATGTAATATAAGTTCTTATGTTAATAAATTGCAATGGATAGGTGTTCCGATGCAATTCTTGATAGGTAGTAAAAAATCCGCTGCCTGCACACCTGCGAGCAGTCGCGTAGTCAGTGACGTCAGTTGATAAGCATGCGGTGGTTGTATGTGAAACTTATTGTCTGTGCAACTATTTTAATAGTTAATTACCTTATAAAGACCTCCTTTATATTGCGATTTGTCTTTAGCTTAAATTCCTGGCTAACATTCTTGGGATCTCTGCCTGTCTTCATCTTCAGCATCATTGGTAGTTTATCCGTTAATGAGTAAGCATAGATTTACTCCATTTTCGACCATTCTTCCATGGTCAGAGACTCTTCCAAGTCTTACTCGAAATCTTTTGATACTCATCCACTGGAAACTCTCACACAACACATCCACTGTAAAGCAACAGTGCTTTACAACAATTCCAAAGACCCTTTGATTTCTATTGTAGCAGTACCTGTTATTACACCGACTCCATTAAATCGCAGTACACCAAAGACAATAAGATATTACGATGTGATAGCTGAACTATACAAAACGAGCTTTTATGCAGTTGCACAAGTAGCTACAATAAACCCTGAAGCTGACTTCTTTATTACCTTTAAAAGATAACACGGCTGCGTTATCCGTTTTGACCCATTACATAAAGTGTTTTCCATTGTATCCTGGCATTCATTGCTTTCGAACTATGCTGCGTACAAATCTTACAAAGAGAACAATATTGGGAAGGTACTAAAAAAGGTTTAGTTGGTGGTTCTTTCTAGATTTTTGTTTGTGGTTTTGTGTGCTCGTGAGAGTCTTTATCACAAAACAGGAATTCTCATTCATTTCAATATTGTCTACGTACCAAGTTTTTTGCGATTGTGTTTTTTCTACAGTATTTTTTATATGAATTGTAACATTATAAAATTTGGCAATTATACTAACTATAATGAGTCTAGACTCCTTGTCTGCAGCCAATGTAATGACTTGCAAATAAAGCTGTAAAGTACAACCATGAAATTTTAAGTCAAGGCAACTTCACAATAAATGGATGTAGATTTAATTGTGATTGCTTTTAATATTATATTGTTCCTTCTGATCATAGTCAACGAACATTTAAGTCATTCTTACCTTGCATGTAACACTGCTTTAAGTGTTCTGTTATTTGTATGAATTTCAATATAAATTAAAACATTTGGTTCTAGGGATCAAACCAAGGTTATCACCAAATTCTATTGGGTTTTTCAATGCATTTTTGGCCTTAATCCCTTTTGTCTTTACCTGTCGTATTTCATAATTCTATGGTCACCTGTCCTATTTTTTGTTAAACCATTTTGGTCATAGTCAAGTCTATCACCAAATACCTTTGTTTTTCAAATGACCCTTAATCCCTTTTGCCTTTTCTTGCACAAAATGTTTCTCCTCTAATCGATTAGCTATCTCGGCCACATTAAGTTGTTAGAGCATGGTAGCTGTCACCGGTGCTAAGTCATGCGGTCCGGTCTTGTCGCACCATAACCAACCTCCCACGTTGTACAATGTCATGTTGACGTTTATCCATATCAAAAGCATCGTAAACTCCAATATTTGTCTGCAATTGAATTCTAGGATATTTGTCCCGTGAAATAGCTTTCGGAGAATACATTTTTGTTTCGACTTCGACGAAATATTTGAGGACGTTTGAGGATTTTGTCGCTTTCGAATTGAGTCCAACAATTCTGGGAATAAAAGCATTAAAAATATGTGACCTGGGAAGTTTAAATCCAAATGTTGCTCAGACACTAACGATTAATGTCAAAGACTCGAAACAAACAATATGTCTTGAAACAAAATTTGCGATGACATAATGTACTTTGAGGAAAAAATTTAAAACGGTACTTCCCACACGAAACTGCATGTTTCGTGAGAAAGTAAATGCAAGGTCACCAATACTGTTAACACGACGAGCTTCTTTTTACCCGACTGCGCGACGCAAAGGAGGGTAATGTGTTTATCAGTCTATGTATGTATGTATGTATGTATGTATGTATGTAAGTATGTATGTATGTATGTATGTTTGTTTCTATGTGGCGTTCTAGAGACCAAATGCGTAGGCCGATTTTGATAATTTTTACGTCAATCGATTCGTCTTAATCTTGCGAGTGTCACTAAAGACATGACAGTAATCAAAATTCACCACAGCGACAACCAGACGCCATATTGTCAAAATGAAAAAAAAAAAATGTCGATCAACTATGTCATGTGGGGTATCGTTGAATAGGTATTTTAAAATCATCTTTAGGTTCCCTTTATCATTTTTCATTTTAAATAATAGTTTAGGATATATAACGATTTAAAGTTGTTTAGCAAAACAATAATTCTCTGAATAGTAACTAAAAAGTATGAAAAAAATATATATATTAACGAAAAACAAAAAACCCGACTGCTTTAAAAAAACTAAAAAGAAAGAAACAAGTCCAGTAGTTAAGAATTCACTCATTCACACTCACAGTCGGGGCCCGTTCAAATTATACCAATCAAATCTGCCCAACGGGCCCCGACTGTGAGTGTGAATGAGTGAATTCTTAACTACTGGACTTGTTTCTTTCTTTTTAGTTTTTTTAAAGCAGTCGGGTTTTTTGTTTTTCGTTAATATATATTTCTGTATTTTCTGCTTCTAGGAAAGTAAGATAATCCTAAACTAATTGTTGTTTAATCAACGAAATGTTAGCAACAACTTCAACGTTAGTGTTGTCTTCAGTAAATATTTCGTCTGTGAATTGGAGTACAATACTAAAGTAATAACCTATCAAAACTAGCAACCTATACCATTTTATGAAGACCTCAGGCGAAACAGGAAAACGTTTTTGTCTTGAATAGTCGGTAAATGCAAATAAATAGATACAAATAAAGTTATTTCAGTTACAGACCATGTGTTTTTATCCGTTTGATATTGAAATTTCCTGTTTGTGTAAGCTCATCAGTTTTATTATAGAATGCGATATTGGACAAAGTTCATGCCATTGTATTATTTTAAACCCCATCCTTATTCATAAAATTGACTTGACATTGCTTGATAAATCTTCCCATGGTTTTCATTGTCTAATAAATCAGTTTGAGAAATATTGTGTTTTGGTTACAGAGCCGCTATAAAACCTCAAGAAAAGGGATTAATCTTCAACCTTGATGAAAATTTATTGTAGTAGTAAAAAAAAATGACAAATGACGTTTAATAAGGTCTAACAACACATTCCAAATGTAAATGAATTTTGAAAGTTGTGGTTGATTGATGCGCCCCATCGCGCCTTTAGTTACGGCTACTTATTGTTGAAAGACCCAAGCACGCAACCTTGTACAAATAAAGAAAAAAGTTGTAATACACTTCTGCCGTTTCGTTCATAGCTCCTCCTGATCTATTGTTGAAGTTAACTGTTGGGTTTGTCCAACAATACAGATTTCGTCAAACACAATTGGATGACATTGTAAGGCCATAAAATTTTAAGTCTATTTACAAATAATGCCGCAAAGCCTGCCGCATAAATTGTTTCTCGGAGCTCTTTGGGAGACATTGTAACGGTGCAACAATAATTGCATCGAGTTCTGTTTGTACCGGGATCCGTTAAAGGTAGTTAAGGATCCCGACTGTTGACCACGGGTACCCAATGAGTCACACGTTTGGCTCGCACGGCATTCCGCCGGACATTCTGTCCATACCGTTTATTTATCTTGATCGCGGGATTATGAAGTTGCCTCTACAATTAAACATTTACATAAGTGCAGCAAAGTTGAGTTTTATAAATTCTAAACAAAGGATTCCCTGTATAAATTAGCGAGCTTAATTTTCTTTGTTTCACGAAGCAATAATAATTACGTCACAATAATAAGCATGGAGCTGATATTTACAACAGCTGCGGAGTCCTTGTTCCGATTATGGACAAGAATCGTGCTTACCGCTCCGTAGATTACTAACATTTTCCACGTTTCCGCCTCGAGTGCCTTATTAAAAGATGTCATACTTATAGTTGCAGGCGAACTAATTGCATTAGATCATTGTTATAAATATTTACGCACATAAGATTTGTCTAATGGTATCAACCCTTTTATAGAGCAGAATTTATCGGTTGATGGAATTTCAAACTTCTTCTGATACCGTGAGACAGTGAAACACACTTAGAAGGAAAAGCGATAAAACCAGCATATTTTAGTATGCTGCGCAATTTATTATTGCAACGATGCGTTATTATAAAGCCACGCCAATGTTATACTTGCAACTGCAAATAGGCTTCCAGGCAGAATTCTATTGATACTTAGAAATTCAAAAGCGTATTGCGAAGTTTCCATACCATTTAAGAAAATTAAACTATCTACAATTTGTTATTTTAGATAGCCTCATCATCTACATGAGAAGCACTATTTCCACCCTCGAAGACTTGGCATAACAGGGCTATGGATTGTAGGCAGTCTGCCGCCCACAACAAAATTCGTGATAGACGGCAGAATAACCGCACTACCAATACCGACGCCATTATTTAATGAACCCTCGTCAGATGAAAAGGTCAAATTATTTGAAAAGATTAATCTCGTAATTTATGTGGGCCTAACGCGCCCCGACAGATTTCTCGCCTGACGGACAGAGTTATATGACATTGATTTTATATTTTATGTTACGCACAAAGAAATATGGAACTCGTTTTTTTCTGAATGGATACTACAATCTTGTTTGATAGAATAGTTTTTTTTTTTGTTTTCTAAATATTTGGATCACTATTGTTTTGCATTCTCGACTCACCATTTTCAACGGCTATGGGTTATTAATCAAAAAACGTAATTCTCCAATGTGGTATAAATTGTCGGGCGGATAATTTGCACGGGCATGCCAGTTTACTGAGAGTAATGTACTCGTAAATGTTTACGACTGTGGCTGCGTTTTCAATGTTATTTAAATCATTTTTTTTGAGATTCCTCCGGCACTGTTATATAGGTTTTGCCATTACGGATTATCGATGATAAATATTTACTTTTATGGCATTCCATTGAATTTGTGCGAAATTTTATCGTCATGTCTTTCACACGTTGCATTCCTTCTTGCAGATTTTTTCTATATACAGCTACAGTTTTCCATTACTGACGGTAAAATTATCCACAGAAGTGGAAGATTTGTTGTTTTCAGTATTGTCGTATTTTAATTGTTATTATTTCGGATACCAAGTCGGTCGCTCGTTTTTACAATAAATTGTTTTGATAACATGGGATGTCAGTAAATAACTGAATTAATGGGTTTCGAATGGCTGCTTACTTGCCGCAATTCTTCGAATCCAATTTTGTATTTTACTACACCTACGCAGTTCTTAATTCTGATACATTTGCAGAAGGTCGCGTGTCGTGTTGTTACTGGATTTCTTTTTTATATATTTGTTTCTCTTTAATTTGCTTATTTCGTTTCACATTGCCTGGCATATCGCGACTTTCACCTATTTATGAAAATATTTTAAAAATAATTCATAATTTCGATAAATATAGTTTTCATTGATATAAGCATACAAAGTACACAAACTACGTAGTGGATTACGTATAGTATGTTGTATAGCTTCGCAGAGCATTAACCTCTGAGTATTGGTGATGGTACTTAAATCTTTGTGATCTAACCGACCAATCACCTTCACTGGGATCAATATTATTATATCTATTTTCATCAATATTTGATGACTTATTTTCGTTTTTTAACAAAATAATCAGATTTTCCTCAATCTTTCTCTTTCTGTTCTCCCCCCGTTTCATGGATCATTACTCGCCTGTGCGCGCTTATGCAAACAATTCTACACATGCATGGTTGATTGCACCGCTTTGTCAAACTTTGGCATTAGCACGCTTTTAATTATCATAATTATGAAACAGCCGTGTTTAACGACTTCTGCTTTATAAGCATTGCACATAGCTAACTTGTTGGAGATACTAACCCATAATAATCTCCAAAATGTAAAACACTAATCGTCATATAAAAAAACCCGCTTTTAGTTTGTGATTTAGATCTTAAAATGAGGTACCTATTTTGTTGAATTCGGCATTGCACAGCAGAATACAAACTATGGTGTTGATTTTTTTCTACTTTGGTGAAGATGGTTTCAGCTATAACTTCAAACGTCCAGCAGGGCTAGCATGCGCAAGGCGACATTATCTCTTATTTTGTCGTTCTCGATTCGTTTGTCACTTTTCATAACATGCGCACCACGCCACGCTCGAGAAGATATCTCGTCGTGACTTCGCCTTCACGACGCGAGATAACCGATGTTACCATTTCATGAAAGTTAAGTTACCTCGCAAAATTTTATCCTGCTGACATTCTACTACTATTGACATTAAGTTTTGTTGTTTTGCTCGATTCGCGCCGTAAAAACGAATATTATTTTTATTTTAGAGAGTGAATATTATTTGTGGATTATGGATTTATATTAAACCGGCGAAATGATTATTTGTTCAATAAACTGAGCTGTCAATTGAATTTGACAACTAACATTGACATAAACTTATGACTCAATTCAGCGAATCCTCGCTAGTTTAATTTTTTTCCGTCGAAACATCGACGGAAGATTTGAAATAATTGTTAGATGGCTTTGGCATCAAAGAAATTGTAAGTATTAGATCAAAATCCCGTAACAGATGGCGGAGATGCATAATTTAGTTTATTATCACCTATTCAATGATGGCCCAGAGCAGTGGTGGCCCAGTGGTATCGGTCTCGACTTACGAGTTGTAGGTTGGGTGGGTGGGTTCGAACTCCGCCAGGCGCATTACTTTGTGTAATTTATTTCATCACCACTGCTCTCAAAACGGTGAAGGAAAACATCGTGAGGAAACCGGCATGTCCTAGAACCAAAAATTCGAAGACATGTGACATGGCCCACAGAAATATTAAAAACAGGAGAAGTGGCAAGGGAACGTGTCCGCTACCATGTGGTTCTGAGCGCTACGCTCAGAAAGTGAAAAAATGGCCGTCACCGCGAGTTAGTCTGTTGTCAACCGCATTCGTGAAAAAAACGATTATGCCGTCTTGTTCGGTGTTTTTGTGCAAAAATAGAAACCAAAACAAATATTTTAGAAGTCATGGCATCGGGTTTCACATGTAATTACAAGTATTTTACAATATTTGTCTTAAAAATCACGAAAAACAACAAGCAGTAAAATATATCTGACTTGTACTACTGTACTTTTGTTTTCCTACATTACTCCGACGGTATTGTTTTTGCAATAAATACATTGCTCTTTTACAACCACATCATTGCATCACAGAGTGACTGAACAAGCAATGTAAAACTGACATAACGATCAGCGTTGCCAGTATGATTTCCCAAAAAGGTACGGTTGGCTTTCTGAAAAGGTACGGTTTTTAACTTCAAGGTACGGTTGGGTCAGGATACTTCTGCAAGAACTAGATCAGTTGTTTTTCTTCTTAGAGTTGGCTGTCTGTGATCACAGGTTGGAAAAAAAGCGATATCGAATAGAATATTCAATGGGACATGGTAAAGTAGAACTGAACCTAGAACATTATCACCGATTGCCAATATACAACAAATTCATTTGTAAATCAATTAAAGAATAACCTCGAAGAAAAAAAGCTGATCTAGTTCTTGCAGAAGAATTCCGACACGTACGGTTTCGCTAGAATATGAAAAATGCTATAGTCTACTCATATTCTACAGAAAAAACAAGGTGTTTGTCAAAAAAATGAAATAATATTATATAGGAACTAAGAAAATTCCCATTTAAGTATGTAATTTGTGCCCATATTTTAGTATCAAATGTGTCAGAAAGTTGAAAAAAGTACGAGTCTCATTATTTTCTATTAGTTTTAGTTTTATTCGTTGTTTTTTACCGTTATGGTGAACGCACATCTAGCCGCACCGCAGTCTCCGCAGTCCCCGCATTACGAATTCTTTGTATGAAGTTCTATGAAACCTCGCACACTTACCCGCATCGCAGTAGCCGCAGAATCGGTAAGAAAACAGACTGCGGAGACTGCGGTGCGGCTAGGTGTGCGTTCACCATTATAATGAAAAATAAATCACAAGTATAAAAAAGGTACGAAAAAGGTACGGTCTAGCCAAGGTACGGTTGTGGTACGATTGTATGATGAATAGTACGGAAAACCGTACTTTTTGGTACGGTCTGGCAACGCTGATAACGATACCTCAATCAGCCGTAATGTCGCATGGTACGGCCGCTGGCTAGTGACGTGCTCTTGGAAATCCGACAAAGTCTATCGACAAGAAAGTCGACTGCTATTTGCTATTTTTTTTTTAATTTATTATCTTGTAATAAGCCTGGAAGGCCGATGTGGTTCATGGATTTTTACATTTTTTTATTATTTTACAGAGTATTAAATAAATGCGAAACCGAAGATGGTTAAGTAAATTAATTAATGTTTAGTTTAGTAATCTATGGACTAAATTAATAGTAATCTATACAATAAAGATAATAAAAACGGTTTCATATCGTTTTTTATTAATTTTATTTCCAAACCTTTATAATTTATCGATATATTTATCGTGAACTCTTCGATTTAGTCAAACACTGTCGAGTCCGCCCCCGTGTCCCGACGGCGACGACAACAATGATAATTGTTTTAGTGTGAGTAAATTACACGGAAAAAGTACGCTGTGGTTTAAAGAATAAGGTTTATATTTAAATGACAGAGTTTTCGACGGCGCGTGTGTGCACTTGTTCGTAGTATTGTTTTGATATACTACATGCGTAATATTATCTTTATGGTGGGGCAGTTGTGGCTTCACCGGTTTTCTATACATTTTGAACTCCACGCCATATCTCCTTCTTTATTATATTATCTACTAATATGGCCCACTCCCTCTCACAGAGTGAAGGCTCGTGTCCCAGCAGTGGGAACAATATAGGCTGATGAATGTTGTAATTGATTTACAAAACAAACCGTGTAAATAATGGATTTTTCAAAGTTCTAAGTTATGAAGGTAATCATAATACTATGTAACATTAATTATCTCGATGAAATGTCCTAAATGTAATGTACAAAATAAACACTATGCCAACCATAAATCAAGATTGAATGTTGACTATTCATAAAGTAAAAAGTTCGGAAATTGCTGCGAAACATTATTCGTAATACGAACGAAAGTTTACTTGTCGTGTGTGTACGTAGGTACTGTACAATAATTGTGCCCTTATTAATTGAAAGAGATAGATTGAAAGTTACAAATTGAACTGTAAATAAATGTAAATGTAATCGGCTTGGAGCTTATCTATAACATAAATAGCCATAGGCTTTGTAATTCGCCAAAGGGACTGGAACTCGTTATCCCTTAGGTCAAATGGGTTGCAGACGTCGCGAATCACCTTCCTCTGTATTTTTCATGCTTCCCTCTCCTCATACACAGATAAATGATAATTGTAGTACGGCACCGCCATTATACTTAAAAGTTCACAGAACACTGTTTTTAGTCACTGTTGTCGCGATTTCTCGTGTTCGAAAACCATCGACGAGAAACTTGTCATAGGAAAATGTCAAAATTCGACTAAATATAGCGCGCATGACGACAAAAACAGGTTTGACAGAGCGACACGAGCTCTATGTCAGAACGACACGACATATTAGTGTCACCATGTTAGCTCCCATCGACAAACAGACATTATGTCGTCTCAGGACGAGATAATGTTGCGCATGTTAGCCCCTTCCATCGACAAACAGACATAAGTCGTCCCAGCACGAGATAATGTGCCGACAAAATTTTGTCAACTTGCGCATGCTAGCCCTGCAGATAGGCATTGCATATCATCTTATGAGACATCCCATAGTAAACTTGTTATCAGATCTGCCTTTTGCATTTTCACACTCTATGCGCAGAAGTTGGTCGAGAGTCCATAGGTGTGCAGTGGTGGACGGAGCCGGGCGGCGGCTCGGCTGGTCGTGCTCGACATGCTTGCACTAATTCAATTATTCCGTTTATGTACCGCACCGATCGCATTGCATATTGAATTTCTGCCCGACGCACTACCAGCCCAATTAGGAGGACACTAAAAAGGTGCTGCGTTTGTTTGTGCCTCATTGTTCTCATCGGTATCTGGGCTGCCGCCATAGTTTCGCAAGTGGCAAGTCTCTGTTTCCTCGTCTTTTTAAGGAATCGAAAGTTGTTGATTTTCTGCAACGCGCCGAGGTGCCTTGCAGTTGTGAAATTGTGCGTAGGTGCGGTGCATAATGCACGGGGGCCCGTCTGGTCGGCGGCAGTGGCTGCGCCGCCGGTGCCGGGTGCCGAGGGGCGGCCGGTGGTGTTTACGATGCACCGGTGCGGCGGCGCCGAGTGGGGCGTAGGCGTCGCCGGGGGGCGTCGCGCCAGGCTTATCAGACGGTGGCGGGGCCGGCGCGCGAGCCTCACTCCACGTTCTACCGCTGGCCGCGCGTGTCGTGCACGCTCGCTGACACCGGTTTTAGATAACAAAAACCTTTGTCCAGTCGAGGCAATAATATTTACACACTGCGTGCTTTGCGCCGCGTAGTTTCTGAGGGGTTTTCCGACGCCGACCGACATCTGTCAGTCGATTGTTTTCGTTGCGCGCACGCGGGAATCACACTTACTTGTATCAAGTTACGACAAGTTTTTGAAGTTTTTAATGAAGTTTGCTGTTGCATTGTGAAGTGCTTTATTTGGATTGCAGTTAGAGGAAATCGGTAAGTGTTATCTGTCATATAGGCCAAGCTATCACAGAGCAGGGCGGGAATTCCCTTGACGTTTAGTAATGTAGTGTTTACCACAAACAGAGATTATTTTGTTGGTCATTATCTGTTTTTTATTGCATCAGCTTCATTACTTGTTTTGGATTAACATCACCAAATAATGGTTGGCTATGTGCTAGGTATCTCATGTTACTTTTAGGCTGATACTTATCAGCTGACACTATCGAGATAATTGTCCTCCTGGACTATTGTTATCATGAGGTCGGATCGTTGTAGAGATGGTTGTCGCAACGTGTTGGAGGCGGTGCGGCGCAGGCGCGCATGTGACGCCGCGACGCTGCGCGCGCGCACCGTGTCATCGTTCGCGGTCAGTTGAACGAACCCTCCGCCGACCGACGTCAACCTTGCCATAATCGCGATTATTTGCATCGCCATTGTATCCACAGTGGGCTGTAAGTGAGCCTCTAATTGTCTCACCGCGCGGATGAATCCAGAAGCAACAGATCGGTTGTTGACATTGCGAATTTTCAAATTGACGTTTAGCTAGAAAAATTGTGGTCGCATAACAATCATGATAAGAATACAGTGGAACATTGTTTGCTTTCTATTTTATCGGAGCCGCTGCTGATAATTTTTATTGAATGCCCCATCGTTCCTTGAAGTCATGATAGTGTGAATATTTTTCGTTTGTAAACGGTACCTGTAGAGGTGTGTACTTAAATATAATAATAATAAATATATAATAATAATATAATATTCGACAACTATCACACAACGCCATCTAGTCCCAAGCTAAGCAGAACTTGTGTTATGGGTACTAGACAACTGATAAACATACTTATATATTTCTAAATATATACATATTATAGATAAATTACACCCAGACACAGAACAAATGATCATGCTCATCACACAAACATTTGTCCTGAGTGGGAATCGAACCCACGACCCCTGGCATAGCAGTCAGGGTCACTAACCACTAGACCAACAGGCCAGTCAACTTTAAAGAGGTGTATTTTTTTATAACGATACCTCTTTGCCGATTAGATTTTCAAATGCACATTATTAAAAAAAAATATGCTTAAATTTAATAAATAATTCTGCTATGCCTATCTACATAGTTTAGCTCATTTCTATTCAAACAACTATAACTCAACGTTTATGTATGATAGTTTGAATGATAAGATAAAAACTAGGAAATGGATCGATTCCATTTACGCCATTGATGGTTGGCAATATCTTCCTCATAATAAATAAGCACCGATAACATAACATAAACCTACTGTTTGAATAAGCGATTTTTTCTAAAGATTAATCTGTGAGAGTTCAGCGTTTATCACATTTTTTATTCTTTAAAACAATTACAGCTACCAACTTATCATCGAAGAAATCTTCAGTCCCGACAATGATTTGATTAAGTAGAAGCTATCAGCATAAAATAAATATTTATCAAAGTAATTTAAGACAAATGTGGGGACATATAAATGCACAACAGGGCATCCTGTTGCGCTATTCAAATTAGTTTTATGCAGGAGGCATTATTCTCGTGGCCACATAAAAATGTATAAAAATCTATTTTATGCGGGCTTATTATTCGTCATGTGTCGTATAAAATACGTCTCTTCTTTTTGATGAGATGCATAAAGACTATCTACAGATAGATGTGGGCAAACTTTTATTACTCGGCTTCACATGACTTGAGGAATTATTGTTTCTTTTGCTTTGGCAATGTTTTTACCATAGGAAAAAATTCAAACCTAACCTGCCCTAACCAATATTTTGGAGAAAAACTAATAACGTTTGAGTCAAAAAAATAGCGTTTATTTAGATGACTTGATATATATCTGCCTAGCCTGTTCCCAACTATATTGGGGTCGGCTTCCAGTCAAACCAGATTCAGCTGGATATCAGTATTTTACATGGAGCGACTGCCTGTCGGACCTCCACAACCCAGTAACTGGGTAATACGATACCCAGACTTTAGAGCTTCTGACTAACAGTAACGACTGTCAAAGATTTACAAATGACAGCCGGGGGCGGGACCAACGGCTTTACGTGCTTTCCGAGGCACGGAGGAAGCTCGCTATGATAGATGGTCACCCATCCACAGACCAACCTCATCAAGCGCGGCTTAACCCGGAAGATCGGTCTGTGCGGCTGTGATTATTTATCCACGGACTTGATAGTTTTACTAATAGTCGTATTGCAGTTTCCTTTAAAATTTTGTCCCACATCTCACCACTACTTATGAGAAAATTTACGTATGAAAAAATCCAATAAACGACGAACGTCTCCAAAGTCCAAGTGAATTAGACTTCTGGTCAGGTCTTCAGAAACATTTTCCTTTCTCGTAGAAAGCGTTGAACACAAATTATGACACACTAATCGGTTAACTGTCTGCATTGTGATACACGGATATGAAGTACGTTTGACAAAACCTTGGGCTTCTGCCAAGCTGATGTCAGTTACACGATTGTACACTTTGCCTGATGTATTGTAACTCGTAGTGAAGCTGAATCTACACACATTTACGAGTACATCTGAAATTACGTCTCATTTGTTATTTACGCACTGAACCGTCTGATGTTCAAGAAATATACGAGCATTTTCCTAATACATACCTACTTCCATTTCATTCTATTGCGTTACATCACATTTTAAATGTCCACACTTCTGCAGCAGATAATACATATATTGGCCTTTTATTTTTATCATATGAATATGATCTCTTCATGAGACATTTTCTTGTCTTTTTAAATGACAGCTGGTATCTTGAGGTTTACAAAGTTACTACAAATATTTTATTCTGCGTTCTTACATCTATTTAATTTTGTTTCTTATATTGACCTCCATAAATTGCTAGAGGTCAAAGGTCTATAATAAGAACTCCTTTGCTCTATTGTTGCTAGCGTATAATAATAAATAGACTTTGGATTGGCGATAAAAAACTTGAGGACAAAAAAATCAAAAACATTCCTGCACATTCGATTCCAGCTTCATCGGTATTTTCTGTAGAAAAGCAATTGTGAAACATTTTGCGATAAGTGCAAGTGTTTGTGCAGCTAAGTGTTCGTGGAAGGCCGATAAGCATAGTGCCGGTGTTGGCAGCGATTGGGATGCCGCTATCTGCACTGATAACAAATGGACGAGTCCTGCAAATTGAGACGTAACCCGGACAAAACTGACAATTGATCATTTAAATAGATCAGTAAATTGCGATTGAGACATCGAAATTGTTAAGAACTAATGGAATAGTTGTTTACTAAGGCAATGCCACGACCCGTTTCCAATGGGGATGGCAACTCAAAGCTAATCGTAGATGGCGCTGCGATAGTTGGTCCCCACGTCTACCTTGTACAAAAAAACAAAAAAGATTATTTGTTATAAAAATTGAGTATAAATACAAAACAAATATGGAAAATTATTCGTCCATGCAAGTACTATATACTAAAAGAAGAATTAAGACGCCGCGGCGCATCTACAAGAGGAAAAAAGTGATTTAATTGAGTGGTTATACATTTGATTTTACCGTAATAAATCCACAATTACTTGTAGTTGAGGTTTCAATTTTTGAGTTTAGGTATGTTTTACCTGTCCTCTCCTTTATCAAGAATATAATGCTGGTTTTGACTTTCTATTTTGATAAAATATCATAATGTTTTAAGTCAGTAATTTTAACCTTTTTTTCTATTTAGATTCGAGAAATATCACAATATATTTAATTTCTTAACACCACAACTATTACAAAACTCGTTCCAGGTGATAATTCTTCGATTTTCGAGCGATGCAATACTGGTACATAACCTCCAAAAGAAAAGTAGATATTATTTTGAAAAGTGTATTCCATCATTTTTACAGCTTATTACACAACATCTAGTCATTTTACATCAATAAATGGTTTTTTTTCTGAAAATTCCTTTGATTTTACAGTTCTTTGGGGACCAAACTGTCATTTTCATTTTGACACTTGCCTTCCCCATTAATTACTTAGTAATTATTTAGTAGCTAGCTTGAGCAAACTATTAATATAAATCGTAATGTTCCTACTTATTGTTTCATTATAAATATAACATTGTACAAATATTCAAAACTTTCTACGCAAAAGGAACTGTTGGTACAACATTTGGGAATCTCCACACCTCTTTATGTCGAAACATAAAAACGCGTTTTTCCTTGAACACAACAAAATACTGTGTGACGTCAGATGATGGGCGTACAATTATCTCGTCGGCTCTCGGGTGGTGCTAGGCGGTGCCAGGGCCACAGTGAAGTGGCGGCCTTTCCGCACCCAACTGATAAACCGAAATGCTTTCAACTGCGCACGCGCAGCCGAGCTCACTTTGTAAAAGATTAACGGGATCCTTCAACGCCTGATCTCGATGCTGGCCTGCTGGGAGTTGCATCATTGTTTTATCAGATTGGATTATATCTGTTCAAATCTTTGCTTATAAATATATTCTCACGATTTCATGTCCCCAAATATCACTGGCTTAAAAATCTATTAGTGTTTTTCAAAGTAGTGTTGGTTCTAAAGCAAACAGGTAGGTAATAAAGCATTTTGTTGCCCGTACTAAGGCTCGAGTGTACCTCAAAAGAAATTAGCATAAGTGCCGCCAAACACAGCGAGCTTCGAGACAATGGCTTTGTCTGTCTATCCGTCTATACGTCGCCTACTATAACTGTTTCGTTATGTTTTACAATGTTGCTTTAAATGTGCACCGACAAAGTGAATTAGTGGCTATATTTTTGCATTGCGATTCCAAAAATGTACACTACGGCCGTTAAACAGTATGAGTGGCGTAAACTTTGTTCTCAATGCTCTTTTATTACCGACCAGCAGTTACTGGTCGAAAGTATTGCCTACATTTACTTCATACTCTTTATCTGCTCCACCTAACCTTTTAGTATGCATTTTATTTTAAATGCCATACCCACATAAGGAGCTGCTTTATTATCGCGTTCCGAATCTGTAATTCTCAGTTTATATCATGTTATTTCCAAGTTTCGAATCGCAACATTTTAATAATGAGAATTGTGCTACATTGACACTTCAGTCAACTGAATATACCAACTTTTATCGTATTTTCATCGAAGTATATTTAACTTTAAATGTACTTTGCAAGTACTGCAAAGACTTCTTTGATGGCAATGTAGGCGACGCAATTAAAAAATGAATAAAACAAGGAATACATTTGCGTAGGCGTCGGACTGAAGTCGGCAGTCGCGACGTTGCGACGGCGACGGGTTACCGAGGATCTCAAGCAATAAATACGTGGTGCTAATTTAATTCACCACTCTATTAACTCCATAGACATATTAGACATGCTATCTATCATGTCGAACTAATCGTTTGTAAAAAGAAAAAAATACGTTGTTATCAAGAATAAATATTGTGAATATTTTCCCAATCATGTTTTGGTAGATAACATCCACAAAAATATACGTACACGCTAAAGCGATTTACCTATCAACCTGTTTATCTAAACGACCAAAATATTAAGGCATGTAATTTGGACTTTGTATGGACACAATAATATTCTGGTAATTTATGCAAATGATATAATTTCAGTCGGTCAAAATAATGCTTCAAGAGTACTTGAATGCTTGCATTACTTACATTTATTTCGTAATTGCGTCACTCCTTCCAGCTAATGGGGAAGGCAAGTGTCAAAGTGAAAATGACAGTTTGGTCCCCAAAGAACTGTAAAATCAAAGGAATTTTCAGAAAAAAAAACCATTTATTGATGTAAAATGACTAGATGTTGTGTAATAAGCTGTAAAAATGATGAAATACACTTTTCAAAATAATATCTACTTTTCTTTTGGAGGTTATGTACCAGTATTGCATCGCTCGAAAATCGAAGAATTATCACCTGGAACGAGTTTTGTAATAGTTGTGGTGTTAAGAAATTAAATATATTGTGATATTTCTCGAATCTAAATAGAAAAAAAGGTTAAAATTACTGACTTAAAACATTATGATATTTTATCAAAATAGAAAGTCAAAACCAGCATTATATTCTTGATAAAGGAGAGGACAGGTGAAACATACCTAAACTCAAAAATTGAAACCTGAACTACAAGTAATTGTGGATTTATTACGGTAAAATCAAATGTATAACCACTCAATTAAATCACTTTTTTCCTCTTGTAGATGCGCCGCGGCGTCTTAATTCTTCTTTTATTATATAGTACTTGCATGGACGAATAATTTTCCATGTTTGTTTTGTATTTATACTCAATTTTTATAACAAATAATCTTGTTTGTTTTTTTGTACAAGGTAGACGTGGGGACCAACTATCGCAGCGCCATCTACGATTAGCTTTGAGTTGCCATCCCCATTAATTCGAGATAATGCACATAAGTGTACATAACCTGACCATGCGAAGAGTCACAATAACCATTAGCGCAGCGATATAATTTGCATTGCCTTTAAACGCGTTAGGATTATACCTCTTTGTTCTACCGCGTGCAGCTGCTTGTTCCTTATCGGAGCAGAACAATAAATACCGATTTAAAACAGTTCTCACTGGTAGATAACCCGTTAGCCCTTTTGTAATATTCAATCTTAATTTACTGGTCTTTGTCCGAAATTTTGCAAAATTCCACGAAACAAGAGATGACCTAAAACCCAGAAGTATTAAAATATGCTTTGTGTTTATGTGTGACCAGTTTGTTAAACATAATGTCTGTAAAAAAAGCGCGAGTTTTTTCGACAAGTGTGCGGTTAGCCGGCGGCGCCGCGCGGAATGTTTGCCATTTCCGGACGATATCCGGTCCTTGCTTCGGCGCCATACGCAGCGCTTTAGATAACCTTATCTTTCAACAAAATGAGACGAGTCATAATCCCTATATACAATGTATATTAAATTGTTTATTGTCTTGCTGAATCGACTATTACATTTTCCTTGGCTCTACAAGTTTTTCCAGTTTCTTACAAATTACTTGTTACTTATTACTTGTATTTCGTAAAATATGTAGAATAGAAATAATATTATTTCTTCGCATATAATATTTATTACACAATTCTTCGAATCCGTATTTTGTTACCTCATTTTTTAATTTTCTCCAATGTCGCGCACGATGATTCATAGTTCAGAATGAATCATTCAACGTAATCGAGTTTTTGAATTGAGCCGACGACGAATGTAAATACGCGATCGTAGTGACCCGCGATAGAGAGCGAGTGACGGTGAGTCACACGGGTTTTCCGAGAAACACAGAATGGAGCAGTTTTCTTGAAAACGAAGGTCGGCTCCGGTCGGGCAGTCGCAGTAATGACCACCTCTTTTGTGCCAACAAAGTCTTATTTTCTTTATGCTTCGACTTTGCTTATTTCTAGCATGGTCTAAACTACATGTTATAACAAAGAAGTACTTTACTTTTAACCCTTTGTCCTTTAAAAGTCCCAAGGGTATGTATGAAGGGTGCATATGGAAAGCGACAGTGCATCGATCGCATCGTTCTGACAAACGCTAATTTTTCACCGCTATCTGGTGTTTTATTCATTGCTGCCTAGGTTCGGGTTCACTTTCTATGGTGTACGTGTCTGCAGCGATGGTTTTCGCTTGAGCGTTAGTTTCGTACAATAAAGGTAAAGTGAAGGGACGCTGGCACGGTGCCAGGGCGTCGATTTATTTTATTATTCGCTCGGTGGCGGTCAATGTCGCGACAGGCCGTCGGCGGCGCCACACATCGGTTGCATGTGTTGCTCTTATTATTTCTACAGTTTAAAGTTTTATTATACTTTGTTATTTACATGTGACATGTCTATCATTTGAATCAATCCAATGTGTGACAGTATTGTCCGAACTTTTTTGATTTTTGTTTCAGTCTGCGTCTGCTCATTTGAGGTTTACAAACAGTATGCTATTACTTCAAATACTCGTAATAAATAATGATCTAACGGAACCTTGACGCGCACCTTTCCTTTCCGGACGAACAATTTATCAAGGATATTTGATTTTTTTGCTGCTTCTAGCACAGATTTTTAGATGCTATTTAAACGAAGTCGGAATAACTACTTCAGGACTTGAACCAGATTGCTGATATACATGAATTAAATAAAGTGTTCGAGATCAAATGCATTCAATTTAATTATGCGCTCCAAATTACCATCATCACATAAAGTAATGCAACACAAGCTGTTCTTTATTTTATTTAGAATCAGTTCAAGGAATTTCCTAACTCGCCGGAGCGTCGCTATTAGTATGAGCAATTAGCGTTCCGTTAATGAGCTCCCAGACAGCCGACCAGATACGAAGAGACGGCTTTAGAAGTACACATTTTGACGAGTTACTGGCCACTTAAACTTGATGGGGTAATAGCCTGGGAGTACTTTATGGCGCCCGTGGTTAGCGATGTCAATAAGTTCCGTATCTCCATGGAATTGGGGTCACTTTTCGAACAGCTCAAGGTTTTTTATGGCGTGCTAGGAATTTCACATTGCGTACTGCTGTGCAGTATAGTTCTGGATGTAGACTAACAACAGTCTGTTGTTAACCCTTTTGATGTGTTTCTTCCATGTTAACATCGAAGTCTTTCTTACATAACAACCTTCTTAAGCTGGACCCCTTATTGCGATTCTTCGACGTATGGATCATCTGTTTTGCATTTGGCAATCCATCAAAGAACTTCCTAGTCACTTTATGGCCTTCTAAATTCTCGGAACTACTAACTCCTCTCTAGACCTCTACATTTTAGACTAAATCCTCTCTAGACCTCTACATTTTAGTAATGAAAATCTAGATAGAAAAGACTTCCTTGATCTATAAGTTCTAGCTACAACTGTAACCTCATTACAAAGGTGACCAAATATTATGTGCGGTGGGCGTGCCTCACCTGTCGCATCACGCGGCCACCACGTGCGCTCGCGCATGTTCTATGTACGAGACGAGCATAACGATTCCGAGTCTCATAGGATTCGCACGTATTAAAATATAATGTAGGCCAAGTTTTTAGGGGTAACTAGAAAAACTGACGCGGAGTTTTCCGTGAAAGAGACAGAACAGGTTCCTTCCAGAGGATTTCGGTCTTTTTAGTTTCTTGGCACATTAATTTTGTAAATTATTATGGTAGATTTTGAAAATCCACTAGCTGTATGTTATATGTAGATCTTCAAGTAAGTAAATCAAAATCAACCAAAAGCAACTCCATAGTCCTATAGCCATTTTCCGCAATGTGTTCAGTTCTTTTATCAGTAAACCAATCACGATCTTGAACAATATTATCTACAGAGAAAATCTATTCTTTAAGGCCACCCAAATGGTCATACAAACAACAATACAAATCTATAAAATGCCGCGGTGTCGTTTATGTATGACACAAGTGGTTTCCGAATACTAATTTCGCACTATTCTATGGGGTCATACACCTTAGCTTTGTTATTGTCAAACATATTTACTTTGTTTTGTGCGTCTTGGTTTTGAAGCTTTTTGCCTTTATTACTTGTTTTCTTGGTAAACCTTCTTTCTGGAAAATTCTTTTTTTATATCATTTTTTTCTGTTGTCCAATGTCCCTCTACTAGTCTACTTTTCTCTTTGTTGTTCTGCTTTATTCTCATAGTACCTGGCCTAATGCCAGGGCTCACATTCAACAAATAAAATGTTAAATACCTAGAATGAATTACTTGCGAGTCATTAATTAATTAGCTGATATAGTATGCTCATACCCGTAATATAATGTTTCTGGACTTTGTATTTATGACCCAGAAAAACGCCTAATTTTTGAGGAATAGGTATTTAAATTTTGTGTGAATGAGAATTTGCAACTCAGTGCCGTAACTAGCTTTTTATGTGCCCAGTGCAAAATTCTCGGAGTGGGAAGCGGTCAGCTCCTTCTGCGAGGCAGTAATGCTCGTTAAGGAGGAGGCAGGCCGCGAGCGAGAGAGGACAGCGTCCTCCCTCCGCCCCAGCCGCAGTGGTAGGCGCCCACGGCGACGGACGTCGCTAGATGATCTCCGGCCACCGTAGGCGCGGGCATGCGGGCAGCGAGTAAAGGGCAACTCGCTGCCCGACCAAGGACCATGCCCGGGTCGACGGCGCGTTGTGTCCCACGCGCGCCTCAAAGAGCGTCAGCATAATGACGGGGCCCCCCTCTCAGAGGGCCAAAGCCTGCCGGGGTCGCGGGATTATTCCCTTACCGTAACCCCGGAACGTAACAGGCTATGAAGGACACCGTGGATTTTAGTCAGTAGAAGTCTGACAGTCCCTCCCGCCCTGCCCGGGGTTGGAGGACTTATTTGATGATTTTACCACGCTAAAAAAAAAAAAAAGTGCAAAATTCTATAACTTCGACCTGCTCTGGCCAATTGTGGTCCTGGTCTAACAATTTCTGGAGCCCTCGAGTCTATGCTTTATGCCAGGACATCTGGCACACCTCCTTTTTACGGCACTGTTACAACCAAATCAAAAACTACTGATGTTCGCTCAATTCTTATTCCTCAGCCATATGGTGAAACGTAGATCAAATGTGTGTTTTATTAACATCAACAAACTGCTCCTGTTTTCAGTCAATACCCATTTTATTCGTTTACGAAATTATGTTTTTATTTGTTTTGCACAATAAAACGCGAAACAGTGTGCAGATGTAGTATCGGGCATCGTTCCCGGAAAGCCACTGCGAACCTCGTACTCTGATACGGAGCTAAATAAAACTCCTGACGCAGTTCGGGAATCGTCGCGACACGCATTTGAGGAAAATAAAAACAAAAATGAAGACCCCGAAGCACCTGTGCGAATGATTACGGTCATATCTCTATGATATCTGCTAAATATCTAAAAGGAAAATGATACGGTATGTCCAACCAACAATAGATACCTACTGTTAACCAGTTACCGAGTGAACAGTATAGAATGATATAAACGATATCTTCTAGTTTCCACTTTAACTAGTATTAAGATAAGTAAGACCGATCACGAATTGGAAAAAACTGTAAAAAGTTTAATTTTATTTGGGTCAGTGAGGACAGTTTTCCGTGAAACTGTATGCATGTGGACATTGCGCACACGATTAGATATTGCATTATGTGGGAGGGCACACGTGCGGATAACGGTTTGCCTTATCAACTGAACACAAACCTCACCTACTTGTGGTGGACAAAAGAAAATCCGCATTTCGCAACTAAAGAGGCTATACAACGCTTGCGAAATTGTTGAGCAAATCACAAGTGACCTTAGATTATTTGTCCTTCCTTTTTTTGTTTTATTTTTCTAAGAAAGTCAGCAGGAAAATTTGCCGGATCATTATTATCAACAGTACATTAGTCTCGTGACGCAAACAAAAATTAGTTCTCCAAATAATGGTTCAAGTGTAACAGAACAAAACATTATAGAAGCGCTGTACGTTGCTACGTCATAACTAGATATAGTGATGATCTCATTGGCGTGCCGCTAGCGATAACACCGCGTACTACGCTCTCTGAGAACCCTCAAGGGCTCAACGCGTACGAAGCCGCAGTCCGCAATGCTACGCCGCTTCCAAGAAAATTTGAAAAGCCCCTAGTACACAATACACGCAGGAATGACGCACTTCAGTCTATAGGTCAAGGTAACAATTTCTTTATACACTGTGACAGCAATATCAAATGAGAGGTCTCCACACAAAGAAAATTTCGTGACATGTTTGCGAAATATTTTGTCGTTACGATACGACCAGACAAAGCGGTAGACTCCAAAGTTGAAGTGAACAGAATTCAAGAGAAATGAGAACAAGGATCACCCGAAAAGTAACATTACCAAGACTAACAAGCAAGAATGTGATAATAAAGCGTTGGTTAATTGTTAGGTAAAGCACCGTGACCAATTAACGTACATGTTAGCTATACAATGCGCGCGCGCATTTGAGACGAATTTCATTTAAGCAATTGTAGTAATTGACCGGGCAGAGCGCCTTCCGGAGCAGCCGCCTGCTTTGTCTCCTCACTTGCACTGATGCACGAGGTCGGGAATGTCAGCCTATCTGCTATACGATCATTCATAATATATCCATCATGTTAATCGAATCTTAGCAAAGTTCGCGTGGAATTTTAACAAAGTAATAAATGGCTATATTTGGTTATACATTGACTCTGTATGTTCAAAAATGATTTCTGCACTTTTACAACGAGCCTTTTAAGGTAGTATTGACTTGCGTCTATGGCCGTAATGAGCGCGCCCACGGGTCCAACGCGTCCTTGCGACAAGGTCCGACCGAGCCTCCCGCCCACCAGTGGCGTCACCGCTCGCATCATAAATCTACCATAGTCAATCGATGCTACTATATTAAGCTCGAAATACCGTAGCCCTAACTGTCCATCAATATGGACCCAGACTTCGAGTTCGACCAAAATGAAAATTTCTTGTCTCGCGGAAAATTCTGAAGCATTGTTTGAAAGCTGTTAGATAGCACGAGTGCAGAGGCTTTGTTTTGAGCATAAAGCGTTACCTCAGATAAGTAACCATCTCCGCGTGCGATGCGAAATGATGCGAAATATTTCCGGAGTTAGAGGAGTATTCTATTAATAAATGATTCGACGTTGCTCGTGGGCGAAGATTTCGGGCGAGCGTGCGCGGGCGCGGCGTTCAGTAGCGCGCGATCCGCCGCGGCCGGCCGCCGTACGCGCGCGCAACGAACGAACGACCCGCACTCCCGCGCACACGATACTCCACGCGATTTTCGCGACATACGACCTACGATCCGCCCCTAAACAAGCGTTATCAACCCCTATACGAAAGTCCCGCGATATCAAATCTCGACGGTGCACAGACGGATCGACCTCACGTAGTTAATACCTACTGCACTTTTGCGAGGGCGGATTATAACGAACAAATCGACTAACAAACTCGAACCGCACGAAGGTGTCGCGTCGCAAAAAGCGCAACACAATAGAGTAAGCGTCTAATTATAAACGTGGTTGAGTTAGCACCGCAACATGCAGAACATTGATCCTCTGGAGATCGCCAACATCCTCGCCACGGAGCTGTGGTGCCAGCAGGTATACCGCCTACTGCCACTATTGTATGCACTCTAGGGCACTAGCCTGCGTGTTCCACATTCTAGGATCCTGTCCTTTGTATAGAAAATTGGCTCTTGGTCTAGTTAAAGCTGTCACAAATCTTGAGTAAAAGTGTCTTTCCGCATTCGGCTCATTAACAGTATAATTTAGTACAACTAGAACTACGTTAATTTATGTTAATAAATCCTTATCACAAGTTATTTGCAACGCAAGTAACAAGAACAGTATGTCTGTTACTAGAGCATCAGTTTTGAGGTGACAGATTTATTGGTCGGCTTTCAACGCGCATGCCATTAGCGTACTCACTTCCAAAATTACGCGGACTAACAAGATAAACAAAATTAAACCATAAAAAAAAACATAAAAAGCATCATTAAACTATTTACTTTTTTGGGAAGAATGTTAAATTAATATGTAAATAAAGTTGTTATTTTGTTGTTGTTACGATACATGTTGTGAAAATATTTTGCTGATAAACTGCGATCGGAATGTGGAAGCAACCACCGTTCGATCATAACAATAAATATTGCATAACAAATTACAATAATTTTGCAATGAATTATTGAAAACTTGCAATGCTATCAGTGAATTTAATAGTATAGATGAACTTCTAGGAATCATTGTTTGGGTTCATGATCCGATGACGATGTTTTATTAGGATGCTTACTTGGTTAATTAATTTGTTTAGTCTTGGGTTTGACAAACAAGTTGTAGCAGGTTGACACTAGTTATTTTCATTCTGCGAATTCTAAATATATTGGCGACATAATAAATTTATTCTTGAATCATCAATGACCTTTTACCTCATGTAATTGGGCGAGATCTAGTTTTTGGGTGCCGTCTAGTTCCTTTGGGTCTTAGATTAATTTATCATTATGCACTTATTAAGATCCAAAAATGTGTTCTTAGTTTTAGGGTCTTTCCCATTCATCACTGAATTTGTCTAGCAAGCTCATTAAAATCTCATTGATTGAAAATTTTCATACTTATAGCCACATTTTTCTCTTCTCTTCCAATACTCATAGTCTCATTCTCTTTTCCAGTTGGCAAACCTTGAGGGCCTCCAGTCGGGGGTCCCGACCCGCACCACGGCCACCATCACGCCCACCCAGCTGCGGAACTTCGAGCAGACTTACATCGAGCTGACCAACTGCCGCAGCGAGCCGACCACTCACGCCGGCTTCGTACCACCTTCAGTCACGCACGCCAACAACTACGGTATGTATTGAAGGATTTTGGGGGAAACGAATGGAGATTTGGGGAGTTAGAAGAGCAATTTTGAGCGCAGACAGCTTATTTGGGGAGTTGGGAGTGCAATTTTGGGCGCAGACAGCTTATTTGGGGAGTTGGAAGTGCAATTTTGAGCGCAGATAGCTTACTGCTTATCTGAGGAGTTGGAAGTGCAATTTTGAGCGTAGATAGCTTATTTGGGGAGTTGGAAGTGCAATTTTCGGGAAAAGCCTTAAAGGGAGTTTGTGTTTGGAGAGCATTTAGAGAATTAAAAGGGGTATTCGGATTTAGAAGTAATCATCGAGATAAAACATTCCTTATTGGAATTTACTGGTTAAACATTCGAAAATGCCTTTAGTCAGCCGAGTTTACTACAAAACCAAGCTAAAACAATTTTTTTTCCAATTCCAGGCATCCTGAATTCGGTGGGGTACTGCGACTCGGGCCCGACGACGGCGCTGCATGTGTCGCCGGGCCCGCTCTCTGCCAGCGACAACAGCAGCAGCAGCCCCGGCCTGCCCACGCCCAAGCGCCGCAACATGGGCGGCCGCAGACCTACCAAGACACCCACTGACCTCTCCCCTGAAGAAGAAGAAAGACGGAAGATCAGGAGAGAGAGAAACAAGATGGCCGCCGCTCGCTGCCGCAAGCGCAGACTCGATCACACAAACGAACTGCAGGAAGAGACTGACAAACTCGAAGAAAAGAAACAAGCTCTTCAAGAAGAGATCAGGAAATTGAACCATGATCGGGAACAGTTAGAGTCGATTTTACAGACTCATATGCTGTCGTGTCCTCTTGGCAAGCGGTCGACGAGTCCTCCCGATGTGAAGCCCTTCGAATATGCGTATCCGGAGATGCCCGAAGACGGTGTGCGAGTTAAAGTGGAAGTTGTGGAACCTGTAGTGGACCACGTTATGGTGTTGGATAATATATTTACTTCGCCAGCGAATGACAAGAAGTAAGTATTCATAATAATTATCATTGAGCAGTTTTACATCCGAAACCGTTTAAAAATCATAATTATGTGTGGAGAGAGATCCCTTTGCTCTGTTCTGAGACTTATCTAGTAGACAATAATAATCAAATTCGCTTCAGTTATTTAGGCACACTTTTGAATTCAAATATTTCTTAGCGCAATGTTATTTTCACGTTACATTTAAACTAATCTTGTATTTTCTCTTTTCAGAATAATGTTGTCGGCGGCCAACCCAGCGGTGGTAACGAGTTCTGCGCCGGCGACGTTGGACACGCCCCCCGTGCTCTCGCGCCCCAACAGACCCAACTCCTTACAGGTGCCGCTCAGCCTTACACCCGCACAGGTAATAAGGCTTTTTATTTATATAATTTAAGATAGATTTTATTACAAGAGCTATATAACTGCCCGGAGAACAGGCCTGAGTTCTAGCAGTGGTAACATTATGAGTGTATTTTTAGGAAAAAGCAAAATAAATTGGAAATGAAAAGCACATCTTGCAATGGCTACAAAAGAAGTTATGATGGACAATTTTGATATTTCACAAACAGAGATTTATAGCCGCTTTTTTTTTAAATCATCCTTGACTTTACTGGTAAAAACCTTTGCTTCAAGAATCCAAACAACAATAACTAACAAAACCTCTTTCCATTCCAGTTACACAATAACAAAGCGCTCGGCAACAACAAAATAGCAGGCATAGAGATCAGCACGCCGAGCAACGGCATCCCGTTCAACTTCGACAGCCTCATGGAGGGCGGCACGGGCCTGACCCCGGTGCACCCGCACCCGCACCCGTGTGCGCAGCAGCAGCGCGCCGCGCCCGACGTCGCGTCCCCCGACGCGCACAGCTCGCTCGTGAGCCTCTGAGACCTGCCGCCCGACACCGGCGACCCCGGGCCCCACACGTGACGTCACGTCACCGCTCGCGAGTCTTCTAAAGACTAAGCTACAAGTCTACTACTATTTATTCATCGGCTGCGCCGAAATCTCTTTCTCTCTCGTCTTCTTACTGTCGTTCTGATGAACTTTCTATAATATTATTACTCTTTATTTATTGAGAGCTATTTTAAGTAACATACTTGCTCACTTGTGCTTTGTATTTATAATCGTAGTCTTGTAAATTAGTGACGGCGACGGCCGCCCTACTGAAGTCAATTTACGAGCTGTTTTATAACATTCTAAAGATAAAATATTTTTATAAATAGATGTGTATTACTGCAGAAATAATAATTGTGATCGAAAAATAAAACAGAGTTTTATTTGAAGCATTTCAGGGATTTATTTTCGTGTTGTGCTTAATGTCTAGCGAGGCTAGAATATAGGGTGCGTTTTATATTGTAAGGTATTGATTGTAAAAGATCTCTTTTACACTGTTCACTTCGGAATATTTCGGCACAAAAAAATGTATTTATTGAACGATCCTCAAAGTATCTTGTCATAATAAACCTCGTGCCATTAACTACGTCTACTCTCAGGAATACAATAATTACGAGTACGAAATATTTAGTTAACCATAAACTAACAGCAATATTACTTAAAGAATAATTAATATATTGAATGTAAGTTAGCTCAATGTTGATGTAACGTCTTACCGTTCCATTGGATTAGGTACTGGTAGTGTAAAATTATTGTTAAGCCTTTTGTGATACGTCCAGTGATTTGTGAGCGCTCCGGCGCGGTTGTCTTATTATATGTATTGTAACTCATGCCATTACATATGTAATATCGTTGAACGTACATACATGCTGCACTGACTGCATTTTTATACTCACATTATCTAATGTTAACTACATGAAATTAACTATTTTCTAGTTACAGTTATTGAAATGTTACAGTAAATAAACTATATAAGTCAATTATAATATTATAAACATTAATGCTATGAAACTGAAGTATTGATCCGTGGCATGAGTTTCCTAGTTCGTCTTTAATCGGTGGACGCAAAGACCACTGGAATAAAAATAAATTAGTTAAGGCAATAATTAGTGTAAGGGCACTTAACGATTTAATTATATATTATATGCATAACTTAGACCAAATTATTACTTCATGTGCTTTATCGTAGTTGTAATTAAAATCTAAGCCAAATATTGAGTTTATGTCGTTACTTTAGGTTTAGTTATTCCCGTTAAAGTATTATTGTCTACGCGCCGAGAGCGGAGAGTATTTATTTAGTGATGTACTACTTATTGTACCAGCATGGATTGTATCTAGTGCAATAACGCAACATTGCCTATGGTTTTATAAGCGACAATTTTTGCTATGAAGTTATTACTCATTCGAAATATTATTACGCATAATATGAACATCTAGGATTAATAGAGATGTAATTTTTTCTAGACGATTTTTCTTAACGCAATCGTAGAATACTTTTGTATTTTTTCATGAAAATTAGCAAAGCAATATATTTGATAAAATTATTGGAATTTATATGCAGATGTAGTAAAATATATATGTAAATCAGAAAATATAAATTTTGTTTACATACACCTGAACTTGGCTTTTTATTTTATTTGAAACCTTGGAACTTCCGCACTCCGCAGTTTTAATTTATGCGGGTTTTTTGACTCAACACTTAAAAATCCTTCGCTACAGTACAAAGAGAAGTTAAAATTATACCTGGGACTTTCAATAATTGTTCCTCAAAGTGTTTCGCATCCAATTTTCAAGTCTGAATCGGACGTAGTTCTTGATCCCAAGATAGATGTAAAAGAATATCTCGAGGACACTGATACAGCTGCATCCCATCAGTAGACCAAATACACCTCCCAGATTTGCTGAAAGAAAACACAAAAATGTATCTCTATGGAGGATCAATCAATAATCTCAGCCACTACTGGACATAGGTTGCTCCCAGGATGCGTTACATGGGCATGCGGATGGCCGGTTAGGTCCGAAGCGGAGAGGAGGGGAAATGTGTTTGAATAATCTATCAGATGTCCACATCTCCTCTTCGCTTAGCTTCAGTTGACATCTGATTGGTTATTCAAACACATCTCCTCTCCTCTGCGCTTTTGTGGATACTGGGCCTTAGGCTGCGTTTCTACTGAGGCGAAGCGGAGCAAAGCGGAAAGAGATTCACAAATCACACGGCTTGAAATCCACATTTCTTCTCCACTCAAGCCATGTAATTGGTAAATCGCTCTCCGCTCTGCTCCACTCCGCATCAACGCAGCCTAATGGGTAACTCTCCGTCTGATCACATTATATGCCCGGGTCGACGAGAGAGCCTGTCGCAATCTGACGAAGCCTCCTTAGGGTCGATTTGTACTAGCGCAGAGTCGAAGTGCATCGAAGCGAATTTCTAAAACTGAACATAACAATTTCAACCTTAACTTCACAGCGTAACGCACATATTACTTCTAAGATTTTCACGATTCACGATCAGCGTTGTTCACGCGCAGACGCGCGAATGGGGAAGGCAAGTGTCAAAGTGAAAATGACAGTTTGGTCCCCAAAGAACTGTAAAATCAAAGGAATTTTCAGAAAAAAAACCATTTATTGATGTAAAATGACTAGATGTTGTGTAATAAGCTGTAAAAATGATGGAATACACTTTTCAAAATAATATCTACTTTTCTTTTGGAGGTTATGTACCAGTATTGCATCGCTCGAAAATCGAAGAATTATCACCTGGAACGAGTTTTGTAATAGTTGTGGTGTTAAGAAATTAAATATATTGTGATATTTCTCGAATCTAAATAGAAAAAAAGGTTAAAATTACTGACTTAAAACATTATGATATTTTATCAAAATAGAAAGTCAAAACCAGCATTATATTCTTGATAAAGGAGAGGACAGGTAAAACATACCTAAACTCAAAAATTGAAACCTCAACTACAAGTAATTGTGGATTTATTACGGTAAAATCAAATGTATAACCACTCAATTAAATCACTTTTTTCCTCTTGTAGATGCGCCGCGGCGTCTTAATTCTTCTTTTAGTATATAGTACTTGCATGGACGAATAATTTTCCATATTTGTTTTGTATTTATACTCAATTTTTATAACAAATAATCTTGTTTGTTTTTTTGTACAAGGTAGACGTGGGGACCAACTATCGCAGCGCCATCTACGATTAGCTTTGAGTTGCCATCCCCATTCTGAAGAATGCGCGCGACTTTTTAAAATCTTAGAAGTAATATGTGCGTTACGCTATGGAGTTAAGGTTGAAATTGTTATGTTCAGTTTTAGAAATTCGCTTCGATGCGCTTCGACTCTGCGCTAGTATAAATCGACCCTTACACGGCCAAAGCCTGCCGGGGTCGAAGGACTATCTCTATTTGGTAACCTTGACTTGGAACCGTGTGATGGAACGTAAAGAAACAACGTAGATTTTAGTCAGTACGAGTCTGACAGTCTCTATTCGCTCTCCACCCAGGGTGAAAGGAATCACTTAGGGTCGATTTATACTAGCGCAGAGTCGAAGCGCATCGAAGCGTTTTTCTAAAATTGAACATAACAATTTCAACCTTAACTACACAGCGTAACGTACACATTACTTCTAAGATTTTCACGATTCACGATCAGCGTTGTTCACGCGCGACTTTTTAAAATCTTAGAAGTAATATGTGCGTTACGCTGTGGAGTTAAGGTTCCAATTGTTATGTCCAGTTTTAGAAATACGCTTCGATGCGCTTCGACTCTGCGCTAGTATAAATCGACCCTTAATGTATTTACCACGCAAAAAGAAAGAGACCTGATCCAAGTTATGGCCCGTTCAAAAACTCACCGCTGTGAGCGACTCAGCGTGCGGGGCGGAAAGCGGTAAGATCAAATGTTTGGAAATGTTCAAAACACGACATGAGGCGCCGTCAATGGCGAATTCGCGGACTTCAAAAGTAAGCACCGCCCGGCGCTTAGATAAAAGGTATAGGCCTGTAGGTATATTATGTGTTAGTGCACTCTTACATATAAGACTGGTGAGTGACATGACCGTCTCTTGTTTCTGCTTCGTATACACCGGGTTTGTGAAGAAGAAATGCATTGCAGTGGAGCTCGCATTTAAAATCAACCCCTTACTGCAAAAGAATAGAGTTCACTATTTATTAAAATCATTCATGTGTTGTGATTTCGTTTTTTTTTTTATAATGAAATGTATGATTTTATTAAAGAATTATTCACATTCGCTGTGGCAACACTATCAAAATATTTAAATTAAGGGGGATGCTCCAACCAGCCCGCGAAATTCATTTTTTTTTACGTTTTTTGCAATTTGCAGGCCAGTGACATGTTGTAGCTTTATAAATTTATGAGTTGCGGTAATAACAAGTATTATTTTAAATATAAAAATTATCAAAAAACTCGCTCCATCAGCTCTCACATAGAAAAGGTGCATCATGTTAAAATCTCCGAAATCTAACTACGATGCACCTTTTCTATGTGAGAGCTGATGGAGCGAATTTTTTGATAATTTTTATATTTAAAATTATACTTGTTATTACCGCAACACATATATTTATAAAGTTACAACATGTCACTGGCCTGCAAATTGCAAAAAACATAAAAAAAATTGAATTTCGCGGGCTACATCGAAGCAATCACCTTAATTTATAATTAATAAAAAACAAGAAAAGAACATATTTTTAGTGTAGCAATACTTTGAAATAACGGCTTTGATATCTTCGTTATTTCTAGGTGGGGGAAATGTCATTTTAAATTGTTAATCGTGGTGGAAGGGTCAGTCGTTGTTCAATCGTCAAACAGTGTAGTCGTGTGAATAGAAAGTATAAGCAAGAAAAAGGTGTTTTATTTTTACAAGACGGTTTTGTAGCTTTTTAGAGTAATGATGTAGTGTGTTGATTAGATAAAAATAAGTGCGCCGAGCCAGAGATTCAAGAGAGGACTATACTATCAACTCAGCATCCGCGTGGAAATAAAATAGAGAAAAAAAAAACAAAGCCGTTCATTTTTGGGATTCGAAGCATCAGTCATTGGCTTAGATTAGAAGGCCCGCGCTTATACAATTAAGCTGTTCAGACAGCAGAGACTGCGGAATTATAAAACACAGCTTGCGCGGGCAAATTATTTTACGTTAAAAAAAAAAAAGTACCTGGAGTACGCACTCAATTTTTTTGACTCATCTATCCCATACAATCCAACACTGTATATCCCCTTAGCACGAGTTTCAGTATTTGTGACGTAAAGTAAACTGGAACTTTGACAATTTCAAATTGACAAAGTGTGTCAATACTACACTTGATTGTGTAAAATTAGTTCCGTCTTCGGACACCAGAGGCGCTGTTCCATTATTCTAATAAAAAAACCGGCCAAGTGCGTGTCGGTCGGGCCACGCACAGTGTAGGGTTCCGTAGTTGCCCATCAAAATACTTATGCGAACTAACTAAACTGATTCGCTGAATTTAATTTTAAAAAGAAGAATTTTCAAAATCGGTCCAGGAGTCTTTGAGAAATCGGGGAAAATACATAAGAAAAAAGATTACAACGAATTTAGAACCTCCTCCTTTTTTGAATTTAGTTAAAAATAGTTGACGATAAAAACCTACCTATCCCCAAAAACATACCTATAAAAGCTGTAAAAATAAAGTTGACAAACTTACATTTGCAGTTGTCTCCGATACATTTTGTTTAAGAAAATATGATTCCAAGTACATTTTATAAGTTGGTCGACTATTACTCGTAAAGTTGTAAAGCCTACTTAGTCATGATAATTTTCTTTTAAATTTCGTTATATATACTACTATTGTGAATTTTTTCACACTCCCAAACATAACCGTTTAGCTGGTAGAGGGGGGGGACACTCGAATCGAGCAAAATTTAGCACTTTAAAGCTTAATATTTCACAAACAGATTTTTTTAACAAAAAATTGTTAATGAAAACTATCATTATTTTTTAAAGGCCTATTTAATGATACCCCACACTATGGGGTAGGCGAGAAAAAAAAAATCCTCACTTTACATGTAAGTACTGGAGGTACCCTAAAAAAAAATATTTTACGAGATTTTATTTTACCACTTTTTCGGCACAACAAATCCGTATATTTACACCAAATTACAGCTCTCTAGTACTGTGCGTCTCTGAGCTAAACTGCGGACAGACGGACGGACGGACGGACGGACGGACGGACGGACGGACGGACGGACGGACGGACGGACATGGCGAAACTATAAGGGTTCCTTGTTGACTACGGAACCCTAAAAACGCTGTAAATACTGGAAAGACGCTATAGAGTAAAAGAGTGAAAACTCGTGGCAAGGGCTCTGCTGGTAAATTGTAAAAAACTTAAAAAACTGTGGAACTAACTAGGGGTTTCTTAAAACGTATGGTAGAGCGTCAAAGTTTCCCATGGTGACTTCTGCACGGTACCTCCTGGACACGCAGTCTCGGGGGCAGTCGCATTGCCGGGACGACAGCCAGTTGTGCATGTCCTCTGTAAATAATTTTATATTGTCAACATTTTATTTTATTTGCTCAATAAAGTAGCTTTATTGTTAACATTTCATAGTCTTTGCTCAAAAAAAAAAAAAACTAAGGAATGAAAAATATTGTTTTGAAAATCTCAACTATATGTATATGCAAAGAGCTGTCATCTAATTGCATTTTTTTCTTAAATTTCTAACCACCCTACGGTTCGAAATTTAAATAATTATTATATATTTACCTGAAGTTCAGAAAAAATATTTTAATGAACTTTAAGTAGTTGTTCAGGATCCGGGTGTTTGTTTAAGTAAGTTTAAATATTTATAAAAACAACCAGGAGAAAGCGTAGAGCAGCATTAACATTAGCATGTGTACCTATTCTAACATACCAGATACTTGCACAACATTATGCAAGAAGCTTGCATGATATTGTACAATCATTTCTTCGGATTGGTTCTTCTTTTCGTATCAGTTCAGTCCCAGTAAAAGTTCACGTTTATTTGAAAGCTCAAAAGCGTTGTTGAGAGATGCAAAGCCTGTCAACAATAGATTTTCAACTATATATTTAGTGCATAAAGTTGAAGATTCATTAAGACAAAATGCAGTTACGTCTTTAGAGAATAGAATGCTGCATGCATGTCGTCAAGGAAAACTGTCTGATTGGTGAATGGTGTTTACATGAATGGCATGCAAGCTTCTTGCATAAGCTTAGGCAAGTTACTGGCACGTGTATACTCGCTTATAATTTTTTTTTTGCTTTTTAATTAAAATTGTGCGGGGTGGTCATTGCCTTTTGTTTTTTTTATTTAAGATCGGTATTTCGCCATATTTCATAATAATATGAAACTACCTACCTACTTAAATTTCAAATAACGGTTCTGGTAGTGGCCTAATGGTTATGACCCCAGATGTATAGACCGTAGATTTCAACACAAAAAGTCACTTTGCTTTGTGCAAATTATTTTATCATTACTACTGCACGGTTGGCACAATGAGCGATCGACTGCAGTGTGTCACCGGTTCGATCTCCGCACGGAACAAATATTTATAAGTGAGCTTTCTTAATCGTTCCGTTGAATAACAAAGGTTAGCATTATATTATAGAATGAGTAGATTCCTCAAAGTACTGAAAACGGGGGGGGGGGGAGTATTACAAAGACTTGAATAGAAAAAATACCTCTTCATATTAGTGTAGATTACGCATTATATGCATATAACAGTAGGTAAAAACTTACTCGTGGTAAAAACTCAAATGCAAAGAATTACTATACAAGGTCTATCTGATTGAACTCTGAAATGATCCAACGCGGGTATTACCAATGATATTGAACTCATTTAAAAAATTGTGCCTCGATTACAATGTGGGTTTTTCCAACAGAAAAACCCAAGTTGCTTATTGAGGAAAGTCTGCGGTTACTTAACCTTCATAAAATTGCTCGATCTTGAAGGTGAAGGCGAGGTTGCAGTATAGTGTGCACAGTACAGTGTGCATGTATGCACGACGAACGACACCCCCGCTAAAATGCAAGCTTTACGGGTTGAATTTATCAACTGGGCGTGGCTATTTCCGAAACTATGAGGGAATCGGAGATAGGCGTTTCGGAGCCGATTTTGACGAAAACTAAAACTAATGTATTGGATTTTAGAAAAATTAATAATCTTGGCCAGGAATCGAATGACCCTATATAATTACACCATTCGATAGTGTACACATTACACCATTCGATTGTGTACACATGACACCATTTGATAGTGTCGCTAAAAGGACCAAATTCTTAGCAGATATACGGTAAACTTAACTCTTCGCTTCGGAGAATGGGTAAGTACATTAAGTTGTTGGTCCTAGCAATTATTCTTAGATTTTTGACTGTCGCTACACGTAGCTAGTCATAGCCCAAAATTCCACATAATCTTAGCGACGGTTAGTTTTGACTTTTGGTGGTGGGGTCTATCAAATCAATCGCAGCGCGGGATGTAACAGAGATGTGAATTACAAGCACAAGTTGCAACCTCCGAGTGAAATAAGTGTCAAGTTTAATATGCATCACAATCACAACCTAAGGCCCGCTTGCACGAACCCGAGTTATCTTTTAAACTCAGAGTTACTCGTGTTAGCAACGAGGTTAAATTGACAATACTGTATGACAAACCGTCAATTTAACCTTGTGTTAACAACTAACTCTGAGTTAAAAGATAACTCGGGTTCGTGCAAGCGGGCGGTTTTATTTATTTTTAATGAAAAAAGCCCCGAAAGTTTATTAAATCATCTACTTAATGGGGATGGCAACTGGGGAACTAATGGCGCTAGTATAGCTTGTTCCATGCATCATCATTGGTTCGAATCAGTTCAAATGTTAAAGGTACTTCAAAATAGTACTACGTCATTGGTCGGATTAGGACTAAGCTATGGTGGCGCCATCTACAATATCTTTGCGTTGCCAACCCCATTGGCGAGAATTGGAAGGTCTTAGGCCCCCAGTATGGTCACTAGCACTAGGTGGCGTGTCATCGCACACCATACAGTCGCGTGGGGCGCGTGAGATTCTGATCTTTAAAAAGTTTTAAACCTCCAAAGATGTTCGGATGTGTGTTATATGACCAACTAGATGTGTCCGCGACTTCGTTCGCGTGGATGTCGGAACAATGTATATTAGTAATACCTAAAATAAACGATTTTTTCTTAAACAAAACTACTTTCGCCTAAGTTACTCCTTATTACAACAGTAATCTGCCAATAGAAGTCCCGTCAAAATCAGCCCAGTCATTAAATTAGTCATTACAAACAGAAAGACAGCCAAAATGCAAAAAATAAATAAATAATGGTTATTTCAATATTACAAACAGACACTCCAATTTTATTTATATTATAGATAAGGGTAAAATCACAAAATGTTAACTTACTCTTAACTTTCATAATACACGGTATGCTGGTAATACCGCAGGCGACTCTAACATTGGGCAGGAAGGCAGGGAAGCACCCGCAGGCCTTGGACACCGCAGACACGTAGCACATGTGGTCACAGTCCGAGTTGTGGTACTTCCTGAAGAACGGCAGGTGACGTTCGTCCTCGAAGTAGCATTTGCGACTAAAAGATGGAAATAGTGCGTCAAACTTTGTTTACAAACTAGCTGTGCCCGCGACTTTGGTCGTCGTAACTCAACAATGATTTTTTTTAAACAAAGGATTTTTTCTAAAATAAGCCTAAGTGACTCCTTATTGCATCAGCTACCTGCCAATAGAAGTCCCGCAAGATCGGCCCAGTCATTTCAGAGATCAGCCATTACAAACAGACAGACAAAAATTTAAAAATATGTTGTTTTGGTGTAGGTACCGTTTATATCAATATTACGGTTTAGGCGCATTTGGGCTAATTCTCATTTGGGCAACCGACTCCATAATGGACTACTTCTCATTTGGGCTATTTCTCATTTGGGCTAATTCTCATTTGGGCTAATTCTCATATGGGCTACTTCTCATTTGGGCTAATCCTCATTTGGGCTACTTCTCATATGGGCTACTTTCCAAAAATAAGGGATGTTTATTACAATAAGTACTGTCTTTATCTATTTAAACTTGTTTATTCATTCAAGAGATCAATTACATTATTTTAAGAGCTAGTACATACGTCGACGTTGCGGTGAGCGCGCGTTGGTCGCGTACACACACCGCCCTTAGCACTTTTAACATTTTTGTTACAAAATTAAACAATATCAAACGCTCAAAATGAGTCCCAATACATACTGTTGAATACAAAGTCGCACTCTTTTTATTATTTCAATGTGGTGGATGTTTACAATAATAGATCTAAGTTCTCTTCGTTCCTTTTGTTTTTCTGAACAAACACATCACATATTTAGAAGCTTAAAATTTGGCATAAGCCCTCCTTAGGGTCAGCTCAGACCGAGACGTGACGCTGCGCGCACAATTTCAATAGAGTTATTCAAAATGTTTATTCTATTTTAAAAAACAAAAGATACACCTTTCGCAACGCAGCGTGACGTTGCGCCGCTTGATGCGATTCAAAATCTGACTTTGTTTACTACAAGAAAAGATACAAATTTGAAGTATCGTTGCGTCACGTCGCTTCGCGTCGCGTCTCGGTGTGAACTGACCGTTATACTCTCCACGTAGGTGAGCTCTAAGAATGGATTCTGCGAAATTCGGCCCCAAAGGGGTTGTACTATGATGATAGGTACCAAAACTGGATTTAGTAAAATTCGACCCCTAAGGGGTTTGTTTTTTGGGTGGATAGTTTGTATGAAACTTAGTTGCTACAAGTGCTAGGCGACCAAATCTTTCATGGCGGTTCTTTTTAATACGTAAATGCACACAAAACAGTATTTTGTGACGCTTAAGAGGTTGTTTTTAGTGTTGATAGTTTATATTAAACTTTATTGCTACAAATGCTAGGAGTTTCAAATTATTCATTTCTAGGGGTTTCATAGGACGTAGATCACTAAGACACAATTTTACGAAATTCGACCTCATAAGGGGTTTTCCTGTGGTTTATAGTTTGTGTGAAACTCCGTTAATACAAGTGCTAGGAGTCTCAAGACGAAAGTTGTATCTAAGACGGGGTTGATGTATTGATAGTTCGTAGAGGTCTCAAATTTTACAGGAGGTTCTACTTAGGACATAGGTTCTCACTAAGAGAGGATGTTGCGAAATTCGACCCCTAAGGAGTAGTTTTGGGGTTGTTATGAAGGAATCCCAACATTATATGCATTGGGGTTATTTTTAGTACGTAGGTACTACCACTCAAGACGGGATACTGCGGCAAGATAGAATTTTTGTTGAATATTGATTTAGATTTTCGAAAAGTATCCCTTACTTACATGCCCAAATTTTGGGAAGTAGCCCAAATGAGAAGTAGCCCATATGAGAAGTAGCCCAAATGAGAATTAGCCCAAATGAGAATTAGCCCAAATGAGAAGTAGCCCAAGTGAGAATTAGCCCAAATAAGAAGTAGCCTAAATGAGAATTAGCCCAAATGAGAATTAGCCCAAATGAGAAGTAGTCCATTATGGAGTCGGTTGCCCAAATGAGAATTAGCCCAAATGCGCCTAAACCAATATTACAAACAGACAATCCAATTTTATTTATATGTTTGTATAGATTTAGTCTTTGATGATCCTTTTGGGGGTTGGAAACTTAACATGCGGACGGCGAGTAATGAGAGCTCGTCGTCGGATCAAGACCCCAGGCCCGGGTCGACGGCGCGTCGTGTTCCATACTTGCACGCCTAAAGGAGCTGCCAAGAGTGAGTGAACCAAACGCCAATAGCAGTCCCGGGAACTGTCAGTAATGTAAGCGGAATATCATGGCTTTTGGAAGGCAAAGGGCAATCAAACAAACAAGATGGATTTTTATACAGGGTGTACTCTTATTGAGTCAGACAGTCCCTTTTACCCAGTGGCCCAGTGCGGATGTCTCATTTGATAAAAACATCACATACACAAGGGGAGTTCGAAACTGACCAAAGTTAGTTACGAAGGCTATGAAGCTTATCAATTTAGATTGCTATAAACAAGCTGAGAAGTAACAAAGGTTCGCGGATTTTTTTCCCATTTTGACGGAAACATAGGTAGAGTCCGAGCCACAACTCAAGTCCTGCGGAAAACTCGTAGTACTACATTTATTTAGTGTAATTTTTGTAATGACAGACACTAGTGCCGCGTCAAAAGGAGCCCAGTGGTGGCGCGGACGACCCTCCCTCCGAAGTTACCTCCACAAGGGCAGTGACTGCACCTCATCCGAGCAGTAAGTGTAGGTCGCCTGCAGGATGTGGAAGGACTCGCCCATGGAGTCGATGACGGCCTCCTCGTCATCTGATGGGAATTCCGTGCAGTCCGTATACATTACCTGGAAATGAGATTTTCTTAACGTGGTAAAATCATCCTCGACGACATTCCTCCCACGACGGACTGTCAGACCCGTATCTATAAATAATGCTGACACTGCCGACCCGGGCATGATCCATCAGACAGCGAGTCGCCCATTGCTCGCCATCCGCATGCCCACGCCTACGGTGGCAGAAGATCGTCTAGCGACGTCCGTCGTCGTGGGCGTCTACCACTGCGGCTGGAGTAAAGGGGCGACGTTGTTCTCTACCTCAAGCGGCGCGCCTCCTCCTTCGCTAGCATCACTGCTTCGCAGTTGGAGGCGACCGCTTCCCCCGGATAGGTTCAAAGCCTGTCGGGGTCGCGGAACTATCTTATCAGGCAACCCCAGAACGTATAGAGCCATTGAAGGACACCTTGCATTTTAGCCAGTACAAGTCTGACAGTCCCTCTGGTCCCGCTCTGGGTGGGGAGGACTCTTCAAATAAATCGACAATACCGAATTGTTTCAACAAAATCCGACGCTTTGGATGGAATTCAGGGTCATCAATCTTCTAACTAAAAGCCTGGCATGACTTAGATCATTATACTAAAAAATTGTGGAGTACCAAATGTAACTTATAAATCTTCTTAGAGATGTATTTTTTAATTTAGTAGTATTATAATACGAGAGTTGCGCTCTGCTGACTATAGATGTCGCTACTGTAGATTTATACTACTATTTATCATGTATTTTATTACGTTTCTAGTTTAATGATGTCCCTGTCGTTTTTCAATATTTATATAAGTATGTTTTTCTATTTCGATATTTTCCCAAATTATTAATAGAATTCTATAATTATTTGGGCTACCTACTGGTAACATTAATTTTCACTCATTCGCACCTTCGGTGGAACAAAGACGTAGCAGCTCATTTTTAAATTTTACAGGAGAAGACTTTTAATTTTTTTTTGCATGTTTTTCCTCGGTTCTGGATAACTATCTAAAGAGGGTTTGAAATCTTCACATTTAATTTATTGTTTTTTAGTTGGCTATACTTATACGTAAAAATCTTGTATTTAATTGCCAAAGAAATCTTATTAAAAGAAAATATAACAAAAAAAAAATGTCCTGAACTGTGACTTTGTTGCACCAGAAGTTATTTAGTTTTATGACTGTTATGTTTTATGCCTTTGTTGCTCCAAGATTTTGAGCGAAAAAAGACCTCAATAAAGTCGCGGGCGAGGGGGCACTACTTACAATGAAACGGTGTCGGCCCAAAACGCACGGAAAAACCGCCAATAAACACAAAGGCACTTCTGCCATCTAGTGTAGTTTCGAGATACTTTCGCGGATGTCTTTGTTGCCCCAAGTAAAGGCATGGTTTATGGTGAACGCACATTTAGCCGCACCGCAGTCTCCGCAGTCTGTTTTCTTACCGAATTCTTTGAATTTGCGATGCGGTGTGCGAGGGATCATAGAACTTCATACAAAGAATTGGGTAAGAGAACAGACTGCGGAGACTGCGGTGCGGCTAAATGTGCGTTCACCATTAGAAACAATTTGGCATACTTTTTTTTTTTTTAGCGTGGTAAAATCATCAAATGAGTCCTCCAACCCCGGGCAGGGCGGGAGGGACTATCAGACTTCTACTGACTAAAATCCACGGTGTCCTTCATAGCCTGTTAAGTTCCGGGGTTATGGTAAGGGAATAATCCCGCGACCCCGGCAGGCTTTGGCCCTCTGAGAGGGGGGCCCCGTCATTATGCTGACGCTCTTTGAGGCACGCGTGGGACACAACGCGCCGTCGACCCGGGCATGGTCCTTGGTCGGGCAGCGAGTTGCCCTTTACTCGCTGCCCGCATGCCCGCGCCTACGGTGGCCGGAGATCATCGAGCGACGTCCGTCGCCGTGGGCGCCTACCACTGCGGCTGGGGCGGAGGGAGGACGCTGTCCTCTCTCGCTCGCGGCCTGCCTCCTCCTTTACGAGCATTACTGCCTCGCAGAAGGAGCTGACCGCTTCCCACTCCGTCTCGCCCCGCAGCATGGCCGCAACCAATGCCGGGCGCGAGAGGTCTCCGCCTATCGCAGCCGTGAGGACACGTCGGTGCTCCGCCCAAGCTGGGCAGTCTTGGACCGTATGATCCACCGTGTCCTCCGGGCGATCTTCGCAGTGGTGACACCCAGGCGTCTCCTCCTTTCGCATCAGACACAGGTACCTCCCGAAACTTCCGTGTCCAGTGAGGACCTGCGTCAAGCGGTAGGTCAGGACGCCATGACTTCTCTCCAGCCACTCCTCAAAGAGGGGTCTTACCGCCGCAATTTGGATACTTAGGTCGATTTTGCAGTTTTGGCTATTTGTGACTTTGTTGCACCGAAGGTGCGATGTCTTTTCAATACGTCAATAAAATGTCAGTGTCACATTGCACTTAGCAGAAAAATTTGGATTCTCGTTTGGTGCGGCTCGTTATTTTCCTGCATTTTCTGCTTTTGGTCCTATTCTAAAGTAGTGTATCCGTGTGTTATTTCCAAGCTAATAAAATTCTCACTGGAAAGCAAGATACTATCAGTGACATCGATACCTAAATATCAAGTGGCTAGAAATTACTGTAAAAAACACTGTAAAAGGCCTCATAGTTGGTGAAATAAATAAAATTACTTAACAAATATGTTTTATTTTTTTACTAATGTATTATTAGTCAATTAAAACACTAAAAGGAATGAGCAAGCTGTGTATATACCTATATATATATAACTATATACAGAAAAGTTGTCGTCGGAGAACACTAGATGTCGCTGTTGTCCATTGCCCGAAAAACCCGTGAAGTTAGATCTCTATGCCCTATTAATAAAAGTACTCTGTGATGGAATTCTAAACAGATTGACACTTAAGTAACGGTGTTGCCAGTATTGAAAAATGATTTGTTTTTGGTAGTTTTTAGACTTTTTTGAAGAGGTAGTTTCCCAGTGATTTTACTTGATGATTTTATGTAATCAAAAAAAAGTTACCACTATAGCTCCTGCATTGAGTAGTGTGCCAGGGATGGCGTCTTCCAGATCATAATCCACAACCACCATCAACGCGTTCGTGATGCCTACACCATTTACTGTGCGGTTGCTGAAGTTTGGGTTTACCGTGTTACTGAAATACATATATCATCATCATCATCATCATCAGCCTACAATGTTCCCACTGCTGGGACACAGGCCTCTCTATGAGAGGGAAAGGGCCATAATCCACCACGCGGGCCCTGCGGCGGATTGGTGGATGTCACATGTCTTCAAATTTTTTGTTCTAGGACACGAAGGTTTCCTCACGATGTTTATTCCTTCACTGTTTTGAAAGCAGTGGTGATGAAATAAATTACACAAAGTAGCATTACTTTGTGTAATTTATTTCAGGTCAGTGGTTCAGTGTTGGTTATTATAGGTCGTGGGTATGAACCCCGCATGCTTGGCGGGGTTCGAACCCACGACCTGTAACTCGTAAGTCGGGACCGACACCACTGCTCTCAAATAAACATATAGATACACAGAGTTATTTGTCTGCTCATAAAATCAATATAATAAATATTGCAAACCCGATGTAAAATAGATGGTCGGCAAGTTTCGGTTTCATATAGCGTTGTCTCTGTCGCATGAAGAAGAATACCGATCGTAGATCATAAAGAGCAAGTTATATTAAAATTGGGCCATCTTGCGGGCTCGAAAATTGGAGCTTTCTGGACCACGGTAAGTTTTTTTGCTGGGGAGTTTGTTCCGCCACTTCTTCTTCCCAGCCAAAACACTAGGAAGTGTCGAAGGGGGGGGCGCTTTGGGGGACTGTCTTATGTAAAATTTGACCTTCAAAAAGTGCTGATAAATCAGCCTAATTTGAATAAATGACTTGATTTTGATTCGATTTTCATTTAAGAACAGCATTCCGTTTTCTTTTGGAGCACATTTCGGCAACTCCTGTTGGTAGGGGTCCCATATCTATACTGACTATGGTTCGAAATGAAAAACATTTTTAAATATAAAATGTCACTTACGGGATATCTTCCGTGATTATGTTTTTGTTCGAGTTCCCGATATTTCGACGCTGTTGCAAGCGCCATGATCGCGGGTTGACTGGAGATTGCGGGTAGATGAAAATAAAATTGTTAGGAGCAGACAAATCTGTCTACCCTCTTTTTTTCCACATTTTCAAATAAAGTTTGATTTGACTTTCGGAAGAGAGTAAGTGACATTGTAAATTTAGAGACTAACAACATAGACCTCTCCCTTAGACCGCCACGCCGAACGACAATTCGCCACTTGCATCCATCGACTGTCCGCGACCCTCACGATGTCGTCCGTCCACCTAGTGGGAGGCCTACCCACGCTGCGTCTTCCGGTCCGTGGTCCGCTACTCGAGAACTTTTCTTACCCTTGATAATAGTGTCCGAAATAAATTATAGACTTACGTTTTGCCATTAAATACGTAAGGACTGTTGAAGGCGCAGCAGTATCCATGTGTGGTCAGGATCGGTTTGAAGAGCTCAGAACAGTCATAGAGCTTGCCCTCCAAAGAGCAACGCTTCATGAATCTGTTGCAACTCTGTGGCATTATCCCCATTACTTCTGTTATCTGTGAAGGAAACGGAGATTAAAGGTGAACGCAGATTTAGCCACACCGCAGTCTCCACAGTCCCATCGTTTTCTTACCGCTTCTGCGGCTACTGCGATGCGGGTAGGTGTGCGAGGTTTCATAGAACTTCGTACAAAGAATTCGTAATGCGGGGACTGCGGAGACTGCGGTGCGGCTAGAACTGCGTTCATCTTAAAAGCCGACTATTTGTCTCATGCTCCGCCCTGGTAATAAATTTTCTATAAAGATGTTATTATAGAAATAAAAATAATTATAAAATTAAAAATATTTTATAAAGAGTAGTGGTTGCGATGGCCTAGTGGTTAAGGCGTCTGTGAGTACCTATCCAGAAGACGCAGGATCATACCTTGCTCGCAGCTGAATTTTTCGTTTCTTTAAAAATATCTTTGCGAAGACGCGACGCTGGCGTTATTACGTATAAAAGTAAAACTTTAAATTTTCCATATTAAAAAAAAATTAGCATGTTTTAGAGTAGTCGCACATGTTCTGTAATATGTTACCGCTTCACTTTGGTCACCCATCCAATGACAGAAAAACCCACTGAGCACAAGCTGAGCTCGTTCCGTGCGGGGATCGAACCCGCGACAAAATGCGCAACAGTCGATCGCTTAAACCACTACGCCAACCGCGTCGTGAAATATTTATGAGTCTCAAAAAAGTACTTACTGTGTACCGGTTTAGATCTAAAAGGTGCTGCAAATGCTGGAGAAGGTTACGGTCCACGCCGCTAATAGCTTGGTAGAAGCCTATGATTACGGGTAGAGCAGTTTCCAGGTCGATGGTCATATTACCGTCTCTGAAAACATTAATACTATTAATTTGGTGAAAGTTCCAACGGCATTTGTTTTTTCTATCTGTGCTTCCTCCACCCTACTGCCAGATTTGTACTGACTAAAATCCACGGTAATCCTTCAATAGCCCATTACGTTCCAGGGTGTCGACTTCCCAATGCAGCAGTCGCCCCCCCGCAGGTTCTGGCCGCAGGTTTTTTTTTTGGTTGTTCTTTGCGCGAGCATACATTTGTCGATGCCTTACACAACAAAATTGGGGACGTCTGCGCGTGAACAACGCGCATCGTGAATCGTGAAAATCTTAGAAGTAATGTGTGCGTTACGCTGCGGAGTTAAGGTTGAAATTGTAATGTTCAGTTTTAGAAATACGCTTCGACTCTGCGCTAGTATAAATCGACCCTAAGACTGGTAGCCCGCCTAAAACGGGTCCGCATGTTGAATGACGCCAAAAGCGCAAAACCTCTCCCTGGGGTAACTCAGCCCATGTTACTGAACAATTTTTGTTCTAAGATTTAGGAAATTCGCAATAAATAATTTGGTTTTTCATACAGATGTGCCCGACCAATTGCTCATTTTGCATGAAAAGCCAATTTTTTTTTTGCAAATTTCCAAAAGTCTTGTAACAAAAATTGTTCAGTAACATGAGCTGAGTTACCCCACGAGAGGTTTTTTTGGTGTTACACGTTGCATACATTAGTAAGTACTTACACGAGACTCCTGCTAAAATACTTCAAAGAAGATATAGTCATCTGGTTGGGAGAACAGAGTGTGATCGCAGGGTAGGGGAGGTTTTTCACGGGCTCGAACTGATTCTCGATGGTCACTCTCGTCGGCATCTCGGCGAAGCGGTTGTACAGTAGAACCGTGAGTAAGAACGACATTGCTATTACAGCTATCATGTTGACAGCCCAAAAGCATCTGTATAATAGGTAAAAAAATATATCATCATCATCATCTCAGTCATAGGACGTCCACTGCTGAACATAGGCCTCCCCTTCTGATCTCCACATATACCGGTTGGAAGCGACCTGCATTCAGCGTCTTCTGGCGACCTTTTAAGGTCGTCTGTCCACCTTGCTGGTGGACGTCCTACGCTGCGCTTGCTAGTCCGTGGTATCCACTCTCTCACTCAAAAATATATGAAAGTGAAGAAATAGCTAAAGGTAAATGCGTGCTGTTGGATTTTCAACCTAAGTCTGCAGTGGTAGGCGCCCGCGGCGTCGGACGTCGGCAGACGATCTCCGGCCACCGTAGGCGCTGGCATGCGAACAGCTAGTAAAGGGCAACTCGCTGTCCGACCGTCGTCAAAAAGCGTCAGCAAAATGACGGGGCCGCCTCTCAGAGGGCCAAAGCCTGCCGGAGTCGGACTTATTTCTTTACCGTGACCCCGGAACATAAAGAGTACCACTCTGACAGTCCCTCCCGCCCTGTCCCAGGGTGGGGTGACTCGTTTGATGATTTTACCACGCTAAAAAAGCTTTCTGTTGAAAACTCCCAGATTGTGTTAAAGACTTAAAGCTAAAAATGTATTGATTGGCAGATTGAAGTAGCTTGATATGTTAGCGTCTGTACATCAAAACACAATAGGAGAGAGTATTGAATCTAAAAGAATTTATAAAATACCTTGAAACAATGTCTGGATAGAGGTAGAAATACTTGAGTCCTACAATCGTGCTCTGCAAGCAATACCTTCGTAGGAGACGAAAGAAATGTTCCATCATATTAGCTGATTTTAAATTCAAATATTCTGTGTAAACGAGAATTGGAACTTTAAATAATGCTCCTTATTTACGGGGCTACATTTATAATAGTTTTATCAGTAAAATTATTTAAATTTTAATCGGAAAATCGTATCTGTAATTGTGAAACTCGACACGATATGCAAATTAATTATAATTATTAATAATTAAATCATTGTAATCTTTTAATCTCTTGTTTAAACGCAGCTGTTTTCATGGTTATTTTTTCAAGGTCACTCATGGTACCATAATTTTATCCGTGTCCTAATATAAGCGATCTTTGCAAGTGTTCGTCACACACATTTTTAATTTAATTTATAAAATCATCAAATGATTCCTCCCGACCAGGGTGGGGAGGGATTAACTGTCAGACTCGTACTGACGAAAATCCACGGTGTTCCTTCAATACAGGCGCGGTCGCAGCCTGAAATTTTGGGGGGGGGTCACTCACTACACTAATAAAAATCTGGAATAAAATTAACATTATTGCACAAGATTTGTCAGCAAACTATAAATTTATCGCCGTTATGTGGTTAGAAATTTCCTTTTATTATTTGGCAAATTTTTGAGATTTTTCCATGTGACCTTAGATTTTGGGGGGGGGGGTCATGTCCCTGTGTCCCCCCCCTTCGGACCGCGCCTGCTTCAATAGCTCTTTACATTCCAGGGTCACAGTAACATGATAAGGCAGTCCCGCAACCCCGGTAGATTATCACACACCGGAAAAGCGCAATATACACATAAAGAAGAGGAAACTTGGTGCTAGTGTGTGCAAGATTACTCCCGTGCGACTGATAGAGTTAGCATCGACTCTTGACACCGGACGTAAACAATATAGGGGTATACGAGTAATTCCGATTTCGGAAGAAGTTACCTGCGAGCATTCAAGTTTTTTATTTTTTTTAATAGATTGTGTTAGGGCACGACCTAAATCTTTAATATATCTGTGTGTGTGTCAATAAATAAAAGATAATAATTAGGAAAAATGTATAAAGTGATTTTATTGAGAAATTCTCATTACATATTTTTAAATAGGTTAACAATGTTCTAAAGTTTCTGTTGACAATTTCAAATACATACATTATAATGCAATACATAATATCTATGGATACACGGTGCATAAATATTGGCACGCGTGTTCAAAATAAATACATCAAACATTTACTGATAAGAAATAATAGGGATACATAATAAAATTCCACTAATTTTTCATTAGGATAGGCGTTACAGGTTTCATTTTGCTACAGAAATAAATAACTACCTAGATTTCACATAATCAATAATTATAGTACTATTTAAAAAAAAATCTCTAAATTAATATCATATAATATATCTTTATATATTTGTGACGAATGCGTTTCCAATAGTATATATAAATATCGATCTATAAATTATCGACATTGAATATTCAGTTATTAACCGAAGAAGTAAATATTTTATATATATTCCACTTTAGTGTGTGATATTTATATATACACGTTAAAATATAACACACAACATGAGTACACTCAAATAATTTGCCTTTCTTTGAAGGTAAAAAGTGCCCGAACATTTTAAACATTTTTTGGGCGATTATACGCTAACGACAATTTGCAAAATGTGGTGTGAACGTACACTCAATACCACTACTTGTCAAACTCAAAATATATACTTTTATATACCTTATTATATATTTTCCAAGTGCTTATCACATTTATCACATGTTTTGATGATAAACTGATGGAGCTTATAATAACACAATAGATATTTTTCGCAATAGAAATTATTTATGTATTTCCTAAGAGCAGGTACTATTTTGGCTTTCATGACGAGATTATAATACGAAAAGTGGAGTACAGGGTAACGTGATTTTGTGGCAGGAAAATTCTTCTTTCGAACCACAATATCGCTTTATCGAGTACTTGATGGCTATTCAATCGTTTGTTTATATAAAGTCTGTATGTAATTGTGAAAACTTATGTGATATCTACAATTGGTCGTCTTAATAAGCCTATATTGATGAAGCTATATGACTTTTTTATATTAATAGAAGTTGAGCCGCGAAAACTGAGCAACTCTTGCAAATATAATAGTGATTTTATACAAAGATATACTGTTTTAAAGACGGAGGAAATGCATCCTTATTAACAGGACAGAGTGAAAATCTAACAACATGCTTAATGTCTATTGTGACATTGCTATTTCTTAATTATCGATATACATATAAATAAATATATTTTCTTTGAGTATATGAGTAAAATATATACGAGTATTGTTGTTTAAAATACATATTTGTATAATCATACTGTTGTTCAAATAGGTATTGCTGTAAAATAATTAATTACATAGACAAAAAATTACGACATTATTTTAGAAACATCATATTAATTTCGGGTTTTATTTATAACTATGATGAGCAACCATTGAGATTCGATAGAAAAAAGTGTTTATTTTTATATGTAATGAAAGTGTTTAATATTATAATTAGTTATATTTTTATATAAAAACAACCATTTAATCATTTGAAAGTGTGATACCTAAAAAATGCAATATGATACACAACTCTGAGTGTTTTACGTTAAAACCAAAAAGTGTCAGTGAGTGCGACATTTATTGCAACACTGCTATGCAAACACTAATAACACTGATCGCAGCTCACAACATCACGCGAATAAACCTCGAAGGGCAAGGCAAAGGTATACCTAGCAAACGACATACATAATATTTAAATACTAGCGCTAAGCGCTCGCATCGGCTCGCTAACCAAAGACTATGAACATCGCAGGCCCGTGGTCGCGAATCTAGCGCTGAACATGCGCAGCGCCTAACAATAGAAAGACAGCGGGCAGTTACAGTCAGTATAAAATAAAAACAAAATCCTCCTTTTGGCAGTCAGGAAATAAATCATAGCACAAGTACTAACCGAACCACACTCATAATTTCATCACAAGTTAAAATATTTACTGCCCAACGAAGTGGGCACGGGTCAGCAAGTATTTAAATAATTTGACATGAGTACAGTCAGCAAAAGAGATAAGCAACGATTGTACAGTGCTATGAATCTTCTGTCAATTGACTGGCATTAACATTAAAAAAAGGCGTTATTGCTTCACATGTGTGCAGAAAAAAAATGGCGGCTCTTATTCAGATTTTAGCCACGTACAATGAGATCCTTACTTCAAAGGGTAGTAGTAATATATTTGAAAACGGTCTTATGCACTCACACTTACTTACTGGAATTTAGTATGCCTTTTTGAAGTCTTATTACCAAACTGTTTTACTAACTGTATTCAAACATCACAACATTTCTATAACTTGCGACTATCGTATATCGAAAGCATATTTGTTTTACCAATTTCACAGAGAAAGGATTTAACAGTTGCGGGCTAAAAGGGACCTTCCTATTTTATGAAAATGCTACCATTACAATACTATTAGTCAATAAGTCCGCATATACAACAAATACCTCTCGATACATGTTCCAATCTCGTTTATAATATATATTTTAGTAAGTCATATTATATTTTTCAACCACTCCATTAAAAAGGCTCACGTACCATTTTGGTGTTAGATATATTGATTTATAATTATATATATTTTTATACTTTATGTAAGATATCTATTTGTTCCGCATTCAAGCTAATATTTCGTCTCCTTGCCTAAACCTATATCAATTATTATATATACTCTTTTATATATCATTTTGTATTATTTATAATATTGTATTAGGCATGCAGGCGTTTATGTTTAGGTAAGTAATAACACCTATCCATTTTTTTTAAATTATAATTCTATTTTCATTCCTTCCTATTACTTTCATTCTTATATTTGTATAGATTTCGTAAAAGTTTCGTGCGTTCTTGTCTTAAATTGACTTTGTCTATTTCAAATAATAAGTTCAAGTATTTTTTTTTTATAAAATCTTTATAATATCAGCGAGGATATATTATAATAATTATAATTCAATTTCATAAGTAAAATAAGATTTATGATAAAGTTAACTACATAGATAATATAATATGTTTGAAAGAACAGTAAATATCATAATTATTTTCGAAGTAGCCTATTGAATTACATATTATTATTGGTATTATTGCTGAATTATTGAAACTAATTGTATACAAAAATGTAGTAATTTTCCTGAAAAATTGCAAAGCTATTTTCATATAAAATGAATGAATTCAGAGTAATTTCGTAATAATATACTTTATAACTATCTTCTAGATGAATTAATAATGGATTCATACCAGTTACTATACAAAATTGTTAGTTTCCTTACACATTTATATATGAAGAGTATATTCCAAGACATATTAGAACGAATGTCCATTCGTTAAGGTACAATTTAGTATATCAATATTCAATAAATATCCTTTCTAGTTTCATAATTCTATCTCACATGTATTGTGCGCTCCAAGTCTTCATCATTATAAATACTACAAAACGTTTGCGTTCGAACTTTCAAAATTGAGAAATAAATTCTTAAAACGCTCCTGAAAATGAAACGTCAGCAGAATAAGTTTCCTTTTAAATAATTACCATACCCAAACGTTACAATTTCCGTTCAACATACATTATTATAATATAAGCTTTTTAATATAATATTAATGGAGAAATTACATTGAGATTCTTTCGCTTTTACATTCACCTATCTAAACTCAGTCAAAAACGTGTCCACAACAGTGCAACTGAGTGATTCGGTCGCTCGTGACAAACGCAGTCGAGGGTTTGGTCGGTCGACAGCAAAGCGAACCGCGTGCTAACAACAAAAGCGACGCACCGACATGCGGCGCGCGGCCGGTGGGGCTGCCCCACGAGCGGGGGAGGGGGCCGCCCCACGAGCGGGGCAGGGGGCCGCCCCACGAGCGGGGGAGGGGGCCGCCCCACGAGCGGGTCAGGGGGCCGCCCCACGAGCGGGGAGGGGCGGGGCCCGGGTGACGTCAGACAGAGGCTCAGGAGTGCGCGGCTGCTACGCGCTAAGTCACCGCGCGTCAGGAGTCCAGCAATACATGCCAGCGCTGCACCTGAAGAGCAAAATCAAGGCAACCGCAGCTATAGTACTGTACTAAGTCATCTGGCGCCATCTCACCGGGATTACTCTCGTTTCAAGGCGTCATGATAGGCCATGATGTCCTGGCCTAGCGTCAGCTCGACAGCGAAATAGAGTTTTAGACTGGCTGTCAAACCGTTTGTGGCGAGTGGTTTACGTCATAAGCATGTAGCCGACCTGTCATATGCAGTGCTATAAACGGATCGTCCATAATGGATGTATTGGAAGTACTGAGTCAAACCAATTTCAAACTTATAGCAATATTGCTAACTGATATTTTAGCAGAACTCTTAAACCCTAATATAAGTATTTCAGTTACCTGTTCGCCCTGCCGCTCACACAACTCCTGCCAATGCCGTTCCTCCTCTCGTCCCGAGGGGCTGTGTCCCATGGAGAACCAGCCCACCATCTCGTTGCGCTTGACGCTGCGGCGCCACCACACCGACACCATGAGAGTCACCTCTGTTAGTTGGAATAGAGCTACCTGCAAAAAATTTATGATTCTTGAGGTTTTATTCCAAATTAGGTTTCGTCAGAGGCTTTGCTCGCGTTAATTAAGAATTTGACACGTGGCGCCATCTACTATCCCTATGACGGTTTTTTATTTTTATCTCGAACAGTTCCGGATGAAAAATACCCTATCTCTCTGTGTCTCTGTGCCTCAGTGGTAGACGCCCACGACAACGGACGTCGACAGACGATCTCCGGCCACAATAGGCGCGGGAATAAGGGCGGCGAGTAATGTGCGACTCGATGTGTTCCACGCGCGCCTCAAGGAGTGTCAGCATAATGGCAGGGATCCTTAGAGGGCCAAAGCTTGCCGGGTTCGCGGGACTCACGAATTACCGTGACCCCGGAACGTAAAAGCTATTGAAATACGGATATGAAATACGGGTACATAATATAAATGTGACAATTTGATATTGATATTAAGCCCTTACCTGAAATATAAAGAGCTCCTTATAGAGCGGGTTGGACTGCGCGCGTCGTGTGGTGGACTTGCAGCGTCCCATCTCCATGCCCAGCGAGCTGATGAGGCACAGCTTCACGTACGTGTCCGGAGCCTTGTTCGGGGACAGCTTGCGGAAGTGGGTGCCTTTTATTATCTGGAGCAACATGTTGGTAGATTAGTTGGAGAATGGGTCTTAAGCATGAACATTTAGGGATGATATTTTATTGGCAAAATTGCCAATTAAATTTTTTTTTTTTTTTCACAAACAGCTAACTTCAAACTTTCATATCTATCGATTTAATGGAATGTTAACTAGTACTCGTTTATTTTGTTTTACCATATTCTTCGAAACCTACCTCGTCGCCATTTGACAAGTCAGGGTGCTACATACTGGTTATTTTGACCTAAGGCCCATTCGGTGTTCCCAGCCTAGTACTTCAGCGGCTTCTAAGAGCTTCATTAATCAAATCTATGTTTTTACTTTACCTCACTAATGCAGAATAAGGCTGGTCGCACACGGATCGGTTTATCTGGTGTCCTGATGCGGTTCCCAGATCAAGTGTTCCCCGCTCACGCACCATTGTTTTCATAATAAGCATTATTGGACAAGTCATATGACGACCATGCAGATAGGTTTATTAACCGCACAGGTAGAATCGTGCGTGTAAGATTCACGGAGTTTTTGAATAGTCGCCTTCGAGTATCCTGGTCTGGAAACCGCATCGGGTACTCAAAGACGTGTGCGACCAAGTCTAATGCGGAGTCTGACCGCTTCATATTACCATGGCACCACAACTCACCTCTACAGAAAGATGACCAGTAGTAGAGTTATACTGCAGTCCCAGCAGTAGTTCTGGGGCAGATCTGGCGCTACAACACGATGACGCGGAGTCTGACCGCGCGAGACTACAGGCTTCTCCCCCGGGACCACTTGCTCCAGGGGTCGTCACTGTTGCTATGGACGACGGACTGGCCAGAACGCCGCTCATTGAATGATTCAGCTCCAGTTTTGGAAGCTGGGAAGGGTAAATGTATCATTAATTTCTTGTGTCAATAGGAGTTACCGTGAGCACCTAAAGAGCTATTGAAGTACACCGTGGATTTTAGTCAGTACGAGTCTAACATTCCCTTCCGCCCTGCCCTGGGTGAGGACTCCTTTGAAGCTTTCTCCACGACAAAAACCTCGACAAGCGCCGAGGCCGAGCGCTTGTCGAGTCAACGTCTCCCGAGGATGCTCTGTGAAAGGGCGAAACACGTGTCGAGTATAGGTTTGATTGCATGGCATGTCTTTTTTTTCCGTTTTTCTTGCACGTGTTCATATGCATGTGGGCGGGAGGATGGGTCCTTTTGTTACATGTGCATATGAATGATTGCATAGGGTGGGATTGCATCCTGCATCAAGCCTGGATTTTTGTCGCTTAATTAAAACTAGATATTTTTCATAACATTTTATGTCATAGATTTCCGCAAAGTAACGCCTGTTTCTATAATCTATCTTAAGTGTATAATTTTGATACCACGCACCGGCCAGCGCAGCGTAGGACGTCCACCTTTATACACTTAAGACTTATCAAAATTATATCTTTTTAAATTTACTTCCTCATAGCCGACAACTTTCATATTTCCCAAAAAAACCTTAACCAATTACCCAATACCCAGCTTTACCTTGTTAACTTGCAAGCTAGGCTGATGGTGCTGCCGAGGCATGAGCTGCATCCACAAGCTGTTCTCCAGCTCCAGGTTGAGGGTGGCAAAGCTGACAGCTGCCTCGCCCAGCAGACGTTGGCGACGCATGCGCTCGCAGCCGTAGATGCGTATGCGCAAGCCGAGGCCGTGGACGTCCTCTGAGAAAGGAGAGTTTTATTTATGTTTATGGATCCTAATGTTGATGAATGGAGAGGGAGAGGAAGGCCAAAGAAAAGATAGATGGATTGTCTAAGAAATGATATGAAAGAAAAGGGAGTAAATGATACTGTGACGTCTGGTAGGGGAGAATGGAAATATAAAAAACGTGTTGCGGCGACCCCAAGTAAACTGGGATAAGGGCAGGAAGATCATGATGATGATTCCGTATGAAGGGTAGCCTACGGGATCCTATTAGTATGACCCCCGACGACGACCAGGTCTGTCTGTCTGCTCTATGTAATGATCCGTAAGGGTGCTTTTCCCGCAGGCATGAGGGAAGCGAGTAAAGGACAACTCGCTGCCCGACCATGGACCATGCCCGGGTCAACGGCGCGTTGTGTCCCACGCGCGCCTCAAAGAGCGTCGGCATAATGACGGGCCCCCTCTCAGAGGGCCAAAGCCTGCCGGGGTCGCGAGATTATTTCTTTACCGTGACCCCGGAACATAACAGGCTAATGAAGGACAACGTGGATTTTAGTCAGTAGAAGTCTGACAGTCCCTCCCGTCCTGCCCGAGGTGGGAAGACTCATTTGATGATGTTACCACGCTTAACAATAAAGGGTGCCTTTCCACTAGAAATGTGATATGCAGCTATGCTGCGAGAGTATAAAAGCTGAGCTAAGAAACTATAAGCCGTTTCCACTGACGCTAAGCTATGTAGCGGTGCATTGTCTTTCCTATTTTGTATTATTTATATTTGTACAGTAAAACAACTGAGCTGACTTAAACTGAATTTTGGTACAGTTGTAGATGGGACTCTAGAGATGGTTATAGGTCAAATAGGAAAGGGAAAGGGAGTGAGGGAAGCCATTGGCAATAGCTAGTATGGTTTATGAAATCCACGTATATAGGGTGACCGGCAATTAGTGTACGATACTTAAACACGTGATTTTGCGCCCATGATAACCAACAACTTTTACCATGGGAACAAACCTGAAAACGCGGAAAAAAGCGCTGTTCAGTACATTTATGTTTGCTTAATTTACTGAACAGCTGATATTTTTTTCACGATTTCGGCTTTGCTCCCATAATAAAAATTGTTTGTTATCGTGTTTAAGTATCGTACACTAATTGCCGGTCACCCTATATATGTGGATTTCATAAACCATACTAGCTATTGCCAATGGCATCCTTTATAGGTCTCGATGGTAATATCAACTTCTCAGTTCTATTTGTACAATGTTTATGTTCAGAATCTACTGATTTTAAGATAAACAGAGCGGTTTCTCGGAAATGAAATACAATTACAAAGCTCAAAATGTACATAATTATAGTCTTCCGATTAAATATGTTTACATTTCAAAATGCAGAGATATTCAATTTGTATTTTGTTGAGCTGCAAGCAATTGGCATGATGACTGGAACTAACAATGGGGCTGGCAACTGGGAAAAGAAATGGCGCTAGTATAGCTAGTTCCAAGCATCGTCATTGGTTCAAATGTTATAGGTACTTCAAAATAGTCCTACCTAATTGGTCGAATTAGAACTTAGCTGTGGTGGCGCCATCTATAATTAGCTTTGATCGGCCTTCCCCATTTATCATCATCATTAGTAGGAAGACATCTCTGCTGGACAAAGGACTCCCTCTTAGACTAGCACATCAAACAACGACTTGAATCCATCGGTTGCCTGCAAATCTCACGATGTCATCGGTCCACTAGGGAGGCTTGACTACGTTGAGCATTTCGTGGTCGCCCGTCGAGATCTTTTCTTCCCCATCGGCTATCGGTTCTACCAGCGATTAGCCTCATATCACCTTAAATTACAAATAACAATGATGCCAGAGACTCAGTCTGGTCCGGAAATTGCCACGAAAAAAATCCGGGCATCCCTCTTCCCATTGCTCGTGAAGTGACTCTAAAGTGTAATTTAGACGATGCAAGAACTCGCACGCGAGTAGCGTTACATTGTGGATTTTATAGGTACAACAAATTCATTTGGTCAAACAAATACCGCAGTTTAGTGAAACTCCTCATGCGAGTTCTTGCTCCGTCTAAATGAGGCTTTCTTCTCTCAAAATTTTCAATGAGTAAATGTAGTTTCCATTAATTAAGGCTGTCAAGCTGGGGGTGTAGGTAGACAACTGTGCTAGCTCCACCTATAAGTATTCAAATAAACGTATCCTTATATTACCTGGATTGATCTTGTGAAACACGAAACTCTCCATGTACTGAGGATTTTCGCCATTCCGAATTTTCGATTTATATTTCTGCTTCTTCAAAGGCAACAGTACAACTCGAACCTGTGAAAAAAGGTTCAAATAAAACAAAGGCATTGTTTCACGATTATTCATAATATAATACCTAGCGTTGCATTGCACGATGACGCATGCAACTCTTATGCTGACGATATAAGGTTCTAATTTAAATGATTTGCACGTTATTGCCAAATGGTAATGCAAATATGATCGTTATCAATAAATAATGCTTAGCATAATGTTTAGGGAAGGTATAAATAAAGTATTTCTGGTATTACACGTTGATCTTTCTTGAGCTCCATACAAAACCTCATATAGGAGAGTTAAGAATCTTAGAAGCTGTTTTCCCTGTTTTTGTTGGCTATGTACAACAATATATTAGTGACAAGTGACGGGAATCTATGGGACAAGACACGTTGCCAGGCTTGTGGCGCCTATATTTTATTTGATAAATCCGGGTCTGGGCGTATCTGTATGTGTGCTTATTAATTTGTAAACGCACCCAAGAAAGGAGAAATCCTTGAAAAAATAAATGCCTAAACTGCCGACGCTTCATCACTCCCTGATCATGACTTCCAACTTCATTTGCTGGAGTTTCTACCACGTTGTCTTTTTACCCGACTGGTCTGTGAATGGGTGACCATCTGTCATAGCGAGTTTCCTCCGTGCCTCGGAAAGCAAGTCGTTACTATTAGTCAGAAGCTCTTAAATCTAGCAACCAGTCTTACCATAGGATATCGTACCCAGTTACTAGGTTGTGAAGGTCCGATAAGCAGTCGCTCCGTGTAAAATACTGATATTCAGCTGCATCTAGTTCGACTGGAACCCGACCCCAATATAGTTGGGAAAAGGCTAGGCAGATGGTGGTGTATTTAACGTAGTTACTGGCTTAATCCAATAAAATAACCCGATATCATCTCGAAGAGTCCGTCACATTATAATTTTTTTCTACCGTGTTTTTGGCTTTAATTCTTCAGGTCTTCTAACAACATCCCCCTTAAAAGCCTTGGAACATACCTGGCTTTGGAGTATCTGTCCCGTACTCCTCTGGGGTAAAGTCCTAGCCTGCAAGATGTGGACGGTCATGCTGCGCACTGGAGCATCGTACAAGAGCGTCAGCTCCAGGGAGCCACGCTCTTGGGAACTGCTGCTTTCGCCACAGAGGAGCGATGTGTCCTGGTGAAGGTAGAAACTGGTATGGTAACCTGATAGGCTCTTAACACATGGTGAAACGCAACTGCAACGAAACTGCAACTTCTAGTTACTTTAGAGTTTCATTTGAGTTTCTGCCATAGACTCTTATGAGTAAGCGCAAGTGACGCAACCGATGAAACCGGTTTGAAACGGTTGCGTCATGTGCGTTCACTCATAAGAGTCTATGGCAGAAACTCAAATAAAACTCTAAAGTAACTAGAAGTTGCAGTTTCGTTGAAGTTGCGTTTCACACAGTGTGTTTAGGGCCATACGAGGTATCACGACCCCATTCTCGGAGCAGTTAAATTTTGATATGAGTCGTCCCGCCCTGAGTAGAGCGGAAGACTTAAAAACCCAAGCTGATCCTTCAATTTCCTTTGGGGGGAAGTAGTCCTGGATTTCGGTATCCTGCTTAGACAGACCTGTGATCCCAGAAAGTACCGCGCCATGACACATATTCGTGTGACTTTTGGTGCTTGCACCATAGGCTCCACAAAATTATGACAGCTCAAAGCTCGTTGCAAATATCTGTCTCGACTCAAAGATTGCTATCAACACACTACGATTGAAAGTACAGCAACATGGCTCAAAGAGACACTATTTTGCTGTTATAGGACAATAGAATAGCGCTCTAAGTTTAGGTCCCTTCAGATTTTTGCTACCTATAAGATCACTGCAGCACTGCATCGTATCGGTATTAGAAATCTACTATGTACTTAGTATTGGTACCGATCAACGCAAAGAGCTGGTTAAAAACCTGTTTTTTGGTGATCCATAACAGAACCGCTTTCTTGCCGCAAAATTTTGATGAATAGAACTTACATTATGAGCAATAACATCACTATCCACGCTGCTCTGAGCTTCCAGCGTGTGAATGTACTCCGCCCTCTTCGGGACCACCTCATCAATTCTGGTCTCCCTCAGCGCCGTCTCTCTTAAACTGGTTTCTCTCAGCTTGTTCTCCACCAGTTCTACGTCCAGCTTCGGAGCTGCAGCGTTCTCGTTTTTCTCCTCGTAGTGGCATTCCACCTCTTCCTTGTCCTGAGAAGTTGGAGATTTTAGGGCACTTTGGTAAGCAAAAGCCACGAAGGGTGTTTGAATGGGTAGATGGAAGGCTTGCAACATCTTTTCAGAAACAAATGAACACGCTTTGCTTTCATAATGTGTTAAGGTGCGGTAAATTCGAGCGGCCTGAGCTCTTTACTAGATTTTTTTTTGACTGTACCGAAGGCCAGAATCAACAGTTGCCAAGCAAGGCAAAGAAGCTCAACAAAGTTCCGGAGCATACATTTCATTGTCTTCGATCCCGCAATGAAATGAATCAGGGAGTAATATTAAAGGATTAGGAAAAGATATCTCCACGTGAAGCAAGAGACAGAATATAAAAAGCCCATAGGCGCAAAGGAATGGCACGATAATAACTGCGACAAGGCCACTTGTCCGGGGTGCTATGACAGGAAACCCCCACGTGCGCCCGTGGACAGGAGTTCCCTCTCGGATACGTCCGGGGGGAAGACCAGTTTTTCGGGCCGGTGCACCCTGGGATGCGGGCAAAAACTCTTCCTTAGGCACTGTGTGCCTAAGTGGTCTCTTTGCCCGTATGCGAATAGCATCCGAAAAAAAGGGCAAAGGGGGAAAGGGCATCCGAAGGAACACGGGTGGATTTTAGTCAGTAAGAGTCTGACAGTCCCTTCTGCCCCACCCATGGCGGGAGGACTCATTTGATGATTTTACCAGCTAAAAAAAAAGCCCACTTGTCCGGACTAGATTCTGGATTTGACGGGTGAATGTTCTGCCCAGGATGTAATATCTGCAGCCAGACAGCTGATGGGTTCACCTGCACCTTAAACGTGTCTAGCATTGTCAATACTGCGTATTGTCCAAAGGCTAAGGGACTTTACCCAAGGAGCGATGCGACGCGATTCGACAGATTTCAATTAAAAGTGAAAATACACCTTGCTACTAAGAAATAATGATGCAATTCGATTGACTTGACGTCGTCGTGGCGATCGTGTTTTGTTTTTCATTTACCCGTAGATAATAACGTGTTTTATGTATAGTTGTAGCCGTTTGCTTTTTTTTTTGGGATTTCACAACCTTTCACTTGTTGAGCAGCTTTGGTACGTAACTTTTTGAAATGGTGAACTAATTCATTTCGTACACAGTTTATCACACAATTTGATCGATCACTAGTAAGACACGAACTGATAATAATTCAGAAATAAGAATGGGAAGAAAAATGCCATGAAAACACGCTCATTGATTGATGACAAGTAGAAGGCATATGCCGTAGTAATAAGGTTGATTTTCACTTTTAGTTGAAATCGATCAAATTACAATCGCGTCGCGCCATAGGTTTATAGGTAAAGTCTCTAAGACAACAGTGAAAAAAAGTTTGTAATAGTCAAGTCAATGTTGCAAGCCATGATTTTAGAAGTAGATATGTATGTGTTACGATGTCCGAGAAAAGTATTAGAAGTGATTAAATACATGAAAAAGACACGACATAAGACAGTAGTAAAGAACGAAAGAAGTACAAAAAGAGAATAAAATTCACATGCTAATACAATGGATTAAAACTAAAACGTTAACTACGTAAGTAATACTGTTAGAAACTCTAAAATGCAGCGCATATCAAGATGGTAATCATCTAATGAATATCTCATTAAAATTTGCAATTCATGAATACCGCGAGAGTGGCTAGGGAATCTCCAGATTGTGAAATATTGCATCTAGAAGGACTGTTTAAGCCCCTTGAAGAGTTACAGGGGTCTAAAGTTGTAATTTTATCGCAATTTATTCTATGAGTCTGCTTAAGAGACCTGTTCCCCCCTAATCTGTTATTATCTGCTCTTTTGCTAAAGCAGTAGAATAGAATATTCCATTTTAAGAACTTTATCGCAATTTCTATTATGATTCTGCTAAAGCGGCCTTTTTAAATCCCCCTTATTGTTTTCACAAAATAGTAATTAGAATCTTATACGACTGAACGGCGTTGTAATACCGTTCCGTGTTTAGCACTAACTGAAATACCAAATCCGCGGGCTATATTTATATTCCAGACCAACTGGAATTTCGTACATTCAGTTGTGATGCACTCAGGATAACAGGATATCGCGCAGTAGAGAGTTAAATTATGTAAATTATTGCAATTCCGTTTATATCCGGACAGCCGAGCGAGTTTATAATCTGAAGGTGACCTAAATACAAGAGGTAAATGAGAGGTTATTAACAGTTAACGTGTCGTCGCGGAGTCATGCTTATAGACTGGTTGACTTTTAAAGAGATATCAGGATTCAACACATACGGAATGCAAGTATTTAACATAATAAAAGCGTGAAACTAGTCATAGCGGAAGATATTCAAATTCAAATGTCGAACGTTCTACTGTCTCACCTGTTGGATGCGCAAACGCAGCTCTTCATCCGAGTCGGACGCCTCGAACGTGAATATTCGTTCGGGGTAATGGTTCGGTTTCGACAAAGCATCTATAACAACACAGACGTACGGACAACGTCAATCGATATACAATATTGCCCTAACCCGAACTAAACTACTCTAACTGTCTTCACTAAGTTCTAGTACATTTCGTCCTCTACGTTTCTATGTGTGTGTAAACAAACACCTAGATATAACAGGTTAAGAAATTAATACGAGACCTTGGTGACGCACACGACGCCCTTGATGGTACATTTAACACTAAATGAATGTTACTTCTTCTATACTACACAATAACGCTTTCACAAATGACTTCGCTCTATAACGGAATCCAAATGTTAATAAATAATTAATCACAAAATCAATAGCCATAGGTATATTCATAAAGGTGAAGGATTTTCATATTTCTATACTGGAAAAATATTATAATGTGATAGTTTATTTAACATCTATTGTGTTAGCAACAAAGAAAACTTTCGTACCGTTCTAATGAAACATAATAAGACATATAGTAGCTTAGTAACACAGAAGCCAAAACAAAGGAGCTATGCTTACCGAATTGAGCATTGTCGAGGGGAAGACAGGGGTCGGGGACGCGCGGGTTCACAGCGAGGATGTCATCGCAGCACTTGCGGCTGAAGACCGCGGAGTAGCACCAGCGCCTGCCGAGGAACAGCAGCAGCACCAGCACCACCACGGCGAAGGCGGCTACCGCGCTGATGTACGCTGTCGCCTCCACTGTGCCACACAACAAACACTTAGCACTGCGTTCTAACTTCAAACTCGACCTTGTGACAAAGATGTTTACCATTAGTCGGGTTGATGACGCCGATGTTGGCCACCATTCTGGCTCACTGGGAGCCCGAGGGGCGCATTGTTGCGCGCCACGGTCCAACGCTTCTTATCCCACTGATCGTTTTACTGAACATTCGACGAATATCTCAGTTGAATATAATGCGACAATAAAGCGAGCTGAGGGAAATAATTGGGACGTGTTGGCACGGTAGAGCTGTCAGTGGTGCACATGCGCCGTACGCGAGGGGCCCGCCGGGGCGTGGGGAATGTTCTGCGCGGCTATAGGACGAAGGACTTACAGGTGTACTTGATGCCTCTATACATACGTATAGATGAGCGCTGTCGTCAAGGCCGAGGGCGGCACGTGCCCTCGCACCCTTCGTTTCTATACGTACTTTTAGAATTATATATACGTAACTGGATAAATATGTCGTATAACACTGACAAGGTCTGCATACATAATTTCTTAGTGAAAGATTAATTTCTAGGGCACCTTTGCCCTAGAAATAAACCCATAAAGATTATCAGCTGAAAGTTTATTAGTACTCATTTAGTTGAATAATATCACCAATTACTACATACAGTACCACATAGAAACAGCTAATTGCACACCTAGGCTCACAGTTACCTACCTACTAAGTGTTTATAGGGATACATTACATGTTGCAATTAGGACATTGGAAATCTGCCAGAGCTATAAAACTAGAGCTATACGTCGGCGTCGCCCACACTCAAATCAACAAGGATTTATGTAAATATAAATAAACAATCCATCAATATGGAAAGGCTTTTAGCAAATTGGACATTATTCAGGTGTCTTCAGGAAATTATATGTATTTGTCACAGTCAAAGATGTTTGTTAGCAGAGCCATTATAGGCTGGAAAACTACTTTTGGCTGAATAAAAACATGTCTAAACTGATATTGAGAGAAAAAATTGATTACATGTATGTTTGTAATGGAAAAACTCAAAAACTGCTTAACCGTTTGTTTTATTTCACCCCTAATAATCTACAGTTTTGACTCTATATAACATTAAATTAGTATTGGAAAAAGTAAATGCTTTGGCAAAAAAATAAGACACGCGTAAAATAAATAAGAAGAGGATAGCAACACTGAGTCCAAGTCGTTTATCTTTATTTCCGGATTTAAATGAGAGTTTTAAATCCATTAGTGAGTAGAAACATTGCTAATGGAAGCTAAGGGGATGGCGCATAAAATGTAATATTTTTAAACGAGCAATTCTTGTATATTTATTTATATATAATCAGGATGTCGGAAACGGCTCCAAGGATTTTCATGAAAGTTACAGATTAGGGGTTTTTCGGCTCAAGGAATCGATTTATCAAGGTCCCAGGTTCGAGAAAAGCTCGGTTCCCAAGATATAGACATTTTAAAATACGAACGAACCTCGGTCAACCAGATGTTCCAAAATTAATTTACAGTCATAGGTTTAGTAGCTTTAGTGTTTTACAGACATTAATTATTAGGTGAAATTGGACATTATTTTAATGAGGACAATGTTGATAATAGTTTGACAACGAGAAACGCTCTGCGCTGCGTTCCGTCTTAAAGTTTGATAGTGAAAAATGCTCTGTGCGTATGTGCGCTGGCCCTTACTGCCGTATGGCAATAAAATGCTTTCTATTTAATTTTATTGTAATTGTGTTATTTATTAGGATTCCGTAACCAAAGGCTAAAACTACCCTACAACTACAGCTCCGCTGCCTATCCGTCTGTTACCAGGCTGTTTTCACTGATTATTTGTATGTATTTATGTTGCCAATATAACGACAAATAAGGTAATTAAATAAATATTTAAGGGAGCACAACAAACATGATTATTTTGCTGTTTTTATAGATAACCAGAGGCATCAAGCAACTTTTCAGAATTTTGAAGTCGGTCCAGTAGTTTGGCAGCCTATTCAATACAAACAAAAAATCCAATCTTTCCTCTTTAGAATACTAGTGTAGATAATGGTACGGAACCCTTCATGCGCGAGTACTACTCGCTCTTGGCCGGTTGTTTATATATAGGTATTTATTGTTTCTGTAGCAGTATTATATATTAATGTATTTGAAATGATATCATTCAATAGCAGCATACAAAGAGAAAATATAATTGTATGATGGAGCATATCTTGGTATCATAATCGATTTGTCTTGTTTCCAGTGACAGCCACTATGTCTTTATTATGTTTTGCTTTTGTTGACGCAATTTATTATTTACTTGATTAAAATATAAGATACATACTTCTTTTAATTTTGTAGATATATTTTCTGATTATTTGTACTCCAGAATAGATTTATTTTTGAATGCTATGCAATGACCAGTAATAACAAAACCTCGCTATATTTTAAAGGAAAGTTTTTATTTCCTATTCTGGAAAATCACATTCCCCGAAATACCGTTGCATTCGAGATCAAAAATACTTATTCAACACATTATACTACTATTTTGCTCGTAAGTTTCAACCTCTACCAATTATGCTATTAACATAGCAAATACACCCTTATTTCCACAATGTAATGCACATTTTTCAACTGATATTCGTCTCTCAATCCAAAGGAGCTTTGGATTGCGAGACGCGCGAATTCCTCTCATTTCTCTTTAAACAAATATGTCCACTGCTTTGTGGAGATAAGGCTGAATTTGCTTTGTTAAGTTAAATTTACGTTTTGACTCTGTGCTTGTGTATTAATTAATCCACAACGTCTCTTACTCAAAATCTGACCAAAAAAAAACTCAAATGCATACTAATAGCATTATTTTAACTACCTAGCTATAAATGTTATCTTTCTCTAGTGGTGAAATATGTACATATTTATCCCCTTTTCAATTTCAGTAAGGTCGTTGTTATCCTCCGTCTTATATCCAAGCTAAGGGTAATTTCAAACAAAGAAAAAACTTAATAAAAACAAAACCGAAATTAGTTAATTATGTGTTAATATAAAAGGTATGTTTATGTGTCCAAGTGTAGTAAGATTTTAGTGTAGTAATAAATTAGCTACAACCAACCAACTTAATGTAATGTGATTTCTAAGCTATTAAGCTTTTTACTTACTGAAATACGTGTAGGTGTGGTCAAGTTTATTGATTAACGACAGTGTTGCCCATCATATAATTGTGTTGCTAGTATAAAAAAATATACAACTGGGTAGAAAATAATAATTAAAAATTCAACAATGAAAGACTACATTAATATTTTGAAAATGTTTTTTTTATTAACACTTACATTTTTACAGCGCTCCTAGCCAACAGAGTAATACTATAAAATGAATCGGTGTAAAGAACTGTCGAACGCAAAACAATGTTAGTTCTACAGTGTACGATAAACAAACCGCTTACAAAGATCAGATCAATACAATAATATCATCAACGACTATTGTCAGTGAGATGTACACATCGTTCTCATCAAACAAGCAAGAAGGTCACCCTAAAGAAACGAACTTCATTTAAATCTATAAACATTTCATATAATTTAGATTTTATTAGTCGCTATAATGTTATATTTTACTTTTGTAACCATTATTATAATGTTATATGTATTCGTTACGAAAAATTGAAATGAATCTCTCCACTTGGTCCTCGGCGGGTGCGTAGTCCACTAGTGGGAGTAGTGGGAGAGCAGACGTCGCCGCGCGCCGCTCGATGTGCCTACCGCGCAAGGGCCAAGTGCGGACTAAAACAAGATGACTCTATCATAACTGTATAATTTTAAAAATTTCTAATTACGCATCTCTACGTTTTGTTATTATCTTTTAATTAAGAAATAAAATCTTACGTAATTACCATGAGCAGCCTATTTTAATAAATTTGACAAAATTCGCTAATAATCTGATTATTTTTAGAAAAGAAAAGCGTCGGGTCCGGGCCGGGCGTCGGTCCGGCCGGCGCTGAGAACGTACAATAGTCGACGGCAGTGCTGTATGAACGTGTAGCGGTGCGACGTGCACGCACCGCCCCCCGCGCCTCTAAGCGTTCGCGACTGTGTATGCTTTATTTATCTACTTTTACAATTGAAAATACGGCATCAAAATTTCAACTACCTACCTAACAGTAAGCAGTAGTACACTAAAACTCAGGCACTCCACATCGACCTCTCATACACCATGCACCCGATCGAATCTTCAACTAAACTTTTTTCACTCGAAAAATTCAACTTAAATCTAATTCACTTAAATTATAATAATAATAATGGCTTCTTAACTGTTAATTTTACAACAAATGCGTTTCGTTGGCCGCCGAGCACGGAGCGCGGCGGGCGTCATACTTCTGCCCACTCGATTCACGAACGATGAACTACCGCTAAACGATAATTTATTACTTATTACATAAGTATGTGAAAAACAATTTTTTATTAGTATTACTTTTAATCTATCTTATAATGTCATCAGTGTCACTGAGGGCGTACTACTGTAACATGAAATCCGAGTCGGCGGCCGCTTGCGCGTGACGTTGGCGTGCGGCCCGGGTCGCCGGTGAGCGGCCCGGGTCCACGGTGTGCGGCCCGGGTCCACGGTGTGCGGCCTGGGTCCACGGTGTGCGGCCCGGGTCCACGGTGTGCGGCCCGGACTGCGGAGAGCGGCCCGAGTGCGGCCCGGGCCGGCGGCGAAGGGCCCGGGCCGCGCCCGCCGCCGCCTCGCGACAACTCATACGATATCAGAGATTCAATAAATATCGAAAAGATTCATCAAATTGTCGCATGACAGTCGAGATACTCGAACGTTTTAAACGATCTCGATACAAAAATAACATGATTCACGATTTAAAATAATTATGTGTATAATATTTTTTTTTATATCATCACAAATATCAACTTCATTCTCCACTGTGCATATATATACATACATAGTTCGTTAGAAACGATAGTGTGCGGTGGCTTGGGCGCCAGCGCAGCCGCGTCCTCTCGGTCACGTTACGCAATGAAACATCAGAATAACATAGAACACTCGACAGGTACAAACACAGGTGCCCCTGCGGAGCGATGCGGTAACAAGCGGTGAGAAGCGTACACGACAGCGATTACACATATACCGGAACGGCACCGCAAACCTCTGTCAGTCTGATATAAGAACACAAATGAACTTTATGTACGCAGTAACTAACTGATGCACGACGGTGTGGACAGTGGTCGGTGCGGTTTAGTAGTAAGTCTCTTGTTCGAGCCAGCCGCCCGGGTTGCGGCGCAGGTAGAAGCGCCGGATCTCGTCGTAGATGAAGATCGACAGCATGAATGGAATGGCAGGCAGCCACCACACGAACCTGGGGACGAAGACATCACACATGAGTACACATCCATAAGAGATGAACTACTTGAAATCAGTACTGTGCTGGTCCGTGATACTCACTTGAGAGGATACATCCTCAATCCCTTGTCCATTCCAGGTGTGTAGGAGAGGAACGCAGCGAGCGCAGTTTCGAAGATGAGACCGAAGTTTAGAGCCCAGTTGCGCATGCCCTGGTGGATGATGGAGTTACGGCGCGTCTTGCAGATGATCAGATCAGCCCATTGTACCACTACGATGGAGACGAAGAAAGCGGTGTGGCAGGTGAACTCCAGAGCCTTGCGGTCGCGGTATGTCTGGAAAATTGGGAAGATTCATTATGAAATGTTGGCTTGTTTGAAACTTAGAAGATAATCATTGAAATTTTGTGAGATTGCAAAGACAATGGGAAAGGTAGTTAGCTAGATGGTGCAGAAGAACCTCTTAATTTTTAGAAGAGGGTTCGAATATCGAATGCGTCATTAATTTTTCAATTATCATCATCTGCCTAGCCTTTTCCCAACTATATTGGGGTCGGCTTCCAATCGTACCAGATGCAGCTAGGTATCAGTATTTTACATGGAGCGACTGCCTGTCAGACCTCCACAACCCAGCAACTAGGCAATACGATACCCCATGGTAAGACTGGTTGTCAGACTTTACAGCTTCTGACTAACAGTAACGACTGTCAAAGATCTACAAATGACAGCCGGGACCAACAGCTTTACGTGCTTTCCGAGGCACGGAGGAAACTCGCTATGACAGATCAACCTCGGCAAGCACGGCTTAACCCGGAAGATCGGCCTGTGTGGCTGTAATTATTTAGCCACGAGCTCCTGTTGTTCAATCAATCCTATTATTTATTGTGGATGTGAGAGAACGAAATGTAAATCTTTCATGGGAAAGAGTTTGGCTAAGTCCCACCTAGGGCATATAATATTCCCCCTAATTCATTTCCTTTTTTCATAAATCAATCTCTTGTATTTTTGCCTTTCCCATAGTCTAGTAATCCCACACTGGTGAAGATAGAAGGTCGACATACCCATTCCTGTCCGTAGGAGTCAGTAAGATCGTTGATAGCCTTCGAGTCCCATTGCTTCCTGATACCGAAGAGATGCATCGGCAAGAATCCGTTCTCAGCCATGATCACGAAGTATACGAAGAATCCAGCAGCGGCTTGGATCATGCCGATTTGGCCGTACGCCATTGAAATAAGCCTGTATACACCCGAGTTTTATGTCAGAATTTGATCTTTTAAGTTTTGCATGTTAGTTCTTTTTGGGCTTCTAATGTTATTTAATTAGCTTGCAAGTTATTAATTGTGCAATTGTGTTTAAGAGAATTTTCAAAGTTAATTTCAAGTGACTTTTTTTTCTTACTTTGGTAGGGGTCCAAGCTTTAGTTTTAATCCAACAGAATCTATAAAGCAGTTATTTTTTGCATAATTATTATTTTTATGTATGACAAATAAGACTTTATTGTGCATTTAAAAATAATGTTTTGTATTATCTTTGATTTGTGAATTTGAATTATTTCAGTGTAAAATTTTGTGATCAGTCTAATTTGTCATAAGTTTGTTTATCATCAATGCATGCTTTGAAAACCAGAATCCCATAGTTATTTTTAATTTATACATTAGTCATATTAAAAAAAACACCATATTATTTCAAAATATTCTGTTTTTCAAGCCAAATTTTAAATTTCAGATTAGGTTGAAAGACAATCCATTGAAGGGTCACACTGGCATGCAAGTTATTGTTCAACTATTGGGCGAAGAAAGCTCAAGCGATTATTTTTACAATATATTGTGTTAATAAGGAAGACATAAGAAAAAAAAACTGGAAGTATAAGCAAGAAGAGTTTAAAAAATAAATATAAAGAAACTGTAAATGTAGCTGTACAAAACTGCCTAACCGTGGTGTTTATAACATGTGGGCTTGGAAGCGCTATAGCAGTGTGATCGGCACTACAACGTGCTTAAACTATGGAGAATATACTACATAATAATAAACTTAAAATATATACTAAGAAGAAAATATATAACTAAAAAGTTACTATATAAAATGCTCCATGTCGCCTAAGACATTCCTTCAAACAAAAACGTTTGTTTAAAATATTAGTTATGAACCATTCGACCACCACTAATCTACTTTGGCTAACACGGAAACTCACACACAATAATAACCACTAGTGCGCTCTCTAGGACAGAGACTAAAAACATTTCTCTAATTGTTCACTAAAACGTGCAACTTTTTTTATCGACACAGCATTGCATCGCTTACTTTAATAATTGAATTTCTAATATTGAAATATGGAAGAGTGAAGATTATACAGATATAGAAAGTACTAGGTCGTCTAGTTCTAGAGACTTCTAAGGCAATTTCGTATATCTAAATAGATTTAAACAAGATAATAGATTTAATTAAATAAATATTGTTGCTATGAAGAATTCGGTATATTTATTTTGTATTATGTACTTGAAAGCGTCGCGTCTATATATTTCTATGAGGAGTAGGGTTTACTCTATACATTGGGTTGACAGCCAATTGCATTACGATGGACAAGGTGGGGGGGTCGGATCGTCATAATCACTCTTCCACATCCAGTTTCAAATGGTACTGTTGAACCACAAGTAGCCGCACCACTCTAAATATTTAATCTCACCAAACGAAGGTGGCGGTATGCACAAGTTATGACGGTGGGCTAGTCGTTGTGTTAACACCCAAATGAGAATCTAGTAAGCGCTGGGCTGGGCCCGGTGGCGGATGGGTGCGGGGCCAACCTTCTGTTGACGAGGTTGTCACGGTAAGGGTCCCGCGGCTGCCGCTTCATGATATCGGACTCGGGCGCCTCGTACGCCAATGATATAGCAGGCACCTTCGGTAACACAAGCAATCAGGACAAACCAACAGTCGCGCGACTCGCACGCACCGACTTATACATAATAAATATACGTACATATACCCCTCGGCTACGCCGCAACCTATATCTACAACTAGCGTTATTAGAAATTAATTAATATCAAAAATACATTAAACTATTTATCGTAGAGTACTTAAATTACGCATAAATTAGCTAGTAAATAATTATAAAAGTGGAAAAATTGGCGTGATTGAGATTTAAAAATTATGGCAGCTGGTACTAGCCTTGAGGAGAGACAAAATATCTGAAATACTACGCTAGTGAAAGAAGTTACAAATATAAGCCCTAGCAGCATGTTGTATCATGTCAGTTATAATACAGTGTCGCTGTACCTAACGTATATAGATACGTAGAGACGGTTGTGTATAATATATGAGTGAGCGTGTGATGAAGCCTGTTGCGTATCGTGTGAGAATACCGAATGAAAGATGTCGCTTGTGAGATCAATATCGTGTCATGAGATCATGAGAGGTAACAAATGAGAAAGTCAAAATACAATAAGTATAGAATAAATAAATAATCAGTTATTATTGTAAAGACGTCGAGTGTGTTCATACATGCACGATAGACAAATGACAGAGACAGGGAGACACCAAACTTACCTTGGCACACGAACACAGAACATAGCGGAAAAGAGAGAATTTAAAAAACCACAAATATACAATGGAACAATGCGTTTGGTCTGTGAGCACGACACGTGTGTCGAAACACGTTATTCCATCACCACATCAAGCTACATAGTTATAGGTAATAGGAGATACGTTAGTATAGAAAAATATATAAAAAGACATCGCAAGGCAAAGTTAGGAGCGGTGCGATTGTCGCCTTCAATATCCACACAGAGCGTTCTAGAATCGTGTACCTACAGGACACCGTCCACACACTGCAGGCAACAACCAAACCTCAATATTGAAGACTAGACACGTGGTAGCAAGCAAGTAGCGGATAGAATAATATCTTTGAACGAGTCTCTCCACTCGTGATGTTTTACCTCTCGTTAACGAGTTTATCAGTGAAAGGGTTACGCGGCTGTCGCTTCATAATGTCAGATTCGGCCTCCTCGTAAGCCAGGGAAATGGCGGGCACCTACACAAACACTAGCGACGTGAGCGACCGGCGCGAGCGCACCCGCGCCACAACCGCTCACGCATTCGCACGAAAGCGTGGTGCATCATTGTCACATGTGTACAACATCGAACATATAGCAACACCGTTACAATCAGACGCCGCTACCGAGCTGGCAACACAGCGGAAACCTCAGTCCGTGTCGAGCTCAGCAGCGTATGCTTGCAACAAGTTACGCTTAAAACTATCACACAAAATAAAATTCAACACAAAAAATGTAGATCATGAGATGACTTCAGTTGCAGACGGGACTCTTGGGAACTTAAAAGATACAAAATTAACCGAATGGATGTATGAATGAGGATGTAATGTTTTTGAAATAAATCACAATGTTCTATGGACGTTCTCGAATTGATTGGATGGTGATGGAGTGAAATGACTGTGGTAACATCAGTGTGTTGTGTTTGTCTTAGCTGTAGGACATATCTATGTGGACCTTGCGCGGACGTCACATATTGTCCGCCATGGGCTTATAATCGGCTTGTATATCTTGGATGTCAGCAGTTTAATTATTTATGGGATTAGAACATACCACATCTACGTATATCATCCCCTCATGCCTATTAGACTTCCAGCCAACTCATCAGGAACATGATAATATGGACAACACGTATTAGTAGCCTATTAGTTTGTCTGCCTGATTTTAGTAGAATCATGCATGACTCTACATTTTTATTACACTGTAACACAATATTGTTATTTACGTAATCGTAACTTGTCAACAATTTTTTTACTAAATATATTTTTTAAAGTTGAATTGATATGAAAATATGGTCGTTACGTTTACGTGAATAAGGTACACATTAGAAAAACACCCACTCGTCACGATATCGAGACAACAGCGACGTTATTAGCTGAAAACCAGTTAGTAGTTATATGGCAACACAGTATGTAATCACTTAATAAAGACCTCTCATTGACTAGTTTGTCGCAAAATGGGTTCCTAGGCGGACGTTTCATAATGTCAGCTTCAGCCGTCTCGTATGCTAACGCGATGGCTGGCACCTACGTCAATCACTTATTTAATATAAACTGTAATTCTTTGCAGCTCGAGGGATCATCAGCTGAAATATTTAAGTAAAATACTATCTTCTATCAATATTTTATTCGACAGCCCTTGCTCATTACCATTTTTTTTAATTAATGTTGATTTTTTGCACATTTTCCTTTATAATGAACAAAAGCTGTGAATTATAATCAATAAAAATAACATAAGATTACAAAAATAGTTATATTGTATGCTACATTGAAAGAGCTTAATTTCAGATTCGGTTACAGAACAAAAGTCAACTTTGTACAAAATTCTCATTTAATACAAAGAAAAACCGGCCAAGTGCGTGTCGGGCCACGCACAGTGTAGGGTTCCGTAGTTGCCCATCAAAATACTTATGCGAACTAACGAAACTGATTCGTTGAGTTTAATTTTAAAAAGAAGAATTTTCAAAATCGGTCCAGGAGTCTTTGAGAAATCGGGGAAAATACATAAGAAAAAAGATTACAACGAATTTAGAACCTCCTCCTTTTTTGAATTTAGTTAAAAATAGTTGACGATAAAAACCTACCTATCCCCAAAAAACATACCTATAAAAGCTGTAAAAATAAAGTTGACAAACTTACATTTGCAGTTGTCTCCGATACATTTTGTTTAAGAAAATATGATATCAAGTACATTTTATAAGTTGGTCGATTTTTACTCGTAAAGTTGTAAAACCTACTTAGTCATGATAATTTTCTTTTAAACTTCGTTATATATACTACTATTGTGAATTTTTTCACACCCCCAAACATAACCGTTTAGCTGGTAGAGGGGGGGGACACTCGAATCGAGCAAAATTTAGCACTTTAAAGCTTAATATTTCACAAACGATTTTTTTTATCAAAAAATTGTTAATGGAAACTATCATTATTTTTTAAAGGCCTATTTAATGATACCCCACAGTAAGGGGCACGCGAGAAAAAAATAATCCTCACTTTACGTGTAAGTACTGGAGGTACCCTAAAAAAAAATATTTTTCGAGATTTTATTTTACCACTTTTTCGGCACAACAAATCCGTATATTTACACCAAATTACAGCTCTCTAGTACTGTGCGTCTCTGAGCTAAACTGCGGACAGACGGACGGACATGGCGAAACTATAAGGGTTCCTTGTTGACTACGGAACCCTAAAAAAGTGACACACTCTTGCAATGTAGCATGTTTTATACAAAAATAGAGCATGGTACTCTAGAAATAAGGTCGAACTTACCATGTCAGTTCCCAGATCGATACAGAGGATGGTAACGGTTCCTAAGGGCAGTGGGATGTCGCAGAGGATGAAGGCAAGGAAGGGCGAGATCTCAGGGATGTTGGAGGTGAGGGTGTACGCAATAGATTTCTTCAAGTTGTCGAAGATCAGGCGGCCTTCCTCTACGCCAGTTACGATTGAAGCGAAGTTGTCATCGAGAAGGATCATGTCGGCGGCCTACGACAAAGTTTATAGTCATTATTGTATATTCATATTTGTGTTAATCAAAGTTAGGTACATATTTTTGTAACATGTTACAAACATGTCGCAATGTTGTTAGCAACATGTTTTCTTGCAACATAAAACATTTGCAAATACTAAGATTTGGAAACGTATTTTGATTTTTTGAAGAAAGAAAAAAATTAATTGCGAGCAGGAATTACACCAATTTGGCCATTGCAGTTTTGCTCGGGTTATAAGTTTTATTTTTTCAAAGAACAAATTTTTTGAAGGCTGGGTGGTAACAAATGTTCGGGACTTCGACGCATACCACGGTGCTGTTTGGTAAATACGATGATGAAAGCAATTTTGCAGAAAACTCGCCTAACGCCCCGCCCGTTTCAGTAGCAAGCGCGTCAGAGACTTGTGGATTTGTCTAATGACCCATTCACTTACTTGCTTAGACACATCAGAGCCAGCGATGCCCATGGCAACACCGATGTCAGCCTTCTTGAGAGCGGGGGAGTCGTTTACACCATCGCCAGTCACGGCCACGATGGCTCCAAGTCGCTGGCAACCTTCCACAATGATCAGCTTCTGTTGTGGTGACGTACGGGCGAATACGATTTCCGTGTGGTATCTGTTTGATAAAAGATAGTTATTAGTATGTGAGTACATACATTTTCTGGGACATTAGAATTTGTCCTTTCTGCCGGGATAAGAAATAGAGTTCAAGCTACCAGCTAACGTCGTTCCGTACCGACACAACCGCGCAAAGAAAATATTGATGACACATAGTTGAAACTGCATCCGTGTACCCCCGGATTGAGGTTTCCATTTTAATTTACATGCCCAAAATATATTAAAATTTCTTTTGCATGTAAAAATTATATTGCTTACTTCAAAATCTCATCAAGCTGGTCGGAGTTCAGTTCCCTGAGCTCAGTTCCATGGATAACAGCGGCCTTAGCCTCGCGAGGGTTGACTTCAGATACGGGGATGTTCAGCCGAGCGGCAATGTCCTCAACGGTCTCGTTACCTTCAGAGATGATACCCACGGACTTGGCAATAGCCTTGGCAGTGATGGGGTGATCACCAGTTACCATGATAACCTGGGAAAGACACAAACAGATAAGTACTTAAAGAGCTCGAGATAAAGGTGATTTTAGCTTGAATTTTCCAACAGTTCATCATTACCTTAATACCAGCAGATCGGCACTTGGCAACGGCGTCAGGCACGGCAGCGCGGGGAGGATCAATCATACTCATCAGGCCAACGAAACGAAGGTTGTCCAATGGGAAGTTAGGGTCATCAGTGTTGAACTTGTAGCCAATGGGGTACTTGTCTGAGGGCAGTTGAAGATCACAGAATCCGAGCACACGTTCACCAAGTCCACCGAGTTCCAAGTAAGCGTTGTTGAAAGCTTCCTTCATTTCCTCATCCAAAACCTGACAAAGGAAGAAACATTTATTTTCTGAAAATGTAAATACTACGTCATTTGTTTTTCTGACAGATTTTTACCTTTTCCTTTCCGCCAATAAAGATGGTACTGCATCGTTCCAGAATCCTTTCAGGGGCGCCCTTCATCACAAGCAGATGGCGAGGATCGCTGGGGTCATCACTCTCGTGAATCGAAACCTGGTATTTGTTGGTAGAGTTGAAGGGAATCTCGCAAGCCTTCTTGTTACGCTTCCTGATCGATAGAACATCTCCAAGAGCCAGTTCCATACATTTGAGCAGAGCAGCCTCCGACGCATCACCGGCAACTTCCTTCTTCAGAATTGGGACACCATCCTGACCTCCCTTGAATTCAGCTCGGTTGCAAAGAGTAGCGATTTTAGCGAGGGCCTTGAATCCGGGGCTGGTGCGGTCTGTGGATAAAGATCCCATTAGTAAGAACTTCACTAACAATTTAAGACAAGTAATTTGTAGACATCCAGAAAGATATTATGTACCATATTGAACTCCAGATTGATCTTCAGTGGTGTCAGCTTCAATGATCTGGTTATCGAACCACATGTGGGCGACAGTCATCCTGTTCTGTGTCAGGGTTCCGGTCTTGTCGGAGCAGATCGTTGAAGTGGATCCGAGGGTCTCGACGGCCTCCAGATTCTTGACCAGACAGTTCTTGGAAGCCATACGTTTGGCAGTTAAAGTCAGACATACGGTTACAGTGGCCAATAGACCTTCAGGTACGTTGGCTACAATGATACCTGTAAGAATGACATAGGTTTAACACCGAGCACCTAACATACGAAATATATCAAGTGCAAACTTATTTTTCGTAAGTACTTACCAATAAGGAAGATTACAGCATCCAGCCAGTGATAACCAAGGATGAAGGCGATGAGGAAGAAGGTTACTCCGAGGAACACAGCCACGCCAGTGATCAAGTGGATGAAATGATGGATTTCCTTGGCAATGGGAGTCTCTCCAGTGTCCAATCCCGAAGCCAACCCAGCGATACGACCCATCACCGTATTGTCGCCACAGCAGATAACAACGCCCTTCGCCGTACCCTCGACCGCATTTGTAGAGAAGAATGCCAAATTCTTGGTTTCCAAGGGGTTTTCATGAGTAAAGTCTGCTCCACGAGATTGGGGTTCAGATTCACCGGTTAAACTTGAGTTGTCGACCTTGAAGCCTCGCGCCTCGATGATACGGATATCAGCAGGGATACGGTCACCGAATTTCACCTACGAATGATTGATAAAGTTTCAATGTCGATGAGTTTTGGGACCTGTACGAGTTAAGCGCAGGATAATTGAATGGTGGTTCTTACCTCAACAATATCACCAAGTACCAAGTCTTCAGCACGCAACGTCAGCTTTTCGCCCTCACGAATAACGGTAGCGAACTGAGGTACCATGTTCTTGAACGATTCCATGATCTTTGATGACTTGCTTTCCTGGTAGTATGAGAAGATGCCCGTAACAATAACTACAGCCGATAACACAATGCCGAGGTACATGTTGTCATCCGCAGGTTCTTCAACGGTACTCGCCTGGGGATTAAATGAGTCAGGGTCAATTGGATTGCTACTTCACTTAATTATTTAAGTTTGATTAGCATTGTGTCCATTCACTGCTACTGACCTGAATTCCGTAGGCAATAAAGCAAAGGATAGCACCAATCCACAGTAATAATGCGAAACCACCGAACAGATTTTTACAAAACTTCACCCATTCGGGCGTCTGTTTTGGCGGCGTGAGTGCGTTTGGACCGTCTCGTTCAAGGTTCTCTTTCGCTTTTGCGTGACTAAGGCCCTGGAAAAGAGAACATAACATGTGCACTCCAGGTTCAAGACTTGGTATACTTTGGACTTGATTTTCTCAAGTGTAGTTTCATAAGCGACGGTCTTACATTTTCGGGATGTGTCTGAAATCTTTGGTAGAGCTCTTCGGGTGTTACTTTGTGAAAATCGATATCCAACTCCTGTTTGAGATCATCTAAATCTCCTGCTTTCCGTTTTTTCGCGGGGGGTTTCCGGCGTGTCTGTAAAACACAAATAATATATAAATACACGGCATAAGTATTTCACGAAACTATAATTTAACACATTTTTAGACAGTTTATCGCTTAAAACTTACAAGCGAAATGATGAATATCAAAATGCAATGCGAAATAAAGTGCATTGAAAAACATGCAATACTTTAATGTTGACCGCTGCTTGTCTTGCGACTGCTGGCGCCATGGTCACTTAGCAAGATAATATGAAAGATGGTAATGTAAATAAAAACCTTGTACTGTCCGTCAGCGGTTCTGTTATCGTCCTTAATGGGTCCAATGGTGGCGACGCGGTACGAGTCGGTACGGCCATGCTGTAAACACAACTAGGGGCTAGACACATTCTACTAGGCGGCCCTATGGGCCATGCACTCATGAATGAATGGGTGGTAGAGAAGAGCATCGATATCGCATGGAACCATCCTTTAAAAGAATTTCATAATATGCATGAAGATCAATAATGAGATGCATGCAATATCGATACTCAAGAACATAACATGTAAGTAAACGAAAATCATAAAGCAACTGGATGTTGAATCATCAATCAATAAACATGAAACAATCCAGGCACTTTGTAAAAAAATAAATCTCAAATGCATGTTGATGTTAAAATATGACAAAGGGTAGCGCTAATATACAAGTTGCATCTAATGATGATTGTGCTAACTATTGATGTAATAACAGAATAAACTACAATTTGTAAGGGAGTGTTGGTAAAAATTCAATAGAAGTACGTAGTCATTTGAAAAGCGTTCAATTGCAAAGCGTTACACAGCAACAGAGCGTATGAGGCATAACCTTGCCGACCGAGTACTCTATAGAGCTAGGGACCAACGGCTCAATGGCGCTCAATTGGTCTGAACTAGTTGCGCGTGCGAACCTGAGCGAATGTAAGGACACCGCACAGGCGTACAGGTACGCATGGACGACTTCACTCATAGGACGAACCTCGAACACCAAGCATAATACAAGATCCGTACTACAACTGAATACTCACATTATCTTTTTCCATAGTGTTCTAGATTTATTTGTGCTTCAGGGAGAACGTCCTATTACCAGGGTATGTTATTGTTAACTGTCCAACTAGTCACTCAGTAATGGACGACTTCAAAGTTAAAATCGCCTGGATATGGGCTCTTACGTAACAAATGAGTATGCTATATGCGCTAAAGGGGAGTAATGTCACAAAGTCTAAATGCGTCCGCGGTGCCGTAAACAAGCCAGCCGTCGCCGTCGATAATTGATGAACGTTTTCATAGCAGGCCTCATTAAACCGCGCCCTGAATTCCCGTGAAGGTTATCGCGAGAATAACTAGAATAACAGGCTGTGAAATGCACTCGTGCCGGAAAATGCTACGAGTAATGGATTGTATAATTAAGGGAACCTTTCAGTAAACTGAGAAGTCCGACTTCCGTTACGAACAGGGTTGGTATGAATAATGGATGTCCAAGATGGATTGAAGTTTACAAAAGAAGTGTCGATGTAACTGAAGCCCGAGAGAGAATGATGAAAACGGAATATTCATAGGGGTATATGAGTTTGGCATCTGCCTTGTACCACAAGATGCAAGGCAGGGGCCGCACTGGAACTGACATACGGGAGCAGTGGCGGAGGCGGTGCGGCGCGGCATGTCCCGAGTTACATAAGCGGCGCGCACATCGGGCATGCGCAGTGCGGCCCAACCCCCGCGCGCTACCCTCGACATAAATAGCTAAAAGACAAGGTTGCCACCCCGGGGCCCCGGCGACCGCATTTATAATCTCTATAAAGGTTAAACCGGAATATCTGATGGAAAATCGAAACTGGTTCTAGCAAGAATAAAATAACGCCTGTCTACATGGGGATGATTAACCCACTTTCAAAACCTTGAAACAAGAGGATCGATTAAAAATAATTATTTTGTGGAAGGGTTTTCTGCGGTGTGTGTGAAGTTTCTATACACGAATAAGGTCAAATAATAACAGTTCAAACTTTTCTCAGATCTTTGACCTCCGACAATCGAATGAATTAAAATTGCTCAGATAACACTTAAAACATTAAACAGAGGTGATTCAGTCAACGAATGGCATACAAATGCCATGTCATGTGTCAGCCGGCCGGCGAAGATTCATTGCCACGGTCACAAAACTGCTTTAAACCGAAAATTTGTGGTTACTACTGTAGTAGATGCGTGACGCGTGAATGAGACAATTATTTTTAACATTAATGAAGCGCGGCGCAAGTGACGTGCCTTCGGATCCCCGTGACGCCGCGAACTACGATCGTTGCCAAAACACTATTATATCTAAACCCTACTTTCTCATATCCTATCCGGAGATCTAGATGAGCATAAGGAACAATAAACATGAAGTGAGCGTGGGCAAAACGACATTGAATTTCAGAAGCAAAGAATACTTTATCGATTTGCATTTATTTTATAAATGTTGCATTAGCAGTACTGGTGATTGATTGTGATGCTAAAACATTAAAAAACTTTTTGCGGGACGTTTCAGTATTTGTTTTTGCATTTAAATTACCACAATACCGGAAAATATCAGAGATGTTACTTCGTACTCAAGATGAAGCACTCGGCAACATCTATTTCTTGGATATCTTCAACAGAAGACTGTATAGGTAGATGCATAAGCTACACTCCGTGCTTGATTTACTATCTAGGTTTCGAAGAGCAGACTGCCACTTATACATGTAACAAGTTGTAGCACTCGATCTTAATTTACGAAAACAGTTATGATTTATTTTTATTGATATTCGCATGTCCAAAGAAACACTCGGAATAGAACCGTAAAAGTAATTTCGTCAAACGTCTCGAAGATAAGAATGAAAGTTACCCAAGAATTATTTTGTTTTGATAACCTTTGTGTAATAGCACTATCAAATTAAGAACAATGAATTCATAATTGTTCTGTTGTTAATAAAACTTTAAATAAACTTGAGTTATTTATCATAGTTTCAAATAAAATTCGCATCGAAAAAATAAAAGAGGATGTATATGATACTACAGATGAATACCAAAGGATTGTTACTAAGTTATTGAGGAGATCCGAGATCCGGATAGCGCGAAGGACCGACACTGTCTGAGAGGAATGCAAGAGGAAGTGATTAGTCTGCAAAGGATGGCAATAGTGTTGTAATTGCGTAATGCATGGCACCAGTCCATGGAACTGTGGCCCTGGCAACAAATGGCCAGACTGGTCAGCTATCAGGCGACAATCTAGTGCAGATGTGTCCTTTAATCATAATGCATTCATTTGTGAACTGAATGATATAAATCGCTGTTGCATTTAAAACTTTGCTCTTTATAATGATAGTAAATATAATATTACTGTAATATTCCCTAATTATAATTGGCTGCCATTCAAAATTTGTTCCGTATTTTAACATCTACTGAAACGTATCTAGAATAGGGCCTCCAATGCGCTAATTTTGAAAAGATTTCATCAAAGAAGACTAGCCAGATTAAGTTTGTACATGAGCAATGACTGCGGAGCCATTGTTTGTTCAGAATCCTATTAACTCAAGAGCTTCCAATAGCTTTAAAATTGCAATGAGGAGATTATAGAAGTCTCAAGACCTCTGAAAAGCTTTACAGCATTAGGAAACACCTTCAAGGACCACGTCTAGCATCCTAATTGATGCGTGCTGTCGTCATAAAGGATAAAGGAAATACTCCAATAGAGCGACGGTACTCTATGCGATTTAAATGACATAATGACGAAGGCAATTTTCTAATAAACCTTCGGTACTCTTATAGTTGTCGTGTCCGAACCACGGTTGGCTCCCGCGACAACCTGTTAGCCACTTCCTTCAGAACACCTAGTGAGGAATGGTCTTTTTGCCTTAGTAATATGATCACGTGATCAGGACATGACGTTCGTTGATGACAGGACATTCGACCTAAATGGGCGTGAGGAAACTAGGACACGCTGAGAGCTAAAAATCAATATTTTCAGCAAACAGGAATCGCACTGCGCGAATTTGAATACTGATTTCTGTTAAATCTGATGCTACTTTGAGTACAGGGAAAAGGATAATAATGTTGAATTTTATCAAGTTTTTTTTCGACAATTCTGGAGATTTTATTTCAGGATGATTTTTTAAAATATCAATGAACATTGTGTAGCACCAAGGGTTAGATTTGGCGTATTGTGGAATATAAGTCCCATGAAATTACAAATTATTTGAAAATTCCTGAAACATCAGAAATCGTCTTTATTCAGTCTATACTCCGCATCAGTTTGATTTTTTTCTTGCGGAACCGGTTTCTACCCTTCTTAAAAGTATTACAACTAGGCTTATGATATTTTTGTTTAAAACCGGTTGTTTCTATGTGATCTCTTTTTTGGATGTTCCCTATTTTTTTTTTTTTGCATTTGAAAGAATGATGATTTGAGTACAAAGTTGTACGAAGATGTAATCAAGTTAGAACATTGAAGTTCGGAATTACTGGAAATGATTAAAGATGATTCCATATTTTGGAAAATTCTTATAGAAATATTAAATGGAAATACATGAGGATGTTTCAAGGAAGTGCTTCGATGCTGGCATATGAGGACCGAGCGGAGTGTCCCTCTCCGCACAGATCGATACGCCGAGTTACGCAACCCGACCGGCGCCGTCTCCAATACATTGCTCCTCTTCAGTCGCCCGAATTTTGCAATTAAATATATTCTTAAGTCTCTTTAAATCCTATCCAGATAATATAACAACTACAGACTAAGACATTCAGTGCATTATCTTAACTAAAATGGACAAAGGATCCCAAGCAGTAACACGGATAAAAACGACGACATATCGTGCACAGGATAATGGACCGGTTGAAATTTCGTGATAGAACAAAGGTAATGGAACGTGCAAATGGTTTCCTGTGATGATACTGCACAGAGACACGAGACGAGGATCGCAAGCACCGTTTACGAGCTGCTGAGCCCCCGCTGCAGCCGGAGGCTCTTCGTTACCTTTCCGCACTCACTGTTTGCGACATGCACTTGCACCTTCACGAAAGCACTGTCTCGCCGACTCGGCACTCTACTGTAAAGGCTAAGGCAAGCACTACTGCAAGCACCGCACTCACCTCGCCCATTTTCGCTAGTCTTTATGTAAAGGCGGATAAAAAGGAACAAGCCGCCTCTCGGTCTCGCCTCTTTCCCTCAACGGAGTGGGGTGGGTCGTCGCTAGTTCTGCAACAACGGGGACCGTTACGGTTTCCTCGTTCCAACGTAAAAACTTAAAAAGTGTGCGCTTTCACGTAGTCTCGTCGCACGGCACTGGCTATGTCATCTTTGTATGAAACTAAAACCCGGTATGAGAGAGGTGCGCGGATGGCGGAGGCGCGTTGGGCGCGACGTTCGGCGGCCTGCTTCGGGCGGCGACTGACGGTGGGGCCGGCGCGTATCGAGCCGACGGCGCACTGACGTCACACTGCGTCACGACGCCAGCGCCGCGCTGCCAGCGACGCGCGCAACCCGCTGCGCGCGGCGCCCTCTGCCGCCACCGCCCCGCTCGTAACCTTCCACAACCGGTACGTTGACAGCCCCTACTGATCGACAAGCTTTCCGGAGACGCACGCTCGCCAACGATTCTATCTAACAAATATTTGAACCATTTCAGAATTACTTAAATAACTTGTAATAGTCTAATCTTCCGTACACCGACTGACATATGGAGTGGCTATTGTAATAGCCACAATATGAAGGTTCTTATACACAGCGATAATATTTTTTTATGAGCGTTTGTCGGTAGGGCGCGTGGCGTAGGCGGGCGGAAGGCCGTCTCGGCGGGCGGCGCGCCCAGCCTTAATACTATATTGAGCACTTATTGACAAACGGTCTTATCTTGAGGGCAAACTCTTAGCGGAAGAGGGCTTATTATCACCAAAATAAGATGTAGACAGATATTTAAAGTGTCAAACTCGTTGGTAACTTTCATTTGATCAAGACTTGTGGTTTTCGTAGAGCATCAACGTTACCATCAGTTTATATTTCGGTGGCCAATAAATTTTATAGCAAGTGAATACATTTGCGTCCGGTTTATTGCATTCGTATTATGATAATGTCATAACCTCCGCATATAAATAAATTCTAGACGTAAATGTTTTATAGTCGGTGGCCCTCGAAAAGTAACTACCCCGGTCGGCTAAATCCGTAAGTTTCAGCTTCTGGAAGACTGGAACACACGCGGAATTTATTACTTTTGATCGCAGACTAGAAACCCGTATTACCTCCAAAAAAAGCGGCTTTGGTCGTGTTATATGAGGGTCATTAAATCTTTTGCCCGAAAAAACTTAACCGCAACATTGTGTATCAAGCTTGAACCTTTCGTATTTCGCTCAGCTGAGCATAGTAACCCCATCGTAGAGTTCAAACAGTTTAGAAAAGTTTGAAACAAATATCGTGATAAAGTGGCCACAAACAAAAACCTAGGAACAGTTCTAAACGAAGAACAAGCGATGCATTTCCGAAGCTAATTTTAGATAATCGATGAAGTAAATTGCCATCGGCCTCTTTGTGGAACATTCATTTCGCCGTATGCAAGTAGTGATCGATCCGATTGCCTGGAAACCAGGACAAGCCATGAATAACGTAATACTAACAGCGAACTAGTGTCTGCAAATGATTGATGTCTTAAAAATATGGCCGTAATAAATAAATCACCGACTGAAAAGATGTATGAAGATCTGAAAATGTTCGGCAGAATGTATACGTACCTAATAGACGAAATTGTTTACAAAGCCTTTGTTATTTATATCAAAGAGATCAAAAGGGTAGTTGTAATAAACTTAGTATTTTGGGCTTCACTACTAACTTGTATTCAGTTGTTATTTGCGAATATAGTACTAGGTATAATGTATGTTAGCATTTTATGGAGCGTTACCAAATTGTGCCTTTTTTTGGAAGTAAGTGATCGTATTGACAAGTTTTGGAAAGATATTAAAAGAATATTCGTAAAAAACATGGAAAAATGCTCTTGGAAAAAATGCCCATTTTTAGTAGGTACTACAACAATATAAGTATAAAAAGTCCTACACCTTACAAACATGCAGTTATGCGATTACGGTAGTAGGTTTTATTTTGGTCACGAGGAAACAATACTATTCTGATGAGTAGGTTAAAAGTAAGTAGATAATCCTATTAAGTACTGCCGAAAACAATATGACGTAATTGCTATTGAAGTAAAGCCTGAACTTATTTCAAATAGGTTACCGAAATAGATAAGAATAACTTCTGAGACTTTACTTTTCGACATCTCTCTTAAAATATGGCCTTCATAATAAATAAACATGTCTATCTGGAAAACTTTCGTTTCGATTTTCTGATACGAAAAAAAAGGCTAAGTGTGAGTCGAACTTCCTAGAAAAACGGAAAAAAATCATGTGTTTTATGGGGGCCCACTTATTTATTTATTTGATTGTTTTTATTTCCAAGTAGTCGGATCTCATTACCCGACTGCGCGACGCAAAGGAGGGTAATGTGTTTATCAGTCTATGTATGTATGTTTGTTTCTATGTGGCGTTCTAGATACCAAATGCGTAGGCCGATTTTGATAATTTTTACGTCAATCGATTCGTCTTGCGAGTGTCACTAAAGACATGCCAGTAATCAAAATCCACCACAGCGACAACCAGACGCCATATTGTCAAAATGTCTATGTAGGTATTTTAAAATCAACTTTAGGTTCCCTTTATCATTTTTCATTTTAAATAATAGTTTTTTTACCCTTTGAGTACGAACCCTTAAAAAAGAACCACTTTTTATCATCGAATCATCTTGCTTTACGCTCTCGTTGAATTTAGCAATTCATCCCTCTGTATACGAGGTGAAAGGATTAATGGCAGGGTTGAAACTCATCAATTTTCACGTCAAGCCTGCCAACATCATACAGAGTTGCAAAGCTGTCAGCTCTTGATAATAATGACCAGATTAGTGCCACACTTACACCAAAACACTCGTGACGCTCTTCGCTTTTCGATTATACAATATTGTTGTCATTAACTATTCATCTATGCTTTGACAATGACTCATTTATAAGGGTTTCCCGACGTAGACACGCTATTATAATATGCGTGTTGCGTGACTACTATAAGTGTTACAACATATAAAACGTAACAATAGCCAGGGAATGAACCAACAAGGGTACATTTAAAATGCATACCGAACTAGGCGTAGTAAAACAAGTTATCTACGTCAAAATGTCCTGGCTGGACGTTGAAGTGCTAACCGCGGAATACATTTCCGCCGCACCGAGGGCGCTACCTGTCAGATATTAATTTCCGGCACTTGACGCTGCTTGCCCCGGTGTAATTACACGTCAGCAAATATAGACACATCGCAGGCGCTACATAGCCAGCGATCAGCCCTACAACCCCACTTGAGCACGCAAAAGCACTCGAATAATATAAGCTTTTAATTATGATTATACCTACTAAAATGTGATCAATAGCTTATAGAAGTTCCCACTGCTGGGACACAGGCTTCCTGTATGTGGGGGGAACATAGACATACCAACTAGTAAAAGTCGTCTTTAATAAGATCCTAAAGCAAAAAGTAAGAAACATTATTTTCGTTTTGAAGCTAGACGACCGCAACAAACGTTATTTCTATGTTGCATTGCAACTTCGCAACAGTCAGGGTGAAATACTCGATCGTAAATGCGTTGAAGCAATCGTAGCTACATTTTATTCGCAATCTCCTGCAGCCTATGTCGCCCTGCTACAATAAAACGTAAAGTTGCACACTTTTCAATTTCAGCGTCCGTCGTGCCCGCTTGTGCGCGTATTTTTCATTTTACTGGGATGTGAAACAAAAGGACTTTTCCACTCATTGTTTCAGTTGATCTAGAATTGTGAGCATTCCAACAGTTTTTCTGCGTAATTGTCGAGGATTAATTAAACTCGGGGGAGCTCTAGACTAGAGCATAATAAGGAAACTTCCGTACGTAGCCAGAGTTATAAATATTTGAAGTATTAGTATAATATCATCATTAACAATTCCGTTTTACTTCATAAGTTCTTCAAGTAAACTTGAATTACCTAAATCACTATGTGATATTACAAAGTAAGGGTGGTTGGTTAGCAACATATCGCCACAGACAACCAGGTAAAATGAACCAATGGCGATCAATATAATTGCAATATGTCAGCTACGTGAATAATATAGTACGCATGCACCGCCGGGCTGCCGGCAGGGTGGCTCCCAGGCATAGGTCAGTTACCGTGCCTTGCCGACACGCCATGGGGTTCAATTTATATTTAATGCACTTTCAACCATTTTCTTTGTTCCGTGCGTCACTAAGAAAATTCTAATTTCGTCCTGTTATTGCGTGGTAGCTAATTATAAAGTGTAACTTATACATTTTTGAGACCTAATTTAAGCCGCTTTTGGTATTATGTAAAGTGGAATGAGCTAAGCGGTACACATGTTATTGAAAGTCAGTAGGTAATGAGAAAATAACAATTTGTTGTAGTGATAATAATTATGTTAGTAAGTAATAGGAGTTAAGACTAGGTCTACCGCAAAAATGGTCATGAGGCCCCTTGATATGAAATTCGTGTCAAAGGGGACAAAGAGATTTTAAACATAGATAATTCAGAGGGTTGTTCATGATATATTATGTAAAGCATTAGTATCAAAGTCGGGGCAGCGGGCCATTCCTTCGTCGTGAAAGACCGGCTGATATGAAAATTCGTCGTGAAGCGGCCGACGGCGGGCGGGGTGTCAGAGAGGGGTGCTCGGTTAGGGGGGCGGAGGGTGCACGGAGGCTCTATTTGGGTCACCCCGGGCGTCATTCTCCACGATCAATAGTGGAGTCGGCGCGCGCCGTCTTCCCTCTCGCTCGTGCGCCGACAGTTACCTAACGCGTCTCGCACACTGCCCCACCAACATTAATTATTTTCCAAATCGCCCTTTATATGGGAACTATTTAGATAATACTGAAGACAACTAATAACCCCATTAAGCCACCAGCCATACATTCGATCAGGGAGAATGAATTAGACATTCACTCGACAAGAATAATCTGTTGGGCTGATCCTCCTAGTCCTTTCCTGAACTGAACAGTTACGTAACTCAGGACAAAATATATATAAAGTAATGTACAGTAAACAGGACTAATGTTAAGATTTTTATCTGAGAACAGTGGTTTCAAACGAGCCCTCTCAAGATATTCAGTGACCATCTTCAAGTAGAATAGATGGTGCAATAAATTGCCAGTCAGCGCTATCTCAAACGGCTCATAATTTAAAAACTACGCTGAAAGCTTATAATGAGGCGTTCCGAGTCGAGGAGCGAGCCGAAGTGGCCGCATAAATATTACTGACGAGTACACCCGATGAAGCGGGGAATGCTAACTAGCTGAAGATGGTTCATCTCCGGTGAGAAAATTGAGCCTCCCTTAACGCAGAATGGGTATGTCAGATTATATTATGATTCTATAAGAAACCTAATGGTACAGCAAAAACATAATGTATATCGAAGATACTTCATCTTTAGAAACAAACGAGAAAATATACTGATCGGTCTCAAGGGAATTCTGGACATTTGCATTTTGAGTGAATTATTGGACAAAGTTTTTACATTAAAGTTCATCGGCTTGGATAGGAAACTTTAGAGAGTGATTCAGATACAATATTTCGTCCCTGTTTTCTGCTTTAGGGCTTCAGAAATCAATCCGAAATCTGGAATGATATATTACATGTTCGTATCTGTTAGCAACGTATTCTTCGTGAACATAGTAAATCATCTATTGTTAGGCAAAATACCTAGACCGCAATCCGCGTGCTTCAGAAATAGCCCGGCTTTGAGTAAGTACGTCGGGATATAAGGTAAACTTTCGTATATAGGTAACTAGGTGACGTATGCCGTAAAATATTATATTCGTTGGCGTAATGCGTCCATAAATCGCCTAAACTTATTGCAAACCACTTCAAAAGCCGAATTTGAAGAGATTGCGGTTTACGGGGCTTCAACTAGAAACTTTGAAACACAAATCTTGGTAAAATATCAGTTTTGCGCAAAACTAGGATTTTGTGCCGCAACCTATTGTACGACGGCTCGTAACGTTATGTAACGGTAACAAGGTATTGAACTTCTGTAACACAAAAATACCAGCTGGTAGACGGTGGTAGTTTTCCGTTTGGCATTTTGTCCCAAAAAGGAGAAATTATAATAATAGACAGTAATAAATCAATCGAACCCAATTGGTGATGTTCATTCTAATAAAGCAGTCCATTGAGGTTGCTCTTCACGCCGTAAGCGCTATTAAAAACAAACAGATATCTCATAAAGAGATCTGCTTCTTACTAATGTATGTAATGTTTATTTTCCCACACTACCGAAGCTATGATTGTTAGCGTAAATGAGAAACTGTTAAAAAGAATTTACTGCCACAATTACTGACATGAAACAGTTTGGACTATTCCACGTTGTTATGATAGTTAAGTTACTAATCATTTGGTTAGAAAGCTTTTCTTTCAAAACATCATCATCTCCCTAGCCTTTTCCCAACTATATTGGAGTCGGCTTCCAGTCGAACCAGATGCAGCTGGATATCAGTATTTTACATGGAACGACTGCCTATGGGACTTCCACAACCCAGTAACTGGGCAATACGATACCCCATGGTAAGACTGGTTGTCAGATATTTAGAGTGTCTGACTAACAGTAACGACTGCCAAAGATCTACAAATGACAGCCGGGACCAACGGCTTTACGTGCTTTCCGAGGCACGGAGGAAACTCGCTATGACAAATGGTCACCCATCCACAGACCAACCTCGGCAAGCGTGGCTTGACCTAGAAGATAGGCCTGTGCGGCTGTAATTATTTAGCCACGAGCTCCTCCATTTCTTTATAGACAATGGAGAGAAAAATCTTTGTGCAGATTCTAAAGAGAGTTTTCAGAAAACTTTAACGAGATGAAATAAATCCTATCCGGGATCCTCTAGCTTGAAGAACTGATACGTTTGCCACGTGAATCCGATTTATTTTCTTTATCTGTCTGCTCTTTCGCTATTTTTATGGATACTTGCATTACACGTTCTTTACAGACACAGTCGTAAAAATTTCGTCTAGTACTTGAAGCTTGACGCACAATATTCAGGACAAGACACTTAACCAAAAATAGCAAGCCATAAAATAATATTTAGAAAACCTAATAAAAGCAACAAATTTTAAGGATCACCTATCCATGGCCAGTACTGTTACAATTAATTAAATTTTAACGCCGTTTTTACGGCTCCCTACTCCATAAACGCCACATAAAGAGCCAAAACTCATCAAATGACAAGAAACGTGCGAGTACCTAACAGATAAAATTACTTATCACAATAGACTTACGAAGTCGTAAGGTGTCAAGGAGCTTGAACACGATGATCCCTTTTAATAATAGAACGAAAATTCATCAATTATTATTCAAAATTCATAACAAGCACCCTTTCTGAAGAAACTGAAAGAGAATTCATAAGAAGATCCTACTTTGTGAGACTGACGTCGGGTAGACGAGGAATTAGAAGGAATTTTTAACCCAATTAAATAACCAGGTTGAGCTGATGAAACGGAACATTCTGGCACTACAAATAGCAAGGGTTAAGAAGATGAATGATTAGTTCCACGTTTTAAAGAGTCAACTAAGATAAACGGGTACGCTACATTACGTTACACGTGGATTAGAGTGGTGCCAACTAATTTAGGATTAGCTACAAACATAAGAGAAAACGACCAAAGATACGGAGCGTAATCCGCATTAAATACACCGTGACTTTTTAGTCGTCTTACAAAAGCAGCCCAGTTCATGTACCCAATGACTAGAACACGTTTATAATAAAAAAATAGGTATTTAAGAGATTTGAAAATTTTTAAAATAAAATTTTAATTCGTTATTATGACGCAAGGTGTAGTTAGAAACACCCTTGTCTCATAGAAAATGGAGATAGAATGATCTGCCCGACTATTGCGCTGGGTAGGTATACTTTACAGCTAGATACGTAAACATTTAACAGGGTGTTTCATATTTCTAATGCACCTATTTATTAAAAATAAAAATTATTATTATCGATTAAAAAAAAAAATAACTTGCCTAGAGGTATTTTAGGTCGGATACATTAGGTGGACCCTTTTTGTAAGACGACTAAAAAGTCACGGTGTATAACAGCAAGTGTAAAACAGAGGCAGTTAACGAAGGCAAAAAATTCAGAGTAATATTTGACTTGTTCCAAAACGAAAGCAGCAATTTTATAACGGTTGGTATTTTCACAAAATTATGTTTATCCATTGAAGTATCACGAGATGTACTCACATTTAATTTTATATAGGCTTCTTTTAATCTTAGTAAGAAGTAAAAAAATCGGTCAAGAACACATAGAATTGGTGCTGGAATTTGATCGACCATCGACCAACAAAATATAGAGTGCAAATCATTTTGGAAATAGGTGTTTGAAGATGTTTTATCGAAAGATATGGCCGTGAATGCTGTTGCGACTTGGGTGTGAATGATTTAATGTGGCGATCGAGAAATATTAAAAGTAGGTTTAAAGAGTTTCCTTATATAACTCAAGAGAACAAGATGTAACTATCTGATGTATAGTTCTAGGGCTAGTCAATCACCGCTTCAAACCGCCTGAAAGAAGATGATTGTGTCCACAGATGGGTACACACACCACACATGTGATCGATAACAGTAGATTGTCGTGTCAATATTTCAATATTAGATATCTATATAGCTAATACCACGATGTGCGAACAATGTGTGCAGAATAAAGTAACGTATTTATTACGACAAAGTGGCTTTAATACTTTTGGTAAGCAATAAAGGCACAAGGAGATCATGAGTAAAGTTACAGTACCGCAGATCCCGAAAATGTTTAATTTACGCGAGTGTTTTAATCACGGAAATGTATCAAAAGTTTCCGGGATGTTCCCTCAGCTTTTTCCGTTTTAAATTATTCTAGAAGATGTAGAAACAGGGATGTGGGACTATGGCAGTGGGGCTCTTGATTCGCTAACGCTATGAAGTAGGGGATAATAGTTTTACCTTACCTCCAGCTGAGTCGGGCGAGGTCAAAGTGAATAAACCGTCGAGTCGAGTCAATTTCCGATATTAGATTTGCCTACAGGCAGAAGTGAGGCGACGGTACCGACTCTGCTTTATCTTTAGCTAGGGCATTAGTTGAATGGTGTTTTCAATCAGGCGGTGGCGTCTTGATCGATACGACTAACACTGATTGAATACGCTCAGAGTTCGAGATTTTTCTTGCTTTTACGTATACTCCTTTGAAAGATCTAATTGAAATCTTTGAAGAAGCTTGCGATCTTATAAAGCAGCTTCAATTCGTATTAATTAGTGTTATGATACTGTCGATAGAAACCGATTGATTCCTTTTTCCTCTTTTGGTTTGTTACTAGTTTTTCGGTCAATTTATAAACAGTTCTGACATACGAATACAGGGAATGATCCAGCATATAATGCAAGTATCAAAAAGTTATAAGCAGAATACCATTACGAGTACACGCGCGAAGTCAACTGTTATGAAAGGCACATAAAATTCAATAAATAAACTTCAGGATCAGGTTATATCTCGAATGGGGGCTTCATAAAATCTCCAAATTCGGCATCCTATGACATTAAACGAGAGCGAAGAAAAGTAATGAAATCGTGTTAAAATTCACCGGATTACGTTCTTCATGGGGGATTTCGATCAGAAGCATCCGGAAAACGCGCGGCCTTGCCAAATACGTGTCTCTGCTTAGGAAGATACGTATTCCGCGAAATTCAGTCAATGAAATTATTAGAGTAAACATTATATGAGCAAGTATAAATATCGCACGTCACAGTCGTTGCCACTGCCTGTACTGTAGACTCATTCGGCTCAGCGCTGAAGGTGAAGACGAAGGAAGTTTATTGCAATATGTACTAGCAGATAATATTTATAGTTCTCAGTAACTATTCTAAAAATTGCACACGTCTCGACTTCACTCACCATTGGCTGGTGATTTGAAGAGTAACGTTTTAACAAGGTTCATGGTGGTATTTTGGTAACATGATAAACGCAATATTTACAGAAACAGCATATTTATTTGAATCATAAATTAAAAACTACGACTGATATCTACAATATTGGTTACACTAACGAGTTTCAGTACTTAATAACTCTGTTTCCGTTCGGTTTACATAATAATTCTGTTTGTTTGGTACCTTTTAAACATAATACAAATACAAAACATATTGATTCTGAATAATGGGGCAGTGGATTAGTTGACCGCGAAGCCGGTAAACTGTTTGAAAATGTTTCAGTTACACGTAGCACAGGGTGGGTGACATTTGAGAACTAGGGTAGGAGGAATGCATTAATATTCAGGGGATTAGCAAACAAGGTACGAGTCGGAGACAAAACCTTTTTAGAGGCAGAACAAAGAACAGTACGCATCGTTGCGTAATACTCCACGGTAGACTGACATCTGCAGCTTTTGTACTGAAGGGATAATTTGAATTTCAAAGCTAGCCGTACACCTTGTAGTCATGACAGGAAAATTACGAAATCAATGGAAAAGCTTTTCAACGGGAAAGCTTTACGATCCTTGAACAGTTGTTGAACGATTCATTAAAATCTAGTTGTGATCAGCGTTGCGTAACGCTCATTCATTTCGCACTAATTAGCTAATCCTGGCATTGACGACGAGTAGGGTGTGCTAACCAGGCTCCAGGGTATTTCGCGAATCAGCCGGTGTTAAGTGCACGTGAGAATTGCCGCGCTCCACATAACTCAATTATGAGCTTGACAGCACCGCATAGGCACATTACCTTCATATTGGAGTAACGCTATAACTTTTTATCGCATGCATAACAGGTATTAATCTTTTAGATTATAGGCATATTTGCTGCTGTTAATATTCACGTTGGCAACATTGCTAAAGGTGTTAGGGCGTAAACTTCGCAATCTCTTCAAATTACTTAATATTGACTAGCCTTAAACCTTCATAGAAACTCTATTCTAGAACATGTCTTTATTGGCGTCTAACAAATGAATTTAACCTCCTTAAAGGGAACACCATTAATTACCTCAAGGGTAAAGAACGTGAAAACTGGTGAGTGAGCTATAAATCCCAAATTGACCATTCAATTCACCACTCGGCACAGTAAAAAAGGTCTTGAAAGGACTCCGGGGGACGGTCGTCGTGTGCATGTGAGAGTATTACCCGAATCCAAACGATTATCCTTTGACCATTACTGGCTCATGCCGGTGAGATCCACTCTAGGCGGTTCGCACCGGTGGATCTGGACAATCCCCGCGCGATTCCCGTTCACTACACCACTTAGATCAGTTCAATGCACCACGTTTTTAGACACATTCATAAGTATTTCTAAAAATAATCACGAAGCTTTTAACGTTTACAAATGAAAATTTGTTATTCCGAGCTGAATCTCTTAATCAAAATATTACGAAATGATTGAATTTCATGTGAGATTACGCTGAAGCCATTCGTCCATGGAGGACGTGCATCGCATACTAATTAAGGATCAGAGGGAAATAAATCAAATTAAGTATATGGAAAAAAGCTTTAATGTTGTTTGAAGAAACTTAAGCTCGTGCTCAGTATCCCTAATTTCGTCTCGTTTGAATCCATCGAAGAATAAACCGTATAAATTAGTAATTGGAAGAGAAAATTAAGGAAACTATAGGTACATTGCATAACGGGAGAGTAAATGAGTAATTTCCAAGAAACATTCAGTTCGAAGTTTCCGAATATAAAGGAAAAGTTTCAGGTAAGTTCGTTCCCCATTACTATATTAACTATTTGGTCCAATTGGACGTGGGCGAGGTATAAGAATGAATTTCGTCTGTCCAGATTTCGCGGTCATCGGCTCCTGTGTTCTCCAGATTTTATTAGTAACTCTGTTAAGGACCTGAAGTGTCTGACTGAATCATCTGGAACTTCTGCCAAGTAATTCATTTAATAATTTCGAGATAACTACTTGAAAAGTCCATTAAATCGATTCGAGTGCTGTTTATTGTAAGCTTGTGTTGATTACATTATTTATTTTACTGTAACCTCTTTTAGAAGTATAATAAATTGGCAAACAGTCACAGCCACAGTCGACAGCAATGACTGCGAAATCAAATGAGATTTGTGAAAAGCTCCTCCGCTGCTTTGCAGAATTGCAAATTTCATTTTTCCGGAGCTTTGCTGCGCTCCCAACGGGTTTTTAAATGAGTGTTAAAGTTACATAGATCACCAGAGGAAACTATTTGTTTAATAAAAATTACAGTAATCGTGGTAAGCTGAACTTTTAGCTTTCAAAGTTTATAAGTGCTTAATTAAAATGAAGATGTCAGAGGCAAGCGAATAAATAAAATATTCATAAATCTACAGCCCTGTAGTAAACTTTTTAAAAATTTGATCCAAATAATTAATTCGTATCGAGCTGTGGTGGCCTATTGTGTTATCGGCCCCGATTTACCTACGAGTCGAACCCTGCCAGGCGCATTAATTTGTGTAATTTATTTTATCACCATTGCTCTCAAAACATTGAATCAAAACATCGTGAGGAAACCGGCATGTCCTAGAACGAAAACTTCGAATACATGTAACATCCACCAATCCGCACTGGGACCGCGTGGTGGATTATGGCCCACTCCCTCTCACAGAGAGGCCTTTGTTCCAGTAGTGGGAACATTATAGGATGATGATGAAATAATTCGTGCAGAAAACAGTTACCGATAGAAAAAGTTGTCAAACGTTGAAACGAGTAAGTAAAGTTGTCAGGTGTGCATTTTCTAGCATTTGTGGAATAGCGCTGTAGTTCCATTTGACACTGTTGTAGTCACGCAAAAAAGTAATCAATTAATTTCTCTTCCGATAACGTTTAATTTTGAAAAAATGGTTTTCTTATTGAATGAATGCATTTAGTATCTAGATTAAATAATAATTTGGATTTTATATAGTTTTTGTGGTACATATACGGTTCAGTGGTATAAATACGCAAGTTCTAGGTGCAGTACTAGTTCGTTTCCCAATCCTGAAGAGTTCAATCACATCGGAAAAGCATCTGTTTGATCAAAGTAAAAAAACCTTTCTTCTTTTATCGGGTATCTAGCCAAGCGTCTGGATCCCATCAGATTTTAGCACCGGACATTCAGCTGCACACCCGTATTTCCACAAAGTAAAGATTTTAACGAAAGAGGCTATTACATACAAAGTTGTTCACTCCACTATTACTATTCTTTGTAAGAACAGACTGTAACTTTGTATCGCCCAAACTATTTCATTACTTATAAGCAAGTGTGCTCCATTTTAAAGCACGTCTGTGCTTTTCATCAGGTGAAGCTGCGGACGCGATCGTTTCTAGAATAAGAATGAAATAGGTTTCTAAAGCTTAGCAGCGTGGTATGCATATTTTATTGTTCTACCCACATCTACATGAAATGAAGAAAAATACTTTGAATTCCACCTTTCCTTAATACCACGGTTCATTGGGGATAGGTTCGTTCGAAAGCTTTCTTACAGCGATTAATAAAATTTATGAGAACATTACTCTCACTTACATGGGAGTAGAAAAACAGGGAATAAGCTCACTTGTCCAAAAACTAACTGTCACACTAAATGATTTAGGTATCATTATGTGCCGCACCGCCGGGATAGCAACGTTTGCGAGAAATTGGATGTGGGCGTCGTAAAGCGCTAGTTGTAGCTTCGTTATCTCTCTACTTTTAAATTAATTAAACCGTATAACAAGAAAACTTCCACTAATACATCTAAAAGGCTAGAAAATTTGAGGTTCACTGTCATGAGTATGCGATTATCACACCAAAATATTCACACCGTGATACAGGGGCAAAAACTTTTCCTCTTCAAAAGCTTGAAATCTGGTGAATTTTGTAAAGAAATATCTCTGATGTTAGGGCTTACATAACAACAATAAATCATGTTACACAATACGTGACTCTACACTAAACCATGACAATAAAGCGGCAGCTTCACGTACATACGTTGTCAGACACAGACATTAGTCACACAATCACAAGACTGGATGGCGGGCACACTGCAGTTAAAGCTGGATTTCATTTCGGCCTTTGAACCTATTCAATGGGGTAATCTGCGTACCTAGACTGAGTCAGAGGAAAAGAACTGTTTAGGTTTGTTAATTTAAATTAGGCAAATTATCTAGTGAGGATGGGAAGCAGACGACCTTTGAAATAAACTTCTTTGCAGCGGTGAGTCAACCTGGCTAAACACGACATTTTGTTGGAAAAGAAATGCAGTCACATGAAATGATAAGACTGGGCCGAGTTTAGGTAACTGAATTATCTTAAACCATCGATCAGATGAGTAGTAACGGAAAAGTTTTTGAAGCTCTGCCTCAGACAATCGATTACAGAATAAGGAAAAACATAAAAGGAAAGAGGGGGAGGATTTCATCCGGCTGTGTGTAGGAAAAGGCTGCCCGTGTAAATTATGATGCTATTAGAATGTATTTTGCTCGTGTATAGGGGATCGTGTTTCGTTGGGTGAATCATATTTTCTTAATGTATTAGATCTCCAAAAATAGTAAACGTTTTCTATAGCGTGACTATTTGGAAAACTTTCACTCATCTTCGTCACTGATGATGAATGAAGGTAGTCTTTAAAAGACTCTTATTATGGATATTGGAAACTTGAATATTATAATTATAAACTAATCAAGAAATTATAGAATCTGCTTTGGTCTTTACATCCTTAAAAATGACACGGCGTTCCGAAAAAGAGGAATTTACGAATGAAATAAACAGTCTACTGACTTCGTTTTAAAGCCAAATAAATTACACTAACTCACATAAAATTTATTAGAGCACTATACATGAAATGTATCAAAATTTTATTACACAAACGCAATTAAATGACAAAACGAGTTTATTGTACGACTCTGAGAGACATCAACATAGAGTAGACAGCAATAACTGAAGCGTATAATTGCGATGGCTAAAGAGAATTCATGCTATAGAGAATTCATTCTATAGATAGAGAATTCATTCTCTTGCGCGATGCAGTTGACTCTGATCTGATTAACTTAAGGCTGCTGTAGCCATCACATAATTTGACTCCAAAAGGACGGGCTGCAATATGTACAAGGTGGAATTCAACTTGTGATTAAATTATTTGAATTCAAGGGTTGGAACTTGGGAAAGGGAAGTCATATCAGTTGTTGTTGGGGGAATTGCTTAAACAGTTACTCAATAGGGCTTTTCATAGTGTCTAGAAGTTTGGACAGATATGGAGATAGTAGTGTTCTATTGTTTACCAGGCTGTTTTCAGAACCCCACGCCCGAAACGTCATGCGTCTTTTATGCGAGTGGTTCAAATAATTTTAATTTAATTCACCCTAAATTAAGGTATATTGCTGAAATTTTAAGATGAATGATTGAATCCTGGCAAGTGCCTAAATTAATTAAGCAAACCAAGAACAAAGTCCAAACAAATTAACCACAGGCAATTAGTGATGAAAGATTACACAAAAATAAATTAATACCTGGTCCATTAATACCCAGTCTAGTAGTCAGAGGCTGGCTCCTATGCGACGCTGTTAAACCGGTGAAGCACTTAGTACTAGTATTCAATGCATATGAAGGAACTATGGATATTACTGACATGGATGAAGGGAAACGAGGAAATCTGAACTTACATAACATAAATCCTAGAAGTCTAAAGCCAGAAGTCTTAACTCAGACACCAGAAAACATATGAAAAAGAAATACGGGGTTAACAAGACAATGTAAGATTACGATACATCAGAGATTTTATGGAGTTAACAGAATTATCAACCACGAACACCATGAAGATAAATTAGATAAACTTGTAAAGATAATGTAGATTAACTGCTCCTGGAATTTCTTTGAACAACGGATTTGTTTACTCATATGTCAATCTATCAATAATGTGCGTAAATCTTTAAGTAACAATACTTTTTCTTTCAAGTTCTACAAAAAATGAAAATTCGACAGAAACTTTTCAGGAAACAGCTGTTTAAAAGATTCAGATATTTAAAAAATTGTAAGCAGCTGTCACACATGATTTAACGCATCATGACAGACAGTCATGATGCGTTAAATCGCTTGTAAAACAACGATTTTTTTATATAAACCTGAAAATACAATTTCAATTATGTTGGATTTAAATTCTGTCGGCAAAATGGAATAGAGTACACATTACACACATGTTGTGAGACTGAGAAGATAGGGGATGAGGTTTCTATCGAGCTTAGCGTGCAGTCTGTCTCTAACACGACTCATGTTGACTTTAAGCGTTTAGTTCGTGAATTACCTCCTTGCGCCATATAAAAGACATAGTACCTACGTTTTGCGACGAAAAGTTTTCCAAGACTTGCGTTATTAAAATTTTCCTGAAAAGACAGAATTTCTAATAATGAAACGGGGGTCTTCTGTAACATAATTAATGTTTTTCATCAGGGTACGGACTCCAGAGATGACATCAGGTGGTCTGTGGCAAGCGGCAGTCATTAGTCACTTGCTTTTAGAATGGAATGCTTTAAAAAAAAAGTTAAAAGGAATGGAAAGGAAGCTTAATAATTTCATAATAAGGCCTGGAAAGACTCAGTTTCAATAACTTGGTAGAAATGTTGATACTGCGGTAAGAATATTGTATTCTAAACCTGCACGACGAAATGAAACCATTCTAGAGTATGTTTCAAAGAAATTTGATTTGAATTGCGGTGCCTACATTTGGAACTTTTGACTTGTATAAAATTGAATTCAAATTGTCTTCGACGTACGAGGGGAACATTTTCATCGTATATACTTTACGATATCGCAATTGTGCCGAACACGAACCGTGGGCGTCACGTCACATCACGGTATCACGTCACTCGATCTCATAATGGAAACTCTTAAGTGGCTCTATATTCAATTTTCCGTATCAAAATGAAAGCATGAAAACTTAGTCCTTAAGAAAATGTATCCATAACTATTTTGTACGGGCAAATATTAGCACATTTCAATGTATTGATTTCTCTACATTATACTTACTAAGTAGGTTTCAATATGAGGGATAGCAACGACGTGAACATGTTCCGAGCTTCATAAATTATACAGTGGTTCATTGGAATCGTAGAAACTGGTGGGAACGTACTAGAATTATTTACCCACCCTCTTTTCCAGTGATGTAACAATGGGGTGAACTACCTTATGTCCTGAAACTTATTGTACGGTTTCTATTTTAAGATTGAGATAAACACATTCAGGAGTCTCCATACTAATTTATATTTCGCTGTCAAAACAATGTGATTAAGTAGTTATTTGATCAAATCACTTTGTAAGGAATCTATCTATGGTTCACAATGTAACAAGTCAAGGTGTGGTAGCGTCGATTTCAATTATGGAAAAAGCATTATGAGAAACACAAGTAGGTGTGTGTAATTGATTAGTTGTTGGATTTTAACTTGCTCTAATAAAACAATTAACAGGTAAGCCCATTTCCTCCACCAGTCTTCTCAATTTTTACGAGAGACTGACAGCCATATCACAATATCAAAGAAAGGCTTATTCAAATTCAAAATAAGACGTCCCATTATCCCTGCCCAGTAGTGAAATCCACAAGGAAATCAAAGTTTCGTAACATCCAATTTTCCGTTCAGAAACAGAGCAATACGCAGGAAAAACATAGTCTCTTTATGGAGTCGGTCGATGAAGTTTTCGAAACCAATGTAGTATAATCAATGTAGGTCTGGTATATCTTGCAGTCTGCGAGTCTGCGGGCGCGTCGCGTAGTTATGTAACATTCAGCAGTCCTGTCTAATCAATACGGGCGCCCGGCACTTCATGCTAGGGCCAATGTACGAGGGAAAAAGCCCGAAGCACCACTCTACGGATATCTTGGCTAGCATCTTGGCACAGGCTCTGCCTGATGTTGGTGTTTTGACGTTTTAAGTTCAGAGGATCACGTGTAAATGTGCCGTTTAGATTCAATTTCTAGATATCGGTCGAATTGATTTCCGTGGCGCCCAACGTGGGATTTTGTTTGCCTTACGTAATTGGATATGTTTCTAGCTTACATACCGATAAAACTTCTGCAGTAACTATTTTTATCTACTCTCATATCGTAAACTTCGAAATACAAAACAGTCTGGTGAAACTAGGAACAAAAAATCTTTTCTATGGACTTTACGTGGAAATTAATGGTGGATATTGCTATCACATTCCCCCAGGTGTCGTTTCTCTTTCTTACGTCAAGTGTCAGCCATGTTATTTTTCAAAACCAAGTCAAAACTTCATTTCGTGGCGCGTGTTTTGAATGTAAATGCATGATTGATTGTGGATTTTAATTGTTTAAAGTGTAAATTCTCATCAAATCAGTGACGGGTGATCAGAGGTGTACTTTGAGTCAAAATGCCACCAAAACGGTTTATTACTTGTGTAATTTGTAAAAATCTAGCAAGTCGTTCGAATCATGAAAAAAGGATGTTTATGGCGAGATTTCCTTTAGCTGAAGCCCGGTAAGCACTTTAATAAGATACTTTGCAGCAACATTTAAGTAAAGCAGGCTAGGAACAAATAAAATTAACAAATTTCTCTCATTTAAATTGTGGGCTAGTGATGTACTGCAACTGTATGATCCAAATATCGATATCAAAGTTATTGTGTACATTACATTGAAAAAAAAGAGAAAAATATTTTTCCGTGAAATAGTAGGGCACAATGTCTTACATCCAATATATCAATGTTTATAAATTTGACCAAGAAAAATTGATTTAATGTTAATTTAAAAAATATTTTTTTAGATGCAAACAGTGGATCAAGTTTGTGGGCAAAGAAGATTTAATATATGTTCCCATTGAAAAGTTGCATACATTAAAGTATGTATGAAACTACTTTGATAAAAGAGTTTAATAAAAAACAAAATCGCCTTAAAAAATGGGCCATACCATCAAAAAATTTGAGAGCTGATCCACGTTACAACAACAAACACATCTCAAGGGATTATTGACAATGAAGCTTCATTATTCCAGGCCGGACCCAGTACCTCAGGTACAATCTTTTCTCTCCTCTTTTCAAAATTTTCTCAATTTTGTTTGGCAGCTGAACTTTTTAGAACTTTATTATTCACAGGATTTTGGTTCAATTTTTATGTTGCGATTTGTTCCAGACTCATGTACAGCAGCACAGCAGCTGTTAAAGTTAAACCGATTTTTCATGAAAGGCATATTTCTCAGGAAGCTGTTACGATGATCTTGTCAAAATGTGACAATTTGTTGTGGATATGCGAGAACTACAAAGATCGTCTGCTCCATATGTTACTGGTTCGTCTGAGTAATCTTTTGTTAAGGAATGAATGTCATCAAATAAATCTTTCGTTAGCTAAAGCTGAAGATTCCACTGCCGAAATTATTAAAAGATCACAGCAACAGGGCATCGCAAAATAAAATATGAATTGAAAAAGAAAGTTTTTTTATTTTATTTCGGGTCCGCATTTATAGTCCAATACTGGACTGTAAATACGGATTCGATACTTACATAATCCTAAAATAAATAGAATCTTATTAAGTAACCTCAGTTTCTACCCTGCATAGTTTATCGATATCGATAAAAATGAATAAGTACTATTTGTTAAGCACTATTTGGTTCGTTTGGTTGGCACTCCTGATGATTTTTGACATCTTTGTGGTACCTGATGGTAATGTTGGTATTGGAATGCCATGTAAATTGATTCTATTGGCTAGTATGGAAGTCCCGTCTCTTAAAACGTAGTGATTATATACTCTCTGATACAAAACTCAAAACGAGTTTATAATGACATACTTTACACCATAGAGTATCGTAATGAAATTAAAAAAATAAATTATAACACTGTTTGTCTAACAAAACAATGTTATAATATAATTTTTTTTCATTATGATACAGATTACTGATCATAGATACATTTTTTTACTTTTTTATCTGTGGCTGCGCGCGCTTTCTTAAGGGAATGTTGGGATTTTGACGTTTGTGTTTCGGTGGATGACATGGTGGATGATTATTAGTGTTTATTAATTTTTATCTTTTATTTGATATGTTCGTGTTCAATGAGAGTAGATAAAGTAGTGTATGAAACTGTACATAACTAGGTATTATACCACTCGTGTGATACTATTCACACTCGTGTATAATACCCCTCATTATGTACCAGTTACATAAACTACTATTATCTTTTCGTAAAAAAATTAAGGCTTCCTTATTCCTCCAAGTTGGCAAATGTGGTCATTACAATACATCGCGAAGAAAGAGACCGCTATGCTGACTGTACTAAAAACTTATCTCTAGAATGTTCCAAGGAGGAAATCGAACCACGCTCACGAGTTTTACAATGTGAATAAAATACCTACTCACTATTGCTTATTAAATCCTACGGCACTAAGAAGATGGGATTGTTCACGAACTGCCGGTTCAGCGCAAAGCGATTTAAATAAAAACCTATTTTCCAACCGAGTAACTACATTGCCTGAATTCGTCTTACGTCTTTGAAACCATGAAATAGATATTTATCATGTAGTATTATCATAGCTAGGCCAATTTGCGTAGAATGTCTATAAAATGGGGTAACTCTCAGAATAGTAGGGGCAATGTTCGGATAAAGAATGCCATAGTACATTTTATTACTTGCGTTGGCATTCCTTCTTTGGCACAAATAGGCCACAAATCACATTATTCTTTGTGACAGCGGAAAATGTGTTACATTTCTACATGTATTAAATTTTAAGATTTAATGCTGTATGTCGTTGCATTATTGTTATTTTAAACATATTATCCAATTTTCGCCCCGTTTATGTGCTTGTTACATATAAATAATATGGAGAATTCATACGAAAGAGCTTTGAATTTTTTATTTTATTGGTCTATGTATAATCTTCATCATCAGCCTATAATGTTCCCACTGTTGGGACACAGGCCTCCTCTTTTTGAGAGGCAGTGGCTCATTATCCACCACGCGGGCCCAGTGCGGACCAATCCGCACTGAGCCAGTGCGGATTGGTAGATGTCACATGTCTTCAATTTTTGAGAGCCTTCTCCGTTTTGAGAGCAGTGGTGATGAAATAAATTACACAAAGTAAGGCGCCTGGCAGGGTTCGAACCCACGACCTACAACTCGTAAGTCGGGACCGATACCACTGGGCCACCACTGCTCCATGTATCAATATCATATATGTCGTATATCAATCTATGTATAATATTTTACTGAAAAAGAATTGTTTGGCTGGGAAGGCAACCACCGGACATATTTTCTTAGTCTCAATGCGACACTCTCGAGAATATATGGGAGATTGTAAGCCACAGACCACATGGCGCACTTACGGAAAGAAATCTGACAGAAATTATTCGGAACTACCCACAAGACAGAGATAAATGCTCTGCATTTGGATTCTCGCAAAACCAAGAAACATTTCCAGGTAAAAATGAATATGATAAGAATGTTTCGTAGCTAAACCAGATAATAAATTCTCACTATGGAAATTTAGCACCATAAATTCATATTACTTTCGTATTCCTCCAGTAGCTTACACGTAGGTAACTTACAAAAAATATCTTTTACGGGAATAACATCGAATTGCTTTAAATTCAAAAGAATTTATTTTATAACTGTTTGGCGTGTCATGGCGAATAAACATGTAAGTAGGTATGTATGAATATTTAACATTCTTGTATTGTTGACAAAAACATATTTTCGTTGATTTAATAGGCACTTATATGACGGATGGAGAATCGCCAAGATCACATCTATTGACCACCGAAAATACAAAAATCTTTCCATATGAAAACAGAATCTTCGTAACGTCGAAAAGACAGAAGTGAGCTTACTGATAAGAGCGAATACTTTTCTTAAAGGAAACTCTGGCGATGGGCCAGCAAAAAGGTAAGACGAAAAATAAAACTGTCTACCTACGTACGAGTATATTGTTGTCCTAGCTATGTTCGGTGGTACGGCGGGCAATATTGAACTACAAGTAACTGTGTCAATGACAAGCACGCACGTAACTCTAACAGGCTATTGCGAAAGGATACCCCGAATTTTTGTTTCAAGGACTTTCTTCAGCAACCCCAGCCATAAACACGAATTCATTCGAATAGCGACACGCAAGTCCCCCTATGACCTATGACCTTTCTTACTAATATAAGTTTGACGTAAGAACACTGTGTCAGTCTGTTAATTTATAAGCATAGGTAGCTTCTATAGGTAATGTCCTCCATTTTGTGGATACGGCGAGCGTACAGAAAACGGAGATACATTACCGTCTCTTGGAAATCGATACGAAAAGTACACAGATATCGTAAATGGTCGATGACTGGAAGCTCCTAATAGCGGTGTTCATTTACATATAAATTTTTGCCGCGCCAAAAATACGTTGATGGATCCATTCCTATTAGTTGGGGAGCCCAGGAAGGGTGCTGTTACTCCAGCGCGTCAGATTATTATAAGGGAGAATCCTTGCACCCTTTAATGTACCTGTACCAAATATCAACCCTTTATCTGGTGGGGTTTGTCTGGGAGAACCCGTCAGATTAGTAAAAAAAAATCGATCCGCAGAAATACTCGAGCGCGTCAGATTAAGAAAAGGTAGATTAATTACGTTCAGAAGAGTGTATATTTCAATAATCTGACAATTTGAGCGTGGCATTAGGAAATGAGCGAGTACTGAAGTTGTAAAAAAAAACGTCATTTTGAAATACTCGAGCGCGTTTCATTTTTTTTTTTTATTGAAGGTTACACTGTAAAAATCATACTCACTAATAATCTGACGTTTTCCATGGGGCGAAGTCGGCAGAATCGTGAAGAAAAGGTGAAGTACCAGTTAGTTCGCTACTATCGGTCGTGATTTAATGTATGTGGCGTTCCGAGCAATAATATGGCATGCCAGGCATGGAAAGAGGCCATTGTTATTGGTCATCAGTCAGGCAAGCCCAAGTCCGAGTCCATGAGTTACCGTCCTATCAGTTTCCTGAATGTTCGCGGAAAAATCTAAGAGAGACTTATTTATAAGCGACTCAAAGATTAAAACAATAAACAAAAACATAACTTCACATAAACCAACTACTAAATAGTCTGAACAAAGTTAAATATTTGGTTTGGATAGGTGAGCCCTTTCTTGAGTTATAAAATTATAACGAAAAGTGCCATTGATTTTTATATGATATGTATAAATAAACTTCAGGACTGACCACTTAACTTTTTTGTTTTTTTTTTTTAACGTGGTAAAATCATCAAATGAGTCCTCCCACCCTGGGCAGGGCGGGAGGGACTGTCAGACTCGTACTGACTAAAATCAACGGTGTCCTTCAATAGCCCTTTATGTTCCGGGGTCACGGTGATGGAATAAGTCCCGTGACCCTGGCAGGCTTTGGCCCTCTGACCACTGAACTTGGCACTTATTTAGATTTCACTTATTTTGTCCGTGAAGTCGTAAACCAAGGCATATATCATAATTGAACTTGGCTCTCATTTGACATTTATGTTTTTGATAGGATTTTAATGATGTAGACGAGTTTCTATTTGTAATTACTACATTTAATTTAATTTTATACTTTTTTTATGCGTGAATGCAGTTATCTTCTTTATAAATTTATTTTAAGATGCTCAGAATAGCGATATCCCTCCGTATAATTGTCAGATTATTATTCAGGAGGACTATGATATCAATTTGAACCTCCTGCATAAAAATCTGACGCGCTCGAGTATCTCGAGATTACGTTTTTTTTTTACAGATAGAAATATGAATTATTACTTTGCGCCACATCCAAATCGTCAGACATTTTAATACGACACTTTTTAGGGTTTACTTTACATACACTTTGAATATCTGACGCGCTCGAGTAACTTATTTTTTTTTGGATTTTCAACCGCTTGCCACGGACAGCCCCCTCGAGTTAATCGTCAGATTAATATGTATTGGTTATCAGAAATGTAAAGCGCGTTTACACTATAAATATCTGACGCGCTCGAGTACTTCTGTACAACTGTTTTTTTTTACAGTTTCAAAGCTCTTTACAAGCTCTCCCCCTCACTAAAATAGAAAACTTGTCAGAAACTTTTTTTCTTTTTAGAACATAATCTTTCAAATCCAATAGGTCTCCATGACGCTCGAGTAACTGCAAATTTAGCATCCTCGGCTCCCCTACTATATCTGTCAGTGTTGAGATGAAAATGGAAAAGTTGGATTCGATCTAAGCCTTATTAAAGTCAGAAACAAATATAATCGGTAAGGTACTGAATGTCTAGACGCAGCAATATTTCGGGTGAGGGGATAGCAAAATCATATGTCTCTGAAGTAAAAGCCAAAAGGCAAACTGACAAGAGCGCAGGTCTTTCTACAAATGTTCAATTTTTCTACGGAATACTAAAAAACTGACCATTTTACGCTACGGGTATCCTCGAACCCGTATAATCTGATAATAAAAATGTTTGCCGAAATAGAAAGACGAAATGGTCCCAGAGGTATGTCGGATACGTAATCCTATCTGATTTATAATACAGTACATGCTGAAAATATTTTGCACTTATATTCATGAAATAAAGCAAAAGCGTACACTGTTGAAAGAAATATAAGTTCATTACATATTTCCTTTAAGTGTGTTAAGGTCAGTGGTAACACCTAATGCTTAAAAGTTGGAAATGTGGTGTATTAGATCTAAAAATATGGCGATGTGATTCTAGCGATACGAAGTTTCAATGTTGACTAATCGACTTTGTCGCTGAATTCAACGCTACGGGCTACACAATATTTTCTCGTAGAATCTTAGACCATCGATCGGCTACGAAAAATTACTTCTACGTAACTATGCGTCTTTAAACTGTCAATTTTTATTTACTCTTCATCATCAAATTACAGTACCTAATACAAGAAGAGGCGTTAGAAGAATAAGTTTCCTTCCCAAAGGAAAACTACTGAATGTTTCATTGGATCTCGTTCAGTTTACCCACAGGGGGATATTCCTACGTGCAAGGATGACAATGTACGCAAGAGCTACTTGCATAATGAAATCGGAACATTTGAATAACATCGTCGAGGCTCTCAACCCTACCAGAGAAACAGGATAACTCCGTATATGTAAGTACTTTCTCGAACAACCGTAATTTTGAATACTGAACAGCTTAAGAGACTTACAAATAAGATTATTCTGCCACACGACTGCTCTCAATGATCTCGAAATTACTTCGATCAACTCCTCAACTTAATCGAGTTATTTAATCAGAGTTGGAAAACGTATGATACCGTTCTCTTATTCACCTCGAACAAGACTCAGCTCGACAAGTTTCCAATTAAATGTTTTCTGGACTGGAATGTTGCACAACACTTGAGTTCAGCAAAGTCGTTGTTAACAATAGATACGAATAGCGTAGTTCTAAAGCCCCACTAACGCTATTGTGCTCCAAGAAATATTACGAGGGTAAAACACACTTGGAAGCTGCTACCTTCGTATCTAAGCTCTTACGTTGTATTTCTTTTTTTATGTGCACTACTCGGCGATCCCAAGAATACAAATCAAATATTTATTTTATGGAGCAGCGGAAAGATGGCAATAATTTCCAAAGTGAGAAATACAATCTTTCGAGTTCGATGGTCAACATTACAAGCGCGTAGGAGGCTGAGTAAATAATTAGAGACGCCCTTAATAGCCCACTTTTATGCTAGCACTCCTCTAAGAAAAATTAATCGGGAAAGTAAACTGACCTTCACGCGCTTAATTGGTTCCGCTTTTCCACTCCATCATGGGCTATTTAATCTTCGTAAACAAAACCTTAATTGAAGCAGGTTTTACGATATGAGATTCCAAGTAATTATGGCATTCTCATTATGTTACATTGCTTCTATCTACTGTTGTACCTATCTACAGTTCTACCGTAGCTAGTCACGCCCAATGTTCTGGAATTCTCCCTCCCCGCGTAATACGTACCTGCCTGAACCCGGGATTACCCCAGAAAATGCTCTATCTATATTATTCTATTTTGAAGAACTTACAGTTTTATGTGAACGGATTTCAGATAAATCCTGGACTTAAGTTGTATATTTGGGCTGGAATTTTCTGGGATCGGAATAAGTCTGGACCTAAAACCTCTAGGGGTCTCATTTTGTATATTTTTACGACCTCATACGCATTCGCTAGAAATGAAAGTGTAGTACGAAACCTATACTTTTATCAAACCATTAACGAACAGATTGCCTAACCGAATACTGTGAACGTACTTAGGTATATCGCATCAAGAAAGGATTGTGCTATAAATTTTTATTTCTCCCTGCTGAGAGCAGCGCTTGTGAGTGCAGCTCCGGGCGAATGTCGGTTTTACCATAAAACTGTATTAAACTCACCTCTGGCCTTTTCAGCACATAATCTAAACGAGCGAACGTCAACGTCATCCACTCGTACGACCCTCAGCAGTTTTATAATATGATGACGTAGTTCAATTTCCGACTGCATATTGTCTGAACAACATTATAACTCACTTTATAGCATCCACAATACTAGATGAAATGTCAACTGCGTTGTGGAATCGTCTGGCAGTCGTACGATCCATCTCATTCCACTTATTGATCCGCTGACAACATAGTTAGATTATATACTGAAGAAAAAGGTGACCTAATTTGAAGGGACTAGAAGCAAGTTTTAAATTGGCATATTGAATGAATGTGATGTGGTGTGGGGTAAACGCGGATGGTAATTCCAAAAAAACTATTTCTTTTTATTTCCTTCCAGATGCATCTAGAAAATACGCTTAGCATTTTCGCCTGACCTGACTTGGCAGGTGACATGGATTCGGGACAGTAATTTGCCAATACCTTACACCTAAGTGATTTTCAGTGTTGCTCTAAGTGTGCTTCGTCATGACAGCTGATATTCTTGGGAAGCTTCGCCTCTATCCTTAAGTGCATAATGTCGCGTGCCAGACACTGAACACAGTCAATTTGCAGTAAATCACCTAAGAGGTCAGGAGTGACGTGAATCGCGCTACACGAGTGCTCTAGAATCTCTTAAGGCAGGTAATAACTACCTTGTGTCGGTTGCCTATTAAAGGTTTGCTTGGCAACTGAAAAAAAAAAACTTGTTGATGTTGTAAACCGCAATCCTTAAACCACCGATTACAGGATTCAATGCAACCCAGAATATTCAAGATAGATCGACCAACAAACTTTGCTCGCAGTCCCGTATAACAGACAGGGCGAGTACAACCGTTCTATCGATTCAGTCTTCCTGCGCGCCTAGGACATCGAGCGGCATCGCAGCGCACTACGCCATTTCATAAGGAATTACTACGAATACGTGCTAAGCTCTTGTTAAAAACACGATCCGATAAATTAATTGCTGGTATCGTAATTCGAGATTAACTTCCACTAACGCCTCACACTAAGATTTTCTTGGCCTGCTGCCAGGATGCCTCTCTGTTCCAGGAACGGAAGTGGTCGAGTGCCCATTAGTTGACGTATGACTAGTACCTTCAACCCCTATATGGGGCAGAACTTGTGTGAAATATGTATGGTAGAACGTGAGCTATTCAGAATTCGTGATAGGTTCACTGTTACGTAGGATATCGATCCCGAAATTGGACAAGACGAGAAACATTGTAATTTTAAAACTAAGTACCAACCCAAATATTGGATCCAGAGAGCCGAAATTCAAAATGGAAGCCTAAAAACAAACGGGTCAACAACTAAAAAACAGAATCATCCCCGCCCTAATTTAAACAAGAGATAACAAGTCCCCAACAACAAAATTTCGTCATAATTATTAATGACACTCGTAAAAGTTGGAAGCCGTTCAAACGTGCTTACTCGTAAGGCTCAGTTTTTGAAACGCGTAAACAGAAATTGGTAACAATTTGGCGCCAGTGCATCTAAGTTATGAAACTTGCAGCGCGACCTGGCCGGATCGATAGCGACCTCTTTAGCGACCAATGCACCAAGTTAACTGCCCGGGGAAACCGTAGCGTGTGCTTTGTTACATTACAGAAATAAGTTGCCTCCGTTTAAATCGGGTCTATATGGATTGCCGATCTAGTTTTTAAACTAGTTTAAACTGTCTTTTGTAACTGTAGTTGTGAATTCTTCGTCACGGAAAATGTGTCCTCAGAGGACCCGAGTAAGTTGAAGAGTATCTTGCCATGACATAACTTGAGTGACAGAAATCGGATTAGACACACCCAATCGCACTTTGTTCGGTAAAGTGGAACTGAAGATATTGCGAGAAATATTGGGACAAGAAACTTCCTGAATGTTTTTCTTTAATACTTTTTGACATAACAGTGACATTAACTTCAATGGTTAATTTTAACAAAACATAACTCTGAATTTACTTTTTACTTGATAAAACTGAAAAGCCTAATTATTACAGCAATAGCAAAGTATGAAGATATCGATGAATTCAAGTGAACCAAACAGCAAATGGCTTTATAATGAATGCTAGTATTTTATAACGAAAGCGGTGCCCTAATTGAACCTACAATACGACAAAAGAATCGATATAAACGCTTTGAAATGGTGAGCGACCATCGTCTGAATAAATACGAACAATTTTCCTTCAGTTCGCTTGTATGAAATAAAAAACCTTTGAGATATTTCCGAAGAAGACTTTTATCGTTGTAATCCTATACAAAGTCAAGCTGGGCAGATGAAGACTTCGCCATTTTACAAAGTAAAGGAAGGATACGAAAGAGAGCAAGAATAAAAACCGATGTTGGATGTTCCGTTTTTTCTTTTTGGTCAGTAAAAGCATTTGTTCTGTTTAGAGATTTTTCTTTTAGCTGACATTTTTCAAACAAATAATCGCATTTGTTTGAGTTACAGCTATAGAAGCAATTTATGAACCAAGTATTACTGTTTTCTTTACTATACATACTCATTACAGTGTTATCCTTTAGACCCCCTAGAAAGATTTGTAAGGCTCCATTATTGTGGAAAATACGGTTACTTCCGCTGACGATATCTTTGCGTTAGCAAAAGGTGCCATTTCAGGTAACATGAGCTGCTCTTACAAAACATCTTATCTCTGAGGTCTTGCGAAAAACTGCGTAGAGGGTTTAGTACGAAGAAAATGATATCATCTCAATCCTTAAAAGAACGTGTGTGTTTCTTACAGTAGACTTATACATCGATGTTACGCCTCTCCGTTTTATATCTTATACCATCCGTATACTTCAATATTACGTAAATTGGCTGCAAAGTTTGAACTATATTCAGGGCTTAATAAGTTCAGAGAAATGTTATATATCAGCTTTTTAATGCTCTTAGAAAGTCTTGCGTCTTCGTTAATGTTGGCACATCACGAAGACCACCTTTGAAATAGTAATGATTTGAAACTTGCTTTACGTACAAAGGTATACCTATACGTATGTATTCTAGGTACAGTCCTTGAAGATATCGAGCGAACTGTAAATGTTAGTTACTGAGACCTTAACGCAGTAAGAAGAAAGGAGAAAATATTAGATAAACTGTACAATAAAAGTGCTTTTACGACGCAAGTTGGGCGTATTTTTCTCATTGGCATGCTAACTGTATAGACGCACGTTGGGCTATATGTAAAACTAAGGTATCGTTTGTTTTGTGAGGAACAACGCCCTAATCATGGTAAAAGTAATCAGAAAACAGTAGCTGTAATTAAAATGGTTGGGTGTCAGTAATGCATTATTTTGTTCACGTCCATCCAGTCCATCAGGCTTGTCGGAATCGGAACTAGATGTTGGCAGCACAGCCAATAAACTTCAATTAACAAATTGAATTAGAAATAGGTCATCAAGTATGCAGTAATCTACACTTATTCCATGAAATTAAATTAGCTTTGCTCACGTAAGCTTTGTTACTAAGCGCACGATAACTATCGGGTGTTCTAGATCCTTATCTATCATAACGAAGTACTACCTGCTGTGTGCGCCCTATTACGAAGCTTTCCCTAGCCGTGGCCTCCGTATATTTTGCAAAATATTTCTTTGTCGTCGGGAAACTTATCATGGCCAGGCAGCCGCACGCAACGTCTACCCCTTTATAATTCTACGTGACTGCAAAATTTATAAGTTCTGATACATACGTAGGGGGTCTTACGTAACAAATAACAAGCTGTTACCGCGCCCGTAACAGCTTCAATGATTTCCTTGCCTTGAAAAATAAATAAACCTCAAGCCGAAGCAGTCAGTTTCTAACCGCTCGCCGCCCGCCGGCGCGCCCCCCAGACATCGGAATATTCGTATTAACTTCAAATTACGTAAATTCCTTATGAAATATTTAACAACTTAAGCTGTGTGACCTTCGGTATTAAAAAGTTCTTCGGTCGAAGAAAATTCTCGCCCTAAGAGATTTCACCCTAAAGTGGCGGTCATTATGATGCCAGTAACAATGTTCGACGAGCCTGGAACCGAGATAAATATTCACGCCTCGCTGGGGATTCTGAAGTCGACATCGCTCCGGATAGTCCTCAGGCAATGTACGAAAAAATAATAAGCAGCGAGTATTTCGGCGAGTAACGCAATTTACTGAAAAATGACAAGCTTTCTTGCTCTTCTTTTATGCCGTAGTGATCATTTTGAACACGGAATAAAGAAGACAATTTCCAGAAGTTAAAATAATGCAAATGACTAAACTGGTTTTGTAATTTCAAGATAATAATTCTCTTAAAATTAATTATTGTATGGCTTTGACCAATTCAAGTAATAATTTATTCATTGAGATATGAAACTCGCTTTAGTTTTCTATTAATTGAATTTCAGTTGACGGCTGTATAATAATAATACTCCAAGCAGATACCCACAGGCTCGAATCTATTGTACGCTATTGAATGACAGAGTATTTAACACCAACAGATGATTGAATATAATTAATGGCACAATCTGTCTGTTGTTTCGTCGAGCACTAACGAGGTAGCCGCCGACAGCACTGTAATTAAAGCTCTTCAAAAGGCGCGCGACGTAACTCTGCTAATGTTCAGATGCTCCTGAATAATATCCTCATTAGGACAAGGAGTTACACAACGTCTGCGATCGCCACCCACGACAGCACAAGAGTTATGAGGACACGCTCTCATTCCCGACATCCTGCGGGAAGTGCGGCTACTTGCGTCAGCATCGTGCAGGACCTTAGCTTCACTCTGTAGTTAGCCTGTTGTAGACGATCTCTCAGACGACTGCAAGTGTGATATATGACATTCATCGTAAATAGTCAGCAAACTTATTCGCCATCATACACTTAAGGGCCAAGAATATTAACGATCTGATCTCATGAATGGAAATTCTCCAAGCACGTGCAATTCACACTGCCTCCAACGCGTTTGCATCTAATGAATTTACCCTGGAGATCTCTGCGAATTGAATCGAGTTATCTCTAAAAGGGTTTCCGTTTTGACGTGCCCCATATTCGCAAGGCTGTTTTCTAATTTCACAGCCGACTGCCTATTACGGGCGCTAAAAGATACGAGTGGAGTTCTGTGTTATATGTGGGGCGAGATAAGTTTTCCGAATAAGCAGAAACTTGTACTAACTGGAATGAAGTACAATGGATTACATAAAGTTAGAGGAAGTGGCTGCCAGCATGAAACTATATTTTCAGCAGCACTGAGCATAAAACGATGTGCGGATTAATGTTCTGAATAGACGAGTACGTCCGTTAATGATGTTGAAAAATGAGACGCACGGACTATTCAGGTGTACTCATTCATAAGCCATAATGCAAATGGCACAATGTTGGGACGGGTGTGGAAGGCCAACTATTCATGTGTTAGCCGGCAATCCCTACTGGTTGGTGTGTCCATCAATTCATTCACATGAGGAAGTAACCTTACAATTTGCAAATCTCGTAGTAGGTACTAGGCGTTGAATGAATGATTTATACTAATCGGTCACGGTAGAAGCAAGTCGAGCTCTAGAAATTGATTATGGGCCAATCACTCTACGTTATGTCAGAAGCCGGTTGTAGCATTAGATTTCCGAAAACGAACGACAACATTATGGGAAGTACAAACCAACAACGTAATAATGATTGCATAGTTACGGTACTATATTTGGAGCAGTACAAGATTCGGCCTGTATTTTTCCGCTATAAAAGCTAGCGTACGTGGGTATCCAGTGGAGTATTTCGCCTACGGATGTGTTGGTAACCTTGGATGAAGATGAGCTCGTCTTGGAGCGCGTGCTGTGTCCTTTGACACAAATGCGGATGCGTTCAATTGGCGAGGCGGCCGTTATCGAACCGCGTTAAACACCACGCAAGGCTGCAGTCCCGCACTTTTGCGATGTTTCATCAAATCATTGGTGAAGAACAAAGAAGAAGGATCTATACAAAGCCTAATTAAGATATCAAAAATAAAATTAGATTCAAAAAGGTTGAAAACGGCTCATCCGATGTTTCTTATGTTGTCAGGGCAAGATTTGTACATTAATTCCTTTATTAACACTTCTAATGCACAGATCTGAATTCTGTTTAAAAAACCAGAGACACGAAAGATTTTTCTCTTATCATTTTTAAATGAAATATCTCCGTCGAAAATGGGGCGGGTCCATAGTATTAGAATAAAAAAAATATTTTCAGAAATATAGCTGGACGGTTTCAGGCTTACACAGAAACTGTTTCTACCTCGGAAGGTAAATTCTACTTAGTTACAAAGTGGGACATGCATGATAGCAAAATCGATAGAAGTTTGTTCTTCAAACAACCTTCAGAACAGCTATAGGTCTATCAATCCGCTACTCGTATGGGCAATATGTTCCTTGGTTAAAATAATATCTTTACTTCTATACTAATTTTATAAAGCTCAAAAGGTTGTTTAGTTGAACACGCTAATCTCAGGAAATACTGGTTTGAATAAAAATAAATATCTGTTTGATAATCAAACCTATCTTCTACCCTAACTTTATAAAGAGGACAACTTTGTTTGTAATGAATAGGTTCAAAAAACTACTGGTCCGATTTCAAAAATTCTTTCACCAGTTGAAAGCTGCTTTGGTCCTGAGTGACATAGGCAATAAGAGGGGAACAGGGGCGAGCGAAGCCGCTGGGAAAAAGTAGTTGGCTATATAACCAAAAGTAGCCGAGCAGCGATTGTCACCGCGGAGTACAGCTAGACATAGATACGAGACTATGATATTATTTATTTTGTATTCTTCTCTAGAATAGCCTGCATGAGAAAAGGGCATCGCCAATTTTGGTTTCATAATTACCTATGTCTTCCCTCACGTGTCTCATACCTACAGTGAGTAATCTGTCGACTACCATCTGTAAACATCTTCCTAATATAGAAAGAATGTGTATGTGTTTTGTTTTTTTTCCTAGTTAGAACTTCGACTTATTTTCTGAATCATCATGAAGCTAGAGGTGAAGACTGTGACTTTGACCAAATCTCCGATGACCAGTCGACGTTTTTGCAGACGAGAGGGCAGCAAAAATGGCCGACTAGTCGGCAAACCCTATCATATTTTTGTCGGTCGAGCTCTCAGACTATTGAAAATGTCAGTGACGTTTCATATAGGTTAAGCCAAGTCGCCGCAGCTGTGCGGTCACGGTAGTAAAAATATATTTTCTAGTTATGCATTAAAATTACATTTCTCTTGAATTAAGATAAATGATTGAAAAACAAACTAGGAGGCCGATTCATAGGGACATCATAATCAACATTAACAATAAAAATTATAATTTCATGTAATTATCACCCCAGCTAGATCAGTCGCGCCTTTTGCAGTCGCCAACTATTGGCGGCCATACCTAACCGCTAGTAATAAAGTACAAATCGGATAAGATTAGTTTTTTTTTTCAAAATTGTATAATCAATATTTATTTGTCAAAGCATATTTAAGAAGCAAGTTTCAATTCTTTTAAATGGCGTGAAATGGATAGTAGTTACTGGACTTATTTCCAATTGGAAAAGACAGAACCGAGCCAATATACAAGTGCATCAGGTACAAAAGGTTGCCACACCCATGAATGTGAATTTTTTTTTTTAACACCTTACATTAAATTTAATTCAAGCAACATTATGACTGTCCTTTTTTACTTCGATAAAATGGTTTTTGTTTTACCAAAAGTATTTTTCTAAGTAGGCTAATACCTAATCAATTATTAAAAATAACTTTTTGTACATCAATGTTAAAAAACTTCCAATTGATATATCTGCTTCAAAGAGACAGGAAAAGGTTACGAGGTTTATACTCATCTCGTCTCTCATCATCGCATCATGAAATAATATCAAGACAATGTGGCAGTACTCTTTTATCCAATAACTAAATAAGCCTTCACATTTTAATTGTCTACGTATTAGTCAGACAATATTGTTTATCAACTGTAAAAAGTATCATTTTACAGAAGTTGCAACAGTAACACTTTGACCGCAAATATGCAAAATCCATGACCGCAAATATTTTTTGCTCGGAATCTACCCTGAGTTAAAACAGATAAGAGCAGACACTAAGATGTCCTTTTTGATGTTGTAATAGTGCTGATTTTCCCTTATTGGAAAAAACGAATCAAAAGACGGCTCACACTTTACGCTATATGATGAACTTGGTAAATGTGAGCTCACTATAACTAGCATTCTCATAGAACATCCCGACCTTAGATCTCAATGTATCCCATACATTTTTCTACTTCACAAGTTTGACGGTGAGGATGCAATTCTAATACCAGTGTTTCTTCAAAACTAAAATTTATACGAATTCTGTCAAAATCATGACATGTGGCAAATAAGAAACTAGTAAGATTATGTTTGATGTTGAAACATGAAGCTTTTAGCTGAAGACGAAATATAAAATTGTGTACATTTGTTTGACCCACCCTTTGTCTCATGATTTTAGTATATCAGGCAACCGCAATCTTTAAAAAGTTCCTGGATTATAGATACCTAATGCTTCATTGATACTTTGCTCTGTGATGTAAGATTCTAATGGTAAGTAGAAAATGAAATGTCTAAGAAACTCAAAATAGTTACTTGTGTAAAAAAAGTTGTAGATATTAGAAAAACATCCGGTTTGTCTGTTTTACCGTTTTGCCGGTATTTGTTATTATTTTGCTTAATTAACTATGAAGTTAATCATGAATTAAAATTATACCAAATAAAGAAGTTTTTACTGAAATAAGTTTAAAAACAGTACCATGCGTAATATAGATGCGTTATGAATAACTTTTAAGTCAAAATCTAGTTGAAAACATTGAAATACAATGCAAAAAAGGAACCAACGGCAGGGGCGTGGCCTTCTTCAGTTATTTGTTCTTTTTAAAAAGGTTAGATCGATATATTTTTTCTTGTATAACATTCCCCTGTATGTCAAATGTAATTAGGGGTATAAGGAAACTGAAACAGAGGCTTAGATCCAAAGAAAATAATTAATACTCACGTCCAGGGACTCCTTTGACGCCATCTTTCACACACAAACAAATTAGTTTGACGTTTCTCAAAAAATCGATAACAAGGCTCGTTGCTTCGTTCGGATAGTGGTTCAGATAGCAGAACAACAGGAGTATTGGAACTACGTTACTTATTAGAAACCTATACGAGTTTTAATAATTATACAACTTATAATAGAAAATAAAAAGAAAAACGAAGATCTTAATTCATTATAGACCTTTAAGACATAAATTCGGGAATTATGGGAATCAGCCCTTAAAGGTACCTATTATACATTGGATCACCACCGTTTGTATAAAATCTTTTGCCCAAAATAAAATAGTTTGAGACAGTTTGACAATATGATAAATAATGATCGACAATACAATAAGATCTATCAGATGTATGTCTTGACGTTCCTATTCATAACTGAGCCGAATAGGATTATGTTTTTTTGCCCACCGTACAGGTGTGGCACATAACAATCCAGTAAACGGACGAAAGAAAGAAAACACCAACCAAATACGAGTAGGATTCACCCACGAAGGGTGCTGTACTATCATCTATAGCTATAGGGTCGCAGGGCTGCCTCATCAGTGGGGCTATTCACAGACTACTAAGGATACTGGGCTTTAAGCTAACTTGATAGTCACAAACCAGCCATACCCCCCCCCCCTGCACCCCCGAAACTATTGAGCCTACAATAATTCTGAATTTACTAGCGACAATTGATACATCATTTTGTAATCCTAATCATTTCAACGGTTCATCATCTCAGACGGACAACGAAGTCATAGTAATAGGGTCCCTTGTGGGGTCCCGTTTTACCCTTAGGGCACGGAACCATTATTGTTCTTATTGCTTGGTTTGAAAGAAGTGAATAGAAGTTACAATCTATCATCATGGACCTTTTTTTTAGGTCCATGTCTATCATTAAAAAAACCGTAAATATGTGCGTTACAGTTTCGTTAGTAAAATCCACCTTTAAATCATAAATTGATAACTTGATGACCCCTGACGTTAATGTTGCCAAAGGAGGTGTTAACTTTTCGGCCCAACCATGTACCGAGGTACAAATTATTATTAAAATCCCTTCCAATAATTAGTATTTTTAGCTGTATTTAAAATCCTTCAATACTAGATAGAAAAAGAAACAAAAGTATATGAAAAAACACTACTTCGCAACGGAACTGCGTTCAAAGAAACGTTTATGACAGCGTTTACGGCTGTCAATCTGTTTCATCTGTCAAAATCACGTCAAAATATGACATCGATGTTTCATTATTTGACAGCTTTTTGACAGTAATGAATATCAACAACAATAGAAAACAACTATCGAACTAGGTCGGGAACCCTGGCTTTTGGCCGGCAGATAACCAAACGCAAAAAATAATACGAAATGTGAAATAAATGCATTTTTTTAAATTATTGTTCCCATGATTATTCACAAAATATGTGTACTAGTAATTATAACTTATTTGAAATACATAAATAAATTCTATAAAGTACATTTTTGGGCTTTCACACGTTTATAAATGAAGTAACGAAACGCATCATGTCGGAGACGTATGAGATTGCTAGATTGAAAATCAATTCTTGGGTTGCAAGTTTTAACATTTTGGATCGACAATTTCTTATGGTACAAATGCCCAAATAAATACAAATATTTTTTTTCAAAATCTACGATTTTTTTCCTATAATTTCGTATTTTTGTCCTTGAGGTACACGGCTTGGCCTTAAATGTGGGGAAAAAATTAACACCTCCTTTGTAATTTTATTTTGGTGGTACTTTTATAACTTTTCAGAACAAGTCTTACAAGTTTTTATTTAATAATCTCATTTTTTTTTGTGCTTCTCTGAACTTTAATGTTTTACGTTATGGGCAATCTACATAAAAACTGACATCACTGAAAGGAAACCAGCGTTTTCCGTACTATTTATCACACAATCGTACCTCAGTGTAGACCGTACCTTTTCTATACTAGTGATTTATTTTAAAACGAAAGGAGGTTATCAATTCGACCCGTATGTATATAATATTTCCAGAACTGCATAGTTTTTGTATATGTTAGTCTATATCAGCGTCTGAACAAAATCTTGAAAAAGAACTAAAAAACAACCCTAAGCTATTTTGGACGCATGTAAAAAACAAACGAGGAGGGTCTAGTACCTACCCTTAAACCATGAAAAATGGTTCAATGTCCTCATCTAATGGTACAACCATATGTGAAATGTTCGCTACTAACTTCTTGTCTGCTTATAGCTCCGAACAGGAATCGAAGAAGTTTGATGGTAAAGTATTATTACAATTTATCGAAAATAGTAGTTTATGCTTAACAAGTCCAACCATTAGCGGTGAGACAATACTTAAAAAAATTAAATGTTTAGATATTAACAAAGGAGCTGGCCCTGATGGCATACCACCAATATTTATAACGTCATGCGCGAAGGAGTTAGTATGCCCTCTTATTCTTATATACAACAAATCATTATCTTCTGGTGTATTCCCTCGAAAATGGAAAATGGCTAAGGTGGTACCCATACATAAGTCTGACAACAATGACGACATATCTAACTATAGGCCCATTTCAATCCTTTCATCATTTGCCAAAATATTTGAGTCACTGTTATGCCCGTATTTCCAAAACCATCTAAAATTATTTATTAGCGATCGTCAGCACGGTTTCGTTAAATCACGATCCACAAGTACCAATCTAGTCTCTTTCACAGAACTTTTAATTGAAGCTGTTGACTCTGGTCACCAAGCCGACGTCATCTATACTGACTTCAGTAAGGCCTTTGATAAAGTTTCTCATAAAATCCTATCCTGTAAGTTGCGTGCTTATGGTATCACTGGCGACTTGCTTGAATGGGTGATCTCATACTTGACAGGTAGATCTTTTTTCGTAGTGGTTTTCAATCTAGCACATATAATATATCATCCGGAGTCCCGCAAGGCTCTCATTTAGGGCCGATATTTTTCAACTATTTTATTAATGACATTCCAAGCTGTCTACGGCATTCTGAAATTTTCATGTTCGCTGATGATTTAAAATTTCTAAGAATAGTTGAATCTGACATAGACTCTACACTTTTACAGACGGATCTAAATGCTCTTATTCAATGGTGTAAAAACAATGAAATGTTTTTGAATTCGCATAAATGCTACCACGTAAAATATACACGAAAGAATAATCCATTAAAGACGGAGTATTTCATAAATGAGAACAAAGTTAGTGAAGTGGACACTATACGTGATCTTGGCATTCTGTTTGATCAAAGACTTACCTTTGCACCTCATCTAGATCACATTTCTAAAAAAGCGTCCAGGATGTTAGGTTTTGTGATTCGACAATGCAAAGTTTTTCGTCAAATTGAAACCAAAATCATACTTTATCAGAGTTTAGTACGTAGCATTTTAGAGTATTGCAGTGTGGTGTGGCGGCCACACTATGCCACAAGTAGTTTGCGCCTTGAACGCGTTCAAAAGCGTTTTGTTTGGCATCTGGCTTTTTCTGCGGGAATAACTAAAAAAGTGCGCTCTTACAAAAAAAGGTTGTTTTTTTTTTTTTTTTCTCTAGCCATTTATGTCCCACTGCTGGGCAAAGGCCTCCCCCATATCCTTCCAAGTGCTCTTTTCTAATGCCACAAAAAGGTTGTTATTCTTCAAAATGCATACCTTGGAGGAGCGTAGGTGTTTGAACGACGCAATGTTTGCCAGTAAAATCTTGAAGGGAAATATCGACTCACCGCCGCTACTCGCACTCATTAAATTTCGTGCTCCGGTGAGGATTCCGCGCAAACCCATAACTCCACTTTGTCCTCCAATGAGAAGAACGGTGCTTGGATCTAATTCTCCATGTGCTAGGTTTTGTAGGGTTTTGAATAGTTGCAGCGATAAGGTTGATTTCCACTTTGATTCCCTCAAATCTCAAAAATGCCAATTTTTGAAGTGTGTGTCCGATCTATTGTAATTATTCAGGACTGTGTTAATGTAGTTTAGAGTAGTAAGTTATTATTGTTGTTTATTTTTTAAGTTCATGCGGTGTTTACCTTTAAGTAATTGTTGCACTAAATTATGTTTAAATGCTCGTTTTACTATAGTTTTGTATTAGTGTAAACAATTGTTGGTAGACCTAATAAAAAAAATAAAAAATAAAAAATAAAATGTGCATAATTTCGTAAGTGCATGTATGTATGGTTTTATGTTTGTGTTTGCATAATCTCGCGCATTATATCGAATACTTCTTTTGTGTTTGTTTTTGAAGTCGGAACTTTTTTTTAAAGACTTTTTTTACAACCTATGGTCGCACGGTTCTTGAAGAAGTATCCCGACTGAACCGTACCTTGAAGTTAAAAACCGTACCTTTTCAGAAAGCCAACCGTACTTTTTTGGGAAATCATACTGGCAACACTGAAAGAAACGTCACACAGAGTACTTTTATAAACGTCATTAACGTCACACTACATAACAAATAGGTGCAAGATAAATCTAATTGTAAGCGGTTAAAAAATATGTATTCGTGTCATAAAATAATAAAAATAGCCTAAACTAGAACTGAGATATCAAAGGTAGTTAAATACTATTATTATGTGTTATCAGAAAATTGCTAACCGGCGTTTTAGAAACTGAAATAACGTAGACGCCTATGTGTTTGTAATTGTGTTCAATTTTATGTTTTGCCGATTTTCAATAGCAAACGAGTTGCTGAGTATTTTTCATTAATTTCTAATGTCTACTTTCACTTTTGAAGATGAACTCGTACACTGTTTATTAAGAATTGTTGTAGATTGCGTTTTAAACAAGCATTAATGTTTTTTTTTTTACCAATCAGATATCATAATGAGGATCAGAAGACTGTCGGCTGTGTTTTGGACAACATGCATCATAGCATTTGTTTTTATACTGTATGTGGTGACAGATTTGAGTTTCAAGTTGCCGAGCATAAAACCTGCTGTACAGGATCTTGATGTGAGTTTGAAAATATTGAATTTAGAACAAATATAATTATTATGTCCATCTTTTCGACTGTCTTTGACACGAGTCTTTTTTTTTTAATAGGTTGATGTCAAAACCTCAGTATGTATTTTTTTTTAAAGTTTTGTTGAACATGCATATCTCAGGAACTACTGGTTTCATTTGTGTTGTATCTATTCAATGAGGATTTATTTAATGAGGAATTTTTTGACCAATTCAAGCAAGCAAACCTCACCCATATTATTATGACATCTTTTTTTTACTAACACACATTTTTATACCTTATTATTCTGATTTAGAAGATATATGTAGGAGAAGATATTGCCCAGTTGTGGGAAAGAACAGGCTGATAAATTATGACTATAGTCTTTTAAATAATATATTCTTTTTGCATTATGCAATATTGCATCCAACTCCTTGTTGAATTGAAAGAAAAAGCATTACTACTGTTCTAAAATTCCCTCATGTGTAATTAACTTCAATTACATGACCATCCTTCATTATAATTATGCCTTGCCCATTCTCTGATTTTGCCTCTAAAAATGAAGTGTTTATTATTTATTTATTTTAGAATAGGCACACCAGCTGTGCATACATTTAATCAAAGTACATATTTATATAAAAACTAAAACCTATGTAAATACTAATTACAGGTGTACACAACATTCACATAAAATACAATCAAGCATTATAATGCTTTAATGTATTTTTTAGGTATAAAAGGTTGCACTCCAGGAGTGCCGGTAGAAGTGAAAACTTTTTTGTTACTATGTTTTATTTTTAATTTGAATGACGTCTTACTCATTTTCGATCAGGGTCACGTGACCCTGACGCGAGTTTTGGTCACGTGACCCTGACGCGAGTTTTAAATTTTTTACCCATTACAGAAAAAGTGTACAACGCCGCTAAAGAAGTTTTCACTTCAATAAGTACAAAATGAAATAAAAGTAAAATAAAATAAATTAACTAAACTATATAGGTAATTATTATTATTATTGTTGACTAGGTTTTAGTCAAAAACCTGTGAGAAGAAAATTACTGTTCTTTTGACCAAAAAAATAAAAACGCCAAAATTTTCAACATCAAAAAAGAGCTAAAGGTTTCTTAGAAAGTTTTCCCGTATCTCTTATGGATTCGGATTTCTCCCTTTTGTCCCATTTTAAAGAAACAAACTGTTGAGTATAGAATGTGTATGTAGGTAAACCAGTTGACAAAACAGTTAAGAGACTCAGTATGTTATGTGAATATTTACTGCATTGTCTGAATTGTTCATTAAGTCCAGTCTTATCAGAACAATAACTTAGTAGGTATCAGTGAGACATTCAAGCTGAGTTCACTTACCTCACACTTGGCTATCTTTCAAGTGTCTTGAAACCTAGACATACCATATCCATTTCCAATAGTTTTTTTTCTTTTACTAGGAATATTCAAGGTGTATTTTTTTTTTTTTTTTTTTTTTTTTAGCGTGGTAAAATCATCAAATGAGTCCTCCAACCCCGGGCAGGGCGGGAGGGACTGTCAGACTTCTACTGACTAAAATCCACGGTGTCCTTCATAGCCTGTTACGTTCCGGGGTTACGGTTAGGGAATAATCCCGCGACCCCGGCAGGCTTTGGCCCTCTGAGAGGGGGGCCCCGTCATTATGCTGACGCTCTTTGAGGCGCGCGTGGGACACAACGCGCCGTCGACCCGGGCATGGTCCTTGGTCGGGCAGCGAGTTGCCCTTTACTCGCTGCCCGCATGCCCGCGCCTACGGTGGTCGGAGATCATCTTGCGACGTCCGTCGCCGTGGGCGCCTACCACTGCGGCTGGGGCGGAGGGAGGACGCTGTCCTCTCTCGCTCGCGGCCTGCCTCCTCCTTTACGAGCATTACTGCCTCGCAGAAGGAGCTGACCGCTTCCCACTCCGTCTCGCCCCGCAGCATGACCGCAACCAATGCCGGGCGCGAGAGGTCTCCGCCTATCGCAGCCGTGAGGACACGTCGGTGCTCCGCCCAAGCTGGGCAGTCTTGCACCGTATGCTCCACCGTGTCCTCCGGGCGATCTTCGCAGTGGTGGCACCCAGGCGTCTCCTCCTTTCGCATCAGACACAGGTACCTCCCGAAACTTCCGTGTCCGGTGAGGACCTGCGTCAAGCGGTAGGTCAGGACGCCATGACTTCTCTCCAGCCACTCCTCAAAGAGGGGTCTTACCGCCGCAATTGCGGCGTGCCCGATTCAAGGTGTATTTACAAAGACTAAAATTCTGATGATATTTTTTAAATAAAAAACAAAACAAATATCCGGTTGCGGAACAACTACTAGTCAATTGTGACATTATATGAAATGAATATTAAAATGATATACTACTTAAATGTAATTTATAACACATTAATGTTTTAAATATATACACGCAATAACGCGAGGCCCCGACTTACGAGTTGTACGTCGTGGGTTCGAAGCCACGCAGACGCATTACTTTGTGTAATTTATTTCATCACCACTGCTCTAAAAACGGTGAAGGCAAACGTCGTGAGGAAACTGGCATGCCCTAGAACCAAAAATTCGAAGACATGTGATATCTGCCAACCCGCACTGGGCCCGCGTGGTGGATTATGGCACACTCCCTCTCACAGAGAGGAGGTCTGTCTCCTAGCAGTGGGAACATTTACAGGCTGATAATGATGAAGACGCAGGTTCAGTTCCCACTCGCAGCAAAATTTTTCTTACTTCAAAAATCTTTTACGCGATTACTCCGCCAATTGTGGACCGATTTTCTAAATTCTTTTTTTAAAAAGAAATTACAAGTATTTAGCATTTATTTTTCCTCCAGGTCATAAAAGTTATCTTAGAAATGAATATCCAACTCTTATTTAAAAAAAAGTGGGAATAAATATAAACACATCCAAAAATATTCCAGTTAAAAACTCGTGATATAATATACTCTTTCACATTTGTCGTGAAATATTCGACTGCTCTTAAAAGCATGGAATTAAAAATTCGAAATTGCCGGGCAGGACTGCGATAGCTTAGTTGCTAAGGTGTCTAAAGTATTCGTCAAGAAGATGCAAGTCACTTCTGACCGCAGTCGAATTTTTCTTTCCCTGAAAAAACAAACTCTTTTCAGACAAAATGGTCATCGTTTGAATCCAAGCTGCGTCACATAGAAAATGAATTGAGTCAACATCACGCAGTGGTTGGTGAGATAAAATCTGCCGTAGACCAGATTGTTGAGCAGTCCCAGGAGTACCATCCTCCTCAAAAGAGGCCCAAAGAGGTTGTTAACAGGGAAACTCCTAAGGCAAGAGAATATAAGGCCGTTGGACCCGAACCGCCGAAGATGATGGTGAAGATTCCTTTCAATGAATCGTCGTGTCCTATACAGAAACAATCAATACCAAAGGCAGACATACAGGTAAGAAATAAAGACATAATAAGTAGGTATTAAAACAACTGTTTAAATTTAAATAATTTAGAGGAAAGGCCAAATGTAAATGAATTGCCTGTGAAATTTATTAGTCGGTTTTTCCGTTACTTGATTTACTCATAATTTTGAAAAATAGCGCCTCTGTCTGCCCATAGCCACAAGTTATTAAATTTTAAGAAAAATATCATATACCTATTTTGTTACTTTAGAAATTTTGTTATTATTTCTATTTCAAACATGTAGATTGTAGTTATTCGATAATGTCATATAGTAAAATTATCAATATTTATTGTTATTCCATATCTTCACTGATAATCTAAATGATATGAATAAAACAAACATTTATGATAAAGCAGGTGTACGTACCACCGACCGCACCGGCGATTTTCCTCCGTGGCTCAGAAAGCGTGTAATTTGTAGATCTTTCACAGTCGTTACTATTAGTCAGAAGCTCTAAAAGTCTGACAAACCAGTCTTAACATGGGGTATCGTATTACCCAGTTACTGGGTTGTGGAGGTCTGATAGGCAGTCGCTCCATGTAAAGTACTAATATTCAGCTGCATTCGGTTCAAAGGCGAAAAGGTTAGGCAAATGCTGTGTCAAGTTTTTCCCCGTGAGATATTCCGGGCAGGCAGTTCACCCAGGTCACCCATACGATGGACTGACCAGATCAAGTCTGCTGTAGGTGTTCCGCTACATGAGTGCCCAAGAATTACAGCCCACAGGAAGGGATGGCGTCGCATTGTGAGGCCAATGGGGTTGGCAACGCAAAGATATTGTAGATGGTGCCACCATAGAGTAGTCCTAATCCGACCAATGACGTAGTACTATTTTGAAGTACCTTTAAGATTTCAACTGATTTGAACCAATGACGATGCTTGGAACAAGCTATAATAGCGCCATTAGTTCCCCAGTTGCCATCCCCATTATGGCAGCACGATGTCTCGCTGCAACATGCTGACCATGAGATCCAGAGTGAATCGACGAAGAAGAAGATCTAAGGCTCATATAATACTATTCTTGCAGATGCTGTCAATGTACGACAGAATCATGTTCGACGATGAAGACGGCGGAGTGTGGAAGCAGGGTTGGGAAATAGAATATCAGGAAGATCAGTGGAGTCAGAGGAATAAGTTGAAAGTTTTCATTGTTCCCCATTCACATAATGATCCAGGTAAATAAGTGTTTTGTTTCTTCTTCAGGGGAACGAAGTGGGTAGACGACTTGTATAGCTGTCTCTTTCCCTCTGGCTTCCTCTCGAGCTCCGAGAAAAACATTTTCCCACCAAATACTGACCGATTTTAAGACTTATTTTTCCAAAAATACAGTTTAAAATCGGTCGGGGTTTGGTGGCACAAAATTGTGCCATTGGGTCGCATTGGGGTCCGAGAAGTTAAGACGTCATGGTAGGCCACCAGGGGGGGTATTACAGCGCCTTAACATCAGGCTTGTTCCAGTGAGTGGTCAAGATGGCGCTAGACGACTTGTATAACTCTGTCACTTTCACTCGCCGGAGTACGGTTTTCAGACGTTGTAATACGGGCGCAGTTCTGTGTATCTACGTCCTTTCTCGCGGTGCTCGTGAAGAAGTAATAGCGATAACACCCGATAACAAATAGCAGTTACGTGGATGTCAATCATCGTAAAATTAAAATTAATTTCTGAGTGTAAAGTATGATTGTTTAGCAAAAAACTGAATTATTAAATGAAGACTACTTCTTAGCTTCAATCTGTGCTTTATAGAGAATTTGGCAAAGTAGCCAAGCAGCTGTTGGCAAGCGCGGATACAGGGGGGTCATGGGGGTCATGACTCCCCCCCTGGGCCGGGTCAAGACCTTTCATTGGAATACATTACATTATAATACAATTTCTGTTGATATGCTTTTTTTTAACGTCGTAAAGTCATCAAATGAGTCCTCTAACCCCGGGCAGGGCGGGAGGGACTGTCAGACTTCTACTGACTAAAATCCACGGTGTCCTTCATAGCCTGTTACGTTCCGGGGTTACGGTAAGGGAATAATCCCGCGACCCCGGCAGGCTTTGGCCCTCTGAGAGGGGGGCCCCGTCATTATGCTGACGCTCTTTGAGGCGCGCGTGGGACACAACGCGCCGTTGACCCGGGCATGGTCCTTGGTCGGGCAGCGAGTTGCCCTTTACTCGCTGCCCGCATGCCCGCGCCTACGGTGGCCGGAGATCATCTTGCGACGTCCGTCGCCGTGGGCGCCTACCACTGCGGCTGGGGCGGAGGGAGGACGCTGTCCTCTCTCGCTCGCGGCCTGCCTCCTCCTTTACGAGCATTACTGCCTCGCAGAAGGAGCTGACCGCTTCCCACTCCGTCTCGCCCCGCAGCATGGCCGCAACCAATGCCGGGCGCGAGAGGTCTCCGCCTATCGCAGCCGTGAGGACACGTCGGTGCTCCGCCCAAGCCGGGCAGTCTTGCACCGTATGCTCCACCGTGTCCTCCGGGCGATCTTCGCAGTGGTGACACCCAGGCGTCTCCTCCTTTCGCATCAGACACAGGTACCTCCCGAAACTTCCGTGTCCGGTGAGGACCTGCGTCAAGCGGTAGGTCAGGACGCATTGGATCTGTCCTTGGATCATTAATGTTATTGTCATAAGTTGGGTGTTAAAATTTTCGAGCTCGCTACGCTCGCAGCCATAGTTTTATGCCTACTCGAACTTATTTAACTTAACAAAACAATGCTTGCTTATATTTTTTTAGATATGATTGGTTGACAATGAAATACCTACAGCCAGTCAAATAGCCCTAACCATTTGGAATCTGATAATTTTAGCCCGAAAACACAAATAAAGCCGTATAAAACCTTGAAAATTGAACTTACTATTCCGACAGATGTTATAAAAGTACAATACCTAACGCATATTGACAAGTGTACTCGAATTGGTACAATGTTTGTTCACGTAGATAATCCAAGGACGTTGCTTATCAAGTGCACTTGAAACACGATAAAGTTACTGTTTATCAACATCATGTATACATAGAAACAGTTTGTATAGTAAAAGGTGCTTAGGACTTTACGAGTATTCTATTGAAGGACCTGGGGGGTATTACAACGTCTTAACACCAGGCTTGTTCCAGCGAGTGAAAGTGACAGAGCTATATAAGTCGTCTAGCGCTATCTCGTTCACTCACAGGAACAAGCTTGGTTTTAAGACGTTGTAATACGGCCCCTGGGGACTTTAGGACTATCCTGAGAAATATGTGGGAAGTAACGGAAGACAATGGTAGGCCCAGGCGTGCGATCGGACGGCGATTTATGATATTATATTTTGGTTTGATAATATAATCTTATCTTTCATATTTATCAACAAAACAGTAATCACTTTATTAAATTAATGCAATTAAGTTAATCGTTTTAATACACATTTGGGCTATTATTTCTGTTATGTAAATAGATTACGAGATAAACATTTTTGAATGGACAGTTTAACGCAATCAGTCTTTGTAATCAAGATAATTATTTCCAGTTTCTTTGTTCAAATTTCAATGCCTCTTCTTATGAATAGGAGTTCAACCGCCCGTGGTGGAGTGCAAGAGAGATTCTTAGACTTAACCGCAATGATATTTTAGTTAACAGATATGTTTTGAGCGCGCAAAACGTGAAGACCAGAAAATGTCCTACGTGGGACAATTTGCTAGTCTATGATGTATGATGCCGATGTGCGGGGGGATTGATGACGCGTGGGCGTTGTTTGTTTATCTAGCTGTCACTTTTTGGAACGAAGTTCCTTATCGCGCGTTGTGAAAGGGGCTAGACTAAAAAAATTCTTACGAAAAGTTGTCACGACACTTTTTGGAACGAAGTTCCTTATCGCGCGTTGCGAAAGGGTGCTAGAGCTCAAAGAGTGGAGTGGAGTGGAGGGGAGTGGAGTGGAGTGGAGTGGAGTGGAGTGGAGTGGAGTGGAGTGGAGCGGAGTGGAGTGGAGTGGAGCTGAGCGGAGCGGAGTGGAGTCGCGACAATTATTTTTGTTGAGTGTATAGTAACTTCGTTCCATCCGGGTGTCCCTTGACACCTCTCAAGTTTTTTTCTTATTGCGTTTTATCAATCTATCCTTTTTACTTGTTGTGAAATGTAATGGGTGAATAAAAAAGTGTGTATGTGTGCAGCCGCTCGGTGCGGAACAGTTTTTTCTATTGTTTTGTAAGTGTACAACATATCTGTATATTAGAATATCATTGCTTAACCGACTAAAAATCCACCCTGTTTCTTCGTATGCTCTTTGTGTCTAAGGACCACGGTGTCCCTTAAGCCCCTGGCTCGAATTTTGCGGTGAGCAGAACTGCGCCAGAATTTTTGCATATAATCAAAAGAATCTTTCAGACAGAAAAAAACGTTGCCCCACACTAGAAATTTCTCCTGTGTCGTTTCCTAGGAGTAGTGCAGTTCATAGAAATATTTGTTCTGTGCGGATCAGACCCGAGAGACTTTGCTCAGCAGTCGATCGCTCAGCTGCGCTAACCGTGCCGTCATTGACAATTATCGACGCTATCCATTGTAGATATCCACATTTAACATTCATACTCAAAAAAATTAACGTTCTTCACGACAATTATGTTTGTGGAAAATGTCATCGCAAAAAGTCTCAGAAAAAAAAACGAACTATAAGTCTTCCCCGTAAAGATCAGACACACATGAATATGTTTACAAAACATTGCAGGCTGGATAAAGACGTTCGAAAACTACTACAAAGCGCAAACTCGCGCGATATTCAACAATATGGTGGAGAAATTATCGGAAGGAATCGGCAGGAAGTTTATTTGGGCCGAGATCAGTTATCTGGCGTTATGGTGGAACAGCGATGCGACTGATAAAGATAAGACTGCGTTTTTGAAGTGAGTATTGTTGCCTGTATATTAACCTCTTAACCCCGGGTAATTTGGAAGATGACATCTGAAAGCGCGATGACTCGTTCGAATTCGCTGAACATAATGAATGTTCGACGCTCCACATCTAGTATTGTCTTTAGAGCAAAGCTATACCACACATATCTGCAGACCTTTATTCCGGAACTAAGCTGTACCTACTGCAGACTGGAAAAGGCGTGTTTTTCTGAGGGCCCTTACACGTGTCCGAATGCGACCTTTGATAAGGTCGAATCATAGGTTCAATTCCTAGATCGATCGGGCTAAGACATTTTTTTTTTTTTTTTTTTAGGTGGTAAAATCATCAAATGAGTCCTCCCGCCCTGGGTGGGGCGGAAGGGACTGTCAGACTCTTACTGACTAAAATCCACCCGTGTTCCTTCCTATGCCCTTTACGTTCCGGGGCCACGGTAACCTGGGTTAAGAAAAAACCCGCGACCCCAGCAGGCATTTGGCGCGAAACACGACGCGCCACCGACCCGGGCTTGGTCCTTGGTCGGACGGCGAGCTACCCATCACTCACCGTCCGCAAGCCCTCTGCTGATCAGAGGGACACGCGTTGGAGCATCCACACGACAGGCTATTCGCATACGGGCAAAGAGACCACTTAGGCACACAGTGCCTAAGGAAGAGTTTTTGCCCGCATCCCAGGGTGCACCGGCCCGGAAAACTGGTCTTCCCCCTGGACGTATCCAAGAGGGAACTCCAGTCCACGGGCGCACGTGGAGGTTTCCTGTCATAGCACCCCATCGGGCTAAGACATAGACAACATTCTTAGACTTTCGTACAACTGCATTTTTTCTCCTCAATTTTACTCCTTGAAAGGCAGAATCAAAAGTGACAGCGACTACCTTCACTGTCTCGGCACTTTTCTGAGGGTACAAAGCGGCCACTTCGCAATATCCCAAATCATTCACCTTTGAATGACGAATGGTGTTGCGGGAAATGTACGAAGTCGCAACGCCATTCTCTGACACGAATATTGCCGTCTTAATCAGAAAATAATTGCAAAATATAGGAAAAATACATAGAACCTGTAGCGTAGTTCTTAGGGTTATAACTTTTTTAGCATGGTAAAATCATCAAATGAGTCCTCCCTTTTACTTAGCCTCTGCTATCATATACACATTATAATCTCTTACACTGTACTCACATTTCTAATCATATTTTTCCAGTCTCGTTAAAGCTGGCAAAATAGAAATAGTAACAGGCGGTTGGGTGATGAACGACGAAGCCAACTCCCATTGGCTGTCCATCATTAGACAACTGACCACCGGCCACCAATGGCTGATCGACAACTTAGGGGTCATACCCAAGAACTCCTGGTCTATAGACCCTTTTGGGTACTCTAGTACCCAGCCTTATTTGCTCAAGTTGGCAGGATTTGAGAATTCGGTTATACAAAGGGTGCATTATAGAGTGAAGAAGGAATTAGCTGCGCATAAGCAGTTGGAGTTTAAGTGGAGGCAATTGTGGGGTATGTTATTTTGAATCTAATTTTCGTATAGCAGTAAGGAGCTTTTGCTAGCTTTAGCAAAAGCTTTAGCAAGCTTTTGCTTTGCATTATTTTTAAAGAATTGCAATGTCGGTTAGTAATGAACGAAAGTACGTTAGCTAAACGTGTGTCAGTTGTTGTCTACAGTGGTACAAGTGACTATGGGTTTTTTCATCCCAATTTTGACACTAACAATCTAAAGGAGCCGAGGTTATTGCCATCAAACGTCCTCATTTTTATTGCAATAACCTCGGCCGCCTACTTCAGCGATACTGGAACGATTTCACCATCCTCCACGTTGGTGGTAGGCCTTCCCGGCTCAACTAGCAAACGAAAATCTATTAAAGAACTATTAATTATAAAATGTTTCCAACTTTCGTTAACTTGCCTAAGCCCTCAGGGCCATCTACTTAGCAACCACCATCCTGTTAGAACACGCGCGTCAAATAGTTTTTACTATGTTACGCCGGTGCGCAGGAGTTCCAATTAAAGTCCCATCATCTTAGGCCTCATCTTTGCTTCTGGGCTCGATTGCCAAGAGCAAAAAAAAAAACATAGGATTTCAAAACTATCGATATTTCAAATAACTGCCTTCAAGTGATAATAAAAAAAGTGTTATAATTTTGTTATTGTTTTACAGATGGTGTCGGTAAAACTGATATGTTTACACACATGATGCCTTTCTATTCTTATGATGTTCCTCATTCCTGCGGACCTAATCCGAAGGTAAATATAATACCAAATAAAATACATCTTACTCACATATTTTTATATGTCTGGTGAGTGTCATACTCACATATTGGCCTATGGAGAGGAAGAGGAAGGCCAAAGAAATGATGGAGGGATTGCGAGAGGAATGACATGAAAGAACTAGTGCGGGTTGAACATAATGAAGGGTACCGTAGTTAATGATTTATCCCATACGCAAACTTAACATTATAGTTGAACTGGCTTATCCCGCAACAACTCGAAAATAACCCCGCGAGAACATAAAATTGGAAAAAAAGAAGAAAAATAATGAAGCCTTGAAGTCTGAAAGGCGAGATTATACGGGTAGATGAACAACGTGTTACGCAGACTGGCAACCCCAAGTAGAACGGAATAACGGTAGGAAGGTGATGATGAAAACAGCATCATCATCATCATTTCAGCCGTAGGACGTCCAATCGTCCATGGCTGAGCATAGAATTCCCCTATAGGTTTCTAGTAGCAGTAAGACCAGTTGGAAGTGGTTTACGTCTTGGATGAAGACACATACTTTCTTTTTCAGGTGTGCTGTCAATTTGATTTCAAAAGGCTGCCTGGTAACGGAGTAACATGTCCATGGGGTGTGGCGCCAAGAAAAATAACGGAAAAGAATGTGCAGGAAAGGTAAATCTTACTCCTTAATATTATAAAGCTGAAGAATTTGTTTGGTTGAACGCGCTTGTCTCAGAAACTACTGATTCGAAATTAAAACTCATGTCGTGTTGGATAGTCCATTTATCGAGAAAAGCATGAGGCTATTTAACATAATGCTACGACAAATAGGAGTCGAACAGCTGGGTTGAAACCGCGGGGAATAGCTAGTAATATATAAAAGAAATACATGTTTTCGATGACCTTTATAATATACTTTATAATCTAATATCTTTAAACGAGCAATTCTTGTATATTTATATATAATCAGGATCTCGGAAACGGCTCCAAGGATTTTCATGAAAGTTACAGATTAGGGGTTTTTCGGCTCAAGAAATCGATATATCAAGGTCCCAGGTTCGAGAAAAGCTCGGTTCCCAAGATATAGACATTTTAAAAACCGAGCGAAGCTCGGTCAACCAGATATTCAATAGCTTAAAGTACAAAATATAGATAGCAAAACAGAGTTGAATGCGATAGATAATTAAGCAGTAAGTGATACTGTGGCGAGAGAATTTGCACTTGAAACTTTATAACCAATGTGTTAACACATTGGTTATAAAGTTTATTGTTGAATGACAGACATGCTTTTCACTCTTCGCTTTTCGCTCTGAGACTTGCTATTCATTGACTTTTTCAGAGCACAAACAATCTTAGATCAGTGGCGGAAGAAAGCGCAGCTGTACCGCAGTAACGTGGTGATGTTTCCGCTTGGTGACGACTTCCGGTACGACCGGTCGAACGAGTGGGACAACCAGTATCAGAACTATGAGATACTGATTGATTACATTAATAATAATGATGGATGGAATGCTGAGGTGAGAAACCTATTTTTAAAGTAATTATTATGTACTGTTTAGAATCCCCCAGGGTAGCATAAGATTTCCGTATTTTATCCAAAGCGCTTGAAATACGTTTTTTTTTAGCGTGTTAAAATCATCAAATGAGTCCTCCCACCCCGGGCAGGGCGCGAGGGACTGTCAGACTTCTACTGACTAAAATTCACGGTGTCCTTCAATAGCCCTTTCTGTTCTGGGATCACGGTAAGGAAATAATGCCGCGACCCCGGCAGGCTTTGGCCCTCTAAGAGGGGGCCCCGTCATTATGCTGACGCTCTTTGAGGCGCGCGTGGGACACAGCGCGCCGTCGACCCGGGCATGGTCCATAGTCTCATGCCCCCGAGCGCTTGAAATACTTACGCCATTTATCAGTGATGTTTTATTTTTCAAGAATCGGCCTCGAGACCATTTTCAACATTTTTTGATAATCCTCATAGTTTCGGATATAGCCATCCACGCCCAGTTGAAAAATTCATTCTAAAAATCAATGCCACTTTTCGTTGTAATTTTATAACTCAAAAACGGGCTCACCTATCCAAACCAAATGTTTAGGCTTTGTTCGGACTATTTAGTAGATGGTTTATGTGAAGTTCGCAAAAAATCGGTCGAGTGGTTCTTCATTTATCACATTTTTTGTAACAAATGTCGGATTATTTTTTCAATGCGGATTTTGCTGTGAAACTAGCGAAGCACGTACCGAGGCGCTAGTTGTATGTAAAATGAAAGAGCGGCGATATGACCCCTCTGACGCGTGGCTGGAGAGACACGGAAGTTTCGGAAGGTTCCTGTGTCTGATTAGGAAGGAAGTAACACCTGGGTGTCACCACTGCGAGGATCGCCCGGAGGACACGGTGGAGCATACGTACGGTGCAGGACTGCTCCGCTTGGGCAGAGCACCGCCGTGTCCTCATGGAGGCGATAGGCGGAGACTTCTCGCGGTCCAATGCCGGGCGCAAGAGGAGGAGGGCGGTCGCCTCGTTTTGCGAAGCAGTCATGCTAGCAAAGGAGGAGGCGGAACGCGTGCATTACAGAACAGCCTCCACCTCACAACCCAGTGGAATATATTGAATAAGACGTCTATTTATACTTTTTATTTTTCCCAATAATTTAATATCTTACACACTTTCAGATACAATTCGGCACCCTCCAAGACTACTTCAAAGCTGTCCACGCGGAGGTAAAGTCCTCCTCTTTCCCTGTACTCTCAGGAGACTTCTTCACTTACGCTGACAGGAACCAGCACTACTGGAGTGGATACTACACTTCCAGGCCCTTTTATAAGAACATGGATAGGGTGCTGTTGGCTTATGTTAGGTAAGAATGTTTTAAATATTTTATTAATATTAAACGCATTAACGCATGCGTCGCCATTTCCAAACCTTTTCTTGGATTGAACCTGCGACATGCGATCAGTACATCCGAGTTTCTTTTCAAACGAGCCACCGAGGCCGATTTCAATGAGGATGGCAACTGGGAAACGAATGGCGCTAGTATAGCTAGTTCCAAGCATCGTCATTGGTTCAAATCTTATAGATAATTCCAACAGTAGTACCTCATTGGTCGGATTAGAACTTAGCTATGGTCGCGCCATCTACAATTAGCTTTAATCGGCCTTCCCCATTACAAGTGAAAATCATCCTTTCCACTAGGAACTAACATAAAACGTGCGGTTATCTACGGGTAGATGAAAAACAAAACACGCTCGCCACGACGATGTAAATCAGTCGAATTGCATCATTATATCCTAGTAGCAAGGACGATTTTCATTTTGTGTCAGTATAAATGGGGTTGACAATTGGGGAACTAATGGCGCTAGTTTAGCTTGTTCCAAGCATTTATTGTCATTCAGTCATTGGTTCAAATCGGTTCAAATCTTAAAGGTACTTCATAATAGTATTACGTCATTGGTCGGATTAGGTCTAAGTTATGGTGGCGCCATCTATAATTAGCTTTGAATTGCCTTCCCCATTGTAAATTACACGAATCGCGTTATGACCAAGGTTGCTCAAGCGTTGCGTCTCCAGGCCCCTCCATGACCTCTAAAAGCTATAGTAGTTCAACTGTTGGAAAGAGAGGCTAACAAGTCATTTAGCGCCATCTCGTTCCCCCTCGAACTCCTCTCGCTTTAAGACGACATGGTAAGCTACCAGACGTGTGCGTTTTATCGCAGAAGTCTTCTTAATGTTGCAAATGACTTTTGGAACGAAGTTCCTTATCGCGCTTTGTGAAAGGCGGCTAGACGGTAAAAATGGGGAAGGCAAGTGTCAAAGTGAAAAGTGACAGTTTGGTCCCCAAAGAACTGTCAAATCAAAGGAATTTTCAGAAAAAAAACGATTTATTGATGTAAAATGACTAGATGTTGTGTAATAAGCTGTAAAAATGATGGAACATACAAATTTACGACAATTTACACTATCAAGAAATAATGGGTAGCTGCTGTGACTGCTGTGAGAACAAAAATTGTATTAATACTAAGAAAAAGCTATAATAATAAACAAATATCCAGCCTTGCGAAGCCGAGACAGGCCGTTAGATGAGTTTATTAATGAAATTCTATGATTATACCTTAACTAAACAATCGAATACACTTTTCAAAATAATATCTACTTTTCTTTTGGAGGTTAAGTACCAGTATTGCATCGCTCTATAAATCATGAAATGGTTCGTCTGGCGGAAGAATTATCACCTGGAACGAGTTGTGGTGTTAATAAATTAAACATATTGTGATATTTCTCGAATCTAAATAGAAAAAAAGGTTAAAATTACTGACTTAAGACATTATGTAATTTTATCAAAATAGAAAGTCAGAAGCAGCATTATATTCTTGTTATAGGAGAAGAATGGTAAAACATACCTAAACTCAAAAATTTAAACCTCAACTACAAGAAATTGTGGATTTATTACGGTAAAATCAAATGTATTACCACTCAATTAAATCACTTTTTTCCTCTTGTAGATGCACCGCGGCGTCTTAATTCTTCTTTTAGTATAAGTACTTGCATGGACGAATAATTTTCCATATTTGTTTTGTATTTATACTCAATTTTTATAACAAATAATCTTTTTTGTTTTTTTGTACAAGGTAGACGTGGGGACCAACTATCGCAGCGCCATCTACGATTAGCTTTGAGTTGCCATCCCCATTGAGACGAAAAGTTGTAACGACACTTTTTGCTGAGACCACGCCCCGCACACCGCGCCTGCACCCCGCGTCCCGTACCCTTCACCGAACCCCCGTTCCACGTGACTCTTGTCGCGTTGCGGCGTGCGCATGTTTCTCTGTCTCTTTCTCTCATAAAGAAAGCAAGCCAGATATTTTCGTTTTGTCTTTCTATTTCGCACACTATTCATGGTGTGGTGTCGCGACGATTATTTTTGTTAAGTGTATACAGTAACTTCGTTCCATCCGGGTGTCCGTTGACACCTCTCAAGTTTTTTATTCTATATTTGTGTTTAACTTCAATCAAAAATGTTTTTCAGGGCAGCAGAAATAATCACAGCCCAAGCCACAGCGGCGAATGTAGTGACCACTATGATGTCGTTACAACTGCGAGACAGAGTGGAGCAGGCTCGACGCTCGCTGTCACTGTTCCAGCATCACGACGGAGTTACTGGTACTTCGCGTGACGAGGTCAGAGAAGATTATGCTAAGAAGTAAGTGAGGTCATATAAAACCAAGATGGCGGCTTTCATGTCGCCATTTTGAATAAGAATTTTTCTTTCGCGAAGTGGTGTAAAATGGAACTAACAACAATTATTTTGTAAACTTTCAAATCTGCTTTCAAACTTTTTATCGTATTTTCGACTTCCGAGGCTTTATCATGAGATTTAACGTTTTTGTGAAGTAAGGTAAACTGGAACTTTGACGTTAATATGATATAAAAAAATAACCTCCTTTTTTTGAAGTCGTTAAAAATAGTTCTTCAGACAACTGCAGAACTATTTTTTTTACTAGAGGCACTTTTTAATAAACGCCGTAAATACTTTCAAGTACTTTGAAATAACCCATTACAAAGTTATAGTGCTATTCCTTTCTGGCAACCTACAGAGTCGTTACGTCATAAATAACATAAAAAACCATGATAGATATACGGAGGGACCAGTTGACTGCTTTCAGTTAGGACTAGAAGAGAATGCCTTGCTTCAAAAGTCAACCTATGCAACAAGGTATAAAGTTTAAAATAACTAAATCGTACCTTTACAGAATGCTAACAGCAATAAAATACAGTCAATCAGCTATCCAACAAGCAGCCTACTACCTCCTCAACCAGCCTCTAATAGTGGACCAAGCACAAGAAGACATCTACTTCGACGTGGACGACATCTGGCGGTCGCACGACGAGATACCGACGCGAATCACGATCGCATTAGATGTCGTGTCGCCGTCTAGACGTGTCGTGTTGTATAACGCGCTCGCGTTCAGACGACACGAGATTATGACTGTGTTGGTGTCGTCGCCGCATGTTGAGGTGAGTTGCAAGTTACTGTAGCACTGGATGTAGTATCGCCTTCCAGACGTGTCGTGTTGTATAACGCGCTCGCGTTCAGACGACACGAGATTATGACTGTGTTGGTGTCGTCGCCGCATGTTGAGGTGAGTTGCAAGTTACTATAGCACTGGATGTAGTATCGCCTTCCAGACGTGTCGTGTTGTATAACGCGCTCGCATTCAGACGACACGAGATTATGACTGTGTTGGTGTCTTCGCCGCATGTTGAGGTGAGTTACAAGTTACTATAGCACTGGATTTCGTGTCGCCGTCCAGACGTGTCGTGTTGTATAACGCGCTCGCGTTCAGACGACACGAGATTATGACTGTGTTGGTGTCTTCGCCGCATGTTGAGGTGAGTTACAAGTTACTATAGCACTGCATGTCGTGTCGCCTTCCAGACGTGTCGTGTTGTATAACGCGCTCGCGTTCAGACGACACGAGATTATGACTGTGTTGGTGTCTTCGCCGCATGTTGAGGTGAGTTACAAGTTACTATAGCACTGCATGTCGTGTCGCCTTCCAGACGTGTCGTGTTGTATAACGCGCTCGCGTTCAGACGACACGAGATTATGACTGTGTTGGTGTCTTCGCCGCATGTTGAGGTGAGTTACAAGTTACTATAGCACTGCATGTCGTGTCGCCTTCCAGACGTGTCGTGTTGTATAACGCGCTCGCGTTCAGACGACACGACATTATGACTGTGTTGGTGTCGTCGCCGCATGTTGAGGTGAGTTACAAGTTACTATAGCACTGGATGTAGTATCGCCTTCCAGACGTGTCGTGTTGTATAACGCGCTCGCGTTTAGACGACACGAGATTATGACTGTGTTGGTGTCGTCGCCGCATGTTGAGGTAAGTTACAAGTTACTATAGCACTGGATGTAGTATCGCCTTCCAGACGTGTCGTGTTGTATAACGCGCTCGCGTTTAGACGACACGAGATTATGACTGTGTTGGTGTCGTCGCCGCATGTTGAGGTAAGTTACAAGTTACTATAGCACTGGATGTCTTGTCGCCTTCCAGACGTGTCGTGTTGTATAACGCGCTCGCGTTCAGACGACACGACATTATGACTGTGTTGGTATCTTCGCCGCATGTTGAGGTTAGATATGCATACACTTTACCTTACTACATGTTGTTTCAAGTACGCCGGTACAAATACAACTGAACCCAGTGTGAGTGTGCTTCTGACTGTGCAGCAGATAAATGGGTATGGCTTGGCCAGAACGGATTGAAACGGTACTAATCTTTTTGTTTCTGACAACGTTTTCAAATCTTTGATTTTTGATGTTAAAAAAGACCGCAGGTTTGTTACATTTATTATTGTGCCATTAAACTAACGTAATAAGTGAAAAAAAAATAAAAATAAAATCATTCAAAGTGCTGGTAGCGCGAAGACAGTGGCGATTTCCGGTTTTCTACAGTTTTTTGCCAAGCTGTACTTAGGGTCATGACACATTTGCGAAATGTACGGGGCCGACACTTAGCGACTGTCGGTCATTGTATTCTGTCCGCATGTCACAGCAAACGCGCCGATCACGATAGCATTGGATTTTGTGACGATTTTCAGGAGAATCTTTTTCATTTTGATTCGATTCGCCTACCAAATATAGATACAATCTTATCCTATCGGAAACTGACTTACAAACTTGTTGATTTTACTACATTTATCGACGCAGTGTTGGTTTGAGCTAATCAAAATGATTATAAGAAAGACATGAATCGGGCCTTTTCTATTCCACAAACTCTTTCTAGATGCTTCTACTCGACTCTAACTATTGGATAAGTTGTTCTAGCTTGCCAATCGATTACTTTATGATTTGTATTTTAAATTTTAATCGATAAAATATTAACAGGTATTCGATCCCGAAGGCAACCCTATGATGGCTCAAATCTCTCCCGTGGTAGCAGGTGACAAGCGCCTTGCGTTCGCTGCCAACAAGTACCAGCTGTCATTCCCGGCAGTCGTCGAACCTCTCGCTCTCACAGTGTACACTATCTCGCTCAGAGACAATACAAGGCTGAATAAGTAAGTGTAATTGATATTATACTAGAAGGAGGACGCTCAGTATCGCAAAAATGGAAGGAGTGGAGGGAGGCCTTTGCCCACGAGTGGGACAGAACGGGCTAATTAAAAAAAGAAGATATTAATGTGTGAGAAACTTCTCTGTTTGATTTTCTATCCGCCTTTGTGTTTAGCCTCATTTACACTATACAAGAAATTAGGATATTTGACTGAAAAAATCTAATGTGTCCGACGACTATAAAAAATTATTAAAAAAAAATATTTTGTTATGTAAACCAAAATTGACGGAGATACGACATTTTACACAGTTTTGTGTAAATAAAAAAATTGTATTCACGACTTCCTACAAGGGATACTTTTGTGAGAACATTAAACTGATAATACACTGCTTTAAACACTATAAACTCCACAGATACACATCCTACTCCCGTGTCCGAGTGTACAACGCGGACTACTGGACAGTAGACCTTCCGAAGATGTTCCCAGTAGACCAGCCGTCTGCTCGTCTCATGGAAGACATTACCATACAAGCCGGAAACAGTACCCGCGTCGTCATTACCATGGATGGACTTATTAAAGCAATTGTATCGCCGGAAGGGACTACGACGCCTGTTCATATGGACTTTGCGCAGTGAGTGTTTAGGTTATTTTGAGTTCGCGTACGCTTCCCAAGGCCATTTCGTGGATGGGTGACCATCATGAGGTTTAGTGGCAAAAGAAATTACAATGCAAACAACATTTGTACAGCTTGGCAAAAAACTTCAGAAAACCGGAAGTCGCCACTGTCTTCTCCAGCACTTTGAATTTTTTTTTCACTTATTACGTTAGTTTTATGGCACAATAATAAATGTAACAAACCTGCGGTCCTTGTTTACATCAAATATCAAAGATTTTAAAACGTCAGAAACGAAAAGATTAGTTCCGTTTCAATCCGTTCTGGCCAAGCTGTACCCATAGTATCTTCTAGATCGATGCAATGCAGCATCCTATCCTAGGTAGAACATACTTAGTCTGACTGAGTCACTGAGGCGGAGCGGAGAGCGATTCACCAATCACGAGGTTTGAGTGAAGAAGAGACGTGGATTTTCAATTCATGTACTATGAGGATGGTTGGATTTGATTCCCGGGTGTGGGAGAAGAGAATTTACGAAAATCTTTGAATGCAGTGTGCTTTCTATTCAAAAATAAAGAAATGTTTCCTTTGAGTAAAATTTTCTATCTGCACTATTAAGAGTACTTTCCCTCCAAGTGGCATTACAAAATTCCACCCTGTATATTGACCCTTACATGTCTGTTTAGTATTGTCAACGTCAGTTCAGTTGTCATACCAAATAGGACCGACAGATGTCGCTCTCTCACTCTTCCGTCACCACAAGGAACAGAGCGCACACGTCTCTTGCAACCAATAACTTTAATAATGATAATTAGTTTTCTAAGAGTGCTTTCTACTATAAAAGTGTAACAACAGTGTCAAGTGTCCAATAAACAATATTATAACAGTGCGACGAAGTTTTACTCAAGAAACCTAAACATTCTGGTCCTTCGAAGTGCCAACATTGGATCGCCATATTTTTTTCTTCGCGTCGTCGTTTGGCGTGGGGGCGGAGAAAACGAAGCAAACAGCGCTCGTACGCACCACGCAAACGCAGGAGTTTTGGTGGCGAACCAGCAACGGCCAGCGACAACAGTCGAAAATTAATAATAAATTCAAGATTTCAAGAAAAAATCGAACAAATCAATCGGACACTGTTTTACCGACAATCAAAATTCCATACCACACAGCGACATCTACAATCGCGCGTAGGCAACAGCCACATACTTCGTACATCGGCATCTCTAATTGGCCAATCAGCGAACACGCAAAACTTATCGACAGTGACAACCTGTGGACAGAACATTCGAGAACATTCTGAACTTCCGCTACACCGACGCCATTTCTTTTTTCGTCTCTGCTCCACGCGATCAGCAAGCAACCACGCGGTTTTTTTTTCTACTACGACGCACCGCACCCATGCGATTCAACTCAATATACGCAACAGCGAAACAACACATGAAATTATTCAACAATGTCTCACAATGAAGAAGAAAATGTCGAAACTAATCTACAAGCCCTCAAACAGAAGAAAAGTGCAATCAAAGGCAAGCTTACTAGAATAGAAAAATACTTGCAGAACTTCGACACAGATCGACACTCCGTGAACGAAATCAAAGTTCGACAAGGCGAATTAGAACAACTGATTCAGCGGTTCGAGGAAATACAGCTACGAATCGAATCAATCGACGACGCCGCGGACAGACAAGCCATTCACGAAGAGGAGCGAGGCGCCTTCGAGGACAGATTCTATAGTCTGAAGGCATTTATGATTGACACCTTGACGGCAAGATCACCTACACCAGCGGCGGCGGCGGCATCACCTTCACGTCACACCGACCAATTGAACTTTACACACTACGACCATGCCAAGCCACGTGTCAAGTTGCCTCAATTGGAACTCCCTAAGTTCGATGGGGACATTCGACAATGGCCAGCGTTCAAGAACATATTCTACGCGTCCGTGGACAGCACCGACCTGCCCGTGGTGAACAAGCTGCAGTACCTGAAGTCGGCGCTGACGGGGGAGGCTGCGGGCCTCATAGCGTCACTGCTCATCATAGAGGAGAACTATCCCAGAGCTCTCGAAATTCTAGCAAAGAGGTATGAAAACCAAACCATAATTGTAAATTTCCATTTAAAAAGTATCACTAGCTTTACTACTATCAATCGAAATAACCTCAAAGAGTACTTGGTTCTGCTACAACAAAGTTTAGATTCCTTAAGAGCCATCCAGCTCCCTGTGGAGCACTGGGATGTATTGTTAGTGTTTCTAATTACACAAAAATTAGACAATTCACTCCGAGCTGCTTGGGAAATCAACCGCAAAGAAAATTCTATTCCTTCCCTGAGCGAGCTGCTTGGTTTCCTAAACCAACGTAGAACAGCCTTCGAATTACTGTATGATGGTAAATCTAATAATGATAAAAATCAAAATGTCAAAGTCTCTCATGTGGCATCTGCGACAGTCGGTGAGACTTGTATTCTATGCAATAGCGGTCATGCTTTGCATAAATGCCCTACATATCTTGAGCTTACAACTCAGAAACGTATTGAACTGATCAAATCTAAATCATTGTGTTACAACTGTTTACAGCCCTACAAATTCAGGCATAAGTGCTCCAAATTTCACTGCTTAAAATGCAAAGGTAAACATCACACATCCATACACGAAGATAGACCTCAACCACAAGTTAATCTCATTACAACTACTCACAGCCAACAGGCAAACATTCCAACTCATAGTCAAGAGACAAACAATCCTTTACAAAGCCAACAGGCAGTCGATTCTACACAAGCACACATACAACAAAGTTCTTTACAGCCAACTAACACTCAATCTTCAAACACATCAGTCACTACACCGTCTACAGTACTGGTAACTAACACTAACAGATATCAAATGTTGCTTTCCACAGCTCTGGTACGGGTTCAACATGCTTCAGGCCGGTGGATCACTGCCCGAGCACTTCTGGACACAGGAAGTGAAGTCAACGTTGCTGCCCACAGACTTGTGACTCAACTGGGTCTACAGGGCAAGCAGCAATCATGCCTCATAGTTGGTGTAGGCAATAGCCAAGAGCGTACTCAAGTAAGTGTAAACATGAATATTGCATCTCGCTACAACACCTATCAAAGCAAACAAACTTTCTTGGTCATGGACAGTATTTCAGTGCCGCTACCTCACACACCTGTACATACACAAACATGGCATATACCAGAAAAACAAGCTCAATCACTCGCTGACCCCACATTCTTCATGCCGGGTTCAATTGACTTACTGCTTAATGCTGAAGTGTTCTATGCTACACTGCAAACTGGGCGCATACAGCTTGGGTCGCGCCTACCATTCCTAATTGAAACGCTTTTTGGATGGGTTGTTTCTGGTTCTTACCAACCTGATACCCACCTGAATTCACCAAAATGCGCTATGCACGCTAGCATGATTTCTACACCTATATCAACAGATAAAATACTACAAACCTTTTGGGAGCAAGAGGAGCTGCCTCCTAAAAAGCTACTCTCGCCTGAGGACAAACACTGTGAAGAGTTATACATGTCTACAACTACACAGGACAGCTCAGGCAGATACACAGTGGACCTACCACTACAGGTTGATAGAATAGAGGATCTAGGGAATTCTTTCAACACAGCTTATAGATGCTTATTAAAACTTGAATCTAAAATGCAAAAAGATGCAGGTCTCTACACACAGTATAAAGCATTCATACATGAGTTCGTACAGTTAGGACATGCTCACTACATTGAGGAGTACTCGCCCATAGATACACATGCTTACTACATGCCACATTTAGCAGTCATAAAGCCTGACAGTACCACAACAAAATTACGTGCAGTCTTCAATGCTAGTGCCAAGACATCCACTGGTATATCACTCAATGATATAATGTATGAAGGTCCAAACATATACAATGACCTTTTAGAAATTATACTCAGATTAAGACTTTATAAATATGCTTTCTCTTGTGACATAGTCAAAATGTTTAGAGCTATAAAAATAAATTCAAAACAGACATCTTTACAGAGAGTGCTATGGAGAGACTCCAGATCTGAACCACTCAAGTGTTTAGAGATCAGCAGGGTCTGCTATGGTACAAAGTGTGCACCATACTTAGCTTGTCGTACAATGATACATTTAGCTGACACACACTCAGATACTCACCCGCAGGCAGCTGACTGCATTAAAAGCTCTGGATACATGGATGACTATTTGTATGGCTGTCAAACTATAGAACAATGTAAACAAGTATGCTCTGAGCTTATAGATTTATTGAGCAAAGCAGGTTTTCAATTACACAAGTGGTCATCTAACCACACTGACATTTTATCACATGTAGGCACAAGTTCTACAGAAGACTCAAATAATACATACAATTTTACATCAACTTCTGTCAAAACACTTGGCTTACAATGGCTACCTACACAAGACACAATTCAAGTTAGCATACCTGATTATAGTACCGCTCCTTGCACTAAAAGGAACATACTATCACAAATAGCTCAATTATTTGATCCAATAGGTATACTAGCACCTACAACTATTCTAGCTAAGATATTAATGCAAGACATATGGAAACAAAATATTGATTGGGATTCTTTGATCTCAAAGGACTCTCAAGTCATCTGGCAGAACTATGTTCAGCAACTACACAGCTTGAAAGCTATACAAATACCTAGATATTATTTTACAGATATACCTACGGAAATAATATTATTAGGGTTCTGTGATGCTTCTCACAAAGCCTATGGTGCTTGCCTATATCTAAGAGCAACCTACCTTAACAGGCCTACAAGCTGCACACTAATCACAGCTAAATCTAAGGTTGCACCTATCAAAAAACAACAATCTATACCACGTTTAGAACTGTGTGGATCACTGTTGCTAGCCCAATTAGCAAAAAAGTTCATAAACACTACACATAATAAAATTAAAATTGAGAAAACTTATTTATTCACAGATTCGTCTATTGTACTACACTGGATCAAAGCTCCATACAAGCACAAACACGACACATATGTCACACACCGCCTCATGCAGGTCATTGACACCACCAGCGGTGATGACTGGTACTACATAAACACTAAACAAAATCCAGCTGATCTGATCACCCGGGGAGTCATGCCTAAAGATCTTCAATCTTGTACACTATGGTGGCAAGGCCCTTCATGGTTGACTCAATATCAATCACAATGGCCATCTTCAATGACACAGACACCAAGTATAGATACAGATACATCACACAATCAAACTCCACAAGTCAAAGTAGTCAATTTCTGCACAGACTCACTCGTCAATCATTCATTCTTTTTTGATAGCTTCACAAAACATTCCAATTTCACTAAACTTATCAGAATTGTTGCATACATACTTAGATTTGTACATAATATAAAAAATAAACATAACAAAAATACATCACATTTAACAGTGACAGAACTAAAACATGCTCACAATTTTATAATTCTCACAACTCAAAATCATTCTTTCTCAAAGGAAATTCAGGAACTACAATCTATAAAAATTAACACTAACCTCCAGACTTCACAAAAGCAAAGCTATTATACATTCACATCAAGCCCACTAAAAAAACTGAATCCATTCTTAGATGGAGACGGCATGCTAAGAGTTGGTGGTCGCATAAAACACTCAGACATTCCATACAATCAAGCACATCCCATCATACTTCCTGCCAAAAACCACATCACACAGATTTTGGTACAGCATTATCACCTTAAACTACTTCACTCAGGTGTTCAAAATACACTCTGTAACATAAGACTGAAATACTGGCCTATCAATGGTAGAGGTGAAGTGAAGAAATGCATATATTCCTGTGTTAGATGCACTAGGTTTAGAGGCAAGGTTTGTGGGCAGCAGATGTCAGACCTTCCTGCTCCCAGAGTCACGTTGACCCGTGCGTTTACTCATGTAGGGATTGATTTTAGTGGTGCTATTGCTATAAGAAGTTCAATGACCCGAAACTGCAAATACTCTAAGGGTTATATATGCCTATTTGTATGCCTAGCTACTCGAGCTATTCATTTGGAATTAGTTTCTGACTTATCTGCACAAGCCTTTATTTGTGCTCTTAAAAGATTTATTTCTAGAAGAGGAATACCTACTTGCTTATATACAGATAACGCAACTAATTTTAAAGGTTCCAAAACTGAGTTACATGAACTCTATAAAATGTTCAAAAATGATACCAGTTACAGTGAAATTATTGATTTATGTACTGCAAATTGCATAGAATACAAGTTTACCTGTCCTCTTGCAAGCCACATGGGAGGTATATATGAAGCAGGGATTAAATCTGTGAAATCTCTCCTCAAGAGACACCTATTTAACACTAAATTAACTTATGAATTGTTGTATACTATTTTGGTTCAAATTGAAGGAATTCTTAATTCCAGACCTTTGTGTCCTATTACTGATTTACCTAATGACTTAACTTGCCTAACACCTGCTCATTTCATTATAGGTACTGCTATAACTGATCTACCCGAACCTAATTTACTAGATGTTAGCGAATCTAGACTAAATGTATATCAAAAAATAATACAATATAAACAAAGATTTTGGAAACAATTCTATTTTAGCTATTTATCTGAATTACAAACTAGAAATAAGTGGCTACAGGTGCTAAATAACTTAAGTGTAGGAGACTTAGTTTTAATTAAAGATGAAGCTTGTCCACCCACTTCGTGGGCTTTAGGTCGAATTACCTCTGTACACACTAACAAGACGGACGGCCTATGTAGATCTGTAAAGATTCGAACTACTAGAGGAGAATTTACTAGACCTGTAAACAAAGTAATATTGTTACCAAACAAAGATTGAGTCTAAATAACTAATATTGTGTATTTTATCCTACCTGTAGTTGTAACTTACTATATTTTTATTATGCATAAGTTTTTGTGAGTATCTAATTATTCCTAAGATATAGATTTAATCCAGATTAAGACTTAGATTTATTTACTTATCTAAGTAGAAGATAAGATTGTTTAACTTGTATGTTCTCAGAAATGCTATATGATTTACTTTCCTTACTAATATAACTAAACTAATAAGATTACTAAACTTAACTAGTACCTAATTAATAACACTTGTTAGGTATTATTGTGGTGTAATATTAAGTAAATATCTATGTACTTAATGAAAGAAATAAGATTGTTAACTAGCTAATGCTGTACTTTAATATTATCGAAGCTATGTTCCTTACCCATACTTACCTTATTATTATATAACTGTTTTCTATTCATGTTAAGGCTCTAGACTACATAAGTGAAACTCAATGTTCTATTTAAATTCAATAATTTTATTTATTATTGTGTAAACTTAGATGTACCAGCACCGAGGCTTTCCTTTCTTTGGAGGCCCGAGAATGTTTAGTATTGTCAACGTCAGTTCAGTTGTCATACCAAATAGGACCGACAGATGTCGCTCTCTCACTCTTCCGTCACCACAAGGAACAGAGCGCACACGTCTCTTGCAACCAATAACTTTAATAATGATAATTAGTTTTCTAAGAGTGCTTTCTACTATAAAAGTGTAACAACAGTGTCAAGTGTCCAATAAACAATATTATAACAGTGCGACGAAGTTTTACTCAAGAAACCTAAACAATGTCAATGTTTGTAATTTTTTGTTAAATTGATACGAAATCATCGATGCGCGAGCGTGACTTCTATTGACCTGTTTTCATATCATAATAATTGTTCTATTGTCTTAAATTAAAACATTCGATACTAACACTATTATTTCTCCCCAGATATGACAGTCAGCGTGGTAAAGACAACAACAGCGGGGCGTACCTGTTCATCCCGACGGGACCCGCGGTCGAGTACAAAGCAGAAGCCTTCCCGGAGATCGTGGTCACTGAGGGCATCTACAAAGCCACCATGTATGCGGCCCTTAACTCGCCTAAAGCTGCAGATATCGTTTTAGCTGTAAGTACCATGGCTAGCTGTGAGAAATCAAAAATCAAAGCATTTATTTCAAGGAGGCCAGTTATCCGGGGTCGCGGGATTATTCCCTTACCGTGACCCCGGAACGTAACAGGTTATTGAAGGACACCGTGGATTTAGTCAGTAGAAGTCTGACAGTCCCTCCCGCCCTGCCCGGGGTTGGAGGACTCATTTGATGATTTTACCACGCTAAAAAAAATAATTAGGCCAGTTACAGGCACTTTTGAATTGTCATAGACAATCAAAGGAATATTATTAAACACTACAAAAGTTATGGTGCTACAGTCCCAGTGACAAGACATAAAAACTGTGAAAGTACCGTAGATGCCCGTTCCAAGAAGTAGATCTCTATGGAGAACGTCCAAGAAACTCCATGGACACTCTTTAGATCGCCAGAATTATTATAGAACCTTTGTTACATCATTCATTAAGAATCATGATTTATTAGAAAATTCAGTAAAATCAACATTAATACATATTGCCGTCTCTAAAAAGAGCTTTCATTAGAGTATAACAAAATTGATTACATCTCTAGCTGTGGAGTGTTTTATTAACTGGTTTATTAAACCTTTGTTAATTTAATGGACTTAGTTGTACACCAAATAGATGGAAACGGAAACCATATTTGAAACTATGTAGAGTGGAAGGTCTTATTTCTTACTTCCTTTTTTTGTTTTTAGAATAAAACTCCAACTTCCCACACTAGAATTTACTCCCATATCGTGCGTGTACAAACACATATTCACTTAGATACACAAACACCCAAATCCGTGTAAAATCAATATTTTTTTCTACTACTTGTAGTTTATACAGACGAGAATCGTATCCGGTTCACACAACGCTTTAGTACCGATCTCAGAAACCTAAAATGTATCTTGTTCACCAGAAGTTTCGACTGTATAAGCATTTTATTTTAATTTATTCAAGTTCTTATAAGTCTACTTATTTTTCATTTCTCATACTCGGAAAGTAGTGTTTGTTTGATCAGAGTAGCGGGTCGAAAACGACGCTTCCCTCCCTTGGGCGGGAAAGACTCATAGTAATTGCTTCCCTCCCTAGGGCGGGAATGAATTTTAAAAATAGAACTAAAATTGGTTATTTAGGGCGACTTTCACCAAAAGTTAAACATGTTTAAAATTTTATTTAGTGTTAGTGTTAAGCACAAAATTCAATAGAATTTTGTCTATTGAATTTTGTGCTTAAATAAAATATTAAACATGTTTAACCGTTGGTGAAAGTCGCCCTTAGTCGGCTATATTTTTTTTTACATAATTAAGAAAAATATCGATTAAAAAAAAATGCTGCTGTCTTGTGAGTGTATACGGCCAATGTGAATTAAAAAAAATACCTATTAAAGTGGGATGGCCCGCGGCGGTGACGCGGGCGGTGTGTTCCATATTTGAAATTTAAATTTAAAAAGACTATTATATAGGTACTACTCATGTTATTAATAAATATTTTAGAAAAACTACTATTTTTTACTTTCCTTATATTTGAAATGAAAAGTAGAGTGTTTAACACGGGTGAAAGTCATCAATTCCCACTCGGACTATAGCCGCCCTCGCTTTGCTCGTGCGTCTAAATACCTCGTATGGGAATTGATTTCTTTCCACCCTTGTATAACAATCTACTATTCCACAGATCTCAGTCCACAACAACCCAACACTACCACACAGCGAGGTGGAAATCAGCAACACATTAATGATAGACCCCACAGTGGATGACCTGGAGTTGGCCCTCAGGTTCCGTACAGCCGTCAAGAACGGACCTGATTTCTACACCGACCTCAACGGCATGCAGGTGAGAATAAATGTAAATGGTTGAATTTGACTGACAAAATCTAAACATATGTCAGAGACATTAAAAAAAAAATTAAAACACGTATTTTTTCTTATTTATTTATTATCACATCATCACTATCATTAAAGGATTTTCCTAATTCAATAGTATGGATGTTACTGTTACGATCTGGCCGTCTGTCGTCCGAACTACCGTGTATACAGTGAAACTGTTAAGCCACGACGCCCCTCAGCCGCAGCTGTCGGAAGCGTCCAATAATATGTTCCCAGCTTTAATGTTAATCGCACTAAGTAAAATAATAATCTCGTCAAGTCAGTCGAGACCTAATGTATATAAGATACAATCACCGTATGATCACATCACCTCACATTGTTCACAGATGATCAAACGTCGTTACTTCGAGAAGATTCCTTTGCAAGCCAACTTCTACCCTCTGCCGGCTGCAACTTACATTGAAGATGAGAAGATTAGGTTCACAGTATTAACATCGACGCCGCTCGGCATGGCCGCCTTACAACCGGGACAAATTGAGGTATGTATATTAATTAAAGTAATAAGATTAATTTATGATCGACGAAATGAAGAAATTCCATGCATATTTTTTTTTTCAAATTCAAATTCATTTATTGTTTGAAAACTGATTGGACAAAATTTACGTTTTATTACGAACTCTTGTCTTATTATTAGTGTTATTTTATTTAGGCTTTATAGTTTTGTTTTATTTGAATATTTAATATTTCTATAGTTAATTTGTTGAGAATACTGTTGTCCAGGATTAAAAAATTCTTAGACCCAACGACAGTAATCGTCAGCGATTGCTTTTTGTTATAAAGTAGATAATAACATGTGTATTCATAACTTTTTACTCCATCTTCTAAAGCGAAGAAAGCCAAGGTCGTAGCCCAACAACTTTGGAGTTGTAAAGCAGCCAGACTGATTACTTTTTGCTGTTTATTTCATAAACACTGCTCTCAAAACGGTGAAGGAAAATGGTCCTAGAGCAGAAAATTCGAAGATATGTCACATACACCTACCCGTACTGGGCTCCCGTGAGGTCTAACACCTCACACCTTCTCACAGAGACCTGTGTCCCAGCAGTGGGAACATATTATACTGATTACGCAACTCAATCTTCACACCAGATGGCTTACCATGACCTTTTAAAACCAGAGTTGTTCCAGAAAAGAAACGAAACAGAGCTATACAAGTCGTTCAGCGCCATTTTGTTCACTCACTGGAGCAAGACTGGTTTTAAGACGTTGTAATACCCCCTCCTTCTTTTTCTTTTTTTTTAGCGTGGCAAAATCATCAAATGGGTCCTCCCACCCCGGGCAGGGCGGGAGGGACTGTCAGACTTGTACTGACTAAAATCCACGGTGTCCTTCAATAGCCTGTTATGTTCCGGGGTCACGGGGTTCCGGTCACGGGCTTTGGCCCTCTGAGAGGGGGGCCCCGTCACTATGCTGACGCTCTTTGAGGCGCGCGTGGGACACAACGCGCCGTCGACCCGGGCATGGTCCATGGTCGGGCAGCGAGTTGCCCTTTACTCGCTGCCCGCATGCCCCCATACCCCCCCTGGTAAAAAACTTCAGTCATTTGCTGAATATCTTTTAATTTCGGCTTATTCAACAGATAATGCAAGATAGAAGACTGAGCCGGGATGATAACAGAGGACTAGTTCAAGGTGTTCTTGACAACATTAGGACGAGACACACATTCAAACTTATCATTGAGAATGCTAAAAAGACTTGTGAGGTAAGTTATATTTAAAAAAATAAAGGAGTAATAAGTGAAATTATTGTCTATACTAATATTATAAAGTAGAAGAGTTTGATTTTTTCTTTGATCGCGTTAATCTCAAGAACTAAGGGCCTATGCACACCACGTCTATTAAACGCGCCGTCGACGCGCGTTTCTGAAACAAGTGTCGACGGCGCGTTTTTATCAAACAGAGCAGTTTGTTGTCGTTTGTATCTCGTCAAACGCGCGGCACCAGTGCGACTGTATCGATGTAAATGCGCTGGTGCCGCGCGTTTGTAATTTATACAGGTGTTAAAAGATCGACAGGCTGCGTCTGACTTGCGTGCGTATCGCGTGTGTATAGGCTCTAAAGGTTCCAATAGGGGGTTTCACTGCTAGTTTTAGCCGTCAGTGACGCTACAAGCGCATAACGTAAATAACATTCGAGCGTAGCTTCGAGTGTGTAGTTATATTATCTGTGGTGTAGTATATGGAAAAAAAACATACAGTAAATGGCATCATGCGCTGGTAGCGCCATCTAAGCCGAGCTTTGCGTGAACCTCCCGTTCAGACGACACTTCAATTTTATTTCTATGTATAAATAACCGCCCTCGATAAATGAACTACCCAACATAAAAACAATTTTTCAATTGGGACTATAAGTACCTGAGATTAACGCGTGCAACCAAACAAACAAACAAACCAACTCTTCAGCTTTATAATCTATTTTAAATTCACAGCAAAAAACACCAGCAGATCACCCATCCGGCCAGCTAACATTAGGCGCTCACGTGTCCCAACAGTACTTACTACAGCCCCTCATAGCGATGCATTATACTAGCAAGAAGGACCACACTCGCATCGGGTATTCACGAGCTAGCATCAACCAGGCGGACTTGGTTCTAGCGTCGTACCAGTCGCATGTTACTGCTAAGGTAAGTCGTGATACTTGCATGTTACTGTCATGGTAAGTAGTGCTACTTGCATGTTACTGTTATGGAAAGTCGTGCTAATAGCATGTTACTGCCATGGTAAGTCTTGCTATTCGTTTGTTACAATTAAGGTAGGTTGTGGTACTTGGATGTTACAATTAAGGTAAGAGGTGTCACTTGCGTATTACTGCCAGGGTAAGTCGGTGCTATGCACACCATCAGATCATCCATCCGGCCAGCTAACATTAGGCGCTCACGTGTCCCAACAGTACTTACTACAGCCCCTCATAGCGATGCATTATACTAGCAAGAAGGACCACACTCGCATCGGATATTCACGAGCCAGCATCAACCAGGCGGACTTGGTTCTAGCGTCGTATCAGTCACATGTTACTGCTAAGGTAAGTCGTGAAACTTGCATGTTACTGCCATGGTAAGTAGTGATACTTGCATGTTACTGTCATGGTAAGGCCTTGCTACTAGCATGTTACTGCCATGGTAAGTCTTGCTATTCGTATGTTACAATTAAGGTAGGTTGTGCTACTTGGATGTTACTGTCATAGTAAGGCGTGCTACTTGGATATTACTGCCATGGTAAGGCGTGCTACATTGGATGTTACTGTCATGGTAAGGCGTGCTACTTGCATGTTACTGCCATGGCAAGGCGTGCTACTAGCGTGTTACTGCCATGGGCCATGGTAAGTCGTGCTACTCGCATGTTACAATTTAGGTAAGTAGTACTACTTGCGCCAAGAAAAGTCGTGCCATTCGTGTGTTACTCTAAAGGTGGGGCGTGCTAGTCGTATATTTAACGTAATTAAGAAAAGTCGTAGTAATTGAGTGTATCTGCTACGGTAAGTCACGCAAACCCGCACGCAAATTACGCGCATATGACGTGGAGTTGCGGATGCCAGCCCGTTATACAATACAATACAATACGGTAAGTCGCGCTTCTCGCATGTTAATGCTATGACAAGTAGTGCTACTAAGTTGTTACTATAAATATAATTATGTCGCATACTTCTTGTAAACAGTTATATTAAAGTAAAACTTTTCTTTTTAACAGAAAGACAAAGATAACGTTCTCCACGGTATGGGCATGACGTTCCAAAGGGTGTTCCTCGAGAATTGCTACGGCAGCGCAGAAATTAATAAGTGGTACCACGTAGGAGATGGACAGGTGAGTTGTAAAAAATAACGTATTGGTCTATTACATATTTGGGTGTATTCCCGTTCGTCCACTTGACTTCCTCCCCCGAGAGGGACGAACGGGAATTTACAAAAATAATATTTAATTTGTTCCCGATCGTCCCACTAAAAAGATTTGTGCTGTTTGAAATATGTTTGACAAGATTTATCGTTTTACATTATGTAAGTGTTAGAAAAGTTTACTCATTATTTTAACACATAAATAGGGTCAGTAAATTATCAACAACAAATAAACATATTTCAGCACAAATCTTTTTAGTGGGACGATCGGGAACATATTAAATATTATTTTTGTAAATTCCCGATCGTCCCTCTCGGGGGACGAAGTCAAGTGGACGAACGGGAATACACGCATATTTGTTTTTTAGTGACGTGATAGCAAAAAGGCATACTGAGGAATACTGACCATATTTCCTCGAGTTCGATTCAGGTCGGACAGTGAAGAGAGAACTCATCAGTTTTTAGAATATTAAAAAAAAAAAATCAGTAGCAAAAAACAACTCAATCTGTAGAATGAACTGAAGAAAATTATCATAAATACAAAAAAAAACTGTTACGGTTTTATACTTACGTAAAATGTACTTGTCTGTCACGGCTCTATTATGACGTATTTTTTTGTCATTTGCCTTGTTTAACTAAATTGTGGTCTTTATTAAATAAAAAAACACTTCCAAAGAGACAGTGCAGTGGTATCAATCCCGATTTATGAGTTGTAGATCGTGGTTTCGAGCCAAGCCAGGCGCATTACTTTGTGTAAAATATTTCATTACTACTGCTCTCAAAACGGTGAAGGAAAACATCGTGAGGAAACCGGCATGTCTTAGAACCATCTATCAACCCGCACTGGGCCGGCGTGGTGGATTATGGCCCACTCCCACTCACACGGAAGAGGCCTGTGTCCCAGCAGTGGGAACATTATAGGCTAATCAACGACGATATAATACTAGACTCCGCATACACGATCTAAGGAACAAAAATTATTCTGTCAACTCGCTGAGGTACTACGTAAGCGAGGGGGACGGGGTACTGCGTTGTGATTGGCTAACTCAAGGTCTGTTCTGTCTCAACGTATGTTTACGAAATGAGACGAATATAAGACTTTTTTGCCTAATGTGTTGACAGACATCGGTCGCCTGTTATTACGAGTCTAGTATTATATCGTCGTTGAGGATAATGATGATAACCAGAAGAAATATAATTACTTCTAATTTCACTATTTTCTTGCAGTTCGCAATCACAGACATCGTGGACACGTCTGCGGATAAAGTTTACGATAGCACACTAACTTACGTCAACATACGGAACCCACTACCCAGTGGTGTACTTACCCTCTGTCCTATGGAAGTGAGATCCGTGTTCATCAATCAGACACTCAAAAAATATTAGTCCTAAGTGTAAGAAGGAAAACAAACGAATGTCGTCGGTTTTTCAACCGCAGTAAGAGTCATTTTCGTCTGAGCTTGAAATAATACGTAAGTCATCACAAGTAATGTTAAAAAGAAAATTGTATCTCAATCCCAATATTGATCTTGATGAATGTTTATAATTAAACAGCGTCCAAGTTTGTCAATCTGTGTCGTTGATACGGCGAATTCTAATCAACTATCTAAAATCACGGATCAAGATTAGAATTGAGATACGTTATTTCGAGGGTTACTCCTCGAAGTCTTGATTGACAATGAATTTTCAACTCATTGCTCAGCATTTAGAGTTGAAAATCAGACAACGCGTTCCTTCTTTGCGGAAAACAATATTTTCTTTGACATGCTGAAGTGCGCCTTATACGAGATCTGTTAGAGTTCAAAGTCCCGTACGTGAGTGAAGCTTGCCTTTTATCTTAGCCTTTTCAAAGTTTACTTGCCACGACTTGCGTACATTTCGGGCTCTCCCGAAGACAGATGTTTTGATGGCATTGAATAATACACCTTATTATACTAACGCAAAGAGCGAAAGTTGTATAGACACAGTCAGCTAGATGAGCATGCCCATTTGAACCTTAAAACACAATTATATGGTTCATATTTCAATTAAACACACGCGAAGATACACATTTCCAGTATCATTGCGTCACGTTGCGACCCCCCTTCGTACACAAGGCGACCCAAGTGTCCGATAACTTACGACTCGACGTGCCTGTTTACGAACCTCTATACATTTGTATTGCAATGAGTTGTCATTACGGAACTCGATCATATGCATTGACCACGTTTGGCGCTCTCATTGGCTGAGAGTTCATACAACCTTGGAGCGGACCAATGAGAGCGTCAAACGCGGTCGATATCGATGATCGAGTATCGTAATGACAACTCATGGTATGGGTAGGATACCAAAGTCGTAAGGTATCGAAGACTTTCGTCGCCTTGTGTAAGAAAGGGCTTAATCATCGTATCGTATGTTATATTATACGCCGCCAATATTTCAGAGCTTGTGGCAGCAATATTCTTCTAGAAAATGTTTACCAACTAGAATAGAAATACGAATCGACTGATTATAGCAATGTTTGTTGTTTTTTGTGATTTTGTTGTGGTAGAAGTTTTACCAAACCAGGTTTTTGAAAGCCTATGTAATATTTTAATCTACCAATACTCATGTCACTAACATTTGTTTTTGATAACGGGCTGATGACCGCAACAAAACGCATATTCTTCGCAAATATTCATTAACTATACAATTTTGATTTTTAGGATCGTATTATTGACTAACGGCCGTTCCCTATTAAATATATTTCTGCCTTAATAGACATAGAAGAACTATTTGTGTCTCTTTCTCTTGTTGTTGCCTTACAACAGATAGAAATATTTTTTGCTATCTCTAGTAATGCAAAACTAAAGAAAGATTGAATTTACAGTACGGCTGTTAGTGTCTTAAACTTGTTATTGGCACAAAAATGTTCATAATGTCACGACTATTCAATATTAAACAGAAAAATAAGTAATTCAATTATTATAATTATATATTTTAGTCTTAAAAGTTAGGTCACAAATGCTATAGATTGAACAGAAACTATAACTGTGTTCCTCACATCCGAGTCGGTCTGATACGGCAAGACCGGGCGGCATTCGGCAAAACCTCGAATGGATATTTGACCGTCTAGCTGTGCCGAATTAGCTCCATCCGAAAATATGTTTAGCACAATAAAGTGGTGCGTTTATACTAGCAACATCTCAGATCTAAGAAATAGGCAGATAGAACGCTCAGAACACGCGAGTAGGTCCACCAAAGTTAACCCATTCATTGCGGCAGAGAAAAATAACTTTATATGTCAGGTGCGGGGCGGTTTTCGTCTATGACGCCGATGGGCGTCCTCAGCACCTCAAATGGATAATATAAAACGCCGATGGGCGTTTTCAGCACTTTTCAAAATGATTAATAATTCTTACGTTAAAACAAAAAAACAAAAGGTTAATATCAGAGGTGGTAAACATTTTCTTACTTTTACAATACCACTATTTATTATTCAACTAAATCATTAAATCTGATATTGAAATAAATTAATAGCTTTTTTTTAGAAATATACTTATTTGTATGAATCACAAAAACTTCATGGTTGGTTTTTATTTTTAAATAGACATTAATATATTCCACAACTATAATAATAAAACATTATTTTGAAAGTTGGGAAAGAGAACGCACGAGTTCGGGAATTAAAAAAAAGCAATGGTGTGTATTCACATCCCGCACGCTATACGTCCCTGCAATACGCCACTTTTTGAGCAACTGTATTAAAAAAATATTAACCGTCATTTAGTGCAAACTACCTACTACTACTTTTCAAACGAAAGTGAACCTTAACTTCAAATTATAAAGGTTAACTTTAATCTGTGTACTGACCGGTTCGGGATTAGCTAAGAGAAAAATTGGAACTAAATTCCACATCGGTAAGACTTCAGTTCAGTTCAGTGTTGTTATCGGTAAAGTCTTATTAAGTTTTATTGAATTTATACTTATGTAAATATACCCTACACAATTTTATGTCATTAAAAGTCATACCTAACTCGTAAAACCAATGCAAAATAGGAAATAAAAATTATGCGATGTAAGTGTTCGCTAAAAATACCTTTATTATAGAAAAGTAATAATTCACAAAATATATTTAGAATCCAAGGTTGTTAAATCCTGGAAAACGCCCATAGGCGTCTTCAGCACCTAGAAAGGATTTCGCAATTTTTTTTATAGTTAAAAATCCGGAAACTGTGAGCACTACTTTGTGCATTCAAAAAAAAAAATAGCACCTATTGCAAGATTTTACTTTTTAGGCTGGTTTTTGCCAAGATATAATCAATTGTAAAAAAACGCCGATAGGCGTCCTCCGCACCTGAATATGAAATAAAAAGACGCCGATAGGCGTCTGCCGCAACGAATGGGTTAATACAAAATCAAATAGAATTACATTCCATAATGTTTTCTTTGTTTTTGAGAACAACTTTTACAATGGTAAAAAACACGTGACGGCATATTTTGGCAAACAACTTCAACGACGCGCAGCTTGGTACGACGCGTAGCTTGGTACTGTCGCTACTTTGTATTCGATTTTAATTTTGTATTAACTTTGGTGGAACCACTAGCGTGTTCTGAGCACTCTATCTGCCTATTTCTTTGATCTGACAGCAACATGTTCTCATGTAAAGGTGTTGTTCAGTGAGATAAAAAAAATCAACTTACAAGGGAGTTTACCCAGTGATTCGACTAACAAGTGAAAATCAACCTTCCTACCAAGAAATAATGATGCAATCCGATTGACTTGAAGTCGTCGTGGCAATCGTGTTTTGTTTTTCATAAACCGTAGATAACAACGTGTTTTACGTCATATGTCGTAGTGGTAAGGTTGAATTTCACTTGTAGTTGGAATCGGTCGAATTGCAATCGCGTCGCGCCATGCGAGATTTTGATAGAGACCGAGAAATGGAGAGAGTGAGAGTAAGAAAATTAGTAATATAGAGAGAGATAGAAAGTGAGAAATGGATAGAGTGAAGGAGAAAGACAGGAATATAGGGTGAGATAGATTTCGATTTGTTTTGTATGAATGTTTTGCCAGTGAGAACGCACACTAACAGACAGTTTTGCCGTAAATTTTACCATTCAAGATTTACGGTTTTGTTGAGAAATACGCAATATTAAGCCATCCATAAGTTTACCACTAATTTAATAATACATTTATTTATTTAGTATGTAAGTTGATTTCTTTTAAAGCAAACATTGATATTATAGAAAAATCAATGATTCATAAGTTTATTTAGTTTTTAATTTGATATTGACATTAGAATTAACGTTTAAAACCTCCACTATTCTTGATTTAGGAATCAAGTAAAATTTTTAGGTTTCTAAGTTTATAAATACCATAACCATACCGTATACTTTTAGGGGCTATTCAATTCTTTATTCGTTATTAAACTTTGAACGTATCTATGGCAAAAATACATTCTCAAAATTAAATAGGATGTTATTGTTGTTTCGTATTGATATTTATTGTATTCTGTGTTATTTAAAAAGCTCATGTGGATAATACTTGTAGCTAATGAGCGTGTATATTTTTAGGGTGAAAATGATTTACACGCATATTCGAGTCTTCTGTCTCGCTTCTGTCTCATACAGTCGTCATTTGATAGAGCGAGAAGTTTGGTCAAAAGCATCCATGCGATCGGATGTCTCACTTTCGTGAATTGCAATTCTAAGTGGCAGAAAGTGACAAAGATATGGTCATAATGTGCGTATAAATGCAAGTTCAGCCTACAGATGGTGTTATGTCTTAGCCACTAAAAGTACACGGTATTATAGTAGTAATTACAATTATATAATACTGCCAAGTTGAAGATTCAATAACAATTCAACTTTTTACTATAAATGGTTGCTAATAACGTCTTAGTGTTAAGAGTTGTATATATATTTGCACTTGAATACTTAAAGTTCACTATAGTGATAATCATTTATTATATTGATGTATATTAAATTTGAATTGCGTTATTTATATAAGGGTTAGGTTATGGTTTCTTAGGAAAGCGGTCCCGTCACGACTCATAATGGCCTTTGTCTTAGGCACTTTACCCATGGCTCGACGCGATACAGAATTGCATCGATTGACGATATCGGTCAGATATCACACAAGCGTCCGGCCGAAGAAAATGTATGGACCATCGCTAGTGTTTGCTAATGGAGTCGCACGTATTGACAATATCGCTCACAGATCGGCTCGATATCGAATTGCATGTACGTCCTAATGATAATGCACATGATTCTTTGTTCGAAATTCGATTGCGCAACTACTCGTCATTGGCAACATCTTTTGTCTTTGGTTTGCAGCGCCTTTATGTCGTAGTAGTAAGGTGGATTTTTGAAGTTCACAGTCGAATTGCATCGTATTACTTCATTAGTAAATACGTGCAACTTGAATCGGCAATCGACTCGATATCGCACGACCCGCGTCGCGTCATGAGTAAAGTCCCTTAGAGTCGTTGGCACGCCAGAAGCGAGATGACATAGTCGTTGGCACGTCGGTTTTAGAAGGATTTGACATTTTTAACCCAGTAATTGATTTTATGTTACAATCCCAAAATAGTGAATTGTGTCCAAAGTATGCAATTCCTTTTTCAGAATATTTTTTTTTTAATACTCGTATCAAGTTATGGTCCATGCAAAATAGTCCGTTCCTTTTGCTTAGTAACGGCGTTTTTGCGGGCAGCATGACCCTTTGACTGCATGTTTTTGGATCCTGCAAGATGCCGTTCTACCGATAGCCAACTTTACGAAGTTGAAATTATCTCTCTGAAGCTATATCTTCCCACTTGGTTTCGTGAACTGTTCAAATGATCCAGTACCCATACCATGAGTTGTCATAACGACACTTGATCATCGATATCGACCGCGTTTGGCGCTCTCATTGGCCCGCTCCAAGGTTGTATGAACTCTGAACCAATGACAACTCATGGTATAGGTAGGTGCAGACCGTGCTATATGATTGATTCAATATGTACATTGTGAAAAATTGTCTATAGGAAATGGCTTCACATTATTTTTACATTCGGCGAGCTCACTGTCTAAGAAACCCTAACTTGTATAACTATTCGAAAATAAAATTGTTCCGTCGACTCATGATATTATTATAATTATATTGTATTTTGTTGTGACGATATGAGATTGTAAATGTGGCACAAATAATGTTATTATCGAGTTCATCGAAAAAAAGGAAAGATATGCTATTTGCTCGTAGTAGATTTTCAACCTTATGTTCTAGAACACAAAGTTAAAAATGCATTAGAGACAAACTGTCATCGTCAAGTATAAAAACAGTTTGTTCCTAATAGATTACTAACCCTATGCACCAGAGCATGAAAATCTACTTTTCAGCGCTGCCGCTGCGTGTCTTTAGAGAATAAGACTAAATGGAATTCGTCCTCATTTATTTTAAAGCGTTCAATGTGACCGTTTGCCTGAAATCATAATGCTTGTGTAGAGCAAATGCTCATCAAATCTTATTTTGTTTGCTGCAAAAGCGTAGAAAACAAGAGGCTTAATTTAAAAAAAAAAAACATGTAATGGTTTTTCTTAAATTGATCAAGATAATTCAATGCATAAGGAACGCTGACAAAAAGAAATAATGGAGTAATACACAACGTTAACATAAAGCGCAGTCCACTTCGTTTTTTTTTTCTCATTTTTCCCGTGAGAAATCACAGCAAATTAAACCTTATTCCAATGAAATAACGATTGTATTCTTGTTACTTAGTAAAATGTAACTTGATACAAATTAACATTGAGATCTCAATATTTAAACGTCATAAGAATTTATTTATTGAATATCACAACTTCTTTCAATTTTAAATTACAATTTGTTTTTATGAAATTCTCAATTATTTGCCTATTATATATAATTATGTAAAATATTAGTGAGATTTGTATTATACTGTTTTATCATGCATTTATCTTTAATTAATTATGTAAATATAGATTGTGTTGAAATGGACTTGTTTTGTTTACCTTTTCACCAAAATTATACGTAAATCCCTTTGGACAACGCGTGTTTTCCTATTCTCTTTATGGTGAAGAAGGTCTTTACACATTCAAGATCTAGTAAATAGAGCCTGGAATCGCTCAATAAGGACTGGAAGCACCATACTGCCATACCTAAGGAGATTTCACCACTCAGGAGTTAGGTAAGAAACTTTAAAATATAAAAAAAAACAGTTTGTATTGGAAGTTTATTTATTTAAAAAACTTAACATGGTAACAAATTATTCCGTATACCTAATAACAAACATAAAATAACGAACACACAAATACTGTCAATGTGTAAAACTTGTACACTGGGGTATATAGAATACGAATTGGCTACATACTACTTTTGATGTTTATATAATTATAAATTTAACAATATTTGTTGAAACAAAAAATATATATGACGAATTGAACACCTTTTTTTTGGTCGGCTGAAAAATAAAAAGAAAATAGAACAAATATTTATGTATTGTAAGTTACTATATGATGTTTTCAAATCAACTACATTTATACAAGAGTATGGTGTAATCGTTTAACCGATTCGTTGCGATGTCAAATTTCGCTAACTTCTAGCTGTGGCGTCGAACAAAAATAAGGAGATACAATTGATTTTAAAATGACACACATCCGTGCCTAATGCCACACGCAAAAGAAAGTGATGGCACAGAAACGTGCCATCCGCAACGAATCGGTTATAGAAACAAGGTTTGATAAATAAATATCACTATACAATCTAGGTCTCGGTAATAAAGACAATGTAACAAATACTGAGTGTTGCAGTAAATAATACTAGAAAAAGTGCAAAATACTGAATTTACATAATATTGAAAACTATTATTATTGAAGTTCATACCAAGATCATACATACAACCCGGGCGCAATAACTTGACACCTGGCTTGAATGTCGATTCCGCTCCCACTACAGACATTTCGGGGTAGTGGGAGCGAGATCGAGATTGGAGCCAGGTGTCAAGTTATTGCCGGGTTGTAGAGTAATGAATGCCGTTAAATGCTCAAAATAAAAATCAATTAAATGTTGATAAATACATTAGTACGAGACTAGAATGCTAAGACTGACAAAAATAAAATAAATATTTTGAAAACCCCAAAATACTTAAAGTTCATCATTTCCATACATAAAAAGATTGGAGTTATCCTGAAGTTATCATTCATATTTATATAAACAGTTGGTAAAAGTACAGCTTGGCAAAAAACTGTAGAAAACCGGAAGGCGCCACTGTCTTCTCGCTACTAGCACTTTGAAAGTTTTTTTTTTCACTTATTACGTTTGTTTTATGGCACAATAATAAATCTAACAAACTTGCGGTCTTTGTTTACATCAAATATCAAAGATTTTAAAACGTTGTCAGAAACAAAAATGGTTAGTTCCGTTTCAATCCGTTATGGCCAAGCTGTACGTCCATAATTAAATTTTCTAATGAATTTAAAAATTCTAGCCCTGTAAATGATACTGAATTAAGAAATAATACTTAAAAAGTTTCCCATCTTCACAACCCTTCTAATTCTCGATATTTTAACAATAATATCAATAGCAATTCATACGATCATTCGTTGCATATGGCATACCTTATCCTAATAATTAAACTAACACCCTTATGTACAATAATTGCATAAGGGTGAAATCACAATTTTACGTACAGGTCGCCGATTTCGGGTAAATCTATCTCATATTGCAATTTAACGATGTCAATGGTGTCGCGTAGTTAGGTTAATGTTTCTAAGGGCTGATTTTTCAATAGTCAGATAACTTTTATCTGAGGAATAAAAATGGCCGTTTGACAGCTTATCTATAGAAAATATGTCAAACCGCTATTTTTATTCCTCAGATAAAAGTTATCTGACTATTAGAAAATCAGCCATAAGCCAAAAAAACTGTCAGTTACAACGGCGAACACAAGTTTATTCCCAGACAATAAAGCAAAACAGTATCTACTAAGAAAACATTTTTTTATTTAATAAAAACAGCTATCGCTACAGGCAATAATCCTAATGCGGTAGCGTAATATGAGTCGTCTACTTCACATATACGATGATTGAACTAGAAGAGCCTTGCAGTCTCTTAACGCGATCCATTTTAGGTTGTGGGAAAGAGACAGAGCTATACAAGTCGTCTAGCGCCATCTCTTTCCCACAGCCTAAAAACTCACGCTTTAAGAGTACATGGTAGGCCACCTAATGTCACTGACAATACACTTTGGAAGTTCCTCAAATTGACATTATTCCTATTTATTTTTTAAAATGATTCCTTGCTATTGCATTGAATAGGAATGGTGTGGCTGCTTTGTCCGTGAAAATGTGATTTCCCCCCATAATAACCAACTATATCGACTCAAATAAATAAATTAATACATAGAGCTACTGGTAACCAAAACAATCACTCAAAATAATGACGAGACTCCATAATCTTACACCCGTAAATAAACGAAGAAAAATAAAATGCATCTGATAGAGAAAAATATACGAGTTAAAAGTTTCTGACTTTCTGGGGTTCTACAAACGCCACTTTAGTAATGTTGCTGATAGAAATGCGATAAAAATATTCCTTATCAATTTTTTAGTCTATTCTATTTCTTGAACAAAAGAATAGAATATTCCACTTTACGAATTTTATCGCAATGTATATTGATGTTCTAAAGCAGCCTTTCTACACCTGCTGACTATAAAAAATAAAAAGAATATCTTTGACAAAGAATTGACAATATCTTAGCGTAGGTACTATTGTTTTATAAGAAAAGTTATACGGTTTAAAAAAAATACATATAAGGCCGAGACTCCACCAAAGCTGTGCCAGTCGAGGATGTGCCTCGAACAACCAATAGAATTGCGTTGCCGGAGTGGAGCTGTGTCAATTACGCAATTCTATTGGCCGCTCAAAACACGTCTCGACTCGCACAGCTTTGGTGGAGTCTCGGCCTAATAGCGAAATTTTTATCAAAAATGTCAATTTCGGTAATTCTCCTATCTGCTACACTAATTAATTTTAAGTTTATTACCGTGTTGTTTAGAAGGCTTTTTCCAACATAAATTAAAACCCCTAGTGGTCTATAAAGTGCCAGAAAATACTAAAACGTCCCACAATAGTCCTAACTCTGAAAGCCGAAAATAACCTATCTCGGTTGCAATCTTGATAGCCATCGTTGTCTCAATCAATGAACGAACTTGCTTACCCGAGTCTTAAAGTCGTCCAATCAGAAGCAGCCATCGATGAAAGAAGATCGGGATTTGGACTGAGATAGACTAATACTTTCACCTCACACGCTCGAAAAGATTCTATTTCTCATTCAAAATCTGAGCGCAAATCTATTTAGTGCTTTGTGCTTTAGAACACAAAGTGTTGTTTAAAATTCGAACACGTCTTGTATTCTATTGTTTTCTACACTGACAGTTGAGCCGCCCTACTAAATTTCCTCGCTGTGTGAGGTGAAAAGTTGTGTATTGCACTTGGCAGCAAAGTTTTTCTGCGTCTCGTACCTTTGAAAACTTCGCTACGCTCAGGATTCTATATTTGAACTGCTCGCTTATCTCGCGGTTCAATCTTAGTATCCTTCGCTCGCTCAGTTTACAATTTAAGTACTCGCACCAAAAATCAACTTTGCAGCCTTGCATAACAAATAACTATTTCGAGCGTAAATATTTTCATCACTAAAGATGACAAAAGTCAAAAGAAGTCTAAAAAACCTCTTAGGTAGTTGAACCTAAAGCCTAGATAACTCTTTGTGATCTATGACGACGGAATTCCTCTCAAAGTCTACGTTAAATGAGGGTAGTATTGAATTGACTAGATTGTGACACTCCTGCAGTGTAGTAGGTACCAAGTCGTAGATAACGTCGCTCTCTCTGAAACAAGTAAATAGACAAGTAAATATTACGAAAATAACTCGTCATAGTTTTTTTTTTCAATAACGTTATTGTACAGTCAGCATCAAAAGTTGCTGCCCACATTCAGATTTTCAAAATCGCTGTACACCGTGATAATACGTAATATTAAGATGTACAGCCATTTCCAAAATCTGAATTTGGTCAGCAAATTTTGATGCTGACTGTACGATCCCACCAAATTGAACGCGGACGTGTTGTGCATAACGTTAGCAGTGCGTGTACTAAGCTGGTATCGCGTTTTATCTCTGTGTCCTGACAAGGCTGTGCTAAGTTTTATTCGCGCACAGTGCAACACATTGCGCGACAATGTTCACTGAACTGGTTCAGACAGGTTCTTTTCACAATTAAATTTAGTTTCCTCCAAGCCTCGAAAAATGCGTAAAGCTGTTGGTCTCCCAGCTGTCATTTGTAGATCTTCGTCAGAAGCTCTAAAGTGTGACAACCAATCCTACCATAATAATAATAATTTATTTGCATAAATAAGGTACACAAAAATGGTAAAATTTACAAAATAGTTCTCTCATTTTGCCTTTAATTTCGGCGTGCAAATATAAACATTGTTTTAAATTAATTATATTTTGATCACAAACATGCAGTCATTAAACCATTAATCCAAATAAAATTAAAATTGCATGAAATAAATGTCAAAATAAGGTACATATTGATAAGAGAAGAAGAATAAGGTACATATTGACCTCTACAACCCAGTTACTGGGTTGTAGAGGTCAGACAGGCAGTTGTTACATGTAAAATACTGACATTCAGCTGCATCTAACTCGACTGGAAGCTGACCCCAATATAATTGGTAAAAGGCAGGCAGATGATGAAGAGACGAGAGATAAAAACATTCTTACCCTTTATGTTTGACAAGCGCGTGCGCAGCGACCAGTCCGCTCAGACAGTTGGCCGTGGCTTCTAGACTGAGACAGTATGGGTGCACTCGCTCACTCTCCACCCGTTGTTGTACTAGCTTCAGAGCTTGCTTGTGTGCGCAATTTGTTTGCTGGAAATATGACGTTACATGTTGATCAACTATCAGTAAGCGAAAGGGAAATGAAGTAAACCGATAGAATTTTATGATTTAAATAAATAACTCATTAAATCGGCTATATAAAAAAAAAAAACCTCATATCAAATATAGATAATCTCAATCCAAAATATAGATAATAAAAAAAATAGACCAATTATTTTTTCTTTTTCACGTAAACCAAAATTGACAGAGATACAACATTTTTAAAATTTACAAAACGTCACTCAGTCGGTACAATTTTATAAGTGCTATGACATTACAGGGATTGCCTCACTCCCGAATTTGGAAGCTTTTTATCGTTTTCAAAATTAATTGAATAAGGGCTGATTTTTCAATAGTCGCTTAATTCATATCTGAGGAATAAAAATGACAGTTTGACATATTTTCTATAGATCAGCTGTCAAACTGCCATTATTATTCCTCAGTTAAGAGTTATCTGACTATTGAAAAATCAGCCCTTAAAATAACAAAAAATACATGTCCATTATTTTTCAATATTCTAACTGTTGGATTAAACAGTCGTAAACGGCTTGTTCAATTGTACACACGGCTACACATCAATCTATGCAAAACTAGTATAAGCTGACCGTTCAATGTACATCAAGCTATTGATGTGTAGCCGTGTGTACCGATAGAGTGACGTTTTGTGATGTTTAGAAGCGTTTTATCTTTGTCAATTTTGGTTTACGTAACAAAAGAAAAATACGGTTCAAATACTTTTTGATAATCTATCTTTCGGAAAATGTAATTTTTTGAGTAAAAAATAGGTTGCTTGAGTTGAGCTTATGAGGACAACTTGATTCGTAATTTGCGAAAGAAATTTCTTATATTAAAAAGTTATTCTACGTACCTCAGTCATAACTTCAGCGCACTTCAACAATGTCGTAAGTGCCGGCAGAACCGACCATTTTAATAAATACTGTATCCTTGTATCTTCGCCTAGTGTATACAGTTCACTGCTATATGTAATAACTCCATTTTGTATACAGTAGTCTAGCGCTTTGTTGAAAGTCTTAAATGTAAAAATAATAATGATTAGGAACAGAATATAGGGTTAAATTAGGTCCTAGGGTCAATAACTACAACATTAATTGTTTTTTTCAAAAGGAATTTTCAATGGCAGCCAGAATCTGTATTTGAGGCCGGTTGATGACAATAAAATTTAAATTTAAAAAAAGTATTTTTGTCTGGCGTCCAAATACCGAAATTCATTTTTTTTAAATTATTATTTCACACTATTAGCCATCATCATCATCAGCCGGAAGACGTCCACTGCTGAAAATAGGCCTCCCCCTTACACCGCCACGCCGAACGACAATTCGCCACTTGCATCCATCTGCTGCCCGCGACACTCACGATGTCGTCGGTCCACCTAGTGGGAGGCCTGCCTACGCTGTGTTTTCCGGTCCGTGGTCGCCATGAGAGAACTTTTCTTCCCCATCGGTTGTCAGTTCTACGAGCGATGTGGCCTGCCCATTGCCACTTCAACTTGCAAATTTTATCAACCATGTCGGTGACTCTGGTCTTTAAGCCATACTACCGGACAAACTGTGGGGTAAATAGTTCAAAACCGGTGCTACTGGGACAGTTTGACGGGGTCGCGGCGAAGGAGATAGCGGAACGAACTGGAAGGAGGACGCATGGACTCGCAAGAAGTGGAGGGAGAGGAGGGAGCTGCCTTTGCCCAGCAGTGGGACAGTGCATACAAAGAAAAAAAAAGTCATACTTACGTTTACTTCTTCCCTTTCTAAATGGAAGAATTCATGACTGAGAAGTTTCCTAACGCAGTGGTAATCCACCTCCAAATTAACTAAAAATAAAAAAGAAATATATTTGAATTTAAAAACTAACGAAAGCAAACAAAAATAGTAATATAAGAGTTACAAATAACATTAAACAATACTCAGTTATCAAATACCTCAGTAGAATCACTCTCCCTAACCAATTCGTTATCTGTAGCTCTTAGAAATTTTGTAATGAATTGTAGTTTCTCAGAGGGTGCTTGTACACGGCGCATGTAACCCGCGCAAAAAAAGGTGCGGGTTACCCGCGCGAGTAACATGCGCAAGCTACTTGATCAAGCTACCCGCGGGGTGCTTGTACACGGCGCATGTAGCTTGAGCATGTTGAGGCACTTGAGCGGGTAACATGCGCCGTGTACAAGCACCCTTACGCTAACATCACTGGCGCGTACTACATTGCTATTAGTCACTAAAATAAGCTACCGAACGTATGCGACTGATTATGCGTAACGGCCCGTGTACGTGCGGTCTATAGGTACATCTGATCTTACCGCTCGTCGCCCCGCGCTAAATCACGGTCACACGCAGGACTATTTCCGATCACCGTGGGCGCGGTGCGGACGGCGAGTAATGGGCGACTCGCTGTCCAATCATGGACCATGCCCAGGTCAACGGCGTTTCGTGTTCCAAGCGTGCCTCAAAGAGCTGTCAGCATGATAACTGCACCCTTAGAGGGCCAAAGCCTGCCTCGCGGGACTAACGAGCTACCGTGACCCCGGAACGTTAAGGGCTATTGAAAGACACCGTGGATTTTAGTCAGCACAAGTCCGACAGTCCTTCCCGCCCTGCCCTGGGTGGGAGGGCTCATTCGATAATTTTACATTTTACAGAAGCACAGCGGTGAAATCGCGAACGGGTCATCAGAAAAATTCAGGTTTTAACTTACCTCTAGTGACTGCAGATCTGTGTACTATAAGACAGATGATAGCTGGTGGTACAAGGTAATGTAGTATAGGGTTCACGTACAGTTGTAGTTGGACGATAGGTACTGCTGCCACCATGGTCTGAGGCTGGAGTATGTGACCTGGAATTATAGTTCAGTATTGTATACAACGTGTAACTGACTTGACTTTTGGAAATTCGCAATTTTTAGGGTTCCGTAGTCAACAAGGAACCCTTATAGTTTCGCCATGTCCGTCCGTCCGTCCGTCCGTCCGTCCGTCCGTCTGTCTGCAGTTTAGCTCAGAGACGCACAGTACTAGAGAGCTGTAATTTGGTGTGAATATACGGATTTGTTGTGCCAAAAAAGTGGTAAAATAAAATCTCGTAAAATATTTTTTTTAGGGTACCTCCAGTACTTACACGTAAAGTGAGGATTTTTTTTTTTCCCGCGTACCCCTTAGTGTGGGGTATCATTAAATAGGCCTTTAAAAAATAATGATAGTTTCCATTAACAATTTTTTGATAAAAAAATTCGTTTGTGAAATATTAAGCTTTAAACTGCTAAATTTTGCTCGATTCGAGTGTCCCCCCCCTCTACCAGCTAAACGGTTATGTTTGGGGGTGTGAAAAAATTCACAATAGTAGTACATATAACGAAGTTTAAAAGAAAATTATCATGACTAAGTAGGCTTTACAACTTTGAGAGTAATAGTCGACCAACTTATAAAATGTACTTGATTAAATTTTTTCTTAAACAAAATGTATCGGATTCAACTGCAAATGTAAGTTTGTCAACTTTATTTTTACAGCTTTAATAGGTATGTTTTTATGGTATGTTTTTTTGGGGATAGGTAGGTTTTTATCGTCAACTATTTAACTAACTTCAAAAAAAGGAGGAGGTTCTAAGTTCGTCGTAATCTTTTTTCTTGTGTATTTTCCCTGATTTCTCAAAGACTCCTGGACCGATTTTGAAAATTCTTCTTTTTAAAATTACATTCAGCGAATCAGTTTAGTTAGTACGCATAAGTATTTTGATGGGCAACTACGGAACCCTACACTGTGCGTGGCCCGACACGCACTTGGCCGGTTTTTTTTTTGCGAATTTCCAAAAGTCTTGGAGCAAACATTGTTCAGTAACATGGGCTGAGTTACCCCACGAGAGGTTTTGCGCTATTAACGTTACACGTTATATATTTTTCGATATACAGGGTGGAATTTTGTAATGCCACCTGGAGGGAAAGTACTCTTAATAATGCTGATAGAAAATTTTACTCAAAGGAAATATTCCCTTATTTTTGAATAGAAAGCAAACTGCATTCAAAGATTTTCGAAACTTCTCTTCTCCCACACCCGGGAATCGAACCGGCTAAAATCTGAAAAAAATATACCCTGTACTTTTATTGCATCGATCGTTAGCGTCAATTCATCATCATCATCAACAGCCGGAGGACGTCCACTGCTGAACATAGGCCTCCCCCTTAGACCGCCACGCCGAACGACAATTCGCCACTTGCATCCATCGGCTGCCCGCGACCCTCACGATGTCGTCGGTCCACCTAGTGGGAGGCCTGCCTACGCTGCGTTTTCCGGTCCGTGGTCGCCACTCGAGAACTTTTCTTCCCCATCGGTTGTCAGTTCTACGAGCGATGTGGCCTGCCCATTGCCACTTCAACTTGCAAATTTTATGAGCTATGTCGGTGACTCTGGTTCTTCGCCGAATATCCATGTTCCGGATTTTATCCCGCAAAGTAACTCCGAGCATAGCTCTTTCCATTGCTCGTTGAGTGACTCTTAGTCTCTCTAAGAGGCCAGCAGTCAAGGACCACGTTTCAGAGCCATATATCATCACTGGCAACACACACGTCACACAGCGTCAATTATAAGGATGTTATCTTTCTAACAAAAATGATAAATTAAATGAAAGGAAAACCAGGAAATCTTAAATTAATTTAATTATTTGCAAAAAATGGTAAACTAACTAATTAGTTGCTCGAAATGGGCGCCATTCTCTTGGATACACAAAATTCTTTTAAGATTTCATGGCATTACAAAATTCCACCCTGTATATCTTGATAGTTTCAGATATAGTCATCCACGAACAGTTGAAAAATTCGCTATGTATAAGTGTATACAACATTTAACACCGAATGAGCAAAACCTCTCTTGGGGTAACTCAGCCCATGTTACTGAACATTTTTTGTTCTAAAACTTTTGGAAATTCGCAAAAAAACAATGGTTTTTCATGGAAAATAAGAAACTGATCGGGCCCATCTGTATCAAAAATCTTTGCGCAAGAGGTTTTGCGCATTTGGTGATACACGTTGTATTGATCAAGCCTACAATCGCAGAAAAAATAACCAGGTGTTCCCTACATCTTGTCGGATCATACAAACATACACCGTGACTTTTTAGTCGTCTTACAAAACCAGCCCAGTTCATGTATCCAATGACTAGAACACGTTTATAATAAAAACAATGGTATATAAAAGATTTGAATTTTTTTTTAATAAAATTTTAATTCATTATTATGACGCAAGGCGTAATTAGAAACACCCTTGTCTCATAGAAAATGGAGATGGAATGATCTGACCGACTATTGCGCTGGGTAGGTTTACTCTACAGCTTGATACGTAAACATTTTAACAGGGTGTTTCATATTTCTAATGTACCTATTTATTAAAAATAAAAATAACCCGCGACCCCAGCAGGCATTTGGCGCGAAACACGACGCGCCACGGACCCGGGCTTGGTCTTTGGTCGGACGGCGAGCTACCCATCACTCACCGTCCGCAAGCCCGCTCCGCCGCTGTGCCCTCTGCTGATCAGAGGGACACGCGTTGGAGCATCCACACGACAGGCTATTCACATACGGGCAAAGAGACCACTTAGGCACACAGTGCCTAAGGAAGAGTTTTTGCCCCCGGACGTATCCGAGAGAGAACTCCAGTCCACGGGTGCACGTGGAGGTTTCCTGTCATAGCACCCTAGGCAAGTTTTTATATATCCGACCTAAAATACCTATTTTAGGTCGGTAACATTAAGTGGACCCTTTTTGTAAGACGATTAAAAAGACACGGTGTATAATAATGTATGGTGCACTTGTTATTTTCACGACGTCATTAAAGTTAGGCCCGAATTTCAGATAATTATGTTTTATTGCTGATTTAGTTTATAGGATTATTCTATCTATATCTATGGATTAATGGGTTAAAAAGACACGATTTTATGTTATCTGGTAGGCTTGAATTATCAACCAAATTCTTTACGTAAGTCGTATTATAAGATAAGGATTCCTTTAAATGCTTTTGTAATTCTACATAGCTGCTAAATGTTAAGACAACAGTTGTTTTATAGAGACAAAAAAAAAATCTATGCAGGCATAAATAAGTATGTGTGGAGGAGCTCGTGGCTAAATAATCACAGCCGCACAGGCCGATCTTCCGGGTTAAGCCGCGCTTGCCGAGGTTGGTCTGTGGATGGGTGACCATCTATCATAGCGAGTTTCCTCCGTGCCTCGGAAAGCACGTAAAGCCGTTGGTCCCGGCTGTCATTTGTAGATCTTTGACAGTCGTTACTGTTAGTCAGAAGCTCTAAAGTCTGACAACCAGTCTTACCATGGGGTATCGTATTACCCAGTTACTGGGTTGTGGAGGTCCGACAGGCAGTCGCTCCATGTAAAATACTGATATCCAGCTGAATCTGGTTTGACTGGAAGCCGACCCCAATATAGTTGGGAAAAGGCTAGGCAGATGATGAGGTACATAAAATTATTTCTAAAGCGGTTTGAACTTTAAAAACGATCTCTGCTCTGTAATTATTAGTATATGCGAAACCTGAATATAGTTTGTTTTTTATATTTTTTTTTAAAATATTTTAATTAAATTTTATTACCAGTACACAATCACCGTACGGTTAGGTACCTATTGCCAAACTATGTAATGTATTATCACGAGTATCTAACACAGTGGACGCGGTTTACGCGGGGTGTACCGAGAAATGAGCATGTTTTTGAACGGACAACTAGGTAATATACAAGCTTATAACTGTGATTTTTTATGATACGGTTTTAAAATTTTGTACATAGATTCTTTACACAAAAATATTGGACTGGTGTATCGGGTTTCGCATAAACAAAAAATAATATTGTTCAAACACTATTTTAGACAGGTTTTCTTTTATCATAAGACAACAAATAAGATAGACATGCAAGCTTTTTATATAAATATTTTTTTAATGTATAAATAAAAATATAAAAATACCTATTAAGAAATTGATTCCTGCATAGATATTTCTTTTGTTGACCGTACAACAAATTAATATTGACCGCAAGTAATACAATTTACTTGCGGTTAGCAGACTAATAAATTACCATTTTAAAAAGAAACATCATTTTATATCCTTGAATTTCAATGCATAATATTTGTGACCACAACATATTATGATCTAATTTGCATTTTGGTCAAGAGCACGGATTTTAATTGCAAATTTCATTCCTTCCTTATGTGAGTTTAAAACCAGCCAAGTGCGAGTCGGACGAAAGGTTCCGTCCAATATCAATAAAAAAAACTTGAGAGGTGTCAAGGGACACCCGGATGGAACGAAGTTACTGTATACACTCAACAAAAATAATCGTCGCGACTCCACTCCGCTCCACTCCACTCCACTCTTTGAGGTCTAGCACCCTTTCGCAACGCGCGATAAGGAACTTCGTTCCAACATGGCAAAAAATAAGTTTTTTTTTTTAATTATGTTGACCACCCTTTTACTCCTGTATCGTGGGTGCGTTACAAACATAGAAACTCACATACACAAACACCCAGACCCCGGACCCGGGACAACTACTTGCAAGTCATACAAATATTTGTTCGGTGCGGGAATCAAACAAAACAAAAAAAAAAAGGTTGCACTCCAGGAGTGCCGGTAGAAGTGAAAACTTTTTTGTTACTATGTTTTATTTTTAATTTGAATGACGTCTTACTCATTTTCGATCAGGGTCACGTGACCCTGACGCGAGTTTTAAATTTTTTACCCATTACAGAAAAAGTGTACAACGCCGCTAAAGAAGTTTTCACTTCAAAAAAACAGCAGTCCAATTGCTTAGCCACTGCGCACTGTAGTATGGGAGCCAGTCTCCTTAATTTTATAAATTTATTTCATTCTGTTTTTCTGTGTTAGTTGATATCGCGGTAACAGAAGTATATTATCTGTGAAAATTTCACTGTCTAACTATCACGGTTCATTAGATACAACCTGGTGATAGACGGACAAAAGAGTAACCGTGGAGTTTCTTGCCGGTTCTTCTCCATGGAAACGACCAACCCGAACCGTGCCTATTTTTTTTTCTTCCTCGACCTTTTATAAGTGCCCTTTGAGGCCTATGTAAAATATTTTGATTTTGACACAAAAACAGATAGACAGACGGACAGATGAGCCTTAGTAATAGAGTCAGGTTTTACCCTTTGGGTACGGAATTCTAAAAGTGGGACAGTTAATGATGATTACATGACCTACAAAATTTCGTCATAAGGTTTAAAGATATGTTATCATTACGATTTCTAATTTGATAAAGTAATAAACATTAAAAGTGACAAATGTAGTTTCTTAGTAAAGTTGTGATGGTTGAAATAATTCGAAATGGCAATTAATGACTGTTAAAAGGGCGTGTTGACAAACTTTTGAACAAAATGATTGCGTAGTACTACTACGTGGTAAATCACGATAAAAAGTCGCCTGATTATGGCGACGACCTTGGACCTACGAGTAGATATATGTAACTCTTTCTAACACATTCAATATTTACCTTCGTAAAACTGAGAAAGAACATTATTATTAGTAAAAGTAAAACAAAATTTAATAATATAACCACACTACATGCAGTAAAGAACCAAAAAATCATTAATGTGTTAAAGACATTAATTGATCGTTTTTTTTGCCTACAAACAAAGCAAGCTATAGAGCGCGCTCGCGGCAGAGTCTAAACAGGTAACAGTGACCGTGGAACGTAAAGGGCAATGAAGATCAATTGATGAAGATAGATTACAATGGGAAGATGATGGGACATACGACATGGACGGTTTCTTCGTGAATTGGCGAGAAGAAGCACTCCATGGAGTGAAGTGGAAGATATGGGGTAAAGCTTTTCGTTTAAGATTTGGGATAGATTGGTGAAATAATAAAAAACTCGACAATTCCATCATAATACCTCCACGCGCTTAAGAGCAAAATGGTTTTGACAGACGGACATCAAAATTATCCTGTATAATTTCCGCTTTTCATTTGAGATACGACTCCAAAAATACGTCAGACTACAGTGAAGAAAGAGCAAAAGAGAGATTCAATATTTACCTTTCATCTTCTTCTTGACATCAACAGACAAGTCCGTTAGAATCCCCGAAATCAGCCTCAGCTTTCTCTCCTTATCTAACCTCATCATTTTCTTCTGCACCACCAGGATCCTCTCAACACTGCTCCTCACATCATTCTCGAAGACCGTAGCTCCCAAATTCCTTAACTCCTGAACCATCCAACCAACTTCTTGCACCACTTCTTCAAATTCTAGCGGGCTATCTTTCATTAGACTTTGCATTAGCACTAAGGATAGAAGATTCGAGATGGTTGCAACTGTGTTCTTCTGTTGCAGGCTGATGACGTAATCAGCTATGCTCTGGACTTTTTTGAACTGTTCGGGAGTGAGTTGTTGTATGTCGAGAGGTTTCAACGTTTCTTTGGAATGTGAAGTGTCGTTTTTGAGGTATTTTCTGACGGATAGCGGGGAGCCGAGGTTGATGTAGATGTTTCCGAAGTGGTCGTTTAAACTGTGTAGCGCTTTGAGGAAACCCTGGAAGAATAATTTGGTCTTTTACATTTTAGAAGTCTAAAATGCTAAAATATCAAAATTATCAGAAAATTTGAATACAAGGTCTTATGCAATTTAAGTATTTTCCGAAGTGGTCGGTTAGACACTGTAGTGCTTTGAGGAAACCCTGGAATAATAATTTGGTCATTAATATGACCAAATTATTATTTTATTATATTCCAAAATGCTAAAATATTATAATTTTCATAAAATTTAAATACAAGGTCAATCAATAGTTCAGAAGCAATTTGAGTATTTTCAGCTTATATAATTTTACAGTTTTGTTTCATTGTGAACGTTTGCTCGAATTGTGTGTGAATATGATATTTTAGGCATTATAATATATATTTTGTTGCCATCGCGGGTAGGTGCCTAGGTATGGCTGGAACAGGAATGTGGAAGGCACAAGTAAGAAGAGGCCTATGTCCAGCAGCGGGTGAAGTTGACTTGTGGATAACGAAGATGATCTCTCTAGCCCTTTGTTGCCGCTGTCACAAAAATACAATAAATATTTTAAGGAGCTCTCATACAACAGACCTGTTTTTTACCATTTTTATAGATATCAAGCTTTTCAGCGCTGTTTCATCCGCGCTGGTTGGCTCCTGTTAATTGATTTAAACTCATTTAAACCCATACTTTTTGCTATGAAGATCAACTTGAGAAAAAGTTAAGGGTTTAAAATCGACAGCTTTATTTTGATGTAATTTTTTTATTATCTATTAGTAATAATATCACGTATTTATATTATCATTTATTTTTATGTTGTATTATTAAGTAATTGTTAGCAGTTTTACATCTACTCGCACAAATACCTACGTAGACGCGAAGAATGCGGTTATTTGAAGACTGACTTGTTTTAATAATAAAAGAGGTAAAATAAAATCTTTTGTCTTTACGATACCTGTAATTCGACCTTGCTACAAGTAAATACAAGTATGACATAGTAACATAGACTTATGTTTCGAGGACACGAACGTAAACACATAATTTTCAATCGAGTAGGCGTGGCACTTGTCTTTTATGTCATATGATAATAGTGTGCTACTCTACTGTTTACATAATACAATGAAGTGATAAAAGGGATAAAATGTTTATGTGTATTTGCATAAATTGTTAGAAGCGAGGCTGGGTATGTGCTATGTTTAAGTTTTTAAGTCTCATAATTTCGGTCGGTTTCATAGAAAAGTCTCCCGCGACGCAAAATGAATTGTCTGCACTGTTCTATGCGACTCAAAATTTGAAATGTAAGCTCGTTTGGCATCAGCCTGACGGCTTTTAGAAATACATAGGACCTACAACGTGTAACGTTAAATGCGCAAAACCTCTTGTGGGGTAACTCAGCCCATGTTTGTTCTACGATTTTTTTTTTTTTTTTTTTAGCTTGGTAAAATCATCAAGTGAGTCCTCCAAGCCCGGGCAGGGCGGGAGGGACTGTCAGACTTCTACTGACTAAAATCCACGGTGTCCTTCATAGCCTGTTAAGTTCCGGGGTTACGGTAAGGGAATAATCCCGCGACCCCGGCAGGCTTTGGCCCTCTGAGAGGGGGGCCCCGTCATTATGCTGACGCTCTTTGAGGCGCGCGTGGGACACAACGCGCCGTCGACCCGGGCATGGTCCTTGGTCGGGCAGCGAGTTGCCCTTTACTCGCTGCCCGCATGCCCGCGCCTACGGTGGCCGGAGATCATCTAGCGACGTCCGTCGCCGTGGGCGCCTACCACTGCGGCTGGGGCGGAGGGAGGACGCTGTCCTCTCTCGCTCGCGGCCTGCCTCCTCCTTTACGAGCATTACTGCCTCGCAGAAGGAGCTGACCGCTTCCCACTCCGTCTCGCCCCGCAGCATGGCCGCAACCAATGCCGGGCGCGAGAGGTCTCCGCCTATCGCAGCCGTGAGGACACGTCGGTGCTCCGCCCAAGCTGGGCAGTCTTGCACCGTATGCTCCACCGTGTCCTCCGGGCGATCTTCGCAGTGGTGACACCCAGGCGTCTCCTCCTTTCGCATCAGACACAGGTACCTCCCGAAACTTCCGTGTCCGGTGAGGACCTGCGTCAAGCGGTAGGTCAGGACGCCATGACTTCTCTCCAGCCACTCCTCAAAGAGGGGTCTTACCGCCGTAATTGCGGCGTGCCCTTGTTCTACGACTTGAAGGACATCCACAAAAAAGAATTTGGTTTTTCATACAAAATGAGAAATTGATCGGGCCCATCAGTATGAGAGGTTTTGCGCATTTAAAGTTACACGTTGTTTAAGGTAGGAATAATTTAAGATATAATTATCTAAAATAAATCCTAACGCCACTACAAAAAAAAGACCGACGCCGTATCTAATACTAGCTTCTGCTAGCAACTTTGCCCACTACAACTCGAAATCCCACGGGAACACCAAATCGGGATAAAAACTATCCTATGTGTGTGTATCCTATCTGTGAATAAACCAATTCCGTTCAGTAGTTTCGGGGTTAAAAATCAACAAAAACACAAACTTTCTCATTTATAATATTGGTTATGTTACAATATGAGTATGAAGACAGAAATTCATTAAAAACTCAAAGTTTACAAGACAACAAATTCTGTTTATAATTTTGAGTTGTTACACGCAAGCTTGACCTTTGCATATTAAACATTGGCGAAGCTCAAATTAACAATGATGAAAAGTGAAGAAAAATATTGACACAACCGCTTGACACGTCAAAATTTGGTGAACGTGTGAGATTTTTCTAAACATGCGTGCGCGCAGATATTAGGTAATTTACATAACATTATCTTTGTTAGATAAAATAATTTTAGTGTGCAAAGGTTATTATTTTTATCACAATAATCTCGTAATTATGTTGGTAGGCCAACTTTTTTGATATAGGCTTTTTGTCATATCTCACCCTCAGTACTTACAACAACAAAAAAATCTCGTAGGGTTCAGCCAGCGTTTACAATGTAAGCGCAAAAAATGTGTTTATTTACGACCTTACATTAAAAACCTCTAAAATTATCAGGGTTTCTCAACTATTTTATGCATTATACATTTATGGACCTTCCTCTTGAATCACTCTATGTAATAAAAAAACCGCATTAAAATCTGTTGCGCAGTTTTAAAGATCTAATCATACATAGGGACAGACAGATAAACAGACAGCGAAGCAAAGTAGCTTGACTTTGCTTTATACTATGTAGTGATGAGTAGTTATTGAAACTTAGTATGGGAATGCTGATTATTTTATCGTAAATTCTAGTCGACATAGGTAATATCTCTATGCCTTTATAATTATTTTACTTGGGGTAGGCGCAGCACGTTGTCTTCTTTACTTCTCCGCTCTCAGACGTCACGGTATCGTTACTAATTTTTCTTTCATTACACACCACATAAAATCCATCCTACTTTTTTTTGACGTTCACTTCCTCCATCCATCCACTTTCAGTATATTGATTCAGTCATATTTTTTTCAGGCGCTTTTAAAGTGCGGGAAACGCATGAGCCCGCAACGCCACTGACTATTCATTCACGAAGGTGAAGGTGAATCAATCATATTGCTAAGTGGCTTTTTTAAATCCTCAGAGTCCAGACATTTTTGCCCAGATTATTATAGGGCCAATCAGGTTCTCGTCTGAAACGGTATTTTGATGAAAAAGTCCTGAAGACTTAAGATGACAGCATATTTCAGTAAAAATTAAACTCGCAAAAAGTTTTTTTTTCCTTAATTTTACAGAAAAAACCGGCCAAGTGCATGTCGGGCCACGCACAGTGTAGGGTTCCGTAGTTGCCCATCAAAATACTTATGCGAACTAACTAAACTGATTCGCTGAATAAATTTTAAAAAGAAGGATTTTCAAAATCCTTCTTTTAATCGAAAAAAATTTAAATCGAAAAAATCGATTCAATATCCCCAAAAAACATACCGTAAAGACATACCTATTAAAGCTGTAAAAATAAAGTTGACAAACTTACATTTGCAGTTGAAGAATATGTTCTCCGATACATTTTGTTTAAGAAAAATTTTATCCAAGTACATTTTATAAGTTGGTCGACTATTACTCGTAAAGTTGTAAAGCCTACTTAGTCATGATAATTTTCTTTTAATATTCGTTATATATACTACTGTTGTGAATTTTTTCACACCCCCAAACACAACCGTTTAGCTGGTAGAGGGGGGGGACACTCGAGTCGAACAAAATTTAGCACTTTAAAGCTTAATATTTCACAAACGATTTTTTTTATCAAAAAATTGTTAATGGAAACTATCAATATTTTTCAAATACCTATTTAATGATACCCCACACTAAGGAGTACGCGAGAAAAAAAAAATCCTCTCTTTACGTGTAAGTACTGGAGGTTCTCTAAAAAAATATTTTACGAGATTTTATTTTACCACTTTTTCGGCACAACAACTCCGTATATTTACACCAAATTACAGCTCTCTAGTACTGTGCGTCTCTGAGCTAAACTGCGGACAGACGGACGGACGGACGGACGGACGGACGGACATAGCGAAACTATAAGGGTTCCTTGTTGACTACGGAACCCTAAAAAACCGCGCTTTAATGAAATTACTCATGATTTCGAAGACAATTGTAAAAGTGCGTCACGAATTCGGTAATTACTTCCGCGTTAATTACAGTTGCAAAGAGAGTTATTTTAAAAGCAATTTTGAATGTAATCTATTCGCAATATTACCAGAGCCTGTAGCCAAACGGCAAGCGAAAATCGTTGACGTTCAGCAGTCGCTAAAACATTTTCAACTTTATAACTTATCGCATAAAGTTGAAAATATAGTAAAGACTGCTGAGCGGTGGCGAACGAAACAAACGAAAACGATCTGTAATTTTCGATAGATTTTCAACTTTATGCAATGGGGTTTAAAGTTGAAAATGTATTAGCGACTGCTGAACGTTAGCGATTGTCGCTTGCCGTTTGGCTATAGGGCCTGAAGAGTTTGTTTGTCTTGTTGATAATGCAAATTTCAGGAACTACTGGTTCGATTCGAAAAAACTTTTATATTGGATAGTCTACTTTTCGAGGAAGGCTAGGCTTTAAACCAGGCTAGGGTTTAAACAATAATATAGATAGTCTATGGGAAATGCTTGTTTTGTAAAGGCAAGTAGGAGCACTACTTTATTTTTAATTTATGTATGTTTTGTAAAACTTGCGTCACCAAGATAAATGATTAGACAAAAGAAGTTTTCATATTTGATTGTACTTATATGGTAATTTAGTTTCATGTTCTTGCCACATAAATATTTATACATTAGTTTTGAATTTATTGAATAGTATCTTACAATAGAATTATCGGAACGGTTCGTAAAGAAATTTTGTATGTACGACACTGTCAATTTAATAGTAAAACCGTAAGAAGAACTTTAACAACGGATATATTTATGCATTTAAAAAACCAGACCAACTACTTGAAGGTCATTCAGATATTTTTTCCCGGAATCGAACTCGTGACACGCTGCAGCAGTAGTCGAACGCACACTGAGCCAATCGTGTCGTCATAAAAAATAAACGCGAGTAAAGTTACTATCGAATAGTAGGAAAAACGTTATCTTATGACTAATTCTCAAGGTATCTACACAACACGCCACACTGGTGGTAACTGGTAATCAGCCTAATATCAAAAATGATAAAATAATCAAGTTTCACACACTAAGCGTGAGTGCGAAAAACTTTATTTTTGATAATCACTATCGGTAACTAAACTCAGGTCATGGAACGAATAATGATATATTTACAAGTATCATCTAATCTATAAAGATTATGTTATCATTTGCGGCCTTGTTACACCCACTTATGACTACAGCATGAACCTAAGTTCCTTTATCATCACCTGGAAGAAGTCCACTGCTGGACAAAGGCCTCTCCTTAACAGCCTGTTCGCGACCTTGCTGCTGTAAGTGGTGACTAAGAAAGCTTACAGACTGGAATAAGTTGCAGGGCACGCCGCAATCGCAGCGGTAAGACCCCTCTTTGAGGAGTGGATGGAGAGGCATCAGGCGTTTCCACCTTACGCTTGACGCAGGTTCTCACTGACACAGAGGTTTCGGGAGGTTTCTGAGTCCGATTGAGAAGGAAGAAACATTTGGGTGTCACCACTGCGAGGATCGCCCCGAAAATACGGTGGAGCAAATAGTCTGCCCCGCTTGAGCAGAACACCGGCCGCGCCGTGTCCACACGAAGGCGATATTATGCAGCGACGACTCGCGCCCAGCATTGGTCGAGGCCATGCTGCGTGGCATGATAGAATGTGAAGCGGTCTCGCTTCCTTCTGCGAAGCAGTCATGCTAGTGAAGAAGGTGCCATGAGGGACAGGACAGCCTCCACCTCACAAACCAGCCGCCACGGGAGATGGCCACGGCATTGGACGTGGCGAGGCGATTTCCGGCCACCATCGGCGCGTGCATGCGGACGGCAAGTAATGGGTAACTCTCCTCTTGAAACATGCCCGGGTCGACGACGCGTCGTGTTCCATGCGCGCCTCAAAGAGCTGTAAGCTATATGATGGGGCCCATATCGCGGGATTGTCTGATCAGGTAACCGTGAATTTTATTCAGTACAAGTCTGATAGTTCACCACATAAAATAGGGTTATACTCGTAATAATTATGTTATCCCGGTGTTACGTTTTAGTGGCATAATTTTCGAGTCTTGCCGTTGGCAACTGCAAGTGTTACATAATTATTATTTTACACTCAAATAACGTCATTATTCACTCGACAGTTTTCCCTAGTCTGTCCTACTTTACGAATAGTTGGAATTCGCACAAGTGGATCTGCCAATACGTGAGCGCAACCGGAACAATTAATGATGTAACGACGATATAATACTAGACTCCTAATAACAGGCAACCGATGTCTGTCAACACATGAGGCAAAAAAGTCTTATATTCGTCTCATTTCGACCAATCCTGTGAGCCGTAAACATACGTTGAGACAGCACAGACCTAGAGTTAGCCAATCACAACGCAGTACCCCGTCCCCCTCGCTTACGTAGTACCTCAGCGAGTTGACAGAATAGTTTTTAGGGTTCCGTAGTCAACAAGGAACCCTTATAGTTTCGCTATGTCCGTCCGTCCGTCCGTCCGTCTGTCCGCAGTTTAGCTCAGAGACGCACAGTACTAGAGAGCTTTAATTTGGTGTAAATATACGGATTTGTTGTGCCGAAAAAGTGGTAAAATAAAATCTCGTAAAATATTTTTTTTAGGGTACCTCCAGTACTTACACGTAAAGTGAGGATTTTTTTTTTCTCGCGTACCTCTTAGTGTGGGGTATCATTAAATAGGTCTTTAAAAAATAAGGTGAGTTTCCATTCACAATTTTTTGATAAAAAAATTCGTTTGTGAAATATTAAGCTTTAAAGTGCTAAATTTTGCTCGACTCGAGTGTCCCCCCCCTCTACCAGCTAAACGGTTATGTTTGGGGGTGTGAAAAAATTCACAATACTAGTATATATAACGAAATTTAAAAGAAAATTATCATGACTAAGTAGGCTTTACAACTTTTCGAGTAATAGTCGACCAACTTATAAAATGTACTTGGATAATAGTTTTCTTAAACAAAATGTATCGGAGAACATGTACTTCAACTGCAAATGTAAGTTTGTCAACTTTATTTTTACAGCTTTTATAAGTATGTTTTTTGGGGATAGGTAGGTTTTAATCGTCAACTATTTTTAACTAACTTCAAAAAAGGAGGAGTTTCTAAATTCGTCGTAATCTTTTTTTTTTATGTATTATCCCCGATTTCAAAATTAAATTATTTTTTTAAAAAATAAATTTAGCGAATCAGTTTAGTTAGTTCGCATAAGTATTTTGATGGGCAACTACGGAACCCTACACTGTGCGTGGCCCGACACGCACTTGGCCGGTTTTTTGTTCCTTAGATCGTGCATGCGTAGTCTAGTATTATATCGTCGTTGCCGTTGTTATGATGTAACTTGAAGCAAGTTCACACGCCGTGTTTATTGGAGCGACGGTAAATGGGTTAACTGTATGCGTTTTACGAACTGACGAATTATGAATTGATATAGATTTTGAAGCTCAATGCTGGGTGAGTGTGTAGTTCCGGTATCATAAACATTTATATCGCCTAAATTTTTACAAGTGCAAAAAAAAATTGCTTTTTCATTCAAAACTAGAAACCCGGCGAACTCCGTTTCACCACATAAACCTCACGGAGCCCGAAACCTTTCCAACGAATGCAAAACCGTGGAAATCGGTTCGTGCGTTCTGGAGTTATAGCGTCAGGAAGGAAAACCCGACTTATTTTTTAGTAGATGAGAAATTGATTGGGCTCATCACTATGAAAAATCTTTTTTTTGCAAATTTTCAAAAGTCTTAGAACAAATATTGTTAAGTAACATGGGCTGAGTTACCCTACGAGTGGTTTTGCGCTATTAACGTTACACGTTGTATATTTATACGCAAAAATGCCTGAGTCGCGTTTACGTAAAGATTTTTCAGGAAATAAAAATTCAGGTGCGGGTGGGGTTCGAACCCGCGTCTTCTGGATAAGTCTTCCAGATGCTTTACCAATTAAGCCATCGCAACACTCTCGTTTGAAGAATCCATTTTCTTGTTTGAACATTTTTTACGAGTGTGTGGCGATCTCAGATCAAAGAAATAGGCAGATAGAATGCTCAGAACACGCGAGTGGGTCCAGCAAAGTTAATACAAAATCAAAATCGAATATAAAGTCGCGACAGTACCAAGCTACGCGTCGTACGAAGCTGCGCGTCGTTGTTGTTTTTTGCCAAAATATGCCGTCTCGTGTCTATAACCATCGTAAAAGTTGTTCTCAAAAACAAAGAAAACATTATGGAATGTAATTCTATTTGATTTTGTATTAACTTTGGTGGAGACACTCGCGTGTTCTGAGTGTTGTATCTGCCTATTTCTTGGATCTGAGGTTGCAATGGCCAAATTGGTAAGGCGTCTTCGAAATCACTTAACCTCGTACACTACGCTACTATTTACGCTAATAAAGTTCAATAAAACATTATCAGCTGTTGATTAATAATATACGTGATACGGCCTTGTGACGAGATTACGAAATATGTAACATTGACCTCCTTTTAAACTACCAAATGGTTATTGATTGAATACCTCGCTGGGGGCCACTGAACTGGTATGACGGGTTTTAGCATTGCAAAATCTTGTATTATGTATTCAAAGGTGAAGTTATTTGTTCTAAACACAGTAGCATCTAAATGCATCTACATATTTACAGTAGGTCACTTCGCACGTAGTGTATCCTCCAACAGTGTCGTATTTAACCTATTGAGGAGCCCAGCCCAGGTAGCCTACCATGAACTCTTCACGCCATCCAGCAGGCGTAGCATGGCGCCGTAGAAAGGGACGACGGAAGAATAGACAAAATGACCGAACGTAGAAATATTGTTAGCGTTTTAAGCATGGTAATGTGAAAAATATGGAAAATAAACGTTCTTTTATTCAATAGTGTATAAATGGTGTGATATTTTTGCAAAAAAACAGTCAATTTGTGTAGAAATATCGATAAAATAACTTTGTCTTTTCTTGGTAGAATAGCCATGCTACGCGTGCTGATTAGGCTGTGGGCAAGAGATGGCGCTAGACGACTTGTATACCTCTGTCTCTTTCCAACAGCCTAAACTGGATCGCGCTTTAGGATAGAAGGTTCTGCACTACTTGTTTTAGGTTATTTTTAAATTTTTGGGTTGTGGATATCAGATGTAGAGCTGCTCCATGTAATATACTGGTCTCCCATCCGCAGACCGACCTAATTATTTGTGACTTAACTTAAATGTTTCTCGAGCTCCTCACTGTATAGGTATCCTACTAATGTTGTGTGAAAGTTTGTGAAGATGTATGGATGTTTGTTACTCTTACACAAGAACTACTGAACGGATTTAGATGAAATTTGGAATACTAGAATTGTCCAACTGGGTGTAGATGGCTATATCCGAAACTATGAGGAATATCTAAAAATGTTGAAAGGAGTCTCTAAGCCGATTTTGAAGAAAACTAAAACTGCATCTTTGGATTTTAGAAAAATCCCTAATCCTGGCTAGGAATCGAACCGGATCATTTAAAAAAACACACTACATACATTATTACGTCATTCGATAGTGTCGCTACCAAAGATCAAATTCTGGGAAGTGGTGATAATATATGACAAACTTAAGGAAAATGATAAATTATACAGTTAAAATTTCACCTTGTTTATCCTGGATTAACACACAGGATAATTTTTACACCGTTTTTTTTTCCTGTGGCATAATTTCCGTTTTAATTTGAAGCTAAGCCGGTGGCTACAGCTAGTACGATTTAAAATGAAACTCACCCCAGTAGACTCCTTAGGTTTTGGCACTCCAAGATGCTCATAAGCGAAGAGAGAATGCTCCATGACTCTGTCGTAACTGATGTTCACGGGAACTATCGTGATGTCGGAAACCTCGTGGGCGAACAGCGGCACCAGGGTCATTGAGAGCATTCCTGGTGACAAGAGAATGATTAGGCAGGTTTGATTCGCCGTACCTTCGAATGGATTCAATGGGTAAGGCAAGTCAAAGCTAATTGTAGATGGCGTCACCATGGCTTAGTCCTAATCCGACCAATGACGTAGTACTATTTTGATGTACCTTTATGATTTAAACTGATTTGAACCATCATGACGATGCTTGGAACAAGCTATACTAGCGCCATTAGTTCCCCAGTTGCCATCCCCATTACAACAACGCCATCTAAGGGCTCTATAATAAGTCCTATCCAGTTTCGGATTAACCCATAAGCACATTAAATCTGGAAAGCCGTCAAACATACGAGGAGACCAACCCTATCCAAATAAAATCCTATAAATTTCCTAGCTCGCTTTGCTCACTTTTGCATCATAATCAATAAGTTGTGCGTTTATAGAGTTTCTCTTTATGCTTTTTGTTTTGAATAAACTGAAATACCTTATTTATTGTACGAAAGGTGGAAAGAAATCGAAGCTCGCTTTGCTCGTTGTAAATAGATGAAACGGTGGGATCAAAGTGACACTTAATTTTGTATAATTTGTAAGATGTTGTATATAAAATCGTTAATATTTACTGCTTGACCGTAGCAAGAAAAAAATCTAAGTACACTGTATGAATTATGAGTGGGTAATAAAATATTTCCTTGGGGAACAAAGGTAGTATAGGTATTATAAAATGTACTCTTGCAAATTACGTTTGACTGATGTGAATTTGCGAATCTTATTCCTACTAATATCCGACCAGCATTTACCTACATTCCACTTATTTTAAATACATTTCATACAATATAATATCGCACAATTTTGGTCTCCATGTACAAGACCGTCAATGTAAATACATGGCACGTTTGTCTACATATTTCCATTTACCTTTTAATTGCAGAGTGCAAACACTTAATTATGCTAAGTACTTAAACAAATACCAGTTATACCTATTACATTAAATAACTATTACAAGAACAAACATATTGTATGTTCTACATAGTTAAGTCAAAAGCTTTCAATAAGGTAAGGAATACCTTACCTTATTCCCTTCCCACCATAATACCATAATAATGGTCGGATCTGTTATTTCCTAACCCAAAGGTCTGGGATATTTATTTGTTACGTACCTATATATTAGCTTACATTCTTGCCTTATAACACTGCTTGTGAGACGAAAAAAATAGTAGTTCAAAAGGTGGGTCTACGCTTAAGAGCCGAGCACAAGAGGAGCACGACCCGAACACAAATTCGTGTAGTGTGTACCGACTTAGAAACTTCGAACGAGCGTGTTTCGAGCATTTGGTTTGTGCTCGACTGTGCTCTGCCTATGTCGGTTATTTGACAAGCAAAAAGGGATTAGCATTGCGTTCGATTTTAGGCTCATTGTAGGTCCAGAGTTGATACCGCGAGTAGAGCAGCTCTGCTCCTTAGCGTAGGTAGACCCACCGAGACATTCACGAAAATCGGTTATCCTTTCGATAAGCAGAATATTTGATCCAGAATTCGGGGATTCTGTCGAGTCTCTTAGCAATTAAGGCATTGGTCGAAACGATTCAAAAGTCAAATCATTTATTCCAATTAGGCCATCAAAGAGGCTATTTTGAACGTCGATTATTACATTTAAAGGAAATAGGAAGGGATGGGATTGATTCTACTCCCATTTGCTAAGGTAGGTTGTATGGAGAAGAATGGGTAAGAAACTCCATACTTAGACTATCGGCACAATGATATCGAGTCCACATCCCGACAACCTTGCCAGACAAGTCGATGAGGTTCTCGTCATGCGGGACAGTTTTATCGGATTATTATTAAGAACATCAACTTACCATATTTAGGAGGCATACTCTTATTGCTCCTACTCCTGGTTCCTTCTAGGAAGAACTCTATGGGGGCGCAGTGCTTCCCCACCACGGTGCGGACGTACTGCTTCAAGGTAGCTGCGTATAACGGGTCCCCGGCCAGTGTGCGACGGATATAGAACGCGCATGTCTCTCTCATACGACGTCCTATCACAGCCATGGAGTAGAAATCTAGAAATAATTTGTTTTGTTAGAAAGTAGAAAGGATAAAGATGGGTGGCAATTGTGGGAAATACGAAGTGCCGTGCAAAAAAAAAATGGGGAAAAATGTTTTCGAGTGGTGACCACGGACCGGAAGACACAGCGTACGCAGGCCTCTTAAGTGGACCGACGACATCGGAGTCGCGGGCAACAGATAGATGCAAGTGGTGCAATGTCGTTCGGCATAGCAGTCTCAGTTGAAGATTTCATAGCGTTGTCGTTCGCTTCAGTCGCTCAGAAATCTTTAATCGATTTTCAACTTTAAGCTCTAGGCTTTAGAGTTGAAAATCAATTGCGGAATACTGAGCGTTCACGATTATCGTTTGCAACTAGTTGTGACTTGGCTAGGAGAGCAGATCTTTTCTACCACTCTATAAGTTAACATCTATTGTCATACATCACATTCTTTCTACCAAAAACATCATCAGTCACCCAGCTCATTCATCATCTCTTTCGTTCTAAGACTTCAAGTTGGAGGACAAAAAGAGACAAGACAACTAAGACTTACCCATGCCAGCAGCCACAGCTGGAAAGTCAATGTCAAAGTGATAACACAGATACGTCATTAGGCAGAAATCTGCATAGCTCCTGTGTGTTGGCAGGAACAGTACTGGATTCTTGCCCATTACTGCTTTGAGCTACAATCATAATTATACAGGGTTAGGGCAGGGTCAGACAGAAGAAGCTTGTTGTTGTTAACCATGGAGTTACTAGCCGGTTCATGTAAACGACCAACCCGAAACGTGAATCTGTTGCTGACATTTTACAAGTGCCCTTAAGCCTGTGTGAAATAAAAATATTGCTGCGCTGCGCGTCGTGGGTTCAATTCCCGAACGGAACAAATAATTGTATTAAATACAAGCAGTTGTTAGTTTCAGCCATAGTTTTGTTGGAACATAAAAATAATGGCTGAAATGTGGACGTCTCAGTGTGAACCTAAATATTTGGACGTCATTATGGTATAGAGCAGGGGTTCCCAAACTGCCCTTCGCGGCGCCCTGGTGCGTCGTAGAAAGTACAGAGGGGCGCCGTGAGACGCGAGGGTCAACCATTCTCCGGATTGATATTGCTTGGATCCAAGATTGTTGATTGTTAGACTATGTTTAAAATATTCCCAGAAAGAAGAGGATAATCTCATTGATTTATTTTGCAGCAACAAACCCAGATTCACGTGCTATGATTTTATGGAGTTCGGAACCTGGTTTTATTGTTTTATTATTCAACTGGTATCAACTAGCTAAGACGCCGAGAAAAAAATTCTAAGCTTGTATGTGCATTTGATCTGAAAAAGTTCGCGAACCCCTAATATAAAGTGTATATCTTATCTTATAAATATATAAAACTCAAAGGTGACTGACTGACATAGTGATCTATCAACGCACAGCCCAAACTACTGGACGGATCGGGCTGAAATTTGGCATGCAGGTAGATGTTATGACGTAGACATCCGCTAAGAAAGGATTTTGATCAACTCTACCCCCAACGGGATTAAATAGGGGATGAAAGTTTGTATGAAACTTTGTCAATTTTATAAAAAATATGTTGTTAAGTTCCAACATCCACGCGAACGAAGTCGCGGGCACAGCTAGTGTTAAATAAGATCTCACTTCAAAAGCCGCAGCTTCGTTGACAAACATCTTTATCTTCATCATGAAGGAAATCTTCAAGAAGACGACTCCCATCCACCGGATGACGTGGAGCTTCTTATCAAGGCCCATCTCCTCAAGATAGTTGCGCACTTCCTGGTGCAACTTTTCTTTGCTTACACCGCTTCGGGAGCATTCCTGTAGGAGGGTAGTAGATACTATTTTATCCTTATATGATATTTTATAGTGTACTTACTATCTATCTATGTCTATAGTATTTTTTTAAAGCTGAAAGGTTTTATTGTTTGGTTGAATGCAGTAATATAGGGAAATTAAAAAAAAAAAAATTGAATTGAATTCAGGAAAGAATGGAAAGATAGTAAAAATAGGCAATTACAGTCCAGTGTTTCATAAGAGTTTAATAGAACAGAAGATTCTCAGTAAAATCTGTATTCTACAGCCTTGTAACTTTGTTTTATCTGTTTTTGACAGAAATGCAATAGTTTTTGAATGAATATTCTGTTTTCTATCAAAAATTATATATTTTCATTAGGATCCTTTACTAATTTCGCTTTGTCTACGTTCACACAGCTGATCATACAAGTATGGCGATTGCGAGGAATACACAACTGACCCTTTAGAAGAACCTTATGATTTTACTTGGTAATTCAACAATTTTTTTTTCATTAGCCTTAAGTCCCACTGCTGGGCAAAGGCGTCCCCCATAACCTTCTAAGTGCTCTTTCCTAGTGACACAGAGAACCAGCCATTAAATTATTTATTAGCTAGTTTTTTAAATGATTCAGAATTCATTCAGAATACTTACCGCTTCAATGATAGCGTCCAAATAAACTGAATTAGCGACGATATCTTTGAGTTCCTGAGGTGTATAGTATTTGTCCAATGTCAGCGTGCGTTGGGGATACCAATTCCGAGTCATAAAACTGAAAATCCCTGACTTCGTCCTCCTCGGCTCCAAAATATCAACAAATTCCACTTGATCACTCATTTTCACAAAATTTTTAAGGAAAATATCACAAACTTCAACACATTTCTGTACTTTGAATGGAGGTTATGCAGTGAAAAATACTGTAGAAGACCATGTATCACACAACTTCAATAAAATGTAATCTGTTAATTATTTTTTTTCGTAAATAGAATTATATTTTAAATTAATTATTTTTCGGACGCCGGACAACCTCTCACTCCTACAATGACATAATTACTGACAGTGACACTGACAGATCGTGATTGGATTTGACAAAACAGCTGACAGGTACGTTTTATTTCTTCTTCTTGAGAAGTTTCTTCGTTCTTTATAATTTTATCTCGTTTCATTTTAGAAAATGGACTTCTTTTATAGCTTAAAATTCATAGTTTAGTTGATAATTATTTTGTCAGGTTACCTAAGGAGTTTACACTGCATTTATTATTTATCGCGTACACACCGGGCCAACGAGGGCTGACGTATGAGTCTTGCAGGCCTTCGTTGGCCCTGTGTGTACGCGGCATAACATAGCAGGGTTTGACGCATTTCATCGCATTCGGTGCGCTTCTCAACATGTACAGCTCGACATAAAAATGTAGAAAACCGGAAGTCGCCACTGTCTTCGCGCTACCAGCACTTTGAATGATTTTATTTTAATTTTTATCACTTATTACGTTAGTTTTATGGCACGATAATAAATCTAACAAACCTGCGGTCTTTGTTTACATCAAATATCAAAGATTTTAAAACGCTGTCAGAAATAAAAATTTTAGTTCCGTTCCTACATTTTTATGTCAAGCTGTACACCATGCTCAAATGGTGAACTTAGAAACTGGTGCACTGCTCATTAAGGGACACTTCGCAAAAGGAGCACTTTTTACGATGAGTGGATATTTGGAAAAATTGTCTAATAATGAAAGAATCAAAGAATCTTTGGTAAATTGTTGATTGTAAGCTCGATGCCTTTATTTTATCAACCTTAAATTTACCGCTATAAAATCATTCATGAGGAACCGAACATAAAGAGGCTCGGTCGCGAGTTCGTCTGTTAAGGTGATCCTGGAACGTAAAGAGCTATGAAAGGAATAGGGGGTAACTTTTAGTGAATAAAAGTCATTTCATAAAAAAAAAGGATCTAAGTGGGTAAAATTAAACGAAAATTTGAATACTACTGTTTTTATTCCGTGTAGAAATTTATCCAAAGTCTTATACATTTAGCACCAAGATATTTCAATAATTTTATCTCCAAAATATAAACTCTAAAATGAGTGTACTAAAATGAATTTCTTTCAAAACAAAATATTCCAAACATAATATGGCACACTTGAATAGAATTTGTAAAAAACATTACAAACAGTAATTTTGTCAAACTTAAAAACAATGCCAATAAGAAAACACACTATAAAACCTTTCGCAAGGAGAATATCTGGAAAAATCTTGGCTTGTACATAGGTACTCCTATTATATTATGTATATCCCTGTAGTCACCGATACCCGATACTACGCATATTTATACATAATTATATTTGTCAACTGTCTACAGAATGTAACCATGTTACATTCCATAACATTTTCTTAAATCTAGTATAATTGATTCATCATTTCCAACATTTATTAATCAGCAAATTATTACCACATGGGAAGTATTATAACGTCGTAAAACCAGGCTTGTTTCGACGAGTGAAAGTGACAGAGCTATACAAGTCGTCTAGCGCCATCTCGTTCACTCACTGGAACAAGCCCGGTTTTTAGATGTTGTAATACCCCCCGTGGCCTACCATGACGTCTCACCGCGAGTTATTCCACTGTGGAAACGAGATGGCGCTAGAGGACTTGTATAACTCTCTTACCCACAATGGAATTACTCTTACTATAAGACGTTATGGTAAGCCGCCAGCAAATAAAAGAATATTGTCATCTCATTTCGACATAAAAAAAAAAAAACTTACAAACTAATCGCGATCTTTCGCAGGAACTAATACAAAAATAAAAGAACACACATTATTTTTAAAGTTACAACATCCCGTCTAATACTTAGATAGAATCTTTGGTGAAGATTCGTAATTCTTAAAGCTAGAACTAGGATTTTAAGGTTTTTTTCTTATACTATAAAATTGTGGCGTTTGCCTCCTACAACGTTAACTTACAATCTAAATATAATCAAATGATAATAAAATAATGTTCAAAAGTTTAGAGCATTAAACTGGAGTTGTTTCAACACCCTCCAATGTTTTGGGTAAACAGAACAACGAAACACGATTCGTTTTTTTTTAAATTAAAAATGTAATTATATGAAACATAGGAATGTACTTTTATTTAACTCGTAAATTGTAAATAGAAATAAAAATCAGTGTCAATAATAACTAAGAAAATGTCTACAAAAATACAATTTATCATGCATGCATTTTTTGCGCAAAAAGGTCTTGAAATCTCTTAGATATATAACTGGCACCTTTCAAGCAAACTTTGTCTTTTAGCAAAGTTTAAAACAACAACGGACTTACCACAAGAAAGATAAACATCATCTGTTGAATGCTTGTCTAACGCCGGATCCACACGCTGGCCGAATAGAAAGAGACGGCGCTATACTAAGAAACGAGATAGAATTATTTGCGTCTTGCTTTCTGGTATAGCGCCGTCTCCTTCTGTTCGGCCAACAGGGCCAACATGTGGATCCGGCGTAAAAAAAAGTGTAATTGCAAAATGACCCTTATATCAACATATAATGAACGTTTTGACGTTGACAGTTTTTTTCAGTTAAGTTTTCAACAGGTGTTTATTTTTTTTTGTGAAAAGATGGTAATGGTTTAAGAACTTTTAAATTTAATTTAGAGGGAGTTTCTCCAAAAGCACATACTACCTTTATTATTGATTTCTAATTCCTAATTGACTATGGTCATTATGACCTATACGGTCGGCAGAAAGTTACCTTACGTTACAGAGTTTAATCACTCGTTTAATTGCTCTATGGTCCAAGAGTAAAACAATACGTTCTACAAAAATATCACATTTATCAGACGTCACGTGGGGATAGAGGTTGACTAGCATGTCCGCTGCTACGGCTACATTTCACAGTGTAATTTATAGCTTATGTCAAAGACATAAGAATCATAATATGTGCGTGCGTATTACTTGGGCTTAAGTGCCCATTCACACGAGCGCTTTTTTTCAGGCGTTAAAAAAACGCTGAAATAGAACAAATGCATTTCCATGTATCTGTTCATACTTCAGCGCTTTTATTAGAGCGTTAAGTATGTAATTTTAGGTGCTAGGTCCAATTTAATTTCCATTAACCTTTTTGTTACAACTCAGCGCTTTTTTAACGCACAAAAAAAAGCGGACGTGCGGATGGGGCATAAGCTTGCCAGCCTGTAAACGTACTTCCTCCCTTCTGTGGGAAGAGAGGAAGGCCTGTCGATAATCTATATCACACCGGTTACGACATTTAGTTTTTCTAGAAAATGTCCACATCTTCACGATGCCACATCAAACTAGGGTAGTCGAAGAGAACAAAATAACGTTTGATTAGCAGCGGACATGCCAGTAGGATAAAAAGGACAACACAGACATTTGAACACCTAAAACTACAGAGTGGAATGTCACCACTTACACTACGAGTATAAAAACACCATAATAGCACATAATTATAAAAAAATAACTGCTTAAATGGTCAACCTCTTTTGATCACAACTTTTTTTCTTTTTTTCTTGCGTGTGTTTTGGGCCCTTGTGCCACTATATTTTAATTTCGGGGGTTGCCATAATCACCATGATTGATAGGCGGGGTTTACATTCAGTGCAAGTTGCTGCTGAATGTTTTTTTTTTGCAGTAGTATTCGGAAGTAGAATCACGATTATCCAAGCTAGAGTAGCATTATTAATTTTAATTTAATAATCGAAAAAATTTTACTTCTATAACATTTTTTTTTCTACTCTTTAAACATTGCCATGCTGGTATAGAAATCTTTCTACAACAAACGTTGTAATAATTTTTTCGTCGACAAAACTTGTTTCTACGGACTCTTGCTTCGCGTGCTGATTTGAATGAACCATAGCCAGAATATCTGTATTCTGTCTATAGACGTTCTCTACGGACTGCCTTGAAGGGGCACCGCGGTTAAAGAACGCAACGTTGTTTTACAAAAATGCTCAACCTTTTTCAAGTGTTTAGGAAAAACATTTGGATAATCGATTTTCTAATTTAGGGACATAGTGGATACGATTCTTTTAGCTTAGAGTTCTTTATTGGCTGCTTTTGATGGGACATCTTAGATCAAGATTCAAAGTAACCAAATCGGTGATGTTAGGGTTGGACCTCATCTGGCAGCACAGAATCGCCTTTTTCCGTCACCCTTTCTCTTTCTGTCGCTTAGAACTGCCATTTGCTAGACCGAGACAGAAAGCATAACGCCGATCGCCTCGAAGATTCCACCGCGTGCTACCGCATTATGCTTTCTGTCTCGGTCTAGCAAATGGCAGTTCTAAGCGACAGAAAGAGAAAGGGCAACGGAAAAAGGCGATTCCGTGCTGCCAGATGAGGTCCAAACCTTAAAAGGTCCTATCCACTATAACCTTTACTGAAACGTGGATGCTACTGCTCATCCACTAATTCCTCACCTTACCCTGAAGATCCACAAGCTACAGGCACGGGGTTCGCGATCAAAGCTTCGGCATCTGACTTCTTCGTCCTAGTACTACGTGCCTTTTTAACAGTGATCTGTATTTCCTGCAGCATAGGGGTGAGTTTGTCGAGTATTTCTTTACTGCAGGTGTCATTGTCCATGTTTGAGGAGTCGAACCCGTGGTATGTGCCTAGTTCGCGGCAGCGTTGCATGTAGAGGCGCCATTTGATGTCCTTCTCGAGGCAGAGTGGGTTGCCGATGATGATACATTTGGCTTTGGCACGGGTGATTGCTACGTTGAAGCGCTGGAAAGAAAAAAATAACTTGAGTAACGTTTAAAAAAAAAGTGGAAATTATTTCTGTAGCCTACAGGTTGTCTAAGACTCTAAGCGTTACGATGGGCGGAGCGTATAAGACTATAAGGGTACGCTAGTCGGTCATTCTTCCATACAAACGTAGTTTGGCGATTATTCAAATGTTTGACGATATACATACAGAATAAATAATGATCCACATTCATCTCATCATTATCTAGCCCTGTATGGAAACAAAAAAGTAAGAAAAAACATCTATTATGAGTTATGGGTGTCGAAAGTTCCTTATTTTAAGACAATTTTTAACGCATCTTTGGGGGAAAATAAATAACGAAAGAAGACGATAAATTGTAAAATAATTTCCATACAGGTATAGATAATTTGTTCAAAAATATAAATAATTTTATTTTGAACAGATACATTCAAAAGTTTTTTCATAATTTCCAAATTCCCGAAGGTCTTTTGAAAAGTTGCAGTAGTCTATTCTTCAATCAAATCCTGCATGTATGAGTCAGTCGAAGGTTGGAGTATGTGTACCTAAGCTTCTTACTGCTCATCCATCTCATTGGTACGTGATGTTGGATGAATTAACAAGCATTTTAATCCCGCCCGCCAACGAGTTCGTCCCGCCGACTAGTGTAATAGTAGTAGTAGAGTAATCCTTAAGGGTGCATAACAAGAAAAGCGCTTATTACACAACCCGATATGAAGGGCCCTGCATCCAGTGTGGGCGTGTACCCTAGTTAGTGCAGTGCTTATTACCTTACCTTATTCGGGACACTAACTCCCTAAGTCTTATTACACCACTCTTAGTTAGGGTTAGGGTCCCTAAAAATTGGGTGGTCTAATAAGGCCTAAAGTTGGCAACGTCGCAAATAGCTGTCAAATATTTACAAGTTTTGATTAATTTGGTAAATTTACAGCATGAAAACAACTTTAACAGAATATGCGCTCTTAAATCGGCAATCGACTAAATATCGCACGAATCGTGTCGCGTCGCATCGCGCCTTATGTAAAGTAACCAAGTCACAGCTCACAGCGGCAAGGTGACAATAACTGACTGGCCTGTTGGTCTAGTGGTTAGTGAACCTGACTGCTATGCCAGAGGTCGTGGGTTCGATTCCCAACCAGGACAAATGTTTGTGTGATGAGCACGATCATTTGTTCTGTGTCTGGGTGTCATTTATCTATGATATGTATTTATTTAGAAATATATAAGTATGTTTATCAGTTGTCTAGTACCCATAACACAAAATCTGCTTAGCTTGGGACTAGATGGCGTTGTGTGATAGTTGTGGAATATTATTATTAAATTAATAAAGCTGAATTTCCAATATACCTTATCATCAACGAGAAATCCCAGTTGGAACTTGGCGTCATGGTCCAGCAGGTTACAGTTGGCGCGGACGGTCGATATGATGATGATACGCTTCTCTTTGCCCTGGTAAGCCTCCACTGTACCCACTTCTATCTTGTCATAGCCAACCTCTTTTAGCGATTTCTTGATTTGGTATACCTGGAATATGGATGAAAAAATAAATAAATATTAAGTAACAACAGGCTACTCAAAAAAAAATGTCGTGGTGATAGGATATGAAAGAACATTAACCCGTATTTTTTCTTTAGTTACGCAAATCAAAATTGCCGAAGATACGTGTAAATATCACAAAACGTCACTCTGTCGGTATAAGGTAAGCGTCCACAGGTCGGCATTGTACGTATCGGACGCATCGCATCAAACGGATTTCTGTATCGGCAGCGATCGGATTGCCGACGCGAGTATCAGCAATCGGATTGCAGATGCCACCTTCATCACGTCCACTGATCGTCATTCCGTATGACGTCATCAGTACGCATCGCATTAAGGCATTGCCGATGATCCGTCCGTACGATGCGGATCAGTGGACGCAGTTTTATGAGTTTTAATACAAGGCAAACTAAAATCCGTTACGTACGATACGTCCGATACGTGTGATGCCGACCTGTGGACGCTTACCAATAAGCGTTACGACGGCACAAGCCTCCACTCCCGAATTTCGAAGCGTTTTATCTTTGTAGATATTCATTAATTAAAAAAAAATATATATGTGTTCATTAACTTTCAACACTCCAACTGACGGACTAAACAGATTTTCAACAATAAGCAGTATCTACTCTGTCTAAATTTATTCAACGTGTAACGTTAAATGCGCAAAACCTCTCGTGGGGTAACTCAGCCCATGTTACTGAACAATGTTTGTTTTGGAAATTCGAAAAAAAAATTGGTATTCATACAAAATGAGAAATTGATCGAGCCCATCAGTTTGAAAAATGTTAAAAAAAAAACAATGCCACTTTTAGTTGTAATTTTATAACTCAAGAATGGTGAGGAGGTGAGCCCACCTATCCAAACCAAATACCTATTTAGGTTTTGTTTGGACTATTTAGTAGATGGTTTATGTGAAGTTTGTACAAAATCGGTTGAGTGGTTCTTCATTTATCACATTTTTTGTAACAAATGAATTCAATAAATGGCGGATCATTTTGTTAAAGGGGATTTTGCTGTCAAAGTAGCGAAGCACGTATCAGGCCGCTTGTTGTATTAAAATTAATATCTGGTTGACCGAGCTTTGTTCGGTTTTTAAAATGTCTATATCTTGGGAACCGAGCTTTTCTCAAACCTGGGACACCTGAGCCGAAAAACCCCTAATCTGTAACTTTCATGAAAATCCTTGGAGCCGTTTCCGAGATCCTGATTATATATAAATAAATATACTCGTTTAAAGATATTAGATTCTGCAACATCACATCAAAGAAAATACAGTGTTAATCTATATAAGTCGCTCACCTGTCGTATGTAAGGTGTGACGATCCCGATGTCATGCATGGGCACGTTGTGTACCGTCACCAGACGCTTCACGTACAGCTGTACTATCTCACATTCCATCATGTTGAAGAAACTGTACGGAAACAAAATTTATTAAAATAAAAAATCTTTCTAACAAACGTATAGGTAAGTAAAAGTGTAAATAACCCCTATATACAAATGTACTCTATGATAACAACTACAGCTTGGCTAGAACGGATTAAAACGGAACTAATCTTTTTGTTTCTGACAACGTTTTAAAATCTTTGATATTTGATGTAAACAAAGACCGCAGGTTTGTTACATTTATTATTGTGCCATAAAACTAACGTAAGAAGTGAAAAAAAAAAGAAAAAAATCATTCAAAGTGCTGGTAGCGAGAAGACAGCACCAGGTCGCGACTTCCGGTTTACTGTTTTTTATTGTTTTTTACCAAGCTGTAAATCGAGTGGATTAGGCGCACAATGCCACATTCACAAAATGACATACTGACGTAAGGGTCAGCGCAGACCGAGACGTGACACTACGCGCACATTTCAATAGAGCTACTCAAAATCCAACTTTATTTCCTGCACGAAAAGATACAACGCGCCTTTCGCCGCGCTGCATTTTGACAGCGACTCAAAATCTAACTTTATTTACTATACGAAAAGATACACATTTGCAGTATCGTTGTATCACGTCGCGTCACGTCGCGCCGCGTCGCGTCTCGGTGTGCACTGACCGTATATTGACACTTTTTCGAAAAATAAAATATACCTCCTCATTACGCCACGCCACATTAGAAAAATGCCATAATATTATTATCAAAATTACACCTTTCCAATAGTCAAATAGATTGACTATGACTTGGTGGTGTTCATCCCCTTCTAGGTTATTTTTCTCCTTTTTACCAAAGCTGTCCGAGAGCCTCTAGTCCCGTCTTCGTGCTTATTTTTTAAGGAGCACTGCTATTTTGAAGTTTGGTATTATGCGTATGTGTCATTTTGTTATAATAGCGTTTTAGGTTGTGACTATTTGAGAAATTAGGCGTGTAATCTCACATTCACAAAATGACATACTCGTATTCTCAAAATGGATTAACAGATACCGCTCACTTGGGACTTTAAGCGCTTACGGCTTAAAGTGTTTATGGTTAAAGATAGACCTTAATATTTAATTTTGAAAACTAGTGTTTGCCCGCGGCTTCGCCTGCGTTAATTTCGAATTTGAGAAACAATACGGATCGTGTAAGTGGCGCCATCTGCACCATTTCAAAACATATATAAACACGAAACAACGACGATATAATACTAGACTCCGCATGCACGATATAAGCAACAAAAATTCTCGCTGAGGTAACTCGCTGAGGTACTACGTAAGCGGGAGGGATGGGGTACTGCGTTGTGATTGGCTAACTCAAGGTCTGTTCTGTCTCAACGTATGTTTACGGCTCACAGGATTGGTCGAAATGAGACGAATATAAGACTTTTTTGCCTAATGTGTTGGCAGACATCGGTCGTCTGTTATTACGAGTCTAGTATTATATCGTCGTTGACACAAAATAACAGAAAGATGAATAAATATTAATTTGTTTCCATACCTAGGAGACTTGCCAATCTTCTGTTCCTTGGACAGCACTCCGTGGAACACGACAGCGCGACTGTGTGGGTGCTCGCCCAGAATGTCGATGTTGCTGATCTCATCCTCTTTGGCTAAAGCCTGTGAATTATACAATTTATTTAGCAAAACAAAAAAAAACACGTGTATGTACCATATTATTAGTAAAAAAGGCTTTTCTTTGTATATTTTCTGGACGACTGATAAAACTTTACCTTAGCGGTAGAAACAAGGAATAAAATGGAAACAATCTCAAAATCGTCACTGTACTGCGATGAAGTTTATTCATATTTTCTTCGTAGAATAGTTTTTTTTTGTAGAAGTCGATTTTGATCGTAATAACATACCCTGAGCTGTCCCTTATAGAACAGTTTGTCGGGGATCTCGAGTATATCCGGGTTGGAACGGAAGTTGTTCCGCAGCATTACGATGTAGTTGGGGTCATTCTGGATGTCGCTGTAGATGGAGCAGGTCTTCATCAGGCGCTCCATTAGGGATTGTCCTGGATAAATATTCAACAACTATCAGAAATGTGAGGAAAAGTTTCGTCTCCTATAAAGATATTTTTTTTTAAATAGTGCAGAAAAATAACTACGTTTTTTATTAACAAAAAAAAAATACTAAGTTATTATTTAAAACCTTTATGAGAGCTTGCTCATGCACCACTTCGTGTGATTTGCAATTTCTGCTAACTAAAAATGAAAATCGTCCTTGTTACTACGATATAATGACGCAATTCGACTGATTGATTTGTTCATCTATCCGTAGATAAACGTATGTTTTATGTCATAATGTCGCACTGGTATGGATGTCTTTTACTTGTAGTTGAAATCGGTGTTATTGCGTCACATCGCGTCATTAACAACTTCGCTAAGTGTGTTTTTTACATTACGGAACCTAAAAATCAGTGTATTTAAAAGCACCTCTGGTGGCCTACCACGACGTCTTAAAGCGTAAGTAGTTCCAGTGAGGGAAAGAGACAGAACTATACAAGTCGTCTAGCGCCATCTCGTTCACTCACTGGAACGAGCCTGGTTTTAAGACGTTGTAATATCATAAAATCGTACCAAGTCCTCGGTTGTGTGCGTCCCTGGAGATGACGACGGGCCCCAGCTGGTGCGGGTCCCCGGCCAGCACCAGCGCGCCGCCGGGCCGCAGCAGGCCCACGGTCGGGATGAGGCAGCCCGGCTCGCTGGCCTGCGCCGCCTCGTCGATGAACAGGTGCGAGATGTGGTTGGCTAGCTTCTGGGAACGCATGTGTCTGGGAAACAAACAAAATACTAATATAATCATCTGCATTCCCAACTATTTTTAAGGGCGGCTTCCAGTCGAACGACTTGAACTGGATATCTGTCTATCGGATGTCCTTAACCCAGTAACTGGGTATTAGACCGAGACTCCACCAAAGCTGCTGTGCGAGTCGAGACCAGCTCCACTCCAGCAACGCAATTCTTCCCTTTTCTTTCTTGGCCCCGTCATTAGACTCTTTGAGGCGCGCGTGGGACACAACGCGCCGTCGACTCGGGCATGGTCCATGGTCGGGCAGCGAGTTATCCTTTACTCGCTGCCCGCATGTCCGCGCCTACGGTGGCCGGAGATCATCTGCTGACGTCCGACGCCGCGGGCGCCTACCACGCCACTGGGCCCTACCAGAAAACCAGCGCTGTGACAAATGTCGCAGCACATGCTGAGGTTGAGGAGCCTTTTGACCTCGCACAGGACTAAATGGTTTTTTTTATTATTTTTTTTATTTGTGGGTTTAACAACCTTTTTTTTTCGTTTATTAATTTGTTGTTTTTATGCACGTAATTTTTGTTTGGTCTGTCCTGTGTGTTCCGATAAATCTCTTTTCTTTCTTTTTTTTTTTGAAAAAATACGAATCAATTTTTTTTTATGATCTATCTTCCTAACGAACATTTTTTTATGACCTATTTTGGATACCCTCAACGTTCCTCCAAACTTCCATCGTTAATAAGTAACAAGTTACCTTGCAAACTTAGCGGCATGTGAGAGAGTTGTAATGACGATACTGTGCGCCATAAAATCCTCAATCATCACAGGTTCGAAGTCCTGGCGACACGTGCCGTTCGAGTACTTCGCCAACGACTCAGGAAGGGTTTCCCTGAAACAAACGAAATATTAATCATCATCTCAGCCATAGGACGTCCACTGCTGAACATAGGCCTCCCCTTTTGATCTCCACATATACCGGTTATAAGCGACCGGCATCCAGCGTCTTCCGGCGACCTTTATAAGGTCGTCTGTCCACCTTGCTGGTGGACGTCCTACGCTGCGCTTGCTAGTCCGTGGTCTTCACTCTAGTACTTTTCGACCCCATCGGCCATCTGCTCTGCGAGCAATATGGCCGGCCCATTGCCACTTCAGCTTGCTAATCCGGTGGACTATATCGGTGAATTTAGTTCGTCTACGGATCTCCTCATTTCGGATTCGATCACGTAGAGAAACACCTAGCATAGCCCTAACAATATACCGCGTGATCTCGAGCTTACTTACTCTTCTTGAAATTTGCGTTTATTTTTTTTAATGTGGTAAAATCATCAAATGAGTCCTCCAACCCAGGGCAGGGCGGGAGGGACTGTCAGCCTTGTTACTGACTAAAATCCACGGTGTCTTTCATCCATCATTATTCCTTAACGTTCAAGGTAATAGAATAAGTCTCGCGACCCCGGCAGGCTTTGGACCTCTAAAAGGGTCCTCTTGCTGACGTTCTATGAGGCGCGCGTGGAACACAACGCGCCGTCGACCCGGGCATCGTCCTTGGTCGGACAGCGAGCTGCCCATATGCCTGCGGCTACGGTGGCCGGAGATCGTCTTGCGACGTCCGACGCCGTGGACATCTACTATGCGCGTGAAATTTGCGCTTAGCAACACAGTCAGCGATTAATTTATATATTACTAGCAAACCCGGCGAAATCCGTTTCGCCACCAGATGGCTTTCTTTGCTATAAACCTCACGGAGCACGAGACCTTTCCAACGAATGCAAAACCGTGGAAATCGGTTCGTGCGTTCTGGAGTTATAGCGTCAGGAAGGAAAAATCTACTTATTTTTATATAGTAGAGAAGATAGACATACCAGGTTCTGAACTTAGAGTTGGCTCTCAGCAGCCAGCTCTCTGCCTTAAACATGTGCGAATACTTGATGAGCATGGAGGCCACGTGGTCGGCAGCCATGTTGGAGTCCGTGCACACCATGATGCGGTTCGTACGGTCTTTGAGTACCAGCTGTGGAATATTAATAAGTTAGTTATTGAGTGGCAAGTGGCAGGGATAAAATATAAGTATAGATCAGCGGTCTGTCAACTGATCATGAATAGGTAAGATCTCAGAAAATGGCCACAGTACAAATTCAAGTTCAGCGATCGTAATTCGCTGCGCGACTTTTTTACCTACCTACAAAGACTCGCAACGCGGGGCCTGTGACAGTATGCCATAGTAATTGGTCAGTTACTAGGTTGAGTGCAAAATGATAAGGACTGTCTATTTTGCCATAGACGATAACAGTCTTTTAAAGATTATTCATTTTTTTTTTTGTAAGATGTAATGTAATGTTCTAAAATATAACAATAATAGGTAGAAAAGATAATATTAGTACAAATATTATTCCTCACGTAAGGTGCCGTAGATACCTACTATTAACATTCTATGCTAACAATAGATAATGTAATCGATGACGAAACCAAAAAGATATTAGGCTGATGATAAAAACAAAACTCCTTGAGGAACATACGTATTTATGGTAATAATGTAATTTAACAAATGCATTAAATACGCATAGATAAGTACCTACCTATTTGTGCCTAATCTCGTAACCCTATTGAGCTTGACTCATAGGAACCTTTTAATGTCGTTGGCGTCAGATAAACCAAAATAAACTCTCGCGCGTAACCATTCAGTACATTTTAGCTTGTGCACCGTGCACGGGAAGTTTAGGCCAATAAAAAAGTAGGTGGGCGGTACGGCTGCTAGTTAAAATGTACTTTATTCTCTAGTGCAGCGTTTCCCAACCTTTTTCGGCCACGGACCCCTAGGAAATCAAGCACAGTTTTCACGGACCCCCTTAATAAAATAAAAATTTAATTGTAATCTCAAAACAATTCAACTTGTAATCTGTTTCTGTTTTTTGTATATACGCACGCACTTATTTTACTCACATTATTCATTCAGTTTCGCTCACCGCACGTTGGCTCATGTCCGCCGTGGTAACTAAGCGCAACGATTACGAGACATTAGCATTCAAGTATGGTCCAGAGAGGACACCGCGGACCCCCATACATATACTCACGGACCCCCAGGGGTCCGCGGACCACAGGTTGGGAAACACTGCTCTAGTGAATAGATTTTGCATTTGTTTGATTTTTTTTTTTGGAGTGGTATTTCTTGTATGTAGTACTATTAGGTATTCTATGGCAGTGCTGTGAATGTCATCACATGTCTTCGAATTGTTGGTTCTAACATGCCGGTTTCCTCACGATCTTTTCCTTCACCGTTTTGAGAGCAGTGGTGATGAAATAAATTACACAAAGTAATGCGCCTGGCTTGATTCGAACCTACGACCTACAACTCCTAAATCGGGGCCGATACCACAGGGCTATCACCGCTCACTAAACACAGGGGCATAGTGGACAGAAGTTACCCTCATTAAGAATATTTTTTTTTACCTGAATAATAATAATATTCCACAACTATCACACAACGCCATCTAGTCCCAAACTAAGCAGAGCTTGTGTTATGGGTACTAGACAACAGATAAACATACTTATTATTATTTGTAAATACATCCATATTATAGATAAATTACACCCAGACACAGAACAAATGATCATGCTCATCACACAAACATTTGCCCTGGGTGCGAATCAAACCCACGACCCCCGGCATAGCAGTCAGGGTCACTAACCACTAGACCAACAGGCCAGTCGAAAAAAAGTAAAGTAATATGTAAATAGTAGTTTTTTGAATGTTGTTCATACCTGCAACACAGACTCAACGATGGTGACAGTCTTCCCAGTCCCGGGCGGTCCGTGCAGCAGGTAGGGCGCGGTGCCGGACGTCCCGGTCACGATGCGCTCCACGGCACAGCGCTGTTCCATGTTTTCTTCTACCAACGGGTTGAAAAAACTGGTGAAGAGAAAAATGGGTCTAAGTATGGTCTACCTGTTGCCAGCTGTTTTACCCTGCATGTAAAGGAGCTTACGAGCGATTGATTTCGATCGATACCAACTACAAGTGAAAATCAACATTACCTTTACGACATATGACATAAAACACATCAATGTTATCTACTTGTAGATGACTGAGTATTTGACTGAGGAACCGGCGGCAAGTTGTCATGCTCCCTTAGTTGACATTGCTTGCGGTAGTGTCGAGGGTCGGGTTGCCTCCTACACTTACATGGCGTGGGGGAGTAGCTGATCTTTGCGTTACACTCGTGAACGAGTGCTGCTTGTGGTGTCTGGTCGACTTGCTGATCTTTGGTTTTGTTACATGTAATTTAATTTCCTTTCTTTATATTATTTTTTACTATGATGGATGGTCCTAGTTTATCTTTATGTGCCTTCTAGTCACGATTGCGGTGTAATCTCGGATTGATGTATAATGTGAATGATCTATTAAATCTATTAAATTGTATAAAACTTGGTTCTTCTAACCGTACAGACAGATGTGTTGCTGGGGAGTTTGTTCCGCCACTTCTTCTTCCCAGCCAAAACACTAGGAAGTGTCGAAGGGGGGATGCTTTGGGGGACTGTCTTATGTAAAATTTGACCTTCAAAAAGTGCTGATAAATCAGCCTAATTTGAATAAATGACTTTTGATTTTTGAAAAAAACAAAATACGATCTCCACGATGACGATGATTTTCACTTGTTGGAATCGGTTTATTGCGTCGCATCGAGCCATAGGTAAAGTCTCTAAGATAAAAATCTGTGCTTTCGGAAAAAGAGCCCTATCCAACGATATGTTAAAATGTTACTATTGAAGAGTGGGGTCTACATGTAATGGGAATGGCAACTGGGGAGCCAATGGAGCTAGTATAACTTGTTCCAAGCATCGTCATTGGTTCAAATCAGTTGAAATCTTATAGGTACTTCAAAATAGTTCTACATCATTGGTCGGATTAGGACTAAGCTTTGGTGGCGCCATCTACAATTAGCTTCCTTCGCTCGCTCAGTTTTTAATTCAAGTACTCGCACCGAAAATAAACATTGCAGTCTTGCGTAACAAATAACTATTGATGGCCCTATACAGGGTCACAACCCGGCAAATGGAAACAAAACAAAGCCTTAGAAATTTCTGAAAAAAAAAGCTACCATCATCGGCCTAGCTTTTCCCAACTATATTGGGGTCGGCTTCCAGTCGAACCAGATGCAGCTGAATTTCAGTAGGTATTTTACGTGGAGCGTCTGCCTATTGGACCTCCACAACCCAGTAACTGGGTAATACGATACTTCATGGCAAGACTGGTTGTAAGACTTTAGAGCTTCTGACTAACAGTAACGACTGTCAAAGATCTACAAATGACATCCGGGACCAACGGCTTTACGTGCTTTCCGAGGCACGGAGGAAACTCGCTATGACTGATGGTCACCCATCCACAGACCATGGCAAGCGCGGCTTAACCCGAAAGATCGGCCTGTGCGACTGTAATTATTTAGCCACGAGCTCCTAAAAAAAAGCTAGCATATAAAGAAAAGTACGAACAATTGAACTCACTTAATGATCGGCTTGACCGCCTTGACCTTGGACCTCTCGTGCGGGAAGATCCGACACTCCTGACCCTCCGCCCTCACGTTGTGCACCGCGTGGTGCATGCGCTCCAGAGGGACGCGGGACATGAAGAAACGGACGTCAAACAGAGCCCCTGGAGAGTAGTAGTTTGTGAACCTGGGGGGTGGAAGAGATGTTATTAGACGAATATTTTTGTGAAAGCCAATGAAATCATAGTCATATATCATCATAGTCAGGCATTAGAGGCAGAATTCGGCCCCGAATCTGGGTACGCCCTACTCATATTCGAGGGGCAGGCTTCACTGGCTTTGACACTACTGCTGTCAAATGGAAAAAAATAACCCGATTGATCCCATTATGTCGTTCTTTTTGTAAACAAAAAAAATATATATATTTCGTCCATAGAACGTGAATTTTGTACAATCGATAAAGTTGAATCATGACCCACCATAGCTTATTTTCTTACAGACTTTAAATTCGCGTAAACATACATATCCATGGTAACGACTTTGATCTTTGTAAATTTGACGGATTCAAACGATTTATTGTCAAAATGAGTCTTGATACAACTTTGTCGATTGTACTACATCGATAAAAGAATTCACCTATTTAGATATACTTATACATTAATTACACTTTTAATACTTGACTTACAATAAGTACCTACAAATTTCAAAGGGGGACAAAATTACAGGGCGTCGAAAAACTCGCCCACATCAACCGCTATCGACGAAAAAAGCGTGAAGAACTACCTATATTGCCTTTGAAAACAATGGGGATGGCAACTGGGAAACGAATGGCGCTAGTATAGCTAGTTTCAAGCATCGTCATTGGTTCAAATCTTATAGGTACTTCAAAATAGTACTACCTCATTGGTCGGATTAGGACTTAGCTATGGTCGCACCATCTACAATTAGCTTTGACTGGCCTACCCCACTATTTATAGTCTAGGATCCATTGAAGAAATATATACCCTCATCTGTTATTTGAAAATGGCTTATAATACACGCTAGATACTCTAAACGACAATATTTTGGTGATAGGTTGTCGGCCTGAATCGCGTACCGTCTATGTTAATTCATAAAAAATGTCCTCAAAAATTTTCGTTCCACTTACCTCATCTGTTATTTAGAAAAATCAAGCTTAAGCTGATAGAATATACCTCAAGGAATCTAAAAAACATAGGTTGTCGGTGTCTAACCCTGTCCTTCTAATTAGTTGTCGGGTTTAAACAGGTGAGTTACTGTAGATAATATACCCTCATCTGTTATTTAATCGAATTAGATATCAAATGATAGATTATTTTATTCTAAATCCAACAGTATTTAGTTGTCGAAGCAAAACTGTGGCTGAATTTCGGTTGTCTAAATTTTAATCGTAAAATTTGTTCCCTAAGCGTTGAAGAACAAAAGACGAAATAATGATGCAGGTGTGCAGTTCTGCACGCAGACAGGTCGAAAAGTGTTTGGAAGACTAATTTCACTTCCTGCTAAGGGCGCGGCAATAGTGTGATGTGGTGTGCGTGAAACTGTATGCGGCAGACAAAGATGAAATCAATTCGTTTTAAATAATTTTCCGACTAAGAAAGCACGTGCCATTGACCAAACACTGGATTCAACTCAGACTAGATTATAATTATACATGATAATAATAATGATACATGTTCAGTTATTATGGGCAAGTAATTAACTACATTTAATTAAGACACCGGGTGGTTTCCTTACAACTTCTGGCTGGTTTTAAAAAAAAATAACCACGAAGAGGATAGCGGGGTCTGAAAACCCCGCCATTTATCTATAATCTAACTTGTCCGAGTTGGGGTACCAGGAAGTCCCGAGGATGCACGTAGTTCTAACAGATAAAATATAATAATATGACTTTAAAAATAGGGTTAGATGTTTTTAGCTACTGACATTATGAAGTTTAATGCTTCGGAATTATGAACATTAGAGACAGAGTAGTTAGGAAATGTGATTATTGGGATGAAAAATGTTAGGAAGAACATTTTCGGGTTTCCAATTATCAGAGTTTAAATTTTAGGTGAACATTGACGCGCCCCTTTGAAACACTTTTCGACCTGTCTGTACAGTTTCACGCACAACACATCACACTATTGCCGCGCCCTTAGCAGGAAGTGAAATTAGTCTTCCAAACACTTTTCGACCTGTCTGCGTGCAGAACTGCACACCTGCATCATTATTTCGTCTTTTGTTCTTCAACGCTTAGGGAACAAATTTTACGATTAAGACAACCGAAATTCAGCCACAGTTTTGCTTCGACAACTAAATACTGTTGGATTCAGAATAAAATAATCTATCATTTGATATCTAATTCGATTAAATAACAGATGAGGGTATATTATCTACAGTAACTCACCTGTTTAAACCCGACAACTAATTAGAAGGACAGGGTTAGACACCGACAACCTATGTTTTTTAGATTCCTTGAGGTATATTCTATCAGCTTAAGCTTGATTTTTCTAAATAACAGATGAGGTAAGTGGAACGAAAATTTTTGAGGACATTTTTTATGAATTAACATAGACGGTACGCGATTCAGGCCGACAACCTATCACCAAAATATTGTCGTTTAGAGTATCTAGCGTGTATTATAGGCCATTTTCAAATAACAGATGAGGGTATATATTTCTTCTACCGGATCTCGTACTATTAGACTTACAATTGGTTCAAGCTGCCAATAAGCGCCACATTCTCGTTGATTTCTCTCACAGCAGCTTCGAACATCACTTCGTTCTGATTCGACGGCTTTATGAACAACCGATCCCCTGCAATTGCAAAATTAACTATTAATAATTCATTCGCACCAACAATCGAGAGATTATAAAACGAGTCGCCTGAATTTGAGGGTATTGGTGGTGTAGGGGGCTTAAGGCAGTTAGTCTTAGGGTGCTCCCACATCTATCGACGCGGAATAGGCTTTTTCCGTCGCCCTTTCTCTTTCTGTCGCTTAGAACTGCCATTTGCTAGACCGAGACAGAAAGCATAATGCGATAGCACGCGGCGGAATCCTCGAGGCGGTCGCGTGCTATCGCATTGTCGCGTCGATAGATGTGGGAGCACCCTTAATCCCCTCAAAGTAATTTTGGCTGCCGGAGTTGCGTTTAAATATTTTTGAAAAACAGACCTTGATAAGTAGTAATCAGTTATTAGACCTAAGATGCAAGAGCGAGCGAAGCGAGCTCGAGACTTTGGGGGACCCCGACACGGATAGGTTAGGTTCGAAAGAGATGGCCAGGTTTGAAAGATTCCGCCATCCCCTTCGTGATTGGTTACTTTAAGGGTGCTCAGTGCTCACACATCTATCGACACGGAATCGGATTTTTCCGTCGCCGTCGTGTTTATAGCACGCGGCCGCGTCGAGGATTCGGCCACGTGCGATCGCATTATGCTTTCTGTTTCGGTCTAGCAAATGGCAGTTCTAACCGACAGAAAGATAAAGGGCGACGGAAAAATTCGATTCCGCGTCGATAGATGTGAGAGCACCCTTAACCTTGAAAGCAGAATTAGGACGGAGCTCTCGAGCCACCTTGGTAGGTAGTAATCAGTTATTTGACCTTGGATGCAAGAGCGAGCTCGGGACTTGGAGCACCCCTACACGGACAGGTTAGATTCGAAGGGAATGACGGGGTCTGGGCGTTGCCATTTAATAATAATAATATTCCACAACTATCACACAACGCCATCTCGTCCCAAACTAAGCAGAGCTTGTGTTATGGGTACTAGAAAACTGATAAACATACTTATATATTTCTAAATACGTACATATTATAGATAAATTACACCCAGACACAGAACAAATGATCGTGCTCATCACACAAACATTTGTCCTGGGTGGGAATCGAACCCACGACCTCCGGCATAGCAGTCAGGGTCACTAACCACTAGACCAACAGGCCAGTCAACTTTTTATTTACATGAGAGTAGTGCTGGGACACAAGGGACACCTCCCTCCATGCTAAGCGATACAAAGTTATTGGTACACGCCTTTTACGTGACTATAATGCGTTTTGAAGTTGGGATACAAAAACATATTTCCGGCGGGTGAAATTGGTGAGAGGGGGTCCTGTAACATCGACATTGCCCTGCATTTATAACATCTGAACATGTTTTAAAGACAACATTTCAGCTGTTAGTAGGGACACGTGAAAGGCCTTTGCCCAGCAGTGGGAAGCTACATTACCTATCATCAAGGAAGGCCGCTTCTCCCCGAGGCCCGGCACTTCAAGTGCGTAACAGGTGCCGGTATTAAGATGATGCTGCATCACGAGAGGCACCCCCGACATGTTGTATTTCTGCACAAAATAAACGAGGATATAAGTAAGCCAAATCAGCTTAGGGACTTGCCCATGCGACGCGATCCGACAGGTTCCAACTACAAGTGAAAATCAACTATGAAATAATGATGCAATTCGATGGACTTGGCGTCGTCGTGGCGATCGTGTTTTGTTTTTTATCTACCCATAGATATCAATGTGTTTTATGTCATATGGCGTAGTGGTAAGGTTGATTTTCACTTGTAGCTGAAATCGGTCGAATCGCGTCGCATCGCGCCATGTTTAAGTTCCCTTAGCGAGTGATGTGACGCGTTCGATATCGAATCGATTGCTATTGGAGTGACGCAAAGCAATTCGACCGAGAACAACGAAAAGTCGCCGCATACAAAATATGTCGCCAGTAATGAGTAGTTGCGCAATCGATTTTCGAACTAAATATCTTGCATACATAAGGACAATAGGTAATGGCAAAAGCGTCTTATCTTAGTTAAAATATCTGGTTGACCGAGCTTCGCTCGGTTTTTAAAATGTCCATCTTGGGAACCGAGCTTTTTTGGAACCTGGGACCTTGAAAAATCGATTTCTTGAGTCGGACAACCCCTAATCTGTAACTTTCATAAAAATCCTTGGAGCCGTTTCCGAGATCCTGATTATGTATATAAATATACAAGAATTGCTCGTTTAAAGATATTAGATAGATAAATAAAAATAAGGGCCAAATGTTTTTGATTAACTGAGGGACTTATTTCTTTTTAAACAATTTAGACTATTGTAGACAGATAAGTACTAAAAAAGAAAAAAAACATGACAATGTTTGGACTAGAAATGGAAACTTACCTTTATATTAACTCGAATGACGGTCTCTTCATACCACAAAATATTGTGGAAGAATTTCACGTAATTCTCCTTTGTAACACCTATGCTGAATGTTTGTCTGAAAACAACAAAAAAAAAAACTTGAAGTATTCCCGGCTTGAAGGCGCGTTGTGTTCCACGACCCCTCTAGAGGGCCAAAACCTGCCAGGGTCGCTGGACTTACGAATAACCATGACCCCGGAACGTAGGGCTATTGAAGGACACCGTGAATTTTAGGCAGTCTGAGTTTGACAGTCCCTCCCGCTCTGCCCTGGGTGGGAGAACGCATTTGATGATTTTACCACAGTAAAAAAAAAAGTTTGAAGTTTGGAACGAAATGCACAGTTGTACACCGCAAGTCTTGGCAAACTAAAGACTGTTTCTTATCCATTCTTCTCCATAGAGATCTACCCTTTGCAATGGACACCTACAGTACTTTCACAGTTCTTATGTCTTTTTTTTCTTTTAATATTAGGGACTTTTATAACGCACAGCGCATGTCAGTCCCAGCCTTATCTCTTATAACTGGGACTGTAGCAGCATAATTATTTTTGTACTGATTTTATTTTATGTCTTTTGACAACTCAAAACTGCCTGCTGGTGCTCAAAACTGCTGCCGGCTGATGAAGAAGAATTAGGCTAATAATGGGTGTAGCACAAATCAAACTAAATAGAACATTAGTTTGATTTGTGCTACACCCATTATTACCTTTTTATTCTTTTTCATCAGCCTTTAATGTTCCCATTGCTGGGACACAAGCCTTTTCTCTGTAAGAGGGAGTGAGCGAATCCACCACGTGGGCCCAAATCGGGGAATGTAGGTTCTAGGACATGCCGGTTTCCTCACAATGTTTTCCGTCACCAATTTGAGAACAGTGGTAATGAAATAAACAATTGAATGCGTTTGGGTGGGTTCAGCCCTCATAGCAACTCGTAAGTCAGGACCGATACCACTGCAATGCATTTTCACCCTTACACTCTACGTTCTAAAGTAAAATATTCAGCAACTACGTACCTCAGATCCGCTGCTAGTTCTTTTTCCGCTTGAGTTGCGTTCTCCGAGGCTTTCAAGCCATTGGCAAAGATTTGTTTGCAGTTTCTTGGTATACAGAAGACATCGTCGTTTCGACTGTAAGAAATAAGCCAATTAAGTTTCTATTCAATAATATGATTTTGAGTACTATAGTAACAGTTTTCCCTTCATTTTCTTTTCGATTGTAGTGTGACTAAACAAAATGTGTAACATTTAACAATTTTTCTAATTAAATTCAACTTGTTTGTTGTTTTAATAAGTTTGTTTTGCAGCTTTATGATCACTTCCCAGAATTTGATTTTTATTAGCAACACTATCGAATGGTGTAGTAATAAAAGGTGTAATTTTTTTTCCAAAATCAGCGGGTTCGATTCCTGGCCAGGATCATCATCATCTGCCTAGCCTTTTCCCAACTATATTGGGGTCGGCTTCCAGTCGAACCAGATTCAGCTGGATATCAGTATTTTACATGGAGCGACTGACTGTCGGACCTCCACTGGTAACTGGGTAATACGATACCCCATGGTAAGACTGGTTGTCAGACTTTAGAGCTTCTGACAAACAGCAAAAACTGTCAAGGATGACAAATGACAGCCGGGACCAACGGCTTTACGTGCTTTCCGAGACACGGAGGAAACTCGCTATGACAGATGGTCACCTATCCACAGACCAACCTCGGCAAGCGCGCCTCAACCCGGAAGATCGGCCTGTGCGGCTGTAATTATTTAGCCACAAACTCCACGCAAGTAAGCTAATAATTAAATAAAAACATGAAGTGTAACAATTAAGTACCAAGCTACTATCACTATAGGAATTGAGCTTGTATCATAACTTAAAATGTCACTTACGGGATATCTTCCGTTATTGTTTTTTAATTTGAGTTCCCGATATTTCGACGCTGTTGCATGCGCCAATAAAACAATCACGGAAGATATCCCGTAAGTGACATTTTAAGTTATGAAAATAACCGTGATAGCCTAAAACAGTGTTTCGCTTGTATCGTTGGTGTGTTTACAAACATTTTAATTCACATACACAAACACCCAGACCCGGAACAACTACCTGTAGCCCTTACAAATATTTGTTACGTCGTCAATCCCTCAGTCAGGTAAGTAAATAGGCATTTGTCTTTTTTTTTTGGATCAGCGACAGTTTTTTTTCTTAACCTTTGTTTATTTTGGTCACGAATCCACAAATTATATTTGCGTTAAGCATTAAAGTGACAGACATACTTTGTATGGATATCGAAGTTTGACTTTCGTATTATTTCACATTATTTTTTCGCTCGTGGCTCAATATTGGCGCGAGGCATATTATAATGCGTGTGCGCAGGCACAGGTGCATTCTCTGTTTCTTTTACTCTTACAGTCCGATTTGTCGGCAATCAAACACGAATGGAGGATCAAAGGTTTGACGTGCTTTCCGAGGTTCGAAATCCCATACTACTACCGACAGAAGGCTCTCCCCATATTACTGCCATTCAAATTGCGACTTTCATCGGTATGTCAGATGGTCACCCATGCACGGACAAACATCGAAAAGTGCGGCTTATGAGTGCGCTAAAAGCAAAATCTTAAATTTTCGATTGGACGTTTAGAGTACTAAATCATGTTTCATACGGGAAAAAAGTATAATTATGTCAGGAAACTTCATTTATATGCGAAGGCGGTGTCAGAAGAAAACCATAAAAACACATCTCGATCGAATTCGATCACAAAGTTATCTCTAATTTTCACGTTTTTTCGATTTCATTTTATTTTGGTGCGTCCTCCAGAACTATAAATTAGATCAATATGAACACAAAAACGTAATCGAGGGATGCGCCTGGCACTTTTTTGAAATATTGTTTATAATAAAAGTTATCATCGTTCATAGCATTCGGCGTGCCAAATGATATTTTCCATTTCGCGTCACACTACAGTCACTACATAACAAGCCTGGCAAATGAGCGGCTGTTAGCTACGGCGGCTACGAGCTACTCTTCGACTTCGTACATAGTGTATAGGTTTATTTACTTACTCAAGGGAACCGGACTTGATGAGTTCCTTAGCCCACACTCCTTTTCTAGCGTAAGGGCTGATTATGTTATCGTGCACCGTCTGGTTCGCCTCGACGAACACCACCTGAAATTAATTGTTTAGATTAGGTTTGGAAATTAATAGGTTATTTTTTACTGCATTAAAAAATTGAAAATCCTTTTAGAGGGTCAGAATATTGAAATCGAATGGATACGTATTTTTTTTAACAATGTGTTGAAGAACTTGTCTGGAAGTGACGTCGAAACGCTTTTTTTTTGTTTTTAGAGTGGTAAAATCTTCAAATGAGTCCTCCCACCCTAAGCAGGGCGGGAGGGACTTTCAGAATTGTACTGACTAAAATCCACGGTGTCCTTCAATAGCCGTTTATGTTCCGGGGAGAGAGATAAGTCCCGCGACCCCGGCAGGCTTTGGCCCTCTAGAGTGGGGCCACATATTAGTGGGGCCCCGTCATATTTTGACGTAATAACGCTTGTACAACTTAACCGATCGCTTGACGTTTTGTGATTTTTAAAAGTGTTGTATTTTATTGCTTTTTTATTTGGTTTACGTAACAAAAGAAAAAAAACGGTTCTAATAGGTATATTAAAAAAAACATATATAATCTAGTTTTCGCACTAACATTTTTTTTGAGTAAAATAGCCTATTGTGTCAAGTGAAAATACAATCTCTCGCTGACACTTCGAGGTTAACAAATGCGAGAGAGCTCGCCGTCCGATGGTGTCACACTCTGGTCCAAGGACCAGAGATGACCCCATACAAGCCACATACGACTGCGTCGACCACATACGACGAATGATTCCGAACATACGTCGTACGTGTAATCATGTATATAAACTAAAGGGTTATTTATACTGCCATATCAGCCATATGCATGGAATACGAAATTACTTTAAATATGTATTAGCAATATCTTCACATCCTCAATAGCAAGAAATACAAGGATTACCTGTCTATTGTTTAAAAGTGACAATTTTTTATGAAAATTAATAACCTGCCCCGGTTTCGCTCAGGTAACAGATTAATGTTCGCAATCGGCATATTTTTTCTGACAAATTCAACAGTTATCGGTGCATAAAATCTTATTGAATTATACACTTCTGGTGACCCGCCTTATTACAATTATGTTTTTTTAATTATAAACACTAGCTGTTTCCCACGGCCTCACCCGGTTTTGGGTCCTTTTAGTCGTAGCGTAATGTTTTAGAGCGTATAGCCTTTCTCGATAAGTGGTCTATTCAACACAAAAAGTTTTTTTCAATTCGAGTTCCCAGTACTTCCTGAGATTAGTGCGTTCAACCAAACAAACTCTTCAGCTTTATAATCTTTCTTCTAATTCTTGTAATAAACTTATAAAATTCTCGTGTCACAGTGTTAGTTACCATATTCCTCTGAAACGACTTGACCGATTTTTATGCAAATATGAACTGTATTTACTGTTGATAGATTTCAATGTTCGTTACCGCCAGGCCCGGCCGGTTAGTCTGACTTTGGAAGCGAATTTATTTCATACTTTCTAAAAAACATAGTAGCGGCCCGCCCCGGTTTCGCACGAATTCTTTGCGTTATAAACTATGGCAGATTTTCTGAAAAAAATCCTGTAAAACACCTCCACGTCCATACAATTATGAAAAAAATATATGGTAGGTTTCCAACTTTCGAGCGTTCGAAAAAGATAAAGACTATGAATGGATGCCTTTCCCATGAATCACTTCACCAATTACTGGAAATTTGTATAGAAATCCGTTCAGTAGTTTTTGAGTTTATCGCGTTCAGACAAACACGAGCTGTCTTTGTTTTATAATAATACCTGCTGTTGACAGGCAGTTTCGCCAAGGTGGTCTACCATGAACTCTTAACGGAATCCAATTAACTTAATCCAATTTCGGCTGTGGGAAAGAGATGGTGCTATACGACTTGTATACATAGATCTGTCTCTTTCCCACAGCTTAAACTGGATCGCGGTAAGAGCTCGTGGTAAAGCCTCAAGTGACTCGAAAATGATCCCACGGCAGTACTAATAAAAAATATCCTACGCGATTCATGTAATTCAGATGTTATGTTACCTTGTACCTAGCATTCCAACCTGTTCAGTAGTTTTTGCGTCTCATAAAGTATTCTATTTTCTAATTCAGGTTATAAACTATCTGTGTACCAAATTTCATACAAATTAACTCAGTTGTTTTGGTGTGAAAGAGTAACAGACAGATAATCACAGACATTCGCATTAAAGTATTTTCAAATTACAATTTACGTAGAGATTAGATCTATGACGTAGGTAATATAGGTATCGTATACATTAATTACGTGATAGGGGAGGAACCATTTCAAGAGCTGTTATTTTAATCGGTTTTTATTTTGACTCAGACAGGAAATTCAAACCTGTATTGTGGGTAAAACCAAATATTTGAAAATCCTTGTTTTTGCTATGGTTACTTAGTCTATTATGTAATTGAGGAAGGCTAAAATATTGTAAGTTAAAAATATCCAAGCTATATCGATCGTTATAAGTCTTCGTTTTTACTTCTGAATGCCATAATCGAGAATCAATACATATCAACTATTTAAATCCTGAGTGCATATGATTGTGGCCTTGAAACCTTTTTTATTGAACAGTAGATAGAATCGTTATTTAGATGTTATTATTTACTTATTCTTTTATTGTGACAGATAGGTCCGCTATCAAATAAAACTTTTTCTTCTTTCTTTCTATCTTTTACATGGAACCGAGCCTTTTTATTTATTTTTACGTTGTAAAATCATCAAATGAGAATTAAATCCGCTCACCCAGCAGGGCTAGCATGCGCAAGGCGACATTATCTCTTATTTTGTCGTTCTCGATTCGTTTGTCACTTTTCATAGCATGCGCACCACGCCACGCTCGAGAAGATATCTCGTCGTGACTTCGCCTTCGCGACGCGAGATAACCGATGTTACCATTTCATGAAAAGAAACTGTGTTAGTTAAGTTACCTCGCAAAATTTTATCCTGCTGTCAGATTGACATTAAGTTTTGTTGTTTTGCTCGATTCGCTTAAATAGGCTATTATCTTTGTTCTTTTTTGTTTAATCGAAAAAAGAAAAAATACGTGTCCAATATTTTTTTACAATCTAAAATACGGACTAAACTTATTTGGTTTGAAGAAAAAAGTTTTTTAAACGCAAATTCAAAATGCTGATAAACACAGGAAAAAGGGTTTTTTATTTTTTTTTACCCTGTGTAGTGAAAAATAAATCACTAGTATAGAAAAGGTACGAAAAAGGTACGGTCTGCACTTACGGTTGTGGTACGATTGTGTGATGAATAGTACGGAAAACCGTACTTTTTGGTACGGTCTGGCAACGCTGATAACGATACCTCAATCAGCCGTAATTTCGCATGGTACGACCGCTGGCTAGTGACGTGCTCTTGGAAATCCGACTAAGTCTATCGACAAGAAAGTCGGCTGCTAATTGCTATTTTAATATTTCATTTTTTTTTATAAGGCTGGAAGGCCGATGTGGTTCATGGATTTTTACAATTTTTTATTATTTTACAGAGTATTTTATAAATGCGAAACCGAAGATGGTTAAGTAAATTAATTAATGTTTAATTTAGTAATCTATGGACTAAATTAATAGTAATCTATACAATAAAGATAATAAAAACGGTTTCATATCGTTTTTTATTAATTTTATTTCTAAACCTTTATAATTTATCGATATATTTATCGTGAACTCTTCGATTTAGTCAAACACTGTCGAGTCCGCCCCCGTGTCCCGACGACACACAATGATAATTGTTTTAGTGTGAGTAAATTACACGGAAAAAGTACGCTGTGGTTTAAAGAATAAGGTTTATTTTAAATGACAGAGTTTTCGACGGCGCTTGTGTGCACTTGTTCGTAGTATTGTTTTGAATACTACATGCGTAATATATTATCTTTATGGTGGGGCAGTTGTGGCTTCACCGGTTTTCTATACATTTTGAACTCCACGCCATATCTCCTTCTATAATATATCTATGGCCCACTCCCTCTCACAGAGTGAAGGCTCGTGTCCCAGCAGTGGGAACAATATAGGCTGATGATGATGATGATGATGAATGTTATAATTGATTTACAAAACAAACCGTGTAAATAATGGATTTTTCAAAGTTCTTTAATCATAATACTATGTAACATTAATTATCTCGATGAAATGTCCTAAATGTAATGTACAAAATAAACACTATGCCAACCATAAATCAAGATTGAATGTTGACTATTCAGTAAGTACCTACAAAGTTCTGAAATTGCTGCGAAACATTATTCGTAATATGAACGAAAGTTTACTTGTCGTGTGTGTACGTACTGTACAATAATAGTGCCCTTATTAATTGAAAGAGATAGATTGATAGTAATTACAAATTGAACTGTAAATAACTGTAAATGTAATCGGCTTGGAGCTTATCTATAACATAAATAGCCATAGGCTTTGTAATTCGCCAAAGGGACTGGAACTCGTTATCCCTTAGCTCAAATGGGTTACGGACGTCGCGAATCACCTTCCTCTGTATTTTTCATGCTTCCCTCTCCTCATACACAGTTAAATGATAATTGTAGTACGGCGCCACCATTATACTTAAAAGTTCACAGAACACTGTTTTCAGTTTTTAGTCACTGTTGTCGCGATTTCTCGTCCTCGAAAACCATCGACGAGAAACTTGTCATAGGAAAATGTCAAAATTCGACTAAATATAGCGCGCATGACGACAAAAACAGGTTTGACAGAACGACATGAGCTCTATGTCAGAACGACACGACATATTAGTGTCACCATGTTAGCTCCCATCGACAAACACACATTATGTCGTCTCAGGACGAGATAATGTTGCGCATGTTAGCCCCTCCCATCGACAAACAGACTTATGTCGTCTCAACACGAGATAATGTGTCGAAAAAATTTTGTCGACTTGCGCATGCTAGCCCTGCAGGGCGGGACGGGATGGACTGTCAGACTCGTACTGACTAAAATCCTTGCCAATAGCTCTTTACGTTCCGGGGTCTCGGTCACCAATAAGACAGTCCCGCGACCCCGGAGACAACGAAGGGAAGCCCCGTCAGATAGCTGGCAGCTGTTTGAGGCGTGGAACACGACACGCCGGCCGTCGTGGAACTATGTACATCTTTTATTAATGCAATGTAATGACATAGATATTAGTACCGCGTCAAAAGGAAAGTAATTTTAGACCACAGATAATCTATCTGTGATTTTAAATTACTTGGACTCTAATTGGTCAATGTCACACCTATGATTCCCGATGGCCACCCCCAGTTTGTCCCCCGTTGGTGGACAGCAAGACTTTTTCTAAAAAAAATCCCTTTCATTCCGCCAGCGGGGGACAAACTGGGGGTGGACATTCGGAATCATCGACGTCGTCAGACGATGTAAGTTAGCTTGAAAACAGAAAACTTGTAATTTGACAAAAATAATGTTTGTGCACGGCAATCCCGCGATACGTCTTTCTATTGGGGCAACCGGCAGGTAGAAAGCACACAATGCCACGACAATAATCCTTGTGTTTTAAACTTTACTGTTTACATAATACGAAACAAAACTTATTTAGTAAGGCTGAGCAAAACCTGACATAAATATAAACCAGCCCAAATCTAACAATGGGTATTAATTTCGGTATTGCCTTTGCCTAGAACAGGGGCTTTTATTATTCTACTACTGAGTACTGGCCAATTCAGTCTAAGGCCCAAATAGAACGAAGTTAGTCGCTTAACCCTCGTTCAATCGTGCTGCAACAAAAATAAACCTTATTTCCCTACATCTATTGTTCTAATTACTATGACAAGTTCGGCCACAGTCGGTCATAGAAATATGCAACACAACTTTTTATTGATAAAGTCTATTTTCGGATGGTAGCTCGGCTAAGCTTGAGCTAAGATCAGGTACGCTTTATAGGTTTGGGCATCAAAATCCTTCCATTACTAAAGTCCCGGTAGCATCAATTATGGCTGAAACACATGGCCGAACTGTAGATGAATAACAATAGACTCTTGTTTGCAACCACTTCCGGGAAGCGATAGAAAAGCTTTTGCGAAGGCTCGTACTGGGAACTGGGAGTGCAATATCTATGGTAATTATATTCTGGGAAGGTCATGATGGGCATCCTGCTAGAATATTATTACGACAATCAAAAATTGGATCGTCAGATTTTGCCATTACCGCACGAGGTAAAGCATCTAAAGTTATAAAGAGAGATAAAATTTGATTGTTTGTATTGAATAGAATCCGAAACTACTGGACTGATTTGAACAATTATTTTTGTGTTGGATAGTCCATCTATAGTGGAAGGCTATAGGCTATATAACATCACGATACGACCAACAGGACCAGAACTGCGCTGTTGAAACTGCAGGGTAAAGCTGGTTCTATATATTTCGGGCACGAAGCAGTCGCAGCTGTAAGAGACTAATGAGGAGAGGAAAAGCTGGTTCTATATATTTCGGGCACAAAGCAGTCGCTTCTGTAAGAGACTATAACGAGGAGAGGTCGGAAAAGCGCCGCGAGCTTTACCTCCCGCTTGACACAAGTCCTCACTGGACACGGTACTTTTGGGAGGGTCGAGTGTCGGATTCGAAGGGAGGAAACGCCCGAGTGTCACCACTATGTGGCCAGCCTGGAGGAAACGCTGGAGGCGACTTCGTGCGTCCACCTTTGTTTTAGGCAATGTTATCGAGTGAGGGGCAATGGGGAGTAGTTATTTCCTTCTACGAAGCAGTAATGCTAGTGAAGGATACAGCGGAATGCGTGAGCAGATAAGAAAAAGATAACAAACTGATTAAGTTACTTACATACTTCCGCAAATCCGCATTGATAAAATTAGTATGAAATTATCACCAAGTGTACTTTAAAGAATAAAGTTTGATTTGATATCAAGAATGACTCCATCGTTAGGGAGTTTAAACCAAGAAACAGATTCGGCAGACAGATAGATGCTCGATTTTCAGAAGATTGCGGGCAATCCCTGGTTAAGGCTCGAGGGTCAGAAATATATGGCACAGAAAAGAAGAGGTCTTTTAAAGGAACTTAGGAGTAGGTGGAATAGGGCTGCCAATTTTCACGAGGACGTTTAAAAACGAGACAGTCTAGACCTGATATCGCCAACTCGCCACATCTGATGAATGTTTCATATTGCATGATCTGCCTAGTTTTTTCCCAATCATTTTAAAATAATTTCCAGTCAAACCGGATGCAGCTGAATATCAGTATTTGACATGGAGCGACTGCCAATCTGACCCCCAAAACTCAGGAACTGGGTAATACGATACACTTTGGTAAGTCTGGTTGTCAGACTTTCGAGTTCCTGACTAACAGTAACGACTGTTGCAGATCTAGTAATGGCAGCCGAGACCACCGGCTTTATTTGCTTTAAGCGGCTATAAGAGATGAAAAATAATCTTCAAGGTTAAGCTGTTCTTGCCTCGGTCAATCTGTAGACGGGTGACCATCTACAAATTGACCGAGGCAAGAACAGCTTAACCTTGAAGATTATTTTTCCACGCGCTCGTCGATGTTTCAAATTGCAGTTTCGCCATATTGAGTTTTAAAATTACCTCACTAAAACACTATTCATATGATGATACCTATACCTAAACATACCTAAACATGATACCATTTGTATAAAATAATAGGGTCAAAGTCCACATTAGAATTGTCGAGTACGCAATAATTTTATTGCTTAATTAATGTAAGCTTTAAAGTTTAGCTTATAAAAACCATATTACTGCGACTGTACCAAGCACTGTTACAAGGTAACAGACTCTTTTGAATGGAGCAAATAACACTTCGTGACAAGCTTCAAGGGCTTTCAAGGACTTAATTTTAAAAGGGGTACCCTCTTTGCAGATATTGCGTTCAAACGCATTTTTGAGAAAGGTGCACCCTAATTTTAAATTATTGCACTAACCAATGTTCAAAAAGAGGATTCTTTTAAGCAACGCGACTTGCGCAAATCCGTAAAACCTAGAGCACGTTTTTTTTTTGACTAGATTGAGCCAAGAAGTAAAGATGTAGCGAGCAAAGATAGAACTGAAATTCCTGCGCAACAACGGAACATATAGTAAAAACATATTTGGAGCCGGACTCCGACAGGATTGTGGTCGGAAGCCAGGCGGCCTTGGAGAGGCCTACCGCATTTATCTATCTATCTTCTCTATAATATAAAAATGGATCGCAAAATATGTTGCTAAGCTCATAACTCGAAAACGGCTGGACCGATTCGGCTACTTCTTTTTTTGTTGTGTTTGTTTGTAACCATCAGCGCCAGGTTTTAGAGGACCTAAATCACCTTGTCCACCCGTGGGAAGCCGGGACGGGCCGCTACTTTTTTAAAGATATTTATTTTAATATAGTATTTAGACTTTCTGGTCAAGCATGAGTTTGTTCATGAAATATAGAGATTTTTATTTCTACAAATTTTTTATGTATCTTTCATGTCATAATTATTTGAGTACACAAAGTCGGTATTATTTAAAAGTTGAATAGGTATGTTCCCGTCCACAAAAGAATCATTTGGCTTAAAACACAAGCCACTATTCATGTTGCTACCCATTGAAAAAAAAACATTCGGTAGAATTGATAACCTCCGTTAAAAAAATAAGGCATATGCAAAAGCTAGGTATAGGAAAAAACCTTATCTCTTTAATTATGAATTAATTGATCATTAAAACAAAAGAACATCTTGTTCTTCTGGTTCTGAATTTGTGACCTCAAAAAATTAAAGATATTCTTGTTAACGTATGAAGTCATAATATAGGTATGGATGGGCATTTGGGAACATTAATGGGACTTCTGTGAAAGCAAGTCGCCATTGTTTTGTTTCATTCAGGTTTCTGTGTTTCTAGACAGACAGACCTCGGCTGTGTAGCGACGGTTAGCCAAAACCTATCACGCACATTTTTTTTAGCGTGATAAAATCATCAAATGAGTCCTCACACCTGGGACTGTCAGACTCGTACTGACTAAAATCCACGGTGTCCTTCAACAGCCCTTTACGTTCCGGGGTTACGGTAATTCGTTAGTCCCGCGACCCCGGCAGGTTTTGGCCCTCTGTAGAGGGGATCACGCACAATAGAACAATTGGGTTGTCGACTGAAAAAATCTTATACCTATCTATGCGATTTATATTTGACCATATAAGTAAATTGAAAAGACGAGGATACGAAACTTTTTAAATCTACAGTACGTCATGCTTTGGTACAATCGAAAAAGTTGAATCATGACCCATTTTGACAAAAAATCGTTTGAATCCGTCAAATTGACAAAGATCAAAGTCGTTACCATGGATATGTATGTTTACGTGAATGTGGACCTAATTGTATTTGAATGTCTGTAGGAAATTAAGCTTATGGTGGGTCATGAATATGATTCAACTTGGTCGATTGTACATTTTTAGTGCGTTCTTACGTCACGGACCTTCGATCTTCTGAGTTCTTTCAACTTTATCAAAATTCATTAATTTTAAAATTGCATTTGTTGATGCTGGAAATTAGCCAAACAAACGTGATTTTTGTAACGTAACCCTTCGTGCGTGACTCGCTCTTGGGCGGTTTTTCATTTTTTTTTTTTTTGAAACCCACCTTCTACGGTGATATCAAGATTCTGTCTTACAAATACCAGGTATTTCACTTAAAAAAATCAAACTTTCATTTTAGTATAGATTGACAAATTATGGATAATAGCAGGGTTGAAAAAAAAAACAGTTTTTTTTTTTAATTATATAAAACAAACAGTTCAAAATGTTTTAAACAAGTGATTTTTTTGTTTGTTTTAGTTTAGTACATTATTTCAAATTAAATCGACTATGTTTCTTGTCTAGACTAGATCTTTATAAACTCGCCATAATTAATTAAATATTTACAAAAAAAGATCAATAGATAACATTTTTTTGTATGTTACGTAATCAAACGCTTCACATTCACCTGGTAGGCAATTTCTAATGTTGATTTTATATTGGGCGACGAATTTGGGGACTTTCCTAGCGGGACAGGCGGCGCGCCTCTTATTCCTAGAATGGTTCATTGTTCAAAAGGTAACTCCCCTCGCCGCGGGGAGTACCCGCAAACGAAACACCGACCGTGTTTCGTTTGCGATACTTGATGTCTAAAAAATAAGGGAGTAAACAATAATCCTTTACTTTATTTCAACCGCTGACATTTAGGGATCAAAGTTTAAGATTTTATGACCAATGTTGTTTAATATAATAAAATTGTTACAATTTTAAATCCTGATACTTAGATATTTGTTTGATTGAATGGAATACTTACATAACGTCATGGTATAATAAAACCAGGTATGGCACTCCGAGACACAGTGGTCACGTGGGTGACACAAGCCTACGTCATCATCGCTATCTGCTGGTTCTCAAACTTTACAGTTTGGGGAAATTTAACCTAATAAAACATTGACCTAATTATTACATTACTGCTAACTTTTGCACGTGGCTTCCATCCCTTACCTCAGCGTAGTAGATTTTCAGTGACAAAAAGCATTATTTATCCATCCTAGGATAAAAGATAACAAAGAAACTTTTCGACGTTCACAAATAAAAATGTTTGAGTGCCGCTGGTTCCACAGTCGCTGAGCGAGACAGGCATACGCATAAAACAAGGACAGCGCTATACGACAAAATGGCGGCATGACAATGACACAGCCCGTTCCTGTGTTACCAGTAGTGTGTGGTTATAACTCCCTAAGCGCATTTATTACATAAGCGAATACGATAAAACGCTGTGATTTTATTAAACAATTCTGTTGGTATACGTATTGAATTGTTTCGTTTGCTATGCTAAATACAATTTAAATGTTTTATTTATTCTTTTAAACAAAATAATGGGTGAAAATGTTTCCTTATTTTCGTATCTTGTTGCAATTAATTGGCAATTGGAAAGTGACGTCAACATGTGTCACTTCGGGAGTGCCAGACCTTGTTTTTTTAGACTATGCATAACGTAAAAATAATGTTGGCGGGGCTGGGCTTTTTTGTGTGTGAGTTTACGTTTGTAAACGCACCTATGACACAGTAGGTAGAAATTCCTAGTATGGGGCACTGGGCAGCGTTTTATTAATAAAAAAAGATTAAGTAAATTACAACGTCAATGAAACTTCAAAAATATAACAGTAATGGAGACTCGATTGGTCTTATGTTGAACTTCAGATTCAAATATTTTATTCATTCATTTTATATTCAGTTAATAAGCGCTATGAAAAGTAGTTTTAAACGTCATGTTTTTTTTTCGTTTTGTTTTATACAATGTTTTAAACTTGTTTTAATCTTTGTTTTTAAACATGTAATAAAAAACAATGTTTTATTTCAAACTGTTATAAACAATTGTGTTTTAAAACAACTTGTTTTAATCCAGCCAATGCCAACCCTGGATTATAGTCATGTCTATAATCCATAATTTTTTCTCTGTATTTTGGATTTGGCAGGAAAATCCCATAGTATGTATAATTAAACAAAATGTAAACACCAGCAATTTATAAAGATTTTTGTGACTGCGTTATGTTGAGCCCTATGGTAATTTTTAACACAAAAAATGTCGTTTCCAAATTTTTTGCGTCATTGAGGGTCTGATGAACCGTTTCTGTGATGCATTTTTTGTGTGATTTTTTTATAAGTCAAGTTTGACTATTAAGGATGCCAGCATTTTCTATACTTCTATTTCAAATCAATTCAGTAGTCAGAATTTGTATATTGATTACTATTTTATGTTAATAATACAGTTACAGTAATAAATAATTTGAATTGAATAGAATTTGAAATAAATAGGACTATTGTAGTATGTTTTAGGAAGTAATAAGTCGAAGCGAACATCGAAATGGATATTATATGGTGTTTATATTATGAATATAAATTATTTATTTGTGTGAATCGACAGTCTGTAGATAAATAGAAAAAAAAATCGTGTCGAATTGAGAACATCCTTTTATTTTTTTTTTCGGTAATGAAAAGGGTTTTTAAACATTAAAACCGCGAAACTAATGGGCTGAGAAAAATCCGTTGAAACTCATCAAATATAATTTTTTAAACACAGGCCAAATTACATTTTTTTTTGTACTTGATTTGCTGAAGATAAATCAATGCCACAAGAAACATAATTATTCAAAATACAGGTCAAATCAATACAATGCTGATTAATCTTTCAAAAAAAAATTCTATCTTGGAATAATTTAGGTACTTGATTCAAAAACTAAAATAATTAAATGACTTACCATCTCTTTCATGATGATAATACTTTCATTTGTATCTAACTTTTGAAAGTAGAATATAATTGGAGTTTCGTACTGCCCAATGTCTGGTGAACTGAAGGAAACTACAATATCTTCCAGGAGTCTGTTTCCTAAAAACAATAAAAATCTATCAATACAAAGAAAAATACAAAAAGTTTCCATTCAAAAGAAGCAGTAAAATGTTTTTTTTTAATTTAATTTTTTAGTCTAATTAATTTTTAATGACCAATTTAATTGCTTATTCAATAATTGGTCTAATTAATAACCACATATTATACAACAGACATTAGCTTTTTTTAAAATAAAATATAATGCTAGACCTATGAGTTCCCGGAGTGAAGTGATCTGAATAGACCAAATAGTTTGCTTTTATAGCGTTATAATCTATTAAAGCTAGCAACATTGTTTTAATATTGTTGCAACACATTATACATTGTGGTTAATTTGTCATGCATTTAGTTCGGGCAACTTTTTATGTTGTGATTGGTATTTGATTTTTATCTAATTCTTGAGACTACAGTACATTTTTTATGACAATACCCTTCATAAAATCAAACATATCGTAACATTGTAACATGCATACATTCACACCATTTTATAGAATATTTTGGAAAAGACTATGTATAACGTATCACAAAACAATAATTAATAACATGCTCGCTAAAACGGCAACTAATATTGTATTATTAATATTGCATTGCAACTAATATTGTATTATTAATATTGCATTAGCACTACTAACATCTGTGTTTTGTTGACTTTTGATAGTAAAATGCTTTGACCACATTAAGACAAATATCTCATTTAGTAAACCCAACATCAAATGTCACTGTAGTGTACTTAGTAAGGGAGTACAAAAGTACTATTTTTTTTTTTTACTTTTTCCCACACTTGGAATTTCTCCTTTATTGTGGGTACCATTTTAAAATAGAAACTCACATAAAAAAATACCCAGACCCGGAACAACTACTAGGATATTCTTATGAAGACTATGAGTATCTCGTTTATCGGGGCTTTATTTACGAACATTGAAATTCAGATTCACAACAATACATTATGCAAAAAAACACATGCACAAAAAACATCCATGCGTACATCACTGCTTAAATACAAATATTTTTAAGAGCAATTCAAGCAGAATTGATAGGATATTGCCTAAAAATAATATGTTTTTTTTTTGTCACCCTTTTGTATTTAAGCAGCAACATGATAAAGAGACTGAACTCTTCAACCATACCCATGTTAGTAAAGCTCCTTTATCCCGTATGGTTAGTTTAAGAGTTTTAAAGAAATGTGATACTTTACCAAACTTACGAGGTGCCAAACGGCGTGTCTTACATTCTCCGCTGAAGGGGTTGCGTTCCAACACAAAATTAAAATGTGAGTGGACCAACTCAATGTATGTGACGTTGATATCATCCGTTTCACTCTCGTTGGATAATGAGAATTTAAATTCAACTTTCTCCTTTGGTTTTGCCTGTTAAAGATTTTTTTTGTTAGAATAAAGTTTTAGAGTATTTAGCTACCTTTTATGTTACTATCTGTATTAAAAAGGATGGTGGTTGGTGGGTTGTGTTAGAAGTGGATACGTAGATTTAAAAAAATTAATCATGATTACATTTTTTTACACAGGTTCATTTTAATAATGATGAAGTGCTCAATTTAAAGGGCTACCTTATAGTTGAAATTAACATCACAAGAACAAAATAAGTAGTAATTACATTTTATCAAATTAATCGCAAATGAGAGATAAGGCTATTCAAAAAATATTTATTTAGTAAAATTTTAGGAACTGCGAGACATTTCAACTTAGTTCTCTTATTAAATATTAAATAAAGATTTTTGAATGAAAGGTGTTGAATTTATGAGCATTGTGGAAGAGACACTTGATGCTTTTTAAAAGTATAATGAGTCTAATTTTAATGATGTTAGAAGTTAGTTTCGAGCGTTAAAGTGAAGTGGTACTTACAGATATCTTAACTTTTCCACTCTTGTTTTCAAGTACAGAATCAAGACTTGTTCTTACAGAGCAGGATACCGCTGCGACGCCTTTCCGATTTGTAACAAATTGTTTTCTGGTATTACAGAAAAAAATACAATTTTAAAATTATGAAAATTATAGCAAAAATAAGCTCATAAGTTATTCTCAAGTAGGTATATAGTAAACGAAAGTCTCTCACTTAAAAATAAATAATACCACGAGAAACAAACGTAAAAGGACGCGGACAAAAAAAATATACAAACAGGTTTTTTTTTTTTTTTAACGTGGTAAAATCATCAAATGAGTCCTCCCACCCCGGGCAGGGCGGGAGGGACTGTCAGACTTGTACTGACTAAAATCCACGGTGTCCTTCAGTAGCCCTTTATGTACCGGGGTCACGGTGAGGAAATAATCCCGCAACCCCGGCAGGCTTTGGCCCTCTGAGAGGGGGGCCCCGTCATTATGCTGACGCTCTTTGAGGCGCGCGTGGGACACAACGCGCCGTCGACCCGGGCATGGTCCTTGGTCGGGCAGCGAGTTGCCCTTTACTCGCTGCCCGCATGCCCGCGCCTACGGTGGCCGGAGATCATCAAGCGACGTCCGTCGCCGTGGGCGCCTACCACTGCGGCTGGGGCGGAGGGAGGACGCTGTCCTCTCTCGCTCGCGGCCTGCCTCCTCCTTGACGAGCATTACTGCCTCGCAGAAGGAGCTGACCGCTTCCCACTCCGTCTCGCCCCGCAGCATGGCCGCAACCAATGCCGGGCGCGAGAGGTCTCCGCCTATCGCAGCCGTGAGGACACGTCGGTGCTCCGCCCAAGCTGGGCAGTCTTGCACCGTATGCTCCACCGTGTCCTCCGGGCGATCTTCGCAGTGGTGACACCCAGGCGTCTCCTCCTTTCGCATCAGCCACAGGTACCTCCCGAAACTTCCGTGTCCGGTGAGGACCTGCGTCAAGCGGTAGGTCAGGACGCCATGACTTCTCTCCAGCCACTCCTCAAAGAGGGGTCTTACCGCCGCAATTGCGGCGTGCCCGATACAAACAGGTAGCAAAACAAACAAAGACTTACTTGTTCGCCGCAAATTGTTTTAAAGAAGCATTCTTTTTATGTTGTTCGGTATTGAAATGATCAGGCTGCACATCCCTGATCGAACACACATCGCAATCAGTGGTATCAGTCATTATAAAATTATTTTTTAATTAAATTGGTAGTTTTAGGAAATCGCCTGTTGGCACTCGAAAGGTTCAAAGAAACTGAAGTTTACGAACTGCTTGAATGATTAGAGCCACATTTATCACCAATTAAATAAAGACAAGCGCTACGGTGCACTTGCAGTCGAAATTAAAAGTGTAAAAACAAAATAATTGAGAAACGAACGAAAGTTTGATTTGCAAGCCGAGGCGGCGACTGATTGGGTTAGGTTACCATACCAAATATATTTGGAAAAACTTTTGTGATTGCTTGTGCAAAAAAAAAAAAAATAGTAATGCGTATAAAACTAGGGAATTTATGATGAATTACAATGTTTTAAATTAGTCTAAGCGTAATGCGTACTATGAAAGTATGATAAAAATACATAAATTGTACTACTAAAGGCTTTTATGGCCATTCAGAATTTTCAAACTGGACTAAATGACTAGAGGCCAAAAAAGATGAAAACTATTATTAACTCTGGCAATGATCGAAGTTTTTAGCCGGGGATTTTCAAATATTTCTATCAATCAACTACCAGATTACAATTATTGCCAGATTTCTTTTGTAAATATTTAATTTTTGTAAAAATTAAATATTGATCTAACTAGAATGGGCGATCCTTACAGATTTAATACTACAAATCGACATGATTATATTTATAATTTTATTTTACTATGGGATCACTTATTTGATAATAATTTTGAATCTTTCCAACAGGAACTCTGAGAAAATTGAAACGTTTTTTTCATCATTTCGTTTGGAGAAAACAAAATTGTAGAATATCGATAAAAATTGTTTCATTACTACTGCTACTACTTTGGAGGTAGGCAGAGAGGGTTGTTTATGGTAAGTTTAGTAAAACGTCGTTGTTGCTTTTAAATAAATTATATAATCAGATTCTTTGGTACAAAAATATTATAATTATCGTAACAATATCGAGATCAATACAGGGAATGTATACCTTATAAATAAATTAAGCGTACAAATGACTAGAAAATGAGATCGTAGTAATTAAAATACAAATTCCTGAAGCAATCGATTGGTGTCATTGGGAATGCTTAGCGGAGCCCTTCGAAGGGGAACTTGGCGTCTTCAGGCTGAACTTTAAGCTCGCTGCGGCGTCCGGTGAAGGGGATGAGGGTCCATTGCCAGTTGCTGTCCAGGCGGTACTCGGGGCCAGTGCATACTCCAGCCCACTTGTGGCAGTAATATCCAGGAGCGCATTTCTTGCCGTACATGTCAAATTCGCGTTTTTCAGTGCACTGTTCACGGGGGCCCTGTGGACAATGATTTTGATAAGTTTAGATATTTGAAATGTTCCTGCAGTTTGTTTTTGATTTTATTTACGAGGAAATAATAAACGATTTATTTTCTATGGGTATAGGCAGAATTAACGCATAACGCCAAGCTGTTTTACCCTTGAATTATTACTGTTTTAGGGCTGATTTTGTAATAGTCAGTTATCCTGCCCCCCTAGACAAGTCGCAAACGATAATCGTTAACGCTCGGTTCTCCCCAATAGATTTTCAACCTTATTCCTTCGAGTCTTTAGTTGAAAATCTATTTAGGATTTCTAAGCGTTAGCGACTGGAACGAACGACAACGCCATGAAATCTTCAATAGATTTTCAACTAAAGACTCGAAGGAATAAGGTTGAAAATCTATTGGGGAGAACCGAGCGTTAACGATTATCGTTTGCGACTTGTCTAGGGGGGCTGTGCAGATAACTTTTATCTGAGGAATAAAAATAGCGGTTAGACATATTTTCTATAGATAAGCTGTCAAGCCGCCATTTTTATTCCTCAGCTAAAAGTTATCTGACTATTGAAAAATCAGCCCTTAGTAACATAGATAGTTTAATAGTTAAGACGATGACGTGAAAATAATCGGCAAAACTGAATCCAGCACTGAGCCAGCCATCAAGCCCCTTTGTGCACAAATCTGATACCTTACGATTACGACTCGCGTGACTGTTAACGAACTTTCTATTTGTATTGCGATAGTCGCCTGGACACCAAAGTCGTGTCGCGTTGTGTATCATGTGTATGAAGGGGCTTACAGAGAGGGGTCTGTGTCCCAGCATTAGGAAAATTATAAAGTGGTTAAGCTACGGTGTTAACGTACCCTGTAGCAGTCAAGGCGTTTGCCGCAGACTTCGTTGATGTAAGTGCCGAACTTGCAGATCTTGTAAGACTTGTTGCCTTTCGTGATATTACATTCTTCCTTGCTGGCCATCCAGTGATCAGAATCTTCGCAAACAGGACACTCGACAAGCACCCTGTGAAGAAAACAATCGTGTAAACTTATTGCACAATAGCTACTATAATCAACCTACAATAGGTTGATTATAGTAGCTATTGTATTTAGGATAACAATTAACAATTAAACAAAAAGTTTAGGAAGAATAGCTGACAATTTGAGTCTGTCTATGCTAAACATTGTTTTACAAACACATGATAACTATGACAGAGAAAAACATGGTTTCCGGTTATTGATTCATCATTAATAATATACAATACACGATATAATATATATATAATACACGTGTGTCAAAACGTGGCATCGATTTCGTTATCATTTTTTAAGTCTGGCAATACCGACTTCTTAATTTGACGGGAATTTCTTTGGTTTGAATTCGTGGAACTATCAGTGGTTAGGTATAAAAGTTTTGTAAATATAGGTAATTGTGATAGCTAATGACATGTGTAAAGATTTGAGTCACCTTTATTTCTGATCATTGAGTCAGTTAGGTTTAAGTATTCATTTCAGATATTTATTTTTATACTTATTTTTTATTTATTTATTTAACTATTTAAGTAGGTACACACAATAAATGAACAGGAAATTACATAATAATTAAAACTAAAGTACAAAGGTACTTTAGTTTTACTACTTATCTGAATAGACCCGGTAAAACTAGCTAGGCTATAACAATAGGTAAGTACTTGATAGGTGCGAGAATGCCGGAATCGAAACTATAAGGGCGGCCACATACATCAGTTTTTCTGATCAGGAATCCTGATCCGTTTTCTATCCGAACACAGTGAATTAAATGTGTGTAAATGTTTTGAATAACGTGTTGAATGAAATGTGAACATTTCATTCATCATTTCGAATTTCGAACGGAAAAAAAAACTGATGTTGGTATTCGGTCGCCCTAATTGGCACGAATGCAGCGCAGCAACCAATCGCTGCTCTATGACCATGCGCATTCAAAAAGTAGAATGTCAACTTACCCTTCAACAGGAACTGGTTCTTCTCTGGTGATGAAGTTCCGGGACTCGTAGGAGCCTCTGTAGTGCGCCAGGCAGGAGCTGACCGCGACCAGCATCAGGTACATCAGGGAATGCATTATGAAGAGTTCTAGAAAAGATAGAGGTCGTGTTTAATCCTAGGCTCAAGAAAATGGTGCTGCAAGTTTAATTTGGCGCTTGAATGGTACTGTCCGGTGAGCGCAGTTGACAGTTGTTTTTTTTTAAATTGCCCCACACTTTGGAATTTCTCCTGTCGTCACATGCACAAACACCCGGAACAACAACTTGCATATCATACAAATATTTGTTCCGTGTGGGGATAGAAACCGAGACCCAGCGCAGGAGTCGATCGCTCAGAAACTGTGCCAATCGTGTCGTGGCTTAAATTGGGATATATTGGAAAAGCAAGGTGGTGGCTTTAGTTCCAATGCCACGGGCTAAAAGAATCAAGGTGCACTATAAAGCCTGCTCTACACTACTCCCGAAGTTGGTCGAAGTTGACCGAATGCGATAGTGTAGAAGGGCACTTCGCTCCAGTCAAAGGCCACAATGATGACACAGGCAACTTCGGCGAGCAGTGTAGTCACATACTTCGGGACTTCGATCAACTTTGTCGAGGCATCTTCGCGAGTAGTCTAGAGCAGGCTTTACGATCATAGAAAAGTCCACAAAAGTCGTAAACGTACGGTGAAGCGAACTGACATAAGATATATTGCAGCTATATGCTCTGTGAAAATTCTTGTAGAAACACGAAATGAAGACAAGCGAATGGTTCTCTTTCTCTCTCTAGTCTTGAGGAGGCGTCTGATGAAGAAGTTGGAGAATTTATCGTTGTATAGACACTATAGTTATTTTAATATGGCAAAGCGGGCAAGCGTTAAGTTTTGAATTTCTGTTCTATTTCTTCATTTTAATTAATGGCATTGACTTTATAGTGAACACAGTAATTACAGATCAATTAACTAATAGGTTCCTGGGAAAATAATTTTTATTTGGTTTTGTTTTTTTGTAAACTATAATACCTTCCGATGATCGTTTTCATAGTCGTTATAAAATAGGTGATTAAGATATTATAAAACTTTCCTATTTTTGTAGGTGTCATTAAATTGTGATACTAAACCGTAATCAAGTATTTTACAAGTAATTTCATGGTGTAAATCAACTACAAAATTAAGCTATGTAAATATTTACCGCCCAAATTCGTCATGGATATCATAATTCCATAATTATTCATTTGAATTATAAGGTTCAAAAATGCCGACCCATTACCAAAGGTTCGATTTTCGTCGGATCGATTGACTGCGTCGGCGACACTTCGGGTCGCGTGTTTTATTTTCACACGAAATAAATATTTGTAAGGACCTACAAGTTGTTTGTAAGTTGAAAGTTGTTTCGGATCTGGATTTATTACATGTTTGTAAAACCCCCACGATAAAAGAGACAAACCAAAAATAGGGGGATAAAAATAACATGTTTTAAAACGAATTCCAAACCGTTTTCGATCCGAACGGAAATCGAACTCGTGACTAAATCCCAAACTCTGCATCGTAAGAAGAGAACTCCATGACAAATATTCCAAAAATACAAAATGAGTTACTGAAATTCAACAACTGAAAGGCACATGATTCGTAAACATAAACATTTATATTAACTTACAAGGAAATTAATCATGGCTTAAAAGACATTAGTTTTGCAACGAGGTGGCAATTGTGGCATGAATGAATTATGACGCACTAGACTGTGTAGTAGGAATGTGGAAGATATATTATAATAAATACCTAGACAGTAGGCATTTGTGTTCATATTTCTGTAGGTGGGGGACAGTCAAGTACTCAGTCTTCGCTCGCGACACCGCGACAGGAGACCGAGAGAGAAGACCGCGACACTACTTCTTTAACATTAGGCAATGACAAGTGGCGCGGTCTCTGTCGTGTTGAATCTATGAGCGGTCTAATAAGGTAACCGTGACCCTGGAACGTAAGGGGCTATTGAAGGATCACCGTGGATTTTAGTCAGTACAAGTCTGACAGTCTCTCCGGCCCAGCCTGGGTAGGAGGACTCATTTGAAAATTTTACCACGATACAAAAAACAAAACCAATTGTTTGTTTTCACAAAAAATGCATCGGCCTACATGCCGCCCACATCATTGAGTTCAGTTTTAAAATACTGAAGGAGTCATGTGTTTCCGTTAGATGTAAACATCGTGGCAACCCGCACGTATTCAGACGAACTATTTATATCTAGGCAACTCTTATCGCACGGTGTAGCGACACTAATTGCTTTAGCAGACGTCTGATAATTTTCACAGCTAATCTGTCTAGCTAAGAATGAGACAGGAGATTTGGTTGCGATTCTGGTGCGATTCCTCGAAAGGAGAAGTCTGACACTAAACCAAAAAGTGTTCAGTCTTTTAATTGCCCGGAAGCCTTTGAAGTTGACTGTAAATATTATCTTTGGCTTATTGACATTCTATTTTTAGGTGCCACTGGCTTTAAAGTTCAAAACCAAATATGAACCATTTCGGTAGTAAGACTCTTTGGGGCATTATCCTTCTGGAACATTGACGTATATCCGCACACTTGAGAGGTCAAAACTCGTACCCCGACGTGCGTATTTTCTCCTTCGCGTCCATTTTTCTCAATAAAAAATGGCAGTTTTAGGCACCAAAACATAATAATTTCCGATTCACGAGTCAGTGACATAGAATTAAATTTAAAAATAAACGTCATTGCAATGTGACGTGGGAGCAGCTGAAGACCAAACAATTTAAATTCGTTGTTTCATTACATTGCCGATTCTGTTCACTGCTGAAAGATTTTTACATTTACGAAGACAGCAGTGTATGTGTAGCTATATTTTCGTGTGTCTGAGTCGGTTTATTTCAGAGTGAAGATCCGTCTGCGCCAGCGCCGCCCGCCCAATGTCCGGCGTCCGCCCGCTAAATGCGCATTCAAGTGACAAACTTCGAAGAATACAGAGGCTACAACGTCAAACAAATCATTTTCACGTTCAAAATAAAAGTAAAAAGACATTATTTCTAAAACATTTGTGGTGTTTTAAGAAAACAGTGTTTGTTTGAATATTTAGTTATTTGATCGAGTTTAAAATGGGAATGATTTCGCGAGTGCGTGGACGCATACGGAGTGATTCTTTCTCGAAGATTCACACGATGAAATCGCAAGACAAACTTGCCAATATTGGTAAGTAGAACACTTGGATTTTTAATTATAATTATTAATCTTTAATGGATGTGATGGTGACTAAGTTGAGGTAGTGATTTAGGCAGTCGCTCTACGTAAATGTCTGGAATTTAGTAGTTTATCTGTATGTGACTAGACTGGAAGCCTACCTATGTGGTTGAGATAAGGATATGCAAAAAATATGATGTTAAATTATTCTATTCCTGTATGCTTTCATGAGTAGAGTAGAAGGTGTGTTTAGGAATAAATCGTCAAGTCTTTGAGTAATTGTAGTGTTGTTTTTGTTAGTAAATAGACCAATAAATTATAAACCTTATGTTATTAAAGTCATTAATTTGTTATGATAAGTTTTAATGAATTGAATACTTATTTTTCAAAATCCTTAAATCTATTTCAAATTATTATGTTAATGGAAGTTATTAACTGATCATTGTATTGTAGGTATGTGACCCATTAGTAATGTTTACAAATGAATATGTTGTTCTTTAATTACGACCAAAATTAATATCAGTACTTTAATTTTAAAATAATAAAATATAATCAAGGGATATCGGTCCCATGCAGTCATAATATCTAAAGGTACAATATCCAACCAAATGGATAAGGCTTTGTATAGGCAACGTTTGCAAATAGGAAGCCATTAGTCATTGCATTTGTTTTACAACTTTACATTGGTTGCCCTAGAAAACTATTTTCATCAAAAGCATATAGTATGCTGATTACTGCTGTATGCTAGGGAAGGCTTATCGGACTGTAACTGAGCAGGTAGTAATGGCCTCTTTTCATAACCAAGTCCAAGCCTTCTTTGACTTGACGGGCCCCCTCTCAAAGGGCCAAAACCTGCCGGGGTCGCGGGACTTATTCCATCACCGTGACTCCGGAACATAAAGGGTTATTGAAGGAAATCGTGGATTTTAGTCAGTACAAGTCTGACAGTCGCTCCCGCCCTGCCCGAGGTGGGAGGACACATTTGATGATGAATTATCCCAGGTTAAAAAAAAGCACGTTTTGGCCTACCATAGGAGTTGGTAAGCCAAAACGTGTGTTGTTTCAAACTTCGCAAGCACATACGCCCAAGTGAAAGTTCACGATCTATTCCGTATCATTCGTAATGACGTGTTATTGTTTATCATTATTATTTTAACTTCTTTGTTGAGTCACGGCTGCCTTTGCCACTGGCACGTGGAGCCAGAACATGTGGCATGAATGCACGAGGCCTGGTCTGTCTGGCATATCTTGCACTGTCATTCCTGGTTCCAAGAATGGATGATGGGGAGTTAAGTGTTAATTTAGCTATAGTTGGATGTGTTTATTAAATGTTCAGGTTCTTAGAGAAAGTGATATTAAAGGTGAACATTTAATAAATGTCGGTATTGACATCGTGACATGCCTCTACCGTGATACGCCGGCACTTCAGGATGTGCCCAGTTAAATGTCTCTGTCGGAGTCCAGCGCCATAAAGATATTTACCGAGTTCAGTTAGTGCACTCGCTTCATCTTATATATCTCGCTTCATCTATAGGCATCTTTTGAAAGGCGGCCTCTCGCACCCGGCTTTGCTCGAGGCCATGCTGCGGGGCGAGACGGAGTGGGAAGCGGTCGCCTCCTTCTACGAAGCAGTCATGCTTGCGAAGGAGGTGGCGGGGGTCGTGATTGTGAGCTCACGACTCAGCCGCCGCCTATCGCGACGCCCACGGCAGTCATGGACTATACCCGGGTCGCCCACGCGTGCCTCAAAGGGATGCCAGTATTCTGACGGGGCCGCCATAGAGGGCAAGGCTTGTCGGGGTCGCGGAACTGTCTTATCAAGTAACACTGACCCCGGAACGTAAAGGGCCATTGAAGGTCACCGTGGTTTTTAGTCAATGCAAGTCTGACAGTCCCTCCCGTCCCGCCTTGGGTGGGAAGACCCAATTTGATTATTATACTACGAAAAAAAAAAGTCGCCTTTTTTCTGGTCTTAATTGAGGCCAAGATCAAACTCATTTTAAATAAATAAGAAACAATTTCGAATAAAAATTTAAGCATTTACTATTACTCTGTCCCAAATAATGTTCTTATGTAATGAAAAAAATTAACCCAAACAAAATAATTTGACCTACTAACACTATAGTAGACAAAATGCAGATGTTTACACTATTCACGTAAAACGACGGCGGATATACAGAGAGAAACATTGGAAATGAAATAAAACTTCGCGATGTTTGAAATGTTTCGCTAAATCGTCCTAAATGGTACGAATTCGCTACGCGATCTACTAGTGCTACGATTTGACTTGCTACAGCGTAGCAGGACGACGCTACAGCGTAGCGCTACGAAGATTACGCCTACGCCGTAGCAGGACCTTTTGTTAGAGGTCAGACTAGGTGGTTTTTGTTTTGTAACCGATCATGTGGATGTGGATTATTATTATTTGTAAAACTGTAAGGTTTGCTCATAGATTTTTTTATGGTGCTATAATAAACTTAAGCACTTGAAATGAGCATTCTTACGAATGATAGAAAAAACAGAAGGAGAAACGGAAGCGTTTTAGAGTTCATTTTGGCGAGCTTTTTGATGAGCCGACTCAGACTGATATAATGAAGGTAATTTTTTCATTGATTGGGTCGTTCGCTAGAAACATTGTAATAAAAATGTGCGAGGCTCTGTTTTTTGTTCATTTGTTAACAATTTAAAAATGGCGCATGCACGATGTTCTGTTACAAGTGTCGAGTGCTCAAGTATATAAGCACAAAGAAAGAAGTTATTCAAGTTATGTATAAAAAATATTGTTATATTTTTAAATTAATGCTATTGCTAGCTTATTAATAATACAATCGGTTTTGTGCAGCAATTTACATCACTAAAGTTTCATGTGAACTACTAAGAAACCAGTTTTAGTCTGAACTATTTCGCCTAGCCAGTAAAGTTTACGACTTTTGCGGCTAACATTTTTATTTTAATAACTCTATTCACTATTTTATTAATTAATAATAAATAAGTGGGTGAATGCTGAACAGTTCAGTTTAACGACTTGGATATCGAGAAATGTGTTATAAAGAGAAATGGGGCGAGGTGACTGGGTGACGAGCACGGACAAATAAATAATATTCAAATGCAAACATTTCAGTTGAAAACTTTCTGAATCATGTCTGAATAAAATCGTGATGTTCTTAGTCAAAATCTTCTTCAATAATTATGAGTTTTGAGTAAACTTATTAGTCAGTTAGCTTTTTTTTTATCGTGGTAAAATCATCAAATGAGTCCTCCCACCCCGGGCAGGGCGGGAGGGACTCTCAGACTTCTACTAACTGAAATCCACGGTGTCCTTCAGTAGCCTGTTATGTTCCGGGGTCACGGTAAGGAAATAATCCCGCGACCCCGGCAAGCTTTGGCCCTCTGAGAGGGGGTCCCGCTGACGCTCTTTGAGGCACGCGTGGGACACAACGCGCCGTCGACCCGGGCATGGTCCATGGTCGGGCAGCGAGTTGCCCTTTACTCGCTGACCGCATTAGTCAGTTAGCTACTAATATCTTGTGTATATGATGGAATTATTAAGTAGGTAATTATGAGTCACAAACATTGACTAAATATGATCTCATTTTACCGTCGCATCTTTTAACTTTTTGATATTTTCTTTTTCAACTGACAGGCCTGTTGGTCTAGTGGTTAGTGACCCTGACTGCTGTGCCGGAGGTCGTGGGTTCGATTCACACCCAGGACAAATGTTTGTGTGATGAGCACGATCATTTGTTCTGTGTCTGGGTGTAATTTATCTATAACATTTATGTATATAGAAATATATAAGTATGTTTATCAGACGTCCCAAGCTAAGCAGAGCTTGTGTTATGGGTACTACCATAACACAAGCTCTGCTTAGCTTGGGACTAGATGGCGTTGTGTGATAGTTGTGCAATATTATTATTATTATAGTCCCTCCCGTCCTGCCTTGGGTAAGATCCGGAGGAGGACTCAGACTGTCAGGCTGGTACTGGATTAAATCCACGATGTCCTTCACTAGCCTTTGTGTACCGGAGTCGCGGTATACGTGTGTCCCGCGACCGCGGCAGGCTTTGGCCCTCTAAAGGGGCCGTCCGGCCGCCGGGGGCTCTTTGAGGCGCACGTGGCACACAACGCGCCCTCAACCTGTGTCTCACTCAGCACTTCAGTAGTACATGATCACTGAACTATTAAATGATAATAATGAGTCTACGGAAGTTTGTAGGTGTATAAAAGTTACTAAAGACTGAGATTGTTTTCTCGCCATCAGTTATTCTTATCCAGTTTTGTAAACTATCGACTAGCCTTCAATATCTCAAAATTCTTTCAAGTATTTCGCGGAACAATTCCTACGTACAGAGGAAATATTTGTCTGAATATTAATGGAAGCTTTTAGCCAAGTGATGTTGACGCAAAGCCATAAAAAATATGCTTCGCATCATGAGGGAAACTCTTCAAAAACAAATATTTGAAATAGCCTTATTATTTCTCAGTGGCGTCAAAGCTTTATTTTTAAAAAGTTATTAATAATTGTTTACAGTGCACTGACTCAAGCACGCCATATTTCTTCTTTACGTCTTTTTTACGAGAAAATGGCAATTTTAGTTTAGCTTTGGGGTTTTGAGGAAAAGTTTGTTAAAAACACTTTATCTCTTGTTGAAGTGTCATTTTTCAAAGTGTCGTAAAAATGTCTAGAAGAAACTATTAAAACGTAAATCAAGGGAGGTAACATAAATTGCGTGCTAACATAGAGTAGAAAAAAATATTTAGGCACTTTACTGAGTTATAATTTATTTAGCTAGTAATATTTTATGTGCATTATGTATGTATAATCTATTTAATCAAAAACAGGGTATCAATAAAATCTGCATCGCTGATACCCAAATCTGCGCCGTGCGCTCGCAAATACTTTTTCACCATTGCCACGTTAAATTGTTAAAAAATCACTAATGAAACCAAACGGCTACCAGCTGTAAAAGTCGTCTTGAAAACTGACGCCATTTTCTCCTATTGCCTAAGTTATAGTTCCTAACTACCTAAAGAGCTCGAGCGTCACATTGACGAAAGAAACTCCAACAATAAATGATCATCTCCTTTTTTACTATTTCAGTATGGCTCCTGACATTGGTCCTGCTCCTACCGTACTGGGCACCTCGTGGACTGCTGGTCGCACTTGGCGGTGCATGGCTGATGGCCGCTTACACATGCCTCGTAGTCCCAGTGCTCATCTCCGCCAACTACAAGTACCCAGCGAGCTGGTACCCGGCCGTGGTCAAACTCGCTCAAGGTACGATGTCACGAGATTTTTTTTTTAATTTAGCGGTAATTTGGTAATTATGCCCTTGTTGACAAAACGCCCCATCATTGTAGCACTCGAGCTGCTCGATACTACAAGCGAAAGTGGTGTATGCGTTTAACTGCTTGAAAGAAGGGGCGTTTTGTCAACTATAATATTACTTAGTTTTACCCTAAACTTAGCCCCCTCACTATGTATTTCTCATGTACTGTGGCTGTGTAAAGTAGCTGCAATCGCTCAGCTGCTGTGCTAACTATTTAATTTTATTTGTTTTTTAAAAAGCGGAAGATTGAATGTTCATTTTTTGATAGCAGGGAATATTGATCAGAGAAAAGATTGTTGCATTGTGTGAGGTATGATGAGAGAGAAAAGTGAGTACGAGATAGAGTGACGGCTAAAAAACGATAAGAAACATATGTGTAACTACCCTAAATAACGCTGGGCAGGAAGATAGTAATTATGTTTCTTACTCGTAGTAGTAAAACTGTTTCTATATAATGTGCTCCATAAAGAAAGGACCGAGTTGACTGACCAGCAAGAAATTTAGCACTTTACGCCGGACGCTTAAATATTTTACAAATTGAAGATCAAATGTTGCGGATTCGGTGTCCAGCCGGATATTCATTCTGGCAATAACTCAAAAATAATGAAGGAAGAAACACGTCGAAAACAACAGACGCCTACAAAATCATTAGCGTATTGTGTTTAGGCCTAGAGTGATGAAAAGTAAACACAATAACACAGTGTTTGTTCTATGAATGCTTTAGTATAAACACTGGGGTGTGCCAATCTCCCGACCTATGCCACCCACGCATGAAGTCTTTCTTTATTCGTCATTGACGGCTCCAGATTCCACGATTGAATGACGTTGGAACTGCATAACGTGGTGTAACATTGTACAGTGTATTTTCAATTGTTTTTAGCTCAATAGGCGAGGTGCTTGACTCAAAATGTTCTAGAATTCGTTCGCTACTGCGTCCGTCTAACCTGAATGTGTTGGGTAAATTGATTGGAGAAATGTTTTTAAAAAAGTTGAAGGGAGATTTATCAGCGATGCTCATCATAAATTTCTACTGTGAATAGTTGAGATTCGCAATCAATTACAAAGGTAATTTGTACCAGGCGTTTTGATAAATTCAGTGATGTTGGTCATGATAAAAACCCCCGAAAATTCAGCAATTCGGGTTCTTCACAGTACCCACATCCACAGAAAGAAAGTCGTTACTGTATTCAATTCCTGTCCCCATTTTCGCGGTTTCTTTAACTGCCCTTGGCCCAATTTCCTCTACAATAAAATAACCGAAGCACTCACAAAGCTATTTTGAAAATAATGCCAGTTCCTCTTCAATAAAATAACCAAAGCACTCATCACAAAGCTATTTTGAAAAAAGATGGCAGTTTCCATTTTCTCTGCCACGATCCAAAAGAGAACTTCTTCATCGCGAGAAGAGTTCAGTCCTATATTTATACTGAAGATCATTGTAAAACTGTATTAACTGTATGATGTTATTGTTGTAGTATGAAGTTTATATTTATATTTATGTGGAAAAGTCAGGTCATTGTCGAGAAAAGCTGAATGGGGCGACGGAAGCTGGCGAAAGGCCAGTGCGCGTGCGTCATCCCCGTTTACTTGTATTTTCTGCGTCTAAACAAGAACGCATGTTTGTGTACATCGCGATGATTCGAACCAAAGAAAGTCTGGGCTTCAGCCGACCTTTTACGTCTCGGGTTGTTGACGCTGATTTTACTGGCTCGATTAATCATCTGTCTTCATTCTTGCTTTATATAAAGTATGTTTTTCTTTACATTTTATGAAACAAAGTCGCTTTAGTTTGTCTTCCGAACGAATGCAGCAAATTAGATAATTCTTTTTTTGTTGTGTTCGTTATTTTCAGGACTAGGTTTGTATGTACGAAAGTTTTCGGAAAATCTTCTGGGTCGGTCGGTTGATTTGAGGGGGCCGCTAGTTACATGGTATAAACAAAATCGCTTCCCGCTGTCTGTAAGACTATGCCACGGATTTTAGTGCTGTTTTCATCAATGGAGAGAGATTGAGAACTAAAGAGAGAGTGAGAATGAATAAAAGAGGAAGGTTTTTTTGTATCATGTATATCATGTATATTAAGTACAGCGAGTGAAGCCAGGTTTAGTCGTTAGTTGTTGCAAAAAGTAATACAGATTTAACAACTCATATGCTCAATTAAAATATGAATATGCTTTTATGGATGTCATATTTTGTTTCTTCCATTAGCACTGGATAAGATTTCAAAGCTTGGAAACATAATATTTATCAAAATTACAACTGAAACGCAAAATCCTGAACGAAAAGTCAACATCAACATCAACGTGTTTATTATTTACGAATTAAAAATACGATTCTGTTTTGATACTACAAGGGTACGACAGATGTGCGCACATTTTCGTCTCAAACAAACCATTTAGAACGTTGATACGTGTCATGATTTTGTTGTTTTTTTGAAGTGAAAACTTCTTTAGCGGCGTTGTACACTTTTTCTGTAATGGGTAAAAAATTTAAAACTCGCGTCAGGGTCACGTGACCAAAACTCGCGTCAGGGTCACGTGACCCTGATCGAAAATGAGTAAGACGTCATTCAAATTAAAAATAAAACATAGTAACAAAAAAGTTTTCACTTCTACCGGCACTCCTGGAGTGCAACCTTTTTTTTTGAAGTGAAAACTTCTTTAGCGGCGTTGTACACTTTTTCTGTAATGGGTAAAAAATTTAAAACTCGCGTCAGGGTCACGTGACCAAAACTCGCGTCAGGGTCACGTGACCCTGATCGAAAATGAGTAAGACGTCATTCAAATTAAAAATAAAACATAGTAACAAAAAAGTTTTCACTTCTACCGGCACTCCTGGAGTGCAACCTTTTTTTTTTTTTTTGAAGTGAAAACTTCTTTAGCGGCGTTGTACACTTTTTCTGTAATGGGTAAAAAATTTAAAACTCGCGTCAGGGTCACGTGACCAAAACTCGCGTCAGGGTCACGTGACCCTGATCGAAAATGAGTAAGACGTCATTCAAATTAAAAATAAAACATAGTAACAAAAAAGTTTTCACTTCTACCGGCACTCCTGGAGTGCAACCTTTTTTTTGTAAATTCTAGACGTAAAACGTATTGTCTTAAATGAAAAATCTGCCAAAGAAATACCAATTTGTCGTGTCCATCGTGACAACTTACGATTCGAGGAATTCTAATTATTCGAAATAATGTAACCAGCCAGATTACCCAATACTACTATTTTTGTATTTAGATCACATTTATCTCAAACTTATCTATTATTTCAAATTACTACGTGATTTTAAGCACGATTTATGCGTTTGCAATTTCTAGGAGTTTTATTTTTTTATCAATCTGCATGCTGACTTGTTCAGTAGAACTAGTTATTAAAGCAGTGACTTCACACGTGTTCAGCTATACTGTTTTCTATAAGACAGCGCAAAACCTCTCGTGGGGTAACTCAGCCCATGTTACTGAACAATGTTTGTTCAAAGACTATTGGAAATTCACAAAAAAGAAACGCGTTTTCATACAAAATGAGAAATTGATCGGCATCAGTACGAAAAATCTTTTTTTTTTTGCGATTTTCCAAAGGTCTTGTAACAAACATTGTTAAGTAACATGGGCTGAGTTACCGAGTGTATTAAAAAAAATGTACCCAATAATATTAAACTTAGGTATGTTTTTCAATGCAAAGGTATCCTACATTCTCATATTATGTATTTAATTACATAATATAGTGTGGTAATTTTATAAGATTTATTGTCAACGACCAACTAGTGAATCTATGATGCAGAATTAAAAGTAAGTAAGGGTTCTCAATAAGAGAAAACTATTAAAAAATAATAATAATAGTGGTTGTAATCTTACCAGATTCCTTTCGATGAGCTGTAGGAAGGTGGATGTAGCTGGTGAAGCGATGATCTGAACTGACCATCCTTATTTCATGGGGGTCCTTTTATACCCAACATTTTACTGTCCAGCCACTGTTTCTAAGGCAGCGAACTGTTTCAATGTAAAAGAACCACGATTTTTTTCTTTTTTTGTTAATGATAGATTCTCGTTTATCCACTATCTCGCCTGATGGTGAGTAAAGATGTGTTCCACAGTAAAAGCACGCTTGAAGATGTGGTCCACAGCAAAAGCACGCTTGAAGATATGGTCCACAGTAAAATCTCGCTTGAACATGTGGTCCACAGTAAAAGCACGCTTGAAGATGTGGTTGGCTGTGAAGCACGCTTACTTTGAAGTATCCACTCTTGACTTGAAGACCCCAAGAATATAGCTGTCAGGAAATACAGATTCAGGCAGGGAATTCCACTCCTTAGCTGTGCGCGAAATATAAGTATTGGCTTTATTCAATTAAATAAATAATTATAGTATTGAAGAACTACTCCTCAACACAGTCAGCAGATAATGTGCTCAGAAGACTGGCAGCATTGTCGTATATTTAGTCTTTATTCAGTTTGCACGTCATAAGTAATTCCGTGATTGTAAAAATTAAATATGCTACTATTTCATTTATTTACCTGTTTTGCTCGTTAAATATATATTATGTGTCCTGTAAATTAAAATAACATACGAAATTTTGAACGATGGACAATGTATTTACGTCATTAAACTCGGTATTACCTTACGGTTACGACATGAGGATAAATATGGGAAGAAGACAAAATTAACTTTTGAAATACTAAAATAAAATTAACGACTCGCGTAGTGGTTTATCATGTAGGTATACTTGTTCTGTGCGGGAGTCGAACCCGCGACGAATCCAACGACCATGCCATCCAGTTGATGATTAATATGGCACTGTTTTTCATGACAGTGAGCTAGCTATATTTTTCTTGCGTTTGCTTAGTACAGAGAATATTTTCTAGAAAAAATTATATGTATTTAAATCGATTTCTAATTCAAAAATAATATTAAAATAGTTTCATGGCACCATCTCGAATTTCTTGTCCATATTTTTTACCTCTTTCTTATAATAATAAGACTAAAATTATGTTCGTTTAGAAAAAATATGCAAATGGGGGGAAATTTCTTGAAACCGTCAGGAGGTAACTTCTTGTAGGCAACTCGAAGTGACAGGCTGTGGACACCCTCCCACGCACATTTTATGAAAAAGAACCTTGTATTTGTTAATATATACTGTTTATATTTAATTACTTGCTGAAAATTATTGATAAGCACGACTCCATACTTGTTTTTAAGGATATTAATTCTTAATTAGTTTAAAATTACAAAAAGGTGTAAGTTCATAAAAATTTGGAAAGGTTATTCCTAATTACTAAAATCTAAAATGTGCGTGTGAGGTTGTCCACAGGTTTAAAGGTTTTTAAAAGTACAGAATGTATAGGACTGTCTCTTTTTTTAAAATCGTCATAAGTTGACGGCACGGTTGGAGCAATGACTGAGCGATCAACTGCTGTGCAGATTGTCGCGGGTTCGATGTTCGCAAGGAACAAATATTTGTATGACGCAAGTAGTTGTCCCAGGTCTGGCTGTTTGTAAATGTGAGTTTCTTTGTTAGTTAACGCACCCACGATACAAATACAAAGTGGGAGAAAACGTTTCTTAAAATAACCTCCTTCTTTTTGAAGTCGGTTAAAAAAAAAGAATAAAATAAGAGCTCCAGCCTTGAGTGGAGCGGGATTGTCAAGCTCTAAAGTACTAATAACCACCCTGTTCCTTTACATAAATGACGAGTTCCAGAGCAGCAATGCCATTTTAAGACAGAATAAAACTCAAAGTAAAATCTCGTATTCCAGAATGTGCGAAGAAACTGCGGACGCCTGTGTCACACGTGCTGGGGGTGATGAAGGCTGCGTACGCGCCGGTGGAGCGCGCTGAGAAACTCTTTCTGCAGATGAACAACCTTTCAACTATGATAGGACAGGTAATGTGTCTATTCCTTCTACGCTTTAACTTCTTTGTTTAGAATTGCTGGCCTGGTTATTCAAGACTCACGTTATGTTACCATAATAACCATCACGGAGCCTTAAAGGTTTCCCACTCTCTGGCCAAAGGTATCCTCTGGGCCCTGTGGATATTTCTTAGCTTAATGTAATCAAAAATATGAATTATGGTAACATTTGTCCAAGTGTTAATTGTCCACAGTCATGTATCAATAGTACAAACTAGTCTCTATAGTATGTTTCATATGGTAAGTGTTCGAGAGTGCAAATGGCACAAAAAATAGTTTATCATTACTGAAACATCTGTAACAAAAAACTAATGCAGCATTTTATCCCGTTCCCATTTTGATATCTTTCTGGCTCAGAACGTGAAGACCCTAAATCTATCTCTCTTTCTTCCAGTTGCTGATGTTCACAGCCTGCGATCGATTGCTCGTCTTCCAAGGTAGATTAACATGCCTCTACTCCTTAATGTTCTACAACGTTGTCACCTATTCCGTCAGCTACGTCCGCGAGATCTGCACCAAGGAAGACTGGTCACCCTACGTCAACGTCACCCGCCATTCTCGCGTGAAACACCTCGCCATGTCCGCAACGAAGATTGTCCTGGAATGGACGAAAGCAGTCACTTTTATTGTCACCATAACTTTCGTACTCCTTGCTTTGGGATTGGAACAAGGACTGGAGCATTACAAGCCTACTGCTTTATACACAGCTATAACCGGCACTTACTACCTTCTCACAGAAAGGACCTTCTTAGAACTCTGGCCTATTGGCATCTCAGCTTTAAAAATAGAAATGTTAGAGGGCATGGAGTTGCTGTACTTCGGTGCCTTCGCTAGAGGTGTCACTACTCTACTGGCATTGCCTTTAGTGCCAGCTTTAGTATGGTATGAACGGTGGAGATTAGCTGCGCTAGTGTTGTACGTGTGTGTCTTCGTTCATGGAAGGCATAGGTTTGGGGAGGCGCTGATGAAGCTGCAAGAAGCGAGAGGGTCCCTCGCCAGGTTTAGGCGAGCGACAGCAGATGAGCTGTCGACCTTAGAAGACGTATGTGCTGTGTGTTTAGGGACCATGAAGTCAGCACGAGTCACGCCTTGTGCACACTTCTTCCATGCAGACTGTTTAAGAAAATGTCTCGCCACTTCGGACAGATGTCCCATATGCGTCAGACCGTACGTGTTTTGCTGACCAACGGCTTATTACATTCGGATAAGACTGCTTGTAACGAAATTTTTAACATCGCTTTTTCCATGTTGATTACTTGGAAATGTATTCGATTAAGGTGATTTATTTAAGATTGATATTTAAGATGTGTAGTACCTAAGTAGGCGTGAGCCATGGGTTCAATCGTAATGTGATCGATCTTATACATTGTAATATTGTCTAAATGTTTTTTTTTTGCACTGTTTAAAAAATTAAGAAAAAAATATTGTATAACTCTAACTTTTTAAGGTATTCCAATGATTTAGATTGCCAGTACCCATATTTTGTAATTTAGGCATTTCGAAGCTTCGACTTATTATTGTTTTTTTCATGTCGATTCTTTGATTTAACTGCAACGATGTAGACTAATCATTTTCTATTAGAATCTATCCTTTTGAAAACATTATTTTCTGTTATGTTTTTTTTTTTATCTGTGTCGCTTTCTGCTATACTGGTTCCAAGAGTTAGGAGACTAATTAATGTATAGAGGGATTGTAGCATCGCGAAGACGCTATCGCATCACGTACTATCGGGATCCAAAATGACTTGGACCAAAAAGCTAAATGTAGTTCATACATAACTAAGGTCGCATGTGACTGGCCTTCTCTTCAATTGTAACACCATAAAACGCTGTACCTTAATACGGTCTTGTCAACACATGAGCTGAAAAAAAAAGCAAAACGTACTTAAATAAATGATAGGTCTTTGCCTACCATTTGACTAATGACCGTATGTTCTTGGATTCAGATCGTACGATGCGTAAGCGTATTTCCATAGAAAATTTATGGCGGGTCGACGTTAGTTGCGAGAGCTATTACCATCGCAAGTACAATCTGTACTCTATATAAGGCGCAGCTTATTTGAGTGTATTGGGATGTTATTCTTTAAGGATACAGCCTTGTGGCAACGCTGCTTCAGCGTTGAAGACGGCTAGAGAATAGCTGAGGCGCCATAAAGTTTTCCAGGAACTATTATCTGCGCGAACTACCGCTCGCTGCTGGTTTTCGAACCGCCATAAAGTTTGCCAGTGTCTCTAATTATTGATGAAATATTGAAGGATCACGGAACGTACCACAAGTACCGTAGGTAGCTTACCACGCATTGTTGGGTCCAAGTGTATTTCCATGTTTTGTACAATAAACTAAATCCCAGGCAATATTGACTTTGTTTCCTTTACGCCTTATTATCCTGCCATGGTAGTAGATTGTGATTTTAGTGAGGAAAGTTTGTCATTGAATTCGAGGTATTTATTGTAGTAATACTCGTGGTGTCAAGGAGCCGAGAACAGCAATAAGAAATTCAATTTTCTATGCTTGGTGTAAGTATCGAACCTGTCAAATCAATAAATCGGTCCGTATGTGTATCGAACGACGATTCTTAATACACAGTTTCGAAGAAATAAAATAAAAGAATGAAAAAGTCTAAGGCTAGATTACTAGGTACCCGAAACTGGCGACTGATGGGAATCAAACCCAACATCCACCGGACGGCTCGCGCAGGCGGCATTTCCGAACTACGGCAACGCGGACGCATCATCAACATCGGCGAGCGAGCGAATGTGCTGCGCTGCGCGCCTGATCCTACGCGGCCGGCGGCGCGGCGGGGCGGTCACCGGTCACTCGTTACTTTTCTGAGCCCACCGCGACAGACAACACTTTCAAACGCCTCTCTCAACTAATTAATGTTTGTCCGGGACAGTAAAAGGTAATATTAGAATCCTTTCGAATCATATACAGTCAATTTTATTTCATCTCACCGAGGGTCGAATATCGATCCGGCTCGAAGGACCAATTTTCGACAAGATAAAATGGACTGTATTTTTAGTCTTCTACTCTTCGTAATTTTTTGGTCTTCTACTATTTCTGTATTTTTTGTCTTATACTTCTAATTGTTCTCCTACTATTCGAGATTTCGACGAATCCAAGCTAATGATGAGCCCGAGCCTCAAGCAAATATTTCAGGGCGACAGTTTAAGTCAACTTTTGTTCTGCTTACCCCTGAATCATCTAAGAACATTGCTGAAAGTTCCAGGTCTAAATACGCTTTCGGATGTAGAGAGGTGTTACCTAGGTAGAACCATTTCGCTTGCCATCATCCGGGCACAAATCAAAACAGGAAAAACTGCCCTGAAATTGAATCCCAGCACCCTATACTGCAGCAGATGTGGTTGCAACCAACACATCCTAATGCGTTCACCTGTAATGTAACGTTACAGATTCGAACATTCGAAGACAAGAGAACATCAATTTGCGCACTTTTATGTTATGGTGCTCCCTCACCGCGAGCATTCACCTGTAATGTAACATAAAAGTGCGCAATTTGATGCACTATTGTCTTCGAATGTTCGAATCTGTAACGTTAACGTATCATTAAATTACAAGTGAATGCTCGCGGTGACGGAGCGTCCTAGCTGTATGTCAGGAATGACCGTGAGTACGCGAACTATGCTATCTGTAAAAAATTAGTATATATGTGTATAATACCTAATCTACATAATCTACAAACACTGCCTTTTAAGCTACGCTACGAACCTGACTGAAATAGTTTGGCGCAATGCGACTGTACTGGTATAGTCCTTGCTCCTTTTACGTAGGAACGTAAAAGAGATATAAAATGCGAGAACAAGCAAAGAAGGCAATCTTTTTAGGTCATCTGCGCAGAAATACCAAATAAGGATTTTTATAAGTTCTTGGAGTATAATTTTAAAATTGATATGAAAAAAGTAAGTACCTATTTCAAAATTAAATTCGGACATAATCCAGAAAATAATTTTTACTACAAATGATGATAGTTTACAAAAGGAGGTAGACAGTTTCCCGAAGGACTAGAAAATCAATTGCTTTTAAGCGTTCGTAATTTACGACATTCAGCAGGATTGTTATATTGGTAGATAGAAGTAAATCAGCTTAGTTATCGAGCCAAACATTATCCAGAAAGACATGAACAACTGAAAAGTCATCATCATTATCTGAAACTAAACGATCATTGTAATTTTACTGCATCCTATTTCAGTACAATGTGTACAAAACAAAACACCCGCCAAAACCGAGAAAATAGCAAATGGCGGCGTTGCGTTGCCATGACATCATGTGGTTACGTCATGTAAACAAAACTGTCAAAAGTTTTTAACCTGTCTACGAAGATTACAAAGTCATAGCTCTCAAATACACCTCTGTCTCTTTCTGATGTAGGCCGTGTTCGCCTTGTTTTCCTGCCGTCTCTTTCTTGCCACAGCTGCAAGTTCCAAATCTAAAACGGCATATCTCATAGAATTAATTCTATTGGAATCAGTCGACGCGGCATGCGTAGTACGACCACTGGTGATTGTAAATACGTCCGTAACGAATAACTATAGGAAGTCCGTGTACAAAATAAACGTTTTATCAATGAAAATGTGAATTGTTCGTGAAGTTCTTATCGGTGTTTAACGTTCCCGTTCGGATACTATTTTTGATAAGGTACGATTTTGATTTAATCGCATTTTGTAAAATAAAACAAGGAATGCAAAAAACATCATGTGGACCGCTGAGAGGACGGAAACTATGAGATAAATCTTTAATTTATGATATTAGTGTAGATGGAAAAAATATATCTACAGGTGCGGCTACATAACATGGAAGCTGAGTATTGATCTCGGAGCTAGTGAGAAAGATTGTTCAGATCTCAGTTCAGTTATTCCTCGAAATATATTTTACAATAATTGTAATGTAGGTAGTATTATGCCATGTCATACAAGAGAGGTATGAAAGATAAATGAATCACACAGTTGCTCATAATATTTTCTGTAGGATTCCATAAGTGTATGAAAATCGTAAATTAAGGTCTTAATCCTCACACCGTAAAGAAAAGAATCGTTATACTTATCCACTTCCAATTTAGAGTGTCCAATTACTAGCTTTACTAAGCTAGTCTAGGCTATTCTTGTGAATTTTAGGAACTTTGTATCTTGGTCAATTTTGGTTTCAAGTAAAATATATAAAAAAAATCGGGTCAAATATTTTCTGATAATCTACCTTTCTGACTTATCACTTTTTGTGTTAAATAGTCTACTTATTACATTCATAAATTAAAATTTGGTCTTTATAAAGATCCATACTTACGACATAAACAAACCTCTTTAATCCTTTTTTGGGTATCATGATAATCTCAAAGAATGATATCCAAGGAGGACCTTCGAATTCGTCCTTCTTTCATCCTTGACCTTACGTCACCTCGAGGCCCCTGCGACGGCGACGCGGCGTCGAGACGCTGGCAGATCCTGACGTAACGAAAATTAAGCTTTGCTACTGTATATTGTAGGTTATTTATTGATTAGAGGAACTGGTGGTAACTCATTGAGGCAATAAGGAAGGAAGTATTTATGAGGATAAATTAAATATGGTACACTCCGTGACTATATTCAGAGGGACATGAGTAAAGCAAATGTTTAGGCCATCGAAAAATCGGAAAAATGTCAAAGGAAGGTGCTATTTACCCGACTGCGCGACGCAAAGGAGGGTAATGTGTTTATCAGTCTATGTATGTATGTATGTATGTATGTTTGTTTCTATGTGGCGTTCTAGAGACCAAATGCGTAGGCCGATTTTGATAATTTTTACGTCAATCGATTCGTCTTAACCTTGCGAGTGTCACTAAAGACATGACAGTAATCAAAATTCACCACAGCGGCAACCAGACGCCATATTGTCAAAATGAAAAAAAAAAATGTCGATGAATTATGTCATGTGGGGTATCGTTGAATAGGTATTTTAAAATCATCTTTAGGTTCCCTTTATCATTTTTCATTTAAAATAATAGTTTAGGATATATAACGATTTAAAGTTGTTTAGCAAAACAATCATTCCCTGAATAGTAACTAAAAAGTATAAAATAAAAAAAAATATTTAACGAAAAACAAAAAACCCGACTGCGTTAAAAAAACTAAAAAGAAAGAAACAAGTCCAGTAGTTAAGAATTCACTCATTCACACTCACAGTCGGGGCACGTCGGGAAGATTTGATTGGTATAATTTGAATGGGCCCCGACTGTGAGTGTGAATGAGTGAATTCTTAACTACTGGACTTGTTTCTTTCTTTTTAGTTTTTTTAACGCAGTCGGGTTTTTTGTTTTTCGTTAAATATTTTTTTTTTTTCAGGTTATTATTGGCAGTGGATGGAGCGAAATAAAACGGTTTTGGAGAAGGAATATTAACGTTTTTTTATTAATATAGACACAGTACAAAATGGACATGTAAATCCGCCTCGACCGGCGTTGTAAGAGAGAGAGTTGCCATACTCACAAAATTATTTGCTATAAATATTAATTAAAATATTAATGTTGCCATTTTACTACAATACCGAACAGCTATAGACGGTAAAGCACTATTAAAGTGCTCGCCACATAGTTATCTAGACTCCCTGGCCTATTATTTTCTGGGAGATAATAAATGCACATATTTTAAATTGCCTATAGATACTAGGCTCCTGTACTATCGACAGTTCCCCTCTAAACTTTATCTCCTATAGATCAATGTTTTGTATTACCAGACGGCGAGTCGGTTATATAATATACTTATTACAAAATATAATTATAAATTCATAAGGATTTCTTGGTGTTTAAATAAATAATAGGTAAGGCCCGTATTCACAACAAAAGATAAATGCAATACATCAAACCGTTTTACTGTGTGTTTATAAATATTATTATCAATCGAATACTCGACACATTAAATTTTTATCTTATCATCCTCACTTATGCCGCAGGCGTAGCCACTTACATAGTTGAAAATTCCATTAAATTGCTTTATATAAAAAATATAAACTGTTTAACAATGAACTACCACATCAATCGTGCGCTTGCGCCGAAGCGTGGCATAAAAACAGAATATTAAATGCGGGCATTACGTCATGCCCGTAAACGAGATTATGTGACGACCACAAATACAATGGTGTGCAGCTGTATACGTTTGTGTGTACGTTTTATCTATTAAAAACCATCGCAAAATATGGGTGTAGGTAGATGCAAGCTAAATTGTGCTTTCTAGAAAATATGGCCAATAAATTAAGCGTTGTTTGCTTAAAAAAATGTTTTCTATACTATCATTGACTCTGATAAACCAAGATATATCAAATTAGGACGTGGTAACATGTTCCAATTTGATAGTACCCGTAAAACTCGTTTTTAAAACATGCTTTAATAAACAAAACTTCAAAAAAGATATGGTTAGTTAGTATTTCGAAATGGCATAAAATGGCATAATCTCGTATTCTGTAGAAATAAAACACTAATGTTTTTTTTTTATTGTCTGATGAATATTTTTTAAAAATCACAACTAAGGGCATTCTTTGACAAGCATTATAGTCCATGGAAAATGCACTGGCCAAATATCTGTGCCCGATAATTTTAAATCTAGATTCTTCTGGGCAAGCGTAGTTCACTGTAGGCTGCACCATCGCTTGCCAAACACAAGTCGGGACGGATTGGGCTGGAAGGACCCATGTGACCCCATGAGCCCGGATTATCACCAGAGTCGTTCTGAAATTTTCAAAACTAAATAGTTCCTGCTTTAGGTATGTTCAACCTTGTATAAACAAACTATGATACCTACACGAGTAGTATTTCATTATATATACTTATCTTTAATTTAAATTGCGAAACAAAATTAACTATAATAAATATATAAATACAATAAATATGACAAAGCATCCAAAAATTCACCCTTAAAGCTGGTTATAAGCCCTAGAGACAGTCGATGTCGCTTCTGGCAATTTGAATCCCGAGAAGTGTTAACACGTCGTCGTTTAGATAAATCTCTCTGTTGAGGCTGAGCACTTGCCCCCCCCCCCCCAAGGCCCTAGAGTTTAAATTAAGGTCAAAACAAAGGTAACCCCAAATGGTTTAAATTAAGGTCACAAGAGTTGGGAGTTTGGAACCGATTCTACCATCCGCCTCGCATACAGCAAGCAGGCACCGCAAGTCAGATCAGCACTGGGCTCGCATAGGCTATAGGATGCCACCAGTAAATGGCCAGTACGATGTTGAACACAAGCCTATAAAAAGACTAACCATAACTTTAATACTCCACTGACTCAACTGAGCCAAAGACATTCCTTCCAAATCCGCCATTTGTATTCTGCCGTCAAGCATCAATCTCGACCGTGAGTTGTATCGCTTGCAAATTGCAATTTATGTCCGACCTGCGGACAGTTCGTGCATCTGTTGTTTATGGTAATGGATTGTATTTCTGATCTTCATTTTGAGGTCGTACACCTGTTTAGATTGACGTCAGTAGTCTAACGATGGACTGAAATAATTTTTATTGTCTGGTTCAGCGGTTACTTTGATCACGCCTGTTGCTGAAAGTTTCGGTCACCGTAGATGTAGGCTTGTGGTATGTGAGTATGGGTAGCTCGCCGTCTGATCAAGGACCAGGTTCGAGTTAATGGTACGTTGTATTCCACGTCAGCAGTGACGAGGTTGATACCGAGTTCGCTGGACTGTCTGAGCCAGGATGCAAAAAGCAATCGACGGAATAGGCACAACACTGGACTTCTAATGAGTTCTTCCCTTCTCTTCTGCTCCACACAGGGCGAAATGATCATCATCTCATTCGATTTTATCAATCCAAAGAAAAAAGGACAGAGCTAGGAAGTACTGCAAATAGAAACAGTCACATAGGTACACTAAAATGGTGCAATTAGCAAGTTATAAAGTAGATTCGCTACATTTCACAATATTTATTTCATTTTTTATTTATGTTCATTTTTCTTATCGTACAGTAGAGCTCGAGACAGAATATTATTGAAATGGAATATACGGAGAGACGAAGTACGAATTCGTCGTCCCAATTTGACGTAGAACAGTTAGCAGTAATTAATTATCTCAATTAATCGTTTGAAAATGGCCATTTATGCAATTACTGTTTAGGTAAACGACCACTTTTATCTCAATTATCTTAGAGGTTCACCTTTTTTGTCGTCATCCAATCATCCGATGTGGTTATTTTTAAGCCGTTTCATAAATTGTACCATAATTACCACATTCTCAGGAATTTACATTACTTGTTTAGCCTTTAGCGTGGTAAAATCATCGAATGAGTCCTATCCCACCCCGGGTAGGGCGAGACTGTCAGACTTGTACTGACTTAAATCCACGGTGTCCTTCAATAGCCCTTTATGTTCCGGGGTCACGGTGATGGAAAAAGTCCCGCGACCACTTGTTTAGCCTTACCATGAGAACTAACTGTATCGTATTTGGAGGAAGCTTCTCGTTTACTCCACACCATAATCGGAACCTCCGAACATTAAGTCATATCATCATCACCATATTATCAGCCGTAGGACGCGTCCACTACTGATCATAAGTGGGAGGCTTATGTACTTATACATTTCAAATAAGACCAGTAGGAAGCGAATTGCATCCAGCGCGATCCTGTGGTATTCATCAGATTGTTTGTCCACCTTGTACCTGGACGTCCTACGTTGCGTTTACCAGTGTGTGGTCTAAATTCGAGAATCTTACGACCCCATCAGTTGTAGGTGGCCTGCCCACTGCCACTTCAACTTGTATTATCGCTGGGCTATTTCGGCAAAGTTACTCGTCTACGAATCTCCTCATTCCTGACTCGACCACGTAAAAATAATCCGAGCATAGCCAGGGCCCCCGTAAGGTCTACTGGCGCCTGTGTGCAAAAAAGGATTTTGGCGCCCCTTAAGGCATTTTGAATTATCTTTTTTTTTATGGTAGATCGGTCAGTGGCGTGTTTAAAAATTCAGCGCCCTGGGCACAAGCTTGCGCTTCGGAACTTAAACAAAAAAAAAAACCATCAAGTGCTAGTCAAACTTCACACCTAGAGTTCCGTACCATCGGTACCATCTTAGAGAAGACAAATTTCATTTTTTGTAGACCAATACAAGATTAACTAACATATGAAGCATTTGCTATTGCTATCAAAAGCGAGGTCATGAAAACTGAATGCCAACCTTAAATGTAGCGCGAGCGAAGCGAGCGCGAAATTTTTTAGCTTTTTGGAATAGGACAAAGCAATTCTTCCTAGAAGAACGCAGTGAGCTCTAAAAGTTTAACGTTTCCGGACTTCAAGTTTTAATCTAAAATTAGTGAGATCAGATATTTGAAGTATTATAGGTACTTACATAAAAGTAATGTCAGTTAGGTTCTCAACTTTTCTTTAAAAAATATTTTTGTTTTTTTTTTATTTTTTTTCTGGGCCCTTGGTTTTGGCGCCCCCTAAAGGATGGCGCCCGTGTGCATTTCACACATTGCACATATGGTAGCCTGAGCATAGCCTTCTCCATAGCTTGGGCTATCTTGAGCTAACTAATAAGGCTTATATGTAGAACGAATATGTCATAACATCAAATTAATTACTTTTCGAGTCGTAAATGTCTCCATGTACACTATTTGTAACTACATTCATACAGTGTCAATAATTAAAATTAACCATACGAATGATGTCATGATTCACACGACGATGTAGACGGTTATGTATAGGATCATGAATATTTAGCAGTCCAAGGTGTCTCACAACTGTTTCTTTCGATGTTTTTTGCGACTGTGTGAAAGATTGTAAATACTGGAGTTGCCGAAAGCAACCAAGACATTAATTTGCATTTAGAATATCCTACAAATTGTCTAGAAAGCCTGTCGTTTGACTTCAATGTTTTTATAAGGCAGCAGCGATCTGCTGATTCTCTATAAGATTCTACAACGGACTCGTCGACGAGCTTTAACTTTATGCTCCTTGCATTTTACTAATGGATGTACAAAACGAATAGGGTTAGGAATCGGATAATGCTAGAAAATTTTTAGAGTAGACAAAAATAATACCCCCTGTGTTCACATCTATTTGGGGAGTGACACATGACGATAATGATGAAATTAGTAGATATTAGTTTGGGAATAAAACGACACCCAAGTCGCATCCCGGCAATAAGACAGTGTAACCATAGAAACATCTGCCATGCCAACATACTTCTGATTTAGTACATGGCTTCTCTCCCTCTAATAAAACTAATGTATAATAACAAACGTTATAAACATGGCCTTGTATTACATAATACGTGTTTATTCTCGCCAATAATTTACTGGAGTGTAACCTCGAGGGAAATCATTCAATATTTACAGTACTGCGTCCAAGTAGCCGTATGTGTTGATCGTAAATGACTTTATATTTGTAACTACTTTGAATATTACAGGTAGTATTTTAAGCGTCTGTATTTTTCTCGGGGTCCTTAGATGTTCAATCATTTAGCACTTAGCGAAGTAATCAGTCTAGCGGGTAGCGGATGATCCCATGACATGCAATCCCCGAGTTGCGGGTTCCATTCCCACCCAGTACAAACCACACTTCCCGGGATCGCGGGACTGTCGTAACAGGTAACCGTGACCTTGGAACGCAAAGAGCTATTGAAAGAATATGAATACCGTGGATTTTAGTCAGAACCAGTCTGACAGTCCCTTTCGCTCCGCCCATTGCGGAAGGACTCTTTGATGATTTTACCTAGAAGATAAAGAAAGATATTCAATCATAGGCATCATGATGTTAAAAAGATTCATGGGTTTTTTCATTTTCTTGGGGAAGCTTTTTGATACTGCCAGGGTCTTTAAATTCTGAAATCGAACCTTTTAAAGAATATGCTGCTTTTTACATGCTCTAAAGATTGTAAGTACAAGAAAATCAATTTTGAGGAACCCAATTTTAGACAGTCAATGTTATGTCAGAAAATGGACATGGACGAGTTTTTCGAGTAGTTAACTTATCTTTTTATTGAATATGAACAACAAATCATAACATTTAGTTTTAATCCAATTAGAATTATGCAGAGATTTGACAATGAAAAGCTAGAAATGATACATCTTTATTTGATCTTTTCAGCCCTTGCAAGACGAAAGTAGTTATGATTTAATTGGGTAGAAGTTGCCAGAGGTCAATAATATCTACTAATAAAACTAGTCGTAATGCGTAAATATAGATGTTCAATAAACTTGTTCAGTGACCATAGTAACGAAATACACTACATCCGAAGTGGGTGACCTCGCGCGAGTATTGAACCAAGACGCCTTATTGTAGGTACGAAAACTTCAAAATATTTACTGATTAATATGGTGTAGGTATGGTTTATTAAGAATTACATTACATTAAAGGGCTTCACACACAGCAGCTATAATGTAAAGATGTACATTATAGCACGATACATCTCATTGCATCTTTCCATAGAAATCGTCAGGAGACCACACACGACAGTTTTAATGTATATTTTTATTTTTACATCTTAGAATCTCTATGGAAAGACGTAATGAGATGTATCGGGCTATAATGTACATCTTCACATTATAGCTGCTGTGGTTGCTGCTGTGTGTGGACGTGGAGCCCTTTAATCACGTCTAGGTCACCCAAAGGATGAAGTATACGTACCTACTTGGGGGTCTATGAGGCTATTTAGAATCATTACAATGAAAAACAATAAAATTCTTAAAATAGAATATTATATTCTATTGCTCAAGCAGTAGAATAAATTTTATCGTAATTCATTTTAGGCTTGATCTGAGATTATGCATTGGTGGAAAACTTGTGTTGCGGCTGATCTACAAAAGTTGCAATTGAAATTTGAGCTGAAGGCTGAAGAGCTTTTTGTTTGTTTTCAACGCGCTAATCTTAGGAAACACTTTACGGATTTCAAAAATGATTTTTGATGAGCTTAATTTTGAGGCCGATATTCAACGTTACGCTACGATCCTAGAGCCGAGTGGCGGATGAAACCATAACGAATAGCTAGTATTGCTTATATTGTACATAGATAGACATTTATTGATTGGATCTCATTGTGCTAAAAGCAATTTGACTACAATCAAAATTAAATTTGGTGCTTCACAGAACATCAATTCTGAAACACACAATACTTGTCTAGACTTCTAATAAAGGTCGTGACTGATGCAATTGACATCTGCTTACCTCGTGTGCTGATGCGATGAGACAATCGTTCTAAATTTATTTTAGTATTGGTGACATTTGCAAACACGTTACAAACTTTAATACTATCGCTTAATTTAGCACAACAGACATTTTGATTGGGCTCAAGGAGTCACTGTCACTTTTAGCTGTACTGTTGTTTTGACCCACAATTTCTTACTTATCCACCTCATCAAGTCAGGTATATTTGCCGTTCATTACTGAATGTAAGCCTAGCCCCCTGGCTCACACTTGAAGGAACCTCGCGCTTAATGCAAGAAGAAATGCAAAACAACGCTGATGTTGCAACTACATACAATAGTGTTCTCCTCTTCTATCTGAAATGATTCGTCCCCCTGACAGTCTGTTTGATCACATGTATGATGATGATGTCTGTGCACTCTGTAACAGTGAACTTTTTTTTTGTGGATTTGCTAATTCTAGACGAAGAAGAAGGAAAGGTAAAGCCCATATCACCGAGGCGGAATTGGAACTCTTGCGCATCGACGCGACGGACCACAGTTAAAAACTGTTTGGCGTCGAAATCCGACAATTGTCGTCGCAGCGTTATTTAATTCAGGTGGCCTACCATGAAGTCAATCGAGAGTAATTCCACTGTGGAAAAGAGACAGGTATACAAGTAGTCTAGCGCCACCTTGTCCCACACTGGAATTAACTCGCGCTTTCTGGGGGGTATAACAACGTCTTAAAACCAGGCTTGTTCCAGTAAGTGAACGAGATGGCGCTAGACGACTTGTATAGCTTTGTCACTTTCACTCGCCGGAACAAGCCTGGTTTTAAGACGTAATACCTCCCTAGGTTTCATATCCCGTATGAAGGTAATTCTATACCACGGAAAACTGGAGTCAAAATAATTATCATTTAAGAAATCAGATTTTTCTTCGAAACATAAAAAAATATCTCGTAAACCTTCTTTTATGTGGTTCGGCTCTGGAGAACTAAAATACATTGTAAAACATTATTTCAGCGTAATAACTTATAGACGTTTGGCATGCCGTAGGTATTTCCTGTTGCTATTTCTGAACGTTATTTTTGACACATGACTACATTGAAACGTCCCTGTGCCCTTGGCCCTTATCATTCGACATAGAGTATATACTAGCTGCTGCCCGCGACGTCGTCTGCGTTGAAGAAATAGAGGTTCACTGCTTGTTCCCCGCAGGTGATAGCGTGTTAATGTAGCCTGTTATGTTGACCCGACTTATCAATAATATTCGTGCCAAAAGTAGGTAGGTACATAATGTTTATCTCGGACATACATTACAGACAAACAGACAAAAAAATATTTTTGTCTAAAAACTATATTTTTGACTTCGGTATCGATTGTAGATCACACCCTAAGTATTTTTTTAATACTCAATGTAGGTAGTACAGTTTTGACTTTTCCTACCATTATTACCTATATTATGTATAGAGAAACAAATAGGACTATCTAAGAGAAATAGGCGTTACCTAAATTTTTTATCGTTTATGTATTTATGTTGATTATCAGGACAGATTCGCTATGAATCGATCTTGATCTCAATGTGGTTTGCTATTAATAAAAGCTCTCGCGCCATAGGTACTTCAGATCGAAACTAAGGCCATCACAGACACTTTTTACTGACTGACAATTCAGCACGGCCCTTAATAAAGCAAATTCATCATCACCATAATAATCAGCCGTAAGACGTTCCTTGATGAACATGGACTCCCTTGAAAATAAGTTAAACACATTGAGGCTCTTGATTCGACATCAACATGTGGTACAATGGGGTACGGTTAGCCGATACAATATCTGAGCAGCACTAAAAGAGAAATGGCGAATGCTGAGTAGCATATGCTGAGACAGCTGTCAAAATGCTTCACTCTCGTCTGAACTCAGCATGGTTTCAGCCGATAATTCAGTCAGCATAAGCTGTTCTGTTCTGTCCAGATTTTGTATCGAGTAACCGTACCCAATGGTTTTATTTGCTCGAATAAAGTTAAATAGTTTAGTTCTATAGACAGATTTCATTTGATTTTCTCTTTTAATTTATTTTAACTGTCAAAGCTAGAGTCTTAAAGATGTTTTTTTTTTTCATCAGCATCTGCCTATAGCCTCTATATTGAGGTCGGCCCCCATTCAAAGCTGATGCAGTTGAATTTTACATGGAGTGACTGCCAGTATTTTACTTTTCTGTTGAAATAAAACTTAATTATCGTAATTATCATCGAGTACGGACTTACCGTCAGTTCTGATAACAAACAGGAAAATCCATTTTCCTTATACAGTACGAGCTACGAATATTTGCTAGGTACCAAAAAAACTAAATATTTAAACACTATTATTTATTTTTTGTCATAACATTTAATACAAAAGCATAACATAACAGTATATATACACTACCGAAATTTGAACATCATCCATTAGTCCTAATTTGCAATACTAGATATTTAAACGAAGAATATATAAGCACTACTCAAATAAAATTGTAAAAATCATCAGATGTGTTGACTACAGAAAACCACAACACGTTACAAACTTATGGTTTACAAAATTATGTGTTTACACTATACATACTGAAACGATAACTTCACGATAAAAATAACCCATTGTGCGGGAGAGTTAATTTAAAACCACCATTGTTGCCAATTGTGTTCGACGAACCGCCGATATTAATCGACGTATTTGTCCTACTTTCGACCAAACACGAACTTTCGTGGCTTCAAGGGATATCTACATTAATTCTGATCGTAAATTATAGTCTCCGGGGTACTGCCTAATACAATACGCTAATTGACCTACAAAAGTAGTAATAAATGGATGATCTACTTTAGCTAATAAATTAGCTATGTATATTAGCGTGTCAAATACCTGGGACTGTTGTCAATTATGACGTTTAATTCGATTCCTGTTTCACGGTAATTAAGGACAGAGAGGAAGCTAACTTCCTAACTTCCTAACTTCGCCAACAAATCATAAAAGTTAAGCGTAACCTAACTTACTACCCCCTTTTTTATCGTGATAAAACCATCAAATGAGTCCTCCCGCCCTGAGTGGACCGGAAGCGATGTGGTTGCGTTGTCACTAGCGACAACGTCAGTGACAACGCAACCACATCGACATTTTGTCGGTACCACAACGCAACTGCAAAAAGCTGCTGCGACACTATTCACACGTAACCACAGCTTGATGACATATTGTCGCTGCGACGTGGTGTGGTTCTGGTACATGTGAATACACGCTAAGTCAACACAGGTAGTTTTTGTTTAAAAAATCTTACGTATAAGTCGGTAACAAGGAACTGCTTCATCTTTTCCAGATTAGCCATGACCATGGAGTGAAGCGAACATGACGATACTTCTGTACGACTACTTTGATCTGGAGGAGAGGTCCTCGAAGACGCTCAACGTGTGGAAAGGTGAGATAGTAGTGTGATTTCTATTCAATCTACGATTTTTTGTAATTTTCCTTGGGGATTTGAATGTTACCATGGAAACAACTGTCTTTAATCGCGTCAGACTGACCAACTTTCGAAGCGGGATCCTCCAAGACGTTTAAAATCTTTCTCCACTCGATCCTCAATAAGAGGCACAAACTATCTATGTTCTCGTCAGTCTGACTAAATTAGGGATACTTAGTTGTGTTAGTTGTTTTGTTGCGAGATCCAAAACATTTAAATTCACTTTCCAGAACTTTGTGTCGAGTTTCTTTGCGTCGACGGTTTACAGGTGTTCCCTACTTTAAGATTCTGGCTAGTTACAAGAAATGGCAGTGGCAAGATTGTTACAAAATGTCTTGGATCCCGCAATTACCGAAATACAACATTCACTTTCCAGAACTTTGGCGAGCTTCATTGCATCGTATGCCGACGCTTTTCTAGTGGTAGCTACTGTTGAGTTTCGTTGTAAGGAAGTTGCAGGATATGGTATTTTCTCTGCGCGGACTCTACTAATTAAGTAAATACATAATATAGATTTCCCTAGGAAATCTTATAATTAACAGCCATTCAATCAGTCATTGAACCTTCTAAACTCCAAGTTATCGGAGTAGTAATAAACCAATTGCTTAGATATAACCCTATGTTTAACCCCGATGCCCGTTCGCATATCTTTTACACAAAACCGTCATTCATGAAAGGCTTCTTTGTACGTTTTAAAGATACGTTATCTACAACATAGGTAGACATTTGCGATAAAAACTGACTTCATGTGCATCGTTGGACTATATTTCGAACGATAGGTATAGACAAGACTTACGATAAGACGTAGAGTATTTTAAGGTTGGTATCGTAATAGTTGCTGAATCGCAGTCTTCAAATTCGACATCCGCATCAGCCTGTCGGCTTCTCCTTCTTTCTCCTACTTCCTTAGGCATGTTGTCGTCGTGTTGAAGAGAGATTCAATGTTCGTCTTGTTGAACCAAAATTCAAATAAAACACACCGTTATAATGGCGTCGTTTTTGTTTGTCGTATCCCAGCGTTTTCTTGGGAATTTCGTCTTCACCCTCGTTTCAAATATCAAATCGTTTTACATCCCGTTATACAGCTGCACAGGTCGAACTTCAAGGTAAAGAGGGGGTTTGACGCATTTTGTGCACTTCTCAACTTGTACACCATGCAATATATGTATAAAGTTTAGCGTAAATCATTTAAAAAAAATCAAATCTCCACTCATCTTAATAAGTGCTCCTATTGCGAAGTGCACCAGTTGCGAAGTGCACTATCAGTTGCGAAGTGTACCATATGAGAAATGCACCAGTTGCTAAGTTTACCATTTGAGCATGGTGCAGTATTTACAAGTTGAGAAGTGCACCAAGTGCGTCAAACCCAGCCTTACTTGGTCTGTGGATGGGTCACCCATCCAGCATAGCGAATTTTCACCATCACGTAAAATCATAAGTCCCGGCTGTCATTTGTAGATCTTTCACACTCGTTATTGTTAGTCAGTAGCACGAAATATTGACAACCAGTCTTACTAAGGGGTATCGTGTTACCCAGTTACTGGGTTGTGCAGGTCAGTTAGGCCCTAGCACGAATTCTACGTATTTGGTCGTATTTTATTCTGGAATTAAATGTGCGACATAAATTGAATGGAAAATGGAAAAAAGCAACTCAGAAACTAATTTTATCCATTACGTTGTTGTAAAAGTTTACGATTGCATCACAAAAACGTGAAAACTCGTGCAAGAGCTTTAGATAGGCAGTTGCCCCACGTAAAATACTGATATTCAGTGCTGCATCTAGTTCGACTGGAAGTCAACCCCAACAAAGTTGGGAAAAGGCTAGGCAGATTATGATGTATGGTAATACTGTACCAACCAACCTGTTTTTACGAACAGACAATGTTTACATAATATTGTTCAGTTATTATCAAATTAGCAGACTGGTGTAATAAACATTTGTTTCGGAAACTATAACAAGCTGTCTGTTATTTATTTTTGGCATATTATGTAGGTATGTTTTATAATAAACATCGAAGAAAAAAACACATTTATTATAGATATCATCAGCCTATAATATTCCCACTGCTGGCCTCTTCTCTGTGAGAGGGAGTGGACCATAATCTACCACGCGGGCCCAGTGCGGGTTGGTAGATGTCACATGTCTTCGAATTTTTGATTCTAGGACATGCCGGTTTCCCCACGATGTTTTCCTTCACCGTTTTGAGAGCAGTGGTGATGAAATAAATTACACAAAGTAATGCGCCTGGCGGGGTTCGAACCCACGACCTACAACTTGTAATTCGGGACCGATACCACTGGGCCACCACTGCTCATCATCATGGTTGGAATGATTTTGAGACTTTGCTCAGAAATATAACTATGTAAGAGACTTTTTATTTGAAAAATCATACTCGTTAAAATTGACAGAGTTTATCACTATATTTGACCAGTTCATACTAATCGTAAAGCCAATCAACCGGATAACAGACACACAAGTATGTACTCATCGTTTATCAGTGTTATGTCATCATGAGCTCACGTTGGCCATCACCACACCTTTTTTAGGCCATGTGAATTTAAAACGCTGTTCAAAGGTATTTGGCAATTTTGCATTACACCATGACTATGAAGGTTTTCATTGCATTGCTACCAATGTTGCAAGTAAGGCGTGGGATTTTATTTAAACACTAGCTGTGCCTGCGACTTCGTTCGCGAGGATGTTGGAACTTAACAATGTAATATATTGACAAACTTTCATCCCCTATGTAATCCGATCCCTTTCTTAGCGGATGCCTACGTCATAACATCTATCTGCATACGGCATGCCAAATTTCAGCCTGATCCGTCCAGTGGTTTGGGCTGTGCGTTGATAGATCACTATGTCAGTCAGTCACCTTTGAGTTATATATATTTAGATAGATACTAGGTGTACTTAATAATGCGGGCGGCGAGTAATGGGCGACTCGCTGTCCGACCATGGACCGTGGCCCGGGTCGAGACGACGCGTTCTGTTACATGCGCGCCTCAAAGAGGTCAGCACAATGACTCCTTCGGGGGCCAAAGCCTGCCGGGGTCGCGGGACTAACGAATACCGTGACAGTGTAGTCACAATAATTATGGCGCCAGGGAGATGCTCTTCTTATCTGAAATGTGTCTGAAACGCATGACATTATTGATTTATTGTATTATACTCGACACTAATTGTTGTTTTTTTCTACTTTACTAATCGTTGTTTTTTCTCTTTTCAGCATGCCACCTAATTCTCTACGTAAGTGCTGCCATTTTTGGCATCACAAATTACGTATTCCTGCAAAACACGATGGGCATGGTGGACGGAAACTGCGTCATATATCCACGAAAACTAGAATTCCATTCCATAGAGTTACAGGAGACTCCTGAAGTTGACCTTGATCATGAAATGCATGATTTCAATGTTATTATTGATGACACGACTGAAGCTAACGCAACCGTCCCTAATGCAGGGGACACTGGGAAAGTTAAAAGGGAGACAAGTGATAATGAAACCGTGACAGAACAAGAAGATGTTGTGACAGAAGCACCTTTTGATGGAGAGGTATTCTTTACTAGTGAGTTTCTCTTATTTATGCTTATTTTTGTAACGTATCTATATCACACAATACCTACTAGGTACTGACTACGTATCTATACTCTATATAGGTACTGATATATTATAAGCTGAAGAGTATTTCTTGCTTGGTTACTACACTCGTGAACTGCTGTTGCCTTTCTACTGGGCACTGTTTTACATGAATAAGTTCAGTTAGATAATGATTGAGTCCCTGTGAAATACCTCATGTTACAGAAAAGCCTCTTTTTTCTGCTATCCTTCACATATTAATTTAACTTGTTTGTCAAGGGCCTGAGAAACGTCCCGTCGGTATGAAACCATGGATTTCTCATCTTTCTGTTACTCTCTACGTGAAGAGGAAGCCGAAAAGTAATGACAATGCAATTAGCGCGTGAATAGGATATTTGACTGAAAAATCGAATTACTCCATCAGAAAGATTATCAAAAAATATTTGACACGTATTTTTTCTTTTGTTCATCATCATCATCATCAGCCGGAAGACGTCCACTGCTGAACAGAGGCCTCCCACTTTAACCGCATTTCAACCTGTAATGTTCCCACTGCTGGGACACAGGCCTCCTCTCAGTGAGAGGGAGTGGGGTTGGCAGATGTCACATGTCTTCGAATTTTTTTTCTAGGACATCCTCACGATGTTTTCCTTCACCGTTATATCGCGTACCGTTGTTCGCGAATATCTTTGAAAATATGCGTTGGTCTAACAAAAGAAAAAGTACGTGTCCATTATTTTTCAATACTCTTGCTGAGGGATTAATTAAATTTTGCAATTTATTGCTATAGTGTCAAATTGCCTGTTCATTTAGTTTGACTAACTGTGAGGCAAAATTAACTAACATTTGAATTGCTTATGATTGTGGTTTAAATTAGTTGAATCGTCATTGTGAATTCCACCGTTACCCTTTGTTTGTTTGTCACGATCATTACGTTTGTTATTCACTAATTTATTTGGAATAGAAAACGCGTCCTCTGTTAGTTCAAAAGGGCAAGGCAAATAGATGATTGTTTTTATAGTGTAGCGTATTGATATTCGTATTATGAATGAAACTTTCAGAAGATTACAAGATACATGTTTCTTGATTGATATTATTTTTTATTCTAACTATTATTATCTTTATATTACTATTTATTGTTCTAACTTTAAACTACGCAGCGATAGTGTTTTTGTGAATTGATTTTTAGGTTTTGGAGTGCTTGAATGGAAAGAATTTCTGAGTGCCATACCACATAGTTGCATGTTTTTATGTCTAGAAAATTGTAGTGCCTCGAATACTTTATAATAGTTACATCAAAAACTAGTGTGCAATGTATTTAATGTTTAGTTGTTATTGGCAGGTACTAGGTAATTCTTCTTTTCTACCGAAAATAGCTTTCCCTCCTCTTAGCTTTTATGGCATCGCATCGCGTTAAAGTATTCATAATAATTACGGCTCTTTATTAGGTAATTCGGTTCTAATAAATGGCTATGCATTTTTAGGGTTCCGTAGTCAACAAGGAACCCTTATAGTTTCGCCATGTCCGTCCGTCCGTCCGTCCGTCCGTCCGTCCGTCTGTCCGCAGTTTAGCTCAGAGACGCACAGTACTTAGAGAGCTGTAATTTGGTGTAAATATACGGATTCGTTGTGCCGAAAAAGTGGTAAAATAAAATCTCGTAAAATATTTTTTTTACGGTACCTCCAGTACTTCTTACACGTAAAGTCAGGATTTTTTTTTCTCGCGTAACCCTTAGTGTGGGGTATCATTAAATAGGCCTTTAAAAAATAATGATAGTTTCCATTAACAATTTTTTGATAAAAAAATTTGTTTGTGAAATATTAAGCTTTAAAGTGCTAAATTTTGCTCGATTCGAGTGTCCCCCCCCTCTACCAGCTAAACGGTTATGTTTGGGGGTGTGAAAAAATTCACAATAGTAGTACATATAACGAAGTTTAAAAGAAAATTATCATGACTAAGTAGGCTTTACAACTTTACGAGTAATAGTCGACCAACTTATAAAATGTACTTGATATCATATTTTCTTAAACAAAATGTATCGGAGACAACTGCAAATGTAAGTTTGTCAACTTTATTTTTACAGCTTTTATAGGTATGTTTTTTGGGGATAGGTAGGTTTTTATCGTCAACTATTTTTAACTAAATTCAAAAAAAGGAGGAGGTTCTAAATTCCTTGTAATCTTTTTTCTTATGTATTTTCCCCGATTTCTCAAAGACTCCTGAACCGATTTTGAAAATTCTTCTTTTTAAAATTAAATTCAGCGAATCAGTTTAGTTAGTTCGCATAAGTATTTTGATGGGCAACTACGGAACCCTACACTGTGCGTGGCCCGACACGCACTTGGCCGGTTTTTTAATGTTAATATGCGGCGTAATATATAATATTGGGCAATTTGATAGTGTTGTGTTCTCAAATAATAAAACGAACATTAAAATTTTGTTGAAGGGAAAAAATAATTAAGTCCTGTTAAAAAAACATAAGCATAAGCTTTGTTTCATAATCGCGCTCTAAGCTCTATAAATCAAAAACCAAAATCGGTTGAAAAGAAAAACGGACTTATTTGCAAACTAGTCTGCCAACTAATTACCCTTTTAAAATTGATTTCAGTGAATGAAACGCACCGCCTAGTGTTGGACACATCAAGGACGTTGTTCGAAATTAGCACGGACTGTGACTTTGTGGAGTACATGCCCATAATGTCCACGATCTTCGCCGGAGTATGGATCACGCTGTTCACCATGTGCCCGCGCGGAGGACGCACTAGAACTGGGTTAGTGACAAACTATACGTACGCTATGTGTGAAGTCGGCTAGAGGGCCAAAGCCTGCCGCGGTGGTCGCGGGTCTATCTCATAAGGTAAACGTGACCCTGAAACGTAAAGAGCTATTAAAGGATCACCCTAGATTTTAGTCAGTACAAGTCTGACAGTATGGGGGTAGGAGGACTCATTTTTTTATGATTTTACCCCGAGTAAAAAAAAACGTGCATATAGTTGGTGGTGGGGACCATCAAATCCTAACTCAGGACCCGCCAGTGACGAATGATGTACGTATCAAGTTAAATTAGTGCGACAAACTTTTTAAGCGCTTTTTAGGAAGAGAAGAAAACAAGCCGTAGGTAATTGTTTAATTATCATTAACTAGCAAGAATTGCTACAAATAATAAAATGTTCCTTTTTCACTAGGACGAACTAGAACTTTTTCAGCGTGGTAAAATCATCAAATGAGTCTTACGGGAGGGACTGTCAGACTTGTACTGACTAAAATCCACGGTCTCCTTCAATAGCCCCTTACGTCCCAGGGTCACGGTTACCTAATGAGATAGTCCTGCGAACTAACCTTGGTTTAGCCTGCGCCTTAAATTGCCTATAGCATTAAATTTGCCAATCCGCACGTGACGCCATTATTGTTGTTTTCATCATCTCTCCTAAGTACTTGAGTCACCACAAGGAATCCCTACAAGACAAGTCATAAGTCACCCTACATTTTGTTGTTAATCCCGGAGACAACAACAAATTATCAACGAGACACGATTCGTAATTGGAACAACACTGGTTGGCTGAAGTCCAACGAGGTCACAATACGGAACATTTGACAAATCTCGTTAGCGATGTCGGGTAATTAAAAAAGAAAACTTGTTTTACAATACAGCGTCAACCGCGTCTTGATTTTTTTTTAATTTCACACAATTTCGTACATTAATTTTTACTCGTATTTCAACAATCTTCAGTTAGAAAAATCTTTGCCAATATTATAAAGAGGTATGATTGATTTCTGAGTAGGGACCTTGGGCACCTTGGGATTGGGAGTAATCTCCGGATCTTATGATCCTGATTTGTTTTTCTGTTAGCGTGAGTCGGTAAGTCGAAATGAGATTAGATGCTGTTCAACGAATCAATGATGAAGATGAACAGTGATGATTTGAAACTGTTGTTAAACAAAGAGATTCAAAGCAAATAATGCATTAAATGATGTTTTGGGTAAATTATTTATAACCTAATACTGTATTACGAGTATTGAAGATAAAGATAAATTAATTACCTATGTTAATACTGTATTATTGTTTCAGGCTACAGCAGCCATGGCGTATCCTGCCCCCAGCGCTGATATTCGCGCTGGTGATGGTGGGAGTCACTGGACACAGCTTCACGTTAACTAATGGCGGCCTACACGCTTTCTGCGCAGCCTTCTATGACGTGTCTAATTCTACAACGTGAGTATCTGCACCACAGTGGAATCAGTTATGCTTTTCTTTATAAAAAATCTCATCGCTGGACTCTATGAGGTGCTCTTCGACGAGGCATCACAGCAAGCGGTTTGCACCGTGCTCGTGCCTACGTACTCACTTGTTACCGCATCTGATATGTTACATGCAACACTATTATGTGAGACCCAGCTTTATATATAGATGGTCCGATCGTGCAGCACGAGCAGTGGTAAAAACTTTAGTTACAGCGGCAACCAGCTAGCGGCCGCGATGTCGCAAGGCTGTGTTTATAAAAAATAGCACAATGAGTTAAAATGTTTGTAAAGGCAACCCCGATTCAGGAATAACTCATCATGTGAGGCCTTAACCTAAATGATCGTTTACTGTACCAGGTGTTCATCAGTGAACGTATTCCTGGAGCCAAGTTGGAACGCGACGTGGAGCTTCAGCGGACGGGTGGCAGCGACCCGCGCCGCCTGCGCAGGAGTGCTGGCCAGCTGGGCGTGTGGCGCCGCCCTACTGCTGGCTCGCTGCCTTGTCGCCCCGGACTTCATACTCAGGCGCACTGATGTCTACATTGCTAAGGATCCACAACAGGTAAGAGCTCAAGAACGGACTTCAACATAAGGAAGCTTCCGGGGCGAGTCACCGGCAAGACACGGCGAGTCACCCATAACTCGCCGTCCGCATGGGCGAGGAGTTATGGGTGTCTCGCCGTCCGATCATGGACAATGCCCGGGTCGACGGCGCTTTGTAGGTATATATAATATACCTACACATATATACAAATATTGCGTTTAATGTAATAGTCGGATATATATTTTATTCTTATGATCAATGATTCAATGTCATATTCTTTACAGAAAGTCATTCCACACCTGTTGAAGTCTCAGAAATACCATAAGCGGTCGAACCAAAGCTCGCCAAGCAAGAGGGACAACGCTTCGATGCGGTCAGAGCCAACAGTTACAACAGAGTTGGTCACAGCATCCGTGGAGCAAGGAGAAGACACCGCCCCCACCTCACTGACGGTGACCCCCGTCACATCGCCACGGAAAACTGACGACATTGAAATGCAAGAACGCATTAATCATAACTAATAAGAACCAGTTGACCAGAGATAAAAGATTTTTTTTTTAATTTTGGCGCTCAAATCATGTTATAGAGGGCGCTGTTGGCAAACATTTGCAAAATGTTTTTGATTGCGCGTTGACTTCATTTCGTGAATCCAGTACGAGCTTTTAGGGCTATTTTTGGCCAGTTTATAGCTAGCCTTATCGTGTTTATACGATTGTAGGTCTTCCGAAACGCTTTTTTCAAACGATTACAATAAAAACTTATACCCAAAAGTGAGTGAAATTATTACATTTTATTTTTTAATTCTACATTTTTAATGAATGAATCGTCCATGTTTTACCGGCACTGGTATCTACTTAAGTTTACAATATTTTATAAATTAAGTAATTAATATAATTATGCCATATAAGTTACAAATAAATCTATACAAATCATATGATCGCAACAGCTTTAATTTATTTCGTTTCTTAATCAGATAAAATAATTACGTATTGTTTATTTACTTTTTCTTTTATTGTGCAGAATGTTCTACCAGAGGTTAAAACGGGACCCTTTAATTATGACTGCGGTGTAGGTCCGTCTGTCTGTGCGTGTATAACAGGCTGTATTTCCATGAACCGTGATCAGGGCCGGATTACCCCAAAAGGCAAAGTAGGCGACTGCCGGACCCCACTGCGGCAAGAGGCCCCGTACGAGCACGCAAGCACCAAGAAAGAGAAGTCGTACGAACGAAAATTAGTAGTCTTCCTTGATCACATTATAAACTGAAAAATATAACCTATAACCCGTGCGATTCGATCTTTTCAACAAGTTTTCCTGTGGGTTAACCCAATCTTCACCTACTACCATCCATCGCACCGTAGATTTAACATTACACTAAGCCATCCTTTCATTACAGAATATAAAATTGCCTCCTCTGGCAAATGCAAACATTTTTTTTTAAATAAGTAAGTACTATTGGTAAAACTGTGAGTAGACTAGATTTTAATGTCTTTGCGATTAGACAGCAACCAAAGCACGACAAACTACATCAAACATAAAAATCGCAGTAGAACTTGAATTTCTATTTCTGTATTTAAAGTAGAAAATCTAAAGAAGAAGAAGAAGCCTTCACAGATTGGAGTGGTCTGGAGTATTCTTCAACATTCACATTCTTTCTAGTTGGGGGGGGGGGGTATTTTAGGCAGCTATTACGCAGTCCATACTTCGAGTAAATCTATGTCACGACCATAGACAATTTAAAAGCAGCTGTCATGTCAATGATGTGTCAATGTCATTATCGCTGACATTGCTGACAAGTGACAGCTGTGGGTGACAATGTCACGGGTGATAATCTTCGTACAACGAAACGCTCGACGTAGCGCCATATTGTTTTAGGGTCAATCTTCAATTTTTGAACTTCCGTTGAGGACAATGACGCCCGATATTTTTACTGCTAGTGCAACCATCCATTGACAAAAAACAAAAATTTATATTATTTTAATTACGTTTAACTAAAATGAAATTAAAATAATTTGTATTTTTGTTTTTTGTCAATGGATGGTTGCGCTAGCAGTAAAAATATCGGGCGTCATTGTCCTCAACGGAAGTCCAAAAATTGAAGATTGGCCCTTTAAGGTGATTGCGTCGATGTAGCCCGCGAAATTCAAATATTTTTACGTTTTTTGCAATTTGCAGGCCAGTGACATGTTGTAACTTTATAAATATTTGTGTTGCGCAAATAACAAGTATAATTTTAAATATAAAAATTGTCAAAAAATTCGCTCCATCAGCTCTCACATAGAAAAGGTGCATCGTAGTTAGATTTCGGAGATTTTAACATGATGCACCTTTTCTATGTGAGAGCTGATGGAGCGAGTTTTTTGATATTTTTTATATTTAAAATTATACTTGTTATTTGCGCAACACAAATATTTATAAAGTTACAACATGTCACTGGCCTGCAAATTGCAAAAAACGTAAAAAAATTTGAATTTCGCGGGCTGGTTGGAGCATCCCCCTTAATGTCGACAGACGTTTCTGGTCGTCTGTGATTGGCCGTCGCAGACGCTGGCAGGCCGCCATTTGTTTTTGCGTCATATGACGTATGTCTGACATTACTGCTGTTGCTACTATTGATCTTTATTGTTTATCCTGTCCGCTTTTATATATAATAAAAGTACTCTGTGCCGCTTTTTCTGTATTATTAAAGCCCCAGTGTCTCTATTACTTTTGCTACTTTCAAAATGTATTACGAGTGGATTTGGCATCATTTCCCGTGTAGAAAAGACTCGCTGTGTGGTTAGAGTGTCTAAACTAAACCGTGATGATCTGCAAGACTGCAATCCTTGTAACCTGAACAACTTCCGAAGCTTTTTGTTTGTCAAAGCACGAAAAGAAGTTCATTACGTCTAAATCTCGTCTCATTGGCATTACCTATCCTTCCCTGTTTACTGAAGATGAGATTTTGAGTGGAACAACACAACTTGGCAGTATACCAGTAAGTATTATGATGAAACATCAGCTATCATTACTTCTTGCTTTCTTAACCTTACTTTAACTAATATTATAAAATACCAAAGGAGGAGACAAGATGGATGTACACACGTCCATTCCATTACAGTAACGGAGTAACAGTACTCAGATTATTTTAAAATAATAGGATACCTTTTATCCCAGGCTTAAATTCCTGTTAATTCTTCGTTATTAACGCGGGCGAAGCCGCTGGCGATGGCTAGTATGCAAATTGTTATATATTATGGGGGCTGCTAAATTTTGACCGTGTGGTAGGAGGCAGAGATATATTTTTCCTTTAGTTTAATAGATCTGTTCAAGAGAAATCATTGTACAGTTACATGCTAAAATAATAATTATGTTTTACTACATACATAATCACATAATGTTTGCTTAAAACTCAACTGGTTTGCACTACCTGACTACATAAAGCTCCCTCATCCACCGACTCCGAGGTTCACAATATTTCTTTATACTAAACATAATGTTTCTTCTTTTCCAGCTCATTATGCAGATGAATGAAGACTTGTGAAAATCCTGAGGATAGCAGATGTAGAAAAATCACCTCACCATCGTTTTGGAAAGAGGCGAATGATAAACCATCGAGAATATACGGCAGCAAAAAAAAAGACTAAATTACCCATCCAAAGGTGCAGCGACGTGTTTCGGTACAGTGATATAAATAACAAATGCATAATATTGGAACACAATGCTCATAAAAATAATGTTGCGTCAAATAGTTTACAATAATGAACTGGTGCAATTTGATAATTTTACAATAAAAATTCGATTTTCGCCATTTGCCTGCGATGCAAAAATAAGCATTATTTAAAAGGAAATTGAAAAATAAATGTTTTAATATGTAATAGTTTTTTTTATTTGATTTTTTCCCAAAATTAACTTTGAAAAGTTTCAGTAGTATAGCAATATCGAGTACGGCGTTTTTTTTGCGCGAGCAACATTGATTAAAAAAAAAAGAAACGTCATACGACATTAAAACTCAAAATGGCGCTACGCCGAAAATTTTTGTTCTGGAGTTGGCAGTCTGATACGTAGTATCTCTTAGTATACGTAGCAGCGTTGCCAGAAGGTTACTTTTGTAACCTTTTAGGTGATTTTTGAACTGCTATGGTTACTTTTAGGTTACACTATTGAAAAGGTTACTTTTAGGTGATTTTAAGGAATTCGTAAACATAACTTATAATTTCTTACATAGAAGCAACGTGAAACGGAACGCTTTATGTCTATGGTTTCGTTGCATGCCACCCGCGCCCCGCCAGGTTATTTTTTGTACAAAAAGGTTACATTTTTTAATGTTTCAGGTAACTTCTGACAAGGCCCGACTGGCAACACTGACGTAGTATCTCTTAGTAGTCTGTGGACAATGTCACAACGACACTGTCGAGTGTCGTCCGTCACCTGATTTCTCCGGCACTTCCACTTCGAAGGAAAACAGAAAAAAAATTGTGAAAATTTTGTTGTAATCTAAATACAAAATATAAAGTGATTAAAGAAGATTTAGTGTCTAAAAATGATTCCGTTTACGAGTCAGGTAAACAGATTACTCTATAATAAATGGACTAATTTCTTTAAATCGCCCGAAAATCCATCGAAAGTGTTATACCCTTTAAAAAAACGGGGTCTTGTTAAAGTAAGTGGCCCTGAAGCGGCGCCTTTTCTTCAGGGTCTTATTACGAACGATATGAATCACTTTGAAACTGGCGCACGATCCTTGTATGCTATGTTTTTAAGTAACAAGGGCAGAGTTTTGTATGATACCTTAGTCCACAAATGGGGAAGCGAAACCGATAATATATTTATGCTTGAATGCGACAAAAGTATTCAACATTTACTAACACAACATCTGAAGGTGTATAAGTTGAGAAGACCTATTCAAATTGAAGATGTTAGTGAGGTGTACACATTATGGGCATTAATTACACCTCCACACAATGACAAGGATTGTTGCGATATAGAAGTGAATCAAAATCTTAGTGTATACAAGGATCCCAGGCTGCCAGAACTTGGTCATAGACTGATAACTGCACCAGAAATGAGTCATGTTGATTTACGTCAAGCTGTTGGAAAGGATATTGTTATCAAAAGTGATGAAGAAGAGTATCAAGCTCTGCGATATACACTAGGTGTGAGTGAGGGGGCTGAAGACTTGGCCCCTGGCACTTGTTTCCCTCTAGAAGCTAATTGTGATTACCTCCACGGAGTCAGTTTCCATAAAGGTTGTTATATCGGTCAAGAAACAACTGCCCGCGTTCACCATACAGGTGTAGTAAGAAAAAGAATAATGCCAATTCACCTCTTGGATATTAAAAACGAGGAAGATCTTAAAAAAGATACCACAATATGGGCTAATAATGAGAACAGAAAAATAAACTTGGGGAAGTTTAAGGCTCATGCGGGTACTTTTGGTATAGGTTTAATTAGAATAAAAGAGGCACTAGAAGCGAAGTCTATAAGTCTTGGGGAGAACCCAATTGAAGTTGCTAAGCCACATTGGTGGCCAGTAGAGGCTCCTAAAGAAAAGTTGAATGTGCTTAAAACTGAAACTGATGCGGCATGATGATCTCATAAACAAAATATAAAATTAGGTAATACATTACCATTCAGGCCCTTTTGACCATTCATTCATGCATTGAAGTATTAATTAAATATAGAATAGGTCTATTAACCCTGTATATCGGCTTCTTTTCCTTAGCCCACTCTTATTAAATTCAAAATGTTAATTTTCTATAACATTGTTCTGCAGCTGTTCATGTAGGTTTTCTTAGCAATAAAAAAGATTTAAAAAAAAACAAGCAACTTTATAAATATGGATTCTTCAAAATCATATCTATCTGTTTGGGGTTTATATTTATTATTATTTTAATCCTACTGAATCAAATATTCTAGAAAAAATACAATCATAGCAAGTAGGAATTCAGTCACACATACAAAAAAAAAATGTGTTATATGAGTTATGTTTTTAATCCACTGTGTTGTCAGCCTAAAGACAAGATTAATATTATTATTAATATAATAATTATTATTTTCACAGTAACATTATGGAAGCTAAAACACCAAAGGAAGAGCCAGAGCACATTATCTATGATTTCAAGTGTGCTTCATGTGGCCTAGAGGAAAAAACTCACTACAAAGGCATGAAGCCACCATTTTCTCGCAACATTGTGCTTAAATACCCAAGTTATGTGATGAAGGACCCCTTCAGTCCACCGGGGAAAGGAGAAATACTGGTTCTAGGATCTGACTGTGTTAATTGTGAACAAAACGTGTGCATAAATAAAGAGTGCAGTTTATTTTATAAAAAAATGTATTGTTTAGATTGTGCTACAAAATTATTAGAAACATTTCCTGTTGAAATAAAGAGTAAAATTGTTCAAATAAAGAAAAAGTAATTTTGTTATAATTTTTTTTGTTTGATTTTGTATGTTTGGTAGAGCTAGTAGTCTGATGTTGTGGCTGCAGGCAGGTTTCAACCTGTATGTTTGTCCGCGATTATCTCGCGTTTGGCTGAACCGATTTTGATGCAGTTTTCAAGTTTTGAAGTTACCATCATGACTTGTTTGTAGACGGAGCGGAGAGCGATTCACCAATCACACGGCTTGAGTGGAGAAGAGATATGGATTTCAAGCCATGTGATTGGTGAATCGCTCTCCGCTCCGCCTCAGTGGAAACGCAGCCTTAACGCGATCCAGTTTATGCTCTGGGTAAGAGACAGAGCCAACCCGAACTGGGCCCGCGTGGTGGATTATGGCCCACTCCTTCTCACAGAGAGGAGGCCTGTGTCCCAGCAGTGGGAACATACATTATAGGCTGATGATGAAGAGACAGAGCTATACAAATCGTCTAGCTCCATCTGTTTCCCACAGCCTAAACTGGATCGCATTAAGAGTTCATGGTAGGCCCCCTGACCTGAGAATCGAATCCAGCACCTTGAGCTCAGCAATCCCATGTCTTCTATTTACATTCCATATAAAGGGTGTTGGGGTGCTATGACAGGAAACCTCCACGTGCGCCCGTGGACTGGAGTTCCCTCTCGGATACGTCCAGGGGGAAGACCAGTTTTTCGGGCCGGTGCACCCTGGGATGCGGGCAAAAACTCTTCCTTAGGCACTGTGTGCCCAAATGGTCTCTTTGCCCGTATGCAAATAGCCTGTCGTGTGGATGCTCCAACGCGTGTCCCTCTGATCAGCAGAGGGCACAGCGGCGGAGCGGGCTTGCGGACGGTGAGTGATGAGTAGCTCGCCGTCCGACCAAGGACCAAGCCCGGGTCGGTGGCGCGTCGTGTTCGCGCCAAATGCCTGCTGGGGTCGCGGGTTTTTTCTTAACCCAGGTTACCGTGGCCCCGGAACATAAAGGGCATAGGAAGGAACACGGGTGGATTTTAGTCAGTAAGAGTCTGACAGTCCCTTCCGCCCCACCCAGGGCGGGAGGACTCATTTGATGATTTTACCACCTAAAAAAAAAAAAAAAAAAAAAAAAATATAAAGGGTGTCAAAAGGTAGGTACTTTGTTAATAAATTTTAAAAGAATGTCTGATAGTGTGTGTATGTAAAAATAATATGACGCAAGTATGAATTTGCTGCGAAATAAACGTCTAGTAAAAAAAAAAACCGGTTATAATTTGTATTCGTAGACTGAGGAAGTGAGGAGTATTGGGTTCCTGAAATAAAAAACTCTCTTTATAAAATACTGTTTACTTTGGCTTTCCAGTCCGATTTACAGTATTTTCATTAATTTTCACAAATTGTATTCAATAACACAGTTATATTCGACCGAAACTCTAGTTCCAGTAACACATTTTAATATAATACACAAATTCAAAGCCATAAAATGAAATGGGGTACAACGTGCCCACAATGGGTACCGCAAGTTGTTTGCGATCATGCCACATCTCATTCCAAAAAAAAATATAACCTTAAAATTAATAAAGATAATTACAGCATAGTTATATTAAGTTGTATATATTAATAAGCTCTAAAAACAGGACAAACTTAAATACATGTTTTGTCTTATTTTCCAGTCACTCCCATTCTGATAGCACCACATTACTTTCACACCCCTTCGAACTGTCCAGTGACTGCACACCGCATGCTATACGATCATCATAGTAATTATAGGTACACACGGCTACACATTATGTTAAACAAAACCAGTTTGTCTTGGACTCACTTTATATGATCTTTCCGCACATAAAACGGTCAGCTTAAACCAGTTTTGCATAGCTTAATGTGTATCCGTGTGTTCAACAATAAAATAAAAGAAAATTCATGTTATAAAAGAAATGACACATTCTTTTGTTAATTCGTATAATGTCGAATTTATTGCTTCTTTTCGATAGCGAGTTCCTTAGCCACTATTAGCAGCTAAAACGGTGGTACAAATATGATATTCGAGAGTTTACCTTTAAAATACAATACATGGGAATTACGTACAACATTTATATTTTCACGATTCTAAACGATGAAGTAGAGTTGTGATGGACTATAGCGTAAATAGATCATGCTAGTGTTCACTATAAAGATATAAAATGGACAGGTTGCTCCGTAACGTTTTCAGGTAAATTGCCGTTATATACAATTACTATGAACCATACTTTCTACGTGAGATTATATGATTTATGAACACTAATTACTTTAAAATCTTATTGAACTGGGCAGTGTGTGATTCTGTTGTCACCTATGCGTATATTATTTAGTTTTACATTAAAAGAACTATCATAGCAGTTACAATTGTGGGAAGATTTTTAGAATTTACATAAATTTAGGGTAAAATGTTTTATACAGAGATAGTTTTAAGAAAGAGGTTGTAGATCCGACTACCAAAACATGCCTAACGTTCAAAGATCAGCCAATCAAATAATAGTACGCGCCTGGACGGGAGGTTTTTTTGTTCAATGTCGATTAGCGTTTTCATAAATAGACATTATAAGCGGGGGTGGGGTATTTTTTGACTAATTTTATAGATTACAATATTTAAGATAAATTAACAAAAATGCTCACAGCCTAAATGTACATAATAATAATTTTGACATACAATATCAATTTTGCGACAGCCATTCACACACAGATACCATTTAATTACAGACACTAAGTAAGAAATGCACATCAGTTGAAGCTATAGCTATTTATAAGAAGTCTACGAGTTTCATAACAAAAGACATAGAGTACAATGATGAAATTACATTTACTTCATATGAGCATATATTTAGCATGAAAGATTATTATGAAAAAACTGAAGAAATAAAATTAAAATACAACGACCTAACTCTATAAAATAAAGTGCTTAAACAGTACGAAGCAGTAATTTTAAAATACCACCTTGCGATATTGTATCGACTTCCAAAACATGTCGAATGAGACCGCAATTAAAAATTTAATTAAAATAAATTTAAAAAAAGAATAGACCGTAAGATTCCTAATTTAGTTTCACGTTCATAGAAACATCTAATTTAGATAATTTAAAAAAGGAATACTACAGTTATTTTCCTAATAGCCGCCATCTACAGCCAGTGTTTGCTTACAAATTAAATAAATAAAAGCACATAGACAATTTAGTAGTTCTATGAAACATAGACTTATTTATATTTCAAAGGAGTACTGATATTTTTTTTTAATCTAAAGAGATGATGCAGTCATGTTTAGTTTCAATACAAATTCAATTTTTACACAAATCCTCCAGATTACAATGTTTCAATAATCTTCATCTATAAAGGTACCTAATACTTTAACATTAGGGGTGCTAAATACCTGTTCTGGCCCTGAACAGAAGTGTCTGCGTAAACGCTCTGTAGTCTTTAAGGGATTTTCAACTTTAAATTCTAGTGCATAAAGTTGAGAATCTATAATAGACTACTGAGCGTTTAAGTTAATGCCTTGCCTCTAGACTACAGGGCCTGATTGGTAAACTTCGTTCAACATCGCTAAATTGATCCAGTCCGACACAATTTGAACTAAACCGAACCGCTTCTTCTCGAACATATTTTTTATCTTAAAACAGGATATTTATCATGCTTAATATTTCGTATTTTGGCACTGCTGCAAGCGCCATGATCACGGATAACGTGCTAATGATAGTTTTTACGCTTTCATGTATGTGTCGATTATGTCACCAATAAATATAAGAACATGTGTGAAGCACCCCTAATCATAGTGACAGTTGTAGCGCCTTTAACCATTTAATGGCACCTTTTATTTAGACTGCATTAATTAACAATAGTGCTGCACTCGCAGAAAAGAAAGACCAGTGTATTTTTGTAAATTATACCTTAGTGTGGTTACACTAAAGTTTATTTTTATAGAGCAGCTTAAGTGTCATATTGGTTTGTATGTTATGCATTAATGTCAGTTATAAATAACCAAACCACGAGGATCAACGGAGCTAGCGCTTCCAAGGTTCTAACGTGCGGTTAGGCAGCGTACCTCCACGAAATCCGCTACGCCCGTTTCCGTACTACGCGGCAATGACTGGCGTTATGTGAAAACCGCCTTAGACGATATAATCAAATTTGTTCATGCTTTTCCACCCTAGGGTTTTTATTATTACACACAGCGTGATTTTTTGGAACGAAGTTCCTTATCGCGCGTTGTGAAAGGGGCCTAGACGGAAAAAAATCTTACGAAAAGTTGGCTCGACACTTTTTTGCCTCGCCCCGCATCTCGCGCCTGCACCCCGCGCCCCGTACCCCTCACTCAACCCCCGTTCCTCGTGACTCTTGTCGTATTGCGGCGTGCACATGTTTCTCTGTCTCTCTCTCTCTCTCTCTAATAGAAAGCAAGCCAGATATTTTCGTTTCGTCTTTCTATTTCGCATTGAACAGTGTGGTGCTGCGACGATTATTTTTGTTAACTTCGTTCCATCCGGGTGTCCCTTGACACCTCTCAAGTTTTTTTTATTTTATTTTTTACACTTTCTGAATATCTATATGGCCACTGTTGCTAGCGCAATGATCATGGATATCAATTAGTGGTCATATCGGCTGCAGATCATGAAGACGAGAATTGAATTTTTTGGACACTTGTATTCATGAATTAGGTGGCATGTTGTCTTAAAGCGTGAGTGGTTCCGCTCAGGGAACGAGATGGCGCTATACGACTGGTATAGCTCTGTCCCTTTCCCACAGCCTAACAACTCACGTTTTATGACGCCATTCATGCAAACATAAGTAAAAAAAATAATTAAATACATTATTATAGTTGTAATCTTATTACACTGATGTCTTTTCAGCAAGTGCAGTATTTTTCTAATCTAATCCATATCAGTCTGTTTTCAGAGACTAATACAGAATAGACATCGTCATTTTATTCATATACTAAGAGTACGAGTCCTGCCGAAATAAAATGCACAACGCGACAAAATTCCGTCACAATTTCTTGTTAAGACACAAGAAATGACAGTAGGATAAAAAAACTTTTTGAAAAATAAAATTAAAAAGTCGACTTCCGAAAGAAAAGTTATTACATTTTTTTTTAATTTTTATGGAGTTGGTCCTTCAAAATCAAAAAAATGAAATAACTTTTCTTTCGGAAGTCGGTGACTTGTTTACTTTTTTGCGACTTCCTTTTTTCTAAATCGGTTAAAAAGATATATTTATCGGTTTCTCGTTTTATAAGGTTATATGGCGCATCGTGCATTTAAATCTAGCCTTTTGTGATGATACGTCTGGAATGTATTCTAAACATCGATGTTTTATACAAACTCCTATTTTCTACGCGAACCAAATATTAGTACTTTGTCACTGTAATGTTTCAACCTAAATAATAATTATATAATATACTTACTGAAACGCAACGATCACAAATCTATGTTTATATACATTTAACTTACACATAATATTAGAAACAACCAAAAAAAAAAGTAAATATTTCGTCATATCATTTGCATTTTTCAAATGAGATGTCAATTTTAAATTATTTCTTTTTTATACATAAGACAGTCTATGCAACGTATTTAAAGAAATACATAATACGTTTGTTATAAAATAGTTAAAACGCGGGCAGGCGGGCGGGTGGTTGACGAATTTCAACCTTATTTTTAAAGACAAACAGTCGTTACAACCCGGGCGCAATAATTTGACACCTGGCTCCAATCTCGATCCCGCTCCCTCTACCCCGAAATGTCTGTAGTGGGAGCGGGAACGACATTCAAGCCAGGTGTCAAGTTATTGCGCCCGGGTTGTAATTGCCAGGGCCCGCAGTTGAAATTCTAATTTTTATTTTGAGACCTCTTATCTGTGGGGTAAACAGATTTTACTCGTAAAGGTTGATTAATATCGCAAGCATAGAGTATAAAGGTGCATTCACACACATCAGTCACGTCACGTTACGTCACCGACAACGGATCGTTAACGGTTTGTCTAGTTACCAGTCATCGTCATCACGTCGTTCGTCAGTCACGTCGGTTTGGGTGAATCATTGAACACATACACAGTGCATGTGTTCAATGATTGTAGTTGTTAGTGTATGATACACTGACTGAAGGGAGTTGTGACGTTCCCGGTTGTGTGGGGATAAAAGTATGTAACTTGTATGGAAATATAATATTATTTGACGTGCCTGACTGACGTGACTGTTAAATCACGTTCCGGTGACTAACGTGAGAGAACAAAGTCATACTAGGAGTATAGAATAATTTTGTTTTTTAAACCGGGCCGGTGACGTGACGGTGACTGATGAGTGTGAACGCACCTTAATGGTGCGAACTGACTAGGGATGATCAATTTTGTCCGTCGCTTCAATAACTCAACTCATGCGTTGTAAATGTCCCAAAATTTGTCACAATATTGTTGATCAACCGTAGTCTAATCGCACCACATTGTAGACATGTTTTTCCGCTTTTGAAAAATATACAAATGTTTTTCGTGTAAAAATATACAGGGTGTAACGTACAGCTCCTCGAAAACGTTAATGATGGCTTCTGCATGAATGAAAAGGGATCGTAGAAACGGGATTTCACGAAGGAAGAAAAGTTAAAATGACAGAATGTAGAAAGAATTTTACCGTTTTATCATGGTAAAGTTTTAAATGTAAAAAAGAAATGTTTTTATTCTACAATGGTGTAGGAATCGTGCCATACTTGGGAAAAAAAACAGTTCAATTGTTTAGAAATAATGACGAAATAAATTCGTGTATTCTTTGTAGGTGCTACGCGAGCTGGATGGTCTGAAGCCACGATTAAAGTTCACGCGAAGCTGGGTCTTACACCCTGTAAATTCGTGTTTTTTTGAGTTAAATGCAGTTACCATAGATCATTTACTTATCATTTTGTACATCAACATAAAATTAGTGCTCTTTATTTTTGTTCCAATATCTTTTAATACTCTGTGCCCGCGAAATTTTTTATTTTTTAAAAGCTGTTTTATACAGTTATGATACCAATTCTTTAAAATAAACAAAAACAAGTGTACAATCCTGCCTAATCCTTCAGAGATTACAAGCATAATAATAAGTAAAACTTTAAACATTTCGCGATACATTTGGCAGTTCATAAAACAAAAATTCAAATACTATTAGCCGACAGTTTGAGATCGCGAAGTCACCTGTGTGGTGCAGCCGGGAGGGGCGGAGGCAGGGGGCTAGGGCTCCGGCGGGGAGGCACCGGCTAGTGCGTCCAGTGCGTCCAGGGCTAGGGACAGGTGGGTGAGCGGGCCCGGGCCGCGCGGGGTCGCCTCGTCGGGCTCCGAGTCGGGCTCGGCGGGCTCCGACGCGGCGTCGTCGCCTGAGCTGCCGGAACCGGACCCGCCTCTGGTTGCTGTGTTGCTGGGGCCGCCTGCGCATCCGCTTTCAGGCTCGGAGCTTTCTTCCTCTGTAATGTGGAAAGAGCGTTCCAATAAAAGACGGGAATCGGCGGTAAATTGGTGTATTGAACAGGTGTGCATTATAACGCGCGCAAAAGACGCACATTAAAATATGGCGGAAGTGCCAACTAACAAACTATAAAAATTTCAACTCGCTTCACAATGAAATATAGTTTTTGAGTAATGCTAGGAATCGTTAGAATATTTTGAGCAGTCACGTTGCATCCATATCAAAAACGAATGTCGATGACGCGTATTATTATATTTTTAAACTACTCGAGTTCTTAGACACTTTACAACTACGGGACTCGTGTAGAATACACTATCGATCTAGAGAATCTAGTATATCGAAGTTTACACACTGCCTTGGAACAATAAGATAGGAAAAAAATACGTAGGGAACTACAACATTTTAAAATGCCTCTTAACTTAGCCCAAGTTAAATACATATAGATGATTGTACCTGTAGCATGCTGCAACCTCGCCCGTAACGCGCATGTAACACGTTGCAGCTCTCGCGCCCTCGCGGGCTCCAGCGGTGTCCGTCCGTGCATCAACGTGAGCGCGCGCACGGGCGCTAACAATGCGCGGAGAGGCGCGCGTGCGGCCGCGGACATGAGCTCCTCTAGGAGAGCTTCAGCGGCCCCGGAGCTGGCGCCCGGGCTGTTGTCCGTGCCGTCTGCGTTGTCCGAGCCGGTGGAGCTTCCGCCACCCAACTGTGACAAAAACAACTAATTAGCACATGATGTAAGGAGGAAACTTGTCATAAAAGCTTTTCTGTATTAATATTTTGAAACTGATATCAAATAAGTATTTCTATACTAATATTGTGAGCTGAAAAGTTTGTTCGTTTGGTTGAACGACGCTTATCTCAATTTATATAGGAAGGCTATGAGCATGTGATGCTACCAATAGAAGCTAAGCAGCGGGGGTAAAACCATGCTATTTTATACTCCTAACGTGAAAATCTGTCGCCGAATTTTAAACAGAAATCATGTAAAAACTAAATAACCACACAGACAAAATATGTCTTTTTTGAACCAACAAAAAATTTCAATCCTTTTACAAGATTAGAATTTTAATAAGGTGACTGCTTACGGAGATATTATTGTAACAACAAATATTGTGGAACCATTTGTAAATCCCAAATGTGAAATTTAGTAAAACCATCATATAGAACAACTAGCGACCCGCCCCGGCTTCGCACGAGTGCAATGCTGATATTAAATACACTACAGAAAAACTGTGAACGTTGTATATGTCGTAGGATAATTTGATACTTCGAATCTTCGCGGAAATCCTAGGGGTTTTGCAAAAAAGCGGATAATTAGACATAGGCGAAAAATTATCAAATCTTACTGGACAAAGTCAGGATTTTTGCGAAAATACTCGTTATTACAGCAATATTGCGAAACGAAACGCTGGCTGTTATGAAATAAGAACGCTGATTGGTCGGTCAGCGCGTTCAATAAGAGATCGTCTCTGATTGGTTGACGTCTTAATTTGATTTAAATTCCCTTTACGTCGAGTCCCGTTACGTCGAGTCTGAAAGTCTATTGTTCTCCAAAGTATTGATATTTTACGCTTTCTATTACCTTTATGTCGAGTTTGGTGAACAAGTACAGTCAGGGATGTAAATTAAAAGCCAATGGCATAAAAACATGTTAAAATGCTCTGATGATACTTAAAACAAGTATAGGTGAAGATTACCTAAAAAGGAAGTTCAACGAAGCCCCGCTTCGCGGGGCTTCTATTTCTGCTTACATGGTTTAAAGTAACCTAACACGAAGGGGATGGCGGGGTCTTTCAGACCCCGCCATCCCCTTCGAACCTAACCTGTCCGTGTCGGGGTGCCCACGAGTCCCGAGCTCGCTCGCTCTTGGATCAAAGTCCACAGGACCCATCATTGAAATTCATAATAATATCCTTAAAACTAAACTATCCTTGTCGGGGTACCTTATTTGACCCTTAATTTTAACGTTAATCATCGGCAAACTAGGAACCAATTAGAAGTCAGCCAGCAAAATTGTAGCCAATCAGTGTTGAGCACATCAAATCTTACTATAATAACGAGTATTTTCGCAAAAATCCTGACTTTGTCCAGTAAGATTGGATAATTTTTCGCCGATGTCTAATTATCCGCGTTTTCGCAAAACCCCTAGGATTTCCGCGAAGATTCGAAGTATCAAATTATCCTACGACATATATAAAAACATAGCGGCCCGCTCCGGCTTCACACGGGTATAAAATATATAGCCTATATGATTAAAATCGATCCAGTAGTTTTGGTTTATTCATTAATGCCCGTGGCCCGCACGCGTTAAATTTGGAGTAAAACAATCCCCCTTTCCCTATACCATGAAGATTTCCTGCTATCTTTGGAATATCTAAATTCATACACTTCATTTTTACTTATTTACTTTTTACATTTTTAACTATTTATTTTATTTTTAGAACATATTACAGAATCACTACATAGTATAAAACAAAGTCGCCATATAGATCTATATTAAATGAACAATGTATTCAAGGTATTTAATTGGTTAAGGATTAATGCTGTATTGGTTAAAATCGCTTCGAAAATTAGCCATTATTTGTCGTAAAAAGTAAATGACAAAAATAAGTTATTGTGGGTTATCCATAAGAGATAGACATATACCATCGCGGACTTTTCTGTAGACCGTTTTAATGTGTACAATACTTAGTACATTATTTTGATAAAACTCGTAGGGTTCAGCCTGCGTTTGCAATGTAAGGGGAAAAAATGTAATTATTTACGACATCACATTAGAAACCTCAAAAATAACAGTACTTCTCCACTATTTAATGGATGTTATTATACATATAAACCTTCCTCTTGAATCACTCTATGTAAGAAAAAAAACCGCATCAAAATCCGTTGCGTAGTTTCAAAGATTTAAGCGTACAAAGGGACATAGGGACAGAGAAGGCGACTTTGTTTTATACTATGTAGTGATAAGGAACTTCGTTCCAACATACCTTAGGATAATAGTGCTGCATGAACTGGTAGATGACAGGGTCCTCCAATGACTCACGTTCGTCTAACAGCACAGCATCCACATACTCCGTAGCGACGCTACACTCTAGAAGCATCTCTTCTAACTTGGAATCGGCCTGGAAATAAGACACTTTTACTTAAACACAGGTACTATGCAACTCTTAGTTTACATCTGAAGATGCGATTCAACCGGGTGGCCTACTATGACGTTTTGTGCGTGAGTAATTCCACTGTTGGAAAACCAGATCCTTTTGTGCGCGCACACACGTCACTCGCGTATAAGCAGTTGTTGTTCGCGAACTCAAGCTTCCGCTGTGCCACAGTGAATAGTGTTGTCCGCACACATTGCTAAATTCAGTTCAGGTATAGCTTTGCCAGATACCAGCTTAGTTCGCGCACTGCCGAAATTCTGCACAAGTTTGCGGAAATGCGCTTCACATTATTTTGTTGCAATTGTACCATTACAAGAGAGCAAGCGCAGAAGGTGCGAAGTTTTTATCATATATGTTAAAAGCTTGCTCTGCGCTGTATCAAAATTGCTTTTAAAATCTTATGTGTTAAAGAATGTTATTCAAATAAAACTCACAGGTGAAGAGGCGACCTCTTTCCAGAAAGCGGCGAAGTAGTTGAACCGTAGAGGCACGGCCTCGAGCGCGCACAACGCTGACAACAGTACCAGTTGCTCCGACATGCAGCGCTGACTGCGAGCTACTCGGCAGCAGGTGTCTGAAATTGTAGAATGTTGCCGATGAAAACTAATTTGTTAACGCAGACTGCCCGGCTCCTTTTGTAGACGTGTTGGGATAGTTATATGAAACACCACGTACTCCGAACGAAGACATTTATTAGAACATTTCCTTTACCTTATATACATTCGTATGTAACGAAACCATAGCGTGATTTACAAAACCTAACAACGCCATCTAGGGAAGTTAGTGGTAACTAAATAATATGTTAACAGCTTGAACATACCGCCCACCAAGGACTCAGTCCTTTCAACCGCCCACCATGACATCATGAAAAAAGTAATCTGAATAAGAGCGTGTTGCCTCGAAAGTCCTGGGTGTGCAGCCCTTATAAAATTAAATAAGTTAACATCCTGTTTACACGCATTATTGAAAGAAATTAAAAAGAATTACGCTTTACACAATAAACATAAAATTTGAGTGGACTGTATATCAATATAATTTGTAAATATAATAAAAATCAAACAAAAGTACTAATAATTAAAGTTTAACCTTCATCGCTTATTGGTAAAATACAAAGTTTTGACGTTGGACGCTTGACTTGAGAGTCTTTACACTTTATGGTAGCTACTCGAACCAAATTGTCTTTACCGGGGTGTAATTCAATCACCCTGCCATATAACCACTTGGCAGGAGGTAAATTGTCTTCTTTTACGAGAACAACATCCCCAACCTTTGGATCGTTCGTACGTTTGGCCCACTTATGCCGTTGAAAAAACATGCTCAGGTACTCCCGAGACCAACGTTTCCAAAAAGATTGAATCATCCTTTGTGTCAATTGCCAACGCCTTAAGCTACTCTCCGTGTTATACTCATAATAATAATCTGGTGCTACCACAAGTGGCTCTCCCACCAGGAAATGTCCCGGTGTCAATGGATATGGATCTGATGCAATTTCACTAACTTGTGACAGAGGTCTGGAATTTAAGCAAGCCTCTATTTGCGATAAAACTGTACTCAACTCTTCAAAAGTAAGAGTCGAGTCCCCTATCACCCGTTTGAGGTGATGTTTGGTGCTTTTAATTCCTGCTTCCCAAAGACCTCCAAAGTTAGGTGCATGAGGCGGGATAAAATGCCACTCTGTACCATTATTTGCCAACACAGAAGCTATTTCTTTAGGAACAGAAGCAGATTCACTGCGAAACATTGCTTTAAGCTCTTTCAGAGCCCCGACAAAATTTGTGCCATTATCACTGTAGATTTGACTACAGTGCCCACGTCTGGCGACGAAACGCTTAAAAGCTGACAGAAAACCTTGAGAAGTCAGATCAGAAACCGCTTCTATATGTACAGCACGGGTGGCCATACATACGAAAAGACATATATAGCCTTTGTAGGACTTGTGTCCCCTACCCTTTGAAGTTCTGATCTGAATGGGCCCTGCGTAATCAACACCTGAATGTAGAAACGGCTTACTTGGCGTTACTCTACATGATGGCAGCTGACCCATCAGCTGGTGTTTTGTAATACCTGCATAACGAATACATGGTACACAGTTGTGGATGTGATTTTTAATAAGATTCTTCCCTCGAACAATCCAGTATTTCGTCCTCAGAAAGTTGTGTGTCAATTGGGGTCCTCCATGTAATACTCGCTCATGAGCATCTGCTATGAGCAACTTCGTTAAATAGGATTGACAAGGAACTATAATGGGATGCTTCATATGTTCACCCAGTGGTGAATTTTGTATCCTTCCACCCACCCTCAACTTAAACTGCTGCTTTTACTGACGTCTTTTCCCGCTTGAATTGCTTTGATTTCGGTCTCAAACCACATCCTTTGGCATTGTTTTAGGCAACAATGCATCGTATACACAATTTCCGCAGCTTCCAGATAAGATGGTAGCTTTGTTCGTGATTGCCTGGGTGTTTTCAACCTCAAAAAACGTCTGCAATAAGTTAGTGTCCTGGTCATTCTACGAAAAGATGAAAATCTGGACCACATCTGTTCAATCGGATTATCATCTACTTGTGCTGTATGAACTTTAACAGATTTTTGGTCCAACTTCGTCATTATAGCCTTGGGTCTGCTATATTCTATAGTTTCAGATAGCAGCCATGCTGGCCCTTGCTTCCAAAGAGAGTCATTTAAGAATGACGTGGGCGTTGTACCTCTAGAAGCACTGTCAGCTGGATTGTCTTTCGTAGAAACATAATGACATTGAGTGGAATCAAGTGCAGTAAGAATTTCAGAAGTCCGGTTTGCAACGAAAGTCTTCCAACGACTTGGGTGATCGCTCAACCACGCTAATACAACCGTTGAATCAGTCCAAGCGTGAAGATTGGATTTTGACACCTCCAAAACACGAGCCACTTCTAAAAGTAGCTTTGTAACTAAAACTGCCCCACACAGCTCCAATCGTGGTATAGTGATTTGTTTAATTGGTGCCACCTTTGTTTTTGCAGTTACCAGATTACAGTGAACATTACCCTCAGCATCAATGATCCTGATATAAATAACAGCAGCGTATGCCACACTCGACGCGTCAGAAAAACCATGTAACTCAACTTGTTGGTCATCTATTCTCCTTTTCAGCCACCTAGGGATTCTAAAGCCGTTGAGAATTGGCAACTCATTACGATAAGTTTGCCACTCGTGTTGAAGTTCATCAGACAGTTCATCGTCCCAATCTAGACCAGCGATCCACAGCTTTTGTATGAAGACTTTAGCGGTAATTATACATGGCGCAATCCAACCAAGTGGATCATACAATCGCGATATCTGGGATATAACTGATCTTTTAGTTTCAGGTGCAGACGGTGACGACTGAGAGAAACAAGGTAAGTTTACATTATAATGGAACTCATCTGAATTGCGATTCCAGGTAAGACCTAAAATTCTAGTGTTTTCATCTTCTTTTATTTCCAGGTTTCTTTCAGCATCGAGTTCTATCTGTTTTAGTAAATGTTCACGGTTACTGGTCCATTTTTGTAAGACAAAACCTGCTGAATTTAAGAGAGCATTAAATTCGTGATAGATTTTTACAGCTTCTTCCTCCGTCTGGCAGCCTGTCATGAGATCATCCATGTAGAAGTCTGTAATCACTCTACTAGCAGCCAATTGATACAATTTTCCTTCATCACTAGCAACTTGCTGCAATGCCTTCACTGCCAGGTAAGGTGCACTAGATGTACCGAACGTAACTCTCAAAAGCCTAAATTCCCTTATATCGGAATGAAATTCATCTCGCCATAAAATCCTTTGAAAGTCCACGTGTTCATCGGCCACCTTCACTTGCCGATACATTTTTACAATATCGGCAACTAGACAAACTGGATGTTGACGCCATCTCATAACTATATGACGTAAATCAGGCTGCAAGCGTGGTCCAACCATTAAGGTATCATTCAAGGAAATGCCATCGGATCCCTTGCATGATGCATCAAATACCACTCTCAACTTAGTGGTTGATCTCTCTTCACGGATAACAGCATGATGCGGTAAGTAAACAGCACCCACCTTATTCTTTTCGTCTTCATTGGAAATCTCTTCCATATGCCCAAGTGAAAGATATTCATTTATGACTGATGAGTATCGATTTTTAAGTTCAATATCTTTCTTTAGTTTTCTCTCAAGACTGTATAACCTTTTAGTTGCTATTTCTTTTGTGTTGCAGGGTCTTTTATTGGATCGGAATGGAAGATTGACGATGTAGCGACCAGTTTCATCTCTGCGTGTTGTAACAGCAAAGTAATCTTCACATGCTTGCTCTTCAGGACCAAGAATTGTCTTTTCAGAACCTGACGGTTCTGCCTCTAGTTCCCAAAATCTTTTCAGGATTTCATTGTCTTCGACCTTAGCGTGCATGCTTAGAATTACGTTGTGACATGATTGAAACTCTACGTCATCATGAACTTCACCCGATACAATCCATCCAAAGTATGTATCTTGAGCCATTGTATTACCCCTAGGGTCCTTGATTAAGCCTTCTTTTAAAACTTTGCAATAGGCTTCCGCTCCTAACAAAATATCAATTTTGTTAGGCCTGTTGAAATTTGGATCGGCTAATTCAAAACGATTGAGTTCTGGCCAATCCACCAAAGTGAATTTCCTTTCAGGTAAAATGGAAGTTACCTTACTCAGTACATAAGCTTTTATTTGAAATTTGAAGGCAGGATCACGTAACGACTGAATGCTTACCCTAACTATATATTTTGAAGTTACGTCGCCCTGACCTCCACCTAAACCCGAAATAGAGGTTTTAACCGCTATTTTCTTCAAGTGTAATAACTGAACCGCAGCTTCCGTTATAAAAGAAGCTTGCGAACCCTGGTCTAACAGGGCTCTCAAAACCTGATGATACCCATTGCTAGACCTAGCCTTGACAAGGGCTGTAGCCAGTACAATCTGACTATGGACATTTCTAGCAAAATGGGTTGAAATATGAGGTTCAGCCGTGGCCTCGTTCTGTGGTGTTTCTCCTTGAGTACTAGATTGAGCCTGGGACGAGCTGGTATCCCTATTTATTTCTGCATTTTGATGCAGAAGAGTATGGTGCTTTCTGTTACACATTCTACATCTAGTATTCACACGACACTTAGTAATGAGATGACTGGAGCGAAGGCAATTAAAACACAAACCATGAGTTTTTACTACCTGACGACGCTGATCAACAGTTTCCCGAGCAAACTTCCCACAATGACACAAGAGATGTTCTTCCGAACAAAGTGGACAGGATAATTTAGTAACCACGTGCAATGCTTTGGGGTAACTTTTAAACCTACTACCCTGTGGTTCAACAAATTCTAAAGCCCGGAAACGTTTCTCCAAAAAATCACGAAACACTTTGAAGGTGGGAAGGTCCTCGCAAAATTGACTTACCTGTAATTCCCACTGCTTCCGAGTCTCAACGTCCAACTTTGAACTGATCAAATAAATAACAATTATATCCCAAGTGTCCACCTGCACCCCTAGATTTGATAACTCATGTAAGCAATCGGTTGTGGTATCCAAAAGCTCCTTGAGAGCAGTGGATGCCTCACCCGTCATTTGTTTTTGGTTAAGTAGACGCTTGAGAGTACAATTGGCTAAAAATCTCTTATTATTGTATCGACTATTTAACAGAGTCCAACATTTATCGTAGTTAGCTTGGGTTATCGGAATATGCTTTATGAGCTGTGCTGCTTCACCTGACAAATGTGATCTTAAATAATGTAAACGTTGTACGTCTTCAAGATTCTTATTGTAATGAATTAAAAACAAAAATAGATCCCTAAACGATGTCCATTCGTAATATTTGCCATCAAAAGTAGGAATAGTTATCTTAGGTAATTTAGCAATAGACATAGTTTTTGGATCTTCATGCGACTCATTACTCGGTTTGCAGGACTGAGACGTACTAGGTAAAGCGTTTTTCAATTCCACTTTATAGTCCATAAAAGTGTCTGTGACCGCCTCAAAAACATCATTCTTAATATAATTTGTTGCGTTTAATTCACTTTGTTTGAAGTTAACCAAAAGTTGTTCATGTTTCCTTGTAAAATCTTCATACAGTTTATCTAAAATCTCTAATCTGGACTCCACATAGGCTTTGTTTATTCTGTCTTTTGGAGACTTCTTGAAGTTAACTAGTCCCCTCTCAATGCGATGTTTGATGTCTTCTAACAACCTTAACTGTGCTTCCATGATGTTAATAAGCCAAAGACAGAAAATTCAATCGAAGAATACTATGTGCCCAATTCGTATTTTTTCTAAGTGCCAGACTGATGAAATTTTTCTAAGTGTTTGAACTGCACTTATACTCTAACCAAAAATCGGGCATAGGTTCCCCGTCACTTCAATTTTTGAGGAATTATTCTAAGTCCTATTTTTACTTTCGCAAATTTTTCTAAGTCCATGAATTAATTTGAGAATTTTACAAGTCTTTGACACTTCTAATTGTATTAAGATTGTACTCACGGTTGCACTTTGATCACTTCACTAAATCACTTTAACAACTCCGCTCGGCTGTGCAGACTTCGCTCCGCTCGCTCGCTCAGCTCCAGACTCCAGACTCGCTCCGCTCACCTCCGGGCTCGCCTCGCTCCGTCGACAGAGGCGCTTTTATTCAAAAAGTTCCGGATCGCAGGACCTTATGTTAACGCAGACTGCCCGGCTCCTTTTGTAGACGTGTTGGGATAGTTATATGAAACACCACGTACTCCGAACGAAGACATTTATTAGAACATTTCCTTTACCTTATATACATTCGTATGTAACGAAACCATAGCGTGATTTACAAAACCTAACAACGCCATCTAGGGAAGTTAGTGGTAACTAAATAATATGTTAACAGCTTGAACAAATTAGAAAGAATAAAATAGAAGAATAGTTCTACTTTTTTTTAAATTATTTGTATGTAATTATATTATTTTTTAATTATTCGAAGACATGTGACATCCACCAATCCGCACTGGGCCCGCGTGGTGGATTATGGCCCACCCCCTCTCACAGAGGGGAGGCCTGTGTCCCAGCAGTGGGAAGATTAATAGGCTGATGATGATGGTGATGATGTAATTATATAGGCTCGCGTTTGACAATTTTCTCGCCTGATAGTAAGCGATAATTTGGTCAATGGAGAAGCACGCTAGGCTACTATAAAAGTTTATAGCCTGGTTAAAATACTGTAAGGTATTGGCTGCTGGCCGCGGAACTTTTTTTCCTTACCGTGACCCCGGAACATAAAGGGCTATTGAAAGACACCTTGGATTTTAATCAGTACAAGTCTGACAGTCCCTCCCGCCCTGCCCGGGGTGGGAGGACTCATAAGATGATTATAACACGCTAAAAAAAAAAGTATTTTACAAGAACGGTCAATGATTCTTGCGGTATTTTCAGTTGTAGTTGTTTTTGCGGGACCAGCAGTTTTGTGGGTTATGAAATTAATTAACCATTTTTTGTAGTTACTAGAGTTAATTGACTGCAATGCACAGTTGATGTCCATTCTAATATAACCCATCATATATTTATGGTAGGACAATTTTTAAATGGTCAAGTCATACTGGCCACTAACTGTACATCTTTAGTAACATTTGACCACACAATACTGACCTATAAACTTATGGTAAGGCCTATAGGACGTGGCCAACCGATGCGCATTATGCTTGTCATGGTCGGTGTGCGGTGCTATGGGTGCGATGGGTGCTGCGTGTGCGGCGCGCGAGGCGCACACGTGCGGGTGTCGCGGCCGCGCGCCGCACTGCGCGCCCGCCGCCAGCGGGACCAGCGCGCCCAGGGCCGCGCCGCCGCCTATCATTACTACTTCTCGAAGAACACCTGGAAGGGAAAAGATGTTAGTTTTGGATAAAATGTATATTAATGATACACCTTTCTTTTTTCTTATGAATACAAAAACAAAACACAAACAAAAATTTATTCACCCCCAATTTCGTATAAACCCTGTTTAAAATACACTGGAGGGCAGGAAAAGAATTCTACCCTATGAGGGCCAAGTGACACCAAGACGTGAAGTTGCGCGCACATTTCAATAGATCTACTCAAAAACGAAGGCATGAAAAGATACACGCACCGCGATGCAGCAAGGTGCCTCGCTGCCTTTTAATACCGACTCAATATCTAACTCTATTGATTACTTATACGAAAAGTTACACATTTGCAGTGTTTTTGCGTCACGTCAGCCGCATCGTGTCTCGGTGTGAACTAAACCATAGTTCCGTTAAACAATTTAACACAGTATTTACAACCAAATGCAATCAGTAAATAGCTTAAGATCTTACTTTAAAAAATAGTCTGCAACGCTACCAAGTAACGAAATCGTAGTCTATTAGACTTATGCCCGTATTACAGAACGAAAGTCAAGCACTGATCTCTATTTATATCTAGATTTCAACCAATCAAATGCTTTGAATCTAGTTTTAAGTAATAATTGAGTATTGAGTGACGTTCTGTAATACGGGCCTAAGTTTCTTTGGGCCAGAAAAACATACCTAACGCAGCGTCCCTCAGATGATTATGCCTATGATGTAAGTTGAGCATGGTCAGCAGTCTCCTAGCACATTCCGGCCAGTCTTTACAAGCCAGTAGCAATGCTCTAGCCTCCTTATTATCTCGTCTGGTCCGTAGAGTACGACATAGAGCTCGTGCCCATCGTAATGCAGCTGTAAGTTCCGCTCGCACGGCACCAGCGGATCCGCCCGCGCCGCCACCTTCCACATAAACAGCGTGGAGACTGTGGAGAGCCTAGAGAGAGACAAAAAATAGATATTTTATTTCACTGTTTCTTTTTTTCATCGATAAATAAGTGTCAGAATATTTAAGTACCAGAAAAAAAAAGATACTGTGTCTATCGATCTCGGCCCCCATATTTTTTATTTTCATTTCATTCAATGCATTTGGGTAGTTGACACCACTCACAATATTTTCTATGAAACACTTTATTATGGGACAAAATAGATTTTAAGTTGCTTTAAAATAAATGAATTCTTGAATTATTACGTCATCGATTGCTATTGCCATACAATATAATGAAAAATCGCATTTTGATAGATCATTTAATGTATGCTAATTGATTGGCGTATCCAAGGTATCACTTAATGCTGAGAGAGTATAAGTCTCTTCCAAAATCATTGCCATTATTTTCAGGCAGGTTTTTTTTTGGGACAAACCCACCACACTATTCCCAAACCACTCCTGAAAGCCAGAATCAACAGTGGCAACCACCAGAAAAGCGCCGAGACAATGAAGCTCGACGTGTCCCGGAGAATGAATTTACCTGTCTTGGATCTTACAACGAAATTAATCAGAAAAGAATAGTGTAGGTAGAAAAACAGTGACAGTTTGTGTCAGGGCTATTCTGTAAATTTATTTATTAAATTCTAAATTAACCAAAATAATATCTGCAAACATAAAGGTATGACCGTCTCGTCTCGCAGGAAGACTTCTCGAAGCCTCCTCTGTAAGTTTATCCAGCAGTTTCCCTCGACCCTCAAACTCAGCTAGGAATAATGCAACTTACTTCAAACGTCATCTGGAGTCCGCCATTATAAACAACGTAAAGTCTGTCATCCTCATTTTCAACCAACGTGCAGAAAGCAGAAATTAACGTCGACCAACACGTCCTGCCATTTAAACCTGAAAATTTAACATATTTAGAAGAACAGCGTCTAGAGATCAAATACACCATGGTATAAAAACCAGTGTCAGCTGACCTTTCATCGTATTGAAGCTCCGTACAACGCTAGGCCAGCTCAAGTTGTTACTGACTGACGTGCGGCCTACTGTACCATGAGTAATTGGGTTAGTAAAGGTTTTTTATTTATATTGGTCACAATGGGGATGACGGCTGTGAAACAGATGGCGCTAGTTTAGCTTGTTCCAAGAGATGTTGAGGTTGAGAACTTGTTTATGTCTTTATAAAGAAAATAGCTTTTCCCAGCGGCTTCGCTCGCCGTTTTTACAAGGTGCGTCATAGTCCATCCGGCTGAATAACTTTTTTCATGAGATTATTGCGATATCTATGTTGACAGCATCATTGCAAATATAATAAGGCAGTCATTTAGACTCAACGACGATAAGCGAGGGGGACGGGGTACTGCGTTGTGATTGGCTAACTCAAGGTCTGTTCTGTCTCAACGTATGTTTACGGCTCACAGGATTGGTCGAAATGAGACGAATATAAGACTTTTTTGCCTAATGTGTTGACAGACATCGGTCGCCTGTTATTACGAGTCTAGTATTTTATCGTCGTTGTTTAGACTCTCATTAGATCATTTAAAAATATGTTTTGTGTATGAATGACAAACATAAATCGTACCAAAACTCATGACCGCATCATAAACTTTATCAAAGCATGACTTATTGCAATTTTGAAAGGAACGTATCTTCGTCAATTTTAGATTATGTAAGAAAGATAGAAATAAGAAAAAAAAATTGATGGGCTTATTAGTACCTCATCTTTGATATGACCACACTAGAAACATTTTTTATTTATTTAATTCTCAGCCACTAACAAACCTCTTTAGTCAGATTGGGACATAGCTATCGTCGCGCCATCTATAATTAACTTTGACAGGTCTTCCCCATTGTTTCTAGTACTACTTTTACTAACAAAAAATCGCACATTTACTACTATAATAATGTAGGACGTGCAAATACTAAGGTGCGAAGCAGGGAAATATAATGATTTTATTTCATGGGAGCTATTTAATAAAATAAAAGGGAGCTTCTCTGCGTGATTTTTTAAAACATGGCACTAGCGATACTAAAACATTGAAAGCTATTATTTATAAAAAAAACTATCTGCTTTTTTATGGAAAACTTCTAGTTCCAAGGCAGCTTTTTTGGTTACTTTTTACCAAAAATATGCACGAAACTTCTCTACGAACTTTTATTGCTTTTAACAAACGAGCTTTAACAATTTTAATTTATTTTTAACTTTATCATAACTAGATAAGACTCACGTAAAGCGCGCACGTAATTTCCATCATGTAAAAATTTCTACAAGCATTGTTTTTGTTTACCCTAAAAAACCTTTTGTCATAGTATCTACTCATTAAAATAATCCATTTTTACTGCAGCATCAACACTGGTATGGATTTTTGTTTCGTGATATCAGAAAGCTGATAAAAAAAAATCATTTTTTTCCTAAACTCAAAAACTTAATTTAATTTACAGTCTTAAAACCAGACTTGTTCCGGCGAGTGTAAGTGACAGAGCTATACAAGTAGTCTAGCGCCATTTCGTTCACTCACTGGAACAAAAGCCTGGTTTTAAGAAGTTGTAGTGCCCCCCCCCCCCCCCAGAATACAGTAATGTGTAACTATATTTTTGTCTTAATTTTTTTCCTCTAAAGTATTTACTTTATTTTTCTTCTGAGATTTTTACACGACTGCCTAAAAAAGAGTTATTTATATTGTATTGAAGGTTTAGGGTTAACAAAAAACTTAAGTTTTCCGTAATAAAAAAAAAAACAAAAATCTACAAGCTTCATAATTATTAGTGTTAGAAGTGTATAATACCTATGTGCTCACCCTGTAAGTAGGCGGAGAGCGTGCTTCGCCGGAAGGCAGCCGCTTCTCTGCCGTCAGCTGACTCGCTGCCGCTGCTGGCACCGTTCCCGCTGCCGTTGCCGCTGCTCGTGCTGCCGTTGTTGCCGTTGTTGCCGCCGCGAGCTGCTAGGATGCGGGCGAGCCTGTATCGAGAATAAAATAAAAGTGTGAAAATAAAAATAAAAATTGTTTTATTTCGTACATTATATTTATTTTCAGACGAGCTAAAGTAATCATGTTTTCAAATAAAAAATCTGCGTTTTAAAATAAACGCAGATTTATTTTAAAACGGAAAAGGAATGTGTCTTTTTTTCGTTGTTTTACAATTTTTATTAAATTATATTTATGAATCGATCCGAATATTGCTGCTTTTTCCCATAAATCTTGACTAAGGGTCAGCTCCGACCGAAACGTGACGCTGCGCGCACATTTCAATAGAGCTACTCAAAATGTAACTCTATCCCTACACGAAAAGATACACCTTTCGAAACGCAGCGCAGCGCCGCACTACATTTTGAAAGCAATTTAAAATGTAACTTTATTTAGTACACGACAAGATACACATTTACAGTAAATCGTTGCGTCACGTATCGGTGTAAACTGACCAGGTAAAAAAAAAAATTATGAATGAAACAAAAATTCTCATCAAACCACTGACCTTAACAACTCATCAGCGGCACCAGGATACAAATGCGCATGCGGCGCTATATTCCGGAACGCCCAGTGTATGTTTTGATGTTGGGCCAGAGAACGCGCGAACGCGCTAGAGCGGCGACAACACAGGCGGAGGAGCGCGTAGTACGGAGGTAACATAGCTCGGTTGTACGCTACCACCTCACCATCTTCGTGGTCCGCGCTGTGGAAGGAAACATGGGTTATTTGAAGCGAAATGGCGAAGGCAAGTCAAAGCTAACTGTAGATGGCGCCACCAAAGCTTAGACTAATGACGTAGTACTATTCTGAAGTACCTTTAAGATTTGAATCGATTTGAACCAATGACGATGCTTGGAACAAGCTATACTAGCGCCGTTAGTTCCCCAGTTCCCATCCCCATTAAACAACAACTATGAGTTTTTCGAAGGAGGAGGATCAGCTCGTGGCCAAATAACAGCCGCACAGGCCGATCTTCCGGGTTAAGCCTTGCTTGCCGAGTTTGGTCTGTGGATGGGTGACTATCTGCCATAGCGAGTTTCCTCCGTGCCTTGGAAATCACAAAAAGCCGTTAGTTCACGGCTGTGAGTCGTAGATCTTTGATAGTCGTTACTGTTAGTCAGAAGCTGTAAAGTCTGACAACCAGTCCAACCATGGGTTATCGTATTGCCCAGTTACTGGGTTGTGGTGGTCCGATAGGCAGTCGCTCCATGTAAAATACTGATATCCAGCTACATCTGGTTCAATTGGAAGCCAACCCCAATACAGTTGGGAAAAAGGCTAGGCAGATGATATCAGTTTTTCGAAATAAGTACTATGTTACCAATACTTTGAATAAAACTGAGTGATGCGGCTTTAAGCAAATACGTTTATCAAATGTTTTCGCTATCGTCCCCAAATTTCTGTATCATCAATAACCTCGTATTTCTAAATTCTAATACTAAAGCATATCTATTATAATAAAATTGTACAGAACAGTAGTTATAAGAATAGGACATCGATGACCCAAATTTCAATAAGACAAAAAAAAACATAATTGTAATACAAATAAAACGCCATCTTTCTAAATAAACTTCCAAAAAACTATACAATAATCCAAAAGAAAAATATAAAAGAAAAAACAAAAAGAGAAATCTCAGGGGACACCCGGGTTTGAACCGGGGACCTCTCGATCTGCAGTCGAATGCTCTACCACTGAGCTATATCCCCGATGAGTAAGCCGACGAAATAGCGCAACACTTCATTTGCGTGACATGTTTTTACTTTGAAGAATGTATTTATCAGCTATTTTATTGTTAGGTAATTTGGTTTCCGATAAGTTAGTATTTTTTTATTATATAAAACATGTTTAAAACCAGTCAGTATGGACGTGACTCACGCTCACGTGCAATATTTTTCCTACACCTACACAATTAGGTACTGCTGTTTTATTCCAATTCCAATTTTAGTTAGATGGCTCCATCGTTTACTTGATGATTCTGCCAATGTCAAGGTTGAAAGAAACAAGAAAAGCAAGATTGACTATGGTACGGTTTGGTAGGCTATTTGGTACAAATCCAGTTGAGTTGCCTAAAACAAGATCATAACAACATGCAGTTAGTAATATTATAGCTAAACATGACACAATAACATAAAAACAACAAGAGGAGCAAAACAGTGGGAAAACAAATAGGGAGCAAGGAATGTTGGAAAATGAGGATTAAAGTCTAATATTATTGACACGAATAAACTTACATAAAACATTAATATAAGAGGATTTAGAAAGGGTGAGGAGAGATGGTATGTTGATGGGTCTAGGTATGTTGGGAGAAAGGAGGTCATAAAGAGGAAATACAAGATTGGAGCAGGAAAAAAACATGTGTTCCAATGTACCCTCCTCCATGCCACATTCACATATAGAATTATCGCGTATACGGAGTTTAGCTAGAAAGACTGGGGAGCAAACATGACCCAAACGAAGGCGTATAATCATAGAAGTAATTAATTTATTGATTGTTTTGTATTTAAAAAACCAAGGTTTAGATGGAATACTAGGTTGAATGCTACCATAATACTTCCCTTTTACAGTTTTTGTCTGTTGCCATAAATTATCCCAGGATTTTATCATGCGTGGTTTGGACAAAGAACATAGGTCGCGAGCTGGAACGCTTGAATGGTTTGTAAAACCTATTTGTATGGCCTGTTTGGCATGAATGTCAGCAGCTTCGTTCCCCCAAATACCCGTGTGGCTCGGGATCCAGGCTAGCACAACTGTAATTCCGGATTTTTGCAAATTGTAAAGGACTTCTTTGATTTTGAGAGATATAAAAGAGTTAGATTTGCAGTGGAAGGGAAGTTTCTTCAAGTCATCTAAACAACTACGCGAGTCACTTAGAATCATAGACTTACGGAAGTGGTCTCGGTTTGAATCTATATATAGGACCGCCTCTAGGATAGCGATAGCTTCACCAGTGAAAATAGAGCATTCCAAAGGGCATTTGAAGCTCAAAACAACATTGAATTTTGGAATGAAAACAGAGGCGCCTACATTAGCCGAGTCCGCTTTTGACGCATCTGTGAAAATCAAAACCCAGTCTGACCATTTATTATTTATAATTCTGTTGAATTTATTATTTGCATCTTCAGAGTCTTTGTCGATACCAAAATTCAAAATTACCTCAGGCTGAAATATAAGCGAATCATAACTAACCATAAACAGGGGGTGTTTATCCAGTTGCATGACAGGAGAAGACAGATTCTTGTGAGTATTGAGGCTATTAACTAGTAATGGGGGAGATTTATTAACCCAATATGGGGAAGAGTTTATGGACCGAGCAAGACGATGTAGGATTTTTAAAATCGGATGAGAGGAAAATTGGGATACATTTGAGAAGTATCTATCTGCGAGAAATTGTCTACGGAGAAGTAAGGGAGGCTCTGCACACTCTACCTGAAGGGCGTTAATAGGGGAAGATTTCATAGCGCCTGTTATTATGCGTAAACACTTAGACTGGACTTTGTCAAGCTGTTTGAGGGCTAGTTTACTGCAGGGCTCCAGGATGAAACAACCATAATCAAAGTGGCTACGAATAATGGCATTGTAGAGAATTTTTTGTGAAAAGGGGTGAGAGCCCCAACGTACTCCAGACAAAGCTCTTATAATGTTAGTATTTTTTTCACACTTATTATAAATATGTTGGAGGTGGAAGAAGCCAGACATTTTGGAATCCAAAATAACTCCCAAAAATTTAACCTTATCCTGGAATCTTATTGATTCACCAGCTACCGTGAGATTTAGAGGGGGGATATTTCGTTTACGAGTGAAAACTACAGCACTGCATTTAGGGATGGATAAATTTAGACCATGATCTAAAAGATAATCATTTAGATAGTGAAGGGCTGAGTTTAATAGGGACGATCCAACTGACAGAGAAGAACACCTGATATATAGCGCTATGTCATCCGCGTACTGTAAAATTCTGCAGAAGCAGTTAACAGTCGAATCAAGGTTGGCAGTATATAAGTTATATAAGAGGGGGCTTAGGACATAACCCTGGGGGAGGCCCTTCCAGACGAGACGAGGAGGAAGTAGGGAGTCTTGAGAACGAACACGAATAGAGCGACAAATAAGAAGATTGAAGATTATATTGACCAGTCTCACAGGGATACTCAGATCGAGCATCTTCTGCCTGAGTATTGGAAGCTGGACATTATCATAGGCAGACGAGATGTCAAGGAAGACCCCAATAACATTTTCATTCCGAGAGAAAGCGAGCCTAATCTCAGAAGTAAAGATACTTAGACTATCCATTGTGCTCATGCCTCGTCTAAATCCGAATTGGCTACCTGAAAGCAGACCTCTACTCTCAAGAAGCCATTCCAGTCTATTCTTCACGAGGTGTTCTAAGGTTTTAGCTATGACTGAAGATAGGGCAATAGGGCGATATGATGACGGGTCGTTGGGATCCTTGCCTGGCTTTAGAACTGGAATAATTATTTGAGTCTTCCATGACTCCGGAACATGCCCAGAGGAAAAAATTTCATTAATAATATTAAGGAAAATCAATTTTGAAGACCGAGATAATTTACAAATAAAAGAGTAAGGGATGCCATCTATGCCCGGGGAGGAATCCCTGAGGTTGTCAAGAGCACAAGCGAGCTCTGAATAAGAGAACAGATCATTCATTCTGTCAGTTGAAGACGAAAAAGGGAGCTGTGATAGAGGGAAGCAGTCAGAGGAAGGAACAAAGGGAGGAGCTAATTTGTTCAGAAAGCCATCCAACCAAGCAGAAGGATCATTCGAGGAGATGTTTTGTTCTACATAGATTCTACGAAAATTATTGATTTTGCGCCATACAACAGTTACAGGAGTACGAGGGGACAAGGATTCGCAGAACCTGCGCCAACCCTCTGACTTCTTTTTAGATAAAAGCCTTTTTGTTTTAGCACAGGATTTTTGGAAGGCTAGATAATTCTGCATAGTTAAATTATCTGCATATTTTTTCTCCATTTCTTTGCGTAAACGGACGCTAGCTGTACATTCAGCGTCCCACCAAGGAGGTGAAGGGATACGACCACGGGAAGAGTTTTTAAGAGGGATGGATTCCTCAGCCGCTGAGAGTAGACACGATATAAAATCCTCATATACTGTAAGGAAGTTCGAGCAATCGACGGGGGGGAGGCGGAGAATCTTAGAATCAGAAGCATAAGAATATTTATCCCAGTCAGCATCACTAAGTCTAAACCGCTGTAAGGGGGGGATAGTAGGAGGGGAGGAAGGAGACTGAAGGAGGCGGATTAGGATTGGAAAATGATCACTGCCGTACGAATTAGGAAGAACTGACCAGGATAGAGAATTGACTAAAGAAGGAGATGCAAGAGATAAATCCGGGACACTGATATTTTGACCAGGAGGAGTCCTCCGGGTCGCAGATCCATCATTTAGAATGCAGAGATTATTATCATCTAGTAAATCAAGAAAAAAGGAAGAAGAAGAATCTATATAGTGAGACCCCCACATTGTATGGTGACAGTTAAAGTCACCTGAAACAATAAGAGGACCCGGGATTGAAGAAAGAATATTATTTAGTTCGGAAATGACACTACTATTAGGGTGAGGAATGTAACAAGATACAAAAGAAATGTTCTGAGCTCTCATTGCAACCACATGAAGATCAGAGCTGTGTCTAGGGATGACAATCTGTGAAAATGTAATGGATCTTGACACCAGGAGGGCACAACCTGCCCACCCATCATCTCTGTCATCCCGCAGGCAGGAAAACCCCGAGACCCTAAAAATGGATCCCGGTTTCAACCAAGTCTCCGAGACGGCAAGGAGAACAGGCTTAAATCGATTTATCAGGAAGATTAGATCATGTTTCTTACGGCGGATGCTTCTACAGTTCCACTGAAGAAGGGTCGCCATTTTTGGTAATTAATTTTCCGAGAAGTTGCTGGAGTAGGATAACGACATTGTTCGGTAAGGAGTCAGAAAATTTGGATATCATATTAATAAGGGAGCATGTGAGGAGTTCAATCAAATTATCATTTGGAGTAAGGAAAGGGGTGGACTCTACAGGAGGAGGGGACAGGCCACAACCATTAGGCTGGGAGGATTGGGGAGAGCTAATTATGTCTCTATGAGCCATAACATCATAAGTTTTTCCCAGAGGGGTTCTGGGACGAGGGGATTTAAATATAGTTTTAGTATAAGAGACCTGAGGATTGGATCGGGGCGGATGTAAGGGGGAGTAATAGGATTGCTGGGAAGATTGAACATCTTGAGAAAATTGTGATTGTTGGGACAATAGGGGATGGGCTAATTGAGGATATTGGGACAACTCAATATGGGGAGAGCGGGAAGAGCTAGATATGTCTGCATAAGAACGTCTAGAGGGGGGGAATCTGAGGGAAGCCTGTGAGTAGCTGATGTTATCTTGAGACATGACCATTTTAATTGATTTTTGTCTGGCATGCTCAGGACACTTAGCCTCTGTAGCCATATGTAGGCCGTTGCAAAGGATGCATGAATATTTGTTTTGGGGAACAGAACAGCTATCACCTCCATGGTTTTGGGAGCACTTGTAACAGCGTGGTTTGGAGCGACACTGGGAATTGACATGTCCAAACCGACAGCAGTTACGGCATTGGATAGTAGGGAGCTGGTATGTAGAAACTGGAAGGGAAGAGTGGTAGCAAAAAATTCTCTCAGGCAGAGTTTGACCGAGGAAAGTCAGGACAACTGAAGTAGACGGGATCCAAGTAACACTATCATCTCTTCGTGATTTTACATTTAAACGACGGGCCCTAATAACCTGTCCACAGTTTGAAGGGGTTTTAATACCTTCTACTAATTCCTCCAACGACCAGTCTGTTGGAATGTCTTTTACGACACCCATTCGTGATATGTGGAATCTTGGGATATTTGCAACAAATTTGTTAGCTGATAGGATCTCATTGTTTATAAATGAATTAGCGTCATCAGCCGAACGAAATTCCAAACATATCCTATTTCTTCCCAGAGACTGAATTCCTCCCTCGACTATGCCAGTTACCTTATTACGGTGAATTAGCTGGGCAAACTTTAACAGTCTAATGGACTGACCGGCTGACACATCGGGTTCGGAACGAGTGACATGGATTATGAAGGGACCATTGTCACACTTATTATAAGCTAGTTTAGAGTCTGACTCAAAACCCTCTTTCACATAGACAGACTGATTGGAGACCGAAGGCGATATAAGTTTTTTGGGCTCATGGGGCGTATCGTCAGTAGCGGGACGTTTCAGTTTCCTATCAGGCTGACCACTAAGAGGAAGACTTATATCCTGGGTCTCCATTCTTGTATCTGGTGGACGACTGCCACCCCCGTCAGGGGGATCGTCATCACCCATTTCCCTCATTTAAAAATGAGGGAAATGGGGAGTTATACAAATAAACAGTTACCAAACACAAACACTTAACACCACAGAACACAAACAGCACTAAATTAAGCACTCAACACAAAAAAAAACGAGGTTTAGTTAAAAGATCCACTGAAACACGTGTTTCAGACAACACATCGACGGCAGAGCTACTGCTGTTTTAGAATAAATGAAATGTTTGATGAGTCAACATTGAAGGCAACATGTTTATTATTATGCAATATTTTTTTTCTGCTTGCAAGTTTCTTTTTTAAACACTAATTCCGTTCAAAGAGACAACTCAGGTTATTTAAGACAACCAAGTTGAGATTTTGTAAAACATAGTGGAAAAGAGCACACTTACAAGTGAAGACTAAAATATACAGGGTGTAAAATACAGCCCTCCACAAACTTTCAGGGCTTGCTCAGTAAACGAAACTGAACAATCGAGGTGGAAGGTGGAGTATCACAACGTCTTAAAACCAGGCTTGTTCCAGTGAGTGAACGAGATGGCGCTAGGCGATTTATATAGCTCTGTCACTTTCACGCGCCGGAATAAGCCTGGTTTTAACACGTTGAATTACCCCCCCAGGACCACAGTCTAATCTCCCCTTTTTCCCTTTTTCCCAATTTCTGTTTTTTTTTTTTAACTAAAATATACAACGTGTAACGTTATATGCGCAAAACCTCTCGTGGGGTAACTGAGCCCATGTTACTGAACAATGTTTGTTCGAAGACTTTTAGAAATTGGCAAAAAAAAACGATTTTTAATACTGATGGGCTCGATCAATTTCTCATTTTTTGTGAAAAACCATTTTTTTTTTGTGAATTTCCAAAAGTTTTAAAACAAACATTGTTCAGTAACATGGGCTGAGTTACCCCACGAGAGGTTTTGCGCATTTAACGTTACACGTAGTATACAATACATGGAACAGACTCACCCACAAGCTAAATAGTCAAGTAAGAATGATACTCACAGTATATAATTAAAAGCGATATGTTTGGTGAGCCGCTGATTGGCTACAGCGAGCTGTACGTTTTCGGGACAGTCCACGGACACGGCGTGCCAGAACGTAAGCAGTGCTTGCTTGTTCGGGTGCACCGCCACTGAAGGCTCCGATATCGCCGGGTGATACAGCTCCCAGAGATCATTGAAGTATTGTCCGAACTGCGGAAACAAGAAGAGTTTGAATTACATAAACATACAGCTTGGCAAAAAAGTGTCGAAAAATTGAGGTCGCTACTGGTTGTTTTATGCATTATGAATAAACAAGTAAGCAATGATCGTTGCGAAATAATGTGGAATATAGTAGTAGTAGCCCGGCGAAAAAACTATCGAAACTACACTCGTCAACTCTTTTTAGAGTGTATAGTTCTACTCATTACTCGTTCATCGTCGGCGGTCGGAACCCTGGTATGGACCGACTACCGCTGGATGCGGAAGGCAGACGTCAGGGTGATGTGGCGCAGCCTAGGCTAGCTATGACCAATAGTAGACTGCGATAGTTGATTGAAGAAAAAAAATGTTATAAGATAGCTCTTTGTCACCCACCATAAGTTTCTCCACCCTACTAACGACACAGTACGACATGACTCCGAAGTAGGCCGTCAGCTTCATGGTGCCGTGCACCGCTATGTCCGTGTACTTGCGAGCCGCCTTTAGCTTGCCCAGCAGCATCGTGTACACCTGCGAAAATATAACCAGAGTTGTTTTAACTAAGATATTGACGTCACAGTTGGTGCAGTGGCTGAACGATCGACAAATATAAAAATATTTTTTTTGTACTTGTTCCAGGTGTTCGGCGAATGGGACGAGACTTCACCAAAGCTGTGTCGAGACGTGTTTTGAACAACCAATAGAATTGCGTTATTGACACACTCCGCAACGCAATTCTATTGGTTGTTCAAAACACGTCTCGACTTGCACAGCTTTGGTGGAGTCTCGGCCGTAAGATCAAATGTTTAAAGCACTCAACGAGATGCTGCTCATAACGAAACGAACGAATCGGTAGAACGGCGCGAGGCACTAGGAGCGGCGCGAACGAGCGCGACGCCACGAAACAGGGCTAGACTTTATCTTTGAATTGACGATGCTCGCCGGAACTTTCTGTCTCAGCCTTCTTTCAGCTCCTACCTGATGCAGCGTATGATGCGCGGTGTCGGGCAGCTTGGCGTGGTTGGCGTGCGCGGCGTGCGGCGCGTGCGGGTGGTGCGGCGGCGCGGGCGCGGCCGGCCGGGCGCGCGCGTACCCCGCGCGGAAGTGCTGCGACGGCACCAGCGCCACCAGCAGTAGGGCTGCGGCTGCGCGGACTCGGGCTGCGCCCGCGCCGAGGAGTTGAGCCTCGACCCAGCGCTCTGCTGTGCGGAGCGCCCACGCGTGAGCGGCTTTGTTGCGGGGAACCTGGGAAGGAAAAGTAGATTCTAGAATTATCTTTAAAAAGTTGCATTCACATTGTAAATATCACGCGAGGAACACGTTTTATTTAGAAAAAAATGGCTGCCATTCAGGAAGGGTTGGGTTCCAACCCGTTCGTTTTATTCAGTTTCCTTTTTTGCTACATATGTAGAACAATATTATCGACAAAATTGAACGGAAAAGCTACACCCTCTTTAAATTGTGCAGATGGTTACCAGACACACTATTTTTATGCAAAAATAATCACAACAATAACTAAGACCAACAAATGAAGTTCGTTTGGAACCTTCCAAACCTAAGGCTGCGTTTCCACTGAGGCGGAGCGGAGCGGAGAGCGATTCACAAATCACATGGCTTGAAATCCACATTTCTTCTCCACTCAAGCCGTATGACTGGTGCATCGCTCTCCGCTCCGCTCTGTTCCGCCTCAGCGGAAACCCAGCCGTACAAGTAGAATTCCCTGCTAGGATCTATATTTTCGGACACCTATAATCTTGAAGTCTTCAAGTAAAAAGTAAATAGGTTACTTCAAAGCCGGCTTGCTTCACCGTCGACCACATCTTTTCTTTCCATCAGGTAATATCTTACCATTTGGAAACCAAAGATTCTCTAAACATACCTGTAGCGCCAGCCACTCGAGCGCCGCATGTGGACACACATCGGCCACGTCCCACAGCCTCGCTAACACAAGCTGTGTGAAGCACGGCAGGCCGCCGGTAGCGCCCGCGCCGCCGCCGCTACCCTCCACCAGCAACGTTAGTAGCTTAAAAAATGGACCGCAGCTCTGAAATTAGAAATGAAATAACGTGTTTGATAGAAAAGACGGCGAGAAGACTTGGACGGTGTCTGAATGGGAGGCTTTACGGCTTGGCCAGAACGTCTTGAAACGGAACTAATATTTTTGTTTGCTGACAACGTTTTAAAATCTTTGATATTTGATGTAAACAAAGGCGCAGGTTTGTTAGAATTATTATTGTGCCATAAAACTAACGTAATAAGTGAAAATATATAAAATAAAATCTTTCAAAGTGCTGGTAGCGAGAGCACAGTGGCGACTTCCAGTTTTCTACTGTTTTTTGCCAAGCTGTACGCAAAGCTCGTCTCAAATGGCGCTACCAGCGCATGATGTCATCAACGAAAACCTCAATGCCGCCTATTTTGACGGACGCGTTTGATATGACACGTTGGTTTGGAAGACTTGACGTTGTTAACGTTATGCGCTTGTAGCACCACTATCGATTAAACTCGCAGTGTAAGTCCCTATTGCTAAAAATATACAATCGAGATAAGTGGAACACATGGGGGACGATCTTTGACGAGTGGGGCAGAATCGAATTATGAAAAAAAGTTTTTTTTTTAAAGGGAACGTCTGTAAGGAATGTCAGTCGTCAATGAAATAAAACCAAAACATACGGGTCAAATAAGAATCTTCTTTTTTTTAAGTATATTTAAAAGGCCGGGGCCCCAGCTTGGTCAACCACTCGAAATCTCGAATCGAATATCTTTGACGCTTAAAATCTTTGGTCCATGATTGGTTACAGACAAAGTTCGGGATTAAAATTACAATGGAAACGGAGTAGACATTGCACGGAGCAAATATTTGTATGATCTACAAGTGGTTGTTCCGGGTCTGGGCGTTTGTGTATATAAATTTTACTAGCGGCCCGGTACGTGCTTCGCTACATTGACAGCAAAATCTCCATTTACAAAGACTTTAATTTTGTGTTAAATTTGTTACAAAAAAACGTGATTAACGAAGAACCGCTCGACCGATTTTGTGCTTCACTTATACCATCTACTAAATAGTCCTAACACAGCCTAAACATTTGGTTTGGATAGGTGAGCCCGTTTTTAGGGTTCCGTAGTCAACAAGGAACCCTTATAGTTTCGCCATGTCCGTCCGTCCGTCCGTCCGTCCGTCCGTCTGTCCGCAGTTTAGCTCAGAGACGCACAGGGCTGCGTTTAAATCCTTTATCCAGTTTAAATTTATACTGACTAAATGTCAAACACCCCGTTTAAGTACGCCGCGAGGAGAAAAATGAAGCTAGCTAAAATTTAATCTACCCCGTTTACGGTCGTCCGCTGGTATAAGTTTTTACTAAATGGAATAAATTTTTGCGACCTTTTTACCACGCAAAATTTTATCCTGCTGTCAGATTGACATTAAGTTTTGTTGTTTTGCTCGATTCGCGCCGTAAAATCGAAGATTATTTTTATTTTAGAGAGTAAATATTATTTGTGGATTATGGATTTATAATAAACCGGCAAATTGATTATTTGTTCAATAAACTGTGAGGGATTTTCTTTTTATGTTTTCCCTGTCAATGGATAGATGGCGCTGAACTTGATATGTGACTGCAATGAACGGAACGTCACGTCATTTTTTGTTTTTTTCACTTGTATGTAATTTTGAGATCGTAAAACAAAAAGTACATGTCATGTCATTGTCAGTCACATCTGTAGTCACATGACATCACACAAATGGCATTTTGAAAATAAATAACAACAAGGAAAAAGAAAAAAATATTCATTTACAAGACTTTTTAATTAATGAGTTTTCCACGCCAAAAAGAAAATGTCCCAAGAGAAAAAGAAGCGAAGTCTGTGCTCGTGGATTTGTGCAAAAATGAAGGCATACATCTTTTTCCTAGAGTCACACCGTCAGTTCAACGCCATCTATCGAGTTCTTGGAAACTACTTTTTTTTTTAAACTCCAAAAAGAAAACCTCCCATTGAATTTGACAACTAATATTGACAGAAACTTATGACTCCGTTCAGCGAACCCTCACTAGTTTAATTTTTTTCCGTTGAAATACCGCAGAAGGATTTAAACGCACCCCTGTACTAGAGAGCTGTAATTTGGTGTAAATATACGGATTTGTTGTGCCGAAAAAGTGGTAAAATAAAATCTTTTAAAATATTTTTTTTAGGGTACCTTCTGTACTTACACGTAAAGAGAGGATTTTTTTTTTATCGCGTACCCCTTAGTGTGGGGTATCATTAAATAGGTCTTTAAAAATAATGTGAGTTTCCATTAACAATTTTTTTATAAAAAAAATCGTTTGTGAAATATTAAGCTTTAAAGTGTTAAATTTTGCTCTACTCGAGTGTCCCCCCCCCCTCTACCAGCTAAACGGTTATGTTGGAGGTGGGAAAAAATTCACAATAGTAGTATATATAACGAAATTTAAAAGAAAATTATCATGACTATGTAGGCTTTACGAGTAATAGTCGACCAACTTATAAAATGTAATTGGAGATCATATTTTCTTAAACAAATTGTATCGGAGAACATGCTCTTCAACTGCAAATGTAAGTTTGTCAACTTTATTTTTACAGCTTTTATAGGTATGTTTTTTGGGGATAGGTAGGTTTTTATCGTCAACTATTTTTAACTAACTTCAAAATAAGGAGAAGGTTCTAAATTCGTCGTAATCTTTTTTTTATGTGTTATCCCCGATTTCTCAAAGACTCCTGGACCGATTTTGAAAATTCTTCTTTTTAAAATTAAATTCAGCGAATCAGTTTAGTTAGTTCGCATAAGTATTTTGATGGGCACATACGGAACCCTACACTGTGCGTGGCCCGACACGCGCTTGGCCGGTTTTTTGAGTTATAAAGTTACAACGAAAAGTGACTGTGTCAATTTTTATTATGGGAACAAAGCCGAAATTGTGAAAAAAATATCACCTGTCCAGTACATTAAGCAAACATAAATGTACTGAACAGCTGATTTTTATTTCGAGTTTTCAGGTTTGTTCCCATAGAAAAAGTTGTGAGCACAATCACGTTTTTAAGTATCGTACAGACGCCAGCACATCAAGCTACCACAATCTGTCAGATTTATTTAATAGAAATTCAACCTTGTTACAAGAGTAGAAGGAAGGAAGAGTAGAAGTGTTTGAGTGGTAAAATGTGACAGATTCGGGTAGGTTGACCTGCTGGCGTCTGTACATTAATTACCAGTCACTCTAATAGATTATAATTATTATGTTTGTAAACGCACCCACGACACAGGAGAAAAACCTAGTGTACAGCAAAGATTTAAAAAAAAACACGACCAGGATAAATAATTTCCAGTTGAAACATACATCATAAGCTAAGACTACAAACCTCAGAATGTTTAGCAATGGCCTGGAAGATCATGCTAACTATCTTCTGTGCGAGCGGCTCGTTCCAGCGACACAGCGCGAAGATGAGCGAGCGCGTCTGCTGCAAGTTGAGGCAGTCGCGTGTCTGCTGGTAGATGAAAGGAAACCCCTGTGGACGACAAACATTATCGTAAAAGTATTGCAAGTTTAGGGACTCCACCTATGGCGCGACGCAATACAGAATTCCATCGATTTAAGATATCGGCCGAACAAAATGTATGGACAATCGCTATTCGCTAGTGTTTGCTAATGGAGTCGCACGTATTGACGATATCGCTTAGGGACTTTACTCATGGCGCGACGCAATATCGAATTACATCGATTGACGATATCGGTCAGATATCCCATAAACGTCCGGCCGAACAAAATGCTACACACCTTCGCATGCAACAAAGCTCTAGCATCAGGTTCCAACAGCGCCAGATGTCCGGCGGCGTCCCTGGACCTCTCCACCAGCCCGGCCACCAGCGCCACCATCTTGTCCAGTGCTCCAGGCCGCAGCTTGTCGCCTCCGCTCTCTGCGTTAGTGCTCCCGCTACCGCTACCGCCCGCTTCCTCTGTGGGCGATTCCGCCTGGGAAAATGGGCACAAATTAAAAATAATTGTACCTCATTTTTTTTTAAACCATGCCTTATTTGGTCACTTTAACGCCGGATCCACACGTTGGCCGAACAGAAGGAGACGGCGCTATACCAGAAAGCAAGACGCAAATAATTCTATCTTGTTTCTTAGTATAGCGCCGTCTCCTTCAATTCGGCCAACAGGGCCAACGTTCCACACGTTGGCCCTGTTGTCCGGCGTAATAATGTAGTGCAAGTGGATGCGAGTGTGATGGATGCAAGTGGCGAATTGTCATTTTGAGTTTTGAAAAAAAGGGTACGTATTTTGCTTTTGTTAAAATATTGATTAAAAAGATTTAACACATCAAAACATAACAGCCGGAGCTCCTGACGTGAGAACTCAATAAAAAAAATTGTGACGGGTACTGCCGTTGGCTTCGAGAGACCACAATTTTTTTGCAACAACACAGCTGTATTTTTCTTCAAAGCTCAATTTCTCAATTATCCATAAACTCACCAGTATTCATGTAAATTAAAGTCTTAAAAAGGCTCTCGAGTTTTTTTACGATATTTTTTCAGAGTAATTAAATAGTAAACACTGTACTCATTTTTTTTTTTAATTTTACTACTTACCACATTAGCATTCTGTCCCAGATAAAAGTTGACCATGCTGGATATGGCGTTGATGCGCAACATGAACTTGCCCTCTTCCTCGCCCATCTTACTGAACTCGTACAGCAGGCTGAAGTACTCCGTCAGGTGCCGCAAGTGAGACCGAGCGCCGTTCTCCATCTGCAAGGAAATGGTTCACTTTAAGCACAATGTGCAGAAAAAATAAGCATTTAAGTGTTCGGGCAAATGCAACATGTCATCATCATCATCAGCCTATAATGTTTCCACTGCTGGGAGACAGGCCTCCTCTCCGCGAGAGGAAGCAGGCCATAATCCACCACGCGGTCCCAGTGCGGGTTGGTAGATGTCACATGTCTTCGAATTTTGAGTTCTAGAACATGCCGGTTTCCTCACGATGTTTTCCTTCACCGTTTTGAGAGCAGTGGTGATGAAATAAATTACACAAAGTAATGTACGACCTACAGCTCGTAAGTCGTGACCGTTGCCACTGGGCCACCACTGCTCTCATACATGCAACATGTGAACATAAGGATTATGAACATAATCCTATCCTATTAGGGCGCGGGATTATGAGGTAATCGTGGCTCCGGAACCTAAAGGGCTATCGAAGGACACCGAAGATTTAAGTCAGTACAAGTTTGACAGTCCCTCTTGTTCTGCCCTGGCTGGGAGGACTCATTTGATGATTTTACAACGTAAAGAACAAGCTTAGTCTCATGTCTTCGTATTTTCACGTTTGAACATTTACTGCAAGGTTCATAACTTCGTTGTTCGAAACTGACACCTTTATGTGTGTGTTCACACTGGAAGCCTAGCGCGACGGCGGCGGCGGGCGCGATCTGTGTCCATACTGCCGATCAAGATTTTGTTTTTGTAGAGGCGATTTCAGGTATTGCAAACCGGGGGTAGACGTTCTACCCCGGGACAGACCATAGCTGAAAATGCTTCCTTCGTACACAACTCTCACCTCCGATCATGGCCGTAACAACAGCTGGAAGCGAGGGATCGCTCCAATTCACGGCGCTGTATAAATTCAGGTTTTTCTAACCAACAACTGACAAATGTGTTCCTGGGAAGTTTGCTCCGCAGCAGCAGAGCAACTACTTACATATTTGTATAGTTTGAAAGACCTATCAGCCTACTTTGAATAATAAATAAAAACTTTGAAAAAAATAATATCGCGCCCGCCGCCGCCACCGCGTTAGGCTCGCAGTCTGTTTGAGCACTATGGCTGACTTGCAAACCCAAATTGTCGTTTTGTAATACTTAGTATACTCACCAATGATAACAACATTCTTATAAACCTAGTAACACAACTCGCTTCGCCCAACTTGCTATTATCTTCGCCTTCCTCCATACCTTGCAGGTATAAGGCACAATGACTAGATCTGAAACAACACAAAAGCTCATGTAAAATCAGAGAAAAATAGACCGTACTTTCACACAATAGGGCATTTTATGAGCTGTTAAAACGCGACTCTCCCACAGATTTGTATAGCAATATCAAACTGTGACGTCACAATTTATTATTTACAGAGCTAATAAAAATCGAATAGAGTAGTTCTTTGGAAATCATTCGGATTTTATATTTATGTTCCTTGGAGCAATTTTTTTTTATATAGAAATTGTATTTTGTAATTATTGGGATTGTCTAAGAATTGACAAACTGCATGAAATGGGGATAACACGGGAAATTGAAATAAGTTGTTGAACTGCCCTATCATCAATTCTTTTTCTCAGTTTTTTTTTTGTACTTTTTTTAGAGAAACTCTTTAGTTAAGTCGCAACTTGAAATCTTTGCGCAAAAAATAACTGTTAGAAAAACTGACTGATAAATGAAACGAATTTTTACAAAATCTATGTGTATCTTACCTGAGCCTTTGTATAACATGCATACAAAGCCTTTGAAACATTTGCCGGACCATCTGATTCGGACATTTTATTAAAACCTGAAACAAAACAAATTTTCGCTTACAATATTCCAAACACATATTGAAACTATTAAGTATTGTATAGTAATTTCAACCTTATGTATCATAGACATAAGAGTCGAGTTACTTGCATCAACCACCGTATGATCGGATAGTACAGTGTCTGTTATATTATGCCAATTTAAACCTTATGCCCACATGACATAAGAGTATAATATTATACTCTGTCCTGAGCCTGTAGCCAAACGGCAAGCGACAATCGTTAACGTTCAGCAGTCGCTAATACATTTTCAACTTCATACCCCATCGCATAAAGTTGAAAATCTAGGAAAGACTGCTAAGCGATAGCGAACGAAACAAACGAAAACGATCTGTAATCTTTGATAGATTTTCAAGTTTATGCAATGGGGTATAAAGTTGAAAATTTATTAGCGACTGCTGAACGTTAGCGAATGTCGTTTGCCATTTGGCTATAGGGCCTGGTCTACTCACTTTAGCTACCAGATGGCAGTGTTTGTTACATTACACGAAACGAAACCCTATAAATTATACACATACAAGTGAAATTAGAGTGTACTCACTTGCATCGGCCACCACGTGTCGTCGGCCATATGCCCTAGGAACCACTCTGAAGCTGCAGCAGACGCGTTGAACTGCTTCGTCACCAACTCTACCCACGACACCATGGTTGGCTGAACAACAAAACGTGAATGTTTAATCTTTTTACATCGTACAGGGCGAGCCGGACATGCATTCGGGCAGTTAACACAGACTTCTCAGTTTGACTGTTGGACATGTGCCCGCTCTGTTAAAATGAGATCGAGCGGATAAGCAAAACAAGACTGCCAAACTGACTGCGAAGGTTCTTCAAAAGCGAACATTGCAAAAACCTAAAGTTGCCATTGTTAATGTCTGCAGACATGCCTGCGGGCATGACCGAGAAGTGAAGCGCTTTAGAGCAATCTGTGCGGTCAGGCGAAACGGGCGGTGCGCCGCACGGTGAGTCACTCACCAAGTCACCAAGTCTTTTTTTAAGAATCTCTTCGACAGCATTATTTTTGCTTTGAATTGCGACCCGTCATTTTGTTGTTTTTATTGCATTGTTTTATTTTTTTCATACCAGATCAAGCGACTATATTGGCTGTTGAAGAAATAAACCTTAGCACTAAAATACCATCAATAACAGTCTTACCTTTTCCTTGGCGTGTATAAAAGTTTCAATGAAGAATGAGGTGGAGAGTCGCGCGGCGATCTCTGTGACCTCCGGCTTCAGAGTCATCAGAGACTGCGGCACTGAGCTGCACATCTGTCCCATGAACCTGCGTAATAAAATGTATCTGTTAATCTTTGTCCGTGAGGAGCTCGTGGATAAATAATTATAGTCGCATAGGCCGATCTTCTGGGTTAAGCCGCGCTTGCCAAGGTTGGTCTGTGGATGGATGACCATCTGTCATAGCGAATTTCCTCCGTGCCTCGGAAAGCACGTAAAGCCGTTGGTCCTATCGTTGTTGTCCTGCTGTCATTTCTAGATCTTTGACAGTCGATACAGTTAGTCAGAAGCTCTAAAGTCTGAAAACCAGTCTTACCATGGAGTATAGGCAGTCGCTCCACGTAAAATACTGATATTCAGCTGCATATGGTTCTACTGGAAGCCGACCCCAATATAGTTGGGAAAAGGCTAGGCAGATGATGATGATGTTAATCTTTGTCCGTAAATGCTGGCAGGCACAGTATAATAACGGTCGTTCATTTTTTGTATAGCCAAATTGAATTGTAATGAATTGCTTAATTACGTAGAATCGGAAATCAATAATCAACAGGTAACAACGGAATAATAACAGAAAACTATGGTTAATTATGTTAAAAAAGATCACTAAACGCGTCAAGACATCAAGTTTTTTTTTCTGCTTACGCGCGGCTGTGAGTATAAAAAACAAACTAGTGTGCGAGCGAGAGAACACGATAAGCGCCGCCGTTTAAGATTCCTTTCTTCAATGAACCGGGTTAAAGTTCCGCGTTGGTTCCCTAGTTCACACACGTGTATAGTTCTATAAATACTGCCTTCTAGCAGACTAAGGGAGCTTACCTATGGCGCGATGCGACGCGATTCGACCGATTCTAACTACAAGTGAAAATCAACGCTACAGCATATGACATAAAATGCACAGTTGTATACGGGTAGATGAAAAACAAAACACGATCTCCACGTCAACGTCAAGTCAATCAAATTGCATCATTATATCGTAGTGGCAAGGTTGATTTTCACTTGTAGTTCGCATCGCGTCGTGATACTTACGTGAAATACGCATGCTGGAATATATTCTTGTCGTGTAAGAACTGCATGTTGTCGTCCCATATCCACTTGAGTAGGTCGGGAGGTAGCTTGATGGACGGGGACGCGTCGCTGCTGCGCCGGTCTACTGACGAGCTTGGACTGGCACCTTCCGCTGTTGATGACTGTCATACAAGGGGATTAGGTAATGCTTCATAGAAAGTTAATTTTACATTTATTTCTGTTTTTTTAACAATAATAATAATATTCCACAACTATCACACACGCCATCTAGTCCCAAGCTAAGTAGGGCTTGTGTTATGGGTACTAGACAACTGATAAACATACTTATATATTTCTAAATACATACATATTATAGATAAATTACACCCAGACACAGAACAAATGATCGTGCTCATCACACAAACATTTGGCCATAATCCACCACGCGGGCCCAGTGCGGTTTGGTGGATGTCACATGTCTTCGAATTTTTGGTTCTAGGACATGTCGGTTGCCTCACGATGTTTTCCTTCACCGTTATATATCACCATATTATTATAGCTCATTAAATCTATGAACTTTCTAAAATCCCATATCCAACATAAATTCCTAGTAAAACTAGTAGTCACCTGTGGCTCCTCCTGTTGTCCACACTCGGAGCCCCGCTGACTGCGCGGCGGACTCCACTCGTAGAACAACATGTACGCGCTGTTCGTCTTCTCGAACGAAAAGTCCATGAACTTGTCCGTCACTGAGTCGTACGTTTTACTCTGAAAGAGAAATGAAAACTCATAATTTACTTATGAATGCTAAATTACAAAAGACACTGCCAAAACTTTAAGCTGTTATTGATATAAATTGAGTTTATTTTTAACCAAAACTTAATAATTGAGATTTAGGGTTGCCATCCGTTCAGGTTTCCCCGGATTTGTCCTAGTTTAGAGGGCATCCGGGGAGCGTCCGGGGGGAATCTTGGGCCGGACGCGACACAAGCACACTTCACCGTTCCCCACCTCTCCCGACGCAGTTGCCACGGTGCGCACTTCGACTCATCTCCGGGTTCATCATCTTCATCATCATCTCAGCCGTAGGTCGTCCACTGCTGAACATAGGCCTCCCCTTTTGATCTCCACATATACCGGTTGGAAGCGACCTGCTTCCAGCGTCTTCCGGCGACCTTTATAAGGTCGTCTGTCCACCTTGCTGGTGGACGTCCTACGCTGCGCTTGTTAGTCCGTGGTCTCCACTTTAATACTTTTCGACCCCATCGACCATCTGCTCTGCGAGCAATATGGCCTGCCCATTGCCACTTCAGCTTGCTAATCCGGTGGGCTATTCGCGAATGAACGAGTGAACTAAAACTGCATACTAACCGTCATCTCTCCGCCAAAGCACTCGGCCGCAAGGTGCGCCGGATCAAAAGTCTTCACTTCAGCATCATTGAACAGTAGCCACCGGTCGTGATGTTCATGTTCTCGGTCGCGAATGAATGAGTAGTAGTGACCGCCGTCTGCAGTGCCCGTGTGGACTGTAACTCCTATTAGCTCGTACCTGTGAGAAGGATAAAAATTATGGGATTTAGAATTTGTGGATTTTATAACCAGAAATAGGTTTTTATCTGAAGAATGGCGACGCCAATTGGAGGTTTCACTGCGAGTTTTGGCCGCAGTGGCGCTACAAGCGCATAACGAAAACAACATTCAAGTGTAGCTTTAAGTGTGTAGTTGTATTTAATCTGTGGTGTAGTTTACGTCAAGTTAACCATACAGCAAATGACATCAAGCGCTAGTAGCGCCATCTGAGCCAAGGTTTGCCTGAAATCTCCCGTTTTCGGAAAAGTTAGAGCTACTTCACACTAGCTTTATCCAAATAAACTTTCAATGACACAGTAGCGCCTCTGTTGGTGCGCATGAGCGTGTCACTGTGCATGTGCATAATTTTTTTTTAATGAACTGCCTGATTGATGATGATCAATCAGGCACTTGATTCTTGGTTTGCCTGATGATCCTACGTTGCGAAAGGGGGCAAGACGGAAAAAATTAAGACGAAAAGTTGTCACGACACTTTTTGCTGAGACCACGCCCCGCACACCGCGCCTCCACCAGCCGATACCAGATATTTTCGTTTCGCATTGAACAGTGTGGTGTCGCGACGATTATTTTTCATGAGTGTTTACAGTAACTTCGTTCCATCCGGGTGTCCCTTGACACCTCTCAAGTTTTTTTTTACTTTATAGCATTTTATTAATAAAGGTCAAATGAGATAGTAACGTGTTTCACTTACTCATAATGCTCCTCAAATTCCGAATTATCTTCAACTTCTGCTGCTGTGGGACTTGCTTCTCCATCTTTCTTTTCTGCTAATAATTTATTTTTCTCTTCTGGAAGACGAAAAAAAATTGCATTATATTTATAAAAAATCAGATGTTATTTTACATTTTCATTCACTAATAACTTCCCTCTATCTAATATCTTTAAACGAGCAATTCTTGTATATTTATATATAATCAGAATCTCGGAAACGGCTCCAAGGATTTTCATGAAAGTTACAGATTAGGGGCTTTTCGGCTCAAGAAATCGATTTATCAAGATCCCAGGTTTGAGAAAAGCTCGGTTCCCAAGATATAGACATTTCAAAAACCGAGCGAAGCTCGGTCAACCAGATATTAATTTTAAAATGATAAATTATTATAAATGATAAAGACTTTTTTATTTTTTTGAAAATAGTACAGTGTCAAAAGTATTTTTCATTGACTTTTATTGCAAGCAGGTATTATTGATAGTTCCGTAAATATGGTCGCATCATACAGAAACTCAGCTGTGTGTCATTGTTCGTTCAGCGCCAGCATTAATTAACTTGTTTTACAGTCACGAGCAATAGTATGTATACACTAAGCAGTATATCAAAAGCAATGTTCTGCTACCATATTGATTAAATTTTTGCCTTTTCATTAGTCTTCTATTTTGGAAGCCATATTATTACTAGATCTTATTTCAAAGTGGAAATCAGTATGTCACGAGTAAATGAGGAAGGCCTGTCAAAGCTAATTGTAGATGGCGCCACCATAGCAAGTCCTAAGCCGACTAACGAGGTAGTACTATTTTGAAGTACCTGTTAGATTTGAACCAATGACGATGCTTGGACCAAGCTATACTAGCGACATTCGTTTCCATGATGCCATCCCCATTGGGTTTGAATTTTGTTAAGTGTTTACATGTTATTTAATGCTCATCACTGTACAGTCACGAGCAATAACATGTAAACACTTAATAAAATTAAAACGCAAATAACTCCTGAAATACCGGTTTCCACTTTGAAATAACACCTACTTTGTAAAAGTATGGCTTCCAAAATAGAGGTCTAATGATAAGGCAAAAGTTTAATAAATATGGTAGCTGAAAATCGCTTTTGAATACTGCTTAGTGTATACATGTTATTGCTCGTGACTGTACGGAATTATAGATAGTTTTTCTGGTCACAATACCTTGATACTGCGCCGGCATGAGATGTTTCTCAACATATCCGGACATGTCGAGCCTCATGGGGAACGAGAAGTGTGTGTTGACCTTCTCCTTGAGCATGGTCAACATGTTGAACGTGTACCGCATCGTGTTGAAACACAAGATGCGCGGGAGTTTCTTGAAACATGCCCTGGAAATATAAAAATGTTTTTGACGTTGTTTTAGTGTCTAACCGAATTGTTACCCGGGTCGACAGAACGTTGTGTTCCACGCGCGCCTCAAGGAGCGTCAGTATAACCCCGGCAGGACTGTGGTCCTCTATGGTGCACAAAGGGCTACCGAAGGACACCGTGGATTTTAGTCAGTACAAGTCTGACAGTCCCTAGCCCTGCCCGGGGTGGGAAGACTCATTTGATGAATTTACCACGAAAAAAACAAAAAACCAAATTGTAACATAATTCTTTCGAATATTTTTTTCAGTAAAGCTTAGAAAGTGTCTTTCATAATTCTAAATACCGGTCAAAATATTTGAGTCTTTAGGTTGTGGGAAAGAGATAGAGCTATACAAGTCGTCTAGTGCCATCTCGTTCCTTGAGCGGAACTACTTACACTTTAAGACGTCATGGTAGTTCACCTGGGGGGCTATTACAACGTCTTAAAACCAGGCTTGTTCTGGTGACTGAACGAGATGGCGCTAGACGACTTGAATAGCTCTGTCACTTTCACTCGCCTCTGATTTTAAATCTACAGATTTTTCGGACAAAGTTATGTATGTTATACAGGTACGTGTGGCAACGACGACAGCCACGACTGCTGGTGGAACTGCGTTCTCGGACTAACCTTCTAAAGGAGGCCCCGCTGACGCGTACGCTCCGCACTCTCAACCTCATAGCGAGTGAGACGGACGTATTCTACTGTTCTCTGAGTGAATTCACAAGGAATGCTTTGTTTCTAATTAGTTATCTATATATATATAAATAAAAATGAATTGTTGTTCGTTAGTCTGATTAAAACTCGAGAACGGCTGTCCCGATTGAGCTGATTTTGGTTTTAAAATGTTTGTCGTAGTCCAGGGTAGGTCTAAACGGTGAGCAAATAAGGAAAACTAGAAATAATTTAAATGGCAAAACAACGTTTGCCGGGTCAGCTAGTAAGTAATAAATAAGTTAGGATTAAATAGATCGCATTTATCGCATTGGGTCATCCTGTAATGGTAAATGTAAGTAAATAAATAAATAAAGTGATGTTACCGTTTCTCAGCGCGCACTTTGTTGGCGCACTGCGAGCAGGTGTAGCAGTTGTCTCCCTCCAGCGTGTCCTTGACGGTGACCTCGTCCAGGCTCTGGTGCAGGTTGCGCATGTCGGCCACCTGGCAGCGGACCGTGTAGAACTCCTCCAGCGTGCGGGACACGTGCGGACAGTCCTGTGGTACAATAAACACGGTTTATGAAGAGTCTCCACCAAAGCTGTGCGAGTCGAGACGTGTTTTGAACAACCAATAGAATTGCGTTGCCGGAGTGTAGCTGTGTCAATAACGCAATTCTATTGGTTGTTCAACACACATCTCGACCTCGCACAGCTCGATACAGCTTTGGTGGATTCTCGGCCTTAGAGTATTTCGCGTTGGACACCGTAGAAGTAACCACGAAAAAAAAATGAAGGACTAGAAAACTACGCTTTGTCTATGACCAAGGTGATTTCAATAGTTTTAGCTACAAATGAGAAGGAATGAGAGATCCTTACCCAGCTGAGACACAATAGAGGTAAAAAAGTTTATGTCCGTAAAGACGTTCTTGGGACATTTACACGTATCGATTTCCCATTCGGTTTAGCTGGCGAAAATCGACCGTGTAAATGACAATTCGATTAGTATCTATTATTTTTCCAAGCGATGCGACTGGTGGTTTGCGACACGGTGTACTTACACACCTTTAGTGTAGTTATACTCGTAGTGCTATCATTTAACTGGCGCAATAGGAACTGTTATTTATTACAAAAAAAACATATACCAATTTTTTTTTTTTGAAGAAAACTTCGAGTTTACCCACTAAAGATATTATGATATTTACCACATCGACATAAGGTTTAAATTACAATGATACTTCTTAATCCTATAAAAATACATAATATAACTCACCAGAGAAACCACATTATTACTCAGCACTCCACAGAACAGAGTCTTCACCAGTTTCTTCAGCTCAGGGGTCATCTCCTCGAGCTTGGAGACCAGGTCTATGAAGAACTCCGCCATGTCCTTCTGTTCACCGGTGTTGAGGGGCTGGTGGTCCATCTGGTAGACCTTGCAGAAGCTGCGGGGGTTGTAGGCTTTGCGCTCGCTTTCCTGATGGAGGAAATTACGGGTGTTATTTGGCTTTGAAAGTTTAAAGGGGTTTTTGAAGTTGGAATTGTACGGGTTCACTTTCGTAAATGTTAGAGATACTTAAAAAAGGAAAAGTTGTGTTGTGGTCACTTGTAGCCGCATTTTCTTCTTCTCTATCATTATCTATGTCTTACTTGTCTTACAGTAGGCGACAGACTAATGAAAGATAACGGAACAGCGCGCGCACGCGCCGCTGTTCCTATTAGCATCTTTTCCGTACGAGCGAATGCAGTGTTATTTAACCGTTAGGGGGGATACATATAATTATGTTGTAATCAGTCTGCGCAAAGCACGCAAAGAGAATGGAGTGTATAGTTCCTGGCTTTGACGAATGTTAGTGCATTAATATTAAAACCCCATCAAGGTTTTAAAAGCCGCCGCAAACCTCGCCGTTAGCTACGTACTACACTTGTGTGCATAAACGTTCTGTTCATTCGCGCGTGTCTCAAAACAATCCGCACTGGAAGGCAGTGAGAGTACTGACTGCCTTCTATTTTCATCCAAACAAAGACAGACTAAACATGAATTGAAATATTTGCAGCGTGCGCATGAAATACAAAGTTTTCATACACAATTCCGGACTCTGAGAATTTGTTACGATTTACATTGCATGATAAACACTAATATAGACGACAAATTCTTTCATTTTATGTTATCTTTTATCACCCATACAAATATCAAACTCACCATAAGATAAGCAAACATCCTCTGCATCTCATGCAGCGTGGCCGAATGCCTGCTGGCAGCCGGGTCCGCCTGCAGCAGCGCAGCCCTAGCCTGCGGCATCATGTACAGGTGCTGCATGCACGACGCCATGTAGCACGTGGCTCCCAGGTTCGTCAGGCCCACGTAGCCGCACTCCGAACGAGACTCTTCAGCGGGCCAGTAGTCCCAGGGGTACGAGGTTTGAGGGCCTGGTTCGAAGCGGTAGCCTGAGGAAAGGAGAATTTTAGTTGTAGTTTTTGGAACGAAGTTCCTTATCGCGTGTTGTGAAAGGGGGCTAGACGGAAAAAATTCTTACGAAAAGTTATCACGACACTTTTTGGAACGAAGTTCCTTAATGCGCGTTGCGAAAGGGTGCTAGAGCTCAAAGAGTAGAGTGGAGTGGAGCGGAGCGGAGTGGAGTGGAGTGGAGTCGCGACAATTATTTTTGTTGAGTGTATACAGTAACTTCGTTCCATCCAGGTGTCCCTTGACACCTCTCAAGTTTTTTTGTCTTGAGCCCGGTCTTGAGCTTTCAGACAAATAACAAAACATTATTTGGCTCAAGACCCGGCTTAGTGGTGTACAGTGGAAGAGACCTATGTCCAACAAAGGATGAATGCAGGCTGATTATGATGATGATGTTATTTGTTACGCGATTAGCATTTAGGCTAAACAATGGATTTTTATGTTTAGATCTTAATATTCAAAAAAAAAAAATATTGTGTTTTGTCAGTTTAAAGTCTACAACTCATCTAATTGAGTTAATGGCACAATGATTCATTTGCATCCCCCTCAAGCTACTCCGAAATGTCTGTTGTGGGAGGATCGAGAATCAGGTTATTGCGTCCGGGTTGTACGTACTAATGACAATGCACATGATTCTCTTTTCAAAATTCGATTGCGCAACTACTCGTCACGTGCGACATCTTTTGTCTTTGGTTTGCAGGGCCTTTACGTCGTAGTAGTAAGGTGGATTATTAAAGTTCACGATCGAATTGCATCGCATCATTCCATTAGTGGAAAACATCGTGAGGAAACCGGCATGTCCTAGAACCAAAAATTCGAAGACATATGACATCCACCAATCCGCACTGGGCCCGCGTGGTGGATTATGGCCCACTCCCTCCCACAGAGAGGAGGCCTGTGTCCCAGCAGTGGGAACAATATAGGTTGATGATGATGATGATGATTCCATTAGTAAATACGCGCGTCTTAAATGGGCAATCGACTCGATATCGCACGAATCGTGACTCGATATCGCACGAATCGCGTCGCGTCGCATCGTGCCATGTGTAACGTCCCTTATAATGCTGTTAGACAAAAAATCAACTCACCAGGCTTATGATGTTCCATAAGCTTATTGTGCAGTACCATGTAGTTGTCGGGGGCACCTCTCACCAGCTCCACCAGCAGGTCGTACGCTGCCGCACGAGACTTCTGGGACTTACACTTCGGCAGGTTACGGTTCTCTGGGTTCGGCACGTCGAAAAGGAACCCGAATACCTAACAGGAAAAATGGAATATGTGAGATAAATTCTTCATTTCTCTTTCTAGAAAATTCTATTATGAAGATTTTCTTACGGCCTTCGAACGTCACCATGAGACGTTAGAAATGGAAGGAAGAATTCGACGCGGCAGGTAAGATACTCGGTGGCTCGGTTGGAAATGAGCGTCGGATGTACCGAATCCGAAGGCCGCAGGTTCGAACCCTGCCCGCGGATCGATTTTTTCCTTTCCTAAGAAAATCTTTGAAATTCGCTACGCATGCGTAAATGCGTTTAATATTTAAAAATATTAATTCTATTATGTTTTGAAAGGTTTTTGTTTGACCGGTCGGGGTATAAATAGTAGTGATCTGCCTAGACAGAAACCCTTCCCTGAAGTCCTTCAAGGTCCCAGATTGTCCGGTTAAGCAGCACACAACCTCAGGTAAAAGCAAAGCACCACTCAAAAAAAACGGGCAGCCAATATTTAAGTGACTAGATCAAAGCGAATCAATTAAAAATAACTGTAAGTACTAAGTGCGATTAAGTTCCGAATTAGTGAGAATCAGGGTTGAACAGTTTCAAAATCCGACATCTTGAATCGCATTGGATGTTTGAGCGGATGTGTGAGCAAGCTCTGTTGTTGCTCTGTGACCATAGAGTTCGTCGTCCGGAGAACGAGGATTTGTTATCTTTTGCTCTCACATATTTATACTACCTTTAAGCCTCCTCTTCACAATCGGCCATGATGGCCGTGTTTGCCGAACAGAAGGAGACGGCGCTATACTCAAAATCGAGATAGAATTTTTTGCATCTTGCTTTCTGGTATAGCACCGTCTCCTTCTGATCGGCAAACACGGCCATCATGGCCGATTGTGAAGAGGAGGCTTCACATAAACTCACCATTTCCAAAGTCCTAGTCCCTTGGTCCGACATCTTGAACCGCAGCGGATGTTTGAGCAGATGAGTGAGCAAGCTCAGCTGACCATAGAGTCCGTCGTCCGGAGAACAAGGCTCTGTTATCTATGGTCTCACATATTTATTTCACCTTTACATAAACTCACCATTTCCAAAGTCCTAGTCCCTTGGTCCGACATCTTGAACCGCAGCGGATGTTTGAGCAGATGAGTTAAGCAAGCTCAGCTGACCATAGAGTCCGTCGTCCGGAGAACAAGGCTCAGTTATCTATGGTCTCACATATTTATTTTACCTTTACATAAACTCACCATTTCCAAAGTCCTAGTCCCTTGGTCCGACATCTTGAACCGCAGCGGATGTTTGAGCAGATGAGTGAGCAAGCTCAGTTGACCATAGAGTCCGTCGTCCGGAGAACAAGGCTCAGTTATCTATGGTCTCACATATTTATTTCACCTTTACATAAACTCACCATTTCCAAAGTCCTAGTCCCTTGGTCCGACATCTTGAACCGCAGCGGATGTTTGAGCAGATGAGTGAGCAAGCTCAGTTGACCATAGAGTCCGTCGTCCGGAGAACAAGGCTCTGTTATCTATGCTCTCACACATTTATTCTTCTTTTACATAAACTCACCATTTCCAAAGTCCTAGTCCCTTGGTCCGACATCTTGAACCGCAGCGGATGTTTGAGCAGATGAGTGAGCAAGCTCAGCTGACCATAGAGTCCGTCGTCCGGAGAACAAGGCTCTGTTATCTATGCTCTCACACATTTAATCTTCTTTTACATAAACTCACCATTTCCAAAGTCCTAGTCCCTTGGTCCGACATCTTGAACCGCAGCGGATGTTTGAGCAGATGAGTGAGCAAGCTCAGTTGACCATAGAGTCCGTCGTCCGGAGAACAAGGCTCTATTATCTATGCTCTCACATATTTATTCTACTTTTACATAAACTCACCATTTCCAAAGTCCTAGTCCCTTGGTCCGACATCTTGAACCGCAGCGGATGTTTGAGCAGATGAGTGAGCAAGCTCAGTTGACCATAGAGTCCGTCGTCCGGAGAACAAGGCTCTATTATCTATGCTCTCACATATTTATTCTACTTTTACATAAACTCACCATTTCCAAAGTCCTAGTCCCTTGGTCCGACATCTTGAACCGCAGCGGATGTTTGAGCAGATGAGTGAGCAAGCTCAGTTGACCATAGAGTCCGTCGTCCGGAGAACAGGGCTCTGTCCTCCTCTCTATGATCTCACGTTTTTCTAAAGAAGCGTGGATTTGTTCGCAGAGTTCGTTCAGGTCGGGGGCGCCACTGTCTTCTGATGTTGCTCCTTCTGAAGTAGTAAAGAGGTTTAGAAAAGGGTGCTACCACATCCGACCGAGACAATGCGATAGCACGCGGCCGCCTCGAGGATTCTGCCGCGTTCTATCGCATTATGCTTTCTGTCTCGGTCTAGCAAATGGCAGTTCTAAGCGACAGAAAGAGAAAGGGCGACGGAAAAAGCCCATTCCGCATCGATAGATGTGGGAGCACTCTAAATCGCAAAATAACCAATGACAAAAAAAAAATTGTTTGTTCTTTCAGAACATTTAACCAAGTCAGAGAGCTGCGGAATTACGCATAAGTGTGTAGCCTCTCGATTCTTAAAAACGAACCGCGCAAAAAAAACCGTCTATTGAGGTAGATCGTGTAGAAAAAGACCATAAATTAAATATTGTGAAGTTGACGGCACGGTTGGTAAAGTAGTTGAGCAATTTATTAATGAGCTGTCTTGAGTTCGATTCCCGAACTGAACAAAATATATAAGAAATATCTACAAGTAGTTTTTCGAGTATGGTTGTTTGTGATTTTTAATATTTATTAACTCAATCACGCTACTCAAGAAATTCCTAGTGTGGGTCAGTGTTTAATAAAAATGGCGGTTGAGAGTGTGTCATGTGCACTCAAATGTTTCGCTGATGGTGGCGCGTGTGTCGGATCATTTAGATCCCTTCAAAACGGTTGAGCTGAATGGTGCTGATGTAAGTGTGTGGTCAAGTGTGTGGCCTACTTGAAATAAAAGTTTTGATTTGATTTTACCTTTGAAAAAGTCTTCAGGCAGTCCATCTATGAGTCTACAAACAAGCCAGAAGTAATCTCGACAAGCTGGTCCATATGGTTCCTTGCCTTCCTCTGCGTGATGGTGGACAACCTGTGGAGGCATACAATCAATCAAAAACATCAAAAGTAATTATTCGATTTCTGGAATAAGATTTCATGACATGAACCTGAGACCGATCGCCAATAAGACTCACATGGTGTAACAACAATATGCGAAGGCTGGTTGTTTGCATACAACAACGATATAATACTAGACTTCTAATAACAGGGGACAGATGTCTGTCAACACATTAGGCAAAAAAGTCTTATAACCGTCTCATTTCGACCAATACTGTGAGCCGTAAACATACGTTGAGACAGAACAGACCTTGAGTTAGCCAATCACAACGCAGTACCTCGTCCCCCTCGCTTACGTAGTACCTCAGCGAGTTGACAGAATAATTTTTGTTCCTTAGATCGTGTATGCGGAGTCTAGTAATATATAAGTGGCTACTTAAAAGTTGAAAACATCGCCACACAGATGTTTTCAACTTTTAAGTAGCCACAAGGAAGGTATTAAAATCTTACATTTTAATATACGCAGCATTAATAAAAACTTTAATAACGCTCTAGTGTTGCTATCCACATTGCAAACGAGGTGTGACGTAGTAATTTTCTCTGAGTGTTGGTTAAGTAAAACATCATTTATTCCCCAAATTCAAGGATATTCGGCCTATTCTACAAGTAACATGATTAACCAGAATGATGGCTTAGTGATATACATACGCTCGGAGCTAAAACATAATGTCATGGAGCCTCAATTTATGGAAGCAAACTGCCTTGTTGGTAAATTAAATTCCGAAACAGTAATCATAGCATTATATCGACCACCATCGTTTAGGCAGACAGATTCCTTTTTTGATAGCTTAAATAATGTCTTAACTTCAGTATCTGCGTATAAAAATGTGATTCTAGTGGGAGATATTAACATAAATATAAGCCCAAATAACATTGATCCCCATTACAATGAATATATGAACTTAACTGCATCGCATGGACTGCTACCGGCTTACACATCTCCCACTAGGGAAAACAATTGCCTGGATCACACGATGATAAAAGTTCAAAGGTCAGCGGTTTCTTGTATTTTGGATACGCGCATTACCGATCATGCACCAATATTAGTATGTTTAAAAACCAACCAGAGAACACCTAAAAGATCCAGATTAGTTGCAAGAATCGACCATCCTAAAGTACTCTCAGAGATATCCAACACGGATTTTAGTCCCATTCTATTGTCCAAAGATCCAAATGAAGCTACTGATCTTTTTATAAAAACCATCACCTCAATAGTACAAACAAATACTAAAAGCAGACTTGTGCCCTCAAAAAAGGTAACAATAAAGCCCTGGATCACACAGGGGCTACTTAAATGCATTCGCAACAGGGATAATATGCACAGGAAACATAAAACATCACCAGAAAACTACACACTGAAAATTACATATCTCCGTTATCGTAACTTCTGTAACAAGTTATTAAACCGACTTAAAACAAATTATGAGGCGAATGAGTTTACAAAAGCTAAAAATAATCCTAAGGCAACGTGGCAAGTAATAAATGATATTATTAATAAGCAAACTTCTAAACCTCCGCCCACAGACCTGTTGACCCTGTCTGGACCTGATGAAAAGACCTCAATAAATGCTGTTAATAAATTCTTCGCAAATGTTGGCAAAAATCTTGCAGAAAAACACCTAAACACAAATACTTGCGTCAAACATGTTCCATTTCTCAAGGACGATGCACAGGTGAATTCTCTTGCGCTTCTTACCCCGGATTTTGATGAAGTTGATAGAATCATAATGAGTCTGCGTACTGATTCTGCCGTGGGGTGGGATGGAATTCCAGCTAGGATTATAAAAGCGAATCGACAATCCCTCGTACCGGCTATCACACACATATGTGACCTGTGTTTCTCCAATGGCGTATTTCCAAGGTCCTTGAAGAGGGCTATAGTGCACCCTATTCACAAGGGTGGAGACAGAGACAGTGTAAATAATTATAGACCTATATCTGTCCTTCCAGCGCTCTCAAAAATTTTGGAAAAGGTTCTAAACAGTCGTCTAGTCAATTTTATTGAAGAACATGGTATTATCTCAAATAACCAATATGGTTTTCGCCGAAAGAAATCTTGCGAGGACGCTGTTGCTGCCTTTGTTGATAGTGCTGTAAATATTCTGGATAAAAAGTCTAAGTGTCTGGGTATTTTCTTAGACTTATCCAAGGCATTTGACACTGTCTCTGTCCCTATCCTGTTGTCTAAATTAGAAAAGATAGGAGTGAGGGGTCCAGCACTGGCTATCTTTAAGAGCTACCTATCGGAAAGGACACAGTGTGTCAAGATAGGCGCATACCTCAGTGACGAACACACACTGTCTTTCGGTGTACCCCAAGGCTCAATTTTGGGGCCTACCCTTTTTCTTATTTATGTTAACAGCTTATGTAATATATCCATCCCATACACAAGCATATATACCTACGCAGACGATACCGCTTTGCTCGTGCATGGCCTGAACTGGAGAGAAGTTCAAGAGAGAGCGGAGTCTGCAATGGGTATCGTGATGTCTTGGTTAGGAGCCAACATTCTTTCCCTTAATATTGAAAAAACAAAATACATTCCGTTTTCAATCAAATCCGGTACTCAGCCCGATGATGCATTTATCATTAGAGCCCACACTTGCAATGAGCAAGTTGACCAATGCCTCTGCCCTCCTCTAGTCAGAACAACACGGGTCAGGTACCTTGGTATCATAATAGATGACCTGATGTCCTGGAAGGAGCAAATTGATAGAACGTCTGGCAGAGTGAGAAAACTCATTGCGATTTTTAAAAGTCTGCGCCATAGTGCAGACATAAGTACACTTCGGATGGTCTATTTCTCACTCTGTCAATCAATACTCACGTTTGGTATTACGTCTTGGGGGGGTGCCCCAAAGAGTTATTTTATCAGGCTGGAAAGGGCTCAGCGAGCTGTACTCAAAGTTATGACTTTTAAACATTTCCGCTATGGCACCTTTGCATTGTATCAAGATTGCAAAGTCATGACTGTGAGACAGCTCTTTGTGCTAAACACCATATTGCGTAGGCATTGCTCTCTGGATTACAATACTGGTCATCTGGCAAAGAGGAGATGTAGAAGTAAATATGTTTGTCCCACAGTACGGTACAGAACTAAATTGGCTGAGAGACATTTTGGGGTATTAGGTAGTCGAATTTATAATGCAATTAATCAACAGTGTGATATCTATGGTTTAAATAAGTTCGATTGCAAAAAGAAAGTGGGTCAATGGCTTGCTACTCGTACATACGAGGAAGTAGAAAGGTTATTGGGAAAGTCTTTCTAAGTCTTTATAACAGTTCCCGACTCTTAGATTACAACGCACAAACATACGACGCAAGCGCGACACATTTACACCGCAACTTACACACAATACATACACATGACACGTACACACAATACATACACACAACACAACACAACACTTACACACATCACATACACATACAATTAACAACTACGAACCATAATCCTAGTGAGGGCTATACTGTCTTAATTTTTATTATTAATATTTAAGTTTAAGTTTATTTTAAATGTTTCTGTTTTGTTTCTTTTTTTCCTTTTTTGTTTTGTTTATGTTCTACAATAGATACTTTCCCAATTGTTGAACTCCGTACTGGTTTGCGTAAGGTAAAAAATAGATCAATAGAGAGAGCCCTGACACCCATAACACAAGTTTAATCTTAGCTTGGGTGTCGGTGGTACAATCAGAGATTTATGCAATTTAAATAACCTTACTGTCATAATCCGACTTGAAAAAAAAAAAAAAAAAAAAAAAAAAAAAAAATCCTCGTTGTTTGCGTAGATGTGGCGCCCTTTTTTCTCTTTTACATCAATTAACGTTTTTTTTCTAACTTTACTAGAATACAATACTCACGTCATGATGGTGATGGTGATGAGGTTGGTGATGTGGTCGCATGTCTGCAGCTCTGGGCAGGTGTTCTAGTAGCAGTTGTAACAGCGGCGCTAGTACTGCAACCTCGCCGCCCGCGCATAACCGGTAGAGGGCGCTGCCGGCTTCACGACGGACCTGTATAAGGAGGTACGTTATTTAGGTGGATGCTAAGACACTTTTTGCGTTGACCAACAATAGGCTAGTTGCCTAAAAAAATGTAATTAGTCCGTCTTTTAGATTATTCAAAAATAAGGGACACGTATTTTTTTATTTGTAAATCAGACCAAAAATGACAAAGATATAGCCTATTAAAGTTACGTGTTACGTCACGATGCATGGCATTTTTCGCGCAGAGTGACGTCACAGGTAACTTAAATAGGCTATTATCTTTGTTATTTTTTGTTTAATCGAAAAAAGAAAAAAAAACCGGCCAAGTGCGTGTCGGGCCACGCACAGTGTAGGGTTCCGTAGTTGCCCATCAAAATACTTAGGCAAACTGATTCGCTGAATTTAATTATAAAAAGAAGAATTTTCAAAATCGGTCCAGGAGTCTTTGAGAAATCGGGGAAAATACATTAAAAAAAAAGATTACGACGAATTTAGAACCTCCTCCTTTTTTTGAATTTAGTTAAAAATAGTTGACGATAAAAACCTACCTATCCCCAAAAAACATACCTATTAAAGCTGTAAAAATAAAGTTGACAAACTTACATTTGCAGTTGTCTCCGATACATTTTGTTTAAGAAAATATGATATCAAGTACATTTTATAAGTTGGTCGACGATTACTCGTAAAGTTGTAAAGCCTACTTAGTCATGATAATTTTCTTTTAAACTTCGTTATATATACTACTATTGTGAATTTTTTCACACCCCCAAACATAACCGTTTAGCTGGTAGAGGGGGGGGACACTCGAATCGAGCAAAATTTAGCACTTTAAAGCTTAATATTTCACAAACGAATTTTTTTATCAAAAAATTGTTAATGGAAACTACCATTATTTTTTAAAGACCTATTTAATGATACCCCACAGTAAGGGGTACGCGAGAAAAAAAAAATCCTCACTTTACGTGTAAGTACTGGAGGTACCCTAAAAAAAAATATTTTACTAGATTTTATTTTACCACTTTTTCGGCACAACAAATCTGTATATTTACACCAAATTACAGCTCTCTAGTACTGTGCGTCTCTGAGCTAAACTGCGGACAGACGGACGGACGGACGGACGGACGGACGGACGGACGGACGGACGGACGGACGGACGGACATGGCGAAACTATAAGGGTTCCTTGTTGACTACGGAACCCTAAAAATACGTGTCCAATATTTTTTTATAATCTAAAATACGGACTAAATAAAATGTAATTATTTTGACCCTGGAAACTACCCTATTCAGAGCATACGTGAACGGTACCCCAAGAAATTAGGGAAAAATCTTTGCTCAGCAGTGGAATACAACTCACCGCAGGGTCCGCATCATCCAGCAGTAGCCTGGGCGCCGCTCTCCTCAGCGACCAGGCCAGCGCCACCGCGTCCCCTCCGCCCCGCGCCCACCACACACACATACGCATCGCGTGCTGTACCACCTGGAAAACAACATAACTTGAAGAGGACTTTCAAAGCATTGGCATAAGGTTTACATCGGATTGGCAAAAGGATAACTGTGACACATATAAGACTGCCAATCAAGAGAACTCAGCGTGACGCTAGTGTGGCGTAACGCTTGGCATGCGTCGTCTTTCTAAAAACGCTTTTTAAGTCTCGCCGCACAATGCTGGCAGCTTGACAAACCCTTTAAAGCCCTAAAATTCGTAGACATGACAATCTACAAACTTGCTCTTGAACGTGTTAGGTAGTTCTTATTATCTTTGACATAAGTGTCGTATAGCTCCAATACACAAGTACAAAACAGTGTCGGCCTATGTTCAGCAGTGGACGTCTTACTGCTGATAAAATATGATGATGATAACACAGTATCAAAGATTTTTGTTCATATTCAAAATAGTAAAAAGTGTCACTCAGGAAGCAAGCTATTATGATCTTTATATGGTATGTTAAGGTACATACCTGCGCCCTTCCCCAAAATCCAGTCTTATAAGTGGTGGGTTCTTTCAACGTCGCCGCCTCACACAGTATCGATATTAATCTCTCTGTGGTCTCCTCTACGCTCATCAAAGACAGCAATGACTGTCAACAACAACAAGCATAATATATGACAAGTTTGGTCAACATTAAGAATCTGAAAGAGAATTCTGCAACGATCAACTCGGGTGGGGTCACCCAGACCCCGCAGGGCCGGAGACGTGACAGACAATATGTATGCATTTTGCATGCCTGGTTGCATGTTGTATGTCTGTTTGCATGTTGCATGCCTGCTTGCATGTTGCATGCCAGCTTGAACGCCTGACTGACTAACAATTTTATGCCTCATTTAGACGAAGCAAGAACTCGCATGCAAGCTTCACTATATTGCGGTATTTGTTTGACCAACTGAATTCGTTGTACCTTTAAGAGCGTATATTCCGAAAGTTGGCAACGTCGCAAATGGTTGTCAAATATTAACAAGTTTAAATTAATTTAGCATTGTTACCGTATGAAAATAAAAAAATGGCTCTGTAGTGCACTTAAAATTGATAAGGGACTGCAATAATTAATATCGTAACAACGAATATATAGTTTTAGATGTAAAAAAAGCATTTGGAAGCTTTCCAAATGCCTTTTATACGCCTGAAACGGTTACAACATCAAATTCAGTGTTTTAATTGCATTCCTATATCATTTTTTTAGTGCATTACAGAGCGATATTTCTTGTTTTCATACAGAAAATTTGCCAAATTAATTAAAACTTGTAAATATTTGACAGCTTTTTGCGACGTTGCCAACTTTGAGAATATGCAGCCTTAAAGTCAATGTAACGCAATTCGCGTTCGAGTTCTTGCATCGTCTAAATGAGGCTTTAGTCAAAAAAATATCAAGATACAGCTGAAAAAAAATATCAAGATAGAGCTGAAACAACACATGAAAACCACACCATTCTTCTTTTTTGTTGTTCTGAAAGGATCAATGGCCCAGTTAAAATTTCACGATATTATGACTCTTTGGTCATAATATCGTGAAATTCGAAAACTATAGGGCCGTTCTCAATCTCGTCTGGTTTGAAATTCAAGAGTGCTGCAGAATTGGCAAGCCGGGTACTGACCAGCGTCGTTTCGAGATGTAATGTACAGCTCGGCCAGAACGGATTGAAACGGAACTAATCTTTTTGTTTCTGACATCGTTTTAAAATATTTGATGTAAACAAAGACCGCAGGTTTGTTACATTTATTATTGTGCCATAAAACTAACGTAATAAGTAAATAAAATAAATAAATAAAATCATTCATAGTGCTGGTAGCGCGAAGACAGTGGCGACTTCCGGTTTTCTAGTTTTTTGTCAAGCTAAAACGTGTTGCACAGGGAGCGTTACTGCATTCATTACAGGGAAACCAAGCCCTCGCAACTATCGTTGTAGATTACAGCTTGTATCTACGGGTAGTAGCCACCTTAAGAAATAGCTTTTAACTAATACACAAATAACTTACCGGATGTAATTTCGGCGTCTGCGCAGGGTCTGATGAAGGCAGTGTGCCGATCCTACACAATAGCTGCAATAGTAAAGCGAGGCAGTCTTGTCGCCATTCACTGTCATCATTCCTTTGTAATACACCTAAAAACAATATTACAACTGTAACAATTATTTTTACATCTCTCATATTCGGTAAGTAAGTCCTTATTACCCCCAAATGGGGCTTTGTCAGGTATAGTTTTTTAAGTAAAATTCATAATCATAGCCTGGAGTAGATAGATTGATTTGGGGTCAATTACCTGAAACATCATTTATTATTATTAATATGGACATGCCTCCGGGATTCGGATATTTTAAAGTCATTCTTCCGGCATTTTAAAATAGTTGGGAACATGTAGTACATTGAAGGACATAAGCACTCGCTGTTGCTCGGAACTTCACCCGCGTGCATTTCAATTCAGTCCCGTAAGTACTGAAATGAAATTCTGGGAAAAAGGCTTATCCATGTTATGATTTCTATGACAGTTCGTGACACAAGAACATAAATCAATCTTCCTACTCCGGACTATGCTCATAATACAAACTCACCTGACATAATAATATCATAAAGCAGTCTTAGACCTCCCTTCTTAATAAACAATTCATTCCAATTCTCCACGGCAGCTTTTTCTTCCTCACTTTTTTCATTTGTAACCAACGGACTGAGTGTGCTGACCGTATGCTCCTTAACATTAGGGGTACCAGCATGACTTGAGCTCAGCTTATCAATGATATGTAGGGAATACATGAGTTTCTGTGGACTCGTGGGGTCAAGCAATTCTGGTAGTTTGCTTTCCGTTGGGTTTTGGAAGGCTTCCTGTAGAGTTGGGTTCATTGGCACGGCTTGTAGTATGTCCCATACGCGACGGGATAATAGTTGAGCTTTTGTGTGGGTTACGGGCTCCTAGGGAATAAAAAATTGTTTTAATTGAATAATAATAATAGGGTTGAATGCCAGGACCACACTGATCTAAGGCCGGTATCCACTAAAACGGAGAGGAGATGAGATGTGTTTGAATAACCAATCAGATGTCCACATCTCCTCTCCGCTTAGCTTCAGTGGACATCTGATTGGTTATTCAAACACATCTCCTCTCCTCTCCGCTTTGGTGGATACCGGGCCTAAAACAATCACTCAGCAATATTCAAAATTATTCACCTTCGTGATTGAATAGCCAATAGCGTTGCGGGATATGCATAACCACGAACAAGCAACGTCATTGGCTATTCTTGTGTTGTTCATTCATGAAGTGAATCATTTGGAATATTGCTATGTGGTTATTTTAGACTCTCTGTTCAGTTTATACATAAGAATCTATGCTATTTTTGATGACTAAACAAGTAAATTCTCAGTAGATAAGTTAAATTAAATAAAAAGAAGACTGCAGCAACATTTTATTCGAAAATACACCAAATTGATATTAAAGTTTAATGTGCATATTTTTACAATTAATTACAAATAATCGTATTATACAAATAAGAACATTTTCATAATGAGAATATGGTTTATTTTCGGTCGGTCGGATGAAAAACAGCTAACCTACGCAAATAATATCTATGATTTTATTCTTGGCTGGTAGTTTCACTCAAAATGCCTTACAAAGCTATTAATTTGAATCCATACCCCATTAGCCCCAGGTTCCTTCATCTGCCCCAGCGCCTGCATGAGCGTGAACAGCTGGTGGAAGTACGTGGGGTCCAGCAGGAGCAGGGTGGGCAGCCGCGCGCGCGCCGGCGCCGGCTGGGCAGACGGCCACTCCGCCCAGGCGCCGCGTCCGCCCACACCCACTGACACGAACACCAACTGGGAAACAAGGATTTAAAATGACGCTTTGTGACGAAAATATCTTTTGGACCTCAAGTCTTAAATGATGATGATCAAAGAACATCGCTCGCTAACGTTCAGCAGTCGCTTATACATTTTCAACTTTTTACCCCATTGCTTATAGTTGAAAATCTATCAAAGATTACAGATCGTTTTCGTTTGTTTCGTTCGCTATCGCTCAGCAGTCTTTACTAGATTTTAAACTTTATGTGATGGGGTATAAAGTTAAAAATGTATTAATGTCTGCTGAACGTTGACGATTGTCGCTTGCCGTTTGGCTACAGGCTCAGATCACTAACAGTGCCGTTCAGTGATGTTCGTTCGCTCTTATATGTTATGAATAGCACGTCAAGCAAAGGTACGGAACGTGTCGGCACTGTTATGTGCGGATAGGCCTTAAGAATATTGAAATTTCTGCGACTAAGTAAAAACCAAAAACTATTGGACAGCCTCATAATTCCAAATCAGAATCAAAGCATTCTATTGAGAAGGAATTCCATGGACAGTCCTTTTCAATCGCCAATATTAATTACAGAACTTTTGTTACATCATTCATTTTCAGATCGTACAATATATGAGAACGATGTAACAAGTTAAAAAGTGTCGATAGTATATTATAAAAAAGTCAATTCGGAAATAAAATTATTGGACATTAAAATAAACCGTGGCAGCTAAGAGATGACCAGTCCCAACGGGCAGCGCCCGTTAACGAACATGACGCATGATATCAGCACCATTCAGCTCAACCATTTTGAAGGGAACTAAATGATCCGACACACGCGCCACCATCAGCGAGATTATGTTGTTATAGGTGTGTGAATCCGCGTGATGCCCAGTCAAACCGGATTGTCGCATTATCTCCTGAATTATATGGCTAAGATATTTGTATAGGCTGAGTCTGTTCGGCTTTGTAGTGTAAATTAATTTATCAGTGAGCTAGTTGTTTGAAACGAATAAGATTCTGAATGACCAACAACAATACAAAAACGTTTAAAAATTCTTTACCTGATTATCCTTGAACCCCATATCATACAGTGTCCTCTCATCGTAGTCTATGGTCAGTTCTTGTCCCTGGGTGATCATGCGCAGGGGACCATCTGTTGACAGCGCGGTCACGCCCTCTTCACCCTGAATCTGTGGAAAACGATATCGAGATTTGTAATGTATTTTGCGTTAAATGTGGTCGTTTGTTAAGTAGGTATTTTATTAAAAGATTTTTTTATGTCAGTCATGATCATGGTTTCAACTACAAGTGTAAAGCTGGAAACACATTATTAACACCTGACGCCACCCGATGAAACGTGATGCGTGTTGAGTCAAATCAAATGTATTGTTTTCTATGACCAGAATCACACTATGAACACCCGACGTGACGACACGCGCTCACTGCACATCGGGTGTCGACACGTTGCGTCGCATGGCGTGTTAATAATGTGTTTCCGGCTTAAATCACATAAGATCACACTACGACATATAACATAAAACGCGCGGTTATCTACGAATAGATAAAAACAAAAGACGCTCGCCACGTCAAAGGAAGTCAGACGAATTGCATCATTACACTAGTAAGGACCATTTTCATTTTTAGTTAGTAGAAATTGCAAATCGCACGAAACTCGTCAAGAGCAAGGTCGCTTAGTTATTTTTTATCTCAACTATAAATGATATTTATTTTGTAAGTTGGTTATAAAAACACTTTTACATGTCACAACCAATATTTTAAAGCTAGATGAGGCCAGTGTTCCGTACCTGACACCTCTGAGAAGAAACAGCCGAAACAAACTCAGTGGTCACAGTCTCTTTTAAAGACCAGACATTGTTTTACTCAGGTCATACGAGGACCATGCGGGTGTCTGAGATGGTCTTTTGAGGAAAGAACCACACAGATTTGGACATATCCAGTTAGTTAGTGGACATGTCCAGTCAGTGCAAGCATTTGTCAGTTACCGTGTAGCTCGACTCAGAACACAAGGAGCTAAACGACACGACGAACAATACCAAAGAAAGAACATTTGGGTAGGCCGTTTAAAGTACTCAAATCGTCAGACAGTAAAATTATTATAAGTCAAAAACAAAACTTCCCCACATTCGTCGTTGCATTCACAATGATAATGTACATTGTACATCATCTGCTTAGCCTTTTCCCAACTATATTGGGGTCGGTTTCCATTTATACCAGATTCAGCTGGATATCAGTATTTTACATGGAGCGACTGCCTGTCGGACCTCCACAACCTGGTAACTGGGTAATACGATACCCCATGGTAATAGACTGGTTGTCAGACTTTAGAGCTTCTGACTAACAGTAACGACTGTCAAAGATCTACAAATGACAGCCGGGACCAACGGCTTTACGTGCTTTCCGAGGCACACTGGTACATTGTACACAAGTTGAAAAAAAAGAAATTGAACAGAACATGTCAAATAGTTAAAATAGTTGTTCATACCTGTGTCTCCCACCACACATGCACGTGCGCCCTCAGATGCGCCACCAGGTCCGCCTGGTGCAGCGCCAGCGACGCCCGAGGCCCCGCGCCGGCCGGCTGCAGGGTCACGCGCACTGTACCACCGCCACCACAACTACCTTCCCAGGCACCTGACTCCGCTAGTGCCCAGCGACGGAGGTGGTATGCGTATCTAAGGAAATGGAAGAAAAAAGTTAAATACCTCTAAATAAATTCATAAAGTTACAATAGAAAAAAAAAAAGTAGAACTAGTGGCACAAAGAAGCTCGTCTATCCGAGTTAAGTCACCTATCACAGCCCAAGGTCGTGAACGGACCGTAATGGTAAGCGTCCACAGGTCCGCATCGTACGTATCGGGCGCATCGCATCAATCGGATTTCCGTGTCGGCAACGATCGGATTGCGACGCGAATACAGCAATCGGATTGCCGACGCGAGTATCAGCAATCGGATTGCCAATGCCACCTTCATCGCTTCCACTGATCGGCATTCCGTATGACGTCATCGGTACGCATCGCATTAAGGCATTGCCGATGAGTCGTCCGTACGATGCGGATCCGTGGACGCAGTTGTATGAGTTTTCATGCAAGGCAAACTAAAATCCGTTACGTACGATACGTCCGATACGTGCGATGCCAACCACGGGAAGTGTGTGTATAAGTATTTCGGATATTTTCATTTACACCACCAACTATATACCTTAATCTCTACAGAGTAATTATAATCCAAGACGATACTCTATGTCGTATACACAAAATCACATAAAAACGTAAAGCAAAAATGTTCACAGTACAAGAAAAACAGTTCTATGGATTTTGAAACATACTAAAAAGTTACACAGGATATGATGAAAAACCTTAAAATTCTCAAAAACTAAGATAAAGATATTTTGTACCTACAGAGAAAGAAAGAAAAAACTATAAATAAAGATATATAAACTTTTTTTTTTTAAAGTGCCGACTTCAAAAACAAATACAAAAAAGTTTAAAATAACCTTTCTTTCGGAAGTCGGTGGCAATAGTCAATGAAATAATAAAAATCAAAGCCACCGACTTTTTTTTTTTAAGTTTTTATTTTACCCTTTTTAGTTTATTTATTAAATATTCAACCCAAATTCTTGTAAAATACAAAGTTTTCTTACATGATGTGCACTAATCTTGTAATCCGTCACAACGAAAAAAATCCATATCTCTAAAACTACTGAACCGATTTTGATGAAACTTGCAGTGTACCCTAAGTTGAACAATACCTAGTACAACAAAAAAAGAATTACTTAAATCGGACTTGTAGTTCCGGAGATATGCGTGCACAAACATAAAAACATACATACATACACTTATGAAATTTGGTACATTTGTTCAGACGCTGATATAGACTAACATATGCGAAAACTGGGCAGTTCTGATAATATTACATACATACGGGTCGAATTGATAACCTCCTTTTTTTTGAAGTCGGTAAAATAACCTCCATTTTTTGAAGTCGGTAAAAAAAGACAAATATAACCACATACCTCCTCTTAAAAGTATCAAGATGCGTCTTCAACAACAGCAGCGCCCTCTGTATGCACTGCAACGCAGCCTCTTCAGTCATATGCTCATAAATATTGAGCTTATCCACAATTTTCTCTTCCTTCACTTCTTCGCACATCTGTGACGTGGACGCTCCTTCAGGGTCGGCCGTTGGTTTTTTAGGGATCAGTCTTTCGGCAGCCGAAGAGAGATGGAACATACATTTGGCTACAAAGTCGTCTTCTTGTTGTAGTTGTTGGCCCATGTAGTAGCTGTTTAGGTATTGGATTGCGCCCATTGATACGTCTAAAATAAATTGATAGGAGTTAAATATAACGTAATTAAATGTATAGCTAAAGTGATAATGGCCATAGAACAGGTTTTGTAAATGACTGAGGTGGTGGGATGCGCCATTAGACAACTAAAGATCAAGTTCACTTTAGTACTTTTTTTTCGTGGTACAATCATCAAATGAGTCCTCCCACCCAGGGCAGGAAGGGGGACTATCAGACTTATGCTGAATAAAATCCACGGTGTCCTTCAATAGCACTTTACGTTCTGGACCAAAAAATATAAAAAAGAAGTTCCTTTAGCCATGAAGCAAGCATGATACAATTTAAGTAATAATTTCTTTCGTCGTTCTTTTTGCTGAAGCACACTTTGATAAAACATTAGGCATATCGATTTTCAAATGAATCTGATACTTTTTTTATTAACCGTATAGTTCGGTAGCGCCCCCGAAAGGGGCGCGACAAGTAAACCTACGCTGGCTCAATAGTGGGTCCAAAAGGGGCAGACGTTGTAGTCATACGACATCCTCATTATAAATTTAAAAAATATAACATTCTCTGCGTAAAATCCTATGAGTGCGCATTAATTAAGAATGTTAAATAAAAATCTGATTTATTCACGAAATTAAAACTTCTACATTTAGCGCCTATTTTCATAATTTACCGTAACAAAATCCAAAAGTGTAAATACGATCTTCGCCATTTTGATGGCAGTGCTGGGTGGGGCTAAAAATCATAAAAAACGTGGTTTTCGGACATCCAACGGATCATTATAGGAGGAATGAATAACTCGTCATTTAGTATTGTAACGAATTCATACGTATTTCAACATAGATTAGCAGTGGTAATGAAAAATTTGATATCTGAACTCGAACTTTCGCGCCACTTTTGTTTGTTTACATTTTTATTTTGCACTTGAATCACACACGCGAGCTTTAACTCCATAATAATAAAGATAAATATCATGCCAAATATTATAAATAACGTAAAAAAGACCAGATCTTGGCGTAATTCTCTAATACAGGGCCAATAACACGTATTTTTCATTACCACTACTCAATTTGTATTCGTAATCGACAACCATGTTATTTTTTTTAATCGTAATGATGTGTGAAAGCGAGTATTCTAATCGATTCTATACTTGATTTTTTTGTCAACTCGAGTGAAAAAAATAAGGAAATTAGGAAATCGATTAATAAAAATTAAAATAAATTTGTTTTATGCTTAGAATACAATTATTATCTATTATAATATAGTTTAAAGCTTTTACAATAATATTACGTACATTGTCATTCCCAAAAAACAATAATAGACAAAGGAACAATGTCAGATAATAAATGTTTGAATGCGCGGCAATTATTTAATTCAAAAATTTTGAATTAGGAATGCACTCGCTGAGGTACTCGAATAATCAAAATGTGTAATAATAACTTTTAATTTATTAGTTAATTTTTACTGTACATTTTATTTTGTACAATCATAATTATAATTTTTAATGATGAATGAATACAGAATGCCTTGGATTTTGATAGGCTTATTATAAATGAGTTTGTTTCCTACCAAATAAAAGTTTTTTTTTTTTTTATCGTGGTAAAATCATCAAATGAGTCCTTCCACCCCGGGCAGGGCGGGAGGGACTGTCAGACTTGTACTGACTAAAATCCACGGTGTCCTTCAATAGCCCTTTATGTTCCGGGGTCATGAAATAACTCCCGCGACCCCGGTAGGCTTTGGCCCTCTAAGTTCTCATTATGCTGACGCTCTTTGAGGCGCACGTGGAACACGACGCGCTGTCGACCCGGGCATGGTCCATGGTCGGACAGCGAGTTGCCCTTTACTCGCTGTCCGCATGCCCGTGCCTACGGTGGCCGGAGATCGTCTGCCGACTTCCGACGCTGCGGGCGCCTACCACTATGGTTGGGGCGGAGGGAGGACGCTGTCCTCTCCCTCTCGCGGCTCCAAACAAAAGATACCCAAATTAATTATTTTATTGTACAAATTTGTTTCGTGAGATTGGTTTGGTCATGTAAGTATTACACGTCAGAAATCGAGCTTTTGAAATAAAAAAAGAAAATGCTAGGTATTATATTTTTTTACACTATTCGATGTCGCTGAGGATCAAATTCGGTGAAGTAATGATAACTTGGTAAAATATGAACTAATATACAAACAATAATTTAGTCATTGTACAGCAAAATAAAATCAAAATTCGCGCAAACTCACTTAAAGTTCGAATTTCAAAAAAATCGTTAATGTATTTACACCACGAAGTGATAATAAAAATTTGAAATAAGAACACTATGTTGTGAACATGTAGCGAAACATTATTTAATGGAAAATAAAATCCTTAGACCTCAAGTTTGTCGCATGTTTCTACTTCACAGAATATTGATAGTTTGATTGCTGAATTTATATTTCAAAAATTAAATTTTTATGATGTTAGTTAATTTTTATCAAATCGGCCTCGAGACTTCCATAAGGATTTTTCGCTATTCCTCATAGTTTAAAATTTACCCAAACACGCCCCGTTGGAAATTCTAATTGTTTGTTACTGCAAGGAATCATTTAGAAGTACATACTCCCATCTCTCAGCATTAGATCCGAACCCGGTGTTTGTCTTTTCACGTCTTTTAGATCCGTTTTAAAAAGATAAATTGAAATTAATTAACGAAAACACAAAATGGGTATAAGTAAAACCATATGATTGAATTTAAGTTTAGAAGACACATAGGTATGTTTAGCCTCCAATGAAACACCGATAAATAAATTATTGCGTAAACGAAATAATACTTGAAAATTTAAAATATTATAAAATGATTCAGATTTAGTTTCATAGACTTATTGCATGGACTGAGCTTTCTATAGTCAAAAAGCAGATTTTAAATCAGTCCATGCTCTGTCTTGTTTTACTTTTTTTTTCATGTTCGATTATGTTGCGAGTATCGATTAGGCTGAATGAAGGTTTTTAATCGTTTTGTGAATATTGGGTTTACGGTCAGCACTAAAAAGAGTCATGTTGCAACATAGTTTTTGCAAATTTTTATCCAGACTTTGATCGTTATTATTTATGAAATTATGTATGAACACTGGCAAATCTAGTAATGTATATAGTAAGTTATTTTATTTATTTCACTGTTTAACCATTATTATCATGTGATAAGCTTCTTTATGGACATATTTTTCAACACATCTAAATTACCTAGTTTTTGGAACGATGTAGCATTTTGTATTTTACACGCATTTTACAACAGAATGAGGCAGTTTTATTGACCTCAACTTGTTCTTAGAGATATTGTTCACAAACTTATCGCATGAAATAGCTGTAGTAACATATTTTTGATAGAAAATTGGATGCTGAAAGTTGACAAAAAATATTGTGAAATAGCTCAAATTTCGAATCACCCGGTCGACTCAGCTGATGTGTCATGTGTCAAAATATTGTCGTGCAGAGTGGTTAACCTGCATTGGACTGCTAGGCAAAATGGTGATGATCTCAGAAAATTGAGATAACAATAATTCACGAAAAAAAAACATCTGTTGTGCTGTTGATAAGGTTGAAAATCCTATAAAAACCACAACTTACCAGTACTATTGGCTCTTAGCGCGATCTTCCACAGATGGTCCATAGCGAGGGTGTGCGGATGTGCGGCGTCTCGCGAGTCTCCCGTGCCCAGCGCCATGCGCGCTAAGTTGCACAGTTGCTGGTACAGACTTAGACCCATTATACTGATTGTCTGTGGACAAAGGCGAGGATTAAAATAGACATCCAGGAATTTAACTTAACACACAACCACACCACGTCGCAACGTCAAAATGTGGTCAAGCAGTGGTACGTGTAAATAGTGTCGCAGCGGCTTTTTGCAGTTGGGTTGTGGTACCTACAGAATGTCAACGTGGTTACGTTGTCGCTGTCGTTGCGATGTTGTAACCACGTGGTCATGTGCAGTTATACTCCGGCTTTCGTAGAGGAAACACGGCTTGACTGAACGTAGTCATGGAGGAAAGATTGTTATTGCGATGTGGCCGTGGTGCCGCCGCCGGTGGTGGCGCGATGGCGTTGCCGTCGTATTACACAGGTGGTCGATAACAAAAAAATGTTATGGAAATTCCACTTACTTCGGGATCCAACGTAGGCATCTTCTCGACATAAAGAAACCGCAGAGCATCAAGCCCCAAAGCGTGTTGGTCCGGTGACTTTGTGTGCGAGAGAAGCCACGAGTACAGACAGTCCGCACATTCACTGCTGCCGCGAACCACTAGACACTGCCAGAGTTCTTCTACTTGTTCCACTGTTAACCTGGTAGGGATTAATGAAAAGAACGATTACTTTCAGTACTGTAAATATATAATAATAATATTCCACAACTATCACATAACGCCATCTAGACCTAAGCTAAGCCGAGCTTGTGTTATGGGTACTAGACAACTGATAAACATACTTATTTATTTCTCAGAACAAATGATCGTGCTCATCACACAAACATTTGTCCTGGGTGGGAATCGAACACACGACCTCCGGCATAGCAGTCAGTGTCACTAACCACTAGACCAAGAGGCCTGTCAATATGATACAGATCTAGGAAATATGTCATACCCGGCTGTCATTTGTAGATCTTTAACAGTCGTTACTATTGGGGACTTTACTTATGATGCGATGCGACACGATTCGACCCATTCCAACTACAAGTGAAAATCAACTTTGCTACTAAGAAATTATGATGCAAATCGCGCGAAACAAAATATGATCGCCACGACGACGTGTTTTATGTCTTATGTCATAGTGGTAAGGTTGATTTTCACTTGTAGTTGGAATTCGTTCGAATTGCGTTGCATTACGTCGCATCGCGCATTGAGTAAAGTTCATAAGTCAGAAGCTCTAAAGTCTGACAACCAGTGTTACCATGGGGTTTCGTATTACCCAGTTACTGGTTTGTGGAGGTCTGATAGACTGTCTCTTCATGGAAACTACAGGTATTCAGCTGCATCTAGTTCGACTGGACGGCTACCCCAATATAGTTTATCAAAAGTTTTTTTAAAAGATTAGGTAGATGCGTATAACTTTGAGGTAACGATTTTTTTCAAAAAGGGGCTAGTGATTGATACCTAATGCCTTGAAAAATTTTGCACGGTGGTAAAAAAATCTTCCTGTATATTGCCTAGGCTAAAAAGTTGTAAAAAATCTTTTAAAAAAACCTTTGAAAAATCTAGTAGGAAAGGCTAGGCAGATGATGACAATTTCCTACATACCTGAAGTGCTGCGGCGATCCCACGGGCGAGAAGATGGCGGTGAGGAAGTGCAGGCGCACGGTGAGCTCGGTGATGTGCGCGTAGTGCGGCGCGTCGCTGGGCGGCCGCGCCTGCGACATGTAGTGGCGCAGGTCCTCCAGGAACAGGCGCATCATGCCGCGCTCGCGCTCCGCCCACATCACCACCTGGGGATTTTTTTATGTTAGATGGGTTTGCTCTTGACCTAAGTCTAAGTCAGGGGTGCGTTTAAATCTTCCGGCAGTATTTCGCCGAAAAAAAATTAAACTAGCGAGGGTTCGCTGAACGGAGTCGATAAGTTTCTGTCAATGTAAGCTGTCAAATTCAATTGACAGCTCAGTTTTTGAAACAAATAATCAATTTGCCGGTGTAATATTAATTTACATATCTCTTGCTCTGTAAGTACACCCTTACACCCCTGAATGCCGGGGTGTATGACTATCATTACAGCATAGGTTTTGGAATTTGAAAAAAGAACTGTCATACTCATACTGCACGAAGAATATTTTTAAAAAGTTAATTTTTTTTTTCTCGGTATCGATTAATTACTCGAATCGGAATCTAGACAATTTATTTTATAAAGATTTTATTTTAAATATGGAACTATTTGTTTCCACATCGTATGTTAGATGAAATCGATTTAAAAATCAAACTGGCCAGCAAGATTTGACGCGCTTGCGTGCGTGAAAAAAAAAAGGCAGTCTACTAGTAGGCGCGAAAGCATCGCGAAAATAATTAATTTTCTTGTTTGAGTTCTTTTTCAAAAGTTTTAAACATCTCGTTTAGTGACATATTTTAATTTATTATATGTATTTTATACTTTACATAATACATATAATTATTAAAATAATTTTTAATTAAATACACATTTTTTTCTTCTTAATAAATGTTCATTGAAACCTGCTGTCTTGTTGTTTACTTACCTCACAATCGATATGTAAAGCAGAGTATTTATCTCGGGCGTAAGCATCAATTGCATACTCGGGTTAATTAGCGCCTTCGCTTCGCTCAGGCGCCAAAAACCTCGTATGAAATTGATGTCATACAGCCCTTGGTTAATAATCTACTATAAATCCATCATCCACAAATAATATTCATTCTCTAAAATAAAAATATTCGTTTTACGGCGCGAATGCAGCAAAACAACAAAACTTAACGGCGTATGGTCAAACGAAAGCGTCGTTTGATGAGTCGGAAAAGTTGCTACGCACCGCCACCAGTTGTCGCCAGTATAGCGAAATTAACGCAATCCAAAGTTTTATGAATTTCATTTCGTCAACTTCGACATTTCATAAAGTGTTCCCTTTACCCAAAATACATGTATTACTCTAGTAGAAATATTTTGATATAAGGATATCGAAACATTTACTAAAACAAAATGATAGAAATACTTATTGATGTGGATAAATATTTTGTAAATATTTTTATCATTCAAAGTCTTAAATTTATTTTTTAGCACTTTGACACAGATTTTGACGTCCCGAGATAGCGAAAATAACTACTACCTATTTGGTAGAAAATGAATGATAATTGGCATACCTTACGAAAGTGACAAAACTCATTATCGTTAAGCCCCAAACACACGCGCGCACGGGCAAGGGCATGTGCTTTGTGTTCCACGCGCGCCTGAAAGAGTGTCAGCACAATGGCAATGACGGGGCTCTCTTATAGAGGGCCTACCTGGGTCGCGGGCTAACGAATACCATGATCCCAGAACGTAAAGGGCTATTGAAAGATATCGTAAATTTTAGTAAGTATTCCGAGTCTGACAGTCCCTCCCGCCCTGCCCTGGGTAGGGCTGGTAAATTATTTTAGCACGCTAAAAAAAGCCCCAAACACACGCTCCTTTTATTAACGTGCGTTCACAAAGCTGGTTGTGTGATATCTTGATATGTTCGAGAGTGGAAAGCTAAGGGTGCTTGACACCCTGTCCTCCACCATCTGGTGTTGGTACTAATTTTTGATGCATTTTGATGTAATGACGGACACTAGAAAAATTTAATGTCAGTAACCTCTTTATAATTAAATCTACATTCTATAATATCTTATCCACAGTTTTTTTTTTGGGACAAGGTTGTAATAATCACTTTTCTGATAAATCGACGGTGTCCTTCAATAGCCCTTTCTGTTCCGGGGTCACGGTAAGGAAATAATCCCGCGACCCCGGTAGGCTTTGGCCCTCTGAGAGGGGGGCCCCGTCAGTATGCTGACGCTCTTTGAGGCGCGCGTGGGACACAACGCGCCGTCGACCCGGGCATGGTCCATGGTCGGGAAGCGAGTTGCCCTTTACTCGCTGCCCGCATGCCCGCGCCTACGGTGGCCGGAGATCGTCTAGCGACGTCTCGTCGCGACACTGTCCTCTCTCGCTCGCGGCCCGCCTCCTCCTTCGCGACCGCTTCCCACTCCGTCTCGCCCCGCAGCATGGCCGCGACCAATGCTGTGCGCGAGAGGTCTCCGCCTATCGCAACCGTGAGGACACATCGGTGCTCTGCCCAAGCTGGACAGTCTTGCACCGTATGCTCCACCGTGTCCTCCGGGCGATCTTCGCAGTGGTGACACCCAGGCGTTTCCTCCTTTCGCATCAGACAAAGGTACCACCCGAAACTTCCGTGTCCGGTGAGGACCTGCATCAAGCGGTACGTCAGGACTCCATGACTTCTCTCCAGCCACTCCAAAAGCATGAACCCAGTACTGATCTTTTTTTACTCCAAAGCAATAAATAGAGCGAGAAGCAACTTGTACCGAACACGCGGTGAGACAGCAATGACCACCGATTTTTCTCATCATAGACGATATGGGTGATGGGTCCTATGCCTTATTTGCAGTTGACAAGTAATTTTGAAGTATTCAAAATGACAACAGTAGTTTTCATTTAATTTATTTTAATCCTGTTTCTTAAAAATCTGTGACGAAACTAAATAAATAATAATAAAAGTGAAGTGCTTCTTATCCTATAACGCAATTTGATACGATTAGAAGTTGTTTTCAGTTACATATTATCTCAAAATGTTGACTGCAAATCAATGCATTTATCATTAGTTTATGTGAAATGGTATTTAGATGCATAAAGATTAGATGGGAGGAGGATGGACACAGAGGAACCATCCGACAACAATAGTACGACATCACGATAGCATTGATATAATATCACTGTGAGTAATTTATTATATTGATAGGAACAATTCGTAATGTATAGAATCATACGTATTCTAACATTTCCCTTGTTTGCTCAGTAGGGGTCGTCAGGAATTTCCTGCGATGATTTTCAGTGAGTTTGGTTTATTTTATTCTTTATTTATTCATCAAAATAATGTGTTATTTAAAATAGAAAGTTTACGTGACTTATTTACAGTCATGTCCGTTTAATCACGTCCCATGTAACACAGCGGAACATAGTTTTCAATAATCTATAAGCCTACGTATCATTCGTTTTTATTTTCTCGATCTTTTTATCCATTCCCATTTTATTATTACGAAAATCTGACAGCCGCGATCTGAAAAAAAGTGTCGCAGGTCTAGCCTGTAAGAGCCACGCTGGCTGACTGATTCGTCAAGGAACGAAAGTGATGACACTACTTTTAAAAGGCAAAAGATGAGAGGACGATAGTGAATGTGTGCTCAGAATAAAACGGCGTATGTGCCCAAAAATATTGACGTCTTTTTATGAATTAAAATTTTTATCAATTGAAAAAATGTCTTTACAGAATTTAGATACTAGTATTTTATACAATTTAAAACAACATCCTTTCAAAAACTCATAGTAGTTATTCCATAAAGTCCAAAAAATAAATTAGATAGACCGAACTTTGCATTTTTTTTGTATCGAGAAAATTTAATTGAATCGTGTTTTCAACTTTGTGAGAATTTAGATCATATAGTCAATAACTATATTCCAAGTTGTAAGATCTGTAGTCCAGATATGTACGAAGAAAAGTAAAAAATAAAAACCGTATTTTTACTGACCTATCCCCTTAATGTCAATCTGACTGGCAGGATAAAATTTTGCGTGGTAAAAAGCAAATATTTATTCCTTTCAGTAAAAACTTATGCCAGCGGACGACCGTAAACGGGGCAGATTAAATTTTAGTTAGCTTCATTTTTCACCTCGCGGTGTACTTAAACGGGGTGTTTGACATTTAGTCAGTATAAATTTAAACTGGATAAAGTATTTAAACGCAGCCCAGGGGGGGTATTACAACGTCTTAAAATCAGGTTTATTCCGGCGAGTAAAAGTGACAGAGCTATACAAGTCGTCTAGCGCTATCTCGTTCACTGTAAAAATCCTGGTTTAAAGTCGTTGTAATACCCCCCAGGGGTGACATAGATAAAGTCGACGATGGAGCGAGTTTACCCAGAAGAAGCTAATTCACTCTAACGGCGTTTACGCACTACGTCCGATCCGAACCCGTTTGGCAGTCGCTGGTAATAAAACCACATAAATCAAATTGATTATAATGGACTGTATTTTAATATAAGCACAAGGTACAAAAAGGCAATGTGTTACGCCGGCAGATTGCGATTGGTGACTGAGTTAGTCTCATTCACCTGAACTGAACGAGTGAATTATTATGTTTGCTTCATACAATCCGTAAAAAAAAAAACACGGACAGAATTCGGATATTGCTTACGCAGTACTCCGATCTCTGACAACCAGCCGCATACCCCCCGCCCTCCCCGCTACCTCTCTTCTCGTACGCAGCGGATTCAACTCGAACGAAGTGCGCGAGCATACATACAAATAATGCTATGGCTACTTCGGTCCGTAATTTTTTTTCCGAAACGGAGATTCTCGGATGACGGAAAGAAATCGGATGACGGAGATCGGATCTAGTGCGAAAATTACCATAGAAATAGTTCTACGGCTATGACGAACCGTATTTTCACGGGTTCGGATCGGATTGGACGTAGTGCGTAAACGCCCTAACTTTGAAGAGATAAGGACTGTTTGCGTTCGTAAACACAGACGCAGGCAGAAAGTTCCACTCCTCTGCTATTCGCATTATAAAAGACGTCTGGAAACGCTTAAAGCGCTTAGGCCCCTCGCCCACGGGCGACTTTTTGTAGCGATGCAGTCGCGATGCAAACGCGCCACTCTAATCGCGACACTCCCTCCCCCCTCCGACCTCTCTACCGATGTCGTCCCACGCGGTCGCGCGTTTGTATCGATTCAGTCGCGATGCAGTAGCGCCTTGCAAATTGCGCCGTGGGCGAGAGGCCTTAGAGGGTTAAAATAACGACCAATAACTACACTCAATCTTAAAAACTAGCAAAAAGGCTATCTTACCTGATGCATATCCATGCCTCGTAGTTGTTGAAATGAGGAAAATAACTTCGGTAACAGTCGAAGTGAGACGGCAACAGATCTGATACAAAAAAAAAACATTTTATTCATAGATTTACCAATTGCACATTACCTATACGTGAAATTAATATTGTATCCTTAATCAAATCTTGATCAGTTTTCTTTGACAGCTACTACTGATTGGATATCTTTAAGACTGGGATGGGCAAATTCGGTCCCTAAGGCGGCGCTAGTCGCGAGCTCGAACTCACTGGCAGGCATGGTCAAAAACCGTGATATTTTACCGGAAATCGAGCCATATTGTTCATGTGTGCGCGAGGGTCATCCCCCCTTGGAGAAAACAGGGGAAAACTTATTCAGTGAGATGCACGATCATTCAGAGTAAAAGGCGCGCGTAAAAAAACACGAAAAAGCCTTTGGAAGTTGGGGTTTTATGAAAAAACCACTGCACCAATTTATTTCAAATAAAATTTATTAAATTCTTCGATAAATTTGCTGTGTCGGTACGGACCTCGTTTTGGAAATTTGATGCTTCTTTAGCTTCTAATTTACCCCTAAAGTTGTGTTAAAATTAGCAAAAAAAACGAATCTTTAGAAGCTCGTAACTTTTTAATAGCTTCATATTTTACAATTCTGCTTCTGCTTTTACAGACAAAATTAATAATGAGACAAAACGATACCATGTTTAATTTTGGATGAACCTTGTCAAATAGTGGAGTAAAACCCTAACGAAGTTTCTATGGAAAAAATGTTGACTGTTTGACCTTAATTAGTAACAAAATCAAAATTCATTTATTCAATATAAGCTGATTTATCAGCACTTTTTAAAGGTACATTTTTACATAAGACAGTCCCCAAAAGCGCTCCCCTTCGACTCTTCCTAGTGTTTTGATTAGAAGTGGCGGAAGAAACTCCCTAGCAATACATCTGTCAATACGGTTGGAGGAACCAATACATCGGAATCAAAATCAAAGCATTTATTTAAAGTAGGCCTGTTACAGGCACTTTTGAACTGTCGTAGACAATCAAAGGAATATTATTAAACACTACAAGTTATGGTGCTACAGTCCCAGTCACAAGACGACGAAAGTACCGTACATGCCCGTTCCAAGAAGTAGATCTCTATGGAGAAGAACGTGCAAGAAACTCCATGGACACTCTTTTTAGATCGCTAGAATTATTACAGAACCTTTGTTACATCATTCATTTGAGGTGGTACATTATGTGAGAACGATGTAGCAAGTTTTTGATTAAAAGTGTCCAGTGTACCAATTAAAACAAAGACAATTCGAAAACAAAATTATTAATAATTATTAAAATAAACCGTGGCAGCTAAGAGATAAAGATTGCAACCAAGTTACATTATTATTTTCTAGAGTTATAGAGTATAAAGCTTCAGTATTTTCTCACCTGTGGTTGGCAAGATTGTCGAGACATCCTTCAATGAACTTTATCCTTATGAACTTGTCTGTGCTGAAACATAGTAACGCGCAGAGTGCCTTCTCTGCTTCAAGTGCTAAACCCTCGCCTAGTTGTTCCTAGACGAAAAGAAAAAGGTTTTAATAACATTTTCTTTGTAACGTGTTTTCGATTTTGATAAAAAGTCGTAGATGGTATGATAAATGAAGTGAGAATGTTATTAAAATACACTATGACTGAATGTAAATGCAATTAAATTGTCTAAACTCTGCGAGATAAATGGAACATGGACAATACAATTCGCAGCGAATATTCGCTGCTAAAAGCCTGTCACATACAGCGCATACTAGCGGCGAGTGGATATTACAAAAAGTTGGCTAATTTTGATTTATAAGAAAACAAAAGACAGCTAAACTATTGGCTAACTAGTTTGAAATCTGAATCCGTAAGAGAGGGGAACAGTGTATAAGACGGGGACGCGAGGTATATGGGGATATACACTCTTTAGGCATACTTAACACAAGACTAACTTAGCGCAAGCGCCAGGACATCATTTTTAAGCAGCCATTAACAAATGACGCCCTGTTGACGCTTGTGCTACGTTAGGGTGCTTGTACACGGCGCATGTAACCCGCGCGATTCAAACAAAACGATTATTTTTCAAATGAAAAAAATAATGTAGTCCTGTAGATTGCAGCAGACATGAGGTCATACAACTCACAATGGCGCCGTCCTGCAGCAGGTCCCACAGCAGCGTGTTCCCGGGCCGGCACACGTCGTCCACGTCCAGCGGGGCCGCGCCCGGGGACCCGCGCACGCGCTTGTTGCTGGCCGCGCCCGCGCCTTGGTACTCCGTGAGACATTGGGCCTGGACAAACGTAAATTATGGAGTTTCATCGAGGGAGTTAAGGCCTATCCGCGAATAACAGTGTCGACACGTTCCGTACCGTACCGTGACGTGCTATTCATATATACGAGTGAACGAACATCACTGAACGGCACTGACACTGATCAGTTGTACGGATAGCGTCGTCGTATATATGACTAGCACGTCACGGAACGGTACGGTACGGAACGAGTCGGCACTGTTGTGCGCGGATAGGCCTTTATTGTGGACTGCCTTTGGGCCAGCAATGGAACTTATTGACCCAAACCACCTTACCACAAAAAGATCTGTTGAACGCTTGTCTAAAAAGTGTCACTGCAGAACGACCCTTATATCGACGTGAAATGTTGTTGTGCCGTTGACAGTTAAAAAAAAAAACAATCAAGTACTAGAATAATGAGCTGGTATCTGTAGAAATTGCGGTCTACGGCTATTTAGGCTAAACATCACGTTTCTCGCGTTGAAAGCCACAAAATAACATGTGAAATCACAGAACTTTCTCATTCAGTAACTGAGCTTTCTCATTCAGAGACAGAGCTATAAGTCGTCTAGCGCCATCTCGTTCCTTAACTAGAACTACCCTGGCTTTAAGACGTCATGGTAAGCCACCTGTGCAGGTATTACAACGTCTTAAAACCAGGCTTGTTCCAGCGAGTGAAAGTGATGGAGCTATACAAGTCGTCTAGTGCCATCTCGTTCACTCACTGGAACAAGCATGGTTTTAAGACGTTGTAATGCCCCCTGATCAAGAAAATTATACAATGGATGGAGTATAATGTCGGTCTTCTTTTGTTACCTGTGCAGCAAGCCTGGCCAGTTCCTCCTCGCAAGCTGAATCATCCTCATCCAAGTCGGCGAGGTGTGGGTGTGAGTGAGGAGACAGCGCTGATGATGCACTGCCTTCCTCCTCTTCTCCGGCGGCGCCGCGACGCTTGTAGGTCTCCATTAGACGGAGCTCCATAAGACGCCTACGGTAACAACATACGTATAACACCCATTTGTTCGAAAAGCTTTTGGTTTTGTAAGCTTGTTATAACAAACCCTTTTGTTTTTATACGTCACAATCAGTAATTTTGAGGTGATTGCTTCGATCTAGCCCGCGAAATTCATTTTTTTTTACGTTTTTTGCAATTTGCAGGCCAGTGACATATTGTAACTTTATCAAAGTATGAATTGTAATAACAAGTATAATTTTAAATATAAAATTATCAAAAAAATCGCTCCATCAGCTCTTACATAGAAAAGGTGCATCAAAGTTAGATTTCGGAGATTTTAACATGATAAGAGCTGAGAGATGTGAGAGCTCCACCAGCTCTCACATAGAAATGTGAGAGCTGGTGGAGCGAATGTTTTAAATTTTGTTTTAAATTTAACGGGCTGGTTGGGGCATCCCCCTTAAAGCTAGATGAGGCCGGTGTTTCGTACATGACTACTCTAAGAAAAAGCCGAAAAAAAACTCGGAGGTCAGTCTCTTTTAAAGACCAGACATTGTATTGCACAGCAGGTCATACGAGGACCATGAAGGTGTCTGAGATGGTCTTTTGGAGAAAGAACCACACAGATTTGAGAGGACCTGGCAAGCATTTGTCGGTTATCGTGTAGCTCGACTCATAACTCAAGGACCTCAACGAAACGGCGAACAATATTATAGAAGGGACATGTGGAAATTGTGCAATTTGCAAATTAAACATAGGCTATACTATCACCAACAATGTCTCAATGTAGCTTTCTACACGCGGCGAAAGAATTTTTAAAATCGGTTCAAGAGTTTCAGAGAATGGATAAGGAATGAGTTTATATAGGGCAGTTTGAAAGTGGCACCTGTTACAGAAAAAAATAAAGGCAATCGTCTGTCTTGGTATGGACATGTGATGAGGAGGGATGACACTCATGTGACTAAGAGAGTGATGAGTATGAATGTTGATGGATGGAGAGGAAGAGGAAGGCCAAAGAAAAGATGGATGGATTGTCTATCATTATTTGAAAGAAAAAGGAGTAAATGATAGGGGAGAATGGAAGAAAATAACGTGTTGCGCTGACCCCAAGTAAAATGGGATAAGGGCAGAAAGATGATGGTTCAAGAGTACTAGAGATTAGCCCTTACAAACTTACTAATGTTACCGCTTTATACGTAATATTAAAGAATAGACAAGTCTAGTTAACCAACTCACCGTGCATCAACGTTGTCACAAATCAACTGACAGTGCGCGGTGTCACTGCCTGAAGATTCTTCCTCCACTTCAGACACAGATTCAGCTAGATCAGCGGTTTTCAGTTGCGTGGCTGATGAATAATTTCATATTTAGAATTCTGATACTAAAGATGGCAATTTAACACTATAACCAGTTAAACATAAAGCCCATATTTGATTGACGAGTTGTCAATTCTAATAAACAGCAAGCAGGCATAAAAAAAATTGTTCAAAATTCAAGAGTGTATGTATGCACAAATGTTCGCTAAAACATGATTCGGCAAAGTCGATAAGTTTGGAAAGTAAACTTTGTCGAACTGCGCCGAAACCGATTTCAATATATTTCTGCAATGGTAGATGCTAAACGGAGTTAGTGGATCGGTACAATACAAGTAGCCACGTCTACACGGTACGCATAGGCTCGCGAGGCAGTCAAATGCTCGGTAGGTGTGGCCTTTCGGACACACGTTGCTCGGTCGGCTGAATATTTCTCAGCCGACCCGTTGACTGTCGATAAACGGGACGCTCTCAAATGTGCGTTATTTTTCTATGTGGACGGTGCTTTCGGCTCGCGAGGCTATTCCGCAGTTGTGTAGTCCATTTTGGACGCTCGAGGTCTTCTGATGGCTCAGCTTGTCTCGCGAGCATCGCCTTTGTTTCAGAGTTACTGAGGTTGCCTCGCGAGCCGCACATCGAGCTGCCGCGCGAGCTCGTACGATCAGTGAGGACGCTGCTAGTGGAGATTTTAATTGTTTTACTGCTGAACCGCATGGGTGACCTGAACTAGTATTTTTCGCGTGATATTACGATTGTCAAAACGGATGTTACGGTAGTATACCCTACGGGTAAAATATAACACAAAGTAATAAAAAAATACTGCTACGTTGTTAAAACCAGTAATAATAATAGTAAGACATAATATAAAAATTGAGTTTAATGTGGTGTATGGACCATCCACTCACGGAAATGCTTGGGTTTGCCTGGCTTGTGGCGCTTCTTGTAGAACTTCTTCTTGCGCGGCCGCAGTAGCTCCTCAGCACCGCTACTAGCGCTGCCGCTGCTGCCGGCGCGCTTGTTTCGTCTGTACGAAGAGTAAGTTATATTCACAGAAATATTAAAAACAGGAGAAGTGGGAAGGGGGCGTGTCGGTGACCACGTGGTGCTGAGCGTTTTGGCCAGCTTGGACTTGGACTACTTCATTTTTGTTTCTTATATTACTCCGACTGTATTGTTTTTCATTACATACATTGCTCTTTTACAACCACCTCACTCTATCACTGAGTGACTGGACAAGCAATGTAAAACAGATATAACGATACCTCATCAAGCCGTAATGTCGCGTGGTGCGTCCGTTGTATTTGAGCGGAAGTAGTACCGCCCCCCGCGTGTCGCGACAACTCACAATGATAATTGTTAGTGTGAGTAAATTATACGGAAAAAGTACGCTGTGGTTTAAAGAATAAGGTTTATATTTAAATGACTGAGTTATCGATGGCGCGTGTGTGCACTTGTTCGTAGTATTGTTTTGATAGAACTACATGCGCGATATAATCGTTATCGTGGGGCTGTTGCGGCTTCACTGGTTTTCAATACATTTTAAACTCCACTCCATATCTCCTTCTTTAAGAAATCTGTGGTTATATTCATTTCAATAGCCATTATAGTACAAATCAAGTAACATCTTGCACCTAAACTAAAATGTCTGAAAAGAAAATGAATAACACAATGGGGAAGGCCGGTTAAAGCTAATTGTAGATGGCGCGACCATAGCTAGGTCCTAATCCGAGCAATGAGGTAGTACTAATTTGAAGTACCTATAAGATTTGAACCAATGACGATGCTTGGAACTAGCTATACTAGCGCCATTCGTTTCCCAGTTGCCATCCCCATTATAGTCAAAGTCAATCCATTTATTACGGTCTGTTCAAACTAAGACGCGACGCGACATGACACAACGATACTACAAATGTGTATCTTTTCGTGTAGCAAATAAAGTTAGATTTTAAGTTGCTTAAAATGCAGCACGTCCGCTACGGCGCGCTGCGTCGCGCTGAACCTTTTCGTGTATGAAATAGAGTTCGATTTTGAGTAGCTTTGATAGTGGTCAAACGCGAACCTATCATTAATAATAAAAAAAAAAAGCTCTATTGAAATATGCTCTATTGAGAATTGGGCCTTCAAAATAGCAAAATTATGATTGCATTTTCAGGTGTTGCACATTGTTGCAGAAATTATAATTCACCGATGGTTGGCCAAACACATAACGTCAAGTGAATAGTTATCAAGTGATAAGTATTGTCCATAAGGCGTATTTTTATAATGTAAATAAATAATCTTCCGTTACCGCCCCGCCTTAGTATACCCCATATACAGTACAGCACCAGGCCTGGTGCACTCCGTGGTGTAGCCCCGTCAACGGTGCGCTAGCATGTGCATGTAGTATAAAACTGGTCGCACACGCGGGTGCACCGTGGACGGGTTTCACAGTCGGCTGCGCCCGCCATCCGTTCCGCACGCGTTCCGTACATATTTTTACTTTATTCTCTCGAGTAAAGATTTTACATTTGTTTGTTTTTGGGAAGTGACACTTCTGTATGTAGTACTATTAAGTAATATCTGGTTGACCGAGCTTTTCTCGAACCTGGGACGTTGATAAATCGATTCCTTGTTTAAAGATATTAGATTTTGACACAACACTCACTTCTGGCAAGACTTGAGCGTGGGGCACTCCTTCTTGGTCAACTCCTCTCCCTCCCTCAGCCACTCCTGCTCGGCTGTAAGACAAGAGTGAGAGTGTATACAGCATCTAGTTGGGCCATGGCATTATATTGTGGGTATATGTTTACCAGTCAGGTCACGCTGATGTTTACTTTGTTTGCGCGGCGTCGGTCCCGCCTCCTCGCCTGATGTGCTCAGCTCCTCGCACTGGGGGCAAGGATATATACAAATAAAAAATAAACTTTTCGTAGATGGGATTACCACAAGGAAGCAATATTTGTATGAACTACAGCTTGGCAAATTAGAGTAGAAAACCGGAAGTCGCCACTGTGCTCTCGCTACCAGCACTTTGAATGTTTTTTTTTTCAGTTATTACGTTAGTTTTATGGAACAATAACAAATCTAACAAACGTGCGTTCTTTGTTTTCATCAAATATCAAAGATTTTAAAACGTTGTCGGCAAACAAAAAGGTTAGTTCCATTTATATACATTGTCCCAGGTCTGGCTGTTTAGCCAGACTTTGGGGGTATTATAACGTCGTAAAACTAGTCTTGTTCCAGTGAGTGAACGAGATGGCGCTAGACGACTTGTACAGCTCTGTCACTTTTACTGGCCGGAATAAGCCTTGTTTTTAGACGTTGTAATACCCCCCTGGAACAGCTACCTGTATTATTGTAGATGGAATTCGGGGGCTATCAAAAATACCAGGCGGAATTGAGAACATCATAAAACTGACTCAATCACTCGCTGAGCGACATTGGTACATTTAGAGTCAGTACGATATTGATATTTTTGCCGCCCCTACCAATCTCAACAAATTGTGTCCGATCCTACTTTTAAAGATCCATAACAATAAAGATTTTCAACTTTATGACAAAAGAACAAAGTTCATGTTCGAGTGGGAAAATTGCCGGATTCAATCTAACCCGGAGTTTATTGCCAAACTAATAAGCCAGAGTTAAGTGTGTCTTAACAACTAAAAAGTGCTCACAGGATCATCATCGGAGTTGGTCTGATCCATGCTGACGCTGGCCTCGGATGAGGAGTTGTGGTGCGGCTTGCAGGAGGGCTGCGGGGGCCGCAGGGGGGGGTCGTCGGCCAGCGCCGAGGGGGACCCGCCCAGCGCGCCCGGGGCGCCGCGGGACCACATCGCGCGCATTAGTGCGGACGCTAGGTACAGGCTCTGGGGACAAAAATAATGTTTTATTTATTTACTATACTGCTCCGACGGTCTACCAGTGGCAAATCAGACTGTTAAACTGTCCTGTGACTGTCCAACAGGACATTGGTTCCCAGTTCAGTCAGTGTGATTTTTAGGTACAGACGCCAGCACATCAAGCTACCACAATCTGTCAGATTCCTTAATAAAATTTCAACCTTATCACAAGCAGAGGCGGCCTTACCCATTGCGAGGCCCCGGGCGGCAAGTCTTTGCGAGGCCCCTTGCCCTTCATAAAAAGTATGTGATGCGAAAGTAGGTTTGGTTGTTATGTTTGAGGACAAATGCTAAAGTTATACAATTAAATAAATGTATTTTGAGTTTTAAGACATTTTGCAGTTCATACAGGAACTTTGAACATCCGTGTTTGCGTAAAATGGAGTAGTCCTGATTTTTGCAGACTTTGTTTGCCTTTTGGTGATCATTACCATAAAGAACTAGTTTACTACTTTAATGAAACTTAAGCACGACGTTTTGAAAGTAGAATAAAATTTACAACAATATGAGACTAAAATGGTTTCTGTAGACCCAAAAGCTTCTGACTTAGCGCTTTTCAAAAGTATCTTAAAACAAAGTTTATTTAAAAAAAAATGTGAATGATATCATGTCTTCTGTTGGAATGTTTTCCAACTTAATAACTTTTTTCGAAAATTAACTTGGAAGGGGTTTAGGCCTATGCCACTACGTTGTGGTTATTAATGGCGTGAATTTGTGCCCCCTAAAAAACTAATACAAGCGGCATCACCGTGGTTTTACCGTGGTGCTACAAAATGCTCGCGGATAAAAGCCGCGGCAAAACTGTGATCAATAGAACTCGTACGCACTAGCGTTAACCGCGGGCGGTTTTTCGGTAGACCGTTTTGCAGAGCAGAGCGCTGTCGCACAATTTCAACCATGTCTTCCACAGAGTCAGAGTTTGTTTTAAACGAACCAGAATACGAATTTATTTGATTCTTATGAAAGAAACCTTTCTCAGATCTACGCCCAGCAAGTGGGTATTTTCGAAATTTGCGTTGACGTCATCTTTTCTATTTCTTATTATCTAAGCAACAGCACGCACTGCTTCCTTGAAATCCATTTTCAAACTGCGGGTGCGTGCGTCTCAAGCGGTTTCGCGTTGATAGCGATTAAATTAACCGACTTACGAGTTGTAGGTCGCGGAATCGAACCCAGCCCAGATTACTTTGTGTATTTATTTTATCACCATTGCTCTCAAAACGATGAAGGAACCATCGTCAAGAAACCGGCATGTCCTCAAACCAAAAAATTTAAGACATGTGACATCACCAACCCGCACAGGGTCCGCGTGGTGGATTATGGACCCCTCTTACAGAAAGGAAGCCTGTGTCCCAGCAGTGGAAAAATTAGCTGATGAAGATGAAGAGTGAATATAAATACCTCAGTAGACCTAATAGTCTCCGAGATAAACCCTGCCAACATTTTTTCAAAAAAAGTCACAAAGTTCTAAGACATCCCAACTCTGTTGTTTTGCCTCTTCCACACTTGTTTTTGATTCGATATACCGCTAGAGTTACTCAAGTGGTGTCCTAAATATTGCAAGAAATTGCAAAGTTCGAATAAAATATAAATTTTGAAAAGCTCAACTCTGAAACTACTGTGTCTACAGATATAAATCGGTTCTCATATTGTAGCAAAAGGCATATATGAAACAGTTCTGAGAAGTTATTATCAACAACACTAGTCCTTTACGGTCATAAACGCAAAATTTTCAAAAAAGATCGAAATTTTGGAGGCTTTTTAATAAAGTTCATCAGTTTTTTTGTTTTGTTTAAAGTAGCTTTCGGTGTTTGAGGTCTCAAACTTTGATTATTCATTGGGCCCAGTGGTGTAGCTCGGCGGGGGCTTAGCGGACCCTAGCTAGCCTCGCACATGATGGGGCCTCGCGCTTAGAGATTTAATAAATAAAATAAAATTGATAACGGCAATCTCAACTTTGTTACCACTCAGTAAAGTAGTATAATTTAACTTCTACTACTGTTTCTAACTGAGAACTGCTAGAGCCAAAGCTGATGGCGCCGACGATCATATTTAGGTCTAGCAATTCCGCTTCTCGAACGAGGCTCCGTAGTTGTATGATAACTTTGTTACTTTATACTATATAAAGCTCGTTTTTTTTCGAACTGTGACCAGAAAGAGGCAAAGAGGCCTCGCAAAGCGATCTTATCATCAAGTCATCAAAAAAAGGAGGCATCGCACGCGGCGACCCACACGACGGCCTCAAAAAAAAATCACAAATCTGCGCAATATTTTTCATCCTCCATCAAAGAAAAGGGCCTCGCAGATGCGTCTTGCCCTCTCTAAGATTCGGTCTCGCTACGTCACTGATTGGGCCAACATCATAAACAAGTCTGAACTACCGGATATAACCTAAAGTAGCCGTACGTTCAGGCGACAAAATTATTGTACTAAATAATAGATTTACTTACAAAATTAACCAACTCTGAGATGACAATTAAAAAATGATGTTTTGATTTTTTCTAAAACTGCAATCTAATTTAATTTTGCCGTTATGTTATAGCCTTAATGAGTAGCCTAACTACTCATTAAGGCTTTAACATAATTATTAATCAAAATCAAATTTTTTAATTATTAATTACTAGTTTTTTTTATTTTTGATCTGTTGCGCGAGGCCCCCTGCAAGCGCGAGGCCCCGGGCGGTTGCCCGGTTCGCCCCCCCCTAAGGCCGCCACTCACAAGGGTAGAAGGTTAAGGTTTGAATGGAAAAATCTGACAGATTCGGGTAGGTTGACCTGCTAGCGTCTGTACATCACTACCTTACTCTTCGGGAATTACAAGTGGGTTATGAAATCATCTTCAGCCTGTATTCTTCTCATGTAGTCTCTGCCGGCAGCCTCTCCCAGGTCATCGCTCCACGCTCTACCTGACTGGCTGACTGCCTGAACCACGTTTGCCTACCTTCACAAGATCACAAAAGAAAATCAAGATTACCTGCTCTGTATGCTCCTTCGGCGGCAACGCGCACAGCAGACTATACAGATGGGCACAAGGCTTCGGCGCTAAAGCCCTGATGAATCCAGGTAGTAGGTCATACACCTGCCGGCCGCAGTGCTTCAGTTGAGCAGCTGCCCATACCAGTTCTACATGCTCTGGAGTTACGCGACCTTCCACCGCCAGGAACTTCAGGATCATATGAGATTGCTTTATCACCTGTTGGGAAATTTTTCACTTTGAAGCAGTAGTTCCTGAGATTAATAAATTCAGCCAAACAAACTCTTCAGCTTCATAATGTTATCATAGAGGTTTGCATTGCATTTGTGTTGTGCATGCAGTCACCTGTTGCCTTTCAATAGAGTTGATTTTTGTCAAAATTGGTGAATCAACAAATAATTTAGTCAAACTGATTGCAAATTGATTTCATCCGCATGATAATTAAAAGTCATTAAAAAAAGCTGTAAAAGTCTTGCAAGGTTGTGAGCCCTTGAAAGTTTTAAATTCAGACAGAAGTGAATAATAGAAAAATATTTCTACTCAGTATATCATGAGACTATATTGTCATGTTTCATCTCACTGCTGGGCCACAGGCATCCGCTCTTCGAATTTTTTGTTCTAGGACATGCCAGTTGAGTTCCTCACAATGTTTTCATTCACAGAGCAGTGGTGGTGAAATAACACAAAGTAATGCGCCTGGGTGGGCCTAACCCACAACCTAAAACTAGTAAGTTAGGGCCGATTCCACTGCGCTTACTGCTCTACTCAGTATATGAAAGTTCGAAATATGTCTGTATGAGAAAAAGTAAACTGTTACAGGCTATCACTAAAACCAAATTCTTCATGATACTAGCATACTAACCTCCACATGCAAGTTAGGTCCAAACAGATGTTCAATAATATTATTAAAAGTGAGCCAAGTTGCGAGCCGTTGTCCAGCAACTTCCACATCTGTTGCAGACTCCCCGGTACAAAGCTCGTTGTGCGACGCGATGTGCGCGTTGATCTGCGCCACTCCTGCCAGGCGCATCGTCAGTGTACTGCTATTAAAGTACTTGAAAGCCAGTTCTAGTCCATCTCCGTCAAATGTTAGAGGTACATCCAAAGGCTCCTTTGCCGCTCCCCACATGAAATCTGTTGGAAGAACGGGTATTGGTATAAAAATTTATCCAAATAGGTAAATAAGTTGACCCATTTTCCCTTATTCTGCTGAATAAAATGGGTCTTGTAATGAAGGCTACTTTCCTTAGTTTACTGGTCATTGTCAAACTCATATTGACTAAAATCCAGTGTTCCCTCAATACGCTTTTACATTCCAAAGTCACAGTTACCTGATAAAACAGTCCCATGACCCCGGCTAACATGAAAAAATATACCAAAAGTGTGATTTAACCATGAATTTGAAAGAAAATCATATTGTTTGTAGACTTCAAAGTAGGTGGCATTCTGTAGTTTCTGCCTTCCCTCATGGAAAAAGCTATGAGTTTATGTGAAGATACAACTAATAGGAATTGCATTCAAGTATTTCTAAAGGAAACTTAGTTACTGAAGTATCTTAATAACAAGAACATACAAACATTATAATAGCTTTCCTTACTATATAAGAATAAAACACAATAAATAAATAATGATTGTTAACTCACCAGCCATAGACTTAACAGCGGGCACCCTAAGATCCTTGTCTTCTAAAGTGCACATGTACTTTAGTATCTTGGCCCTCAATGGCATAAACAGTTGGGAGACAGCTCTAAAGTTCAGCCACAGTTTAAGGTTCCCTACTGCTGCCACAATAGCATGTGCCATAGATAAAGGCAAAGTGCTCTGTGTGGCATGTTCAAACACAGATGTCATAGCACATACTCCACCCAGCTTGCAGAACAAGCTTACATTCCTCAGCAGGTAAGCAGGAATCTCAGTATCATGTAGGTCACAATATAAACTTAGGTTAGATATTTCTTGAGCAGATAGGTCATCTAAGCGGCTGAGTGCTGAGTGCTTGCATGCCAGGTACAAAGGGAAGTTGAGGAGGAACACTTTGGACACAATGTGCATGAGCTTTTCTTTTTGCTGCATAGACCATAGTTCAGTGTCCTCAGTTGAAGAAGAAGGTGTCTCAGCATTTTTGGGTTCTTCTGCAGTGTCAGTGGCAGCGGGGGTTGGTTCATCTGGTTCGTCTGGAGATTCCTTCTCTTCTTTAGCTTTTTCCTCAACAGGAGGCGCAGTCTCCTCCTCAGGTTTTTGTTTCTCTTGTGCATTGTCAGGTGGTTGCGGTGGTGCGGGTGCTGGGGCGGTTTTAGCTGCTTCTACCAGTTCATCTTTAAGCTGCTTCAGTTGACATACAGATAAGCACAGTATGCTCTGAACTACAAGATAGAATCTTTCAAAATTCTTCACATCCCGGTAGCAACACATACATTGCCTAAAAAGAAGTACAGACAGTATTACACCTTTATATTTACCAACACAATGACTTTGTCTATTGAGAATGAAAGGTTACTTTTTCTATTTCCACTTTGTCACAATAGAATGACTGTTTACTATAATAAACTACATTTGGTATTAATAACTGCATGTAATATCCAATTGTATTGTTTTGTAATTGCTAAACATGAGTATCAAAGGAGTATAACAAAGCACAGCAGTCACCTACTTTGGTTGTTATATTGTAACAGCTGTAAGAGTTAAAATCTAGTTGTGTTTAGAAGTAGAGTAAATAGCTTACCTTTGTGGCCATGAGAGAATATAGTTTAAGACTATCTCCAGCTCAGATTGGCTTATTGTTGGATACTGGGACACATCGTCGGTAAGTCTGGATTCACCTAAAACCACAGTCGGACAATAACATAGCTGCTCACAATAACTATAATTTTATTTAACTACACCAGACGCAAGCGTTTTTTCAAACAATTTCGACTAAAGTAGCTAAATAGAACGAACAAATGGGCTGCTTAATTTCGAAACAATGTAACTTACAATTTAATAAAAGCTGTGAAAACTCCGAACAAACATCACACATTCTTAATGTTTTATGTCAAGAATAAGCGAAATATTATTGCAATATAATCGCAAAGGTTATTTCAAGTGAATTATTGATCATTATTGATATTTTTCGTATCAGAAAACGAATACTGCCATAAAATGTCACGGTATCCGTTCCACCATTGTTGACGATTGTTGTCAAAACTACGTTTTGTTGTCAATTCGTTAATAAATATTAATGAAAATGTAATGTTAATTTATTCCTTTGCAGAATTTACTACTATATGAATTAATAGGAGATTAATTTATTTTTGGATATACACATGATATGGAAAACCAAAACAGCACGTTCGATAAAGTGTAATTATTAAAAAAAAATAATGACTATAATCGACTAAATACGATTTTTTTTCAGGGATCAGTGACAGTTCTGAACTTCTGACACTAGATCAATTTGACATTTGTTTTGACATTTTTCAGTAGTTGAAAAACGAGCTATGGGTTGACTGGTTGTTGTTGTTGATTTTATCAATAATAAAATGGTCCAATTACTTTATATTGTCGCCAGCTTACATGTGTTGCTATGTCCATTTACGAAAGTAGAGGAAAGTTTCAACATTCAAGCCACACATGACATTTTATATCATCGGCATAACCTCTCGCAGGTGTCTAGTAAATCTAATTTTGGATTCATAAGTCGCTTGGTATAGACATACATTGATTACTATTTTCTTCCAGTACGATCATAATGAGTTCCCGGGAGTTGTGCCGCGCACATTCGTTGGGCCGCTGGCAATATCAGCTGTTTCAGCGCCAGTGGTGACCTTTCTACATCTGATTGGAATCAACAAATTTTGGATGCAATATGTAGGTAAGTGGGAAATATTAAATATAGATCAGTAGTAACATTGTGTATGTTTTTGTTTTATCTAGCAGCTTTTACGTCATTTGAGATCTTTATTGCCAATTTCTGGTGTGTAGTTAATTATTTATGTTGACTTTTGGTAGAACGGTGAAGGTAGTAACATCGCGCTCTGTGTGTTATTGTGTTTTGGAGTAGAATATTATCGATTTAAGTGTTCTCCCATACTGTCAAGTGAACAACTATCGATAATCTTCCTTGGGTTTGTATTTTTTAACCGTAGATTTGTAATATAGCTTTTAAATAGTAGTTTTTTTTTTAGCCGGCGTCCATCATGGACGCCAATAAACCTCCCGACCCCGACGACGCCTTTGAACTTGACTCGATTTTAACAATTACCCTCCCCGATCAAAATGTACAAACGGAGTTCATGGACGCGGAATCTATCAGCAGGAAACGTGTAGCAAGTTCTCCCCCAAATGAAGTAGTTAATTCCCCAAAAATTTTAAAAAAAGAAATAGGCAGACAGACATATACACAAAGGGATAACCCTCCATATATTGTACATGTTTCACTTAAAGATGGGAAAACTACAAGTACTGTACTACATCCAATTAAGTTTGGTATGTTTCTCACCCAAAATAATTATGCGCATCCCCCGAGGCAGTGTCAAACGTCTTGGGAGAAACCGTCTGTCGGTTGAGTTTAAATCCCACCAGGATGCAAATAGTTTTTTAATAAGTAAGACTCTTATTCAAAACAACTACATTACATCCATACCACAGTTCCATATTACTCGTTTGGGTTTAGTACGTGATGTACCAACAGAGTGGACTGAAGAGGAAGTCATTGGGAATATCAGGGTTCCTGATGGATGTGGCCCAGTTATAAAGGCAAGGAGAATGAGCCGTAAAGTAACTTCGTTGGGTGTCACGGAGTGGAAACCCACTCAAACCGTGGTTCTCACTTTTGATGGCCAGGTACTACCCAAGAGGGTATATTGTTTTTATTCTGCTCTCTCAGTGGAGAGATATATGTACCCGTGCATTCAATGTTACAACTGTTGTCGCTTTGGTCACACACGCACAGTATGTCGTTCACAACCTCGTTGCTTTAAATGTGGTCAGGACCATCCAGGCGATGGATGCCAAGTTCCTATTGAATGTGCCACTTGCATTCTGTGCACAGGAAATCATTATGCAAATGATAAGACTTGCCCTGAACTGGGTCGACAGAAAAGTATAAAAGCCTTTATGGCTGAGAAATCTGTCTCGTATGCGGAAGCAAGCCAGGTCTTTCCTACGGTTTCACGTTCATATGCTGAAGTGTCAAAAATGACTCCAAAATCCAAAACAACAACCAATTCCTCCCAACATCCCAGTCCAACTCCCCAAACAAAATCATACCGTAAAATGGTCACTCTGAAACCAAAGTCCCACGCCCCACTCTCACCTAGTTATAATAAAGTGGCTCATCAATCCCTAACACAAGACTACTCCTACTCTCCATCCCATGATGGTTGTGCCTTCCCAAGAGAAGGTGCTAGTCCTGTGAGTAAATCCGAAAACATTCTTAATGTCATAGCTAATATGCTAATATCAGTACTAGCCAACCCTACAGAATCACTACCTGACCACGTTGCCAATAAATTGATATCAATAGTTGAACAAATCCACAACATTCCATCCCCTAACATTCCTGCAATGGAACGCGAGGAGTATTACTCCCAGTAAACCTGACCTTCTCTATTTAATTAATAAATTTAAACCATCGGTCTGCGCCATTGCTGAGACATGGCTTCTCCCTGGAAGTAATTTCAGGATTCCGTGCTTCAGTAGTGTACGCCACGACAGATCCGATGGATATGGAGGATGTGCTTTGTTCATCAATAACAAAGTACCATTCTCCCAAATCCCTCTACCCTCCGTTGGTGATAACCTAAATGTTATTGCTGTCAAGGTTGAGGGTATAAATATTTTTTCTTTTTATATTACTCGTCCACGTCTTGAAGACCTTGTTACTATTAAAAGTGTAATTAGTAGTGTAAGTGGCCCGTCTCTTGTCATGGGAGATTTCAACTGTCACCACTATAGGTGGGGATCAAATTCTTGTGATAGTACCGGTGTAGGCTTGGTGGATATGTTGGATGACCTTGACATGTGCATTATTAATGATGGCAGTGCTACACGCAGGTCTGGAATAGGTCAGAGTAATAGTTGCGTAGACTTGACATTCTGCTCATCCAGCATAGCTAGCCTGTTTAACTGGAACCGTTTGAACTCAACCTATGGTAGCGATCACTATCCCATCACGGTTGAAATTCCTTCTAAATCTATTCCTGATAAATCCTCCCCTCCCTTATTGAAATATCGGCTTAACTCTGTAGACTGGGATCTTTATGCCAAAATCTTAGATCTACGTATCTCTTCTCTCCCTCTTATAAATGCTGAGAATGCTCAGGAATGTTTCTCATCTTTTTCGAACACCATATCCGCTACAGCCGATGATTGTTTTCCTTGTAAAAAGCCTCCTACAGGCAGAGGCCCTTCCCCGCCTTGGTGGGATAAGGAATGCACCGCCATGATCAAGGCCAGGAATGAGGCGGAAAAGACGTTCAACCGAGATATGAACCTGGACAACCTCATCGCCTTCAAGCAGATATTGGCTAAGTCTAGGAAATTATTTAGAAAAAAGAAAAGAGCTGGCTGGGTATCATTTTGCAGTTCCCTGAGTCCATCCACTCCAACATCAGTAGTGTGGCAAAGGGTCAAGAGCTATAGAAACTGTTTAAAACCATCTCCCTCGAACACTCTATCCGAAGACCTGGGTTACCGGTTCTTCACTAAGGTCGCCCCAGCCTATGTTCCTGGTGAAGACGAAATAAACCTCACGAATTCTACAACTTCAAACGACCCTCTAGATAAGCCATTTTCCCTTGACGAACTCAAAACAGTGCTTAGCTACGTTAAGGACTCCGCACCTGGTGTGGATGGATTCCCTTACTCTTTCATAGCAAAAGCGGGTGTAAAATGTCACCAATATTACCTGGACTTGGCCAATTTCTGCTTCACCTCTGGATATATTCCTCCAGCTTGGAAGGTTCAAGTGGTTATCCCTCTATTAAAGCCTGGTAAAGAGCCTAATGACCACTGCTCGTACAGACCAATAGCTTTATCGTCAACACTTTTAAAACTTTTAGAACATTTGATCAAAAACCGATTGGAATGGTTAGTGGAAAGCAGAAAGCTGCTCCCAACGACTCAATTCGGCTTTAGGAAAGGTCTGGGTACATCTGATAGTGTGGGTATCCTCACATCAGAGATCCGATTGGCCCTTAGCAGGAATGAGTCTGTGGTAGCAGTTTTCCTAGACATATCAGCTGCATATGATTCTGTCATCCTCCCTATTCTCAGGCAAAAACTGCAAGAGCTGAGAATACCGGCTAGGATCATCCAGGTCATTTGCAAAATCCTTTCAAACCGCACTCTGCAGTTGAGGATACCAGGGGAAAACTCTGAGCAGAGACTTACCTGGCGAGGATTACCACAGGGCGCCGTAATCAGTCCAATCCTATATAATATTTACACACTAGATCTCCCCTCTTGCTTAAACTTTGATTGTAAAATACTCCAATATGCTGACGATATTGCCTTATTGGTCTCGGGAAGTTCTATTGAGGATTCCGCCTTGTCCTTAAATGTCTCTTTATCATCATTAAACCAATGGCTACTAGATCACGGGTTGAGTTTGAACGCCTCCAAGAGCTCAGCAGTTGTTTTTAGTCGCAGACGTTTTATCCCTCCGATCGACATAAATATAGATGGTCAGACTATCCCCATCCAGGATAAGGCCAGGTTTCTGGGAGTCACTCTAGACTCCAAAATGTCGGGGGTTGACCACATCGACAACGTAGTCAAAAAATGTGAGCGATCAGTATCAGTCCTTAAGGCTTTGTCTGGGGTTTGGTGGGGAGCACATCCCTACACTCTTAAGCTAGTTTATAACGCTCTGGTCCGAAGTGGCATGGACTATTGTTGCTTCTTACTGGAACCCTGCAACAAAGAAGCACTTCGTAAACTAGACGCCATCCAAGCCAAATGCCTTAGGATTGTCTTAGGAGCAATGAAGTCGTCTCCCATCAACGCCCTCCAGGTGGAATGTGCTGATCCTCCCCTTAACCTTCGTCGACAATATTTAGCAGATCGTTTCCTGTCTAAAGTCTTCGCCCTGTCGTCCCATCCCCTACTTCCCATTTTAGAACAAATTCATCTGTCACTAGATGTTTCCCCTTACTGGAAACATAAGTCAATTCCCCCCTTGATGAATAGGTTCAGGGAACTTAAAAACCTCTCCTCGCCTATTTGTCAATATCCCACCATACCTGTGTTCTCTTCCGCATACGAAGTGGTGCATTCTAGTCCAAAAGTCGTTTTGGGGCTTGGCATTTCGAAAAACTCTGAGGATGCGAAAGGTGACTTTGACCGAGCCGTCGACAAATACTGGAAGGGCTGGAACATGTTCTTCACAGATGCGTCTAAGTTAACGTCAACAGGTTGCACAGGAGTAGCAACTTACTTTCAGAATTCTAAAATTGCTCTCCTCTTCCAATGCCCTCCAGAGACATCGGTCTTCACAGGGGAATGTGTTGGCATTTTAGAAGCAATTAATTTTATTAAATCACACAATATCCAAAACTCAGTTATTTTCTCAGATTCTCGCAGTAGTTTACAAGCTTTAGGCCAAAACCAATTAAAATCAAAAATTCATAGTAAAATCATTACAGACATACAAAATTTACTTTTCACTTGTTCTAACAACGGTTTGAACATTGAAATCGCATGGGTACCAAGTCATTCGGGTATAAATGGCAACGAATGTGCGGATTCTCTCGCAAAATATGCTACTTCCAATTCGGTGGACTTAAAACATTATACTGTCCATAGCTACGACTTACGAACTGACACTAAACTTAAACTGCATAACTCGTGGTCAGCAGTGTGGCAGGTTAGTTCGAGGCTAAAAGGGGTATACTATGCCAGTATACAACCAGACATCCAGCGGAAACCCTGGTTTTTTAAATGCACTAAACTCTGCAAAAGAACTGTTTCATCCTTGTGTCGATTGAGACTCGGCCACTGCTGCAGCCCAGTATTTCTTAAAAAGATCCGCGTACGTGACAGCTCCTTATGCGAATGTGGTCTTGACGAGGGAACTTTAGATCACATTTTCTTCTCATGTCCTTTGAATTCCCAGTCCTTTGACTTGTACCGTAAGCTCCCCAAAATTAAAATACCCCTTCCTACTAATTTTCATTTTCTCCTGACCAATTTTTCTCCTAAACTAATTCAAATCCTTTCAAAATTCATAAATGACAATGATCTGAAATTTTAATTTGGCGTGTATTTTTAATATTAGCTCCGTACATAACATAGGTACTATGTATTTTAACATAATTAACATATTTTCGTTTTTTTTTTTTTTTTTTCTTTTTGTTTACATAATATTTACTAACAAAATGTCTCGTCCTTACAGCTACTAACTAAACTAACACACTAACATTCTACCAAAAGTGCAAAGTTCGACGGCCTTCGTCACTCCGTTTTGCCGTCACCACATGACACTGGCAGAGTTAGCCGACATCGACTCGGTTGCCAAGAAGGAAGAAAAAAAAAAAATTATTTATGTTGAGTCTATTATTGTATTTCAATCGTAATATCTATTTGCAGTGCGTCTGGCGTTGGCGATATCAGTGATAGCAGCATGGAGTCGTTTGAGGAGTGCTCTGACGAAGCAGTTTGGCAGTGCATTTGCATGGTGGTACACGCTGATCACAGTTACTCAGTACCACTTCATGTTCTATATGAGTCGGCCATTACCTAATATCATGGTGTTACCCCTAGGTATGTTTAAGCACAATCATGTTATAAATGTTTTGGGAAATAGTCCAAGGAGCTATCCTTGGACTATTCATAAATCATCCTATTAACAAACAAACTGATTAGACATCAGTTTCACACAGCAACTCTTAGTAGACTGAAAAGAAGGGCACCTTAAGACCTACTAAAAACATAGCTCATCCATCAATAGTATGAAGACCTGGAGGAAATGGCTTCGTTCCTAGCTTCATTAAGGCTGTTATAAATATGTCAATGTTACAAATTGTAACTGTTACATTTAAATAAGGAGAAAAAAATCAAGACCAGCTTAAATAAATATAAGATTTAAGAATTCTTATTTGATAACTAACAAGACATGTTTTGAAATGTTATTCTTACTATATTTCCCATATCTTATTAAACAATAATAATATCCTGTTCACTATCTAAGAGTTATCATGAATTTATCATACTTTTTAGGCACTAAAACACATCCTGTTTAAACTGCTGCAGAATATCTTTGGAAATTACTCTTGAGTTGGTTTTTTAACAAAACCAAAATATTTCAGCAAACAGAATTTGTACGGGTCTAAAAAGGCCACCTAAATGAATCTTATATTTTGTGAATATTTTGTAAAATGGAATATTCTATTCTATTTCTCATGCAATGGAATAAATGTAGAATTTCAGCTTGCAGGTGTGGGTTGCAAATTTGCAATAGCCTAGTTGGTTAAGGCATCTGGAGTACCTATCCAGAAGACGCGGGTTAGAATCCCACTTGCAATCTAATTTTTCTTTGCACAAAAAATCATCTTTGACTTTTAGCAATTTAAAGGATGATGCCAGGGTTTCTATGAAATCTGAGCCCACCCTCCAATAGCAACATGTAATACGTCATTGGATAGGTATTTTTAAGCTGAACCAAAAATACTATGGCACCAAGTGTGAAATATTAGTCCGTTTTGAGATATGTTTGATTTAACATGGCAGTTTAAGATATAACCAAATAATGTTTTTGTCGTAACATATTACATTTTGGTGCAGAGGAGGAGGAGGAGAAGCTCGGTTCTAAATAATGACAGCCGCACAGGTCGATCTTCCATGTCAAGCCGCGCTTGCCGAGGTCGGTTTATGGATGGGTGACCAATTGACCATCTACCCGAGTTTTCTTCGTGCCTCAGAAAGCACTTAAAAGCCGTTGATTAGGTACGGCTGTCATTTGTAGATCTTTGATAGTCATTACCTACTGTAAAAGTTCGCTTAGCCGCTAACCACTTCCACTACCGAAGCGGTTAACGGCAGGTTGAAGAGCGATTTTAAGCTTTTACGCCAAAGATACTCGTATTTCAACAATGCGTCAATGTCTTATCACATTCATTCACTACACAATTAGTCATAAGAGCTAGGTTTTTGTTTTCATAGTATAATTATCGAATGAGTCTTCCCTCCCGGGGCAGGGGGGAGTGTCAGACATGGACTAACTAATATCCATGGTGTCCTTCAATAGCTCTTTACGTTCCGAGGCCACGGTTACTCGTTAGTCTCGCGACCCCGGCACGCTTTGGCCGTCTAAGGGGGGCCCTTTTTTACATTTACAAATGAGTCCTCCTGCCCAGTGTGGAGCAGAAGGAACTGCCAGACACGCACTGACTGAAATCCATGGTGTCCCTTCAATAGCTCTTTACGTTCCAGGGTCACAGTCTCGCGACCCGCGTTTGATTCCCGTCAGATTGCTGACAACTCTAATAAGCTCGCGTGGAGCACGACGCGCAGTTAACCCGAGCATGGCCCATGTCGGCGAGTCATCCTTTACTTGCCGTCTGCATGCCCTCGACTACTGTGGTTCAAAAATCGCCAATCGACGTCCAATAACGTAGGCGTCTCCCGCAGCGGTTGTGTGGTGAGATAGAGGCTGTCCTCTCCTTCACGTATTCCGATTCCTCTTTCACTAACATCACTGCTTAGGAGGAGCAAGAGGAGGTGATTACTTCTTAATAAACGGTTGCATCTGGCTCTGCAGTGGTGCCCCGCCCAAGCTATGCATACCATCACTGTAGGGTCAATCGTGTGCACCTCTGGGCGATTTTCGCAATGGTTACACCCAGGCATACCCATTTCTTAACGCACAATTCGACACAGGAACTTCCCGAAACATCCGGTGTGGACCTGCGTCTGACACTCCTCACAGTAGGGTTTTTCCGCCGCAGTTGCGGCGTTGCCAAACCTCGGGTGCGACAGTCGTACCCTCCATACCCTATGAGATGAGATGAGAGATTAAGCCGGAGCTCTTCCCACATCGCCTCGACTTGTCACAGGTAGCGGAGATCCGCCCCGGCATTGTGCCTTCGCTCCACGTGTCACTTATAGTGCTGGAAGGCTTTCGCCTCTACATCCCATGACATACGGTATGGCATCTGACCCTAGGTACCAAAGTATTGACACAAAAGATGCGCACAGATGCCTTCAGAACAATGTTGGATCTTGTAGATACGTACAACAGCTTTGAATACGAGTACCATAGTTGGTGTGAAATAGTAAGTACCTTAGTAATTGTATCTACTTAGCTCTTGTATGATTTTAACATGTAAAAAAAAACCTTCTAGCTGTTATGTGTAGTGACTGAATGCGACGAGACATTGACGCATTGTTGAAATATATATGAAGTAACATAACAGCTTTAAATCGCTCTTTAACCTGCCGTCAACTATCTCCGTAGTGGAGGTAGTTATCGGCAAAGCGAGCTTCTATAGTAGGTAACGACTGTCAAAGATCTTTAAATGACAGCCGTAATCAAAGACTTTAAGTGCTTTCTGAGGCACGGAGAAAACTCGGATAGATGGACACCCATCCATAAACCGACCTCGGCAAGCGCGGCTAAACATGGAAGGTCAACACGTGGGGTTCCCATTATTTAGAACCGAGCTTCTCTTCCTCCTCCTCTGCACCAAAATGTAAAATGTTACGAAAAAAACATTAATTGGTTATATCTAAATCTGCCACATTAAATCAAACATTTCTCAGAACGGACTAACATTTCAGACTTGGTGCCATAATATTTTTTGTTCAGCTTTAAAAGACCTATCCAATGACGTATTACATGTTGCTATTGGAGGGTGGGCCCAAAAATTGCATCATCCTTTAGTTAATAGATCTTTTCATAAACAAAAGAAATGATCGTAACAACAATATGATTAGCACACTGGCTGAGAGATTGGACTGCTGTGCAATGTGTCGCGGATTCGATTCCCGCGAACCAATATTTGTATGTTTTTTTTTTAAACACCATAGACGCGCATCGTAAAAAACTTTTTCAAAAAAAATGTGACCGCCTTCAAAAACAACCACAAAAAAGAGTAAAATAACCTACAAAACTTTTCTTTCGGAAGTCGGTGACTTTTTTATTAATTTCACTGTCTCTTTTGCCACTTTACTCTTTTTTGTGGTTGTTTTTGAAGGCGGTCACATTTTTTTTGAAAAAGTTTTTATTTTACTCTTTTTAGTTTAAATATTCAACCAAAATTCTTGTCAAATCAAATTGTAATCCGTAGCACCGGTAATAACATCGTTAACATCTCTTTCAGTCCCTATCTCAAAAACTACTGAACCGAATTTGATGAAACTTGCAGTATTCCCTAAGTTGAACGATACCCAGTACAACAAAAAAAGAATTACTTAAATCGGACTTGTAGTTCCGGAGATATGCGAAGACAAACAAAATTTTCTTACTTGAGGAGTTGTACCTTCCATCACCAGCTCAGCTACATGAGATGATGATTCCCATACGCAAGTACATGAATTACTTCATAACATTTGCTAAAAACTATGTGTCAGCCAATAAAATTTGAGAGTTGCCCTCGATTTCTCCAAGATCCAATCATCAGATCCTGAAATGGTGATAATGGGACCACACGGGAAGCACCAGCTTTCGAATAAAAAAAGAATCATGAAAATCGGTTCACCCAGTCGCAAGTTATGAGGTAACAAACATAAAAAAAAAAAAAAAAATACAGTCGAATTGATAACCTCCTCCTTTTTTTGAAGTCGGTTAAAAAGACTCGGGATTAAATCATTTATTATGTATATATTAAAATTATAAATTTTATATATATATTCATTTTTGTTTGACCTAAGCGTCAGTTCAGACCGAGACGCGAAGCGACGCGACGATGCGCTGCGCGGTGCAGCGGAGTGCCTACATTCGCTACGTGCTTTCCGATCCAACCCCCTTCCTCCCGCAGAGTCGAGCGGCCACGAGCGGTCTCGAGCGGCTTAAGCGGCGCCGCGCTGCGCAGCGCGGCGCATCGCGACGCGTCCGGCGCCGCTTGACGCCGCTTAAATTCTCTCAACGAAATGTGTATCTTTTGGTGTAGAAAATAAAGTCGTATTTTGAATGGCTCTTAAAAGAGTGCGCGCATCGTGCGTCGCTTCGCTTCGCGTCGAGGTCTGAACTGACCCTAAGTCAAGTATATGAGTTTCTATGTTTTGAATGCACCCATAACACAGGAGAAATTCCTAGTGTGATTACATTTAAAAAAAAATGGTTTACGTTCTAAAACATAGAAATTTAACATAACTGGCGAAATGTCATTTCCCTTTCTAGATTAAAGGCATGATAAACAAATTAAATAAGCTTCATAATATTGTTTCAGTACTCCTCGCATTTGAAGGCTGGGTGTCTGGGAAACACAAGCAGTTCCTCGTGAGTGCTGGTGCTTCCATCGTCATATTCAGAGCAGAGCTAGCCATGTTATTTGGGCTGTTTCTCATCATTGACTTGTATTTCAAGAAGATTGACTTTACCAGGTAAGAGGACTTTTCTACTTCTACTTTAATATAGACGTGTTTTATTCAATAGCTATACAAAAACAGAAAGTGATGACACAGTAACTGATAACGTGCTCAGTTGCAAAAAATTGTCGTATTGTCACGAACGAACATCGCGGCGCTTAAAAACGGCGAAAATACTAGAACTACGAAAAAAAATATGCATCTTCAGTTACGTCACAGGATAAGTAATAGTCAAATTACATGCTCAGGTTGGTGCGTAACGAAGCGCGATGTGGCCAATTAGCTTCATTTCATGTTGTCATTTTAGAGTGTGGACAACATACTTATCTATAGTCTATAGTTTATACAGAGTGTTTCTTTAAAATGGGACAAAAGGCAGAAACCCGAATCCATAAGAGATACGGGAAAACTTTCTTAGAAACCTTTAGCTCTTTTTGATGTTGACAATTTTGGCGTTTTTATTTTTTTGGTCAAGTGTGAGTTGTCCACAGAAATGAGTGAAATCGGTCAAAATTTTTTTTAGTGCCGTTCGACTCTGTTTCATGTAAGGATCATTTCATTGTATCACAAGAAAAAAATCGGGACGGCGGAAGTTGGTCAAATTTTGCAAAATATTTTTTCATACTAATTGTTTGAACGAAAAAAATTATCACTTTTTTATGATGTTATTTGATTTAGTGTCTATTAAGGATCATTTCATTGTACGGGAAGGAAAATGTCTGGGTAACAGAAGTGGGTCAAATCTAATGAAATACTGACTACTACTGATAAACTTTATGCTGTTAGAAGAAACTTTACTGTTCTTTTGACCCACTTCTATTGCCCAGACATTTTCCTACCCATACAATGAAATAATCCTTAATAGACACTAAATCAAATAACATCATAAAAAAAGTGATAATTTTTTCGTTCAAACAATTTGTATGAAAAAATATTTTGCAATTTTTGACCAACTTCCGCCGTCCCGATTTTTTTCTTGTGATACAATGAAATTATCCTTACATGAAACAGAGTCGAACGGCACTAAAAAAAAATTTGACCGATTTCACTCATTTCTGTGGACAACTCACACTTGACCAAAAAAATAAAAACGCCAAAATTGTCAACATCAAAAAAGAGCTAAAGGTTTCTAAGATAGTTTTGCCGTATCTCTTATGGATTCGGATTTCTCCCTTTTGTCCCATTTTAAAGAAACACCCTGTATATCATTGGTTGCAAAGCCATACATTTAAATTTTCGTTTGGTATCCCTAAACATGTTATGGCAGGATTAATAAGGAATAAATTTATACAATTGGTTTTCAGTTTATTCAAGATAGTGGTACCAGCAGGAGCGGGGCTTGTGGCGCTGACTGTGACCATAGACTCAATATTCTGGGGCAGACTGCTCTGGCCCGAGGCTGAAGTCTTTTGGTACAATACCATTCTGAACAAGAGTTCTGATTGGGGTGTATCCTTTTTCATTAATGAATGATTGTATTTTTTTTTTCGCACCTTTGGCGCAGTAGCTGATCGGTCGACAGTATGTCGCGGCAACGACGATATAATACTACTACGTAAGCGAGGGGGACGGGGAACTGCGTTGTGATTGGCTAACTCAAGGTCTGTGCTGTCTCAACGTATGTTTACGGCTCACAGGATTGGTCGAAATGAGACGAATATAAGACTTTTTTGCACATTTTTTAACATTAGGTTATACAGGGTGGAATTTTGTAATGCCACCTGGAGGGAAAGTACTCTTAATACTGCAGATAGAAAATTTTACTCAAAGAAAACATTCCTTTATTTTTGATTAGAAAGCAAACTGCATTCAAAGATTTTCGAAAATTCTCTTCTCCCACCCGGGAATCGAATCGGCTAAAATCTGAAAAAATTATACCCTGTACTTTTATTGCACCGATCGTTAGGGTCAATTATAACGATGAAATCTCTCTAATAAACATGATAAATCAAATGAAAGGAAAACCAAGAAATCTTAAATTAAACCTCTCGTAACATGTAATAATTATGGTTTCTTGGTCCATATCGGTGGAATTTTGTAATGCCACCTGGAGGGAAAGTACCCTTAATACTGCAGATAGAAAATTTTACTCAAAGGAAACATTCCTTTATTTTTGAATAGAAAGCAAACTGCATTCAAAGATTTTCGAAAAATCTCTTCACCCACACCCGGGAATTGAACCAAGAAACCATATTACATGTTACGAGAGCTTTAATTTAAGATTTCCTGGTTTTCCTTTCATTTAATTTATCATGTTTGTTAGAGAGATATCATCGTTATAATTGACCCTAACGATCCGTGCAATAAAAGTACGGGTATAATTTTTTCAGATTTTAGCCGGTTCGATTCCTGGGTGGGAGAAGAGAATTTTCGAAAATCTTTGAATGCAGTTTGCTTTCTATTCAAAAATAAAGGAATGTTTCCTTTGAGTAAAATTTTCTATCTGCAGTATTAAGGGTACTTTCCCTCCAGGTGGCATTACAAAATTCCACCCTGTATATAATCGGTCGCCTGTTATTAGGAGTCTAGTATTATATCGTCCTTGTGTCGCGGCGATCCCCGAACGGATCATGCATCGATAGCATGCATCGCGAATTTCAAAGATTTTGTCATCGTGTGACGTTAGAAATGGATTGAAGAATTCGACGACGATTCGAATTCGGTTCAAATCATGCTCGCGGTTTGAATTTTTGTTTCCATAGAAAATCTGTGATAGTCTACAAGAAGTTCGGCTGAGCTGGGTGTTTGTGTTTGTAAACGCACGATACAGGAAGAAATTCCTAGTGTAAGGCAACGTAATACCTTTAAAAAAAAACTTAAAGCTTTGGCACACTCTGGCGAACTCCGCTTGGAAAGCGTTTGTTTTAATGATTACGCAAGTCACGGTAATGGCGCCTTTTTACTAGTTATTTTAAGACTGTCTTACAATCCAGCTCCAGATTCGTTTTAGTTCGGTCAGTACTTGCCATTACGCCAGCAGGTTAGTTCTGCCGAATCTAAAGTAAATAAAATCTACAGCCATATAAAACAGATTATCAAAAATATTTGATCCATATATTTTTTTATTACGTAAACCAAAATTGACGAAGATACAGCGCTTCTAAAAATCACAAAATGTCACTATGTCGTTCAAATTGTACAGGCTTTAAGACGTCACAAGCCCCCACTCGCGTATTTCCAAGCGTTTTATCTTTGTCAATATTGATTGATATAAAACAACAAAAAATACGTGTCCATTATTTTTCAATATTCTAACTGACGAACTTATCAAATTTACAATTTATTTATGCAGTGAAATACCCTTTTACAAAAAAATAGAACACGAAAACTTCACACAATCAATCACTTTTTAAGATCCTCAACAGCACCACAGACATCACCATTCCTCTGGTACTTCTACTCGGCCCTCCCTCGAGGGCTCGGCCCCAGCTTGGTCCTCATACCAGTAGGGCTGTACCTTGACCGGCGGTTATTGCAGTACGCGGCGCCGGCCATTACTTATATACTGCTCTACTCCTTTTTGCCACACAAGGAGCTGCGGTTTATAATCTATGTCTTCCCTTTGCTCAATATGGCGTCTGCGGCCGCTTGTTCCTATATGTAAGTATTGTTACGAGATTAATTTAGACCGGGTTATTTTTATCATCAGCTTATAATGTTCCCACTGCTGGGACACAGGCCATAAACCACCACGCGGGCCCAGTGCGGGTTGGTAGATGTCACATGTTTTCGAATTGTTGGTTCTAGCACATGCCGGTTTCCTCACCATGTTTTCCTTCGCCGTTTTGAGAACAGTGGTGATGAAATAAATTACGCAAGGTAATGCGCCTGACGGGGTTCGAACCCACGACCTACAATTAGTCGGGACCGATAACACTGGGCCACGACTGCTCTGCAGTGGGGCCGATACCACTGGGCCACCATTGCCCTATTACGTAATTTTAAGTAACTCAAAACACTGATATACGGAGATACTCTGAAGCTAAACTTTCATGCCACTGCGGAAGTTACAATAATTATGTTTTAACTTTTTTTTCAGATACGTAAGACGCTCTAAGGCACCTATTTTTGAGTTACTTTTCTGGGGAACAGTTATTGTTATTCTGGGTAATGTTATCATTACGCTAGCCTTTGTTTTGGTGGCCATGAGCAACTACCCAGGCGGAGTCGCGATCACTAGGTATGTAATGTAATAATCTCTAAGATATCCACCCAAGTCGGGACGGAAGAGATTCAGACTTGTACTGACTACGATGCACGGTGATCTAAGTTATTCTATAATTCGTTTTCAATTTAGTATGAAAATGCGTTTACTTATATTGCACATAGCATATGGTTTGTTATATGCTACCTCATCTTATTCTCATTATGTGTACCTCATCTTAGTAGGTACAGAGACTTTTACGCGCAACAGAAGTCAAAAGGAAATATCTTAAATTGACTTAAGCCTCACAAAACCTAAAACTAAATAATAAAAATTATACTCGGAGTACATTTATGGTTTATCATGTGATTTTTGTTCCAGATTCCACAAATTGTTGAGGAACGAACCATTCGTACACGTACATATCTGTAACTTAGCGGCCCAAACCGGCGTCACAAGATACACGCAAATCAACGACCGCTGGATGTATAGCAAAAACGAATCCTTGCCTATTGAACTGTTACAAGACTACACCCATCTACTAGTCGAAGCTAAAAGCAAGTATTCGTCCAATATTAAGGCTTTTGCTCAAACGCACAGCATCTTAGATAGCATAGAATCGTTTTCTCAAGTCTCCATGCATTATAAATTAATACCTCCTGTGAAAATCAAGACTAAACCAGCACTTTTCATTCTGGAGCGGAATGACTTCCGGGAATTTCCTCTCGGGCATAATGTTAGGTCCTTTGATAGTTCACCTATTCTAGCAAATATACCACAACTACGTGAAGAAACTGTTCTTGATGTTGTAAATTATGACACCATTGATGAAACTGATTCAAAAGAATCTGAAGCTGAAATAGTGGAGGAACAGGCTACCAAAGATGACACAGTAACGGAAAATGAAAGCGTAATAGACCGTGCTGAACCAACTATAGAGGATAATTTAGATAACGATATCGAAACACCAATCAATGAAGTTGTTGAAGAAATCAAAGAGCCTGAAGTTGAAGAACCCGGTCCAATAGAAGAAGAAAAAAGTTCTAAACTACAAAAAGCGAAGAAAGCTTTCGATGATTTAAAGATATTGAGACAAGAAAGAAAGAAGAAAGCAATTGAGAAAATTAAATCAGAAACTAGGAAGGAGGTTGTGGCATCAGCTAAAGAGAAACTTAAAGAAATTATGAAACGTCATAAACATATCGCTGATGAGCTTTCTGAAAGTATCATATCAGATATAACTGTGGAATTAGATGAGAAAGATGGCAGAGGAGATATACCGGAAGCGGAAATGTTCCCTGAAGAGCCAGAACAAGCAGATGTTGTAGATGAAACTAAAACTGAAGAGAAACAACGAGGCGATGCAGAAGAGATTCAAGAGATTGAAGAGAGAATAGACAAACCTGTTGAAATAAATAATACAAACGAGAATATAGATACTATTGTAGAAGAGGTTATAGTTAGATTAATAGATAGAAAAATTTACGACGATAAGACGAAGCCCGAAGACTTGAAACCTGAAGATAGGCTCATGATACAGAAGATTGTTGAAGAGGTTTTAGCTGAGAAATTGAATTATTCAAATACTGAAACTAAGAAGTGAGTGTATGAACTATTTTAAATAAGTATTGGCCCTGTTTTGTTCGAATTTGATCTCGATATAGTTTTGAATAGACACTACAAAGATAAACTCCATACATTCGGATAAGAACACATATTCTATGGCAATGTTGCAAATAGCGCAAAGGACAATTTTAGAAACCCAAAGTTGCATTATAAAAGCTCCTATAAAACGTGGAAAGACCTAAGAATATTGTGACCCATTTTATGGAGTAAATAATTTTATGATAGGACTGGGGCGTTAACATTACACATAAGAGTTTTAGAGTTATCCACAGGCCCGTGTAACAGAGACCATCAGAGGTAAAACAGTAACTGAAAAGACTAGTAGAACTTTCATCTAAAACTCAGATGTAGTATATTGACGGCTAGGTATATCGTAGTATAACAAGGAGTGCCAATTACCAAGTATATCTTCGGTGCTACATTAAAACGTGCCTTGAAATCTTCGATCACTAAGAAACAACTAGATACACAGTCCCATCCAACTAGATAATTTTCACTAGGGGATATCTGTCTTGAGGCGATGTAGCCCCACGTGTCGCTTAGCGGGACTTGTTGCCTATGATGTTCTTGTGATAAGAACATGGGGTTCGTGGACTTGTAATTACTGTTGTATATTAAATTAAAGACTCGAGCACAATCAGACGTTTATTCCTTTCCATCGCACCAGAGAGAGAGGGTTGCCCCCTTACAAAATCCCATACTTAAAACTAACCACAGATTATAAAAGATACATACACCACATCCTTCCCCTACAAATTAAGTTTTTTTGGTGGTTTAATTATTCGGCCACTTCTACTGCGACATACTTCAGGTTGGGTAGGATTTGGTGCTGATATTAAACAAGGAACGGTAACAGATGAAGTTGAATTCCTATCAGTTCCTTGAATAGTTGGGGACTTGGAACCATCAATCAAAACTTGCGGACTTAAGGATGTTTGAGAAACTTGAGGACTAATACTTGGTACTGGTGATTCATTAGAATGATTAGACTGTTGAGAAATGAGTTTACTATCAGACTGACTTGCATTTGTAGCCTGATTATTTTGTATTCCTCCCCCTGGGGAAAAATAGAAATTGTTAGGAACAACTTCAGGATTATTTACTGAAACTTGAGGATAAGAAGCATTACTTATTTGATTAAGGTGAAGTCTCTTTAAGACCCCATTAACATCAACTAAATATAGAGTCGAACTCAAAACTTTAACAATCGTCCCTTTACAAGGAGATGCAGAACCCACTTTCACTAAAACAGTTTCATTTTCAGTAAAATGAGGATAATAGGGTAAACGTTTCATGGACTTAGGATTGTGAACAGGATTCAAAATTGTAAGTGCAGTTCTAGGCATAAACGACATTAACATAGAATTAGGAGTTTTATAGTTGACAGTAGTTTGCGTGTTCCTATAATTAAGTAAGAACTTTGATATTTCCTGCTGGATATCAACGGAACAATTAGTTACAATAATTTTTCTTAATGCTTTTTTGGCTATTTGGACATTCCTTTCTGCAAGGCCATTGCTTTCCGGATGATATGGTGGTGTCTTAGTAACTTTAATATTTAGCTTAGTACAAAACTCAATAAATTGGTAAGAATCAAATGGAGGACCATTATCAGACACAATTTCACATGGTAGTCCTACTACAGAAAATATTGAATACAATTCTCTTATAACATAACTAGCAGTACACTGTTGCATTAACTTAATATCTATCCATTTGGAATATGAATCACAAAATATAAGAAAATGACGTTTTTCATGCTCAAAAAAATCAATGTGCACTCTCTGGAATGGTAAATCACATTTGGGCCAAGGTATTTTTACATTATCTGGTTTAAAATTAACAATCGAACAAATTTCACAACTTTTACATTTTAATTCAATATCTTGTGACATACATGGCCACCAAAACAAGGATCTAGCTAGCATCTTTGTCCTGACTATACCTGGGTGACTCTCATGCAATAAATTTAACACTAAAGCTTGAAACTTTTGCGGTACAATCAATCTTGAACCGAACACTAAACATTCATCAATAATTGAAATATAATGTCTTATCTTAAAGTAAGGTATAATCGCATTGTCAGTTATGTGGTTAGGCCATCCATTTTTGGTAAAATTAAATACTTTCAACAAGACAGAATCACACAAGGTTTCTCTAGCAATATCCACATAGCTAAGTGGCAATTGCTCCAATTGACAATTATTTATATCTACAACAATCTTATTCATAGGTAATCTAGACATGGCATCTGCATGCATTAAATATTCACTTTTCTTATGCACAATATTGTAATCATAATTTTCTAAAATTAATGCCCAATGCTGCAATCTCTGGGCTGCTAATGTTGGAATACTTTTATTAGGATGTAATATATGTTTTATAGGGGCATTATCTGTAACTATGGTAAAGCGTCTACCCCACAAATATTTGTGGAACTTTGTAACAGCATAAACTATGGCTAGTGCCTCTCTATCTAACTGAGAATATTTCCTCTGGACTTCAGTTAATGTACATGAAGCAAACATAACTGGTTTTTCTACTAATTTCTTATTTTCTTCCACTATGTGACACAATACAGCTCCTAAGCCGACTGGACTCCCATCACTATAAACAATAATTGGTAATGATGGATTATAATGCATTAATATTTTACTATTGACTAATTTTTGTTTTGATAACTCAAATATTTGTTGATGTGTATTTGTCCATAGCCACTTTGTTTTATTTTCAGTTAATTCTCTTAAAGGTTTGACTAACATGCTAATGTTTTCCAAATAATTATGATAAAAGTTTAATAATCCTAAATATGATCTTAATTCTTTGACATTTTCAGGAGTTTTGGCTCTAATTACAGCTTCTACAAGTGTTGGACTGGGACTTCTGCCCTGTGATGAAATAATGTGACCCAAATACTCAACTGACTCACAAAACCATTTACACTTTTTAAAATTTACTTGAATATTATATTGACTTAATTTTTGTAAAACCTTGACTACTGTATTATAACAAGCTTGGAGGTTATTCCCCTTAATCAAAATATCATCAATAAAGCACTTCGTATTTTCCACTCCTGATAGGACTTGATCCATGACAGACTGAAAAATAGCAGGTGCTGACGCTATTCCATATATTAAACGATTAAATCTGTATAAACCTTTATGTGTATTGACCGTTAACAACTTCTGACTGCAAGCACTTACTTTTAACTGCGTATACGCATCTGAAAGATCCAAAACAACAAATATTTTACCACCTGACATAGAAGCAAATATGTTTTCAGCTGTAGGCAAAGGGTATATATCTATTTTAAGGTTAGGATTCACTGTTCTTTTGAAATCAACACATAATCTATAAGAACCATCACTCTTCTTCACTGGAACTAAAGGTGAAGCCCACTCAGAATGACTTACTTTGTATATTTTACCCTCAGCTTCCAACTTATCAATGGACTCAGAAATTTTATCAACAATACTATAAGGTACCTCATAAGGACGCATGAAGACTGGTGTACTGTTTTCTTTTAGGCACAACAAAGCTTCAAAGTTTTGAATACAAGACCTCTTTTCAGTTGAAAATACTTTAGGAAACTTATTTTTAAGATTTTTAATTAATTCTGACACCTGCAAACCTTGATTTGACACATTCTGCACAAGATTACATTTGACATTACTTGATGTTAATAATGCACCTCTCCACATAGGAAATAACTGATCCAGCCAGTCTCGACCCATTAATGGCATAAAACATTGATTTTTATTTTTACACACCACAAGACTTAAAACTTTACTCATGACTTTGACATCAATAATACCGGCAATTTGGATCTGACCTGAAATACCATTTAGTTTAATAGCAGATGGTTTAATAGTTACATTATTAAAATGTTTTGAGTAACATGGGTAAGAAATTATAGAAATCGCTGCACCTGTATCAACTTCCATGGTTAATGGGACATTCTCAACATTTAATTTAATTAACTGTGACTCATGTTCTACTTTGTTTATGTGTAATATGTTGACATTATAGGTATCATTATCATCTTTACATGACAAGACATTTGTTCCCTCAACTAATTGTTCTACTACACAATCAATAGCATTATCATTATCATTATTTTTACAATTTAAATCATGTACTGGACGCCTTCTACATTTGACACTAGTATGACCTACTCGCTGACACACATAACACTTCCAATACTTTGCTGGACACATATTAGGATTATGGGAACGACCACACCGATAACACTCACTCATATTTGACTGGTGACTAGTGGACGCACCTTGACACTGACTCGTACTCATTTCTTTAGACTGAGATCCATGATGACGATGACCTGGACTTGTCATTGACTCTTGACTCTTGTTTAGATGTGACTTATCCCTTGATTGCTCTTGACTACAATTTCCACACTTTTGACTTACGCTATAAGCCTGGGGACGACGCCCTTGATTCTTATAAACTCTTCCAACTACTGACTCTGCTTCACGACTCATGCAATCTAACTGTTTTTGTATGGCTTCCTCTTGCAACACAACCTCTTTTACTTGACTGAATGTTGGGTTATTTAAAGATAATAACTTTTTCCTTATGTTTTCATTTTTAACACCTGTGATGACCTGATATGTGCATGCCTGGTCTTCATAAGCACCAAAATTGCATTTAGAAGCTAATTGCGTGACTGCTAACAAAAAATCTGTCTCAGTTTCTTGTACTTTCTGAACTCTTTTATGAAACAAAAATTTATTCGTAGATTGCAGGCCCGGTGGATCATACTTATTTTTCAACATTTGACATAATTCGGCTATCCTTTTGGTATTAGCTCTTTGTGGTAGACACGCCGTGTGTAAGTAACTATAATGTCTGGCACCAACATGTGTTAGAAACAAGGCCTTCTTGGTACTCCCATCAGCCTCTTCTGGCAAAACTTTATTTAGACTACAATATTCTTCAAAGAGTTCCACCCACGACTCAAAACTTTGTGTAGACTCCTCAAACGGCGGCAAGTTACCAATATAGGCAGCCATCTTTACGACAAAAATTCCTTTGTTCTATGTAGGATCTATTTCCAAGACTTACTTTTGAGTATTGCTCACCTCTCGTCGCCAATATGATGTTCTTGTGATAAGAACATGGGGTTCGTGGACTTGTAATTACTGTTGTATATTAAATTAAAGACTCGAGCACAATCAGACGTTTATTCCTTTCCATCGCACCAGAGAGAGAGGGTTGCCCCCTTACAAAATCCCATACTTAAAACTAACCACAGATTATAAAAGATACATACACCACATTGCCCAGCGTCTCTTGCGATGTCTACGAATTGCGGGACCTCTTCCGAAGAAGCTTTCGACATTTATGGGTTGCGGGACATTTCGCCCGACGTAGCGGGTGACATCTACGGGTTGCGAAACAGTCCGCCAGCACGCGTAGCATTTCGATTCTATCTCTATTCTACCAAGAAAAGACAGACTTATTTATCGTATATCTACACAAATCGACTGTTTTTTCCACAAATATGATACCATTCGTACACTATTGAAGAAAATAACGTTTATTTTTCATATTTTTTACATTACCATGCTTAAAACGATAAAAATATTTCTACGTTCTGTCATTTTGTCTATTCTTCCGTCGACAAAACCCCTTTCTACGGCGCCATGCTACGCCTGCTGATGTCGCTTGCGACGGCGGCCTTGCTCACGGGTTGCGAGACATTTCGCTCAACGTCACTTGCGACATCTATGCATTATGAGACTTTCACCAGATAATCTTTGGACAGTAGTGACACGTAATTTTGAAATAGCAGTAGTCTGGTCGAACGAGATCTATTTATCAGAGATGTTCGGTAACGGTGATTGTGTATCTAGTTCATTATTAATGATCAAAGCTTGAAATACTTTTACTGTTAAAGTGGGTGATGAATTGCATTTTGTTTTGGCTTAAGTAAGATTGTTTCGCATTTCTCTTTTATTTTGTTGCCCCAAGTTTTCTAGTCATATAAGAGTTTATTCACATGAATTACATATCGAATCATTTTGTATGGGAATGGGAACAGTACAAGTACTGGATTTTGTGGTCGCCATACGATTGTTTTTATGAAATTGAAATGTGCTAGAAAGACAATTTCAAGAAAGATATAATATCGTTATAATTATTTATTTTGTAAATATTTAAGTCTAAATACATGCGTACTTTCATATTGTGTGAGACCATGAACAAAATGTGTTAAATAAAAATACCCATATTACATGATTTTATAAAGAGATTTTTATTTACTCAATTTGACGTAGGTACATTATAATCAACATTAATACATACCAAGTGTAATGAACATATATCTAATCAGTCTAATAAGGCATACAAAGTAAAAAGTTCACTAAAATACACAGGTACCGATGAAGTACATAAGTACATAGAATAGGTTAAGCCCGTTTTCCACTGCAAGCGGAGCGGGCACATTAATGACCCAGCGGGTGAAAAGAGTAAAAATGAGCTCGCTCTGGGATCGCAAAAACTATTTGTTGGTGGAAATACAAGTATGCAGTTTGCGCCTGCGAGTTTAAAGGAGTCATTAATGTGTCCGTTCCGCTCGCGGTGGAAACCGGGCTTTAGGGTTGTAACGGATTTCCGGAACTGTGGAACATATAAACCGTCTTACTACAAGAAAAATAAACATCTGTTGAAAAGTTGTCTAAAAAAACTGTCAACGTCAAATCGACATTATTTTCACGTTGAAATAAGAGTCGTTTTGCAGATACACTTTTTTAGACAAGCATTCAAAAGATGGCGCGACGTTAGCGTGGCGTGTCGTGGCTCTAGCGTGGCGTGTTTGTGTGGCAACTCAAATATATTTTCGTAGTAACGTGCTTACACGTCAAGGATTCGCCACGCTAGCGTCACGCCACGCCAAGCTCTCACAAAATCCTATTACTCATTCCGAACTCATCACCAAGTGGTCTTTGACATCCTCAAAATGTCTGTACATCCGTGTCTTTGTCCCATCAAGGAAATCCGTTACAACTCTAGAAGTCCGCGAGAACACACGTGAGTGCACAGCGGGTGCCCGCTGTCAAAAATGTTCACGGCTTTGATCTAAGCGGTGCAGCGGGCGGAGCGAATAAGACATTTTCATTATTTTGTAAGTACGCGAGTTCCCCATTGGCAGGGATCGTGGCGTGTTTTAAACATTTCTACACATTTTGATCTTATCGCTCGCCACCCCGCACTAAGTCACAGATCACAGCGGCAAGGTCTTGAACAGGCCGTTAGAAAACTCATGCGCCCGCGCCTCCTTGCTACTTTTAGCGGACGTCCTCAAACGTATGTACAATAGCTAGCGTAGGCTACGGTATAAACTGAGCCTGTAGCCAAACGGCAAGCGACAATCGTTAAAGTTCAGCAGTCGCTAATACATTTTAATCTTTATACCCAATCGCATAAAGTTGAAAATCTAGTAAAGACTGCTGAGCGCTGCGAACGAAACAAACGAAAACGATCTGTAATCTTTGATAGATTTTCAACTTTATACGATGGGGTATAAAGTTTAAAATGTATTAGCGACTGCTGAACGTTAGCGAATATCGCTTGCCATTTGGCTATAGGGCCTGGTCAACCCGAATTCTTACAATACACTAGATATGCCTTTTGCTCATATTTCGATTAGATACGGGAAGCGTGAAATGCTACAGGCAGTTGCAGTGAGAAAGACTAGCCCGAGATCTATAAGGAACTTAGACTTCGCTCAAGGTAAGTACCTACAGTCGCGTTTCATCCGAAAATCAACTTTATTCCTATAAAGTTTAAGCGCATATCCTTCAAACGATAAAATACGACTGCAGGTAGGTCGGGCTGAACTTCGTTTTATAGATCTCAGTTCAACAAAATAAGCAAAAAAGTTAATTCAGTGTTATTTTTCATATTTCTTTGATGTCATCACATTCACTATGCAAGCTGTACAAGGATCTTTCGGTACCTTGATTAAATAAGAACTAACATTTTATAAATGCTCTTACCGTGGCTCCCTCACCGGGAGCACTCGCGTGTAATGTTATAGATTCGACTTAGAGCATTACATTGCAATACTAGCTCTCTGACTGACGAGCATTCATTTTAGTATAGATTTGATACAAGGTGCGCATTGTGATGCTAGATTGTTTTCCCTCACTGATGAAATGTTCGCATCTGTAATGTAATATAAAAGTGCGCAATTGGTACCATTGTCTTCGAATATTTGAATCTGTAACGTTACATTACAGGTGAATGGTCGCGGTGAGGGAGCGCCCTTAAAAGCAGATAAAAACATTTAATCAATTTATTATATTTCACAATTTGTATTATATTAGAGCTTATCTTGAGATTTTCCTAAACAAGAATACAATACGTAACTTGGTCTTGAATAAGCAAAACATAACTGTATTTTTATTAAAAATAATTAAATAGGTAACTCTCGCGACAGTCATTAATATGATACAGATTGTAATTTTGTGATAAATTGATGGATTTAATTTAAAGTTGATTTACTTTTAATACAGCATTTAAATAAAACCTTAAAATTTTTTAAAGTATTTGAAAATGTCAAAGTAAAGAAGCATTATTTCTACTTCTCACAAATAACAACGCCTTTCAGCCAATGCCATTATATAGTACCAAAAGATGTTTGTACAACTGTATAGGTACAAAAATTACTTCATATCCAGGTATATACTGCGCTCGCGCAGTTACAAACTGTCATTAACCATAAAATCAAAATTTGAAGAATACTGCACAACACGCAAAAAAAAAGATTTAGCGTTCATAAGAATCACATAGAAAAATAAATTTCACAAAAAAAAAACATTGTGTTACACGTTTAACAATACAGTTACAACGTGTAAAAGACACAAAATAAAAACACATACTATGTATAAGTATGAACTTCAATGGTTATACACGGTCTAAGGGACATAGAACATAGACGCATATAATGAATTCAGAAAATTAATCAGGACACCTCAGTGTTAAAAAAATCGTTTCGAACATACGGGCACCCGTAACTGCGCCGTTTAGCGTAAGTCGTTCTATTTAAGACTGACACGCAGGCGTGCACCTTCTGGAACCGCTTTTTGTTTTAGCGGATATCCTTAAGCCTCGTTCAAAGACAAGCGACGCGTCAGGCGTTGCGAGAAGCGGCTCGCCGGAAAAGTCATACGGCTACTTTAACACATGAAAGTGATTTGCTGCTTTGCAGCCCCTGCCTACCGAAAGGTTGCCGACAGCTGTATTATCGAACAATTGCACGCGCCGCCTGACGCATTGCGAGTTCTTGAACGAAACCTTAAGGCGCTCCCTCACTGCGAGCATTCACTGTAATGTCACATAAAAATGCGCAATTTTGATTTGCTCTATTGTCTTCGAATCTGTAACTTTGCATTACAGGTGAATGCTCGCGGTGATGGAGCGCCCTTACCCTTAGGGTGCTTGTACACGGCGCATGTAACCCGCGCAAGTAAAGATGCGTGTTACCTGCGCGAGTAACATGCTGAGGGACTTGCGCGGGTTACATGCGCCGTGTACAAGCACCCTTAGCTCAAGCTAAGCACAGCTTCACATTTCATCCGAAAGTCAAACTTTACACTAAATAATCGGTATAAAGTTTATGTGCATATCCTTCAAACGTCTGCCATAAAACGATGAAAAATGCTCCTGCACTTAGTCCAAGCTATGGCTTTTATAGATTTATTTTATTTTTTTCCTTCTTTATCTTATTTAATCTGTAGTGTCAAGATTCATTTGCTGAATTTATGGTTGGTCCCTTACACTGTGTATATGAAAATAAAATTACTACAACTACATGTTATAGACACAAAAAAATAAACACATGCTATTGATTCAAGTCATTAGTATATTATAATAAGAGGAATCACGTTCACTTACAATTAATAAAAAATTAAATTACTTCTAACATAATATCTGTGATATATGTATATTAGTCGTTGGGAATGATAAAAGTAAAAACAGCATAAAAAATATTGCTCTTGAAATATGATCAGAAACTAATAAAATAATAATATGAATATTTTGCTTATTTCTAATTATGTACGGTGTCAAAATATATGCGTAAAGCACAGATCACAGTATCGCCGCTTTGGCGATTTCGTGCACTACGAAAAACGCAATAAAAGCCATATAATTTGCTTACTTACATTCAATAATTAAAACCCAAAGTTATAGAGAGAACTTCTTAGCTTAGCACAGTCGTGTTAACCCGAAAATGAACCTTTCTCGTACACAATTAATTTCTTATTCGCATGATAAGTTTGATCAAACGTCTGTAGGTATAAGCAGGTCAATTCTACTAATAAAGACTATTTTCGGATGAAACTTAACTCGGCTAAGTTTGACCTAATCATAAGACTAAGTCCACTCTATAAAGGGCAATGATATTATAAGTAAAAAAGGTGTAGATACGTTATAAGCGCCCACAACCGCACACGCTCATATCGGGCTGATTCACACAACTTGACCTCAGTGCGACGTTGCCAGCGGCACTTCACGTACCACAGACTGAATCAAAAGTAAAAGTGACTTAAAACTACCGAAAATGCCGTCGTGTGTGATGAGATATTGTACAAATTAAACATGCAAGACTTCTAAAAGTCAAGGAATCACATAACATTCGTAAATATACTATTTATCTTTAATATTTTCACAAATAAAACATAAACGTTTCTATAATATGGCGTCGTAAAAGAAAGAGTGCGAGCACGGGTGTGAGCGAGAGGAGACGCTGACGTGCGGGGGGATTGATGACGCGAGGCGCTGTTTGTTTATCTAGCTGTCACTTTTTTTCCTATAGGTTTTATCAAGCTATCCTTTTTACTTGTCGTGAAATGTAATGTGTGTAAATAAAAAGTGTGTATGTGTGCTCGGCACACTTTTTGCCGCTGCTTTTGTTCGTGATAACATATCTATGACTTTATAATATCATTGATAAAGGGCCTTAGTTCTCGAGACTTTCTCTTAAAAAAAAACATCCGTTTTCTATGCTACTGTTAATCGCAGAGCGCATTAAATTTTAGTTTTACCTAAAGAACTAAATGACGAGCTGTTCCCATTATTTTTACATGTCATAACGTAAGTGATAAAAGATGGAAAATGCAATTCCTAAACAACGATTACATTGATTGTATATCACAAATATTTAAACAGAATCAACTTATACATCTAGAAGCATCTTCCAGTCGAACCTCCCTGAGCTTGAGTTGATAGAGGGGGGACAAGGGGGGCAGACGACCTCCCAGGGGTTGTCCCGGAGGGCCCCGAGTGCACAGTATGGTACGCGGAGGAGGTTGTTGTGTAACTGGTACGGTGGGTAGTCTGTTTTGTTCTCTCCGAGGCGTTTTAGAGCGACTGTCATCATGTCTAAAGTGGCTGCGTGCCCCACGAATATGATGTTGCCTCCTGCGAACGAAATAATGATCAATTGGGAATTGAGGTTTGTACAACGGCTATAGCTGAGGGAGTGTTGTTTAGGAATTCTTCTTGCATCGTTTACAAACATTGACACTCTACACAAACGGCCCGACACGGACCAACTAGCTGCAGGTTATAGAAATATTTTTTCCATGCGGGAATTGAATCCACTACACGCTGCGCAGGAGTCGATCACGAAACCACTGCGCCAACAGTGCCGACAAAACGTTAAAATTAACGTGCTGTGGTAAATTGAAAGGGGCATGGTATCAAGTCATGTCGAAGACTGTCTTTAGATGCCTGAGCAAGTCTATATCTAACTAGCATTACAAAATCGCATTTAATTTTCGACAGCACAGTTCGTGAAGTGGCTAAGAGATCGACTGGTTTGCCTGGAATCGCGGACTCGATTCCCGTACGGAACAAATTTGTTTGTTCCGGGTGTGGCTGTTAATGAATTTAAATGTTTGTAAACGCAACTACAGGACGAATTCCTAGAGCGAAGCAATAAAAAATAAGATGACGTTCAACTTACCATCCTGTTCAGTCTCTTTGACAGTGGAATGGAAAACTTTCTCCCCACGGTTGTAATAATCCTGTAAGGTCTCGGGCGAGTGGATGTCAAGGTCAACGTATGGCTTGTAGCTGTCAACAAAACATCAATAATATTAAAACATTCACTCTTTCAATATTAAAGATATCTGAAAAGTAATGAGGGAGATCTTGGTTCAATAATAACAGCCTACCAATCAGATATCTGTAATAAGCGTCTGTCAATAAGCGCAGAGGAGATGTGGTCATCTGAGCCTGTATGCGTTTATACCCCGTCGCACAAAGTTGAAAATCTAGTAAAGACTGCTGAGCGATAGCGAACGAAACAAACGAAAACGATCTGTAATCTTTGATAGATTTTCAACTTTATGCAATGGGGTATAAAGTTGAAAATGTATTAGCGACTCCTGACCGTTAGCGATTGTCGCTTGCCGTTTGGCTAAAGGGCCTGATTGGTTATTCAAACACATCTCCTCTCCTCTCCGCTGTGGTGGAAACCGGGCGTGAAGCTGTTGGTCTAGAATAGTCTAGACCAACAGCTTCACGCCCGGTTTCCGGTTCCGGTTTTAAAGACCTATGAAATTCGTTTTAAGTCAGTGGCCCAAAAAGAGGAATACCTAGAACGATATGAGTTCCCACGGCACTAATCCCAAACCAGTACGTCTTCTGCAAGCCAGAATCAATAGTGGCGACAACCAGAACAGCGCCAGAGTAATGAAGCTCAACGAAGTCCCGGTGAAAACACACTTGGTTGTCCACAACTAGAAGTCATGGGGACTACAGCTAGAAGCAGTGGAAGCCACCTTTGAAATAATCAAGTTCTATCACTGGTGCGCCCGCATCTTCTAGGTAAGTTTACTCCACTATAGGCTTTGTATCTGTCACCTTTGCCTTTATTTTTTATCGTGGTAAAATCATCAAATCTCCTCCCACCCAGTCAGACTTATACTGATTCTTCAGTAGCCCTAAACTTTCCAGGGTCACGGTTTCATGATAGAACAGGACCTAGACTTGAGTGAAGAAAACCATCTCAATATTTTTTTTTAATGCATCATTAATAGACTTACTCTAGATCGACGTTCAATCCATGTTTGTAGAGTACTAGAGGTGTCATAAAAGGTGCCATCCCTTTCGAGACGTGCCACATCTTGTACTCAAACAGGCCAGGTTCCACTCTTATCTTCACTGAAGGATCTGCCTGCAGACCTGTAAATGTTGAAAAATGTTATTTAGTTGAGGTTATTGGAGAGTACAAATTGTTATTAAGTTCCCACTCCCTCTCGCAGAGAGGTGGCCTGTGTCCCAGCAGTGGGAATTTTATAGGCTGATGATGATGATGGAGAGTACAAGTACCGGCGATTGATACAGATGTCACGAATGTACACTGTATGCGCGATGAGACAGCAACACCTACTAACCACATTATTGGTCGCCATAAAATCTGCCACTCCTTCCCAACTAGATGTTTTGTAAAATATTTTCGACATGTTTTTCATTAAAAATTAAATTAAAAAGGAACGTAAGGTAGGCCCTCACCCCTCAGTCAAGACGGTGAAACGACTTTCTAGCGAAAGTGGCCGATAACAGCTGCATGAGAGTAGCCGGGAATCGATTGGAGAGGCAGTGGATTATAGGCTCATAATAAGAGTTCACGAAAAGTTTTACGAAATTTTATCGGCACCATTTGAATAAAAAAATAGGAATCTCCGCTTAAGCAATTAATTATATCATAACAATTTATATTGATAAAAGTTTGATATTTGAGTATTGATTGATAAAAGTTGTGGCAATATTTGGACTAAATTTTACTGATAATAATTTGATGTTGTTTATAAACATGAAGTGTACTTTGGAACTAATAAAATTTATACATTTGTTTGGTGTCTTGATAAAGTATAGGCGAGAGATTCCTGTCTGAATAAACTTTAATTTACTTTTAAAATAGTTCGACTGTGTATTAAAATTTTGTAAAACATAAATAGTGTCTTAGGTCCTGAGCCAAGCGTCGTATATTCAACAACACACTGTATTTTTCGTCGATATGGGTTTTAATTTTCAGGGTACATTACTTTCAAATTATGTTATTGTAAAACATATAAAAAAAGAGCTTATGTGTGTGTATGTATGGAGTTTCTTGCCCATTCTTCTTCATACAAACCCACCCTTGTAAATGGGTGTAGAATCAATCCCATTCCATTTCCTTTAATTTTAGTATTCGATGTTCAAAAGTGCGTCTTTGATGGCCTAATTGAAATAAATGATTTGACTTCTATAATCAAACTTAAAAAAAAACCAATTCAAACCTTAAGTCACTGAAATAAAAGTCAAATTTCTTTACCTTCAAGGAAAGCATGCGCAGTTTCCACGCACCGCAGTGCTGCTGACGCATACACATGCTTTACGTTAACTCCAGCCAATCGCAAGCCTTCGCCGACCAGCTGGGCTTGTAGACGACCCACTCGAGTCAGAGGTGTGTCTTTTACGTAAGAGTCTTTGCCTCCAACCCTGCAATTAATGGAACAATTTTATGACGAATTTTATGACGTAAACATACTTATCACACGTGTATCAATCAATCAAGTATTTTTTAAGTATTATATTCGAGTACAAAGGCCTTGCTCTTTTTTTTAGCGTTGTACAATCATCAAATGAGTCCTCCCACACAGGGCAGAGCGGGAGGGACTGTCAGACTTGTACTGGCTAAAATCCACGGTGTCCTTCATTACGTCGTAAGTCGTTTACGTTCCGGGGTCACGGTAGTTCGTTAATCCCGCGACCCCGGCAGGCTTTGGCTCCCTAAAGGGGGGGGGGGGGTACGTCATTGTGCTGGCACTCTTTGGAGCCGGGTTTTTGACATAATTTAAAACAAGTCTCAACGGGACATGCATGCCAACAAAATGTCATCTAAGAAGAATATATTACTAGAAAATCGCCTATAATCAAACTACGCACCTCTCTCCCAACTTCAAAGGCAGATTCAGGTCCTTCCTGGTGTAGGTGCCGTTTTCGTCGAAGCAGTACGGGGCCCACTGTCCGTACGTCAGGTCTACCCGCTCGCCGTGACGTAACGCGAAAATCCAGCGACGATGCTTGTCGTTTGCCGATTTGGGCTACAAACAAAAAAAAAAAAACACATTTAAACTAAATTATAAAAGGAAATTGTTTATTAACATTTTTTATTCTTCCATAAAACTGCATTATCACGAGTAACATCGTTTCTATATGAGAGTTTAAATTTTTGTAACTGCATCCGTGATTTAGGAGAAACTCATAGAGTGGGACAACGTCTTTAAAAACATAACCCTCCTTCTGGCGCAGTCGGGTAAAAAAAATGTAAGCTATGTAACTATCACCATTAATGAGACAGCCTGCTAACAGATGGGTATGGACAGATTATCAAACAAACAGACGGACGGACAGCGGGACATAGGGTCCCGTTTTAACCTACATAACTCAACAAAACATGGGTTGTATTTTTTTCTAATCAACTTTTATTCAAACTTCTCAAGAATTATCTCACGAAAATTACCCTCATCATAAGTATCCTATGGCTTTCCCAAAAAGGGTGATGGTACACTTTTGGTGTTAGGAAGGAAGGTGAGAACAGATGAACGGGCAAACAAATGTATACTTCCGCATTTACCTATAATATTAGACTAAATTAGTATAGTGGCCAAACTTTTAAGTAGGCAACTCGCCAAATAATATTTTTACATAGATGAAGCTAGCACGAAATACACCAACTTCTACAGATAGACGATACAGGAGCAAGTTTCTCAGACGAATTCGTGTGGCCATTTGCCGCCATTGCGTAATATATTTTTTTAAACAATCGAAGTCTTTACGAAGATAAATTATAAAAATGTCATCCGTGTATAATATATAATAATAATTTATCATAGTAACCCTATTAGTACCACTGAGATAGTTTTGTCTGTGAAGGAAGAAAATGATGAAAAACTATATCTGTGATAAGCTTAAAAATAAATAAAAAATTGATGTAATCTTGAATATCTCTGAGAAGAAAGGATAAGGATCTAACAAAGAAATCTACTGCAAACCTGTCACAACAATTTTATCTCTACATGGTATAAAACAATGCATCTTTTTTTATTGTGGTAAAATCATCAAATGAGCCCTCCCGCCCAGAGTGTGACGGGAGGAACTGTCAGACTCGTACTGACTAAAATCCACGGTGATCCTTCGATAGCCCTTTACGTTCCACGCTTACTTGCCGAAATAGTCCCCCTCTATGGAGGCCTAGTCAGTTTGCTAACAGCTCTTTAGTAAGAGGCGCGCGTGGAACACAAGTACACAACGCGCAGTCGACCCGGGCATGATCCATGATCGGACGACGCATGCCCGCAAAGCGAAGTATCTTAAAACTGTACACGAATAAGTTTAAAACGACTGGAACAAATTGAACAATTCTTTCTTGTTGTGTAATTCTCAAGACAAGGTTTTCGTAACAGAAAATGTTCGATAATCCTACCGCAGTGAGTTCTACTCCTTTGCTGAGCCCGTTATGGAGGAAGATTGAAAGAGCTTAGTGTGAATTAGTGAAATGTCAACTAAGTATACCTACAAGGCGAATTTTTCATGTTTTTTGCATATGAGTTTTTTTTTCCAAAATCATCGGGTTCGATCTCTGGCCAGGATTATTGATTTTTTTAAAATCCAATGATGCAGTTTTAGTTTTCGTCAAAATCGGTCTCGAGACTCCTTCCAACTTTCAACGTTTTTCGATATTTCTCATAGTTTGGGAAATAGCCATCTACGCCTAGTTGAAAAATTCACCCTGCATATGGATGATAATTAGCAGTAGGTCCATCTAGAGTCCGATGGTAAAAGGAGGCTGGTGGGATAAGATCGTAAAGATCATGCGTTCATATAGGGTGCTCACACATCTATCGACGCGGAATCGGATTTTTCCGTCGCCCTTTCTCTTTCTGCCGCTTAGAACTGCCATTTGCTAGACCGAGACAATGCGATAGCACGCGGCCGCGTCGAGGATTCCGCCGCATGCGATCGCATTATTCTTTCTGTCTCGGTCTAGCAAATGGCAGTTCTAAGCGACAGAAAGGGAAAGGGCGACGCAAAAAGCCGATTCCGCGTCGATAGATGTGGGAGCACCCTAATAGCCCAATCATGTTCACACCAATCAAAAACGCCCTTCGTTTTAAATACATATGACGAAATAAAACACTATCACCAATCATTACATACCCACGCCGTGCTATCAGGTCATCACCAACACACTAATCGATCACCTGCGCTCTTGACAGGTGTCATAGACATTTCTGAACAATTTGTGATAAGGGAGTTTGGACTTTTAGTACGGACCTTGGCATAATTTTTTTTTCTTTCGCCAGTGATGAAACTTTGGGCATAATTAGACTACTACCTAAGAAGTCCATAGAAAAAAAATTAAGTTTCTAAACCGTAACCAACCAGAGATATGGTGGTTTGTATTTTTTACTACCTACTAAAAATAACTCCAGATTAGAACAAAATAAAGACCATCATATCTCTGGTTAGTTACTGTTTAGATTTTTTTATTATTTTTTACGAACTTCTTAGGTTATGGTCTACTAATGACCACAATTTCATTGCTGGCGAAAGAAAAAAAAAGATTGATGCCAATAAGTTGCAAACCCCTTTGCATGATGTATCAAAAAAATGTCAATAACGACTTCTTTGGCGTTCAAGATCGATGCAATTGAAACGTGACTTTCACCTATGAAACACGCCCCTCGTTTTACATATGACGAAATAAAACACTATCACCAATCATTACATACTCACGCCGTGCTATCAGATCATCACCAACACACTAATCGATCACCTGCGCTCTTGGCAGGTGTCACAGACATGTCTGTGCATTTTGTGATGATTTTGCATGATGTATCAAAAAAATTTCAATAACGCTTCTTTGGCGTTCACGTTACACTTGAAACGTGACTTTCACCTATTAAACACGCCCCTCGTTTTACATATGACGAAATAAAACACTATCACCAATCATTCTCACGCCCGCTGTGCTATCAGGTCATCACCAACACACTAATCGATCACCTGCGCTCTGGACAGGTGTCACAGACATGTCTGTGCATTTTGTGATGATTTTGCATGATGCAATAAAACGTTATCATTGTCTGTCCGTTTGTGACAGCCAATTTATTCAGAAATTATTAGGAAAACAGTTGAAATTTGGTAGGAAGCTGTATTCTGTAAAACTATACGAATTTTATAAAAGAATAAAATATTAATAAGTGGAACTGGAACATGTGTTTTCTAACAATCTGTACGTGCGGAGTGCTTAATTGAGGTTCCTAAAACTTTCAAACTTCCGCTTTGTTTTCAATCTTTTTAAAGATAGACTCTTCAGTTTTTGAGATAGGACATTTTCATAAACCCCAAATTTTTAAATTGATCATTCATATTTGTTATTATTATTTATTTGTATCATAATTTTGTTTCTGGAAAAAAAAATATTTTCCGCTATCTACTGAACCTTTCATTGTTTATGATTCGACATGCTCACGGCCCATTTTTTTTTTCAATTTATCTAATATCTTTAAACAAACAATTCTTGTATTAGTATTTATATATAATCAGGATCTCGGAAACGGCTCCAAGGATTTTCATGAAAGTTACAGATTAGAGGTTTTTCGGCTCAAGGAAACGAGTAATCAAGGTCCCAGGTTCGAGAAAAGCTCGGTTCCCAAGATATAGACATTTACAGATGAATGCTCGCGGTAAGAGAGCGCCTTAAGGATAATTTCATTGGATGGGAAGGAAAATATTATGTGGACGAAAAAAAATTCTTAAACTCTACAAAGACATGTTTCATCTTATAACCGTGTATTCAAAAAAAAAAAACGTTATCGCATACCTTTATTTTTAAAAGGTCACGTCTATTATAATATTTACGTTTATCAGAACATCGAGAAGAACTCTTACAACACACGGTACATTGAACTGGACCGCACGATGTTGAACTCTCAAGATCATAATAATTACTGACAGCGCCACGGTTACTTCATACAAAATAAATTGTATCATTCTTATTTGAATGAATGAATTAATATAATATACCACAGCTAGATACAATGACCTCTCAATTTATTTCAAAATTGGATTGAAATATCTGGTTTTTTTTTTTTGATTCTATGAGGATGTGATGAGGGATGACACTCATGTGACTAAGAGAGTGATGAGTATGAATGTTGATGGAGAAGAATAAAAAAAACTTGAGAGATGTCAAGGGACACCCGGATGGAACGAAGTTAACAAAAATAATCGTCGCAACACCACACTGTTCAATGCGAAATAGAAAGACGAAACGAAAATATCTGGCTTGCTTTCTATTAGAGAGAGAGACAGAGAAACATGTGCACGCCGCAATACGACAAGACAAGAGTCACGAGGAACGAGGGTTGAGTGAGGGGTACGAGGCGCGGGGTGCAGGCGCCAGGTGCGGAGCGAGGCAAAAAAGTGTCGTGCCTACTTTTCGTAAGAATTTTTTCCGTCTAGCCCCCTTTCACAACGCGCGATAAGGAACTTCGTTTCAAAAAGCCAAAGAAAAGATGGATGGATTGTCTAAGGAATGATATATGAATAAAAAAGGAGTAAATGATGCTGTGACGTCTGATAGAGGAGAATGAAAGAAGAAAACGTTTTGCGCCAAGCACAATAGGATAAAGGCAGGAAGATGGTGATGAGGTCAAGTAATGCTGACCACCAACTGTACTATAATGCCAACGATTTTCGGTTGGGACCATCTACTATATTGTCACAAAGTCCACATTCATGATCTAGTTTCGTTAGCCCTTATACAACGGAGTGGGAAGCGGTCAGCTCCTTCTGCGAGGCAGTAATGCTCGTGAAGGAGGAGGCGGGCCGCGAGCGAGAGAGGACAGCGTCCTCCCTCCGCCCCAGCCGCAGTGGTAGGCGCCCACGGCGTCGGACGTCGCTTGATGATCTCCGGCCACCGTAGGCGCGGGCATGCGGGCAGCGAGTAAAGGGTAACTCGCTGCCCGACCAAGAACCATGCCCGGGTCGACGGCGCGTTGTGTCCCACGCGCGCCTCAAAGAGCGTCAGCATAATGACGGGGCCCCCCTCTCAGAGGGCCAAAGCCTGCCGGGGTCGGGGGATTATTCCCTTACCGTAACCCCGGAACATAACAGGCTATGAAGGACACCGTGGATTTTAGTCAGTAGAAGTCTGACAGTCCCTCTCGCCCTGCCCGGTGTTGGAGGACTCATTTGATGATTTTACCACGCTAAAAAAAAAAAAAGCCCTTATACAATGATAATATGAACTTGACCCTATTTAATTACAAAAAGGTCCTTACAATTACAAAGGGTTCTCCCTAAATAATAAGCTTTGTTATTTGATATACTTATGATGATTGACACCGGTTTAGCGAGAGACGAGACAATATTACCGCCAGGCAGATGTTTACTTGTTTTAGACAAATATTGCCCCACCCTTGGAATTTCTCCAGTGTCGTTCATGCCGGATTGCCGAGTTACCGGTATAGTACCCAGTTTCATGGATAGATTATAGATAGTATGTAGTGCAAAAGCAAGTAGAGTCTTTAAAGAACAGACTGTCGATTGTTTTTATTTTGTTAACAGCTCGTTGAAACGTGTCGTGATTCGCGCCGGTGTCAAGGCCATTTTTTTCCGTTTTTTTCAAAGATGTGATTCCACTGGTTTATGGCACTATGCGACACAAAAGTTCGCAGGGGTGAACTCACTCAAGCAAACACTAAAGAAATGTGCGCTAACATTCTAAAAATGTTAGCACACCGGATACTTTTGTGCGCACACATTACTAGACTTAGGCCCAGATTCCACCATAGCGGAGAGGATATGTGTTTGAATAACCAATCAGATGTCCACATCTCTCCGCTTAGCTTCAGTAGCCCTTTATGTTCCGGGGTTACGGTAACGAAATAATCCCGCGACCCCGGCAGGCTTTGGCCCTCTGAGAGGGGGGCCCGTCATTATGCTGAAGCTCTTTGAGGCGCGCGTGGGACACAACGCGCCGTCGACCCGACACGTAGGTTTACATCGTGAAAGAATTTGATGATACGAGTATGTATGGGTAATTTAAGATTATCATCTACATGATGTATATATAACTAGATAAGCTATTATGAAAACAAAAAGAAAAAAAATATTAGAAAAAAAAAACTCACTTCGGCCTCTGGTTTATTTCCATTTTGTTTCCAGTCGATGTTAACACCTGAAAAATAAGATTGTTCAATGAACTTCTCCATTCTATCTAGTTTATAAACATTTTTCTTTAATTTAAAAACGAACAAGTTTTTTTCTTTTTGTATAAGTCTGATAATAGCTCTAGATACAAATGAATAAAACTTTTAATGAGTTATCAAAAAAATAAGTATTTACAAAAACAGAAATACATAATATTAAAATTGTCTATTTGTTTGTTCCGGCTAATCTCTAAAACGGCTTGACCAACATTTAAAGGACATTCACCGGCAAGTAGCTGATGTAATACATTTTTAAACATATGTACATGCATGTATAAGTAACTTACTCTTTAATTTTAAACAAAGAATCAATTATTTGCGCAAAAAAAAAAACATGAAATCTTCACAGTATTTTTAACGGATGCATAGTTTTAAAATAATTTAATAAATAAACTCACCTTCTGTTACCTTCATAATGCCTTCACTGCCGTTCAACTGCACAACATTCCAGTATTTTCCCCATTCCTTATACACTTCCTCAGACTTCTCATGAGCAAGCTGCGCGGCGTCCTCATGGGGGAAATTCGAAGCCATTTCTCCGTCAGTAAACGAATCAGATTCCGACTTAGAATCTATACCTGAAATATAGAATACCAGTAAGAAAACCGACAGCAACAAACGCTCGTATCCACCTCTCATCGTGCCGAACCCCAACTGATTTTATAACGGAGAGAAAACTTGTAATTAATGCCATGTTTATCAAATCATTTCTTTATTATCTGAAATTGGAGACATTGAACTAATATTTAATCTTGGGCGTAGTTACCTAAAGTCAATAGCAGTGATAAGTTCAGTTTGAGAGGGTACCGATGTGTCAACGTTTGCCTTTAAGTGAGTAAGTATTGTTTTCTTTGTTTAACCTTTAAGTATGGACGTGGAGTCTCACAGGCTACTCGACGTTTTCGTTTTCTTAGTTTCACCTAATTCCCCCCATTCCCCGCGATTAAGCGGCTCAGTAGCTTTTGTATTAGTTGTAAAACTACCAACAAGGGAGTTAGTTGCGTCTTCCGATGAATATCACGTAAGTAATGACCATCCAAATATTGATCGACGCCTACCAGGCTACACGTCCATTGTTGCCCTATGATATATTTTATAAGGGCGATTATGTTTGTTTCGAGAGAATATTGACAACAACTTTAGTGGTCGCGTCCGGATGCTCAGGAGGGCCCACACAGGGGCCTCGTAGAGGGCCATGGACCGCACGTCGCCGGCGTACAGCCTACGGCAGGAGGCGTTTGGCCCGCCGAGATTGGGCAGGAGTCGCCTGAGGGCGGCTGCTGCCCGGTTCAGCCTTGGAGCCAAACTCAGGAAATGCTTCCTGAAGTTCCACCGGGTGTCGAGGTCTAGTCCTAGGTACTTCATCGTCCTCCTTACGCCGATGCGAACTCCTACCGTTATGTTGTACATGGCCTCCGTCTTGTGCAGCGCCACGTCGAGTCCGATGTTCCACAGCGGCGGTCCCAGGACCAAACCCTGTGGAACACCGCACGACATCTCTCGCCGGTTCCACTCTCCCCGGTGACCGGGGTAGATGACGGCTCTGTCCGTCAGGTATACATAGGTAGACATAGGTAGGTCGGCACCCGGTGATACCGGAGTGCCTCCCTGATGCAACTCCAGGGCAGGTGTTGAAGGCATTGGAGATGTCAAATGTCACCGCCAAGACGATCCTGCCCCGGGCTACTGCATCCCTCGTCGTGACACGCGCATGATGGCGTCCACCGTCGAGCACCGACTGCCAATAAATTTACGTTATTAGACTGTTGTCAATTTTTTTTTAATTTGTTACCTGAAATAGGTGTTTTGCGTTTTTGGTTTCAGATATATTATACTTTAAGAAAAAAAGACTCGTTTTATTATAGTAATTAGTTTAGCTATTTTTAATACCTATAATATAAATTAAGTAAATTTAAACTGAAAAGTACCGTTATTTTTGTTTTTTTGGAATTTCTATAATTCTTCAAATAACATTTGATTATAAAAGCACGTTATTTTATTGCTAAATCACATAACATTAATATTCAATCAGTTTTAAAGCGATCTTATATCAAATTCCCAAAAAAAATGTGTGTGCATATAGGAGCCTCTGAGACTCCACGTCCACGGTAGTGTTATGAAAAAATGACGTCCATACTTAAAGGTTAAAACTGTTGGGAGACATCTTGACTTTACCAGACAACTAAAATAGGACTGTTTTACACTAAAATAAAACAGTCATTATGTGCCGAAAGAAAGACACAGCGTTAGGTTGAAGATGCAGTCTATGATTCTGGTTCCTAGGAGCTTAAATATTGAAAAACATACCTGATTCTCTATGGATTTACGTTGTTACCTCTCATATCCGGCAGGGGGCGCCATCTCTGGTTCCGGCGGCCGACCGTTTAGGTTTCATAGTGTCTTCATACCAGCAAGGGCCTTGAGCTAACGCTGTGTCTTTCTTTCGGCACATAATGACTGTTTTATTTTAGTGTAAAACAGTCCTATTATATGCCTACCAGAAAGACACAGCGTTAGGTTGAAGACTTGTTTGATATCTGCTGGTGAAGGTAACATAATAAACGCTATGTGAATTAAATAAATGTGTTCAAGAATGAAAGAATTTCACTTCAGATTCAACATTTATTTTCAATTATTATCATAATCAGTAGGTAATAATCATAATCATTTAAAATTAACAATTTGTTAAGTACTTCAACTTAAATAATCAACTTTGGCACATAATAGGAAAAATAAAACTTAACAATTCTAATTAAAACTTTGGAAATTTAATCTTAACAAATCTTCCTCTTCATTATTTGTATTTTTAATAATTTCTCTACAGTAAAACTTTCTGAAAGTTTTATCACTCTTCCAGTTCCCTCTACTTAATATATCATCTACAGGAACATTCTCCCACCAGCCTTTGGATGCTACAGCTGCTCTAACGCTTCCTGGAGTAGCTTCTAAATTTAAATCTCGAAATATGGACTTAATCCAACCTGCTATTATAGTTCTTGTAGCTGGTTTTATTTGGCCTTTCAATGAAACAAATAGACTTGTAACATTACTATTAAGTCGTCTTCCCTGTGAAATCTGAATCAATTGTGAAATATGTCTCAAGGGACATATATTTGCATCTGGATGTTTTAATAAAGACCAGCCAGACTGTCTATATTTGCTTGAGTCTGTTTTTGATCCGAATTTTGGCCATAATATAATTTTTTCTTCTTCTTCTATGAAGTTATTTTGGGAAATATCCAACAAGGTGAGGTCATGTATCCTTCTGCCCGATGCTAACAATAAAATAATTGCAGTTCTTCTTGAGATATCAAAAAGTGAATTTGTGCTTGGAACTGTTTTTAACCAATTGAAAATTAATTTTGTGTCCCATATAGGGGATTTTGTAGGTGGAGGTCTTGCTAATGCTATGGCTTTTAAAACTTGTTGAACAAAGAAATTTTTTGATAGATTGTCTGCATTTGAAGCACAAAAGGTAGAAATAGCTGATTTATGTAATAAAATTGTGTTCACTGAAAAATTTCTTTTTAAATGCAGATCTGCTAAAAATCTTGCAACGTCTTTGCCATCTGGATTACTTTTATTAATATTATTTGTGGCACAAAAAGATAGCCACCTTTTTATAGGGGCTTTGTAAGTATTTAGAGTGCTTTTGCGCCAACTATTACTTAATAATTCTATTTCTTCCCTACTCCAGTTTGCTACTTGATCTGACCACCCCCAATTCTCCAAGCCTGGAGGGACAACTTGTCCACTTGTGGGGGACAGAGCCCCGTCGATCGATCTATCAGGTTCTTCCGCAGATCTGTTATCGATATTGGGTCTGACAGGGCCCTGGCTTGTAGATCGGTTTGCCAAAAGCACTGATCCCACTGTGGTGCTATTACTATGTATGTCCCTATGGCTCTGTTTAGATGATGGAGCACCCGAGGGATCAAGTTGGGTGGAGGGAACACCCAGCCCAACTGAAAGTCCCAATCTCGACTGAAGGCGTCGCAAAAAATTGCTGATCCATCTGTTGAGTCCCAAGTTACGTACTGGGGGACCACTGCTGTTTCTTTTGAAGCGAACAGGTCTATGTCTGGGACGCCCCATTTTTGGAATATTATATTCATGGCTTGGGGTTGTAGTTGCCATTCGGGGACCGGTTTTCCTCTTGAGAGGCGGTCTGCAATCCCGTTTAACCTCCCCGGGAGGTATGATGCCGACAGCGTTATGTTGAGCTGCTCGGTTAGGTGAAGGAGTTTGCTTGTTAGGCCCAACAGGGCTAAGGACCGGGTTCCCCCCTCGTTCCTTAAGTAGGCTATGAGGGTTCGATTGTCCGATTGCACTAAAACATGTGCGTCCTTCATGTGTGCACCTTGTCTTACTAAGGCTGCATACACGGCAAACATTTCCTTCACATTGGAATGCCACATTTGCTGGCGGCGATTCCATTTGCCCGACAACATGGTGTTGTTCAGGTGTGCTCCCCAGCCCGCGTCCGCCGCGTCTGTGGTGAGAAAGTGGGTAACCTTGGGGGTGTGCATTGGTCTTGCACTTTTCCCTACGTTTTTTACCCACCATTGTAACTCTTGGGTCACTAGAGGTGGTAACTCCCTCTTTTGCCTTGGTCTGGCTCCTCTGAAGGATTTGAGAAAAATCTGAGTACGGCGACAATGGAGGCGACCGTTTGGGGTTGCTAAATTTGCAAAATTTAACATACCCAGCAATTTTTGCATCACTCGAAGACACGACTCTTTCTTTTGTAATAGGCTTGTTGACAGTTCTAGAATTTTTTCTACTTTTTTTACAGGAAGTGAAATTAGTTTTGTTTTTGTATTCCATATTATGCCTAAATATTCTATTTCTTGGGTTGGGGTGAGAAGTGATTTCTGAAAGTTTACATGCCAACCCAACTTTTCCAGAGTCTGTATGGTTATTTTGGTGTGTTCTACGAGTAGTGACTGGTTTTGACTGGCTATTAAAAAATCGTCCAGATAAACTATTATTCTTATGCCTTGTTTCCGAAGGATTTCCGCAATCCAGTTGGTTACTGAGGCGAAGGAGTGAGGAGCTGATGAGAGACCGAAAGGTAAGGCCGTTAACTGTAATATTTCGCCTCCATATATTATGCGCAGAAAACGCCTGTGAGTTTCCTTTATGTTCAGGTGAAAATATGCCTGATGGAGGTCTATTTTTGTCAACCAGTCCCTGTCCTGTAGAAACTGAATTACATCCTGTCGAGAAATTAATTGGAAATGTCGAGTCGAGACATGTAAATTTAGGCTCTTTAAATTGAAAATAGGGCGTATCCCCCCATCTGGTTTTCTGACTAAAAACATTTTGGAGTGAAAGCCGGGTGTTATGTTTTTTGGTTTTTCTAAAATGTTTGCATCTTTTAACTGTTGTATGATTTCTGTCATCTTCTTGGATGGCTTTGTTGCAAACTTGTTTAATATTCTTTTGTAAGGGTAATGTAAAGGAGGTTTTGTTGAAAATGGTATGCGACTCTCCGCTATTATTTTTAGAATATATTGACTGGCTCCCAATTGTTCCCATGCCTGAACATGGGATTTTAGGCAACCCCCTTTGAATATCCTGCTTTGATTGTCATTTATCTTTAACGTTGGAGGTATCTTGGGTGCCTGTACGACGAAAGGAATGCTTTTTGTAATTTTTGGATTTTTTCTCCGAGTTAAACTTAGTTTTCTTATTGAAATTAGTTTTATATGATGGCTTGAAACTTTTATTGTGATTCTGATTACTATTATTGACCTTCTTTTTATCTTTTAAATAAGTTGGCATGTTAAGCCATACCTGCGAACCTCCTAAAGAATCTACCAGTGGGATGAGCGCTTCTCTGTTAAAGAGATACTCAGCGCTAGGTGGAATATTTTGTAAAGCCAATTTAAGATTAACATTATTAACTTCTTTTAGAATGCGGTCACGTCTAACCTCAATACATTCAGCTCGCTTGCCACATATGACTTGCATACAAGTCTCCATATTTTTATATGACGGGGACGCTGGACCAAATTTTTCAGATAATTTATCATAGAGAGTGCTTGCATTGAGCTCTGTGTCAGAACTAGCAGCCCAGTTTACAACCTCCTGCAAACCATTTTTTAAAAGTTGTCTATTTTCCAAAACAGCATTTGACAATCCCGCTAACAATTGCTCCGTACTAGCCAAATAATCTATACCTTTATTAAGGTGACATAATTCCTCATTCAATTTTAAACCTATAAAACCTGGTGTTGCCATAAGTGCCTGCAAGTCCTTTTTATACCGAATGCCCTTCCAGGCCTGTGAGTTAAATTGTTGAAGACTATTTAATTCTGCTAATTTAACGGGATCGGCAACAGGTACAATCTTAGATTCGTCATAACTTATTTTCAACTCTCCCAAACACATATTGTTATTGTTAGTTGCTTTATTTATAACTTGTGGTTTGTTCAGAAACTGATTACTCATCGAATTTTTAGAGTTCAAGGAATTAAAATGGCTGCCGACATTTTCTTTATTATTGTTAAAATTCGTACTAATAGCAGTGAAAATCTGCGGCATTTGAGCTACACAGTCTGATAAATATGTAACTTGATTAATTAAAGTGTCCATTCGAGGATCCGAACAAGTTCCGACTTGTTTGAACCTGCGCCGTTTAGACCTTTTATTAGGCGGCGGCGAGGCAAAACCTTCTTCGTCTTCCGAGGACGAGGAACTGCTTTGCGATGAGCTTGAGCTCACAGCTCTTCGCTCTCCATCCGGAGCAGCGACTTCAGCTTCAGGTTCAGGGACGGAATCCTCCGTGTTCATAATGGTAGGTAGGTACTTACCGAATCGCCGTCAAGGTCACAACACTGAACACTGTATAAACACTGAATACGTGTTTATTATTAGTACACAATCACTGTAACACTATTTTCACACCGAAAACAATGATTTTTTAGAATCTAATAAGATTTTTGTCAGTTTTTCGGACTTTGAAAAACTTTTGCTCCTAACACGACAAAAATCATAAACGCTATGAAACCTAAACGGTCGGCCGCCGGAACCAGAGATGGCGCCCCCTGCCGGATATGAGAGGTAACAACGTAAATCCATAGAGAATCAGGTATGTTTTTCAATATTTAAGCTCCTAGGAACCAGAATCATAGACTGCATCTTCAACCTAACGCTGTGTCTTTCTGGTAGGCATATAATGCGCTGTTTATACAGTCTGTTACAAGTACGGTATATTGAGTCATCAGTAATCGCGAAAAAAAAAAAAGAAATAGCTTCCCACATACATCACGCCATGGTTGGCGCAGTGACTGATTGATCGTCTCTCGTGACACGGGTTTCATTCCCGCACGGAACAAATATTTGTATGCCCTACAAGTAGTTCCGGGGTCGCGGGATTATCCGGGGTCGCGGGATTATTCCCTTACCGTAACCCCGGAACATAACAGGCTATGAAGGACACCGTGGATTTTAGTCAGTAGAAGTCTGACAGTCCCTCCCGCCCTGCCCGGGGTTGGAGGACTCATTTGATTTTACCACGCTAAAAAAAAAAAATGCCCTACAAGTAGTAATTCCGGAGCTTGTGTATGCGAGTTTAGATTTTTATTAAGACATCCACATAAAAACAAACGTGAAATTCCTGGAGTGTTTTTGAGTTCGTGAAAAAAACAAACGCTGCCTGTGTTTGTTTTTTCACCAACTCAACCCAAAATCAAACTAGTTTTCAAAGACTTGGATTTTTTTTTTATTACCCAAGCATTTTTTTTTTTTACAACTATCACACAACGCCATCTAGTCCCAAGCTAAGCAGAGCTTGTGTTATGGGTACTAGACAACTGATAAACATACTTATATATTTCTAAATACATACATAAATTACAGATAAATTACACCCAGACACAGAACAAATGATCATGCTCATCACACAAACATTTGTCCTGGGTGGGAATCGAATCCACGACCTCCAGCATAGCAGTCAGGGTCACTAACCACTAGACCAACAGGCCAGTCTAAACGACTTTTTTTTTTTTTTTTTTTTTTTTTTAGCGTGGTAAAATCATCAAATGAGTCCTCCAACCCCGGGCAGGGCGGGAGGGACTGTCAGACTTCTACTGACTAAAATCCACGGTGTCCTTCATAGCCTGTTACGTTCCGGGGTTACGGTTAGGGAATAATCCCGCGACCCCGGCAGGCTTTGGCCCTCTCTGAGAGGGGGGCCCCGTCATTATGCTGACGCTCTTTGAGGCGCGCGTGGGACACAACGCGCCGTCGACCCGGGCATGGTCCCTGGTCGGGCAGCGAGTTGCCCTTTACTCGCTGCCCGCATGCCCGCGCCTACGGTGGCCGGAGATCGTCGCGCGACGTCCGTCGCCGTGGGCGTCCTACACCGCGGTTGGGGCGGAGGGAGAACTCTGTTCTCTCTCGCTCGCGGCGCGCCTCCTCCTTCGCGAGCATTACTGCTTCGCAGAAGGAGGCGACCGCTTCCCACTCCGTCTCGCCCCGCAGCATGGCCGAAACCAATGCCGGGCGCGAGAGGTAGTCTAAACGACTTGGATTTTTTTTAATTACTTAAGCATTATATTTCAATTAATACTAAATAAATCATACATGGAAGTAATGTCTGTTTCTTTAAATTATGTTCTAACCTGAGCTTCTTATTGTTATATTTATGAAGTAAATAAAATATAAATAAAATAAAGTTTATTTGGAACAACTTTGGTTTACAGTTTTACAAAGGAAACGATGATAGCTACAAAAGTAAGTTACTGTGGCGCAACTATCAGTGTTGAAGTGTCTTTATTCAAAACTTCAAAAAAATAGTTATTGGTTTGATAACTCTTTTAAGAATATCTGTATCAGTACGTATGAAGTGTGCATCGATGCATCCCTAATTACAACAGACATAAAACGTAACAGGTAAAGGGTGAAAGCGAGACGGAAGGACGAGAGAAAGATGTGTTTGTGGTTTTTATTACTTAAAAAAAACAAGTTGTCCGTGTTCCCGGTGTTGGTTAGTGGTGTATATTTTAAACTAGTTTTTTTTTTTTCAAATTCTATTTATGTAATACCAACTGTTGTTTTTTTTTGTCATCACAAGCAAGGCAGAACAGTATTTTGTTGTTTTTGTAGAAATGTTTAATTGTAAAAGCTCTGCATATCGAAAGTTGGCAACTCCGTAAATTGCTGTCTTTATGTCACTGTTTCATGAATTATTTAAATTTTTAAATTAAATGTCGCTATGTATTGCATTAAAATATTGACATATCAGATTTTTTAATAAAACTGGATTTGAAGTTGTAACAATTTTCAGTGTACAAAAAAAAAATTGGTAATGATGGCGTTAATTTACCTAAAACTAAATGTAGTGCCTGTCGCACTAGAATGGGACTCAAGTCGACTTTTCATAATGGCATTTATTAATTAAAAAAATATTATATTCAAGTAAAAAAGTTGTAAAACCATTAATATAATTATGTTCTTGCATCGTGTGTCATATGATCTAACAAATGAAACATCAAAATAGTTATTCGCGACGTTGTCAGCTTTTCGTATAAATAATGTTGAATTGCATTAAATATTCATAATAATTATTATCTAAGTAAGCATGAATCAACTTCCTATGTTTAAGGATACACTAGTCGGCGGGACAAACTCGTTGGCGGGCGGGATTAAAATGCTTGTTATTTCATCCAACATCACGTACCAATGAGATGGATGAGCAGTAAGAAGCTAGGGCGCTTCGGTACACATACTCCAACCTTCGACTGACTCATACATGCAGGATTTGATTGAAAAATAGACTACTGCAACTTTTCAAAAGACCTTCGGGAATATGGATATTATGAAAAAACTACAGAATGTATCTGTTCAAAATAAAATTATTTATATTTTTTAATAAATTATCTATACCTGTATGGTAACTGTTTTACAATTTATCGTCTTCTTTCGTTATTTATTTCCCCCCAAAGTTGCGTTGAAAGTTGTCTTAAAATAAGGAACTTTCGACACCCATAACTTATAATAGATGTTTTTTCTTACTTTTTTGTTTCCATACAGGGCTAGATAATGATGAGATGAATGTGGATCATTGTTTATTCTGTATGTATATCGTCAAATATTTGAATAATCGCCAAACTACGTTTGTATGGAAGAATGACCGACTAGCGTATCCTTAAATCCATTTGCTGACGATGATAAATCAGCAAATGCAAGTTTACTAGCTATTCCCTACGGCTTCGCCCGCTACAACTGGAAAGTGATCACACGGGGACATAAAATCGGGATAAAACTATCATTTTGGTTGACAGGCCTGTTGGTCTAGTTTTTAGTGACCCTGACTGCTATGCCGGAGGGCGTGGGTTCAACTCCCAACCATGACAAATGTTTGGTGATGAGCACGATCATTTGTTCTTTGTCTGGTTGTAATTTATCTATAATATATATGTATTTAGAAATATATAAGTATGTTTATAAGTTGTCTAGTACCTATAACACAAGCTCTGCTTACCTTGGGACTAGATGGCGTTTTGTGATAGTTGTGGAATATTATTATTATTTGTGTTACTCCTAGTTATAAACAACCTGTGTAGCAAATTTTATCAAATTCGTTCAGAAGTTTTTGCGTAAAAGGGTAACAACTAACTTTAGCATTTATCATCATCATCTACCAAGCCTTTTCCCAAACTATATTGAGGTCGGCTTCCAGCCGTACCAGATGCAACTGAATATCAGTATTTTACATGGAGCGACTGACTACCGGACCTCCATAACCCAGTAACTGGGCAATACGATAGCCCATGGTAAGACTGGTTGTCAGACTTATGAGCTTCTTACTAACTAAAGACTGTCAAAGATCTAAAAATGACAGCCGGATGCTTAAGCTTTTATAATATTAGATATTCGAATTTCACGCAATTATAACAAACTACAACATTTTTAACAAATATATACCTATATTATAATGGTGGAAGCGAATACAGACAGTTACTTTCAAATCAAAATATTAGTGTTGATAAACAATATTCGTCTGATGAAATTATTTGAAAGAAGCAGACGTACTCTCGCATATTTGCTGGTATCATGTATTTTTAACCGACTTCCAAAAGGAGGAGGTTCTCAATTCGGATGTTTGTATTTTTTTTTTTTTTTTTTTTTTTTTATGTTTGTTCGGGCATAACTCCGTCGTTTCACAACCGATTTGAAAAATTCTTTTTTTGTTGGATAGGGTATACTTCCGAAATGGTCCCATTAAAATTTTATCGAAATCGGACTAGTACTTTTTGAAAAATCAACAAAAAACAACAAAAACCTAAAAAGTTTTCAACTTTGTCTACACCGATTACTCCGAGGTTTCTGGTCCGATTTCGATGATTCTTTTTTTGTTCGATACAGTTTATCTGCCATTTGATCCCATAAAATTTTCATTTAGTTTGGTGCAGTAGTAAATATTTTTAGCTCATTGTGTACATACATCCATGGGCGTTGTTTTGTTATTACCGGTGCTACGGATTACAACATTTTAGTGCACATGTAAGAAAATTATGTATTTGACAATAATTTGGGTTGAATAGTGAAACTAAAAAGGATAAAATAAAAAACTTTTTCAAAAAAAAATGCAACCGACTTCAAAACAACCACAAAAAAAGTTCAAAATAACCTACAAAAAAACTTTTCTTTAGAAAGTCGGTGACACAAAGTCAATGAAATATAAAATAAAGTCACCGACTTTCGAAAGAAAAGTTTTTTTGTAGGTTATTTTGAACTTTTTTTGTGGTTGTTTTGAAGTCGGTTGCATTTTTTTTTGAAAAAGTTTTTTATATGAGTAAAACATACCCAATTTCAATAAATGTAAGCAAGCATACCGACGCTACGAGTTTACAAGTTGAACAAAGAACCAGCGTACAACGCTCACCAAAAAAAATGCTAGACACAAAAACTGGGATGCAGTAAACAGACCCTTAGATTCGATGTTTTACACTGAAATAAACTCTATTTAGCACAACACAGATTCCAAATTGTATCAGACACGTCAAACTGAGAAGTAGCGTCGGAATAGATTAATAACATAAATATTATTATTTTATCACATTATGTAAACACTGTCACTTTCACTATATAAATAAAGTCACGTGGTCACTTCATAGATATTATTTTTTAGACGACGAAACTTTGGAAAAAATGCTGTAACAATAATTATATAAACAACACGTGTGCATACGAAATATACCGGACTTCGATTGTATAAAACCAGCATTATAATAATAGTTAAAATAATCAACATGTTCCTTTTTCGAAGAATTCTTTTACTAATGCAGAAAAAACCTCATCAAAAATTCATTAAGCAGTTTAGGAGTAAGATAACACAGACGAAGACGGATCAACATCGGATGTAGGACTTTGTTTAACTTTTGTAGATTAAAAATATATGAATACTATTATATATTATACGATATGTTTTGTATAAATATACGTTAGATAACACATGTTTATGTTTAGTAGAAACAACGTATTATTTTTGTACTTACTGTTATTGTTGCCAAGTGAAATAGCGCGGTGAAGCGTCCAAGCGTCAGACTCGGCAGTACGTCGGGTGAAGACGGCCGGCAAATACCCACTGACTCCTACAACAAAGTAGTGCAAAACAACGCGGGTTAGAGAGTGACGTCACTCAAGCCATAGACATTTTTTGTTTACATTTTCTATAGCTCAAAGCAAGAAGGTTCGTAGTGTTATATTAGAATCTTGTTTTTTTTTATAATCTATTTTATTTTATGGTAAGTATTTTTTGTTACCTGCCTATAATGTGTGTAAGTTTATTAACGTAAAAGGAAATTTATTTTAATGGTGCAAAAAAAAAAACTAATAATAAGCATCGATTCAAAATTTCAAACCGAATTTTAAAAACCGGCCAAGTGCGTGTCGGGCCACGCACAGTGTAGGGTTCCGTAGTTGCCCATCAAAATATGCGAACTAACTAAACTGATTCGCTGAATTTAATTTTAAAAAGAAGAATTTTCACAATCGGTCCAGGAGTCTTTGAGAAATCAGGGAAAATACTAAGGAAAAAAGATTACGACGAATTTAGAACCTCCTCCTTTTTAAGTTAGTTAAAAATAGTTGAAGATAAAAACCTACCTATCCCCAAAAAACATACCGTAAAAACATACACATTAAAGCTGTAAAAATAAAGTTGACAAACTTACATTTGCAGTTGAAGTACATATTCTCCGATACATTTTGTTTAAGAAAACCTATTTTCCAAGTACATTTTATAAGTTGGTCGACTATTACTCGTAAAGTTGTAAAGCCTACTTAGTCATGACAATTTTCTTTTAAACTTCGTTATATATACTACTATTGTGAATTTTTTCACACCCCCAAACATAACCGTTTAGCTGGTAGAGAGGGGGGACACTCGAATCGAGCAAAATTTAGCACTTTAAAGCTTAATATTTCACAAACGAATTTTTTTATCAAAAAACTGTTAATGATAACTATCATTATTTTTTAAAGACCTATTTAATGATACCCCACACTAAGGGGTACGCGAGAAAAAAAATATCCTCATTTTACGTGTAAGTTCAGGAGGTACTCTAAAAAAAAATATTTTACGAGATTTTATTTTACCACTTTTTCGGCACAACAAATCCGCATATTTACACCAAATGACAGCTCTCTAGTACTGTGCGTCTCTGAGCTAAACTGCGGACAGACGGACGGACGGACGGACGGACGGACGGACATGGCGAAACTATAAGGGTTCCTTGTTGACTACGGAACCCTAAAAAATGCATAGTTTGTTTACATAAAGATTATTTAAATAAAATGGGTGCTCAACAAAATATGATGACATGTGACATAGTAATTATGAAAATAATTTTCTTTACCAGGTATATGTTTCACAATAAACGCAACTTAATTTTTCTCTAAACTAATTTACTTATATTTAGTATTATTGACAGTAAATAGTTAAGACATAAAACGTAGGTATTTTTGTTTATATTTATATTTCTTTTATGATGCAAACTGAAATATAAATTAAAACATTGAATAGTTTCTGATCTCCTAAACCCTAGCCCACTTCACACAAACAAACTTCAGAATATATTTCTAATATATTATGTCTTGTATAAAATAATCAAATAAAAAATGTTAAAAATAATAATAAAAAAAAAAGTTTTACATAATAAACACAAATACTTACAGTAAAGATATATATATATTTTTTATTAAAACTGACGTTTCAGGTTGATGTCTGTTCACTGAATGATTTTTACCGGACAGTTGATCCTTTTATTAATAGAAACATATGCAGATTCATAACGATATCTTGCATACAAGATAAGATATTTTAGATATTACTTTGATAATAATATATCGAGTATGACGCGAATGCATTATTCATACCCCGGATTAAAAAGGACTTATCTCAGTTTAAGATTATTTGGGCTATAAACTTGTTATCAATACCCTCAAACATTCTCCATAAATGAGAATCAACCAACTAATCCAAACAAAATTCATTAACAATACAAAATAAACTCTCACTGGCAACACACAAGGTTTATTTTTATCAGTTACACAACACAGCACTAACCTCCAATTTTCAAGTTCAACAATCCAATAGTCTTGATTATCTTCGTCATCGTTATAGTCACGTGATCAATAAACAGCAAGTCACTGTGATACTTAGATTATGACAAGCGAAGATCGATAGCAAAATGACACAAACGAATCATGAATTAAAGTCCGTACTCTCACAGAAATAGCACTAAATTATCACAGCCGTGTAAAAGAACAGCTGACAGCAGATATTCAACTAAGCCCTGATTGGCTACTGTTATCAAAGCAACTCTATTTCAGCACATTTTAAGGGGAGTGCACAAAGGAGTATTGTAAGGCTTATTCGCGATAAAAAAGGCGGTTAATAATAAATTTTCAGTTCGATATTAACGTTGCCTACAATTCCGAGCGACTCCAATTAGACTGTGTGATGTAATACGCGCTATTGATAAACGAATGCGAACCTTGCTGCTATAGTAATGTAGACATACCTAGGCGACGCAGTTACGAATATGCAAATATATGCATTCGAAAAGATAGCATCGCAGCATTCGCAGCTAAAGTTCAAATCTTCTCACAAACATACATAAAGGTCAATATCGTTTGCAGATGAATGCTAAAATTCAAATAAGGTTTATTTGTGGCGAATAATGGCCAACCCGTTCTTGGTCGACGTGGTGTATTATGGGTCAGTCTTTTTGACAGAAAGGGGGCCTGTTGCCCAGCAGTGGGAACATAATAGCTAGTTAAAATGGAATACATAATTGCTTTTAAAAATAAAACAAGGCCATTTAATGGGCTATATATATCTCTAAGGTTCAAACAAATTAGCATTTAACCAAACCTATTTTATTTTCTATGAAAAAAATTAGACTTTTAAACATTTATTTGGTTGAATTTTATAAATATTCCTACCCCAACAAGAGTTTATTAAGAAGCTAATTATTTATTTTTATATGACTGTCAATATTACTGCCGAAAATAAAGATTACTCATTTTATTTTTATCATTTTAAATTAATGCTAAAATGATCCTATAATTTTTTTTTAATTTTAATGAGAATATTTTTAATGCCCCCATTTATATTTTTTACAAATTATATTGGGAACTAGTTATTGTATTAATTTCTATTTTTGTAAATACAAATGAATACAATAAGATAATAACAACTACATACTATTACGATTAAACTAAAAATGGCATTTCTCTACAGAAATCAATCTATAATATGGCCTTGAAATACATACTCCAACCAAACATACTGTTAATAAAATTTAAAAACTGACCTGTGAGCCAGGAAGTTCCGTGAACCCAACCGTCCGGCGAGCTAGCGAATTCTTTTTCCTCGATATAAATATAGTCGCCGAGCACTAGTTCAAGTTCGTCACTCGCTTTCGGCGTGTAACCTTGAGTCACTTTGTGTACCTGGTAATGAAAACAACACATCCCATTACATCACGTCTGTAATACTACCTGGTGGCGTGGGAAATCATCAAATGAGTCCTCCCACCCCGGGCAGGGCGGGAGGGTCTGTCAGACTTGTACTGACTAAAATCCACGGTATCCTACAATAGCCCTTTATGTTCCGGGGTCACGGTGATGAGATAAGTCCCGTGACCGAGTAGTTCAGCCTGCTGTGGGAAAGAGATGGCGCTAGACGACTTGTATAGCTCTGTCGCTTTTCCACAGCGGAACTATCCACGCTTTAAGACGTCGTGGTAGGCCACCTGAAGAATGAGACAGAGGTGTACCTAATAGAAGACCGTTTCGCCAGTTAGGTCTAAGCCCCATGGAATACTGGCCGAGTCTATCACAAAAAGCTAGTTCACTGAAAAATGTCACTGATCCGTTAGTAAGACTACCAAAAATAATTGACCCTTATTTTTTATTGATGAAGATTGATACGACGCTTTTAAAATTCACAAAACGTCTCGTCTTAGTACGACTTTTTAATGCATTCTGACGTCATGAAACCCTCCACTACCGAGTTTGATGCTTTTTATCTTGTGTCAATATTAATTATTAATTAACTATAAAAAAGAGTACACACGGCTACATATCAAGCTATGCAAAACTTGTGTAAGCTAACCGTTCAATGAGCGGAAAGATCATTTAAAGCGAGTCCAAGACAAACTGGTTTTGGATAGTTTGATGTGTAGCCGTGTGTACAAAAAATACGTATCCGATTATGATTCAAAACCATAACTATCGGACTAAATAGTTTTTTTTTTTATCGTGGTAAAATCATCAAATGAGTCATCAGCCACCCCTACTGTCAGACTTGTACTGACTAAAATCGACGGTGTCCTTCATTAGCCCTTTACGTTCCAGGGTCACGGTAATGCAATAAGTCCCGCGACCCCAGCAGGTTTTGGCCCTCTAGAGGGGGACCCACCCAGTCACCTTGCTGACGCTCAGTTGCCCATTACTCGCCGCCCGCATGCGACATTTGCAATTTATTAATGCTTTCTTTCAACTAGCCCATATTATTATAGCAATGATAAGTATTCTGTTATCGCACAATATGTTATCATTATATATTTATCTAACAGCCTATCACAAGTGCATTATCTCATCGTATTATCAAACTTAAGTAAGAGGGTAATCAGTTAATCAGTGATGATAATATGTAACTAGGCTCTTGTCGTTGAAGTCGGAGCAATTACATTCTTTGGGCATATAGTTCCCACAATGTGTAGGTACTAGGTACTTACACATAGAGATGTGCCGTTGCCGGGAATATTGCCCAAGGTGGGAATATAGGTGGAAATATTGCCGGCAATATTGCCGCGAGTGGAAATATTTGGGAATATTGCTTAATTTTAAGTCAAAGTGAGTGCGAAAACTATTTAATACACTTAAAATTAGCATTTACGGACCATGACCTACATTATATACAAAAAAAAACATTGTTTTGGGAAAAATTGCCAAAATTGCCGGCAATTTTTGGCAATATTCCCGGTATTTTACCGGCAATATTGCCCATTGTTGCCGCACACGTCAGTGAATATAAGAAATTACACATACATTTTAAGATAAGACGATGACGATCATTGTATATTTAATAAATATTGAACAAAAAGGCATAAATTCGAATAATTTCTTTTATGTTGAAGTTTAATCTAGTCAACGAATGCTCAAAGTATAGAGGGTAATTCTAGGAACTCATTTTTAGGGTTCCGTAGTCAACAAGGAACCCTTATAGTTTCGCCATGTCCGTCCGTCCGTCCGTCCGTCTGTCCGCAGTTTAGCTCAGAGACGCACAGTACTAGAGAGCTGTAATTTGGTGTAAATATACGGATTTGTTGTGCCGAAAAAGTGGTAAAATAAAATCTCGTAAAATATTTTTTTTTAGGGTATCTCCAGTACTTACACGTAAAGTGAGGATTTTTTTTTCTCGCGTACCCCTTAGTGTGGGGTATCATTAAATAGGCCTTTAAAAAATAATGATAGTTTCCATTAACAATTTTTTGATAAAAAAATTCGTTTGTGAAATATTAAGCTTTAAAGTGCTAAATTTTGCTCGATTCGAGTGTCCCCCCCCTCTACCAGCTAAACGGTTATGTTTGGGGGTGTGAAAAAATTCACAATAGTAGTACATATAACGAAGTTTAAAAGAAAATTATCATGACTAAGTAGGCTTTACAACTTTACGGGTAATAGTCGACCAACTTATAAAATGTACTTGATATCATATTTTCTTAAACAAAATGTATCGGAGACAACTGCAAAAGCTGTAAAAATAAAGTTGACAAACTTACAGTTTGTCAACTTTATTTTTACAGCTTTTGTAGGTATGTTTTTTGGGGATAGGTAGGTTTTTATCGTCAACTATTTTTAACTAAATTCAAAAACCGGCCAAGTGCGTGTCGGGCCACGCACAGTGTAGGGTTCCGTAGTTGCAGATCAAAATACTTATGCGAACTAACTAAACTGATTCGCTGAATTTAATTTAAAACAGAAGAATTTTCAAAATCGGTCCAGGAGTCTTTGAGAAATCGGGGAAAATACATAAGAAAAAAGATTACAACGAATTTAGAACCTCCTCCTTTTTTTGAATTTAGTTAAAAATAGTTGACGATAAAAACCTACCTATCCCCAAAAAACATACCTATAAAAGCTGTAAAAATAAAGTTGACAAACTTACATTTGCAGTTGTCTCCGATACATTTTGTTTAAGAAAATATGATATCAACTACATTTTATAAGTTGGTCGACTATTACTCGTAAAGTTGTAAAGCCTACTTAGTCATGATAATTTTCTTTTAAACTTCGTTATATGTACTACTATTGTGAATTTTTTCACACCCCCAAACATAACCGTTTAGCTGGTAGAGGGGGGGGACACTCGAATCGAGCAAAATTTAGCACTTTAAAGCTTAATATTCAGTGATTAATATTTCACAAACGAATTTTTTTATCAAAAAATTGTTAATGGAAACTATCATTATTTTTAAAGGCCTATTTAATGATACCCCACACTAAGGGGTACGCGAGAAAAAAAAAATCCTCACTTTACGTGTAAGTACTGGAGGTACCCTAAAAAAAAATATTTTACGAGATTTTATTTTACCACTTTTTCGGCACAACAAATCCGTATATTTACACCAAATTACAGCTCTCTAGTACTGTGCGTCTCTGAGCTAAACTGCGGACAGACGGACGGACATGGCAAAACTATAAGGGTTCCTTGTTGACTACGGAACCCTAAAAATGAGTTCCTAGAATTACCCTCTATACTTTGAGCATTGTTTACTACGGAACCCTAAAAAAGGAGGAGGTTCTAAATTCGTTGTAATCTTTTATCTTATGTATTTTCCCCGATTTCTCAAAGACTCCTGGACCGATTTTGAAAATTCTTCTTTTTAAAATTAAATTCAGCGAATCAGTTTAGTTAGTTCGCATAAGTATTTTGATGGGCAACTACGGAACCCTACACTGTGCGTGGCCCGACACGCACTTGGCCGGTTTTTTACTACGTAACTTTGTTTTTTGTTTGGACTAGTTAGAGGTGAACATATCAAAAGCCCTCCGGTCCAAGTCCAAGATGTAAGCGAAAAACCAAAAAATGGAACCTTTAAACCCCCCTACCCCACAGCTCAAGGGTTAGTGGCGGCGACTTTTGATAATTATATTCACCTCCTAACTAGCTCAAACAAAGTAACGTAGTCCAAAATCGTGTTTTAACAATTTCCCTCTATAACTGTTCGTTGAGTGGGCTACTAGTTAGGGTTCCGTAGTCAACAAGGAACCCTTATAGTTTCGCCATGTCCGTCCGTCCGTCCGTCCGTCCGTCCGTCCGTCCGTCCGTCTGTCCGCAGTTTAGCTCAGAGACGCACAGTACTAGAGAGCTGTAATTTGGTGTAAATATACGGATTTGTTGTGCCGAAAAAGTGGTAAAATAAAATCTCGTAAAATATTTTTTTTTAGGGTACCTCCAGTACTTACACGTAAAGTGAGGATTTTTTTTTCTCGCGTACCCCTTAGTGTGGGGTATCATTAAATAGGTCTTTAAAAAATAATGTGAGTTTTGATTAACAGTTTTTTGATTAAAAAATTAGTTTGTGAAATATTAAGCTTTAAAGTGTTAAATTTTGCTCGACTCGAGTGTCCCCCCCCCCTCTACCAGCTAAACGGTTATGTTTGGGGGTGTGAAAAAATTCACAATAGTAGTATATATAACGAAGTTTAAAAGAAAATTGTCATGACTAAGTAGGCTTTACAGCTTTACGAGTAATAGTCGACCAACTTATAAAATGTACTTGGATTGCATATTTTCTTAAACAAAATGTATCGGATTCAACTGCAAATGTAAGTTTGTCAACTTTATTTTTACAGCTTTAATAGGTATGTTTTTACGGTATGTTTTTTGGGGATAGGTAGGTTTTTATCGTCAACTATTTTTAACTAACTTCAAAAAAAGGAGGAGGTTCTAAATTCGTATTTTCCCCGATTTCTCAAAGACTCCTGGACCGATTTTGAAAATTCTTCTTTTTAAAATTAAATTCAGCGAATCAGTTTAGTTAGTTCGCATAAATATTTTGATGGGCAACTACGGAACCCTACACTGTGCGTGGCCCGACACGCACTTGGCCGGTTTTTTTCATGTAAAATCACATAGCAAAAACAACGAGTATAAGAACCTATACAATATGGAAATAAAAAAGTCTAAATCTATGTCAAAACTACAAATAATCAACAAAAATAACATTACTTTAATACACTTGTTTCGGTAATTCTTACATAATTAGTAAATCACCGTTTAGAGTAAAACTTAGTAGTTTTATAAGGCGGACTTGATGCCGCAACGCATTATCTACAGTTATATAAACTGTACCTGCAGTAAATAATAAAATATACTGGTGTTATTTGACTGGCAACATTGGGAATATTGCCAAAGTTGCCGGAAATTTTGGTATTTTACCGGCAGTGGCAATATTGGGAATATTGCCGGCAGTGGGAATATTGCCATCAGGCACATCACTACTTACACATTGTGTGTCCCGGGATGGGAGGACTCATTTGATGATTTTACCACGCTAAAAAAAATGGTAATAGGTACAGTTGACAATTACACTAATTTTCCCGTTTTTATAAACTCACTTTTAAAGGCCTAACGTCTCATAATCATGATTATGATTTAAGAGATATTACTCGTAGTATCATAAAATTGAGATCCTCCTTCTTTTTTCAAAATATTTAAAGATGTTAAACAATTAAAAAAAAAAAAAATTTTTTTTTTAAATCGTTCCCCTCTCTCTAGGATTTTTCCCTGCATCGTGGGTGCGTTTGCAAACATAAACCCACAGACACAAACACCCAGACCCAGAAAAAGTACTTGCAGATCATTTTCGGTCCGTGGGAGTATCGAACCCACGACACACTAGCATAAATAAAGATCATCAAAATCATCATCATCATCATCAAAAAATATTCACCTGGTGATTAGCAAATCGAGGATCTCTGGAGTACAGCCTCAGTTCCCAGCTGGAGTGATCTGAAGGTTGCATGTCATCCACCAATCTCTTCAGCTCATCATAAGCGGCAACATCGAAGTGGTACGCCAGGGTTATATGAAGAGATTTCACGTGGGCTTCCAAATTTATCGCTGGATAGACAAAGTTATATGTTAAAGAAGCCCTTAGGTAGACTAAAGCGGTCAGTATCGCCTGCTTTAAGCTGCAACTGCATAGTAACCTAGTTCTACGTATATCCGTGGACGGAACTACTTGAGCAGGCGCACTGGCCAGGCATGTACAGCTTGGCAAAAAAACAGTAGAAAACCGGAAGTCACCACTGTGCTCGCGTTACTAGCACTTTGAATGATTTTATTTTATTTATTTTCACTTATTACGTTACTTAAATGGCACAATAATAAATCTAACAGACTTACGTCTTCGTTTACATCAAATAACAAAGATTTTTAAACGTTGTCAGCATACAAAAACATTAGTTCCGTTTCAAGACGTTCTGCACAAGCTGTATACTGATTGCTCGAGCGCTCGGTCTATATAGATCACTGGCTATCTGCTGGAGCAAAACGTGCTTGAGAGGTCTTGTGCACGTCGCAACTGCCAGAGTATTCAGGCAAAGGCAAATCTGGAGGGATATTACAATTTACAACGTCTTAAAACCAGGCTTGTTCCAGTGAGTGAACGAGTTGGCGCTAGACGACTTGAATAGCTCTGTCAAATTCACTCGCCGGAAAAGCCTGGTTTTAAGACGAAGTAATACCGCCGCTGATGGATGAGATAAAAGTTACGACACGATGCGACGCGATTCGACCAATTCATACTCATCATCTGCCTAACCTTTTCCCAACTATATTGGGGTCGGCTTCCAGTCAAACCAGATTTAGCTGGATATCAGTATTTTACATGGAGCGACTGCCTGTCGAACCTCCACAACCCAGTAACTGGATAATACGATACCACATGGTAAGACTGGTTGTCAAGCTTTAGAGCTCCTGACTAACAGTAACGACTGTCAAAGATCTACAAATGACAGCCGGGACCAACGGCTTTACGTGCTTTCCGAGGCACGGAGGAAACTCGCTATGATAGATGGTCACCCATCCACAGACCAACCTCGGCAAGCGCGGCTTAACCCGGAAGATCGGCCTGTGCAGCTGTGATTATTTAGCCACGAGCTCCTCTCTCTCTCTCGACCAATTCCAACTAGAAGTGAAAGTCAACCTTACCACTACTAAGAACTGACGGGACCCCCTCTCAGAGGGCCAAAGCCTGCCGGGTCGCGGGATTATTTCCTTACCGTGACCCCGGAACATAAAGGGCTACTCTGAAGGACACCGTGGATTTTAGTCAGTACAAGTCTGACAGTCCCTCCCGCCCTGCCCGGGTGGGAGGACTCATTTGATGATTATACCACGTTAAAAAAAATGATGAAATTCGATTGACTTGACGTCGTCGTGGCGATCGTGTTTTGTTTTTCATCTACCCGTAGATATCAACGTGTTTTATGTCATATGTCGTAGTGGTAAAGTTGATTTTCACTTGTAGTTGGAATCCCTCTTTTTCAGCTAAAGTAAGTATATTAAGCAAAAGAGAACACACCCATCTCAAATAAAAAATAAATAAAAGAAGAGCGCTTCCCGCTTTTAGCTACTAATTTTGCAACAAAAATATCATACAATAATGATCCTTCTAAGAAAATGTATATTAATGGAATGTCTTCGGGGAATTCTAATGACATTTATGAAGTTTCATATGTCTATAGTTTAGTTAATTCTGCCTAATTTGTAAGATGAGCAGCCTTGGAAGCAAAACAAAGAAACGAGTACGGTGACGTACTTAGGTATCGTGATTTTTTACTATACATATAAATGTAGTAAATTCTAATTTAAAATAGCGTATAGTAATCCAAACACGAAACCGGCCGAAGTAAGCCAGAAAGACAATTTCGAATTTGAAATTCAATTACATTTATCCAAAAAAAAAAAAATAGTGCTGCAACAAAAAAAAATATCATTGCGAGATTCACAAAGTATTTATTTATACCACGCAAACACGTTTAAATCTATTGCACTAGAACCAACTGGAACCCGTAGAAAGTACAGATTAGTCTCTATTTCTCTAGCTAGATTACCTTGTATAAACCCACATAAGTTTTATGTTAATGCGTTCAGTACTTTAGCCACATACTACACGCCTATCTTTGTATAAACGTCCGTGATTCTAGTGAATATTGACTCTTAATCGGGGGCCTAAAATAATTTAAATTGCAATAAAGGTTGTAAAAGGGTCTAATCTATAGGATGATCATCATCATCAGCCATTTTCCCACTGCTAGGAAACAGGCCTTCTCTCTTTGAGAGGGAGTGGGACATAAACCACTACGCGGGCCTAGTGCGGATTAGGACGTCACATGTCTTCGAATTTGATGGTTCTGACGGTGGACATGACTGTTTCCTCACGATGTTTTCCTTCACCGTTTTGAGAGCAGTGGTGATGAAATAAATTACACAAAGTAATGCGCCAGGCTGGGTTCGTACCCACGACCTACAACTCATAAGTCGAGGCCTATACCCAAAGACATTAAACTTAAACTATATACGAGCAATAGACGGGACATCACGAAGAAAGTTGTGATCCAAAAATTTTTACTAATAGGTAAAAAGTCGCACAGTCCAGTTCGAGACGTCCGTCTGACAGGTCGTGTGACCGTGCGTCAAAATGTAAACTTCGATAGAGAAAATTTGCCTAGTTTCGCTTTGCCACATTGCAAATCTAGGTACGGGAAAACAAGTGGACTTCAAATCAATTTATTTTCGTAAATATTTTTTATTTTTACCTATTATTTAAGATGTTTTTCAATATTTTCTGATATTATTCTAGAACATTTTCATTTTTGAAATAAACGCCATCTGTTGCTCAGTAGCTATGCGTATTTTACTAAGGAATTAGAGTTGTGTGTTTATCGATATGTACTATCGATTTTTATTAAGTCAAAGACTCTTGTCGAAGAGCAATAAAAAATTTCCACTTGTTTATGAATTAATGGACTGTCTCGTTGAGCTAGCGATCACACTGCTAATTCTTAAACTACTCAGGAGCAGCCACATAACCATCCACTTTTGTAAATATAAATGTCTAACACTACCGCATCCATATTTATGAGATAGTTACTGAAAAGCTTTTTTTAGGAAACTAGAGCCTTTGAAATAACTATTTAATTATTAACTAAAACGAGTTCGATTCCGGGACTAGTTGTTTGTTTCATCATTAGCCGAAAGACGTCCATTGCTGAACAGAGGCCTCCCCCTTAGATCGCCACGCAGAACGACAATTTGCCACTTGCATCCATCGGTTGCCCGCGACCCTCACGATGTCATCGGTCCGCCTAGCGAGAAGCGTGCCTACGCTGCGTCTTCCGGTCCGTGGTCGCCACTCGAGAACTTTTCTTCCCCATCGGTTGTCGGTTCATATGGGGAAAAATAAAATCAAGACGGTGGAAGTAGGTAAAACAAAAGACTTTTTCGTAAATTAATAATATAAGATCGTATTAATACCTTATAATATCATTTTATTTCCGTTCTGCCCTTACACACTTTTTTAACTTATTAAAATATTGAAATCCTAGTTAACTTTATCGATGTTAATCTATCGATAATTTATGTCATTCTTTAATGTTGCACCCCTATCATAAGGTGCTCGGCAGTGCCACCTATTGCGCAATAGCTGAAATATATTCTGATGAATTATTTTAATACGTTGTTTTGCTATACACCGCTAGATAGCGCTACTAACGCACGGCGTCAACAATTTTGTATGACAATATTCCCAATGCCCGCTCTATAGTTCTTTTAAATCTCTTTGCCTATACCACTGGGTCACCACTGCTCTATAATCTATAGATTGCCATAATAAAAAATTGATGAAAATTATTGCAATTCATATTATAATTCTGCTAAAGTAGCCATTTTATTAGAAGGGTCATTTGCTTACAGCCCCAGTTCTGGAGCTATGACTAAATCTGAGAAAATGTTGAGTAAGTCAATTCTTTAAGACAATAAATTGTGACAACATTAGATATTCATCTAGAAAATAGAAGGGATCTAATTTGTTTTTTAAGCTGGTCAGAAATCGAATACATTCTACCTACAAACACCTTATTAAATAAACAAAAAAACATGCATTCATTATAACATTAAATATGAGTCAGTTATAAAAATAAATGAATAGAAATGAGATATTTTCAAAAACATCCGGCAAATGATGGCAAAACATTCTAAAATAATATTTACCTTTTAAGCGCGTTGGACATGCTCAAGGAGTCGTCTACTTCACTAGCCTATGAAATAGCTGATAAATAAAATAAAATATAAATTAAAATATGGTTAAATGTGGAAAAAAAACAAAATACCAAAGAAGCATGTAAGGGGGTAAGCTTTAGAAGAATGAATTAATGTTTTCACTCAAAGAACATATTCTAGTCTTTTCATTTAACAAAAAAAAAGAAACAGTTTCATTTTGAAAAATAAAATTGTATCATTGTAATTTATTTTATACAGGAAAAGTATTTTTTTTAATACGGAAAAGTGAAGTCGCCATATGTAACATAACAATGCAATTATTATAAAACTTTGTTTAAGAAATAAAGCGCAGCAAGAAATAGTGATCCCAAAAAATAATAGAATATAAAAAAAAGCATAAAAAAAAAACACTAATATGCTACACTTTGTTGAAGAAGCAAGTCACTAAGGTCAGTCTTACATTTGATAGGTTTCTCTTGAGGCACAGTACACCACGGGAAACATGTTCCCAACGCATCCAGATGTTCATAAGTATCCACCATTACACCCACTATAAAATAATGTTACGGGAAATGTTATACTACGTAATGAATACAAGTTGTAGTTGCTACAGGACGTATGTACAGTAGATGGTGTAGGTTTTATTATACAGGATGCTTTGTAGACAATTTGAATAGTCAATTTCTTCCATTAAAAAAACTTCATTAGAAAAACTCTCGTTTTGAGACTTGAGCATATATTTTTATATTATGTAGAAGCCTAACTATCACAAGGCACTTTTACCTGTGGTGGTAGACTTTGATATAAACATTATTGGAACTAAAAACAATGAAACTGAATAAATATTTCAAATCAAAATGATGTCTTGATCCCTTCATTAATAATATCATTGACTTGACTCAATTAATGTAATTTTAAAAACACCCTGTATAATAATAAATACAACCTCATTTTTAGAAATATTAATTTAAATACTCACAAACAGAAGACACCTGTTTTACATACTGCACAGCAATTCTTTTCAGATAGTCTGCATGTTCCTCGGAGATGAACAACGCCATGAAGTTGTGAGACACATAGGGCTCCAGCTTCAAGGGGCAGTTAGGAGGGTCTCCGACTTTTTCAACAACATGCTTAACCGCTTTTCCTAGTTGTAGTGATGTTTCATCTGGAGCCTGCATGAAAATTTTAAATTATTTTGTTATGTTTAAATTAAATGCATAACTGTTGAGTTGTTGGCATTCACATCAAATTCTTAGCATAGATTATTTATTTTATTTTTGATTTTCATAAGAAGAGTTACTCCTCTTTTTGCTTATCAAGGCTAGGAGGACTTTCAATTACAATTTTACACTGACATGTTTTGTTGTTTTATAATTTCAGGCCAAAATCCAAAAAAGCAGAGCAGACTTTTATTTTTAGTAGTCAGACATTTAGTTTCTTGTATACCAGGTCAAAAACCTGCCCATTTTTTTTAAAAAAGGTATTGGCCTACCTTGATGGTTGGTGTAATAGCAAAAAACACTTACCTTAAAAAATGAAACAAGAGTAATATGGGGAGGAAAGTTATGTGCTCCGTTCCAGCCAGAGATTTCTTTAGATTTGTCCCAAAATTCCAGCAGCTGATTTAGCAGGGGTCCAGTGGGGCTGGCATAGAAGATGTATTCTCTTGGCTCGTCTGAGTCAATGTAGGCATCGTTCACATGAGTCAGAAGCCAATCAGATGCCAATTGGACACTGCGGTTACCAGTAGCTGACAGTGCTTTTAGTCTAAAAATAATACCCTTTTCTTAGAATGCTAAATTCAGATGTGGGCAGAAGAATTTTCATTATATCTTCCTTTAAATCAGGACGAAAATAGTGTGTAAGAATATGTAAATTAAATTAATAAACCGCAAGATTTCAACTTTCAATATTGTAAATTTAAGACAATACAGGGACTTAAGCAGTGAGTCATGTAGTTTCAGGTGTAGGACCTCATTTATAACTAACGAACTAATTGAATAAAAACTTGTAACATAAAATATGTAAATGAGAAAAATTTATCTTACGCCCGGTGCCTAGGGAATCCCATCTGTAACAGTATTTGAAGCGGGGAGGCATCTTGTTTTGCTTTACTCGAAGAGGATACTTTCCGAGGGGGGAGATTAGCCATTTTTACGAAATGACTTCGTAAATTACACCAAACTCGCTGCATAAAAACAATCCATGAAAACTGTAATTCCCATCAATCAAACAAACATTTCTATTATTTGTCAAACTCAATTGACATTTTCTGTCAAATGGCATAGACATTGTAGAGACGATAGACATCAATAAGTCCGGGAACTGAAACACATTCCGGGATTTTGACATGTGTTTTGGATATTTGGACCACGTCTCTCTTTGAAGGCTATGCTTGGACAAACTAGCAACCAATCATGCATTCGATGTTGTTATGGTGAATGAAATCCTTTCAGATGGTCTAGGTCATTTCCATCTCTGTATAACCAGGGCCACTCTTGCAAATGGGTTCGCATACTCTATTTGCGAAACTGTTTGCGCTTCCTCCTACACTTGTTTACGAATATCTCAGTTAATTTTATCTTTACAGATCGATAGTGTTTCATTTACCGAATTACCGACCCTCTTAAAATTGTAATCGATCCTCCACGGGATTAAAAGGACCAAAATTTAACGGTGTATGAATAGGTACTTATACTGATCAGTATTTCCTCACACAAAATATAACAACGACACGACCGTTTGCTTCGCAATCGTGTGCGCAACTGGTCACACGAATGTGTAGGAGACTACGCGAAGGTTTGAGGTTCGCGCCCTTTGATGTGCGTTAAAAAACCGACACAGCTTGGAAAAGCACGAATGCCACGAAAACTTCGCAAAGTCATTTGCAAATGTCGTCCTACACTTTTGGGTTTGCGTATTCGCGCGAATGTGAGTGGCCGGCATAATAATTATACAGAGAACTCATTCCTGTTTGTGGTCCTATCCCTTCACTATTTTTGACCACTTCGTTCGTGGTTCCGTTTATAACTGTCATAATTATTACGTCATTGTCATTCTGTGGAATTGTCAATTTGTAATTTTGATTTGGTTCGGCTGTTGGTTTTGTTTGTGGCGCATTTAATTTCGACGCAAAAGCGATATTTAGTTAAAAGATCTGTATCAATATGTATCTACGATATTATTTGAACGAAAAGGGTGAAAGGCAGTACACCTTATCGGTAAATGTTCATTGTAACCTTTTATAACCTAAAAATCACGTGTTTGTTTACAAATATTATTTTGTATTTAAAACTTTCCATAAAAACAAAGAAGTTCTGAATATGTTTGCGGATAATAAGTTCTAATGTCGAAATAACTAGGTTTCCAGTAAGGTGGCCCTTTAACCGGTATCTTGTATGTAAACCTCATTGATTAAATTAGCGCCACATCGTCTAAGTTCTAGAATTAGCAAGTACAGTGAAGTAATGAGCGACTTTATTGTTCACAGACGATTGATCCTTATGGCAAGCCTACTATATCAGCTCATCCAGGTAAATATCATTCTGCAATCTCAAACGTCATTGTTGACTCCATAAGTGGTGTGTGGTACCAGGTTTCTAGAATTCTATTGTAAAATAATAGTGGGGAGAAGAAATTGAGAATACCTACTAAATAGATGCACTGGCCAGTGCCGTTAGTGGTTAATTTATATAGTATTTGGCACACAACAGTTTAGAATTAGGATAAATAATTTTCAGGATACATTTCATTCTCCATAATCTACCTAAACAATATTTGATTCACAAAAGCTGGTTTCATCTAAATCTAATTTTGAGCTGTAGAAAATAGCTGTATGTAGCAGAAGCAAAATTATTGGAAATGACCTTTCCCATGCCGCTGTTTGATTTCATCCCCACTTCCTAAGACAACCCTGTTTAAATACTGTTATTCTGAAATCATCATCACCTATTTTGACTGGATAGGTGAAAAGAATACTAGAACATTCCCTAATATTTACTTTGCCTTTCAGCTCGCTTCTCCCCTGAAGACAAGTACTCCAGACAGAGAATAACTATCAAGAAGAGGTTTGGACTCCTCCTCACACAACAACCGGAACCTATACTATAAGATGTTATTATTATAAGTTTTAATTATAAGTTACACTTCATTTTTGTTGTTTTATTCTATTACCTAGGTAAGATTATTGGTACACGTCTTCCTGTCCTTTTTTAATATTCCACTAGTGACCTGCCGGGCTCCGCATGTGTGTAACCTCTACTTCATTATGCAATATAATCTTCTTGAATTACTCTATGTATTGCAAAACTTCATAAAAGTTGTTCTGAAGTTTTACAGATCTTAGCATACATAACCCCGGCCACTCACATTCGTGCGAATACGCGAACCCGCATGTGTAGGAGGACATTCGCGAATAACTTCGCGAAGTTTTCGTGGCATTCGTGCTTTTCCAAGCTGTGTCGGTTTTATGTGCGCGAACCTTCGCGTAGGCTCCTACACATTCGTGTGACCAGTTGCGCACACGATTGCGAAGCAAACGGTCGTGTCGTTGTTATATTTTGTGTGAGGAAATACTGATCAGTATAAGTACCTATTCATACACCGTTAAATTTTGGTCCTTAGTTTATAGAGTATGCGAACCCATTTGCAAATATGCGAAGTTCGCGAATGTATGTCTGACGGCCCATAAGGACAGGCAGCGGGCTGCTTTGTTTTATACTATATTTTTATTTGGGGTTGGTGCAACACTAACTGACAATAAATTCATCATTTATTTAAAAAAAAACTGTTTATCAAGAACTCTCAAACAAGTTAGACCTTATTTATCACATTGTGGTATTTATTTGATCAACAGAATAAAATTCATAGTCTGCATTGTCAGCAATTTCTTGCATAGTCTTATCGAGCCTTTCTTGAACACGCAAATACTAAGTACTTAATTAATTGTCACAAAATCATAGTCATTTATTAATCAGTCCAGAGTCAAAGCTACAAAAATTCATCCAGTATCTCTAAGTAGTCTGTGAATTCATCAGTCAGTTTATTCAGCGAATCTACGGAATCTGAATACGCGCGTCGTTTTTAGTATTCCGTACCCAAAGGGTAAAACGGGACCATCACCCCTTACGTTCCAGGGTCACGGTAATATGCGAGCGTATACCCCGTGATATGCGCTTACGTAAGTTACGTTCAGAAAGAACACAAACAGTTACATACAGCTTGGCCAGAACGGATTGAAACGGAACTAATCTTTTTGTTTCTGACAAAGTGACAACGTTTTAAAATCTTTGATATTTGATGTAAACAAAGACCGTAGATTTGTTAGATTTATTATTGTGCCATAAAACTAGCGTAATAAGTGAAATGTAATAAAATCATTCAAAGTGCTGGTAGCGCGAAGACAGTGGCGACTTTCGGTTTTCTACAGTTTTTTGTCAAGCTGTACTCATGTCCTCCACTTGTTGTACAGCTTGGCAAAAAACAGTAGAAAACCGGAAGTCACCACTGTGCTTTCACTACCAGCACCTTTATGGTGAACGCACACCTAGGCGCACCGCAGTCTCCGCAGTCCCCGCATTACGAATTCTTTGTATGAAGTTCTATGAAACCTCGCACACTTAGCCGCATCGCAGTGGCCCACCAGTGGCCGCAGAATCGGTAAGAAAAAGGACTGCGGAAACTGCGGTGCGGCTAAATGTGCGTTCACCATTAATGTTTTTGTTTTCTCACTTATAAGGTGAACGCACATTGAGCCGCACGCAGTCTCCGCAGTACCCGCACTCATCGCATTTTGTTAATGGCCTCGCACACTTAGCCGCACCGCAGTCTCCGCAGTCGCCGCACGCATTTTGTAGTGTTGCCAACTTAGTGGATTTTTCACTAATTAAAATTGTTGGTTTTGACTCCTCTTTTAGTAGCGTAATATTGCTTTTAGTGGCTGGGGCTTTTTTCTAGTTGTTTAGTAGAATTTACTTACAGTTATTAAAATGCTATCACTTAAACAAAGCTATTGAAACGTTACGAAGTATATTATTTTTACTTCATTTAATTGTCAGGAGAACTTTTATTGATACATAAGCTGTAGTTTTTAAGAATTGAAGAAAAATACTGCAAAGATTATGAAATTCCAATAAAAGTTACAGACGACGAGGCAGACAAAAAATGCGGATGACGTCATCCGCACCGCGCTAGCCGCAGCGTCCGCTGCGTGCGGGCCGACGTTGGTGACGTCATCAGCTGCGGCTGGGGAATTCGGTCGTCTCAAATGCGTGCGGCGACTGCGGAGACTGCGGTGCGGCTCAGTGTGCAAGGTTTCATAGAATTTCATACAAAGAATTCGAAATGCGGGGACTGCGGAGACTGCGGTGCGGCTCAATGTGCGTTCACCAATATCGACAGTTTTATGGCACAATAAAAAACCAAACTGCGTTCTTTGTTTACATCAAATATCAAACAAAAAGTTTAGTTCCGTTTCAATCCGTTCTGGCCAAGCTGTATCCCATTTTACAGCTTGGCATTTTGTTTTTGCCGTTTTTATGAAGAATGGGTGCGGGGTGCGCGCAGCGTTGAGTCCTGCCCGCATATTTTTGCTTCCCCGGCACCGGCAAGGAAACAAAAGTACAAATGAGATTCGTTGCGATGTGGCCCAGTGGCGTGGTGATGATGTGGCCAGCCGCAACGCTTAGGGTGCTGGTGGTATGTAACACACGAGGTCGATAATGAGACCAAAATGTGGTCTTGTAATGAGACCAATATGCGCCTTGAGCATTCAGATGTACTATTTATTTCCATGCAATAAATTTCAGTTCTTCCATGGTCCTAAAGGTGAACGCACATTGAGCCGCACGCAGTCTCCGCAGTACCCGCACTCATCGCATTTTGTTAATGGCCTCGCACACTGAGCCGCACCGCAGTCTCCGCAGTCGCCGCACGCATTTTGTAGTGTTGCCAACTTAGTGGATTTTTCACTAATTAAAATTGTTGGTTTTGACTCCTCTTTTAGTAGCGTAATATTGCTTTTAGTGGCTGGGGCTTTTTTCTAGTTGTTTAGTAGAATTTACTTACAGTTATTAAAATGCTATCACTTAAACAAAGCTATTGAAACGTTACGGAGTATATTATTTTTACTTCATTTAATTGTCAGGAGAACTTTTATTGATACATAAGCTGTAGTTTTTAAGAATTGAAGAAAAATACTGCAAAGATTATGAAATTCCAATAAAAGTTACAGACGTCGAGGCAGACAAAAAATGCGGATGACGTCATCCGCACCGCGCTAGCCGCAGCGTCCGCTGCGTGCGGGCCGACGTTGGTGACGTCATCAGCTGCGGCTGGGGAATTCGGTCGTCTCAAATGCGTGCGGCGACTGCGGAGACTGCGGTGCGGCTCAGTGTGCGAGGTTTCATAGAATGGGGAAGGCAAGTGTCAAAGTGAAAATGACAGTTTGGTCCCCAAAGAACTGTAAAATCAAAGGAATTTTCAGAAAAAAAACCATTTATTGATGTAAAATGACTAGATGTTGTTTAATAAGCTGTAAAAATGATGGAATACACTTTTCAAAATAATATCTACTTTTCTTTTGGAGGTTATGTACCAGTATTGCATCGCTCGAAAATCGAAGAATTATCACCTGGAACGAGTTTTGTAATAGTTGTAGTGTTAAGAAATTAAATATATTGTGATATTTCTCGAATCTAAATAGAAAAAAAGGTTAAAATTACTGACTTAAAACATTATGATATTTTATCAAAATAGAAAGTCAAAACCAGCATTATATTCTTGATAAAGGAGAGGACAGGTAAAACATACCTAAACTCAAAAATTGAAACCTCAACTACATGTAATTGTGGATTTATTACGGTAAAATCAAATGTATAACCACTCAATTAAATCACATTTTTCCTCTTGTAGATGCGCCGCGGCGTCTTAATTCTTCTTTTAGTATATAGTACTTGCATGGACGAATAATTTTCCATATTTGTTTTGTATTTATACTCAATTTTTATAACAAATAATCTTGTTTGTTTTTTTGTACAAGGTAGACGTGGGGACCAACTATCGCAGCGCCATCTACGATTAGCTTTGAGTTGCCATCCCCATTTCATACAAAGAATTCGAAATGCGGGGACTGCGGAGACTGCGGTGCGCCTCAATCTGCGTTCACCTTAAATGTCATCATGGCTGTCAATGTCAATATTGCAAACGTCAATGAAATTGTCAAAAGCAGTCAAAAGAGTCCTCGATTTGTTGTTTTTGAGTAAATTCAAATTAATTTTCAAGTAATAGAACTAATGGAAAGAGAAACTTAAACTGAAAGATGTCCTATAAAAAAGAGGACCTAAAGCTCTACTGGAACAAGATAAACTATGCCTTTCCAATTCTCAATGACACTATGTACACCGAATGTAGTAATGTGGAGTACGATGAGATTCAACAAATAATCGTCGGTCTCGGCATTCAGATTAAAATACGAGATATTGTTCTCCTCCACATCGAGAAATATTTGCGGCAGCATGTAGCCCCTTCTTTCTGGTCAAAGTTTATCCAAACACTAGAGGATGTGAAGGGCTTTCAACTATTCAAGTCCGCGGTGAATGATCTATACGACGTTGTGTCTAACTTTTCAGGAATGTTACAAAGATTGACCATACTAAACAATAGCTGTAACGACAACAAGCCTATTTATGGTGAGAAAGACATTACTTCAGGATTCAAACAACTTCTTAGAGCAACACTGCTGTCTCAGTTACCTTTGGGCTTTGATGTGATCATAAATTGTTTCTACAAAGTGTCTTTTAATGTCTTTGATAATGAATATGAAAAGAATGACATGGGTGAAGATGTTATGTGCAATGGATGCTTGAATGAGTGCTCAGACTGTAACTGCATGTATATAGTGAAGGTTTTTCATGATACCAACAGAAAACTGATGGAGTTACAACTGCTTGAAAGACTGACTGGTCAAATGCTTACAACCTTCATACAGATGAGGGTAGATTCTCACATTCAAAAGCTTTGCACAGGATCATTTGATATGTCACATATAGGATTATTGGAAAACTGGCTTGATACAACCGTCATGTCATGGCTAACTAGGATTTACTGTGGCGGAAACTCAAAACCCTCACCTGATGATAAACACACTTTAAATGCTATGGCTAAGTTTAAGCAAAAATTAAGTTACTTTTTATACCACAGCTATACAAATTTAAGAATAGAACAACTTTTTAATATAATAATAGAATACCCGGACTCACAGCCTGCCATTGATGATATTAAAATATGTTTGGAAAAGACTGACCTCAGGTCTATGTTGTGTACAAATTTACAAACTGCCCTTGAAACTAGACTGCTGCACCCCGGTGTGAACACTCCTGACATTTTAACTGCCTATGTCACTACTATCAGGGCTTTGAGACATCTTGACCCATCAGGAGTGATACTTGAAACAGTAACCAAGCCAGTTAGAGATTATCTGAGGAACAGAGATGACACTGTGCGCAGTGTGGTCAGCAGTCTCACTGAGGAAGGAGCGGGCAGTGAGCTTGCTGAAGAGTTAGTCAAGTTTGCTGCAGAAGCTGATGGTGACAGTGACAAAGATGAAGCTTGGGATGAGTGGAACCCTGACCCAGTAGAAGCTGAACCTACTGTTGACTCCAGTGACAGGAGAGCTAATGATATTATATCTATGCTTGTCAATGTATATGGCAGTAAGGAATTATTTGTAAATGAATATAGGACACTCTTAGCAGACAGATTGTTGGCACAGAGTGCTATAAACACAGAGAAAGAAATCAGATATCTGGAATTACTGAAATTAAGATTTGGAGAATCACAACTTCACTTCTGTGAAGTAATGCTCAAAGATATTTCAGATTCGAAAAGAATTAATGCACTCATACAACAAGACAAGGAAATAGAAATTTTGAACAAAAAGTTTACTTCTAATGCAATGATTTTGTCTGCTCAGTTTTGGCCTCCATTCAAAGATGAGAGTTTGGAGTTACCAGAGCAAATAAAAAAACATTTTGAGGCATACACAAAATCATTTGAAGCTTTAAAAGGGAATAGGACCTTAAACTGGAAACCACATCTTGGGAATGTTAATATTGAGATAGAAATAGGAGATAAGAAATTAGACTTGACAGTGTCGCCATTCAATGCAACATTGATAATGCATTTTCAGGATAAGCCAGAATGGTCAATAGATGAACTGCACCAGGTGATGAAAGTGCCTGTCACCATTTTGAGGAGGAAAATAACATATTGGCAATCAATGGGCCTGATTACTGAGAAGACTTCTGACCACTTTGTTTTGGTTGATGGTTCTGATGGGAACAAGGCTAACGTAGCAACCAATCAAGTCCAGGAGATGATGTGTGAGGATGATGAGACAGAAAGTGTCATGGCGTCTGCCCACGACCAGAGAGAAGGGGAACTGCAAGTGTTCTGGTCATATATTGTAGGAATGTTGACTAATTTAGATTCTCTTCCACTAGATCGCATTCATCAGATGCTAAAGATGTTTGCATCGCAAGCTCCAGGGACAGAGTGCAGCCTTCAAGAGCTCAGGCAGTTCCTGGATACGAAGGTGCGAACCCACCAGCTCGTTTATCAAGGAGGCATGTATAAGTTGCCTAAGACATAGATAATAGATTATAATTGAATAAATAATTATGCTGCAATCAAATCTGTTTCTTTTCTGTACAACAAACATACAAAATTATTTTATTTATGTCATGATGGCTATTGGCTCACTCACTCCTCTCACGCCTGACTCCCAGCAGTGGGAACATTATAGGCTGATGATGATGATAAAGGCGCGGGCCCACCGAGAAGCTACGCACGTGTTTGCTTTGTAAGAAAATGTATGTGTCTACTGCAACGCACGGAGAGGCTACGCCTGAATTCACGTCAATGATACACGCGTGGCTTGCTCGATAGGCGGTTACATAGCTCAACGCTGTCGACGTGGAACCCACGAATATGTCCCACGACTATGTACATTTATACATACACCTTGTGGAATGGACGCGTATAGGTTTGAGGTATGATATGATACTAAACATGGCCACATGCTCACACAAGAACAATATAGGTTAACACTGAAACAACTTAAAAAAGTTTAACAAAACTTTATTTTTACATCATTTTAAATATAAAAATTTGGTTACATTAGATAATGTCTGTGGGTTAATATCTGGATTACTTATTATAAGTGACAATTCTCGAAGCTATTTCAATCAACAAATACTAGCAATAATAAATTAGCTGTAATAAGTAATACCACCACATTGTTTTAATAAAATATAACATTTTAATACTTAGTGTTGCAATACATAATCTTGTGTCAGTCTTAACAACTATAAAAATACTGTTTAAAATTAAAATGTGGAAATAATCATTTGATTAATAAATAATAATTACTATTATAATGAATAATAAAAACTAAGAGATACTGAGAAACAATACAGATTCTTCAAAAAATATTTTGAATGGAATGCATTAGATAATTGATGTGAGTACCACAGGTAAACCATAAATGCAAGTCGATTGTTACACAATATTATCGACAAGTTATCTCAATTCTTTTGTAGAAAAATAATAATAGTAGATTCGAAATTAATTTTAAAATAATATAAGAATGGAATGTTTTATGAATAGAAATCTCAGTAGGCGAAAAATCAAAATAATACCAATATACAAACGGACGGGAGATCAAAGCTCATGTTAAATATCTCCTGAATCACCATACTAGAGCATCTTGTAGGATATATTGTGGAATAATGACCAGAGACTACGTATTTTTTTTAATTATAAAAATTTACCTGGTTACTACCATGTACATTTTAGCTTGATATACATACATCCTCTCTAAACAAAAATAAATAATAACAACGAATGGGACTTGATTTAAACCTCAATTATGCAAATAAATAGTATTGTATAAACAAACCTACAACAGTTAAAGCTCTACATCTAGTTTACATATGTACAGAAAACACCAATGTAATGTCGAATGATTGCTGATTACAGTTTGTATATTTTGAAGACATTTACATAAAAAATATTGTGTTAAAACGTTTTGAACATTTTAACTCTACTGTTGCACACTTCAAGCTGCAGCAAGCATGTACATTACATTTTAAATGCAAGACTCTACAGATATTAAAAGCTTATAAAATATTAAGTACATGAAAATTCCTTTAAGTCCGTTAAGTAGTGCTATAATCTCTCGATGGACGAATTAACTTAAGATACAGAGCGGAGACGTTCACAGAACATTTCGACTGCGGTCGGCCTTCAGGTATATTAGCCAAGATAAGAGGAGACCGATACTTGATCTGGATATTTAACATGTGTTACGTTTACTGAATTTTAAATTATCTTATTTTTTGTCGGAATTAAATCATAATTTAATATATTATTCGATCTACAGCAGTCAGGTAAAAAAACAGATCAATACTAACATCACTGACTACTACATTTTACGCACCATAATAGCTTTTAGCGACCGGCTAGTTTTAGCCGCCACTCGCGACGCTCAAGCACCGACGCGACGCTTTTCAGCGTACCTACTAACGCCATGCGAGTGAACGACTTTTGTGAAAGATTGGCGAGACTTACATCACAATATTTCATTTTCGAAATGCATGAGTATGTTGGCCACACGAAGCTTTGCTGGAAACTGAGGTCCTAGGAAGCCGTCGACATGAAGAGGCCTAGTTCAGCTCACCGATTGCGTCGCACTGTGGAGCCGGGGGCGGTGAGGGGGGGCGGGGCCGTGAGGGGCGGGGCCGTGTGCGGGGCGGGGTGCGCGGGGTGCGGGGGACGCTTGAAGGGCCCCAGGCGCTTGGAGGGCCGCGGGGACACGCCGTGAGGGTCGCCGCCGCCGCCCCAGCCACTCGCGCCGTGGTCCAGTAGGGCTGCAGCTAGTCGGCCCGAACCTTGATCTGACAGACACAACAAAACATCCATAAGTAAAGAGAATATCTTCCGTGGACCATAGACAAAGAAACATTACTTCGTATACAGCGATATCAGTTCGGACGCCTTATTTTGCTCTGATGCGAAGCATTATTTCTTCACCTACGTTAGCATATTTTATATTACAGTTGAAGCAGGTTAGGTGGCAGTTGCTCATGTACGATGTTACGTGAGATGGCGCATAATTACAATGGATGGCGTATGATTATTATGATAACAATTTAAGCGTTATTAATAGCCCAGCCCGAATTATTTTATTGGGTCGGTGTGAAGCTATACGTTCAAGATGATTTGCAGCAAGGTTTATCAAAAAAAAAAACAGAATTTCCCCCACACAAAAAGAAAAAAAGATGAACCACCTAAGTCAACGCGTCCATGTCATGTTTAGTGCGCAGGCGTCGCGTGGGACGGACAGGGGCGGGGTTACCGTGCGACGTTGGCGGCGCGGGCGCGGGGTCCCGCATGCGCTCCACGAAGCTCTCGAAGGTGCTGGGCAGCGTGTGCTGCGCCACCAGCGCGTCCAGGCTGCGCGCGCGCTCGCTGTAGGCGTGCTGGTACAGCGGCATGGTGGCGCGGACCGCGCGCCCGCCCGAGAACGCCGCGCCGCGCACCAGGGCCGCGCTGCAGCTCAGGCGGATGATGCACTCCTCCCACAGGGGACCGAACACGCACACCTGTGGAATACATTCAAATTTATAATAAGACTACTCCCTCCGCCATATAAATTACAAATATGTATTTTGCGGTCAGACACATTACAGCAATATTTTGTGTTTTGTCATAATTTTTCTCATGTACATATTGTGAATAAAATTCTTGTACAGCAGCCAATTTTAACAATACCTAATTTTAATTTAAAGTTCAATAATACGTGCAAAGTTAAACTGTCATCATTTATGGCTAGTCTCATTTGTATGACTGCAAGTGTACGCTTCACATTTTATGTAGGCAAGTACACTTCATTGCAAATAAACATGATACTCACGTACAACTTCATAGTGTTGCGATGTACTGAACCCTAGTGTGTTTAAAACTAGGGTTCAGTACATCGCAGCACTATTTCAACAGGTAGTCACGTTTTTATGGCCGCCAGTGTTCACTTAATTTAAGAACACTGTATTGCAAAAAAAGTAACACTCACGTCAGGCTTCCTCGACACAGTACACCTCAGCAGTCCTCCAGGCAGCGGGTACAGTACTATGAGTACGTCACAGAACTGTGTGGGCAGTGTGTCTCGTTTGTATGGCCGCCAGTGTTCACTAACTATACTACACTGTATTGCAATAAAAGTAACACTCACGTCCGGCTTCCTCGACACAGTACACCTCAGCAGTCCTCCAGGCAGCGGGTACAGTACTATGAGTACGTCACAGAACTGTGTGGGCAGTGTGTCTCGTTTGTATGGCCGCCAGTGTTCACTAACTATACTACACTGTATTGCAATAAAAGTAACACTCACGTCCGGCTTCCTCGACACAGTACACCTCAGCAGTCCTCCAGGCAGCGGGTACAGTACTATGAGTACGTCACAGAACTGTGTGGGCAGTGTGTCTCGTTTGTATGGCCGCCAGTGTTCACTCCACACTACATGGACTTCATCGTTACCGAGATGACGAGTCTGGAAGCACATAAAGAGGTTGGATTAAACCAATTTATTGTAATACTGCATTAATTGAAATGCATAAAAATATGAGATCGTCAGTCGACATAAGTACTTTTTTAGTAAAAAATAGTAGTTCTAAATAGTGATAGATAAAAAAATCGATAAATTATAATCTATGTCAACTATTAATACAAAATTTAAAAGTTTGTTTGGTTGAACGCGCTAATCTCGGAAATTACTGGTTTAAATGGCTTTGGCAACTGGGGAACTAATGGCGCTAGTATAGCTTGTTCCAAGCATCGTCATTGGTTCAAATCAGTTCAAATCTTATAGGAACTTCAAAATAGTACTACGCCATTGGTCGGATTAGGACTAAGCTATGGTGGCGCCATCTACAATTAGCTTTGACCGGCCTTCCCCATTGAAAAAACCTTTTTGTGTTTGATAGTCCATTTATCGAGGAAACTTATAGGCTATATAACATTGCGCTACGATACCCACTGCTGCCCTGCTATTGGCAGGGATGCAGTGGGTTGTAACCCCGGGAACAGCCAGTAAATTTATAGGTCACATACCTTGTTGAGTATAGCATCAGGTGAGTCAGCCGGCATCCTCGTGGCCACATGGAACAGTGCCTCCAGCGTGAGGCTAGCCAGGTACGGAGCACTCACTCCACCGCCGCCGCCGCCGCGTAGACCACCCGTAAAGCCCACGTGACTCTCCAGCTCCACCTGTGGGATAGAACATTCATATTTACAATAAAAATTATAAGTTTATAATAATAATAATAATCCACAACTATCACACAATGCCATCTAGTCCCAAGCTAAGCAGAGCTTGTGTTATGGGTACTAGACAACTGATAAACATACTTATACATTTCTAAATACATACATATTATAGATAAATTACACCCAGACACAGAACAACGATCGTGCTAATCACACAAACATTTGTCCTGGGTGGGAATCGAACCCACAACCTCCAGCATAGCAGTCAGGGTCACTAACCACTAGACCAACAGGCCAGTCAAGTTTGTACAGTACTAGCCACGTAAGTTGGCAAGATTATCTTGTAGTGGGGGTAAGTTTGCGCATCGCATTTAGGGGCACACAAGTGCAAGCGAGAGCGCGTATACTGGGTGTGAGGGGCAAAGACGAGTGACGCACCAATCGCGTGCTCGGATCGGCACTACCTCATACCCCGCGACCCGCATGACCACCAAAGAGATCTACAAAATGACTTCTATGCATCTAACGACTCTTGCCAACTTACGTGCCGGCCACTGTAGAAGAATTGAAGAAAAAATAAATTTTGATGTTTCATGAAATTGATCAGGCCCATCTGTATGAAAAACTTTTTTTTTGCGAATGTCCAAAATTCTTAGAACAAAAATTGTTCAGTAACATGGGCTGAGTTACCCCACGAGAGGTTTTGCGCATTTGGTGTTCAAATTCAAATTCATTTATTGTGTTTATTGTTTGTCACAGGTTAAAAGGCAGTTTTTACAAGTTTTTATAATTGTTACACGTTGTAGTGGTAACTCAGCGGGAAGATAAAAAATGTAAGCAGATTGGTTATTCTGCAATCATTTGGAATAGGTTGCTATGACTTGAGTTTTCAAATCATTGCAACCTTATGATCAAACTTAATCTAAGGAAAAATTCAATTTTAAAACAATATTTTCAAATTAATGGTGACAATGCTAGGTCTCGCGTTGGATTGTAGGCAAAGTGTACCAAAGGATTTTTAATTTAAAACCCAAATAATGCAAGAATATTCTTACCTCCCACGCCAGAGCAGCAAGGAACGCCTCATAAGCTGGACTACCACATCTATTGGACAGTATTTCATTGCGAGTCTCCTGTCCTTTGCCCACGTATATCACTGCGACTTTGTGCGTTTCACGACACCTGAAAAAAGAAAATCCATACTAATATTTTAAGCTGAAGAATTTGTTTGGTTTTGAAACCGCGGGGAATAGATTGTTATCAATAAATATAAATAAACTAGGATAATCGTAGAGAAATAAATATTAGTGGCTTTGCTAGAACTATTCCACAGGATAGCAATATCGGAATGAAAAGTGAGTACCAAATTTCATTCAACCTTAAATAGTTTTTGTGTGAAACAGTCAAGAAAATCTATCAATCCATTTTTTTTTAATGTGACATAGGTTTGCTCTTGACCTTAGTCTAGGTCAGGAATGACTAAGACAAGGTCGACGATGGAGCGATCCTTATTAAAACGCACGTGTCGCTGTGTGCCCGTTTCAATAGAGCGACACAAAAACCAACTTTATTGTCTACACATTTCACCGATGACGCGACGCAGCGCTACGAGACGCGTATATTTTAATATCTACACTCCAAAACTAACTTTATTTTCTACACGAAAAGATACATATTTTCAGTATCGTTGCGATACGTCGCGTCTCGGTGTGAAATGACCCTTAGATTAAACTACATAATATAAATAATGTAGTTTTGGACAAGTACAATCGACAAAGTTGAATTATGACCCACCATAAGCTTATTTTCTTACAGGCATTCAAATCCAATTAGGTTCACATTCGCGTAAACATACATATCCATTGTAACGACGTTGATTTTTGTCAATCTGACGGATTCAAAATTGTTTGTTTTTGATTTATTGTCAAAATGGTTCATGACTCAACTTTGCCGATTGTACATACTTTCAACTATTTGAAGTTGTATGTTGCTGTTAAAATATAAGAACCTAAAATCTACGGAACATGTTCTTTATTTGACCAAACGGAAAGTGGATAAAAAGAAAAACTCAGAATTCGTTGCTAAAATGCCATTTTTCCTACCTTTGAGCATCAAGATTCCTCAGCTCTCTCAGCAGCCGGTCGGTCCTCCTCAGCAGATGCGCGTGGTTCCTCCTGGCCGGTGCGAGTGTCCCGAGCTGCGCCGCCAGCGCGCGACACACGCCGAACGGACGGGCAGCCGGCTTCGACACTAAGGTCTGGACTTCCTCCTCTTCGAAGCTGCATGACATGCTGTGGGAAATGAAGGGTTTATTTTGTGTAGAGACTAAATTTAAATTGGTCATGAAAAGGTGTATTTTTTACACAAAAATACCTTCAACGTAGCCTTACATAGCAATTTTGTTAGTTAAAACACTATGGTACGATTCACACCAACCGACCGGGCCCGGCGGCATTTTACAATGCGGTAAAGAACATTGAAATCTATCAACAGTAAATACAGTTCATAATTATTTGCATGCAACTTACGGGACACGTCGCTAAGTGTCGCGGAATGCAAATGGAGATAACTATGCAAGCAAATATGAACTGTATTTACTGTTGATAGATTTCAATAAAGTAGCCCGGCGGCATTTTACAATGCGGTAAAGAACTTACCGCATTGTAAAATGCCGCCGGGCCCGGCCGGTTGGTGTAAATCCACAATAAGCTTAACACGGGTTTAGTAAATGGAAGTTTCCAAATTATAAATTATCAAAATATATTTGACACGTATATATTTTGTTCTAAACAAAAATTGACGGAGATACGCCGCTATTAAAATTCACAATACCTTATGCCGTGGTGTCATTTTTGGATCCTAAGATAACGTCAAAAGGCGCAAGTACGAGTTTTGAAGCGTTTTATCTATGCGAATATTCACGGATTTTTAAAAGAAGTAATTTACATCTCCATTATTTTCAAAAACTCTAACTGACTGTCTAATTAGTTGTGCAAATTATTGATGCTGTAAAATGGGGATGGCAACTGGGAAACGAATGGCGCTAGTATAGCTACTTCCAAGCATCGTCATTGGTTCAAATCTTATAGGTACTTCAAAATATTACCTCATTGGTCGGATTAGGACTTAGCTATGGTGGCGCCATCTACAACTAGCTTTGTCGTTCTCTTTGCCTATAAGGATTAAAAGTGATAACTAGTCTATAAAAGCAGTGCTCACCTATCTCTATTCGCCAGATAATGCCTCTCATTGTTCCGGTGTGCTACTAGCGTGGCTACTAGTTCGTCTTCAGCCCCGGGAGGTAAAGGCGACGGGCCGGCCTCGTCCAGTCGCCGGCCGCACACGACTTCCGGGGACGTGTGGCCGATGTATGCTAGTACCTGTTGAATAGGCGTTTGTGTTGTGAAGCTGAGACAATTTTTCATAGCAAATAAAATAAAGTATTAAAGAATTAATATACTTATGCGTGGCCTTTTGTTTCGGCGGGTAATTCAGAGAGGGAAAGATAAAGAGAAGAGATAGAGAGAGTGAGAGAAAGAGAAGAGAAAGAGAGAGTTTCTTAGTTTAGTTTTTACATGTATTCTCATCAAATTAATGATGATCTACCTAGGTGGAGAGAAAGGAACTGTCAGAATCGTACTGACTTAAAACTACCCTGTTCTTTCAGTAGCCTTTTGTGTTCCAAGGCAACAGTAAGTACCTTGCTAGTTCCTCAGCTTTTTTTTATAAAGCTTATCAATGTAGTATAAATAAACTCAATTAAAGAGTTTGTTTGAATTGCTGTTGATCAATAGATTTGAGATTGTTATAAGTTAAGGACGTAAATACGTTTGAAAGAACACAATTTCTGTCAATTTGACAGCGTGATGCCCCACGAATAAAAACAAAACACTAACGAAACAGCTATGCCTCGTATACCAGAAAGCACACAAAATGAGCTTTTGCCACTTTTGTTTCGAATAAACAAATAAGATCCCGGTCTTCTAGACACTACTTATTTTCATAAACGAATGGATAATATGATAAATATATACCTATCAAAATAAAATAAGAGCCACTCAATCAATTACACTTTAAACCGCACATTGTGTCACACTGCGAATTGGATATGTTTGTAATTTACAAAGTGTGCATTATAGAGATTATTCAATTTCATTCTTAACGAGATAATTTACTCGTATTATACGAGTAAATTATCTTGTTATGACATCTTTCAGGTGTTGATTTTGTTTCTAGTGACTAATTGGAATTCATAACTTTTTAATTAGATTTTTGTAATTAAGTATTAAGAATTTACGATTTGGTGTTTAAAATTTTTCAAACTTTTTCTTTGACTTTTACATCAAACAGTCATTTATGCCATCTATTCAGAGACATAATTATGGACGCAAAACCAGCCACTTGGGGTGATTAAGGTGACATAGATCCATAACTATGTCACCTTAATCACCCCAAGTGGCTGGTTTTTATCTCCTTAGATATAACCAGAAATGGTCGGTTTAATGCTCGAATATTTCCAACCAGTGGTTCAAAATATTTGAAACTAGTGTCAATTAAGAGAGGGGTAATATCACCAAACGCCGTGATCCAGGAAGAAAGTGAGCAAGGCCCAAGAAGACGTTAAACCGCGCAAAGAGAGCGATAATCTACTACGCAGATCATACAAAGTCCATTGCGACCAGCCACAAGACAATTTCGAATCGATACCATGAAGATTAAAAATATTCGAGAAGATTCTTGGTTCCCCTGCAGTTAACTGTGAGCGGATGGTGCAACTCGTTAAACATTTGCAAAGGAGAATAATTATTGAACTGTTTTGACTGGGCTTCAGTGCTTCTTATACTGGGTTACAGCTGGGTTATTTTTTAATAAAGACCGATCTATCAGAGTGTAGAGAAGATCTAAACAATAGGGTTTCAGATCATTTAACTCTTGAAACAGAATGTTTCGGTGAGCTCTAAATTATAATCTCTATCTCGCAAAACTGAGCTTTCACTTCCTAACGAAGTTACGTAACTGCTCAAAATTGCGTAGAAAAGGTGGTTCAACTCCACATTATTCCATTCGCACAGCAAGTAGTACCTGAGTTCATCTTCGATCAATCGCGACTACCAGTGCATAGATTCGTTTATGCTCGAATTACGATGCTACAATTGGTCACTCAGGCTTTTTACCTAATTTCTATTGAAACGGTATAGAAAATGTTCGTTATTTAATAGATAACATTTCACCTTTAGTAAAATAACACAGGGTTTAAGAGAAAAAAGAACATTATTTTTTCGATTTCATTATTTTATATGAAACTTGACACATTCCTGTAATTTCTCACTTTTCATTCAATTTCGCTTATTTTTACGATTTATTGGAATGCTAACTTATTTTTTTGTATGTTTTATTCTGAGTAGTTTCTCATCATCATCTACATCATCATTAGCCGGAGGACGTCCACTGCTGAACACAGGCCTCCCCCTTAGACCACCACGCCGAACGCCAATTCGCCACTTGCATCCATCGGCTGCCCTCGACCCTCAATATGTCGTCGGTCCACCTGGTGGGAGGCCTACCTACGCTGCGATTTCCGGTCCGTGGTCGCCACTCGAGAACTTTTCTTCCCCATCGGTTGTCAGTTCTACGAGCGCTGTGGCCTGCCCATTACCACTTCAACTTGCAAATTTTATGAGCTATGTCGGTGACTCTGGTTCTTTGCGCAATATCCATGTTCCGGATTTTATCCCGCAAAGATACTCCGAGCATAGCTCTTTCCATTGCTCGTTGAGTGACTCTTAGTCTCTCTAAAAGGCCAGCAGTCAAGGACCACGTTTCGGAGCCATATATCATCACTGGCAACACACACTGGTCAAACACCCTTGTCTTGAGACACTGTGGGATTCTCGATGAGAAAATATCACGTAGCTTCCCAAACGCTGCCCATCCGAGTTGGATTCTTCGGGCGACCTCTTCCTCGAAGTTGGACCTACCTAAATGTGACACTATTTGAACACTATTGAAGAAAAGGACGTATATTTTCTATATTTTTAACATTACCATGCTTAAAACGATAAAAATATTTCTACGTTCTGTTATTTTGTCTATTCTTCCGTCGACAAAACCCCTTTCTACGGCGCCATGCTACGCCTGCTGAAATCGGATGGACATGGTGGCGTTTCTATACAAACACTTCAACACTTCGATATACCTATAGTCGTGACATCGTTGGAGGGACTGCAATACTGCCCAGGTTTCGATTGAATCGAAGGCTTTTTCATAGTCCACAAACGCTAAACACAATGGTCGATTATAGTCCTCTGTCTTCTGTATAATCTGGCAGAGCGTGTGTATGTGGTTTATAGTACTAAAACCTTTTCGGAAACCGGCTTGTTCGGGAGGCTGGAAGTCATCAAACCTGCGTTCTCGCGACTCTTGAGAACAGCTTGTATACATGGCTCAGAAGTGAGATTGGCCTGTAGTTCTTCAACAAGGTGTTGTCACCTTTTTTGAAGAAAAGAACAACCACACTGTGCCATGCTTCTGGCGTAGAACCTTTGAGTATGACGGAATTAAATAACTTCTGGAGGACTAGAGTAGTACCGGTTTTCCACCCGCTCTCAGAAGTTCTTTTGAGATTCCGTCCTCACCCGGCGCCTTGTTATTCTTGAGCTGTTTAAGAGCCATTCTAAACTCGTACAGGCTGGTGTCTGGGATATCCTCAATGTAGTGTCACGTCAGTTTAGCTCTTGCGTCTCAAGATGTACCGACACTGGGTTGTCGTATTGATGTATATAACTGTCCGTAAAACCTCTCAAGCTCCCTTAAGATCTCTGGTTTAGTCGAAATGATGCTGCCGTCGTTAATCTTAGCTTTGTCATTTGGCTCTGCCCAATAGACGAATTCTTTTGAGCCCCGGTTCCACTCGATTGCCTCTTTGATCCGTGCCGCACTAAAGAAGCGCAGGTCACGTTGCATTGATTTAGAGATTCGTCTATTGAGTTTGCCATATTCCGACATATCAGCTGAAGATTGCAGCCTCATCTCGGTCCGGTCCTGCATCAACCGGATTTTTCCGTTCGAGAGCTTTTGAGGCTTATTGCGGCGCGGGGTCTTAAAAAACTTGGACCCCACAGCTTGGACAGTTTCCACCAACCCATTGTTAATCTCGTCCACAGTTTCACATTCGGTTAGGCACTGGAAGCGATTGTGCAGTTCAAGTCTTCGGGGTTCCTGAGTAGTATCTGTTTTTTGTGAATTTTATTCATGAATAAAAAGTGCCATAGCCGGTTGAGTGCTTGAGCTTCAATGCTGATAAGACGTGATTTTTTCCGCAAAAAGGAGCCAATCCGACTCGGTTCTATCTTTCTGAGGTGTAACCGTAAAAATGACAGGCTATCTTGACCTTTTTGGGGTGCCGTTGACATCAACCCACAATATTAGTCCTCTTATTGAGTTGACTGCAAAAAAGTTAGGTACATGAAGTGGTACAGGTTTGCCAAATCCCAACTCGAAGCACTTGAGTCAATTTAATAGCGCCCGGCATTGATCGAGGCCACGATCTGCGGGGCAAGACGGAATAGGAAGTAGTTACCTCGAATCCTCATGCAAAGCAGTCATGCTAGCGAAGTAGGAGGTGGAACACGTTAGGGAGAACAGCCGCGTGACCTACGACGACGAGAAGAGATTTCTATTTGAGGGTAGGAGCTTGCCTTGGTCACTGGACTGTCTTATCAGGTAACGGTGACCCTGGAACGTAAAGGGCTACTGAAGGGTCACCATGGATATTAGTCAGTACTAGAGTCTGGTAATAAATCCGGTCCCGCTCGGGAGGACACATATTTTGATGATTTTACCAAAAAAAAAAAATACAATGCAGCTACTAAAACGGAATACCGCAATTGACTGGATGCCGAACCTGATAGGTACAAGACTTCAACTCTCTTCGATCAAACCTAATAAAAAATAAATTGATGAAAAAAAGTACCGACTTCAAAAACGAATACAAAAAGTTTAAAACAAAACTTTTCTCTGGGTTAACCGCTACCTCAAAACGATCAGATCAATTTTTCACGGATTTTCGGGGCGCACGTAAGAGAGCCAAATCCTGCCGGGCGTCGCGGAATTGTCTTATCGGGTATCCATAGCCTGGGATCGCAATGGGATATTGAAGGACACCGTAGATTTTAGTCAGTACAAGTTTGTATGTCCCTCCTGTCCTGGGTGGAAGGGCTGATCTGATGATTTTACCACGTAATAAAAAGCCATACCACCAGGGGCATGACCGGTGGTATGGTGGGTCCCGCAGCGAGCTATATTATTTTTTTTTCTGAAGAGCTATAGCTATTCAGAAAAAAGCTATCAGAATTATTTAAATTGTTTTTTTTTATTATTTACATTATTTTTTATTTACAATGAGGGATTTTCTTTTTATGTTTTCCCTGTCAATGGATAGATGGCGCTGAACTTGATATGTTACTGCAATGAACGGAACGTCACGTCATTTTTTGTTTTTTTCACTTGTATGTAATTTTGAGATCGTAAAACAAAAAGTACATGTCATGTCATTGTCAGTCACATCTGTGGTCACATGACATCACACAAATGGCATTTTGAAAATAAATAACAACAAGGAAAAAGAAAAAAAAATTCATTTACCAGACTTTTTAATTAATGAGTTTTCCACGCCAAAAAGAAAATGTCGCAAGAGAAAAAGAAGCGAAGTCTGTGCCTCGTGGATTTGTGCAAAAATGAAGGCATACATCTTTTTCCTAGAGTCACACCGTCAGTTCAACGCCATCTATCGAGTTCTTGGAAACTACTTTTTTTTTTTAAACTCCAAAAAGAAAACCTCCCATTATATCCTCATTCGAATATAGTAGGAAAATTCAATCAAATTAATTTAAAATATTAGCTTGTATCAAGAAAGGTAGGTTATGCTGTATTCTTGGCGACTGGGAAAATTACTGGCCACCACTCATGACCTGCGGAAAATTCGAGGTACTACATTTTTCACATGGAATTTGATGTCATGACAAAGACACTGGCGCCGCGTGTAAAGGTCATGAATGGTGGCGTGTATTTTAAATTTTAATAATTACGTGACTAATGTCAAAATGGTTGCGAGCGATACGTCCTCCCTCAGAAGGCGCCCCGCGCCGTCTAAATCAAAGAACAAACCGTTCTTGGTTTTATATTGAATTTTGTCATTGCATATTGTAATTGTTTAATACTATTATTTTACTTTTAAATGAGCTAATTATTTTTTCAATGCAAGCTAACATAGTAACCTTAGTTATTCAATACTTTCTGATTGAATATTCAGTAAATCTTGATAGATAAAAAAATATAATTTCGGACGAAAATTTGTCAATATCTTCCTGTTTTGCGGAATTACTTTTGGTGTATTTCTGAATGAAAAATAAAGAAATATTGTCTATGTCTTAAAATAGACTATACTTGCCTACTTTCAGTAGTATTAGGAATATTAAAATATGTTATTTGTAGAACAAAATATGTTCGCAAACACAACACGATATGGTAAACATGGCAACGGCAGATCGATTTTAAAGTATTTAAACCTATCATTTTCAAGAAAAGCTTGTCTATCCTGGGAAGATAAAGAACCAATCTGTTTGTATTCGTTATTAGTTTTATTCGATTTGATTCAGTTTAGTAAGAATCGGTACCGAAAAAAGGCATCATTTTGCGTCAATTGTAAACGCGTCCTTAAGTAATCAAGATTTGGTCGATGGCATAAAATTACATGCACTCTTTGCTTGCATTTGTATAAGTATTTACCACCATTTTTCCTTGGCGTAAAGACGGCAATTTAAATTTCAATCGACCCAAAATTTGGCGTAAAAGGCTAATGACAGTATTTTTACCACAAACAGCTTTAATAACGACATTTTACTCTTAAGTTTTGCTTCAAAAAGGCATACATACGTGATCTAATTGATGTTTATCCGGCGGGCAATTCTTGTGATCCGGCAAAAGATCCGGAGGCAGCGGCGGAGGGAGAGATGATAGTGTGTTGTCGCGAGGGCATTCCGTTCTGGAAGAAAATTATGTTATACGCTGGATCCACACTTTGGCCCTGTTGGCCGAATAGAAGGAGACGGCGCTATACTAAGAAACGAGAAAGAATTATTTGCGTCTTGCTTTCTGGTATAGCCGTCTCCGTTGGTACGAGAGTTGGGGCCAACGTGTGGAGCCGGCCTTAAGCTGTCATGGTCACCAACACTATTATTAGATGGTATGGTATGCACTTGCAACAGTGTGGAAAAATCGGAAACTCAAATCATATAAAAACATGGTAAATATCCTGTTTCAAGTTCAAAGATAGAGGATGAAAATCAAAAGATGTCTAGTTTTGAAATCAATGGTGTTTGGATAAGTACGCTCACCAATTTTGAAGCGGTTACCGGGTAAAAGCTCTACTTTTGCCGCCACACAAAAATGTTTCAAGTAATCCCCTTCGTATAGACCGAATTGACCACAAGTAAATGGGGCGGCAAAAAAACATCTGGGGCGGCAAAAAATCATTTTTGACACCGGATTACTACTCCAAGGCCCAGATTACCACTCCCCATCCGACCACTATCTCGCCTGATGGTGGTGATATAGCCGAAGGTGATGCACACTTGCCTAGAAGTAACCTATTCACTTTTGACTTGAAGACCCTTATTTTTTCATGAATAATAATATTCCACAACTATCACACAACGCCATCTAGTCCCAAGCTAAGCAGAGCTTGTGTTATGGGTGCTACAACACAATTGATAAACATACTTATATATTTCAAAATACATACAATATATTATAGATAAATTACACCCAGACACAGAACAAATGATCGTGCTCATCACACAAACATTTGTCCTGGGTGGGAATCGAATCCACGACCTCCGGCATAGCAGTCAGGGTCACTAACAACTAGACCAACAGGCCACTCAATGGAAAACGAAAAAAAAAAACGAAAGAACGTAACGTTTTTTTTTGTTTACTGTACTTTCACAATTTCAATTATACATCTGTGCATATGAAAAATGATGTACTAAAAATGTTCTGACTTACGTCTCAGGCAATGCGAGCGGCTCCACAGTTTCAGAAGACGCTATGGAGGGATCGTAGTACAGCGCAGACGCATCCCAACACGCCTTGCCGGCTATGTCGCGAAGTAACACTCTCACTTGCTTGTCTGACGTCATAAGACCTGGGGAATGAATTATACTATGTGTTTTATGTATTTTTTTGTTTATATATAAAAAAAAACTAACCGCTTTCTGAAACCACCCCAAAAAAAAGTGTACAATAATTTATCTTTCGGAAGTCGGTGGCTTTGTTTTTTTTTAATTATTTCATTTTTGACGACCATCGAAAGATAAGTTATTTTATTTTTCATTTTGATGTGGGAGGTTTTGAAGTCTGGAATGTGGCAGGAATGTTTTTTATTTTACACTTTTTTATTTCAAATATTCAACCCAAATAAGTGTCCATACATAATCCGTAGTTCCGCTAAATATATAATCGAAGTATACAATGGTCCAATTATCTTCTCATCTCGAGGATGTCCAAAATCCATCCCCAATTCAAATCAAAATCATTTATTTCAAATAAGCCAGTTACAGGCACTTTTGAATTGTCAAAAGACAAAAAATTAAAAATAGTTATGGTGCCTGGTGCCTGGTGCCTTGTGACTGGGACTGTATCCCAGTCACAAGACATAAAAACTGTGAAAGTACCGTAGATGCCCATTCCAAGAAGTAGATCTCTATGGAGAAGAACGGACAAGAAATTTAAAATGAACCTGTGGTTGCAGGAAAAAACTTCAAAAATCCCTTTGTCTCACCTGGTGTAGTCGCCGCCGGCATATCCAACGCCGGCAGTTCAATAAGCGAGGCTAGCGTGGAGTCACTGAACCTCAACATCTGCACGTGTGGCGCGGTCAGTACGGCTGGTCCCAGCTCCCCGCCCAGCGCTGGACTGTCGTGTTGCTCGCACACTGAGGACGACACCTGCCAGCCGTTCCATAGAGGCCAGTGGCCCAGGAAGAGGACTAGTTGGGTGCATATCTGTGGAAGTATAATGAGATAGAACGGCGGCCAAAATTAGTCGTCATCATCATCATCAGCCTGTATTCGTCCACTGCTGGACATATGCCTCTCCTAATGTGCGCCACTGAGCCCGGTTTTGAGCTTTCCTTATCCAGCCTTTCGCAGGTCGTCACTCCACCTGGTCGGCAGGCGTCCTACAATAGTACTCTATTATATGCCCAAAATTAGTACTCAATTTAATTCAAATCCCGTTACCTTGACGGCTGTTTTTGTTTTAACACAAATTCGGTGGTTGATTAGTTAAAAATAGCAACCAAGATAGTTTATTAATTTCGAGTGTAAATATACATTTAACAGCATTATCTCCGTTATGATTTGTGAATCAAAAAGGCACTGACCATCAAATCTTTTCAATATAAAAAATCATTAAGTACCTACTCTATTTAAATGTTAAGGACAGCTATTTTTTTTATAGGTATTACGAAGTTGGTCCCATGGAGTAAAGATGGTACGTAGTGACATAATGACACCAACATGCTACAGAAAAGCATTCTCTAGGGGAACATAATGTATACACTTCACTTCGTTTTTAATACGTTTATAATTTTCTGTTAGTGCGCATTTTACCATCACAATATCTTGTAATTCTTTAATGAGAAGAAATAGTCATATGAATATGGGTTCTTCTGCAATTAGAATATGGGTAATTTTGCAATAATCTTACTGTCAAAATTCCTAATCCCAAATTGTATCTTCATAAAATTAACACGTACTAAGTTAATTACAAGTACGTTAATCTACTAAATAAACAACTCACCGTTTGAGCCCATAACTTGACGTCTATCGTAGAAGCAGGTGAGGTCTTTGGTCCCAAGTTATCCAGTTGTATGTTAGGGTCGAAGTCTTCATCCACGGGCAACGATAGGCCTTCAATGTCAGCTCCATTAGTGCCTTTCATTACAGCGTAGAGCACCTGAAATTAGGTCGAGGTTTTAAACAGTGCGGGAAGTCAATATCAAATGAGAAATTCTGTGCTTAAAAATAAACTTTTTAAGCGTAGACTCTCAAATCTTATTTTGCCTTATTCATTGAAGGAGATTGCCCCACTCCAGGAATATCTCCTGTGTCGTGACCACGTTTACTAGCTTAAAATTCGCATACACAACCAGACCCAGAACTACCTGTAGACCATAAAAATATTTTTACAATGCGGGAATCGCACAGTCAACCACTCGGACAATGCGAGAATCGTGACGTTAAAATTCGTATTATCATTATCACATCTAAAAAATGTTTATAGTTATAAATAGGCTTGAGCTTTGTAGGTCCAAATACCTTATAGGTCATCATAGGTTAAGATTGTTATTAAAAACGGTTTTGCTCTATCGATATTCCAGGGGATTTATGTGAACTGAATGAAGTAAAACGTCAATGTCTTATGGGGTCATTCAGGTTTATGGGATTTTATTCTCTCTGATGAAAATCTGGAGCCCTCATTCTAAAATCTGACCTTTCCACAAAATATGTCAAAAATCAATCGTTCATAAAAAAAAACCCTAACAAGATTGACGAGGTATATTTTGCAAGAACAAATAAATTATGTAAGAACACCGTTAGCTTACAATTTCGTATGACTCCGGTATATTTATTAGCACCCTATTACGCGTGCGGCCGCGTGCGAGATACAGTGTTGTCATCACTTCTGAGTTTTGGTTTAAAACGGCTGGGCGTGGTGGAAGATGTACAGTCAATACCTGCTTCAGCCGTAGTCACCTACCTTCAAACAATCCACGCAAATTCAACATGCAGAAGCTCGTGAGTATTTTGATAAATTGGATTACAGTGCGAATTTATTCATCTATCGTGTAGTGAGATAGTTTTGTGAAATAACTGTGTATTTGGAAATGCCCTATTTGCTGCTTAGTAAAACTATCTACTAACTATATCAACTTACAAACTCTACGAGATATTACGAGCATTTAAAGAATTACATACCAGTATACAAAAATACTATGACGTCTTAAAGCCACAGTAGTTCCAGTGTGGGAAAGAGGCAGTGATATACAAGTCATCTATAGCGCCACCTCGTTTCCTCACTGGAAATACTCTGGCTTTAAGACATCATGGTAAGCCACCAGGACTGTATTAATTTTAGCATCGTTACTAATTGGGTTAAGTAGAGATTATCCACATAATCTCTACTATATGGTTTATTCTTCAGATTATTAAACTCAACATTGACAAACAAATTAACGATCCTAATTTCATAGATTGATGATTCAATGGCTAACAGACTAGTGTAATAATAGCACAAACATCTTTCTTAGGTGCTCGTTGCCCTTGCCCTGTTCGCCGTGGCCGCGGCCGCCCCACAAGGCGAGGCTAACCCTGTTTACATCCTGAAGCAAGACTCTGACGTCGGCCCTGATGGATACTCTTTCGAGTAAGTATAGTTTTTGACTTTTATAAGTTAGGAGAAGCTAGATTATTTATTGAGGATTACTTTGGTCATAAATATTGGATCTGCGAAATTTTGCCTTCGAAATTGACTAACTTCGTACTAAAAACTCGCTAAAAATATATTCCAGTTGTTAACTTTCTCTATATATTCCAGTTGTTACGAGGAGCTCGTGGCTAAATAATTACAGCCGCACAGGCCGATCTTCCTGGTTAAGCCGCGCTAGCCAAGGTTGGTCTGTGGATGGGTGACCATCTGTCATAGCGAGTTTCCTCCGTGCCTCGGAAAGCACGTAAAGCCGTTGGTCCCGGCTGTCATTTGTAGATCTTTGACAGTAGTTACTATTAGTCAGAAGCTCTAAAGTCTGACAACCAGTCTTACCATGGGGTATCGTATTACCCGATTACTGGGTTGTGGACGTCCGATAGGCAGTCGCTTCACGTAAAATACTGATATTCAGCTGCATCCGGTTTGACAGGAAGCCGACTCCAATATAGTTGGGAAAAGGCTAGGCAGATGAACTTTCTCTATAAATCTCAAGTCCCTATTCCAAATCGGCGCAAATACCTCAAATACCACTTTTTTAATACAACTATGAACTCAGCTACAAATATATCCATAGGTTACCTATAACTACAATGGGGGTGACAACTGGGGAACTAAAGGCGCTAGTATAGCTTGCTCCAAGCATCGTCATTGGTTCAAACCAGTTCAAATCTTAAAGGTACTTCAAAATAGTACTACGTCATTGGTTGGATTAGGACTAAGCCTGGAGGCGCCATCTACAAGACTTGCATTCCCCATTAAATAAAACCCTTCTGCAAATAAAACTAATCACCACTTTTTTCTACTCCAGCTTCGAGACCAGTGACGGAACCTCTCGCCAGGAAAAGGGTACCCTAAAGCAGATCGGCGAAAACCAACAGGCTTTAGAAGTCAGCGGTAGCTACAAATACGTCGGAACCGATGGTCTGACGTATGCCGTCACCTTCGTTGCTGACGAGCACGGTTTCCAGCCCCAGGAGCATGTTGAGCACCAACAATAAGCACCAATGTTTGACCAAAAGTCACTATAAAATGTCCCAACATTTGTGTGGCGTGTTTGATCAAACATCTGTGTTAAACTGGTATGTGTAGGTTTTACTACATGTGCTGACTGTTAATTATTTAGTATCTTCGTTGTTTGTACATTTTTCGTATCTCTTTTGTATGAATATATTGCAGTAATATATTTTTTTATTGATAAATGAATTTGGCAATTTTTATTTTTATCTTTCTTGAGGAACTGAGGTTATTGCGGGTGGATGTTTATAAGCAGATAAATCGGTCTACCCTCCTTCTTGTTAGATTTTTTACGTTCGACAATATTACCATTATCACTCGTCTCACTCAAAACACGATTTTGTTCCCGACACATAAAACTTGCGTAAATGTAGTTCGTTAGCCTATAAATCACTTGAATTAATTATAGAAAAAATTAAACTTAAAAAATGGCCCAATGGACTGATCTTCTTTCTGCATAAAAATAATTTTGCTATCATCGACAAATACTTTTGGTTGAAATCAAAGTTCTCCTTAGTATCTCTACCTTAGTTTTTTCGTGAAGTAGTTAACATTACAAAAAGATTCAATGGTTCTTTCAGCCTTCTTTATATCTTTTGCATCGTATAATCATTCAATGCTGAGTACATACATAAAAGTGTCTTCCAAATCTCACAATTTTTGGCACTTTTTACAGGTTGGCAGGAACAGATTGAAACGGAACTAATTCTTTTTGTTTCTGACAGCGTTTTAAAATCTTTGATATTTGATGTAAACAAAGAACGCAGGTTTGTTAGATTTACTATTGTGCCATAAAACTAACGTAATATGTGAAAACAAATAAAATCATTCAGAGTGAGCGAGAGCACAGTGGCGGCTTCCGGTTTTTTACTGTTTTATGCCAAGCTGTACCTAAATTCTTCCGGTCAATATTTCATAGAACTAACCTTAAATATCATAAGCAACAGCGTCTGCTCTCCATCCTTCTCCTGCATCAGGTAGTTGGGTCCGCAGCGCACCGCGAACTCCGCCAGACACAGTAGCAGCGAGCCTGCTAGTGGCTTCACTGTGTCGCGTGCGCTACTGGGCGAGATTTGAGCTAGGCAGGCGCATATCCACTTGATTATTTTACCTGGGGAGATAAACATGTATAAAATGATGTGTCGCAATAAACGTTATTTATTAAAATAGCATAAGTTCTACTGTAGAATAACTATTGTCGCTGGAAAACTTCGCTGAAAAGTCTTGTTTTTCTCAAGCTTCGGACAGATGTTTATTCTAAGACTTTTGGATATTCGCAAAAAAAAAAGGTTTTTCATTCAAAATGAGAAATTGATCGGGCATCGTATGAAAAATCTTTTATTTTTTAATTTTTTTTTTTATTTCCGAAAGTCTTAGGACAAAAATAGTGTAGTAATATGGGCTAAGTTACCCCACGAGAGGTTTTGCGCATTTAACGTTACACGTTGTATAAGATTTAGGGTCTCAGAAGGCTTATCAGATTGAATATTAACAAAATAAAAATTATTGGAACGTTATTCTTCATAATAGGGAGAGACAATGATCTAAATGCTTGGGTTCCTTACCGGCAAGACCAGGATACAGCTCTACGATTCGGTCCGTGTAGTCAGCGAGCACCAACACGCAGTCACTTACCACCTTCGCTATGTTCTTGTTCTTCATCTGCAAAGGTAATGTTACAATGAGTCTCACATTTCGACTTATGGGGAAGGCCGGTCAAAGCTAATTGTAGATGGCGCGACCATAGCTAGGTCCTAATCCGACCAATGAGGTAGTACTATTTTGAAGTACCTATAAGATTTGAACCAATGACGATGCTTGGAACAAACTATACTAGTGCCATTAGTTCCGCAGTTGCCATCCCCATTGAAAGACTTTCTCATTTGCCAAAGACTTTGGCATTGTCTTTCAAGTGGTTTCGGGACAGTATAAAAGTAATCTGGGCAACATATTTAATCGCAACATAATTAATCGAGGTTAAATCGTCAAATGATCAGGCGACCGCTTCCCACTCCGTCTCGCCCGCAGCATGGCCGCGACCAATGCCGGGCGCGAAAGGTCTCCGCCTATAGCCGTCGTGAGGACACGGCGGTGCTCTGCCCAAGCGGCGCAGTCCTGCACCGTATGCTCCACCGTGTCCTCCGGGCGATCCTCGCAGTGGTGACACCCAGACGTTTCTACCTTTCTCATCCTACACCTACCTCCCGAAATATCCGTGTCCGGTGAGGACCTACGTCAGGCAGAAGGTCAGGTTGCCTGAGGCCTATCCAGCCGCTCCTCAAAGAGGGGTCTTACCACCTCGATTGTGGCGTGGCAACATATCGCATAGTCTTATTAAAATAAATATTAATAATTCCCTCTAATGAACGAGTTAGATCAAGTATTAATTTGGGGGAAAAATAAATAAATAAAGGTTTTGGCATCAGTTTTTTCATAATCTTAATGTGACAACAAAAGATGACAAAGTCTGTTTATGTCCAAAATTGCGAATCCGAACTAGACTTGGGGGTCTGAAAAGGTGAGGTTAACAGAATCATAATATGAATCACAATTCACAAATCCTAGGTAAGATCGTCTATTGGAGTTTTTAAAAAGATGCGTTGCGAAGTAGAACATTGAGTTCGAGAAACCAACCAACACCAGTCTGAACATAGGCTTGCAACGCCACGGGCTGTAGAAAAAGACAGAAAATATGTGCGTCTCTAAGGCGACGTATTAACTTTTTCTGTTTCGTTATTTTAGAAAGAGATAGACATAACCCATATGCTCTCCGAACCGAAATAGTAGACCAAGCAACCAATTTGTAAACACCAATCTAGTTCGACATTCCTATTTGCTTTTCTAATGTACTATTATATCGGATCTCTGACGTCACATCGCCTACTCATATTAGGATCTTATTGCGTAGGTATATTGCAAAACGCCTTCAAGAGAAATAATATTGCGTAGGTGTTCATTGATATTGCAGATGCTAATTGACCAACAGACATAATCTAAACGACTTTCACAATTAGGCTGCGTATCCACTGAAGCGGAGCGGAGACGAGCTTTGTCGCGATTCACCAATCTGATGGCTGACCACGTGACACATGAGTAAAATAACAATAATATTCCACAACTATCACACAACACCATCTAGTCCCAAGCTAAGCAGAGCTTGTGTTATGGGTACTAGACAACTGATAAACATACTATATATTTCTAAATCCTACTACTATTATAAAGGCGAAAGTTTGTAAGTATGGATGTATGGATGTTTGTTACTCTTTCACGCAAAAACCACTGACCGGATTTGGCTAAAATTTGGTACACAGATAGTTTATAACCTGATCCCTGATCCTGATCCCGATTTTATGTTCCCGTGGGATAATTTTCGAGTTGTAGCGGGTGAAGCCGCTGGCAACAGCTAGTACATACATATTATAGATAAATTACACCCATACACAGAACAAATGATCGTGCTCGTCACACTAACATTTATCCTGGGTGGGAATCGAACCTACGACCTCCGGCATAGCAGTCAGGGTCACTAACCACTAGACCAACAGGCCAGTCAAATCATGTGATTGGTGGTTGAATGGCGTCAGAGCTCGCTCCACACCGCTCCACTCCGCCTCAGTGGAACCGCAGCCTTACTGTCAGATGTTGTAATATGAGTCACATTTTCGTGATGGTCCGGAGGTTTTGCATCTCGCTTCTCATTGCGAGTTCGAACCCAGGCATGTATCAATGTTTATAAATTAACGACACGGTTTGCGCAGTAATTGAGCGATCGATTGCTGCGCTGTGAGTCGCGGGTTCGACCCCAGCACGGAACAAATATTTGTATGACCTACAAGTTGGTTGTTCGGTATCTGGGTGTTTTATGTATGTGAGTTTCTATGTTAGTAAATACACTCACGATACAGGAAGATGTGGGGCAACGTTTTAAAAAAGTTCAAAACCAAGTCAAAGGCCTGTGGTGTTGCCAGAAGCGGCTTTATTAATTCTGGCAGCAGAGGTTGGTCACATTATCGAACAAAAAAAAAAGATTGTCGATTATTAGTACAGTGCGTGCTGCGTACTTTATCATTGACCGTAAAGTGATACGTTTGAGCAGATGCTCTCGTTTTTTTGCAGAGCAGATAAACCGCAGTAGAGATGTAGGCTTATAGTTATTTATTATCTATATATATAAAAGAACAGGGGTTTTTCTTTTGACACGACTACAGCCGAAACCGCTAAACGCAGAAACTTGAATTTTGGACAGCATTTGCAGTCTACCATGTAAATTGGCAATAAGACGGGATTTTGCGAAAATCCTCCTCTAAGGGGGTGAAAAGGGGTGAAAAAGTTTGTATGAAAAATCTTATTCCTTGGGTTTATAAACTTGAAACTTACCACGAATGAGAACACACGTAAATAAATAAGATTAGCACCATTATTTTTTTAAAACTACCCTCCATCGGTAATCTAGGGGTTGTTAAAGTTTGTATGGAAAAATCATAACGCGTGAGCTGAAGAATTTGAAAATCAGTATTTATATACTAGATAAGAATTAATCAAACACGTGTTTTTGGATTTTTCGAAAATCACCCCCCAAGTTGGTGAAAAGGGGTATTCAAGTTTTAAGGGGAGAATATTAAACCACTAGACGTAGAAACCTGAATTTTGGATGATAGTGGCAGTTTATAATGTAAGTAAGCATTAAGAAAGGATTTTGCGAAAATCAACCTCTAAGGGGGTGAAAGGGGTGAAAACCTTTGTATGCAAAAACTTATTCTTTGGGTTTATAAACTTGAAACTTGGTACGAATGTAAGTATAAGTAAATAAAAAAGATGGACAATAATCTTTTTTCAAATTACTCTCCATTTTTGGGTTTTTTGAAAATTACCCCCTAAATATAGAAAAGGGTTGATTAAGTTTTAAGGGAAGGATTTACTGCTTGCTTCGATAAATTCTAAACTGGGCATAAAATTATCTCTCAATCGAATAAAGGATACGTATTTAATATTTTTTTTAAATTAACGTCTAGCGTTTTTTCTTTGTTTGTATTGAATAGGCCCTGAAACTACTAGAGATTTTCCAAAAGTATCCTATAAGGAGGGTGAGCTGGAATTAAATTTACTGAGTTCGAAATTAGAAACACGCGCAGACGAAGTCGCGGGCAAAGTGCTAGTGTATGAATAATTGAACATGAATACTAATATTTTAATAAATAGTTGGCTGACACTAACGGCAATTCAAGTTGATTTTCGGGATAATAGTGTATAATGTGGTTTGAAGGTTTTGGCCTTATCGGTGGCTCGCCATATTATATTATTTTCATTATGAGGCCACCTGGAAAGTATACCTTTTCAGACAAAAAAGATTTTTCCAAATCGGTTCAAGCGTCTTTGAGGAATGGGGGAACATTCTACCTTTATATGGACGACTGATGTTTGCCAGAAAGTTGCCACTATATTTTTTGTAATTTGAGATACAATAGGCTAGTTGCCTAAAAAAATGTAATTAGTCCGTCTTTTAGATTATTCAAAAATAAGGGACACGTATTTTTTTATTTGTAAATTAGACCAATTTATTTAATCGAAAAAAGAAAAAATACGTGTCTAATATTTTTTTATAATCTAAAATACGGACTAAATAGAATGTAATTATTTTGACCCGGGAAACTACCCTATTCGTTTTTGCAGGAGCTGGGTTTTTCTTTGAGCACCCCCTTTATGATATAGATTTAGGATAGAACCCTCAACCATAATGTACCAGCTTATACGTACCATGAGCATCTGCAGCAAACACGTGACGTATGACGGCAGGCGTGCGCAGTGTGTGCGTGTGGCCAGCAGGTGACACACGTGCGCCGTCAGAGCACATGCGCCGGCGCACCGGGCCGCCCCGCCACCCTCGCGCCGACATACTCGGACTACTATGTTGAGCACGTGCTCCTGTGTCAAATAAACAAGTCAAAAAAAATATATACAGGGTGAATTTTTCAACTGGGCGTGGATGGCTATCTTGGAAACTATGAGGAATTTTGAAAAACGTTGAAAGGAGTCTCGAGGCCGATTTTGACGAAAACTTAAACTGCATTGTTAGATATAAGAAAATTTAATAATCCTGGTCAGGAATCGAACCCGCTGATTTTGGAAAAAATATCACACCCTGTATTATTACTGCATTCGATAGTGTTGCTATTATGGATCAATTTCTGGGAAGTAACCATATATGGCAAACATAAGGAAACATCATATTTTTATAAAACTGCTATTTTTCTATGTCACTTTACTTCAACTGAGCCATAAATCTATTCGAAATTACAAAATTTCGTTGTTTTCAATGTTTCACTGGATTTGACGCCTCAAAAACTGCACTTTATTCAGAAATACGCAATTATTGAATTGAACAAAAAATATCATTATTTCCAAGAAAAAACGATAAACCTAAGTTTCGAATACAGTCATTGCCTTGAGATTGATCAGTTTTTTTCATAATTAGACATTTTCCATAAGTTTGCCGTATATGGTTACTTCCCAGAAATTGATCCTTATTAGCAACACTATCGAATGCAGTAATAATACAGGGTGTGATATTTTTTCCAAAATCAGCGGGTTCGATTCCTGGCTAGAATTATTGAATTTTCTAAAATCCAACGATGCAGTTTTAGTTTTCGTCAAAATCGGCCTCGAGACTCCTTTCAACGTTTTTCGATATTCCTCATAGTTTTAAAGATAGCCATCCACGCCCAGTTGAAAAATTCACCCTGTATACGGGGTTTGCGAGACTAATTAAGTAGGCTACCTTGGTCCTGTAAAGTAAAAGGCAATTAAAGAAACAGAGTGGATTTTGAGTTAGTACGAGTCTGATAGTACTTTCCACTTTACCCAAAGGTTTCATTTGATGATTTTTTAACCCCAGAAAAACAGATATATAAATTACAATTGAATCATTAAACGCGACAGTTTGTCATAATAAACTTAAATAAACATAAATAAAAATAATCAAATACGGTTTTATGAAGCATACTGGAGCCCTCCAGTATGCAATTTGAAGTTAAAACTTGTTTAAATTGACGGGCGAAACGAGACAGAATAGGGGTCGGGTATACCATAGCCAACGACATCTCAATCTTTGAGTTGAGGACATACCTTCAGGTCAGGACAAGACACGGTATTGTACTGATGAGGGTAGGGCTGCAACATGGGCGCGTTCATGAGCCCGTCGGGCAGTGATAGCAGCGAGCCCAGGAATGTCACCGCCGCTGTGCGTGGACACTGCAACAATACAAAAACTTTGTAATATTTTGGACTAGCAGTTTTAACTACTGCTCGACTCCTGTTGGCAACGACGATATAATACTAGACTCGTAATAACAGGTGACCGATGTCTGTCAACACATTAGGCAAAAAAGTCTTATATTCGTCCCATTTCGACCAATCCTGTGAGCCGTAAACATACGTTGAGACAGAACAGACCTTGAGTTAGCCTATCACAACGCAGTACCTCGTCCCCCTCGTTTACGTAGTACCTCAGCGAGTTCCTTAGATCGTGCATGCGGAGTAGTATTATATCGTCGTTGCCTGTTGGTCATAGCTTGATGTAATATAGCTTAAAGCGTTCCGCGAAAAACGGACTAGGCAAAGCAAAAAAAAAACAGTTCAAAGGACACTAAGTATTGAAGACAAAAATACGGTAGAAAAACTACCACTGTCGTCCGATGCCTACGTAAAACAAGTGAACATCATCAAGGAAAAAAAACTTGTGTGTGGCGCTTACTCAAACATTTATAAAAAAAACTAGCTGCCCTAAAAACGTTACGTTTTGTTTCGAACACAGAATCTGGCCTTATAGCCAAATGGCCAGCGACATTCGCTAACGTTCAGCAGTCGCTAATACATTTTAAACTTAAACTTTATACTCCATTGCATATAGTTTAAAATCTATCAAAGATTATAGATAGTTTTCGTTTGTTTCGTTCGCTATCGCTCAACAGTCTTTAGTACATTTCTATTATTTTCAGAAGTTGAATATGTATTACAGACTGCTGTACGTTAACTGTTGTCGCTTGCCGTTTTGCTAAAGGCTCTGGACCTTTTACAATAATTTAATCTGCAATAGGCTAGTTGCCTAATAAATGTAATTAGTCCGTCTTTTAGATTATTCAAAAATAAGGGACAAGTATTTTCTTATTTGTAAATTAGACCAAAAATGACAAAGATATAGCCTATTAAAGTTACGTGTGACGTCTCGATGCTTGGCATTTTTCGCGCAGAGTGACGTCACAGGTAACTTAAATAGGCTATTATCGTTGTTCTTTTTTGTTTAATCGAAAAAAGAAAAAATACGTGTCCAATATTTTTTTTTTGATCTAAAATACGGACTAAATAGAATGTAATTATTTTGACCCTGGAAACTACCCTATTGCTAAATACTTTGGTTAACTTACCGAAGGCCCCATATCTGAAGAGTTGAGCACCACAGTGGAAGCGTGCACGAAGTCGAGCAGCAGCAGCGAGTAGCCGTCGAGAGCCAGCGACAGGTACCGCGGAGCCGCGTGCTCGACCAGCACGTCTACTACTGAACGATCTTCTCCGGTTAGACCTGATGATGGAAAGTGAGGTTTTATTGAATGAAACTGTAGAAGTTACTGGACGAAATATTGGGCATACACATCAACAGACAGAGGTTTCTTTTTTCTTTTTTATAGTGATAAAATCATCAAATCAGTCCTCCTACCCACGGCGGGGCGGAAGTTACTGTCAGACTTGTACCGATTAAAATCCATGGTGATCCTTCAATAGCCCTTTACATTCCAGGGTCACAAACACTAAAGAAGCTACGCTACTGGACATTAGAACTCTTTTATAAGAGTGCAGCCACATCTATCGACGCGGAATCGGAATCTTTTTCCGTCGCCCTTTCTCTTTCTGTCGCTTAGAACTGCCAATTGCTAGACCGAGACAGAAAGCATAATGCGATAGCACGCGGCGGAATCCTCGAGGCGGCCGCGTGCTATCGCATTGTCTCGGTTTAGCAAATGGCAGTTCTAAGCGACAGAAAGAAAAAGGGTGACGGAAAAAGCTGATTCCACGTCGATAGATGTAGGAGCACCCTAACAATGTTCCCCTAAAACCTACAAGACTGCTACTCACCATGATGAAGAGCTCGTTGGTACAGATGCAGATGTGCCAGATGCAGGCGGTTGTTGCACGAAGACGGCGCGCCGGGGCCTTGCGCCTGCGTCGACTCGCACAGCAGACGCAATGCAAGTAATTTGCCCGCCCTGGATTACAGTACAATGTTATTTGAAACATAGAGTATGTAAAGGATAACCAGGTACCTTCCATGGCGTTTTAAAGCATACGAAAGAGACAGAGCCATACAAGCCGTCTAGCCCCATCTCTTTCCCACAGTGAAACTACGCTCGCTGTAAGACGTCATGGCAGGCCACCTGGGGGTATTGGTAGGCCACCGGGTGAGTATTACAACGTCTTAAAACCAGGCTTGTTCCGGCGAGTGAAAGTGACAGAGCTATTCAAGTCGTCTAGCGCTATCTCGTTCACTCACTGGAACAAGCCTGGTTTTAAGACGTTGTAATAACCCCCTGATCTATAGTTTCATGGGTAAACGTTTTCTAGGTTTCAGCAAACACTTGTAGTCTTAAACATGGAGTTACAGTTTAATATTATTTGGGGATATGCACAAAAGACAATATTACATAAAAGGTGGAAGTAAATACAAACGGAGTCAAACGATCCTCTATTATTTTCCCCCAGTTTATTGCACATTTTTCGAAAGCACACACCACACTCGCGTCAGCCACAATTTCGATTAGAAACCCTTTAATTTATTTTAAATTTTGGCGCGAAATCGGAAGGTTGTTGTTGTCATTACTGAGCAGATGTTGACAACAGAACAATCCTTCTTGCATTCAGATTGTGTAATCTGATTTAGGCTACTCAGGTGTTTATATTTGCGTTGAATCATCGAATAAGAACAATGGATGCAGAACAATAATCTTCAGTAAACAAAATATTGACCTGGGAGGGACATTCGTCAACTTTACTCAAGCAACCTATGCGCCCGTCATTTTAGGTTATTTAAAACCAAATCACAGAAATAGAAGCCCTGCAGCGGGGCTTCGTCGAAAATAGTTTATTTTCTGTAATGACAACTAGTGCATCATATATTTGAAAACAATGACTACCCATTTCGCTAGAAATTTTACGCGATAAGTGCGTAAAACAAATTCACGCAGGAATATCCGTGAGCAATTCTGCCCTTGACATTCTATTCGCGAAAAGTTGACGATATCGTCAAAATCGCGGGAAACCGACGGATGTACGGAACTAAGAAATACGGTAAGAGAAAGAGCAGTTTTTTTTTTTTTTTGAAAACGTTTCTTTTCACTATGAATTTCCCCTGTATCGTGGGTGCGTTTACAAACATAGAAACTCACATATATACAAACATCATCCATTTGTGGTAAAGCCCAGTAATGGATGATTTAGCCCTGAAATGATGATAAACTGACCTGTGTGAGGGCGGGAGTGCTTCCGCTTCCAGGCACCATCCAGCCACCAAATTGAACGGCACATGTATCTCTGTATTCCCATTGAGCGTCTGATTCGCACTTATCTGTAACAAATAACACACGTCACCACCGAAACAAAACTCCTTAGTTTTTAAATACATCACGACTTTATTTAAAAAAGAAATCTTTGCCTCTTGTTCGTCTTCAAAAGACTTCTGCAATGGATCGTTGTTATTATCTTCATTATTAAATTTCATTTCAAAATATAACGAATAATTTGACACGAATCGATTTCACATTACTTCAATCTCAAAACAAACGTTGATATGTGAAGATTTATTATCAAAATACCCTCACGACGATTTACAACTGATTGCGCGATATATTTGTAAACAATCACTTCCTAGCCGGACATACTGTATGTTATCCTTGAGAATTGTAAGTAATAGTATAGTACCTAACACAAAACGAATTGTGACGCATAGAGAGAAGCCCAGTGTTGGGACAAATCCTACTACTATTATAAAGGCGAAAGTTTGTAAGTATGGATGTATGGATGTTTGTTACTCTTTCACGCAAAAACCACTGAACGGATTTGGCTAAAATTTGGTACACAGATAGTTTATAACCTGGATTAACACATAGGATAGCTTTTATCCTGATTTTATGTTCCCGTGGGATAATTTTCGAGTTGTAGCGGGTGAAGCCGCTGGCAACAGCTAGTAATGCTATATTTTGGGGTGGAAAATCAACAATGTAATTTGGTCCTTTCGCCCGTAGCGACAATTCAGAGGTGACTGATATAAAATCATCCTGTTTCTACAGCTGCTTTTTGCGTTCCAAGGTCGTATAGTAACCTTTGAAGGTATTCCCATAACCACGGTAGTTGAAAGTTCCTTAAGTCAAGACGATTCGGGTCGGGTCTTTGATCGGGTCGGGTCTTTGATCGGACGGTAAGCTACACGGTACTCGCAGCCCGCGTCAGCTGAAGCTGGTAATAACTCTATATCCCGGGACAACAGTCTTTTTTCTATCATGGTATAATCATCAATAATGAGTCCTCCCAGGACAGGGCAGGAGGGATTTTCAGACTTGTACTGACTAAAATCTACGGTGTCCTTCCATTTACGTCCCGGTGTCACGGTATTCGTTAGTCCTGCGACCCCGGCATGCTTTGGCCCTCTATAGGTGGGCCTCGTCATCATGATAACACTCACTGAGGCGCGCGTGGAACACAACGCGCCGTCGACCCGGGCATGGTCCATGGTCAGACAGCGAGTCGCCCATTACTCGCCGCCCGCACGGGACAATACAGTCTAGCAATAATAATAAATCAACCTCCTTTTTCCTGATTCGCCTCAACAGTCTTCTTTTTCCTGCTCTTCTTTCGCATTGGCAACTCTTGAAAACTTTCGATTTGGACAACAGGTCGCACAAACTCAGTAACACCATTCACAGAACACAGGTCCTCGCGACCGATTAGAAAACATGCAGTCGGAACAATAAAACCTATTTACGAAAACAATAACAAACGGTACAAGCGTCGAGATGACGGCGAATGGTTTTTCACAGTACCATCTGCCAAACATTCACAGATATCGACTGATAAGTTACTCCAGCGTGCCATTATTTGTGATAAATATTAACAGATGGCTTCGTTTTTGAATGATTTCATTACATAAGTGTTTGTTCACTTTACCGGTTCAATTTGAACGTTTTAAACTCGGACAATTCCAAGTAAATATTGTTTTGTTGTCGACGTGGGTGGCTACTGGGTAAACGAGCTTGATTTAGCAGTTTTTGTGGTACTTAGTACTTTCTCATACCTTGTTGATTTACATGACGATATTTTTAACTATATTACAATAAGAGAAAGAGGTAAAATTGAAACTAATATTTTAAAGCTGAAGATTTTGTGGTTTGGTTGAACGTGCTCATTTCAAGAACAACTGGTTCGAATTGAAAATTTTCTTCTGTTGGATAGTTCATTTATTTACGCTGCGACTAATAGACGCCCAGCAGCGGGGTTGAAATTATACGGGGATCAGCTAGTTTGCTTATACGTAGGCGGTAATCTCCGGAACTACTGAATCGATTTATAAAATTCTTTTACCAGTAGAAAGCTGTATTCCTGAGTGACTGAGACTTTATGTTTTTAGGGTTCCGTAGCCAAATGGCAAAAAAACGGAACCCTTATAGATTCGTCATGTCTGTCTGTCTGTCCGTCCGTATGTCACAGCCACTTTTTGGCGAAAGTATAAGAGCTATCCTGTTGAAACTTGGTAAGGAGATGTATTATGTGAACCGCATTAGGATTTTTACACAAAAATAAAATTATAAAACAAAAACCAGTTTAGGGGGTACCCTACATCCTTAAAAATGAAACACAAAATTTTTTTTTTTCATTGACCCATACGTGTGGGGTATCTATTGTCTTTTATATTATGTTACTTACTGCAACGGTACCCTTTATGGGCGAGTCCGACTCGCACTTGGCCGGTTTTTTAAAATATGCGCGGACGAAGTCGCGGGCGGAGTGCTAGTTATCAATGTATATGATGTCATACAGATGACAACATTGAAATCTTCGAATGAAGGTGAAAAATAAGTTTAAAGACAGAGCTATAATGGAGTTAACTATTTTAAGTAAATGATGAGTAATCTTTTTCTTAGAAAACGTTTTTGCAAAAAACAGTAGGTGGTTAAATAAACCAAAGATTGCTGTATGAAAAGTAGAAGAAAAAATATAGTTATTATTTTGCTCCATTAGCACGTTTTATGTGGCGTTTCTTACAATGCAAGGATAAATATAATGGTAAAGTCTACGTAGAATTTTTCATATCTTTGATAGAAAATAACTAAAATCAGTCAAAAAGGGTCGGAGGAATGTCTAAACAGGTATCTATGACCTGGAATGTAAAGGGCAACAAAATTAAGAAAGGCCGGTAACAATGCAATCTGTCAATAACGGCCGGTTCACGACCATGCCACTGTGCGGCCGGGTATCCACCAAAGAGGAGACGAGAGGAGATGTGTTTGAATAACCAATCAGATGTCAACTGAAGCTAAGCGGAGAGAAGATGTGGACATCTGATAGGTTATTCAAACCCATCTCTTCTCTTCTCCGCTTTGGTGGATACCGGGCCTCACAGACTTAGCGCGGAGCGACGAGCGGTAAGATCAAAATATGTAGAAATGTTTGAGACACGCCACGAAGCGCCGCCAGTAGCAAATTCGAGTACTTACAAAGTAACTAATTTCATCTAACTAATTCACGCCTGCTGTCACACCGCTCACCGCTTAGACCAAAGAACGGGCCGCAAGGGAACGGACAGTCCGGACACATAATCACGACACAATATCAAGTCCTTGATGATCACGACATTGCATCAATTCGTCGATATGTGACCGAGACTTAACCTTAAAGCGCATTTCACACAGAGAGCGGGCGCGGGTCGGGCGCGTTTCGGGGCGGGAGTACGGCGGGTCTAGTTCTTTGTGTTTAAATGGAAGACTTCACACTGAAAGCGTGCGCGCGACCTGCCCCGCGCCCGACCCGCGCACGCTCTTTGTGTGAAATGCGCTTAAGTCTGAAGCCAAACGAGCGTATTTTTTTAAGTTTCACAACTTAAAAAAATATCGCGTAATTTCGGATTCCGGTACAGTGCAGAACTGCAGACCATTAATTTTGCGTCGCGAAAGACTTTTTTATGGAAGCGACCGAAATTGCGCGACTCACAACTGAAAAATTTGCGTTCGTCTGTCTTCAGCCTAAGGGACGTACAACGACATTGTAAAATCATTGATACCTAAAGCATTGAAACAGAAAAAACAAGTAAAAATAAAACGAACCGAGTGCCAATCCGCACTATCCTCACAGGCAATATCCGAATACATGACTGATTCTAAATATTTATAATTATTCTAAGTTTATCAGGACAAATGTTTACAACAGGATATACTGAACAAAACCAAAACAAATCGAACAATACCTACCTATTATGGAACTGCAGTAGTATTCAGATAAAAGCGAGTGCTCATCTCACGCTATTAAGGGGCCATATAACCTCAAATCGCTTAGCAGAATCCTCTAATACGCAGAAAATACTGCAGCATTAATTATGAAATAAATATATGGTAGAGTTGAGGATTCATGTTAGGTCTAATGTTTGGCGAAAACACGATTCCATATAATTTTCTCGATAGAAAAAAATCCCAAAGTTACCTCTAAACTGAACAATAAAACGCTGTCAATCATAAAATACTTAAAATTAGATCATGAAACTTTTTATACTAACTGAACTAACTATAAAGCAGGTCTAATGTTACTTACTTTTTTGAATTTCCTTATTTTACACCGTAAAATAAATAACCTTTAATATTCGTCTTATTAAAAGTGTGTTCCCCGGCGCGCGCCACCCGCCCTCAGTCCCGCTCCGGCTTCCGTACGGGAGGGTTGTGTCATTTTGCGCTCCGTACACATTACGCGGCAGAACGACGTAAAATAAAAATATTGAATTGCGTGAGTTACTTACAGTGTTTGTGAAATGGGAAATGACCGAAATAAAAATAAGAAGCGACGCGGACAGGCTTGGCGTAAAGAAACGGGCAAACATATGGTCGGAATGAAGTAAGTATCTACCGACTTATCTATTTCCAGTATTAGTGATTACAAACATATAGGTATCATTCAATGGAAAACTGAATCATTACTGAATATACAATTTTTAAAATAAAATATAAATTATCATGTTGCAACTTGAATTTGCCGGTATTGTCAAATCACACCACGTTGACAGACGTCTTCGTGACTTCTCTCTGCCCACTCCTCTAGGGATGTACCACGCTGCGTAGGGTTGGGATTCCAGTGGATCTTCGTTTATTAGTATATACGTTTGGAACAGTTTCTGCATGTGTGGGTAGACCAGGTACTTACCGTAGTCTGTCTATAAAATCATGAAAATCGTTGGGAGCGCTGCGGATGTCATCGACTTGGTGTCCTTCGATAGCCCTTTACGTTCCAGGGTCACAGTAATGAGATAAGTCTCGCCAACCCAGAAGGCTTTGGCCCTCTAGGGGCCCTGTCATTATAATGCTGTCACAACGCGCCATCGACTCGGGCATGGTCCATGGTAGAATAGCGAGTCGTCCATTACTCGCCGCCCGCATGCCCGCACCTACAGAGGTCGGAGGCCTGAAATACTTACATAAAAAATATGAACCTACTGGACGTACTGTAGTAGTTTAGCTAAATAATAAATATAATGATCTTTCCAGACGACGTCGATTACACACTAATAATACTGAAGATGATGTTGATAAAGAGAATATTCCAGAAAATTCGTGAGTATCTACTACCTACTTATGAACTGATCTGTTATTAGAACACAGCTATATACTAAGGTTTAAAAAAAGAAATATTTTTTCAATATAAGTTGATCTCACATTGTATAGGTATTCCGTGTGCGTCAGAATGGCTGGTTGCCTGTGGCGTTGGTCAATGAGAGTTGATTCGAAAATTGCTACATAATTGCTTATATTTGCTACATATAATAAATCATTGCTACATATGACATATATTTATTTATTTAACTATTTATGTACACACAAAATACAGCACAGGATAATTTACAACAAAGAATTCAGTACAAGGGTACTGCTTATTTCTATTGAAATTTCTGCCAGCAGACCCGCGAAAGGAGAAATGAAAAAGTAATGTAGACTTATAGTGTGTGAGAGGAGGTACTTAGATATAAAAATTTTTTTTTGACCAGCCATCCTGCATTTAAAGTCAAGCGTGTAGAATTTCCCGAAATGTATTGCGTCAATAATTGCTACATATTTACTTCATTGGTCTCATTTATTTGTATCTTTAAAAATATGCTAAATAAAGGATGTAGCAGTAATTTAAATTATCCCAAGGAAAAGTCCCTGATAAAATAATAAAGGCAAATAGTTGCAGAGCGTCTTCACCCAACGGTATTGCTACTTTAGGCGGCAGGAGTTCTAAATAAAATTGTTTAATGGCATGTTATGTATGAGTACGTAAGTGAACAATAAGCATATTAGAAGGATAATATCGTAAATTAAAAAAAAATACGACGAGTAAAAAGAAGCTAATCCACATTGCATATACATATATGCGTAAAAATAATATGAAAATACCTAAGTTGTTGACTCATATAATATCTACTTTGGACAAGCAGTCCAGTTAGGTAGGTCCAACTTCGAGAAAGAGGTCAACCACCAAATCCAACTCGGTTGGGCAGCGTTCGGGAAACCACGCAATGTCTTTCCGTCCGACTTACCCCAGTGCCTCAAGACAAAAGTCTTCCACCAATGTGTGTTACCAGTGATGAGTTACGTACGGCACCGAAACGTGGTCTTTCACTATCAAGCTCAAAGTCGCTCAACGAGCTATGGAGAGCGCTATGCTCGATGTTTCTCTACGTCTACGTGATCACATACGAGTCACTGATATAGTCTACCGGATTAGCAAGCTGAAGTGGCAATGGGCAGGCCATATTGCTCGCAGAGCAGATGGCCGATGCGGTCGAAAAGTGCTAGAGTGTAGACCACGGACTAGCAAGCGCAGCATAGGACGTCCACCAACAAGGTGGCAATTCAACCTTATAAAAGTCGCTGGAATACGCTGGATGCAGATCGCTTCCAACCGGTATAAATGTGGAGATCAAAAGGGGAGGCGTATGTTCAGCAGTGGACGTCCTATGGCTGAGACAATGATGAATATGAATATAAGCTAAAAATTGGTTCGGGCGAAACTACCCCTGCACATTTTAAAAAGGGGACATCTGGCTTGCGGGCCACCTTTTATCGTGGGCGAGATGTCCCACAACCTCAGCATTAATTTACCCTATTGTCATATTATTTTTTTCGCATATATTATGCAATATAGAATTAGCTTCTTTTTACTCTTCGTATTTTTTATTTATTTACGACATCCTTTTAATATGCTTATTATCCACTTACCTACTCATACATAACATGCCATTTAACAATTTAGAACGCCTGCCACCTATAGTAGCAATACCGTTTTATAATTTGATCAGGGACTTTTCCTTAGGATAATTTAAATTACTGCTACATTCTTTATTCAGCATATTTTTAAAGATACAAATAAATGAGATCAATGAAGTAAATATGAAGCAATTATTGACGCAATACATTTCGAGAAACTCTACACGCTTGACTTTAAGCTAGGAGGTGACCAGCCATCCTGACGTCAGGACGGCTGGTCAAAAAAAAAATTTTATATCTAAGTATATATCATATGTAGCAATGATTTATTATATGTAGCAAATATACCTAAGCAATTATGTAGCAATTTTCGAATCAACCAACTCTCATTGACCAACGCCACAGGCAACCAGCCATTCTGACGCACACGGTATTCCGCACAATGAGAGGTCAGCTAATACTGGAAAGTATAACTTCACATACCACGCGTACCCGCACCTGTATTTTTACAGTAAACGTGGGGAAATAATGGTAGGTACATAATTATTTATTGTAACATTCGCAAGTATGATTTTATGGGCGATTTCCTCCTTTTTTTATTGTGCAATTTTAGGGTTCCATATGAATTGATAAAAAAGTAAGTTCTATAGGTCAGTATTATTATACCAGCCACTTGTGATTGTTACAGGACCCAAATACCTCCGATAGATCTAGAAATAAATACGAACGAAACAAATGTTGTTCATACATTACAAAATATTGAATTGTAAGTATCATACATAACATTACCGTTTTGTATGTACTAACGCGTAACGATTACTATCACAAAATTTTCGAGTTCAAAAGCTTTTTATTTTGCTGTACTTTTTAGGGTTCCGTATAATAAATGTTGCGTTTTGTTTCAGATCACAACTACGACCTGAGGACATAAACTGTGCACTAACTAAATACACATAGTGACGAAAGCATATTGCATCCGTAACTTATTTATTAACATTTATATCATTCTTGATTTTAGCAAAATACAGCAATTCTTCTTCACGCGCGACTGAAGAAAATCAGACTCGAAAGATCCCGAGTGTTTTTAAAGCGGTACGCGGGAAAAAAATACCGCGAAATACTCTCTTCGGATGAAATTTTTTTAATGTTGAGGAGAGTTTCAACAAACAAAATGATAAAGTGTATGCACACTCTAGTGAAGAAGCGAGCAGACGTGTGCCACGTGTTCAGCGTGGTCATCATCCTTCGGCATTCATGATTTGGCTTGGGGTGTCCTATTTGGGTCCAACAGAGGTGTGTTTTTGTGAAAAAGGAGTGAAGACGGCTGCTCTCGTATATCAAAATACAGTCCTAACAAACATTCTGGAACCTCTTTCACAAACAATGTTCGAAAACAGGCACTGGGTATTCCAGCAGGATTCTGCGCCGGCTCATAAGGCGAAAAGTACCCAAGAATGGCTCACGACCCGTGGAATCGACATTATCAGGCACGAGGATTGGCCTTCCTCCAGCCCAGACTTGAATCCCTTGGATTATAAAATATGGCACCACTCAAAGGAGAAGATTTGCGCTAAACCCCATCGCAATTTGGAGTCACTTAAAGCATCCCTAATTATAGCAGTCGCCGATATTGACATGAACGTCGTGCGTGTTTCGATTGATGACTGGCCTTGCAGATTGAAGAGTTGTATAAGCAAGAGGAGGACATTTCGAATAATTTTGATGTAGTTCAAATCTGTATTTTATACCCTTTCATTTGATATATAAATGGTTGTAGTACGTAACTTATTGTGTCATTTATTTAACTTTCCATATGTGACAAAACTTATGGTCAGACTGTGTATACTTGCGCCGTGGGGCGCCTGCCTAGAATTGCGCTCCCCCAAATCATCCCGTGGGTGTCATAAGAGGCGACTAAGGGACAAACCGGAGGTCGGGCAGCAGCGTTTTCCGTGTACTGCACGTCCTCACTGTGATCGCCAACCCGCCTGCCAAGCGTGGCGATTAAGGCAAATAACCCCCTACAATGAAAACCACAGAAACCAGGCCCCCAGTCCCCAGCAGCTCCGCTATCCCTGGCGCGGGTAGCGGTCAAGGTAACGGCGGAGCAGGGGGTGCTAAGAATCTCCGGAAGAGATCCGGCTACCCACCCCCACGACGACTGGCCCTGGTAACACACAACGTACGCACATTGAGGACTGACGAAAAGATCTGCGAGCTGGAAGAGGAGCTGAGCAAGTTACGCTGGGACATTATGGGGTTATACGAAGTCCGTAGAGAGGGGGAGGATACCGTTACCCTGAAGTCTGGTAACTTGCTCTACTATCGGGAGGGCAACCAGCAGTCCCAAGGTGGTGTCGGGTTTCTCGTTCATAAGTCGATAGTAAACAACAAAATAACCATCGACAGTGTGTCGAGCAGGGTGGTATACCTAATACTCAGAATATCCAAAAGATATTCGCTGAAGGTCATTCAGGTATACGCACCGACCTCGTCACACTCCGATGATGAGTGGACTAGCAAGCGCAGCGTAGAACGTCCACCAGCAAGGTGGACAGACGACCTTATAAAGGTCCCCGGAAGACGATGGATGCAGGTCGCATCCAACAGGTATAATATGTGGAGATCGAAAGGGGAGGCCTATGTTCAGCAGTGAACGTCCTACGGCTGAGATGATGATGATGATATATACTTAGAATTAATAAAAAAAATTTTTGACCAGCCATCCTGACGTTTGGTTGGCTGGTCACCTCCTAGTTTGAAGTCAAGCGTGCAGTTTCCCGAAATGTATTGCGTCAATAATTGCTACATATTTACTTCATTTATCTCACTACCCATGCACATTTTAAAAAGGGGACATCTAGCCTGTGGGCCATTTTTTGCGTGGGCGAGATGTCCCATAACCTTATTATTAATTTACCTTTTTGTCATATTATTTTTTTTTGCATATATTATGCAATGTGGAATTAGTTTCTTTTTACTGTTCATTTTTTTTTTATCTACGATATCCTTTTAGTATGCTTATTTACCACTTGCCTACTCATACATAACATGCCATTTAACAATTTAGAACCCCTGCCGCCTAAAGTAGCAATACCGTTGAGTGAAGACGCACTGCAACTATTTACCTTTATTATTTTATCAGGCACTTTTCCTTGGGATAGTTTAAATTACTGCTACATCCATTACTTAACATATTTTTGAAGATACAACTAAATGAGATAAATGAAGTAAATATGTAGCAATTATTGACGCAATACATTTCAGGAAACTCTGCACGCTTGACTTTAAACTAGGAGGTGACCAACCAACCAAACGTCAGGATGGCTGGTAAAAAAAACGAAGTATTATTATATCCTATATAGCAATTATTTATTAAATGTAGATAGCAAATATAAGACAATTTTCGAATCATCTTTCATAGACCAATGTCACAGACAACCAGCCATTCTGACGCACACAATGTATCCACAGAACCCTGAATGCAATGGTGACTCGCACTTGATTAGTTTCTTGTAAGATACCTATTTGCATTTAGATCTACATAATTACATACAAAAACGACTGTCCATCACAAATGCATACAAGGAGAAAACTATAAAACTCAAACTTACTACAAAATCAATGGGCGGAACCCTCCCAGTAACGTTGTTGGCTCGTCCATTATTTTGTAGCAACTTTCCAGTATAAGTTGATCTCGCATTTTAATGGCTTTCCGTACAATGCGAGGTCAGTTTATACTGAAAACTTTTAAGTTGAAAAAAAAACTGTCAGCCAGGTAGGTACATTGAAATTAAAGTGATAAAAACTGTATTTTTATAATAGTGATAAATTAATATTATTAGTGATAATTTTATTACAATAGAACTTATCCGACATAATTATAAATAGTTTATTCTAACCGGGGCCACTCACATGCGCGCAAAGATTCGTACATTGAACGAATGTTTGCGCGCAAGTGGAGCGCCGACCATAAAACCGACACAGCTTGGAAAAGCACGAATGCCACGAAAACTTCGCGAAGTCATTCGCAAATGTCGTCCTACACATGTGGGTTCGCGTATTCGCGCGAATGTGAGTGGCCGGCTTAACAAAAGTGCATCGACCTCGCTGAAGTCGCGGCGTGCCCGCGTGACTGAGAGCAGCAGTGTGCGAGCGAGATAGAATGTTAGGCGGCGCGGTGAAGTGGGGGTGAAATTAGAATTTGAGATGAGGTTGTGTAGACTCTTAAACGCTGATGAGGAAATTCCCTAAACATTTATGTTTAGGAAAATTTCTGAATACACATAAAACATGTTTAAGCCTTATACGGTCGCGGGACTTATCGAATTACCGTGACCTTGGAACGTAAAGGGCTATTGAAGGACACTGTGACAAGGTGACAGCTCTTTGAGGCACGCTTGACACATGTCATGACACCTGCTCTTGATCGAACGGCAAATCACCCATTACTCACCGTCTGCATGCCAAGGTCTCGATTAGGAGGTGGATTCCACCCGCTGGATATTAAACTTATACTTCCTAATTCCGATAAAATCAAGAGAGAACTTATCAGGAATGTACAACATGATACATTTTGCGCGTAAAATTCGATAGGAAATAACAAAAATTAATCAAATATCGGAAAGAATGTATGTACATTTTTTAGCAATGAGTGATTTGCTTTTTTATCTAAGATTAACATGTAACGTCGCACACAAACACTGATAAATAAGTTATTGGAATCTGTGACGGAACACACGTTATCAACCTGTCAATCATTTGCATACTTTGTAGGTCGCGGTCGCAGCCTGAAATGGGGGGGGGGGGGTCACTACACTTATAAAAAATAGGTATCTGGAATAAAATAAACATTATTGCACGAGGCGTGACAAGACATAATATTGCATATTGCATTTTATTAAATGGTTTTACATATTTAGTATTTAGTAATTTAAAGACCCTGTTGCTGTTGACAGATTGATCTGATATTTGGGACACATATTTAGTTCTGAAGCCAATACAATTATTATTTGTACCCTTTATTATTTCTAGACTAGCTGTTGCCAGCGGTTTCACCCGCTACAACTCGAAAATTATCCCACGGGAACATAAAATCGGGATAAAAACTATCCTATGTGTTAATCCAGGTTATAAACTATCTGTGTACCAAATTTTAGCCAAATCCGTTCAGTGGTTTTTGCGTGAAAGAGTAACAAACATCCATACATCCATACTTACAAACTTTCGCCTTTATAATAGTAGTAGGATGTCAGCAAACTATTTTATCGCCGTTATGGGATAGTTAGAAATTTTCTTTTATTATTTGACAAATTTTCCAATGTGACCTTAGATTTGGGGGGGGGGGGGGTCATGTCCCCTGTGACCCCCCTTCGGACCGCGCCTGTTGTAGGTCAACATCATACAGGTAGACTTAACAGATTATTAGGGTAAGCGGAAGAATATGATGAACGCTTATTCACGAGGGTGAAAGGAGGCGTCAGCAGCAGCGAGTGATGTAGGTACAATCGACAAAGTTGAATTATGACCCACCGTAAGCTTATTTTCTTACAACCATTTAAATACAATTAGGTCTATATTCGCGTAAACATACATATCCATGGTAACGACTTTGATCTTTGTCAATTTGACGGATTCAAACTAATTATTGTCAAAATGGGTCATGATTCAACTTTGTCGATGGTACATTTTAACCTCCAAAAAAATACTTATTTCGAGAAAAACAATAATACGTAATGGATATAATTATAAGGTTTATACAGGGTGTCCCAAAACTCAACGTCAAGCCGAGACGGGGTGATAGGATTGATCATAACCATCACGAGAAAAATCTGAAAAAAAATCTATCCCATGTAGTTTGAAAATTATGGACATTTTAAGAAAATCCTAGAAATTTGATCAAACTGTATCATTTTTCGGTTATTGTAGTTTTCCTTTTTTAATTTTGTTCAATTGAACTTTGGAAACGTAATCCTAAATAACATTTCTAGAACCCCAATAAAAAATAATGACACAATTGCCTCAAGTTTTCGAGAATTGAGACTATTTGTTTAACTACGAATTTAAAATTTTCAACATCCATCAACTTTGATAGGCCCTCCTTTAAAAAAAATGTACTAGAGTGCCTTGGCAAGTAGCATCAAAAGTTGGCGCATTTAATCAGGATTCTAAAATGGTACAATACTTGTTAGTTCCATACAATAAAAAAGAGTAAAAAAATTAAAACCTCAAGTAAGCCGATTTTTGCAATCTCAGTTAAAATGTTTTTGATTCGCACAAGCTCTAGGTAGGTTCGTAATTTTAAGGCAAAGTGATCTCAAAGCCCATTGAAAACGTAGCCGACCCTGTGTTAATGCATTTCTCAAGCAGCTGAGGAGATTAACTCTCGAAGGTATGCTCGACTAATAAGTAGATCTTTTTTAAGAAGATGTAGGGCTTGTATTGAGGCCAATGGTAAACAATTTGAATTTATTGTTATAAAATGTTATTTCTCTATCTGACTTTTATTCCATCAAACCTAAATTAAACGAGATCAAGATTTTTCATTATTTTACTAATTTTAATAACTTTTTTCACTTTGGTTAAAGTGGCGTCTATCTCGCTCACTTATGGCAAACATAACCACTATCCATCTTTCTCATCATTTTGCCTTAAAATTAAGAACCTATCTAGAGCTTGTGCGAATCAAAAACATTTTAACTGAGATAGCAAAAATCGGCTTACTTGAGGTTTTAATTTTTTTACTCTTTTTTATTGTATGGAACTAACAAGTATTGTACCATTTTAGAATCCTGATTAAATGCGCCAACTTTTGATGCCACTTGCCAAGGCACTCTAGTACATTTTTTTTAAAGGAGGGCCTATCAAAGTTGATGGATGTTGAAAATTTTAAATTCGTAGTTAAACAAATAGTCTCAATTCTCGAAAACTTGAGGCAATTGTGTCATTATTTTTTATTGGGATTCTAGAAATGTTATTTAAGATTACGTTTCCAAAGTTCAATTGAACAAAAATAAAAAGGAATAACCACAATAACCGAAAAATGGTGCAGTTTGATCAAATTTCTAGGTTTTTCTTAAAATGCCCATAATTTTCAAACTGCATGAGATAGAATTTTTTTCAGATTTTTCTCGTGATGGTTATGATCAATCCTATCACCCCGTTTCGGCTTGACGTTGAGTTTTGGGACACCCTGTATAAGCCGGTGCATTGAAAAAAGGATTCTAAAATGGCGGCTTGTACGTGCGTTGACTGATAGTACAGTCAGCATATAAGATTTCGAATTAAAGTATTTTTCAAATTAAAAATAATAAAAACAAGACTGGATCACAATAATTTCTCAAAATTCACCTAGCAATAAAACAAAATTAAAACAACAATAATCAACAAAAACTAAACTAAACTAAAACGAAAACTATAGTAAATATTCATAAAAAAGATGACTGAGCGCGTCAAGACATCAAGACTATTTTTTGAACGAAGTTCCTTATCGCGCGTTGTGAAAGGGGGCTAGACGGAAAATATTCTTACGAAAAGTTGTCACGACAATTTTTGGAACGAAGTTCCTTATCGCGCGTTGCGAAAGGGTGCTAGAACTCAAAGAGTGGAGTGGAGTGGAGTGGAGCGGATCGGAGCGGAGTGGAGTGGAGCGGAGCGAAGCGGACCGGAGCGGAGTGGAGTAGAGTCGCGAAGATTATTTTTGTTGAGTGTTTACAGTAACTTCGTTCCATCCGGGTGTCCCTTGACACCTCTCAAGTTTTTTTTTCTGCTTACGTGTACGCGGGAGTGAGTATAGACGGCACTAGTGTGCGAGCGAGAGAACACGATAAGCGCCGCCATTTAAGATTCCTTTCTTCAATGAACCGGGTTATAATAGATGTGGTTCTCACCTTAAGCAGCGTAGAGTTGAGGTGTATAAGATAGTTGTACAGGTTGGCGTGCGCATGCGGGTCCCTTAGCAGGTTGGGGTCCCCGAGCGCGGCCAGCATGCGGCGCCACAGCACGGCCGCCACGTCGGGCAGCCAGCCGCGCGCGCGCCCGCCCATCACCACGCCCACGCCCGCCCCCCCGCCCAGCCCCAGCGACTCGCCCGACTCGTTCTCCGTCCATTCTGCTATACCGATATCCAATGAACCTACTTTAACTTGATTAATGTATATCTAAACATGTAATGAAGTGCACGATATTATTGTTTTTGTAGCTTTTTTGTTAGTGAAGCTTAAATCAGATGATTGCAACGTTAGGGGTGAATTATGGGAGACCGTGCTGAGCCCGAGCGGGGCATGGACGAAACGCAGATTCAAAAAATCACAAAATTTATGGTTTATACCAGGGGTCACCAAATGGCGCACCGACCCATTTTGTGCGGACCGCGAGAACATAGCACTCACACTACAGAGTACGTTACGTACGTACGTCTTATGATCAATTTCCAGAAAGTTTCATGATTTGATCAAACACGCAATAAAACAGACACTTTCCTCATAGAAATGTGGAAAATACCTTGGTTATATTGCATATATTCCGTAATTTTTTTTTTATTATTTTCTTTCTACAAAATGTTTTGCCGATCGCGATCGTCATTTCATGTCTTAAAACGGAACCCAAACGAAACCAATTGGTGACCCCTGGTCTATACTATACCATGCGGCGTCACGGCACGGTTTAGCATGGAAGCGCCTATAAAATGTACAGAATGTTAGTGAAGTTTTGGATCTGGGCCCAGCACGGTCTAGCATAATTCATCCTTTTAACTTACACTACAATAACTACTTGTATAACTTAATCTTTTGTGTATTATTGATATTTTTTGCTTCACGTTTATTTTTTTTTTCTCTTTTTTTCGTTTGTTATCGTTAGCAGTCATTGTGTTGTATGCAATGTTGCCGAACCATCTGATTTTAAACACAATAATAAATTGTTGTTAGTTTTATTTATGTACAAATCGATTTAATAATTGCAACATCTTTATTTTTTATAGTTTAGTTAGACGATGTCAACTAAAACACATGAACATTTTTTTTTCTTTGACATATTCATATAGATCTCCCATTTAAAATGATACAATGATAGACAAAACAAATGAAAAAAAAGTAAAGAGTTTTACATACCGACATTTCCGCCATCGGAAGCCAAGTCAATCTGTAAGGGCGAATCTTTGATAGAACTACTTTCTACGCCGCTCGAAGGTGCGGGAGACGGAGAACGTGAACCTAAAAATTAAGAAAATAATTTAAAATCTTCATCAATAGAACAATTATTGTAAGTGAGAGGCTACACACATATTTTTTCGGGTTGGCACATACGACTCACCTAAATTACATATCATGTCCAACTCCAATGACTACTATACATTGTATGCTATAAGGATATGCGCGCACTACGAAATTTAATCGTTGCGATTTTTATATTGCCAAATGAAATTGCAAACTAGTTCGTGAAATCATGAAACGATTTATTTTCGCAGTGCGCGGATTGTAGTACATTTCTGTTATCTACAGATTGTCGATTTTTTTCGCAACGATTTATTTTCTTAGTGCGCGCTTAGTTTAAAACGACGCGTGCGCATCTCCTATCTCCGTCAAGCATCATATAACACTAGAATTATTTTGGAAATGTTGGCGAACACACGAAGGCGAACCTCCGGGCATAAGCAGGAGGAGTGGTCTTAGTTGAGTGTGAGAAGTCTACCCCATTTCCTAGGGCGCAGTCCACAAGGTAAAGTCTAAACACAAACGAGTTGACACAATTAGACTTGGGCCGACCGCTTTTACCCTTTTTTTCTACACAATACAATTTTGCCGTTCGGCATTTCCGTATCGTGAAAACCGGAACAAGTCGTACCAACACTTCGAGTTGCCACTGCATCAACAGCAACTCGCGAATAAACATATAAATGAAGAAATCAGACTTACCGCTAGCAGAATCCCTCTCTTCATTCGTAGTCGAGTTTCGTAACGAGTCTAAAGAATACCACCTCCTCGGTTTATCGTTGGTTGACTCTTTGGTATCTAAACAAAAGTAACAGAACAAATTAGCCACCATCTCAACGAGCACGCAAGTGAATTATTTGTAGCAATTGACGGAATCTACGTCTGTCATTGAAATCTTAAAATATCTTACGGCAGCTTTCTAAAACCTTGACCAAACCAGTGATTAGTTAATCAATCAAATCCTCTGTCATTGGTGGACTGATATCACAAAAGGTAATCAGATCTTTTGGCATAAGATTCGGTAACAGAATAATTACAATGATCTTTTTGGGTCACCAGAGTGCTGGCCCGTTTCATGGAGACGTTAGATTGCATTGAATGAGTTTTTAAATACTGATTCAATACAGTTTAACGTGACAATACTGCCAGTTTCTGGGCACATTTCCTCTAGACAAAAACTTGATTTTTGTTTATGTTTTTGCTATATTTATGTAATTAAAGTTTGTACAAGTTACAAGGCTAGTAAATGTCATTCGTCTACATTTATAAAGCTTGCTGCGACGACACTGTCCAAGTCGAGTCCGAGCTGTCTACGACTTGTCACCGCAGAGCCCGCCTATAGGTGAAAGCCCATTGCGATAGTCAAATTAATCTATTCTCTCAATGGGCAACATGATGCTTTTGACTAGGTCAAGGATAGGCAAAGATAGCGTAACATTATCAGGAATGAGATAGTTTCAAGGGCGGATCATGACCCTCAGTAAATAAGACAACAACTTGGGGAGAAAATTAAGAAAGAAAATAAGTTTATTTGGCAAGCCTCATTTAGACGGTGCAAGAACTCGCATGTGAGTTCCACTACATTGCAGTTATTGTTTGATCAACTGAATTCTTTGTACCTATAAAGTCCGCAATGTAACGCAACTCACGCGTTCATGCATCGTCTAAATGAGCAAAGAAAAAGGAGGAAAAGGAAGAACACAAAAGTGGGTAACGCGGCCTCACGGCTTACCAAATAGACTCAGGGGGGGTATTACAACGACTTAAAACCAGGCTGGTTCCAGTGAGTGAACGAGATGGCGCTAGACGACTTGTATAGCTCTGTCACTTTCACTCGCCGGAACAAGCCTGGCTTTAAGACGTTGTAATACCCCCCCTGTTCAGTAAAAAGACAGCCCACAGGGTGCCTGACCCTGGTTTTTGGTCGAGGAGGTGTTGACACATTTAACTTACCCGTAAGTGTTTGCGTATTTTTCCCCAAATGCGGGTCGCTGCGACATCTCGTCAGCTGTCGTCGAGTGCTACCAGTTTCCTTGCGCGGATGTGTTTCGTGGCCGGTCTTCGGAGACTTGCCTGTAAAGAAAGCTTTGATTAGACGAGCTGCCATCTATGTAAAACTTTGTTATTCGTTCGGAAGCAAGTGCGGCCACGGTAATAGTAGTTTTGTGCGGAAATGGTTAATTGTACCAAATTATTTCATAGTCCTGTTGATAAATTATTTTGACCATGAATTATTTGGTAATCTTTCATTATTTTGACCATGAATTATTTGGTAATCTTTCAGAAAGTTATGAGTCATTGGATTAGCTGTGAAACCTGGAATGTTATCATGGTAAAATCATTGATTGAGTTCTCTCGCCCAGAGACGGGAGGGACTGTCAAACTTCTCTACTGACTATAAATTCACAGTATTACATTCGATGATTTTATCATCTAAATAAAAAAGATGGAAAAAACTGTAAGGCTGATTATAAGAAAAAAAAAAAAACATTAACAAGAAACGGTATAATTTCACATTAATCACCCCAGCGACTAGTCGGCTACTACAAATTATGACCGACAAGTCCTTTGGATTGTGTAAGATTTTGGCGGGTTTTTTGACGTGATAAAGTCTTATAATTCGATGGCCGGCTGCACGCACGCATAAAGATGACGTCATGCGGCGTTACCTCGCTCTGTAGCGTTCCATAGCAACGGCGTGTCAATTATTTGTTTATAGCAACTATCGTCAGCAAACCGACTTTACAGACAACCGATTTTTTAACCTTCAAGCGGGCGCGCGGTCTTTTGTAACGGGAGCGGGCGCGCGTAACCGAAAAGACCTATGCGATGTACAAAAGAAATAAACTACAAATTGTCCAATAATTATTTATTTTTATGTTTGTAGATGTATTGTGCTTATGATCAATATATTATTTGCCAAAAGAAACATTAAAATTATGAAAAATAAATTATTTTAAATCACTCAAACATTTTTTGTACATAAACAAAAATTAGGAACACAAAACCCTTTTACAGGTTTATAAACTTGTCTGAGGTATCAGACTAGTTTATAAACATAGTCAAGCGATAAAAATTACAAATTAGGAATATAAAATAATTTAATTTGGTTTACTTTTCATTAGAATCATTTAATGTTACATTTTTGCCACTTCTTTACTTTATCACTCCCTGTAAAACAGCTATTTCTTTCTGAAAGTGGCTCATTATTGTCATTTGAATCCAAGCAGTTTGATTCCTCATCAGACCGAGTTCCTTGAAACAGTGTGGTCGGAAGTTTCAGAGCCTTAGTCACAGAGGTAATTCACTCTCTTCTTCATCTTATAATAATCCCTCGAATACTACACTTTGTGATAACCTTCCACGACTCATTTTTATAAAAAAACAACAAAATTCCAAGCATAATTCGATAAGATTGATAAGAACCACTACGATTGCGTAACGAGCGCATGACGACAGGCGCGTGTAGTCTTTTCGACGACTGCGCCGGAGCTAAAACAATTGCGATCTATGGAGTGGAGAGATCACCTTGAGTGACGTTATATCCTTTATTTTACTCCCAATGACATAGCGACAGGCTACTAGAAATTAGAAATACATGTGATGAGTAATAATGATAATATGAACGAAAACGTATTAAGCGCGGTCGATTCGACTACGCGCGCCCGCTTGAAGGTTAAGAACGTTGCCCAACAGTATTTCTGTTGTATCGTAGGTGTGTTTACAAAATATAGAAACTCACATATACAAACGCGAAGACCCGGAACAACTACTCGTAGATCATACAAATGTTTGTTTCGTGTGGGAATCGAAGACGCGATACGCAACGCAGCGGTGCAATCGCTCAGCCACTACGCCAAATGTCGTTAAGTTGTCCTAAGGAACAAAAGACACATACCAGGTGTTCTAGTGCTGTGCTGTGCGACGGCGTGGTGCGGCAGGGCGGGGCGGGGGAGCGGCGCGGGCGCGGGGGGGACACGCCGCCCTCCCCGGCCCCTCTCCCCGCTCATACTCTCTGATAGGTCCAGCGAGTACACGTGACGAGCTAGCACGCGGGTTAACGTTTCCATTGTTTTCTGGAACAATATTACTTAGTTAGTGATGCGTTAAAATGGTACCTATTGAGATAATTATCTGATAGACATTTACCATTTTTATTTAAATTTGTTATATCAGGTGGCCTACAATGACGTTCCCGAGTAGTTCCAGTGTGGGAAAGAGACAAAGCTACACATGTCGTATACCGCCACCTCTCGTTCCCTCGCTGGAACTACTCTGGCTTTAAGGCGTTATGATAGGCCACCAGTACGTGATTCGTGCGACAACTAAAATAAAAAATCGTCCTTGCTAATACAAGATAATGATGCAATTCGACTGACTTCGTGGCGAGCTTGTTTTATTTTTTATTTAACCGTAGACAAACGCACGTTTTATGGCATATGTCGTAGTGGTAAGGTTGATTTTCACTTGTAGTTGAAATCGATCGAATTACGTCGCATGGCGTCATGGATTCCTATAGAACCAGCTTAGTTTTCGGAGCACCCTGTGAAGCTCAATAAAAAAAATATCATATCATTTCTTACCGCCCATTCCTTAATAAGATCTTCCCAATGCGTCAACCTTGTCAGCAGTTCCATGAAGTTCTGCCACAGCTCCGGCTTCACCGCTACGTTTAAGTTCGCCTTGATCCATGTGACTATCAGCGTTTGAAATAAAGCTGGTGCCAAGAATCCTCCTAAAAAGATAATTTGGTATTATACACCACAAAAACTAGGAAAAATAAGTGCGTTTATCCAGACAGTTGGCAAATTCGCAAATAGCTGACAAATATCTACAAGTTTTAATAAATTTGGCAATTTTACTGTATGGAAATAAGAAATATGGCTGTGCAGGTGCACAAAAAAATTGATTATGAAAAGCAATAATTAATATCGTTACACCAAATTTATAGTTTTAGTTGTAATAAAAGTATTTGGGAACTTGCCAAATGTCTTTTTTACATCTGAAACGGTTATAACATCAAATTCAGTGTATTCATTGCATTTCATTATTATTTTTTGTGCATTGCACAGCTATATAAGAAATATAGCTGTGCAATGCACAATTTACTTACAGTAATATTGCCAAATTAATTAAAACTTGTAAATATTTGACAGCTATTTGTGAGTTGCCAACTGTTTGTTGAGCGTGTATACGCTCTTAAGGGGGAGACAACGCGGAATCCATTTGAGCAGATCAGCATGATTTTTATGTCGATGCAATAAAAGCGAAAACCATCTGATTAATTTCGGTTCGATGAGACCCCCAAAAAACAGTGCCGAGCTAAAATTGGTGATACAAGATCGATAGAAGCCGATTTCTCGTCCATAATTGTGATCATCCTGAATTGTGAATAGTTATGCTTACCCAATGATTCCTGTTTCCGTTTTGGTGGTACTTTTGTGAGTACCAATGATGTTATTTGTAGTAGTACTAATAATAATTGTTCCCTGTGAAAGAAAATGGATTATCAGCTTATTAAAAAACTTTAAAAAAAATGTAACTAACCGACTTCAAAAAAAAAAACAAAAAAGTTTAAAATAACCAACAAAAAACTTTTCTTTCGAAAGTCGGTGACTTTATTTTTTATTTCATTGACTTTTTGTCAGTTAGTTGAGACAAGCTTATTATTACATATTTATTTTTGGCGCCCATGCGCCAAAAATAAATGCGTTACTGTATCACTTAACCGTACTAAATCTTGTCGATCAGGTATACTTGACTTGACTTTACTGTTGTTACAATTTACACACGAGCAAAGCATACATTACATGATATCAGGGATTAGGCCAATATGACAAATTTTGCCAATCGAACATTAACTTTCCACTATTATGATAAGGTTGAAAATCGATTAAAGAAATTTCGTAGGTTAATGTGCTGGCGTCTGTACGTCGACTTGTTGGATAGTCCATTTAAAACCATCAACCAAGAAAAAAAAACGAACCCGAAACAAACTCTTCAGCACGCGTAGCATGGCGATTCTATCTCTATTTTACCAAGAAAAGACCAAGTTATTTCATCGTTATTTCTACACAAATCGACTGTTTTTTTGCACACATGACACCATTCATACACTATTGAAGAAAAGAACGTTTATTTTCCATATGTTTTACATTACCATGCTTAAAACGCTAAAAATATTTCTACGTTCTGTCATTTTGTCTATTCTTGCGTCGACAAAACCCCTTCTACGGCGCCATGCTACGCCTGCAGCTCAATTAATTGTAATATAGATTTCCCAATAAATATACTAACCAAGTATTAGCGTCCATAGCAACATGCATGACCATGTATCTATAGATGTTGAGCACTCGCTTGCACGTGTCAGTCTGTTCTTCCAACAGCTGTTGTTGACTGAGCGCGCCAGGAGGCGCCACCGGCGATGCGGACGCTAGGAAAACGTTCGCCGCTTGCGTCATGAATATTTGTAGAACGTTCTGGAACAATCGTTGGAGTTGTTATAGACAATGTAATATTTGGACAATGCCAATAGTTTGAAGGTTCAGTTGAAAACCAGCGTCAGGCACCTTGTGGCCTGGCTTTATGCTGAACTGAGCCTATTTGGCACAGCCGTGAGGCACACGGTACCTACTTTTTGTGATTTTTATATTTCTATTGTATTTTTGTGTAAAACTGTGTGCCAGATGCGTGCCAGATAAACTTATTTTCTTTTTTTCTTTGAAGTATATAGTCCAGTTCCCACCGCGAAAGGATAATGGTTGGGAAATTGTTGGTATTTTTTTAAATAGGTTTCCATCTCAACGATAAACGAGTTTAGTCATCTCATTTCCAGAGCGAACAAATTTTTTGGGTTTCGTAAGGGGTAAAACGGGACCCTATTATTAAGGCTATTGTCCATTCTGTGTGCCGTGGGGCGCCGGCCTAGAATTGCGCTCCCCCAAATCATCCCGTGGGTGTCGTAAGAGGCGACTAAGGGACAAACCGGAGGTCGGGCAGCAGCGTCCTCCGTGTACTGCACATCCTCACTGCGATCGCCAACCCGCCTGCCAAGCGTGGCGATTAAGGCAAATAACCCCCCACATGACAACAACCACAGAAACCAGGCCCCCAGTCCCCGGCAGCTCCGCTATCCCTGGCGCGGGTAGCGGTCAAGGTAACGGCGGAGCAGGGGGTGCTAAGAATCTCCGGAAGAGATCCGGCTACCCACCCCCACGACGACTGGCCCTGGTAACACACAACATACGCACATTGAGGACTGACGAAAAGATCTGCGAGCTGGAAGAGGAGCTGAGCAAGTTACGCTGGGACATCATGGGGTTATGCGAAGTCCGTAGAGAGGGGGAGGATACCGTAACCCTGAAGTCTGGTAACTTGCTCTACTACCGGGAGGGCGACCAACAGTCCCAAGGTGGTGTCGGGTTTCTCGTTCACAAGTCCCTCGTAAACAACATAATAACCATCGACAGTGTGTCGAGCAGGGTGGTATACCTAATACTCAGAATATCCAAAAGATATTCGCTGAAGGTCATTCAGGTATACGCACCGACCTCGTCACACTCCGATGATGAAGTGGAGACTATGTATGAGGACGTAAGTAGGGCCATACATAGCTCCAAAACCCACTTCACTGTTGTTATGGGGGACTTTAACGCAAAGTTGGGTAAGAAAAGCGGTGATGAGTTGAGAGTGGGGCAATTTGGGTATGGGCAACGGAACCCTAGGGGACAGAGGCTGGCCGACTTTCTGGAGAAAGAGGAACTCTTTATGATGAACTCTTTCTTCCAGAAGCCGCCTCACAGGAAATGGACCTGGCTGAGTCCCGATGGTTTCACGAGAAACGAGATAGACTTCTTCATGACCGACAAGAAACGGATATTCAGCGATGTCTCTGTGATCAACAGGGTAAAAACCGGTAGCGATCACCGAATCGTAAGAGGCTCGCTGAATATCAATTTTAAACTTGAAAGGTCCAGCCTGATGAAGTCTACGCTCCGACCTACTCGGCCCCATATTCAAAACCCCGAAAGCTTTCAACTCGAGCTCTCTAATCGCTTTGCTTGCCTTGAGAACTTAGTGTCAGTGGACGAGATCAACGACGGGCTAGTGGAAACTGTCCGCACGGTAGGATCTAAATTTTTTAGACCCTGCCGTAAAGATAGACCCCAGAAATTGACCGAGCAAACCTTAAACCTCATGGCTGAACGACGTTTGCTACAGCTGCAGTCTTCCGATGACGCGAAGTCATATAGGCAACTCAATAGACAGATATCTAAGTCCTTGCGACATGATCTGCGTCTCTTTAATACGAATCGTGTTAAAGAGACCATACAGCGAAACCAAGGCTCTAAAGTGTTCGCAAAGGACAAGTCTATTGGGCAAAGCCAGATGACAAAGCTGAAACGGGAGGATGGCAGCATAGCGTCGACCAAAGCAGAGGTTTTAGGCGAGATCGAGAGGTTCTATGGACAGTTATACACTTCGGTCGCAAAGCCCGTTGACCGCTTGGTAGGAGATCCAAGAGCCAAGCTGTCCCGACATTATACCGAAGATATCCCGGACATCAGTCTGTACGAGATTAGGATGGCCCTGAAGCAGCTTAAGAACAACAAGGCGCCGGGCGAGGACGGAATCACTTCAGAGCTTCTGAGAGCGGGTGGAACACCGGTACTTAAAGTCCTCCAGAAGCTTTTTAATTCCGTCCTCTTCGAGGGCAAAACGCCTGAAGCATGGAGTAGAGGTGAGGTGGTGCTGTTCTTCAAAAAAGGTGATAACAGCCTTTTGAAGAACTACAGACCCATCACGCTTCTAAGTCATGTTTATAAGCTGTTTTCAAGGGTTATCACGAACCGTCTCGAACACAGACTTGAGGACTTCCAGCCTCCCGAACAAGCCGGTTTCCGAAGAGGCTATAGTACCATAGACCACATCCATACGCTGCGACAAGTTATACAGAAGACCGAAGAGTATAACTTGCCATTATGCTTAGCGTTTGTGGACTATGAGAAAGCCTTCGATTCGGTGGAAACATGGGCGGTACTTGAGTCACTCCAGCGATGCCGTATTGACTATCGGTACATCGAGGTGTTGAAGTGCTTGTATAATAACGCCACCATGTCGGTCCGAGTACAGGAGCAGAGCACGAAGGCGATTCCATTGAGAAGAGGCGTACGACAAGGGGACGTTATCTCCCCGAAATTGTTTACTGCCGCAATGGAAGACGCCTTCAAGCTCCTGGAATGGCAAGGACTTGGCATCAACATCAACGGCGAATACATCACTCACCTTCGGTTTGCCGACGACATCGTAGTCATGGCAAAGTCGATGGAGGAACTCAGCATGATGCTCGATGGCCTCGACCGAGTTTCACAACGGGTGGGCTTGAAAATGAACATGGACAAGACGAAAATTATGTCAAATGCCAATGTTGTGCCCACCCCAGTCTCTGTTGGAAACTCGGTACTCGAAGTTGTTGACTCATATATCTACTTAGGACAAGTAGTCCAGTTAGGTAGGTCCAACTTCGAGAAAGAGGTCAACCGCCGAATCCAACTCGGTTGGGCAGCGTTCGGGAAACTACGCAATGTCTTTTCGTCCGACATACCTCAGTGCCTCAAGACGAAAGTCTTCAACCAATGTGTGTTACCAGTGATGAGTTACGGCACCGAAACGTGGTCTTTCACTATCGGCCTCATCTCAAAGCTCAAAGTCGCTCAGCGAGCTATGGAGAGGGCTATGCTCGGTGTTTCTCTACGTGATCGAATCCGAAATGAGGAGATCCGTAGACGAACTAAGGTAACCGATATAGTCCACCGGATTAGCAAGCTGAAGTGGCGATGGGCAGGCCATATTGCTCGCAGAGCAGATGGCCGATGGGGTCGAAAAGTACTAGAGTGGAGACCACGGACTAGCAAGCGCAGCGTAGGACGTCCACCAGCAAGGTGGACAGACGACCTTATAAAGGTCGCCGGAAGACGCTGGATGCAGGTCGCATCCAACAGGTATATGTGGAGATCGAAAGGGGAGGCCTATGTCCAGCAGTGGACGTCCTACGGCTGAGATGATGATGATTGTCCATTCGTCTGCCCGTCTGTCATCAGACTATCTCATGAACCGTAATAGATAAACAACAGTTTTTTATGTTCGCTCCGTTTGCAATGGAAACTGGGCTTAACGAATACTTCAGCAATGAAACGGGTTAGAAATTTTTAGTTAACACTCAGACACACACTAAAATAACAAACATTCATTTGTCTAAGACTAATTCTGTTTTTCAAAAAAAAAATTAACCGTCAATCGATCTATCCACATTTGAGTTGCCTTTCAGGGACTTCTAATTATTTTAACCGACTTCGAATAAAGTCGGAAATTCGTCGTCACCAGAAGCTTTTGTTTTTTTTTTTAGTTACCTAGTTCATAAATGTTATTCAAAATATTTTTGTTGTAGTTTTAATTTCACGTGAAATGAGCTAATCTTGGATACAGGATGCAGACCCACTCCCCACACACAAATGCAGATGCAGCACACGTGAAATGATTTGCATGCCATGCAATCATGCATCCAATTCCAAACCTATACTTAATTATACCTATACTTAAACACATGTATCCACCCAATTTCTTGCAGAAACTTTTTTAACTCCTTAACTTATTGGTTTTATAGTCTCTACTACACTGTCAAACACGATCATATGACACAGTTTAGATACCCGTTGATTATACAGAGTGTAGGTAATTAAATATTAAAGGGGAACGCAGACCTAGCCGCACCGCAGTATCCGCAGTCCCCGCAGTCATCGTTTTCTTACCGCTTCTGCGGCTACTGCGATGCGGGTAAGTGTGCGAGGTTTCATAGAACTTCATACAAAGAATTCGTAATGCGGGGACTGCGGAGACTGCGGTGCGGCTAGGTGTGCGTTCACCTTAAGCCAACGCTTATCAATGCTTCATTCTAAATGAGAATCACGCTGAGTGTAATACGCGTTCCATTTTCTGTTAGTCTATAAGAAATATTTTTTATTGGTTAATCTAAATGATTCTCGTCTAACATCGTAACATGCCATAGTAAAATGTAAAAAAAATACTTAATATCTCGCTACCGAATAGATTTTATTACAAAAAACACAGATTCCTTCATGCATGTAAATAATTTATATAAGAACCAGTTTGAAGTCCAGAAATCGGAATATGTAGAGTTTATTTGCATACATTTTAAGGAAGTAAATAACATTATACCCTTGCCTTCGAATAAAATCCCGGAATTATTTTTACGTTCCAAAAGGGGGTCATGAATTACGTTCAATAATATTGCACATTTTCCGTCTCTCCCTGTCGCACTCTCTCTCACTCTGGAGATTGGCCGCAGCAATCTTGGCCAATGTAAAAATACGCGATTTTTGGAACCCCAACATTTTTGATCCCTTCCCCAAAACGCCTCACGTAATTAATGGTCACCTACAAATCAAGCTGCCAAATTAGACGGACGTATTATGGTAAGCGTCCACAGGTCCGCATCGTACGTATCGAATCCATCGCATCAAACGGATTTCTGTGTCGGCAGCGATTGCCGACGCGAGAATCAGCAATCGGATTGCCGATGCCACCTTCATCGCATCCACTGATCGGCATTCCGTATGACGTCATCGGTACGCATCGCATTAAGGCATTGCCGATGAGCCGTCCGTACGATGCGGATCAGTGGACGCAGTTGTATGAGTTTTCATACAAGGAAAACTAAAATCCGTTACGTACGATACGTCCGATACGTGCGATGCCGACCTGTGGACGCACACCTTTATTCATATATGTTACCTACTTCTTTGAAGTTTACGCAAATACACTACCTATTCCGCCCTCTGGTGAAGTGAGTAAGAAGTTAGAGCACAATATAGCATGCGTTACCTGCAAGCCAGCGCGTACCATAACGTTATCTCGTCCGACGGCGCCCAGGTACGAGTCGTTGCGCAGGCGCCGCGGCGGGGCGGCCGGCTCCCCGCCGCCCTGCTGCTCGAATGTGTTCTCTACTAGGAACGGGGGGATTTCTGCTACCTGTGGGATTAAAAAAATAGTTTTATATGTGTAGGTATATTTTGTGCTTTATTCTCATTATCATAAGGTTGATATTAGGTTCGCTGGCATGCGGGCAGCGAGTAAAGGGCAACTCGCTGCCCGACCATGGACCATGCCCGGATCGACAGCGCGTTGTGTCCCACCTGCGCCTCAAAGAGCGTCAGTATAATGACGGGGCCCGCCTCTCAGAGGGCCAAAGCCTGCCGGGGTCGCCGGATTATTTCCTTACCGTGACCCCGGAACATAAAGGGCTATTGAAGGACACCGTGGATTTTAGTCAGTAGAAGTCTGACAGTCCGCCCTGCCCGGGGTGGGAGGACATATTTGATGATTTTATCGCGCTAAAAAAAAAGGTTGATATTGGGTTGCTGATTCTAATAAGTTGTTTTAATAACCATGATCTTCATTTTTTTTTTACTCTATGGTTGTTGTTCTAAAATTTTAAACAACTGCAAAATGTTAGCAGTACGTAGGTGTTTAACACTCGGGGTCGCGGAACTGTCCAAACGGGTAAACGCGACCCTGGAACCTGAAGGGCAATTGAAGGAACATGGTAGGTTTCTGGAACAGGACAAATCTGACTGTCCCTTTCACTCCACCCGAGGATGGAGGACTCATTTTAAACTCAAATCTAACTTGTTTGAGTAAAGGGTATTAACTAAAAATTTGATTGAAAACATTCATGCCAATAGACTAAGAGATAAAGTTGTTTTATCTCTTAGTCTCGCGGATACAGTTGTTTGTATAACTGGTTTTTAAAATCTCGATTTTGCAGTGGTTGATGAACGTAACTGATCTTCATAACAACTTTCTTTTAAAAAGAAAGATATTTAAATTAATCAATTTTATTAGTTTCTATCCGATGTGGTATATTAGTACTAGAGTTAGCTATACTGCGCGTAGAATTAGGGGGCTCCCACATCTATCGACGCGGAATCGGCTTTTTCCGTCGCGACAGAAAGCATATTGCGATAGCACGCGGCGGAATCCTCGAGGCGGCCGCGTGCTATCGCATTGTCTCGGTCTAGCAAATGCAAATGTGTTAGAGTGGAGACCGCGTATGGGCAAACGTAGTGTGGGCCGCCCTAAGGTACGATGGATCGATGATTTGAAGAAAGTGGCTGGCAGTGGATGGATTCTGTCCAGGAACGGGATGGTTGGCGTTCTTTGGGACTCGGCTTAGTCGGCTTACGTCCAGCAGTGGACGGCAATTGGCTGAGGAGAGATGATGATATTAATTATTTCTCAGTGCTAGTAACTTACATTCATCTGTATCCAGTCCTTGTACAGCGCTATGACGCGCCTGACGGCGGCAGCGTGAGAGAAGGGCAGAAGGAACGCTTGCCGGAGCACCTCTATCGTGAAGTCCACGTGTTCCCGCGAGGAACAGCACAGAACGTCCCGGACTACTAACTCCGAGCTTAGTTCCTCGAACACTCCTGAGCCTGGGTCACAGAAGAGAAGAATGCGTTGAGGAAATTATAGAAGTTAACATTGATGAGTGACTTTTATTAGAAGTGTTGGGATGCTGGACCTATCAGGGCTACCGCAAATTCCGCACCCCTCTCTCTCTTTCCTCAGATTACTGAGGTAAGAGAGAGAGGGGTGGTGCATTAGCATTGGTTAAAAAAAGTAGCAGTCAATGACCGCAAGTGTCGACCATCGGCCACAAATGGCTGTCGCGCACTTCAGCTTCCTCTGTAGCCGCGTCTAGCTTCTCGTGGCGGCGTTTGTGGCGAGTGGCTCGTGTGCGGCGACACTAATACTTTTAGAGTCTAAATATTATACAAAATGTGCCCCACAACTGGACTTGGGCATTCCCTTTCTCTAACCAAACCTCGATCATTTTGCATTTTGTCCGTCTACTGCCTACTTCAAAGGCCCTTCGTACACAACGAGACGCAAGTCTTCGATACCTTACGATTTTGGCATCTATTGAGGCGTGCATGTGTACGAACCTCTATGGATTTGTATTGTAATAGTCCCTGAATACCAAAGTCGTAAGGTATTGGAGACTGCGTCGCGATGTGTACGAAAGGTGTTAAGTCTACATAATGTAAAACAAAGACCGTACTCGCCGCTGCTGCTTCATTTTTCAAATTAGGCAATTGATTTTAATGATGTTTTTATCAAAAGACAAAGTGGTTCTCGAGGAACTTTTATATGTTTAATAAAATGAATATTAGCAACCATGCAAAGCAAGAAGTAATTAAAGTCACGATTTATCTTTTACGCAGTAAGTTCATCAATAATAAGCATAACATAAACGTTTTGCTAAGGCATTGTATTGTATATGGGAGCATACACTATCGATTTTGCAATTAGTCAGCCTTATAACAATACGTTTATCTTTGATATAACATAATCGGTACGGTATTTATATAATAATAAATACCAGCTTATCAATAAGAACTACTTGACTTATGCGAGCGGGTGGTCGGACCCTGAAGGGGTACCTACTACCACACATATCGGGATTTGTCGCTTCTTGTGACACGCGTTTGTCTCTGTCTTGGACATATTGTATTTTAGGCCGTTCACACAAGCCACAAAAGGTATTTTTAACCGACTTCAAAAAAAGGAGGAGGTTATCAATTCGACTGTATTTTTTTTTTAATGTTTATTTTTTGTTGTTGTTATTATGTTTGTAGTCGGTGGAAAAAGAGACAATGAATTAATAAAAAAGTCACCGACTTCCGAAAGAAAAGTTTTGTAGGTTATTTTACTCTTTTTTGTGGTTGTTTTTGAAGGCGGTCACATTTTTTTTAAAAAAGTTTTTTGCAATTAAAAAATCACAAAACTGACTCTAACAGTCACGGCACAACAGTACCTAGCCAATAAAGTCACAAACCTGACTAACAATCTCAGTAAAACAGTAACTTACTTATAACAAAAGTCACAAAACTGACCCTAACAATAACGGCACAATAGTAGTCTATACAAATATTTTAATGCTGAACTTGACTTTGTTGGGTTGAATTTCAGCAATTCCTGGTCTGAATTGTTTTCTTTTTGTGTTGAATGGTCCATTTATCGAGGAATGCTTTAGGCCAGGGGTTCCCAAACTGTGCGTGATATTGTGTGGAACCAAGATTCTATATGTATAAAGTATCCACCAGAAAGAAGAGGATAGTATCATTGATTTCTTTTGCAGCAACAAAACCAGTTTCACGTACTCTAATTTCGTGGAGTTCGGAACCAGGTATTATTGTTTTATTATTCACCTGGTATCAACTAGTCCTGGTCGTAAACAAAAATAGTAAGCCCGTATGTATGTGCGCCACGAGCTGAAATAGTTTTGAAACCCCTGTTAAAGTCTATAATATAACATCATGCTACAACCAAAAGCAGCCGAGCAGAGCGGGTGACACTGCGGGGAACAGCTTTTAATAATAAAAAGTCACAAACCTGACTCCAAACTAGGATGCGGGGTATTAGAAGCAGAATCATGTGAAGATGCTCTACTGGAATCCGATGGATGTCCCACAGTGAACGACGTCTCCTCCTCATGATGCAACGACTGGGCCGGAGTAGGTGTGTTGGAGTGAGGCAGGTGGGAACCGGTGCTGGTCATGGAAGATGGCTGGCCACCGTCACTGCCCTGCTTCTTCATGAAGTGTGCGTAGCTGGCCACCCATTTGATGAGGGTTACTCTGCATAGTACGAAGTCGTCTTCCAGGATGTTGTGTTGGACTGGCAGTTCTGTGGAAAGGTGGACATTAGGTTTATAAAAACTTCGAATTGTTAACAGAATACTTTTGAAATTTTTTTTTTTCGATTTCTACATTAGGAATTTCTCCTGTGTCATGGCAGCATTTATAGTCACATGGGCAAACTGTGAGACCTGACATAACTACTTGTATATAATAAAACTAGCACTTTGCCCGCGACTTCGTCTGCGCGTGTTTCTAACTTCGAACTCAGTGAATTTAATTCTCGCTCACCCTCCTTATGCTTCCCTTAAAACTTAACTTAACTTTTACTTTTCCCTTTTCACCACTATAGGGGGTGATTTGCGAAAAACTCTAAAATGAAGGGTAGGTACCTAGTTATAAAAAAATAATAATGCCAATCTTTTTATTTACTTATACTCATATTCGTAGCAAGTTTCAAGTTTATCAACCCAAGGAATAAGATTTTACATACAAAGGTTTTCACCCCTTTTCACCCCCTTAGAGATAGATTTTCGCAAAATCCATTCTTAATGCTTACTTACATTATAAACTGCAAGTATCATCCAAAATTCAGGTTTCTACGTTTAGTGGTTTAATATCCTCCCCTTAAAACTTGAATACCCCTTTTCACCAACTTGGGGGGTGATGTTCGAAAAATCCAAAAACACGTGTTTAATTAATTCTTATCTAGTATATAAATATTGATTTTCAAATTCATCAGCTCACGCGTTATGATTTTTCCATACAAACTTTAACACACCCTAGATTACCAATGGAGGGTAGTTTTAAAAAAATAATGGTGCTAATCTTATTTATTTACTTGTGTTCTCATTCGTGGTAAGTTTCAAGTTTATAAACCCAAGGAATAAGATTTTTCATACAAAAGTTTTCACCCTTTTTCACCCCCTTAGAGGAGGATTTTCGCAAAATCCCGTCTTATTGCCAATCTACATGGTAGACTGCAAATGCTGTCCAAAATTCAAGTTTCTGCGTTTAGCGGTTTCGGCTGTAGTCGTGTCAAAAGAAAAACCCCTGTTCTTTTATATATATAGATATTTGTAGCGTGGAGAATAGAATCCGCGACATGCAGCGCAGTAGTCGATTGTTCGACCGCTGCGCTGCGTGTCTGACTTTAGCAATCTGGAATTAACGGCATAGATAACTATGCCGTCAATTCCAGATTACTAAAGTAGTTAGAAATTGATTAAAATCGCGCCTGTTATCCCCGAAGGCTAAGGCAGAAGCGCACCTTATTTCGCCAGTTACTTTTTTAAGTCCCATATCATAAGGCCGAGCTTATTACTATGAACCTGTCACAAAGCCAGACTCCATGGCTGTTGAAAATCTTGTGAAGAAAAACCCAATAAAACTATTGCTCGATCTGGGAATGAAGCTCAGCAGTCTTGCGACTACCAGTTTAATGAAGCAGTAAATTTATTCTGTTAATTGAATTCTCAATTTCTAACCCTAACAAGATTTGGCTGAACTCAAAGAATTAAAAACTTACCTAAATTAGGTTTATACAATGAATTCTTGACATTAAACTGCGGACAAATCACAGGCAAATAATAAATCTTGAATTTCTCCAACAGAAATGCGAAACATCTCATTGCCTTCGTGTGAGACCTGTCTCTCCACTGTATCTTTGTAACAGACGTGGCCATCCCGTCGAGAAGTATTTCAAAGAAATATTTAGTCTCATTGTCAACGGCCTTTTCATTTGCACTTGGGGGTAGAAGCGGTTGGATCTCTACACTCTGTACTGGATTAAGAGCGTTTGTATCATGGAATATTGATGCTGAAACCGTTGCAAGTTTCCCCATGATACCGGTTGGGGTTTGTTCTACGACCACTTTCTTTGCGTTGTCTACGGCTGAGTTGAAGTTCGGATGGTGCATAATATCCTCTATGCTGAAGTCTCCGGACCCGTGTGTTTCATTTGCTGTAATGTTGGGCTTGAGAGGAGAACCGATCGGCATCATGGTGGGTTCAGGCATGCCTGGGACCAGTGTGGCGAACATTTTGTGGACTTCATTCGGAGCATTGTCACCAAGTGCTTGATACCACAGCAGGAAATATCTAAAAGGAAATAAAGTTGGTTGAGTCATCTTTTTGTTTTTCGACATAACATAACGCGAGTAACCCACGGAGGATTTGGCGGAGCTGTACTTAATTGGGCAGCTACCTTTCGCCACTTTTTTAGAAGGGGTGACATTATTGCTATCAACCGAGCACTAATCCAGACTCCGTTATTAGGAATGACGTAGGTATCGAACCTAGTACCTCTTAATCAACAGTCTTGCATACGACTACTGGACCAAAGTGGCAGTTGAACGACAAGAATGCTCTATAACCTTTAAAAGAGTTTCAACTTTATTTGCTGAGATATCAAGTTAAGAAAATTTAAGTCGCGCTTCTTATGTTTATCTTGATAAATATATTTTTATCTAGCTGACATGAGATATTTTGTATTCATTTATACATTTTGTAGAATTAAAATAAATAAAAATTCTCTCTCTTTTTATTTCTGTTTTTTTTACCTTATAGCCTCTGCTCTCAATTTCTGTGAGTTCCCACTATGGAGGAGTTTTGAAAATATTCTCGTCAATGAGTGTAACTGCCATCTTTTCCCGATCAGCTCTGGCAGTAGGCATAATACTTTATCTAGAAGAGACAATGCCCCTTCTAGCTCTTCTCTGCCTGCCTTGTGTACTAGAATACATAATAAACAGCTTAATGTACAAGTAAATGAGACCTTTTAAGGTTACCATGAGTGTTACATGAATCTGGAAAACAATGTTATTTTAATATGGTCATTACAAAACTATTACGTTTTATTGTCCAACACATTAGTGACATATCTGTTAGCATGACTCATACTTTTATTATGAGAATTCCAAGTTATCCTCGTTTAAATACAACCTGTAAATGTAAAAACCTCATGTTGTAAAATGTAAAATAATGGTTCGGCATACTCAGTAACGTTATACAGATACTGGTCAAGTTGTATGACAGAACATGCTTATCATCCCAAGGCATGTGACACATCCAGTGTGTGCGTGATAAAGTAGATGACTGATCTAATGAGATAAGATAATGACATACTACCAGGATCAATGTCAAGCGCCAAATTCAATGCACATGTGAAAAATGGTATCATACATGGAATGGCTAAATAATGTTTAAAGTTTTGATTTTTTTTAGGCACGTATTTAAAATATATGGTTTTATTTAGATCTGGAACAGAATACCAACATTGACAACAAGAAATATGCTATCTTAAATAATTTTCGTTTTTTTGGAACTATGATGAGGTATTAAGGTCCCATATCCCATATATTTTTTAAATAAATGATTGCATATTTTTGGGATAACATGTTTTATGTATCTAGTCCAGTCAAATTAGTAAGTTCACCTCGGAATTCGAGATACCCAGCTGTAAGTCTGTAAATACTTGTATTTGGACACCCTTAAGGTTGTCTCAAAACCTACATATGGTAGGGTGTACGCAACTATAAAATTTCAAGGTCAATATATCATACACAGGGGTCCTGGTTAAGTAGACCTAGATCCTTTGAGGGGTTTTAGTAGACGTCATTCTTGACTGATTTTACTATGGAAACCCCTATCCCAATCCTCACCGTTTTTGAGTTATTAGACTTTTGATTTTTTTCAAAAATATTCCGCCTCTGCGTCATAAACTAGTTATTGTAAGAATTTTACGACGTTTAGGACGCTAAAGTGATACTTTTTAAATAGCTTACGAACGACTCATTCTATTGAAATCAGTATATTTGATAAATTACTCATATCTTAGGAAATAAATGACTGGAAAGTTCAAATATTGAATTTTTACTGGAGCTACCCTTGTCTTTCGTGCCCAATTTCTCAAAATAAATGTACCGTATTAGATTGGCAGATTGCAGCAAAAACACTGTTGTCTCATTAGCTTTTTTAAATGGTACCACAATATCCACTTTTATTAATTAGTGTCCAGAAAACAAAGGTTGATACTGACAAGGTGGTTTTTTAACCAAACTCGTCAATACTCTTTTAACCGTAACTCAATAACGGTAAGGATTGGGATAGGGGTTCCCATAGTAAAATCAGTCAAGAATGACGTCTACTGTAACCCCTCAAAGGATCTAGGTCTACTTAACCAGGACCCCTGTGTATGATATATTGACCTTGAAATTTTATAGTTGCGTACACCCTACCATATGTAGGTTTTGAGACAACCTTAAGGGTGTCCAAATACAAGTATTTACAGACTTACAGCTGGGTATCTCGAATTCCGAGATTCTTACCTAATTTAAGCTAAAATGACTGGACTAATCCATTTATTTTAACATACCATGAATTTAATGATCACAGTTTCTGATTTATAATTATATTTGCATAATTTCCTTGAAAAAATGTTTCGAAATTACTCAACTTTAAACATTATCCAACCAGTTTACAGAATTTAGCAAAAAGGTTGATTTATAATGGAACATGAGTGACTGTCTGATGATCAAAACACCCAAAACTCACCGAGATGAAATGGAAGTTCTGTACCGCAAAAACAGAAAAATAATAAGTAAATATGTGTGTACATTGGAAATATGTAATATGTCTATAAATTAAAACAGGAATATATATTGCTAATTAACTTGTATAAAACATTTTGATCTGTGGTTCATCAATTTATTTGAAATGATTTTATGTATGTTTGTACAAATTTTCACATTATATATGAGACGGACACATCATATCACACTCAATCTTCACCATAATTATGAAAGTTAGAATTTTTTGAGTAGTTGAAACTAAACTTATTTACAACTCTTTCTTATTAAAATTTCCAAACAAAATTACCTCGTTGTCGCAGGTTGTTTTCAGCTTGGATGAAGTTATCGTACAATATGAAGTACACATGGCTGAAGTTTCCTTCAAAATAGTTTTTGGCTTCATCAGTGTCGAAATGTTCTGAAATAATACATTTATTGATAATAAGAACAATAATATTACATTATTCATTGAACTTTCCACGCACAATGGTTCTCATGAAGGACTAAGTGCGGAAACCAAAACCCCTAACATAGAACATATTATTCTTTGTTCTAAGGGTCATAGTTTAAATCTAAAAAAATAAAAATGTGTTATGGTGTTGTGCTTGCGTCAATTTCAAAGAAGTTGGCATGCATATAAGTAGCTTATAATCTTTCTTGTCTTTGAGATGTAGGTAATTAACAGTACTGTAGTATGTTGGATTGATAAGGCTCATATAGGCACATCTGAAGTATACCAAGACATCAAAATAAGAAAAGATGATAGAAACATCCCATACATTGGGCTATCAGTATAACCATATCAATGATTTTTTCATGTCATCTCAGGTCATCGTGAAATCTCGGGTAATCTAGAGGAAATGATGTGCTGCTTTTCTGGAAAATCCTCTGGTGACAAGCCAGTGCTATATCAGTTAAAATAAAACTTCAAATTCAATAGTAGTTCCGGAGATAAGCTCAAAAATAAACCCTTTAGCTTTATCATTTTAGTAGGTATAGATTAGCAAAAGGAGTGGGTGTATTATGTTTGAATTGTTACAGTTTTGTATCACATAGATAAGGGTGGTATTTGCATTGTTCAATGTTGTGATAATCAGTAATTGTTCTTTCATGGTAATTTTGGCAAATAGTTTTTGATCACTTTGTTTAGATACCATAGAAAAATAGTAAGCAAACAAATAAAGAGACCTTATTATGGCAGTTAAGGCCAAAACGGGAACACCATCATGCGGTCCCCCATGATATCCATGATGGCAATTACCATCATCATCAGCCTATAAATGTTCCCACTGCTGGGACACAGGCCTCATCTCTGTGAGAGGGAGTGGGCCATAATCCACCACGCGGGCCCAGTGCAGATTGGTGGATGTCACAACATGTCTTCTGCGCCTGGCTGGGTTCGAACTCACAACCTACGACTCGTAAGTTGGGGCCCATACCACTGCTCTAATGGCAATGAGTAATGGAGTTGTGAACACCAGCCCATGATACAATACATGGGGTCACAGGACTGTCTAAGTAAGGGTTGCAAAGGGCATTTGAGTGAGTGACAGTCCCTCCTGATCCAATCAGGGAGGGCGATCTGATTTTTATCAAATACTTAGCTATTTCATAATTATAGTTAGATTGACTTCTAGTCAACCGAATAACAATATTAGAAACAGTAACAGGTAAAATGTTTGTGAGGGGAAAATGAAACAATAAATAATTTGTTGGAAATACACCTAACATTATTTTCAGTTTTACGAGTACTGAAAAAAGGGTCAGTGTACTGCAATTATTTGTGATGATCATGCCTGCCATTGTTGAATAATAAATAATCTGCCCTGCCAATACGGCCATTATAAGAATGTAGTCAATGTGAAGTTCAATGGCTTCCATACGTGATAATTATAAAGAGTAAAAATAATTTATTTTAATTTGGGTTTGGTCTTGTATATTATCCAGAAGTAGGAATTTATATGGTAAATAACTTTATTTATTGGATTTTTTTTTAATTATCTTATAGTCTACATGAAGTGGAGTTCTGTTGAAGAACAGTTTAATTTATTGTGTTCTTCAAAATCCACAAAACAAGAAAGACATTAACCTAGAAATGAAGAGTGATCTCATATTATGCAGAACATTGTACACATACACAATATATATTTTTAAACAATAGAATAGAAATTGTACAGCAATTAGATGTCAATGCAGCATTATACTCCGTTTAGAAACACAATAAACTTGAAGTGAAACTTTAAATACTACTTCCTTGATACAATAAACAGTTTGTAAGTTGAGGCGCATCAAATACAGTTATTCGCGACTAATTAGCATGTACGGAATGTGATAGCTGTCGATGCTACAAAAACCTCACAAATCATCTCATCGTCTTCCTAAACTCTCTATCTACTCCAGGAATAACAGAAAACTCATTAATTTCTTACCTAAAACGATTTTTAAGTGTTTCAGTCGGGTTGCTGAATCCTTTTTCGAGTCTTGTATTTTAACTGTCGATTTCTTAACATCCTGGTGAGATTTCTTGGTAAACATTTCGGATGTGATTTTATAGTGTCATTACGTAGATTCTTTTCATTCTCAGAATAAAAAATACAGTAATTTTACATTGTTTTCTTTAAGTTTTCACTCCCATTTTGACATTTCACTTACATAAAAATCTCGGTTGACGTAAACAGTAAAAGTGTGTTCGTTTTACGGTAGAAACAAAAAAAGTACCGTTGTATCAAAACTTGTTTGTAAATGATTTTTATAAAAAATTGAAAATTAAACTACAGATGAATTAATAAAATAGGTATGTATTCTAAAAAAATCCAGAGTTTTTTACATTGCATTGGCGCTCCATGATGTTGATTGAATGATATAAATTGAAGTTTACTGCATTGGCAAATGAACAGTAAATGGAACGCGATAATATTTTTTTTTTATTTCTCTGTCTATGGAATTGTATTATACTGCCTTGAAATGAATCTACAAAAGAAATGCATCATAATTATTATACAGAAACGATACTGTAAAAGGTTTACGTAAACGTAAAATCTACGTATGTAGTTTCATATAGATCTAATTAATTAGACTCGTCTACTAATCTGTGCACTCGTGAATCCGTACACTAATTTAACGATTTATCATGCGGTTCGAAAAGCCATTCTATGTATTTTTTTTTAAGTTCAACCACCCCTTGTTTTGCTACAAATATTTGAGACTTCAAACAATATCATAATCGTTATATCGCGTTTCAATCGTTTAAAGATGCACGCACATAAGAAGAATAGCTACTTTCGTACTACTAGGTACCGTATTCCTTCCCTCTGAGACCCAGATCATTGTAGTATGTTTAGTCGAACGATGCGATGGTTTGTATCAATGATAAAGTATAAAAAGGTCTTTAAAAACGTTTTTACAAGTAGGTAACCTACGGCGCGTTGTGTCCCACGCGCGCCTCAAAGAGCGTCAGCATAATGACGGGGCCCCCCTCTTAGAGGGCCAACGCCTGCCGGGGTCGCAGGATTATTCCCTTACCGTGACCCCGGAACATAACAGGCTATTGAAGGACACCGTGGATTTTAGTCAGTAGAAGTCTGACAGTCCCTCCCGCCCTGCCGGGGTTGGAGAACTCATTTGATGATTTAACCACGCTAAAAAAAAAAGTAGGTAACCTAACCAATAATCACGTAATGCTTTCGTCATCGTGGGACAGTCTCATCTGCGACCCTGGAACGTCAAGAGCCATTGAAGGATGTGGGTTTTAGTCAGTAGAAGTCTGACAGTCCCTCCCGTCCTGCCCTGGGTCTCATTTAATGATTTTATCAAGACAAAAAAAAGCTCACTACATCAGAGGGACGTAACCCACCTTTATTGTAGTGTTCCCTTTCACTAACACTAAGTGACACCTAAATGAAAGTGCGCTTTTGGACATAGAAAGGAACGTAAATCCTTCGGCATTTTGTTAGTGAGCACCCAGGAAAGAGTAAGGGCAGTAAGGGGGTGAACAGATATCCACCCCTTCTTTTCCCCCTCAATTCTCTTTGTCTCATATATATGTTACGACACTGACCGACTTACGAAGGGTGGCCTGCTTTTCTTTGCTGAAACGTTGCGTCTCCGCATGTGACATTTGACAGTCAATGGAATAATTGATTGCTTTTATCAGAGGCCCTAGCATGAATTCTACGTATTTTGCGATACATTCAAAAATAAAAGTTCTGACGGATCGTCCGCTTCCGATGTTAGCCGGAAGGCACAATTAAAAAAAAAATCCACTATTATCACACAACGCCATCTAGTCCCAAGCTAAGCAGAGATTGTGTTATGGGTACTGACAACTGATAAACATACATAAATATAATAGATAAATTACAACCAGACACAGAACAAATGATCGTGTTCATCACACAAACATTTTTTCTGGGTGGGAATCGAACCCACGACCTTCGGCATAGCAGTCAGGGTCACTAACCACTTGACCAACAGGCCTGTCAATTTGTACAGAACAAGTCCGGAATTTTCCAGTTTTTTTTTTTTTTTTTTTTGTATGCTGACGTTATTGATCTTGGTCGCGCTTACACTCACACTAACAATGTGAAAAAGTGCATTTAAAAGTGCCCCATGTGTACTTAACAGCTGTTAGTCATATTGTGGTTTCAATTTGGAAAAATCCAGTTTAAGGACCATTACCAGGAAAAATAAAATAAACATAAATCTTCAACGTGCCCTCATTCCAAGCAGACCTCCACGCGAGCTGTTAGTTGAAGTGACAGCCGCATGCAATTTATCTTGCTTGTCGGATTATATAGCCATTAATACCTATAAAGGTTTTGTTTTAAAATCATTGGGAAAAACCCAAACACTTTGAGGTACTCGGAACTGTATATATATCCTTATCCTGCCAAACGACTGAGAACCAGTGCCGAAAATAGGGACATGTGCTAACGGTGCACAGGCTTTATACTCTGTGCGGTCACTGGGTGCGATTAGAGAAATGGCGCAGTAATGGCCAGACCAGGTCCACTATTGGCCAGGGTAGGACGCAAGGCGTGCTATGATAGGAAACCTTCACGTGCGCCCGTGGACTGGAGTTGCCTCTCGGATACTTCCGGGTGGAAGACCAGTTTTTCGGGCCGGTGCACCCTAGGATGCGGGCAAAAACTCTTCCATAGGCACTGTGTGCCTAAGTGTGGTCTCTTTGCCCGTATGCGAATAGCCTGTAGTGTGGATGCTCCAACGCGTGTCCCTCTGATTAGCAGAGGGCACAGCGGCGGAGCGGGCCTGTGGACGGTGAGTGATGGGTAGCTCGCCGTCCGACCAAGGACCATGCCCGGGTCGGTGGCGCGTCGTGTTTCGCGCCAAATGCCTGCTGGGGTCGCGGGTGTTTTCTTAACCCAGGATACCGTGGCCCCGGAACGTAAAGGGTATAGGAAGGAACAAGGGTGGATTTTAGTCAGTAAGAGTCTGACAGTCCCTTCCGCCCCACCCAGGGCGGGAGGACTCATTTGATAATTTTACCACTTAAAAAAAAGAGGTAGGGCGCAACGCAAAGGGCGCACATAAAAAGTTAAGTTACGGCTTTGCTAAGAACTTTTGATAAAAAGTTGAAAATCGAATCAAGAAAGATAGATTTGGATAGTTTTATATGCTGACGTTTGTACTAACGATGTGGATCTACAACGAATGCTGGCCAAGTATACAGGAAGACTATATTTTTGTATTGAGTGGAACAAAAAGAAAAAACACGTAGGTATTCAATGATTTTCGCCAAAGATTAATATAAGTATTGGTGACTAAAAATTCACTGTTTATGGTATAGAGTAGGGGGTATGGTACCGCGATGTAGTTACCTTGTTGGGACCATAAATAGAAGGCTGCAAATTATGTATAGGGGGAGGGGAACTTCGTTTTGATAACTTGGTAAAATCATCAAATGAATTCTCTCGCCCTGGTTGGAGCCGGAGCGGTAGAGGCTGTCAGACTCATATTACTCGCTGAAATAAATATCTACGGTGTCCATCAGTAGCCGTTTATGTGTCTGGGACACGATGACTTGTTTTGAAAGTCCGGGAACCGGGCAGGGAAGGTTCTTACACCTCGCAAAAACATCAGCTGTTCGTATTTCGACGATTTACTTTTTTGATACGTTGCTGTTCGGTGAGTCGCTCCGTGGAACGGAAAAAACTCAGCATTGAATGACTACAAACCACCCAGCTTCTATTTGCCCTTTCCATTCCAGGGTCGCAGTAACCTTAACAGGTTACCTTAACACGTTCACTGCGTTAGTCAAATTTGATGACTTTCAGTTGGTGCGGCATCGGGTCGATTATATCCGAAGCCCGACTTGTCCCTGGTGCGGTGCTGGGTCGAAAAGACCTGTTCGACTTCGGTCTGTTTAGAAGGACTTATCTTAATAGGGATTATGAAAAAACCAAATTCCTTTATACCAATATGTTGACAAATAAATACTCAATAAAAGGCTGAAGTCGTAGATAAATGCACTGAATGGTTTGCTTGTAAATAAAGGTATTGTCTGTCGGATCTTTCCGACCCCATATCCGCACTGGTTAGTTAAAGTGTCGATACATTTTTAGTGTTGTAGATAACTAAAAAAACTTTGATATCGATAAAATGTACTTACAATATATTTTTGAGAACTATTTAATACAAAAACTTAAAATGTCACTTACGGGATTGTCTTCCGTGATTAAAATATTTCCGTGAGAAGATATCCCGTAAGTGACATTTTAAGTTTAGAAGCAAACTGTGATAGTTAAAAAAAGTATTTAATACAAATAAAAAGAAATTATACAATCATATTTAGTAGTATGGTTTTCTAGATCGTTTCATGACTGCTACATCGTTTTATGTTTCATACACTTTCTCTTCTCATTTGGGTAAAAAATCATCGAACCAGAAGGACCTCACTAGCTTTACTTACATGTAATCTAGTGCGGCTATGGGGTCATCGGGTATCGGGTCCTTTAGATCCGATAAACGCACTAGACGTAAAAAATTTTGCTCCAGTCGGCATCGGGTCCTTTAGACCCGATGCATTTTTTTTATTCCTTTATTATTTATTTAAAGAGGCACTTCCAAAACACTAACTGTCTCATTCATATTCATAGGGAAACCAAATATATCTGTCCCGCACCAGCGGTTGGGACAACATTTTTTACCCCGCACCAGTGGCAAGATGAGCATCGGATATAATCGACCCGATACCGCACCGAACGTGTTAATCTTACCAGTACCAGACAGTCCGTGACCAAGAGGACAATGACCCTACAACACCCCAACATGAATTTCGATTCTTAATATTTAATGTCCGTGTACAACAACTTCTTTAACTTTGAACCAATGACAGTAATTCAACAACCCCTGTTTGATTTCGTTCTTCGTTACCATGGATTTATTTAGACAAACATTTTTACTCGACTGCGGAGGGTAATGTATTTTGCTATACCTAAATGGCTTCAAACACAGCAGCTACAATGTAAAGATGTACATTAAGATACATCTCATTACATCTTTCCATAGAGATTCGAAGATGTAAAAATATACATGATAACTGTGTGATGGTCTCCTGACGATTTCTATGAAAAGATGTAATGAGATGTATCGTTCTGTACATTATCTGCTGTGCATCATTATTAGCTGCTGTGTGTGAAGTCCTTTAGTGTTTGAACGTTTTTACGATAATTTTCTGCACTCTTTCCACATGGCTGCAACTTGAAGAATAGGAGAAGATAAAGAAAGAGGAAATGACTTCGTGTCAGTAAATGATTGTAAGAAAATCAAAAACGCAATAAGGAAAAGGAATTAGCCGAATTGGATCAGTCGTTCTCGAGTTTTGCGCTTAGCAACACAATTAGCTATTCATTTTTACGGTTTTATTATTCAAGAGATTTTCATAGATAGACCGGTAAACCGGTTATGAATCTGAAGCAAGAAATGTGATCATGTGATCCGACCGAGTTCAGTCATGGTGGTTTCTTCAGCTCCGCTGTAGTTGACGTTCGAATGTTCGCTTTGTGGCTTAAGTATCCAATGTTCTTTGTAAAGATCCTCTCACATCGTGAGCCAGCACATTAACCTACCTCAATCTGTCAAACTTTAATAGATTTTCAACCTTATCACAAAAGTGGAAGGTTAATGTTCGATTGGTAAAATTTGACGGGTTAAGCTACTTATAGCGTCTCTACTTATGCTTAAAACGACTTTTAGTATGAACCAAATATGAACAAACACTGAAAGATAAAAAAAAATCAGATGTTTCATACATTTGTCAACGGAAAAGTATTCCATTCTTTATAAAACACCAGATTTTTATTATGTATCTTTCGGCGCATGATATTAGCAATAACCCCTGTATATTTTGTTGGTGTTTTAAGATAAATGATAGAGGAAAAGCGTTTCTATATCATACGGGAATTTTGAAGGGAACTCCCTGAAACCCGTAGACATAACAGACTATTGAAATCAATAACTGATAACACATTAATGACGTCACACTTATACGTATTTAGGTAATCCCCGTCATGATCTTCTTTTCTAAGATCAGGGTCGGTTTTACTTCCAAATGCCCACTTGAAGAGAGAAAAGGTTTGTTGAACTGTGGGTTTAAAACCGTACTAAGAACGTTGCAAAGTGAATATTAATATTACTGAAAGGCCGAAGTAGGTTTTAAGTATTACTTGTTAACGTTTTATTAAACCAAGCTGGCCATTTAATAATAGACAGCCTTATGTCCATTAGCAGTGGTGGAGACTGCATCATTGAATAATAAACATTGCCATCCAACATGGCAATGCTGCTAGTCTTCTGGGCATGTTCTCAGATGTCAGTGATGCGGAGGAGTAGATACTTTGACGCCTAAGTGTCTCTGCATTTAAATAGCTAATTAGAAAAACCATTCGGACATTCCCAAATTCATCATTTTGGGAAATTATAAGTTTTGATGAATGTTTTGTTCACCTGTTGTTTTGTGGCTTTCTGTCTGTTAATATTTATTTTTTACCTCAGTTTTTGCTTGGCCACGATGATATTGATGGTCTATTTGGGTTTTAAGGTTGTATAGACTTGGCAGACTTATTAGCTGTTATTATTTATTAAGTTACCTATTTCTTACTAATACATTTAAACTCCTAAATGCAAAAGTTCGTCAGGATGGTTGTTTGTTATTCGTTCATGCAAAAACTACTAAACGAATTTGGATCGAATTTTAATTGCACACAGATAGTTTGTAACCTAGATTAAAACATAGGATAGTTTCTATCCCGATTTCATCTTCCCGTGGGGTAATTTTTGAGTTTTGAATAAGCCGCTGGCGAGAGCTAGTACTTCCTCATATATTTTTATGTAATACGTAGTTTTGAAGCCAAAAACATGGTTTAAAGATGAACCTACTACAATTTTATTCTGTTCTTTCATTCATTTCTAAGTTATCAAATCAAGTTATTCCCTATTTGAGTTAATTCTTGACATAACAAGAGATCCGTTCCGCGGAATTTACATTTAAGCTTAAACACATTTTTTATCTTCGGAAACCCGTTTTAATTTGTACGCATGACGTTCGATTATTTGTATATAGCTCCGAACATTGTCTCAGAGGAAACTAGTCGCACACGGGCTGTGTATATAAGTGCTCGTACACCAATATTATTTAATTTTATGTTTTTTTAGTAACACCGGACCGTCTAGTCATTAATGTTAATCAGTTCGTAGTATCACTGTCAATTTGCTAGTTAAATATTAATTTGTTCAAAATGTGTTCTTTTAAAAGTTTTGTGGTTTTAAGCTTGTTATTTAGTGTATCTTTAGCAATGGACAATGCTACTGCAGAATCTATTGGATTTCCAGAACCCGAAGAAGATCGTAATTCCGCAAATAAAGACGTAAGTACCAGTTTTTGAAGTTTTAACAAGTTTCTTACAACAGAAATGCGGTTTTCCTTATTTTAAACATGTTTTTATAATACTTAGTTATCCTCTAACAATAGTTAAGACTTTTTGCTTTATGTTGTTGATGGATTTTGGTAAAAAATGTGCCTGATACAACTTGTATTTTTGGTTTAAAACCACAGACAAGATATTGTGGATGGATGTAAGAAAATGGGTATTTTTGTCATACAAATGAATCCTAGATTTGATTACTTTTAAGTTTGTTTTTTGTGTAAGTAAATAATGGATGTAGACAGCTAGATTTCTCGCGTCATATTGTATTAAATCATTTAATATCATCAATGACCTTCCACTAGTGACCATTCATAGGTCATGGGTCTGTGATCTCGACAATCTCGTTTATTATAATTTTGTTATCCACAATTTATGAGTGTTTTTTCTCAGCAAAATGAATGTTTTTTTAAAACAATTGGCGAGAAAGGTGTAAAGATCACGGGTTGCTTATCAAACATTCCAGATTCGGCTTTGTCTATAGTTATGTAATTTATTAACTAAATGAAGTAGGTATTGAATCTGTTACCCGCTTCTAGTAAAAAAATGAATATCATACGATTGTATAAAAAAATACTCAACTTAAAATTATTTGAAGACACGCAGCGAGTAGCCGAGCAATCAACAACTGCGCAGCGAGTCACGGGTTCGATCCTCGCATGGAACAAATATTTGATATTAAATAATGTCATTTTGTCTAGGCTATCTATTTGTTACTGTTCTGACATTTGTGCGGGTGCAAAACCGTATTATTTCATCTATTTACCATAGAAATGTTATCTGGAATAAGGTAGGACCTTGTCACGTCTAGGAATCAAACCGAAGGCTGTTTACTCGTTAGCCGCGTTTCTCATTAGGTATTTAGACTGATAAGCTAGTCGTAAGGGCCCTAAAGCATCGGTCACACACTCACACAGCGACTTATCGCTGCGAATGTAACAGTAACAGGCTGAATTGTTCAATTTTACTGGCAGCGAATGCACGCAGCGATTAGTTGCTTTGTGTGACCGAAACTTTATAAAACGTTGCCCCACTTTTCAGATTAAAGAAATAGGCAGATAGAACGTTCAGAACACGCGAGTGTCTCCACCAAAGTTAATACAAAATCAAATAGAATTACTTTCCATAATGTTTTCTTTGTTTTTGAGAACAACTTTTACGATGGTTAAAGACACGAGACGGCATATTTTGGCAAAAAACAACAACGACGCGCAGCTTGGTACGACGCGTAGCTTGGTACTGTCGTGAATTTGTATTCTATTTTGATTTTGTATTAACTTTGGTGGACCCACTAGCGTGTTCGGAGCGCTTTATCTGCCTATTTGTTTGATCTGAGCCCCACACTAAGAATTTCTCCTGTATCGTGGGTGCGTTAACTAACATAAAAACTCACATACTTAGTGTATGTGAGTTACCAAGACCCGGGACTACTACTTGCAGATTTTACAAATATTTGTTCCGCGCGGGGATCAAACCCATGACACACCGTAGCAGTCCAATTCTTCAGCCACTGCGCCAAACGTGACATATTTACAGTATTAGTATTTTTTGTTTGAAGATACTTACCTACATATTACTTACTTTTTTTGTAAAGATTCCGGGGATGGCCGCTTTTTGTAGTCATCACTAAGCTATGAATCATTTATGTACAGCTTGGCCAGAACGGGTTGAAACGGAGCTAAAATTTTTATTTCTGACAGCGTTTTAAAATCTTTGATATTTGATGTAAACAAAGACCGCAGGTTTGTTAGATTTATTATTGTGCCATAAAAATAACGAAATAAGTGAAATAAAATAAAATCATTCAAAGTGCTGGTAGCACGAAGACAGTGGCGACTTCCGGTTTTCTACATTTTTATGTCAAGCTGTAGTAGCAGCAGGGTCAACCTTTACCAATCTGTCAATTTTTACCAATCAAAAAGTAAGGAGCAGTGGTGGCCCAGTGGTATCGATACCGACTTACGAGTAGTAGGTCGTGGGTTCGAACCCCGCCAGGCGCAATACTTTGTGTAATTTATTTCATCACCACTGCTCTCAAAACGGTGAAGGAGAACATCGTGAGGAAACCGTCCTAGCACCAAAAAATTCGAAGACATGGGACATCTATCAACCGTCTGAGCCCGTGTGGTGGATGAGGCCTGTGTCCCAGCAGTGGGAACATTTTAGGCTGATGATGATGAAACAGTAACCTTCCAGTATTGTGATAAGGTTGAAAATCCATCAAAGAAAGACAGGTTGAGGTAGGTTGACGTGCTGGCGTCTGTACAATGTCTGTAAGAAAATAAAAAGCTAATGTGGTGGGTCGTAATACTTCATTTGATTGTGCCTCTACCTAATGACGTGATAAAAATACCTAATTACTGGTTCGATTATTCAATTCTGATTGTTTTGTCACATCAACTGTACGGTTGGCGGAGTGGCTGAGTCTATGCCCCTTCGTACACTAGGCGACGCAAGTCTCCGATACTTTACGATTTTGGTATATTCAATGACGCTTGCTTGTGTACGAATCTCTATTGGTTTGTATTGCGATAGCCGCTTATTAGATACCGAAGTCCTAAGGTATCGGAAACTTGAGGCAGTAATGCTCGTGAAGGAGGCGGCAGGCCGCGAGCGAGAGAGGACAGCGTCCTCCCTCCGCCCCAGCCGCAGTGGTAGGCGCCCACAGCGACGGACGTCGCTTGATGATCTCCGGCCACCGTAGGCGCGGGCATGCGGACAGCGAGTAAAGGGCAACTCGCTGCCCGACCAAGGACCATGCCCGGGTCGACGGCGCGTTGTGTCCCACGCGCACCTCAAAGAGCGTCAGCATAATGACGGGGCCCCCCTCTCAGAGGGCCAAAGCCTGCCGGGGTCGCGGGATTATTCCCTTACCGTAACCCCGGAACATAACAGGCTATGAAGGACACCGTGGATTTTAGTCAGTAGAAGTCTGACAGTCCCTCCCGCCCTGCCCGGGGTTGGAGGACTCATTTGATGATTTTACCACGCTAAAAAAAAAAAAAAAGGTTTCGGAAACTTGAGTCGTCTTGTGTACGAAGGGCCTAACGCTGTTGCTGCGCTACGTGTAACGGGTTCGATTCCCGATCAAATATTTGTATAGCCTGCAGGTTGTTCCGGGACTGGCTGTTTAAAAGAATGTTGCGTCACACTAGGAATTTACTCCCGTACCCTTCCCGTACCATACAACAGTATAATTGGGTCATACTCAGGAAACTCATTATAATATGGTTCACTTCAGTCGTATTGTTTTGTTTTGTTCAATTAGGCATTACTTAGCTTATGATATCAAATCTGGAATTAATTTAAAACTTATTGCTAGTCTAGGAAATTCTTTATAGACTGACAGAACATAAAAAATGTTTACTTTTTATTTTTTCATAATGGTTGTTATTCATTATTTTCATACCAGATTAATTTCAATCCAGACATGTATTTCTAAGCCGTTTGAAAAAGACCAAGTTACAAGTGTGGGATAAAGTTTTGTTCACCTCACACGCTCGGAAAGATTCTATTTCTCATTCAAATCTGAGCGCAAAACTTTTTTGTGCTCTAGAGCACAAAGTGTTGTGAAAAAAATTCGAACACGTCTTGTATTCGATTGTTTTCTACACTGCCAGGCGAGCCGCCCGCCCTCGCTGTGTGAGGTGAAAAGTTGTGCGTTGCACTCGGCAGCAAAGTTTTTCTGCGTCTCGTACTTTTGAAAACTTCGCGTCGCTCAGGATTCTATATTTGAACCGCTCGTTTCTCTCGCGGTTCAATCTTAGAATCCTTCGCTCGCTCAGTTCTCAATTCAAGTACTCGCGCCAAAAATCAACTTTACAGCCTTGCATAACAATTAACTAAGTATTTTTTAAAATAGGACGAGATAAAATTGAATTAAGGCGAGCCTACAACTTTAACTTTAGTTACCTATACTTAGGTTTTCCCGAGTGCAATGAACCGTGATACGCATCACGTTTCTTGTTATGTATGTCCTCAAGAGACACACGACATGTGACATTAATTCGAAAACCTGTTATTTTCGATACCGCAAGCTTTCGATGTCGTGCCATCAGATGTCGGACCGCTGTTTTTTGATCCAATATAAGTCTGTACGATGAAAGATAACATATACGTTAAAAATATTTGGTATTTTTCAAATACTATCTATCTATCTAATATCTTTAAACGAGCAATTATTGTATATTTATTTATATATAATCAGGATCTCGGAAACGGCTCCAAGGATTTTCATGAAAGTTACAGATTAGGGGTTTTTCGGCTCAAGGAATCGATTTATCAGGTCCCAGGTTTGAGAAAAGCTCGGCTTCCAAAAAATAGACATTTTAAAAACCGAGCGAAGCTCGGTCAACCAGATATTAGTATTGAAGTAAGTAGGCCAGTAGTTCCTGAGACTAGCTCGTTCAAACAAACAAAGTTTTCTGATTTATAATCTTAGTAAGATCATGTACCAATTTATGAATGGATACTTGAGAGAAAGCGAAATTTAAAGAAAATTGTAAAATGGTGGAGCCATTTACCGAGAAATGGGACAGATCTGGTGGTCTACCATGACACCTTAAGGCGGCGCTAGTAGCGAGCTCGAACTCACTGGCACTGTCAAAACTGCACTGGCATGGTCAAAAACCATGATACGAGTATTTCACCGGAAATCAAGCCATATTGTTCATGTGCGCGCGAGCGTCATCCCCCCGTGGAGAAAACAGGGGAAAACTTATTCAGTGAGAGGCACGATCATTCAGAGTAAAAGGCGCGCGTAAAAAAATACGAAAAAGCCTTTGGAAGTTGGGGTTTTATGAAAAAACAACTGCACCAATTAATTTCAAATAAAATTTACTAAATTCTTCGATAAATTTGCTGTGTCGGTACGGACTTCGTTTTGAAAATTTGATGCTTCTTTAGCTTCTAATTTACACCTAAATTTGTGTTAAAATTAGCAAAAAAACGAATCTTTAGAAGCTCGTAACTTTTTAATAGCTTCATATTTTACAATTCTGCTTCCGTACAGACAAAATTAATAATGAGACAAAACGATACCATGTTTAACTTTGGATGTACCTTGTCAAATAGTGGAGTAAAACCCCAACGAAGTTTATATGGAAAAAATATTGAGTTGTTTGACCTTAAAGCCTAATGCACACCACGTTTTTTAAACACGCTGGTGATGCAGACGCGATTCGCACGCAAGTCAGACGCAGCCTAGAACAAAGGGGTTGATGGCAACGCAAATATATTGTAGATATCGCCACCATAAAGTAGTTCTAATCCGACCAATGACGTAGAACTATTTTGAAGTATCTATAAGGTTTGAACTGATTTGAACCAATGACGATGCTTGGAACAAGCTGTACTAGCGCCATTAGTTCCCCAGTTGCCATCCCCATTGACAAAAAACTGCTCTGATGAAAACGCGCCGTCGACGCGCCGCCGGTGCGAACGAGGTGGCGTTAGACGACTCGTATTACTCTCTGTCTCTTTCCCACACTGGAACTTCTTTCGCTCCAGGATGATATAGAAGAAGTGTTTTCCCCCTTCGTCTTTAATAAAAATATTTCTTTCTTTCCAGAACCGCCAGCCTGTGTACATCCCATCGATGTGTCCAGAGAGCGAGCTGTACTACCCAGGAGACCAGAAGGATGACTGGATATGTGACTGCAGACCAGGTAACTACTGACATGAGAAAGAAAAAACGAAAAATAAACGAATAAAACACAAATAAGAAGTTTAGAAGATTTGAAGGTTTTATTGAAGCTGGTGTTGAAGAGAGCAGTGGTGGCCCAGTGGTATCGGCCCCGACTTACGAGTTGTAGGTTGTAGGTTCAAGTCATTTCATCACCACTGCTCTCAAAAGGGTGAAGGAGAATGTTCTAAAACCAAAATATCGAAGACATGGGACATCCACCAATGTGCACTGGGCCCGCTTGCTGCATTATGGTCCACTCCCTTTCACAGAGAGGAGGACTGTGTCCGAGCAGTGGGAACATTTAAAGGCTGATGATGATGATGATTGAAGTTCTAAAAAAATACATGATTTCTCTTTAAAAATTCAGTCAGATCATGAATCAGGGGAAGTTAATGAAGCGTTTGGCAAGGTCTTATTGAAAATTATTTTTTCTTTTCCAGCATTCCTGTACCACCCGAAATCAGACACATGCTGGCCAGCCTACAGAAAAGGTCCCTGTCAAGATGGAGAGTACCTAGTTCTAAAGTCAGAATCAGCGATCCCCGTGTGTGAGAAGAATCCCTGCAGTATCGACACTTATGTGTACTACAACGGACGGTGTGAGCAACTGGCCACGATTGCTCCCTGCAGGCACATGTGGCCAATCCCTGCAGCCCTGGCCGTCAACGCCACAACTTTGACCATCACCTGCGAGAGACTCAACCTCGAATCTAGGTTTGGTGAAGACAAACCCCAGGCTATACAAACAGTCACATGCCCACCCGGCTGCAAAAGAAGTATTACCGGCAAATGTGTTCAAGTTACCGGATAAGTTAAATATTTTATAATTTAAATTCTTAAGTTTCATGACCATAAATACCTTTAATTATTATAACGTGTATTTCTTTTATAAAAACAAATTAGCAGAAACAATTTTAAAATAATAAATTTTATAGCATGCGCAAATTCGCGCACTTATCACGCTTTTCATGTTGTGGCAAAATTATTCTGGTTAATTTTAGCATCGTTCTTGTAGAATATGCAAGTAGATTTTAAAAGCTGTTATAAAATAGTGAAATCAATATTCACTTCGTTAATTAAGCAACAAATCCCCCAAAAGTTGTAGCGACATGGTAATATCCGTTTAACCTTGCACGGTATGGCACGAGCGCGGCGCGCCGTCGGCTATGGCAACCGGCGGGCGTCCCTCCTGTAGCCATGGCGACTTCGCCGTCATTGTGCCACACCATGTCCCTGTCATCGGCGTTTATTTACCAATTACCACAATGGACATCGCCGTGGTCGTCAGCACGCACGATTATCGACAGCCCTCATGATACAATCGGTATCCAAATATCTCTCCATCTCCTAATGACATTGTGTTTCATTACTGCGAGTTAGTCGTGGCAGTAAGTGCTCGGAAGGTTAAGGTTGATTGACGGCTCGGTGGAAAGTTTGAAACATTTCCCAAGTGAAAAGTGCACCTTTCTAGAAAGCGTACCTCTTATGAACATGCAGCTGAAATGTGGTAAGTCTTATAATGACCTACTTAATAACATAAAAGTGCTTGCAAAAACTAAAGTTCATGTATGAATTATGTCGTCTGTTTTGAAAGCTTTTAGAATTTTCCAGTTCATTTCTTTACGATTAATGCTGGGGCAATAAAACTGGTTGGTAAGTGTGGGTTCAGTGGGCAGTGCGACGGCTGATCGTTTAATTTCCATATAATCGCGAGTCGAGTCGAGCTTGCTCCTATCGCGATTGATCGCTGACCCATATTCCCGGCTGGCACAGTGGCCACTGACCACCACAACACACCACTCACTCTGATTAACTGACTTACCCTACGACCAGACGACCTGACGACCTAACGACCTGACGTAAACGACCTTCGCCGATTTCTGTTATGGCAGCCGACCGGAATGTTGTTTCCTATCTCAATCTACATTTTGGCAGGGCACCCAGTTTATTATGTCGAGGGAAATGGCGATAGGAAATATTGGTTAAATAAACCGTACCATGATTTATTTGAGAAACGAACATTGTTTTGTGGAACTGTTTGGATTGACAGTTAGAATCATAACTTTTTTTCACGAAACTACTGAATCAATTTTGATAAATTTTGGTAGGTATAGATATACTAGATGCTTATACTTGGTGGTAAATTGTCAAGAAGCTAAAAATGAACTGGGTAAAATGAGAGTTTGCATATTCCCGATATAAACTATAAGTCCACACGCATGAAGTCGCGGTATGAACCTATATATTTAAATCAATTATCAGCTCTTCGTAGAAGTATCTACTCGAGTGCTAAAGTAGGTACTATATATCGTGTAGCAAATGCTTGGTACAACCACCATGCTTAGTATAACACGATGTTTTATAGTGTAAACGAATGTGGGGCTAGCTTCCACGAATGTGTGCTAAAAAGTTCTATGTTTCATAATTAACATAATTAATCGTTTTGAACTCTGTTTTTAAATGTTTTATTCTACTTTTTTTTTTAATACGCCTCTGATGGCATGTTGTAGCTATATTGGTTAGATGGGTTAGAGCTTATAAAACTGTCTGTATGAAAAAATCGGATTGTTTGAATTGAATGCACTGAAAACTATAGACAGCTAGGTACCTTCCCACAGTTTAAAATGTCTCTTTCTCCTTCGGTCCTAAGGGTCCAAGATATTTACGTAGCAAAATATCCCTTGAAGAATTGGACACGAAACAAATTAATCAAACTCTGTACTCATACTATGTCTATTTATCTAACATAAATGTTAAAATAATATAATATTGACACTTGATTACCAACTAAAAATCTAGAAACAACTTAGAGTTAGTTTTCTTTTAGGGTCAATTTACAATAAATAATTAAGTTCAAAGACCTCGAGCTTTCATTGCATTTCAGTTCGGTCCGCCCGCGTCGGCGTCTGCGTCGTCTGTCACGTATAAAAATGCAACTTTCAATAAGTTGAAAGTTTCATTTTACACGTATACAACATGTAACATAATTAACGCACATCCTGAAATTAGTTTGTTCAGAATCGTTTACTGAATCGATTTCTATCATTTTTAATATAGGTTTTTTTTTTTTTCAAAAATTATTAAAACTACGGAAATTCTCCCTACACCTCTGTACAGTCAAAACAAACTAAGATAGACCGTAAATCAAGGCAACAAGACTTAAAAGTGCAATTTTATTTGTATTTATACAATTTCCGTCATTCAATACAAAATTAAAGAAAAATAAACTTTTCTGCAAAATAACTAATTTAGTTGATAACAATGCATTTACATGTTAAATTAAAAATTCAATATATGTATTATGATTATAACATAATATTCTAATTGGGGTGTCTGAGGGTGTGCGTTGATTACGTTGCATGTTGTATATGTGTGTATTTTTACTGTTGCTTCTCCTCAGTAAGTTTTATCTTATTATTTTTATTCATATTAATTAAGACATCAGTAAGTTTATATTTTTACTCATTTTTATATATTTAAGTTTATATTTTAATGGATGATTTAGCTGATCTTAATGACAGTTTTTTTTCATGCTCTTCTTCTGCTAGCTTTGTTAGTGCGGACAGTGACTCTTCGTTACCACTAACTTTACATGACAAACTATCTTCTCTTTTCTCCAATGATCCTAAAAATTTGCACATTGCACACATTAATGCTCAGAGTGTTCCTGCTCACTATTCTGATCTTCTGGCATCATTTAGCAGCGCTCATTTGGATGCTCTATTAATTTCGGAATCTTTTCTGAAGCCATCTCTCCTATCTACACATTATTCTCTCCCTGGCTTCGTCTTGATCCGCAATGATAGGACTGGCAAAGGTGGGGGAGGTGTTGCAATATATTTGCGTGCCGATTTACCGTACAGGGTAGTCAGTTCATCTCCTTCGCTTTATTCTGGATCGGCTGAATACTTGTTTTTAGAGGTCATAGTACACCACACCAAAGTGTTGCTGGCAGTCCTTTACAGTCCAAATCTTCATGTTGACTACTTTGACTCCCTTGAGTCCACCCTTAGCGATCTTTGTCCATTATATGAGCATGTTGTTTTGATGGGTGATTTTAATACTTGCCTGATTAAAAATAACTTTCGCTCTATCAAACTTCTCTCAATGTTGTCTGCATTTAATCTTCAAGTCTTACCTCTCTCTGCTACGCACTATTTTCCTAATTGTTCTCCTTCTCTTCTAGATCTCATGATTATCTCTTCCCCCAATAATGTTTCTTTTCATGGCCAACTAAGTGCTTCTTTTTCATACCACGATCTTATTTATTTATCTTATCGCATTCGTATTCCGAAGCGTAAGCCCCAGATTTTATATCTCCGCAACTTCAAAGGCATAGATTTGGAGGCATTGCAGCGTGATGCCAACTCTCTTGACTGGTCACCGTTATTGGAGAAGGATTGTATTGATGAGAAAGTGGGTTATTTTAACTCATCAATCCTCAACTTGTTCGACCGGCATGCTCCCATTCGGCGCGTTAAGGTGAAATATAACCCTGCACCATGGATTACATCGCAAATTAAAGAACTAATGGCTCGCAGGGATAAGGCTAACAGTAGATATAAGCGCAGACCATCAGAGCTGAATCTCTGTTATTATAAATCGCTGCGTAACCGCTGCAATCATCTGTGTAAAGATGCTAAGAGACGCTATTTCCACGACCAACTCGACAACCGCAGTTCTTCCGATGTTTGGAAATTCCTGAAGTCGGTGGGCATTGGCAAAACTTCTACCAATCAGTGCAAGGATGTGGAACTCAACGACCTCAATAAACATTTTTCTTCCCTTCCCTTTTCTCTTGATCCTCGTGTTAAAGCTATGACTCTGGATAGTTTATCTAATCTGTCGCTCCCACCATGTTCTCCTTTCACTCTAAGCAATGTTTCTGAAGTTGACGTCAGGAAATCTGTTCTTGCTATCACTTCGTCAGCAGTCGGTAACGATAAGTTGAGTTCTAGAATGATTACTCTCATCCTTCCCAGCTTACTTCCTATTCTCACTTACTTATTTAATCATTCCTTCTCTTGTAGTTCTTTTCCTTCAGCTTGGAAGCAGGCACACGTTATACCTTTACCCAAAACCAATAATCCATCCTCTCTATCTGATTTTAGACCCATCTCGATTCTCCCATTTCTTTCTAAAGTGTTTGAGCACTTCGACGGTGGACGCCATCACGCGCGTGAGAGCCCTCACGACGGGGGATGCAGTAGCCCGGGGCAGGGTCGTCTTGGCGGTGTCATTAGACATCACCAATGCCTTTAACACCCTGCCCTGGAGTTGCATCAGGGAGGCACTCCGGTATCACCGGGTGCCGACCTACCTCCGTCGCATAGTCGAGGACTACCTGACGGACAGAGCCGTCATCTACCCCGGTCACCGGGGAGAGTGGAACCGGCGAGAGATGTCGTGCGGTGTTCCACAGGGTTCGGTCCTGGGACCGCACCTGTGGAACATCGGGTACGACTGGGTGCTGCGCGGCGACCTCCCTGAAGGCGTCAGCGTAGTATGCTACGCTGACGATACGCTCATCTTGGCGCAGGGAGAGTCGCACGAGGCGGCGGCCGACGTGGCGACGGAAGCGGTCGCGACAGTCGTCGACAGGATCCGGCGGTTGGGACTCGACGTGGCGCTGCACAAGACGGCGGCCATGTGTTTTCATGGCCGCGTCAACGCGCCACAGTCGGGTTACAGCATAACGGTGGGAGGAGTTCGCATCGGCGTCTTGAGGACGATGAAGTACCTGGGACTCGTCCTCGACAGCCGGTGGAACTTCAGGGAGCATTTCCTGAGTTTGGCCCCAAAGCTGAACCGGGCAGCAGGCGCCCTCAGGCGACTCCTGCCCAATCTCAGCGGGCCAAACGCCTCCTGCCGTAGGCTGTACGCCGGCGTCGTGCGGTCCATGGCCCTCTACGGGGCCCCCGTGTGGGCCCCGAGCATCCGGACGCGACCACTAAAGTTGGTCGCATGCCAGAGGGTCATGGCTATCCGGATGATCCGGGGATACCGCACGATTGCCGGCGAATCGGCCAACCTTCTTGCCGGATTGCTGCCCTGGGATCTGGAGGCGACTGCCCTCCAGCGCGTCTATGAGTGGCGCGTGGAGGCGCAGCGCCGGGGCATAACCCCGCTGCCTCGAGAAGTCGAGGCGCGGCGGGAAGAGCTCCGGCGCGATCTCAGGGCAGTATGGAGGGGACGACTGTCGCGACCGAAGGCCGGGCACGCCGCAATTGCGGCGGTAAGACCCCTCTTTGAGGAGTGGCTGGAGAGAAGTCATGGCGTCCTGACCTACCGCATGACGCAGGTCCTCACCGGACACGGAAGTTTCGGGAGGTACCTGTGGCTGATGCGAAAGGAGGAGACGCCTGGGTGTCACCACTGCGAAGATCGCCCGGAGGACACGGTGGAGCATACGGTGCAAGACTGCCCAGCTTGGGCGGAGCACCGACGTGTCCTCACGGCTGCGATAGGCGGAGACCTCTCGCGCCCGGCATTGGTTGCGGCCATGCTGCGGGGCGAGACGGAGTGGGAAGCGGTCAGCTCCTTCTGCGAGGCAGTAATGCTCGTCAAGGAGGAGGCAGGCCGCGAGCGAGAGAGGACAGCGTCCTCCCTCCGCCCCAGCCGCAGTGGTAGGCGCCCACGGCGACGGACGTCGCTTGATGATCTCCGGCCACCGTAGGCGCGGGCATGCGGGCAGCGAGTAAAGGGCAACTCGCTGCCCGACCAAGGACCATGCCCAGGTCGACGGCGCGTTGTGTCCCACGCGCGCCTCAAAGAGCGTCAGCATAATGACGGGGCCCCCCTCTCAGAGGGCCAAAGCCTGCCGGGGTTGCGGGATTATTTCCTCACCGTGACCCCGGTACATAAAGGGCTACTGAAGGACACCGTGGATTTTAGTCAGTACAAGTCTGACAGTCCCTCCCGCCCTGCCCGGGGTGGGAGGACTCATTTGATGATTTTACCACGTTAAAAAAAAAAAAAAAAAGTGTTTGAGCACTTAGTCCATAAACAATTAACATTTTTCTTGACGTCAAACTCCTTAATTTCCCCGTTTCAATCTGGTTTCCGTTCAGGTCACAGCACAGTAACTGCACTTTTAAAGGTAACTGACGATATCCGCTGGGCAATGGAGAATAGGTCACTTACTGTTCTCGTGTTGCTTGACTTTAGTAGTGCCTTCAACTCGGTGGATTTCGATATTTTGCTTGGTATCCTTAAATCTATAAATTTCTCTTCTTCCGCTTTAGCTTGGTTTGATTCTTATCTTCGGGGACGTTCTCAGTGTGTTCGCCTAGAAGAGAATTTCTCTGATTGGTGTAGCCTTACTGAGGGCGTTCCTCAGGGTGGCGTTCTCTCTCCTCATCTTTTCTCAATTTTTATAAATATGGTTACGAAAGTAATCTCTTCTAGTTTCCATCTTTATGCGGATGATCTGCAGCTTTATCGTCATTTTACTACAGCAGATGCGGTGTCTGCCATTGGTGCCATGAATCTAGACCTGGCCAACATCAATGACTGGGCTAAGTCATTTGGCCTGCGAATTAACCCATCTAAATCGCAGGCCATGATCATAGGCAGCCGTTTTGTCCGTGGTGCGGGACTTGTTGCATCTTTGCCGCCTTTATACCTCGACGGTGTGTGTATCGACTACACAGACACTGCCAAAGATTTGGGTGTAATCATTGACTCCAATCTCTCATGGCGGGCTCAGGTCAACGGAGTCAGTCGTAAGGTACACTTTTCTTTGCATTCGCTGAAACGTCTCCAGAGTGTCTTGCCTTTGAAGACTAAAATTTGTTTAGCTCAAACTCTTATTCAGCCGATCATAGACTATGCCGATGCCTGCTATTTGGATGCTACTGAGGAGCTGTTAAATAAACTTGAGCGCTTGCAAAATTTATGCATTCGATTTGTTTTCGGTCTCCGTAAATATGATCACGTTTCCCACTTTCGCAAGGAACTCAAGTGGCTCCCAATCCGCCTTCGCAGGAACACTCGTATCCTTTGTCTCCTTTTCAACATCCTTCACAACCCTTCCTATCCCTCTTATCTGCGAGAAAGATTTAGTTACGCTCGTCCTAGCGACGCACCTTGCAGGTCGCACCTCAGATCCCTACTTAAATCCCCTCCTCATAAATCCAGTTATTATTCATATTCCTTCTCCGCCCATGCTGTAAAGTTGTGGAACTCACTTCCGCCTAGCATCCGTGACATAGCTAATATTTCACTTTTTAAAACCAAATTAAAAGAGCATTATTTATCATCACAATTGTAACTTATTGATATGTAATATATGTATATATAATTATATATATTGCATTAGGTATTTATTTATATAACTGTACGTTTATGTATTAATATTTATTTATTATTATGTATGCATTCATATGATAAAGGTTAGGTTAGATTAAGTTAGCATCCACTTTTTGACGATTTCTATTCCTCCTCTCACACACTATAAGTCTACATTACTTTTTCATTTCTCCTTTCGCGGGTCTGCTGGCAGAAATTTCAATAGAAATAAGCAGTACCCTTGTACTGAATTCTATATTGTAATTATCCTGTGCTGTATTTTGTGTGTACATAAACAGTTAAATAATAAATAATAAAAATAAAAAAATAATAAGTTTGTGTAGAGGTTTTGCAATATCAGCAAAATTCTTGACAAACCGTCGATAGTAGGAGCATAAACCTAAAAATGCTCTGACCTCCGTCTTGTCTTTCGGAACTGGCCATTCCTTGACGGCGACGATTTTCTCCGGGTCTGTCTGAACACCTTCCTCCGAAACTATGTGTCCTAAAAAGTTCACTTGTCTCCTGAAAAATGAACACTTTTCCGGACTTAACTTAAGATTTGCCCCTCGGATTTTCGACAGCACTTTAGTTAGGTTTTGAAGGTGGTCTTCAAATGTTCGGCCCACGATGATGATGTCATCCAAATAGACAAGACAGGCGTCTCCGATCAATCCAGCAAGTACTTGCTCCATCAACCTTTCAAATGTCGCAGGAGCATTGCACAATCCAAATGGCATGACTTTAAACTGCCATAGGCCCTTTCCTGTGGAAAATGCAGTTTTCTCCTTGTCTTTAGGGTCTATTTCCACTTGCCAGTAGCCGCTTTTCAGGTCTAACGTTGTGAACCACCTCATTCCTGTCAGCGTATCCAATGTGTCATCGATCCTAGGTAGTGGGTAACTGTCTTTTTTCGTGACGTCGTTTAACCGTCGATAGTCCACACAAAACCGCGTGTTGCCGTCCTTTTTCTTCACTAGGACCACAGGAGAACACCACGGACTAGATGAAGGCTCTATAAAACTGTTCTTCACCATGCGCTCAATCATCTCCTTCACTTCCTTTTCGCGAGCAACCGGCACCCTTCTTGGTCGTTGTCGGATTGGTAACTCATTGCCAGTGTTAATTTTGTGCTGAACCAGCCCTGTTCTTCCTATGTCAGCATCATCTGTAGAGAACATGTCGGCATACTGGAGTAACGTTTTCTTAGCCTTATCCATTTCTACTCCAGTTAGATCGCAGTTTTCCAGAAGTGTTGACACGTCAAATTTCAAGCGAAGCACTTTTTCTGACGGTGTACTTTCCATAAAGATCTCTTCTTTACCACATTTCAACACTCCTCGATCAACATCGATCTCACAACGATATTTCCGCATAAAGTCCAAGCCCAAGATGCAATCGTCTACTATGTCAGCCACGATGACATTATGCCAATATGCTTTATGACCTAGTTTTAACTTCACCTCCTTCTTGCCTCGGACGGTTATGTACTGACCGGTAGCTGTCAGTAATTGTATGCGGTCGTGGTTGTTGAAGAAGTCCCCAAGGAACCGACTTGCTAGATTTGAATTGACGACCGTGTGAGAAGCTCCTGTATCGAGTGTCAATTTGCATGGTTTTCCGTTGACTTCGCCTTTGATGATCAGGCTGTTTCCGTCATGGGCCTGTGAGATCGAGATCCTCGGGGCTCTTTCCATACCAGCCAGCACCCGCCCCTCAGTCCTGGCGTTTACTCGTTTCCCTGCTGTTGCTGGGCAGTCTTATCGGCCCCTCTTCCCTGCTGGGATTGATCTTCCCTTGCTGTATTTCGCTTGGGGCAGCTGGACCGAAGATGACCTTTTTCCCCACAAGTATAGCACCTGGGACTGTACCCTTGTGGTCGGTCGCGTACAGGTGATTCCACTACTTCTCTGACGCGATGCGTGCGATGATCTTGCCTCACTGCTTCTACTTCCAACGCATGAGCCAAGGCATCCTTTAATGTTTCGTGATGCCCAAGTCTTACGGCGGCTCTGACTTCCAAGTCACGTATTCCGTCGACGAATGCCTGTACGAGATTACCATTGATCAGGGCAGGAGCAGACTGGTATGCCTTTCGGACCATCTTTTCAATTTCCAGAGCCCACTGCTGTAGGCTCTCAGCACTACGTTGAACACGATCCTTTAGCTTAGCGCGAAATACGTGCTCCAAGTGCGCGTCGCCGTACCTGGATTCCAACGCTTCCAGCAGCTGATCATAAGTCACATCTTTGCCAAGAGCCTCAAGTACGGTCAGGGCCTGGTCTCGTAAGCCTAAGGTGAGCGCGGTCATTGCTTGCTCTTTCGTCCACCCATTCGCCTTCATAACGGCCTCAAACTGCATTTTGTAAGCCGACCATGAAGATGTCCCGTCGAATGGAGGCACCTTAAACCCTCGTCCCGAAGGTGCAGCAATCACTGGACACACAACCCCGTCTCCAGTCCTAAGTTCACCCAGAGCCTTTTTCACCCCGGCAATTTGGACCTCAGCTTCAGAGATGCGGTTCTCGTGCTGATTGACTTGCTCTTTAACCACTTTGAGCTCCTTGCCAAATGTCGAGTGCAGGTCTTTGATCAGGTACATCTGCTCTTCTTGGCGACGGGCCTGCTCCTCTTGCCGACGGGCCTGCTCCTCCTTATCCTTCTGGAGCTGCTCTTGCAGCAAGCGGACCTGCTCTTCTTTGTCCTTCTGTAGCTGTTCCTCCAGGCGGCGAGCCTGCTCCTCCTGGCGGCGGGCTTGTTCCTCTTTGTCCTTCTGTAGCTGCTCTTCCAGGCGTCGAGCCTGCTCCTCCTGGCGGCGAGCCTGCTCCTCCTGGCGGCGAGCCTGCTCCTCCTGGCGGCGAGCCTGCTCCTGCAGCAGCACCATAAGCGCAGACAGGTCTGGACCCGCTGGTGCTGAAGAGACTGCAGATGGACCAGCGGCTGGTTCCGACGTAGGCTGAGCACCACCCGGCGTCTGTATCGGGGAACCTCCAAACCGCCTCTGGTCCATGTCTTGCTGGCGCTGACTCCTGGTACGGATACCGTCCGTGTCGTCCTTTGGTAAAATTGGCATTTTATCCCTCACTTCTGACACCAAATGTTACGAGCTGGGTATTGGGATAAATTAATAACACCAATTAAAACCAAATACAACTTTATTCACAGACAAATCACAAATTAAAACAATCACAAAACACTACTCAACACTTTAACACTTATACACACTCTTAATCACACGTAGAACTCACTTAGATATCGCTTGTATTTCACTTCGAGTCGCCTCGATCGTAGTCAAAACTAGACTGACTCGGTCGCCGATCGGCGCCCCTTTTTATACCTCGGCCGGACCCACTAGATGTTTCTAGAAGGTGGTCGAATGTTCTGGAAACATCCTTTGACTTCGATGTAAACCCATACCTTCTGGAACATTCTAGAACCATCTCGAAACATCTAGAACAGGGTAGAACTTTCTAGAAATTTCCTTACCGAACTTGAGTAGAATTGTCGAGAACCTTGTGGAACTTTCGAGAACCTCATAGATAGGTCTCGCAATTCGATCGACGTAACATTACGTTTATTTTATACGTATTGCATTCTTATTGGAAAGTTGCATTTTTGTGAGAGCATACTGTATGTAGACGTACCTACTTTTCAATTTATTTATTTATTTATTTAAAGCTTCATGCACATAAAGTACAAAGGCGGACTTAATGCCATGGGCATTTTCTTCCAGTCAACCTTAGGGTGATGCAGAGAAACAAACATAGTAGGTGCAAAATACTAAATGAAAAAGATTATCAAGAAAAATAATACATACATATAAATATATATATAAACTAATAAATAGTAACTAAACTATACTCGAGAAATAACAACAAAGAAGGGAAAAAGCATTAAAAAAAACAAATAAGCCTTATGAGTCTGCCAGATTCTTGAATAAATGTTCGCGAACTTTCAACTTAAACGTGAACGGACTGGTTGCCATCCTGATATCCTGAGGGAGCGCATTCCAAAGAAAAACCGCTTGTACAAAGAAAGATGACTTTAAGAAACCAGAGCGATGAGAGGGACAACGTAGAAGACGATTGTGGGCGGACCGAAGATTTTTATTGTGCGCTGAACATAAATATTGCAAACGAGAGGTAAGGTAAGAAGGAGAAGTGGGCTTATTTAAAAGAGAGAATAAAGTTGTCAACGCTCTCATCGCTCTGCGTTGTCGGATAGGAAACCATTTTAAAAGTGACCGATGTGCAGACACATGATCATATTTACGAAGATTAAATACGAATCGAATGCAGTTATTTAGAAGTCGGTCAAGTTTATTGAGGAGATCTGCATTCAGGTCATAATAACAAAAAATAAAAAAGGGGGTAGTTGACAAAGGTAGACACAAAAATATAGCTCTTGCATAAAAATCAAATTAAATTAAATTTAATAGATATTATACATATTTTTTTTTTATGAATAACAGTTGATAATAGTTACTACCTGCCTGTTGTGTGTTTTTCCTTAACTGAACTCATCACAAAACTAAAAACCAATGGAGTCACTAAAGGAGTCAATGAGTGAATTGATGGCACAATTTCATGACAGAATGGAAAAGTTTGAAGCTGATCTGTCAAAAACATCATCCAACGCTTCACCCAGTAGCAGCTCCGTCAACCTTGCAGCAGAGTTTGCAGCCTTCAAGAGGCTTGTTTTGGATGTTCTCGGCTGTCTTCAGCGTCAGATGGAGTCCCTTGCCAAGGATGTTGACGCTTTGGAGATGAGGGGCCGTCGGAAAATGCTTCTTGTCCATGGCGTTACAGAGGTGAGCAAGGAAGAAACATCTCTTGTGGTTGCCGAAGTGCTTAGTGACAAGCTTCAATTAGACACCTTTTCTGTGGCCACTATTCGTCGCTGCCACAGAATGGGCAGTCAGAGCGGTGCTGGAAAGCCTAGGCCCATACTGGTCAAATTTGAGGATGTGGATATCCGTGATAAGGTTTGGTTTGCCAAGACCAAACTGAAAGGTTCTGGTATTACCTTATCAGAATTTTTAACTAGATCGCGGCACCAAGTCTTCATGAAAGCTCGTGAGAAGTTCGGTGTCGCTAATTGTTGGACCAAGCACGGCTGTATACACGTCCTGGGCGCTGATGGGAGTAAGCATCGAGTCACCAGTTTCAGTGAACTTAGTTCTATCGTTGTGCCAGAACTCGACGCTAGTGAGCAGGAGCGCCAACTAGATGACAAGCTAGTGGCAGAAAAACTAGCTGTAACACCTGCTTTAAAGCGGAATAGGAGGGCTGCTGCCAAGAAGTAAATTAACTCTTTTGCTGCTTCGTTTGGGTACAGGTTTCACATCTTTTTGTGAATTTCTGTTTACCGCCTTCATCACTTTAGTTTATTATTTTATTTCTACCCTGTGTTTCTTGTTGCTCAAAATATATTATTTTGAGTTTTGTTTACTGTCTGCTATTCTGACATTTGATTTCTGTCAAGTGTCAGTCAATAGCGGTCGTTACGTTCCATTTCACGGTTGAAATAGTGGTATTATTGTCTATGGAAACATAGGTAATGTATGCTTCAATATTTTTTTTTTTTTTATATCTTTTTTTTATTTTTTACTTATAATAATTATTATTTACTATTCTTTTTCGTATACATATTCTTCTTGTTCTTCTGTGAGCCTGTACCCAAATGACGAACTCGATGATACTGTTTTGTTGAGGTTTTTTTTTGTTTTGTAATTTTTAAAACTTGTTTTCAACAACTGGCAGGTGGACGTATAGTTATCAACCCTACACTAATTTTATATAAATTTATTTATACGTTTTATTTAACTTTTTTATTTATCTATTGTGTTTATAATGACTAACTTTAGCGCGTTGAGTGACGATGACAGTTTTGTATCGGCTAGCAGTGATAACGATAGTTTCAGTAGTATACCGAACCTTGCTGACACACTTCAATCTCAGTTTTCCGATGTTCCGAAAAATCTTAATGTTGTCCATATTAATGCCCAAAGTATTCCGGCCCACTATCATGATATGCTTGCGAATCTGGACTGTAAGAACATACACGCAATCCTTGTTTCCGAATCTTGGCTGAAACCTTGCCTCCCATCCACATCCTACTCCTTACCTGGATTTCAGCTTATAAGAAATGATCGTACTGGCTGCGGCGGTGGTGGTGTTGCCATCTATCTACGTGCGAATATTCCCTTTTCAATTATCAGTATGTCGGCACAACCACCGCCGTCGAATGCTGGTGAGCATCTCTTCTTGGAAGTTGATCTTCACCATTCTAAGGTTTTGCTTGGTGTATATTACAGTCCTTCTTTACGTATTGAATACTTTTCATCATTTGAAGGTCTCTTAGTAAACCTGGTGCCTTCTTACAAACACACAATTATTATGGGGGACTTCAATACTTGTCTCCTCAAAAATGATTCACGCTCTTCCTCACTCCAGTCTATCTCCAACTCCTGTAATTTAACTCTTCTTCCGTTAAGTGCAACTCACCATTTTCCTAACTGTACTCCTTCGCTCCTTGACCTTGTTTTTGTTTCTTCTACACAACATGTCGCTAAGCATGGGCAATGTTCAGCTGACGCTTTCTCATACCATGATTTAATTTTCTTGTCATATAAAATTCGCCCTCCCAAGTCTAAACCAAAAACAATTCTACAGCGCAGTTTTGGTGGTATGAACGTAGATAACCTTCGTGAGGATGCCGGCAACATTGACTGGTCTGATCTTGTTGATGCTGAGTCGATGGATGAAAAAGTAAATATTTTCAATTCTACCCTGAATGAGCTTTATAATGTTCATGCACCAGTCCGTCTAGTAAAAATAAAGCATCTGCCAGCTCCGTGGCTAACACCTGACTTGAAAGCCTTATTACAAAAGAAGGCGGCAGCAAAGTCTAAGTACAAGTGCAGACCTAGTTCCGTAGCCCGTGAAAAGTACGTAGCTATCCGCAATCGCAGCAATTTGGTGTGTAGGGATGCCCAACGCCGCCATATTCATGAATCAGTCGAAAACGGTGATCCAGCTAAAGTCTGGAAATTTCTCAGATCAATGGGAGTTGGAAAGTCGCGTCAAGAATCTATTCCTAAAGATATAGATCTTGAATCACTAAATCAACATTTTTCCACCTCTTGTAATTTCAATGGTCCTGTTAAAGCCAAAACTCTTAATGATCTTTCAGCACTACCTACTCCCGATTATTCTCCTTTTGTCTTGAATCAATTTGCTGCTTGTGATGTTAAGAAGAGTATACTTTCAATTACATCAAACGCTGTTGGTAGTGACTGTGTAAGCCGTAAGATGATACTCCCTATCCTCAACGAAATCCTTCCTATCATTTGCCATATCCTTAATTATTCCGTATCCTGTGGTGTTTTTCCATCGTCTTGGAAAGAAGCCCAAATTACTCCTCTCCCTAAGAAGTGTAATCCGGTTTCCTTTTCTGAATTCCGTCCTATCTCCATTTTACCGTTCCTTTCCAAAGTCCTAGAACGCCTTATCCATAATCAGCTTAGTGCCTTCCTGTGTAAAAACCGACTCCTTAATCCCTATCAATCCGGGTTTCGTTCAGGGCATAGTACTACCACAGCGCTTGTTAACATTATGGATGACATCCGATTGGGTATGGACAATGGGAAGTTGACGGTCCTTTCTTTATTGGATTTCAGTAATGCTTTTAACACCGTCGATTTTGATGTCCTACTTGGCATACTTCGCTCTCTTAACATATCTCCAACGGCAATTGATTGGTTTCGTAGTTACCTGTGTGGCCGCCGACAGCGTATTTGTATTGATGGTGCCTCATCTTCTTGGTGCAATACTTCTGCCGGCGTACCGCAGGGGGGCGTTCTATCTCCTCTTCTTTTCGCTATATTCATAAATTCTATCTCTAATGAACTTCTTTCATCCTACCACCTTTACGCTGACGATTTGCAAATTTATTCCCAAGCTCCCGCAGATGTATTGTTTGAGGCGGTGAATGTGGTGAATAAAGACTTAGCTCGTATATCTGAATGGAGTTCGGCTCATGGTTTAAAGGTTAACCCTGCAAAGACTCAGGTCATTGTTGTCGGCAGCTCTAGGCTGCGATCAAGAATTAACTGGACAGCGCTACCCCAGATAGTTTTCGATGGAGCTACAATTCCTTATAGCGATTCAGTGAAAGACCTAGGAATTCACATTGACAAAGAATTGGCCTGGGCTTCTCAATTGCAGGAAGTGAGTCGCAAATTGTTTGCATCTGCGGGGTCTTTACGCAGGTTGCGTAATTTCTTACCAACTGCCACTAAAACTGCGCTCGTACAATCCCTTCTGCTCCCGATCCTCGACTATGCTGATGCCAGTTACCCAGATCTCACTGAAGTGCAGCTAGATAAACTTGAGAGACTCCAAAATTTTTGTATCAGATTCATATTTGGTTTGCGCAAGTATGATCATGTTTCAGAGTTTCGCGTTAAGCTCAAGTGGCTGCCTATCCGTCTTCGCCGGAATACGCATATTTTATCATTATTGTACAATATCCTCTTTAATCCTACAACGCCTTTCTATCTCAAAGAACGTTTTAAGTTCCTACATGACATACATTTAAGACACTTAAGGTCATCGGAGAATTTGAGACTTTTAATGCCTGCTCATTCCACCAAATATTTTGATCAGTCTTTTACGGTCCAAGCGATACGTTTGTGGAATGCATTGCCAGTCTCGGTAAGACAAGCACAGTCACTCGTTACCTTTAAAAGATTAGTTGTTAATCATTTTCTTTCTCTCTGACATTTATAACTTTCCTTTCAAACTTTTTTTATTTTCTTTATCTCTATATCACTGTAGGTACTACCTGTTGTCTCTGTCACTTAATTACTAAAGAACACATTATAAGCACATTATATATATATATATATATATATATATATATATATATATTTAATTATTTAAAAATATAATATGTATTTAAGATATATGTAGGTATATGTATCTGTTATTTATTGAACTAGATATATAATATTGAATTATTTAAGTAAGTATTGTTATTTATTTAACATCCATATGTTTGTAAATGAATTATTTAGAAATACAGTGCGCCAGTGGCTACCTCCACCTTTTTAATTTAAGTTTGTACAGTCCATCCAAAGGTTGTCTGGAAGATATCGCTATTAGCGATAAGACCGCCATTGTAACCATAGAATTAGTATTATTTATAATAGTTGTGTAACAATTTTGGTGTACAATAAAGTATATTCTATCTATCTATCTATCTATCACCATAGTCAATTATGGGGAATATAAGGGACTGCACAAGCATAGCCTTTACGTGAGATGGGAGAATATTTTTCAACCGATAAAGTGACCGCAACGTTCCAGTGACCTTCTTGCTCACAGTCGCGACCTGCTTACGCCAGTCAAGACAAGTGTCGAGATGCACACCCAGATCTTTGACGTCAGAGCTAAATGGAATGACAACGCCATCAAAGATAAGCGGAGGCACAGTTAACCCACTCAACGTTCGTAAGCTATGAGGGCTCCCAATAATGATAGCCTGACACTTAGATGGGTTAACCGCCACCCCAAAACGATCAGCCCAGTTTTTTACTGCTTCTAAATCCCGGTTTAGCTTCTCGATCGCATCCGATACATTGTCAACACTTGCCTGACAATAAAGTTGTAAGTCATCAGCGTAAAGATGATACGCACACTGAAGTACAGTAGTAATAAGATCTATAAAAATAGAGAACAAAAGAGGAGATAAAATACCGCCTTGAGGGACACCAGTTTCAAGTTCACACCAGCTCGAAGACGAGTCTCCAGCAAGAACTGATTGCTGACGCCCTCGAAGATAGGAAAGAAACCAATCCAGAACCTCAGGAGAAACCATGCGAAAGGAGAGGATAGATAAAAGGACTTCGTGACTGACTGTATTGAAGGCATTAGAGAAGTCAATCAAGACTAGTACGGAAACTTGTGTGTCTTCCATTGCCCGCCTTACGTCGTCAGTCACTTTAAGGAGGGCTGTCACAGTACTGTGCCCGGGCCTGAACCCGGATTGGAGCGGACTAATGAGGGAGTTATTGTGAATGAAATGGGATAGCTGTCTATGGACACAAGCTTCAAGTAGTTTAGATAAAAAGGGAAGGATAGAAATTGGTCGGAAGTGACTGGGAAGAGTGGGATTAGGAATTTTAGGTAGAGGACGAACATGGGCTTTCCGCCAAAGAGACGGGAAAACACCGGAGTAAAGGGAGAAGTTCACAATATGGGAAATTGCAGGAAGGAGCTGATCAAGAGCCGCTACAATCATGTAGCGACTTATATTATCACAGCCCACGGCTTTGGATTTAATGGACAGGATAATCTTCCTGATCTCTCCCGGGTCTACTGGGGTGAAGGTAAAAGGGGTAATTTGAAATTTCTCATTTTTAAGAAAGTGACGCTAGAAAACAACACTTTCTGCTTATTTAAGACGTGTCATCGTGCTCCGAGTCGGAGACTAGGATCTACCATAGTTTTACCTAGTCCGTATATTATTTTGATAGTTTTGAAAAATTGAGGCACAATTTAAGGATCATTTTTTAATATTGACGTTCTAATTTATCACTTATCAGCCTAATTTGAGTAAACGATTTATTTTAGGCGATTTGAGTGTAGTAAAAAACGAGAATAAGTCTCACGTTTGAAGTTACTTTTATAAATGTCTGACGTATGTAAAGCTATTAAATTACGAATTTATTCAAGTTTTTATGAAATATAAAGTCACTAATTGCTCGATAGCATGTTTTTCTAGATCGTGGGCGTACGCGAACATACCACGATGTATTGAGCTAGCTAGGCTACTTTGCTTCTTACCCTCTGGCACTGCAGTTGTAATACTGAGTTACCAGGGCCGTCACCATTGGGTACTCTAAAAAGTGTCCCAGGGCCCAACAACCCTTGGGGGCCTCGAGTTCCTTAAATAATCATAAAAGATGATAGCACGAGTAGGTGACGTAAAATTAAAGTAAAATCGCCACTTTTTTAAATCGAAAACACAAGTACATACCCGTTTAGCATTAACGTCCAAGTTTTTGCAACCGACACAAACAATATTCCAGAAAGATACCATCGAATAAACAGTTTAAGGGAAAGAAATGGACTTACCAACGGGTTTCGTATTGGTCAAAAAGAAACCGACGGCTCCGAAGGCAGTGTGCCAAATCCACCACACTATTCCCAAACCACTGCAACTCCTGAAAGAAGGCGGGCGGCGTGCCAGTGCCTTCGAGTCATTTGGCACACATTTGCATCTTAAATAAGGCCCCACGTCCTAAAGATCCCGGGGCCTTCAAAATATTGAATCCGGCCCTGGAATACCCGCACTTTCTACTGACAAGCGTCAAGAGCTTGACACTTCGCACACGAAGGGAAAAGTAAATATCGTGCGGATAAACCAGGTCGACACACGGCCTACTTTGCTGTATTAAACACTGTTTAATACATATTGGAAGAACTGATGTAATAAAGAAAAATAGTCAAAGTCAATAACGACGCCGATGTGCCTAGATTTGTTTCATCATCAGCCTATAATGTTCCCACTGCTGGGACACAGGCCTCCTCTCTTGTGAGAGGGATCGGGTCACGTGCGCCCAGTGCGAGTTGGCAGATGTCACATGTCTTCGAATTTTTTGGTTCTAGGACATGCCGGTTTCCTCACGATGTTTTCCTTCACCGTTTTGAGAGCAGTGGTGATGAAATAAATTACACAAAGTAATGCGCCTGGCGGGGTTCGAACCCACGACATACAACTCGTAAGTCGGGACCGATACCACTGGGCCACCACTGCTCCACCTAGATTTGTTTACTTTGTCTTAATTGTGATGACCTCTGTCCGAGCGAGAGATAACCCTTTCTTTCTTGGAATTCCGATAGCAACCAACATAGTTTTGTCTATATTATTTTAGTCAGTGACCCGCCCTGGATTCGCACAGGTGCAATTTGAAAATAAAGAAGCCCATAATGTCACTCAAGAAAGATGTTGACTAGCTGTTGCCAGCGGTTTCACCCGCTACAACTTGAAAATTATCCCACGGGGACATTAAATCGGGATAAAAACTATACTATGTGTTAATCCAGGTTATAAACTCTTAAACCGCCAAATTTAAGCAAAATCTGTTCAGTGGTTTTTGCGCGAAAGAGTAACAAACATACCTACATACACACATACATCCTCACAAACTTTCGCATTTATAATATTAGTAGGACGGATTTCCACTAGTGAAAGATTTTTCAAAATTGGTTCAGTATTTCCAGAGAAAACTTCCTGCCAACAAGTTCTCGAACTTTACCTAACTATTTTATAATCATCATCATATCAAAAGTAGGACGTCCACTGCTGAATATACTTAGGCCTCTTCTATTGATTTCTAATAGGACACGAGAGGATGGAAGCTTGCGTCCAACACAATCCTGTGGTTTTGATCAGATCTTCTCTCCACCTATGTGGACCTTGTATTTTATAATATTGGAATTTAGAAAAGATATACCTACTGGAATTCTTCTCACAGAGAGGCGGCCTGTGTCCCAGCAGTGGGAACAATATGGGCTGATGATGATGATGATACCCGGAATAAGGCTGATTATTTTTAATTTGATAGACTCAACTACGTCTGTTTCTTATTTTTTTTTCTATTAAACGATATTTCCTCTTTACTTCCATATTTTGTCTAAGTTTGATAATAATGACTGTAAAAACCTTCATGGCATGAGTTATATCTTTGCAATGATATCATTCATTGCTGGGAAACACGTTAGGTACTACATAAATAGGTTCATAGCGAAGTCTAGGCCGCGGTTAAAATAAAACTGTAGCTATTGCTTAATTATAAAGCTGCGAGCTCGAAATTTTTACAACATGCTTGGCCCTTTTCTGCTGTAATCGAGGGCAGTGGGTCAATTCTACTTCAGATGTAAGGAAAGTGCGGAAAAGCACGAGAATAATTTTAAATACGTCCTTGAGGGTTGCGTGAGAGGGTAGCTACAGTTCGAGCAGGTAATTTTGCGTGTAATTTGGGCGTGAAGCAGGCATGCGGTAGGTCAAATAAGTAGTTAGTTACATTTATCCTGAATGTAAACATTTAAAGGTAAAATAATAATTAGGCATAGAAATAAGTACGAAAACAATTAGTTGAACACTGATAACGGTCAATGGGATGTTTGCGGTTTGATTATATTTCCTGTTTTTGTTCAACTAGTGACTTGAGGACCAATATAGTTCAGTTAAATTGTTATTTACCGATATAATTGATGAGTTAAAATTAACTTGCATAGGAACCACGAAGTACCTACTTAAATAATAAGACGTGGTGTTTACTCATTGTGTTGTTTAATAAAACATTGCTGGTTTTGAGGAAAGAACATTTGTTTTAGGCAAGGTACCTAATAGTACACCTTCATATTGCCAATTCTGTTTAACTCCTATGTATTGAGAGCGAGCCTTTTTTTGGCTGCACTGCAAAATTCTGTCTGAAAATATTCAATAGCACTTTGCCGGCCTGGTTTCGAAAGTACATAGAAAAACGTCGTTCAATACACGTGGACATTAGTTATTGCTTTTCTGAGCTCCATATCACCCTCGCTGATGTACGGTTCGGGTAGAATGTAATTACAAACTTTACTGTGTTGAAATCTAGTACCTACTAATTCTAATGCATTGGATCACCTAGAATCTGAATTTACTTAATCAACTTGCACTTGTTTCATAGTTATCAATTGTTAGCTGCTGGGCAGTTTTTCCGCCACTTCTTATTCCCAGCTAAAACGAACGCTAGGAAGCGTCGAACGGGTGGCTGTTTCGGGGCCAGTCTTAAGTAAAAATTGATCTTCAAAAAGTGCTGATAAATCAGCATAATTTGAACAAATGAATCTTAGTTGTTAGTGAACAAATTATGAAAAGCATTTATTTCAAACTACAAGCACTTTTAAATTATCAAAAGAAAAACAAATCAATAGAAGAAGCATTAATATTTAGGTGCAACTCCCGCCAGCTTGCAGATTTCACACAAATATTAAAGTAAGGACACACGTTATGTGTAGTTTAGCATTGCAGTTGACACGACATGTCGGAACCGCTTGTTCACGTATTCAAGGTCTAAGTGCAGAACTTGAATATTGTTTAGTGTCGGTGGGGGACAACTGATAAATAAGTTTGCTAGCAAACAGGAACACAAAAGGAGTGGAAATCTCTGCCTGCGTCTGTGTTTCCGAACGCATACAACCCTAATCTCTTCAAAGTTAGAGTGAACAGGTTTCTTCTGGGTAAGCTCGCTCAATCTTCGAACGTGATTTAGTCATTCCTGAGCTAGACTAAGGTCAAGAGCAAACCCATCTCACATAAAAAAGCACTCTTAAAAAGACACACACTGTACTTATACTTTTTTTTTTAAACTATGTTCTACGTTACGAATTTCTCCTGTTGGGTCGAGGGTCTGTCTAAACAGGTGGGTAACTCTGAGCCCATTCGTACACAACGCGACTCAAGTCTCCGATAACTAACGACTTTGGTATCTGGGGGGTATTACAATGTCCTAAAACCAGGCTTGTTCTAGCGAGTAAAAGTGACAGAGCTATACAAATCGTCTAGCGCCATCTCGTTCATTCACTGGAACATATTGCAATACAAATCCATAGTTTCATTTACAGAAACGCGTCAGTGGATACCAAAGTCCTAAGGTTTCGGAGACTTTGCGTCGCCCAATGAATGAAGGGGCTTACCCTGGAACGTAAATAGTTATTTGTGCAACAAGAGAGCAAAGTCGTTTTTTGCTGCGAGTGCTGATTTTGAATCTTGAGCAAGCGAAGGATTCAAGGATTGAATCACGAGCGTAGCGAGTGATTCTAAAGTTGAATCCTGAGTGTAGCGAGAGATTCAAAGGCACGAGATGCAAAAAACTTTGCTCTCGTGTAACACACATAACTTTTCACTTCAGCAGCGAGAACACTTTAGGAGGTAAAATAATAAATAGGAATAGATTAAATAACTTTTTTTTAAAGTAGCTTTCAACAATAAGTAAATACTCCGCATTGTAGATAATCGTCTCGTCTGTGACAAATCTAAAAAATAAGATAGCAACACCGTCTCCGAAAAACTGCTTGCGCCCTTTGTTAAGTCTCCATTCATTGAAGACATGGTATGGTTTCAGTTATTTTGTTAGAGTTAGGAAATTTAATTCGGCATTAATAATTTGTTGTTTTAAATGGTTATGTAAAAATAAGTACTGTTCTCGTCGCTAGTTTTACGCATTTTTTTTTTTTAACTTATTCAACTCTTTACGCCAGCCATGAAATTTTATTCCCGCTCTTTTATTTTTAAATTAAGGCGTGTTCGGAAATAGCACCCATAATATTTTATTATTCAAAATATTTATTAACATAAATTGAAACTAGAAATAAATATTTACAGTAAATGCTTATTTATATTTAAATACAGCATTAAGTTAAAAATTCAATAAAATACATTCGAAGACATTGTTATCGTTTTGCATTTCTTTGGTTAGTACAAATTTCCGAACGTGTTTGTCTTTGAGACCAAATTCAAAATCGGAACTTCGAAAGGGCTGGTGTTTGTCTCTCTCTCTTTCTATTGGCGGGAAAGAGATAGAGTGTTAATGTTTCGAATTGTATGATTAACTCAAGGCTGAATATGATATTCGCGGCTTTTTTTAAAACAAAAATTAAAAAGCTACTTTGTCTCACTAGTGAGCAAAATCGCATTTTGCTCACTGATTTCAGGCAGCAAAACCAACATGTTTGAGCTACTGAAGTGAAAAGGCTATTGAAGGAACACTCTGGATTTTAGTCAGTACGAGTCTGACAGTCCCTTCCGTTACCAACCAGTGCGAGTGCAGGATGATGATGATGATGATTTTATCACGCTGAAAAAAGAGCTTTCTCATGTACCGTCTGGGCACTTGCAAATATTTAAACATAAAGACACAAACAACCAGATCCGGATGAACTATCTGTAGGTGGTACAGTCAAACTTGCAAATGTTTATTGCATGCGGGAATCGAACAAGGGATACTGCGCATCACTCAATCGCTTAGCCGCTGTACGTAAACCATCTTGAAAACCAAGCAAGTAATAGAATATTGTCTACCAAAATTTATATTATTAAATCATAAATATCAAATCATATAAATAGACAATAACTAATCAATTGTCATTATATGTAATGACTTTGATAATTGCCGTAATAATACAATTAGCAGTTATTAAATAAATGGCTTTCAATTAAAATTACACAAAGTATTAGTTATTTTACACGAAGAGGCGCTATTGACAAAGTTAAAACTAGTATTTAGGACCAGTTCTCAAAGCAAATATTTGAACCGGTCATCTTAAGTTATGAATTTTTATTTCGTTACCTATTTTTTCTTCTAGAATCCGAACATTACCAAAATAACTTATTTTTTTAACGTGGTAAAATCATCAAATGAGTCGTCTCACCCCGGGCAGGGCGGGAGGGACTGTCAGACTCGTACTGACTAAAATCCACGGTGTCCTTCAATAGCCCTTTATGTTCCGGGGTCACGGTGATGGAATAACTTCCGCGACAACGGCAGGCTTTGGCCTTCTGAGTAGGGTTACCAACTTTTATTAGAAGAAATAGAGTATTTCTGATTTCAAAGAAGGTAAATAAAGAGTACGGACTTCCCAAAAAGAGTATAATTATTTATTTAATATTTTTAAAAAGATATTTTTTCGGACGTTTTGCAGCACATTAATTTTTCATTGTGTTTAAAAGAACTGTATGTCTCCAAACATTCTAACTCTAAAATTGGAAATTGGGGATACCAAATGTTAATAGTAAATGGTCGACTTTTTTGTTTTTGATAATGGGTTTGCTACATAATACATGACTGGCACTAGTATAGTAAACAGTAGTGAGTGAAAAAGAGTATTTTAGCATACTCTATTATTGTTATAGATTATAGAGTACGCCTACATGATATAGAGTACAATACTCTATTTTAGAGTACGGTTGGCAACCCTACTTCTGAGAGGCGGCCGGGGCCCCGTCATTATGCTGAAGTTCTTTGAGGCGCGCGTGGGACACAACGCGCCGTCGACCCGGGCATGGTCCACCTAAAGATATTTTTGAGGAAATAAAAAATCAGCGGCGAGTGGGTTCTGGATACACTAGACACAATGTTACCTACAATGTTCTGGATAACTACTAGTGACCGACCGAAATTTCGGTTTCGGTTTCGGTTTCGGCCGGTTTCGGCCAAAATATCTAGTTTCGGCCTTAGTTTCGGTTTCGGCCAAAATATAGCCGAAACTTTCGGCCCCGCCGAAACTCAAGTGTTCCTGCATTTTCGTGCGTCGTTCGGTAAAATTCGTAGCTAACTCTTACTTGCTCGCCGGCGGGGCCCCGGCTTAGTTTGCCACCGTCCGTTTATTCGTGAGACGAGGTTATGTTTGTGAGTTTACTGCCAAGAGTACCTAAGTCTTGTATATTCATGTCATAATAAAAAATATTTGTTACGTACGTTATTGATTAAAAACTTATCAATCGTCAAGGCGATTAGAATTAGGATTAGGCGGTATTCGAAACATAATTAAGTGATCGGTTTCTTTTTTGAAATTATGCAATTTTTTTAGTCTATTGTCTCAGTTATTTCGTATTGCTAAATTAATAGGTATAGTGCGATTGTTGAAACTAGATTTGATCTAGTGAAACATTGTTTTTTTTTTATAATTTCGAAGAGATAATGGACTCAGTAGAAGTTAAATAACATAGAAAAATAGCCATTCTTAAGATCGTCTATCTATCTATCCATGAGTTTGCCGTATTTCATTATTACCCATAATTTGATCCTTAAGCTATTAACACTATCAAATGGTGTAATAATACAGGTTGTGATTTTTTTTTTTCAAAATTAGCGGGTTCGATTCTTGGTTATTATTGATTTTTCTAAAATCCAATGATACAGTTTTAGTTTTCGGCAAAATCGGTCTCGAGACTCTATTCAACGTTTTTTGATATTCCTCATAGTTAAAAATATAGCCGTCCACGCCCAGTTGAAAAGTTCGCTCTGTGTATTTGACACTTTTTCTTGTGCCAATAAATGTAAAAAAAAAAACAATAAAAAAATCGAAATGTTAAAAGTTTTAAAAAATTTCAGTTTCGGTTTCGGTTTCGGCCGAAACTGAGAGCAAGGCCGAAGGTTCGGTTTCGGTTTCGGTTTCGGCTGAAAAATCAGTTTCGGTCGGACACTAATAACTACACAATGTTATCACCGCTCCACACTTCGAAGCCGAATCTTTCAGTTTGAACGTTTTGAATAATTTTACAATACGCACGCATGGCTTACGAGTATTAAATAAATTAAAGAGTCACCTGCTGGATTTAGGCCTCGAGGCAACACCACAACGCGATACGGCGAGAATTTTTTTTTTTGTGTTTTAAAACTGTATTTTCTAGAAAATTTATCATAAGATCGTAACTCTGTAGTGCAAGTCGCTGTGTTCTCGCCGTTTGCACTAAGTGGTGACCCCTGCTATATATCATCATAAAACCACCAATAGTAGCCGAGCAGCGAAGGTGAAACCGCGGGGAACAACTAGTTCTTCCAATAACTCTATTGATTAAGCAAAGTTCCTTGAAAACTTTTATCAGAAGTGAATCACGCGCAAAATCATCTGAAACTCGCAACGTAAATTATGTTAGCATGATTACAATCAGCGGAGGGCGGGCGGCGAGCTGGGGCGGGCGGCGGCATGGCGTGCTGAGCTTACGTCACGCATCACTCGCCAACACCTCAGCTACTTACACCTTCTTCTTATAAGGAATGCTGCTATAGTTTTGTACTAATATAATGAAACTAGTATTTGCGCGTTGCGCGAGCTGCAAGCAGCTCGCGGGGCCGTGTTTTGAAACGTATTTTTTACTTAGAATTTTTTGCAGTCGCCATTTTAGATTTTGACCTTACTATCGGCTTAGCATCCTCGAAAACTATTAAAACGACTCCCATGATGAACAATTCAAAAATGATCGCAGCCGCCATCTTAGATTCTGATTTAGACTTCACTATCGGCTTTAGCACCCTCGAAAGTCGAAAACCATGAAAACGGCATCCAATATAAAAAAAATGATTTTTTGAAGTCGTCATCTTGGATTTTGATTTTGACCTCACTACCGGCTTTAGCATCCTCGAAAACCATGAAAACGACTCCCATGATGAACAATTCAAAAATCATCGCAGCCGCCATCTTGGATTTTGATTTTAACCGGCTTTAGCATCTTCGAAAACCATGAAAACGACTCCCAGGATGATTATTTCGAAAATATCGCAGCCACCATCTTGGATTTTGATTTTGACCATCAGCTTTATATCATCATCAGACAATTGCCGTCCACTACTGTACGTAAGCCTCCCCTAAAGAGCGCCAACCATCCCGGTTTTGGGCAGGCCGCATCCATCCACTGCCAGCCACCTTCCTTAAATCATCGACCCATCTTGCAGCAGGGCGTCCTACACTACGTTTGCCCATTCGCGGTCTCCACTCAAGCACATGTTTGCTCCATCTGCCGTTTGTCCCAGACGTGCCATTTGGTTCTCTTGCGAATGACTTCATTACGAATTCTATCCACCAGAGAAACCCCGAGCATTGCTCTCTCCATTGCACGCTGAGCAACCTTAAATTTGTGGACCAGGCCGATGGTAAGTGTTCACGTTTCCTCTCCGTAAGTCATTACGGGTAGGACACGCTGGTTGTAAACCTTGGTTTTAAGGGATTGTGGGATCGATGATTCAAAGATATGACGCAGCTTCCCGAACACCCCCCAGCCCAAGCGTATTCTTCTAGCTGCCTCCTTCTCAAAGTCGTGCCTGCCCAGTTGTACACTTTGGCCTAAATAAATGTATTCTTGCACAACCTCGAGGGCAGCATCATTCACGATTACAGGTTTCGGGGTGACGTGACCATTAAACATGACTTTGGTTTTGTTCAGCCAGATTCATTCCGAGACCCACACGCCTTGAAGAATCGCTCAAGCTGTTCAGCATTTTTTCCAGCTCCTGCAGAGACTCTGCTATGATGACAATGTCATCCGCAAATCGGAGGTGTGAGATGTACTGACCGTTGTTATTAACACCCCGTCCTTTCCAATCAATCGTCTTGAAAACGTCCTCCAACGCGTTTGTAAACAGTTGGATTGGTTTAGTGCTCTGTTCTTGTACTTAGACGGTCACTGTTGCGGCCTTATACAGACATCTCATCACCTCAACGTAGCGACAGTCTATGAGGCATCTCTGCATGGACTCCAGAACAGCCCAGGTCTCGACGGTATCGAAAGCCTTCTCGTAGTCCACATACGCTAGGCACAGAGGCTGGTTATACTCCTCGGTCTTTTAAATCACTTGCCTAAGGGTGTGTATGTGGTCTATGGTGCGGTAACCTTTTTGAAACCCGGCCTGCTCCGGTGGCTGAAAATCATCGAACTTTAGGGCGAGATGATTTAGAATAACCCTCGAGAACAGCTTATAGATATGGCTCAGAAGTGAGATGGGGCGGTATTTTTTAAGGAGCGCTTTATCGCCCTTTTTGAAGTATAATACTACCACACTCCCATGCCATGCCTCCGGTGTTATGCAAGTGTGGATGACGGAATTGAAGAGTTTACAAGCTCTGTCAAGATAGGTATTCCTCTTGCCTTGAGCAGCTCAATGGTTATTCTGTCATCCTTCGGGGCTTTGTTGTGGTGAAGCTGCCTGAGTGCCATTCCAATCTCACCCATGTCAATGTCGGGAAGCTCGTCTGTGAGATGGCGTGTCAGTTTGGCCCGTTGGTCATCCGGGCCGTGGGCCTGAGGTGGGCAAGGTTTTTGAGCATATAAGTCTCCGTAGAACTTTTCGACTTCAGCTAGAATCTCTGGCTTTGAGGTGACGGTGGTGCCTTGTGACGTTCTAAGCTTTGTCCGGCAACAGCGGGAGGTATTGGGCTTGGCAAATACCTTCGAGCCTTTATTCCGAGATAAAACTTGCTCTATAATTCGGTTATTTGCACTCCGAGTATCGCGTATGAACTGCTTTTTGACCTCCCCTTTAAGAACCTGACTCTCAGCCTGTGTGGCTTTGTGAGTTCTCGTCGTTTCCTCATCAGTGCCAGAGTTTCGCTGGTAATTAAGTTCCGACTTACGTCCATTCCTGATCGGTCGAAAAAGTTTACAGCCCACCTCGCAGACGACACGCAGCAGGCCTTCGGTGACGTCGTTTATGCCCTCCTGGCTCTTAAACCTCACTATCGGCTTTAGCATCCTCGAAAACCATGAAAACGACTCCCATGATGAACAATTCGAAAATTATCGCAGCCGCCATCTTGCATTCCCGTTTTGACTTCGCCATCAGTTTAACATCCTCGAAAACCATGAAAACGACACCCATGATGAAAACACAAAAACTATCCAAGACAAAGAGAATTTTTCAATTCCAAAACAAACTTTTCAGTTTAGATAAAAATATGATATTTCAAAATATTATTGTGTTAGGTATGCGCTTACTGCCCCTCGAACACTCTATGCGATCATAGGATTTGGATTTTAACCTCACTATCGGCTTAAGCATCCTCGAAAACCATGAAAACGACTACCGAAATGAACACTTCGAAAATTATCGCAGCCGCCAACTTCGATTTTGATTTTGAACTCACTATCGGCTTAAGCATCCTCGAAAACCATGAAAACGACTCCCATGATGAACACTTCGAATATGATCACAGCCGCCATCTTAGATTTTGATTTTGACCTCACTATCGGCTTTAACATAGGTATTCGAAAACCACGAAAACGACATCCATGATAAAAAATTCGAAAATTGTCGCAGCCGCCATCTTGGACTTTGATTTTGACCTCACAATCGGCTTTTAGCATCCTTGAAATCATTAAAGCAACTCCCATGATGAACATTTCAAAATTTATCGCAGCCGCCATCTAGGATTTTAATATTGACCACACTTTCGGCTTTGGCATACCCGAAAACCATGAAAACGACATCCATGATGATATCTTTGAATTTTTTGCTGTAGCCATCTTGGATTTTGATTTTGACCTCACTATCGGCTTTAGCATCCTCGAAAACCATGAAAACGACTCCCATGATGAACAATTCGAAAATGATCGCAGCCGCCATCTTGGATTTTGATTTTGACCACACTATCGGCTTTAGCATCCTCGAGAACCATGTAAACGACTCCCATGATGAGCAATTCGAAAATTATCGCAGCCGCCATCTTGGATTTTGATTTTGACCACGCTATCGGCTTAAGCATCCTCGCAAACCATGAAAACGACTCCCATGATGAACATTTTGAAAATTATCGCATCCGCCATCTTAGATTTTGATTTTAACTTCACTATCATCTTTATTACCCTCGAAAACCATGAAAACGACATCCATGATGATATCTTTGAATTTTTTGCTGTCGCCATCTTGGATTTTGATTTTGACCTCACTATCGGCTTTAGCATCCTCGAAAACCATGAAAACGACTCCCATGATGAACATTTTGAAAATTATCGCATCCGCCATCTTAGATTTTGATTTTAACTTCACTATCATCTTTATTACCCTCGAAAACCATGAAAACGACATCCATGATGATATCTTTGAATTTTTTGCTGTCGCCATCTTTGATTTTGATTTTGACCTCACTATCGGCTTTAGCATCCTCGAAAACCATGAAACCGACTCCCATGATGAACAATTCGAAAATGATCGCAGCCGCCATCTTAGTTTTGATTTTGACTTCACTATCATCTTTATTACCCTCGAAAACCATGAAAACGACATCCATGATGATATCTTTGAATTTTTTGCTGTCGCCATCTTGGATTTTGATTTTGACCTCACCATCGGCTTTAGCATCCTCGAAAACCATGAAAATGACTCCCATGTTGAACAATTCGAAAATGATCGCAGCCGCCATCTTGGATTTTGATTTTGACTTCACTATCAGCTTTATTACCCTCGAAAACCATGAAAACGACAGCCATGATGATATCTTTGAATTTTTTGCTGTCGCCATCTTGGATTTTGATTTTGACCTCACCATCGGCTTTAGCATCCTCGAAAACCATGAAAACGACTCCCATGATGAACAATCGAAAATGATCGCAGCCGCCATCTTGGATTTTGATTTTGACTTCACTATCATCTTTATAATACCCTCGAAAACCATGAAAACGACATCCATGATGATATCTTTGAATTTTTTACTGTTGCCATCTTTGATTTTGATTTTGACCTCACTATCGGCTTTAACATCCTCGAAAACCATGAAAACGACTCCCATGATGAACATTTCGAGAATGATCGCATCCGCCATCTTAGATTTTGATTTTGACCTTACTATCGGCTTTAGCATCCTCGAAAATCATGAAAACGACTCTCATGATAAAATTGATGAACAATTCGAAAATTATAGCAGCCGCCATCTTGGATTCTCATTTTGATTTTGAAAAATGATTTTGACATACTCTGGGCCCCAAGAAAAAATGTTTCAAGTTTCTTCTGAGATCCACTTAAAGGGGGGAGAAGGGGGTGAAGAGGGGAGATTTTGAAAAAAATGGTTTTTTCTTTTCCGATCCTCCTATAAACCAATCCGTAAAAAAACACCAAACACGGGTCTCTTAGTTTCTGAGATACGATAGGGAGGGGGGGGGGGGAGGCCAAAAACGGGGAGGCTTGGTACTTTTGCCCTTCTCATGAATGTTACTTGTAAGTTTGCTTGTCTTCACCGCCGAGTTCCTTCATTAAGCTACGGAGGTCGCCGGCTCGCTTCGCTCGCCACCTCCCCCTTCGGTCCATCGGTCTCGCAGGTTCGCTCCACTCAGAACCTACCCACCACGGGAAAGGTATCGTGACCTTTTCCCTACGCTACCTAATTTCCGAGATACGATGGAGGGAGGGGTGAAGGGGGGGAATGGGGTGAATTTTGAAAAATGGTTTTGACATACTCTGGGCCCCTTGATACGAATCTGAAAAAAAATGTTCCAAGTCTCTTCTGAGATCCACCTAAAGGGGGGGATAAGGGGGCAAGGGGGGGGGACTTTTAAAAATGGTTTTTACTTTTCCGAGCCTTCTCTATAAGAATCCGTAAAAAAATAAAACACGGGTTTCTTAGTTTCTTAGATACGATTGGGAGGGGGGGATAGACGCCAAAAAGGGGAAGCTTGGTACTTTTGCCCTACTCATGAGAGTTACTTGTAAGTTTGCTTGTCGTCACCCCTGAGTTACGCTTCACCCACTCAACCTTCGTTACGCTACGCTTCGCTCCACTCGGTCTCGCAGGTTCGCTCCACTCAGGACCTACCTACCACCAGAAAGCTATCGTGTCCTCATCCCTACGCTTCGCTTTACCGCTACATAATTTTTCCGAGTTACGATGGGTGGAGGGGTGAAGGGGGGAGAGGGGGGAGTTTAGAAAAATGATTTTGTCACACTCTGAGCCCTTTGATATGAATCTGAAAAAAAATATGTTCCAAGTCTCTTCTGAGATCCGCCTAAAGGGGGGAGAACGGGGTCAAGAGGGGGGGACTTTGAAAAATGGTTTTTACTTTTCCGAGCCTCCTCTATACCAATCCATAAAAAAACAAAACACGGGTCTCTGAGTTTCTGAGATACGATTGGGAGACGGGTGGGGGGAGGCCAAAAAGGGGAGGCTTGGTACTTTTGCCTAACTCATGAGAGTTACTAATGTAAGTTTGCTTGTCGTCATCGCTGAGTTACGCTTCACCCACTCAACCTTCGTTACGCTACGGAGGTCGCTGGCTCGCTTCGCTCGCCACCTCCCCCCTTCGCTCCACTCGGTCTCGCAGGTTCGCTCCACTCAGGACCTACCTACTACCGGAAAGCTGTAGTGACCTTATCCCTGCGCTACGCTACGCTTCGCTTTACCGCTACCTAGTTTCCGAGATACGATGGGGGGAGGGTTAAAGAGGGGGAGAGGGGGAGTTTTGGAAAATGATTTTGACCAACTCTGGGCCCCTTGATATGAATCTGAAAAAAAAAATGTTGCAAGTCTGTTACCTTCCGAGATCCACCTAAAGGGGGAGAGAAGGGGGTCAAGAGGGGGAACTCTAAAAATATGGTCTTTTCTTTTCCGAGCCTCCTCTATACGAATCCGTAAAAACACAAAACACAGGTCTCTTAGTTTCCGAGATACGATGGGGGGAGGGGTAAAGGGGGGGAGAGGGGTGAGTTTTGAAAAAATATTTTGACCAACTCTGGGCTCCTTGATATGAATCTGAAAAAAAAAATGTTGCAAGTCTGTTAACTTCCGAGATCCGCCTAAAGGGGGGAGAAGAGGGGCAAGAGGGGGGACTCTAAAAAATGATTTTTACGTTTCCGAGCCTCCTCTATACGAATCCGTAAAAAAACAAAACACGGGTCTCTTAGTTTCCGAGATACGATGGAGAGGGGGGAGAGGGGGGGCGAAAAGGGGAGGTTTGGGATTTTTCCCATACTCACGAGAGTCACTTGTTTACGAATCTGTCAAAATATACCCACCTCCCCCTTCACCATCTGGGAGAACAATTCTGTCAGTCAGTCAGTGAGTGGTAATCGAGCTTTATATAGTATAATAAACAATAGAATAATAGCAAAAAGTAAACTGTGTGGTCTAGTACAACAACTTAATCAATGAATAGCTAAATAATAAGAATTTATAGGAAAGTTGTTATTATACTTTCATTTTAGTGGTGTAATAGTAGTGATAAGGTACAATGGGGTTGACGTATCCATGTGGATAAAAACCCCCTATCAATTTTTTAGATAAAAAAAAACATAGCAAAAATAAAATTTCTCCTTACTGTAGTGGTAAAAAATTACAAGGCTAGCATTAGCGAGCACAAGCGATGCCTCTGGTGCTGCATGTGTCCATAGGCTTCTTTGACTCCTTTACAAAGATTTAGCAACTCAATTGGGTCTTCTATTTGTGTAAAAGCCAAGAGATACGCCATAATTATTAAAGTGAGATCTTCAACACCGATCACTCATGAGCAATGGTGGCCCAGTAGTATCGGTCCCGACTTACGAGTTGTAGGTCATGGGTTCGAACCCCGCCAGGCGCATTACTTTGTGTAATTTATTTCATTACCACTGCTCTCAAAACGGTAAAGGAAAACATCGTGACGAAACCGGCATGTCCTATATAGAACCAAAAATTCGATTTATGTGATATCTACCAACCTGCACTGGGCCCGCGTGGTGGATTATGGCCCACTCCTTCTCACAGAGGGGAGGCCTGAGTCCCAGCAGTGGGAACATTATAGGCTGATGATGCAATGACCTCTCATTTGGTAAGTAATAATGGGCAATGGCTGCTCTTTTTATCGGATACTTTTAACATTCTATACATTTGCCTGTCTTAATCCGGTATTCTTAGCTACGTCGACAATTTGTCCGTACTTGTTAATACGAACCTTACATCATCAGCAAGAGTTAAACATAAATAACTCCTCGCTCATTCGGGAAGCGCTCAATCAACCCTCTGAATTATTTCCATGGTTAACGGAAAATGGTCCCAATGAGAACCTCATAGACCTTTCTAGGGGGACCTCATAGGGACCATTGTCAATAAAAGTTTAAAAGTTAGTAAGTTTAAAGTTGGAATGTGAAGTATCGTTAATTATAAAGGTACTCTGGTAAAGGTTAAAGATAACTTTCTTCATAAATGTCTTAACTTATACGAGTGGAATTCTTTTACTGGTGTTAAGAAAATTTACTGCTGCCATGATTGTCCTAACTTTTGACATTATACGTGAGCATAATGCTAGCTAGCTAATGACTGTAGGGACACGCAATATACACCCTGTAGTTCAAGGGTACAGTGATTCACATCTTCCAAACATATAGGCTATTCCGAAGGTCGATTTTGAGTTTAGCTGTTATTCACAAAATAATTAGGGGTATTTTAACTGTGTCGCCGTTTAATAGGCGTAAGTCAGCAAATAAATAAGATCGAAGATAAAGATACGAAATAAGAACACCCGTATTTATTGGGTTGAGTACCAATTTAGTTACGTAGGGTATAGTACTGTGGTCGAAACCACTATTCAGAATGGTCAAAGGTACTATTTGCCATAATAAGGCGAAGTCAACTCGTGAATTTCTACACTTAAAGTTTTACTATAAAAAAAATCTGAACCGCGACATCCATACGAAGAATAGGGGTTGACCTACTCCCGGAAACTTGAAATATTTATTGGTGTCAACGATGTCAATGTGTCAATAGCATTCGAAAACGTCTGGTGGTTATATGTATACCTAGCTACCCACCAAATCGTCTAAGACTTTATAACAGTCGGAAAACGGTGACCTGCTTTGAACACGTTAATAGATTAGGTGTTGGGCGGGCGGCGGGCGTTGCGTGGCGCCCACCGCCCAGCGCCTCCTTGTCCGAGCGGGCAGCGCGCGCGAGGGCCAGTCTGAGGCCCGCGCCCTCCGCGCCCGCTCGCGAGCCGCGCCTTACACCGCGCCACACACTCATGGCGCCTCGCTAACATCTCTGTTATGGACAAGCGCGCCACCAGCGGCCGGGGCGAGCCCATCCCGAGCATCCTCAAGAAACCTAAGGGCCGCCACAAAGGGGACTTGGTGGACAAGAGCACTAAGATCAAGCGGGAGAAGGTGGAGGGTTCGAAGAAAGGGGGAGATGTGAGCGCGCCGCTGCAGCAGGGGTGCTCGCCGCTCATGTACGCGTGCCAGCAGGCTGACTACAAAGCGGTCGTCGACATACTCAACAAGGACGTGAGTTAAGCGACTGCAGTCTCTTACAGACGAAAGCATTCGGCTTGGAATGGTTCACATCATTGACATCAAGATCTTAGCTGAATGTTACGCATGGTTCATTTTAGAACTCTCATTTCAGTCTTGTCATGAAGTACATCAAAGTCAGTCATAAATTTTTGGTCAGTATGTAGGACTTTATCGTACATTAATGGAAAACCGTAATTTCAATGCTTCTTGAGCCGAGCACGCGATGTTCCTCGTCCTCGATCGCTTCACTCCTGTCTGTAAACAACCCTTGCTGCTTGCCCACTGCGCCGCTCAAGCTCCCCATGTTGTACAACAATTAGTTGTCAAGACACCGCGTCATTACAAACCCATTATGTAGAACATGATGCTATTTGTAGTTACATGAAGTCTAATAATTATACCTTATAAATAATTACCTTATAAATAATTTGTTTTATGACAAAATCGACAGATAACACAAAAATAATGAATGCTTTTAAAATAACATCAATTTTATCAATGTTGACAATTCCATAGAAATAGAATGCTTTGAAGGAAATGCACTAGCACGCGGCGAGACGGTGGGACAGGGGCGCGGGGTGGCAGTCAATCAATAGGTTTAGAATTGACTGGCACTATAGAAGGAGCTCTCACATGCACGGCAAGCGTGACGATTACAATCGGTTGTCTAGTAGTAACACGACACGTGGTTATAACCCTCACCCCGCTAACGACTCACGTCGAAACACCGACGTTTTTCACTGAATAGACGCTAATTCTTCGAAACTCTAGGTTTAATTAATCATAATTTCACTTTTAGTGATAAAATACACGCTTTTTTCATAACGTCGTCGTCAATAATCTTCTTCATATTAGAATAGGGGATTTAATGTTGAATAACAAGAAAAATAAAGTGATTTGTATACGACAGTACAACACAAATTATTAATTTGTTTTTGATAAACAATCTGATGTACAGACGGCTACACATCAAGATATGAAAAACCAGTATAAGCTGATCGTTGAATGTGAGGAGACAACATGCAGCGAGACCACGATAAACTGGTTTTGTAGTGCTTGATGTGTAGCCGTCTGTACGTCTTGCTGATGTTGATTGCACATCATGAGGATGTACTTATTTTCGTATAACAATGCTATTAAAAAAGAAACAGGTTTTAAACTTGTAATACTGGTCGGACAAGAATTTGATGTTTAAATTACTTCTAATTAACTCATTAATTCAGATATGTTTGGGATATCATTATTTCACGACTTTGTTCTTTGTCTAAAAGTGCCATGAGAATTTGAGAAACCATGATATTAGTTAGGTACTCAAATTAGAACCAGATAAAGAAAGAAAAGCATCTCTTTGGTGATATCACAAAGAATTATTGAGCAAATCATTATGAAAACATACGACCACGATAATGTTCTCCACACACTTCTACAAAATACTACGACAATACAAAATCATACTTAAATATTTCTAAACTGTGTGAAATTCATCAAAAATTCCTTATTAATCATATTTTTACAAATCATAGGTTTGAATTTGATTTGAGTAGTTACCAACTCATATTCGTAGTATTCGGCTTAGCCATCATCCAGTAGTTTGAAGTACTTTCTGAACTGCTAACGGATAACATTTCCAAATTTTGAACGTGCTAGATTTCGATCTCATTTTTCACACAAAATTAATCTCGTTTATGTTGCAAAGATTCTAAGACCATTATATTACAGCCAGCATCCGTCCGCGTCCGTGACCGTGGTCTGCGGTGCGCCCTGCACTACTGCGCGTCCAGCGGCGCAGGCGCATCTCAGGCGGCGCGTGCGGCCTGCGCAGACCGTGTGCTGATGGCCTCACCGGCTTTGGCTGACGCGAGAGATGCTGATGGCCTGACCCCGCTCCATCTTGCTGTCGTCCACGGCAACGTACCCCTGGTGCAAACACTGCTTGCAGCCGGCGCTGACGTTAACGCAAGAGATGATGAACATCATACTGTTGTCCATTGGGCTACTGGTGAGTAATTTTTTAAGAATTACTGGTAGTTTTTGAGGGATCATAGCAAACTTGGTTTCAAATCTGATCGGCTAGCCAGAAAGAACATAACTCAGCGACAAAATAAAAAAAGGTAACTCAACAATAAGTTGCTAAGGAAAAGAAACAACCCGAACGAATCTTGATGTACCCACAGTCTAAAACAGGATGCACAATTTCCATTCCTTTGTAGATGCAAAGATAAGCAATATAACGAACTATCCAGCGAAGAATCATTTAGTTCAGCAGGCTATTGCCCCTGTCTGTGAAACAGATGGATGGGAGTAAGTTGTTATCTAAGGGGTGTCACTCGCGGCACAGCAGCGTTCCCTCCGCGGTTATCATCAGGCGAGCTGACGGCGGCACGCGAGCCAATTAATTACCAACCGCACTCGTGCCAATCATATGCCTGCTATGAAGTTATTTGTCGCTGCTTTCTCACTCTTATGACACTGTTTGGGTTTATTAAATCAAAAACTTTTCAAATGCAGTGGCATCTAGATGGGGTTAGGCATATTTGTTTCTATAGCTGATGTTTCTTGATCTTTCAAAAAGCTCGTGGCTAAATAATAAAAGTCACACAGGCCAATCTGCCGAGTTAATCTATGGATGGGTGACCATTTATCAAACTGAGTTTCTATAATATATCTGGAAACCGACCCCAATAGAATTGGAAAAGTCTAGGCAGATGGTGATGATGTTGAGTCGATGTTTCTTGATAAGAAACAGATCTAATAAAAAGTGAGGTAACCGTTCTGAGTTATAACTCATAATAACAGAATTGCAGTAGCCGATTAACACAGTATATGTGTAATGCACGACCTTCAAGCTCGTGATAAATGCCTCCCAGTGGTCACCATGAACTTAATCTACATATTATTGAGCTGGCAGGCCGGCTTCCACCTCAGATGTCCTTGTAACAATAGGTATACTGCTTATAAGCGTCTCAAGATCTTTATCAAAGTTAGTTATGGTTTTTAAGACATTTACTGTTTATAATTCAAATAGTTCAACAATTTTTTGCTTGACTGAGTAATTTTTCTATTGGTAAGAGAGAACATTATTATGAGAACAGCTAACTTGATGTACTTGTTTCCGTAAAAACGAAGAGTTACCGAAGGCGTTAATAAAAACTTCAGCAGATACTTGCAGAAAATCTGCAAGGTGAAAGTATGAGTGAAGTACACGGACATGTTATAAATAGTGTTACAGCGCAAGGTTGCAATGTTACATAACATTAGATGGCAGGTGTATACTGCAAGAGATCACGACATGCGAGGCCAGTCTGTCTTCCGTTCTTTGTGAATTGTGTGACGAGCACAGACGGACTTCCGACAGTTTTTGTTGCTTCTCTAAATAGTCATGGAAATCATTTAAAGAAAAACTTTTTAGTCCAGAGTAAGGTGCGCAACATGTTGCATTCGCAGGTTTTACCAACCTCGGGGTTGTTGTTTATCATAAATATGTTCATAGAAGTGTGAAAAGAATTGTATGGTTCATTCGATCAATATTCAGGTCTTATAAACATGGTGGCAGTTAAAATATTCAAGAGTCGTAAAGCTAATATTAAGGATACGCAGACCTCATTCTCAGACTGTGTAACGTCGTGTAGCCGTCAAAGTAAAGCGCTATTCAAATGCCGCATTGTTGCGAGTTATCATAGTGAATGTGTTAGAAGGCGGTGGAGGTAAGGCTAGTCTCCCTAATATTTTAGGGGGTAGTGGGTTGTCCGGTCCGATGGTATTGAGCGGCCAACAAGGTCAAGCCCTTGAACTCTCGCGGACCGCAGTCCGGTATCTAGGACTGGGGTTTTCAGAAATTTTTGCCCTGAAAGGTCGAGCCTGGCTGAGTGACGAGTAATGTTTTATGCAGGTCAAGTTGACGTGTAAGGCCGAGGTTAGGCGCCTGATATCGCTCGTTCTGATAATTTATCGTAATTTATTTATGTAGTTACTGTTGTTGTTTATGATTAAATGTATCAATGCGTGTTAGATCATGTGAGCGGTTTATTATAACTAGGTATTAAATCGGACACTAGCTTTTCTGAACGACCGTTCCAAATCTACAAAGCCATTGGAATGGTTCCAATTTTTGCCTAAAAGGACTCTAATGATAACTTCTGTATTTACATAAGACATTATTTGGCAGTGTGTGGTGAGGTGGGGGCACTGCGGGCGGTGCTAGCGTCGGGCGCAGACGCAGCCACACCGGACCAGCACGGCGGGTATCCCCTGCACTATGCCGCTCAAATGTGCGGGGCACCAGCTGCTACCGACCATCAAGTAAACTTTGGTTTCTTTACAATTTTTTAAATCTCAAAAATACTGTGAGCTTTTTAAACCTGCTGTTCATGACAGTCGTATTTTTCGGAAGTCAAATAAACTGGCATTTACCTGCTGCTTCGCACCCGTTATGCTCGGAAAAAGTGGCACGGCATTAATATTGCATAGGAATACTTAAAGATAAAGGTTAATGCTTCTCATTTATGAGAAGACTCTTTGAAAACGGATTAATATTATGAAGAATGAAAACATTTCATGATTTTTTCTCCCCAAAAAAGGTATTAAAAAAGTATTCAGTGCAGAACAGCAACATTTCGAAAATTTTCGAAGTTCTTTGTACTGGTCAATAAAAAAACAAGAATTTGGTTCCGCAATTGTTTTGAATAATAACCTAAATCCTTTTTCATAACATTCTCAGAGCAGAGGTGCAGCGCTGGAAGTGCTACGAGCATTAGTGAAGGAAGGTGGAGCTAGTGTAGACGTCAGGGACGCGGATGGGAGAACTCCTCTACTCTGGGCAGCTTCGGCGGGTTCCGCAGCAGCAGTGCTGGCGCTACACCAGGCCGGCTCCAAAGTTGATGATGCTGACAGGTGAGAATTATTATGCAAAGTGGTGGTATTCAAAACACTACAAACAACTGCAGCGATGCTTAAGGAGTATAGCAGACATCATAACTCTAAATAATGATTTTAAAATGATGTTACCTAGTCATTTATTATTATTATATTTTCCAGAGACGGGTTGACAGCTCTACACTGCGCTGCCGCTAGAGGACATACTGAAGCTTTAGAAACGCTAGTAGGCTTATGTGGCGCCCGGGTGGACGTGGCCGATTCACATGGATGCACTCCGTTACACTACGCAGCTGCACTAGGACATGCCGACGCAACATCAGCATTATTGCAACATGGAGCCGACTCTCAACGGCAAGATAGAAGAGGACGGAGTCCAGCTCATACAGCGGCAGCTAAAGGACAAATAGAAACTGTACGGATACTCGGTGAGTGGCCTGTATTAGTACTTTGTTTAGTATCGTAAATATATACGCTCGGGCTTTAATTTTGTTTTTTGAAACTTTCAGGTGCAAGAGGAGCTAACCTATGGCTGCGAAATTCCAAAGGTGATCTACCTTTACACGAAGCTGTTGCATCTGGAAGACGAGAACTAGTAAAGTGGCTTTTAGATGGTCGACCATCCCAAGTTAATGCTACAAACCACGAAGGCCGTACGCCATTACACATAGCAGCAGCTACAGATAATGCTGATCTGTGTCGCTTGTTATTAGACCGAGGTGCTGAAGCTAATCTCGTGGCCAGATCATCAAAAAACGAACCTCTAACGCCTTTGGATTGCGCAACTACTCGAGGTCATCGATCTACTGCAAAATATTTGCAAATGCACGGTGGTATGCCAGCTTCTAAATTAGCTAATACGGAAATCGTAATTGATGGTGCTCCAATCACGGCGTTACCCACACGGAGGGTTACAAGTACAAAAATAGACGTTCATGATAGGATAAGAATAGAAAAAAGAGAAGTGGTTGAATTGTCTAGTCCTGCTCCAGAAAGGCGGAGGATCAAGGATAAAAATAGCAGTGATACCTCTAACGAATCCTCGCCCGATAATAGAAAAAGAATGACAAGGAAAAAAACAGAACCTCAAAGACATAAAAATAATAACCATAAAGAGCGCCGAAAAAGACTTATGCACCCACAAAAGAGCTTTAGTGATGGCTACGATAGCGAATTTGAAGGCTACGAAAGAGAAGATTCTCGTGATCGTAAACACAGAAGTTCGAAAAAAAATAGATCGAAAAGTGAACCTTCCAGGCGACATAAGCGTAGTGCACGACATCACCATCGTTATAGGTCTCGTTCTTCAGATAGTTCGTCAGAATCAGAGAGTTATTCCGAAAAACGGAAGAGTAGACGCCACAGACGTAGCAAAAAAAAAACCAGTTCACCCTCAGAAAGTAGTAGTTCAGAATCAAGTGAAAGACGCAGCACAAAACGTAAAGGTAAAAAAACTTCGATTCATATAGAACATGATGATGAAAAACAGAGTGTGAATATAGTTAAGTACAAAACCACTGATAGTTTACAGGGTAAGGAAAAAAGTGATAATTTAGCTTCTGATACTGAAACCAAAGCTGAAGGTAATAGATCAGAACCTGAAAAAGATGAAAATAAGTTACAAAAGGCACATAGTGAGACTGAAACGGACACCTTATCAGTTAAAACTAATATGATTATTACCGAAGCTCAAATTCATATGGAACGCCAATCGAGTCAACAAGGTAACTCTGAATTAAATGTAACGGTTGATTCTTCAAATAATGTATCTATTGAGTCTACTAATTTGTCGGTAACACACAAAGACTTAACAGAAGAAGCGAAACCAGAAAGTGAAAAATTAGGGATTAAGGCCGATGATAAAGAAGCGTCTAAGGCTGCAGTTGCAGAAATTCCTAGTAACGAATCTCAAATAGAACCATCAAAAGCTGATGAGTCGACTACAGAAAAACAAGATACCTTAAATGAAGGTGACCAAACGCAATCTAAAACGGTAACTGACGAGAACACTGATCAAAAGAAAGTAATAGATGTGCAAACTAAAATAAGCAGTAAATCTCAAAGTGAAGAACCAATTGCTAAGTCTCAAAGTGAAGAACAAATTGCTAAGTCTCAAAGTGAAGAACCAATTGTTAAATCACAAAGTGATGTTGCAAAATCTGATGCTAAGCCAACACACAGTTCAGAAAATTTAAAGCCTCCACAACAAATAAGTAAAGATCTAAGTCAAGGAGGGTCTGACGATGAACCTAGGAATACTCCAAATTCTTTAGATTTATCTCGAAGAAAGTCATTTCAAATATTATCAGGACCAGATGAAATAACATCAACTCCAACTAAAGACGCCTCAGCAGATTTAAAAACAAGTTGTGATGTGCCTAGTATTGAACAAACAGAAACTCAAGAAAAGAGTGGCTCTCCAGCCGTATCGTTTTCAAATAAAGATGTAATTATTGATCCCAACGAATCTAAGAGTAAAACTGATCATCTAATGGGAGAGTCAGTAGACCACAGTTATGATCCTGAAACTGATAAACAAGTTCAAGATAGTATTCTACAAAAAGATAGCAGCGAAAGCAACGCAATGAGTTCAGAAGAGAGAAGGAAGGACTTTGCTTCTACCACTGGCAGCAGTACTGAAAATGCCCAAAGCAATGATAAGGGTCTCGTTTCCGTTCTGGATGATAGTATCCCTACGAGCGACCGTGCAGTTCAACAAGTTATCTTGGAAAATTTATCAGAAGATTTTAATGTAGATTTGTCGTTGCCCCAATCATCGCCCAAAGACAGACTAAGGAAACCTTCAAAAGAAAGTCAGGGCAGTAGCCGAAAGAGTAGTATTTACGAAACGGAGAGTTACAAGGTATTATCGGATATTGCCAGTGCGCCAGATGTTACAACTGGAATTCTCAAAAAATCCTCTGTTAAACTTGACGATGCTTCGTTGGAAGATGGAGAAGTATTTGAAGGAGATAGGCTTTCTAAAGATGGTTACTTAGGTAGAGTACCCAGTGTTAGTGATAATGAACTGTATAGCCATAGCGAAGCGAACGGCAGAAGGAAACGTTTTCGCAAAAAAGGCAGGTCAAAAAGTCGTATAACTATTAGGTCTAAAAGCGAAAATTCAGAGAGAGGTTATGAATCCAGTGGTTTAATGGACTCGGGTTTTGAACCAAGTCCCAGAGCTATTCAGCGCCGAATTGTAAGTCCTCGGCTCGCCGCTTATTACCAGCAAAGAAATGCTAGCGGTAGATACTCAGGAAAGTCTGATAGTCGGATACCAGTTCGAAAACCAGGTGATAAAAATGCTGTTGATATGAAGTCCGTTACTCAGAGAATCCAGACAAATATGAGGAGGTATGATGTTGGTTACATAAACATTTTCTTAGTACTTTTACTAACTCAAATCTCTTTGTTACTTATGCCTAATTCTTTTCCAGATATTATTGCGAAAGGAAGATTTTTCATCATTTATTAGAATTGAAACGGCTTCAAATAAGAACAAGCAAAGCGAACGAAGCAGTCCTAGTAAAACGAGCCATTGATGAATATAATAAATCAAGTTTGGCTAATGTGGGACTAGGACCATATAACACTCCAGATTTCTCCTTCAGTAGTTTTGAAAAATTTCTTTACGAAAGCTTGAGAAAGTTACAAAAGAGTGGAAAGAAGCATTTGGATAAGTTGCCAGAGAAGCCTTTTGAATTTGATTACGGAGAAAGTGAGTTGTACAAAATGAGTGCGATTCCTGACAACCCCTGCCTTTGCACCAGTAAGACTCATAGATGTTTCCATGCAGTGCATGCATATACTGGAATACCATGCTCGGCATACAGTAAGTATTATTTGTAGACCATTGTCTTAGCGTGTAATACTTACAAGAATGATATAATCATGTCATGTCAATCAAATCATGGATAATTTTATAATTTCAGTACCATACAGGTGGAACCACCACACAATGCCAAAGCCCGCAACAGCAGGGTCGAGCTCGAAATCCAAAGGATTTCTTCCGAAGATCAATTCGAAACCACCAGCAGGTACTGCCAAAGCACACGTCACACTAGAAGTCTCCCACGGAACAGAGAAGCAGTTGATCGCACTACCAGCGGAGAAACTGGATAAGAACAAACGATATTACGTCACATTCACCGTTAAGGGTTCGGAACCGACGTCAGATAATGACAATTCTTCTCCAAACGCTACTTTGAACAAGGGTGTGAGAACAGGATGATTGTGAATTGTGATAATAGTCTACGTTATAAACTCGTCCTAATCACTGCCAGTGTGCTTAGTGCGAGTTTTTTTACGTTGACGCGATAGTAACGTTTAACTGCGTTTGGCGCTCTCATTGGTGGACAGTTCTTACGACCTTGCAGCGGGTCAATCGGAGCGCCAAACGCGGTTAAACGTTACTATCGCGTCAACGTAAAAAAACTCGCACAAAGCACACAGTTTTCAAGATAAGTTAAATAACATTCTAAATAATGATTCAAGTGATTAGACTGAATGAAGCCGTCCATTACGACAAATAAAAGGCATAAGTATTTATTTTTGTAAATTAGAAGAGAAATATATTATAAAAGATAAATAAATGTTGTGTAGTCTTCCTGTTAAAGCGTTGTATTGCACAGATAAAGATGAAAATTGTAATTCTAACGCCGATTGTTGCCTGCACAAAATATTTTGTCATGATACTCAATACAGTATTAAATTAGTGAGAAATTTATAAGACATTTTGAATACCCCGGTGTTTATTGTGCAGCTGGTTTTTTAACAGACACTCTTTGGCAAAGCAAACCAGCCCTCAAGAAGATCACCTAAAACTTGACTTATTATTTTTGTAATATTAGCGTCGAGTTTTCGAAGTCAATAGGTAATTATTATAGCGATAATAGTAATTAAATGGTGGTTGATAATATGAAATTAGAAGGCCATTTTAATACATATAAATATTTATTTAACCTAACAAAATAATACCATAATAGAACACACAAACACAATCATAACGTGCACAACACTGAAAAGACGAGCATCTAAAACACATAAACAGAAGTCATACCTAGACTCCCAGCAACAAAGCCACGCCGGCGAGGGTCCAGCGAGTGGGCTTGAATTTGGTCTTCAGATTAAATGTCCAGACGAAAGTCGGCCCACGCATACTGTAGGAAACATGTGTTGTGATAAACATACACAAATCAAATAAAAACCACTTTTTGGGCATTGATGAAAAATTTATAAGGATCAGACCAAGATCTGTTTTCGGTCAGATTTTGTCGCTAATTAGTCGATATTTGTTGCCAAGTCCACAGACTTTGGTCACAGGACTTATCTCATTACCGTGACCCGGCACAGAAAGGGCTACTGAAGGACACCGTGGATTTTAGTCAGTACGAGTCTGACTGTCCTTCCCGTCCTGCCCGGGTGGGACGACTCGTTTGATGATTTTAACACGCTAAGAAAAAACAGTTTTTTCGACAAGTCTTCAACAGATTTCTGTTTATCTTTCTTTTGGTAAGACGGTGTGTGTTCAGACATCAGGGACATCCAAAGAAAGGCAAATTTTTCTAAATGGATAACTCACCGAATCTTATAGACAGGGCACTCGTATACGTTCCTGGTTTCCTGCTTATCCTGGGTGACGGCGCGGATGTAGATGACGGGCATCATGGGGAACAGTTCCATCATGTACGACTCCACGATGCCACCTGTCATGGTGTCCCAGCGCGCGCCCTCCATGTACAGACCGTGGATGTTGGCGCCTTCGCGAGGTGGGGCACTGGGACATAGTGGAACACGTCATGAGTATGAGCAATCTTTTAAAGAAGAATCAGGGAAAGTGGAGACAAGTAATGCAGACGATTGACCGGACCACCAAGCCTTTCCTATGCCCGTAACAATTTGTCGCTATAACAGCAAATACTAAAAACTGGAATAAAATAAATATTCAGGGGTTTTATAGGCACAGAACCGCACAAGTCCGACCCGCACTTGACCAGTATTCTTCAAATAAATAAGTTAATAATAAATGCCTGAAAACACCGCAAGCTCGTTCCTAAAGGCGATACAAATATTTGTACTGATGCCTTACCACGAGTTTTTAACGAAATCCAGTTTAAGCTGTGGGAAAGAGACAGAGTTATGCAAGTGGTCTAGCGCCATCTCTTTTCTACAGCCTTAATTGGATCACGTTAAGAGTTCATGGTAGGCCACCTGTACGGAAATCAAAACTGTGACACGATCCGCAAGAGTCAATCGCTTAGCTAAATCTCTATTCTCTTCTCACAAATCGCCGGCAGTGGGACAAATGCTTTTAATTTAACTTTGGCACCTTGGAACTACGAAAAACCTTTTAACAAATTCTTGTTTGGAGACTACTTTCGGATCACGGAACCATCTGTAGGTAAAGGTACCGATTAACCCTGACCCTGGAACGGAGAGGGTGATTGAAGGAAAACGGTGGATTTTTAAGTCAGTAAAGAGTCTGGCAATCCCTTCCGGCTTCCACTCCACTCAGGGACTCATTTGAAAATACTATAGAATAGAAAGATATTTCTTTTTTTTTTAAACATAGGTACTAGGAATTTCTTCCCGTATCGTGGATGCTTTTACAAACATAGAAACTCACATACACATACACCCAGACCCAAAACAACTACTTGAAGATCATCCATATATTGTTCCGTGCGGGGATCGAACCCGGACACACTGCGCAGCTGATCGCTGTATAGGGGATTCGCTAACCATGCCGTCCATACTGCTTCCATCCAATAAGTTGCATTACGCCGGCTCCACACATTGGCCGTGTTTGCCGAACAGAAGGAGACGGCGCTATACCAGAAAATAAGACGCAAATAATTCTATCTCGTTTCTTAGTATAGCGCCGTCTCCCTCTGTTCGGCCAACACGGCCAACGTGTGGAGCCCGCGTTACATACTTGAAGTCCTGCCGGGACCTCTTGGTGACGTCACAGTTGAGGCACATCTTGTCGAGCGGCCACTCGTTCTTGCGAGCTGTCTGCTGCATGATGGCAGTCAGGAAAGACTGCGGGTTGAAGAACCCAGCCAACCACACCGCTGGTGGCAACTATAATACAAATATTATGATCAATAATCACATACAAATAGTTTAATTATGAAGAAGGTAATAAATAATTAATTACTGTACCATATTTCACACAAATAAAGATTTTGGTAAGATTCATTGGCGGCATTGTACAATGCGGTAAAGAACATTAAAATCTATCAAGATTGAATACAGTTCATATTTGCTTGCAAAGTTATCTCCGTCGGGATTCCGCGACACGTAGCGACGTGTCCCGTAAGTTGCATGCAACCCACACGGTGCATGTAACCCACGCAAGTGCCTCAACATGCTCAAGCTACATGCGCGGTGTACAAGCACCCTGCGGGTAACTTGATCAAGTAGCTTGCGCATTTTACTCGCGCGGGTAACCCGCACCTGTACTTGCGCGGCTTACATGAGCCGTGTACAAGCACCCTTAAAACTAATAACAATACCACAAACGTCCCTATAATTTAGATATCGTTTACTCTTACAAGCTACAACGTACATTGAAGTCTCCAGTCCAGTTCTCAAGTTCAGTGAGTCGCATGCAAAGATCAGAGAACCAGGCGGCCAGGCCCAGTAGACTGGGGTAAGCCAACTTGCTCCACGATTCTGGTACGTGGTCCATAAATAGAGATTCCATTAGCTTCTCCATGTCGCTGCTGATGGTCAGCTCACCCTGGGAATGACATCAGAAGGTGTAGGATATTCACTAAGCAATTTTTTGTGAATTCTGGTATAACCTGGTTCATTGAAGAAAGGATTCTTAAATGGCGGCGCTTATCGTGTTCTCTCGCTCGCACACTAGTGCCGTCTATACTCACTCCCGCGCGTAGCGTTAGCAGAAAAAAAATTGGTCTTGATGTCTTGACGCGCTCAGTGACCTTTTTAAGAATGTTTACTTTAGTTTTCTGTTATTTTTCCGTTGTTATCTGTTGAATATTGTTGTTTTATTGTTAGGTTAAGTTTGAGAAATTATTGTGACCCAGTATTGTTTTAATTATTTTTAATTTGGAGAAAACTTTCATTTAAAATCTTATATGCTGACTGTACTATGTGTCAACGCAAATACAAGCCGCCATTTTAGAATACTTTCTTCAATGCTCTGGCTTATAGTTACGACAAGCTTCAGAGAATATTAATCCTCTCTGGTAGATCCAAAATATAAATCAAATCGTTTATGCCAAGTAGGCCAGATACAGGCACTTTTGAATCCAGGGAATGGCAACTGGGGAAGTAATGGCGCTAGTATAGCTTGTTCTAACCGACGTCATTGGTTCAAATCAGTTCAAATGTTATAGGTACTTCAAAATAGTACTACGTCATTGGTCGGATTAAGACCAAGCTATGGTGGCGCCATCTACAATTAGCTTTGATTTTTCTTCTTTTGAAAAAGTTAACGGTGGGTTCATTTAATAGTCGACCATTCCAACATCATTGTAATGTCAGACTTGTGCACCAGGAATGGTGTGCCAGATATTTCCAATAAAAAAAAAATGAAAGTCTCACCTTGAGCCCCAACTCGGTTTCCTTCAGAGACCTTCGAATCTCCCCCATGAGGCGGTTCATTCGCTCACACTCCTGAATCGCTACGATGGTGAAGGGAGTCAACTCCTCCACTTTTCCCATCAGTTCTGCCAAATTGAAAGGCTCTGGCACTCGGTCTAGGATGTCATCCAGCATCACTCGGACCTAAATTAGATTTTTCTTTTTAAGAGAGACTGGTGTTTTTATTTCGTATTGCCCATTTACTGGGTTGTGGAGGTCCGATAGGCGGTCGCTCCATGTTAAATACTGATATTCAGCTGCATCTGGTTCGACTGGCCAACTGGAAGCCGATCCCTGTATATTTTGGAAAAGGGTAGGCGTAGGTGGGTGTCATGGCCCAGCAAATGCTGAGTTGGTACCCTTTGCTCATGCATTTTCTTAATTTTATGGTAATGTTCTTTTAACTTCTTGATTGTTGTTATTGTGTGAGTACCTATTTAAAATTGTGAATTTTACGAAAAGGCGTGGATAGCCAATTGCAAAAAAATACTAAAAATATAAAATGTGTCCATGTCCATTCTAGCGATAGAATCGAATGATGTAATAATGTTGCTAGACAATATCAAATTCTAATGATGTACGATATAGTAAGACTCTGTATTTGAATGTATACTATGCTAAATAATAAGTAAAGATTGCAAGTAATTACCATTTCGTCTTTACTAGCGCCGCCTCCTGCCTGTGCGCCTGTATCTCTCGGTTGCATTTCAAACACCACCTTTTAAAAATAACGGGTCTCGTCAGTAGGTATCCCTAGACAAATGGCATGGGATAAACGTTAACGCTCAGTAGTCTCTAATACATTTTTGGCTTTATACCCTAATGTATTAAGTTGAAAATCTTTTAAAGACTACGGAGCGTTTTCATTCGTTCCGTTCGCAATCGCTCAGCACTCTGTAATGTTCTTTCAAGTTTGTGGCTTGGGTAATATGTTGAAATTTTATTTAAACTTTATTATAAATAATAATTTATAGGTAATAAAGTGTTTATAGTCACGAAACGCCGCGCGGCGCATAACCAAACGCTTGCTTTTTTACCCGACTACGGCAAAGCCAAAGCCAAAGTTATGATTTTTTCTCAAAGCGAATTGCTACTGCGACGCGCCGTGTTTAGAGTTGCAGGAACAAAAGTACAAGCCGAATGAGTGTTAGGGTGCGTCCACATCTGGCGAATGCGCCGCAAATGCGCAGCTCGCGCACCGTTTGCGATCTGCACGGGTGCAGTTCGCGTGCCACGCGCGCGCTTCTCACCCGCCTTTTGGCATACTAATAATACTAAATCATTGCCGAGAATGCGCGCGCGCGGCTCGCGCGCAGCTCGGAAACGGTGTGCGAGCTGCGCATTTGCGGCGCATTCGCCAGATGTGGACGCACCCTAACGCTACGAAACAGAGTGTTGGCTGCACTGTGGCACCTGCCGCTTAATCACCGATTAGACCAAAGTCATGAACGACCCATTAGACATACCTTGAAGAGTCTCTCGGAAACGGTAGTCAGATATCCAATTTCAGCATTAGGATGCAATCCATATAGGTAAGGTGTTTCGTCAGGCAAAAAGTCGTCGATGTAGGCGTGGTAGCCCATATAATCTGAGTTCGGTGGTGATATGAAACCCGGAGCCAGTTGCAGCTCACCATCAACCTGTCAAAAATAAACAGCGGACATAATAAAGTTGTCAACAAAACACTTGGTCACATCCACTATAGAAATAGAAGAACTGAAATGAAAATCCTGCATCAGAGTCCTTCATCGTGAGTTTAGAACTTACAGAAAATTCCGACAATGCAGGTTATCGGACAGATAGCCCGAAGCCCCGAAAGATTTCTATCATTGTGCCATGTCGTTAAAGTTAAAGGCCTGATAACCAGCCCCCCTAGACAAGTCGCAAACGATAATCGTTAACGCTCGGTTCTCCCCAATAGATTTTCAACCTTATTCCTTCGAGTCTTTAGTTGAAAACCTATTTAGGATTTCTAAGCGTTAGCGACTGGAACGAACGACAACGCCATGAAATCTTCAATAGATTTTCAACTAAAGACTCGAAGGAATAAGGTTGAAAATCTATTGGGGAGAACCGAGCGTTAACGATTGTCGTTTGCGACTTGTTTAGGGGGGCTGAACATCTTTCGAGGTTCTCTTTAGTACTCCTCGATCGCACTGTGAGAAGATTCATGTCTTTGGATCCCTAACCACCGATACCAGAGAATGATGAAATTTTAGAGTCCTCATCTTCAAAATGTAATTCTGCGATGAGACTCACCAATTCAGCCTGCATGTATTCGAGTAGGAAGGTGCGGCAGAGTCGTCTGTCCCAGTCGTCGGTGATGTGTCCTCCGTACATGATCTCTCCGAACAGATAGCGCAAGTCTTCCCACGGCACGCGAGGATTCGCCTCCAAGTAGTTGTACAGTACGTACACGCAGATCGTCAGGTCGCCGAAGTTGAATGGATATACTCTGTGGAAAGATATAATTCATAAAAATTTTAGTTGATGTCATGGCTTAGAGGTTCCTCGCGTTTTCATGCACGAAGCTGTTCAAACAAAGGTATAAGTATCAACGTCTTTTTCGACGCATATATTCATTCTTTCTATCTTGGTATTAACTGACATCGGTGAAGGAAAACATCCTGAGAAAACCTGGACTTGTATAACCAATATCAGTCTAAAGTCACGACACAGACACATCATCAGACAAAAAAGAAGATTCACCAATTTCGGCATAGGTACCAAACTATCAATGCCGAGATTGGTAGCGCTTAGTAAGAGTTTTTTTTACGTAGACGCGATGGTTTAGGCTTTCAACAATGAGAACGTCTAATGCGGTTAAACGTGACTCGAATCGAGTCAACGTAAAGATACTCGCAATAAACATACTGGCCACTTATGTTATCAACCAACAACCTAGTACGTCTACCTGTTCCACCCTTGCGGGCCGAATTTCCTTCTTTCAGCAACGACGGCATGGAAGTAGCAGAGAGCAAACAGAACAGATTTGAACTCCGCTTCCTTGCTGCACATCTCCATGGTCTCCTGGCTGAAGTTGTCCAGAGCCTGTGTTTAGAAATAGATTGAATTACACCACGATAAATATAGTACGTCGATTTCTAGGTACAGTAACTGCCATAAACGACCCCCTTTTACGTGGACCCTTTTTGTGTATGTCACTAAAAACGGGAGTTGGTTTTATTTTGTAGCTTACTTTACCTATCCGAAACCCTTGCTCCATTAAGGTGTGCGTCCATAGGTCGGCATCGCACGTATCGGACGTATCGAACGTAATGAATTTTAGTTTGCCTTGTATGAAAACTCATACAACTGGGTCCACTGATCCGCATCGTACGGACGGCTCATCGGCAATGCCTTAATGCGATGCGTACCGATGACGTCATACGGAATGCCGATCAGTGGAAGCGATAACGGTGGCATCGGCAATCCGATTGCTGATACTCGCGTCGGCAATCCGATCGCTGCCGACACAGAAAAATCCGTTTGATGCGATGCGTCCTATAAGTACGATGCGGACCTGTGGACGCTTACCATAAATGTATGTGAAAAAACACCCGGGCATGCAAATGATTAGGTCGTACGTGAATCCAAAGTAAAATCTATCGGTCATTTTTGGGAAGTCTTGTTTAAGATCAGCCAACCCGCGATCATAGCGTTTAGGTGCATCGCAGACGGCACACTTTTTGTGCGATCGAGTCTGTGGCGCACAAAAAGACTTCATGGCGGATTTTTCACTGACTTCTTCTTTTTCGTACAAAATAATACTTCGCGATCTCTGCACGATTTCCGTAGCGTCTACGTCCCTGCAGCTTTGCCGACAGAATGATCGAAGATGTGCGTCATGTTCGTTGAGTCTGTGAAAAACGACCGACTTTTCGCGTCGTGTGCGTTACAGCATATAATTGCATAGGTTCTATTTTCACAGACTAAAAAGTGCGTCACGGATAGTCGCTGTCGTCTGCGCTGCACATGATTGTTTGTACAGTCACGAGCAATGGTATGTATACACTAAGCAATATTCAAAAGCGATGTTCTGCTACCATATTGATGAAACTTTTGTTTTTCCATTAGACTTCTATTTTGGCAGTCAAACTTTATCGAAAAAGGGCCTTTTTTCAAAGTGGAAACCAGTATTTTACGAGTAAATTGCGTTTGAATTTTGTTAACTGTATACATGTTATTGCTGGTGACTGTACACCAAAATTGTACAGTACGTGATGACGATGTAAATCCTAATAATAACGGCTGCATAAGAATCTGAGCATCTATAATCTAAGTAGATACTACGATATTCATGAGGTCTACGTGGAAGGTATTTGCGCCCGATTTTGTGTTGTTGTCGTTTAGTTACCTTATGTAAATTGGCCCACATGCCTATAGGTGGCTCATTGGTTATTTTGATGGAAGACTCTAAGATTCCTTGTGGAATGATGTGGTACGCGGCATCAGCGGCGGGCTCAGCGCTTAAGAATAACCTTCAAAAGCAAAGATATTAGAATCAACAGCGGGTAAAACAGGCTAGAATTATTTCTTAACAATGAGCTAGCTTTTGCCCGCAGCTTCGCTTGTGTTAATTTGGCGGGTTGTACAGACGCCAGCAGTCAACCTAACTGAATCAGTCAAATTTTACCAAACGAACATTAACCTTCCATTATTGTGATAAGGTCAAAAATCTATTAAATAAATTTGACAGATTGAGGTAGGTTGATGTGCTGGCGTCTGTACATGTGGCGCTATCTATCATATTATGAAACATATTGATGCTTTTCTCAGAAACTGTACTTTTCTTTTTCAAATAAAAGCCGTGTCAGACTCGAAAACAAACAAACTAACTTACGCATTTATAATAATAATTTAAATTATAATTATTCGTTATTATAAATATATCGTACCTGTATTCATCCGCAGGACTTTCGAAGCACTCTTCCATTTTCTTTTCAAGTGCTGCAAGCCACTTGGCCACCAAGTGAATGTTCTGCAGGATGACCCAGTGGCCCTGAACTGAAGCGATACCCATGGCCTCTTCAGCCACCACCTCTTGGCCTTGACCCAAAGACACGATGTGGAAATTCTTCTTATCAGTAGCGAAGCCTATTTTACGACCCAATTGTTCTAAATCCTGTGAAAACGTTTAGCAAGTATTCACACGTACCACAACCACACCCATGTAGCAGCGACAAAATGTGGTCAAGCTGTGGTTACGTGTCAATAGTGTCGCAGCGCCTTTTTGCAGTTGCGAAAAGCCGCTGCGACACTATGTGGTTGCGTTGTCGCTGTCGTTGCGATGTGGTAACCACGTAGTCATGTTAGTTATTCTCCAGCTTTCCTATAGGAAACACGGTGGCTGAACGTAGTCATGGAGGAAAGATTGCCCTCGCGACGTGGTTGCGATGTGGTCGTATTACACAGGTGGCAACAACGGCAAAATGAGGTACGTGTAAATTGTAATATTCATTTTCAATACAAAATATGCGACCGACTACATGGCGTCGTTGTAGTGTGGTTGTGGCTGTGGTGTGATTGTGGTACGTGTGAATTGACCCTTAGGGTCAATTCGCATCAAGACGCGACGCTGAGCGCTGCACATTTCAATAGAGCGACTCTTACTTTATTTTACCGTGATGCAAAATCTAACTTAATTTACTTCACAAAAGATACACTTTGCCAGATTCATGTCGCGTTGCGTCGCGTCATGTATCGGTGTTGATCCTTATTGGAATAAAGCTAGACAACTTTACAAGACAAAACTTTAGCAACTTTGACAAGCGTATTTTAGTTCGAGCAAAGCATTGTGCAGCACATTTTTACGCGAACATTTTCACTGAACTAAGTCCAACGTGTGCGCGCACATAAGTATCTAGGTGTGCGCGAACACTTGTGAATGTTCATTCAGACAGGAGAAATTCCTAGAGATGCAAAGTCTAAAAACTGCTTTTTGGGAATGTTATCTTACCTTTAGTGGATCGACTCCAGCCGAAAGAATGAAGAACATAGCCGTAGTGGAATTGCTCTCCTCGTAAGACTTATCTAATGGTGGCGTGCGGGCTTCAACGTATTTCGTACCAAGATTCTCTTCGCAAAATGCACTAAAGTAATGGTAAAAAGAGGATATTATAATGTTTACTCAAAAATGCATGTAATGTGGTCATTATTTTGACAACCTTGTTTGAGCAAAGTCGCCTTTGCCGGAGTGTTTCAAGGAGCGGCCAGTAATGTTTTTGCTGGCCGCTCTACAGGTCGGTAATACATTGCCGGCCGCTATTTTGACGTTTCAACGTTTTAAAAAAACAAATGCAAAAAGATTTTATTTAAAACACAGCTGTTTGTATATAAAGAGGTAGGCACAAAAAGATTGTATTCCATATTTAAAAAAAAAATACAAAGAAGTAACAAAAGCGCGGTTCAGCGAAATTTTAATTTTTATTTAGTGACTTTTTTTTTGCTTTAAGTAAGTGAAGAAAATATACGAGTACCTAACAGTCAAACACCGCATTAAAATTATCGCAAACTATTAGTAAGTAATATGAAACCCGGAAACCCGGTGTTGAATTTTAGTAACTGTACTTTTCATATTGTTATTTTAATTAATTTTCTAGTTAATACCTATATGTATTTTATTTAAATCACTTGCTGGTTTTATTTAGGTTAGGTACTTGCATTTTTGAGTAAAGCACTATACAAGCCTTGGCCCATTATGACTCTTCGCTGGTCACGCTATGATTGCCTCGAGCTAGCCTAGCTACGCTCTATGCCTTCCAGCTTGGCCATCATGCAGCCCTTGCTGTCCTCACTGTAAAGGCCTCGGCCTCCAGCCTCGGCCTTTATCTCAGCTCGTCCATCAAGTGGTGCATGCTGACCGCGCTGTGTCGGCCTGGAGCTGCGCTAGGCTGCGCTGTCGGCCATCATCAGCGCGACCAGCAAAGTAGCCATTATAGGCCGCGGCAGTAATGTACTATTCCTTTATTTGTTATTGCTTATTTTAACGGTTAATCGTTTCTAATCAGGCCCTGTAGCCAAGTCACAAACGATAAACGCAAACGCTTAATAGGCTTTAATAGATAGTCAACTTTATGTGCTTGGGTATAAGTATAAGATGAAGTGATGAAGATGATGATGAAGATCATGAAGATCATCATGAAGAAGTGATGATGAAGATCTAGTGAAGATTGCTTATCGTTTTCGATCTTTCCTGTCGCTAACGCTCAGATATCTTAAATAGATTTTTCATTTCTCATACTCGGAAAGTAGTGTTTGTTTGATCAGAGCAGCGGGTCGAAAACGATGCTTCCCTCCCTTGGGCGGGAAAGACTCATAGTAATTGCTTCCCTCCCTAGGGCGGGAATGAATTTTAAAAATAGAACTAAAATTGGTTGTTAGTCGGCTATAATTTTTTTTTAATAATTAAGAAAAATATTGATTAAAAAAAATGCTGTGGTCTTGTGAGTGTATACGGCCAATGTGAATTAAAAAAAAAACATAATATTATAGTGGGATGGCCCGCGGCGGTGACGCGGGCGGTGTGTTCCATATTTGAAATTTAAATTAAAAAAGACTATTAAATAGGTACTGCTCGTGTTATTACTATCAATAAATTATATAGAAAAACTACTATTTTTTACTTTCCTTATATTTGAAATGAAAAGTAGAGTGTTTAACACGGGTGAAAGTCATCAATTCCCACTCGGACTATAGCCGCCCTCGCTTCGCTCGTGCGTCTAAATACCTCGTATGGGAATTGATTCCTTTCCACCCTTGTATAACAATCTACTATTCCACTTTAGGCTCTACGCTATGAAGTTGAAAATCTATTGGAGAGTACCGAGCGTTTACGATTATCGTTTGAGACTTCTTGTGACTTAGCTAGGGGGGCAGAAAAGGTCCAACGATCAGTGACGTAACTAAAAATGGGGCATTTATAAAGGTCCATTTTTCGGTCGATTTCGACCGTATGAATGACACTTCGACTAAAAAGAAAGGACATTTATTTGGTACAGTCAGGACATACATAATTACACGCAGAGAAATGTATACGAGAACTTCTGGTTGCAACCGTGACAGCAAGACTCACTGTTAGTTGACTTTACAACATTTCTAGTAATAAATACTAAGGACTTATACTAGAAATGTTGTAAAGTCTAGACATTTCTCTGCGTGTATTAATAACATGCAAAAGAAAGAGATTTAAACAAAAAAAGGCAAATCTTAAATCTATTTGTACATTATTGTATGCCCCACGGCCTGCGCCAAATAGGCTCAGTTCAGCAAAAATGCCAAACAACTAGGCCTGACGCTGAGTGTTGACTAGGCAAAAGCAAAATATCTTCAAGCGATGGAGAAAGAAAAAGAAGAGAGCTACAAATAGAAAGAAATGGAAGGTATAGTCAACTCGGCGAAAACCGTCTGGCGGGTAGGACCGTACAATAAGCAATAAACAAAGTCTGAATAACTGCAGCAATTAAATGAAAAATGGTTGATTTAAACTGTTAAAATTTAAATATTTGTAGTTCGGGTTGTCTTGCTGTGGTTATTCAGACCTTGTTGTATTGTTTATTGTACGGTCCTAGATACCCGCCAGACGGTCTTCGCCGAGTTGACCTTACCCTCAAATCAAATCAAATCAAATCGTTTATTTCAAGTAGGCCAGTTACAGGCAATTTTGAATTGTCAAAAGACAAAGTTAAAATAAAATAGTTTAAAAATAGTTACGCTGCTACAGTCCCAGTCACAAGACATAAAAACTGTGAAAGTACTGTAGATGCCCATTCCAAAGCGTAGATCTAAAGCTCCTCTATGACCTATGTCCATCAGTGGGACAATAGGAGTTAAAAAAAGAGTTTAAACCGTACCTAGAAGCATAGGACATTCGGTCGGGACGCAGCGCCCTCATGATGCACAGACGCTGCAACGATGTTTTATTCTTCCACTCTCCTGGTAACTTGTCTCTCTCGGGAGCTTCGCCCTCCGTGTATTTCTGCCATCTGTATAACATTTAAATCATGAAACAACTTGGAACAATCAATTTTCTTTTTTTCCACCCTTCCCCCACGTTTTAAGTGGCCCCTTTCTCAGCACCGTAGGGTTATTTCTTATTTTTAGGAAATTTAAAAACTTGGGTCTTTAGATTTTTTAAATCTATTATTATTATTTTTTTTTTCATATTCTTGACAGCTTACCCTTTCATTTGTTATCCATATCATGGGGGTGAATTTCAAACAGCCAGTCCGCCATCTTGGGTAGTCCGCCATATTGGATTAGTTATGACGTTTTTTAGCTAGTCATGTATTGTCATCAGAATTCAAAGCGGGTGAAAAATTTGAGCCTGCTAGCTTATCGCGAAGTGCCTCAAAACTGAGTTTCAAAAATCCAACCAGAACGACAAAGAAACAAGAAAAGTGAGTGTATAAAAACGTGGGACAACATACAATTTTTTTTTGTTACGCAGCTTGAAGAATATTTTTACCGACTACACTACCAAGGAAGTTTGCTTTTGAAAATTATTTGTAAAAATATTTCGGAATAGTTATGGCACAAATTAGTGATCTCTAATTTTTTATTAGTTGAAATCAAAATTACCTTTTGACAGCACCCTCAATGTCTTTGTCGATATTCTCAAAGGCGTCCATCTTAGCCAGCGTTACAATGCCACCCCAGCTCAGGTTGGTGAGCCAGGCGTAGGGCGAGTTCTCCGGTGCCACCGCGAACTTCAGCAGAAAGTCTAACTCCTTCGGGTCCACTTTACCTTCTTGTTGAAGAACCTGGGGGTATTACAACGTATTAAAACCAGGCTTGTTTCAGTGAGTGAACGAGATGGCGCTAGACGACTTGTATAGCTCTGTCACTTTCACTCACCGGAATAAGCCCGGTTTTAAGACGTTGTAATACCCCCCCTGATAAAGTGTGATGAGTGATGTAATAACTAAATATTGATTCATTACTATCGAGTTGCTGAAATAATCATTTTGGATAATGTATCATGGTATAATTCAAGTGATTTTAAGGTCATAAAACCGTCTTATCAATGTTCAAATACTTGATATAACAAAATATGTTAGGATACAGTGAAATTAAGTATATTACATTTTTTGATCAAAATATCTTCAAGTTTCAATATAACGTCCAAAATAGCTATTGTGAAAAGACTGTAATGGGATTGTTCCACGGGTACTGACGCTAGCAGGTCAACAACCTACCCGAATCTGTAAAATTTTACCAATAGAACATTAACCTTCCATTATTGTGATAAAGTTGATTAAACTATTCAAGTTTGATAGATTGATTGATTGCGGTAGGTTGATGTGCTGAATGTAATTTTTTCCGGGGATTTGTCTGGCTACTAGCGATACAACCTGATCGAAAGTTTAAACGAAAATTAATTAACTAATTTTTTACAATAAACTCTTGCAAGCGATGCGACTGGTGTCCAGTCGCACGGATGGTAGTCACCAGGCAAATCGAAATCGAACCGTGTAAACACCCCATAAAGGTCATAGCACATTATACCAGCACCGCAACTGCACAGCTGCAGCACGGCGTCACTTTGAATTTGGGCTACGGCTAGCCGTTGGCGTGTTAACTGCGCGTTGTACAGGACGTGTAAGCACGCAGTTCGCGCACCGTCTGCGAGGTGCAGCTTGCTGTCACCGTGAACATATTGTTATAAGGCATTCGTTTCGCTAGCAACTCGAAGTCGGCCGCCGCGCCGTAAGCACGCCGTCTGCTCGCTTGCAGCGCACGGGCTGCGAGGCGAGTTGTATGTTAGCGGTAAGCGCGCTGACTTCCCGCCGTTGGCCTTTTCATATGACATTATGAAATATGAAATATATTATATGACATTGACATTATGAAATATATTATATGACACATGATCTAAGGCTCTTATTTGAATGACAGGGTAACTGCTGGGTTGTAGCCGTGCCGTTGCCGCGCCGGTATAGTGTGCCATGACCTTAAGGCCGGAAAATAATCAACCTGCAGCGTAATAAGGAAGAGATAAACGAGCTTGTCCCTCTCAAAGAGTCCTCGGCTGGTGTACACGAAGACTGCGAAGGTGATGCTGTCCAGCAGGTTGGCGACTCTCTTGTCCAGTTCATCAGCAGGCTCGGCTTTCGATAGGGCGTCCTTGAACACCACACTGTACGCCTTCAGCGAGAACTGGTACATCGGGTTGATCTTGTACAAGTCATTTAAAATGAAATATAGGAGAGAAGCTCGGCCGGCAGCACGCCTGCGTAATGAAAATGTTCATTTATTATTTTCATCATCATCATGATTTCAGCCGTAGGACGTCCACTGCTGAACATAGGCCTCCCCTTTTGATTTCCACTTATACTGGTTGGAAGCATTTATTATTTTGAATTGCCTTTATTTATTTTAAAAATTATTTTATACTTTTTCGAATCATCATCTGCCTACTATTTTGGGGTCGGTTTCCAGTTAAACCAAATGCAGCTGAATATCTGGGGGCATGGCAGTGCCTCCGCCAAGACGAGTCAGTATTTTATATGAAGCGACTGCCCATCTGACCTCCACAATCTAGTAACTGGGTACGATATCTACTTCTTGGAACGGCTGATTGTCAGTCAGACTTTCGCTTCTGACAGTTATTAAATTTTGATCTAAAAATATAAACAGTAGTAGGTAGGATAGTAAGCCTACTGGTAACGAGAACAGGGTCCAAGTTATCGGCGGTCGGGGCTCCAAAGGGCTCCAAAAAAAATAACCTCCTAAAAATGCGCGCCGTGTCAAGAAGAAATGCTTTCTGAGTCAGACCCCTGATACAACTACCTAACGAGAGCATCATCATTTACCTAGCCTTTTTCCAACTACATTGGGGTCGGCTTCCAGTCAAACCAGATTCAGCTGGATATCAGTATTTTACTTGGAGCGACTGCCTGTCGGACCTCCACAACCCAGTAACTGGGGAATACGGTACCCGATGGTAGGACTGGTTGTCAGACTTTAGAGCTTCTGACTAACAGTAACGACTGTCAAAGATCTACAAATGACAGCCGGGACCAAGGGCTTTACGTGCTTTCGGAGGCACGGAGGAAACTCGCTATAATAGATGGTCACCTATCCACAGAACAACCTCGGCAAGCGCGGCTTAACCCGGAAGATCGGCCTGTTCGGCTGTGATTATTTAGCCACGAGCTCTAATCACGAGATCTAACCTAACCTAACCTAACGAGAGCCTTCTATAAAAATATTACTCACCGATATTTTTCCCTAGCGTCATCAATTTTAACTGCCGTTACTTTCCCCTCTTCCACTTTTATCTCAATATCTGCGGCAGTTTTCTTCGTGGTCTCCAAATTGATGACGAGGGCCGAGTCACTCAGTATGTCCGGACCGGCAGACGACAGTCGTTTCAGTAGGTCATCTTCTAAACTCTTGAGCGTGATCTTAAAGTCGTTCTGTTGCTTTGTGAGGGAAGAACGCAGTTTCTCTAAATCTGGACGTTCAGCTTTCACTACTTCGCCCAACAGCTGTTCTTCTAAACTGTTTATAGCGTGAAATTATTCATTAGGTACATATTTAGGTTTAAAGAAGTAAATATAATCACTGTTTTAAGCTTTCACGGTTTGTCTCTAAATTTAAACTGTCACTTACGGGATATCTTCCATGATTATTTGATTGTTTGAGTTCCCGATATTTCGACGCTGTTGCAAGCGCCATGATCGCGGGTTGACTCACTCACTCAACCCGCGATCATGGCGCTTGCAACAGCGTACAATTAAAACAATCAAATAATCATGGAAGATATCCCGTAAGTGACAGTTTAAATTTAAATAAAATCAGCTTCAGAGAAAATTTAACCCCCTTTGATAGTGACATCACTCACCCATCCTTGGTGACAGTAAAATTGATGAGGGTACATTGCGCTTGCATCTCAGGTTGGTAGTGCGGGTTAGCAAGCTTCGTTTGGAGTAGGAAACGGAAGTTCGGACTGTAATCTATTTCTCTGTCTCCTATCTGAAAACATAAATAGTATGTTTTCAGACGGACTTTCAGTTTTTTGAGTAAATTACACGCACCGATTGTGATGACAGTTCCGAGGCGAAAGCGAAATAAGGCTTCGCGAACACATTTCAAATGAATTCCCTGAAACTCCGTGAATAAATTGTTTGGAAAGTCTGTAAGAAAATAAGTTTATGCTGGGTCATAAATCCACTTTTTAGAGTACATATTTTTTGTTAAAGCGGCAACAGAAATACATCATCATTTATAAAATTACAAACTTCTAACTGTCACGGTTTCTGAGATACAGCCTGGTGACAGATGGACAGCGGATTTTCAATAATAGGGTCCCATTTTAGCGGGTCCCGTTAAACCCTTTGGGTACGGAAGCCTAAAAAAACAGCCTCATTATAAAATGCTTTCAATGTGCTATAAATTAATGTGCTTACCTTGAGCACTTTTCCCTTGCGTATGAGCACTCTGCCAAGCAAAGGTTCGAGCACAGCATCCACAGTCTCTCCGATGTTCTCCACCATCACCACCTCACCGTTGCTGACCCCGCGCTCAATGCGGTCCAAGTAGTTGCGTTGTGTCAATCGTACCACGACCAAAGAGTCACCGTATTTCTGTTTTATCCATTTTATACCTTGCCTGTAGGAAGAATTGAAAGTTTAATAGGAATAGACTGTAATTTAAATGTTTTTTTTAGGTGAGTCCTCCCGCCTTAGGTGGAGTAAAGACACTACATCGTCATTTCAGCCACTGCTGAACATTAGGTCTCTCCCAGGGAGCGCCACAGCGCACGATCTTCTGCTTATTTCATCCAGCCACTGCCAGCTACCTTTTTCAGGTCATCAGTCCATCTTTCCAGGGGCTGTTCTACCCCATGGTCTCCATTCGAAAACCTTCCTACTCCACCTTTCGTCGGTTCTGCGACAGACAAGGAAGGGACTTGTTCAGTACAAGTCCCTTCCTTGTTTACAATCCAACATGTTTCTTCAATTGCCCTATACTTTCAGTGTCGCGGTAGCCTGTTTAGACAGTCGGACAACCCCGGCAGAAGTTTGTCCCTCTATGGGCGTAGCGAAGCAGTTTAGCCTACTACGTTGAAGTCACCAGGAAGATCGCCGCACAGCACCCAGTAGTAACCGTTGTTCCACAGGACCGGCCCCAGTACCGAACCCTGTGGGACACCGCACGACAACTATCGCCGATTCCGTTTCCCCAGTTCACCGGGGCAAAATATGATATTATTAAACATGCCATTAAATATGCCCGAACTACTCGACGGAACCTAAATACACCTGAAAGTTCAGATGGTGGGTCCCTACTCCGTTGCTTGTATGACCAGATGTATTGGGTCCGGAATGCCTAACTTAAGTCATTTTATTGTTGCTTGTATGACCAGATGTATTGGGTCCGGAATGCCTAACTTAAGTCATTTTATTTATATGTGACCACCCCTTGAATACTTCTTGTGGAAGAAATTGTAAACCTCAAATTTGCAGAAATTCCTTTAGAAAGACAAACTTTGAAAGTGTAAACTTTGAAAGGCGGAAACTAAATTGTCTGATGATTGTTGTTTAGTAATTTTAAAATATGGAGGACATAGTTTTTAGGTGATAATATGCATGTGATAGAAAAACGTGCATAGCTTCATGACAGTTTCAGGCATATTATGTCTTGGTTGCATAGTTAAATTGAGAGTAGTGACTCACAGCTGCGGATCGATCATGAGCGGCCAGCGCGCCGAGTTGGTGAGTATGGTGGCGTTCTCCGAGCTCATGGTGTCGGTGGGCAGACCCTCGTTGTTCCAGCATGCTATCTGCGCGTCGTCCGTCAACATCGACAGCACATCTAAGCCTTCCGTCATCTCGATTTTGGGCTGTGGGATAAAATCGGTAATTAGGTACTTTTTTACGGTAATGTGGATACTGCAATGTATTAAATCCCCAAAACAATTAGTCCGTCAGTTCATCATTATCATCATCAGCCGGAAGACGTCCACTGCTGAACATAGGCCTCCCCCTTAGACCACCACGCCGAACGACAATTCGCCACTTGCATCCATCGGCTGTCCGCGACCCTCACGATGTCGATGTATTGATGCCTATTGATTTTATTTAATGATTCGTTTTGCATCAAAGAAATTAATTTATCAAATTTAAATCACGAGCTAGTTACTTACATTGGTTTTAGCCAGCGTGGGCACCCAGTCTTCATTAATCAGCTGCAAACGGTATGCACGCATGAAGCAGCCCACGTACGAGATGAAGGCAGTGACTAGCAAGACATCGCCAGGCAACAACACTCCGGAATCCTTCAGGTTTACAACAGTTGCTGACCATCTGGAGGTCAGAGATGAAATAGACCGAAAACAGAAGGAGAACAAAAATACATTTATTTGCTGCAAGATACGAGAATCCAGAACAAAAATATATAAAAGACAAAAAACTGAATTACAAGCAAAAAATAAACATATTTTTATCTGTCCCACGATGGTGCCACATCATAGGTTCATTTCAGCCAAATGTCGGGCATATGAAAATAAGAGCAAATTTTGGAAAAGTGCTTGAGGCACGCTGAAATTTTGCTCAATAGTTCTACAATTATCACTAAACACAGAAATACCTGGCTACAAGTATAATAAAGCAATGTGCGTAGGAATGGCAGAAAATGAACAAAGATGGCAAAAGGGGTACAATGTTAGAAGTGTGTACGAGAACAAAACAGCGGACTCTCAAGCAAAACTAACTAAAATTTGATAATTTCAAACGAACCAAGGGTGGAGAATGCCTGGCATGGAATAATTCGGATTCTGACCTGATTTTTTCTGAAGCTAAACCGTTAACCAATCTGTTTGCCAGATCGATGGTGGCGTTTGTGGCGTCAGCTTCGGCCTGACACTTCATCTTCTCGTTAACTGCCTCTTGGAAGGCTTTGAGCAATATCTCCAATTTTGCTTCGAGTTCCTGTCATAGAGCAAAAGTCAAAGTTAATAGTTTTAGTTTTATCTGCTGAAGATATCTGCCTAAGGACACTTTAAGGACCATAAGACAGTCACAAATATACTAAAATGAGTTCGCTGTCGTCACTGTGACTAGACATAAATATTAGCAAAGAAATACGTCACACAACGTCGCTCAGAAGGCGCGGGCCAAATACTCACTGAGAAAATAAAACTAGGTTTTCTTTCGAAAGCCCCTGATATAATATTCGTATTATTTTGGTGCCCTTCTATTTTTAATGGAAGTAAAACATCAAAAATGAGTCCTCCCGTCTAGGCTGGAGCGAAAAGGACTCTCAGCTTCGCATTGACTAAAATTTGCGGCGTTCCGTCAATATCCAGGATTTTGGTGCCCTGCCAGATTGTTGGCCACTTAACCAGAGAGAAAAGATGGCCCTGGGTTGACAAGATGAGAACTTACAGCAATCTGGTCAGTGAGGAAGGACAGCTTGTCCCGTGCAGCCTGCAGCTCGGCATTGGCAGCGTTGAGCGCACGTCTTTTGGGCTCCACCACGACGTACACCTCGTAGAACTTCACGATGTTGATAACCCAGGCGCAAAGTCCGGCCGCAGCCGCAGACTTCGACATTATGAACTCGGCGTTGAACTCCGGATCCTTGATGTATGGCTGCACTGCCTAGGAAGACGTCCAAAAATGTATGTAATCATATTGGCTAAATAATTACAGCCACACAGGCCGTTTTTCCGGGTTAAGCCGTGAGGTTGGTCTGTGGATGGGTGACCATCTGTCATAGCGAGTTTCCTCAGTGCCTCGGATAACACGTAAAGCTGTTGGTCCCGGCTGTCATTTATAAATCTTTAACAGTCTTTACTATTAGTATGAAGCTCTAAAAGTCTGAAAACCAGTCTTACCATGGAGCTACGTATTACCCAGTTACTGGGTTGTAGAGGTCCGATAGGCAGTCGCTCCATGTAAAATATTCTTATTCAGCTGTATCAGGTTCCACTGGAAACCGACCCCAATATTGTTGGGAAAAGGAAGGGAGATGATGATTGCCCTATGAGAGCAGTGGTGGCCCAGTGGTATCGGTCCTGACTTACGAGTTGTCGGTTGGCGTTGGAACCAAGCTAGACACATTACTTTCCGTAATTTCATCAACACTGCTATCAAAATATTGAAAAACACATCGTAAGATAACCATGTCCTAGAACCACAACTCTCGAAGACATGTGACAAAAACCAACCTGCATTGGGCCCGCATAGTGAATTATGGCCCACTCCTTGTCACAGAGAGGAGACCTGTTCACCAGCAGTGGAAACTTTACAGGCTCATTATATTATGCTCTGTTACCTCTTTAGAATTACTGATTGGTGCAGATGTTACGAAGCTTACCTTGACCACGTCGGGATGAATATTCTCTTTGTCGTAGTACACCAGGTCATTTAAGAACTGATCCACTTTTGCCATCATCAACTATAAATAGAGAAATATAAACAGATTCATTTAAAAATATATTGCTAGATTGTTCTTATGGAATGTCGCTACACAAGCACACCTTTTAATTTCACAAACTTATACGCTATGTGCGAAAGATACTTGTTACTTGTCAGAGATTTTTTAACCAGTTATCCTAATGAACTAAAAATTGTAATTTATCACCGAGAGATTAGAATTCATGGTCGACAATGAGAAACCTTCTTTTTTTTTGCTGTGATGTCAGAATGCTTGGTAGATTTTGTGAAAAATTCTTTTGAATTTGAAAACATACTTTGCAGGCCTTCCAAGATCTATCCTTGGCTATCTTGCCCTTCTTGGCGAAGAGTACAAGTACGGCAGCGCACACGTTCACGACGGCGTCAGGTGGTGATCCGAAGGACTTCAGCTCCGTTAAGTTATTTTTGTTCAGCGTATTCAGCGCTTCTTGGGCTGCGATTAGCGCTGGTTCGGCCTTAGCCAAGTCATCCGCGCAAATCTTCGCTTTAATTGTCACGTCTTCCTCTATGACCTTTACTTTCTTTTCCTCTTCGGCGGCTATATTTTGGAACGAAAATGGTTTTGGTTTAGTTTTTTTTTGTAGGTGAATGATAATGTTGATGATGAGAGCCATGTGATTTATTTTTTCTACATAAAGGTACTCAACATGGAGAGATCTATGTCCAACAGTGGACTGTGATAGGCTGAGTTGATTGATTGTATTTTTAGGCATGCAATCTTACTTTCTACTACATATACTACTGTTTCGTTTTGAGATTTTACGTTAATTTTATTTACAGAATACTCTGATTATTTTACTTTGCATCGTAAGTGTCGTGTCTCTACACATAAACATTTATATAAAACAACATCGGGTTCTTCAAGTTAAGTGGACGGTTCCTTCTAGGCAAGTGTGCTTCACCGTCGACCACTTACAGGCGAGATAGATGTCAACCTATCTCAAAAAAAAAAGTTGTGATTTGAAAAACAAATGAAAAACATTACCAAACGCCTTTTCTTTCGATACTTTCTCACTCTCAGCGCCGACAACTTCAATGAGTGCCTCAGCATTCTTGTTTTTCTCTTTCAATATTATCTCTTGCTCAGCGAGAGTCACCTGGATGCAAAATGTAAATTGAAAGACATCGGGAAAACAACAAAGAATGCTTGCCATTTTGCAGCTGCTTGCTTTCGAGTGGTGTAATCCTACTACTATTATAAAGGCGAAAGTTTGTAAGTATGGATGTATGGATGTTTGTTACTCTTTCACGCAAAAACCACTGAACGGATTTGGCTAAAATTTGGTACACGGATAGTTTATAACTTGGATAACACATAGGATAGTTTTATCCCGATTTTATGTTCCCGTGGGATAATTTTCTAGTTGTAGCGGGTGAAGCCGCTGGCAACAGCTAGTATAATAATATATACGGGTCCATTGTTTTTCAAAACTCTTATTGTCGTAATAACTGAATTTGTAATTCATTGATGCTGTAAACTAGCCTATTATATAAATGTTAATTAATCGATTAAAAATAATTTTCAAAGCATCTGGCAAAGTCAATCCCGACTAAATCATCTAGCTTATTTATTTTTGCAATCTTTAAATTAAAAAAAATGAAATTTGTAAAATGTGTTCAACGTACCTTTAGCACAGCCACATCACCAGCACACGACGCCAACTTCTCCAACCCGTTCTCCAGCCTCGTGATCATCATGTGGAGGTTCTTCGTCTTCTCAGTGAGTAGCTTGCTGTACAGAGCTATTTGTTCAAGGAAAGTCTTCGGGGTGGTGTAGTTGTATCGCTTCTCATTCTGGAAGTACACTGCGGACATCTGGTCCACACTCTCGTGGACGTGAGACATGAACAACGCTACAGGGTCCACTAACACCGTCTGCAAATAATAACCAAGAATAACGTTTTATAAAGTTTTTTTGGAACAAAGTTCCTTATCGCACGTTACGAAAGGGGCTAGATGGAAAAAATTAAGACGAAAAGTTGTAACGACACTTTTTGCTGAGCAACGTCCTCACCCCTCGCCTGCACCCCACGATCCATACCCGTCACCCGCAACCCCCGTTCCACGTGACTCTTGTCGCATAATTGCGGCGTGCGCATGTTTCTCTGTCTGTCTCTCTCTCTCTTATATAAAGCAAGCCAGACTTCATTCATTTTCATCTTTCTACTTCTTTAAAAAAATTGTAGTCATGTCATCAAATAAGTTCTTCTTCTGCCATAAGTGGAACGGAAGGTAGTGCCAGACACTTACTGACTAATAGTCCACCCAGATCCTTCAGTTGCTAAGATATATTTAAAAGAATATGTAAAGACGTACCGGTAAAGATTCGACCTCAGATATGAACCGTTTAGAGACAGACCGCAGCGCCTCGTGCGGCCACGCGTGGAACCAGTCGATAGAGGTGCAGTTCACGATGGACGGGAACCTGCGCGCGCGCACTCTCAGCGTTGCACCCACAGGTGAGAAACATAGCACCACCTGTTGGAGGGTCAGTTTACTACTGTACTATGTATAGGATGTTTTTTTTGCTTTTTCCTTTAATTTTTTTGCTTGACTTTTAAAAAGTCATGCAGTAGGAGTAGTTATTGCATGAGACTTCTGGTAATGGTGCCACGAGCCCTCTTCCACCATCAGACATCTGGACTTTCTTAATAGAGAGTTTTTTATTGTTAATATTGCGAATTATTACCATCACCAGTTCTCACGCTATTCCAATCATCCTTCGTAATGCGCTTCGCAAAAGAGTGAAACTCACTACCTGGTCTGTGTTCTCGAATTTCTTCAGGGTTGAATTAAATCACATCAAATCAAAAGTCATTTATTCAAATTAGGCTGATTTATCAGCACTTTTTGAAGGTCAAATTTTACATAAGACAGTCCCAGAAAGCGCCCCCCCTTCGACACTTCCTAGTGTTGGCTGGGAAGAAGAAGTGGCGGAACAAACTTCCCAGCAACACATCTGTCTGTACGGTTAGAAGAACCAAAAAGTCTTTTGTTAAAGTGATCAATAAACTGCTTTCTTTTAGAAAAAAATACTCCATCGTCGCTTTTGCCTGTGTCACTTTTGCACTAGACTACAATCAAGGGCAAATCCATTTCAAATAAAAAAGTAGATGTACCCTTCGGGAATTAAAACAGGGTCTGGTCAGCATTTTTATTCTTTTTAAATAGGATTGTAATAATAAGTCGACCCAACAGACCTTGAGCATGGTTCGGACGCGGTTGATGAAGAAAAGCCAACAATTTTCGCGTGTGTCTTGCATTCCAGCTGCTTTGCACTGCAACACAATCAAACATTAAGTAATGTAACTATTGAGGTCTTAAACTAAAATAAAAAGTTAAATCAAGTTTTAAAATTGAATCAAAAACTCTACACAACGCATTTACAGCTTGACCAGAATGGGTTGAAACGGAACTAAAATTTTTATTTCTGACAGCGTTTTTTTTTAAATCTTTGATATTTGATGTAAACAAAGACCGCAGGTTTGTTACATTTATTATTGTGCCTATATCTATACATATAATAAAATAGTAGGAAAGTCAAAACTGTACATTGAATATTTTTTTAAAAGAATACTTGGGGTGTGATCTACAATCGATACCGAAGCCAAAAATATAGTTTTTAGAATTTTTGTCTGTTTGTCTGTTTATCTGTTTGTCTGTATGTATGTCCGGGATAAACTCAAAAAGTACTGGACGGATTGGAATGTTTTTTTTTTTTGTTGTATATGTATTAAGTCTGGCCAACACATAGGCTATAATTTATCTTGGAAATTTGAACATCTGGTGCAGAACCGCAATGGACCAGCTAAACTATAAGAGATACAAAAATGGTGTAAAGGCAAAAATTGTTCCACGTGATGAACATTTTCTGTTGAGAGAATAAATTTGAAGATCTGGAACACCTGATGTGGAACTCCAAGAGCCCAGCTACACTATGACATATACAGGAATAACGTCTTAGCAAGAGTTGCTCAGCCTGATGAGCACTCTCTGTTGACGTAAAAAAATTTAAGATCTGGAACACCTGTTGTTTAACTCCAAGAGGCAGCTATACTATAACATATAAAGGAATGACGTCTTAGCAAGAGTTGTTCAATCTGATGAGCATTATCACTATTGATGTATAAAATGGAAGATCTGGAACACCTGTTGAACTCCAAGAGCCTAGCTACACTAAGGAATGGCGTCTTAGCAAAGTAGTTCAGCCTGATGACCACTCTCTGTTTACGTATGAAAATTGAGATAATATGGAACACCTTTTGTGGAACTCCAAGAGCCTATCTACACTATAACGTAACTATAGGAATCACGTCTTAGCAAGAGCAGTTTAGTCTGATGAGCATTTCCTGTTGACTAACAAAAATGAAAAATCTGGAACGTCTGGAATCGACACGCACGTCCAGTTGTTTTCCCGTCCCCATCAGGCTCTAAGAATTTCACATCAGACGTTTTAGATCTTCGATTTTGTCGACCCCGTTGTCGCTGGCATAAGCAACAGGATCCGCGTACGAAGTCGCGGGCAGAAGCTAGTTATATTATAAAACTAACGTAATAAGTAAAAATAAATAAAATAAAATCATTCAAAGTGCTGGTAGCGCGAAGACAGTGGCGACTTCCGGTTTTCTACATTTTTATGTCAAGCTGCAGCTGGTAATATACCCACGCGACTGCCGGCGTTGCCATACAACGTGATAGTGTTAACCTTTTGCCAAGATAAAAGACAGCCCTTTTATGGGGTGAATTTTAAGGTGATGACTTCTCCCGTCCTTTCGTGGAGCAGATAGGACTGTCAGAGTAAAACTGACAAAAATCCACCCTGTTGTTTCAATTTCTCAATTTCCCATACAGACAACCCTTGGGTGATGGGAAGCGACAATGGGGCTGGCAACTGGACAACTAATGGCGCCAGTATAGCTTGCACCAAGCATCGTCATTGGTTAAATCAGTTCAAATCTTATAGGTACTTCAAAAGACTACTACGTCATTGGTCGGATTAGGTCTGAGCAGTGGTGGCGCCATCTACAATTAGCTTTGACTTGCCTTCCCCATTATGCGTTTATCTTTGCAAAAAATGCCTTCTATTTATGTAAGGAGTCCTTTGCCTAACACTGAGAAAATAATAAGCTGGTATTATTAATTATAATCTTACCTCTCCTCTAACTCCGTTAATAATGTTTTCCATTTCATCATCGGCAAACAACTCCGGTATTTCTCCGGAAGCAAGCAAATCGTTAATGAGGACCAAAAAGCGTTCATCGGCTACTTGGCCGTCCGTCATCAAGAACACGTTGCCAATCGCCTTCAAGCCCGCCTTAAGATTCAGATTAGCTGAAGTCGTAATGAAATAAGTTTATTTTAAACGGCTTGTGTTTAAACACCACCCTACTTTACTACCAAAAAAATTCTAAACGGTTACCAAAATGGATAAATGGTCACCAAATAACGTTTCCTAAGTAATAAAGAAATAAACCTATTATGTGTAATAAAAAAAAATCTACCTAAGCAGGGTCGACGAAGCCCCGCTTCGCGGGTTCTATTTCTGTGTACAATCGAGAAAGTTGAATTATGACCCACCATACGATTATTTTCCGACAGACATTCAAATACAATTAGGTCCACATTCGCGTCAACATACATATCCATGGCAACTATTTTGATCTTTGTCAATTTGACGGAATCAAACGATTTTTTGTCAAAATGCGTCATGATTCAACTTTGTCGATTATACAAGGTTTAAAGGAACCTATCCAAAACTAACTTCGGGGTGTCCCTGAAATCTTGCTAAAGCGAGTTTTAGATTTGGTGACTATTTATCCATTTTGGTATTCAAAAAGAATTATTGATGCGCATTTAAATTTTAGCCATTTTAAACATACTGGGGCCATACATTCGGAAAATTTCGGAAGTTTTGAACATTTAAATACCATAATCGCAAAAATCATCGGGAAATGCCATTGGTTTTGGCTCGACTATTATAACAGATCAATTTTCCTGCTCTTTTTTAACTGTACTTCGTAGAGTATTCCCAAGAACTCTACGATCTCATCCCATCGGCCTCCTTCAAGTATCGGACACCTAAAATCTCTATTAAGAGAAAAATAACCCAAATGTGGAAGAGTCCTCCTCACGTTCCTTCAGTTGCCCTGCCTCCAACGGTCCAGTCCCATTACCCAACTAGCACTTGGCGAAAAAGCATTTTGCGAAAATGGCATTTTGATTATGTAAGTTTTTGCGATATGCCATAATGATGAAATGATAATATGATGATGTTTTGAGAATATGATATTTTACGAAAGGAGATCGGGCATTTTTGTATGGGCTCTGGCCCAAGTGGCGGCGGAGCATGACACTTATATTTTTTGAAAGTTCATTAACTAAGCTTACTTTTTTACGAGTACAAACAAAATCTATCCTGGGAAAAAAAAGTTATGCATATTCAAATACTTCCTTACAGTTAACGCAAAATATATAGCAGTTCAGGCAGGAAGGACTGTCAGACTTACACTGACTAAAATCTACGGTGTCCTTCAATAACCCTTTACGTTCCGGGGTCACGGTAATCGTTAGATCCGCGACCCCGGGAGGCTTTGTCCCGTCATTGTGCTGACATACTTTGAAGCGCGCTTGGAACACAACGCGCCGTCGACCTGGGCGTTGTTTATGGTCGGACATCGAGTCGTCCATACTCAAAGCCCGTATATGCTCGCGCCTACGGTGGCCGGAGATCGTCTTGAGACATGCGTCATCGTGGGCGTCTTCCACTGCGGCTGCGGCAGGGGGAGGACGCTGTCCCCTTCCTCACGCGTCCCGCCTCCTCCTTCGCTAACATTACTGCTTCGCAGAAGGAGTAGTTGACCGCGGCCCACTCCGTCTCGCCACGCAGATTGGCCTCGACCTATGGCCGGCTTAGAAAGGTCGCCGCCAATCGCCGTCGTCAGGACACGGTGCCCAAGCGGAGCATTCCTACACCGTGTGCTCCACCTTGTCCTCCGGGTGATCCTCTCAGTGGTGACACCAAGGCGTTTCTTCTTTCCCTATCCGACACAGGTACCTCCCGAAACTTCCGTATCCGGTAAGAACCTGCGTCAGGTAGTAAGTCAGGACGCCGTGACGCCTATGCAGCCACTCCTTAAAGATGGGTCTTACCGCCGCGATTGCGGCTTGTGCGGTATCGTGCGGTATCGTGCGGTATCCTCGGATCATTCAGACAGTCACGACCCTCTGGCATGCGACCAGCTTTGCCGGTCGCGTCTGCATGCTCAGGGCCCACAGGGGGGCTCCGTAGAGGGCCATGGATCACACGACACCGGCATGCAGCCTCTGTTTGACTTGCCGAGATTAGGCAGGAGTCGCCTTAGGGCGGCTGATGCCCGGTTCAGCTTTCGGACCAAGTGCAAGAAATGTTCCCCGCAGTTCCACTGGCTGTCGAGGACGAGTCCCAGGTACTTCATCGCCCCCCCGACACCGATGAGAACCCCCCCCCCCCCCACCATTATGTGGGACGGTACTAACGGTTTAACACTTTTAAATCATTTCTCAAAAACAGTATTTTATTCAAACATTATAACTTAGCCTCGTCCACAAAGACTGAAAAGCCGAAAAAGCTTTTTAAAGTGTGTTTCTCCACCTATTGGCGATTTTTCTAAGGAGCGACTGAAACTGTGGCGAGACAGTGCGTCATTAAGATCCATTCGTGGTGCCTGCTGAAGATCTTTCTCCTGGAAAGGAGCTGCCTTGGTTGACCTGAAAATCTATAAATAGACTTCGTACCCAGGTAGGCCGAAGTAAAGAAAATCTGTCAGCTCTGGAGTGTAAGTGTGGTGCTGTTCCACAAAAGATGAGGCACTTATTATCGTGCCCTGCGTGCCCTGCTGACTGTTCGATACTGGAGCTGATCGATTGTTCGGAGAGCGCTAAACTCGTGGCCCAATTCTGGGCCGAGTCAATTTAGATTGTCATCGACACGATAAGAAGAAGAACACTTGAACCAGAATCCTTACAACAATGGAGAAGTTACATATTTCTAAAGTAGATACCACGTCGGGTGGTAAGACCCCTCTTTGAGGAGTGACTGAATAGGTGTCACGGCGTCCTGACCTACCATATGACGCTGGTTCGCACGGGACACGGAAGTTTTGGGAGGTACCTGTGTCGGATGGGGAAGGAAGAAACACCTGGGTGTCACCACTGCGAGGATCGCCCGGAGGACACGGTGGACCATACGCTGGACTGCCCCGCTTGGGCGGAGCACCTCTTACGCCCGGCATTGGTCGAGGCCACGCTGCGGGGCAAGAAGTAGAGAAGCGGTCGCCTCTTTCTGCGAAGCAGTCATGTACGCGAAAGAGAATGCGGGCCGCGTAAAGGAAAGGACAGCGTCCTCCCTCCACCCCAGCTGCAGTGGTAGACCGCGACGGTGACGGATGCAGACGGTCTCGCGGGCGGCGAGTAATTGGCGACTCGCTGTCCCACCATGGACCATGCCGGAGTCGACGGCGCGTTGTGTCTACGCGCGTTTTAAAGAGTGTCAGCATAATGAAGGGACTCCCCTTCCGGTTGCGGATCTAACGATTACCGTGGCCCTGGAACGTAAAGAGCTATTGAAGGACACCGTTGAGTTTAGTCAGTATGAGTCTGACAGTCCCTCCCGCTCTATTCTGGGTGGGAGGACTCATTTGATGACTTTACCAAGATAAAAAAAAAGTAGACGCCACGTGTATGAGACATCATGAATGTTAGATAATAGCAAACATACATCTTAAGCTCAAACAACTAGATTTAATTGAATAAAGAGTGGAAAGCTCTATAAATGCGTATTTCTATAAAACGCTATAACTTTTTTCTCCCAGGATAGATTTTTTTGTACCCATACAAAAAAAGTAAGCTATGGTAGGGAACTTTCAAATAAAATTAACGTCATGCTCCGCCGCCACCTTGGGCCACACCCGCCCGTTCTCCTTTCAATTTGTAATTTTGCGAATGTGGCATTCCGCGCTTAATTCTGGCAATTAGCAGGGTGGGCAGTATGTATTACTAGTTATACGTACCTAAATCAACTTTGAGGTCGTTCATACTGTATCCCTTTCGTAACTGTATTTGGAACACCTCCAGTGAGGAGATGAACGATGATAGACGGGACAGCGACTGCTTGCCGGACCCGCCGACTCCTACCAGCAGAGCGTTGCCTCGTGGAGCTTCCAGGATACGGTTAATCCTTCAGCGGCAAAAAATATCATCAAAATGAACAAGGAATCATGTCATCATCATCATCAGCCTATAATGTTCCCACAGCTGTGAGAGGGAGGGGGCCATAATCCACCACGGGGCCCAACGCGGGTTGATAGATGTCACATATCTGCGAATTTTTGCTCACCGTATGCTCTTGAAAAGCGGTTGGCAACCTTTTGGTGGGCAAAGGCCGCAACGGACAAAAACAAGTTACGGAGAGCTGATTTTTTTTTGGGTCATTAATCACTTGCGTCGCTTAGGATTCAAATACTTGAATCACTTGCTACGCTCTTGACTCAGGCTCGCAGGCCGCGCGTTTTCAACCGCTGCACTTGACGACAAGTAGGTAATAGTAAAAACAAGTAGTCAACAAAATAGTCCCTTAGGATTCACTGTTTTATGTTTTTGTGACCATGCCAAATGAATTCTTTTAAACACGCTGCTTCCATAAAACCGATGGAATATTGAAGATCTACGCTATCTTCCATGTTTTTTATTTTGGTATGCTCAACAGTCCTTAATGCCTGTTTAGCAGGACTATATTTACAGAAGAAATACTCGTCTACATAAAGATATGAGAGATAGCCGTGAAAATAACCTGCAAATGTGGTACATGGCGTCTTCAAAGAGTACAAGGTTCATGGTGGCCACAAGATCATTGTACGCTGACAGTGACTCGTCCAGCAGTTTCTTTATCTGGTTCCAGTCCTTGATAGGGAAGTACTTGGGGTCACCTATGCCCTCCGCAAAGTGGCAATAAATGAGAGGTTTCATTGAAATAACCTGCTCATCATAGTCCTGCAAAAACAATAATGAAGTGATCAAACTTGAACTCAAATTGAACACAATTGCACTCAAAATTAATAAAAAAATTTAGACTGTTTAAAAAATGAAAAAAACAAACCATTTATTCAAAATAGGCTAGATTTAATAGCATTTTTTAACATGATAATATCATGTTAAAGGTAGTCGCTTTGGGGGACTATATTATAGTCCCCCAAAGCGACTACCTTCGACCTCGTGGCCTGAACGCTCGTCTCTCTTCGCCGTATTTCATTATTTCCCGAAATGTGATCCCTGATTATTAGCGTTCAAAGTACATTTCACTACTGATATAATTATAAGTCATGCTGCCAATTATACCTACTCACCTCACAGTTTTTCTTAAGAACTTCTAGAATTAATTTGTTGAATGCCTCATTATCTACGGAGTCCACTAGTTTGTCGGAGTAGACGCGTGTAGCTTCGTGCATCCACAACCGTACCAGTTCCGATGTCGTCTTGATAGCATCACCCGTCGTGTATAGGATTCCCTGTGCGACATTGACCCATTATTTTTAACCAAAGCCGGAAAGATTCTCCTCATTCATCGAAACTGAGACGTCCACCAATAAGGTGGACGGACGATTTGATAAATCACAGGCTCACGCTCCTATTGCCGGTCCTATTGGAAATATATGGGGGAGGCATAGTCCTCCTGAAAATAGGTTCAGCAGTTGACGTCCTAGGCTGATGATGATTGTGATTGAGAAGATTCAAATACCTGGAATATATTGGAGAGGTCCCTCAAATTAAATATGTAGTGGAACTTGATGGCAGTGGGTAGGAACGTGCTGGACAGTTTGGTATGCAATGCCAACGCCACAAACACGAGGGTCTCGGTGTAGCGGTACACTGTCGGTAAGAACTTGTTCAACGGGTTGGCGAGGTGCTGGCTCAGGATGCTCTTGTAAATGTGGAGGCACGCATCTAGACCAGGGAAACTAAAAAGACAGAGTGAAAAGTGATAAGTTATGGAATGAGATTATCCTGTGGAAATCTATGATATTAAATGTTGCATAAAACATGGCAGCCAAAGTCCATGCGTCCAGTCCAGGGGTGATATTCTCAATTAACACCGGCCGCAGCTCTCACGCCTACGTGGACCTAACCAATCGTGCGGTACGAACAGTGAACGCTCGAGTTTCGCGATTGGGCGATCTCGAAGTCGAAAAGTCCAGCGATGTGATTTCTTATCTCAATAATTGCTGCATTGCTGGTCCAGGGGTCATATTATTGTTCCAGTAAATTAACGAGGTGCCACTAGATGACTTATATAGCTCTCTGTCTGGAACAAGCCTTGTTTTAAGAGGTCATAATACGGTCGCAGGTCATGGACACGGAAAGTATAGAAAGAAAGAAAGAAAATAATTTATTTGGCAAGCCTTATGCACACAATTACAATTAAAACAACCACAAAAAAGAGTAAAATAACCTACAAAACTTTTCTTTCGGAAGTCGGTGACTTTTTTATTAATTTCATTGTCTCTTTTGCCACCGACTTCCGAAAGAAAAGTTTTGTAGGTTATTTTACTCTTTTTTGTGGTTGTTTCTGAAGGCGGTCACATTTTTTTGAAGAAGTTTTTATTTTACTCTTTTTAGTTTAAATATTCAACCAAAATTCTTGTCAAATACATCATTTTCTTACATGTGCACTAGAATTTTGTAATCCGTAGCACCGGTAATAACATCGTTAACATCTCTTTCATTCATTGATTGTATCTCAAAAACTGCTGAACCGATTTTGATGAAATTTGCAGTATTCCCTAAGTTGAACGATACCCACTACAACAAAATTTCGATTTCTCCAAGATCCAATCATCAGATCCTAAAATGGTGACAATGGGACCACACGGGAAGCACCACCTTTCGAATAAAAAAAGAATCATGAAAATCGGTTCACCCAGTCGCAAGTTATGAGGTAACAAACATAAAAAAAAAAAAAAAAATACAGTCGAATTGATAACCTCCTCCTTTTTTGAAGTCGGTTAAAAAGTTAAGAGAATACAAAAAAAAAATGTAGGTACCGTGTGCCTCACGGCTGTGCCAAATAGGCTCAGTTCAGTATAAAGTCGGGCCATACGTGTATACGTGCCCCAAAAACTTTATGTAATCTTTGACCAGTCGCTTAAAAATTTATACAGCGCCATCGAATCCAGAAAAATCCTAGCGATTAGAAAGCTTGCGTTACCTGACTGCGAAGGTGCAAAAATGTCTTTGTAGGCGCGGGTCAATAGTGAAGGATCCAGCCGTCGGGTTCATGCACGCCACAAACATGCAGTTCGTTATGTCCTTGAGGGAAAGCTTCTGTCTGTCGTACCTGAAATATGAACACTCAGTTTTTTAGCCACTTTTTTTTAAGCAATTTTTTTTTATAAAACAGGTTTATTTTTGCAGCTGGGCGTGGATGGCTACATTATCCGAACTATGAATAATATCGAAAAATCATAAAAGAAGTCTAGTTTTCCGAATAGCATGACTTCCCAGATTTTAATCCTTGTTAGCGACAGTATAGATTCGTGTAGTAAGTGTATGATTTTTATTCCAAAATCAACTAGTTGAATGCAATTTTTCAAAAAATTACTGATGCAGTTTTTATTTTCATCAAAAGCGGCCTCGAGACTCCTTTTAGTAATTTTCACTATTCCTCATAGCTTCGGGGATATAGCCAACCACGTCCAGTTGAAAAATTTCATCTTAAAAATTCTTAACGAAAACGATATAAATATCTCCTATCTTAAGTCCAGTCTTTATTACCTGAAATAGACTCTATTTCCAGATAATTAAGGCTATATTAATTTTCTGATTACCAGTGCTTATAATCCATAAATTGTCTGATTAGCGTGTGCGGCTGCACCGTGCCGTACGCATCTACTTCAGGCATGTTCAGATCGTCTACGAAATAGATCATAAACTTGCTGCCCGGTGGTCCGAATGAACGACCCGATTTCTTCTCTAAAGGCTTTTCTAACACTTTCTGAATCATTTCTGCAATAAAATAAGATTATTGAAGATACATTTGTAAAACGGTAGATAATAATAAATTTGTCAGTATCAATTAATTACAAATCTAATAGGTCCGTTCATAAAATTTTGAAAAATAATGGACACGTATTTTTTCGTTAAGTCAATGAATATTTATCGAGCACGCCGCAATTGCGGCGGTAAGACCTCTCTTTGAGGAGTGGCTGGAGAGAAGTTATGGCGTCTTGACCTACCCCTTGACGCAAGTTCTCACCGGACACAGAAGTTTCGGGAGGTTCCTGTGTCTGATGCGAAAGGAGGAAACGCCTGGGTGTCACCACTGCGAAGATCGCCCAGAGGATACGTGGAGCATACGGTGCAGGACTGCCCCGCTTGGGCAGAGCACCGACGTGTCCTCAAGGCTGCGATAGGCGGAAAAGTATTAGCCGTTTAATCCAAGTCCCAAGAGGGCTTAAAGTAAAGATAGATCTCGCTCATGAAGAGCTATTGGAAGACATAAGCGAGGCTTTTATCCAGCAATGGGGCAGCATAAAATCAAAGTATAATATCTCAACTTATCACTATAGGTATAGGTTTTATCATTATTTTTGTTCTAACTCACATACCTGATGTGGTGTAAAAGTTGAGCGGTACATTGGTGATAGCATATGAGTCAGGCAGCGAGTTGAGCTTAGCCGCCACGCTCACAGTCTTACCACTGCCGGCACTGCCGACCAACATCACTGGCTTGGTCTTCGATAACAACAGGTCCATGAAGAACCGTGTTCTCGTCGTCTCCGATGTCGAAACCAAACATGACTGAGAAGTAATAAACGCGGATAAATCTTCAATGGGGATGGCAACTGGGGAACTAATGGCGATATAGCTTGTTCTAAGCATCGTCATTGGTTCAAATCTTATAGTTATGTACTTCAAAATAGTACTACCTCATTGGTCGGATTAGGACTTAGCTATGGTGGCGCCATCTACAATTAGCTTTGACCGGCCTTCCCCATTAAATCATAGTATATTACTATCACTGGTTTCCCTGAGGTAACGGCCTCAATTTACGAATTACGGTCGAATGAATTAATGAAAAACCGCAAAGGAAAATACCGTGAGAGATCGGCATGTTCTAGAACCAAAAATTCGAAGACTGCTGTCTCTGCTAATAACACGAAGAGGAGGGCTTGTGTTCTGGCAGTGGGAACATTATAGGCTGTTAATGATGGATGGATGTGATGGATGTGATGTGTGTTATGGATGTGATTCATCACAGGAAGATGATGATGAAATGTACGTTCGTATCTGTTAGACTTGTGGTCGACGGAACAGGTTTCCTTCTTTCATTTCTCATATTAGACGCCACTCCATCCATTCTCATTATTCTACAAACATTCCACTCTCCTTTTCTTTGGGCTCCCTTTCCGTCCATTTAAAGAGGCTTCTATTAAATAGCATTTCCTTCCACTAAAATACTCCATTGGCCACAAAAATAATGAAGTCAGCACATTCAATGTACAAAAAAAACGGCCAAGCCAAGTTGGAGCTCACGGAGCCCCGCTGGGCAGGGCTTCTATTTATGTCTGCAGGGTTAGGGCAAAGCAAATCGAAACTCGGGATGCCCCCAAAACTAAAAATGTGGCCGAGTTATAATACGTTTTGTGGCTGAGTCAGTAATTTTGTGGCTCAGATTATTATTTGCCATTATAACATTATTTTTGAAAAGTCTTCTAAGTACCTGAAGTGGCACATCCGGATCCAGTTCAAACTTTTCAATTTTTTCAGACCACGGCAAGAACTTTTTGGTTTCAGGATCTATAAAGAAACTGAACACATTTCCGGTGGACGGGAACTTGATCTGTTTGAACTCGTTACAGAACCATTTGCTGAACTCGTTACGCCAGTCAACGAGCTGATCTTGGAACAGACTCGAACCGAAGCCCCATACCACGCAGAACACGAAGTAAGTTTCATACCTGAAAACGGATTGAAATGAAACAAAATCACTACCCTTACTTTTATGACGGGGCCCCTTCAGAGGGCCAAAGCCTGCCGGGGTCGCGGGACTTATTTCCTGACCGTGACCCCGGAACATAAAGGGCTATTGAAAAACACCATGGATTTTAGTCAGTACGAGTCCCTCCCGCCCTGCCCGGGGTGGGAGGACTCATTCAATAAATTTACCAAGCTAAAAAAACAAAAAAAAACCTTTTGACTTCGTCCATGCACGGTGAAGGGTTCCGTAGTTGGAAACTATTTATTTCATTTACAAACTTTACATACTTAGTTGAATTAGCTTTTGCCTGCGGCTTCGCCCGCAACAAATCGATAATTGTCTCACAAAAACATAAAATCGGAATAAAACTCAGAAGGTAATTCGCAATTCGCGAGATAATTCAGTATCTAAGAACCAAATATCATCTTAATCCGTTTATGCGTGAAAGAGTAACAAACTCACAAACTTTCACATTTGTAATAAATAGTAAGAAAGTATAGGATAAGATTGGGAATATCTCCAATGTCATGGGTGCATTTACTAACATAATTTTAAACACAAATACACAAACACCCAGACCCGGAACAACTACTTGCAGATCATACAAATATATGATCCGTGCGGGAATCGAACCCGAGACACGCTGCACTGCAGTTGATCACTCTGTCACTGCGCCAACCATGCTGTTTGATATCCTTACCATTCTTTAGGACAGTCACTGGGCAGCAAGGTCCTGTTTAAGAAGCACTCCAGTAGATAGCAGCTGAGCTGTATTTGTTGCAGTTCCGTCAATGGCGTGATTTTCTTGTACTTCTTACAAGATTCCAGTAATGACGGTATGTACTTATCGAACATTACCGTCAACATAGCCTTCTCTGATTCATTGTCTCTCGTTGTCTCTATCCATGATGCTACAAATCTGTGAATAAGTGTGTGTTTTGAATCAACAATAAATTAATAGAGTCCGCACCACCACTCAGCGGACAATTCGAGGTATTATAGACACTAGCGCCGCGTCAAAAGGTACTGAGTGGTGGCACAGACGCATTGATTTTGTTACTAACTACTAAAAAAATCTAATTTAACAGTTTTTTTAAAGTTATTTGGGTTGTCGGGCTTAAAATACAGTGTATTTTTAGATACATGGTATTTTGGAATTATTGGTAGACAATATGACAGTTCTAAATACCCAATTGGTTTACCATACCTACATACTATGCTTTTACGGTGTGAACAAACTTGCTTTGACGCCATTTTTTGACGTCAGTCACGCTTTTCTAGCACTTGCTATCATACAAGACGATAAAAAATAATTTTCTAAATTAATTTGCACAACGTATTGTTTACTTACGGATTCCATCCTAAATCCTGTGGATTAATGTACAGAATACCAGCTCTAGACACCGTGGCAGGGGTAGCCGTCCTCAATGTGGCGATTTCGAACAGCAGTCGCATTGATTTTGTCAAAGCAATACGTTCGTTACTGGCCAACGTCAACACCTTGAAAGTACGATGTAGGTATCACAAACGTACTATTCTAGAAACCCTTTTTTAGCGTCAAATGATGCGACCGCGGCAGGCTTTGGCCCTCTAAAGGGGGCCCCATCATTGTGCTGACACTGTTTGAGGCGCGCGTGAACACAACGCGCCATCGACCCGGGCATGGTCCATGATCGGAAAGCGAATCGCCCATTACTCGCCGCCCGCATGCTTATTATAGAAACCTTAGTATGTTTCTAGCCTCTTTCTTTGTCCCACCCTTGGATAAACTCAAGTCCGGATTAACCCTGAACCAAATTAGGTATTTACTTGGGGCATCACAGTCATCTAAAAGTGCATCATGAACCACATTGAAAATATAATTGTTTAGGAGCTGTAGGTTTTAGGGTACAAACCCCTCCCAAATCACTATACAAAGAACACATCATATGAATTGGAATGCTAGCGACGGAGTTCCAAACAAGGACCTGATATGACTGTCTTAAAGCACCCACCAGTTTTGCAATTTTGGCCCACAGTTTGTCATACGTTAGACATACAAATGACTCCAAAGTATTTAAAAAATGCAATAACTCACTTTATTATCATCCATTAAAGTGTTCAAGCTTTCAATCCACATAGGATCGATATCTCCATCAAGTACAATCCACTTTGGCCCCTCACCGGGCATATTGGCCATATCGCGCATAATGGTCGAAAACAATCCGTCCTTCCATTCTCGAGTTGCAGGGTTGATGATGCCGAACAACTCGTCGTTGGTCACGGCTTTAGGATCAAGGTCATTGTAAAATGGCTTTTGTTTCAACATGTGGTAAGTCCTATTTAGACATTGCCACACCATTGACTTGCCAGTCCCTGCGAACCCAACGATGAAGACGGAGTGTCTCACTGCGAACAGTTCCACTAGTTGCACCATCTGCAAAAAAAGTTCGAGGATGGGCAAGATGACTGAAAAAATCTAATAGCCTAGTCCGTTGGTTAGATTATTGGACTCGTATTTTTATTTTTTTCATACCCAACCCATAATATTTGACGTAGATACGACGCTATTAAAATTCAGAATATAAGCATAGTATGTTCTAGGCCAAATTTTTTTCATAGTTCTGGCGTCACGAACTGTGCTCCTAAGTTTTGATGCCATTATCTTTTTCAATTTTAATTGAAGTAGTGTTTCCAAAACTATGAGTAACAACCCACCAGTGTATTGAGTGGGCTTTGAAAAGGAGGACATATCGACCGCAAATTGATTTTAATGATCGAAGACAGCAATCGATAAAACCTACAGCCGAAATGAAAGTAAACTGTTTTTTTCTACAGATTTCTCAAAACACTTTCTATTTAATACAATGACGTTTCCATTATTCCATTAACTTCAAAGGAATAATTAGATTCGTAATTTTATTGATGCAGTCGTCATGTCTTCCTTGGCATTCAAGGGGAAAACTGTTAAATCAAAAGTTACCTTTAAAATAAAACCGTGCTCCGGCTGAAGCTTCATTGACACAGCACCATCTTTCAATTGTTTTTCAAAGTCGAGGTCGCGCTTCCTAGGTACATCAAGTGCCGGGAACAAGTCACCAATCAAACCCATGAAGACAGGCATATCATCTGTCACTATTTTGGGTATGTTGAAATCTCTGAGCGCCCTCATCAGCACCTGATCTTCAGGTCTTAGGCGATCACCTCGCTAGAAGATAAACGAAAAAGGTAAACAGCTGTTGAACATTTATCTAAAAAAACTGTCAAATGCAAAACGGCATTTGATGTTGATATAAGGATCGTTTTGCAGTTACACTCTTGTTAGGCCCGGCATCAATCAAGCGGAGAGGAGAGTAGATGTGTTTGAATAACCAATCAGATGTCAACATCTCCTCTCCGCTTAGCTTCAGTTGACATCTGATTGGTTATTCAAACACATCTCCTCTCCTCTCCGCTTTGGTGGATACCGGGCCTTAGACTAGTGTACAACAAATGTTTAACATTTCTGTAACAAGACGGTTAGCATTTATTTTGTCTGTTACAAAAACGCTGCTCCACACTAATAATTTCTCCTGGGTCGTGGGTGCGTTATCTATCAAAGAAACTCACATACAAAAACACCCAGACCAGGGCCTGTAACCAAACGGCAAGCGACAATCGTTAACGTTCAGCAGTCGCTAATACATTTTCAACTTCAAAACAACAAACGAAATCGATCTGTAATCTTTAAATCAACTTTATGCAATAGGGTATAAAGTTGAAAATCTCTATTAGCGACTGCTGAACGTTAGCGTTGTCGATTGGTGTTTGGCTATCGCCAGGAACAACTACTTGCAGATCATACAAATATTTAGTCGTCTGTGATTTAGTCCGTGCCCATCTAACCATCCACTATTCCGTCAAATATCTTTATCTATTAATCCTATCTGTTTTTTTTTCAATAATCTGCTCTATTCCACTCCTGGGCAAAGGTCTCCCTCAACTTCTTCCACCTTTCGCGAATCCTACCTATTAAGTGAAAAATGTTTTCCAGTTACGACCTTTTATAGTTTCAACGACTTCGGTGGTCTACCATGTGTCTTAAATCCAGAGTAGTTCCAGTGAGGGAACGAAGTGGCGCATGCATAGCTCTGTCTCTTTCCCTCACTGGAATTACTCTGGCTTTAAGAGAAAATGTTTACCTACCTTCAAAGAGCCAGCAACCACCAGCACAGATTTGATGGCCCTCAGCCCCCAATCGTAGTGGTCTTGTTTGGAGAGCAGCTCACGACACAGCGTATAAAGGGTGATAAACTTGCGGGCAAGCAGACGGGCATCTTGGAACCCTTCGGCGACCAACATGATCTCGCAAATCAACTCGAAATCCGGCACCACCATGGCACATGGTCTGTTTTATGGAAGAAATTAGAGCAGTAAGTTAGTAGATGAAGGAAGTTCGGGTTTCGAAAATAAATATTGCAATACAGCCTTTAGAAAAAGATTACCGGCTAGTTTCGGCTTTGTAGAGCGTTATCTCTGTCACGTAAGGACGTGATGCGGGACTGTCCAAGAATGTTAGTGGCTCACACACCACACGTGAGCGAGCAGTGGACTCGCTATACGTGTGAGCATTTTGCTAAACTAAGTTCAGTGAAAATGTGTGTTCAGTGCACTAGCTGTGGGTGAACAAAAGTTGCCGGTAGACACAGAGGCTAAACGTGATAGGTACCAGCTTAGTTCGCGCACTGCAGAAGTGCGCGAACAGTGCCGCACATTATTGTGGTAGAATCGCACCATAAAACTTAGTCGTTCGAACCAGTGATACACGTCACATAGTTTCTTACTATTAATAGTCAGTGTATGATTTGGCTTAATTAATATACTCGGATGAGCTTAAATAAAGATTGTCTCCAAGATGGATTATTAATTAATTTCCATCGTCTTCATCAGAGGTGACCGGTTCTTCAGTCGACGTAATAAGATAACACGTAGAGGGAAAAGTTAATAACTAACTCTAAAAGTCAAAAAGCAGGATTTGTTGACTTATTGTCTTTTCCGTCTTGACGTTTCTCATATTCTCACTCTGTCCTAATTTTTCGCCAAATCTCAAATCATTAATTTCTTTACAAACATACGTAATTTCATAGACATTCTTACCTGAACAATGCTTTCAAATTCTCTGGCAACTCAGTCCTGCCCGCATAGCCGGGGTTCATAGTGATGAACATTCCAATGGTCGGTATGAGGGTGATAAATTCTCCCATGAAGTCAAACTTCTTCTTCTTAGCTTTAATGGCGTCCAGCACACTTTTCACTTGTACCGATACGACGGACAACACCTCCACTGAGATTCTGTTGAACTCGTCGAAGCAACCCCACGCGCCGGTTTGACAGAGACCTTTGATAAAACACTAGATTTTTGAAAAACCATTTACATTCTATTCTTTTCATGTAGCAAATAAATACTGAAAATCATACATTTTCAACCTAGGTACAACTTGTAAGTCATTCCCACTGGGCCACTAGACACCACTGCTCTAACAAATTGGGATGAACACGTAGTCATTGTGCCGATGTTGATAGACCACCCTGTTCCAAATACTGCTGGACCACCTATATAGATTTTTTCATTTTTTGGATTCCATACCCAAAGGGTAAACGGGAAATAAATATTTATGGAGACTCCCATACAAAACACGCTTTAACAGATAATTGTACGGAACCCTTTGAGCACGAATCTGCACTTGGCCAGTTTTTTTATAACTTTTGTACAAAATGTAATTTATGTGCGAACATGAAAAAAGGGAATAATAATGAACAATACCTTTATAAATATTGCCGCAAGACTTGTAGTCCATTTGTTCGGAACAGTTGAAGACGTAGACCATGACGCCTAAAGCTCTGCCCAAATCCTTGGTGGTCTCCGTCTTACCAGTACCAGCTGGCCCGGCTGGGGCTCCACCCATTACCAGATGCAGGCTCTATGAAACGGAACGCAAGATATTATGGGCAAGCTAAAAGATAAATAGGCAAGATGACTTTTTTTTTTTTTTTTTTTTTTAGGTGGTAAAATCATCAAATGAGTCCTCCCGCCCTGGGTGGGGCGGAAGGGACTGTCAGACTCTTACTGACTAAAATCCACCCGTGTTCCTTCCTATGCCGTTTATGTTCCGGGGCCACGGTAACCTGGGTTAAGAAAAAACCCGCGACCCCAGCAGGCATTTGGCGCGAAACACGACGCGCCACCGACCCGGGCTTGGTCCTTGGTCGGACGGCGAGCTACCCATCACTCACCGTCCTCAAGCCCGCTCCGCCGCTGTGCCCTCTGCTGATCAGAGGGACACGCGTTGGAGCATCCACACGACAGGCTATTTGCATACGGGCAAAGAGACCACTTGGGCACACAGTGCCTAAGGAAGAGTTTTTGCCCGCATCCCAGGGTGCACCGGCCCGAAAAACTGGTCTTCCCCCTGGACGTATCCGAGAGGGAACTCCAGTCCACGGGCGCACGTGGAGGTTTCCTGTCATAGCACCCCAGGCAAGATGACTGGAAATTTATTAGTCCGTCAGATAGATTATTTAACTCTCTGCCTGCGTCTGTCGTCTGTCTGTCTGATCGTTCCGATCGCATACAACCCTAATCTCTTCAAAGTTACACTGAACAGGCTTCTTCTGGATAAGCTCGCTCCATCGTTGACCTTGTCTTTGTCACTGGTCAAAAGCAGACCTTATGGGTTATCGCGTACGAATTCACCGTTAGAGGCGAAGAGTTTGTGTATTTAGTTGAAAGCCCTAATCTCAGAAACTTCTGGTTCGAATTGAAAAAAATATTTTTGTGTTGGATAGTCCGAGGAAAGCTTATAGGCTATAAAACATTACACTACAACCAATAGGAGCTGAGCAGCGGAGGTGAAACCACGGGGAAAAACTAGACTAGGTAGACACCTAGGTAGATAAAATGTGCGTATTACCTGTGTCAATGTGATGTAACAGCGATCAGTCAACGGCGTGATTACAAGGCGAGGTGTATTCCCGAGGTACTCGTAGTCATACAAAAACTGTGCGTCACATATATTCGCGAAACAATTGTTTACATTCACAGACCAGCGGTGCCTGAAAAAGTGGTCATATTAGAAAATATTTAAGTACTAGTCTATAATATCTAAGTTCTAGTCTTCTGATACAATCGGCTTTATTACAAAACGTGGTTTAATTTAACTTAGACCAAGCTTAAATCAAAAATCAATTTTTGAATATCGAACTTTATTCCAACTGCTATAAAATTCTAAAATGCACATTGACAACTTAGACCGGGATCTAAACTCGGTTTTTGTATTAATAACTTTACGACAATAGAAATAAAGTTCGAAATTCAAAATTTCTTTTTTGATTTAAAGCTTGGTCTAAGTTAAACCACGTTTTGTAATAAAGCCGAATAGGTCTACCCGTAAAGCAGTATTTAGAATCAATCAAAGAGACTACAAAAACAGAACTAGATAAACTATAAGTACATTAAAAAAAAAATAGTCTATAGGTTTAATATGGAAGCTAATTTTTTCAGTCAAGATATAAGATCTTATCTGCGAAAAATCGCGAAAAAAAAAGAAGCGCGTAAATTATTTCGGCGGCTAGACTAGAAAGCCTAAATTATGATTAAGATTTACTCTCATTCCATTCATTGGTCTGAGCATAATATTATATCCAGAAGACACTCATAGGTACAATAACTACATTTTTAAAATACTGTGTCTTCGTACCGTCAAACAGGGTGAATAGGGACGCACGGGTGAATCGGGACGAAACTTTAACAGGGATTTTAATATTGAATTTTTATTGACAGGTTACCAATAATAACTCAATTTTATATATTGCTATAAACTACATTATTTTGCGACCTAGTTGGCAACACACCATCATAATTTATCGTTAAAATAACTGTCAAAGTTTTGTCCCGATTCACCTCTGCGTTCCTATTCACCCCCGTTTGACTGATACATCTAAAGTATAACAATTACTACATTACGTTATTAATCAACATCGTAACACCTGGCCCTACAGCCAGGCAGCAGACGACAATCGTTATTTCTCAGCAGTCACCAATAAGTTGTCAACACACTACCGTATAAAGTTGAAAATCTATTAAAGACTGCTGAGCGATAACCACAGAAATATTAAAAACTTGAGAGGTGTCAAGGGACACCCGGATGGAACGAAGTTACTGTATACACTCAACAAAAATAATCGTCACGACTCCACTCCACTCCACTCCGCTCCGCTCCACTCTACTCCACTCTTTGAGCTCTAGCACCCTTTCGCAACGCGCGATAAGGAACTTCGTTCCAAAAAGTGTCGTGACAACTTTTCGTAAGAATTTCGAACGAAACAAACGAAAACGATCTGTAAACTTCAATAGATTTTCAACTTTACGCGCTGGGTATAAAGTTGAAAATATAATCCAGAATCTGTAAGTACCTGAGTTGACTCTGCCACTGGAAAGCATTTGAAGACTCCACCTTAGCGGAAATGAGTTTAGCGACCACATCCCTGGAATGTACATCTATGGTACAGATGGTCATGATCTTCTGACGGTCGCCAGCTGTCAGATCACCCAGTAGCAACATGATCAAGGCGCTCAACTGGGCGATTTGTTTCTTCTGGTAATCTTTCAAGGCATTCTCGTAACCTGCAAGTAATTGGTGAAAGTTGGTTTCACTTTGATCATTAGTCTGTGATCGGTATAATTTGGTTATTTCTTATCGTGTGGGTAGTAAGGTCTAACGACTCAATACGTCTTAGTGTCAGATTTTCTCAAGGGCCTCGACTATATCAAATGGGCGCTTGCGTATATCAGTTTTTCAGCCGTATTTGATCAGGCATTGAAAACTCCAAAAGATGCTACTAGAAATGGGGAAGGCCGGTCAAAGCTAATTGTGGATGGCACGACCATTCTAGTCCTAACCCGACCAATGAGGTGGTACTATTTTGAAGTACCCATAACATTTGAACCAATGACGATGCTTGGAACTAGCTATACTAGCGCCATTCGTTTCCCAGTATTGCCATCCCCATTCTACGAGTAAGAGAGTACAAACACTAATGGAACCTCCCTTCGAAAGCCGTCTTTGGCATTTTTATTTTTGCGTGGTAAACTCATCAGATGCGTCCTCCTAACCTGGGTGGAGTAGAAGAGACCGTCAGACTCGTACTGACTAAAATCCACGCTGTTCCTTCAACAGCCCTTTACGTTCCAGGTTACGGTAACCTGCTTAGACATTCCCGCAACCCATACAACCCCAAGAAACTCGGCGCCCTCAAGCATTAGAGGACGTCATGACCAGAGTGCCCATGCAATAGACAAGACTGTCCAGAGCCTATAGTCAAACGGCAAGCGACAATCGTTAACGTTTAGCAGTTGCTAATACATTTTCAAAATTTTGAAAATCTAGTAAAGACTGCTGAGCGATAGCGAACGACACAAACGAAAACGATCTGTAATCTTTGATAGATTTTCAACTTCATGCAATGGGGTATAAAGTTGAAAATTAGCGGCTGCTGAACGTTAGAGATTGTCGCTTGCCATTTGGCTATAGGGCCAGGTTGTAAGTTGTTGACAATGTACAAAAATAAGTCGAACCTTCTTCAAACTTCTCAAAAGCCTGGTTAGTCTCAGTGGTCCACCAGATCTGAGTGCCGACGAGTGCGGGCTGCGCGGGCCAGTCGAACACCCACTCGTCTCGGGGCTTGTCCTCGTACGACTTGACGCTGTGCTCGAAGATATCACGGAGAGTAAGACGCATACAATCTGTTACTCGGTTCAACCAAGTTTCCACCTGGTATATGTACACAATTATGGGGAAAAATTCTCAGACGTTTCTATCGTAAATATTATCGATGAATTATTTGAAACGCGTGCGACGCGCGTCGTAAAGATGATTTTTTGAGGGAAGTAAAATACGTTACCGGAAAACGTTCAAAACGAGGAATTGATAAAATTTCAGCTAGTAAGATGTGTATAGTGGATTGCAATGGCCTAGATGGTCAAGGCATCTGGTTCGAATCCCACTTGCAACTGAATTTTTCTTTCCTCAAAAAATATTGGTTACGGAGACCGAGTTACATACAGACTTTTTTTTTTTTTTTTTTTAACGTGGTAAAATCATCAAATGCGTCCTCCCACCCCGGGCGATCTTCGCAGTGGTGGCACCCAGGCGTCTCCTCCTTTCGCATCAGCCACAGGTACCTCCCGAAACTTCCGTGTCCGGTGAGGACCTGCGTCAAGCGGTAGGTCAGGACGCCATGACTTCTCTCCAGCCACTCCTCAAAGAGGGGTCTTACCGCCGCAATTGCGGCGTGCCCGGCCTTCGGTCGCGACAGTCGTCCCCAGTTACATACAGACTAGTCTAAAATGTTAGTCATCGTGACCAGATGTATGAATGTGGATTATGCGAAAGAAGTTGACTATTTAAGGATCGTAGGTAGCCAGTGGATCTCTATAGTTTCTGCCTACTCCAATGGGAAAAAGGCTTGAGTTTATGTATGTGACCGGCGGCCAGGCGGCGGGGTGAGGCCTTACCACAAGCTCTTAATGCTATCCAGTTTATGCTGTGGGAAAGAGACAGAGCTATACAAGTCGTCTAGAGCCATCTCTTTCCCACAGCCTAAAGACTCACGCTTTAAGAGTTCATGGTTGGCAAACTGGTATAAAATATATTCAGACATATAAAAAAACGAACCTTTCCAGAACAGTCACAGCAGGGAGCTTTGAAAGGCACATGTTCTTCGTTCTCTTTGGATATCATCTCGAAGGCTTGTTTGCTGGTGGCGTTAGGGAACACTAGTTTCGCCAGATTGTCATACAACTTGGTCAGGTGCCGACACACCGCTGGCGGATTGTTGCCGTTGGACAGGATATCTGATGATCAATAACTAATTACAATATGGAAACTGGCAATAAAAGAAGATTTTTTTAAGTTTTCGTAGTCAACATTCACTTCAAAAGTAACGTGGTCAGCTTAGCAGTCAATGAGTTGCAATGATTTCACCGATCATCGCGGTGCAAGCAGCAAAAAAATCAAACAATAGCGAGGAAAGAACAGACTGACGTGACGTGAAAAATTTCAGATGTACGAATCGCATATGCACAAAGGGCTATTTGCAGGAGTATTAATATGAGATTGTCTATTAAAATGTTTTTTTTTCCTAGCCTGCTCTGTCCCACTCCTGGGCAAAGGCCTCCCTCCACTCCTTCCATCCTTCACGACACTGTGCCTCCTCCTTCCGATTCGGGCAGAATCTGTCTAGTTTGTCCCGCCATCTCATTGAAATGTTACATATCTAATCCAATATCTATAAACGAGCAATTCTTGTATATTTATTTATATATAATCAGGATCTCGGAAACGGCTCCAAGGACTTTCATGAAAGTTACAGGTTTTTTGGCTCAAGGGATCAATTTATTAGTCCCAGGTTCGAGAGCTCGGTTCCCAAAATATAGACATTTTAAAAACCGAGCGAAGCTCGGTCAACCAGATATTTATTAGGTTAAGCGTGTATTTGCCAGGGGACGAAGGTGAAGTCAGAATAGTTAGATTACCGAGTAAATCTGCAGAAGACACGAAGTAAAATCGTGGGTATGCCAATCGCTTTGTCTCGAGGTAATTGTTGAGGGCCTTCTCACATAGATTGAGGGAAGTCATTAGGTTTTCAAGTTTATCTAGCAGATGTGGTTTGTTTGTGGCTTCTATGACATTTGGAGTCGTTGCGATATCTTTCAGCATTTCCTGAAGAAATAATCATTTCTCCATTACCGCAAAATAGAGAAGAATAAACTAATGCTAAAAGAGGGATTAAATTTAATAAACTCACCTTAAAATTAGAGTCTATACTATCAAATCTCTTTGAATCTTCTGGCAGTTGAGCTCGAATATCGTCTGATCCGACAAAAATACTCTCCAAGTATTGCCATTTGCGTTGCACTTCGAACCATAGTGCGATTACTGCATCAGCAGTGCCTAGCTTCTTCTGCCAGGCTGTCACTTCCATTTCAAAGAACCCTACGAACTTGGATGACATCATGTTTTGTACTTGATTCTGTAATCAAAATGTTAAATTGCTTGAAATCGATAATTTATAACACTTTTTTATAAGAAAGAAAGTAATGCTCCATACTAACAATATACGTTTTTACTCGAAAACAAGTGAAAGTAATAATAATAATAATAATTATTTATTTATTTCAGACCATTGATCCATATAGTGTTAGTAAAATCTTAACCTATTGTTAGTATATAAAATAAAGATGCTTAATTTAATTGGGGACATGTACGCCAGTGCGCACATGTCTACCTGCCCAGTGCCTGATGAAGGGCCCATCAATTTTGTCCGCCAGTGTAGCCAGAAAGTGAACGTGTGGACCGCAAAACTCTCGAAGGCTCGCATTGACCTTTTTTGGTTCGAACTCTTCGACGAATATTCACTCGATAGATGAATGCTAAATGTGTGGACTATATACCCCGTACCCTGGCTTTTACTTGGCGTATTTGCTCGATCGAGTAAATCCGCATGTGAGCACGCACTAGACTAGAGGCACGCTGGGGTCGCGGGACTGTCTTAACAGTTAGCCGTGACCCTGGAACGTAAAAGGCTATTAAGGCTACCGTGGATTTCAGTCAGTTCAAGTCTGCCAGTCCCTACCGCTCCACCCTATGTAAAACCGGACGTAAAAAAGGCACGCCAAAAAACCAGGGTACTAAGTGTCAAAATATCATTACCTGGTTATCTTCCAGTGTTTCCACAAGTTCCTCACTGGCTTTTGGTACTTTGATCCCAGTTCTATCATGCAGACCATAATCAAACTCCATAATAGCCCAGGTTGCTTCAAGCTCCCTGAAAAGTGCATATTTAAAGAAACCATTTCTGAGATAGCCTCTTGGATTTTTCAAAAATCACACCCCAAGTAGGGGAACTGCAAAGGGAAACCTTTAGAAAGGGATAACCTTTAGAAAGATGAGATGAGGGTACTCCTTTAGTCAAATGATACGTGCTAAAATAATTAAAAAAGCCTTTTTTTAGTTTTACGAAATGTCTTAATTGTTCGGTTTGGAATATTAAAACCAGCCCCCTAGACAAGTCGCAAACGATAATCGTTAACGCTCGGTTCTCCCCAATAGATTTTCAACCTTATTCCTTCGAGTCTTTAGTTGAAAATCTATTGAAGATTTCATGTCGTTAACGTTCGTTCCAGTCGCTAACGCTTAGAAATCCTAAATAGATTTTCAACTAAAGACTCGAAGTAATAAGGTTGAAAATCTATTGGGAGAACCGAGCGTTAACGATTATCGTTTGCGACTTGTCTTGATAAAGCAAACGCTGATTAAGTGAAATTTTATAAGACACCTATTGTAAAAGCAAATACATACTTGAGTGTTTTCTCCATAGCCATTTCTTTAACAGATTTGTCAACAATAGTTTTGACCTCTTCTTCGTATTTGTGTAGGTTGAGTGCGAGCAAGTCAGCCAGTGTTGTGTCATCATCGATGTGGAACTTAACCTAAAGTTATCAGGACAAATTAAGACATAAAAGTAGTAACGGCTACATACGAGTTATAGATAGTGCAGTAGTCCTTTATTTCATAACCACTAACTACTCTCAATAACTTTAAGGAAAACATTGTCAGGATGTAATACAATCCAAAAGTTTCAAGACATGTGACGTCTACCAACCCGCACTGGGCGGTAGTATTGTAATGTAATGCTCCAAGTCGAATCTATAATGTTACATTACACGCGAATGCTCCCGGTGAGAGAGCGCCTTTAAAAGACTAAATTTTAAAAGCTTGTATGTATAATGTCTAAAATGATGATTACGTCCATAACACTTAAATATGATTCCTTAATGTAATGCCGGCGATATGCCTCATATTAAACATAGCATTAGCAATAGGAGGCAAAACCCACCGGCTATACCGCCGCCGGCATAATGTAGGTATCGTTACTTTAATGCTACAACTAAAAACCAAAAATAAAAGTTCTTACCTTATTATAATCAGCTATCCATATAAAAAATAATCAATGTATTTACACTATAAACTTATCTAAATTGTATTGTATCTACTAAATCTAATTAATGAATTCCGATAAAATTATTGAATGGTGTGGAAACTGCTGCGACGATTTGCTTCCAGTCTTCATTTGAAAACCATTTTGTCTCATTTCTTTCGCTAAAGTACTTGTTTTATTGCCTTCGTGTAACTTAGGTCTTCTGTAGTCTTGTATTTGTAGATAATTGCCATATTCTTTCATTCCTTTCTCAATATTAAAACTATTGTTTTCTAAATCTACATCAACATCTACACCTTCTAAAGATTTCAATTCACTTTCAAAGTCATCTAAAGTTGTACTATTTTTTATTAGAGACGATGAGACATGAGTGTGTGTTGTTTTGATGATCATGACTTGCGAATGATCCGGTTTCTAAATAAAAATAAAAACTTATTACAAACATATTTACAGAACAAAAATATACTAGACGCTATTGAAACTTTTGTCGCAAGTGAGGAAGTTTACCTTGGTTGCCATCATAAGTTCTAACCAATGCCTATCTTTAATAGCTGGATTCTGTAGATCAGTGACGGCTCTTAATGATGTCATCAAGTTCTTTATTGTGGATTCTATTGCAATGAAGGGCTCCCTGTAATTAAATTATACTGAAGTAGATAATAATAATAATAGTCCTCCCTATCTGAGTTTCAAGACCAGGACCACACGCTTGGCAGTCGCGCTTACGACCACGAGACTAACGGAGCAGCAACCTCGTGTAGTAAGTGTGCTAAAGCCCGGTTACAAAACAGAAGGAATCTCATACATTGACCTATTATTACCTGTCTTTGTCTCTCCCGCGTAAATATAATAAGTCTCGCTTGCGCAGATGGCGGCCATTGCATCTGTGCAAGCGAGACTACTAGACAAGTAACAGAGGTAGGTAATAATAGGTCAATGTACGAAACTCCTCCTATTTTGTGGTCGGACGTTACTACTTCATAGGTATAGCAACCTTGGTTTTTCATGTTTCGAAGCATCCCTGAACTGTTTTTACTAACATAATAAGGAGAAATCAAGCTCACCATGTCCTCATCTCCTTATCCAGTTGTCGCAGATCCTTGGTGAACCGCTTGCACTCCTGGTCCATGCCATCAGCATCAATCTTCTTCCATGGCGACTTCTTCCAGAACTCGATTGTGCCCATAACCAAGTAGTAGTAGTCCCACAATTGCTGTTACGTAAAAACAAATTATCACAACTTTTTTTATGCAACCAATGGGGGGCGGGGAAATTCAGAATTCGTTACGCCATAGTATATCTTTGAATGCGTTTCTACGTTACGAACATTATGTGTTGAATATTTTTTGACTCACTGATAGACTCAATAGAATTGCAGACATAACCTTCGGGTCTTTAAATCAAGGGTGCTTCACCGTGCGTCGACCACATCTTCGCTTACCATCAGGTGAGATTGTGGTCAGACGCGAGTTCATAAAATAAATGCAATTTATTGGTGCCGGAAAGTAACCGATTTTGCAAGAAACAATGTTATACATCATCATCATCATCTCAGCCATAGGACGTCCACTGTTGAACATAGGCCTCCCCTTTTGATCTCCACATATACCGGTTGGAGGCTACATGCATCTAGCGTCTTCCGGCGACCGTTATAAGGTCATCTGTCCACCTTGCTGGTGGACGTCCTACGCTGCGCTTGCTGGTCCGTGGCCTCCACTCTAGTACTTTTCGACCCCATCGGCCATCTGCTCTGCGAGCAATATGGCCTGCCCATTGCCACTTCTTCACTTCATTTATGTTGTACATACACACAATCTATCTTCTATACATTGATATCAAGATTAATCAATCCAGTGGGCCATTTCAAATAATTAATCTGTCTTTGGTTTATCCCCTGAAGCTTTTAGTCATTCATTCTTTCAAGGTTTACCTTAGATATTTTAAGTTCACGCCTGCACTGTTTCAGATTCTTCTCATCAGGAGGCTGGATGTCGAACAAGCCAGAAGACGTCCTCAATCCATCCAGTATTTCTTCAAAACCTAAAAGTTCTTGGTGGACCTTGTCTATGGTTCTGTATGGCTCTTTGCATGACTCGAAGAACATCTACGAGGAGGAAAAACTAATCAATATTATATTTATGTACATAAATTGTATTTGATGAAAAGGTTGGTGTACTGGCTAAGCTTGATTGCTGTACAGCGTGCCGCAGGTTAGATCCACGTAACTTAATTAAATTTGTATGACCTTTATGTAACTGTTTCGATCGGTCTGAAAATTTGTGTTTATATGTTTGTTAACGCTACGCACTCATGACTTAGGAAAAATTCCTTGTGTGGGCAAAGTTTCAATGGAAAAAGTAAATCTCGTTTTTACGAAATATTCGTTTTTTTTTATCTTCGAGAGCTACATAGATTGACGTTTTGGTTATCACTGATTATATTTTAGGAAAAATAATAATTATATATTATCTTTTGTATTCTGCTTTCTACTCTACACCTGTCGTTGAATATCGCCTACACATAATGTATGTAAATATCTAAAGTTCTGCGGCAGGTGTAAGGTTGCGTGTTTCCGATATCAGAAACATACCCTATAAATAAATAAAATTAAATCATACTACGACATTCGCGTAGTGACTTCGGCTCCGTTGCTACGCGCGTATTTCGTAGCGACGCAACGATAACAACGAAAGCCTTCAGCACTCCGCTCAGAAGTACTAGGCTGCCAGTAACACAAAGAGGTCGCAATTTCCGCCGCGCGAAAAGCTCCACGCCCACCACTCGCTCCATATCAAATCTAAACGAGCGAGATGGAGAGATCTGTTTTCTTATTAATAGAGTGTGACAGACAGCAAATCGGCTCCCTAACTTGATGTTTAACTTTAAGACAAACCAGCACAGACTCGTACCCTAGCTAATGTGTGTACACAAATTATCTGTTTGTGTACACAGACAGAGGTGTTGGCGAGCTAAAACATACTTGGAAAGCAGCCCAAAAATAAGTCACTATTATCGAAATTAAGAACCGAAAGAAACAGTTTAACTGAACCTAAAATAGAATAGATATTTTTCCTCACTATTTTTGTTGTACTAAGTATAACATTATTTTTTAGATAAGTTGAGAAAGTTAGAATAACGAACAAGATTTTATTATGCTTTCCGAATAAAAACGTGTATTGTATTTTGTGGCTCAGTTCGCTTTGAAATCTAGCGTAGAACCGTTGCAGTCGTAGCGGTCGTAGCACGCAGAACCGTAGCGGTCGTAGCACTTATAACCGTAGTGGTCGTAGCCCGTAGAACCGTAGCGGTCGTAGCACGTAGAACCGTAGCGGTCGTAGCACGTAGAACCGTAGCGGTCGTAGCACGTAGAACCGTAGCGGTCGTAGGACGTAGAAACGTAGCGGTCGTGGCACGTAGAACCGTAGCGGTCGTAGCGCGTAGAACCGTAGCGGTCGTAGCACTTAGAACCGTAGCAGTCGCAGCACGTAGAACCGTAGCGGTCGTAGCACGTAGAACCGTAGCGGTCGTAGCACGTAGAGTCGTAGCAGCTACGCGTTGCTCTTGTATACTCTCGTAGCCAATACATTTCGATAATGTTTTACCAGGACAGCAAAAGTTAAAGAGGGCTAAACGATATTTTCAGGATACGACCTTATACGGCCTTACCGTCAGTGACGTCACAAAAATGACGTAATACCAACAGGAGTCTTCAGCATTTTTGTACAAACTACTAGGATATCAGAAATAACAAGAACATGCAGAATTCAAACTAACGTCCCGTGTGTGAGGGGTGGAAAATGTGAGGGCCAGGAGTAGTGTATTTCTATTTCATTTTATTGTGTGGCGGAGATGTTGTTAGAGAGAGACAGAAGAGTGCGAGCAGTGTGCAAAAGGGGTGGAGCGATAATAAGCTATGATTGATGTTCAAGTGAGACGGAAAAACATCCACGAAAAGGGTGATGATAAATGAAAACATTCGTTGCAAAACTTAAAAAAGTTATTTGTCACAATAATCGTAAATAATGTACTCATTATACTGCAATACCAATTAATATAAGTAATAGAGTAAACCAAGACGATTTTTAATACAATTTTTTTTAAACTGTTTATTAATTTTTATTTTTATTTTAGCTAGGGTAATATAGTTCAAATAAAAATAAGCTTTGGGAAAAAATATAAAATAACGTATATATAACGTATAAACGTTGCATTAAAAGAAATGTTACTTTCCAACCATCATCTGTATCCTAGCGTAGTTGCTATGGCGTAAAGCGAAACGTCTCTCGCCTAACTTATAGCGCCAGCGTAACGAAGTCGTGCGGAAAGCTTCAGGATTCCGTGCGGAAAGCTTCGGGATTCCGAACGAAGGTACTAGGGCAAAATAAGCTGTCAGTAGTGTGTAGTGTGAATATTCCTACGATTGTAGAGGCTCTCTCAAATCACGACCAATCCAGGGTGTTGTCAAGGGGTTCGGGGGTTGAAACCCCGAATCTCCGCCCCTCTCGACCACGCCAAGCCAGTGGCTTTACCCGCTCGTAGCGTGACGTGCTCACGTAGACGTAACGGTTCGAAAATTTCGAGCGAAGGTACTAGGGTAATATAAACTGACACAGGTTTTCATAATATTATGACTTAACAGGCGGCTGTCTGTAAAAAACCATCGTACTTATTGTATTTCTTAAATAATTTGTGGACTATTGTGAGTCAAAACTTTTAAGTTTAAATACGTTTCTATTATAACAAGTTATATTCAAAACGCCTCACAGAATTACTACGAGTACAACACGATATTTTTCAAAAGTCAAGGAAAAAATAAAAACATTACCCAAAATATGTTCATTTTAGTTTTTTTTTTTTTTAATAATTGGTCTTAAATAGTTGTCTCTGACACAGACTTTCTTGCTGTTCATTTCTGGTTTATACAAGCCAGCTACGCAGCTACGAAAATTGGTGACTCTCGTAGCTCTCGTAGCACTCGTAGCGTGTGGCGTAGTCAATGACAATACCATTCGGAAAGCTTCCTGATTCCAAGCAAAGGTACTAGGGTAATATAAACTCAAAGCGGTGGAATTATTACGATCGTTCTCTGTGCTTTAGTGTTTACTTAGATTATTTTATTAGGGTATTATTTTGATGTATACTTGACTAAATGTATATTGTAACAAAACTACTATAAGCACTACTATCTTGCATGACGTGCTTACGGTGACGTAATTATTGGGAAATGTTCAGGATTTCGAGCGGAGGTACTAGGATGACATTAAACGATGTCGGTGTTGTTCCTACAGCTGTTCTGCAGGCTGAAATAAGATGTCGTATAATTCTTCATCTTACATGTACACAGCTTTGCTGTGCTATTGCAGTTTTAACCTCTTAATTATTTTCTTTAAATGTGAAACGACTATAAAGTGACCCGTTTCTTTTATCGTTTTCGTACCTTCTTTTTTTTTGAGCTACTGCTAGAGAAATAAAGCTATTAATGCATTTAATTCTTAATTGTATAGGTAGAGCAGTGAACGAAGAAAACATAGAAGCATTCCTAGCGCCCGATAATGACCCAACGCAGATCGTGTCTCGGTAGGCGGGGCTTATCAATCGTGTCTCGGAGGAGTTATGCCCGATGGACTAAGTAAATTAATGTTGAATGTTTGAAGTAAATATGTTTGTTTTCTTTATGCTATATTACAAAACACTCTGCTCCTTTGACAGATTTCCACAAGATCCAAATCTCAAAGAACAATGGACGAGATCAGTTCGCTTGGAGAGACAGGAAAACGACTGGTCCCTAAGCAAAACAACATTATTTTGTTCAGTCCATTTTAAGATGTCGATTTTTATATGACGAAAAAACGACCAGAATCTATAAACGATCCGGGCTCTTTTTAATTATATTATCCAACATTTTTGACATTTTAGTAAAGCAAGCTATGTTAGCCATATCTGTTATTCATTTTTAAACAAAAGACAATAAGACTTTCTTGTTAATATCTCTTAGGAGGCCGTAGCTCACAGTAGGTGCCAGTTATATATGTTTTCTTTCTTTTTTTTTTTTATTTCTTTGTTTATGCATACATAGTCGTATGAGCCATTTTATGTAAATATAAACGTGAACTTTTTGTTGTTATGTATCTACTCAGATCAAAGAAATAGGCAGACTGAGCGTTCTGCTCAGAACACGCCAGTGTCTCCACCAAAGTTAATACAAAATTAAATAGAATTACATTCCATAATGTTTTCTTTGTTTTTGAGAACAACTTTTACGATGGTTAAAGACATAAGACGGCATATTTTGGCAAAAAACAACAACGACAGCAGTTTGGTATGACGCGTAGCTTGGTACTGTCGCGACTTTGTATTCGATTTTGATTTTGTATTAACTTTGGTGGACCCACTCGCGTGTTCTGAGCGCTCTATTTGTCTATTTCTTTGATCTGAGTGTATCTACATCAAATGCAAAAGAAATAAAAATACATACCTAATAAAAAATATTCAAATCTTTCATTGCTACTTTTTATTTAACTCGTCCACTTTGTCAATTTTTGCAGCCCGTCAAATTAATGTCATGTGTTCATTTCTAGCGCCAATGATGTCATTGTCACTATGCGTTGCTTAGCCAATTAGAGACGATCGTTGACAACCTACCCAATCATAACTTCGTGATGTTAATAGAGAACAAACTAGCTGTTTTAAGAAAACAAACGTCGTGGGCCGTCTATCAAACAGATTTTGTTTGAAGTTACTCTTCCATGTTTTCTTCGTTCACTGAGGTAGAGAAAATAATAAAACAGAACAAAAGAGAAAAAACAAGAATATTTTTGCTCTTAACTATACTGAAATGCATTATGAAATGGAATGCAATTACATTATGATGAAATGTATGAAATAATGTGCAATCGTGACAGTGCAAACTTTAGCTGTTGAGACTGACCTTACTCGTTAACTAGAGAGAAAGAGAAAAGAAATTGTTAATTTGACATGCGTCACAAGTGCACACAAGTCATTTTTATGACAAAAGGAAAGTTACGTGTGTTTCAGGCAATATTAATTAAATATTTCAACGAATAGTTTATACAAACATTTAAAGACTATTAGCGCGGCTATTATATAAAATTTCACGTCCAGAAAAGCGCTGATCCCATCCTGTTTCATCAGTTTCACGAAACGTTGCCGAAGTGTATATGGTCATGATTTTGACACAACGTTCTGTCTCCGTCTCATCCCCGTCTCAACCCCGTCTGATCCCCGTCTCATCCCCGTCCTAATACCGTTCCATACTCAATAAACAACCTTTAAATTACAGAATATTGCGATATTCCACATTACCTCCTTGTCCTTGAACTGGTCCCTGTACATGTTCAGTCTCAGATTGATGAGCGCCGCACGCCAGCACGTCGAGAAAAGCGCTGGTCCCATCCCGTTTCATCAGTTTCGCGAAACGATGTCGAAGTGTGTATGGGCATGATTTTGATACCACGTTCCGTCTCCGTCTCAGCCCCGTATTATCCCCGTTTCATCCACGTCTCATCCCCGTCTCATCCCCGTCTCATCCCCGTCTCATCCCCATCTCATCCCCGTCTTATCCCCGTCTCATTCCTGTCTCATCCCCGTCTCATCCCCGTCCAACTACCGTCCCATACTCAATGAACAACCTTCAAACTACAGAATATTGCGATATTCCACATTACCTCCTTGTCTTTGAACTGGTCCCTGTACATGTTGAGTCTCAGATTGATGAGCGCCACACGCTTGGCGATGAGTGCTGCTTGCGCGGCCTGGAGTGGCGCCACCGTGTTCTTCATCACCGTCGCTCTCTTCACCAAGTTGCGCCATTTCTCAGGCAACATGTCCAGCTAAACAAACATTAGCAATCGGTTCATTCTATGAATGATACTCATTCACTCAAAACTAGGTACTGGATGAATTTAGATAAAAGGGGTTTGGAGGTTTTTGTATGGAGTGTGGTCCTACCGGTTGCCTTTATATTTTTTATGAAAGGCGATACACAACGAACGATACATATTTAGATACCTCTATCTTTATCACTTAGAAAAACGAAACATAATCGACATAATGTCCTAAAATTAAAAGTGTGGGAGCGGGTGGCGGGTCACGAAACAGACTAGATTTCCGCTGCCCGCCCCGCTGCCACTGTAATTGAATACTTAGCGAGGGATTAAAATAAGCACTGTACTTAATTGTAAAAATGTTTTAATCCTAATTTGCTTACCAATGTATGTATAGAATACTGATGTTCCTTCTCACCCTGGCATCCCGAAAGCATTAACATTTCATACATCAATTAAATTATATTCCTTTTATTATTTTAAATGATTTAACAAAATATTCCTTCTACTTAGTAATTTATTTTATCTTTTAGCATTTCTTTAAGTTAATATCTGACCATATTCTTATAGACTGACATAGACTGATAGTACAAAAATTGTTCTATAATTTCTTCAACCGTTCAAGTATTTTTCCCAGAAATTAGCCAAAAACAGGACCAAATAACATATACTTACATAACATTATTTCATACCTGTTCATAAGTTTCTTCAGGGAAGTCAACACCGTACTCCTTGAGCACATCAATGATATCTCTAAGTGGCTCGAACATATGTTGAGTATCGGCGTCTATCTTAGCTCGAATCTCGTTGAGAACCCCCATAACCTTCAGAAGACCGTCATAATCATCTTCCGCTAGTTCCACGTCCAACTCTTTGGTCGCATAAGCTATGAAAGCCTCAAGGTCATCCAAGCTAAAAGAATCAATTGGTTGTAATACGATAACAATATGAATCCTGTTCTAATAGTATTTTAAGAGCGTATTTCAAACGTAAGCATGTCGTCGGGCGATCTTCATATTTGTCATATCGGAAGATCTTTAAATTAGTTACAGAAATATAGATATAGATGGCACTACGCCCGTGACTTCTTCCGCGTGATTTTCGAACTTAGCCTTTGTGAATTTCTTGAATTTTCTTTGCTATAAACCTCTCGGAGCCCGAGGCCTTTCCAACAAATGTAAAACCGTGGAAATTGGATCGTGCGTTCTGGAGTTATAACGTCAGGAAAGAAAACCCGACTTATTTTTATATAGTAGATAATAAAAAATCCTAGTAAAATACCGTTTGGGGTTAAACGCTCTTAAAATACTGACTTGCTTACCTTTTATGCACGTGTTGTTTCAAATCTTCCTTATAGAGGTTACTCCATTTGCATATGATATTCATGATGGCTTGGTTGAGCCGCTTCAGGTCCAATTTTAACCAACCGTTAACTAGATATTCGGTCGGCAACGACTCTACTTCATCGTACATTGCGTTGTACTTGTTTATCTGGAAGTGTTCACGATTACTACATCTGAAGAAGTAAGACCGGAAGACCAAAGAAACGATGGAAAAGACGATATGGTTAAAAAGAAATACCATCTAAAGACGAAGTACTCGTCAAGACGAATCAAACGAGTTCAAACTCGATGGGTTGCGTCGTCTCATTACAGAGTTCTTTATGCCACCTTCCAACTCCACCATCAGATCAGCTTCATTTTATCACAATATTGCAGTGTCACGTGATAATAAACATGAGTGAAAATTTTCAGCTCAATTGACAACCAGGAAGTGAGCCTTTAACTTGCAAGATTTTATTGATAGACAACGGAACAAGTGAAGCTAAAGAAAAGCTTTTAAAAAGTATTATCTCCAGATTATTTACCCCAGAAATGTATTAAAACAACCAATACATGACTAAGTAACAGATGAAATAATATGGATTAAACTATTGGGGTGCATAAAAGGAGTCTCCCTCTGTTACGTCGACACCGTTGTCCTCCACTATAAGTCCCGCGCATCCTGGGCAGTGAGCGAGTCCTCACGCTGATTGGCTAATCCTTTTACCACGAGGACAATAACACCCCTTTCATCATCAGCCGGAAGACGTCCACTGCTGAACATAGGCCTCCCCCTTAGACAGTGGTCCTACCGCGGACGATGAACGAGTAACGAGTGGAACTAGAAACTATAAAAGAGTTGGCGATCAACGGGAAGCGAGTGTAGTTTCGATAGTTTTATCGCGGGGCTATAAGCGAGTGTACAAGTGCTAGCGAGCCGAGCGAGCATCGCTGAGCGAGTTAATTTTAGAAAGCTCGTCGCTCAGCGAAAAAACTTGTAAAGCGAGTCGTCGCCGGCAGTGTGAACAGTCAGGGAGCAACTATTCATATTTTCATCTCTTTCGTTTACACGGAACGTACATTTATTGTGCGTTTCTTAAGAGAGAAAATCGCCGATAGTTACTCGTTTTCTCGCCGCCGGTCGGAACACTGCCTTCACTAGCCACTTAATTCCATCGGTTGCCCGAAACTCTCACGATGACACTCGGTTCGTATGATATAAAAAAAAACAATTTGACATTACCTCCGCCTGATACTGTTCTAGCGTAGGCTTTATTTCCGGTGGATCACATCCATTTTCAAACCTGTACCTATCAAACTCCTCCGGCGGTATAAGACGGCCGTACTTTAAGAACGACGCCAGAGTTTCTTGTCTGTCTTCCAACCATAATGGACGGTACTTGTCATATTTCTAAGGAACAAACGAAGGCCCATCGGTTACGAAGCTGGCTCTATAGACAAACAGCAGACGACAATCGTTATCGTTCAGCAGTCACTAATATATTTTCAACTTTATACCCCAGCGCGTAAAGTTGAAAATCTATTGAAGTTTACAGATCGTTTTCGTTTGTTATCGCTCAGCAGTCTTAAATAGATTTTCAACTTTATAAGCTAGTGTATAAAATCGAAAATGTATTAGTGACTGCTGAGCGATAACGGTTGTCGTCTGCTGTCGCCTGCTGTTTGTCTATGGGTCTGAATAGGCAAGGGGAAGTACACACGAAGTTTCCGCCGTTAACGAAGACACGGGTATACGAAAGTAATTAACGCCTAAATTATTTGGTTTTTCCATTAGGAGTTTCTATGTAGCACCCACGGCCACGGAGTCTGTATTTGTGCCCGAATTATGGCAATAAGCTCGTCCTATTTACATGGGGCTTTATCATAATTAGAATCTGGGTGTACAGTCACGAGCAATAGCATATATACACCAAGCAGTATTCAAAAGTGATGTTCTGCTACCGATATTGATTAAACTTTTGCCTTTTCATTAGATTTATATTTTGGAAACCCTATTATTAGGAAATAGGTCTTATTTCAAAGCGAAATCCAGTATTTCACGAGTAAATTGCGTTTGAACTTTGTTAAATGTATACTTGTTATTGCTCGTGACTGTACTATTAAATACGCCCATGCTTTTATATGGTGTGCAATTAATTTATTTAAGAATACATTTTTGAAAAGAGTATGTGTAACTGAAATAAAAAAACCTCATTTTTAATGTATTTGGTTAAAAATGAAACTTACACCCGCATATGCGACTACATCGTTGATGCTATTTTCAATTCTCTTCAGCATTTCATGGTAGAGATCAATCATGCCGGTCTCTTCAACTAAATCATCTGAAACAATAAAGACAAGCTAAAGAATCGGCCGTTACTTCGCAAAACATCACGACAATAACCCCCTTACTTATAAAACATGTGTTCCTTAGCTATCGATTAACTATCACCTATCCTTGTCATTTCCATTTCAATGAATAGAGATGGCAAGTGACTTAGGCTCAGGTCTTGTAAAATTCACTCGCGCCGAATTTTTTGCATAACTTTGTGATTTTTGAACAAAATAGTGCAATAGCTTGAAATATTACTATTTCACATAAATAACCATAATGTAAGTAACAGCTAGTTATTTTTTTAAAGTTGATTTAAGTGGATTATAATAGGTAAATCAAGCGTTCAAAACAGCTCTTTCCTGCCCAACGTCATTTCGAGTTACGTTGGTGCACTCAATCTGAGACAATAAAGAATTAATTTAAAAATCTGAGCAGCGCATAATGACCGCAATAATAACCCATCTTATGATAAGGCCGTAATTCTCATGCCTGAATTTGTTGTTAGAAAATAATACCTTCATACGAAGCTATAGGGACGACTTCCGGGTCTATCCTAGGGAACATAGTGGTCTGCAGGAACATATCTTTCATCATCTCCATCAACGTACAGAACAGGCCCTTCTCGTCCATCACGTCCAATGATGGTGTGAAATGTATGTCTGAAAAAGTATATAAATGTAAGAACTGTGAAGGTTTTACACAGTGGCGTAGCTAGGCCAGAAGGGGCCCGTATCAAAACTTGTTTGGGGACCTTCTAATCTAAGTGTATATATAGGGTGACTGGTAATTAGTGCACGATACTTAAACACGTGATTGTGCTCATGATAACAAACAACTTTTATTATGGGAGCAAAGACTGGCCTGGTGGTTAGTGACCCTGACTGCTATGCCGGAGGTCGTGGGTTCGATTCCCACCCAGGACAAATGTTTGTGTGATGAGCACGATCATTTGTTCTGTGTCTGGGTGTAATTTATCTATAATATGTATGTATTTACAAATATATAAGTATGTTTATCAGTTGTCTAGTACCCATAACACAAGCTCTGCTTAGCTTGGGACTAGATGGCGCTGTGTGATAGTTGTGGAATATTATTATTATTATTAAAGCCGAAATCGTGGAAAAAATATCAGCTGTACAGTACATTAAACAAACATAAATGTACTGAACAGCTGATTTTCTTTCCGCGTTTTCAGGTTTGTTCCCATAGTAAAAGTTGTTTGTTATCATGAGCACAATCACGTGTTTAAGTATCATGCACTAATTACCAGTCACCCTATATAGTTTTGCAGAATAAAGACAAAAGTTTTGCAGAATAAAGTTATAGGAGTCAGGATACTTGGCATCAGTCAATAAGAGAATTTTTATGGAAGCTAGAAAATTGAGAATGCCGATCGACTGATCGTTGCTCATTTTATGACAACTTTTTGAAAATTGAGCTATGTTAGGAGTTCGATAATTAGCCGCGATAAGTTTTCATTTATTTAATACTAGCTGTTGCCAGCGGCTTCACCCGCTACAACTCGAAAATTATCCCACGGGAACATAAAATCGGGATAAAAGCTATCCTATGTGTTAATCCAGGTTATAAACTATCTGTGTACCAAATTTTAGCCAAATCCGTTCAGTGGTTTTTGCGTGAAAGAGTAACAAACATCCATACATCCATACATCCATACATCCATACATACAAACTTTCACCTTTATAATATTAATAGGATAATTGATACGGCTGATACGGCGGTAGCTACGACTCTGGTTTTACACCTCAAAAGATACAGACTGGAGTAATTTCACTAACGGCTATTTTCGCCGCTCAAATACTACTAAAAATATTGAAAAAAAAATATCTAGACTTTTTGAAGATTATATTTATGACTAGCACTATGCCCGCGACTTCGTCCGCGTGATTTTCGAACTTTGCCTTTGTGAATTTCTAGTCCCAGCCATCTTCTATATGGGATACTGTTGGAAAAACTAAATCAATATTCAACAAATATTCTATCAACTCGCAATACTCCGTTTTAGGTATCTAACACTTAGATCCTAAAAATAATCCATACAAAATATCAACCCCTTGGTGTCTATTTCCACAAAACACCCACAACTACGTCCAAAAAAGAATCTCTATGCAAAATTTGAGTCTCCAAGCTATTAACCCCGAAAAAGCCGCTTAGGGGTCGAATTCCGCAAAACCGTCTTAGTGAACATTAATTAGGTCTTAAAAAGAACCCCTTGCAAAATTCGAGACGCCTAGCACTTGTAGTAACAAAGTTTCATACAAACTATCATACACAAAAACAAACCCCTTGGGGGTTGAATTTCACAAAATCCCGCGATGGTGTGCATCTAAATCTTATAAAGAAACCCGGTGCAAAATTTGAGGCTCCTCGCACTTTTATTAACAGAGTTTCATCCAAACTTTCAACCCCAAAAACAACCTCTTTGGGATCTAATTTCGCAAAATCCCGTCTTAGGTATTACTTACGTCCAAAAAAGAACCCCTATGTAAAATTAGAGTCTCAAAACTTTCAACCCCAAAAACAACCCCTTAGGGGTCGAATTTCACAAAATTTCCTCCTTGGTGAGAGTTGAACGACTTAAAAAAAACCGCCATGCAACATTTGAGACGCCTAGCGCTTCTAATAAAAAAGTTTCATACAAACTGTCAACCCCAAAAACAAACCCCTTAGGAGTCGAATTTCGCAAAATCCTGTGATAGGTAACTTTTACGTCCTCAAAAGAACCCGTATTCAAAATTTAAATTTCCTAGCACTCGTAGTTACGAAGTTTCATACAAACTATCAACCCCAAAAACAACCCCTTAGGGACCGAATTTCGCAAAATCCGTTCTTAGTGCTCACCTACGTGGTATAAGGAGGGCTTATGCCAAATTTCAAGTTTCTAGGCCCAGCGGTTTGGGCTGTGCGTTGTCAGATCAGTCAGTCAGTTTTGAATTTTATATAATACTAGCACTTCCCCCGCGACTTCGTCCGCGCTTATTTAGAGCTTTGGTTATGTGAATTTCTTCTCCGGCCACCCTCTATATGCAATACTTTTAGAAAATCTAAATCAATATGCAACTAAAATTCTATTCTCTCTCATTCGACCACAAATATCCCTTTCGCAGTCGGTTTCCTATATCCTAAAGATATTCCCCTGGGATAATTTGAGACTCGTAGCACTTGTAGTAACGAAGTTTCATACAAACTCTGAAGCTAAAAAGTAACCCTTAGGGGGGGAATTTCCCGTCATAATCCCGTCTTAAGTAGCACCTACGTCGTAAAAGAACACTCCGGTGAAACATTAAAAACTCCTATTACTTGTAGTAATGAAATTTCATACAAACTATCAACCTCGAAAACAACCCTTTAGAGGTCAATTTCACCACATCCCGTCTAAGTGAGTTCCTACTTCTTTAAAAGAACCCCCTTCCAAAAGAGACATCTATCTTTCAAACAACAGAAACAACCCCTTTGGGGTCCAATTTCACAAATCTACCTACATCCTAAAAATAGCTCCCGCTGAAAAATTGAGTCTCGCAGCATTTGTCGTACCGAAGTTTCATACAAACTACTAACACCAAAAAAAACTCTTTAGGGGTTGATTTATCCAAAACTCGTCTGAGGTAGATCAACTCCAAAAACAACCCCTTAGGGGTAAAATTTCGCAAAATCCCGTCTTAGTGAGCACCTACGTCCTTAAAAGAATGCCCATGCAAAATTTAAAACCTGTATCTATCAACATCACAAACAACCCCTTAAAGTCCGAATTTCGAATCACTCCGTCATAGTGAGCATCTAAGTTCTAAAAATAAACCCCATGCAAAATTTTAAATTTCTAGTACTTGTAGTAACCAAGTGTCAAACAACCTATCAACCCCAAAAACAACCCCTTAGGGGTGGAATTTTGTAAAATCCCGTCTTAGTGAGCACCTACGTCCCTAAAAGAATCCCAATGCAAAATTTGAAACCTGTATCTATCATCGTCAATAACAACCCCTTAGGGTTCGAATTTCGAATCACCCCGTCATAATAAGCATCTAAGTCCTAAAAATAAACCCCATGCAAAATTTGAGACCCCTAGCACTTGTAGTAACGAAAGCTTCATACAAACTTTCAACACCAAAAACAACCCCTTAGGGGTCGAATTTCGAAAAATCCTTTTCTAAAGTAGCACCTACGTCTTAAAAAGAACCCGCATGCAAAATTTGAAACTCCTAGTACTTGTAGCAAAAAAGTTTCATACAAACTGTCAACCCCAAAAACTACCCCTTAGGGGCGTAATATCGCAAAATCCGTTCTTAGCGAGTACCTACGTTCTAAAAAGAAGCCCTGTGCAAAATTTTGAACCTTTAGCACTGGTAGTTTCCGAGCTTTCGTGTCCTATGAGTGAGTGACCTTTTGCTTTTATATATATAGATAAAAAATAGATTGTATAGGGTTTTCTAATACTGAGGACAGACATATAAAGGAAAATTTGAAGTCAATTATCGCGATACCTAACGTCATTCCCCGTTAGAACCAAATGCAAAAGAAATTAATTTAAAGAGATCTAGTGTAACAGGCCCTTTCATTCCACACAGAGCGAGACTTCTTATTAAATGAATTTGATTACACCAATAAAATCAGGGGCCTTACCACGAGCTCTTATCGCGATACAGTTTAGGCTGTGGGAAAGAGTCAGCTATACAAGTCCTCTAGCGCCATCTCGTTCCCTGAGCGTAAACTGGATCGCGTAAAGAGCTCGTGGTAGGCCACCTGAAACATACCTACAAGTAAGTCAATATCAGGTTTACCTGGATCAATAAGTTCCGCAACTACTTCCATAAATGCCACTCTCGGTCCTTTTTCTAAGTTAGTATTTTTCTCGAACAAATCTAAACTACACTGTACAGCTTTCATTATTTGTCGAGAAACCTAAAAATAAACATACAATATTGATGATGCCTTAGAACAGATTTTTTTTTTCATTTGAGATGGAATTGTTTTGACTCTAGTCTAGGTTAGAGGTTACTGCTGTCACCTGGGGGGGGGGGGGGTATTACAACGTCTTAAAACCAGGCTTGTTCCGGCGAGTGAAAGTGACAGACCTATTCAAGTCGTCTAGCGCCATCTCGTTCACTCACTGGAACAAGCCTGGTTTTTAGACGTTGTAATACCCCCCCTGGTGGCTTACCATAACGTCTTCAGAGTAGTTCCACTAAAGGAACGAAGTGGCGCTAGTCGACTTGTATAGCTCTGTCTCTTTCCTTTACCGGAACTACTCTGGCTTTGGGGCATCATGGTATTCCACCAGATGTCTCGTATTTTAAGGCGCTCCCTCACCGCGAGCATTCACCTGTAATGTAACATAAAAGTACGTAATTTGATGCTCTATTATCTTCGAATGTTAGAATCTGTAACGTTATAAACATTACAGGTGAATGCTTGCGTCGAGGAAGCGCCCTAACAGATTGTCCCGTATTTCAGGAACAAACTTACGAGATGATACAAAAATACCATTTGTGAGAAACGGACAGGCATAAATGATTAAACAAAAAGTTCTTTTATTTTTTCGAGTTCTTTCATGGAATTGGACATTGTTTTTATATCAAATGAGTGCTCCCACCCCGGACTGTCAGACTTCTACTGACTAAAATCCAAGGTGTCCTTCTACAGCCCTTTATGTTCCGGGGCCACGGTGATGGAATAAGTCCCGCGACCCCGGCAGGCTTCAGCCCTCTGAGAGGGGGGCCCCGTATGCTGACGCTCTTTGAGGCGCGCGTGGGACACAACGCGTCGTCGACCCGAGACATGGATAAACTTCTAAATGCTAATTACCAGTCCGTCTACGTATTTCACATAAGCAGGCCATCGCTCTGCCCTGAAGGCCGCTTCCTCCATTTCTTTTCTCTCAGCTTCTATATCAGCTAACTCTTCAGGATCTACTTCCTCTTCAGCCTCTGGTATAGATTCCACCTCCTCTCCTATCAAAGGCAATGAAATCATAAACTAGTGATTACTAAAAAGTATGGATCTCTCCGTATAGAAGGAATATCTAGTCAAACGTCCTTGTTGGATTAATGACGTTACAGTAAAAAGAACTACTGGTAAAACGACTGAAATTGAATTAATGCTTAATCAGACGTTCTAAGCTAGTAAACCGTCTGATACAGCATTTGCCGTTTAAAGTAAAAAGAAGGTCTTCTTGAGCCTTATAGGTTCACAAACATTGGACTCGACAACGAAACCACCACCGCGCCGCGGTCCACTGTGGACATGGACAGGCCGCTCACCGCACAACGCTACCAGTATGACCAACCACTTAGGATAAGGATTACATACCCGCTGCACGTCGTTCTTCTCGCTCCTGATGCTCAGCTGCTTTTTGTTCTCGTTTCAGTCGACGAGCTTCCCGTCTTTCAAACTTTATTTGTTCTTTTTCCGCCTTCTCTTGGTCTTTCGCTTCTTTAGCCAGACGGTGCGCTTCACGTCGTTCATCAATCTCTGCTTGCTTCTTTGCCCTGGCTGCTTTTTCATCATCATCTAGAGTCGCCTCGTCTACTTCTTCGAGTAATTCTTCCTCGAATATGTCCTACGAAAAGTAACAATAGAATTTATCTCATTTTAGGATAAAAATAGGTCCAGTAAGATTCACGAAAGATGACCACGGCGCAGAAGGCATATTTTAGGTCCCTTTGGAGATGCGCGGTAATGCGCCGGCGCAGTGCGTCAAGGCCGGAGGACGCCATTGGTACGCGTGCGTCTCGTGATAGGCCGCTCAGTAGTTATTCGTCTATCGCGGCGTTGATGCCAAAGTCTACCGCCATTTGTGGTCATCTTTCGTGAATCGTACAAAACGCCCCGTTCTTCTAGTATTCAAACTTACTGCTCGGTCGTTTTGTTAACTTTTTTCTGACGGGGCGTTTTGTCAACGTATTACCAAGTTTTACAGTACAACACAATTATGTTCTTATTGTTCATACAGCTGTGAAGTCATTACCTCTTCTTCTTCTTGTATGTTGAAAAAGAGCTTATAATTTTCCGCCAATATGTGTTGAAACTCTTCGTGGCTACCCAGGATTCTATCTCGCCTGAAGAAATAACAGTGATTACAACTAATCATCAAGCAAAAAAAACATAATTACGGTTCATTTTTTTGTAACTATTATTTCAACATCACTGCGAAAATAACTTCATAGTGTGGTTAACGTTGATGGTGAGTAGATGTACAATCGACAGAGTGGAATCATGACCCATTTTGACAATTAATCGTTTGAATCGTCAAAATGGGTCATGATCGTCATATTGACCAAGACCAAAGTCATTACCATGGATTTTTATGTTAACGCGAATGTGGACCTAATTGTATTTAAACTTCTGTAGGAAATTAAGCTTATAGTGGGTCATAATTCCGCTGTGTCGATTGTACATATAAATTAGGGCAACTGGTAAATGTTGATGTATTGGACTTTTGCACCTATCATGAACTACCTATATATTTTTTCATGTGCTATGACCATGACATGACATTTATTGAACTTAATGCATATTATGAATAGATGAATGAAAGATTCACAGAACCGAGAAGATAAGGCAAAAATGGAAGGCCTATACCCTGCAGTGGGTGATCTCGGATTGATAATTATGATGATGATGAATTTAATATTATATTGAACCCGTGTCAGTACCTGGCCAAGACATTAAAATGTTACGAAAAATATTTAGTTTTAATTCATGTGCTGCATTTGCTGCATGTGCATATGCATGACTGCATAGGGTGGGATTGCATCCTGCAACAAGCCTGGATTTTTGTCGCGGAATTAAAACTAAATATTTTTCGTAACATTTTAATGTCATGGATTTCCGCAAAGTAACGCCTGATTCCATAATTTACCTGGCCAAGAACCTGCGGTTCCGTTCCCTGACGGCCAGCAGCTCCATCTTGTCGAGGTTCACCTTACGGTCGTGGAGCGGCACGTCGCCCCACTCCGCGATGTGCTCGAGGCCCGTCTTCACATTGTTTTGTGCAGTCAACACGCGAGCTTGCAACGTGTTTATCGCTGTGTACACTTCCGCCATCCAGTCCGTAACTACATAGTGTTGTATGTTTTTAATTAAATACTGGTGAAATGATGAGGAATAAGGAGTATGGGAGAAGATAACACACTACGTCAATCCGAAATCAATAAATGTTTAACTGATAAGTCATTAAATTTTATTCGTGTGGCATGATAACAAAACCTTTTAAAAACAAAAAAAAACGAAACTGATTTAAAATCTTTTATTGGAGCAAGCACTGGACAATTTACACAACATGGGTAATATATTGTGGAAATGGATATTCTGCTTAGTAAGTAGTAACTAGAACCGAGCTTATGAAGATGTCAAAAAGGTCCGTATTTATAATTTTACAAATGAGTTGTAGATAGGTAAGACAGGTAGTTAAACAGATAAACAATAAAGATTTTGGAAGAATGAAAATTTAAGCTGCGTGTGGTGTGGGACTCGAACCCGCGTCTTACCAATTAGGCCATCGCAACACACTCATTTGAAACTGAATCTTTCAGTCCCTTGTTTGAATGTTTTACTGTTTGATGGCGATGGCGCAACGCTACCATAAGGGACTTTACTCATGGCGCGACGCGATATCGAATTGCATCGATTGACGATATCGGTCAGATATCACACAAGCGTCCGGCCGAAGAAAAAGTAAGGACAATCGCTAGTGTTTGCTAACGGAGTCGCACGGATTGACGATGTCACTCACAGATGTCCTCGATATCGAATTGCATGTACTTACATCCTAATGACAATGCACAAGATTCTCTGTTCGATATTCGATTGCGCAACTACTCGTCACGTGCGACATCTTTTGTCTTGGCTTTGCAGCGCCTTTTTTTTGTTTTTTTTTTTGTTTTCGGGGGGAAACCTTCAAAAGGCACCCGGTCTTTGGGGAAAAGACCGGGGAGTGTGGGATTTGTACCTCACTAAAACCACCCCGGTGATCACCATCAGCACATGGAGGAGGGAACCGGGACCTCTTAAAAGACCAAACTCCGGAACCCCCCTGTGCAAGTGCAACGCCTGTTAAGGCACATCCTAGAGAGGACCGGGTTTGCAGCGCCTACATGTCATAGCAGTAAGGTGGATTTTTAAAGTGCACGGTCGTATTGCATCGCATCACTCCTTAGTAAATACGTGCGACTTAAATCGGTAATCGACTCGATATCGCACGAATCGCATTGTGCCATGAGTAAAGTCCCTAAGGCATCTGGAGTACTTATCCAGAAGACGCGGGTTCAAGTCCTACTCGTAGATTAATTTTCCTTTCCTCAATAATCTTTTCGAAAATGCGACGAAGGCGCTATTGCGTATTAGATAATAAAACTTCAGGTAAACAGTGGTGATACTAAGGTGGTATTGTGCTAGTCTATGGTCTTACAGTCGTTGTCCCAGATGAGCTCTTCAACGCCGCGCCCCAGCAAGGTGTCTATGGCGGATATCTCCTTCTCAATGAGCGCAACCTCGGTCTCGTGGCTGCCTTCACGGATCGCGTTGTACCACGCGATGGCGCGGTTCAAACGGTTCATGTCGTACTACAGTTAAAAAGTTTATTTGACATCAATTCAATAATTGCCTTTCAGTTAACTTAATGTTTGAATGAGAGGAGTATCGGTCCCGACTTACGGGTCGTGCGTTCGAACCCCGCCAGGCGCATTACTTTGTGTAATTTATTTCATCACCACTGCTCTCAAAAAGGTGAAGGAACACATCGTGAGGAAACCGGCATGTCCTAACCAAAATTTCGAAGATATCTGACATCTACCAACCAGCACTGGGTCCGCGTGGTAGATTATAGCCCACTCCCTCTCACAGAGAGGAGGTCTGTGTCCCAGCAGTATGAAAATTATAGGCTGATGATGAATTTTTGAACATAGGGTATTTAAACTAGACATATTATCAACCACCTGACATATACTTTTTATATGCTGCCAAAACGCTACTCCCCATAGATTTATTTTGACTCAAGTACGGAGAGTTTCTTGTTTTAAAAACATTTAACATTACTTTAAAAATAATAGTCAAGAACTATTAAGAGAAAGAGAAGACTTCGATTGGAGTGGCCTCTCACTTATTTTACAGTTATCTTGTCTACTTGTCTCGTCATAGACTGAAAAAAGGCGCCATATTGCTTTTTCAATACACTTGTTAGTTTCCCAAGAGCACTCCTTCTGATAATGTTACTCAAACGCCAAAATATCCTGAAAATTCTAATAAGCTTTCAAAAAACATAAATCGTCACCTGCAACTTTTCATTTCTTGCGTACAAATCAAGCCCGTCCTGCGGTATGCCTTGCTTGTTCAAATATTTCATGTAACGTATTTCACGCAACAACATTACAAGCTGCGAAAAGATAAAGTGTGATAAGTTTGATGTAACCCAAAATAAAACAAACAACACAAAAAACACTTAAAAGAGCATCACATCAGTTGTTGCCAAACGGCAAACGATAAAGGTAAACGAAACGCTGGGGGGTAGTACAACGTCTTAAAACCAGGGTTATTCCGGCGAGTGAAAGTGACACAGCTATACAAGTCGTCTAGCGCGATCTCGTTCACTCACTAGAACAAGCCTGGTTTTAAGATGTTGTAATACCCCCCTGGAGTCTTTTATACATTTTCAACTTTATACCCTAGCACCTGGAGCCTGGTGTCCAACTATTCGCGCAACCATATATATATTTAGTTGGCATACGACCTGTCACCTGGCTGGTTATGCGGCCATATTTCTCGGTGAAATATGGCCCTAAGATCAACCGCATAGTTTTCCTCGTGGTTTCGAACTCCAATTAGACTTCCTCTGTCCCAAACTAGTGACCGTATAACTTACAAATTAAGTCTCGACATTAATTAGCCTTAGTAACTTTAAAGGAAGGTTGAAAGCTAGCTAGTTTTCTAAGTTATTGTGGGCAAGGAGTATAAATGACTAACCTCTGGACTAAAGTTGTTCCTAACAAAGGGTGGGTCCCTGTATATGAGGTTCTTAGCGAGATGTATCTTGCAGGTTGGCGCTACAGTCAGGCACCACGCCTTAAACTGTTTGTCCTCCACCACGTTTAAGTAGGCCAGCATTTCATTCGTCTTTTGTTTTACGTAGGCTGCGTTCTCCGATTCTGCTATCCTAAAAGAAAGCTTCCACCTTAGACTAAATGAGGAGTTTATCTGGTCAAATTACAGAAGACATCAAATTCTTTTTCAGACATCTCCCTCAGGCTCACTATGTTGAGATTGCAGAAAAGCTTCCAGTGGGCAAACAACAACCATGGTCCACCTGGAAAGCTGTAAGGCTACTGTGAAGCAAACTCGGCCACTGCAGTTGCACCCTGGGGTTATTTCGAAGAATGTGACTGCGGAGTTTCTTCCCAATGCAACCTCTTGTCCTGCTCATTGAGGCAGCTGTCCAAATACAATGCCGTCCATGTGGCTGTTATGATTGAATCTAGTTAATTGTTGAGAATGAACGACACGACGAAGAAGAACACAGAAGATGAGCTAATAAATTAAACATCTACTCCATACGCATAAAAGACGCCATCCGACATTGATTATGAACACTTACGGATCTTCAAACAGAATTAATTCTTCCAAAGGCGCCTGAATCCTCCTGCGGAGCTTGTGGATCCACCATAACATACCGGCAACTGGTGGGAGATAATTATCCACCATCGGTCTCTCTGGCCCTTTACTTATTTTCTATTAAAAAAAACATAGTTTTAATATTTAATATTCTTTGGCAATCTGGTATACTTATAGGACCACAAAAGGGGAATATTTTGTTTATTTCTAAGTTTAATTATCTTTGGGGATCTGGTATCTTCGAGTCTTCGGGGGAACTCGCACCGCCTTACCACAAAAAGATTAACACCGTCCCGTTGAACGCTAGTCTAAAAAAAAGTGTAACTCCAAAACGATCCTTATATCAAGGAGAAATGTCGTTTTGACGTTTTCAATTCTTTTAGACAAGTGTTAATTTTTTGTAGTAAGACGGTCAATGTTTGGCCCCAAAACTATGTAGATCGAACTGGGGCCTGCTTTTGAAGCAGCTTATACCCAATCCAAGTGGGCCAATCTGGCCGGAGTTTTTATAGATATTTTATAGAACCTAGATCTGCGTAGGGTACAAGTAGAGAAAGTGTCCACACAGAGACCTGCATTGTGGACACTTTCTATGAAGCAGCGTCCAGATAAGCTGGTCGTCTTCCGGATGTTCGAGACCTGTTGGATGGTCTGGTAATACCGCATGGACTCCGGTAAGGCAGCGAGCCTCCTTGCCGGGTAGTCGCCATGAGATCTGCAGGTGAAAGATATCCTACATCCTTTCAATATAGGGTACCTTGAGGTCTTTAGGGAAGTAGAAAGGGGAAATATCGTTAATATGAAAAACCTTGTGTTTTGGCGCTGTTCACAAATTTTTAAACTCACATGAATTCACAAATAGCTTGTACCGAAGATCGCGCACCCCAGAATCAATTAAATCACTGTACTAAAATATGCACATATGTCAAAACTCACCGCCATTTCTTCATCGAATATTTCTTTGACAGCATCCAAATTAGCGTGCATATAATCAAGTATCCTGGGAAGCTTGGGTTTTAACTCTTGCTTGATTATTGGTCGATGAAAAAGATCTCCTATGATTTGGAAAAACTGAAATGATAGGAAAAATTAGATACCATAAAACCTGAGGCCTTACTACGAGCTCTTTAAACGCGATCCAGTTTAGGCTGTGGGAAAGAGATGGTGCTAGACGACTTGTATACCTCTGTCTCTTTTCCACAGCCTAAACTGGATCGCGTTAAGAGCTCGTGGTCCCCTCTGGTCTTGTAAAACCAATGTAAGTCTAAAGTCATGTCAAGGGGTCTACTGCGGAGTTTCCACTGGAGGTTTCATTAACTCTCAGAGATGGCGTTTCTCACCTTGAAGAAGTTGTCCATGTTCTGGCACTCGTCAAGTCCCTGCGAGAAGAGGGACGCTAGTCGTCGGTCAATGTTTTCCAGCTCCGCCAAGTGGGCCTGGTTATCTTTCAAGAAGGAGTTGTCCTCAGGGTCGGCTGGATCATAAGTGATGTTGCCAAGTTTCATGTACGTATGAGAGTAGTCCTCTAGAACCTGATAATACATAAAAATTACATCACAATTGATTCTCAAGTTACTAGTAAAATATCCACATTTCAAAAGAGACTGTGACCTCTGAGTTTGTTTCGGCTGTTTCTTCTCAGAGTAGTCAGGTACGAAACACCGGCCCCATCTAGCTTTAAAAATATTGATTGTGACGTGTAAAAGTGTTTTTTTATAACCAACTTACAAAATAAATATCATTTATAAATTATGGAATCAGGCGTTACTTTGCGGAAATCCATGACATTAAAATGTTATGAAAAATATTTAGTTTTAATTCCGCGACAAAAATCCAGGCTTGTTGCAGGATGCAATCCCACCCTATGCAGTCATGCATATGCACATGCAGCAAAGGACCCACCCTCCCGCCCTCATGCATATGCACACATGCAACAAACGGAAAAGCAAGCCATGCAATCAAACCTATACTCGACACGTGTTTCGCCCCTCCACGGGGCATCCTCAGGAGATGTTGACTCGACAAGCGCTCGGCCTCGAATGAGCTAGTTTGACAGCTCTCGCCTCTTTATATAGCGTCGTGATGACGCATCGATAACGCAACGAAACGTTATCGATACAAACGTTATAAAGACGTTTGTATCGATCTACCTGCAATCATACTTAAAAGAGGTGATGTAATTAAGTTTGTTTGTTCATTCAACAGTGTATTATTATTATTATTATGTTTGGAGATTTCTAACTGCTCCAACACACACAACCGGAAATTTTTATTACAAACATGAATGACATGATGATTATTTATTACATGTTTGTAACAAAAAAAAAAAAAATTCCGGTTGTGTGTGTAGGAGCAGTTAGAAATCTCCAAACATAATAATAATAATAATACACTGTTGAATGAACAAACAAACTTAATTACATCACCTCTTTTAAGTATGATTGCAGGTAGATCGATACAAACGTCTTTATAACGTTTGTATCGATAACGTTTCGTTGCGTTATCGATGCGTCATCACGACGCTATATAAAGAGGCGAGAGCTGTCAAACTAGCTCATTCGAGGCCGAGCGCTTGTCGAGTCAACATCTCCTGAGGATGCCCCGTGGAGGGGCGAAACACGTGTCGAGTATAGGTTTGATTGCATGGCTTGCTTTTCCGTTTGTTGCATGTGTGCATATGCATGAGGGCGGGAGGGTGGGTCCTTTGCTGCATGTGCATATGCATGACTGCATAGGGTGGGATTGCATCCTGCAACAAGCCTGGATTTTTGTCGCGGAATTAAAACTAAATATTTTTCATAACATTTTAATATCATTTATCACTAGTCAGTCCCGTGTTACACTTGCCGGGGTCAGGGAACTGTTTACAGAGTTAGCCGTGACCCTAAGGAAAGGACAATCGAAGAAACATCGTGGATTTTAGCCAGTATGAGTCTGACAATCTATTCCGCTCTACCCGGGGTGGGATGACTTATTCGCTGATTTTACCACGCAACAAAAGGCAGCCCCGAGTCGATCCGAAACCTACTGTTACATCAAACTTGTAAGAATCAACTCTCTAGGCTGCTACTAAGAAATTCTAAATGGAAAACATTAAAGCACTTTTTTCAATCTGGAATTCGACAGGAACTTCATGTTAGCGGTAAATACATAAACGTATACCAGTGCTATATGGTAGCTAGCTCTCTTAAAGACACTTTAGATCTATTTAAATCACCTTTTACCTTGGTCTCACGATCTCACCCACTACCAAACTATGGGCGAATCATCAGTTTGTTACATTATTAATAAAAGAATTACAAAAAAAAACATAGCCCAAAATTAGAGACTGAAAAAAAACTCCTCACCTTCATACACTCGGCGCTTAATATCTTGCCTCTTAAACCGCAAAACTCCACTTTCTCCAACTTCAGTATTTCGCAAGTAGCTTCTAGAATATTCTCGATCATTCTGAGCCTCGACATGTAGGTGTTGAACCGCATGAACACGCGGTCGAAGTCGAAGGACCAGCGCACGGGCATTACTCCGGAAGGAAAGAAAGTGTGCACTTTGTCTCGATTCATCTCGTAAGTTTCGCTGCAGATTTGGAAAAACATTTAAACTTGGTCAAAAACGAGTTTTTTTTTCAGAGCCTTCTGTATTATGAGATACTTCATACGAAGAGCAACAAAAAACCTAAAGCACCGTTCAGGACCTCGCCGCTATGACCGGTAACTTGGCGCGAGGCGGAGAGCGGTAAAATGAAATGTACATATTATAGAAATTTTTAAGTTTGAAACACGCTACGAGACGCCGACAGTGGTGAATTCGTATATACGTCGTATCGGTCACCACTTAGACCAAAGCCGTGAAGGCCCAAATTTTCTTAATGTTCAAACCCAGATATAAAAAACTTTAATGGATAATCAAAGAAGAAAGAAAAAAAACACAACATAAACTAAACATCAAATATTGGCTCAGGCGCAAAACGTCTCTTTCGCAAAATGCCACCTGGTCGTAAAACGTCTCTTTCGCAGAATGTCTCTTTCGTAAAATGTCTCTTTCGCAGAATGTCTCTTTCGTAGAATGTCTCTTTCGCAAAATGTCGCACTGGGGACTTAAGAATATTTTTTTTGATTCTTTTGATCTATATTTTGAATGCGTGTAAAATGTTTGATACCCATTGATATTGTTTTTATTTGGAATACATACTTAAGTTTTTAACATCTTATTTGCACTATAATTTTATTAAATGATTTTTGTTTTGAAAATCAAAATTTTATTCTTAAGTCCCAGGTGCGACATTTTGCGAAAGAGACATTCTACGAAAGAGACATTCTGCGAAAGAGACATTTTACGAAAGAGACATTCTGCGAAAGAGACGTTTTACGACCAGGTGGCATTTTGCGAAAGAGACGTTTTGCGCCTGAGCCCAAATATTGTGTGTCTCAAGGGTGTGCCAATTAGACTCAATTCAGCAAATATCGGAAAACGGTTGCCCGACTCCGGTTTTCAATTGTGGTAAGTAAACGGATGAAATCAATCACTAACGTTGATACTTACAGAAAATGTGTCAAAATTGACAAAGACTTCCTTATTTTTAAAAGTTGTTCATCAGGCTCTCCTTGGAATATCGATAGAGGATCGATGCAGTTTGAACTCTGTTGTATTACTAGGTTGCACACTTCACGAAGCAAAGCTGGCAATGGAAATACATAACATACGTCATTTAATTATTTTTTAATATACCTATATGGTGATGGTGATATTATATGAAACAACTGCTTTTTTGAAGTGAAAACTTCTTTTAGCGCGCTGAACACTTTTGGCGACAACTTTCACAACCTACAAATGCCAGTGTGCCAGGTCAAAATGACCCAGAGTAAATATTTCACATTTATAATTATAAAAAATGCAAATTTTATTATCTAAATGAAATAGTGTACGGGGCCTTAATAAAATTTTCATTTCTGTCATGTGGTCTTTAGCCCATATTTTTCCAACATCAGTTTTTAATATGGTTACCATATTCTGCCATTTTCTAACAGTAAATTAATGTTTTACTTCGATCATTATGATCGAAATGAAATACATATAACAATCTAAGGGCTTTAACTATGTATACACTATGGGTATAAAGAATTTTCACTATAAAACCAGCTCTGAATGGTCAAAAAAAATCTGGTGTTTCAAAAATGAAATATTTTTCTGTTGACTAAATAATGTATTTAACACCTAAATGTTTTGTTGCTTTCATAGTAAAAGTTGTTTTTAAACCTTAATAAATACTTTCAGTCCAAGAAAGGTTGTTCATGTTTTATAAATAATCCTGAATAAATACGTACGTATAAGTTTTTCAACACAACAGAAATATCTCGAGTTCCCCCACAACAGTCCAATGCAGTGCAACATTGGTCTGATCATAGGTTTGGAGTCCGAGAAATCAGTTGCTTCAAACGATTCGAAGTGGAGCTGCAGAGGTTTCTGGTACACGTAAATGTCGCGGCATTCGACGATGGCTGTAATATTAAACATATATTTTCAGTACGTCCAATGGTCCATTTAGCTTATAGAACAGTTGGACTATACCAACTGTTCTCTGTACTAAATATTTTTATCCATGATCATTTTTATTTAGAAAGGAATCATATGCCAGCACGTCAAAGTACTCTAATCTGCATGGTGTATCTAGAGACGTTTCCAGGAGAGGCCTGGCCTCCAGTGGTCTTTTATGAGTGACTAGCTGTTGCCAGCGGCTTCACCCGCTACAACTCGAAAATTATCCCACGGGAACATAAAATCGGGATAAAAGCTATCCTATGTGTTAATCCAGGTTATAAACTATCTGTGTACCAAATTTTAGCCAAATCCGTTCAGTGGTTTTTGCTTGAAAGAGTAACAAACATCCATACATCCATACTTACAAACTTTCGCCTTTATAATAGTAGTAGGATATGATCATGTGTATTTGTTTTTTACATGCCTCTTCGCTGATGTTTTACAAGCTTTCGATATTTTTTGTTAAAAATAATTCCAGGGTTTGCATCAGACTATTCCGGGGAGGGCACGGCCCCCACTTCCTACGCCTATGCCAATCCGTCATAATTCAATAGATTTTCAACCAAAATCGAATATTTTAACCCACTTCAAAAATTTTGGTTGTGCCAGTCTGTATCTATGGTTCCCGCTGTGCAATATTCTTGAATAACATTGGTCACAGAATCTTGGCAGCATGATCCAATTTGAACTCTAGTCTATACTATACTTGTTTCTACATAGGCCTCCCCGCCTATATTCTGCAATGGACGTCCCACTGAGTTCAAACTGTAGTAGATCCATTATCATGGTAAATATCCTGTTTAAAGTTCTAATTATAGATCTTACCAGCAACCACATTGGTAAGCATGGACTTAAAGCAGCTGAGATACACGCTCTTCGTGTCCTCTAGATAGTGTGCCATCCTCTTGACGCGTGGATCTCGCAACTGAGAGTATATGCCCTCGAGGTTCTTCAACCGCTGTGTGTAGAAGTTCACATCCGCAGCCGGAAGCGGGAACTTCGTTCGCTGGAATGCTACCAATATGACGATAAGTTTACATCATCATCATCATCAGCCGGAGGACGTCCACTGCTGAACATAGGCCTCCCCCTTAGACTGCCACGCCGAACGAAAATAAAATTCGCCACTTGCATCCATCGGCTGCCCAAGATAAGTTAAGGATAAGTTTACGACCAGTAGCTCTACCATGAGTTTTTTTTGACGTTTACGGTACAGTAAACGTAAAAAAATTTGTATGAGAATCTGTACAGCGCCTCTATTGGCCAGTAGTGGAACTAAAATCCGTACCATGAGTTGAAAACTAAAATTTACTTTACCACATTCGTTTCAGTTTACCGTAGAGAGTTTAGTTTACGTAGAGTTTTGCATACAAATCGGTACCATGAGTCACTGATTTGATAGATGTCACAATAAATTACTGTAACTACTGTGGTTACTTCTCTCACCGATATTTTTATTGTGAGAAGTATTTTTTTTATTGTTTTTCGTTTATAAAAATGTCTGAGCGACAATATTTCACTTGGAGGATGTTTGCTGAATGCCAAGCGGCAGATGAAAACAGATTTTATAGAGGACACGATCCGAATATGCAAAAGCAAGTTGTAATGGACGGACCGGGATTCCGACAGCGCGTCCACTACAGGGACTTATGTTGTGCACACGTGCCGTGCCTTCGCTGGTGACGCATGCTCCCACGCACCCCTGAATGCGTACGTTTTTGGAAGATTACGGAAATACAATAGGGGGACCACGGACAACGGAAATAAGGTCTTCTTTTAGTGATGTTTCTTCTTCGCTGGCTCGGCTGCGACTGAACGCAGTGCCGGCCGGAGAGACACACGTATTTTGAGCCCGTTTTTCCTTGTGATTTTTACTAAGACCGAGGCCTTCGTAGCCTTTATTTTCTTATTAATTTAAACCTTATAACTATGTATTGTACCTTTCTGGATTCCTTATTAAGTCTTTTTTATATAAAACAAACAAAATGTACCTATGTCTAAATACAAAAAAATCCTAGAACATAAACTACAAAAATTACAAAGGAACAAAAGTTTGATTATACAAAAAGTACAATAACTTAAAAACTACTGATCCGATTTACATGAAACAACTTGTGCAATCATTTTTATAATGAAACACACCCCTTTTAAATAATTTAATTGAAAAATAACCATAAACAAAAAAGTCACTTTTCAACTTACGTAATTATTGAAGAAATTCTAAATTATTTTTACAATTTCCCTTTTCAAACAACCGGTGACGTTTCTCCGGCAGTAAAGTTTGGCGGCCAAATTTAGAATACGTGTTTTCTTGCACTAAGCAATAGAAAAATAAACTTTTTCATTTTGTCGTATTGCATTCATCTAACTACACTGAAGTTAGCGTTTATTGTAGTCAGTGTGGTTTTCACGTGACAGTAAACGTAAAACCAAGTGAAACCCATGGTACCGATTTAACGTTTACTATTGTGGAAACGGATTTTACGGAACGAGATTAGTTACGTCACCCAATTTTACTGTACTAACTCATGGTAGAGGTACAGATAATTTTAAGGATTTATTTACACGTACGGCAACGATATGACAACCGATCGATATGGGCGATGTGGCTAATTTGCATTTAAAATAAATACCTAGTAATAAGTATAATACACCCAGACCTCATTTTGTCATCGATGTAGGCTGCAAGGGTGATACTAACCGCATTGCAACCACGTCCCATTGACAACGCATCAAGATCGTTGAGTCAAGGCAGCCACGTCGCATCGTCAGTACAACCACAAACGACGACAGTCGTCCACATGACAGAAACAACGTTGCGTCGAAGCAAAGACATCGTAATGACTAACGACAACGCAACGTCTAACGGCAACGCAACTACATAAAGTCGCGTCGACTATTTTCACACATAATCTTTCGCAGCGATGTCGTAAGGTTGTCTTTGGTGTGAATAAAAAAGAAGGTTAGATTCAAGTTTTAAGAAACATTCGGTATTGCTACAGAATCCTCAAACATGTTTTATTGCTGATAGACCCGCATCGGAAAAAAGAATGGAAGAAACTCGGTCCTCCCAGTCCAGTCCGGCCATGGTTCATACCTCTGGTCGTATCCACACTGTGACAATATTTGGTGCCCGATACGGTATGTTAGATACCTGGGTGTCGAGTCTGCTAATTATTAGTCAGAATGGCGCCACAATGGCGTTTCAATTGTAGTGCTTATTCGAACCATTTTTTACTGCTGAGTAAAAAATTGTTCAAAAATGGAAACGCCATTGTGGCGCCATTCTGACTAATAATTAGCAGACTCGACACCCTGATGCGGTATTTGTTTCTTTGTGTACACACAACAACAGTATAACTATAATAATAGAACTGAGTGCAACAAGGGTGACTAAGTATCTCTAATCTGTCTCTACATCTCACCTATGTATGAATCCTCCGCCAGTAAGTCATGAACCTGCTGTGCCCACTTTATGATGGCTCCTTCTATGTTCGTCTTTAGGTACAAATCCACATCTTCTCCATCGCTATAATAAGGTATGAGAAACAGTTCATATGTTTTAAATAGGATATGGTTAGCATTAAAAGTTGATTCATCCACTTATACTTCATCTATATTATCGCCATTTTGCCATTCACAAGTTCATCATCAGCCGGAGGACGTCCACTGCTGAACATAGGCCTCCCCCTTAGACCGCCACGCCGAACGACAATTCGCCACTTGCATCCATCGGCTGCCTGCGACCCTCACGATGTCGTCGGTCTATTCACAAGTTACTGACATCAAAACTCCAATCGTGCAGCATTTAATGATCCCAAAGCCGTCTCGTCTAAGAGCACAGCGTAGAGTCCAGTGATGAGATTTCTTATATGCTAAAGCCAAACGAGCGTAACTTTTGATTCAAGAATCGCAGAATTTCGGTCGCTTTCATAGTCGCTTTTGCGTCGCGGAAGACTTTTTCTATGAAAGCATCCGAAATTCTGCGATTCACGACTCAAAAATTACACTCGTTTGGCCTCACCCTTAGAGCATGGCATAGCAGAACTTTGTTTGTTTGGATGGACAGATGGATGGATGTCTGTTACTCAAATTGACTTACAAGTACCTAGCGAAGCAACTACTAGTCTTATTATAAAGAGGTAAGGTTGCAAATGCAGTTAAAAATTGACTACGGATCCAGGTAATGTTCGTTCATTACCTTTGCTTTCTGTATATAATAGAGAGACGATAATGAGCTAGCATCTACTACAATAAAATATGTTCATACCTTTGTTTCAACCTGGCTTCCGCGTGGTATATGGTTTGCACACCCGCCGGCATTGGCAGCAGAACTTGACTAGACATTTCACCTTTTAACTGCAATTTGAAAATATTAGACTCATGATACCATCTATAGCCCGAATTCGATGCCAGACTGGTAATCATAACCTTAGAAAAGTAGTTGATACCTATGAGGGATGTTGACAGCGTTATTTCCAAATTGGAAATCTAGTCCGCCAGTTAGCATTTTGAAATATAATGGATATACGTATTTTTTCTTGTAGACTCTGCTACTGTTATTGACAAATTCCTGATGTTCCTGATGAAAAAACCTTTCAAGACTTTACCCGACCTGGAAATCGGACCTCCTGACTCAGCAGTCGCTCTTAGCGATCACTGAACCAATGAAGTTTAATTCCAATTCAACTACGATCTCTAAAGATACAAATTGCATTCTTGAAACTGAAATATACTGACTATAGTGAAACTATAAGGTAACCAAACACAGACCAACCTGATACATCAAATTCCTCAGTTCATCGACATGTCTCATCATATCGTTCTTCACTATCTTGGGCCATCCTTTCTGGTTCTCTGGATTGCACAGAAGAGGCCCGATCACATCTTCTGCCAATGTTATAAGATCCAGAAGTACGTTGCCAGATATTTCTCCTATAGTGAGAACCTACAACGATTAATGTCAGTTAGTAACTAACTATGCGATTTCTATAGGTAGAAGATATCACAGCTCTACGATGTGCACTTCGATTGAACGTGGCAGGGCAGGAGGGACTATCAGATTTCTGCTGACTAAAATCTACGGTGTCCTTCAATAGCCATTTACGTTCCGAGGTCACGGTATTCGTAAGTCTCCGCGACTCCGGCAGGCTTTGGCTCTCTAAACCCCGTCATTGTGCTGACTGACACTCTGAGACGCGCGTGGAACACAACACCCCGTGAAACGTTTACGCCTAATCGTGAATTCATTGAAAAATTGCCTTAGTAGAACACCTTGGTAAAATTAAAGTATTCGTAAATAGGGAAAATAACCAACCTGACGAATATTTGCCTGTGTGATTTTAACATCTTCTCCCTTTTTGAGGAAGTACACCACTTTCCCTCTACTAATGGCCGGAAAGGTCATGGAACACGTGAGCATGCCTGCAGTGTTCATACGAAAAACGATCATTTCATACTTTCCGTGATCGAAGAATCTGTACAACAAATGCTGTAAAAAAAAAAGTAATATTGTAAAGAAGGTTCAACGCATAAGCGGCTTTTATCAGCAATTTCATTGGTGCTAAAAATTTGTTGCTATATAGTGCAAATATATCCTTTCCATTCCCCCATTTGCACCAAATTCAGGCTTCCTGAAAGTTATCTTGCTATGGAGTCCTAACATTGTCGAGTTCGCTACACTATTGTTTTTTCCGACATTCCTGTGAGAAACTTGATTTTCTTCATACGTCAATAACTTTAGTTACTGTATATTTGTATGAACGATCAAAAGAAAACCTAAATATGTCCGAGACGGTGTGCTAGTACCTAAATACATTATGATATATTATTACCGTGTTAATTAAAAGGGACAGATCCCAGTGCCCCCACACCTACGTCATTTTAGCAAAGCACACAAGTGAGCGCATTCAACTTGTTCTTATTTTTTCGAACGTGTCGACGGACGTCTTGGCGCAATACTTGCCAAAAGCGGGAAGCAACATACTCGTCGATACATTAGCACCGTTTAGAACGGCAGTATTCCTTGCAATTATTATTCCGCGATCCGGTCGCTTATTTATAATACAACAAACAAGAGGAAAATTCAACACTCACTCTCTCGTCACCAGTAATGAACTTAATCCATTTTTCTTGTTTTATCTTTAGAGTTCTCAGCAAATATTCGCTCAAAAAATCCAGCCGCAGATCAGCTTCTTCTTTCTGGAAATGGTGTAATGAAATTTAATTAAAAAAATATCATAGAAATGTTATTGCCAAGTATCGTGGAAATGATCAAATCATCGTCAATATGAACAGCTAGGGTAAACAATAAAATGCACTGGTACTGCGAAGTGTTTTCTATTACGGCATTTACTTACTTCACCCATGTTGAACTAAAATTATATTATTAGTAACACAACAATTATCAAACCATTGTCGTAAACTAAAAATAATTTTAATAGGTATTACAAATTGTACACTTGAAATTATTGTTAAAATTGTTTATTACAAACAAAATAATTGTCATAGCAACCGGAATGTTTTTTTGAATTTCGAGCCAAAAAGCAAGGCGGGCAAAGTGTTGCAACTTACTTATAATAATAAATACTTTTAATTTATTAATATCTTGTGTTAATTTAATAGCATTAATATAGTAAAAGTGGGCAAATAAATATTGCTAATAAACTAAAAAATGTTATTTGATTAATTGTTTCAAGTTCGGCCTAAGTCTAAGCTTAGTTCTAAAAGCAATCGAAGAAGGAAATCTATGGTTTTGTCTATGGGCATATGTGTCAATGTCACTGTCACCCACCGATATGTCACCTAAACTTCAACGTCGATTCTCGCCGCGGGGTTATTGGCTAACACGTGTGTTCAGCATTAATTATCCCGTTTTGAGTGTTTGTTGATACTTTTGTGCTTGTTATTGTTTATTTGTGTTGTCCTTGTGTTCGTAATCAGGTTTGTATTGTGTTCATCTTTAATTAAGTCCCGTTTCATCCAAAATGGAGCGAAACAAACCACCTGATCCTGATCCTCCTGACATTCCAGCCTCATTAATTCTTTCCTCGAACCCACTTTCCCAATTGGCGGATGTTGCTTGCAGCATCACAGAGATGGATGTTTCTCAACAGAATATACGTAAGCGTCCCGTTGACGATACTATTCCCAATCCTCCAAGCAAGCAACCAAGAACTCAAATTGGACGTACCAAATACTCGGTACTGGATAAGGCCCCGTTTGTTGTCCATGTCTCTCGTATAGAGACTCAGCCAAATGTCAGCACTATTCTTCACCCAGTCAGTTTTGGTAAGTTTCTTTTGACCAACAACATTGCCAACGTTGTCCGTGGTGGCGTAAATAAAGTCGGTAGGAACCGAGTCTCAGTGGAGTTTGCTTCCCCCCAGGATGCTAACTCTTTCTTGTCAAATAGTTTGTTGACTAAACACAGCTTCACTGCATCAATCCCAACTTTTAACATCACAAGGATGGGTGTAGTTACAGGTGTCCCTACAGATCTGACCGAAGAAGAGGCTATGACCTTACTGACTGTGCCCTCAGGCTGTGGGCAAATTTTGAAAGTCCGCCGAATCAATAGGAAGACTCAAAGAGATGGCATAAATGAGTGGAGGCCCACTGAGACTTGTGTTCTGACTTTCGACGGTCAAGTGTTACCAAAAAGGATTTTCTGCTGCTACACATCTCTCCCTGTTGAGCAGTACATATACCCGACTATTCAATGCCGTAAGTGTTGCAGGTTTGGTCATGTTGCAAATGTATGCCGGTCTAAACCTCGCTGCAGTAAATGTGGCCACGATCACGCAGGTGATGGTTGCAACATTTCTGAGGGCGAGGCTTTCTGTATATCATGTTCGGGAAATCACTTTGCCAATAGCAGGTCATGCCCCGAGTATGGTAGGCAGAGGGCTATTAAGACCGTCATGGCAGAGAAGAACATTCCATACGCTGAGGCTAACAAAGCTATCCCTATTGTTTCCCGCAATTATGCAAATGTCACTAAAAACCCAGTTACCCAGTCATACCGTAAAACTGTTACACTTAAACCAAAAACCCATGCCCCACTTTCCCCATCCTATGATAGAACTGCTCATCAGCAGATTGTTAGTACTCCTCAACCTACCCAGCCTAATGGCTGTTCTCTCAACCACAGTAACGGCTCTTCTATTAATAATTCTACTTCTATTATTGAACTCCTTATTAAACTCATTCCCATAATTATTTCCCCTTCTACTACTAATAACCAAACACCGTCCAACGTTGCAGACCAACTTATTAACCTACTTCTAAACATTAAAAATGGCGTCCCGCCAAGTATTCCTACAATGGAATGTGAGGAGCGTGTGGCATAAGAAGCACGACCTCATATTCCTTTTAAATAAATACAAGCCACTGGCTTGTTCCATAGCTGAGACCTGGCTGACCCCAAGTCTCAGCTTTCGTATGCCACACTTCAACATTCTCAGATGTGACAGATCTGATGGCTATGGAGGATCGGCTCTCCTAGTCAATAATCGGGTCCCCCTTTTACCCCTACCCTTTCCTTCTCTCACAGGCGACATGAGTGTAGTGGCAGGAAAGGTGGAAGGCATTACAGTGTTTTCAGTATATATTGCACACCCTCGGCATGATTTTCTGACTACACTACGCAATATGTTTACCAATATTACCGGGCCAATATTGGTCATGGGCGATTTCAACTGCCACCACTACAGATGGGGTTCAGAGCGCTGTGATGCCTTCGGTCTGGCTTTGGTTGAGATCTTGGATGATCTGGACCTATGCATTCTCAATAATGGTTGCTCTACACGCAGATCTTCTCCGGGTCAACAAAAAAGTTGTGTAGATTTAACATTTTGTTCCGTTGAGTTAGCAGCTTCAACCATTTGGGAATGTACGTCCCTGTCGCATGGTAGTGACCATTACCCTATTGTTATTTCTTTATTAAACAAAACATATTTAGAGAAAACTTCCCCTCCACTTTTGAAATATAACCTGTCCAAACCAGATTGGACAAAGTTTGCTTCATTATTGGAGGATAAGATTGATACCCTTCCAAATTTAAATTCAAGTTTATTAGATCCATCTGGTCACTCCCATGCAAAGATCTGTTACGAGGGACTTGTCACAGCTATCACCACCAGTGCGGATGCCTGCTTCCCTCTGAAGAACAGTGCCCGCAATAAAATTCCTTCCCCGCCATGGTGGGATTCAGAGTGCACTTCTGCTATCAAGGATAGGAAGGAGGCAGAGCGACGCTACAATGCGGATATGTCCACCGAGAACCTACTCTCATACATGCAGATAGCCGCCAGAACTAGACGCCTTCTTCGCAAGAAGAAGCGCACAGGTTGGGTTAAGTTTTGCACATCTTTATCCCCCGCTACACCACCCTCAGCAGTCTGGAAAAACATTAACAGATACAGACGCGGGTGTACCCCCTCGGTCTCTTCACCAATAACCAGGGAAACGGCTGAACTTTTTTTTGACAAGATCGCTCCACCTTATGTTCCTTTCTTCTCTGAACTCTCCATTCTGTCTATACAAAACTCCTCGGATGATCCTTTAGATGTGCCTTTTGATTTGAAGGAGTTGAATGTGGTGCTTAAGCACGTCCGGGATTCAGCCCCTGGAGCTGACGGAGTGCCATATTCCTTTATGGCCAATTCTGGAGACAAGGCCAAACTGTACTTCCTCGAGATCATTAATTTTTGTTATAGCCATGGTTGGGTTCCGGATCAGTGGAAGTCTCAAACCATCATCCCCCTTCTGAAACCTGGTAAACACCCAGATGATCCGAATGGCCTTAGACCAATCGCTCTGTCCTCAGTCTTGGCGAAACTATTGGAACACCTCATAAAAAATCGTCTGGAATGGCTTGTCGAATCGAGAGAGTTACTGCCGAACTACCAATTTGGCTTCAGGAAAGGTCTCGGCACAATGGACAGTGTCGGTGTCTTGGTTGCGGACATTCGCGTAACTTTCTCCAAGAACGAATCCGTTGTTGCCGCCTTCCTCGACATTTCCTCCGCATATGACAACGTCCTTCTTCCCGTACTCAGGCAGAAACTGCAGCAGCTGAGGATTCCGGTTAAGATGATCGATTGCATATGCGGACTTCTTATGTCTCGCTCTTTGGTTCTCAGAGTCCAGGGTGAACACTTCGATGAAAGGCAGACTTGGAAGGGCCTTCCGCAAGGTTACGTCCTTAGTCCCCTTCTCTACAATTTGTACACAGTGGATATTGGCTCCTGCCTTAACAATAACTGTCACATACTTCAATACGCGGACGACATAGCGCTGTATGTGACAGATTCCTCTATTGTGGACGCTGCATCATCTCTCTGTCTCTCCCTGGACTCTTTGAACCAATGGCTCTTAAGCCACGGTTTGTCATTGTCGGCTCCAAAAAGTTCGGCAGTAATTTTCTCTCGTAAAAGACTGATCCCGCATATAACAGTGGACATTTCAGGACACAACATTCCTATAAAAAATAGCACAAAATTTTTAGGTGTTTCATTAGACTCTAAATTAAACGGAAACTGTCATTTAAATTTATTAGAAAAAAAATGTGAAAGAGTTGTCTCTATTTTAAAAGTTCTTTCGGGTGTGTGGTGGGGTGCCCACCCCTACACTATGAAATTGGTGTATAACGCCCTAATTCGTAGTGTCTTAGACTATGGGGTGTTCCATTTAGTTCCTTGTAACAAGGGTGCTTTGGCTGGGCTGGATAGGGTACAGTCCAAGTGCCTTCGAATTATCTCTGGTTGTATGAAGTCTTCTCCCATTAACGCATTGCAGGTCGAGTGTGCTGAACCTCCTCTGGCCCTGAGACGGCAGTATCTGGCCTCCCGCTTCTTGGCCAGACTTATTTCTAGATCCTCTCACCCCCTTTTAGCAAAATTAAATGAATTAGATGCCTTATGCACTAACTCCAACTACTGGAGAAATAAAGAAATCCCTCTCATAATTAAAGCTCTGCGTCAAATAAAAAATTTAGAAAACCCTATAGAACAAAGTTCCAGACTGCCCCTTTTCAACTTTCCTTACGATGTTCTACATTTTATCCCAAAAATCATCTATGATATTGGCATCTCCAAAAACTCCCCTGCAGCGGATTCGGCTTTCAATGCGGTGGTGGGGGAACGCTGGACTGGGTTCCAGAGGTTTTTTACGGATGCGTCAAAATTTAATGATCTCAGTAACACTGGTGCCGCGGTATATTACCAAAATTCCAAAATAATTTTACAGTTCAAATGTCCTCAAGAGTCTTCTGTGTTCACGGGCGAATGTGTGGCTTTATTAGAGGCTTGCCTCTTTATAGAGTCACACCATAATATCGACAAAGCCGTTATTTTCACAGACTCCCGTAGCTGTCTGCAAGCCTTGACACAAAATCCCTTCAAAAGCAAATTGCACAGTTCCCTTGTTCTCAAAATTAAAAAATCCTTATTTTCTTCCGCTACTCGTCAAAAGGAAGTTCAGCTAGTTTGGATACCTAGCCATTGTGGCATTAAAGGCAATGAGTGCGCTGATACTTTGGCCAAAGAGGCCTGCACATCAACAACAGCAGATCTTAGCCATAATACCCATCAGAGATATGACCTGCTGGGCCTGCCAAGAGTTTGGCTCCAAGCTGCTTGGCAGGACCAGTGGAACATCACTGGGAGGAAAAAGGGTAAATTTTATCACGCTGTGCAACCACACATCAAAACAAAACCGTGGTTCTATGGCTTCAAAAAAGTTTCAAAACCTATTATTTCCACCATCTGCCGAATGAGATTAGGTTTTTGCTGTACACCCGTATTTTTACACAAAATCCATGTACGTGACTCCTCTCTTTGCGAGTGCGGCTTGGAGGAAGGAACCCTGGACCACATCTTCTTTGAGTGTACAAACAACATCCCAAGTTTAGATTTATATAGCCGTCTCCCTGAACTTAAAATCCCTCTTCCAATTAATTTTCCTTCCCTTCTAACATATCCCTCCTCCGAATTGCTTGTGGCGATGATCATATTCATTCGTCACAACAATATAAAATTATGATGTGTGTAATGTTATGGTTGTGGTATACGTTTCTTTTATTTTTAACAAATCTAATATATATATTTATTTATTTGTTTGTTTCATCCACATTGTGTTCAACTGTATCACCAAACAATTTCACTCTTGTTTTTTCTCTTTTTTTTCTTCTCTCTCTTTTAACTTTCTCTTCTGTTTTCCATTTTATTCAATATGCACACTTGTTGTTCCAGTTCACTCCTGTCATTGGCAGAATTGTCGACATCGACTTTGGTGCCATAAACCAAAAATAGAATAGAATAGAACTTCAACGTCAAAATTACGCGCCAAAATCCGGCTTGGTGCTTGTTTCTGTTTGTCACCTTTTGTTAGAGAACTTCTAGTAAAATAACGAATCGATTTGTGAATTAATATCAATAAATTAAGATAATGGAAGGATTTGATGATCCCGGTGTTTTCTTTTCTGACAATTTTGGCGTTGAAGAGAACGAATCTCAAGATCAACTTAACCTACAAGCAGTGAAGAAGAAGTTCAAAGAATTTATTCGACAGTTCCACACCGGCAACTTCAACTACAAATACAGGTAAACCTCTTTCAAAATCTGACGCCAACTGCAATATTAGTAATTCCTTAAGTTTAATTTAAACATAATTTTTATCACGCCTCTATTGTTTTCAGAGATGCTCTAAAAAGGAACTACAACTTGTCCAATTATTGGGTTGAGATTAACATTGAAGACTTGTCCAGTTTCGATGAAGTTTTAGCTGAGAAATTATACAAGAAGCCCACTGAACACTTGCCTATACTTGAAGAAGCAGCTAAAGAGGTAAACACAAAACACCTATATTCCTTCAATTTTTTTTTTTTTTATACTTTTGGCTTTCATCTCCCTCTACCAACCACCAATATTTATTATTGTAAATACTTACTTGTAGTTTCATGCAGATCAACCTTTTAAATGACCTGCTGCTGTATCACAATGTCTTAAAGCCAGAGTAGTTCCAGTGTGGGAAAGAGACAAAGCTATACAAGTTGTCTAGCGCCATCTCATTCCCTCACTGGACCTTCTCTGGCTTTAGTACCTCATGGTAGGTCACCTGGGAGGGTATAACAATGGCTTAAAACTTTCTTTTATTCAAGTCGTATAGCGCCATCTCCTTCACTCACTGGAACAAGCCTGGTTTTAAGACGTTGTAATACCCCCATTGGGCACATTACTGGTCATCTATCACACATCAAAAACAATTATTTAAAAAAATATTTCTTCATAATTAGCAACTAAACTAGCAACTGAATGCATTTTGAGCTTTCATGCATGTTCACAGCTGGCTGATGAGCTGACTGCACCAAGACCTGAGGGGGAAGAAAAGGTTGAAGATATCCAAGTCCTCTTGTCTTCAGATGCACATGCTGCTAATTTGAGAGAGCTGAAGGTATTTCACTTAAGTTTTTTTATTCATTTTGGCCCCAAAACAATGGTGTTTAAATCTAGACATGCGAGAGTGTGGCCAGCCTATTTTTGTCTTCCTAATGTACTGCCCTTTTTTTTTCATGTCGTAGCCACACAAGAGACCATTGTTTATTAGTAACTGCTAGTATCTAGAATTGTTACATTGGATAGACCAATTTTTATCAAAGTTATTTACATAAATACCTACATCAAATAATATTTATAAATTAACTTTCAGTCAGAGACAGTCTCCCGCCTTGTTAAAATCCCTGGTATAGTAATATCAGCATCGGGCATCAAAGCTAAAGCTACCAAGATATCTATCCAATGTCGATCATGCCGCAACATCATCCCAAACCTACCCGTCAAGCCAGGACTGGAAGGATATGTAATGCCAAGGAAATGCAACACGTAAGTAAATAGATAGAAATCAAACCTTCTAGGCAAGCGTGCTTCACCGTCGACCACATCTTCGCTTACCATCAGGCGAGATAGTGGTCAAACGCGAACCTATCATTAATAAAAAAAAAAACACAAAACAGGAATCTTTTTTTAACATATTCTTTCAAACCAAATTCTCTGGTAAGAAATAGCAAAAATAACTTAGAGATCACAAGCTCTTCAAGTTCAGGCAAGTCAGAAAATTGATGAGAGGACTCTGTCATATAATTTAGAGTCTGATGAGAGCTGGAGAAAGAACTCTTCAGTGATCTGACTAAAACCTTAACCTGTTTTTTGAAGGTATATCTTTTATTTGCAGGGAACAAGCTGGTCGGCCAAAATGCCCATTAGACCCATACTTCATTATACCAGACAAGTGCAAGTGCATTGACTATCAGGTAAAGTAAAAGCTTTAACTTATAGATCTTAAATAATACTGCTGTTTTAGTTTTCACCCATTTTTTTTCAGACTTTTCAAAATTACTGTAAGTACAACATTTGTACAGTAATTTTGAAAAGTTTGTAGGATGTGATGTGTTGATTTATATAATGAGCGGATCCAGCAATACTCCACAGTTAGAGAGAGAGAGACTATTCAAAATAAGAATTTCTGAAACTGCTATGTTTCAAAACATTTTCATAAAAATAAATAGAAAATGTTTGCTGCAACCTTAAAGAATTCCTTGTGAGACCTAGAACTGATAAAAACAAAAAAAAAGGAAACGAAAAATAAAACTTCAATATATCATTTATTTATTAAATTCTCTCATTTTGAACATAACGAATGTGTATGTATTTAAAAATATATAAGTATCTATATCAGTTGTCTAGTCACATATTAGTCTAGTACCCATAACACAAGCTCTGCTTAGCTTGGGAATAGATGGCGTTGTGTGATAGTTGTGGAATATATAATAATAATAAGGTTTTAAATAGCCTTCTTTCGGGCGGAAACAAGGTGCGCGCCTTTAACGGTTGGGTCATGCCGGTGTTAATGTACTCTTTCGGCATACTCAAATGGACTCAAACTGAACTCGACGCCTTAGATAGGCGGGTCCGTACTCTGTTGACCGCAAACCGAATGCACCACCCACGTTCATCGGTAATGAGGCTGTACATCACGCGGAAGTGTGGGGGTCGAGGCTTTTTAAATGCTAAGACCCTCCACAACCGCGAGGTGTGCAGTCTCAGAGAATATTTTTTGAAAATGGAAGTGGGTATGCATCGGGATGTGGTCACAGTGGACAAGGGACTCACCCCGCTATCCATGGCTAAAGAGAACTGGCACAAACCTGTGATACTCAGTACCGAGGACCGCAGGGAGGTATGGCAAAGCAAGGAGCTACACGGACGCTTCTACCGGGCTCTTCATGGGCCCGATGTAGATTTTCTAGCGTCCGTGTCCTGGCTACGTTTCGGTGACCTCTTCGGGGAAACTGAAGGTTTTGTCTGTGCGATTATGGACGAAGTTATCTTGACGAACAACTACCGGAGACATATTATAAAGGATGGGACGATTGACGTGTGTCGGGCATGCCATCGTCCAGGTGAATCCATCCGACATATTATCTCTGGTTGTTCTCGTCTTGCTAACGGCGAGTACTTGCACAGGCACAACCTAGTAGCCAGGATCATCCACCAGCAACTTGCGTTGAAATACAAACTTGTGGCATCTGAGGTACCGTATTACAGGTATGTGCCCGACCCAGTTCTCGAGAAAGACCATGTCACGTTGTACTGGGATCTGCCTATCATTACTGACAGGACTATTGTCGCCAATAAGCCTGACATAGTGGTGATAGACAGATCAGCGCGCCGCGCAATGATAATCGATGTTACCATCCCGCATGACGAGAACCTCGTGAAGGCAGAGAAAGATAAACAAATTAAATATCTCGATCTGGCGCGCGAGGTTGTCGACATGTGGAATGTGAGCTCGGCTATCATTGTGCCGATTGTCGTGACTGCCAATGGCCTGATGGCTAAGAGCCTCGACGAACACCTTTCGAGGCTCTCCTTAGGGGGTTGGATCAAGGGCCAGATTCAGAAGGCAGTACTTCTTGATACGGCCCGTATTGTGAGGAGGTTCCTGTCTCTGGAACCCTAACCACCGGTAGCTTGGACCCAGCTCCCACACCGGTGGAACACTATTTTTTATATTTTTAAATGTTTTTAACTTTTTTTTTGTATTTAATAATATTTAAAAATGTAAAACTATATGTATGAAAAATGAATAAACGACATAATAATATTATAATAACTCCTTGCAGGTATTAAAACTACAAGAAGCTCCAGAAAGTATCCCACAAGGTGAGATGCCGCGCCATCTGACGGTGTACTGCGAACGTGTGCTGTGCGAGCGAGTCGCCCCCGGCGCGAGAGTCACCGTGCTCGGCATATATTCTATTAAGAAAATCGCTAAAGTTGGGGTGAGTTTTCAACTTTCATACTCACAAAATATAACTTGGCTATCATATAAAACTAGCTGTAAGTCGAATTTACAGACAGCATTGAATGTCTCAACAAGAGACATTCAAGCAAGTTATAACAATAACTTGCTTTCATTAATTCATTTTCATACTACTTTTTCTAAAGAATATAGTTGTTCCACACTAGTACTCTTGAATCGTGGGTGTGCGTTTAAAAACCTTCGCGCACTAGGCAGCCAGTTATAGCAGCCAATCAACGACTATTCGATTTTTTTTTCTTTAAATTTTAACCCAAAATACGTCTGGTTGCAACAATTAGTACGCGGACGAACACTGACGGCAGCCACTTATGTATATTCGCCTAGAAACGTTCTGGCTACGCACAGCGAGCTGGCTGTTTTGCAATCTGGTGTGTTGTATTGGCTGCATAGCTCGCGGGCTCCCATACAACGTCATAATTGTTTTACTGGCTGCCTAGTTCGCGAGGGGTCTTAAACTCACTTACACAAACACTCAGATCCAAAATTGCTACATGCGCCAATCATACCGTTAAAACTTCATCAATAACCAAGTCGTATTTGCAGCGGGAAGGCCGAGAAAAAGGTTCAGTTGGTGTCCGTTCCTCATACCTGCGCGCTGTCGGTCTGACAGCTGAGGAGGGCGTAACTGGAGGCCTGAAACCCTTCACAGCTGAAGAAGAGGAGCAGTTCCGCAGATTAGCAGCTTCGCCAGACATATACGAACGCATTTCGATGTCTATAGCACCCAGCGTGTTTGGTGCGGTTGACATGAAAAAAGCTATCTCTTGTCTACTGTTTGGTGGTATGTTTAATATTTTGGTGTTTGAATTAACCGATTCGTTGCGGAGGGCACGTTTTAGTGCCATCACTTTCTTTTGCGTGTGGCGTTAGGCACGGATGTGTGTCATTTTAAAGTCGATGGTAACTCCTTCAATTTTGTTCGACGCCACAGGTAGAAGTTAGCCAAATTAGACATCGCAATGAATTGGTTAACCTTGTCTAAATTTTATCTTAAATAAAGCATGTAAGATCTTCATTTAGGCCTTAATACCTTACCTTATAAAAACCTTATGTATTTCTTTAGCAAATAAACTTTTGATTTGATTTGATTTGATTTGATTCATTTGTTGACTTTCATTTGAAAGATGAGTCGGTACTAATTGGAGTACGTAAATCTTGTTGTAAAGAATCTGGTAAATATGCAAAGTCCACTGGTGGACTTGGCAGATATGTCAGTTTACCAGGTTGGCAATCTGCTTCGTACAAATATTTCAATAATGAAGCCACAATTAGTAGCACATTTTCCAACTAGAATAGTATGCTCGAATCTTATTCACCAAGGCATTGATGAATTCCCTAATTTACTGATTTACATATTTTTAAAACAGGATCACGCAAAAGACTGCCAGATGGTCTGACCCGGCGAGGTGACATCAATATACTGCTACTGGGTGACCCTGGTACTGCTAAGTCGCAACTGCTGAAGTTTGTGGAGAAGGTGTCTCCCATCGGCGTGTACACATCAGGCAAGGGTTCCAGTGCGGCAGGTCTCACTGCTTCTGTTATCAGGGATCCTGGCAGCGTGAGTGGCATTTTATTTCTTATACCTAACTGTTCTTCATCCTTGCTTTCATTCCCGCTATTCGGCTCCTATTATTGGTCGTAGCGTACGACTATAACCTTCCTCGAGAAATAAACTACCAAACGTAAACTGGTTTTTCAATTCAATCCAGTAATTCCTGAGATTAGCGCTTTAAACCAAACTTCCTCCCTCACCGCGAGCCTGTAATGTAACAAAAGTGCGCAATTTGATGCTCTATTGTCTTCGAATGTTCGAATCTGTAACATTACATTACATGTGAATGCTCGCGGTGAGTGAGCGCCCTTATTAGTAAGTTTACATTCTAAACCACAACCAAAAAGATTTTTTTATTCACTTAACTATGTTGTGCTAAATACTAGTTAGTTAATAAAAAAATATTATGTCTCAGCGTAACTTCGTGATGGAAGGCGGAGCGATGGTGTTAGCTGATGGAGGCGTCGTGTGCATTGATGAGTTCGACAAAATGCGCGAAGACGACCGCGTGGCCATACACGAGGCTATGGAGCAGCAAACTATCTCCATCGCTAAGGTAGACATTAATCTTTTTTATTTAAAAGTTTATTGGCAGAATTACCCACAATTGATTTATGAAACTCATTAATTTCGTTGTTTACAGGCTGGCATTACTACAACTTTAAACTCTCGCTGCTCAGTCCTGGCAGCCGCTAATTCTGTGTTCGGCCGGTGGGATGACACGAAAGCCGACGATAATATTGACTTCATGCCAACTATTCTATCAAGATTCGACATGATTTTCATTGTCAAGGACGAACACGATCAAAACAGGGACATTGTAAGTATTCTGTTGATATGTTCACGCCTTTATCTGCATCAGACGTGGGCAGCAGTATTATATCCTGGACTCATAGTAATATTCTGAGATGAAGTTCCCAACAACTGAGAATTAAACTGAAAAACTGTTTCTACTTTAGTGTTAAATCAAACTTTGTCTCCTTTACACCTTTACAATTAATTCAACTTTGAACACTTGACCCTTTTCAGACTTTAGCAAAGCACATCATATCAGTCCACATGGGTGGTGACAGCGTGGAACGTGAGACAGCCGCTGGTGAACTGCCCCTGGCATTACTTCGTCGTTACTCCGCCTACTGCCGCGCGCGCTGCGGCCCGCGTCTTTCAGCCAGCGCCGCAGAGAGGCTGCGCGCGCGCTACGTACTCATGAGGACAGGCCACTCGGTGCATGAAAGACAAATCGACAAACGACTCTCCATACCTATCACAGTCAGGTACTTACTCAAAGATTCATCTATCAATATGATAATAAATGATAACGCCGCGGGTAACAGCGTAGAGCATTTATAAAATCAGAAAAAGTTTTTGTTAACTTTCTATGGGCGTGGATGTACTATGGGATTGAACACGCAAGCGATGACAAATTGGGCGATGCCACAACAAAACAAAACGAGTAAAATAAAATGCCTTTGAACTCAAATTGACTCTCTCCAAAATCTCCCAATACCAGGGGTTAACGAAAAGTCTATTTGTTGAATAGAAAACTTCACTGACTGTTTATTCTTTAATGTTTACAGGCAGCTGGAAGCCATCGTCCGAATATCTGAATCTCTCGCTAAGATGCAACTGCTGCCTTTCGCTACAGAAGTGCATGTGACTGAGGCACTTCGATTGTTCCAAGTTTCGACATTGGATGCAGCTATGACTGGAAGCTTAGCTGGTAAGTTCACTCTTGAAATATTATGTGGCCAAGGTATTTAATAAAAAGCTACATTATTTTCAATTTTGAACAGTGTCAAAAATAAATCCTACTAATATTATAAATGCGAAAGTTTGTGAGAATGTATGTGTATGTAGGTATGTCTGTTACTCTTTCACGCAAAAACCACTGAATTTATGTTCCCGTGAGATAATTTTCGAGTTGTAGCGGGTGAAGCCGCTGCTGACAACAGCTCATATAAGATAACAATGCCTGAAAATTATTTTAGGAGCAGAAGGATTCACTACTGAGGAAGATCATGAAATGCTGTCACGCATTGAAAAACAATTGAAGCGCAGGTTCGCAGTGGGATCTCAAGTATCAGAACAAACTATAATTCAAGATTTCCTCAAACAAAAGTACCCTGAGAGAGCTATTCTCAAAGTTATACACACCATGATAAGACGAGGAGAACTACAACACAGATTACAACGGAAAATGCTTTACAGACTGTCGTGATTTCTCTCTCTATTCTATTACAAGTTTTTACAACTCCCTTTTTTTACTTGAATTCCAATGTTATGTTACAAATATTGAATTAAAAACTAATAATATTATTATCATCTTTTATTTCTTTCAAGAACAGTCCATAGTTTCCTGCTTTAAGCACATACTTAACATTTCCATCAGTTTATAACTGATCACTTAATTATTAAAGCTAGAAGTGTTTCTTTTAACACAGCATTGGTGTCAATACATTTAGTTGACACTCAGCGGTGGGTGTGATAGCAATGTTGAGAAGCACAAGAGGTATTCATTGACTAGAGTGGCGACATGTATAATAGTAGGATTGTTTTAAATGTTCTCTGCAACAATATACTGTTTGACTTCCTGGAATGGATACTCAGGGTGTTTTTCCACTCCTTTCCAGAACAAAAAGTTGAAAATTCTTCCTTTTTCTCCTTTATCCAATTTAGTCAGACAATCCTTATCCTCTTCAGACAGCTCAAAATCATAGATGTCCATATTTTCCTACAATACCAAAACCACAAATTAATTTTAATTAGATTACCAATTAAATAAAATAGAAAATCATTTTACCTTTAATCTTGCCGCACTAGTACTCTTTGGAATGACCACAATTTTCTGTTGTACTAAGAAATGAAGCAATATTTGAGCAGGAGTTTTTCCGAATTTTTTAGCAATTGTTACGACTTCTGGCACTGTGAACAAATCGGGAAACACGCTGGGGCTGAAATAAATAAAATGAAACATTTAATTTAAAATATTAGTAATAAAACCTTTAGATATAGTTGATTATTTGAATGCTTATAGATACCTGTATTTGTACTTGTTCACAAAATGATTCTTAGCTCCTGGGCTACCAAGAGGTGCATAGGCTGTTACAACAATATTATATTCATTGCAAAACTCTAGCAATTTTTTCTGCTGAAAATAAGTATGAAGTTCTACTTGCAATACTTGTGGTTTAAATGTTGCAGATTTCCATATTTCTTTTATTTGTTCCTCATTAAAATTAGATAAACCAAGGTTATGGATAAGACCTGATCTTTGGCATTCTTCCAATTTCTGAAACAAAAACCATAATTAACAATGAACATAACTTGCCAGTGCCACACTTATTTCACAGTTAATTCCCTTTTTACTCACATTCATAGCTTCTTTTTAGTTCACTATAAAAGTAAAGACCTATGAGAAATTTTCATCAACTTTCTTACAAATAAAGAGTAGATAATTATTATGCTTAACATTAAAAACCTACCTTCCATGTCCCAATATGATCTGTATTCATGTCCAATTCATAGTTGCCATCACCATCAACCTTGGGTGTCAGTGTCTCATGATCGCAGATGAAACCAAAAGGCACATGTATCAGGTACACGTCAACATAAGAGGTGTTCAAACGTTTTAATTGTATATCTAGAAATTTGTCGACATCAGACGCCCTGTTGCCTACATGCGGAAGCTGAAAATAAAACAAATAATTAAGATAACATTCTTTAAACTGCCCAATAGCTATTCAATTTACTAAGACATACCTTGGTTGTAATAAACAAATCAGATCTGAGACCTTTTCCATCATCAATCCATTTAGTAATTGCAGCACCGATTGCGTCTTCATTATTATAATTAAATGCTGTATCAATGTGTCTATATCCTAATTCTAAAGCATCATAAACGGCAGCCTGTAAAACATGTGGTTCGGCCTAGAAAAAAATAGATTAATAGTTATTAGTTACCTAATTATGGTTTGCACAAACCCATAGAAAGATGAATTTTTAGATTACCTGCCATGTTCCTAAACCTACTGTTGGCATCAATGCACCGGTTTGAGATAATTGAACAAAATTCATATTTCTGATTGTACTATGATATGAGCGGTTACAGCTGACTGCGGCTCTGAAAATCGAACGCACTTGCAGTGCTCTGAGCATGTAATGAATCTGAAACAAGACTTTGACAGCAGCAAAATTTGCCGAAGAGCCAGAAAAATACAATCGACTTAAAAATATGCTATGGTAGAAAAAAACACTTGAATACAACAACTGTAGTCCACACACCGCTTTGTGGGTTTAATGTAGCTCTATCACATTCAACATTAAAATAGTACCATGACAGTATTTTATAATTTAAATATTGATTTTTCATTGACATTCAACACTTCAACAGTTTTTCAAATTTCGCGGCCAGTAGTCATTTCCTGTTTTATCGAGTTGCCATTTTACTACGTATGGGTGGAGGATAGACTTACTGAAAACAAGATTGATAATTTCAACAGTTTTGTTTGTCCTCAATCTTTCGAGGGTCGATGTTGATATTCTATTAAAATCATAAAGTGACTATATATTTTTAATTTCCACATCGGTGGTGGGCCAATCTTCAATTTTTGGACTTCCGTTGAGGACAATGACGCCCGATATTTTTACTGCTAGCGCAACCATCCATTGACAAAAAACAAAAATACAAATTATTTTAATTTCATTTTAGTTAAACGTAATTAAAATAATATATATTTTTGTTTTTTGTCAATGGATGGTTGCACTAGCAGTAAAAGTATCGGGTGTCATTATCCTCAACGGAAGTTCAAAAATTGAAGATTGACCCTGGTGGTGAATCTATTCGGTGGAAAAAGTGCGACCTAATACTATTTCTGTCAGAAAAACATTGAATAGGTAATGTTCTAATGTTACCCCGCACACTATCTTTTAGAACTGATTAGGCAACTTTTAAGAATACAAAAGTATGCATCGAGTTGGCATGCACCATGAATGGAATCAGCTTGTGTACCCGGAGCTTTTGTGAATAAACAGCAACACTGGTCATGGCCACAGACTAGTCATGATCATGACTCTCCTAGACTCCATGACAGAGCTTTCACGCAAAAGCCCAGAAGCCATGTCAAATAACTTGTCAGAGCTCTCGTTTGACACTGACACTTGACTGACAGTTGACAGTCGTATTTGTTGTATAAATTGGTTAGGGTTACTTTTTGTTGTGAAATTGATTTATAAATAATTAATAACGACTGGCTGGCGTTATAATATCCCACCAAGAAGCCGAAACAGTTTAACTTGATCTCCAAATCAATTACTGACAAAAATAAAAATGGGCGTAAGTTATAAAATATCCTTTTTCATTTAGCATTTTTCGCGGGAATGCGTCGTCGGCATCCGCACCGCACTTTGCAATGCACTTATTTATCGTTTTGGTTATTGTTTTCCAGAAAAAGACACAGGCTAATGCTACGAAAAACAAAGAAAAGCGGCAAGCAAGGAAGTTGGAGCAACGAAGAATTGCCGATGGAATGACACACGTAACTTCAGCAAATAAACTGAAAGACTTGGCCTCACTGTGCAAAGAACTCCTTGTTTATCGAAATAATGAATTAGAAGTAGAAATGTACATCCAACGGGTCACTGACCTCGACAAGAATGTACTTCAGTGGGCGATTGACCTGACCGAAAGAAATATGAAACTACTGTAAGATAATTATTTATGTTACTGCTTTTAGAAAATATTAAAGCTGATAGCTGACTTTAAAAAAAATGAAATAGCTGTAGTGTTCTAGCGCTATTTCATGAGCATGACCATGACCCATTTGGAAATACCATAACATCATGCTATGATGCCAAGCAGGGTTAGGTATGGATTAGGTACATATACCTTGCCACTCACATAATAATATGAGTCCAAACACATTATACTAGTTCTCGAAGCTGACCATAGTATCAAAAATCTATTTACAGTTAAAAATCCCCAATCTATTTACAGATATGAAACTTGTGCTTGGGGATGGAATAAGGAGCGCAAGGTGGAGGAGATGACTGATGAAGGAGCTTGGTACCTCATTGCCAGAGAGAAGAATGGAACACTTCTAGCTTTCTCACACTTCAGATTTGATATGGACTTTGGTGATCCTGTACTTTATTGGTAAGTTTGGGATAGCTTTTTAAATGTTAAATCGCCTAGTGTCTTCCCAAATATGTTAAAATCTTCTAGTCTAAAGCAGCACTAACAATAGGCCTCTTATTGAGCCATTACACTAAGCTAATCCAATATTGGCATCTTGTGAATAGAGACAGGCATACTTGAGAGCTGTCTCTCTCTCTCTCATTCACAAGTTAATATTGAGTGATGTCGAGCCTTTTCAAGAAGAAGATCGTAACCACCATAAACACCAAGTAAAAACGAACTGATGCTATAAATATTTTAAAAAACGTTCTCCTGTAATATAGGCAAAATGGTGGTTACAATGTTCTTCTTGACAAGGTCTGATATATGCTGTGTTGTGTGAAGCGGAATACCAGTATTCAAGATGGAGCACCATCAGTCTGACTTCTACAAATATTTTGTACAAATTTATAACAGGACTTATCTCATTACTGTGACCCTGGAACATAAAGAGCTATTGAAGGACACCATGGATTTTAGTCAGTATGAGTCTGAGAGTCCCTCCTGCCCTGCCCGGGGTGGGAGGACTCATTTGAGGTTTTTACTACCCTTAAAAAAAGCACCTGGCTTGTCTGGGCAAATAATTACCTTCTTCAAAGAGAAACAAGGCATAGTCCCTTCCTTAGCTATTAATTTGCAATAGTTATTATATCTGCATTATAATTAACAAGGTGTGAATAAAAAACTCAAACACAGTCATTCTAAAATATTTAGAAATATTTTTTATTGCCTTAGTCTTTTTGTTTTCTTCATATTTGCTTCACTATTTGCCTAGCTTTTGACCATTAACACAACTGACAATTTTTCTCATAATATTTGAATAGATAGTACAAACAAGAAATAATAATATCTAACACTAAGCCCCTATCAGCAATAACTTTGGTATTATTTAAAATTCATTATTTTCTAAACAAAATGTGCTTGGGTCAATCTCCGAGAGGCTCAAAATTAATGTCCTCGGCAATTTCTCGAGAACGTGTGTATATATATTTTTTTTAAGTGCTAGTCTTAAAAGCTAAATAATCAACAAAAATGGCGCTTTAAATCATCATCGTAAAAAGTCAATAAAAAAAAAGATATTAAAAAAAAACCACACAAAATTGCCATTTTTTCATGTGTCGCCACGGCACACGCGGGCTATATTTTGATGATAAAAAAAAATGTTGACTTTATTTAGCTATTTTATGTTGATGGCCGTAATTATACATAATCAATCTACATATTCTTAAAAACATGGGCAATACTCGCTAAGTAAATAAAGAGAAAACTCAGGGTCAAAAAATGTGCGTCATTGTCCTGCGCTATGTTTGTTTTCAATATTAAGTAGATTAAGAGACAGGAGGGAGGGAAACTGGTGGCTGTGCGAACAGACCTCCCCGCACCACAGCCGGGCGACAAGCTTTGCTGAAGATACAGGCGCTCGTTTTTAGCAGATATGACTTTGAAATTCGTTCTCCTCAAATGTTCACTTCAAACGTCATTTACATTTTCATTTATTAATCCGTAAATATTTTTTTTAATATATTCATTTAGCAAAAAAGTATGAAGGTTTTGTGTACTTACACAACTATGAAACGTTTTTTGAAATAGCATGTGCGCAAAACAGGTTTAACCAAGTTTTTTTCCGATTTATCATTTTTCTCAACATCATTGTCCTGGATTTGTACTGCCAGGATAATGACGCACATTGAGAATAATGACATTATGGACATAAGCTAATGACTCACGTTGAGAAGAATGACGTTTTTATTTTCTTTATTAATTTTAACACTTATTTTGGACATTAATATTACCTTTAAATTATAATTTAATTATTTTGGCGGTTTTTCTTTGCTCCCGCAATGAGACCCTCAGAGAAAAAGAGGTTCAGATCCCCTGTTAAGAAGTTACAAATTATGTATCCTTTAGTACTTTGCTAAGATGATAACTTTATGAATAGCTGCTTGTTTCTGTATTATATATACGTATGTGTATGTCTGCATCTAATTTATCACAATATCTATGTATGCTTTTGGCTACTAAGTATTCCTGTTGCTCCTATTACTGCCGATATGACTTCTGTAGGTGTTTTCCATAATCGTGTTATTTTTGTTTTTAGTAAGTGGTATTTACTCTATTTGTCTAACTCTTTAGGAACTATGTGATAATCTGATGGTATTGTTAGGTGTATTTACCTAAATACTGTATTAACTAAACTAAAATTAAAATAACCTGTTTTAAGCTTTCACGGTTTGTCTCTAAATTTAAAATGTCACATAAGAGATATCTTCCGTGATTATATGTTTGTTTTAGTTCACGATATTTAGACACTGTTGCAAGCGCCGTGATTGCGGGTTTAAATCAAAATCTGTCTACCCTCTTTCTTTGAAAAAAGAGGGTAGACAGATTTGTCTGCTCCTAACAATTTATTTTCATATATAAATCGCGATCATGGCGCTTGCAACAGCGTCGAAATATTGGGAACTCAAACAAACATATAATCACGGAAGATATATCGTAAGTGACATTTTAAAATAACCTAACAAAGAGCATCAAAAAATTTATCTACATCACTGTCAACGGGATAAGTGCCCAGAACGCTGGCAGCATTGCCTTCATTGCGACGTTGGATGGCAATGCTAATTCTTTGACCAAGAAATAGGCCAGCCCTCTGGTCATACGCGAAGAATCGACTATACGTTTTGCAAGTTCTTTAAAAACTCCAAACAGCTCAAATACATAGCTGCTAGTCAAGCCATTGTATTTATGCTGTTTGAGGTTTTCAGCCCTTGCAGCAGCCGCACCAGCATAGCACGCCGTACCTAAACGAAGGGATGGCGCAAGGGTTTCGACACATGTTGCCCAGCTTCCATAGCATTATAGTCATACCATTTAGTCTCTTCCTATGGTCGCGTGCCAAGCCAGTGGGATTTAAAACGGCTGGCATCTTGGCGATGACAAGAGCACGACGTATAAAGTCATTTAAGCTGGCGTACCGTGCTAACCGACCCGCACTCTTGCTGCCCGATACAGTCGACTGCTTCGCCACATTGACAGCGATGTGGAGCCCCGTAAGCAGCGCCCAAACGCAGGCATGTAGCGATCCGGAAAGTAGTGTCACTCAGCATGGTACCTATGTTGAATGACGATAGTGCCTGAAGCCATAGACCCGATTCCCATTCGCCCACAGCCAGCAGGTCAGCACGCTCTACAGAATTGGCTGACGTATTAACAAGATTGTACCGTACCAACCTACAGAGCGGCTCATGCCACTGCCTCTGGAAAGCCTGCCTCGGGTTCACGGGCCCATCTGAATCCGGGCAAATAATTTTCCAGGCGTTCAAGCAAGACACTTAAAATCAGCCAGAGAAAGATTTAAAATCTTTCTAATTAATGTTTCAGTGCTGTGGACAGGGGACAGGAACTAAACTCACACTAAAAATTTTGCGGAAATGTCTAAATTTTATCAGGACTATTTTGTGTTACTGTGATGTCTGTCTAGACTGAAATGTCTCACATTAATTCTGCGGACTCATTTTTTATTTATTTGTGGTTAATGTTTCTTAAATGCCTGCTAGTTTTTCACACCCAGAGATGATGTGTTGTGTGGTCTCATCTTTCGTTAGACATAACCTGCTCTCTCGAACTGCTTATAGTGGCAAATATTGAAAACTAACAAAAATGATACCGGTTGCTTTTTTAGCCAATTAAAAAGATATTACATATCTATGTTTACTTTTTCTAGTACTGCTTTATAATACGGCCCATATTACAAACGAGTAGAGTAGAACCGGTACCGCGTAAGTATTGATAGCTTTTACCTGATTCCTAGCATTTAATTGTGTGTTCGCTATTGATTTTATCCTGCCAAAGTATTCTTTCTTTAGTTGGTCTCTTATTCTGTTATGACCTATTTTGCCCGCCTCATTTATATCTATGTAAATATTTGTACGTCTCGTTTTTTTTCTAATGTTCAAATTTCAATTTTTTAATTTTTGCTCTTCGCTAACTCTACCAGTTGTCACATGACTGTAGAACATTGCACTTTCTTAATCCAAACTGCATTCCTGCCTCTAGTAAATATTTCTTTTCTATCGAATTAAATCTTTAAACGACTTTTATAATTGGCATAAAATTTAAATAGACTTTATATAGGAAGTGGTTCACTGTTACGGTTACGGTTGAAATTGTGTTTATTTCTAAACAAAACAGAAGTGGTGATAATGAATCTCCTTGGAATATTCCTCCGTGTATAACTATGGGATCAGTGGTTACACTAGCGTCTACGAGCCTTCATGATAACATTCCATGTAGGCATGACAGGACCATCTCTAGAAAGCCCATGATAGCACCCGGGCACTTGTATAACCTCAACACCTGAAGAAGCCATTCGTGTCAGATGCTATCAAAGGCCTTCAGAAAGTCTACTCATCCCATACTTAAGTTTTTCTGACACTGATGTGCGTCATCTAGTATTGCTTTGTTAACCATAAGGTGATCTTTACAGACCCTGGCGCGTCGCCTGCGTCCTCTCTGTTCTGGATAAATAATGTCGTCAATTACAGTGTATTTGTACAGTTCGTTATGTAGCATGGAAGTAAACAGTTTATACATAGTCGGCAAACATGCAATGGGGCGCCAGTTTTGTGGTTCATTAGTGTTTTCATTTTCGGGAATCAATATGATTTGTCCTGTCGTAAACTAATTTTCTACTGGGTCTGTTTTTTGTTTGTTAGACTTGTATAATTCAGTTACCTTATGATTTAGAAAACCGTGAGATTATAGTTTTGTTACAGTCGTAGTTGTTATAATTGCCGCATGATCTTAAAAACCGTTAGTTCACCAATAGTTTTTAGATCATACGCCGGAAAGTTTTAATATTTTGATATTAAAATTTTGATAGATACTTATAATTTACGTAATCTATCTAACCAAATAAAAATATAATTTAGATACTTAATTATCGTCATTGTTTTTAAGTACAAAACTAAGTTCATAAACATTATCATTGTCCTCAATTATCGTCATTTTCCTAAGCTTGAAAATCATTTTTCTCACATGACATCATTATCCTCAACAACAGTTTAAAAAAAAAATTGATTATCTCTTTAAATTCTTGTTTATCTGCTGTGACACTAATATGAAACTTGTTATCTGAACATGCCCGTCATTACCGCAAAAAAATATGAGCGATGCACGCAGGTTTTCAAGAATCCACAAAATTCAAACAAAAATAATCCGTTCCAGGAGATTTACCCGCTTACTGATGTAGCACCACATTTTTATAGATACATAACAGTTTAATGAAAAACAAATATTTCAAATATATGACATGATCAACTTACATATTTGCACCCATACATATTTACATTTTGGCACTTACTAAATGTTTTTTTTTACTTTTAGTAAAAGCATCAAAATTATCCTATACTAGGGATAAAATCTCAACCTACACAACACAACAATTTGATGGAGCCCTTATCCATAATTTGGGCGTCTGTGGGGAGTTATAACCCATTTCCTCTCATAGAGAGGAGAACAATGGGACCATTATAGAAGATTTATGCCTATGTCATGCTATGCTCAATTTAAAAAAAAATTGCCTGTTCAAAATCTGACAACCTTGTTCAAATCACCTGACTATAGAAATACATTAACAAATAATCTTAAAACTAATATTTACAACTACATAATACAATGAGTTCTTTTCAATCTATGTTCATAGCACTCATCAATTGGATTTCACTTTATACTTCCACAAAACACACAAGAAAAAGCTAATGTTTCTCTTTAATAATCTTTTTTCAAAGACTAGTTTTTCTTTTGGCCACCATTTTATGCACCTTGTACATAAGTATCTAAATAGCTTGTGTAGTATGAATATTGTTAATAGCGCTATTGCAGTACTTAATGCTACCACGTCTAGTAACATGTATTGAGGGAAGGTTAGGTCAAGTGCTGGCGACCGCAGGTGCAACGCTCCTTTGTGCCTCAGGACATATTCTATCCAATAAACCCCCATGTCTAAAGGCTTCATCGGCCGGTCTAAGAATATGTCTTTCAATTTTATTGAGTTTTCTTTGTATCTGGAAAAAAAATATTTTCAAACATTAGTAAATGAATAATCACAGAAACGATTAAGTTTTATTACTATGCCGCATCAAAATAAAATGTTCTTCAGTGAAACATAAATTGTAAATGACTTCATTATCATTTTATCACTAACCAATGTGCAACCAATTAATACCAGTATTATCCGCTTCATGAGAAAAAAAAACGGTTGCAGCACTATTGCTATTAGAGCAGAGTATTATTTCGGAACACCCTATGGTCTTCCGCAATAATACTCTGCGCTCTATGACCTTATGACTATCAGTAAAGTTCGCATAGCTTAATTTTGGGCCAAACAAACAAGTTTGAACTTTATGCCATCAAGAAAAAGCAAAAAGTAAATTGACTAAAAAATTCTAAATAGTCCGTCAGTTAGATTAGTTTAGACCAAAAAATGCCTGTCACGTAGTTTTTCTATTGTTACGGAAACCAAAATTGACGAAAATACGACACTTTTAAAATTGGCAAAACGTCACGGGCAAGTACAGTATTTACTTGCTTCAGACGTCAGGAGCCCCGTCGTCGTCGTCTTTCTATCGTAAATATGCATTGGTTTAACTACAGAAAATTACGTTACGTACATTGTCTATTATTTTTCAAATCTCTTGCTGACGGACTAATTTAATTTGCAATTTATTGATGCTGTCAAATTGCCTATTGTACCATCAGTATCGCAGGTACATTCCCTGTACAATACCACCCACACACTGCTACTTTCTCTATCGTTGTAAATACATTGATAATGAAAGTAGCCTGACGAATTTATCTGCGTTTCGTATTATGTCACTGGAGGTTATCTAGGCGGACCTTATTGTTTCCAACCATCGACGCCTCGCAGGTCTATCATAATAACCCTTCGTTCGTCGTTTGAGACGGCCCGGCAAGACAACAAAACAACCCTCAGCCAGGACTAAGTTTACAAAGAAACAACTTTAGTCTTCTAAACCTTGCTGCTGGGCATAAGTCTTGCCCAAATTTTACTACGACACCCTCTTTCTACACTGGTTGCTCCTTTTATATCAATTTAAATAGTAGCTGTTGCGTTGCTAGCGGCTTCACACGCATGGAGTTCAATATTAACAAATATACATCCAAAGTCTCGCATTTATTGTATGAGTAAGGTTAACACTTACCGATGATCAGTGAGCAAAGCTCGTAGTTTTCGTCTCCATGTGTCTTTGTCAGTTTCTTTGAGCGTGACTACCTCTGCGACGCCTCGATCGGCCATCGCTCGTGCATTTAGTGCCTGGTCTGCGTACAACGGTACCATGAGCATCGGCACCCCACAAGCCACGGCTTCTTGCGTGCCCAGTAGACCACCGTGAGAAATAAACAACTTCACGTTGGGGTGACCTGTAGAAATATCTCATGTTCATTGTTTAACAAACGCAGGCGATAGCGATAAACTCGCAATCAAAGCGTCATAAATATGTAATGATCAAGTTGTAAGTTTCATTGATCGCTTCATGTCGAGCTTTATCTCAGTAACTTACAAAAACTTAATTAAAAGATAGGACTATCACCGGGCGTATCTACAGGGGTCAGTAACAGTGTAATAAAGTTGATAACTGCGACTCACATAAGGTTGCATGCTGCGGTATCCAGTCCATGGTGTAGGCATTGTCGGGCACGGTGAGGTTCTGTGCCAGCATGCGCCGGTCCATCTTGATGAACACGGTCTGGGGCAGCTCAGACAGCACGTTGAATATTCGGGACAACGTCTCACTTGGTATCGTTTCGATCCTGGACATTGATCCGAAACTCCAATAGATCACGCCTTCTGTTGATGCATCCAGGAGTTTCTGCATTTGCTGCGAAATTAATTGAAACTCATTCGCTGATCATGTAAGGTGGAAGTGGGCAAATACTTTAAGTCTTATTTGATTAGGTCGTGTTTTGGGCGTTGTGCTAATGTACATAATTCGATCCGCATCTCAGTTTGGGGGAATTTCTTTCTTATGTGCTATTTCGACCCCATCTCTCCTCTTGGTGATATGTTATTAGATTTGGCTGGACCGATAGGGGGTCCTAAAAGGACCGTGAAGTTAATGAATGCTACTCATTTATTCTTTAATTTTCCCTATAATTTGGCAATAACACATGAGCACGGCTAAAATGAATCATGTTGTGACACTATCTGTTGCCAGGTCTTAGGTCCTGTCTCGGAGCGATACGCGGCTCTCTATTGCATTTTGAAATGTAGGTTAAAATGTCTTCTTGAATCGAAGGGCCTGTTCTTTGAAATAGATGAATGACTGTTGTTTATTTAGACACACGAGTATTTCCAGTTTAGTAATAAACACCACTCTTTTAGGAGTCACGCGGTAGTCGATTTATCGACCATTACTATCGACCCGACATTTTCCGACATTTTCAACTCATCATAATCACCTCATTCAACAAGTAATAATACGAAGCTTACCTCACGAATCATTCTGTCTATTAATAAAAACTGCATGAAAATCCGTTCAGTATTTTTGAATTTATCGCGAACTAAGTACTTTGTTTTTTGATATATTGTAATGATTTTACTGTTTACTTGTTTGTAATGTTTTTCTGACATCATTTTATAATTTCTTTGAAAGTTTTAATTGCAATGATATTGATTCATTGTTGTTGTTTTACCCTTAATTACTTGATACGTCTTTAATTAGTTGATACCAGTCACCAGACTGTGCATAGTCTAAAATCACATTAGTTTAGGTAACTAGCATATATTTACTACTTAGAGAGCAGCGGTGATCCAGTGGAGGGCTCGTGGCTAAATTACAGCCGCACTGGCCAATCTTCCGGGTTAAGCAGCGCTTGCCGAGGTTGATCTGTGGATAGGTGACCATCTGTCATAGCGAGATTCCTCCGTGCTTCGGAAACCACGTAATCATCATTTATAGATCTTTGACAGTCGTTACTATTACTCAGAAGCTCTAAAAGTCTGACAACTAGTCTCCATTGAGTATCGTATTACCCAGTTACCAATAGGCAGTCGCTTTATTACCTACTGATATTCAGAAGCATCTGGTTCGACTGGAAGCCTACCCCAATATAGTTGGGAAAAGGCTCGGCAGATGATTAGCATTGGTGACCCATTGGTATAACTCGTGAGGCGAGTTATTTATCGTTGAATTAAAGCCAGCTTGGCGCATACTTTGTGTAATTATTTAATCACCACTGCTCTCAAAACCCTGACGGAAACCCTGCAGGAGTACATCGTGAAAAAACCCGGCATGTCCTAGAACCAAAAACTGGAAGACACGTGAAACCAGGCACTGGGCCTGTCTAGTAGATTACAGTACACTTCCTCACATAGAGGAGGCCTGTCTCTGAGGCCATCATAATCGACTGATTATACTAATTAGGTTCTACAAATCCTGTACCTGTAGGAATATTATTTATGCTGGTTATTGCCTCGGAAAAGGGATTAACTTGTTTTGCGGTTCGTATTCTACTCTATCACAAAATTGCAGACACGTTTCGTTTTTAATGACGGATGTGTAGGTGCATAAAGAAACGATAAGATGAGGTGATATTTTGAACAAATCAAGTAACATAGGCCATACTTTTTGTTACCAAGAGTAAATCGCTAGTCTTTAATACAGAATTGGAAAGATAGTCACTTCCTCACAGGATGTAAAACTTCCCTAGTGACCTTTGTACTTTTCAAAATTGCTTACGCTATTCGTATTACGATTGCGAGATAATTAACTGCTAACTATGAACGGTACTAAGAATATTGAGATAATTTCAGTGGACACGCGGTCTGACTGACCCAGTGACTTACGTATGATATGTGCACCCACCGCGTGCCGCTCACTGATACGAACCATGATTAAAGTGATTTAATGTGCTGATCAATCATGAATGGTAATCAGATAGTAATTAATGAACCAATTAAATAATCATTTACTAAACATTCTGATGGTACTCACCCGAGAAAGAACTGGAGAGTCGTCTAAGTGGAGACCCCCGACTTCTACTAAAGCAGGCACCAGAGGGCGCACTTCGTTTATGCTGAAATGGCTGTTGGACAGAACCAAACTATAGTTCTGGGCCAAAGACTCCAACTTTGGTCCGGGGCCAAATAATCGATCCGCTATAACCTGAAAAGGAAGCAGTTTGTTACTGTCTTGTACAAACAGCAGCTTATTAGATATCTAAAATATCCGAAAAAATCTACTAACCTGTGATGGAATTTGTGACTTGTATCTATACAAAACCTTCGCTATGATGACTGCCATCGTGTTTGCAAATCTTTCCCATAGGTTCATTCGTTGTCCGTATCCAACCATGTAAGATGGAACGTAGGCAGTTGCGTCAGGGTTACCTAGTTGGTCGTTAACCCAGGGCAACGGTACACTTGACAGAAATCCGACCACTGGTGCTCCGTACTTCTTGCCGAGAGGAAGAAAACAGTCGCTCCCAAATACTTCAACTATGATCAAGTCAAAGCTCTGCGTCGAATTGAACAATGCTTTGACGGCGGGTACTTTGGCAACGGTCTCACACGCATCAACACATTCTTCCATTATCTGTTCCAAGTTTCGGATAAAATCAGGTTTTATAGAATCATGTTGTATTGTGAGGTTGTTGACGATTTCTGATCTGGTCCCTGCTAGGCTTATTTGATGCACGTTCGGTAGAGGGTTTTTCTGAAACAGAATATTTAATTAAAAAACTATCGCTCTACTTTAATCAATTCTTGCCTAATTAAATACGACTTGAGGGCAGGTCACAGGTGGCTATGGATGCCGTAAAATGCCGTTTCCTTTTCTCCTTTGGCATATAAAATCAATCATATGGACACTATCTGCTACAACCAGAGAATGTAGTTGCACCATAGCCTTAAGTTTCCTTGTTAATTGACTTTTGTATAAAGCCATATTGTAGTATCCAACAGTCAATGATTTCTAATAAAGTTAAAATATTGTAGATAAATGGTATACATACAATAATAAGTGTTTTGCAAGAAGACAAGCGGCACACGATGCGGTAGACTACGTGGCAAATGATATCGCTCGCCGATAAAATACGACAGACGGACGAGACTGACTACAAAGCCACCGCACATGATTATGAAAATAATAATATAATCGGCCATGAATTAAGTTTTTGCTTATCCGAGACGTCTTCAACTTTGATACCAAGAGATTGTAATCTAGATTTATTTTAACTCCCAGCCTCATTGATGGACTTTAGATCCCCAGATTTTATCAATTTATGAAACACTAACAATTTTGTTTTTACAAAAAAATATATAAAGAACCCCATAAAAGGATCCTGTATCGTGAGAGGCGAGGACACAGCCACTGCGCCAACAGAGGACGTAAATTTTCAATTTTGTCGTCCTTCCTTACTAATTCTTATACGTACTGGAAAATTAGGTTCATAAAAAAATTAACCAACGAATCCCCTTGCAACCAGAATTGCATCCAGAATCGCTAGATCTGCTAATATGGATTACTGAAATTCAAATAGTATCAACCGGGAACATAAGAATTTTCCAAATCATCATGAAACATATAAAGAAAGATACCACTGATTTGAGAACTTCCTTTTTTGGAGTCTGATTTAGATTCACAATAACTAGATTCTTCGTCAGAAATAACCGAATGCACTTTACAATTCAAATTAATCACGGAACAATAATATATTTTAAGTATCCTAAATGGTTTAAATCTTAGGCAATTTTTTTTGTCTAGTTTAAGTATTTTTCCGATCTATCTGAGAACTCTTCGGATCAAGTCAAGGTCTCTTTTTTGGCCGCGTTTTCATTTCATAGAGAATCGAATTATGTGGGAACATGGGTAAACCCATTCACACTATTATGACCGATAGATCTGTCGGAACGGCCAGTGATGATAAAATATGAAGCTGCTAATATGAAGAATTTCAAACCAGTATTTTCTCTGGACGCTGCCGCGCCGGCGGTGTAGTGAGAACGCGGCAGGCTGGTTTTGATAGCAAAACCCATTACTGCAGATTGGCTCGGTTTCTCTATGAATTCCATACCTATGGATCCGATGGAACGATATTGTCGTTTTGGGATATTAATGTAGATTTGGCATCAGCCGGCTCATGGTCAGCTGGTATGATAGCTATCTAAGAATCATTACATTCTTGAAGAACTCTACAACAAATGTAAAAAATACCGTCAGACGGGAAATATAGTGACGCAGGGGTGAACATTTTGAAAATCTTGACACCTTGTTGGCAACATGCCATAAAAACTAAAATTGCTTCCAATGTTTTGTTCCGATTCACTCCTGCGTCTATATTCAACCCGTTTGACGGTTCTTTTTTCATCTGTTGTGAACCTCCTAGTTTCTTTAATTCTTCGGTAGCTCACCTTTTTTTAGAAAATGGCTATCGTACTAAAATGCCTAGTGACAAAAACTGAGCAAGTTCATGATTAGTGGGTTCAGGAACAGGGAAAAAATTAACATTATCACTACCGTTTTCGGGTGATCTATCGATCAGCGTAGCACCTATAATTATAAATATTTTTTATCACTGCTCTTGAACTAACCTACAACGGAATAAAGTCCGTGCTGTAATAATGACCGTCGTAGAGTTCATCATTATTATTTTGAATGCACTCGTACCTATCTATTTGACCGTTAATTCGCACTTCATTTATCGTAAATATGCCGCCGTCATCTGATCATTGACCTGTGCGAACATGGTTACCGGGTTGGTAGATGCGGTTTCGTCATCATGCATTGCTGCTAACAAGAGGTTACCAATCTCGGAAAACGAATTTACCGACTCGCGAGTGTAAGCCCCTTCGCACACGACGCGACACAGGTCTCCGAAATCTTACGACGCCACCGATCCCCAATAAGCCCTAATGGCACAATTACCTTAATTAGAGCCACCATACCCCGACCGATTAAAACTGTATTTTTGGTGGCAAAAAAAAATTCTCGGGGCTCGAGAGGTTCAGGCGACTATCGCAGTACAAATCCATAGTGGTTCGTACACAGACACGCGTCAATCGATACCAAAGTCGTAAGGTATCGGAGACTTGCGTGGCCTAGTGTACGAAGGGGTTAACAATATCAATCAAATGCGCTCTACGAATTTGTAATCAGTACCTCTTTGCACTTGACGACCTTTTGTACTGTATCGGAGAAAAACTTACTTTCGGAAAGATAATGTAAGTACTTTTACATACATAACGTCACGCCTGTAAACCCCCAATGGGAAGGCAGAGGTGTTTTATTTCATGTTTCATCTACATTGTATATATATAGCAGTCAGTTAAATTCGCCGCGGCGAGAGACGCATAACTTTTGAATGACTTCACTAATTAGGTAGATGATTAATTTTTGATAGGTTAGATAATATTGGGATTGCGACAAGATTTGTATGTAAGTCTTTCTAACCGGGCCTTGTATGTAATATTATATTACGTAGTAGAGAACAAATTGTTTAAATAGACATACTCAGACAATATAATGATTCAGAACGCTTTCATAATGAGCGAGCTGCGCGTCGCGGGTTCTATTCCCGCACGGAGAAAATATTTGTATGATCTACAAGTACTTGTTCCGGGTCTGGGCGTTTATTTATGTGAATTTATATGTTTGTAAACGCACCCACGATACAGGAGAAATTTTCAGGGTGGCAAATGTTTAAAAAAAATTGTCATTGCGTCTTTTCCTATAGAAAAAATATTTTCCCTAGAAAAGTTAATTATTACGGGATCGTATGGATAATGTCATAATTTTTGAGGTGGTTATACGAAAGCGGAGACATAAAAATAACGCCAATCTATAGGGTGTTCGACACATCTTTCTTCACCATACATTAGAAAATTGCTCTCAAATCTATGAATACCCAAGAGACGGATTGTGTGTACTGGTGTTTGAATGGGAGTTTGATCACATTTTAATAAACAATGTTTAATTCAGTATTTTAAAATATTTCCTCAATAAAAAGTTTCACTGGTCTACTGACAATCCTATGAGATATTTTTCACGTCACTCGATTAATTATTACTCTTGCATCAATAAACTTGATTAAATCTTTAATTACTTGCCAACTAGAGAGCACAATCCACAAAAAATAAACAACCACGTCTAGGCTAGCTCATGGAATACATACCATTGGGAAGTGCGTGACGACTGTGAGATGGTGGTCCCTCCGGGCCAGTGCGTCGAGCAGGCGGCCGTACATGGCGTGGTGGCTCTTGGTGTTGGTGGGCAGCACGGCCAGGAGGCGCGCGGCCCTCGCCGCCACCGACCACGCGAGAACCAGCCAAAGCAGCCGCGGCCTCATCTCTCTACTGCTCGTGTCCGTTTGCGAGGCCGTCTAGCCTGAAACCGCCGAAGTCCCTTCGCTTGATAAGCCACACGTCACTGCTGATAACAGCAGCCACGGGTATCTCCTATCCTCCCCCTGCCCCTGCATTCCCCCCTAAGAAAACTTTCTACGAGACCTTTTTCGACATCTTCTTCATTGCTAGTTCGATTTCCGGCGCAGGAGTCATTGTGAAATCGGTTAACCGTTAATAGAAATGGCAAATGTACATAATTAATTTTAGTTTGCTATTTAAAATATTAGGTAGATGGTGGAAAATGCAGTTTTAGTGCATTTACAATGTAGCAATAATGTGAGTGTGACGTGTTTCATTTAAATTGGTGGTGTTTTTGAAATTAACTAATAGATTAAAGCCCTATCATATACAAAAGCAAAAAAAAGAGTGAAAGTAATCCTATTTGTATATTCAAGTTTTTTTTTTTCATCTCTTACAAAAGTGGTAGGTCAGTTTTTATTCGTAAAGTGTTTCTATAACTATTGAGAATACTACCAATCCATTGGGTGCAATAAACTGGTGCCGTCCGGCGTCCTATGTGACCGTCAGTCAAGGTGAATTGATGTGCTCATACATAATATTATGTCATCAGAAGATTGCAGTGGCCTACCGTGATGTAAGTGGACTGCCGCAATTCACAATCGGCGTCGGACAGCTATGTCTGACCATAGACCATCGTCCGACAGCTATGTCCGACCATGGACCATGTCCAGGTCAACGGTGCGTTGTGTTTCACGCGTGTCTCAAAGAGTGTCAGTACAATGACAGGGCCCTCTTTAGAGGTCGTAGAGGCCGGGGTCGGGGTGACTAAACAGCTACCGTGACTCCGGAACGTAAAGGGCTATTGAAGACACCGTGGATAGCCAGTACGAGTCTGACAGTCACTCCTGCCCTGCCCTGGGAGGGAGGACTCATAACATGATTTTATTTTTTATTTATGCAGTAAGGGATACGATATAAGCTACGATAAAAATGTCCATATCATAATATAATACCTATCGAAACCTTTAAAAATGTTTTGTACATAAATTGCACCCATCCAAAGAAAAGGCTAAAACAACAAAAAAACTACACATCACGTGTTGAAAAATGACATAAAATCATTATGCAACACAATTAATTGCATTTATCAGTGATCAAATATTTTGAACTCTTCTCCCAATTAGTTTTTAATTTATTTATCGTATTTTTAACCTATGATAAGGTGAAGCAACGTGACAGTAGTTTCAGGTACCTACCGATCTTAAAGAAGGTACTATCGACAAAATTAAATCATAACCCATTTTGACAAAAAATCGTTTGAATGCCGTCATATTGACAAAGATCAAAGTCGTTGTACCATCGATATGTATGTTTACGCGAATGTGGACTTAATTGTATTTGAAATTTTGAATATCTGTCAGAAAATAAGCTTATTGGTGGGTCATAATTCAACTTTGTCGATTGTACATCGAACTTCGAAACAATAAGTTATTTTCGGCTTTAGCATTATCTCTTTCACAAGTTTCTACAGGTCATAACTCATAGTCATAAGTACAAATATCTGTTCGCTGCTGGAATCGAACCCACGACATGTAGCGCAGTAGTTGATTGCTCAGTCACTACGCCAAACTTGCTGACCAAGGCTTTGACGACTAGTTAGGACTTTCTTCAGCCCACTAATTGGCCCAACTTACAGTCGGCGCATCTCAATACCTATGACCTTTTTTTTTGCCTGTTAAAATCATCAAATGAGTCCTCCCGCCCTGCGCCGAGCGGAAGGGACTTTCAGACTCGTACTGACTATAATCCATGGAATGGAATACCCATTGGCCATTTACCATTTACATTCCCGGTTACCTGTTTAGACCAGGGTTTCTCAAACTTTCGGCTCCACGAACCCCTGTTAAAATTTCCAGGTGACAGCGAACACCTCACAACTTTAAAAAAATATTGTTGAAGAAACTTAGGTTTTTATTTAAATAAAAGGTAACAAATGTGTCCCGCGAGCTATACTGATGATGACCTTACACAGTCATGATTCAAATTCAACACTAGGTATTTTGTACTTTATTCCTAACGTTCATTTTACGTTGAAAAAAAATCTTATTAAGGTCAATTTTAATTTTTTGAATGTATAATTATTTAATATCAACGTATGTGTGTAAAATAATCTGACTTGTGATTTATAATAAGCGCATATCGCCGATATTTTTATAAGAGTACCTATTGGTATCGTATCGGCGAATAGGCGTATCGATGCATCCCTAATTAATACGGTTACAGTGTAGTCAATTCTAGTCATAAGGTTAAATTGCAGTTTATCTTATGATACGCTGTATTGTTAAGAAGTAATTAATCGGATCACTCGCCAATGGAGTGATTTATTTATCTTCGTGATTATTAATGTTCCACGAACGTAACGAAAAAGTCTAGAGGGATGTAGCACTGGATTGGTCGAATCAAAGGGTGCTTTTACACGGCGCATGTAACCCGCGCAAGTGCCTCAACATGCTCAAGCTACATGCGCCGTGTACAAGCTCCCCGCGGGTAACTTGATCAAGTAGCTCGCGCATGTTACTCGCGCGGGTAACCCGCATTTTTACTTGCGCGTGTTCGTGCGTCGTGTACAACCCTAATTGACCATTTAGCGCGCGGATATAGTTACCCCCCGTCCAGCAACGTTTATCAAGGTCTGTCTCTAGATAATCATAAATTATCTCGAAGTGCGTAGTACCACAGTCTAATAATCCTACAGTCGTCCGACGAAGACGTCTAGACAGGGCAATCGTGCGGGGTGTGAGAGGTGAGACGCGGGTAAGCCGAGCCCAACTTGGGAACAAAACGATGTTCCTATGTTGGGCTCTATCATTCAGGGCTATCGCGTGTGATGTGCGTATTTATTTTTATTTGTTCATTTAAAATGGCCGACCCGCGCACGCCTTTTTTTTTAATAGGTTATTGCACAGGGCATCTGTTTGGAAATTCTACTAATATTATATTTATATATGACTGTGTTATAATTTGTATGTCTCATGACAAGATGGTGGACTTTTTTTATTAATTACCAAGGGTGAATTTCGAGATGGCGCACGTATTTTAATTTACCAAGTACGGGTATCAATTTTGAGTTTATTAGGGGTCCTTGTTACAAAAAAGCCATCCTTTTTGAAATCCAAGATGGCGGAGGTCATTTTCTTATAATTTGATATGTGTGTCAATTTCGAGGTTATTTGGGGTGCTTGTTACGAAAAAGCCATTCTTTTTGTAATCCAAGATGGCGGACGCCGTTTTTTTCTTAGAATTTGATATGGGTGTCAATTTCGAGGTTAATTGGGGTGCTTGTAACGAAAAAGCCATTCTTTTTGAAATCCAAGATGGCGGACGCCGTTTTTTTCTTAGAATTTGATATGGGTGTCAATTTCGAGGTTAATTGGGGTGCTTGTAACGAAAAAGCTATCCTTTTTGAAATCCAAGATGGCGGACGCCGTTTTTTTCTTAGAATTTGATATGGGTGTCAATTTCGAGGTTAATTGGGGTGCTTGTAACAAAAAAGCTATTCTTTTTGAAATCTAAGATGGCGGACGTCATTTTTTCTTTAGAATTTGATATGGGTGTCAATTTCGAGGTTAATTGGGGTGCTTGTAACGAAAAAGTCATTCTTTTTGAAATCGAAGATGGCGGGCGTCAATTTAAATGTATTACGCCAATTCCGTGATAAGTTGGGGTGCTGGTTACGAAATGCCATCTAAATAACTTAAATCTGATCTGCAATAAATAAATAATTTCATAAATATTCTTTACTTGTGACAACCCTGGCCGATGCATAACTGTCTAGACGATGTCGGCATTTTACCCGAGATCAAAGGCGTCGTCCTACTGTATGATTTCTATACTGTGGTAGTACTATTATATGTTCTGTGGTCACAGAGAAAGTCAAAGCTAAGGTGAGATGTCAGATCTTACACATCTTATTGTTTCTATGGTAATATTTACTTGTGCATATTTTTTTCAACACTAAACAGACATCATAATTTATACAAAAAATAAAGGCCTTTTTTTGGTTTTCTACACAATTATCTTACAAGTTGTTAGCTCTTGTGACCGTATCCCTTCTTGCCAAATTACCGCTAAATTCTGTTTCCTTCCCAAATCTAAAATAATGTGAATATCTACCGCTTCTGTTTTATGTCATCAAATTCAGCTTCTTCGTAATACCTAGAATATTTAATTAAATAAAAATAATTGACACGTATTTTTTGTTACCTACGTAAACCAAAATTGACAAAGATACAACGCTTCTAAAATTCACAAAACGTCACTCGGTCGATATAATTTTACAAGCGTTATGACGTCACAAACCTCCACTCCCGAATTTCGAAGCCTTTTGTCTTTGTCAAGATCAATTGAGTACAAAACAAAAAAAAAAAAAAAACATTTTCTTAGGAAAGAAAAATTCAATCCGCGGGCAGGATTCGAACCTGCGGCCTTCGGATTCAGTACATCCGACGCTCATTTCCATAACTGAGCCACCGAGGATCTTACCTGCCGCGGCGAATTCTTCCCATTGAACTATATTACTAGCGTAATTCTTCCTTCCATTTCTAACGTCTCATGGTGTCGTTTGGTGACGGATTGAATTTTTCTTTCCTAAGAAAATCTTTGAAATTCGCTACGCATGCGTTAATGCGTTTAATATTGAATAATATTTAAAAAAAACATTCTGTTTATAAAGTAAACAACCCTATTGGTCCATATAGCCTCTTGGAGTGCAAGCTTACTATCTCAGAACTGTGACATCATTTATAATCTTCGTTTCTAATCCGAGGCTAACGCCCAGTAGTGACCTATTAGCCTTCAGAAGCTGCAGGTGGCACGTGTATATCCAACTTTATCATTTAATAAAACATACATGTTAATTCTAAATAGAGATAGTGCTCATTGATAAGTGAGCACAATAAGCATAAAGTGAGAACATTCTAACTAGGATTCGTTTGGAGTACCCATAGATTCCCCATATGATTTATTGTATTAATTTTACGACATCTTTAAAAGTCATAATATTTTATTTGACATGGGATCCAATGGTTATAAAACGTCGAAAAAATGGTATGGTTCGGGTTACTTGGGTTACGTTTCTATGGAGAAAAACCGGCAAGAAACTCCGTAGTTACTCTTTTAAAAATAATTGTTTTTACAATGTTACTCGTATTGTTATGCTACGTTCACACGCTCGCGTTATGCTACGTACACACGCGCGCCGTGCAGCCCGGCGGGCTGCTTGGCGGGCTGCGCGGCATGCAGCCGCGTCCGAGCGCGCGTGTAATGCTACGTTCACACGCGCGCCGTGCAGCCCGGCGGGCTGCCTGGCGGGCTGCGCGGCATGCAGCCGCGTACGAGCGTGCGTGTAAACAGTCAACATTCATCCTTTGAACTTTGCCAAAAAACCGACACTTGCCCGATTCGCGGCATTCACGTTCACAGGCGCGTTCACGGGCTCGGGCGTACCGTTTACACGCTCGTGAATGTGAATGTGCACGTTGAATGTAGAGTTGAACGCGAGCGTGTGAACGTAGCATAAACAGTCACCGGGCGCCAGCACATTCATCCTTTGAACTTTGCTAAAAAACCGACAATTTCCCGATTCGCGGCATTCACGTTCACAGGCGCGTTCACGGGCTCAGGCGTACCGTTTACACGCTCGTGAATGTGAATGTGCACGTTGAATGTAGAGTTGAACGCGAGCGTGTGAACGTAGCATTAAACTCTACATTCAACGTGCACATTCACATTCACGAGCGTGTAAACGGTACGCCCGAGCCCGTGAACGTGCCTGTGAACGTGAATGCCGCGAATCGGGCAAGTGTCGGTTTTTTGGCAAAGTTCAAAGGATGAATGTGCGGGCGCCCGGTGACTGTTTACACGCGCGCTCGCACGCGGCTGCATGCCGCGCAGCCCGCCAGGCAGCCCGCCGGGCTGCACGGCGCGCGTTTGAACGTAGCATTACGGTTTGGCATTCCATAAAAACAGAAGACCCGTAGTACTTCTGCAAGGCCTAAAAATATCCCATGTCCATTCATACTTCAGAAGGCATGACAAAAAAAAATGACTTGATCAAATGCTTTAATATATTAAAAAAACGAGGAAAAAAAAATTGTCCGCTTGGCCATAGTCATCATCATCAGCCTATATTGTTCCCACTGCTGGGACACAGGCCTCCTCTCTGTGAGAGGGGGTGGGCCATAATCCACCACGCGGGCCCAATGCGGGCCCAGTGCGGATGGATGTCACATGTTTTCGAATTTTTGGTTCTAGGACATGCCGGTTTCCTCACGATGTTTTCCTTCACCGTTTTGAGAGCAGTGGTGATGAAATAAATTACACAAAGTAATGCGCCTGCCGGGATTCGAACCCACGACCTACAACTCGTAAGTCGGGGCCGATACCACTGGGCCACCACTGCTGGCCATAGTGTGACGTCATAAATGCAATTGTTTCAGTTACGAGGTGCAGGTTGAGGCGGAAGGCAGGCGGCGCGGGCTGGGCCAGCGCGTGCTCATCGTGCTGGAGAAGTTAGCTGCCGCCACGCGCATGCGCTGCGTGCGCCTCACTGCGCTCACGCACAATCCCTCCGCCTCCGCTTTCTTTAGAGCTTGTGGGTAAGTTATATTAAGGTGAATGCTCCAACCAGCCTGCGAAATTCAAATTTTCTTATGTTTTTTGCAATTTGTAGACTAGTGACATATTGTAACTTTATCAAAATATGAATTGCGGCAATATCAAGTATAATTTTAAATATAAAAATGATCAAATCAATCACTCCATCAGCTCTCACATAGAAAAGGTGCATTGTGTTAAAATCTCCGAAATCTAACTTAGATGCAGCTTTTCTATGTGAGAGCTGATGGAGCGAATGTTTTGATAATTTTTATATTTTAAATTATACTTGTTATTACCGCAATTCATATTGTGATAAAGTTACAACATGTCACTCGACGCAATCACTTTAATGCGATTTGGAAACTTTAGTTTTGAGATGGAAATCCTCAGTGTGTATCTTGATCCTCAGTATTTCCTCTTTTATTTGTATCGGGCGCAGCGGCATTAAAATGTGACTTTCGCTGCCCCGGGGGGGTATTACAACGTCTTAAAACCAGGCTGGTTCCAGTGAGTGAACGAGATGGCGCTAGACGACTTGTATAGCTCTGTCACTTTCACTCGCCGGAATCAGCCTGGTTTTAAGACTTTGTAATACCCCCCCTGGACTGTTGTCTGGCTGATTTACCTACGGAGCTATGCTAGAAGCTTATACCAGACTAAAATAAACCAACTGCACGGCTTCATCTTCAAAGTAATCGTCATCGTATGAAAGGATTTTAATGAGTTATTCACAGCTGGCATTCGAAGATTTTCAACACATTTTCTCAATAAAAACTTGCTAAATTCGTTGATTACTTATCGCACCAAATTTTTGCCGCATCATTACGTATTTACTCAAGCGCGTAACACTGTGAACAAGCGCCCTACGCAAAAAGCACTTCACACATTGTGAGAAAAGAATCATTTGTTTTTTTTTTCTTACAGGTACATCTTAGACGAGACGAGTCCGTCCAAAGATGAGGCAGCTCACTACGAGATCCTGAGTAAGGCAACGGATAGCCAACAAGATGGTGAAACTCCCCAAGAGACTTGTCCACTGAGTGACGGCATGCGTGCAGTTCAAGTGGCCAATCCACAATGACCTTTGTTATAGTATTGACTAGTGACATCTAGAATAAGTATTACCATAGATAAGTGAGTTTAGTTTTGCCAAAAAGTACATCCCAAATGAGTATTTCTTCCGTTTTAAATGAACTTTAGAGGTTTTATGATAACGTTACGGATAAGGGGGCTCCAAAGGCTTCGAGTGTTTAGAGCATCAAGTGGTTTTAATCCGTCACTGTATAGAATGATACACATTGTTTATATTGATAGATAGAATACTCAATATTATGCAGACCATACAAATGACACATAACGCAAGATGGAACTTATAACTAGGGTGACACGATGGGCGATCTTATCGCTAAAGGCGATCTATTCAAAATAACCTTTAGAATACCAAATTAAAAGAATAAATACGAAAGTAAGTTTGTTTGTCACGCTATGACTCCCTAAATAGCTGAACCGATTTTGAAGCCACAGGCGAAACTAGTAGAATGTAATAGATTGTCACCATTACAAATATTAATTACTTTATTAATTAGAGATTGTGGGTTTTACTCATTATGGCAGAACTTAGTAATTTAATTGATAATTGCTAGTGTGTTATGTAAAATTCTAGAATGTAGTTACAAAGAAACTGGATTCCTCTAAACAGTTATTTAATCATCATAAGTTGACAAGAGGCTGTTAAATCGATATTATTTTTTAATTTTGACGTAGAAATAAGTTGATCTAGAATGCTAGGGCCACTCTAACGGGAATGTCGTTGATTACCCCGTAAATGGACAATTATACAAATATGTATTTAAAGACATGTCGCTAAAATTAAAAGACATTTCCTAAGTGTCGCCCTGGTCCAAAGAATACCGCTCGAAAGCCTTGAATAATAGCGCCTAACACAATCAAATAGTATGCAGTAATTCGTCAATCTACGTCCGATATAAGTTCTATCTTAAAGCAAATTACGATCTCTTATATATCCGATTTTTAAAGATTGGACATCTTTAAAAATCACCTACCAACATTTTTATTTTTAAAGATTGGACATCTTTAAAAATCGGATATACTAATTACTTAATTAGGTCTGTTATTGGTTGTAGATACAGATGGGAATCAGGATTGCAACCGACATAAATATTAAGCAAATAGTGTAAACGTATTCCAGATCTGTGTAAAAATAAAAAAATAGTTAATTTTGTGAAATCTAAAGTCGTAGAATAATTTTGCAGTTAATTTCGTAGTTTTATGAATAATAACTTATTAAAAATTTTAGACTTATAAAACAAGCCACTGTAATTTATAATCATTTAAATAATAATCAAATCAAGCAATAAAACCCATGCATTTCCAATAGGTACGCTAACAAACTGCAATTGAGAGCCAATATTATGTATGCTCTTAGAAAAATGTGGAATAGATAGACAATAATAGTAAATATAGAGATTACAATCCGAATCCAGTCCATAGAAATAAATGATCTGTTATTATTTAAAGCAATGTAGTAGTAACAGTAGTAATCAGTGATGTTTAATTTTAGGGAATTCATTCTGTTTAGCGCTGCAAATGCATTTTTTTCCTTAGGGCGATTTTACCAACGGTTAAACATTAGTGACCGACCGAAATTTCGGTTTCGGTTTCGGTTTCGGCCGGTTTCGGCCAAAAAATCTAGTTTCGGCCATAGTTTCGGTTTCGGCCAAAATATAGCCGAAACTTTCGGCCTCGCCGAAACTCAGGTGTTCGCGCATTTTCGTGCGTCGTTCGGTAAAATTCGTAGCTAAAACGTGCTTGCTCGGTAGCGGCGCGCGGCGCGCGGTGGGGCTCTACGTTTGCCACCGTCCATTTCATCGTGAGTTGAGGTTATGTTTTGAATTAACTGCCAATAGTATGTCTTGTATATTCATGTCATAATAAAATATTTTGTTACGTACGTTAATTATTAAAATACTTTGTCAATCGTTAGGCAGCAGTGACTGTATCGGGCACGCCGCAATCGCGGCGGTAAGACCCCTCTTTGAGGAGTGACTGGAGAGAAGTCATGGCGTCCTGACCTACCGCTTGACGCAGGTCCTCACCGGACACGGAAGTTTCGGGAGGTACCTGTGTCTGATGCGAAAGGCGGAAACGCCTGGGTGTTACCACTGCGAAGATCGCCCGGAGGACACGGTGGAACATACGGTGCAAGACTGCCCCGCTTGGACAGAGCACCGACGTGTACTCACGCATTGGTCGCGGCCATGCTGCGGGGCGAGACGGAGTGGGAAGCGGTCGCCTCCTTCTGCGAAGCAGTAATGCTCGTGAAGGAGGAGGCGGGCCGTGCGCGAGAGAGGACAGTGTCCTCCCTCCGCCCCACCCGCGGAGTTGGACGCCCACGGCGACAGACGTCTGGCATGCGGGCAGCGAGTAAAGGGCAACTCGCTGCCCGACCATGGACCATGCCCGGGTCGACGGCGCGTTGTGTCCCACGCGCACCTTAAAGAGCGTCAGCATAATGACGGGGCCCCCCTCTCAGAGGGCCAAAGCCTGCCGGGGTCGCGGGATTATTTCCTTACCGTGACCCCGGAGCTATTGAAGGACACCGTGGATTTTAGTCAGTAGAAATCTGACAGTCCCTCCCGCCCAGCCCGGGATGGGAGGACTCATTTGATGATTTTATCACGCAAAAAAAAAGAAAATAAAGCAGTGACTATATTCGAAACATAAGATAGCGGTTTGTTCTTTGAAAAAAAACATTTTTTCAACTCAGTAATTTTGTATTCATTCACTATTCACTACGTAGTAGAAAACAAAGTCACTTTCAGCTATGTGTTTGTCTGTCCCCATATGGGGTGACTGGCAATTAGTGTACGATACATAAACACGTGATTGTGCTCATGATAACAAACAATTTTTAGTATCGGAGCAAATCGAAATCGTGAAAAAAAATCAGTTGTTCAGTACATTAATTTATGTTTAAAAAAAACTTAATTTCAAAAAAATAATCGAAATATTGAATGATTTAAAAAGTTTCGGTTTCGGTTTCGGTTTCGGCCGAAACTGAGAGCAAGGCCGAAAGTTCGGTTTCGGTTTCGGTTTCGGCTGAAATATCAGTTTCGGTCGGACACTATTAAACATGTTTAAAATTTTATTTAAGCACAAAAGTCAATAGAATTTTGTGCTTAAATAAAATTTTAAACATGTTTAACCGTTGGTAAGAGTCGCCCTTAGTTTCTGTTGTTACGAATTGCACACCAATGCTTTTACTTATACAATAATTTTATCTGATCTTATCTTTTCTTGGGAACGTGTAAAAGTATTAAGTTCATTGATACAATTCCATGAAGAAACAACAAAAAAAAATGGATCCACTGTCTGACATGAAATTATCCTTACGTAAAAAAAGTCAAACAGCTTATAAAGCATATAAGCTGTTTGGCTTTTTTTTACGTAAGTATCCATAAAAGTTTGTATGCGCCTTTGCAAAATTTGACTAACTTCTGTTACCTCGATTTTTCCTTCCGATACAATGAAATAGAACGTTAGCGAGATGAAAAGCATAAATTCTATTGATGAAAATTATTCGTAAACCAAAATGTGTGGAAATGGAATACCTAGGTAAAATAAAAAACAAAGGCCAAAAAAATAAAAACGTGTACGGAAATGTAGGTAAATAAGGATTATAATTTCCTCTACATGTATCTAAGGTCAACAAGGTTCCATAATTTTTTAAGCAAATAATAATAATAGGTACTCTCTAAAGCCTCATTTAGACGATGCAAGAACTCGAACGCGAGTTGCGTTACATTGCGGAATTTATAGGTAGAACAAATTCAGTTAATGAAACAAATGCCGCAATGTAGTGAAATTCGCATACGAGTTCTTGCTCCGTCTAAATGGCGCTTAATCTATTCGATATTAGGGTCGAAATACTTGTCATAAAGTTGTTACTCGTACAGCAGTAATATGGCGTAATTAATTATATTTACTGATCATACGAACGAAACAGTGAGTAATAAAAGACAATTACCTATTTTTAATAGCCAGCAATATTATAGAAGATTGTGAATACTTTTTGCAGACATTTTGAGAAATACAAATCTTTGGATTAATTTCTGTGTTTTTTTTTCTTCAATATTTTTATAAATCCTTTCCTTCATCAGAATTACACATTACACTAAAAGAACTAACTGTGACACAGAATTATGGAAACAAGGAAGCAAGTTGAGTCACCAAAGGCAGACAGTTGACAGGCTAGAAGACCCTAATTTTTGGTGTAATCATTGAATTCAGAATTCAATCCTGCTGAAATAATTTTAATTATAAAGTTATTGGTAGGTAATCTCTTTGACACAAAACCGTGTTCAATTTCAAAAGGCTTGTGTTTAAACGCCACCCAAAAAGTACCTATTTTACTACCAAAAAATTCTAAACGGTTACCAAAATGGATAAATGGTCACCAAATAACGTTTCCTAAGTAATAAAGAAATAAACCTATTATGTGTAATAAAAAAATCTACCTAACTAAGCAGGGTCGACGAAGCCCCGCTTCGCGCTTCGCGGGGCTTCTATTTTCTGTGTACAAGGTTTAATAGCCCAAGAGCCCGTGAACCCCAGACCTACGTTATTTTATAAAGGCTGAAACTTTGTCAGCGGATGCTCCCAACACTGGTAAGAACGATGGACCATTATGGAGTTTGGGTAATAGTGGCTTTGGCAGGTAAACGGTACTGAAGGTGCGTAAAATGTAAGTTAACTTACGTCATAGTATAAAAGCAGATTTTTATATGTAATACTCGGGTAGTAAGTAGATGATGTTTCCTCAGCAGCCAGACACTTATCATGGTGGCAACCCCTTGCCAGACACCCTTAATGTTCAAGAAATTATATAAGTTTACTTACGTCATAGTATAAAAGCTGATTTTTATATATAATACTCGGGTAGTTAGTAGATGATGTTTCCTCAGCAGCCAGACACTTATCATGGTGGCAACCCCTTGCCAGACACCATTAAAGTTCACGAAGTTATAATTTAACTTACGTCATAGTATAAAAGCTGATTTTTATATATAATACTCGGGTAGTAAGTAGATGATGTTTCCTCAGCAGCCAGACACTTATCATGGTGGCAACCCCTTGCCAGACACCCTTAATGTTCAAGAAATTATATAAGTTTACTTACGTCATAGTATAAAAGCTGATTTTTATATATAATACTCGGGTAGTAAGTAGATGATGTTTGCTCATTAGCCAGACACTTAACATAGTGGCAACCCCTTGCCAGACACCATTAAAGTTCACGAAATTATAATTTTACCTACGTTATAGTATAAAAGCTGATTTTTATATATAAAAGTAATAATTAGATGATATTTCCTCATTAGCCAGACACTTAACATAGTGGCAACCCCTTACCAGACATCATTAAAGTTCACGAAATTATAATTAAATATTACTCGGGTAGTAAGTAGATGATGTTTCCTCAGCAGCCAGACACTTATCATGGTGGCAACCCCTTGCCAGACACCATTAAAGTTCACGAAATTATAATTTAACTTACGTCATAGTATAAAAGCTGATTTTTATATATAATACTCGGGTAGTAAGTAGATGATGATTCCTCATTAGCCAGACACTTAACATAGTGGCAACCCCTTGCCAGACACCATTAAAGTTCACAAATTATAATTGTACTTACGTTATAGTATAAAAGCTGATTTTTATATATATTACTTGGGTTTCAAGTAGATGATGTTTCCTCATTAGCCAGACCCTTAACATAGTGGCAACCCCTTGCCAGACACCATTAAAGTTCACGAAATTATAATTTTACCTACGTTATAGTATATGAGCTGATTTTTATATCTAAAAGTAATAATTAGATGATGTTTCCTCATTAGCCAGACACTTTACATAGTTCCAACCCCTTGCCAGACAAACATTGTAAATCATAAGAAGAGATTGGAGATTAGAATGAGCTTTTATACTATAACGTAGGTAAAATTATAATTTCGTGAACTTTAGTGATGTCTGGCAAGGGGTTGCCACTATGTTAAGTGCCTGGCTAATGAGGAATCATCATCTACTTGATACCCGAGTATTATATATAAAAATCAGCTTTTATACTATAACGTAAGTAAAATTATAATTTCGTGAACTTTAATGATGTCTGGTAAGGGGTTGCCACTATGTTAAGTGTCTGGCTAATGAGGAAATATCATCTAATTATTACTTTTATATATAAAAATCAGCTTTTATACTATAACGTAGGTAAAATTATAATTTCGTGAACTTTAATGGTGTCTGGCAAGGGGTTGCCACTATGTTAAGTGTCTGGCTAATGAGGAAACATCATCTACTTACTACCCGAGTATTATATATAAAAATCAGCTTTTATACTATGACGTAAGTAAACTTATATAATTTCTTGAATATTAAGGGTGTCTGGCAAGGGGTTGCCACCATGATAAGTGTCTGGCTGCTGAGGAAACATCATCTACTTACTACCCGAGTATTATATATAAAAATCAGCTTTTATACTATGACGTAAGTTAAATTATAATTTCGTGAACTTTAATGGTGTCTGTCAAGGGGTTGCCACCATGATAAGTGTCTGGCTGCTGAGGAAACATCATCTACTAACTACCCGAGTATTATATATAAAAATCAGCTTTTATACTATGACGTAAGTAAACTTATATAATTTCTTGAACATTAAGGGTGTCTGGCAAGGGGTTGCCACCATGATAAGTGTCTGGCTGCTGAGGAAACATCATCTACTTACTACCCGAGTATTATATATAAAAATCAGCTTTTGTACTATGACGTAAGTTAACTTACATTTTACGCACCTTCAGTACTGTTTATCTGCCAAAGCCACTATTACCCAAACTCCATAATGGTCCATCGTTCTTACCAGTGTTGGGAGCATCCGCTGACAAAGTTTCAGCCTTTATAAAATAACGTAGGTCTGGGGTTCACGGGCTCTTGCTCTATAAAGGAACCTAACCAAACCGAACTTCGGGGTGTCCCTGAAATCTTGCTAAAGCGAGTTTTAGATTTGGTGACCATTTATCCATTTTGGTATACAAAAAGAATTATTGATGCGCATTTAAATTTTAGCCATTTCAAAATACGATATTTATTCCATCTACACGACGAGCAGTCGTGGCCCAATGGTATCGGCTCCCGACTTACAAGTTGTCTGGGTTCGCCAACCTACTGCCTCTCACAGAGAGGAGGCATCTGCCCCAGCAGTGGGAACATTTATAGGCTGATGATGATGGTGATGAACGTCATGTAGAAACATTGTTAAGTACTTTTTAGGGTTCCGTAGTCAACAAGGAACCCTTATAGTTTCGCCATGTCCGTCCGTCCGTCCGTCCGTCCGTCCGTCTGTCCGCAGTTTTGCTCAGAGACGCACAGTACTAGAGAGCTGTAATTTGGTGTAAATATGCGGATTTGTTGTGCCAAAAAAGTGGTAAAATAAAATCTCGTAAAATATTTTTTTTTAGGGTACCTCCAGTACTTACCTACACGTAAAGTGAGGATTTTTTTTTTCTCGCGTACCCCTTAGTGTGGGGTATCATTAAATAGGTCTTTAAAAAATATTGATAGTTTCCATTAACAATTTTTTGATAAAAAAATTCGTTTGTGAAATATTAAGCTTTAAAGTGCTAAATTTTGCTCGATTCGAGTGTCCCCCCCCTCTACCAGCTAAACGGTTATGTTTGAGGGTGTGAAAAAATTGACAATAGTAGTTCATATAACGAAGTTTAAAAGAAAATTATCACGACTAAGTAGGCTTTACAACTTTACGAGTAATAGTCGACCAACTTATAAAATGTACTTGATATCATATTTTCTTAAGCAAAATGTATCGGAGACAACTGCAAATGTAAGTTTGTCAACATTATTTTTACAGCTTTTATAGGTATGTTTTTTGGGGATAGGTAGGTTTTTATCGTCAACTATTTTTAACTAAATTCAAAAAAAAGGAGGAGGTTCTAAATGCGTTGTAATCTTTTTTCTTATGTATTTTCCCCGATTTCTCAAAGACTCCTGGACCGATTTTGAAAATTCTTCTTTTTAAAATTGAATTCAGCGAATCAGTTTAGTTAGTTCGCATAAGTATTTTGATGGGCAACTACGGAACCCTACACTGTGCGTGGCCGGACACGCACTTGGCCGGTTTTAAGTAACAAAACGCCTCCGTAACCAACAAAAAAAGGCACAACGAATAAAATATCATCCATATATTTTTCATAATTTCTATCATATTGTCATGTAAGCATATCACAGTAAATTGTGGGTCCATAATAATTTAGTAGTAGAATGTAAGTCAACTTAATCCTAATTGAAAATAATGCTTTTTTCAGTCTTCAACAGTTTCGATATCTAGGGGCTCATCTCTATCTTCATCAGTCGATACGCTCCAAGACGAAGCGCTTAAATTACTTCTATCTCTTTCATACACCAATGTTCTTTCTCCTTCGCTCACTTGTAGAGCTATATTAAAATGATGGCCAGGGATATCAGTGCCTGATGTCCAAGAACAGGAAGAGATCAGCGATACATGGGCTGATGTGGTCGCAGGTAGCGTCACGGCTATTGGCGGGGCGATGTTCCCACATTTTTCTCTTCTTTCTCTTGCTCGCCGGTTTTGGAACCAAATCTTTATCTGAGGACAATTTTACATGTAATATCTGACTAACAATCAGTAGAGCTGAGAAGAAAGAGACAGAGCTATACAAATCGTCTAGCGCCATCTCTTTCCCACAGCCTAAACTGCATCGCGTTAAGAGGTCGTGGTAAGGCCTCTTTCTTTTAATAACTTAAATCATGACAGCTATGCGATTGTAAAGTTTTCTGTACTGTTTCCACAAATTCTCAACGAAAATAATAGCGGAAAGAAAATTACATATAATTAACTTTACATACAATAGCAATAGCATCACGTGTGATGTGAACTAATTAACGTGAAATGAAGTAATTTGGTATTTAGGTACCGACAAGTACCTATGTATAAATGGTAACACAAGCGGTTCTCATGCTTATAACCGAGTCTATTAAATCACTCTTTGTTTAAATATAACTACGAATTAATATTTAGAAACAGAGATTATAGTAGACCTACATTACTCGGCTGGTTTTTCTATAGTTCATTAAATTATATGAAGTGACTGCTATAAGTAATTGGGAAAGGGACCTAGGCAGGCATCTAACCCTTTAATCAAAATTATAAATAAGTAGTTATTCAAAAATTCCAATCTATTAGCGAAATAAATGTCTATTGAAATAAATAAGAAGCATGCTGACTTTGCACATCAAACAGACTAATTGAAGTGCCACATTAAATAAACCCTGGTATTTATACGAACAATTACAATCGTTTTTTCAAAAGAGTGCCTCTAGGCAGTATTCTGGGGCCATCTCTATATCATGTTTTAGTGTCCAGATATGTCAACAATATTTTTGGCGAAACGAGTGATTGTTGGCTTTAAAATTGTGTATGTACACACGGTCACACATTAGTCTATGCATATTCAGTATAACTTGACCTCTCTATGAAAATATCTCCCCGTACAGTGAACGTTCATCTTACACTGGTGATGTCTGGTTTGATTGGTCGTCATGTGTACACGGAAGACTAATGGAATGAATCGAACAATCACTGGCCACTCACTCTGTCGTCACGTAGCTGCAAGGCAGCAGCCAGCGCACGCAAGGCCGGTGGCGCGAGGTACGGCGCGCGCGCATACGCGGCCTCCAACGCCGCCGCCTGCGCCGCCGTGAACGGCACCCGAGCGTGCCGGCCCGATCTCCGGGCTCGACCACCGCCACTGCTCACTGCACCTGCCACAAAAACTGAAGATTAACTTCCTAGTACATTTTTGATGAGTTGTGATTACAATCAGGTGTGCCATGTACCGCTTCCTACTTAGGGAGCTTTTGCTAAATATTTATTGGATTCCACTCGCAAGATTTATATTTCCTAGGAGATCTAGGTTTCCAGGTTGTTAAGATGCAATATTATTCATTTTGATATTATTTGAGGTGCCATTACGCCACAATGAAGACTCATCGTGCCACTCATTATGCCATAATTGCATCGTCGTATGCAGGGCCCCCGCTACCATATGTGCAATGTGTGCAATGCACACGGGCGCCATCCTTTAGGGGCGCCAAAACCAAGAAAAAAATTGAAAAAAGTAAAACATTTTTTTTTTAAATTGAAGTTGATAATTTTAAGATTCATTAAGAGACTTCAAATGTTTGATCTCACTTGATTAAAGCTCACTGCGTTCACTCTTCTATGAAGAATTGCCTTGTCTTGATCCAAAAAAGCTTAAAAAATTTCGCGCTCGCTTCGCTCGCGCTTGTGTAAGGTTTACATTCGCTTTTCTTGACGCCACTGACCGACCTACCATAAAAAAAATGCCTTAAGAGGCGCCAAAATCTTTTTTGCACACAGGCGCCAGTAGACCTTACGGGGGCCCTGGTCGTATGGTATGTGGAATATTACCCAGACGTACGAACTTATTAACTTTGAGTGACAACATAGGTAAATTGTCTCTGGCAATTACCTTTTTTTGCGGTGGCAATTCGACAAATATTTATTTGAAGTTTTGGCCTCCCGCTCTTTGTGGATTTGAAGGGACTGAGACTCAGTCAGTCTCCATAGTGTCGCGGGACGTCTACAAACCACCCTTATCCTTCAATTACTCTTTGCGTTCCAAAGCCACGGTAAACTCTTAAGCATTCCCGGGGCCTGCGCTGCATTAAACATTACGTTTATTAATATTTGCAAAACACGGAAATTATTGCAAAGATAGATTGATTGAGGTATTATTTCTATAAAGTTTTTTCTCAATTGCAGGAAAACGTGAATTGAACTAGGCAGGTATGACTATATTTATAACAATTATTGTACAACATTAATCACTTCCTATAATTGCCAAATGATGGTACGGATGGCGCAGTAGCTGAACGTTGACTACTGCGCGCGTTACGTGTAGCGGGTTCGATTCCCACACGGATTTGTATGATCTAAACATATTGTTCCGGGTTTGACTGCTTGTGTAGCTATGTGTATTAAAATCTGGCAAACAAATGATAGTTACAAAAAAAACCTAGTGTGTATTTAAAATATGAAGAGGGAACCGGTTCTTAAAGAATCCTGTGTTGATCTGGATCTGAAATAGCCACTTTTGCAATCATATCACGAATTTTCTTTTTTATCGTGATAATATCATCAAATGAGTCCAGCAGGCAGGCGGCAGGGCAGGAGGGACTGTCAGACTCGTACTGACTAAAATCCACTCACTAGTCTTTCAATAGCCCTTTACGTTCCGGGGTCACGGTAATTCGTGAGTCCCGCGACCGCAATAATTATACGAACTGCGATAAAATTCTTTAAATGCAAAATCAATAGACAATACAATTTCATCGCACTTCATATTGTAATGACTATTATGATTCGACTCTGTTAAAGTAGATCCCCAGATCTTAAAGACCAGGAATTTTTCAAGAAGCAGTATAAGTAATATTAATTAATTATCAGTTTCAATGTCCTTGCAATGCTTACGTGGTAACCGAGGTGGCCTGTACCGAGTGCAGCACAACCAATCCGGAACTTCGACATTGTCACTTCTTCTGCTCTCACTACTCAAAATCCGCTCTATACTGAAATCAGAACCACACTTCGCACTTGACTGAACCGGAGATGTATCCATGCCGGCTACTCGCTCTAAATGCGACTAAAATGTATTCCTTTATCTGCTACCCTTAAAATGTTTCATTGACAATGGAAGGAGGGGCTCATATTAACCACGCCTTCTATTTAGGGGATGAATGGGATGTTATCACTGACCACAATCTATGGAGCCCATGGGTTGTTCGCACCAATGAGCTTACAAGTGTTGTGACAGCTTATTCATACGGTTCGCAAATTGAATGGGAAAAATATACTGTTTGCACACAAAAGGATGATATTACTTTAAGGGTTTGTGGGAAAATTAATTTGTATTTCTATTATATTGCCTTTGTTGGAGATTAATCGACTTGTAATGTGATACCTCCATGTGTAATAGCTTATTAAAAATTGATAACAACAGAATTGCATCGTATATTTTGCTTGCTAATAGGATTTGTTGAAAGAAAAGATAAATTTATATTATTTAACATTTAAAGTGATCTCCTACAAGAGAAAGCGTAGAATCCCGCGTAGATTAGATACTGTGTGATAAATTGTCTTAATGTAGGTAAAACATGCATAACTATTGAAGATAGTAAGTACTAACTCTGTATAGTTGATGAGAACTTTTTATCTGCTTATTGCACACAAGATAATGACGCAACTTCGCGGCAAGTTTACCTTTGTACCTATTTACTAAAGGTATAAATATTTGAAGGAACAAGAGATTTGTTTTCAGGGATGTGAATTGTAAGTAGGTATTAATACAATTCAATTATACATTTTATTCTAAGTATATAATATATAAGCTATGAAGCTTTCAGCAGAAAAAATGCTGAATGTGAATCTGAAAACACAAACAAAGCGTCGTTCGAAGCTTCAGATGCTGCCAGCAATAGAGCAATCATTATCTGCTAAACACATAATTGAGGTTTACACATTGTGATAACTTTATCACAATGTGTAAACCTCAATTATGTGTTGCGTACGTTGACACTGTTGACAGCCGCAAGCGGGATGGTCCCTCTATTACAATACCATTGAATGAAATTGCTGCAGAAACAGAATTGTGTAATCCTACAATTACCCAGCCACTTGAAAACAACACAGTATTATTTGTCATAGATCTACCGCCGTGATAAAGGATCTTATTGGACGCAGATGTTACCTACAAACAGTCAAATTGGGTTCTGAATTGGGTGCAGGGAAAAAAAATGCGTAGTTCCGGTTTTTCTGCAAAATTAAATTGTTTGATTATAAGCGTCATACTTACATATTATAATTAAGGACGTAAAATTATTGGACACAAAGATCTTGATACAGATCTTTGTGATAAGACAGTGTCCCGCTAAAACTTGTTTTACCTAATCAACCTGATACTCGGGCAACTAATTTTTTCCCGTTATGTATTAGTTATTTTTAGATAGCTAGAAACCATCTCTACTCTACTATAAAAACATTTTTTTAAATCATTTCATTAGCAAAAGATGTAATTACAGTTTCGTTATTTTGGACTCCTTTTTATGTAGCACTTTTGTTGAACAGTTACAAAAAAAACCGCATCAAAATCCGTTCAGCCAAACGCGAGATAATTGCGGTCAAACATACATACATACAGGTCGAACTGAGAACCTACTTTTTTTTTTAAGTCGGTTAAAAAGAGGCTCCGATAGTGTATTTACTTTGTTTTTTTTTAAAGAAACGTAAATATAAAATACACTGATATTTTAAGCGATGTATGAAAGCAATGAAAGTAAATAATGGAGATAAAACCTGAGAAAAATAACCATGTGAACGTGTTGGTTATAGTGCAATGAAAAAATAACAATAGACATGTTCTGCTTCACAGAGGAGGCTCGCAATGCATACAAAATTAAATTCTAAGTGAGGCAGAGAACTGTTGATCGGACGAATGCCTACTCTTTGACAAACCGGTACCGGTGTTCCATTGCAGTGAGGTAATCAAGGCTCCTGCCAGCCACACTGCTGCGTCGGAGCCGCTCACTCGCATTGTGTTTTGATTCTCCGCGAGTTGAACACAGAAATAAACAAACAAGCTAATTGTTGGTAGAAATAAAATTGTGAAAGTTGCAAACATGCCGATTCCGGAGTACTTTGAACTGGAAGGCGGTGACCGCATGCCGCGAATTGGATTCGGCACTTGGCAAGTAAGTTTAAAAAATTCGTAGAGTTTTATTATTTATTTATAATGCAAATCCGCTTATGTTTAGACAGTGATATGAAACCGTTGCACTTGGTAACTACTAAGTATCAGTTATCGCATACTACACTTTACTAAAATTATGTGTTGTAGTTGTACAATCTACATGTCATTTAAAACACATAGGTAGGAACTTTCAACGGATAAAACAATATATTAGATTTCAGAAAAAACAAACACAAAACTTTTTGAATTTAACTGTTAACGGACTAAACGGTTGCTCTAATTTAATCATTTATCGTCTTTTCCTTTTTCCGCTTTTGCATTTTCTTTTTCATTAAGTTCTATCTTATTTTTATGTCCAGGTTTGAATTTTCGTTTCCTATTAATAAAGTTTAAAGTTTTTCTGAAAATGGTCATCTTGCTTCTTCGTATTTGTGAGGACGAGCGTATCAAGCAAGGTACTTCGCAGTGCTCCTGACAAAACGAGCTACGAGAGTCGCAAGAGCACACGGTGCTCAGTGAGGTCGGTTCGCTGCCGTCAAAGTCTCCGCTGGAGTGCGACAGTCCCCTGGATGTGGAGGCGCGACAGGAGCTGCTCCACGGACCCTGTTCACCGTGTTCCTTGTTAGGACATAGTTCCGAATGCTGCGAAGTCATCACTCGATTATCACAGTAGATGGATCAGGATCCACTCCCGTCTTCATTATCTTCCAATGTTATTAACCATTTGGTTCGACTATTATTTCACTCATTGTTAGCTTTGCCCAAATGTAACTATAACCAATTTAAGATTAAAAATAAAGTAAATGGGTGAATTTCAACAAGAGATTTTTATGTATCATTTCGGTGGGATTTTTTTATTTCAATGCAATCTATATATTTTTAGTGACAAATAATACTTTAGTCTATTTTATAACATTGTGCGTGAGTGGACATCAAATATTATCAAAACTTACATAAATATTTAAGGATAAAGTTTTAAGAGTCCACTGAAATTAAAAGTGTCCACCGAAATGATAAAAATTACCACCGAAATGATAAATCCACCGAAATGATACAGCTAAGAACAACCGTGCCCCCAGCCAGGGTTCCGTACTTTGTTAGGTTTGATTTCCACAAATTTTAGATAAACACTGAGACAGGACAGTACACAGTTTTTTTAATATCATCATTAATATACAGATATTACAGTTAGTATTATTACATATATCATTGTTTGAGGTTACAATAACCTCAAAGAATGATATTAATGTAATGTAATGTTTATTATGATATGAATGAATAGTTTCTTTACTTTTATAACCTTTGGTAATTTTTGTGGTTGTTGTTGTGTGAAAATGTTGGAAAACTTTATCGTAAATGCTGGTAACCTTAAATAAATATTTTTATGTTTATGTACTAATACTAATTTACTTGATATATTTTCAAAAGAATCAACGTATCGCGATTAGAAAGCTTAAAGTTTCTGATTAATATGATGGTTGCATTTGTAAGTTATGCCATTAATAGTAATACCAAATGTCTACCTATTGCACTAAGAGAAAAATGCTAGGTATAATTTAGTTAAATTGGTAACGAGAGGAGAATAGTGTTTCTACAGGTATATCAGTAAAACTTCTAAAATTAAATCAACTCTTATATTTCTAAAATACAATAAATGAATAAGAAACATTATAACACACTCGACACTCTAGGTAAAAGTAGGTACATTACAAAACTATGACTTTGTATTTGACATCAGGATCTCTAAAACTTTATGTTTTTATCATTTCGGAGATACTTTTAATTCCGGTGGACTGTAATTGGTATAACAGTCCACCGAATCCACTGAAATGATAACACTGAGATGATAAAATAGAGGTTAGTTCTACATTTAACTCCGAAAAAAAATTATTTAAAAAATATGAACACTACTCAAACAAAACAGTACTTACTGCGAATTTAATACACAATTTTGAAACAAATTAAACAAATCTAGCACGAGTTATAACAGCCACCGAAATGAAACTATTTTTGTCCCCATATTACTGAAATGATAAACTTCCTTTTTTGGCGGGAAACCGCAAGACGTTGGGACCGGTGCGTTCGCGCCGAGAGCTTAAGCCGGACTGATCCGGAGTGAGAAAAGGTGAAAGGGGCGTAACAACGCAATGTTGATGTGGCTATTCTACTAAAACTTACTGTCCTCTGAAATGATAACTTTTTTCCAGACAAAAGTTGACTGCCTGTCAAATCCATGAGAAAGAAGATAAACAAACAAAAATTGTTTTATTTGATCGAATATATTATAATTTAATGATAACAAAATCAATTTAAATCCATATTACGAATGTATTTGCAGGAGAAGGTATGTTATGAGCGGAATTGGGTTCAGGACAGGTCACCGTGATGATAAAATAACACTTTGTAATTTTTTTTTTGGGTATATTAGAGGGTAGATACCAATGATTTTTTTTGCCAAGGTAGAGAAATACTTACGTTGTTGAGAAAAAATATATAAAATTAATAATCAGCACATTGCACTACCGTTCTCAGGTTTGCCGTGTATTTTTTTGCTTGGGCAATTCACCCAAATACATCGTTGAAAACTTGAAAGTGAATTTTGACAATCATAAAACGTCACTGGCTATGGCTGTGCAATTTATGGCTGTATGAGTACCTATAACCTTGATTGTACTTGTTACGAAACCTGTTTGTTTATTTTGTATGGACCTCTGCGGAAGAAAAAGATGAAGAGATCGATAGGCAAATTGAAAAATACACCTTTTAACAGATCTGTATTTACATTTCGGGTCAGCGAAATTTTAATGAATTTTAAGGTTCCATTTATGACGCCCAATCATACATAGAAAGACCGCGTCCAGCCAGGACCTCCTGGCTGACGACTCCATATTTATCGAGTTTGTAATGTTGTAAACGCAGATGTACAACAAACATTGAAAAAACGACTACTTCCAGAAGAACGACTACTTGCAGATCGTGTCACATATTAATTTGTTTCTTGCGGGAATCGAACCGACACGCACCGCAGCAGGAGTCCGCGCCACCACTCATCACACCTTTACACGCGGCGCTAGTGTCCTGCAGGTCATTACATTAAATTGCATTAAAAAATGTAGAACCTCGAATTTTTTGCATGTCATGAGCGGTGGTTGGCGTGGTCTGTAATGTTGCGCTGCGTGTCGATTCCCTTCTCGCACGGAACAATCAATATGAAATTATTTGCAAGTAGGATGAGCTCGTGGCTAAATAATTACAGCCGCACCGGCCGATCTTCCGGGTTAAGCCGCGCTTGCCGAGGTTGGTCTGTGGATGGGTGACCATCTGTCATAGCGAGTTTTCTCCGTGCCTCGGAAAGAACGTAAAGCCGTTGGTCCCGGCTGTCATTTGTAGATCTTTGACAGTCGTTACTGTTAGTCAGAAGCTCTATAAAGTCTGACAACCAGTCTTACCATGGAGTATCGTATTACCCAGTTACTAGGTTGTGGAGGTCCGATAGGTAACAGTCGCTCCACGTAAAATACTGATATTCAGCTGCTTCTGGTTCGACTGGAAGCCGAGCCCAATATAGTTGGGAAAAGGCTAGGCAGACGATGATTTGCAAGTAGTCGTTCGTTTGGAAGTAGTCGATGTTTCAATGTTTGTTGTATGTACCTACACTCCTAATCACTACGCAAACCGTGCTGTCAGTCTTGTCATTGTATAGTCGTATAGTCTTGGATGGATGTCGCTATTGCTGACATACCTACGCACGAATAACTGTGAGGTAACCACAGGTTTATATTTGTAATCTTTGTATTCTACAGGCTGCAGATGATGTTTTGGAAAAATCGGTGGATGCAGCCTTGGAGGCCGGCTACCGACACTTCGACACGGCGCGGGCCTATGAGAACGAGGCCGCACTCGGACGCGCCCTCAACCGGTGGATCAAAGGCGACCCTGAGCGGAGGAAGCAGCTATTCGTCGTCACCAAACTACCTCCTGGAGGTTGGCTCAACAGCTAAATCTACTATTATTTGACCACCCGACTTTATTTTGATCGAGTCGGAATTATTAAAAAAAAAATGGGTTAAGACGCATCGCTATCTTCGCCGGAGTCTACTAATATCCAACAATTTGAATTATTATCTCTCTTTTTAAATATTGTTAATAGAGAAATTAATAAAAACGATGAAAATACTGGCAGTGGGTACAGCTTTAAGATGAATTTCCCAGCGATTTCTACCAATTACCAGTACGAGACGCGTTTGAATAAATTATTTGTACATTTTACTACCATTCATATCCCGGCTTATACAAAAAGCGTCTATGTAAAAATAATAATTTATACTTATAAATATTTTTTTCACTCAGGAAACCGGCCAGACTTAGTTCAGGAATACTTCGACGCTTCACTTCGTGATCTCAATCTTGAGTACGTGGACCTTTACCTGATACACACTCCCTTCGCATTCGAACATGTGCCAGGAGACCTACATCCGAAGAACGCCGACGGCAGCATGAAGGTCGACCACTCAACTAACCTACTTGAACTGTGGAAGGTAAACTATTATCTACTGCCAAAATTTGACAGTAAATGCATCATGGCCTAAGAAACAGTCACACACACTCAATAGAAATTTAATTCGTACTAAACTCAACTCTAAATTCATTATACTATACTAAATAGATTTGTTATGTATTTCATTCCTTGTGATATCAAACAAACTTTAAACATGGGTGTTTCATATACAGATAATTGTAGCATATGCCCCTTTACAAAAGGGAAAAAGGAAAATCTAATCGAACGTAATGTACGATCAATATATCGCAGTGATGAAATATACAAAGAGTGCAGTTATCAACTACAAGCTGTTAATTCATGGAGGGATAAAAAAAAATTAAGTTCTGCACTTGATACACCGAGAGTAACTAGAGAACTTCCACAATATAGTGAAAGACTAGATCTGCAATATTACTTTCCAGAAGAACCCGTCGTGGAAAGACAATGCAAGCTAATAAAAGATGTACAAGAGACTAGTCAAAAGTTACCCGACTATACTGTTACTGATCAATTTGATAGCCTTCAAGTGGACGTAGATACCAACGCCCAAGCATCTCATATAATTTCAACAGACAATGTCGGCACTTCCGTGGCTTCGTTTCTGAAACATCGACAATCAGTGAAAACGAAAGTTAAAACATGGTACAAGAACACTTTTCCTAAATTTGTATGCCCATGTTGTACAGGTGGAAGCGACGCCGGAGCACCATACCATAGTCAAACTGCAGCAGGATCTTATGAAAGCATCGACTTGAAAGCCTGCTCTAACAATGATCTAAACTCCTTAGACTTGGACGCATCTCTCATGAGTATTATACATTTGCACCGAAGCTTGCGATTAAAAAAAACACCAAAAGTTTATGCAAAAATACTAGGTGGTGTAATGTGCAATATTTACCAAAACGCAATCGATGGAATCGTAGACATAAAAAATCATTTAAAATGTTAATAGAAAAAGGCTTCATTACATATTTAACGAAGTAGTAAAAAAAGCATTATGACAAGATTTTTAAATGTCAAAGATGACATTCCGATAGCACGACTTTGTGCTTTCTGTTCTTTTTTTCGTAAATTCTCACATTTGATGAATTATTTACTTTAAGCTATGCAAAACACTTAAAATAATTATTGGCACAAAATCCTTAAAAAAATGTATTACTATGCCTTCCCGCAACAGGAAAAATGTGAAAAGCATAAAATATAGAAAGTATGAAATGATATAACACACGCCTGAAACTAAGAAGCAAAGCGAATGAGATACGCAAGAAGGAATGGCTAAAATCAGACAAGGAGACAAGCAATAAAAAAGTAGGGTAATAGTTAAATAAATAATAATAAATGAAATTGCCTTGTTTCAAGAGGAAAGGGAAAAAGAAAGGTGAAGTAAAAGTACGAGCAAAAGCAAAACCGAAGGTATCGCTCTTGGACAAACTAAAGTTTTATTTCACGTGTGGTTTCTGTTGTGGTAAATGCAAAAAGAATTCAAAACAGAAAAGGCTCAAGCTCTCGTCAAGTCTGCAGCGGAAGTCACCTGTAAAGCAGGGATCAAACGCGCTGCAGGTGTCGAGGGCGAAGAGTCTAACAAAAAATAAGTCGAAGAAAGTGCAGCTGTTGGAGCAGGGAACAAATGCGGAGGAAGGTACGAATGCGCAGCAGGGTACAAATACGGAGCAGAGCTCAAATGCGCAGCAGGGGTCGAAAATTCAGCGGAGGTCAAACATGCAGCGGGGCTCTAATATGCAGCGGGGCTCAAATATACAGGGGAGCTCAAATATGCGGCGAGGCTCAAATATACAGAGGGGCTCTAATATTCAGCGGAGGGCTAATGTTGATTATTGTCCGACATGCAAAAGACCCTTCCCGCCAAGAAACAAACGAACGAGGAGAATAGATAGAAATACATCAGATGATGGATTGGACGGAACACAGACACAATTATACTACTTCACTAAGGACAATTACAATTTATCGAAGGTGGTCAAATGTAACAAAATGAATTCTAGTGGAGCACCAATTAGAACAGACCCCTTCATTGAAGACAAAGGAAAATATCAGCCATCGTTGCAATGTATTTATTTATATGAAGACCACCCATTGAACAAACCTGATAGTAACTGCAACAAACACAATAATAATAGCAAACGTACATTCGGCCAGGTATATGTGGCTCCTTTAAATCCAACTCCTAAACGTAGAAAAGACAAGTCGAAAATCAAGCTATCATGGCTATTTTACTGTTGTTTGGGAGAAGAAAAAAAGGCAGAAGGTACAAGTTTATCGCTGAACCCAACCACTACTGTGGCCCAAGCCGACGTGCGACCTGTACACCCGCGAGGGGCTCTCAACAGAAATAATAAAAACGACTTCGGCTGCCAATTAAGTTTACAATCTTATAATAGCCGCGAAATAATGTCTCACAAAATGAGCAAATCGAACTCTGATGCATCGTCAAGTATCAGTGATCATAGTTCCAAATGGCATCAACGCTTCCGTAAAAATGTGAAACTTTCAAGTGTCCAAGTTATGATGTACACTTTAGCTAGAAAAATTAAAGATAAGCGTTTGAACATTCCTCTAAGAAACAAAAAGAACAACGTAGTAGTCATTAGGGAACCGAAAAAAATCAGCGAAACTTCAACCACCCGCACAGCATCATTTATTCGTAACGGCAACAATTTGGAAAAACCCGTCGTGATACGCGACGATCCTACAAATGATCGCATCGGAACCCATGACAGTTCAACATACGAGTTAGGGGAAGCTACCAATCCTGGAACGGCTCTATAGTGGTAAGATAATGCTTATTTTTTTGCAGTGTTCCCAAACAACTGCAACTCGTGAAAGCCAGAATTAGCAGTGGTGACATCCAAAAAAGCACCTAGGCAATGAAGTTTGACAAAGTTATTTTGGATCTCGCCCTAGAGGGAATAGAAGAGTAGGAAATATTTAACATCCATTTCCCTCCATAAAAATACCACATATTAAGCAGGAGACAGAAAAAACTAGGACGAGGCACAAAGATTCAGTTACAATTTAACTGGGATGTGCTCATGTTATTTAAGGCCATGTATAAAAATAACATAAGCGGTTTTGCAAACTTTGAACTAGTGGCGGCACACGTTTTCCGTTCACTAACACATGTGACTAGACATGTTCGTCATGAACTTATTTCACATTAATGTTTCCCATTTTCAACTCCAATCATTAGGTGTAGAATGGCAACAGAAACGCCCAGTACCTACAAGGTCTTACTCATCATTGATCAATCTATTTCCAGGCAGTACTAAAATTGAAGGAGTCTGGTCGTGTCAAACACGTGGGCGTGTCAAACTTGAACGCGGAGCAGCTACGGCGCGTGTGCGGCGTGGCTCGGCCGGCGTGCCTCCAGGTGGAGGTTCACGCGCTGTGCCAGCAGCACGCCCTCGCAGCCGCCGCCGCCGAACTGCGCGTGCCCATCGTTGCGTACTCACCGCTCGGATCTAAAGCACTTGCTGATGCCTTAGCAGCTAAAACTGGGTATACAATATTAAGATTTTTTTTTAAATTCGTGTTTGGACTATACCTAAACGTGGCCGGTTGGCCGCGAAATTAATCTACTTGCAAAGCAGTAAAGCAGTCCACTGAGCCATTACAATATTCCAGCTGTCATTCTACACAAACAAATTTTATTTTTAATTTAAATGAAGGAATCTCGGATCACCCATCATAATTACAATTTTATCACCCCTTTTTTTGGTGGTAAAATCGACGAATGAGTCCTCCCGTGGACGCATATAACTGTCTCTAGAACCGCGGTGACGTCTTCAAACAACACCGCAAAGCATAAGAGACCAGGGGCTTACCATCGCCATCTCGTTTCCACAGTGAAACTACTCTGGCTTTAAGACGTCATGATAGGCTACCGGAGGAGGGGGGGGGGGGTATTACAACGTCTTAAAACCAGGCTTGTTCCAGTGAGTGAACGAAATGGCGCTAGACGACTTCAATAGCTCTGTCACTTTCACTCGTAGGAACAAGCCTGGTTTTACCCCCCTGAACATTGTTATTCTGTGTGCGCAGACGCGAGTACCCCGACCTCCTGGAGTTGCCGGTAGTGAAGCGCATCGCGCAGGCGCACGGCCGCACTCCGGCGCAGGTGCTGCTGCGATATACTTTGCAGCGCGGTCTGGCCGCCATCCCTAAAAGTACGAACCCTACCCGGATAAAACAGGTAAATTTTTGAGCAATTAACTTAATCTATTATCAGACATGCTTACGCCTGCAGCATTAGAATAGGCTAGTTGCCCTAAAAAATGTAATTTGTCCGTCTTTTAGATTATTCAAAAATAAGGGACACGTATTTTTAGGGTTCCGTAGTCAACAAGGAACCCTTATAGTTTCGCCATGTCCGTCCGTCCGTCCGTCCGTCTGTCCGCAGTTTAGTTCAGAGACGCACAGTACTAGAGAGCTGTAATTTGGTGTAAATATACGGATTTGTTGTGCCTAAAAAGTGGTAAAATAAAATCTCGTAAAATATTTTTTTTTAGGGTACCTCCAGTACTTACACGTAAAGTGAGGATTTTTTTTTTCTCGCGTACCCCTTAGTGTGGGGTATCATTAAATAGGCCTTTAAAAAATAATGATAGTTTCCATTAACAGTTTTTTGATAAAAAAAAATCGTTTGTGAAATATTAAGCTTTAAAGTGCTAAATTTTGCTCGATTCGAGTGTCCCCCCCCCTCTACCAGCTAAACGGTTACGTTTGGGGGTGTGAAAAAATTCACAATAGTAGTACATATAACGAAGTTTAAAAGAAAATTATCATGACTAAGTAGGCTTTACAACTTTACGAGTAATAGTCGACCAACTTATAAAATGTACTTGATATCATATTTTCTTACAAAATGTATCGGAGACAACTGCAAATATAAGTTTGTCAACTTTAGTTTTACTGCTTTTATAGGTATGCTTTTTGGGGATGGGTAGGTTTTTATCGTCAACTATTTTTAACTAAATTCAAAAAAAGGAGGAGGTTCTAAATTCGTTGTAATCTCTTTTCTTATGTATTTCCCCGATTTCTCAAAGACTCCTGGACCGATTTTGAAAATTCTTCTTTTTAAAATTAAATTCAGCGAATCAGTTTAGTTAGTTCGCATAAGTATTTTGATGGGCAACTACGGAACCCTACACTGTGCGTGGCCCGACACGCACTTGGCCGGTTTTTATTTGTAAATTAGACCAAAAATGACAAAGATAATATAGCCTATTAAAGTTATGTGTGACGTCACGATGCGTGGCATTTTTCGCGCAGGGTGACGTCACAGGTAACTTAGATAGGCTATTATCTTTGTTATTTTTTTTTTTTTTTTTTTTTTTTTTTTTAATTTATTTATTTTAGGTCGCTTTTTAACAACAAGGGTCATTAACGACCACATTTTACAATATTATAATATACATACATCATTATTATTAATTGTGTGGAAACAATACAAAATACATAAATCAGGGACAAAATCAAACACCAATGCCCCAGAAAACGACCAACACATAAAGTCCAGCAGAACTCCGAGAATGCAACCCAACATTATGTAGCTTAATATCATTATGCCACACATATGAGGCTATACCCCCGAATCTATACCAAACTATACATATTAATCATCTTCAGAAACATCAACACCCGATCACATCCCTTCCCGCTTAAGCAATCCTTTATGCTATCAGGAAGGTCACACAAACGTTTTTCATTATCATAAGCTGAACATTCAATTAAAAGGTGATAAACGGTCAAATCAAAACCACACTTGCATTTATTTCTGTCAGTTTTAGTTATTAAATGAATGTGTGTCATATTTGTGTGTCCAATACGTAATCTGGTAACAACTGTTTGGTCTTTTCTACAAGTAAATGAAATTGGGGATTTCTGAAAAATTGACTTTCTGATATCAAATAATTTTGTTGTGTTTTCTGACTTCCAGTGATGATCCCAGAGAAGTTTGATTTTATATTTTACATATTTTTGAAATTCAGATGGGGTACATTTAATTGTACTGTAAATATCATTTTCATTTATTGCACTTCGGGCTTCTTCATCTGCTTTTTCATTGCCTACTATCCCTTGATGACTTGGAATCCATATAATTTCAAAGTTGTAATTATTTATTAAAAGATTTATAATTTTTGTTTAATTTCAATTATAAGAGAGTCTGTATTTTTTGCATTTTGTAACGCTTTCAAACATGATTTTGAATCGGTATAAATGATATATTTATCTAAGTTACTTTCATTTTGTATCAATTCTAAAGCTTTGAGGATAGCTGTAGCCTCACAACTAAAAATCGAGAAAAAGTCCCAGAGTCTGTACCGATAACAGTTATTACCCGACACTACTGAGCATCCTGTTCGTCCATTCATAACTGATCCATCAGTGTAGAAAATTTTGCAATCTGAATACCTATTATTAATTTCATTAAACAATTTTTTATATACAAGTTGAGAGGTTTTATTTTTTTGATGTTTAGCTAGTTCAAAATTAATGGGAAATTTGTGGATTTCCCAAGGACCACAGGTAAGTAGTTTCTTTGAAAATATTGGTGGGATATTAAGGTTTAACTCATTTAAATATTTGGCGGCCCTGATGCGAAAGGGTTGCAATAAATAAGGTCGAAGTTCATATTCAGTATCTACAGCTGTCGATTTCATATAATAATTATGGGATGGGTTTTTAGGTTGCGACAATAAATTTATAGCATAAACGCAAATAAGGTCTTTCCTCCTAAATTCTAAAGGCATTTCTCCGGCTTCCGCTAAGATACTCTTTATCGGACTAGTTTTGAACGCACCTATACTCAGTCGCAGGGCAGTATTTTGAATGCTTTCTAAGGAATCTAAAGTACGTTTTTTGGCAGAATCATAAATAATTGAGCCATAATCTATTTTTTGTCTATTAACTGCGCGATAAGTATTAATTAAGCAATTTCTGTCAGATCCCCATGATGTTGATGATAAAACCTTTATTAAGTTTAATCTTTTATAGACATCTGATTTAAGTTTGTTTATATGTGAATTCCAAGACATTTTTTTATCAAATGTTAAACCTAAAATTTTTAAGTTGTTTACCTGTTTTATTATATGTTCGTCTAATTTTAATTGTACATTTCTAGTTTTATTTCTTTTCTTACTTAATATCATAAATTCGGTTTTAGATTTTGAAAACTTAAAGCCCGATTTTTTGGACCACTCTTGTAGATTATCTAATGTATTTTGAATTAATTTTAACGTAGGTTTCAAAGTTCTACCACTACAAACTATAGTCAGATCATCAGCAAACAAGAACCCCTTAACAGGTTTTTTTATAAATGAAAGAATATCGTTAATGGCAATTAAAAAAAGAATTACACTGAGTACAGAACCTTGAGGAACACCATTTTCTGTAGGGACAGAGCTTGATACCACATCATTGATTCTTACTTGAATTGATCTGTCCGAAAGAAAATTCTTGACAAATGCTAGGGCATTTCCTTTAATATCCATGTGTTGCAATAAATTTAAAATTCTATGTTTCCAAACCATTTCATAAGCTTTCTCTATATCTAGGGCAACAATCACTGTATAATTATCATTTGCAAAGCTGTCAAGTACTTCATTTTCAATGTTCATTAAATGATCTATTGTTGATCTAAATTGACGAAATCCGTATTGGAAATCTGCAATGTGTTTATTCGATTCTAAGTACCATCTAAATCTTTTACTAATTATCTTTTCAAGTATTTTACAAAGATTACAAGTTAGGGATATGGGTCTATAGCTTGATTGTAGACTTGATATTTTTCCCGGTTTTAATATGGGAACTACTAAAGCTTCTTTCCAGCTGATTGGAAAAACTTGATTTTTCCATATATAATTGTATAACTGAAGCAAGTATTCAAGTCCACTGGTTGGTAAGAATTTAATTATAATATTAGGTATATTATCCGGGCCTGGACTAGAATTACTTAGTTGGGAGAGAACTAGTAACAATTCATGCATGTGTATTTCCGAATTAATTAGATTGGAGTTATCAGATAAATTGAAATTCGACTCGGTTTCTTGATAAAATTTAAATTCTTTAAATTGATCATCATAATTATCTGAACTAGAATTTGTTGCAAAAGTTGTAGCTAATAAATGAGAAGTTTCAGCAGCGTTTGATATGAATGATCCATCTTGTTTTTCGAGTACAATATTACTGTATCTAATATTACGGTGGTTAAGTTTTTGAATCTTTTTCCACATTTCCGCAATGGGGGTCTTGTTGTTTATAGAAGATACCCAATTTTGCCAGGATTTTTTTCTATTTTCTTTGAGAAGTCTTCTACAGTATGCTCTCTTCTTCTTATAATCAATTTTATATATTGAATTAGGATCGTTTCCCGCAAATTTTCTAAATAGTTTTAGAGCTTTTTTAGATTCTTTGATTGCTGTTTGACACTCATCATTCCACCACGGTACATTATATTTTCTTAAAACACCCGATGTTTTAGGTATTGCTTTGTTTGCTGCTTCAAGGACTACTTTTGTGAATTGGTCAACTATATTATTAATAGATTTATCATTCGTATTGTTTAAAGGAATTAAATCTGGAATACTTCTATCAAATTCCTCCCTAAATAATAACCAATCTGCTTTATCAAATTTCCATTTCTGTGGTACTTTGACTTTTTTAGGTAAATCATGACAAATTTGGGATGTTATTGAAATTGGGAAATGATCACTGTCATACAAATCGTCTAAAGCATTCCATTCAAAATATGACGCTATATTTTGCGAAGCTAGAGTTAGATCTATAATACTGGTATGACCAGTATTGCTATCAAAATGTGTCGGTTGACCATTGTTTAGTAACAATATATTATCATGTTCGTTAAGCCATTCAGTAATTATCCGACCCCTAGTATCACATCTTTCAGAGCCCCAATAAAAATGGTGACTGTTAAAATCACCTAAAATAATGAAAGGTGTTGGAAGTTGATTAATCAGAGCATTCAATTCATGTTTGTTGAGAGGGCTACTATTTGGAAGATAAATGTTGCAAATTGTAATTGATAAGGGAAATTTAATTTTTATTGCTACCGCTTCTAGATTTGTGGTTAATTGTATTTCTTCAGCAAATGTATGGGATTTTATAAATATGGTAACACCGCCACTAGCCCGACTACTATGTGATCGATTTTTATAGAAATTTTTGTATCCTATCATAGAAGCGCAATAATCAGAAGTAAAATTTGTTTCCTGTAAACAAATGCAAGTTGGCTGTAATCGACTTGTTAATAGTTTAATGTTTTCTAACCGTTTGAAGTAACCATTAACATTCCACTGCAAGATATCCATACCTCTACTACTTAAATATACTATAGCGTCAAATTAAATATACTTTGCTTACTTATGTATGAATTATAACAGTATATAAAATTATTGGTCTTTGGCTGAGTGAGTAATAGAGGTAAGGTTCACTATTTCATGTAATTTTCTAGAAAGACGTGAGCATCTATTTTTTAGACTTTTGTTCATTTTGCAGTGTAACTTGTTACACATTTTGATTAGTTCTGTTATATTGTCTGTGTAGGAAAACACCAATTCTTTGATGTTTTGTTTTCCTCGGGAATTATCTAATAAACTAATAAATTGGTCTAAATTAATAGGAAATGGGGTTTCGTTAGATAATTCTGACATATTTTCTTCAATTTCTTTCCAAACTTCTGCTTCAGTCCTGGGGTCAATCTTTTTCAATTTCTTCTTCGTTGTTTTAGTATCCACATCTTCTAATGAAACAAAACTGCTAGTATCATCAGAATCAAGATCCATTATATCAGTAACTTTTTCTTTTGTGTATGGTTTAATACTTTCTATTTTGGAGGGTTCGCTGGTAGTTGACGAATGAATTCGTTTTTTACCTTTGAGGTTTGTTGAAGATGGTTCTGTATCATTGGTTATATTTTGCATAGTTGGTTGAATAAATGAGGGTTCTACAGCCGGAAAATGATTATCATTCCTGTCAAAAATGTTATTTATCTCTTCGACCGTTTGGCGGTTTGTTTCTTGAAGGTAGACATCAGAGTTTGTCAAAGTTTGAGTACAATTTTTCGCTAAATGGCCCATCGAATTACAAGTGAAACACTTCAATGCATCGTTAGATATATATATCCAATAATTTGTACCTTCGAATGTTAACTGGATAGATTCAGGGAGACGCATCTCATCTTCAGGGCTAATATAAAGTTGTCGTCTAAAACTCAATATGTGTGAGAAGCCTGGATCAGATACCCCTATTTTCATGAAATTAATGGGGGACATAATCTTGATGTTTATTTCTTCAAATTTTTGTTCAATTACATGATTTGGTATGACAGGACAAACATTGGATAAAACAATTCTTTTATTTCTTGTAATTAATGGTTTTATTTCCAGGACATGTTTTTGAATGGTAATCGATTTCTTTTCTTCTAAAAGGTTATCAGCTGTTCTTTTGGAGTCCAGGTATATGCAAATACGAGCATTTGCTATACGTGATATAAATCTAATAGATGTAGCCGGTGTTACAGAAGATAAGCCAATCAGATACTCTCTGAGTGTTATTCCATCTATCGAGTCCAATATAATCGCTTGATCTTTCTTGGGGAATCTGGTTGATGATGTGACATTAGCATAACTTGAAGTATTGGGTAATGGTTGAGACTTTGTGGGTAATTGAGACATTGGGGGAGATTGAGACGTTGGGGAATTATTCATTGCTATTTCAAGGGTCTCCTGTTGCCAGGAGATACCCTTTTAACTTCTGTCAGCGTGATAGTAAAAAATAAAGGCTCAAGCAGAGCAAGACACGAGCGTCCGCAGTGGCTACTCGCATGGAACTCTGGTCACTTGTTTAGAAGTACATTTTTATTGTATTTCCACAATAACTCGCACTGGAAAACAGATTTACACTTGAAAAACACGAAGAAAAACCAACAGCACTTTTACGCGTGTTGACAGTTGACAGATGTCTCCTTTGTTATTTTTTGTTTAATCGAAAAAAGAAGAAATACGTGTCCAATATTTTTTTATCTAAAATACGGACTAAATAGAATGTAATTATTTTGACCCTGGAAACTACCCTATTTAAACAAAGGAAGTGAATGATTGTATCTACGAGTATTAAGTTTGTCTTTAATGCCTCACTTGAACGACCGAAAAAAAAATCTGGTGCTTCATAAATTGTCAGCGTAAAAATATTCCATTTTGTATGAAACACCTGAACTTTTTTTATATTTCGTGGTTAGTTTCAAAAAGTTGTTTATAACCATAAGTACTTTAGCTCATGGAAGGTTGTAATTGTTCCCAAATTACCCTATATTGAGTTAGGTTCATAAATGATTCTTTCTTTCTCAGAACATCTCACTCTGGAACTTTGAATTAACTGAAGGTGAAATGGCTGAGCTTGCCGCACTAGACCGGGGCGAAGATGGACGTATCTGCGACTTCGCATTCTTTCCAGGCATCGACAAGCATCCCGAGTTTCCTTTCAAGAAATAACCATTTAAGCCTCGATAGCACAAGAAGCACTGAATTGGAACAAAAAACTGAATTGAACTTAACGGTCACCGTTTAGCAATTAAAATAGCTCTAGCGTCGCGTTTTAAATGGTTACAAATTAATATTTAAAAAATTCATATTTTGCTCTACCTAATTCAATGCTTTTTGAACAGACGTATGACCTGACTAAAGCTGTGCATATGAAGCCTTAATTTAAAATATGTGTAATCATACAAAATGTAGAATAATCAAATACCGTATGTAATAAAAAAAAAATGAAAAGCAAATAAGCGGGGTTTTTTTTTCAACTGGCTATGCTAGATTAATATTTACGAAGTGCTTGGAACAGACAGTGTCATAATATGTAAATCACATTGAAGCCCGAGTGTCAATAAGTGTTCTGGTGGTGAAGTGATGAACCGATAAAGTAGAAAAGACAATAAGCGAACTACAAACTAAAGTAAGTTTTTATAGGAAATACTAGCTGACCGAGCAAACTTCGTACGGCCTCAAAATCACATTATAAACGAAGGTTTAAGTTTTAAAGTTTTGAATTATTTTTGGAAGTCCAGGGAAGTCCTGGACTTCCAAAAATAAATTGCCTAAATCGGGCCGGCCGTTCTCGAGTTTTAGTGAGACTATATAACGAACAGCAATTGATTTTTGTATAGATTATTATTAGATTTTGATAGGTTAATTTCATAAACCTATAATTATGTATTTCAGGATATTCATTCAGCAGAATTTGTCCTCCGTTTAGATCTTTTGTTTGTCGGCGAAGTCGACATCCAAACCACTCATTTTCATCGTAGGTATTTATTTACTCTATAATTCAGGAATAATGTAGCTTTCTACTGGGGAAAACATTCAAAATCAGTTCAGTATTTCCGGAGATCCCTCTACATACAAACAAAATCTCTTTACATTTACAACATTATAAGTACAAGATATTGAAAGTTTTTCAATGGGTTTGCGCACACTTGTGAATACATTTTCATTCCTTTTATTAAATTTTCATTTATGAGATGAGTTAGTGACGTACCTAAGTGCTGCGTAGCCGCGTAGCAAGTCGCGTGACCTATGCTCTTTTATTTAAATACGGGTTCTGTAAAGCAGGATATACAATGGCGTTGGTCTTTTTCAAAAGATTGGACGTGATGACCTTTCGTCATATTAGTCGACGTACAATGACGTACCTACATAGATTGTCAAACCACAACGATTTTCTGACTTTTCTTTGACTGATGCATTAGGTACAGGTTACTCATTTCTTTAAAATACTTATTACACAATCTTATCCTCCCTTTTTTATCCAAGAAGCCATATTTCATATGGTAGAATATTTTCAGCCTTTTAAACGAATTACCAACAGACATAGTCCGTTCTACGTGATCGAATTCGAAATGAGGGGATCCGTAGACGAACTAAAGTCACCGATAGGTATAGCCCACCGGATTAGCAAGCTGAAGTGGCAATGGGCAGGCCATATTGCTCGCAGAGCAGATGGTCGATGGGGTCGAAAAGTGTACTAGAGTGGAGACACACAGACTAGCAAGCGCAGCGTAGGACGTCCACCAACAAGATGGACAGACGACCGGCCTTATAAAAACTTTTTAAAAAAAAATGTAACCGCCTTCAAAAACAACCACAAAAAAGTGTAGAATAATCTACAAAATAAATTTTTTTTCGGAAGTCGGTGCCTTTGTTTTTTTTCTTTTCATTGTCTTTTTAGCCACCGACTTCCGAAAAAAAAGTTATTTTGTAGATTATTTTACACTTTTTTGTGGTTGTTTTTGAAGGCGGTTACATTTTTTTTGAAAAAGTTTTTATTTTACTCTTTTTAGTTTAAATATTCAACCCGAATTCTTGTCAAGAACATTATTCTCTTACATGTGCACTATATTTAAAATGTCACTTACGGGATATCTTCCGTGATTACTGAATTGTTTGAGTTCCCGAAGTGTGGGGACACCGAGACCTCCATATTGCCCTTTAATGATTTTGACGACGCTTGGGAGTCGGTTCTTGACTGCGAACTCTCGGAGGTAACTGCCTTCCTCACACCAGCGCGAAGCTGCGGCCACTACTTGGCCGTCTGTGGCTGCCATGGTGGGTTTAGTCACATCTTATATACAGAGACGAAGTAAGTGTTGTTTCCAGTGTTGAGCAGCGAAACTCTATTCACACTAGTCGCTCATCCAAATCTTATTGAAGCGAGGGACGAAGTTGATGAGATGGGATATCTTCCGTGATTACTGAATTGTTTGAGTTCCCGATATTTCGACGCTGTTGCAAGCGCCATGATCGCGGGTTGACTGGAGATTGCGGGTGGATGAAAATAAAATTTGTTAGGAGCAGACAAATCTGTCTACCCTTTTTCTTTGTCTCTTGTTACGCGCACTACTGGAACTCGACACTAAGTCACGGCAAAACACACTCACAGTATCAACAAGTTTTTTGGAGTCTTTATAACGTTGCCGGCTGCCATTTATGAGCATGTTCACAACTGGATTCCACGTACTTGACAATTTGAAGCCATCCTCTCGATTGAAATTCTTGTGTTTTCTTATTTCAATTGCTTCTCTTGTCAGTCTTGGTATGTAATGTTTGTCCGTGGACAAAATACTAGGCTTGTGAAATTCAATCCAGTGATTGGGCCCTGACTGTAGCAGATGTTCAGCTATGGCAGATTTTTGCTCATCGTTATTTTTGACAGCCTTGATGTGCTCTTTGATGCGGCATGAGACGGTTCGCTTCGTCTGACCTATGTAAGAGCTGCCACAGCTGCAATCGATTTTATAAACCCCAGGGTGTTCATATGGGATTTTATCCTTAGGTGAACGCAGACTTTGTGCAATTTTCCTATGAGGAGTAAACACAGTCTTTATCGAGTATTTACTCAATAAACGACCTATCTTGTCCGTTACTCCTCTCAGATATGGCAAGAAAGTTGTTTGGCGTTCCACTGTAGCCCTAGCGGCTCGCTTCTTTTCTGGTCTTACTGCATCATCATTTGTTTTGTAGCCATTCATGAGTAACACTTTCTGCACATGGGTCAATTCACTAGTAAGGTGTTCAGTATCACAAAGATCGAATGCGCGACTTGTAAGTGAGGTGACTACAGAATTGAGGTGATAGGGGTGATGATGTGAGGTGGCGTGTAAGTATCGGTCCGTGTGAGTCGGCTTCCTGTAAACTGAATGGCTTAGGGTCCCATCACTCCTTGCAATGACCTTGACGTCAAGAAAAGCTAAAGACCGATCCCTTTCCATTTCCACTGTGAAACGCATGGCCGTATGGATGCCATTCAAGTGGTGCAAACATCTCTCTACTTCTGGTATTCCACCTTTGAGGATGCAGAACACATCATCCACATACCGCTTCCACACCTTGATAGGCACAGGACAAGTAGAAATAGCCAAGTCTTCAATGTGTTCCATCCACAGGTTAGCAACCACAGGTGCCACTGGACTACCCATGGCCAGAAAAGAAGCGAGCCGCTAGGGCTACAGTGGAACGCCAAACAACTTTCTTGCCATATCTGAGAGGAGTAACGGACAAGATAGGTCGTTTATTGAGTAAATACTCGATAAAGACTGTGTTTACTCCTCATAGGAAAATTGCACAAAGTCTGCGTTCACCTAAGGATAAAATCCCATATGAACACCCTGGGGTTTATAAAATCGATTGCAGCTGTGGCAGCTCTTACATAAGTCAGACGAAGCGAACCGTCTCATGCCGCATCAAAGAGCACATCAAGGCTGTCAAAAATAACGATGAGCAAAAATCTGCCATAGCTGAACATCTGCTACAGTCAGGGCCCAATCACTGGATTGAATTTCACAAGCCTAGTATTTTGTCCACGGACAAACATTACATACCAAGACTGACAAGAGAAGCAATTGAAATAAGAAAACACAAGAATTTCAATCGAGAGGATGGCTTCAAATTGTCAAGTACGTGGAATCCAGTTGTGAACATGCTCATAAATGGCAGCCGGCAACGTTATAAAGACTCCAAAAAACTTGTTGATACTGTGAGTGTGTTTTGCCGTGACTTAGTGTCGAGTTCCAGTAGTGCGCGTAACAAGAGACATAGAAAAAGGGTAGACAGATTTGTCTGCTCCTAACAAATTTTATTTTCATCCACCCGCAATCTCCAGTCAACCCGCGATCTTGGCGCTTGCAACAGCGTCGAAATATCGGGAACTCAAACAATTCAGTAATCACGGAAGATATCCCATCTCATCAACTTCGTCCCTCGCTTCAATAAGATTTGGATGAGCGACTAGTGTGAATAGAGTTTCGCTGCTCAACACTGGAAACAACACTTACTTCGTCTCTGTATATAAGATGTGACTAAACCCACCATGGCAGCCACAGACGGCCAAGTAGTGGCCGCAGCTTCGCGCTGGTGTGAGGAAGGCAGTTACCTCCGAGAGTTCGCAGTCAAGAACCGACTCCCAAGCGTCGTCAAAATCATTAAAGGGCAATATGGAGGTCTCGGTGTCCCCACACTTCGGGAACTCAAACAATTCAGTAATCACGGAAGATATCCCGTAAGTGACATTTTAAATTTAAAGACAAACCGTGAAAGTTTAAAACAGTGTTTATGTGCACTATAATTTTTTAATCCTTCGCACCAGTACTTACATCACTCATGTACACATTAAGCTAATAAAATTCCATATCTCAAAAATTACTAAACCGATTTTGATGAAACTTGCAGTATTCTCTAAGTTAAATGATACCTAGTACAACAAAAAAAGAATTACTTAAATCGGACTTGTAGTTCCGGAGATATGCGAACACAAAGTAAATCAATCGATGCCTACTCCTTACTGTTAAGGAGTTGTACCTTCCATCATCAGGTCATCCACCTGAGATGATGATTATCAGATGCAAATACTTGAACAGCTTTAGAAAATATATGAAAATGGTACTATGTGCCTATAAAATTTGAAGGTTGCCCTCGATTTCCCTAGGATCCCATCATCAGATCCTGACCTGGTGATCATGGGACCAATTGGAAAGTATACCCTTTCAAACAAAAGAAAAAAATTCCAAATCGGTCCAGGCGTCTTCGAGAAATCGGGGAACATACATAAAAAAAAAAAAAAAAAAAAAAAGATTCCGACGAATTGAGAACCTCCTCCTTTTTTTGAAGTCGGTTAAAAATCGCCGGAAGACACTGGATGCGGGTCGCTTCCAAACGGTATATGGGGAAATCTAAAGGGGAGGCCTATGTTTGTTCAGCAGTGGATGTCGTATGGCTAAGATAGTCCGTTCAAATCAAATTAGACACGAAAACAGCGAAATATGAAAAACTCTGACACAGCTGAATTTTGGTACCTTGGGTACACCAGAAGGAATAACATAATATAACAGCCATAAATTCTTGTCATAATTTGATCACGCCGCGCCAGGTGCTACCGAATCTTCATAATCGGAGAAACAAATGTAAACTACGCTTTAGAATAAATTAATCGGGAATTCATGTAAGCATTATTTTAAGCAGGCATTCCTGCTTCCTCGTAAAGTTGCATGTAACGCTGTAGTACAATGTCTCTTTGATATCTGGGTGGTTGTGCTGCCAGGCTTCTGAAATTAGTAGCGCAATAACTTTGAAATTATGTCGGTCATATTAAGGGGCGCAGTGAAATTATATTACTATTTAAATGAAGATATTGCAGGTACTTAAGTTAATTAATTTGATAACACAGAAGTTAATTAATTGGTTATTTGATGGTATCAATAAATTACAAATCTGATCAGCGTCATTTAGAGTTTTGAAAAATAACGGGACGCGTATTTTTTCTTTTGCAAAATAAACGAATATTAGGTACTAAAATATAACGCATAGAAAATCGAGTGGGGGGCAGGTGACGTCAGAATTCAATAAAAATTGTGATGTATTGCTAATTTTAAAAGCGTTGTTATCTCAATAAACGTAACAAAAGAAGAAATACGGGTCTAATATTTTTTTGATAATCTAGCTATCAGATTACTTACATTATCCAACCAAATAGCCATTTGATAACAAGCGACGGTTTTCGTAATACTTATTGTTCCGTCAGACCCCAGGACTCAAGAATGGTTCCTGATCAGAACGCCGTGGCCAGGCCTGGCCATCATGGGTCTATACTTACTGACTGTGTTCAAGTGGCTGCCAAACTACATGAGCAAGAGACCGGCCTACGATCTACGAAGTATTTTAGCAGTTTATAACGCTATTCAAATAGTGGGCTGTGCATATATCGCTTACAAAGTAAGTTTTACGAACACTTTTCTTAATAGTAGATTACGCACCAAGGGAATAAAGCAGTGCCTTACGTCACGGGCGTATTGAATCCCGAAGCGACACTAAGGATTCTGTTCAAGTGTTAATTCCCGAGTGAAACGAGGGAAGTAAGCTAAGAATCCTTAGTGTAGCGAGGGATTTAAGTTAGCCCAAGACAAAGGCAGCTTTATTCCTGAGGTTAGTACCTGAGTACTCTGCTTTTCACACCTCTTGCGAGGTAATAAATTCAAATTTTGAAATTAAAGTGTACGACAACGAAAAGGGTCGACGTATTTCTGCAGAAAGAAGGTCAGTCCACCCGAGGTCGCGTTTAGCAAACGCAGCATGTACTGCATCACCGTTTCTGCTATCAAGCTGTCCCATTTGACCTGACGATGACCTTAAAAATGCGACTGACGAGTGCAGAGGGTGCCCAACTGACACGCCTGTCAGCTTACAAGTTGATGTGAAGCATTTGAGAGAAACATATCTCCAGCAATGAACTGCAATAGGTCGATTGAATCTATGAGTGGAACACGAAAACTAGCTTTAAAATAAGTATCTTTTCACAGAGTTTAACACTAGGATGGCTGAGTCATTACAAGCTGTTGTGCCAAGGCGCAAACAGCGGCCCTCATGGCGAAGAATATGCCTGGACTGTTTGCTACGGATACTTCATCATGAAACTGGTTGATCTCTTAGATACGGTACGTAACAACCAGCAAGAATATTAACTTCTATCCTGCACGCTGCTACTTAGAGAAAAAAAAACCGTACACCGTTCTTCCGACGCCCCGACTGAAGAATAGAAACACTTTGTTTTCTACATTTTAAACAATACCATACCATGCCTAGTATTATGGAAGAAATATTTCTAAGTTCTGCCATTTTGTCTAGGATATCCTGCGTCGAAAAAAATAATTTCTACGGTGCCAAGCTACGCATGCTGTGTTCTTTTAAAAATACTCAATTTAAATGCTTCTAAGTATAAAAGAAACCTCGTAAAGGGTCATTGTGCTCATCATCATGAACAGCTTTTATAATGGTACCAAAACCGAAATATCGAAAATAATACAGAGCTGTTCCCAAAGACATTAAACTATATACGAGCAGTAGACGGGACATCACTGGACATCACGAAGAAATTCGTGATCCAAAATTTTTTACCAATAGGTAAAAAGTCTCTCAGTCTAGTAGTCGCGTTGGCTATGCAACGCTTAGATAGTGCTACTGACGCACGGCATCAACAATTTTGTATGACAATTTTCCCAATGCCCGCTCTATTATGTTCTTTTAAATCTCTTTGGCTGTTCCCTTCATTTTGACAATATCATAACCAAACATTTATGTATCCCCATGTATCGCCGTATCCACATAACATGGTCTCACGTAGTTACATCGTCGAAATGTTGCAGGATATTTTGGATATTTTGACTTCTATTTTTTTATTATTTGTTATAGATATTCTTCGTTTTAAGAAAAAAACAGAACCAAGTGACATTCTTACATGTGTACCACCACTTCGGCATGGTGGCTGTTGCTTGGGGCATCGTCAAATGGGTACCAGGTGAGTTTTCTTTTTCACACTCTCGCCACAATAACGGGAAATGCCGTTAATTATCGCGTTAATGGACGTTTATAAGGCATCGTTCACACCAAACGTATTGTCCGCCGCTGATTGTGAGCACGTCTTACGCAGTTTATTGTTTTTCAATATGTATTTAACTTCTTGTTCACACCGAGCCGACTATACGCAATCCGACCGACTATAATACAAACAGTGAGTAGGTATATTCACAGTCGGCGGCAGACAATACGTTTGGTGTGAACGATGCCTAAGAACACTTAAAGACTGCTATTATAATAATCAACGGTAAATGCCGTTAGTGTGGCCTTTGGCCGTGTGGTGGTTGACTAATAACGGCATTTCCCGTTGATGTTTTAATGATTGATTCTATTTTTTTTAAACGGGTCATTTTTGTTGATTACGACCTAGGACTACGAAAAAAGAACACCTAAATACGCTACTTGAATTGCTTGATCGGTTATAGTTAAAATTTGAATAAAATAATGAAAATAAACATAATTATGTTAACTTTCTAATGACAGGTGGGCACGGGACAATGCTGGTGACGCTGAACACCATTGTCCACATCATCATGTACGGGTACTACCTACTCACCACGTGGGACGACTCCTACAAACAGTCCATCTGGTGGAAGAAACATGTCACCCAAATTCAAATTGTAAGTTGTACCTATATTCAAGTACCATGATTTTTATACAAAGAATTACTACTTCGACTAATAGTTTTGACCAAAAACCTATGCTACTGTCTCATCCATCGTTCTTTACTTGCTGAGCTTGCGTGCTTTACACCCAACAATGTTGCTATACCACGGAATTAAAATATAAAAAAAACATAAGCACATACTATTTGAATCGTAGTGCCTTGACACTTCAACACCTAGGTGCTTAAATAAGCAACCTGTGATGATGACACAGCTTTACTTGAACCCGTATCGATATTAATGATTCTTGAATACTTTGAACCCGTATTACGTTGTTAATTTGCATTAATTACGATTCGGAAACAACACATTTTTGTTTGTTCTCGAAAAATCGACGTAATTATAAGGTCTGGAAGGGTCAGGTAAGGGTTAATGTATTCACGATGCATGCACGAGAAACGTGCGCTGTTGCCTAAAACATAACATGAGCAATTGACCAGAGCAATACCAAATGTAATGTAATTAATGTCTCGGTTTTGGTGGCAGTAGGTAAGTCTGAAAAATGCAATGGCGGCTGAAATAGATAGGTACACTTACGCTTACGGCCTGATCACGGCGACAATGCCGCTGTGAGCGGTCACTAATAGCGGGGCCGCGAGCGGTGAGATCAAATGTATAGAAATGTTTGAAACACGCCACAACACAAGGCGCCGCTAGAGGTGAATTGGCGTAGTGTCAAAGTAAGTTTATTCGCGCCGCCCGTCGCACCGCTCACTGCTCAGTCCAATTTTATTTTTTTAGCGTGATAAAATCTTCAATTGAGTCCTCCCACTCCCACCCCGAGCAGCAAGAGCGAGACAGACTGTCAGACTCGTACTGACTAAAATCCACGGTGTCCTTCAGATTCTTGGGCGCTACAAAAATTTATATGGCCTGGGCCCTGGCAGATGTTCCGACGGTCTAGCATGTTTGAATGGACGCATGTCGAATGTACTCACGGTGCCAGTAATAATGATAAACTTCATATCGTTAAAAATAATAATAATAATAATTTATGTTATCTAGGTAATTGATAAAAATAATGTCTTCCACTTTCAGAGGTGTTTATAGAAAAAAACCTGAAAATTTTACAGCAACCTTACCAAATTCGACTATACTCGTATTGTCATACGTACACAACAATTCCATAGTCCAATTAACTTTTTTTTTTCTAGCTCCAGTTCACCCTTCTGCTGATGCACTTCATAGCGCTAGCGATGTCGTCGGAGTGCGACTTCCCGCGGCAGCCTGCCTTCCTGCTCATCCCACAGAACTTGTTCATGGTCATACTGTTCTTAGATTTCTACTACCGATCATACATCAAGACTAAACCTAAGAATACTTAGTTTTCATTAAAATTTATTTAAATTAGACGTTGTTTTATTTTACCGTGACGATTTTATCATTCTACGAAGTTATTATAGTCAACGTTTAATGTCGTGACTTAGAAATGCAAGTAAAATGTAGTAACTATGGTATCCGTTTCGACCGCGCGGCCATGACGTTTTTTTTTATTAAAAACCATCTCAAGTTTTTGTAAAAAAATGTAAAAGTCGATTCCCAAAAACCATAAATTTGTCAAAGCAATGGTTAAAAAGTTATAAGGGTTTGAACGTGGCCGCGCCATCGGCACATTCCGAACCGCGCGGCCATGGAGATCTTTAAAACTAAGAGTCGCAGAGACCTGAAATTTTGGGAAATAGTAGATTGAATTTGTAAACCAAATGTAAAAATATAGAAAAAAATCCTGTGTTTATATTTTAGGAGCTGCAAGGCTAAAACCTCATGGCCGCGCCATTGAAACGGTGACGAACACGTTATCGCCGATATCTCGCTGAAAAAACATCTCAGACGATTGAAGTTCTTTGTAAACTATAGATTTTAATTTGTCGAAACATGTAAAAATACAACAAAAAATCCTAGGATTATATTTTAGGAGCTATAAGACTAAAACCCCATGGCCGCGCCATCGAAACGTTGAAAATTTAGTTTTTCACCAATATCTCGCTGAAAAAGCATCGCAGAGGTCTGAATTTTTTTGTAAAACCTAGATTTGAATATGTCGAAACTACCAAAAATACAAAAAAAAATCCTAGGTTTATGTTTCAGGAGCTGTTGAACAAAATCTCTAATACATCTTTAATATCTCGATTAGGGTGACCACGGATTATTATTTACAGAGAACTTTCCACCTATTTTTATATTAGAAATGATGTTATAGGACAATGTATGTCCTAGTGTAAGCCAACAATCTGTGAATATTGTGATTTTTAAAGAAATGTATGTCCTAGTGTAAGCGAACAATCTGTGATTTTTAAAGAAATAACATTATTTTTTTACGTACCTTATTGCTTCATTTAAATTCGAATCCTTGAGATAATATCATTTCTAATATAAAAATAGGTGGAAAGTTCTCTGTAAATAATAATCCGTGGTCACCCTAATCGAGATATTAAAGATGTATTAGAGATTTTGTTCAACAGCTCCTGAAACATAAACCTAGGATTTTTTTTTTGTATTTTTGGTAGTTTCGACATATTCAAATCTAGGTTTTACAAAAAAATTCAGACCTCTGCGATGCTTTTTCAGCGAGATATTGGTGAAAAACTAAATTTTCAACGTTTCGATGGCGCGGCCATGGGGTTTTAGTCTTATAGCTCCTAAAATATAATCCTAGGATTTTTTGTTGTATTTTTACATGTTTCGACAAATTAAAATCTATATTTTACAAAGAACTTCAAACGTCTGAGATGTTTTTTCAGCGAGATATCGGCGATAACGTGTTCGTCACCGTTTCAATGGCGCGGCCATGAGGTTTTAGCCTTGCAGCTCCTAAAATATAAACACAGGATTTTTTTCTATATTTTTACATTTGGTTTACAAATTCAATCTACTATTTCCCAAAATTTCAGGTCTCTGCGACTCTTAGTTTTAAAGATCTCCATGGCCGCGCGGTTCGGAAAGTTTCGATGGCGCGGCCACGTTCAAACCCTTATAACTTTTTAACCATTGCTTTGACAAATTTATGGTTTTTGGGAATCGACTTTTACATTTTTTTACAAAAACTTGGGATGGTTTTTATTTAAAAAAAACGTCGTGGCCGCGCGGTCGAAACGGACACGTAACTATGTCGTATGTTGGAGGAAGTTTGGATGACGTCCGAATGCCATTCGGAAATCGTTATGAGTCATTTTGAGTATGGACATGTGATGAGGATTGATGAAACGCATTTATTTTGATAGAGAGACGAATGTCGAGTTGCTGATGGATAGAGAGAGAGAGGAAGGCCAACTATAAAGAGGATTAATACTAAAGAAAAAGGACTGTGTGGTTTTATGAAACCATGGTAAAAGCATAAAAGTGAAACTTTTTCACAGCTGATGCGAACTATAGGCGCGCCATATTAGCTTTGGCTGCTCTGACGAGCGCCTTTAACTTCATCCCTACTCCGCGGCCGACCGTCACGCGACATGCAACACACAGACAAAAAAAATTGAGACGATGTAATAAATTTCACTTTTAAAAAAGAAGTCTGTTGGCATCTGACGCCGACCAACCATCGGACAAAGTGTCATGGAGCAAAACTGTGGAAAAAAATATATTTCTAAAAAGTTATATTTCTTTAATTGCTGCAATAATTCCAAAACAAGAAAAAGTAAGACCTCATAAGCAGGCCATATTATATCAGGTACCTAGCATAATAGACATAACCCAGTATTTCTCGGCATTCCAATGTCTCTATGTCTAGGTAATTATGCTATTTGTAAAGGTAATTGCACTAATCAACTGCGATCTCACAATGACATGGGACTTTAGTACGTAGTTTCACATGAGTTACACAATTTTTCCTCGTACTAATGTAGGTGCTTACTGCTGCCTATAGTACTCGTCTAGTCTTGATTGACGTGGGAAGATATTTACGTTGCATCAGCGTCTCGTAGCCGCGATGGCACTGTCGTAAACGTGCTACGACTGGGACTGAAGTCCTATTGACACAGTGCTATAATTTCCGCCAGTTAAGTGTGGAATTAAATACGTTGACCCCCGTGTACCAATATATTGCAATATTTAAAAAACCATTCGAAAAAATATGTAATGAAAATGTCGTATCGTAGAACGACCAAAAGCAACGTATCGTGGTAAGAGGCGATCTTGAATTGAAAATTTCGTTACAGAGGGCACAAACCCCAACTTAGCTACTTAAAAAAAAAAAACCGGCCAAGTGCGTGTCGGGCCACGCACAGTGTAGGGTTCCGTATTTGCCCATCAAAATACTTATGCGAACTAGCTAAACTGATTCACTGAATTTAATTTTAAAAAGAAGAATTTTCAAAATCTGTCGAGGAGTCTTTGAGAAATCGAGGAAAATACTCGTACATTAAAAAAAGATTACGACGAATTGAGAACCTCCTCCTTTTTTTGAATTTAGTTAAAAACTAGTTGTTGCCAGCGGTTTCACCCGCTACAACTCGAAAAATATCCCACGGGAACATAAAATCGGGATAAAAACTATCCTGTGTGTTAATCCAGGTTATAAACTATCTGTGTACCAAATTTTAGCCAAATCCGTTCAGTGGTTTTTGCGTGAAAGAGTAACAAACATCCATACTTACAAACTTTCGCCTTTATAATAGTAGTAGGATAGTTGACAATAAAAACCTACCTATCCCCAAAACATACCCACCTATTATAGCTGTAAAAATAAAGTTGACAAATTTACATTTGCAGTTGAAATACATGTTCTCCGATACATTTTGTTTAGGAAAATATGTTATCCAAGTACGTTTTATAAGTTGGTCGACTATTACTGGTAAACTTGTAGAGCCTACTTAGTCATGATAATTTTCTTTTAAACTTCGTTATACACACTACTATTGGGAATTTTTTCACATCCCCAAACATAACGGTTTAGCTGGTAGAGGGGGGGGGGGACACTCGAGTCGAGCGAAAATTAGCACTTTAAAGCTTAATATTTCACAAACGAATCTTTTTATCAAAAAATTGTTAATGGAACCTATCAGTGTTTTTTAAAGACCTATTTATTGATACCCCACACTAAAGGGTACGCGAGAAAAAAAAAACATCCCTACGTTACGTGTACAGGAGGTACCCTAAAAAAAATATTTTACGAGATTTTATTTTACCACTTTTTCGGCACAACAAATATTTACACCAAATTACAGCTTACTAGAGCTGGGCGTCTCTGAGCTATGCTGCGGACAGACGGACGGACGGACGGACGGACGGACGGACATGGCGAAACTATAAGGGTTCCTTGTTGACTACGGAACCCTAAAAAAAGAATTTCCAAAGAGGATCCCGTAGTTAAATAAAAACAACATAATTCTTATATTCAAAATAAACTTTTATATTTCTGTGAAATATTTCTAAAATCTAATGCGACAATTCCATTTCTAATATCACAATCAAAATAGTTTCTGCACGCGTAGCATGAAACCGTAGTTTAGTTGACAGAAACATATAACAAATCACAGAAGTAGAAAGAAAAATTTCTATGTATGTATAAGTTTATGGGGTGTAATAATATGTGTCAGTGTAAGTGTTGGTTTAAAATTGATCATGCTACGCGTGCTGTAAGCACAAATTATTAGTTATTATTATATCTTTGAAGCTTCTTCTATATTATTATTATTATTTCTTTGAAGCTTCTAAAGATATTTGTAGCAATACAGTGTGTCCGGGCACGAGTTAGCGATATTTGAAGAGGATATTCTAGGCTCATTTTTATCGACAAAAATGCTTTAAAAAAAATTCTTACTCCAAAACTTCGCGAATGACAGCCATTTCAAATTGTTGATCTGTCGAACTGGGGTGTGTACGATAAAATGCAAATATCTTTCAATCCAAGAGACCTAAATTCATGAAAATGACTTGCATGTAAAGTTAAATGTTGAGGCTTATCAAAAACTTATGAAAGTTTTCTAAATAATATGTTAAAATAGCCAAAAAACATGGGTAAACATGAAATTGTACACAAAAATTACTGAATAATTTCACATTTTTAACTCTAGCTCGATGAGTACCCCTGAATTTTGCTAGGGTTTTTGCATTCAATTAAAAGTGTTTGAGTCAGGCTATAAAATGATATCAAAATTATCACTCTACGTTAAGTATCTTAGGAGTTATTCTCAATTGAACATCACCCTTCCGTCTCGCCCCGCAGCAATAAATCCAAGAAACTGTACTATTTCAGTTTAAGGATGGTTACTTGGGGATCATTTACGTGGTGGTCAATAATGCCAGCTCATAAATATTCGTTGGAACGATTTAGCTCACCCAAAGAATGCGACACCTGTAATATTGGGGTACATGCGCTAAGGAAGGGTGATTTTCAAGTGAGAATAACTCCTAAGATACTTAATGTAGAGTGATAATTTTGACATCATTTTATATCCTGACTCAAATACTTTTAATTTAATGCAAAAACCCTAGCAAAATTCAGGGGTACTTATCGAGCTAGAGTTAAAAATGTGAAATTATTCAGTAATTTTTGTGTACAATTTCGTGTTTGCCCATGTTTTTTGGTTATTTTTACATATTATTTAAAAAACTTTCGTATGTTTTTGATAAGCATCAACGTTTAACTTTGCAATAAAGTCATTTGCATGAATGTATGTCTCTTGGATTCAAAGATATTTGCATTTTATTGTACACACAGATCAAAAAATTAAAATGGCTGCCATTCGCGAAGTTTTGGAGTAAGATTTTTTTTTCAAGCATTTTTGTCGATGAAAATGAGCCTAGAATATCCCTTTCAAATATCGCTAACTCGTGCCCGGACACACTGTATAAACTACATACCAGTGACTTCAACATTTTTGTCATACCATACCGCCAACATGTCAAAACTCTGCAAAGCTCTGGCATGTCGTCCATTTGAGAAGTGTACAACTGGACCTATAAAAAACAATTGACTACTTAAGAATTTGCTCAGAGTCCGCGCTACCACTCATCCACTTATGCATGACCTTTCGTCACGGCTCCAGTGTCTACATTGTCATCAAACACATCAAATTACATTAATAAAATGTAAGTAGTATCTCAAATTTTCAGCAGGTCATTAGTGGTGGCGCAGACTCAAGGCATAAGGGTTTGAATTGTATAACAGACATAGTCGTATAGCAGGTATGTGCTAAGACGAAAATTGTTTTAAAAGTCAATTGCCTGGCACATGCCACGGTACATGTCAACCTGTTCTTAAGTACCAACCAAACAAGTACAATGGTACGATTCCACCGAAAATAGTATGCGGCACATTCGTTCGTTCTATGCTGCAATGTTTGCCCACAAATGTGCTGTACTCGCTAGACAGCGAGTACAGCACATTTGTGGGCAAACATTAATATTCACTTAATTAATTCAAGCAAAGTGCGCACACAGTAAGTCACGTGTACACGCACAGAAGTATCCAGGTACAAATTATTTCGTGTTAGCTTGAGTGAATAAACCATAGCCAACACTGTGCCGCACATCGGTGAAATTGCATCTTAACAATAACCTTATTTTTAAATAGTCAAAAATACAATACAATCAGTTGTCTAATAAATAACTCTTTCAAAAATAAATCTAATTTTGACGCATACATTTTACAAAATCGACAACTTTTAAAATTAAAAACCTTGATAATTCAAGTTGTTTGTTTTAACACTATTGCACGCTACTTGTTCACGCACTGATAACTTAGTGGTTATCGGCCTATACTTGTGTCCAATCAATTTGTGTAGTTTCGGATCACCGTGCGCTTTTTATAAGGCATGTATATCTGACATAGCGAAGACTGATAGTCGTAAATTGCTTCGCTATACAACTTCGACTTTTAGGGTGCTTGTACACGGCGCATGTAACCCGCGCAAGTGCCTCAACATGCTCAAGCTACATGCGCCGTGTACAAGCACCCCGCGGGTAGCTTGATCAAGTAGCTTGCGCATGTCCCTCGCACGGGTAACCCACACGTTTACTTGCGCGGGTTTCAAGCACCTTTACTGACGTCTATATTACCCGATGGGATATACAGAAATGTATGTACAGACACCACAACTAACCCTCCCAAATCTGTCAAATTTTACCAATCGAATACCTTACCACTATTGTCATAAGGTGGAAAATCTATTGAGGGAGGTCGATATACTGGCGTCTGTAGGTACCGTAAAATGCTGCAACTTTGCACGGATTTTGACGTTTTTCTTCGATAAATCCTTAATCGTTAAGAAAGTCGTATGTTTTTTCAATTACTGTGCAATATTGGACTTTAAGCTATAGGAATACGTTTGCTACTAGTAAAAAAAACACCTATATAGCACCAAAAAATTGCTTTGAAAACGTAGGCAAAGTTGAGGTAAAAACTACAACATTGCCTGTCATAATATCGTTTTAAATGAATAGGTTTTTTGGTAACGGATTTGACACCCATATTGCCATGAAGTTCTTTTCCACGTCAGACTTCACTGAATCTTGAATAGCTCAAGAATTTTTTTTTTACAATGCTAGGCAAAGTTGTGCAGGTTTCTCTAAAACTCCCATACAAAAGTGAGTTCGGTGTAGGGCTGCCCCATAGGAAATGCAACAATTTTTCTTAATATTCAAATAAATTTTTAAGAAATCAAAATTGTTGTAAAATATAATAACATTTTTTCATAGGAAAACAAGTATGTTGGTAGGTAATAACATTTAAAAAATAATAATGTTGGTACCTATTACGTATACTAAAATCTGTCGAACAATATGATAACATAGGTACTATAAATGACTTAAATAAAATTAATTTCTGATCATGATAAATAAAGGAACAATAGTTCTAGCTTCTATAAAACGTTTTTAGATCAATTACAAAAAAACAATTACACAAGCAAAACCACGGTCGATTAAGAGTTTGTTGAAAAAATTTAAAGTGGCAGCCCTAACCCTAGATAATGTTGAGTAAAAAGTTGCGAAAATCTGATACAACTTTGCCGACCATTATTTAACGGTTTAAATTAAGATATAATACAGAAAAAACAGTTTAAATACGTAAAAGAGCATATTTCCTTTGCTATATAACATATTACGCTAGAAAATAAAGCATAAATATTCACAAAATTAAATTTTCCTGAGAGCCAATAAAAAGCGAGTATCCGCAGTGACAATGAAACTGACACTGACAGTTTGTTAACTAGAATTTGGAGTGACGTATGATCGCATGTTGCCATAAAGATTGCCGACTTTCTTTTAGTAATACCATAGACAGTAAAAAACATTTCGCAGCGGGAATAATTTAACTTTTTTGAATTTAGGCAATGTTGAGCTATAAAGGCAATGTTACAGCATTTTACGGTACCTACAGTCAACAAAGAAGTTAAATATTTATGCAGGCAGAAAGAAACGGTTTTCCAATGTTGTGTCATAATTTTAAATGTGTCTGCATACCAAACTCTTTTGTTAACTGTACATTATCAGTACACAATTTTCGCCTCATGAATTTCATAAATCATTCATAAATCTCCTTCACACGAGCTCTACATGTTTCTAAAAGTTCTAAAAAATAAAATAAATGACTCAAGATATTTTTCCTAAAATATGTGATGAGAAGAAAAGTTAAACTTTTGCTTAAGACTAGAAAATCTACCGAACCCACTCTCATACATAGGCAGTCAGTATTAAATACTTTTAAATAGCACTATTACTCAAGCGAGCAAATAAATTCTGTTTAACGAGATCGATAACATTGGCTTCACTATAAGCATCGATAACCGCTTTAGTAAGGCACAACCCTGTCGTGGACCCGTCGATCTCATCATCGCATAATGGCCGATCCTTATTCGCATATTCCAACAAATTCTGTTTGATCAACTTGATCAATTCCTCGCTAGTCATACTAGGCGGTATCTCCAACTTATTAGCTTTATTTTCTATTAAACTTTTAAAGTCGTAGTCTTCAACTGGGGCGTGCGCCGGCGCAGGTTCGTCCTCCAACGTTCGCTGTCGTTTCGCGCGACGAATCTTCCGTCGGTTGTCAAGATACGCCTTTGCCACTGTATCTAGTTGTAGAAATAGTACAGACAACGGCGTATCTGCTATGTCATCCTGAAATAGATATATTTTGTGTAAATTAAATTATTATCTCTTTAAATTAAATGCGGAGGATTAGTTATTTTATCCACTTTAATTTATTTAAATTACTTTTGATTAACATTTCCGTAATTCCGCGGGGTTATAAAATTGTCATTGGTTATATAGAAATTACCTCACACATAATTATTTAGGCAGAATTCCGTAAGCAACATAATACAGAATTATGTACTTACGTACATACATAGGTGAGACGATAAATTATCGTAAGTCAACCGAAACGAAATGAAGCTTAAAGCGAAGGTGCAAATCCAATTAAGTCGTATATTTGGAAACGTGGTACGTGCCTTTTAAATATAATAATTATGTGATGTTAAATAATTAAGTCTTATTCACATCAGCCTTGTTATTCTTAATGCACGACTGCACAAGATTTCTTTCTGCTGTCCTACATGACGTCTTAAAGCGAGAGTAATTCCAGTGTGGGAACGAGACAGCTATACAAATCGTCTAGTACCACCTCGTTCATTGGAATAATTACTATCGCTTTTAAACGTCATGGGAGGCCACCGTACCCATACCATGAGTTGGCATTACGATACTCGATCATACGCAACGACCGCGTTTGGTGCTCTCATTGGTTGAGAGTTCATACAACCTTGGAGCGGGCCAATGAGAGCGCCAAACGCGGTCATCATCGATGATCGAGTATCGTAATGACAACTCATGGTATGGGTACAGTGCGGTCGATATCGATGAACGAGTATCGTAATGACAACTCATGGTATGGGTACAATGCGGTCGATATCGATGATCGAGTATCGTAATGACAACTCATGGTATGGGTACAGTGCGGTCGATATCGATGAACGAGTATCGTAATGACAACTCATGGTATGGGTACAGTGCGGTCGATATCGATGAACGAGTATCGTAATGACAACTCATGGTATGGGTACAGTGCGGTCGATATCGATGAACGAGTATCGTAATGACAACTCATGGTATGGGTACAGTGCGGTCGATATCGATGATCTAGTATCGTAATGACAACTCATGGTATGGGTACAGTGCGGTCGATATCGATGAACGAGTATCGTAATGACAACTCATGGCATGGGTACAGTGCGGTCGATATCGATGATCGAGTATCGTAATGACAACTCATGGTATGGGTACAGTGCGGTCGATATCGATGAACGAGTATCGTAATGACAACTCATGGTATGGGTACAGTGCGGTCGATATCGATGATCTAGTATCGTAATGACAACTCATGGTATGGGTACAGTGCGGTCGATATCGATGAACGAGTATCGTAATGACAACTCATGGCATGGGTACAGTGCGGTCGATATCGATGATCGAGTATCGTAATGACAACTCATGGTATGGGTACAGTGCGGTCGATATCGATGAACGAGTATCGTAATGACAACTCATGGTATGGGTACAGTGCGGTCGATATCGATGAACGAGTATCGTAATGACAACTCATGGTATGGGTACAGTGCGGTCGATATCGATGATCTAGTATCGTAATGACAACTCATGGTATGGGTACAGTGCGGTCGATATCGATGAACGAGTATCGTAATGACAACTCATGGCATGGGTACAATGCGATCGATATCGATGAACGAGTATCGTAATGACAACTCATGGCATGGGTACAATGCGATCGATATCGATGATCGAGTATCGTAATGACAACTCATGGTATGGGTATGTGATTGCCATTCAACTTCGTTTGACGCTGTTCATTATTTTCAATACTAATAAAATTAATTTTGCATGTCGCGTTATGTCTCTCTAATTATGCGTGACTGTAGATGGCAAACATAACAGTTAATTATAATCTTGGCTGCAAAACAATCAAAAGACATTTGTATAGCTAAGATATAAATACAATCGCGAGCTCGTCAATTATTAGTCGAGTTCTTTTTCGAAAATAATAATAATCAGCAATTTCCCCTCCTTGCTTTCAGAAAAGATAAAGATTTCTTTTAATTATTCAACTAGAATATTATATGCTGCTATGCTTTGCCTCGCGGTTTCACCAGTTGCTTAGCTATTAGTCGTAGCGACGCTACGACTAATAGCTAAGCAACTACGGTAGCGTGATGATATAATACAAATATCCCATAGCCTTCTATCGACAAATGGACTACCCAACACATTTTTTTTTTCGTGGTAAAATCATCAAATGAGTCCTCCCACCCAAGGCAGGGTGGGAGGGACTGTCAAACTTGTACTGACTAAAATCCACGGTGTCCTTGAGTAGCCCTTTATGTACCCGAGTCGCGGTATACGTGTGTCCTGCGCCCCGACTGTCCAACACAAAGAATTTCTCAATTTAAACCAGTATTTCCTGATATTAGGGCGTTCAACCAAACATACGCTTCATATTAGTATGGATAAGCATATAAAACTCCTGCGATGAGGAAATACAATTCGTGCAAAACATCGCTATTATACGTATAGACAGACAACGTAACAACATTTTATGTATGTACTAGTGTGTATAGATGCAATTTATTAATTGTCGTTGCTCTATGCTCAAGTGATCACTGAATATCAAGGACATAGGATATCCTCTAATGGGGAAGGCAAGTGTCAAAGTGAAAATGACAGTTTGGTCCCCAAAGAACTGTAAAATCAAAGGAATTTTCAGAAAAAAAAACCATTTATTGATGTAAAATGACTAGATGTTGTGTAATAAGCTGTAAAAATGATGGAATACACTTTTCAAAATAATATCTACTTTTCTTTTGGAGGTTAAGTACCAGTATTGCATCGCTCGAAAATCGAAGAATTATCACCTGGAACGAGTTTTGTAATAGTTGTGGTGTTATGAAATTAAATATATTGTGATATTTCTCGAATCTAAATAGAAAAAAAGGTTAAAATTACTGACTTCAAACATTATGATATTTTATCAAAATAGAAAGTCAAAACCAGCATTATATTCTTGATAAAGGAGAGGAAAGGTAAAACATACCTAAACTCAAAAATTGAAACCTCAACTACAAATAATTGTGGATTTATTACGGTAAAATCAAATGTATTACCACTCAATTAAATCACTTTTTTCCTCTTGTTGATGCGCCGCGGCGTCGTAATTCTTCTTTTATTATATAGTACTCGCATAGACGAATAATTTTCCATATTTGTTTTGTATTTATACTCAATTTTTATAACAAATAATCTTGTTTGTTTTTTTGTACAAGGTAGACGTGGGGACCAACTATCGCAGCGCCATCTACGATTAGCTTTGAGTTGCCATCCCCATTACTTGAGATCATTATAATTCCTCTTGAGGTCAGTACACACCGAGACGCGACGTTACGCGACGACACTGGGAATGTGTATGTCTAGTCGTGTAATAAATAAAATGAGATTTGAAGTCCTTACTAAAAAGTGCATTCTTCCCATTTTGACCTATGGATCCCTGACTTGGTGCTAGGTCTTTGACAAACATTCAAAAGCCCAAACTCAAGGACTACCAACGTGCAATGGAGCGCAGTATTCTAGGTTTCAAACTAACAGACCGCGTACGCAACACCACACCGCGCTTCAAAACACAAATTATCGACGTTGGTCAAAAGGCCGTTACACTGAAATGGGCTTGGGCAGACCACGCCTGCCGCATGCCCAAAGAGCTGTGAGCAAAAATTACCACTATAAGGTTTGGAGCCCTGACACAGCCAGAAGGAGTCGAGGCAGACCTTGTAAAAGATGGCGGGAAGAGCTTGACAAAACCAACCATCAGTGGTCCACTTTGGCCCTGGATCGTGGGAAGTGGAAGTCGTTGGGAGAACCCTTTGCCCAGCAGTGGGATGACGTAGGCTAGCAGTATCAGTATTAAAAAGAACGCCGCGCATATTCATGCTGCGTCGCGTCAACGGTGAAATATGTATCTTTTCGTGTAGTAAATAAAGTTAGTGAGTCGCTCTCGCTCCATTGAAATGAGCGCTAAGCGTCGCGTCTCGCTGTGTATTGACCCTTAGTTGCATGAGGTCATTGATGCAACGCCTTTCTGACTCACTTATGATGAGCCACAGCTAATATTAGATGTTACTATAATATTAATACATGTTTGGATAAAGGTCATGGTTTATAATACAAGTAATATATTATGATGCCTACTGTGTTTTGTTTGAATATTTTGGCAAACTACCAAACTAAATTATAAGAAGTTATATGAACATACAGGAAAGTTTATAGTTTTGTTTAATAACATGCAACATTGACCTAGCTGCTTTTACAGTAGTTAATTAGAAGATGAATCAAATCCTCTTAAAAAGCCTTCTTCATAATAATAATTATGAACAAGTAGCAGTAGTAACTATGTAGCACAGGCCAACAAAAATGTCTACAAGAAAAGCAACTTTATAAAAACTCACGGGATCTGTCGATTCATAGAAAAAAAACAAGCTAGGTACGTCATATAAGAACACAAGGATTTGTTCATTTTCATGGATCTGTATACTCAGGTTTTTGACGGACGTTATTTTTAACCGACTTCAAAAAAAGGAGGAGGTTCTCAATTCGGTCGGTATGTTTTTTTTTTTGTACATCGATTGTTGTTCGATGCAGTATACTTGCAGTGTGGTCCCATAAAAATTTCATCCAATTTGGTTCAGTACTTTTTATTTTGTGAGCATTTTTATTGATTTCGGCTACTTGGATGACATTACTTTTTGCGTGTTTGTTACGCGATTACTCCGCCCGATTTTCAAAATTATTTTTTTGTTGTACTTGGGATCGTTCACCTCAGGGAATACTGCAAGTTTCATCAAAATCTGTTCAGCAGTTTTTGAGATAGGGAATTTTATAAGCATGTGTACATGAGCGATGTTAATACCGGTGCCACGGATTACAAATTCTAGTGCACTTGTAAGGAAATGATGTATTTGACAAGAATTTGGGTTGAATATTTAAACTAAAAATGAGTAAAATAAAAAACTTAAAAAAAAAAAAGGTTGCACTCCAGGAGTGCCGGTAGAAGTGAAAACTTTTTTGTTACTATGTTTTATTTTTAATTTGAATGACGTCTTACTCATTTTCGATCAGGGTCACGTGACCCTGACGCGAGTTTTGGTCACGTGACCCTGACGCGAGTTTTAAATTTTTTACCCATTACAGAAAAAGTGTACAACGCCGCTAAAGAAGTTTTCACTTCAAAAATTAACCGACTTCAAAAACCACCACAAAAAAGGGTAAAATAACCTACAAAATAACTTTTCTTTCGGAAGTCGGTGGCAAAAAGACAACGAAATAAAAAAATAAAGCCACCGACTTCCGAAAGAAAAGTTATTTTGTAGGTTATTTTACCCTTTTTTGTGGTGGTTTTTGAAGTCAGTTGATTTTTGAAGTGAAAACTTCTTTAGCGGCGTTGTACACTTTTTCTGTAATGGGTAAAAAATTTAAAACTCGCGTCAGGGTCACGTGACCAAAACTCGCGTCAGGGTCACGTGACCCTGATCGAAAATGAGTAAGACGTCATTCAAATTAAAAATAAAACATAGTAACAAAAAAGTTTTCACTTCTACCGGCACTCCTGGAGTGCAACCTTTTTTTTTTTTTATGAAACGATACGTGATCGTGAAGTCGTGTCCGTCATCGTTCATGATTCGTAATGCGTGTGAAAACGGGTTTAAAAAAGAAATGAGCCAATAAAAAACATGAACTAAAAAATGTACCTATTGTTGGCAGTGTTCATCTTTATTATAAAAGCGAAAGGTCAGTCACTCATTAAGTCATCACGAAATCTTAGAAGCTACAAGTGCTAGGAGTTCCAAACTTTGCATGGTCACTTTTAATTGCTCACTAAAACGGGATTTTGCGAAATTTGAACACTAAATTGTTTGTTTTGGGTTTCATATTTTGTATGACACTTCGTTACTACAAGGTCTAGGAGTTTCCATGGGATTTCTTTTTAGAAATACTCTCAATAAGACGGGATTTTGTGAAATTCGACCCTTAGGGAGCTGTATTTGGTGTTGATAGGTTTTTGATATGACACTTAATTACCTAGTACAAGTGCTAGGAGTCTCATAATGTTTGTTGGATATTTATTTAGATTTTTCCGAAGGTTACGATGGTCGGGAGTCCCGACCACTGAAACCTTCGGTAGTCTGTGAATTTCTACTCCTAACTTGGGAGTAGACATTCACAGAGCAAATTTCGAAATCCGCGCGGACGTAGTGCTTGTAAAACATTATATTGACTTACTTCATTTGGATTGACAATCAGCTTTGCAGTTTCTTGTGGAAGGTCCTTACATATTTGTGCTACAAATATTTTGATAAGAGCCTCTGACACTCTGGTTGAACCATCTTTTTCCTGTAAACAAGATAATTATAAACATTGACAGTAGTGTCATCTTTTATTATTATTTTATTAGTAAAATCTGACACTGAGAAGCTGTGACTTAAAATAGTTTAAAAACTAACTATATCATTACAGAAAAATAAAATTAATAGAACCAAAACAAAATGTAAATGAAAAAGTTACTTTTGAATTATTTTTTAATAATATTTTAGATTAAATTAAAACACATACATGAGGCAGCCAGATGTTGAGGGCTATATTCAATGGGTCTACATTCTGCACATAATGCCACCATCCTCGTGGCACCAGCAGGGCATCACCAGCTGACAGTTCCACTGTGCGACCACCTGTCAATCCTGAAACAACAGAATTTAATCTTTATTATATCTTATGTGTAAGTGTAAAATCAATTAGCATCAATTTTATGTTACAGCTTAACAACCATGGCATCTTAAAAGTCAATTAAAAATACTTCTTTTTCTAAATTCAAGCAATAATATTATTGTAAGCTTAACTGATTAAAAATTTTTGGGTGATCTAATAATGATTGTGAATTTTTACAGCAGTTATTTAGAAAAGGCTATTAAAGGAATAGAGGAATTTGGCAAGATAAAACTCAATTAAGTCTGTGAAATGCAAGAAATTCTCACCATTAAAGACATCTAAGTTATTAGGGCAGTAGAAATTCAGTTCACTGTATACACTTGATTCTTCATAAGGCACTCTGGTTGGCTTCAAGCCTCCAGTTTCTGGAGGAAATAATATCCAGCGTTTCCTGGGAAAAAGAGAATATTAATAACTTAACAGTAACTTTTGTGTTTCTTTGACCCAAAGGTATGGTTTTATAACTTACTTTCCATGTAGTTGAGTCACAATGTTAACTCCGTACGTGTCTTTATGAGCCGGCGTGTGCGCACCACTGCTGCCTACCCACAGCGTCGCGTCCGAGGCGCTTTTCTCAGAAAATCCAAACTGATCCCAAGAAATACCCTAAAATAACAACTAAACTTAATTATTACAACAAGCACTCCGTCGATGTGTAACTTTAAAAGAGGCTGTGTCAATATTTACCTTATAAAATTCGTCATCACCGTTGAACCACTGATACAGATATTTATAATCAAAATACATCCACTCGTCGCTTGTAACAGATTGATCCACGAAGTTTTTAAAAGTCATGGTTTTTACAGAGCATCTTCTTTCCCAACAAGGTTCGTCTGATAAGAAATCTTTTTTTAAACACCTAAATGGGATTTGTTTGTCTCCAAAAACAGAACACCATTTTTCTACATTCCACTGGCATATTGACCAGTTTCCCACAAAACCCCGGAAAACTAATGGGACACTGGAATTCGCTATAATATTGCGAACGATGTCTTCGGTTAGTATAGACATTAAAACGTTTATAAATAAATATTTTTTTAAAAGATAATCTTCAAACACGTTAGCAAACAAGACGCGACACCGGCTGACTGACAGAATTGACAGAAATGACATGTGACTGACACTGTCACAATTGACAACTTTGACATTGACAGCCACGCCAAACAGAAATATTTTCGTTCGAAAACCATACCCTTACCCATAGTGGCCAAAGTGAAAGTGACAGTCTTTTTGACAGGGGGCGATGCTAGTGTCCACAAACTACATACAGATACTACGCATATACACTCTGGGAGCTAAAGGTTGTCAACTCGTCAAGGCCAAGAAGCCATACCAAATATTTAAAAAAATCTGTCCTCTGTAATGTCAGTGTCATTACTGTCATTGTCATTTTCCCCAAAAAGGGCGAAGAAAAAAAAAAAACATTGTCATTTTCATGCATGTTGTGTTTCCGTGTTTGTTTTGATTTTGTTGTATGCGTTTTTGCGAATTAATTTCGGCGGATAATGCATATCAGAAGATATCGGCACTCCAACGATACATCGGTTTAGTAAGTGATTAACGTTATATGCGTGCGTGTGTGATATTATTTCTCGTGAAATATGACGGAACCAGAAGTTGTTTCATCGTTTTTCAATAATACTACTAATAGTTTAGGAGATTCGAGTTCCCCCGATATCAGCGAAGATTTTTTAAACATAATAGACGAATTGAATCTTTCTCTAGAACAGTTTCAAATGCCCAAAAAAGTAGAAGCTGTCTATAACCCTACCATATACGCAAGGCACACATTTGAATTGTACGTGCGAAAATATTGCAACATTCCAAAACCTATTATGTACTTTGGCATGAATCCTGGACCTTGGGGAATGTCTCAGACTGGAGTAAGAAACGTTTCATTTACTCTTCTTTTAATTATAACATCCTGAGCATGATAATTATGTCAAACATAATGCACATTATTCTATCCTATATGTATAGAAATTCTTTACTAAAAACACACTTCATGGTATCCACAGGTGCCGTTTGGAGAAATAAGTTCCGTTCGCGATTGGTTGGGAATCAGTGGGCCAGTGCAGAAACCACCCACTGAGATTAAAGCTCGTCCTGTTATGGGCTTTAATTGTAGCAGAACTGAAGTAAGTATATTTAATGGGCACATACTTGTATTTAAATTATAATAAATATCTTTTTTAATATCTGACACTCTTTGGACAGTTAGTTCCTTCAGGAAAATCAATCTTTTTTCAGCATTCTCTTATCCTGCCATGTCCTCCTAGTTTAGTTATTTATTATCTTTTAAGTCCACCTGGTCTTTCACTGATCTTGTAGTAATCCATATTCATATTCAAAACTTTTCATTTTAACAAAAAATGTTAGTGATTTAAAAAAAAAACAGAAGATATGAAACTTTTATTTTTAATTATTTTAGGTCGCTTGTTAACAATTCCAGCCCAACCTTTTCAAAGAAAAATTTATTGGCTTTGCATAACTAATTCTTATTTTAATTCTATGAAAATTTCAGGTCAGTGGCAAAAGATTTTGGGGATTGCTTCAAACTTTATGTGGAGCACCAGAAAATTTCTTCAGAACAAGTTTTGTGTATAACTACTTGCCTCAGCAATGGTTGACTGCATCAGGCTCCAATCTTACTCCTGGTGATTTCAAAGTAAGAGATCTCTGTTCTTTGAACGAGTTTTATGTTATGGTTACCTTGCTATTTATTTAACATATAGCATAGACCTAAAAAAAAAACTGTTCCATACATAGTCTTCATTCTTAGCTCATTTATGTTTATAAATTCCAGAAACATGAAGTTCAACAACTATACAGCATTTGTGATCCAGTATTCAGCAAAATTCTAGAACTGTATGAAGTTGAAAAGATTGTTGCAATTGGAAAGTTTTGTGAAACCAGAGCAAAGGAAACATTAAAAAAGTACCCTCCCTCAAGATCTATTCAGGTGAGCTGAGATTCACAAGACAAATCCAAGTTTTGCATTCAGTAATAAACTCAGTATTTAATTATTGTATTTCCCCATTTCAGATTCTGTACTTGCCGCATCCAAGTCCCAGAGCAGTAAATAATAACAATTGGCCAGAGACAGCAACTGAGTGTCTTAAAAAACATAATTTGCTTCACTACTACCAGTCCTCAACAGACTAAATAAACTGCTACTTGAGAAACTAGATTGTGATACTCATACTTGTGTGATTATTGAGGTCAAGAAACTTTACAGTACATGATAATAACAGTTTTGTAAGAATGGTCGAGTTCATGAAGAGAGCTCTTGAGTTAGCATCAGAAGCTTTATCAGCACAAGAAGTACCTGTAGGATGTGTTTTTGTCATAGATTCGGATATTATTGCCGAGTCCAGGAATAGTGTCAATGCCACACACAACCCAACCAGACATGCTGAAATTAACTGTATAGATCAAGTCATAGATTACTGTAAAGTCAATAATATTGATTACAGATTGTACTTTAAAAATGTTACAGTTTATGTTACTGTTGAGCCTTGTATAATGTGTGCAGCAGCACTCAGCAATTTGAATATAAAAGAAGTGGTATATGGATGTGCAAACGATAGGTTTGGTGGCAAAACTGTGTTAGATATAAGTAATTTTTATGAACATAACTACAATTTGATTGGAAACTTAATGGCGACTGAGGCAATGGCTTTACTCAAACAATTTTATAAAGGTGCCAATCCAAATGCACCAGAATCAAAGGCTAAAAAAGAAAAAGTATGATTTTTATGAATACATAGCTATACAAATAATTATAATGTTGTAGGTGTTAATGTTAAAACTAAGTTAGTATTTAAGTTTGATAATGCAGGCAGATAGAATAGCTAAAATAGCTTTCAATTATTTTGTTTATAGACCGTGACCACAGAATACTTCACAGAACCATGCTATGACAACAAAAATGTACCTACAGATCAATCTAGCACAAATTATCTAATTATTGTATTTCAACTTTTAACACAAAACGGGAAAGTTTATTAATTAGAATGCAATATTATATACATTTTCTTCCATGTTGCAAAAAATACTGAAGAACTTCATATTTTTAAAAACCCATTTTTAGGATTAAGTCAAAAATTGTTTTAAGATATAGAACAGTAGGATATTTGTTACCATATATTTTGTTACAAAATATTTTATTATGGTTTTTTTTTTTCATATTTTATGTGTGTATATTTGTTATAATCCGTAAGCCGGTTCTCATCATCACAAGGCGCCATCTAAAAAATGTACAAATAATAAGGGTAGAGGTAAATAACATCACATTTAGTTCTGACATATTACTGTATTTGAATGGCATAGCAGAAAATCATTACAATCCCTGTTAAATATAAGTATAGGCTTTATAAATTACATAAAACTACCTCTACAAAGTAAACTTGACACATTCAATTTGGTAAAGAAACACAGAAAAACACTCATTCATAACAAGTCCAACAGCAATCATAAAATATAAGAATATAATTATACAAAATAAATGATTACTTGCTACAACATTTTTACTTATGCCTAGATTATTATTATGTCCCACTGTAAAAACATAAAAGTGAGATCTATCTGGAAATAAAAAACAATTTATTACATTAATTACTACTGATAAAATATCCACAAGGATATCACAGAATCATTTCACTAATCTAAAATGAGATCTCACATTTATATTCCCAGTGTATACAGGTAAGAATGTTTGAGGGCGTTTGTAAAGTAGGGTGCTAAGTTGAAAAAGCAAGTCACTAAATGCATGCCATATAAAATCCATACATTCTCACCAGAAAAAATAATTATCCACTGAATTAAGGAATAAGCAGAATAAAGATACTTAAATACTGTCCAACAATTTATACAGAACTTAACAACTAACTTATGACCTATTAAAACTGATTTAATCATTTGAATCATGACAACCGTTAACCATAGGGTATGGGACCCCGGAACCTTCAGTCTCTTCATTTTGGCCATTTACATGATCATGATTTCCATTAGTCAAGGTACCCTCAACCAAGGAGTCTTCAGCTACTAAGTCGGCTATAGAACTTCGACTTCTGCTGGAACTGCTGTCACTATCTGACGAAGACGAACTATCACTTTCAGAGTCCGCACTGGATGAATCCTGGGAATGCTGACGTAAATGTTCAACTTCAAGTCTCAACTTCTCATTGTCCAACTGTAATGAGTGTATCTGTTCTTCTTGTTCCTTCATACGCTGCATGAACTCACTAAAGGGCTGTTCATCTACTGCACTGGAACCAATAGAAGTGCCTGAAGTATCTCTGTCTGTTAACATACTGTCCCTGTCAGTAACAGAAGTATCCCTGGCTGTCATATCTTTATCTTCATCTAAACACTTTGCTTTAGAACGTTCTGTCCTTTTAACGAGATTCTCATATTTGGCCTCCAATAGAAGATATTCCTGAATGAGGTCATCTTTGGACATATTTGACAAACGTTCACTTTGAGCATCTTCATAGACACTTGAAAACTCTTTTGTCAGATACTCCTCTTCGTCTTCGGGCAGCGAAAAAAAGTAATTTTCTTCAGAATCTACGCTGAAACTTGAATCGCGAGTACGTGCTGATGGTGTACGTAAAATATATGAACTTTCAGGCTCAGGCTTGTGTATTTCCATTAAAAATTGGTTGTTATTAAATGGGGCATGCGTTTTCGCCAATACGATCTTCCGAAATCTGTTATTTCTTTTGGATTTGTCGTTCTTCCACGGTATTTTTGAAAATGGTTTCATTATCTTGCGTTTGGATTTCCCGCGCCTCCTTTTTTTCCGAACAAGTCCTTCAAATTGTTGTTTCGGTACATCTACAACAGATGGCGCATCAACTTCAGCAGGTCGCGTCGGGTCGCCATCTTTTAGGGCGATAATGTTATTTCCGTCCATTTGAGATGCAAAAAATCACTTACTTTGGAAAATCTTGAAATGTTATAGAAAATAATTAAGAATCGCACTGTTATCACAATTTTCGAACTACTCTCGCTATTTAAAATCTTTATAAAAGCACATTATAACACGGAGCTCTGCACTGTGGACGCAATCCGCCATCTTTCATTATTTATTTATTTATTGTTACTTTTTAAATGACTCTCCATGTAGTCAGGGTTGCCTATTCATACGATTTTTTGTCAAGGTATTGCGCAACTTGCATCAAATGAATGTGGAAATTATGAAATTCACGATTGTCATCAACGTTTGATTGTTTCAAAACTGAAGCCTTTTAAACCGCGAAAAATAGAACCGTATTTGATTCAGAGGTAAAAAGATTGGAAATTACCGCCCCCATGCACCTGTTCAATTTGATCCACATTTCCCGGGACACCCTGTATGTGCAGGGCCGGACCAAGATTTTGTGGGCCCTGGGCTAATACTACTTGGGACTCCAACTATGATTATACCTAACTAAATGCTATTTTAGAACTTGACTTTTATTAGTTACGCAGGTGCGTTTTGGACCTCGGGTTCGGATCACAGGATTTTTTAAAAGACGTCGAAAGACGAGTTGGAAGCGGCTTGCATCCAGCTGCAATTTAGCAATAAATGTAGGGTAAAGTACCCAACTGCTGACCTCACACCAACTATTAAAAATAGTCATAAATCTTCTTGCAGTGCTGCATATAGAAAACAGAAAATGAAAAGTAATTTATCTTGGAATATATTGGCGTCACAGAAAATTTAAATAAAGCAATATTGCGTCCGTAAACCTATGTATATTTCGCGGGATACACACAGCTTGGCCAGAGCGGATTGAAAAGTAACTAATATTTTGTTTGTTGATAACGTTTAAAATCTTTGATATTTGATGAACAAAGAACGCAGGTTTGTTAGATTTATTATTGTGCCATAAAACTAACGTTATAAGTGAAAAATAATAAATAAAATCATTCAAAGTGCTGGTGGCGAGAGCACTTGGTGAATTCCGGTTTTCTACTGTTTTTTGCCAAGCTGTACGAAAAGGCTACCGTATTTTTAGAAGAACGATCTACCATAAGATAGATTTCAAACCTGGCAACTCTGATGTGACCTGTCATTGTCAGTTTGTCTTGTTTGTGATCTTGTCACAAAAATAAAAGTTGTAATCTTGCTTGTAAACCTAAAAACAATCTTGTTTTGTTTTAAATATAGCCCAAAATAGTAAACCAATGTATTTTTCAGTAATTATTCTGAATTAATAGACAAAAATAAATTTAGGCGCATTTGATATTCTTTCTATGGGAGAACTACAGGGATTACCAATGGCTGACGATATTGTTTTCGAATTACTGCATTCCGAAATAATCAACTATGCTATTGACCAGTCTAAGGAAACTCTCAAAGATAAAAAGGTACATACTTCATTTTTAAAAAACATTAGTTTAAGATTAAATTGCAAAAATGTTCATTAAATTAACAAAAAATAATATTTATGGTGTTTTAGGAGGTGGATCTATCAGTTGTTGAGTACATAGGATTTGCCACTGGCTATAAGATAATGGAAAGATTGACCAGAGAATGGCCCAGGTTTAAAGATGAACTTGATACCATGAAGTTCATCTGTACTGATTTTTGGACATGTATCTATAAAAAACAAATAGATAACTTGCGGACAAATCATCAAGGTGTTTATGTGCTACAAGACAATGCATTCAGATTCCTTACAAATTTTTCTAATGGCCATCAGTACTTGGAATCCGCTCCAAGAGTAAGTATCTACTGGTTTTTAATCATCATGTGAGTTCAAAACTTATTCGGTGAAATAAACTAAAGCATTTTTTAATAAAACATGGACAGTGGTACTCATAATTAATGTTTTATGATTAATTAAGTCTGCTGTTGTAAACAGATCAACAATTTTGGTATTTTTCTGTACTTATAAATTTTCCTTCAACCTTTGGACACCCAAAGATGATTGTAGGTCTCTTACACATCTCTCCACTGTTGTTTCATATTCAGTAGTTTCTTCCCATCTACCATCTAGTCCATGGTTTATTTGACCTAGGTGAACTACAAATCTAAAAAAACTTGGTGTTCTTTTTTATTTTTGTCATTATGCATTTTTTCTAAATAAATTACTAATCTTTTGTTATTCTGTTTCAGTATGTTGCATACACTTGCGGTTTGATTCGAGGAGGTCTGGCTAACTTATGCATCAACAGTGTAGTCACAGCAGAAGTTCAGTCCATGCCATCTTGTAAATTCCATATACATGTTCAAAGAACATAAGATTAAGAATTAAACCGTATTGAAATATAAATGTATTTATTAAAAATTGTAATCAATGTGTTTTTTATTTTAAGCTAATATTGTATATTCGTTAAATAAAAATATGTCGTTATTGCCAACTTCTTAATTATTCTAAACTAGCTGACCCGGCAAACTCCGTACCGCCTGAGAAACGATTAAAAAAAAACCTTTTAAACCTTCCCTGGACTTTCCAAAATAATTCAAAACCAAAATCAGCCAAATCGGCCCAGCCGTTCTCGAGTTTTAATCAGACTAACGAACAACAATTCATTTTTATTTATATAGACTAGCTGACCCGGCAAACTCCGTACCGCCTGAGAAACGATTAAAAAAAAACCTTTTAAACCTTCCCTGGACTTTCCAAAATAATTCAAAACCAAAATCAGCCAAATCGGCCCAGCCGTTCTCGAGTTTTAATCAGACTAACGAACAACAATTCATTTTTATTTATATAGATATAGATAGATAGATAGAAGATAGATGATAAGAGTTTGATTTTTTTTTTAATAACTATTATGAGGTACTTGATTTCTTCTCAAATTATTATAAGTGAACATAATCATTGTCCTGGCATGAATAATCTAAATAAAACATCTTCATCTCCTTTATCTTATGGTTTTTTTTTTCTATTTCGTACTCTAGTCATTATTTTTTTCTAACTGATAATGGCTGGCTGTAACATACCAGGCAATGTTTGTTCTATCACCCCTTTCAGAAATAAAGGAGTATCTACATTGCTCGCATTTAATTCTTAAACATTGTCGTTATTCAACGATTCCCTCTCTGTAGATGGCAGCGTTTTTATTAAATTTTTTTCTCAATCTCCAATATGTCAAGCTGTAGAGCTTGACAAAAAAATGTAGAAAACCGGAAGTCACCACTGTCTTTATGTCAAGCTGTACAGCTTGACAAAAAAATGTAGAAAACCGGAAGTCGCCACTGTCTTAGCGCTACCAGCACTTTGAATGATTTTTTTTTAATTTTTTTCACTTATTACGTTATTTTTATGGCCCAATAATAAATCTAACAAACCTGCGGTCTCTGTTTACATCAAAGATTTTAAAACGCTGTCAGAAATAAAAATTTTAGTTCCGTTTCAACCCGTTCTGGTCAAGCTGTAGGTGTAATTTTTTTATTAGAGCGCTAACAGCTTGGCAAAAATCTGTAGACAACCGGAAGTCACCACTGTCTTCGCGCTACCAGCACTGTGAACGATTTCATTTCACTTTATTTCACTTATTACGTTAGTTTTATGGCGCAATAATAAATCTAACAAACCTGCGGTCTTTGTTTACATCAAATATCAAAGATTTTAAAACGTTGTCAGAAACAAAAAAAATTGTTTCATTCAGTTCCGTTTCAATCCGTTCTGATTCACCGTTTTGATCTGACAGCACTTTCTAACGCACGATAAAAAGCGCTTGTGTGTTTGGGGCTTAAGACATCGTGTCAAGTTCGCTGACAAACTTGTGTGCACTCTGCTGAAAAAAGTGTTGCCATACAGAGAAAAAAAACAAGCCACATTATCTGTGGTCAAAACTTGACGAAACACACGCAAACTTTTTGATTGGCGTTGGCGCTCTTTTGCTTCCTTTCCTTTCATTCGCTCTTTCAATTTACAGAAAATGGCCTCCGAAGAATTGGTGACTGAGCAATTTCAATTTTTTGGTATAGAAGTGCCTAAAGAAATCATAAATAAATGTGAGTACCCAAATTATTCGCGCAAAGCAATAAACTTGTGCATCGATCTGTTCAATAACTTAGCCAAAACTTTTGAGAGTAACTTTGTACCGCTTCAAAATGAATGTTCAAGGTTGTTTCATTATTCACTTCTTTTTCTAAGGCGTAAGTTTATGCGAAGAATACAACATTGATGCTGAATCTTTCATTGAACAATGGATGGCCTTCAGTTTAAACCATTTAAACGGTGCATCGCCGAATTTGGAGAACTTGGATACATTTGTGAGAAAGGAATTTTCCAAGCGGGCGGCGAATCGTTCCAACGCAACCGCTAAAGAAAACGGACAAGTGGGTACCGGCACAAGTTTGACGGTTTACGGGGCACCCGCTTCAGCACAGTATCCTTTTGCGCATGCTCCACGTGTTCATTATTTACCAAAGTATTTGTAGTTTGTATTTTAGTTCTTGTGGTTTTAGTTGCCGCCCGTATAATTAACGGTTTATTTCCGATTGTTTGTTTTTTAATGTAAGGTTGGTTAGTGAGTTGCAGTTCATCAACAATTCCAATCCTTAGCTTTGATACAGATCAGACAATGAAGTTTTATCAAATTATATGGCCACTACACCAAAGGTGAGTAAGTATGATGGTTTACAAACTTCTAAACTGTTTATTTCAACTAAAAATCTTCAATGTCAGATATAACCTAAACACTTAATTACTTACAATACAACAGAACTTATGTATAATAATGACTGATTTTTTTTTTATCACTTACTGTTGCAAGTTGTGACTGCCAATTTTCAGCTGGATAGCTTTATTTTAATGTTCTACAGGTAAATTTGAAAATTATAACAACACTGAAGAAAGAAGTTGGAGCTCACCTACTTGTGCCTAATGGGTGTATGTCTAGTACCACAGTGCATAATTTCTGTGACTAGATCTACACTCATTGAGTGCTTGTAGTACTTTCATCAGCAGCACTTACACAACAACAACAACAGCAACAGATGTTTATATAATTGCGACAAGATAGTTTTCATATTGTAGGTGTATAAATGAAATTATCAAGCTAATCATACTATGTATTATTATCAATTTATCTATGCTTGAAGAGGATAGGTCAAAACCATAGACATTTTGTTGGTGTACCACATAACTTGATGATATTTGTGGGCGAGTTTGCTTCTGGTTCATGTTCACTACAAATCATGACTAGATCCATACTCGTCTGCAGCCATCAACTTAATCTGCATCTTCAAATAATATAAAGTGCCAATTTTTTTATTTCTTCTCGACATTTTATGAGTGCCCATTGAGGCCCATAGATAAAATATTTTGATTTTATACTTTTGTAATCAGTCCATGGTTATTCTTGTCAATAAGGTTTATTTTAATTTATTGTATAGCAATACATATAATTATGTAATCAAGTTGTATCGTAAGAAAAGAAAATAATATTCATGTTATGTAATCCAATTATGATATTTTAATGATTTACAGAGAGTTAAAATTGAAATTGAGTCAGCACCTAATCAGCCAAATGATTTATGTCCAGCTACTTACTCACCAACCATGTAAGTTTGGCTAAATTATTTATTTTATTGCTCTATTTTGGTATTGACCGAAGTATCACTCACAGCAGTTCTGACAGTCCTCAACTCATGATTAAATCATCTTCACAGTCTGAATTATTCTACTTTTACCATAATCATTTATAATATTCCACAACTATCACACAACACCATCTAGTCCCAAGCTAAGCAGAGCTTGTGTTATGGGTACTAGACAACTGATAAACAAACTTATATATTTCTAAATACATACAAATTATAAATAAATTACACCCAGACACAGAACAAATGATCATGCTCATCACACAAACATTTTTCCTGGGTTCTAGAACCCACTACCTCCGGCATAGCAGTCAGGGTCATGCTTTGGCTGGGAATTAGTGGAACAAACTCCCCATCACCACAATATCTGGCTGTATGGTTAGAATAACCAAGATTTTATAGGTACAACAGAACAGGTCCACAGATTTTTTGTTTTGGTACATTTACTTTTCTGTTTTCCCACGTTTACACCAGTTACACCCACGATCTATACACGTCATGTAAATATATCCCATAAATAATCGCTTAAGTAATATACGCCCCCACATTTTGAGAGACCCCTCTCTCAGCCCCGTAGGATTATTTTCTTATTTTTAGGAAATTTCAAAACATTACTTTTTAGATTTTTTAAATCTATTAATTATTTTATTTTTCTTCTTCAAAAGACCACTTCAGCAGCAGTACTCTTATCATATAAATTGTGATTAAATTCATAAAATGAAATGTATGATTCCCCAGCAATAGTTTAATTCATGATTCTGCTAAAGTCAGCTATTTTAGACCCCTATTTTACATTCCAGTGGTTCTGCTAAGTATGCATCAAGAACAAATACAGGAGTTGTAGTTCACTCTTATGGTGATGAGAAATTATTGCAGAGTATTGCCGAGCCATGTGGCATTAATGATATTTTAAATCTAAAAATCACACAAGTACCTAATGATGATGGTGATACATACACTAAAGCAATGTAAGTATTGGAGGAAATCACCCAAAGCATTGTATTCATGTATTTCAACTTTGATTATGACAGCCTCGGCGCCATTGTGATAACATGCACCATTTGTTGCAACTTACTCTTAATTCTTAAGGGTGCTTGTACACGGCGCATGTAACCCGAGCAAGTAGAGGTGCGGGTTACCCGCGGGGTGCTTTACACGGCGCATGTTACTCGTGTAAGTAATGGTGCGGGTTTGTGGTTTACCCGCGCGAGTAACATGCGCAAGCTACTTGACCAAGCTACCCGCGGGGTGCTTGTACACGGCGCATGTAGCCTGAGCATGTTGAGGCACTTGCGAGAGTTTCATGCGCCGTGTACAAGCACCCTAAGATAGTAAAATCAAACAAACAGATACTTTTACTTGTAGTATTTTTTTTTTTTTTTTTTAAGTTACCTCAGACTAGTAATTTCCACTGTATTGTGGATGCGTTTACTAACATATTATAAGCTCACACACATAAATACCCCAGATCGGGAACAAATACTTGCAGATCATATAAATATTTGTTCCGTTCGGAGAACGAACCCGCGACACGTCGCGCAGCGGCAATCGTGTCGTCAAACATAATAATACTAAATAATATTATTGAAAAATTAATTTCCACAAAGTATTTTTTGCGAAATGTAATTGTCGTTACCAAGCGGCGCCAAGGCCGTCGTATACTTAGCTGAGACGCATAGTAACTAATGACCATTTTACTCATCCATTCAAATAAAATATTTTTCGTTTTCATTCTAGGTTTGGTTTTGAATTGCTTCACGAGAAAGCTAGTATGTTTGACAACAATATCCGCTACATATCTCAGTGTATCATGAAGAAATGTGGAATCACAGATGTGACTTCAGTTAGATGTAAAACACAGGTAGTTTACTTAGCAAATCTTCTTATAAAAGCAGGTTTTTCATAGATAATGAAAAACCCTGTAAAAATAACAAAAACGTGTTGACTGATATCAGTAAATTGCAAAATTAATTAGTCCGTCGGCTTGAGTTTAGAAAATAAAAGACACGTATTTTTTCTTTAGTTATATCAATGCATATTTACAAAGAATATAATTCAAAATTCCAGAATAAGACTTGTGACGTCAGCAGCAGCCAGCAAGTAAAACCAGTACTTGCTTGTGACGTATTAGCAATTTAAAAAGTGTCGTATCTTCGCCAATTTTGGTTTGCCTAACAATAAAATTATTGAAATATTTTTTTAAATCTCACTTTCGGCCTAATTATTTTTCATTCAAATACCATAAATTTAAAAAAAAACATCTAGCACAGCTCTTGTGGCAGGCTAGCTTTATAACCAAAACCTATAAAGTAACAATTGAAAATTTGAAACAATAACCTATATAATTCCAGGCTGAAGTAGCTGTAGTCGGCCGAATAGAATGTGACGCGGATGCCAGGCTCAACCCCAAGAGTGTCATTCTCCAAGGAACATGGGATCAATCGCTCAGTCAAACTGTGCCTGTGGATTTGGACAAGTCTGTATATTGAATTAGCTTTGGTGTAAATTACTGATTCATATCAAACGTGTCGATTTTTTCATTATTTGGATCTCAGATCAAAGAAATAGGCAGATAGAGCGCTCAGAACACGCGAGTGGGTCTACCAAAGATAATACAAAATCAAAATCGAAAACAAAGTCGCGACAGTACCAAGCTACGCGTCGTACCAAGCTGCGCGTCGTTATTGTTTTTTGCCAAAATATGCCGTCTCGTGTCTTTAACCATCGTAAAAGTTGTTCTCAAAAACAAAGAAACATGGAACGTAATTCGATTTGATTTTGTATTAACTTTAGTGGAGACACTCGCGTGTATTATATTATCTTTGCTCGCGTGTTCTGAGCGTTCTATCAGCCTATTTCTTTGATCTGAGATTTGGATTGCTATTCCCCCACTTGCATTGGAAATTGGCTCTCAACACTCCAGCAACTTTTGCTGTCCACTGACTTCAAGATACAAGGCCTAAAACGTCGTTTTTAAGCTATCGTTGTACATAGATGATATATAGATGGCTTATTATCGAATAATTTACTGGTTATAAATAATGTCATCTGCTGTTCGATAATTAATAATGACAAAGGCCGGCCATTTAAGTCTGGTATGATCAAGTTGCGGTTGCGACTGCATATTGTACACACATACACTGAACCGTGCGGTCAATGCTTTCAAGCTGTCGCCAGGCATACACAGACGACTCTAGCACTCCGTGTATAAACGACCGAGCCTTTTGAAAGTTTCACCTAACTTGCTTGATGTAAAGCCTCCTCTTCACAATCGGCCATGATGGCCGTGTTTGCCGAACAGAAGGAGACGGCGCTATACCAGAAAGCAAGATGCAAATAATTCCATCTCCATTCTTAGTATAGCGCCGTCTCCTTCTGTTCGGCAAACACGGCCATCATGGCCGATTGTGAAGAGGAGGCTTTATGTACACCTTATATTTTTTTGTAACATGTGCTTAAAAAAGCATAATTTCTAATAGATTTAATATTTTTGTGACAGTGTGAAGCAGTACTCTTTATTTCCGGGTCAGACGGTGGTCATGCGAGGTGTGAACACGCGTGGTGATAAGTTTGTAGCTCGGGAAGTGTTTTGCGACGCCTCACCACCTGTCCCGGATCATAGAGCAGACATGATGAATGTTTTAAACGGTATGTCGCAAGGAAAACAATTGGAATTTAAGGTGATTGCTTCGATGTAGCCCGCGAAATTCAATTTTTTTTACGTTTTTTGCAATTTGCAGGCCAGTGACATGTTGTAACTTTATAAATATTTGTGTTGCGCTAATAACAAGTATAATTTTAAATATAAAAATTATCAAAAAATTCGCTCCATCAGCTCTCACATAGAGAAGGTGCATCGTAGTTAGATTTCGGAGATTTTAACATGATGCACCTTTTCTATGTTGGAGCATCCCCCTTAAGATACTTTTGCATCTGTGCTCTATTTTGTACTATTTTCAATTTATTTTTAGGAAAAATGTCAATGGTGATAGCGTCAGGACCTTACACAACTTCAGACAACATGGCCTACGAGCCCCTAAAAGACTTAATAACGTACATAACGACACACAGACCTCACGTAGTCATAATGACGGGACCATTTCTGGACAGCGAACATACCAAAGTGAAAGACAATACTATGGCAGAGACTTTCAAGTCATTTTTTGACAAATTAATTGATAATTTAGGTGAATTAAGTAATACAAGGTAAGGTATAGTCTAACCCACCATAATAATAATATGTATGAGCTTGACGCTTTATTAACGGACGTTAAAAAAGCGCCGAAACAGAACAAAATGCATTCCCACTTATATGTTCAAACCGCAGCGCTTTTTATTTGATTTTAATTGCTGGTTGGTGACCGTAAAGTTAAATTCAATTCCGTTCTTATTCAGCGCCCGTGTGAACTGGTGGTCAGATGTTAACACGACATCGATTTCCACAGATTGAGGTTCTAAAAAATTTGACCTTTTCTGAAACTTGAATGGCCATGTATTTTTTAAATAATTATGACGTGTTTTTTTTTCTAGCCCACACACAAAGATATACATAGTTTCTAGTAATAAGGACGCATTCCACGTGAATATATACCCGACGCCAGCGTACCCTAGCCGGCGGAAACATGCGAATATTCACTTCGTGCCAGATCCGTGCACGCTCAACATCAATGGCATCGTCGTTGGGGTTACCAGCACAGACATACTGATGCATATCAGTCAAGAAGAGATATCCTCGTAAATATTCTTTTTATTACGCTATCACTTCTTAATTAAAGTTATTAATGCGAGTAATTTCACTAAGACTTCTAACCTTCTAAGGCGTCGTCATAATTGGTAACGATAATGCGAGCAATCGGTGCGTTTAACCGATTCGTTGCGGAGGGCACGTTTCAGTTAAAGTGCGATTAAATTTTTCGTTTACCATCTACTGTTCTCACGCGATGACTTATAAGGACGCACTAAAAAAATTAGTGTGTTTAATCTCGTCTTACGACGATGAACGCATCGTTTGCTAGTACGATCGTTGCCACTTAGACGACGCCTCTAGAGACGCTGATGCTGTACCTTTAGAATTCAAGCTTACGTATGTTTTAAATATTTATTCATATTAACGCCTGCATCGCGAATCCTAAAGCTTTTTTGCAGAAAGAATTTGACCTCCTTGTCTAGACTGGAAAGCCTAGTTGGCAAGGCGAAATCAAACGGCACACATTCTCAGTAGATTTCTTCCTTGTGTAAAAAAGCTTTACAATTCAAACAAACAACAATTCCATTGGTTGTGTTACAGAGGAATGGGAGGTGACAAACTATCACGGCTAGCAGGCCACATCCTGATGCAGCAGACATACTACCCGCTATGGCCGCCGGCGCAAGGACTAGCCGTCGACGCCGCGCTGTGGGCTGCGCATGCTCAGATGTCCTGCGTACCACACGTCCTAGTACTGCCTTCTAACTTCAGATACTTTGTCAAGGTTTGTACAGTGGTATTAATTTAACGAAAAAAAAAAAAAGATAATTGATTCCGAATTTAAAATTTATTAAAATAAGAAAACGATACAATTTAAAAAATAAAAGATAAATGCGTATTTTAAATCGTTCTGTTGCCTTTCAGGAAGTAAACGGCTGCGTCGTGGTGAATCCAGAGCACCTGACCAAAGGCACGGGTGGTGGTACCTTCGCCCGACTACAGATAGCCAGTGACAACACCGACAAAAGAATTGCAGCTCAAGTTGTACGCATTTAACAAGTAATAATAACTAATTAACAACCATATCCCTCTTTTATTTCTTAATTTTATTAAATGCTTTTATTCATAAAAAGTTATAAAATATTGACATTTAACAAGGTTCATTGCTTAGCTTAGATTTTAAAATGTCCAGATTCCGTTTTCAAAACAAAACGTAACGTTTTTGTGAAGCCATTTTCTATAAATGTGTGAGTGAGCGCCACGCACACATTTAATTTTTTTTGGAACGAAGTTCCTTATCGCGCCTTGTGAAAGGGGGCTAGACGGAAAAAAATCTTACGAAAAGTTGTCACGACGCTTTTTGGAACGAAGTTCTTTATCGCGCGTTGCGAAAGGGTGCTAGAGCTCAAAGAGTGGAATGCAGCGGAGCGGAGTGGAGTGGAGTCGCGACGATTATTTTTGTTGAGAGTATACAGTAACTTCCATCCGGGTGTCCCTTGACACCTCTCAAGTGTTTTTTTTGCTTCAATTCTCATTGGCCTACTAGCATTCTGGACATCCAAGGTTCGTTGATTGACAATATTATGCAACGTAAATAGGGTCGTTTATCGAGATCTTGCCGCCGGGACCACTGCGCAGCGCCATCTGTATACCCATTCTTGGCGAGTTCCCTGCCGATTTGCGCTCAGCTGGATTTTCGGCTTGACGGTACCTGAAATGAAAACAGGGTTATTCTCTCACTTCGAAAATCGGGTGTACATTCAATGGGAATTTATGTCTATCGATGTGTTGTAAAAAAGTGATTAGGTGATATTTACTTTTTCAATTCCGTCAATGGTTCAGTTTTGGTGTTGCGAACTCCGGTCTCGGGATCGATGGTCGTCAACACGCATCTGAAAGTACATCAAACTCAGAATTAGATATACCTAGATATTAACCGTCTATAGCATTTGGCATTGATTTAGGGGTCGTTTTGCAGTTACACTTTTTTTTAGAGAAGTGTTTAAAACAGATTTTTATGTTTTTGTAGTAAGACGGTAAAAGTTACGTGAAAAACAGTGAAATACAAAGTTCCCAACCTGAAGCACGGTTTAACAATTTCAAAAACATTTTCGCCGATTTTGACGAACTTCCAATTGTCTTCCTCGTATGGCTTAGCTCCACTTAGCACGAAGTTTGGTCTGAAATTACGCGTCGTAACCTTACTGTCCGCGTCAAGACGACGGTTCAAGTCCTCGACTGAAGCTTCATTAATAAGGTTGTACGATGTCTCATCTGGCAAAGCACCCTGAAAATGATAAATAATAATTAAGTCGGTAAAAAATGATAAAACAATGATACACACTTTTTGATCTCAGTTTAGTTGGATTAATAGATTTATACATCGTCTGTAGCCAAAATAAAATAGCCATAAAGCAAATTTTAGGATCCTGCCGGGTTCACAGGACTGTAGGTAACAGTAACCCTAGAACGTAAAGGGCTATTGAAAATTTACCGTGTATTTTAGAAGCACGAGTCTGATAATCCCATCCCACCATTCGCGGGAGAGGACTCATTTGATGATTTTATCATTATGATTTTACTATGATAAAAAAAGCAATTATTTCAGGATGTGGCACCCAATTCGTATAAAAAATGGTTTTCAAGAAAGAACACCCTGTCATTTATCTTGTTATCAACTTAGTTTCTTGATACCATATCAGTGTTGACCCCGAATGTTAAGGCAATGATGTAGTCATGCTGTAATTACTTAGCAATAACTATAAAAGTATAAATATAGTAGGTCAAATCAAAAACTTATAGAAAGGTGGCTGGCTGGGTTAGGTAATAAACAGTTCGAAAGCTTTTTACTAAAAACACATACGTTTCGTTTTGGCGCATTCGGGTAAAAAGACGATGTTTCTTCCCTATTCGACCAAAAAAGTACCTACGAGTAGATTCTCAATCTACTTAAATTTAATTTTGATGCTGGAAATTAAAATCTATCTGGGTTGCCACCTTCTTTTGGATCTTTTTCTCAATCAACGACCAGTCTATCCGAGTCGGAAGTAGCCAATAAAAACAATGGAACGGGATTTAGATTGAATATTAATTGACAATGTGACAATCAGACTTTAATTATTATTATAATACTTTTATGTTACAGGGCCATATGTATTAGACTTACCGTATCATTTTTCGTGTATTTGTAGTATCTATTAGCGCTACTACGCAATTTACGACATTGGTCTCCTCCTGCATAGTAAACTAGGCGGAAATTGACAGTCGAATTATCAAGCAATCTGTAACATATTTATTAAAATAATAGGTAAGAAAAGTTACTACAAAAGTAAAAAAAATAAAATAAGATAAATAGCAGTTTTAATTATTCAGGTGTGAGGTGTCCATAAAACCGGCCAAGTGCGAGTCGGACTCGCGTCCAAAGCACAGTTTACCGTGTCCAAAGGGTTCCGTACCATTATTATCCAAAAAAAACTGCGAACAAATCATGGTCGGTGATATGGGAGCACATTTACAGCTTATTACGCACTAATTAATGGCAAAACTCAATTCCTTGTAAAAGACATTTTCTAACTGGGCTGATGGATACTTTAGTATTTTTTGTTATTAAAGCGGCTACAGAAAAACATCATCAGTCATCTATGAAAATTACGATTTCTATACTTTCTGTCAGGGTTAATGAGCCTGGTATCAGACGGACAGCGGAGTCTTAGTAATAGGTTCCCAAACGTAATGAAGGTATGAAGAAAGTAATTACATTCTCAGATCAAAATGTTACCTAAAAATAACTTCATAATCAGTGAGCTATAAACTCGCGGTGATAACACGTAGGTACATAGCGACGTTATAGCACTTAATGTAGGTATACAAAATGAGCATTGTGATAAAGCATAAATAGGTAGTGTTCCAATGTACCTCGAGAACCACTCGCTTGTTTCCCAGCCGCAATCATAAACCGTTACTGGATCACCCCAAACAACTGACTTTTTAGGTTTTTGTAGAGCTACAACCTGAAATAACAAAACCAAAATTACCCCCAAAAACATTTGCACTCAAGGTCTGAAAAACCACAGAATAACATTGTTATCTAATCGAGAATACCAATCGATTTGTAAATACTATAGTATTGTGATATAAATAAAAATATTAGAAGTACAGCGGTGCTATTCTTTATAAACACAGCCTTGTGACGGCGCAGCCGCAGCGCTCATTCCACGCTGGGACTTAGTTTGCCATTCACATAAGCTACTCGTAAGTACTGACAGTTGACAGAGACACTAGCGGTGTAAGTACTGACAGTTGACAGAGACACTAGCGTTTCACACCGCTCGCGCTGCAACTTTGGAAGATCTCAAAGCCGTCTCGCCGAAGAACACATCGTAGAGCCTAGCGATGAGATTTCTCATACATCAGGGGTTCCCAAACCGTGCGTTGCGGCGCCCGCGCCCTGGTGCGTCGTAGAGTACAGAGGGGCGCCGTGAGACGCGAGAGTCGACTATTCTCCGGGTTGATATTGCGTGGAACCACAGAATATATAAGTGGAACCAAGATGAAGAAGAAGAACCAGAAAGAAGAGGTCAGCCTCATTGGTCTCTTTTGCAGCAATAAACCCAGATTCATTTGCTCTTATTTCGTGGAGTTAGGAATCAGGTGTTTTCGTTTTATTATTCACCTGGTATCAACTAGCTAGGGTGCCGAGAAAAATTCAAAACGTACTGTGTATGTGCGCCGCGACCTGAAAAAGTTTGGGAACCCCTGTCATACATACAACATACCTCAGCAAGGTTGACGTGCACTGCTTCCAAGTTATCATGCTCTAACGTCAGAACAGAGTTTCTTATAGTAGGGCGCACTTTTAGTAGTTCAGGGTAACCTCTCGCTGTTATGAAGTTATCCTTGTCGTCGGTAACCATGAATACTCTGTGAAGAAACAAATATTACCATTAGATTGAAAAACTTCAGACAACACACTGAAAGTGGAAGCGAACTTAGTGCAGTTTTCTTTTAAACTTTACCCCACACGAGGAATGTAAACTCACAAAACCAAACAGCCAGCTAGTGTTTTGTCTGTCTCTTGCTTGATATGGAGGGAAGCGAAATTTTCGTGTTTTTCCTACTCCTCCAGTATTATTTTCTGATTAATTTCGTTGCAGGATCCAAGACAAGTGAATTCATTATCCGGGAAAAGTCGAGCATCATTGTCGCGCCGCTTTTCTGGTGGTTGCCACTTTTGATTCTGGCTTTCAGGATTTGCAGTGGTTTGGGAATGATGGTGGAGTTGGTCAGGCACAACTACTTGAAGATATTTGTTCCGTGCGGGAGTCGAACCCAAACACAACATCAGCAACCCAAATGCAACACGCAGAGCAAGTCAATCACTTACAACTGTCGTAAATTGAATTATTGGAAGAACAAAAAAAAGACGTCTTGCATACAAACCTATCACGGAGCCACCCATCTCGTAATCCCAAATAAGTACATTCAGCGGTGTTCAATATAATGACACCGCAGGACTTGATCGGGTACACATTCAGTTCTGTTAGAACACCGACTTTTTCCCATGTTTCTGGGAGCTTCGTAGGCTTGTCTTGAGAGAGACGATACGCCAAGTAAGCACCGCCAAGAACACCAGCGGCAGTTACCGTGGCAGTCACGTACAATGGCACTGGAACAAATATTGTACAGGGATAAAAGTAACTACTTTCGCCCGAGGCATCATTATGTTCGAGGAAGATGGGTGCAGTTGGTGGCAATGATTATGTTGGGTAAGTTACGTTTGGTCGCGGGTCTGTCTAAACAGGGAACCGTGACCCTGGAACGTTAAGGGCAATTAAAAGAACACTGTGGATTTAAGTCAGTACGAGTCTGGAAGTCCCTTAATTCCGCTCCATCTAGGATTCATTTAATGATTTATCACCTAAAGAAAGGTAAAGTCACGATTCTCTAAGACACCATAATTTTTGCCTCACTTCCCTACTTAGCAAGTTAAACCCCCTTTCATGGCTGTTTGACCTCTGAGTTTGGTGGAGCCGTAATAGAGCAAACAGGTAAATCCTCAAAAATAGAACGTCGCTGCACTCAGGCGCAAACATTACGATCCTGAATTAAGGACAGAGGCCCCACCACGAGCTCTAGAGACAGAGCTATAATGTGGCTATACTGTACAAGTCGCCTAGCGCCATCTCTTTCCCACAGCTTAAAGACTCACGCTTTAAGACCACCGTAGGCCACGGTGGTCTACCATGACGTCTTAAAGCGTGAGCAGTTCCACTCAATGTACGAGATAGCGCTAGGCGACTTGTATACCTCTGTCTCTTTCCCACAGCCTAACTACTCACTATTTGACTGGCCTGTTGGTCTAGTGGTTAGTGACCCTGACTGCTATGCCGGAGGTCGTGGGTTCGATTCCCACCCAGGATAAATGTTTGTGTGATGAGCACGATCATTTGTTCTGTGTCTAATTTATCTATAATATGTATGTATTTAGAAATATATAAGTATGTTTATCAGTTGTCTAGTACCCATAATACAAGCTCTGCTTAGCTTGGGACTAGATGGCGTTGTGTGATAGTAGTGGAATATTATTATTATTATTATTATTCCAGTGCGGAAAAGAGACGCAGAGCTAAACAAAGTTGTCTAGCGTCACCTAGTCTAGTTCCCACACTGGAATTTTAGATTTCATGGTACAGTGGATGACAGTGGCTTTGTGCTGCCTAGCCAATAGGGTCTTTATTTTTGGGGGACATCATTACAATAAGCCCCTTCGTACACTAGGCGATGCAAGTATCCGATACCTTACGACTAGCGACTTTGGTATTCAGGTCACTATCGCAATACAAATCCATAGAGGTTTGTACACAGCCACGCTTCAATGGATACGAAAGTCGTAAGGTATCGGAGATTTGTATCGCCTAGTGTATGAAGGGGCTAAGAGTTCTCCCGTCCTGTGTCTGTATTAGAGGCAGTCAGACTCTTACTGCTTTGCATTCAATGTCCACGGTGCCCTCTTGAGACAGTCCCACAACCCAAAAACTAGACAAACCAGACAGACTATTGTAAACAAGTAGCATCGTGAAAGTTGAATGAATTCCAACATCTTTTAGTATTTACCCCCTTTCTACCCATCTTTCTGTCCGTAATTATGTCTTACAGCCAAATTCGTTCTAAAACAGCCAACTTCTAATAAAAATGAGGTCAAGAATCAACAAGCTAAATGATTTGCGTATCGGTATGAAATGAACAAGATACAAGTCCTCTGAAATATTCTCAAATTGATACCCATTCATGTAAGGCCATACCATTGAGATAAGTTTATGTCAATGCGTTACAGTAATACAGTGACACTATGTTTCTTGATTGGCACATTCCTATCATTGGCCGCCATTTGTTGCGACGGGCCAACTTGTAGGTATCCACGTTTTTTGTGTAGGTATTTCTGGTCCATGGCCATACCAATTCACAGCTGGATATGTTAGGTTAGTGTAAGTAATGCCCTCTAGCGAATCATAAATGACAATCGTTTCATTAAATTACGTAACTGTGCAATATCTTTTGGATTTATTTCTTTTGGGTATATTTTAGGTATCCAGCTAAAGTGTGCAATTTCCTATAATTTCGTGTAAGTAATAAGATCCTGATTGTAAACTATCTTTATTTATCTGTACTTATTTAATTATTATTATTAGAATAAAATTAGTGACCGACCGAAATTTCGGTTTCGGTTTCGGCCAAAATATCTAGTTTCGGCCTTAGTTTCGGTTTCGGCCAAAATATAGCCGAAACTTTCGGCCCCGCCGAAACTCAAGTGTTCCTGCATTTTCGTGTGTCGTTCGGTAAAATTCGTAGCTAACACGTACTTGCTCGCCGGCGGCGCGGCGGCGGGGCCCCAGCTCTGCAATGCGATTCACTAACAGACTCATCATAGATGTTAACAACGATGACTTCACTGATGTTGCATCGTAAATATCGCTTCTAAAAACAACGTTGATAAAAACCGTATTCGCTAAGCTACACAAGCTCGTCGACGATCTGCCGAACAACGATGATGAGTACGATGTTGGCAGTGTTGCTATGTTTAATCTAGAGTATAATCTAGAAAATCTCGACTAACCTATTTTAAAGTTATTTCGTCATATTAAATTAATAAAAATGCACAATACGTATGTATAAAACACGTTGTATTTATTATGCAACGAATGTTTAATTTATTATATCATTTTAGACTTGGAAAAAAAATACATTTTGATTATAGCAATAAAACAAAAGCAAATCTTTGACATTTTTATTAGTAGGTTATGTATTTCAAAACAAACAACTTGATCTTATCTTGAAAGTTTTTTATCAAAATACGAAATTCCAAAGTTCTAAGTGGTATTAAGTGGCTAAGTGGACTTTAAAAAATTGTGCACCCCAACCCAACAGCGTTCTACTTGTTCTGTGTTTTAGTTTGGTTCCAAACCTATCGAAAGTAAGTCTAAGTACCTAACATTTCTATTTAAATATAGCACAGTTTCTGGAACTACTATTTATTTAACCAAAATATTTTCTCTTTTAGTGTCTCGCAACGCAGCTCCTTCGTTAGATCAGTCAGCTGGAAAAGCTAGTAAGCTTTTTGGAAAATGAACCATGGTTGGCTATGGGCCATGCTCGTACTGCGAATGTTCGCATTCGCAGTCGTCAGGCATGGCCCAAAATACCAACAGCCCTGAACAGTGATGGTAGTGGGTGTACGAAAACATTGGAACAGTTGGTAATTATAAGTATTGTGTGTATACATTTATACTGTTGCATTGAGTAGGTAGCCTTCTACGGTATAGTATCTTTTTGCATGAATAACCCCCTCTGTATGTTCTTTAATACCTACTAGATTAGTATTAACTAGCGGATGTCACACGGTTTCACACACACTAAAATACAAATCTTTCTTTATAATATCAAGTGTAGACTACAGGGTTACTAGCAATTAAAAAAGCATTTAAAATTGCAACAGAAAGTTAAACCAAACCGAGCAAATAGGTGTTCTATTTATTTAATACATCAAATCATAAAATTCTTAATTGTGTTGCAGTACTGGAGGGACAAAAAAGGAGCAATTAAGAGGAAGTCCAGCTTAATTGCAGCTGCGAGGCGGCGCACTGGTGGTGGTATAGAAGAAGATTTGCCACAACTTAGTGAGATTGAATTTAAAATCCAAACCATTATGGGAGGAGAAAGTTTTGGTTGCGGAGATCAGAACTTAGAAATAAATCCTTTTGAGGTTTTTTAAAAACTTTAGCCTAAACTATAAATTTTGTATGCCATACCTACATGGCAAAACATGTAGCTACATTGTTTTATTTTAAGACCTGTATCACTGTATACGCCCACTCATGTTTTTACAAAATAAATATATCTTTATCTTATCTCATAGTTTTCAAGGCTATAGACCTTTAAAAATTTATTAATTTGATTGAAATTAATAAGTAATTAATACTTTTACATTTTTAGGAAGAACCATTGGATAGAACTGTGGAAACTGTCTCCCAGCATTTTACTCATAAGTTTTAATTTTATTTTTGTCAATTTAATGAGTAAATATAATTATGTACCTAAACATTATAATTATTTTCAAAATATTGTCCCTCCAAGTGAGCAGCATGCTGACCAAAGTGATGATCTTATGAGTTAGGCCATGAAATGCAATGGGTATAAGATTTGTTTATTCTTTTATTGATGGATTTGATAAATAAATAAAAATAAAATGTTTGCTAAAAGATTGTTTTATTTACTAATTGATTAAGTATATTAAACAATTTTGTCCTTAGGTTTAACATGATTATATATTATAAGAAGTTTAAAAAAACTTCCAATTTCTTTATTTTATGACAAACAATAATACATTACTATTTAAAGTACACTATAATTTTTAATAAACAAACTGTCTTAAAACCTGAGTAAGTAGGTAATAATTATCTTATGTCTATTGTTAGTATTTACTTCTATTATTAACTATTTTATCCACGCCACAGTCTATCAATTAGAGACTTCTAGCAAGACGTCCACTATCCAAATCACTGATACTTAGAGTTCTGGGCTTCCTTGTTGTAGTAACCGGATCACACTTGCTTCTTGTCTCTATAGATGAGTTGGTAATTCTACTGGAGGAACTCTGGCTTGATTGCAAATGTTATGTCCCATTTCTGGATCATAGTGAAGAACACGATGAACCAAAATAGTGGAATTTCTTCTTCCAATTGGTTAATTAGCTCTGTTAATTATCTTCTTTCAATTATATCAGTAGGTACAAATTACGTATCACATGTGCCTGACGTCTTTTTTCTACGTTATCTCGACGCTTAGCTTCTTCCAACAAAAAAATCATACAGGAAAGACGAAGTGCCATCTAAAACATTAAAAATAGACATAAACGTTTCAGGAATTAAAGTACGGTAAACAAAACAATACTAAGCATTTATAATTTAAAAAATAACTTGTTTTACTCACAATACTCACATTTTAATTGTCTACAACCTAGGAAACATCTACAATTTACAAGCTTTACGCTTTGACAGTTAAAATCGAAGGCGAAGGCGCCGTTGTCGTCGAAGGCGAGGATGTTTTGTGTTTCTGAATACCGTTTTTCATACATTCGGAACCATATTTTAGTTCTATGTCGCGCCGTCGACATCGTTGTGGCGCTACGACCGCGCAGTTTTAACTAAAGAATACCGATAAGTTTTCATCAGATGTTTCAACGATGATTTCTTGGTTGTAAAGATGTTTTGCCCACAGACGTATAAAGAGAAGCAGACCAAACATTAGCTAAAATTTGTGAAGCCAGTACACACACATATGAAAAAATTGTCTAAACAGGGCCGAACTAAGGCCAGTATTAGTATTGTATGACGTTATAAGTATAAGTACCTACATGTGTTCAAACTTTTGTCATTTGCAATATACGTTAACATTCTCTGTGATCTGTAATGGTCACCAATTTCAATAGTGTTGCGACGACACAGTAACACAGGCGACTGACAGACGTAGTAGCACCTTAAAGGCGGCAACAGTATTCAGAATTTCAGACACGCCACACCACGCTTTGTCAATAAAGCGAGTGGGGTGGCGTCGGGTCTTTAAAGTGTGCTGCGACTTTAAGAGTTATTAGCAGTGTTCGGAATACCTAGTGCCATTTGTGGTTAACGATCTGGGGTGTTATTCTCTTTATGATTCAGCCTCGCGCCAGCGCTGAAACTACGGTTATTCACACGGCCTATAAACCTCGAATATCATGCATGCATGTCCATAATAATAATAAAATCCCGCAAAATGGCACGAACTAATTCGACAAATGTTTATTAAGCTAAATGACTGGAAATTAGTGGGTTAAACAAATATAAACATGCAATCAAAAGTATTTTATTAGACCATAGGCAATGATATTCTAATATACAGATATGTTATACTCTTACAAAACAACAGAAACTGAGATGAAAACAACAGATGTGAGGACAACGTAGACCATCAACGAAAATAGAACCAACAAGTACAATAAAATAATATAGGTATGTAATAAAAGTGTATCGAAATAGAAAATAATCTACGAGTCTGCGGAGTCTACAGTGTTCTCACATTCACATTATAATAAAGGCTAAATAAAAAATAAACTTTTTAATAAATAGCATGATTGTACAACAAAAATAAATCACTAATGAAGTTAGTGAGTGGTCTAGATTAGTTTATATACATTGCAAAGACAATGTCGTCAATAATATAATTATAAATATATATGTATTTATATTACCTTTATGAAAACATACAAAGATGGAGCAGTTAATAGACGTATACACGAGAATGCAGTTAAACATTAATATTTATCTTTTACTTGTTTTGAAATAAAACCACTTTTTTAAGGAAGTTTCTTTGAGAGATGTTTGTACCTTTGGATGCCTGTTTACATCTTAAATCAATGTAAAACTTAACAATAACTTTTACAATTAAATGTACATGACTTCTATCATGTTCGGGATTGTTTGAATCAAAAATTGACAAATCGACATAATCAGACACAAATTTAATTAAACTATTAAAATCATTACTTTTGTTGATCTTAAAACACTTTTCACAGATTTGCACAACTCTGATAAGAGCTTGTGATGGATATATTAACCCGCCTCGGTCTTTAGCAGATATTAATGAGGACAATAAGTTTTCTTTTTCGCCTATCATTAACAATTGACATGTTGAACAGTTAATTTTCTTATGAACTTTCCGTGCGATAAAGCCCGCTACATATATAGTAATTTCTTGTGTGTATTCATCTAAAGGTGTATTAATTACGTCATCCAGAAAAAAATCAATAATTTCTTCGTCAATATCATGAATCTTCATAATATTTTGCTCAAAGGTGGGAGTACTATCGTTAATAACTTTTATTGGCTCTGCGGTTGAGGTCACAGTAAGGATGGGCAAATCTGATAAGCTTCCTTCAGAATGTAATTTTAATTGGTAGCGAGTAATATTTTTTTTATAAGCTGTACGAAATTGCACAACATTTGGATTGTCATTAAATCCTCCTTTTGCTCTCATAAGACCAAAAAACATCTCTAAATGATCTTGACTAACTTTATACAGGGGCAAAAATCTTAATTTTTCTTTTGTAATTAAATCATTAAACATGTTAATGGCACTTCGGAGACCAATAATAAATCCGATAAATCCAGTTTTGCGACCAGACTGTACTACCAAATCTCCATTTGACAGTTTTAAATTACAAAAGTATTCTTCTAATTCTTTGGAGAATACAATACACTTTTGAATATTAGCAGCACATAGAGCTTTTTTAAATCCTGGTGCATACGTACATCGGCTGTTTAAAATATCAAAAGCGTCATTGACCATACTTATAAATTTAATAGTGGCAGAGCAATCACGAAATTTATATAATTTTAAATTGTCTTTGCAAAATTGAAGTGCATCTGCGACAGATCTACTCAACAACTGTGTGGCTAACTTTACCTTCATTTTCTGTTTGCTGTAATAAATATGAGCTTCTTTAATTTTGTTACCAAGATGTAAACCCTTTTGCTGTTGGATGTCATTTAATAATTGTAAGTAATCAAACCTAATTGTACTACCATCTTTGTCAATTAAAATGTTATAATCACCTAAAGTATTTCTCACAAGCTTAATCATATGACATGGATCATAAAATACATTAATTCTCGTATTATTTAATGTAAAATATGGCTTTAATGATATTAAATTCAAATCACACCCCAAACTAGTTGCCATGCTAATATTACTAGCAGCCCCATCAAAAGTTAAACCACAAACAAAAATTTTGATGTTGTAAAGCATTTCTACTGCTATTTTTACAAGACTAGCTCGTTGTTCACCAGTCATAGACGTAATAAAAAAATATGCTATGGGGAACTTCCATGAAGCGTTTATTGCAGTTACTAACATTACCAAGGCTTGTGTCGCAAGCGGTAGACTATCGTCTGATACCTCAGTGCCTGTATCAATATACCCTTTGTACTTATTTATAGAACCATCCCATACCAATCCTTTCCTGATGGCCATTTCGTCTAAACACAGATTGACATAAATAGGATATGAACTACTTCTAGACAACTTTTCTAATGTGTCAAATGATTCAGATGTGAATCCTGGTTCCGCATTGACTTTCTTATACCAGCGTGTAATTGTAATTGGATGAGGCAAAATTGTGTTGAATGTTTCTCTTACAAAATTATATGCCCTAGGCGAATAAAAATGAAGTTGTAAGGCGAATGACCTTAATTGTGGTGAATATGCTTTTTCAAATGTTAAACCCTTTGCTTTTTTTAGATATCGGACAAGAAAGTCTTTGTTATTACCTGGAATATTAGTTAATATATGAATATCATCATGATTTAATTTATTCTTCAATTCTGCAACTATATCCGAGAACTGTGATACTTTTCTTCTCAATCGTCTACGTTGTTGTTGTAATAACTTAATTTTTTTATTTTTAATAATCAATTTTCTTCTTAAACCTTGCACTTCATGTTTGGTTGGAAGTATTAATTCTGTAGAAGGCATAACTGGAGGTGTTGAAGGCGGCTTACTAATGTAATTTGAAGGGCCAGGTAAATTTTCTTCATCCTAAAATAAAAATATTTTATAAAACAACAATAAATAAGCTGCTGAGCTTATTTAAAAATTTGCTCTCTTTAGCTGTAAAGAGAGCAAATCTTTAATAGATTCCAATGCTTTTTTGCCCACTTTTCTTACTATCTTTTATACACTTTAGCTAAATTAGCCATGAATAAAGTTCCAATTGGTGACACTTTGTAGAAATAACCACAGATGTATTCAAAATTACGTCCATACAAAGCAGGAACTATATGCCCACTACAATAGTAAACCCCACTGTCAACAAATGTCTGCAAATTTTGTCATTGAATTGTGATTGTTTATCTTTAATTTATTTGTATCACCTACAGATACAAACTCTACTTACTACCTACAATGTTAAAATATAATACTTACTTACTATTACAGCAGTTATATTTGATGCAGAAACAGCAGGTATTATTTTATGTTGTACTTCTTTGAGTACAGGAACAATTGTCCCGGCAGCAGTTCGTTTTATTGGCAAAGTTTTTTGGAGGTTTATAATATTTTCCTTATCCTGTAAACAAAAGACCAACAAAATTATTATCAAGACAAATATAATATAAATTAATTTGTAACTAGTAGCATACAGTTACATACATGCATAACCGGAGGCAATTCATTAAACAGTGTAGGAATTGATCCAGGACGTAATCTTGTTCGAAAGACGCTGGCATCTATCAAGTGTTCCTCAAAATGCTTCGAACAGAGTACACCAGTAGGATTGGGTTGGAGCTGCATGTTATCAATCCAGGCTTTCTTTAAATTTTCATCTTTTGGAAACCTGGAACAGAAATATTACTATAATTTTTATTATGCACAAGCAAAATATCAAAGAAATATGAGTAGCATTAGTAGCATATAATATGTGTATGACCTAAGCCTATTTCATATCAACATTTAATTGTGATAAATTGATACATGGTATATGTTACATATTAAGCCAAGTTAATGGATTATAGATTATTCAACTTTGTAATAATTATTAACCATTTGCACTTACAATAAATGCATTTACCCAATATGTAAACAATGATAATTAATATTTATTAATTTAACATTTTCCTAAATCCGTCCCCGGTTAATTCCACAAGTACTTGAGCTGTCATTAATTGAAAATAGAAGACAATTTTTTTTGTTTATTAGTGTTGTTCAATTTATTCTAAATAAGCATATGGGTAAATTGCATGACAGTAATTAGGGCTACGAAAAAAATCGATTAAACTTCATTGAAACAGTTGATTCATTTCCAAAAATCGACAAATTGTTTCAGTTTACAACTTGAATAAAAACTTACCGATGAAAGGATAATCCAGGTATTTTGTTAGAGCTATCACTGTCACACCGGTACGCACTGCACTTCACCATTTTATTTTACTTTTTTCAAGTCTTTAATGCTACAAACAGTTAATATTTTTACACGTAGCGTGATTGACACCGTAGAGTGTTGTTGTAGGTTATGAGCTTATCAATATGGCGTCGCAGAATAACAAGCTTCATGTCAAAATTTGTCTATGTGTGGGGCAGTGTTGCTACAGATAAAAGAACGAGACGCTATTATTATGTTATTGCTTGATAGAACAAGGATAAAGAATGATAGATATCTATATAAGTATAACTAGGAATTAATGTTTGGTCTGCTTCTCTTTATACGTCTGTGGTTTTGCCTTAGTGAATCGCACTCCTGTTTGCCACCGTCCGTTTATTCGTGAGACGAGGTTATGTTTTTGAGTTTACTGCCAAGAGTAGGTACCTAAGTGTTGTATATTCATGTCATAAAAAAAATATTTGTTACGTAGCTATAGGTTAATGATTAAAAACTTATCAATCGTCAAGGTGATTAGAATTAGGATTAGGCGGTATTCGAAACATAATTAAGTTAACGGTTTCTTTTTTGAAATAATGCAATTTTTTTAGTCTAATGTCTCAGTTATTTCGTATTACTAAATTAATATAGTGCGATTGTTGAGACTTCAAATCTAGTGAAACATTGATTTTTTTATAATTTCGAATAGATTATGGACTCAGTAGAAGTTAAATAACATAGAAAAATAGCAATTCTTAAGATCGTCTATCTATCTATCCATAAGTTTGCCGTATTTCATTATTACCCAGAATTTGATCCTTACTATTAACACTATCAAATGATACCAATACAGGTTGTGATTTTTTTTTCAAAATTAGCGGGTTCGAATTTGGCCACGATTCTTGATTTTTCTAAAATCCAACGATACAGTTTTACATAGTTTTCGGCAAAATCGGTCTCGAGACTCTATTCAACGTTTTTCGATATTCCTCATAGTTAAAAATATAGCCATCGACGCCCAGTTGAAAAGTTCGCTCTGTGTATTTGACACTTTTTCTTGTGCCAATAAATGTAAAAAAAAAACAAAAAAAAAAAAACATAAAAAAATCGAAATGTTAAAAGTTTTAAAAAGTTTCGGTTTCGGTTTCGGCCGAAACTGAGAGCTAGGCCGAAGGTTCGGTTTCGGTTTCGGCTGAAAAATCAGTTTCGGTCGGACACTAAATAAAATAAATGTTTGATAGTGTATTCAAATAATATTGTGTAAAATTACATGAGTCTAAAAATACTGTAGTACCCTATCTTTAATATTATGTACTGACACCGGCACATCAACCTACACAATCTGTAAAATTTCTTCAAACGATTTTCAACTTTATCACTAAACCAGAAGGTTCATGCTTGATTAAGAAATTTTGACAGATTAAGGTAAGTTGATGTGCTGGCGTCAGTACTTACATAATTTATGTAGCATTTTTTTTTACACACAAGTCACAGTTTTATATACCCACTTACATTGCCTATTTACATATTGTTTACAATAGACTGTTAGATTAGACGTATAAATTAGAATTGATTCCGGGAGCACGACGAATCTAGAACAGAGTTCTAGTTTTACGTCGTATAAGTTATGGTCTATTCCGTTGATCGAAGCTATTCCGAAAATAAATTAAAGAATTTTAGAGTTGCTATTATTATTATGATAATGATTGTAAGGTCACATACTAATTTTATTGAAAGAAAAATCATAAAACCATTCGAAACATTAAATTGGTTACAAAATAGAATTCCTTACCGTGACTGGACATTTTGGAATAGCAAATGCAACGAAAAAATATGAGATTCCGGTTGTAACACAAAGTTTACACTGACAGATACAAGAAGCGCGTCGTCTGTCGAGGCCGCGCGCTGTAATAATACTAGAGAGTAGAGATAAGCTTGAATAACTTGTATTGTGTTTGTATGTCAAAACTTTAGTGTCGTGTGCGTGCGACTCCCGCTATATACTCGTCGCTGTTATTTACAATAACAAACGATCAAGAAATTAATAGGTACTAAATGACTTTTTTTGCTGCAAATTAGCTTTTATTAGGTAGATAGCGACATGATTATTTAATTTTTGGCTACCATGGATTGGTAAAAGGTTATAATTTGATTTCATAAAATATAAATGGACCAGATACTTCTATATTTAGTTACGTGTAGTTTCAAAACCGATGTAGCATAGCATTGCAGATATTTTATTAAGAGTAGGCACAGACCAGTCAAACATGCGTGGTGGGGGGTAACATTTTGATGACGGGCTTAAAGCGTGAGTTGTTCCGCTGAGGGAAAGCGACAGAGCTATACAAGTCGTCTAGCGCCATCTTGTTCCCACAGCTGAACTACTCCTGCTTTATGACGTCATGGTTGGCCACCAGATTTAGAGAATACCTACACTATAGCATTTGACCGGTTGAATGACACCACACAGGATTTTCATAGCATGGGGGTACATTGATCTATCTCCTTGATCTCTGTTTTTATGAGCTCTGTTTGTTCAATAGACAATTAATTTTATTAATAATAATAGACAAGACCAGCTTACGAACGTGTTTGACTGTACCTAGTTTGTTGACCTCCAAATCTCATGCAATATTATGTAATAGTGAAATAATTTGTAGATGGCAATGGAAATGTTTTGATATTTGTCTTTCTTATCTTGCAATCGTCAATGGGGATGGCAACTCAAAGCTAATCGTAGATGGCGCTGCGATAGTTGGTCCCCACGTCTACCTTGTACAAAAAAACAAACAAGATTATTTGTTATAAAAATTGAGTATAAATACAAAACAAATATGGAAAATTATTCGTCCATGCAAGTACTATATACTAAAAGAAGAATTAAGACGCCGCGGCGCATCTACAAGAGGAAAAAAGTGATTTAATTGAGTGGTTATACATTTGATTTTACCGTAATAAATCCACAATTACTTGTAGTTGAGGTTTCAATTTTTGAGTTTAGGTATGTTTTACCTGTCCTCTCCTTTATCAAGAATATAATGCTGGTTTTGACTTTCTATTTTGATAAAATATCATAATGTTTTAAGTCAGTCATTTTAACCTTTTTTTCTATTTAGATTCCAAAAATATCACAATATATTTAATTTCTTAACACCACAACTATTACAAAACTCGTTCCAGGTGATAATTCTTCGATTTTCGAGCGATGCAATACTGGTACTTAACCTCCAAAAGAAAAGTAGATATTATTTTGAAAAGTGTATTCCATCATTTTTACAGCTTATTACACAACATCTAGTCATTTTACATCAATAAATGGTTTTTTTTCTGAAAATTCCTTTGATTTTACAGTTCTTTGGGGACCAAACTGTCATTTTCACTTTGACACTTGCCTTCCCCATTGTTTTTATTTTTAGATATTACTACTTACGTGGATGTCTGATATCAATCTTTTGTTTACGTACCGTGAAATCCGCCAACTTTGGTTTTCAAGCCTAACATTGGCCAGTTACCAAAAATAAGCAAAACAAGTTGTAACGACAATATTGTCTCAAATGGCAACATTTTACAGTCTGTTAAGGAAAATAGGTTATATTTATGGCAATACTGATAGCAAGTTCACTTGCTACCTTCACTCAGTTGGCTGTCAACGGTCGTCGAAAGAAAGTCGATTCGAGTGGTACCAAATTGTGCATCGTGTTTTGTGATCCTAGTAAGCGTGAAAACTTGCCGAGATGAGTAGTTTTTTGATATGTTTTTGGGTGAATTCATGATAATAACATGATGAGCTTTTTTAAATCTTAACGAGTCTTTTGAACTTAGAAATTTAGCGACCAATGTTACAATCACTTTCTGCGAACACAAGATGTCAACTTTGGCCACCAAAAAACATGTGCTAGGGCTGCCCCTACTCACTTTGTAACCTATTAAATAAGTAAAATTGCCATGTTTTTATACCTTAATTTGTTAAGTATCTACAGTTATAGGTACCTAATAAAAATGATTGATATTAAAACACGTTTTTCTGTTAAAAACATCCAATCGATTTATTTTATTTTGGACAACCCTATGTCTAAAAATCATTTGTATGAATTTAAAGAAAAAATATTGGGTAACTTTGGCCACTGCCCTGTACGGCTAAATTCGTAACCTTTTGTTATTATTATCTTTTAACCGTCAACTTTAACCAGTTTCCTATCGTAATTCTTAATTATACGGCTGTAAGAGCGAAAATCCAAGAGTTATTAGCAGTGGCTAATGTTGGCAGAAAGTCGAGGTAATTTTGGTTGACTATTTAAATTCGTTTTTGGGTATAAAAAGTTATAAGTTTTGCAGGTTTCGAGTTTAATATCAAGAGTTAAGGTTGCACTTGGTTTGCAAATAAAAAAAAACTAATACTTGTCATATATTTTTTCATAGTTGTAGCCGATTATGTGTAAAAACCGGCCAAAGATGGCGAGTTTCACGGTACTAAAATAAAATATTTCATAGTAGGTACATCATGTGTTCATAATGATAATATTACCTACCTAATAGATCGTTTGTATTTCAGTATTTCGTCATCATTGCCATCGAATGCATAATTATGTTGCTCCACGATCTTTATTTTCGCTAATAAGTCTCTTACTATTGTTCTCATCTACCCTTCTGCACCTTAATCTTACCCTTGAAACCTTGAAACTTATAGAGCTATTGAAGGGCACCGTGGATTTCATTATGTACAAGTCTGACAGCTGGCCAAGCTGTATGATTAGTCGAGTAATAACATGACTCGACTAAAGCTCTAAAAACAATAGACAGCTGGCGTTTGCCTGGCAACATTACAGTTCAAATGTCACAACTGTCTTGTCAACGTGTCCCTTAGTGGTATTGTATGGATTGAATTTTATTAAATGATTTATTCATAAAATGTGCGACTTGTACCGAAGAAAATAGTGCACTGCAATTAAAAAGTAACTCTGTAATATATAAAAATATTAAATATCAACCATAATCATGGTTTTATTGGGAAATGACGAAGTAAGCATAATTCATTACAATTTATATTTTTCTTACATATTTCTATTATTCCTAAACTAATTCCTCTTTCAGTTTCTTGTGGAGCTGACGAAATTGTTCCAAAAAGCACGTACCGCGGGATCAGTTACTATGACTATGAAAAGATGTAAGTAAATTTAAAATAGGGCTAATTTTGCATTGCATGTTTTTCTGTACTACAAAACATGTTTTATTCTTGTTCCAGATGATGGTCGCACTAAACCGATGCCTCGTGATGGAAAGCCAGCAGTGAAAAATCCAGAATACAAATGTTTGGTACGTGCACAGTCAAAGAGTAAAAAAATATCCACAGTTGTAGAGCAAAGGGATGTGGAGACATTCAGTACTGCATATTCTAATTTATTGAAGACAAGTGTAAATGGATTAAAACGTTTGAAAAAGCCGAAGAAAAAAGCTATGGCTACACAGTAATCATGCTTTGAAGCAGGCAATGTGTCAAGACTGAAAGTTAAGTGCGCAATATAGTGTTATGAACAAAATGTGAACTTAGCTGATTAATACACCACCGTGAAGTCCTAGCCAGTAGGATGAGGTCCATTGAAGTCTGCTCTTCTCTCTCTGTGAGATTTTGAAGAGTTGGAGTCTTGCCTGCAGTTGCTAGTGATGCAGACGCAGTCATTGACCATCTGTCCAATGCACCTGAATTTTGTATCATTCATACTTTGTGTTATATTCTACCAATAAAGTTTTATCAACACTCCTTTTGTATTATTTATTACTGGCAGAGCAGTTGTAAGATTATTTGTTATTTTATTTTAAAAGCATCAAAGGGATTTTCATAGGATATAAAAAATGAAGTGAATAATCATAAAAAACTTTATTTATATGTTTAGAACAATATGAGTTGAAGATTATGAGTTAACAATATTACAATGATATCACATTATGAGACCAATAATACATTAGTTATTTATACAATCAAAATAATATCTGAATTTTTAAACATGATATTTACTTACAGTTTTATCACTTTTATATCAAAACGAGCTTTATATAGTATAATAATATATTAATTTTTTTTATTTATATGTATTTGTAAATCAAATGAAAACCTGATCAGAAATAATACTGGTTATGAATTTAAATATTGGTAATCATGATTGATGAAAACAAAAGATGATTAATTTTACATTTAAGTTCTATAAAATAGTCCAATTATCACATTCCAAATGCAAGGGCATTATATTGCACCTAGTCATAATTGAGTATATTTATGTGTCACTAAAAAGAGCTGAAGTATTTTATTTTGCTTAAAGAATTTAATATTTCAGCTGCAAAATACATACATCATTTTTTGAAATGCTTTGAGACTTAATATAAACAGACAGCTCCCTGCACAACATTATAAGCACCATATTGAATACCCAGTTCAGATTTTTACATGCCAATGACTTAATTTTTTCCAATATTGCAAAATAAATCTTATGTTATTAATGTAAGAGTCAAGCCTTAGATTTAAAAATATCCAGATTGTTAGTAGGCCATTGAGAATTGAAGAAGATAAATACGGGGCAAATATTGCCCGCGTGGTTCGATTCTTACATGTGAACATCTCACATTTATAAAAAAGTGTCTTTTGTTTCGGAAAACGGAATCTGGACATTTTTTAATCTTGAGTCAAATGAATCGACTCAAGTGTTGAGCAGAAGATGATCAATTTGACCATAGACAATTTGCAACAACCAATGGACGTCAACCCACAGATAACAAAAATAAATAATACAGCAATAGACAATTTATTTCAGCAGTTATGTCTGACATTCAGACAAATATTGCAGTGCCTAATAAAACTTCCTTCTTATAGTACATTTTTGGATGTGAGTCGTTTGAGGCAGGCGTTCCTGACTTGATCATTGTCTAGTCTCTCGGCCTCCTGTAGCACTCGACGCAGGTCGTTCGTTCGGTCGTTGCGCGCGGCGAGAATATAAGCGCTGCTGACGTTGCGACATACTAGGTAGCAGGATATCTGTGAAGAGGTGGTGTTTCAGTTTTTTTTTTTTATTATATAGGGTGACTGGTAATTAGTGAACGATACTTAAACACGTGATTGTGCTCACGAAAACAAACAACTTTTACTATGGGAGCAAAGCCAAAATCGTGAAAAAAATATCAGCTGTTCAGTACATGAAACAAGCATAAATGTACTGAACGTGAACAGCTAATTTTTTTTTACCATAGAGTTGGAAGCAAGCCCATCCCTTAGGAAGCAGTCAACCTTTAAGTGGCTAATTGTTGATTGAAGCCTAAAATACCCGCATTTTCATTTCATTTTAGAAATAATATTCTCATAATGACAGAATCTTGAATAGCCAGAAATGGCAGGGAATAAAGATGAGTATCATAGCGATATGCAGTAGCTGCAACACATTTGCACCTACCTACTTATGTAAAGCACATAATTGTATCAAAATCTCAGTACAAATATCATTCTCATTACATTTATAAACATTCAATGAGAGGTTTTCTTTTTGGAGTTTAAAAAAAAAAAGTAGTTTCCAAGAACTCTATAGGTGGCGTTGAACTGACTATGTGACTAGGTGCCAAAGCAAAATCTTGGTTTAAAGTGTGCTGAGTATATGTACGAATGCTTTTTATGGTACGTCCAGGCTTAAAATGTACGATGGCTTGTATCCATTGCGCTTTACGGCTTTCATCTTTGGGAAAAAGATGTGTGCCTTCATTTTTGCACAAATCCACGATGCACAGACTTCTCTTCTTTTTCTCTTGGGACATTTTCTTTCTGGCGTGGCAAACTCATAAATTTTTTGTTATTTATTTTCAAAGTGTCATTGATATGACGTGACCATTGAGATTTAAATTGTTGTTTAAGGATGTGTACGTTTCGTTTTTTAAGATCTCAAAATTAGGTACAAGCTTAGATCAAAAAATGACGTGACGTTCCGTTCATTGTAGTCACATGCCAAGTTCAGCGCCATCTATCATTGACTAGGGAAAACATAAAAAGAAAATCCCTCATTGAACTACTTATCAGTAAATAGTAATTAGTCCACGTTGATACCTAACCTTTATAGTGACGCTGTGTATGTCTGCAATGAGGATCTCTGCTTGCTCGTCATACAGCTGTCCTCGCAGTTCACAACGGGCCACAACTGCGCTTACGCCAGACTCTAGCACTTGATCGCTCATGAGGCTGCAAAATAAAAAGCACGTTGTAGGTATGGCTTTAGATAAAAAAGGCTTGTGTTTGAACGTTTACCAGAAAAGTACCTATTTTAAACCCAAAAATCGAAATACCTGCCAGAATGGATACATGCTCACCAAATTGTGTATAATAATAATATTGTAGAAATGAACCTATTTTCGAATTTTAAAAATAACTCTACGAAAGCAGCTTCGACGAAGCCCCGCTCCGGGGCTTTTAATTTCTGTTTTTATAGGAACCCAACCAAATCGAACTTCAGGGTGCCCTGAAAGTTTGCTAAAGCGAGTTTTAGATCTGGTGAGCATTAATTATCCATTTTGGTATAAAAAAAAACCCCATTAGTCACTGCTTGTCAAAACTTTTGAGTACCAGGGACGACTGTCAAAGATCTACTAATTCGGGACTAACGGCGAAGAAATTCGCTATGATAGATGGTCACCCATCCTCAGACCAACTTCGGCAAGCGCGGCTTAAATTAGAAGCCAGTCTGTTTGGCTGGAATTATTTAGCGAAGAGCTCTTCCTGATTGCCAAAAATTATTCGTACATAAATCATCATGCTTAGATGAGCTATTATTATTTTTATCCAGCTAGTCAGAAATGGTGGGATACGACGTGGTGTGTCAGGGGCCAATACTTCGCGTACGAAGTCGCGGACTGAAGCTAGTACATATTGTAAAGGAAGCATAAAAGAGGCCAAAAAAATAAAGTTCGTCATACTTAGCAGCAGTTTCTTTAGACGCTCGTATACATTTGGCCAATGTCTTGACTTCCATGAATCTGTCTGAATGCACCAGAAACCTCGCGACGTGGATGTAGATGTTCATGGAGTCCAGCTTATGTTCAGATATGATCCTGGAATTGAAAATAAAACCTTTTTTGTGACGATAGAAAATATACAGGATTAAAACCTGGGTACTTCTGTTTCTGAGTCAGTTGTTGAGGTCGGCCACCATAACCCAATACCAGTGTTTTCAAAAAGAACAATAACAAAATAAATTTATATAAAATCTACTCACTTGATAGCTAATTCGAACCCAACTTCAATAGTAGGTCCGCTAGCTAACACCACAGCAACAAGTCTAATTTTATCAGTTGTAGATCCAAATAGCGTTAGAGGTCTTACATCCGTACTTTCCGATTCTTTCCTAGCTCCCTGTATAGGTATCGCTTCATTTAGGACCTTTTCTGTGAGTCTCCCACTCGCTTCGCATGATGCTAGATACTTTGCGAGCTCGATCTGTCGTGTTATGGTCGTCATGAGGTTGTCTATGGTCGCTTTGTCTAGGTTGAAGTGGAAGGAGCGGGCGTCGCTTGTTTCTGGAAGTTATGAAATAAACTTGTAAGAGACTGTTTTTTGTCTAACTTAATGTTGAAAAACGTTACGGAGAAAAATAAACTGGAAACTAAAGTGACCGTAAGTAACTTCTTAGCAAAGATTATGATTTTCACAGCCATGCAAAATAATGATGTTCTCACAGCTCGGACGCGAGCTGTGAGAACATCATTATTCTCGGACGTGACGGTTTTTTTTTTAATGTGTGATGGGTTTGCTCTTAACCTTAGTCTAGGTCAGGAATGACTAAGACAAGGTCGACGGTGGAGCGAGCTTACCCAGAAGAAGCCTGTTCACCTTCAGTCTGACTTTGGCTTGTGTACAGCAAGTGAGTAGTATACTTACTGGTGGGCACAGGCACGCAGTGTCCCAGATGGTGCAGCGCGGCGGACAGGTGGTGTTGCCGCGCGTGCAGCGCCGAGTACAGGCGCGTGGCTTGTGTACAGCAAGTGAGTAGTATACTTACTGGTGGGCACAGGCACGCAGTGTCCCAGATGGTGCAGCGCGGCGGACAGGTGGTGTTGCCGCGCGTGCAGCGCCGAGTACAGGCGCGTGGCTTGTGTACAGCAAGTGAGTAGTATACTTACTGGTGGGCACAGGCACGCAGTGTCCCAGATGGTGCAGCGCGGCGGACAGGTGGTGTTGCCGCGCGTGCAGCGCCGAGTACAGGCGCGTGGCTTGTGTACAGCAAGTGAGTAGTATACTTACTGGTGGGCACAGGCACGCAGTGTCCCAGATGGTGCAGCGCGGCGGACAGGTGGTGTTGCCGCGCGTGCAGCGCCGAGTACAGGCGCGTGGCTTGTGTACAGCAAGTGAGTAGTATACTTACTGGTGGGCACAGGCACGCAGTGTCCCAGATGGTGCAGCGCGGCGGACAGGTGGTGTTGCCGCGCGTGCAGCGCCGAGTACAGGCGCGTGGCTTGTGTACAGCAAGTGAGTAGTATACTTACTGGTGGGCACAGGCACGCAGTGTCCCAGATGGTGCAGCGCGGCGGACAGGTGGTGTTGCCGCGCGTGCAGCGCCGAGTACAGGCGCGTGGCTTGTGTACAGCAAGTGAGTAGTATACTTACTGGTGGGCACAGGCACGCAGTGTCCCAGATGGTGCAGCGCGGCGGACAGGTGGTGTTGCCGCGCGTGCAGCGCCGAGTACAGGCGCGTGGCTTGTGTACAGCAAGTGAGTAGTATACTTACTGGTGGGCACAGGCACGCAGTGTCCCAGATGGTGCAGCGCGGCGGACAGGTGGTGTTGCCGCGCGTGCAGCGCCGAGTACAGGCGCGTGGCTTGTGTACAGCAAGTGAGTAGTATACTTACTGGTGGGCACAGGCACGCAGTGTCCCAGATGGTGCAGCGCGGCGGACAGGTGGTGTTGCCGCGCGTGCAGCGCCGAGTACAGGCGCGTGGCTTGTGTACAGCAAGTGAGTAGTATACTTACTGGTGGGCACAGGCACGCAGTGTCCCAGATGGTGCAGCGCGGCGGACAGGTGGTGTTGCCGCGCGTGCAGCGCCGAGTACAGGCGCGTGGCTTGTGTACAGCAAGTGAGTAGTATACTTACTGGTGGGCACAGGCACGCAGTGTCCCAGATGGTGCAGCGCGGCGGACAGGTGGTGTTGCCGCGCGTGCAGCGCCGAGTACAGGCGCGTGGCTTGTGTACAGCAAGTGAGTAGTATACTTACTGGTGGGCACAGGCACGCAGTGTCCCAGATGGTGCAGCGCGGCGGACAGGTGGTGTTGCCGCGCGTGCAGCGCCGAGTACAGGCGCGTGGCTTGTGTCGCCGGTCGTGCGTACAGTAGCGCGCACGTGGCTGCGGCACGCGCGTGTTGCCCGCTCCCACACTGTACCGCATATAGAGCTTCTAGACGCTTCGACATCTCTAGCGTGCGGCAGATGTGCATTATGTATTCCTGGAGAGAGTAATGGCACTGTGAAGCTATGGCTAAATTGCTGGGATATGGTCAATTGATAATTTAGCGCGTGGTCTTTGTCAGATCTTTATTATTGCAAAAAAATTTTGGAGATTATTCTGTAGTAACTTTTTAGACCTATGTATGCTTTTTATACGCATGGAGTTTAATTAAAATCGATTTAGTTATTCCGCAAAAAGGCCTTGTTTGTCTGAGATGCCGTCCGTTGGGTCCCTAGTAAGAATAGCGGCATGAAATTGTCTTATTAAAAACGAAGTTCAATTTTAATAAAGTTTAAATTATCGAAAACATTTTTTTTTACAATGATTAAACAAATAATTGTTCAAACACTCACCGCCCACATATCCAAAGTACTATCAATATCACTCATAGCCTTCAGGAGATCATTCACTTTATCCTTCTTCAAACACTCCATATACACAGAGTCCGTGAACGTCTCCTTATCAACCAAGTTATCATAGCAGTACTTGATCACTTCACTTAAATTACTATGCTTGATATAGAACGCTATATTCGCTGTATGAGACCCGTAGTTCGTAAGATAGTATACACATTCTTTGTAAAAGAAAGGGTCTAATCTTTTATGTTGATGGTCTATCTTTGGTTCTGTATGGTTGTTTCTTCGCAGTAATCCTTGGGCTAGAGTTTTCTTTGGCTGGATCGTGGCTGTCTGGAAGTCGCTATAGTCTCCTTGCTTTATCTTTTTCACGCTGGCTAGTGTATGCATTATGTTGAGCGCTGGCTCGCTCAGTTGTATCTTTTTTTTGTTAGTGTTCATTGTTGTTAGTTTCTCGTTTGTTGACTGAAAAGGTGAAGAAAGGTATGCTATTGATATTGTAGAAAATGAAATATTTAATTTAGAGCAAGGTAGAATAATAGTACAATGGGGAAGGCCGGTCAAAGCTAATTTGTAGATGGCGCGACCATAGCTAAGTCCTAATCCGACCAATGAGGTAGTAGTATTTTGAAGTACCTATAAGATTTGAACCAATGACGATGCTTGGAAAAAGCTATACTAGCGCCATTCGTTTCCCAGTTGCCATCCCCATTGGATTGATCAAAGTCAGGGAATCTCATATGACAACGCACTGCTGCGCATACAAGATCTTACGAACAAGACGTATGGCGCACCGTTTAGAAGACATAAAACACTATTTAGCTTCATCTTGAACCGCGCGTGGTATAAGAACTTAGATATCCTTCTAAAGTGATAAGTATCAATAAATGAATCAACCGACGAGTTATTTCCTAAGGCTGAGCGCAGACTTGAGTCACAACTGTTTTAAGACAGTCTTGTCTCACATAGACAAGTCTGTCTTAAAACACCTGAACCAAAACTGTTCAGTGTCAGACTTGTCGCTGTGCAGTTCTTGTGTCTATTAGACAATATTGTCTATGAGACGTTTTGTTTTAAGTGTGCGCATCTTCATGGTTTTTGTAAAGCAATAGTCTATCTTAATACTGTTTTGACTCAAGTCTGCGGTCAGCCTAAGAGATTATAACAACTTTCCGAATTAACAAATTAATGAAGAAGTAGAAAAATATTGAGAAGAAAAGTTGGTAAATATTTTTCTGTTTATTGACATTATTATTAATTTTAAATAAACTCACCTTAATAGTTTCAGCTTTATTCAACAGCTGTTGGTTAACGGGATAGTTCATATCTTCAAGCATGCTTATTATTTCGTTCAGGAGTGGCGGGTTGCTTCGTGGTCGCCCATCCGATTGAACACTCGACATAGAACTTGTCCTCTCTGAATATCTCATATTGTGAAGCCTTCTATTAATGAACTGAGATTCTGAAGCCTCTTTCCCGAATTCACAATCTTCTGTGACCTCAGCGCACACGTTGAGCGCGTTTTTAAAGCAATGAGCGAACTTTTCTCGGGCTTGCTTGAAGCAACCTGCCTTTAAGCACGCTTTGCCCCAAGCTGCTAAGACACTGTTTCGTGGGAGCCCCGATTTTGTGGCTATTTCTAGTGCTAGCTCCCATTTTTCTGCTTCTAGGAGTGATCTTACTATTTGACCTGGAAAAATATTATTGTTGTTTTTAAAATCTTTTATAGCTTCCGGAATAAATTAAATTACTTACTCAGCCACGAATATAACAAATCGGCAACTTTTTGTTATAACGAAACCCTGAAATCCAGTTTGAATATGTTCCTGTAAGCCCTGCAGACAAAAAAAGGAGTCCTGCCCGGCGGGGCTCCTTTTGAATCCGGCAAACGAAGACAAGTTACTTGTGACGCCATTTAGGAAAGGCGTATGTTTAGGTGTGTAATGACTTGCTAGACAAAAGTGTTACTAACTAGGATGTGCGCCGTGGTGCGGTACTAAGTGTTGCGCTTGATGGGTCACGAGGGTAGCCATGGCGTCAGCGTGTGCCAGGCAGCGCGCCGCGTGCAGCGCACCTGTCTCCGCAACCACCACGCGACCTCCGGAGTTGCTGTGGGAAACACCACCGTATATCAACAACAATAAGGTAAAATCTGAGTTAAAATGTGGGTGAACCCCTTGGAAGCACCTACTTTTTGTTACTGGGGTCAGCAATTGATGAAATCTACTATACTAATTATCTACTATACTAATTTTAAACAATTGAGGGAAATCTAAAACGAGTATTTCAATTTTAAATTTAATTTTTAAAGACATGTCTGTGATCAAAAAACCCGCACTGGCACAAAAATAGACACCATAACCATATTTTTTTGGCCTGCACTGTCCTTCTCCTGGGCAAAGGGCACGAAGTCAGGTCAAAGGACGAAGGAGGAAGCACGGGGCGTCCTCCTTTAAATTCGGACGGAACCTCTCCAGTTTTTTCTGCCATCTCCTTTGGACCAGAACTATAAAGGTTGATTATGTTGTCAATCAAAAGATCCTACCTATCCTGCGGGGTCCTGGAGTAAAGCTCTGCAGCAGCCAGCAGTAAGGAACGTCGAGCACGAACTAGGAGACGCGCGTCACCACCGTGTGACAGCTCACGGGCTACCTCGTCACTGCGATCTAACAGGAACCTGTGCAAAACGTCAAGTATTTTTAATTCATCATCATCATCAGCCGGAAGACGTCCACTGCTGAACATAGGCCCTTTTACTTATGTACATTGCGGTATTTTTTTAATCAAATGAATGAAATGTTAATCAGCATTTTAGTCGAACGCATTGCATGTAATTTGCATGTCTCAACTCTGGGAAAAGGCCTCCACCACATCCTTTTAAACTTTTTTTATTTTGTTGTCTTTTAAGGTTTTATGATTGATATGAATTAAAAATAATTAATTATGAAAAGACTGCATTAAAAAAAGAAACGTATTGTGTCGAGTAAAATAGGACAAGGGAAGTTAGATGATAGTGATGATAAATACCTGGCTAAAAAATAAATCACCTGGGATAGTCCAAATTAATAGAATGCATTTTCATAATAGACAAACAGAGCGTCACATTAGGCGTGAACTCGTAACTGAACTCCGTCCTCACCGCATCGTTTCTATTAGCATTGGTAGACAAACACCAGTCCATACAAGTAACACCGCTGCCGGCGGAATCCGAGTTACTACTCAACATCATATCATGCTCAGAGTTAGCTTTCCTATTCAACGTCTGTGTGTAACAGTCATCACAAACACGGAATTTAACACCACTGGGATATGTAGGCACATGCATCCTGTGCCGGGAGCAGGCGTGGCAGACGAGTCTCCCGCAACGTCGGCAGTGATGTCTCCGTATGATCATTGAGAACATAGACGTGTGACACAGCATACAGCGGTCTGTTGAGTAGTCCTCGGCCCACTGCTCTTTACTCGGCACTTGTTCGGGCATTTTAAATGGCATATTGGCTGCTTCAATGTTTATAGAGTCTATGGATTGCAGCAAAGAGTCGTCTGAAGGTTTTGGAGGCGCTGGACACACGTTTCGCGGATTTTTCATATCTAACGCCTTTTCGGCGTAAAACCTCAGCAGAGCGTCCACAGCATTCCTCGATATAACTAAGCTCTCAATCGATTTTATATTGTAGTAGAGGTTGTCACCGCTCGGATCTTTCTTCAGACTTGGTGAGATCTTATTTATGATGTTCGCGAGCACATCCAATTTGGCGTTCATGAGGAACTGTTCAATCATTATCAATGGACTTTCAATCAGATCCCAGAATAAATGTCGCCAGTTCGGATCGATTTCAAGCATTATTTGTAGCCCTATTTTGATGTTTTCGAAGGATTTCCAATCGAAAGAGTTTTCTGATATGAAGTCAACACATACTTGGAGAATTTCTACGTTCCGTACTTTGGACATCTCGTCCTGTATGAGGTCCATGGCTTGGGATGTTGGGAGACGGAGGAGCAGTTGATGGACCAGTTTTGGCGTAGCTTGGTTCGTATATTCGAACATTTGCCTCAAGAGATTCATAACAATCAAATTCTTCATGTTTTCGGACACCTCGTGAGCGTCTGCCCACTCCAAACATAACTTAAACTAAAAGAAAACCTTTCATATAGCAAGAGTAACATATTAAAAAGGTAATATCTGGAAAAAGTATAATTTTTACCTGTTGACTGTCCATGAGAACTTCGATAACACTCTCTGGGTTTTCGATTGATCGTTCGTATATGGTGTACCAGTGATTTGTTCCCATTATGGCAGATATCTGTAAATGATAACGTCAAAATCAGGATACAAATAGAAGTATGTTTACAAAATAGTCGAAAAATATGAATAAATTTACCATACCTGATCATACAAAGGTATCTTGACTATCCAATCAGAACATCGCTCATACAATCCGTCATCTAAAAGATCTTGATTAAGCAGAAAACGCAGATAATCCAAGACTTCTAAAGCGCCGTCTGCGGGCCAAACGCTCAAATTGTTCAAAATGAGATCCACTTTTAACTCCGGACACTTCAGGTACTGGCAATACTTCCAATTGTTTGGTATTTTCGGATTTGTTGCCAGTTTAAAAAGGATCAAATCCCTCAAGTTCGACAAATTGGCGCTGCACATTAGTTGCCGCTCGGATAAGGAGTCTATAATGTTCAGACACTTTAGAATCTTCCCAGCCTCAATCAATTGCGGCATGAACAAAAATAGTTTGTCCAAGTCGACAGTCGTGTGGAGGGACGCCAAGTACTTGTTGTTTCCAAACAAATGTTTCGTGCAGTTGAACCGGTCCAACTCCATGTAGTTGTTCAAACATTTCGTACGAGCGTCCATACTTTGCTGTAAGCTGTTTTCGTTTGGAGACGTATGAATCTTTTTTATAATGTGCGCTAAGACCCAATTGTGTAGAACTACGTATGTAAGGCACTGCGGGTCGGGTGCGCGTGGTAGAGGAGCGAAGTTGGTACTAGGATCCAAAAACAAATTTTCCTCTGGATTTTTGAAGTCATACACCACATGAAGGAGGTTATTGAAATTAATCTCGCTTGCTTCTTTTGGCGGTCCAGCCAATGTGATTGACGGGCAAAAGTTCAGGATCAATTTCGGTATGAGATTTACATTAAGCTTTTTACAGATGGGTTCTAAATTAGTGACAGGGATTTCTTTATTGTTGATCATGTTGCCGAATATGTCATGGAGCTGTCGTTCGAGCACGGAGAAGTAAGGCTGGTCGGAGCTGCTGTCCACAGATTTGTTATCCTCCTGCTCTAACTGCGCCACTGTCTTACAATACATGTAACACATTCGTAGGAAAGGTATTCTTGCCTTCTTGCTCCCTTGGCGAGACACCTCACTGATGTTACACAGATCTTTGTCAGACGCAGCTACGACATTCATATAAATCTGATGATATTTTTGCAGTAAGTTTGTATCTAAATCTACGGACTCATTTGGGGTAACTACGTCAATCAAATCGTCACAGGACTGCCTTAATTCTTTAGAAAGCTGGTTTAGTTTACAGAACTCTTTGTGCTTTATAGGAATTCGACAGTCGGTGATCAAGCCACAAATATTATCGACAAAATTGAAAGACTTCTCAGTGGTCCCGAATATTTCGAAGGTAACGCTTGCAATGTCTTCTACAAAGCGTATGTAGTTGGTTTTCTTGACGGCTGCTATGTCGGTGTAGATGCGTACTTCGGCGAGTTTTCTTTCTACGACATTTATTAGCCCGTACGTGATTTCTCTATTGAGACCGCTGCTAAGTAATATGTCGACAGCGTTGATGAATGGGGCGTTTTGGTGATTGTATAATTGTAAGTGGGGATGCCGAGCCCCAAGCTCTATAATGTCAAAAGAGTTCGGAGCCCTATTTGATGCCAAGAAGCCTTCCACAAGGCCCATCACCTCAGTCGATACTACAGATAAAGCTAAAAGTTCTTTGGTTCCGTAGCGCGTGTCATCTCTATAATAAATAATGTTTTTAATCTTAGCTATCAAGTTCCGTAGATGCTCCGTAAATGTTACTTCTGTAGCTATTTCGGAGTCCGCTAAGTCGAACATCTGGAAGTAGAAATAATAAATGCTTAAGAATAAAAAGAAAAATATCACTTTAATTGGATTTTACTCATTAGAAATTAGTATAACGTAAAATATTTAGTTAGACCATCCTTTTTACACGAATTCCATAAATACCTAATCGATTAGTTGTCATGACAAACTTGTACAAACAGAAGACAGATGTCAAATACTTGTAAACATTTCACCAAAGCCAAAATCTTTACAAATAAGTAAATGTTTTGGTTCATAACCATATGTTTAAGCCACATTATGAATGGAAGTGGCTTCGTCATTCAAGATACGTTTAACGTCTTGTTGAAAGACGATGCTGACTATAAGGTTGACCTCGTCATTACTGAAGACGATTACGAGATGATTGACCAAAACGAGTTAAAGGAGTTCAAGATAGAGAATGAAGAATGGAGATTTAGGAAACTTAATGAGTATTTTATCATTTTTCTTCTCTTTGAACTTGATAAAGTATTCCTTTATGTATTTGGAAGCGCCATCATCATCTTCCTACCCAAAGAGATTTAAAAGGACCTATAGAGGGGGCATTGGGAAAATTGTCATACAAAATTGTTGATGCCGTGCGTCAGTAGCACTATCTAGACTGAGGGACTTTTTACCTATTGGTAAAAAATTTTGGATCACTTTCTTCGTGATGTCCCGTCTACTGCTCGTATATAGTTTAATGTTTTTGTTCCTATCCTTATCCCATTTTACTTGAGGTCGGCGCAACACGTTTTTTTCTTCCTTTCTCCACAATATTACATCATTTACTCCTTTTTCTTTCATTTCGTTCCTTAGACAATCCATTCACCTTTTCTTTGGCCTTCCTCTTCCTCTCCATCCGTCAACATTCATACTTATCGCTCTCTTAGTCACATTAAAATCCACCCATAGTTTATTCGGTCTACTTCAACAATTAATATCATGTCTATATACCATGATGACAGTCGAATTTCACAGAAATTTAGGTTTATTCTTCTCCATATCTAAAGGCAATTCGCCATAAACTGAAAGAGAATGGTTAATTTAACCCATTCTTCTCTCCATTTTTTTTTTACTATTTTTTTTTTTGTCTTTTAACCGTTCAAAAGTGTTTAACTGGCCACTCGAAAGTTTGATTTTGAATAACTTGCTAAACAAATCGTCAGAATACATCGCACCTCCGCTCAAATTACGTCACAACTCCAAAAACCAGTTTTTTCAGGAGACACATTTAAAGTTTACCTTGTTAAATTTTTTCACTTTTTGGATCATAATTTAAAAAGAAACCATTTTAGAAGAAAACGTTCTTCAGCGACTTAGATTGATTTTTTAAGCTCTATATATTCATATATTAACTAACCTGAAAATCCTGAAAATAATGTGAAAAAAATCCAGGTTGTGACACTATATGTAAAAAAAAACAAAGTTTTACTGTAATTTGTTTATTATAATGACACAATTATATTTTACTTCTTATGGAATGCAATAAATTCTTAAATGTACTACACGTATTGTACTTAGAAATGTCTTATTTAAATTGACAATAAAATTTACAAACGTATAACTGACAAATAGACAAAATTCTATCAAAATTTAATCATCCAGCTCGATGATCTTCCAGGACCGAGGCTCACTTCTGAGCCATGTATACAAGCTGTTCTCAAGAGTCATTACGAACCGTCTCGAACGCTTTGTATAGAAACGCCACCATGCTATTTCTCCGAAACTGTTCACGAACGCGTTGGAGGATCTTTTCAAGCTCTTGGAATGGAACGGACTCGGCATCAACATCAATGGCGAATACATCACTCAGCTTCGTTTTTCCGATGATATAGTCATCATGGCAGAATCGTTGGAGCACCTCAATGCTATGCTCAGCGACCTCAGTATCGTTTCCCAACGGGTCGGCCTTAAAATGAACATGGAGAAGACGAAAGTCATGTCGAATGTCCATGTGGCACCCGTACCGGTTGTTGTTGGGAGCGATACTCTCGAAGTTGTAGACCAGATTATACTTACCTTGGACAGATTGTTCAGTTAGGTGGGTCCAACTTCGAGAAAGAGGTCGCCCGACGAATCCAACTCGGATGGGCAGCTTTTGGGAAGCTACGTAATATCTTCTCATCGAGAATCCCACAGTGTTTCAAGACAAGGGTGTTTAACCAGTGTGTTGCCAGTGATGATATATGGCTCCGAAACGTGGTCCTTGACTGCTGGCCTTTTAGAGAGACTAAGAGTCACTCAACGAGCAATGGAAAGAGCTATGTTCGGAGTTTCTTTGCGGGATAAAATCCGGAACATGGATATTCGGCGAAGAACCAGAGTCACCGACATAGCTCATAAAATTTGCAAGTTGAAGTGGCAATGGGCAGGCTCATCGCTCGTAGAACTGACAACCGATGGGGAAGAAAAGTTCTCGAGTGGCAACCACGGACCTGAAAACGCAGCACGCAGTAAGTGGACCAACGACATCGTGAGGGTCGCGGGCAGCCGATGGACGCAAGTGGCGAATTGTCGTTCGGCGTGGCGGTGTAAGGGGGAGGCCTATGTTCAGCAGTAGACGTCTTCAGGCTGATGATGATTATGACTGTTTCAATCACGTTTAATGTCATACCAAACTCTGCATAGCTCAGTATTAGGGCAGAACTAATATGTTTATTGTATAACTTCAATTATACATACTGTTGTATTTTGTATAGGGCAATATTAGTGATCAATAAATATGTTAATTTCATAATTTCAATCACATATACTGTCATAACTCTGTATAGGCCAGTATAAGGGCGCAACAAATAATTTTATTGCGTTGTTTCAATCATATATGCTGGCATTACTCGACAAGCATCAGTTTAGTTGCAGAAAAAGAAAATAAAGTTTACTTACCTAGATATCAAAAACTGCCTTAATTCGACACAGTTCACTTTTACCGAATAACGTACCTATGACCACCTCGCGCATGTCGAAATATGACACTTTATAAGTTTGCCGCGTCACAACTTTCGGTAAACAATATAACGTCACTAGTGTCATCTAGGGACAAATAATAGAACTACGTCTATGACGTTTTGTGAGCATAAAGTATGAGATATTCTGATACGAATGGTACAATAAAAGTCATTTGTAATTTTATCGAGTTATGACGTTATTTGAGCGGAGGTGCGACATGTGTACAGGGTGTCGAGTCTGCTAATTATTAGTCAGAATGTCGCCACAATGGCGTTTCAATTGTAGTGCTTATTCGAACCATTTTTTACTGCTGAGTAAAAAATGGTTGGAAAATTAAAACGCCATTGTGGCGCCATTCTGACTAATAATTAGCAGACTCGACACCCAGGTGGACAGTATCAGCTGCTATTTTAAAATAGCCTATCGTAGAAGCTATTTTTAACTTATTTATCAAATTTTAGTGATAACGTTAGCGCGGATGAACTAACAACGAAATTAGGTCAGCATTTGTATGTATTGGTGACTACTAGCAAGATGTCTATTGTACTTAAATCATAATCTATTGACGCAAGACAAAAGTATAGGTTCAATGCCTGTTTCTAGTCATTTGTCTGTCTACTGATCAATTATTATGCTGGTAACGTGTCTATATCGAGCGCCAAAGAATTGAATAGCACATTTATTTTGGTCTTTTATACATTATGGGTCAATTGACACCGAGACGCGACGCATATTTCAATAGCTACTTAAAATCTAACTTTATTTACTATACGAAAAGATACACATTTCCAGTATTATCACGCCACGTCGCGTTTCAGTGTTAACTGACCCCAATGATCATTGACTGACCCTAAATAGATTTAGATTATAAAAGATACCCAATGAACGTGTTACATTTTATCCAAGTAGACTAAATACAGCGGGACTCCTGCCGAATAATCAGTCAGTCTGAGAGGTCCCCTTTGTACCCTTAGCACGAATTATCATTCTTTTATTTTACAGCGTCTTTGCAGTATTTACAGCGTTTTTTGTATGAATAAATGGAACAGCGCCTCTGGTGTGCGGAGAAAGAACTAATTTTTTCCTTGTAAATTGTCAATTTGAAATTGTCAATGTTCCAGTTTACTTTACGCCTCAAATACTGAAAATTCGTGCTAAGGGTACTGGTCACAAGCTAGTATTTACATAATATATAAAAATTCCTTTCATTCTTTGTAGAATGGCGAATATGGCAAATTATCGAGCATTGAGAATGAAAACGAAATATGTGAAGCAGCCTTACGAGCCGATTCTACCTATAATAGTGGTGAATAATGAATCTAACTCTGTTATGGCCACTTTTATTGGAGCGGTAAGAACCATCTATTTACACGCTACAAAAAATTTCATACCAGTTGCATACTAGTTTGACTACATTACTGACTGTTAATGGACAATGAGAGAGAGTGGTGGTGGCACAGTGGTATTGGGCTCGACTTACGAGATATAGGTCGTGGGTTAGAACCGAACCGAACTAACTCCACCAATGCTCTCAAAACGGTGAAGGAAAACATCGTGAGGAAACCGGCACGTCCAGTAACAAAAATCGAAGACTTGTGACATCTACCAATCTTTACTGGGCTCGCGTGGTGAATCACACAGAGAGGAGGCCTGTCTCAACGGAACGGTGGGAACATTTATAGACTGGTTATGATGAAAGGACAATGAATTCAGTTGATTAAAAAAATACCGCAACGTAGACAAAATTACTTGCATCGTCTATATGGGGGTTTTTAATAACAAAAATATGGATTAAAGTTGACTGCACAGTTGGTGCATTGGCTGAATGATGGGCTACTGGGCTAGATGTTGCAAGTTTGATTTCCGCACGTAACAAATATTTGAATGGCCTACAGGTGAATTTCCCGGGTATGGCTTTTTGTAAATGCACATGCTTGGGAAATTCATAGAGTGAAATTAAAAAAAAAGTTGTTTCATGAGAATTTTCTCAAAGTCTAAAAGTAGGTAACCCAATATTTATCTTTTCACTGGCAAATAATGTTTTAAGCAATATTAAATTATTATTCAGCCTTTGTATTTTGTATGCACAGATGTTGAGCTTGGTCAATGACCGCTTAAATGTTTTTAAGATTCGTCTTCCGACAAGTAGGCGTACGTTTTCTATAGGTACATAATATACAATACAAAGTGACTTTAATTTGACAAACAATTTGCCTACAAACTTGGATGATTACTTTTTTTTACTGACATTTGATTGCTGTGTATAATTTATTCACAGGTACTTACATAATTATATGCAAAAGAGGATGTTATTATGCATTTGCCTAGTATGTTGTGAGATAATAATTTTAGGCTTTGTTTAAGAAGTGCAATGATAGGCAAATATCATAGACAGAGCATGGACTGAGCTTTCCTTAGCCAAATACTCTCTAGAAACAGAGAGAAGAATATTGGTCCACTTTAAATTACCATAGCTATTATCTTTTTTTTTAATGAAAGAAATAGATGGACAAACAATGCAATCATAACAGTTTTCTTTCTCTATTTACTCTCTATTATTGTCAATTTGAGGCAGAAAATGCTTAGTCTATGCTCTATATTTATGGCAAATATAATAAGAACAAAACCTTATCACAAATCAATAGCACGTGCTAATTTTGTTTTTAAACAAATTCCAGCTGCAACCTAAAAATATTAAAGACTTTAAACACGACGTAAAAAAAGAAGAAAACGATACAGAATACGACTACGACAATTTACTGAACGAATATTATGATGAAGCGAACAACGAATCTCGGTCCAAGCATGCGTATCATATACGTAAATCAGGTAAATTACACGCTCTCTTTGTATGGATGACGCACTGGACAGATCCTACTACTATTATAAAGGCGAAAGTTTGTAAGTATGGATGTATGGATGTTTGTTACTCTTTCACGCAAAACCCACGGAACGGATTTGGCTCAAATTTGGTACACAGATAGTTTATAACCTGGATTAAAACATAGGATAGTTTTTATCCCGATTTTATGTTCCCGTGGGATAATTTACGAGTTTTAGCGGGTGAAGCCGCTGGCAACAGCTAGTATGAAATAAATTAAAACAGTTGTGAAAGAATAGTGATTCATGGATGAACATGTGCGTTATAATTATGATTATTATAAATTTTCATTAAAGATGTCTTAAGACTTTAAGAGCTATGCATTCGCTTGACAATGCAAGTAAAATATGAAAAAAAAAAACCTATAAGATGACTTGAAAGACGTCGTTGCCTAGGGAGGCCTAGAAAACTCTGACGATTTAGACATCTATGCAAGATTGGGTCGTAGAAAACAGCACAGAAGAAAGCGTGAAAGGATGTGGGCGAGATTTTTGCCTAGAGGTTTAAAAAAATATTGGGCAGACATTGTTGTTAATCTTTAAAGACCTGCCATCTTAGCATTTGGGTTACGCGGACGCCAAGAAAAGGAAGGAATCGGAGAGGACAAAACCTACTCTCACTTATAATCCAATTGAAACCCTATGTCCATTTTTTCCAGAAACCGATATAAAGGATTATGGTGCATTCAGCACGCTAAAGAGGATATTTACAATGACAAACTGCTCCGAGGTGCAAGGAATAGGTCCGTTAGCGGTGAAGTGTCTGATAGAAGACTTCAAGAACCACCGTCAGCCGACAAAAGAGTTGATGGCTCGATTTTGGAAGATCTTCCAGATATGGTTCCTGGTTTACTTAGGTGTTGCCATACCTTTGTGGTGTACAAGAGGTAAATGATTTTGTGTGATTCTAGTGAACAGTAAAGCTTTGACCACACTGTGACTATGGTTACCCAGAGCAGAGGGAGATGTTTGGCTGCCGTACGATTGCCGGGAAATGTGGCTAGAGTAAGAGAGGTATTAACAGCAGTGGTGGTTACTGGCAGATAACGGTAATAGTCGTTCTAGGAATTAATTAAACAGGCTCACTATTTTGCATCGAATCTTCATCCTTCTGAATTTCCGAAAGTTGCTTTATCGCAAACGGGTAGGTGATCCTTCCATTCTGCAAGAGATTTCCTAAATTCTAAGTGTGTTTTCCGAGATGTCATTGGCGTCGTTTTAAAGTGATGTCTAGACAAGTAGCTAATACAGTAATAATCTGGAAACTAAAGGAATAGCGTAAACAACCGATAACTTGCTTACGTATGTCGTTGGTTGTTTAATTAATTAATTGATTACGCTAATAGGTTACAGATATTGCGTAAATGGGAGATGTAACGACTGTGGATAGCTGTCGTGTCCTGACATATTGGGGCGGTTGGTAACTACACGAAGTATCATGTACAATTGTACAATTATGCTAAAATGGTTTTTAGTACCTACAAGCTTAAGCCCGCGGCATTACCCGAATGTGTTTCGGTATCAAGACCATTAAGAACGTAACACGAGAGTAATAGTAGACATAGCAAACTGGGCTTTAATCTGAGAAAACCATACATTTGGTTTCTTTTTCCAAAAATCAAAAACAAGTACCTAGTCTGAACCTTTTCTATCTTTTAGATCTTTGCAGATGAATTTGCTATAAGGTATAACAAATTCCATACAAATTCAAAGAGTATTAAGACACATCGATGGGATGGCCTATCATTTGCATTTGCAATAGTAGGGGTGGTGTAAGTAAGATGTGGCCCACTAGTTCGACCTTGCGACCACTAGGCCACCGAAGAAGCCACAGTACATGCTATTGTCCATACTAAGACGATTTTATCAAAAACGATAATCTATTAAAAATCGATTCTTAATGTGGATTCAGCGCTGCCACAATAGACTTAAGAGAAAAGCAAATAGTCATTAGATCTTTAATATTTTAAAGCGGAACAGTTTTTTTGGCGGAACAGGCTAATCTCAGGAACTACAGGGTCGTATTGGAAAATTCTTTTTGTGTGGGAAGACCCAATTTTTGAGGAAGGATTAGAACTATTTAACATCACGCTACGAGTAATAGGAGCCGAGCAGCGGTTGTAACCAAGGGGAACACCTAGTAAAATAAAATGGGTAAGGTTAAAGGTAGGTAGTATTTACTTATGTTACGGCAGAACCTGGCAAGGTCAAAGTAGTACCTAAACAAATGAAGTTAACAAAACATTGGTTTTAAAGTCAAGGTTTTGCATTGATTATTCACAGGCGCTTGGAAACTATGCGGAAATGAATATCGAATAGATATAGTTGAAAATTGTATGCTAAAAAATTAATACATTGATAATGGGTAATATGAGTGACTATTATCATCATAGATATTTATTACTGCAAATGACCTCAATCATCGACGCGCTATTTCTTTGGATCTAAGATTTTTGGCCAACCTGTAGACCAACCATAGATGTAGGTAAGCATCTTCATTAGTAATGGTGTAGATTTTAAGAACGAGGGGGGCGGCGCTTATTAAGACAATAATTTTTAATTACAGAAAGCATAACTAATACCCTAATACCAACTTCATTCAATAACTTTTAATATGTATGCGCATTAACGCTTCTGCCGCAAATTGTAGATTTTTTTTTGCGGAAAGACGTCACCGTGATAATGTCATGATAGTTTCGATCTTGTCGGACATGACTGACGATGACTTATGGTAAGCGTCCACAGGTCCGCATCGTACGTATCGGACGCATCGCATCAAACGGATTCTGTGTAGGCAGCGATCGGATTGCCGACGCGAGTATCAGCAATCGGATTGCCGATGTCACCTTCATCGCTTCCACTGATCGGCATTCCGTATGATGTCATCGGTACGCATCGCATTAGGGCATTGCCGATGAGCCGTCCGTACGATCCGGATCAAAGGACGCAGTTGTATTAGTTTTCATACAAGGCAAACTAAAATCCCTTACGTAGGCACACCTGTAGTTGGTAAGGAGTCTGTAGTACTTATTCAGAAGTTCGTAGGTCCCGAGTGCTGTTCGCAATCTATTTCTTTTTACTCCAAAAAACATAACATTTCCTAACTTCATTTTAATTCCAGGTTGGTGCTGTTGCTGCCTTTGTTGCAAATTTTTCAAACCTCGACAGACAATAGAAGAAGCTAAGAAGTATGTGATCGCATACCCGCCAGGTGTATTCAAGAGCAAGCACGGAGATATACGATACGAGCCGAGTGAGCGAGAGAAACAATGTTACGAAGAATTTCAACATTTCATTAAAACTTTGTAGATTGTAAACATTATTAAAAGCTCCCAAATATGAATATTTTGTTCTTATCGTCTGCAAGGTGTTAGGGAATACTCCTCCTAAACCAGGAGCAGCACTCATTTGATTGTTTTTATCAAAAAAAAGGTGTCAGAAAGCAACATATTTGGTCAATGTTTAAAAGAAGAGAGAAGTTTTGCAACTAAAAATCTTTTAATACACTACTTTTCCATCAGAAAACTTAAGTGTGGCATGTGGGTATAATATGTAAGTAGGAAATAAAATCCTTACCTCTAAAATCTGGTTAGCTTTGGAGAAGTCATTATGGTATAGAGCGAGTGCGACGAGACTGGTCGGTTTCGCCAGCATTATTGATATGAAGTCGATACCGTTGCCTTTCTTTGAAGGATATGCTGGAATTTAAAAAATAATTTCAGCATTTCTTAAAGTTATTGACAGTTTGAACCTTAAAAGAGATGAATAAAACTCACTTTCATCTGACACAGTAGATGCAACCATAACTTGCTCCACCTCATGTTTGGCATTGTTTGGGTTTTTCCGCCTTGTCTTAGGTTTCTTCCTGAACACTTTTAGATCCATCTCTCGAGCTTCGTCTTCACTGCTCTCGTCTACCTCTACATAGTCTAAACAGAGCTTCAGGGGCAACGGACTTGTGTCAGGGGACAGTGTCGAAACCAACTGCAGCTTCCAAATAGAATGGTTCACAACATTCACCAATTTTTTCAGTCTCAAAGAAATCTCCTGTTCGTTGTTAACTTCCACATTCTCCTCCAGCTTCTCCAAACATAACTTTAAAGTATTAAGAACAAGCTGGGTGGTATATGAGTTGCACATAAATCCAGCACTACTATTGCCACCATTTTTAGAATTTGTTGCCTGTTTCTTAGAATAAAAGTAGGAACAATCTGAGTGAGCTCCACAAGGGTAGTCCTGGCTGTGTTCATGACAGGAGAAGTAGTCGTATCTTAAGAAAAGACACGAGAAAATATTTTCAATGACTTCCACACAACTCTGTAATGGTTGAATTGATAAAACGAGCCGTTTTAGTTCATCTAATGATAATTCAGTGCCTTGAGCATCGTCAACACCCTCTGATGAGTTCACTATTGTGTCAATTATTTTTGTAATAGCACAGTAACTATTATATGTCATCACATCCCAGTTAGAACCAGATTTTTCTTGACTTTTGATACTAGTTTTATTTTTCAAAGTTTTCAACTCAGCTAAAAAGTCGTTATTTGTATTTAAAAGTCTCGAAACTTTATACCTATCTACTTTAGAAAGTCTACATACTTGAGATATCACCGCAAGAGCACTCTGTGCCAACACTTGACTAAATATAGAAGTGGTCATTATTTTACAATTGTTTTCCAAACAAAATTTTATAATAGTCAATTCTCTCTTTACTTCTGTTATATAAAATTGTAGGTGATCATCAGCAGTAGTGTATGTGTCCAAAATAGAAAATATATTAGTTAGCTGATGGACTAGAGATGTCAAATCAAAAGTTTCAGCACTGTTGGTGAGATCTATGAGAACCATGATGAGGATTTGTTTCGTGAAGTTATTGATCTTGAATGTCATATTTTTCATGTCATGCACCTGTTGTCTGTACACCTGTGCAGCTTTCAAGAGCCAATGTTCTCTATCTTGATAGCACAGTTCTAGCATATATTCTGGGGTCAGCTTGAACTCCTTTTGTGGCTCATTCTTTTGCATGAGATCAGAGGTGATATACAGAAGCTCTGGTTTCTCATGGGTGATGAGGCTGAGCAATATTTGCTTCCGATACTGTCTGTAATGTTCCTCAGAAATATGCTGCAGTATCTGATTGACAAACTGTGGTAGATAAGTGTCATTCCATCTTACTAATGATATTAATGTGATAAGTCTATCTATAGAATTAGTTTCAGTGAGCTCATATTTCAAAATGTCCAGATAAAGAATTTGTATTTTGTTCAAATTAGGGTCATCTTTCAGAGCATTTTGTTGAATGTAGGATAAGATAGTTATTGTTGTCACAGGATTGTTTTTTAGATTTATTTTTATGAACTCTATTGCTTCGTTGCTAAATTCTTTACATGGTTTTGATTCTTCTATGTCATAATAGAGTTGTATGATTTCCTGAGAAAAGAAGAAGAATATATGAAAGCAGATATTATTTAATTTTAACATGAAATTAGTTTTGGTAATATTCAAACTAAAAAAAAAAAAATTGGATACTTGACACTGGATGTAATGGCTTATCTGAAGTGGCTATCTAAAATGACACTTGGAAAGATTATATATATATATTATGGTGGAGGCCTGCCTTTGCTCCACAGTGGGACCATAACAGCTCTCAAAAATTAAGCCATGTATTCACTGAGCAACAGTGTTTCGGATACACAGTTTCTGAAACATCACGTAAAGTGTTCTCCGCCGCAAGTGGGGAGCACCGAAACATACCGATAAACACGTAGTGTTTACAGAAACAGAATTATATGTTTCTGAAACAAAATGATTTGTTTCAGAAACACGTCGATTTTGTATCTGAAACAGTTTTTATAAACAATTGTTGCTCGGTGAATACGTGGCTTTAAACTTACATCATATACTTCTGGAGAGAGTTGGTCAAGGAGTTTTAACATATACATCAATTCTTCTTCCTTCATTTTTGGTTCTTATTTTTATCTGAAAAAAAATACAAAATCTTTTTCTCATACAAATAAATAGTGAATAGCAGAGGCATCCTAGCTTATCATCATCCGGGGTTGCGGGATTATTTCCTGACCGTGACCCGGGAACATAACAGGCTACTGAAGGATACTGTGGATTTTAGTCAGTAGAAGGCTGACAGTCCCTCCCGCCTTGGCCCGGGGCGGGAGGACTCATTTGGTGATTTTCCCACGATAAAAAAAAAAATGTTATCATCATCATTATATTAGCCGTAAGACGTCCACTGCTGAACATAGGCCTCTTTAAACTTCCAGTAGGACCAGTTGAAAGCGGCCTGCATCCAGCGTGATCCTGTGACCTTCATAAGCTTAGATAGCATTAAAAAAAAACTTTGTCTCTATACCTCATAAAGTAGCACATCATTAGTTAATTAACAGTAGGTATATTATTACTTTGTTTACAATTGTCATTCTAAACAAATCCTAATTAGCTAGGCAACTCAGAAACAATAGCAACACAATGTAACAAACATGCATTTCACAAAGCAAATGCAAATCTCTGAACAGTTTTGATAAAACAACCAACGCTAGTACTTACTTAGGTAAATAATTGCTTATATAATTACTGATAACTACAATGAACTACCTTGTTTAAGTGCACAAATAATTATGTTATGTTATCTGTGCCTCTGAACTGCAGGTCACAAGTCATTGACTTGTTTGATTTAACTGTTACTACGAGGTAGAGCTTTTATTTTATTTTTCTTCGATGGCAAATATTGTATTTGTGTTCTTATGTCATATATTATGATTGGCCAAAAATTCAGCTACGCATTGTAGTTATCAGTAATTATTTTATTGTGGTAAAATCAAATGAGTATGAATGAATCATTTGATGATTTCAGACCCAGGGCTGACAGGGACTGTCAGACTCATACTGATTGAAATCCATTGTGTTCTTCTAGCCCTTTATGTTCCTGGGTCATGGTTACGTGATACGACACTCCCGCGAACCCAGAAGGCCTGGGCCCACTAGCGGGGTCCAGTCAGATTGCTGACAGGTTTTTGAAACGCGCGTGGAACACGACACGCCGTTGACCCAGGCATGGTCCATGATTAGACAGCAAGTCACCAATTACTCCGCCCATATGCATTCCAGCGATGAGGCAGCGACTTAGGTCAATTTTGCGAAGACTTTACCCAGGAATAGGGCAAATATGCTAGCTTACAAAGAAATAAAATTATGAACAGAAAAAATATTTTTTTCCTGATAAAATCTTTTAACTAAGTTTTGCTATCGGTTTAATTATTTGGTAGGTTCGAAAAAACACATAAATATGCTCGATTTTACAAGAAGCAGACAAAGGCATATTATTGTACACAGAGAACCAAATCTAAGAATAAAAACAGAGGAATAAGTAATTCTTAATCTAACATAGCTGGCGTTATTTTCTTTGTGTACAACGTTGTGCAATTATTATACAGCCCTTCTATAATCGAATGATAAAATGGAAATAGCTTTTGAGCTCCCAGTATTATGTAAATAAACATTATTAGTGTTTGCGAACAATAACAACAAAACTTACATTTTGTATACAATCACACACGGTTATCCTGGTAAAACCATTATTTTAATACAAATATTTGTTGCGAAAGGGTCACTAGAATATTGTTTGATAATTAAAAAAACTCATAGCTTTCTAAGATAACTAAATCTCTGAAAATAACACAAAGTGCAGATTACAGAAGTCAGTTGACATTACGTTGACATTTCCTACTTTTATAAGGATGCGCACTAGTCAAATGTTGATTAATTTAGTCGAGTCCATTCATGTCCAATTCGATTGAAAGATTGTCAATTTACAAAAAAAAAGACTTCTCGCTCGAATATTTTCTTGTGCTCTTCATTAACATCGTAGAGATTCACGGGATATCATCAGCAATCTGATTCCATAAAATCAATTGATGGCAGTCCAATCGTAATCAATATCTATCAATCGAATCGTATATAATCGTATCTATCGGATCCATCAGTTTGAGTTTGAGAAGAGTTTAAACCTCTATTCACACGAGCGCTTTTTATGGCAGTATGAAAGCGCCGAAACAGAACAAATACATTCAAATGTAACACGACAGTGCTTTAGAAGCGCAACCTTCAACCTTCGAACTATATTTGATTTTAAGTGCTGGCCGGTGAGTTTTAATTTCAAATCATCTTTTTGTAGCGTAAAAGAAGCGTCCGTGTAATTGGGGCTTACGATTCCGGTAATAATCTGAAAAACATGTACTTAAGGGGGATGCTCCAACCAGCCCGCGAAATTGAAATATTTTACGTTTTTTGCAATTTGCAGGCCAGTGACATGTTGTAACTTTATAAATATATGAGTTGCGGTAATAACAAGTATAATTTTAAATATAAAAATTATCAAAAAAATCGCTCCATCAGCTCTCACATAGAAAAGCTGCATCATGTCAAAAACCCCGAAATCTAACTTCGATGCACCTTTTCTATGTGAGAGCTGATGGAGCGAATTTTTTGACAATTTTTATATTTAAAATTATACTTGTTATTACCGCAACACATATATTTATAAAGTTACAACATGTCACTGGCCTGCAAATTGCAAAAAACGTAAAAAAATTAAATTTCGCGGGCTACATCGAAGCAATCACCTTAATGCCTGATTCACACATCAGCGTGCACCATAGACATTTAGTAAGCTCTACTCAGGCCGAGTACAGCCGAGTGCAGCACTAATCATTTTGACATGACAGACCACAGACAGATGACATTGACTGACAGTGACAAGTGACAGGTCACAGAGCGTTTTGGCGATTCTCGCCGAATATTTGTTTCTATTTTAATTTATAAATAGACGATTTCAACGTTGTATTTGCACTGAATGAAAAATTCTTTATTACTAGTTAGTGGTGTATAGCACAACAAATATGAAACTATTGACAAGAGCAAATTTTATAAAACATGTCTCGCTTTTATACCGGCCGAATATCAAGCATGACTGCGGTGTCTCGATCCGGGAATATGTTACTGTACTCTCTAATGCGAGACGAAGAATAAAAGCTACTTTACCACTTACATCTGTGTCATGTTTGTATTATTCTGATGACAAGAAACCATTCCTAACTTTGGAGAAAAAGACCCATGCACTAAAAGATGCATTTGAGCACAAAAAGGAACAATTGAAAGACACAGAACATAGGATTAGGCAAAGAAGTGAAGAGCTAGTAAGGGATATAAAGCATCAAAAGGATGTGACTGGACAGAAACTGCGGGTGAAGAAAGAGTATATTATGAAAGATATACTTGAAACCAAAGCCAAAGTTAAAGAAAGGATTGAAGAGGTTGTTGAGGTAAATATTTAAAACTTCAAGCTAATGATTGAAAAGATCCCTATCACAGATCTTGTGATACACAAACAATATCCAAAATTGTTGTTAATCGCTCACCTGTTGTTTGTTAGTTTTTCATTGTTAGCTCAGGCAGAGATAAGCACTTATCTTATAAATGATGCAAATATAAAGAAAATTGAAGGTTCACTGATCTTTTTCTTTTCTAAAGTAACTTCTTTATGATATTTATTTGAGGGTAGTATTTTTCCTATATTGACAGATTTAACACACCCACAATTTTTTTTTTACTAATTACATCTTTCAATCTACCTTTCTAAATTTGCATGAAACTACAGTCCTATTTTTAACCGACTCCTGAATTACTGTGAATAAAACATAAAATGTGTACTCAAACAACACCTTTATGTTTTCAGAAAGAGAAAGTGTTCACAATACCAAACATATTATGTTTCACAAGGATAGCAATGTCTCCCTACTTGGGGTACACTATATTTCAAGAGGACTATAATGTTGCCCTTGGTTTATTGGTGTTTGCTGGAATCACAGATCTGGTAAGGCTTTCTAACATTTACTTGAAGAAATTAAATGTATTGCCCACCCTCATGTCAAGTTTTATGAATTTGAGCCAATGGCCTGTTTGGCAAAACCTTTAAGTTTGTAAGCAATACAAAATACACTTATTTCTTATTGCAATAAAGTTAATTTTGCATGATGAAATTATACAAATGTTGCAAATACATGTAGATTCAGCTTTAAACATGCCTCAAATTCCTTGGGCCATAGGACCATCTTCAAGGAGCACCATGGTCCTGGAACACAAAGGGTCTGTGAAGGGACTAAGTGGTTTTTATTTAGAAAAGGGGCTGTAAGACCTCTTTCAATCTAAATTCTGCTATTGATACTCACTGAAAGAAAAAAAAACTTACCTTCACGAATAATAATTATTATTTCTTGCCTTTTCAGCTGGATGGATGGATAGCCAGAAACTGGAAGGGTCAGTCAACAAAGATGGGATCCTTCTTAGACCCAATGGCCGACAAGATCCTTGTAGGCATACTCTTTGTATCACTTACATACCAGAACTTGATTCCGCTGTCACTGACATTGCTCATTGTCAGCCGAGATGTTGCCTTGGTGGTAGCTGCCTTTGTCATCAGATACATGAGTTTACCACCCCCTGTGAGTATTCTACCTTTATTATAATGCATTATTCTGGATTATAGGTTTTTCAAAATTTTATGCCCTTTACAAGAAAATGTTGTTCACTAATTTAATATCTTATCTATTTTCAAAAATTAATTCTGTCTCTCTCTCTCTCTTCATGCTCTCTCAAAATGTATTACTAACATCCTGTGGGCCACAATGCCTGACAATATTTTTTATTTATTTATAAAGTATTTTTTCATGAAAATAGAGGAGGATTTCATAAAGCCTCTCATTTACTTTCCCCTACTGTTCCCATAGAGGAACCTGTGTTCTACTAGAATTAATTCTATAACACCTCTTATAGAAAAAATGAAACAAGTACAGGAAATGTGCCTTCAAAGATAACCTTTGACCATAACTGGATTACTTATATTGAACATGTACCTAATCATATTAGGAATTCAAGGTCTTTTTGTGTTGTTTCACAGAACTATTGTAACTTATTCTCAATGTAAATTCAATATTGTCAGGGAAATGAATTATTACGAAAACATTCCTTCATTTTTACCCATGGGGCTATCTAAGCACGATGATACTATGGCCCTGTACGCAAAGGGAAACCAAAGGAACAGTGGATTTTTAGTCAAGAAGAGTCTCACAGTCCACTCAGGGAAGGAGAACTTATATGATTTTACTGCACCAAAACAAAAAAAAAATGCTATTTTATATCCAGTCCTATGACATGACTACTTTATAGACAGTTGCAATTTAAATAAAAGGGCTAGATTTGTCAATAGCCAATTCACACAACAACTAATTCTCTGTTTATGTGCTGTATTGGTTAATTGGTTTCCCACATCTGGTATAAATTATCTTGTTACTTTACAGAGAACACTAAGTCGGTACTTCGACGTGACTCACGCCACTGCCCAGCTAGCCCCCACATTTATCAGTAAAGTCAACACAGCTGTACAGCTTTTACTAGTGAGTATAAATCGTTTATGATTGATGGAATTTTGAGGCTTGTCTAACATTGCACTAACCCCGGCCACTCACATGCGTGCAAAGGTTCGTATATTGTACGAATCTTTGCGCGCATGTGGAGGGCCGTCAGACATACATTCGCGAACTTCGCATATTTGCAAATGGGTTCGCATACTCTATGATCAAATTAAAACTAATAACTTTAAACTAAGGACCAAAATTTAACGGTGTATGAATAGGTACTTATACTGATCAGTATTTCCTCACACAAAATATAACAACGACACGACCGTTTGCTTCGCAATCGTGTGCGCAACTGGTCACACCACGAATGTGTAGGAGACTACGCGAAGGTTCGCGCACATAAAACCGACACAGCTTGGAAAAGCACGAATGCCACGAAAACTTCGCGAAGTCATTCGCGAATGTCCTCCTACACATGCGGGTTCGCGTATTCGCACGAATGTGAGTGGCCGGGGTAAGGGTCGGTTTCGCTTGCTTTTGCGAACACACTTAAACGGGCTCATATATGGTATCCAATGATACAATAAGCGCAAGTTCTGACTATAGTGTTTTTATAGTTCATTGAAATGTTATGTTTCGGGTTGCATTTGTTAGAGGATGCTTTATTATTAGTTGTAAAGGATAGGAGGGGCGTTAGTGTAGTTCAATACAAGTTTGTGGGATCTTAATAATTGTAACCCTTGCTTACACCTTCTAAAGTTATTTTGACCGCAACCACAACTTTTTAACAGCTATAGAAAAAAAATACTATAAAACTAGTTGACTCTGCAAACTTCGTACCGCCTCAAAAATAATTTAAAAAAAAACTTTTAAACCTTCCCTGGACTTCCCAAAATAATTCAAAACCAAAATCAGCCAAATCGGTCCAGCCGTTCTCGAGTTTTAGCGAGACTAACGAACAGCAATTGATTTTTATTTAATAGAGAAGATATTTATCTATATAGATATACATATAACAAAACATCTTATGCCATTTTTATCAAAATTTACAGGTTGGTACAACACTAGCATCTCCTGTGTTTGGCTATGTGGACCACCCAGCACTTCAGGCTTTGTGTGGAGTGACGGCCGCCACGACAATAGTCTCGGCTATCAGTTATCTAGTTAGTAAGGACACATATAAATTTTTAAAACACAAGTCCTGAAAAATGTAAATATGTATTGAACATTGTATTTTGTTTTGTCTACAATCATTTTTGTATCATGTATAGTCTTCCATGAAATTTTAGTTTTATAGCTAAGTGTTAACTAATGATATTTGAAAACTGTAAATAAATTATTATTTTAAAACAAAATATTTTTTGAATTTTCTTCCCACAAAAATTCAATGTGTTATGTTAGGAGGATGTTTCGGAAAATAAATAGCAGCCAGTTACAAAAGGAAACAATTTATTTTTTCATTCTATTCATACGAATAAATTGCAGTTAATTTTTATGCGAAAAAATCAAAGTTATAAAAAAATATTTAGTAGTAAAATATTAACTAAATTATGCTTATTCTAAGACGAAACAAATTGTAATGTAGAATTCAGGCTAAATGGGATTCTCATGAGATGCATAGTTGTGAAAATGTTGATGACACATTGTGATCTTTATTTCACACTTTGACTATTTTATTTTCAGTGTGTCTCATTTTGTTAGGATTAAAGATCTACAAAAATAATGATGTGGAATGTTGTCATGTTTGGATAATGTAAGTTTTAGTAGGGTTAATTTAATTTACCTCATCCACTAAATAATACTTCAGGCCAAAACATAATGGTAAAATTAAATAACTATTCAGCAGCATTAGGCTAGCTTATGCTTTGAGATAGAAATTATTCTAGTTTTTAGGAGTCTACACATTTATGAATATCAAATCATGGACTGAATGGATATGGATGGTGAAGATTTAATTTCAAAAAGGCACATACTAATGTCTAAGTTTCAAAATACTCATGTATTTACTTGAAATAAATAAACCTAAATGTAAGTCCAATTGTTGCAATAATTATTATATTTTAATGACTCATATTCTTTTTTGGTATTTGCTTTTCATGTCACTAACTTACAAGCGAAAAGCAATATGTTTCAAGTTTTTTTTTTAAATATTTTATTGTTATAGCAAAAAATAAGCTTGAATGATATGGGACTCTATTACTTATAAAATTATTGCAGTTTTAGTAACTTTATTGATCTACTAGCATGTTTAAATTTTAAATTAACATAAAAAAGTAACTGTAACCAATTTCAAAAGATCAAAGACTAGAGGAACATTAACTATTAGTCCTGCAAATTCTGAAAGTTTTAACAGCTAATACTAATCATAAACAATAATATCAAGATATTTGTTTAAATTATACTTTAAGCACGCTTATAGCTTTAAATACCTATGTTTTATACATAAAGAAAATTTCAAAAAATTAAATATGGCAGCTAGGGTATAGTCTGAAGAAACTAACAAAGTAGTTACCATAAAGTACTGATATTGTGACCTCAGTCCTCTGTGACAGTAGTCAGAGACACACCAGACTGTAACCATATCTTTGGATAAGTTTACATTATGTATGAATCTTATGAAAATATGTTCTCAGAAATACATTAAAAAACAGTATAAAAGCATGGTCCAATACTAATGGGTTTTACAAAGTGGGGTTCATTACTTTTATGACAATTATATGAGCACATACATGCACAAAACACAAAAACAGGCACCAAATAAAAAATAAATTTTTAAAGAAAAACAAATTCACTGTTCAAATGTCACAAGGTAGTAAAATCTTACACTTATAATATAAAAATTGTACAAAATAAAACAGATAAAGTGATTGCACAGTACATTTTAAATTATTATTACACTACATACTGTTATATAAAAAAATAATAATTAATTTCTGATATTGGTAACAGTACTAGCTTCATTAAGTAAGTTCACAATGTTTTGTGTAATAATGGTATTACACTAATATATTATAGTCAACTGCATATAAATACAAAATGCATGTTAGTTATGTAAATGATAGTTGTATGAGTATAAGTATCATGATTAGAATACTATTAACCAACCTTATTGATCAACTCGTCACAGATAGCTGTGAGTTCCTCATTGTCTTTAATCTTCTGTGCCAATGACTCCTGCAAAGAGGATGCATGCACCTCGCTCTTCTTAAGCATAGCATTTAATTTAAGAATCTCAGACTGGTGTGTTTTCTTCACTGAATCAAGTTCTGCATTCGCTTTGTTGAGTTGCTGCATGGCATGCTGTCGCAAGGTTTCATACCTTGCTTCTAATTTCTGAATAGCATCATTATTATCTTCCACTGTTCTCTTTAACATTTCCTCGTTGCTTTTATATCCTTGAATGATAACCTTACACCGCTCATACTTAGTGTGAACATCATTGAATGCATGTTCCATAGATGCAAGGTGAGCCGCAGCCTCATCACGTTCTCTCACAAGAGTGGATCTCTCTTCAGTCCACCTCTTTGCTTCTGCTTCACGTTCTCCAATAAGAGAAGATATAGTGCGTTCATATTCCTCCATGACCACACTCATTTGTTTATTATTTCTTACTTTTTCAGCAACACGCTGAGAGAGAGCTTTTTCCTTGTCTGCATATTCCTCATTCTGGTCTGACAATTTTTTGATTTTTGTCTCACACTCCTCTAACCTTTCTCGTAATTCATGATTGATTTCTCTGAGGTTCTGTGCTTCTTCCTCCTGAGCTGTGAGCAGCTCCTTGACAGCACGCAGCTGTTCCACAGTGTGGGGGTCCATGTCTGAGGAGCGAGTGATCACTGGTGGGGGAGGTGGGATGTTGGCTCCCAGACTCAATAACCGGTCTATAGTGGCTATTGCTGGGGAGACAGTGTTTGCTTTCACAGGGGTTACCTTTGCTGCTGATGCCTGCTGACTTCTGTTGACAGCAGGTGTAACAACTTGTGTAGGCTTCTCAGTGGGACCACTTATGTTTGGTTGCACGGATAATTGCTGCATTGAGTTCACTATATTCTGCTCTGTACCTGACATGGTACTACTCACTGATTTCACTATTCTCGAACTAGTTTCCTTTTATTTTATAATGTTCACATGATCTCACCTGAAAGTAGGTACGTAAAAATTAATAAGATAGATTGCAATATCGCTTATCACCATTTAAGCCACCAATCAAGTCAAACTGGTTTGCGCAATATACGTATCATAATTAGATTAATAAAACAAAATCTTGTTTAATACGCTTGAGTCTATTCCTATATACTTGAAAATATACACGGGAATGTTAAAATATGTGAAATGGACAACATCCCACGCAAGGTGCAATGAATAGGAACAATAAAGTAACAATTGCGTTGGTTGCACACGATAACCTACCACAATGTTCTTGAGCCTCAGAGCACTAAGATAAACACAATAACAGGAAAACTTTACACAGAATTTTATGAAAATTAGGTAATGCAATAGACTTTAATAATTAAATAAACATCACTTCACAGTGCAGGAAAATAACGACGAACGATGATCACAGCGATGACATCAGTCATTTACGCCACAGATGCTTTATCCCCTTTTTGTCTATGAAATCACTGTTCATCGTAATGACAACAGGATAGCTTAACGATATTTAAGCGAGAGCGAGCGAGACAACATGAGTTGAGAAATGCTAAATATGGAAATGGAATGACGAAAATGCATTTCTTCTTCTTCTTTTTTGATTGTGGCAAGCGGCCTTCGCCATTGTTGCCAGAGTCGAGTGTTGCGAAAATTAAACATGGGAGGAGGGAGTTTGGCGAATTATGACGGGATATGTTTTAGGATGGGCAATAAATAAATATATGTAATAAAATTTTAAATTTTTTACTATAAGGAAATGTTGTGAAAAGAAATAAATTTACAAAGACATGAAACATATAACTTATTAGACAAAGAAAGGATGGAAGACAGATTACAAGGAAGGGGAGCTTTATACATAATAAGGAAGTCATATAACGGAAAGGAATTATATTTCGAGCAATTAAAAAGAATATGGACTAAATCACCATCTTCTCCGACACCACAGTCACATAGGGGAGAATCAAACACCCCTATTCTGTTAAGATGCACAGCTGAAGAGCAATGACCAAATCTTAGTCGAGCAAGAATAGAAGTTATTTTCTTATTTAGTTTTAACTTACTGAACCATGGTTTTAAATTAATGATAGGTTGAAGTGATTTATAGAATTGACCCTTAGTTTTCTCACAATCCCAAACCTGAGACCAATTATTAATCAGAGACGTTAATGGAATTGATTGCAACAGATCTCCACAGTACACATCCGGGATCCATAGACCCTGCTTCGCAGCCAATTTTGCAAGCTGGTCCACTGTCACATTGCCTTCTATTCCAGAATGACCCGGAATCCAAGCCAATGCGACAGTTAAGCCTAATTCGTAGCAGTTCTTTAATAAGGATTTGATCAAAATGATAATAGGGGACAAATTGCTCCTGTCAAATGGATTAGAGAGAAGACATTGTAGAATACTCAAACAGTCACTAAAAATAATAGAATTTTTGATTTTTTCACTGATTATGTATTCAATACAATGTTTTATAGCTAAACACTCACCGGAAAAGGTGGAAAGAAATGAAGAATATTTATACAATTTAAAATGTCCTGTATTATGTCTAATAAATGCAGCACCCACAGTTGACACTGACTCATGTCCCTCATATTTCGAAGCATCAGTAAAAAAGACCTCAGCCCCTAGTGCATTTTTTGAGAGAAACGAGGCAAGTTTACCATTTGGATCAGAACAGTTTCTCCCTACACCGGTGGACAGAAATATATTAGGTTTAAATATAAGGACATCATATTGAACTGAATAGATCGGATGTACAGGATATGTTTTAATATTGTGTTCAACATGTTTTATCTTTTTATAGCCTTCTATGATGTTCGGTATGGGACGCGAGACCCAAAATTGATTCCCATCTGATATTAGTTTGTAAAGATCTTTAATTTTAGGAATTAAAGGATGTGTGCTAGATTGAAACACCTTAATTAAGTAACGGTCACACAGATATTGACGTCTAAGATATAGGGGAGGGTCAGCACATTCAACCTGTAACGCCACAACTGGTGTGCTCTTCATTGCACCTACAATAATGCGGAGACATTTAGACTGTAATCGATCTAATTTAAGTAGCTCCGTTTTACTGACCAGAGGTAGCGAACATGTTCCAAAATCTAAATTACTTTTAACCAACGCATTATATACTAGTCGCAAGGTAAAAGGATGAGCTCCCCACCATACGCCTGCAAGAGCTCTGATCAAGTTTATACTTTTCTCACATTTACTAATAATATGTTTAATATGCGAGGTACCATTGAATTTAGAGTTGAGTTTACAGCCGAGAAACGTTACTTCAGTGGAATTTGGAAGAGTAAAACCATTAACTTTTATAAAAACCGGAGGAATATTACGAATGCAAGTAAAGGGTACAACGACGCTTTTCTTCACCGACAATTGTAGGCGATGATCATCGAGCCACTCTACTAGACTAGTCAAAGATTTTTCGACATTAATAGCTGCTGTTTCAATTGATGAATGAGAGGAGTAGACTACAATATCGTCAGCGTATTGCAGAATTGAGCATGGATTTATAACTGCTTCTAAATCTTTTGTATAAATATCATACAATAGCGGGCTTAAAACTGTGCCCTGGGGAACACCGTTCCACAAAACTCTCGAAGGACACGAACAACCAGCAACTCTAACTGTGACAGTCCGATCCGAATAAAGATTAAAAATAAAATTGCAAAAATTTGAAGGAACTTGTAAAGCTTCCAGTTTTGATTTTAAAATGACCAAATCCACGTTATCATAAGCCGCCGCTATATCCAAAAAAGCAGCTACCATCGATTTATTTTGACTAAAGGATAACAAAACATCTGTAGTGAAAATATTTAAATTGTCTGCTACTCCCTTTCCTCTTCTAAAACCAAACTGAGACTGGGGTAAAATATTATTGTGTTCAAAGTGCCATTCAAGCCTCATTTTGATTAGGTGTTCCGCAAGCTTTGCAAACACGCTAGATAAAGATACCGGTCTGTATGATGAAGGATCTGAAGAATCCTTATTAGGCTTTAAAATTGGGATAAGAATATGTTTTTTCCAAGAACTGGGAATAATCCCAGAGTCTATAATAGTGTTAATAATATCTAAAATAAAAACTAAAGTATCATCTTTACAGTTCCTAATAAAGGAATATGGAATGCCATCCTCTCCAGGAGCAGAATCCGACACGTGTTTTAAAACTAGCTTAAATTCATTTATTGAAAAGGGACTATTCCCAGAATCTGAAGATTGACTGTATGTGAAGGGAATTTGATTTACATTAGGAACAGAAGTAGGGGCAATTTTAGAAATAAATGGTGTAACCCATTCGAGAGAGAAGGAAGATTGTGAACTGATCGCTTTTGAACATTTGAAACGTTTCACATTGTTCCAAACTAATGAAATCGGGGAGTCGGGAGAAAGAGACGAACAGAAATTTTGCCATCCCTCTAATTTCTTTTTACGCAAAAGCCTTTTAGTCGCTGCTGACGTATTTTTAAACTGCAAAAAAGAATTCATGTCAAGCTGATCTTTACATAATTTCTCTGCCTTTTTCCTCTTTCTAACAGCTTCAGTACAATCCTTATCCCACCAAGGCGGCGAAGGGATTTTACCCTTAGAAAGACATTTAGTGGGAAAAAATTCATCTGCTAGTGACAACATTGTTGATGTCAACAGATGATAACAATGTTCGACATTTTCTCGAGAAACCTGCGGAAACTCTTTAACTCTATCATCTAACCCGGAACTGTACGATTCCCAGTCACAATTATTATTAAGTTTGTATTTTAACAAAGGCGGCAGTGGTGAAATTCGACAATTCGATGTGGCTTTTGAGAGGAGAATTGGGTAGTGGTCGCTTCCATGTGAAGTATTCAAACGTTTCCACGTAAAGCTGGGGAACAAAGATGAAGAACATAATGAAATATCGACATAACTCGGAGACTGCCCCGGAACAAAAGAGCGTGTAGGGGACCCATCATTAAGCACACATAAATCCAAATCGTCAATAAGTTCAGCTATGCGAACTCCAACAACATCGTCATTAGGAGCACCCCAAAGACTGTGATGAGCATTGAAATCTCCTAATACTATCACCGGAGGAGGAACAAATTGAATAATGCGCTTCAAAACCGATATAACAGATGGATCCTTGCGAGCTATATATGTAGACACATAAGTTATGCCACCCATACGGATGGCAACTGCATTCAATATATCGTTGGAAAAAGATGGCAGTTGGATGGAAGAGAAAATGCAATTTTTCCTAACTAGAAAAGCAGAGCCACCCCAACCATCAGCTCTGTCATCTCTAATTATGTTAAAACCTGAAATATGAAACCTAGAATTTGGTTTCAACCAGGATTCTGATATAGCTATCAGAGAAATGTTAAATTTGTTTGTTAGATAAATAATTTCTGATGATTTAGATTGTAAACTTCTACAGTTCCACTGAAGAATTTGATCCATGTTTTAAGTGTTTATATATAGAGAAGGTAATATCATTAATTATTTTTACTGCAACGTGGTCCGGTAAACAAGAATTAGAAATAATAGTCATTAATGTGGTTAATAAATTATTGATGACGTCATTATCTTGTGTTTTTACATATTCCGCACTGTTAAGAAGAGCACCACCGTTAACTGAAGTGGGAACATTGTAATCTTTAATTAAATTATTATGAGCAACTTTATCATACCCTTTTTGCAAAGGTTTGTTTGGTTTTTTAGTACTTGTTATTGTTTTTGTATATGAAAAGGACTTGGAAGGACTGCCACCAGGAGGTTTGGTTTCTGAAGTGGCTTCAGTGGACACCACCTCAGAAAACAATCTTTTGCTTGGCTGAAATAGATTGGAAGCTTCTAAATATGACACATTATTAAGGGACATGTGTCTCTTAATCTTTGTCTGTCTTTCATACTCAGGGCAGATTTTATTTGTACTCATATGAGCACCTGAACAGTTTAAACACATGAAGTCTTCACTAGTGCAGTTAGCGCCATCATGATTATTGCCACATTTGAAGCAACGCGGTTGGCTGCGACACTTCACACGAGTATGACCAAATCGACAACAATGAAAGCATTGAATAGTAGGAAAAAAATATTGTTCTACAGGTATTGAGGTAAAAAAAGAATAAACATGTGATGGAAGTTTCTGTCCGTCGAATGTGAGAACAACTGTCTGAGTTGGGACCCAAACAGAACCCTCAGACGCTGCCACTTTACGACTCATTCGACGTGATTTGATGATTGCTCCAAAATCAGAGGGAACCTGAATGTTTTCCACAATTTCCTTATGAGTCCAATCAACTGGGATACCTCTAACAATACCCAGTTTATTAATATTGAAAGTAGGAATGTAAGCTCTGTAATGATGTCGAGTTAGGAGCTCATTTGACAGGAACAAATTCGCCGCCTCTGCTTCTTGAAAATAAATGGCCAACCTATTACGACCTAATCGTTTGATACCATCTTTCAAAAGATTTCTTAAATTATTCTTAAACAAGAAATGACCGAACTTAATAGGGTGTAGGTTAGCGCCACTGTGGGCATCTGTCGCAACATACTCCACATGGACTAAATAAGGACCAGTGTCCTTTTCAGTATAAAAATTTCGACTATGATTAAGGTCTGTTATGTCCTGCTCTGAATCCATAGTGCTATTTGTGTTATTAGAAACAATGGGTTGATCTGAATGCACAGTATTTTGTATGAGGATTGACTTTTGTTTCGAAATATTATGTTGATGTTTGGTACTGTGCTTGAAGATTGGAGTACCTATCATTTTTTTCGGTTTCGGTCCTTTACTACTAATAGGAGAATTCATTTTCTTCAAGGAGTCGTGAGAAACAGAAGCATTAATAAATTTATCCGCTTCGATCAAAGTTATTAGAGGATTCTTGTCGGGAGGAATGTCGGGAGGCTCCGGCTCAACGTCCATATTTACAATGTACAAAGATAAAAAAACAGAAAAAACTTACCGCTATATACACCTACAATATAATTACACACTAATCTAAGATATAAAACAACTTACTACACTAAATAACTAACAAAATAAATTAAAATGGTTTAAACAAATTATTTTAGACCGCCCTTTTCAAAAGCCCGCCAAAAAGTGAAAATGCATTTCCTTTTTTTCTTTTTGACATTTTGATTAGGGATGTACAAAAAAATCTTTTTCTCATGATGAAAAATATTTACGGTTTTTGCTAAATGCGCTTATTTGGATTTTCATTTCCTTGACACATGGGAAGGGTCAATCTTCAATTTTTGAACTTCCGTTGAGGATAATGACACCCGATACTTTTACTGCTAGTGCAACCATCCATTGACAAAAAACAAAAATATATATTATTTTAATTACGTTTAACTAAAATGAAATTAAAATAATTTGTATTTTTGTTTTTTGTCAATGTATGGTTGCGCTAGCAGTAAAAATATCGGGCGTCATTGTCCTCAACGGAAGTCCAAAAATTGAAGATTGGCCCGGAAGTTGGGAAAAGCCATAGTTTACAAAATTAATTTAAACCAAGTATCAACTGCGCAATTAATTTATTTAATCAAGAAACTTGCTTCACAATATAATCCAAACAAGTTCAAATAGGCATAATAAGGACTTGAATTATGGGTAGGGAAATTTAAAAATGTATAAAATACGTGTAAAAATTGAAAAACTGTTTGCTTGTAAGTGGGACGTAATCTCTGCAAGTACTGGATGGATTTTAAAAAATATTTCACCAGTAGAAAGAAAGACGCATTTAATTTTGTCCTGAGTGACATACTCTTTAAGGGGGTGTAACGAGCCAGTGGCTAGGTCAAGTAGTGGAGAGTTCGTTAATCAACATCCTTATAGCCCTTTTGAAGCTGCTGTTGTGATCTGTTATTTGTTTTATGGTAAAATAAATAAGAATAGCTTTAATTTCTGTAACAAGTATTTATTTACTCTAATCATAAACTAAAAATAATTATACTCCAACAATGTATTTATCTGTTTTGTACATTTCGTAGGCAAATTCTTCGTCATGGGTGGGATCAAACTCCAAACCTGAAAATACACAATTAAACTTTGTTAGACATAAAATAGGTACCTAATGTGTTGAATATAGACAAAATCTGTGATCCACTCAATTCACCTGCAGATAAGATTGCTAAAGAGCTTTCTTTAATTAAAAACTGCGCCTATATTATGACGTTTTAAAACCAGGCTTATTCCAGTGAGTGACAGAGACAGAGCTACACAAGTCGTCTGTTGCCATCTCGCTCACTCACTGGAACAAACCTGGTTTTAAGACGTCATAATAGGGGCCCTGATCTTACGAGTACGTACTTCACAAAAGCAAGAGTGGTGATGAGGTAGTTACACGACCTAGCTTACCTACGTATTCGATTTCTAAATCGAATCGGCCGTTGATCTTATCTCCGCATGATATACCGAAGTGTGTGACTCTGTCAAATCTCATCCTTGTTTGTTTGTCTTGTAGACGTCCTTTCGATCCTAGCACGAACTTCGAGAATGGTATCTGTAAACATTGCAATAAATGAATTGGTATAAAGAATTCATTAGAAATATGAGAGAAACACCGCAGTTTTCTATAGATGCGGATCGAGCTAGCTATAAATAAAGGCGAATTCCATATAAGCGGAAAAGACGTCATTCGGTAGTTTCAGCGCCACGTTGAGTCATCGTATATAGATTACAGGTATATTTATTCATTAATTTCTGTATTTCTAGAGAAAACCGTTACGAATATAATTTTATTGCACTGCAGCATGAGACTTGAAAGCAACTCGTTTTCTACGTAATTACTTATTTAAAATTATTCCATTACTAATGCATTCACAACACATCGCTGTTACTTAATTAAACATACCTTGGAAATCTGCCAGTAAGGTCCACCTCGCGTATATAGCACGTAGTGGTATATATCGTTCCACGTAATGTCGTAGTACCCTTCAGTTGATATGTTCAGGAGATAGGACCGGCCGTCGCCCCTGACTTTGAGTACTAGAGTGTTGTATAAATGCCAGTCGAATGTTGTGGGGCGCTTGAATGATTTCTGAAAAAAAAAAAATACTGGTAATCACTCTCGGTACCGTAGGTAATCCATTATCTTCTATAGCACATGGTACGGTTTGCATCACTTACTTAATTTCCGAAATTCAACCATTCAAAAATATAATTGCGATACGAATGCATTTGGGTTATAGACTACAGATAATAAAAGGGTAAAGAATGATCATTAAGTGTACAATTTTGAACCAAATAGATTCAGTAGATTCCGAGTAAAGATATGACAGACAGACGTTCAAATCCTATGAGGATTCGACTCTCTCATTCAGATAGGTATACGGAACCCTAACCCTTAGTAAGATCTTATAGAAAACGAAAAAAAAAATCTCGTTAGGTACGCGTAAGCGAGCTTAAGCCCTCCTGTGTTACGCGTAAACGAGAACACAGGGCGAGGGATGACTCATTTTCCTAGGAAACTCTAGTCTTTCACTGACATGACGGTCTGACTCACTACCTATGATGAATTGCGCTTATTACATTACATACAACGTCAGTACCTAATAAATCTAGGAGTACTAGTTAACTATTGTAATTTATTAAGCCAACAAACGATCTATGCTGTTCTCTATTACAAATTCCCGAACGTATAAGTATCTGTGTACAGACGCCAGCAGGTCAACCTACCCGAATCTGTCAGATTTTACCAATCAAACATTAACCTTCTACCCTTGTGATAAGGTTGAAATTCTATTAAAGAAATCTGACAGATTGTGGTAGCTTGATGTGCTGGCGTCTGTACCTACAGGTTGTTATTACGGATCTGGTTATTTGTGTGTGAGTTTAAGTGTTTGTAAACACAACCCACTTTATGGGAGCAATTTCTATAACAGATCAATCTTTAATAAAAGCGAATCTTCGGCAAACTTAAGAATATGAATTCTTCATCGATAATGTTATTTTAAGTTCCTCTTATAAAGTGGTCGTACTTGTAGTACCTATTTAAACCAGGAATAGAACAGAGAACCTTGAGCTTGGCAGTCAAGGTTGACCTACTTCTCGAACCACTTCACAGGGGCCGGCGTTATAGTGTTGCGTGTAGGTAAGTTTACGGTTTACGGAAGAGTCCGATTCACCTGCATAACCGTATTTACCTGTGCCTTAAAAGCATAGCAACACCGCAATGCAGGATGCATGCAGTACTGCTGCGGTGAATAGTTCGCTTTCTTTGGTAAGTAGGGCAAGAAGTAAATAGGCGACTCGGTAAATAGGCCCACCGGATATTAATCGCGGTTCTCGAACGGTAGGGCAGAGTTGTAGCATTAGTTATGCACCTCGCTTTGCAAAGGTGGTGCAAGTGTTCCGGTTGAGAAGACTGAGGACACACGTCCTACGTAGATACGATTTTCGGCATGACTGAGAGAGCCATACGAATACCTTTCGCTCAATGAGGAAAGAGCTAGAAGCGTGATCTTGCTTTAACGTGGTAGGAGGACAGGATGGACTGAGCTGATGTTTTAATGTAATCGAAGACAACAACATCATCACTTCTCTCTCATACTTCTCTGTCTAGGTAAATACATATCTACCTACATATTAATATCTTTAGAGCTGGATATGAAACGTTCGCTCAGTGCATACATTCTGTAGGTCAAGGTCTATGGGTTGGACAAATCTACGGCGAATCAAATACTTAATTTTGTTTTCTTTTAGAAAATGTTGCCCCATACTAGGACTACAATACCCAACGACGATTATATCGTCGCCGTCGTTGACAATACCTCTTCTATGTCGTGGGTGCGTTTACAAACATCAAAACTCACATACACAAACACCCAGACCCGGAACTGCACCTGCAAGTATCTACTCGAACCAATAGCTCGAGCGACTAGTAGCGCGCACCAGTCGATCACTTAAATAACACCTTCGTTCGAATTTAAAAAAAAAAGGTCAATATAGCCTCTTTCCACGATACGTTGCTTTTGGTCGTTCTACGGCATTTTTTCGAAGGGTTTTGAAAAATTGCAATCTATTGGTACACGGGGGTCAACGTATTTTATTCCACACTTATCTGGCGGAAACTATAGTAGAGAGAGACGTAACACTCACTCTTATCCTTTTCGACCTCATGGCACAATAGCCCGCCTTTTTGATCCGTCCATCTTTAGGTACTCTGACGTCAAGATAGCCGTGGAAGCGCGCCCGGCCTGCGGGACTCATCTCTAAGCTGCAATGGCTGAACCCCTCATTATGGTCGCTGTCGGCAGTTGTCACGAATTTGTCCAGGGTGCTAGGGTCGTAGAAACACCAAATGAGGTCAGTTTCACCTGGAAAAAAGGAAAAGCTAATTTATGGTAAAAAAAAAGAAAACTAACTACCTAAGACGGCACAGTAGGCGCAGTGGCTCAGGTAGCGTAGCGTGTCGCGGGTTCGATTCCCGTACGGAACAAAAATTTGTATAATCTGCAAGTAGTTGTTCGGGGTCTGGGGGTTTATGTATGTGAGTTTCTATGTTTGAAAACACACCCACGATACAGAAGAAATTCCTAGCGTGGGGCAAAAATTAAAAAAAAAACCCTTCGGTGGGTGATTCGTGGATGGTTAAAAGAAAGTCTTTTTGCGTACCTAGTTTTTATTTTATTGTCTTTGTTATCGTAAAAAACATTTTAACACTTATGTACAATCGACTAAGTGGAATTATGACCCACTATAAGCTTATTTTCCTACAGACGTTCAAATAAAATTAGGTCCACATTCGCGTAAACATACATATCCATAGTAACGACTTTGTTCTTTGTCAGTTTGACGGATTCAAATGATTTATTGTCAAAATGGGTCATGATTCCGCTTTGTCGATTGTACACGAATAACCAGACCTGAATTATGTACCTACCTCCGAACAAATTTTCTTTCACGCGTGAATCGAACCCGTGAGCGTGACGTGCGTGACACAGTGTAGCAGCTTACCGTACCGTCAGTCACTGCGTCAACGGGGACAGAACATTATAGTACCTAACATTTTAAGGAAACAGGAGTTTGAATCTCATCTTTTTCAGTTCAATAAAACTAAAGATTTATTATACAAAAATGTTTTATTAAATATTTAAGTACAAACGCACATGTTGGACCGACAGACAACACAAAAGTCAAGAAAAAATAATAACGACTTATTCTTTACTACACAAGTATTAGATACAATGAAATATATGGGCTTTTAACAACAGTCTATAAGCTGATCATACACGGACTGATTGAAGTAGTGTCTGGCGATTGTTTTTTTGACCGCATCAGCAGCGGTGACCGCCCAAAGTACGACTACTCGATCAGTCGATAGCAACTGCTTCAACAGACTGTATATAGCTGGCCTTAGAATTAAGAGTAACAATTTCTAACTCTATGTGTAATTTATTTCCAATAATGCAAATGAATATAATATTTAGATGCAAAACAAAGCAATAATGTTGCACAAGAATATTTCACAGACATTTTACCTCTGGTAGCAGCAACCCATATTAGCAACTAGTTACTTTGCCCAATACTTCTCTAAATCCAGGGCGGATTAAAAAACTGGAAGTCATAAAGAGATGCCTGGTACAGAATATGATGTACAGTCACAAGCAATAACATGTAAACACTTAACAAAATTCAAATGCAATTTAGAATTTACTTGTAAAATACTGGTTTCCACTTTGAAATAAGCCCTATTTCGTAATAGTACGGCTTCCAAAATATAAATGTAATGTAAAGGCAAGAGTTTAATCAATATGGTAGCAGAAAATCGCTTTTGAATACTGCTTAGTGGTGTATACATACTATTGCTTGTGACTGTACCTAGCCTACTACTATCAATTCAGGGGTAAAATATCTGTAATAGGACTCAGAATATATTTGAAAAAACAACATCAATTTCAACATAATGCCATTCATTTTAATGACGGACTGTTTTATTTATGAATACAAAGTTAATGTGGCAAAAGGCTACACAATAATAATAACTACGTAAATGTCCAGTAATATAATTATGTAACTACATTATATGAAAGTCTTATTTGTTAGTATACATTATGATACCTACTTGTTTTATTTACCATACCAAAGATTGGAAAACTATTTTTATCAATATTTATATAACATGATCTTATATTTTGCTCCATTCCCTATTTTATGGTTTATGTGCCTTTTACATTAGGTACTTGTAGTAACTAATAAGTTTTACCTGCACATAAATAGTTTGACATAGTTTTGCTACTAATAGCTGCTAAAAAAACAATTTTATCACATTGGTTTCATTTTAAAACAATAATTTATGTGTAACAATTTTATTACAAGAAAAATTAACTGACTGAGGATTATTGGAGGGAAAATGTCATCTTATTATCTACTGTTCTGGGTCGGTGGTATCTGGTCAGTCAACTTGAAATTTCTAGTTACAATTTTATTATTATTTAGTCAAAAAACAGTTCAAATTCAGGGGAATAAAGTTAAAAAAGTCAGAAACTAATACTGTTGTCATAAAAATGAGTAGTAATAGAAACATAATCACAAATTTTAAACATACAAATGTCATACAAAGTTAAAACTACATCCTAATAAATATTAATATTAAAACTAACAATTTATCATAAAAAAGTTGAGATTCATCACAGTGAGAGAGAAGTTAGCTAAGAAACGCAGCCCTTTGACATAAGCATGGAAATAGTGAAAGCACCAAAAGAAAATAAACATTACAGTTTCAAAAGTAATATTAATGCACTTCACTAATAAGCTGATCATATAACCTCATTAGTTCCTCATTGTCTCTGGTTTTTTGTACCAATGATTCTTGCAATGAAGCTATAGTTATTTCATGCTTCTTTACAGTAGCATTCAACTTGGTTGTTTCAATATTATAGTTTTTCTTGAGGTTCTCCAAAGTTTCATTAGCTTTAGAAAGTGCATCTGAAGTTACTTGTTTTAGATTACCATACAACTCTTCGTACTTTTTGACAGCTGCCTCATACTCTGCCAGTTTCTGTTCATAAACTTTTTCTCTGTCTTTTGTTTCGAGTATTACACTCTTGCATTTCTCATACTTGGCGAGTAGATCATTGAAAGAACTCTCCATATTGCTGAGATGGTTCAGAGCTTGATCTCGTTCAGAAGTGACTTTCTCCAAGGTTTCTTGGTTCACAATCCTGTCATGTTGCTGCTCCTCTATTAGTGAAGATATAGTCTTCTCATACTCTTCCATGACAATACTCATTTGTTTATTGCTAATAATCTTGTCATTGACTTGCTGTAATAATTTATTTTCTTTCTGTAAACAATGATCCCTTTCATCAGTCAATTTCTTCACTTTAGACTCCAAATCTTCTGTGACTCTGTTGTACTTGTGTTCCATATCTTGTAGTGTACTCTTTAACTCTCTGTTTTGTTGTCTGAGGCCCAATACCTCCTGTTCCTGCTTCTGGAGAATAACTCTCAGGGTGTGGAGGTGATCCACATCTTGAGAAGTATAGTTGTGATGATAACGAGGACTCCTTGGAGCTGCAGTAGGTGGAGTACTGCCAGATATGCTGATCAGTCTCTCAGTAGCTACCCCCCTAGAAGGGGTCAGTATTGCAGAGACACTGCGCATCAAGCCTGGTGTAGACTTAGTATGACTTCCACCTGATTTAGAATTTCCACAGTTAACTACAGGTGGTACTACCTGCATAGGTTTCTCTTTGCTCATCGATGGCATGGCACCTGTTGACTGTGAATGTTTGGGTGCGCTTACATTGGTTTCAGTGAAAGTCGAAACTGTGCTGCCCGTTTCATAACCCACATCACACTCGGAAGACTCAACTCCTGAGTCAGTGTGCACAGAGCTTACATCTTCTAGCCTCTGACGCGCGTACAGTGGATCAAACTTCACAAATAAACTTTCCTTGCCTCGATCTATGTGGTTGTGATGACGGTTTGATTCGGCACATTTGACGAGGTAATCTAAGCTGGTGGCATCAATAAACATATCGTCGGACATCGGTACTTCTTTCATAGTTACATCACAGATGCTATCGTAGTCTGACCCGGTGAGAAGGTCACTGGTCTCGTTCCTCTGTTCCGACACATCGTTATAACGTTTTGGTGACATCGCCATTAGGTCGTCCACTGATGAAACTGGTGTTATGAAACTGTCTTCCGATGCTGTTGTGCTGGCTCCAACAGACAACATATCGTCATTAAAGTTATCAATATTAGTTTCAGCTCCACGACCCAGAAAGTTTTGGAATTTCTTGTAAATTGTTTTTATGCCACGATCAGGAGATACAAAAGAAGAATCGCTCAAAAGGCTATTTGAAAACATTCGCCCTTTCTGATCACTTAGACAGATTTATATAAATTAGACACAGCGTCCGATATTTGTGAATCGTGCCCGAAGTACTATTTATAATATATTTGAACGGATCAACAAAAACAAAATAGAAAGAAGTAAATTCTTGGCTCAACGACTGCAACGGTTTTTTAAGTTTTGAATGTACTTGCCACAGACTGTAAATATTATTGAGTCACAAAAATCGACTAAAACCAGTAATTTTAAATTAAAAATCGTTAAAAATCTATGAACAATTATTTTATCTAAACTTGTATTGTATTGTGCTAATCACCGGTAGCCTACAAAAAAAAGTAGATATTGTACAGCTTGGCCAGAACGGATTGAAACGGAACCACAACGGAACTAACCTTTTTGTTTCTGACAACTTTTTAAAATCTTTTATTTGATGTAACAAAGACCGCAGGTTTGTTAGATTTATTATTGTGCCATAAAACTAACGTAATAAGCGAAAAAAAAAAACATTCCAAGTGCTGGTAGCGCGAAGACAGTGGCGACTTCCGGTTTTCTACAATTTTTTGCCAAGCTGTTGATGCTGCATTTTAGACCAGCTTCCAAAACTGTGAAAACAGCAGTGGGTCTTAAACGGCCTTTTTTTGTTTTTTTTTTTAGGACTCATCTGATGCGCCGCTGTGCCCTCTGCTGATCAGAGGGACACGCGTTGGAGTATCCACACGACAGGCTATTCGCATACGGGCAAAGAGACCACTTAGGCACACAGTGCCTAAGGAAGAGTTTTTGCCCGCATCCCAGGGTGCTCCGGCCCGAAAAACTGGTCTTCCCCCCGGACGTATCCGAGAGGGAACTCCAGTCCACGGGCGCACGTGGAGGTTTCCTGTCATAGCACCCCGGGTCTTAAACGGCCTTAGCAATGTTCTTGTTCCAATGATTAACCTAAGCAATTTTTCGAACAAGTATTGTAAAGGAACACCAAGAGAGTTTTATAAGTACAGCTACTAATAAAACTCTCTTGGTACTACTACTACTACCACTACTTACTACTACTACTAACGTAATAAGTTGAAAAAAAATCATAGTGCTGGTAGCACGAAGACAGTGGCGACTTCCGGTTTTCTACAGTTTTTTGTCAAGCTGTACAAGTCGAATTTTATTATTTTCACAGTATGTATTGTGTATTGGGCGTTTCACAGTATGGACTGTGGTATGTACTGAACCTTCCCTGGCCAAATGCCATTTTTAGGGTTCCGTAGTCAACAAGGAACCCTTATAGTTTCGCCATGTCCGTCCGTCCGTCCGTCCGTCCGTCCGTCCGTCTGTCCGCAGTTTAGCTCAGAGACGCACAGTACTAGAGAGCTGTAATTTGGTGGAAATATACGGATTTGTTGTGCCGAAAAAGTGGTAAAATAAAATCTCGTAAAATATTTTTTTTTAGGGTACCTCCAGTACTTACACGTAAAGTGAGGATTTTTTTTTTCTCGCGTACCCCTTAGTGTGGGGTATCATTAAATAGGTCTTTAAAAAATAATGAGAGTTTCCATTAACAATTTTTTGATGAAACAATTCGTTTGTGAAATATTAAGCTTTAAAGTGCTAAATTTTGCTCGATCCGAGTGTCCCCCCCCTCTACCAGCTAAACGGTTATGTTTGGGGGTGTGAAAAAATTCACAATAGTAGTATATATAACGAAGTTTAAAAGAAAATTATCATGACTAAGTAGGCTTTACAACTTTACGAGTAATAGTCGACCAACTTATAAAATGTACTTGGACATCATATTTTCTAAACAAAATGTATAGGAGACAACTGCGAATGTAAGTTTGTCAACTTTATTTTTACAGCTTTAATAGGTATGTTTTTACGGTATGTTTCTTTGGGGATAGGTAGGTTTTTATGGTCAACTATTTAACTAACTTCAAAAAAAGGAGGAGGTTTTAAATTCGTCGTAATCTTTTTTCTTATGTATTTTCCCTGATTTCTCAAAGATTCCTGGACCGATTTTGAAAATTAAACTTTTTATTAAAATTACATTCAGCGAATCAGTTTAGTTAGTTCGCATAAGTATTTTGATGGGCAACTACGGAACCCTACACTGTGCGTGGCCCGACACGCACTTGGCCGGTTTTTTTAATCCCTTTAATAAACCAAAGTCGTTATTTATGTTTTATAAGAAAGAGAGATGATCCTATAATTGTTTTTCTTTCTTCTAGAACGAGTGTAAACATTTTTAATCAGCTAATGCTCAGTCCATGCTATAAGTCTATGATAATAACAATTAATTTGGTTTTGTGTATATCTGTCATGGACCAAGGTGATTAATGCAGACAGTATGAATAATGCCCAGCCATATCTAGAAGATATTTAGAAGAGGCCTCTCTCCTCTTTGAGGTTATTTATTTTATCAAACCACCCAGAAGTAGGAGCCCTGCGAAGTTATTATTCACATAAATCACTTGGCCTGATATGACTGTGCATTATTCATACTGCCCAGGCATTATGATTACTGCCCGCATTAATCACTTGGCTCATAACATATCCATTTTACGACTTTTAAAAGAATTGCTCGTAATATTACTGGTGAATAACAATATTCCTGAGCAGCAGTTATAGATCTTTTGAATTTCTAATTAGTATTACAAAAAACTTAAAAACATTCTTGAACCTACATAATCATAAACTAAGCATTTACAATAAAATACTGGAATAGCACTAAAGTAAAATAAATAATGTCTTATTTATTTTTCATTTATCTTTTTATTTATTTTTAGGAACCACTCCGACCACAAGAACCTACTACAAAAATGTGTATTGTGAACATTTCTATTTCTTTATTTGTAACAAGAGGAAGAAAAGTACCAACTTACCTGGTCTAGCAATAAGCAAAGGATCTGTTTCAATTAAATCCTTTACTTCTTTTCCAAACAGCTTTAATTCATGCTTCAGCTCTTTGAAACCATTTTTTATGTGTTCTAAATTTGATGCTTTTTGTTCAGTATCGTACCCGCCTTTTCTATGGCTTTCATGAAACAGCCAGCGCTGTGAGCCAATTAAAATAGGTTTGGAACAGTTAAAATTATTTGTTTTGAATATAGTTCTGCTTATGGCAGGGAACTGGCTATTACTTCTAATTAGATTTACGAAGGTACTCAGTTTACACAATGCCATAATGTAACACTTTACGTACACTGTCACTTAATCACTTAATGTTATGTTATCACATAACCATGTTACAAAATTATTATTTTGTACTGCACTTCAAGTAAATAACCTCTAATTAAAACCAAAATAATACAGGTTCATCAGCTGTTCGACACTTGACAGTTTGACAGTAATAATGCCCATTCATAATGTCAAAAGGCTTCAGTGAGTGACTAAAAAAGGGAAAAGCGCGGGAAAGTCAAAGAAACTAGGCGCGATTTTTTGAAAGAAAATCTGATTTATTTTATTTTAAATCTATTTATCGCATAACAACTTAATTGTGAATAGTACTCATGGGGAGGGTTAAGAAGAGGAAGAAAAATGACACAGATCCCCCTGGGGATCCGCTGGAAGAAGATGCTGACACTGGGTCGTTGCGCTCCATGCAGTCGGCCTCATCGTCATCACTTGCTGAAAAGGAAAAGGATACGGATAAGTATATCGAATACAGAGTTTCTGATTACACCCGTTCGTATCCAGAGTCTGGTGGTAACTATGAATATATTGTATTTATTGAAAGTCAGAGTCAAGTTCCGATCGGTGACCGTGACATGATGTCATTGGCCACTAACTTCAAAAGATATAACAAAGGGGTGAAGCAATTGATTAGATTGAATCGGCACAAAGTTGGAGTTATTTTTGAGCGTCCGGCATTTGCCAATGCTGCGCTCATAAACAAAAAGTTTTTGGACAATTATAAACTGAAAGCCAGCATTCCAGCGTCAGCTACCGAAATAACGGGAATCATTCAACACGTCCCGATTGATTTGTCGAATGAGCAAATTTATTCAGCGATATCCAGTTCAAAAAATATAATATCGGTGAAAAGATTTATGCGTCGGATTATTACAGGAAATAAAGTCACCTTTGAACCAATGAAGACTGTGAGCATCACCTTTTCGTGCGTCTCCTTGCCTGACAGCGTGGACCTAAACAGCTGGCGGTTTGAGGTACGGCCGTACATCCCACCGGTTAAGCAGTGTCTGCAGTGTCTGAGGTATGGACATATTGCTAAATTCTGCAAAAACAGCATCAGGTGTTCGATATGTGGAAAAGATCACAGTTATAAAGAATGCAAGATTGCCCCAACAGAAGCTACATGCTGCCAATGTAAAGGAAACCACATTGCTATTTCTGCAGAATGTCCAGTAAAAAAAGCTAAGATAGAAGAAAATAAAAATAAAATTCAGAAAAGATCTTATGCTGATGTGTTAAATGAAAAGTCATTTCCTCCTTTAAATAACAAAAACCCTACAGAACAACTTAAATTTCTAATACAAACAGATCAAATACAAAACATTTTAATTCAGACCCTTCTTACTTTAATCTCACAAAATCGGAACAAAGAAAGTTCCATTACAAATGAAAATATAAAAAAGTTCTCTTAGCAACAATACAGTGTGATAATAACATTAAACAATCTTAATTATGGATCAGTTAAATATTGTACAGTGGAATGCTCAAAGTATTCGTAGTAATCAACTTATTTTTTCTCATTTTTTACTTGAGAACAATATTCATGTAGCTTTACTTTGTGAAACATGGCTTAAGCCTGAAATGCGTTTTAATATAAAACATTATAACATTGTTAGATTAGATTCTGGTAATAGTCATAATGGCGTAGCTATATTAATACATAATTCATTACAGTTCAAAAAAATTGATACTTCATATGATGATTCTTTACAAAATATTGCAATACGTTTAAAATATGGAGCTAAGGAGCTTTCTTTGGTATCATTTTATAGTCCAAGTAATTGTAATCCTTCCTTTTCTAAATCAAAGCTGGATAATTTATTCAAAAGTATTCCTGGTCCTGTTTTAATTGGTGGGGATTTCAATGCCCATCATTCAGCCTGGGGCTGTAGTGCACAGTGCAGTCGTGGTGTTGATGTTCTTGAAAGCATCAATGATAACAATCTTGTGTTGCTGAATAACGGAGATATGACTACAGTGGGTTCAGATAGGTGGCAGAGAAATGCTCTTGATTTAACCTTAGTATCACCCTCTTTGGCTTTTTCTTGTAGCTGGTCAGTGCATGATGTTCCTCTAGGTGGATATCATTTGCCTGTAATTACAAAAATAGTATTTAATAATTTTATTTCTTCATCCAACGATCTTTCAAATCTGCCTGTTCATGTAAATTTTAAACTAGTTAATTGGGAACTTTACACAGCTCAAGTAGATAATTTATTACAGAATTTTGTGGTTAATCATCATAACCCTTTACAAACTTATAAAGAACTCATCCTTATCTTAAATAGGGCTATACAGAATTCTGTTCCATGTTCTGATATTTCTCGTATGCAAACTACTTCTAGTGCCTCAGTGCCCCATACATCAGAAACTTCTAAAAAGAAAAAACGCAGTCCACTTCCATGGTGGAATGACAACTGTACTAGGGCTGTAGAAGACGCTAAGAATGCCTATATACAGTTTAAACATGACCCCTCACAAGCAAACTATATTGAATTTAAAAGGCGACAAGCAGCCAAAAAGTTGATTTTAAAAAGAGAGAGGTATTTGAGTTGGGTAACTTTGTGCAAGTCTTTTAACAGAACAACTCCTTTAAGTAAAATTTGGGGTATTTCTAGAAAGTTTAATAGAACATATGTACCATCTTGCAATAATGTATATCCATGGATATCTGATTTTCTTAAAAAATTCACACCTGATACTGTAGAGGCCCCCTTTCATTCACATGATTGTTTGCCAACAGCAACATGCTCAAATTATTTAACAGATCCATTTACTATACAGGAACTGAAAGCTGCAATTTTTTCCAGGCGTGATACAGCTTTTGGCCTCGATTGTATACCATATAAAATGCTTAAGAATGTTTCATTGCAAGCCTTATTTTTGGTTTTAAAAGTCTTTAACTTACTTTGGCTTGATGAAATTATACCTTCAGACTGGAAAATGGACTGTCTTATTCCGATTTTGAAACCAAATAAAGATAAAAACAAACCTGATTCATATAGACCTATAGCTTTGACATCTTGTATAGGAAAGGTTTTTGAGCAATTGTTAAAGCAAAGACTAGAGTTTTACATAGAAAGTAATAGTTTATTACCTTCTAATCAGCTTGGATTTCGTAGAGGAAGGTCAACACGTGAAAGTATTTCCCATTTACATCTTGATATTTTTAATGCTCGTAAAATGGATCATGAGTGTGTTGCTGTTTTTGTTGACATAGTTGGTGCTTTCAATAACGTCAATCTTCACATTTTGTCGCATGAACTCCGCTCACTTGGTATACCTGAAAAAATTGTTTCATGGGTTTTTAATTTTTTGCATGGTAGAGAAGTTTATGTCAAAGTAGATAAGCAATTAATTGGACCTCGTTTTTCATATAAAGGGGTGTGTCAAGGTGGTATTATGAGTCCATTGATTTATGTGCTTTATGTGCATAAGCTTAATATGGTTTTGGGTAGCAAAGTACTAAATTTACAATTTGCTGATGATTTGGTTATTTATACATCAGGTCCGGATATGGATGAAATTAAGTGTAATATTAATGGGGCTTTGAAAAATATGAGCAAATATTTTCATTATTTAAATTTAGAAATTAGTCCAGATAAATCAAAAGTTGTTGTTTTTGGTGAAATAGATTATGATTTAGAAATTCTTTATGATAATTTTGAACTTCCCATTGTTAATGAATTTAAGTACTTAGGAGTAATTTTTTCTGCCAATCTTACATGGAATAAATATGTTGATTACTTACTTGGTAATGCACGTTGGTTTTATTATTTTAACATTATGACTAATCTTTCGTCACTATGGGAATCCTTCGTTGAATTAAACACTTCTTGATTATTATTTGTTATTCATATTTACTTTCACTGCGTATACATAATAGTATAAAAATAAAGACACATTTAAAAAAAAACCTAATAAAATATCACTCAACCATTTCGTACAATTTACTTCGATCACATCAAGAATATTTTTCTCACAGTGACAAAACACTTCTCTTTTTCAAATTCAAAATCAACGGAACACATCAAAATAAGAAACCATAGATTATATTGCCAGTAATAAACTTATAAAATTCCTTAATAAAACCTAACCTTCAACATCCCCTCTGAATTTTATATTTAAAACAATTAGGACAACATACAGAAAACAAACTTATAACTAACTCCCATCAACTCATTTAAAAACCCAACTTAATTAAACCCACCCAACTTAATTAAAAACTACAAACAAACTTTTGAATTAATTAATCTAAAAACCTTACATCACTAACTTACAACAAAATTTCAAATTAACTCCCAAACAACCTTATCTCCTAATAAATCTTCAAACACAACACATAACTCTTCACATTAAAGAATGTCCTTTATTTATCACTCACTAAGCATTGTCTTAATCTCAAGAACTTTGTTCTGTCCAGTGGTTTAGTTAAAATATCAGCCAAATTATTTTTAGTAGAACAGTAATTAATTTCTAACAAATTTTTATCTATCTTCTCCTTAATAAAATGATATTTAACATCAATATGTTTGCTCCTTCTATTTAAAATTCCATTCTTAATCAATACTATAGCAGATTGATTATCAACAAACAACTGTGTTTTCGGCAATTTATTAGTCAATTCGTAGATCAGAGTCTGAATGTACAGCAGGTCTTTTATACATTCGGCTGCAGAAATGTATTCAGCCTCAGTACTCGAAAGAGCAGTGACTGACTGCTTGCGTGAGCACCAATGTATAGGGCCACCACCATAAAATATTACAAAGCCAGTCGTACTTTTTCTAGTGTCAGGATCACCTGCGAAGTCTGCATCACAGTATGCCTTTAGACTCATATCGTTCCCACGAACATACTGTATACCACTACTAATTGAGTTTTTAATGTACCTAAAAATATTCTTAATATTTCCAAAATCATTCAAATTCGGATTTTCTTGATGTCTACTGCAATAACCTACATGAAACGATAAATCCAATCTTGTTTTATTAACTAAATATAATAAAGAACCAATTAACTGACGATATTTATGTACATCATCAACTCCACCTTTCCCCTCTTGATGTACATCGACTAAAATATCAGGATGACAACTGTCCTTTAAGTTTTCAAATTTAAACTTTTCTAAAATTTGTTTAATATAACTTTCTTGATAAATCTTAATATAGTTTTGCTCTACTTTAACATCAAACCCTATAAACTTTTCAGTTTTATCAAATTTACGCATGTCAAATTCAGTTTCTAATTTATTAATAATTTTATTTAATTCAATTTCGTTTTCACCAATTAAAATTCCATCATCAACATAAATAGCCAAATAAATTCCTTTATCTTTATTTACAAACACACATGGATCAGATTTCAATTGAAAGAAACCTAATTTCTTCAAAAACTCCGTCAATCTTTTATTCCACATAAGTGGTGCTTGTTTTAATCCATAAAGACTTTTCTTTAATCTACAAACTTTATTTTCTTTATCTTTAATATCATATCCTAAAGGTATTTCCATAAAAATTTCTTCATCTAACTCTCCATATAAAAATGCTGTCTTCACATCAAATTGTTTTATTTTCAAACCTTTTTGTGCTGCAATAGCCAACAACAATCTAACACTAGTAGTATTAACCACTGGACTATATGTCTCTTTATAATCAACATTATGCTTTTGAAGAAAACCTCTTGCCACTAATCTCGCCTTATATCTTCCACCAGGCTTTATTGTAAATATCCATTTATTTGAGATTATCTTTCTATTCTTTGCTTCACTCCTGTTTACAATTTCCCAGGTCTTGTTTTTCTCCAATGAATCTTTCTCCTCCTTCATTGCTTTACACCATAAATCTTTATCAAAACTATTAAAAACATCTGTATACGTTAAAAATGAAGTCTCTAAATCATAATCTTTCAGCCATGCTGGCAATCTTCTCTCTCGATTTGGTAAAATTCTCCGTTCCACATTAACTGCTTCAACTGCATCTTCAAACTCATCACTAGTCTCAACTCCTGTGTCATTTCTACCTTCCCCTCTCAAAATATTATTATCTTCAACATCAACTCCAACTCCAGTGTCTTCAACACTAACTCCAACATCTTCAACACTATCTTCAAAATTATCTCCAACATCTTCACCTCTAACTTCAACTTCAACATTATCAAAACTATCTTCAAACACCTCATTATCTTCAATATTTCCTTCATCACCAACAGCTCCATCACCACTTTCACTACGAAAGACATCACCACCAACTACGTCATCATTAACTTCATTATTAATATCACCACAAATATCACCATTACCTTCACTACTAAAACCATTATCACCAATATCAACACTCACCTCTTTAAATAAATTGTCTAACTCACACTGTTTCACTCTACGATTACAACATTTTAGATAATCCGCAACATCATTCTTATTATTGTTAAACACTACATCTCTCGAATAAACAATTCTAAAATCAGAAGGATCCCATATCTTATAACCATTATTTGTAAATCCTACTAAAAGTCCTTTGCTACTCCTGGAGTCAAGTTTCTTTAATTGATAATTATTTTTATAATATGCTAAAGATCCAAAAATATTTAAATGTTTTAAATTCGGTATTCTATTAAACCACATTTCGGCTGGTGTTTTATTATTTATTGTATTAGCACTTCTGTTAATTAAATAGGCAGAGGTTAAAACAGCTTCACCCCATAAAACACGTGGTAGCTGCATATCAAACAGTAACGCTCTAGTTCTTTCCATTAATGACCTATTTAATCGTTCTGCTTTACCATTTAACTGTGGAGTGTAAGGAATTGTATAGTCAATATTAATTCCTTTACTATTGCAATAAGTTTTAAATTGTTTACTATTGTATTCACCACCATTATCACATCTAAATGTCTTAACTTTTGTTTGAAAATGATTTTCTGCCAAATTAATATAATTTATTATTTTTGAGAAAGCTTCGCTCTTATTTTTAATTAAAAATACTTTAATAAAATGTGTATAGTCATCCAAAAAAGTTATAAAATATTTGTAACCATCCCATGTTTCAGTTTCAATAGGACCACAAATATCACTGTGAATTATTTCTAAAGGATTAAATGCTCTTTGTCGAATTGTTTTAAAAGGTTTCCTACATAATTTTGCTTTTGTGCAGACTTCGCAGATGTCCGTTTCCTTCACTAGGCCTCCCTCTATTCCTCGAACAAGATCCTTGGTTTTGGTTATAGGTACATGACCTAATGCCCGGTGCCAAAAGTTCGAATCTAAATAAAAGGATTTTACTGACCTTGAAAGCACGACTGGCCCTGGGTTAATACTGATGTAAAACAATTTATCTTGTTTCAGCTCACCAATAACCGCACAGTCATCCTCTGATCTACGAATGTCGCATGTGTTTCTGAAAAATTTTAAGGAGTAATTATCATCTGTTAGTCTAGACACAGATATTAAGTTTTTCTTGAGTTCTGGAACAAAAAGAACATCTCTCAATGTAATATTCTTGGTATAGATGTTGCCCATGGTGTTTACATGATGAATGTTGCCATCAGCTGTCATAATCTTATAGTTTATCTTCCTTTTATCCATAAGATAATCCTCAGAAGTAACAATGTGACTGCTGGTTCCGGAGTCAATGATAAATTCAATAGTTTCTATTTCTTTACTAGTAAAACAGTTACTTACGTGTTTATTTAGACAAAACTTTGTATAGTGAGTGTTAACACTACAATTCTGGCAGTTAAACTTGGCATTACATACGGTATATCGGTGTCCATTTTTCATGCATTTGAAGCACTGTATATTATTTATGGTATTACCGTCACCACTCGATGTTAAAGTCCTGCAGAATCTAGCAATATGTCCTTTTTTCCCACAATTGTAACATGTCCTTACTAAGAAACTTGTTGTCGCTTCTTGGCTGTTTTTATCATTCTCATCCAATGTACTTGTTCTTGTTACAGGTTCCTCCACAAGATTGTTAGTCCTCATCCTTAGTTCAAGACTAATCCGTGATATTAAATTGGTTAATGTTTTATCACTTATTGATGTTGCCTCCCATGCTGTTCTAAAGTGATATAATTTCTCCGGCAGATTTGTTAATATTTTTGTTATTATTTGTTTGTCATCAATATTAAATCCTAAGCCTCTTAATTTGGTTGCTTTATTTTCAATCTCTGTAATGTCTAATAAAATGTCTTCGTTTTTGAATTTATAATTGTAAAAATCTTCTAAATGTTGTATAATTTGGGTATCTTTATGTCCAAGGAAAATATTATCGAATTTGTCTAAAATTTCTTTTGTTGTTGCGCAGTTTATTGCGTAAACCATGTATTTTTCGCTGATCGAGCATAAAATCAGTAATTTTCCTTTTGCATCTTTCTTTTCAAAATCCTTTTTAAGGTTTTCACCTTCATCCAAAATAGAAATGATTTCTTTTGCTTTAAATATGAGCATAAGTTTAATCTTCCAAACAGAATATTCAGACTCGTTGGTCAATTTTGATAATTTTACAAATTCTTCCGCCATTTTGAGATTCGGACTTTTAGTAATTCATTTTTCTACTCACTCATCATATCGTAGCGCGTTATCTAAGTAGCAACGTGAGGGCCCATAACCCGTTGGTTTTATTATTTTAACATTATGACTAATCTTTCGTCACTATGGGAATCCTTCGTTGAATTAAACACTTCTTGATTATTATTTGTTATTCATATTTACTTTCACTGCGTATACATAATAGTATAAAAATAAAGACACATTTAAAAAAAAACCTAATAAAATATCACTCAACCATTTCGTACAATTTACTTCGATCACATCAAGAATATTTTTCTCACAGTGACAAAACACTTCTCTTTTTCAAATTCAAAATCAACGGAACACATCAAAATAAGAAACCATAGATTATATTGCCAGTAATAAACTTATAAAATTCCTTAATAAAACCTAACCTTCAACAATGCAAATAAAGCATACAACTTTATAAAATCTGTATCAGTACATGCTGATCCAAAAATTTTGTTAATGTTGTACAAATCTATAGTCCGCAGTCATTTTGAATATGGCTTTTTGTGTTTTGGGTCTGATCAGAGACTTATCCGTAAACTTGATGTCCTACAGAATCATAACTTGCGCTGCATTACAGGTGCCATGAAAACAACACCTATCAACTCCTTACAAGTAGAGTGTAATATTCCTCCACTGAAAATTAGATATCAGTACTTAAAATCTAAATTCCTTTTAAAGCTTTTGTCATTTAATAGACACCCTCTTTACAGAAAACTTTCATTTTATCATACAGTTTATAATCCTTCAAATAATATTAACATTCCCTATTTACTTCATGACTTCTCTACTTCAATTACACTTAATCAGCAACATGAACTTTACAAATGTAATGACACTTGGACATGTTATTCTGGCAAATACAATAGTAAATTTATAGATATGAATATTGTTATAAAGCAAGATTTGAAAACCAAGGAAGAGGTGTACCAGTTATTACATGAACATTCTGGCTATCGATGTATATTCACTGATGCTTCTAAGAACAATACAAATGTTGCAATGGCTATTTACATTCCTCATAATAAGACTGGTCATGGTGTAAGGTTGCCTGATGTTTTATCTATATTTTCTGCTGAGGCGATGGCTATTTCAGCTGCTTTGGATTTCATAAGTGAAGAGAACTCTGGCACCACTTCTTGGCTTATTGTAACGGACAGCATGAGTGTCCTTAAGGCATTGGATAACAACAAACTGGATGCTTCTACAAACTACATCATATATTGCATCAAAGAAAAGTATTTCACACTTCAATCAAGAAACTTCGATATCAAATTTTTGTGGACCCCTTCGCACATCGGAGTCAGTGGCAATGAAAATGCAGACACTTTAGCGAGAGCCATTGTTGACTGTAATGCAGAAATTAAAAGTGTTGCCATACCTTGCTCAGATTTATTATCCAAGATCAAGGAAGATAATAAACGACGTTGGCTTGAAGATTGGCAGGAGACTCTGCAAATAAAAGGCACTTGGTATGCAAAAATTAATACAGTAATTGGTTCAGCACCTTGGTTTACGAAGGCACAATTATACAGAAGCAAACAGTTTTACTCTTTGCTAACTCGGCTAAGATTTGGACATGGATGTTTTAATGCTCATCTCGCCAGAATGAAGATAATAGCTTCCCCTAAATGCACTGATTGCAACCTCGACAAAGATCAGACCCTTAATCACATTATTTTTGAATGCCCAGCGCATAATGTGAATCGTATAATATTGATTGACAAATTGCTTGAGATTTACAAAACACCGGCAAACCTCCCGCGCGACATTCAAGGATTGCTGGAAAAATTTTCCTCATATATTCCGTTATTTAATTTTATTACATCTAGTGGATGTAAAATTTGATTGGGATTTGTACAGAACTACAGAAATGTTTGGGGTGTCCATTGATTACCGGACATGACTATGATGGCTATGACTTTGAATGATAATGGTGAACGCACATTGAGCCGCACCGCAGTCTCCGCAGTCCCCGCATTTCGAATTCTTTGTATGAAATTCTATGAAACCTCGCACACTGAGCCGCACCGCAGTCTCCGCAGTCGCCGCACGCATTTGAGACGACCGAATTCCCCAGCCGCAGCTGATGACGTCACCAACGTCGGCCCGCACGCAGCGGACGCTGCGGCTAGCGCGGTGCGGGTGACGTCATCCGCATTTTTTGTCTGCCTCGTCGTCTGTAACTTTTATTGGAATTTCATGATCTTTGCAGTATTTTTCTTCAATTCTTTAAAACTACAGCTTATGTATCAATAAAAGTTCTCCTGACAATTAAATGAAGTAAAAATAATATACTTCGTAACGTTTCAATAGCTTTGTTTAAGTGATAGCATTTTAATAACTGTAAGTAAATTCTACTAAACAACTAGAAAAAAGCCCCAGCCACTAAAAGCAATATTACGCTACTAAAAGAGGAGTCAAAACCAACAATTTTAATTAGTGAAAAATCCACTAAGTTGGCAACACTACAAAATGCGTGCGGCGACTGCGGAGACTGCGGTGCGGCTAATGGTGAACGCACATTGAGCCGCACCGCAGTCTCCGCAGTCCCCGCATTTCGAATTCTTTGTATGAAATTCTATGAAACCTCGCACACTGAGCCGCACCGCAGTCTCCGCAGTCGCCGCACGCATTTGAGACGACCGAATTCCCCAGCCGCAGCTGATGACGTCACCAACGTCGGCCCGCACGCAGCGGACGCTGCGGCTAGCGCGGTGCTGATGACGTCATCCGCATTTTTTGTCTGCCTCGTCGTCTGTAACTTTTATTGGAATTTCAAAATCTTTGCAGTATTTTTCTTCAATTCTTAAAAACTACAGCTTATGTATCAATAAAAGTTCTCCTGACAATTAAATGAAGTAAAAATAATATACTTCGTAACGTTTCAATAGCTTTGTTTAAGTGATAGCATTTTAATAACTGTAAGTAAATTCTACTAAACAACTAGAAAAAAGCCCCAGCCACTAAAAGCAATATTACGCTACTAAAAGAGGAGTCAAAACCAACAATTTTAATTCGTGAAAAATCCACTAAGTTGGCAACACTACAAAATGCGTGCGGCGACTGCGGAGACTGCGGTGCGGCTCAGTGTGCGAGGCCATTAACAAAATGCGATGAGTGCGCGTACTGCGGAGACTGCGTGCGGCTCAATGTGCGTTCACCTTAAGTGTGCGAGGCCATTAAGGGGGATGCTCCAACCAGCCCGCGAAATTCAAATTTTTTTACGTTTTTTGCAATTTGCAGGCCAGTGACATGTTGTAACTTTATAAATATTTGTGTTGCGCAAATAACAAGTATAATTTTAAATATAAAAAATATCAAAAAACTCGCTCCATCAGCTCTCACATAGAAAAGGTGCATCATGTTAAAATCTCCGAAATCTAACTACGATGCACCTTTTCTATGTGAGAGCTGATGGAGCGAATTTTTTGACAATTTTTATATTTAAAATTATACTTGTTATTTGCGCAACACAAATATTTATAAAGTTACAACATGTCACTGGCCTGCAAATTGCAAAAAACGTAAAAAAATTTGAATTTCGCGGGCTACATCGACGCAATCACCTTAACAAAATGCGATGAGTGCGGGTACTGCGGAGACTGCGTGCGGCTCAATGTGCGTTCACCTTAAATGAACTTGATTGACACAACTCTTGGAAATGACCACACGGAAATGACGAAGAAACGGGGAAGGCAAGTGTCAAAGTGAAAATGACAGTTTGGTCCCCAAAGAACTGTAAAATCAAAGGAATTTTCAGAAAAAAAAACCATTTATTGATGTAAAATGACTAGATGTTGCGTAATAAGCTGTAAAAATGATGGAATACACTTTTCAAAATAATATCTACTTTTCTTTTGGAGGTTAAGTACCAGTATTGCATCGCTCGAAAATCGAAGAATTATCACCTGGAACGAGTTTTGTAATAGTTGTGGTGTTAAGAAATTAAATATATTGTGATATTTCTCGAACCTAAATAGAAAAAAAGGTTAAAATTACTGACTTAAAACATTATGATATTTTATCAAAATAGAAAGTCAAAACCAGCATTATATTCTTGATAAAGGAGAGGACAGGTAAAACATACCTAAACTCAAAAATTGAAACCTCAACTACAAGTAATTGTGGATTTATTACGGTAAAATCAAATGTATAACCACTCAATTAAATCACTTTTTTCCTCTTGTAGATGCGCCGCGGCGTCTTAATTCTTCTTTTATTATATAGTACTTGCATGGACGAATAATTTTCCATATTTGTTTTGTATTTATACTCAATTTTTATAACAAATAATCTTGTTTGTTTTTTTGTACAAGGTAGACGTGGGGACCAACTATTGCAGCGCCATCTACGATTAGCTTTGAGTTGCCATCCCCACTGGATTAGACAAAAATAAATGGATTGATGAAACTAAAGGTGAACGCACATTGAGCCGCACGCAGTCTCCGCAGTACCCGCACTCATCGCATTTTGTTAATGGCCTCGCACACTGAGCCGCACCGCAGTCTCCGCAGTCACCGCACGCATTTTGTAGTGTTGCCAACTTAGTGGATTTTTCACTAATTAAATTGTTGGTTTTGACTCCTCTTTTAGTAGCGTAATATTGCTTTTAGTGGCTGGGGCTTTTTTCTAGTGGTTTAGTAGAATTTACTTACAGTTATTAAAATGCTATCACTTAGACAAAGCTATTGAAACGTTACGAAATATATTATTTTTACTTCATTTAATTGTCAGGAGAACTTTTATTGATACATATGCTGTAGTTTTTAAGAATTGAAGAAAAATACTGCAAAGATGATGAAATTCCAATAAAAGTTACAGACGACGAGGCAGACAAAAAATGCGGATGACGTCATCCGCACCGCGCTAGCCGCAGCGTCCGCTGCGTGCGGATGACGTCATCAGCTGCGGCTGGGGAATTCGGTCGTCTCAAATGCGTGCGGCGACTGCGGAGACTGCGGTGCGGCTCAGTGTGCGAGGTTTCATAGAATTTCATACAAAGAATTCGAAATGCGGGGACTGCGGAGACTGCGGTGCGCCTCAATCTGCGTTCACCTTAACTAAAAACTAATGGAAAAACTATGTAACTATGGAAAAAAAAGAAGACATGGCATACGCCTTGATTAAAATATGATATTATGATAAGAATTTACTGATGACTTGGCTTTGGCCTTACATAAAATATATATGAAAAATACGAAAATATGACGAGGCTGAATGGTCTATAGATCGATGCCTGCCGTTTTAAAGGCAAATGAAAAAAAAAAAAAAAAAGTGACTAAAAAAATCGACTACAACGACGGCACGGCAGGCAAACTTAGAACAAAAAATTTCAACCGTATGCTCTATGGTCAGAATCTTCGCTAAAGTAAGGGACGCGGGGTAACGGGGGTAGTACCCTGCGTCCCTCGTTCATTCCCTGCCCCCTCCTTCGCCCGGTGCCAAAACCAAAGACAATTTACAAAAGTTTATGTCAATATGGCTGACTGAACAAAACTTCGAAAAGTTACTATTTTATATTTTCTTACTTATTTATCAGTTTCACTAGTTTATACGGCCTTCCAGTGCAACATGTGGAACAAGAATTGTGTGCATTGTGTGGTTCATTACAATGATAAACGTAAGGACGTTAAAATGAGTTCGTTTCGTGTTGATGAGATAAAACTTGAAATTCGCTTTTAAACTGGGATTATTATACTATATTCAGTGAATATGTGCGCTACTTGACTACAAGTTATCGTAAAATGTATAATGTGTGCCAGAAAAGGTTTGAAAAGAGGAAGAATCGGCTCAAATTATCATTGTATTCAGCTGATGAAATTACCCTAGAAAAATCTAGTCAAGTTGACGAAGGTTAGTATGTAAATCATAAATATTTGCTTATCCTATCATTTCGCTTAGGCACCAATCTCCCACAGTTGGAATTAAAATTATGATGACATTGTTCTTTAGAATTTTAACACGATACACTGTCTTAAAGTATGGACTGCGCAACAGCTACATAAAATTGATCCCACTCAACTAGAAAGAGGAATAGTAGAGTGGGTCCTATCTTTACTGTTACAGGTGGCTCTCTTTCTAGAGTATGGCCAATTTTATCTTTCAGTTGGTCAACGGTACATCTTAATTAATATTAATACATTGTATTATTTCTTTTCAGGTGAAGAATTTGCGGTCCAGTTTCAGCTAAGCATTTGCATCTACTCTATATAAGTAATGATAATTTTGTAAGTATTTTATTAATTTCCAGATATTTTTTACTTATTCTCCGTTTACATCAAATAGAAATAATAATTTTGTCACTTGCAAGCATTTGACCAATTTGTTGTAATAATGACATGTGATGTTATCAAATCAAAGAATTTTATATTAAAACAAGTTATCAATCTTATAATAAAATTGTGAATAAGCATAGTTTCCTGAATCTGATCTCTATCATTATATTTATTTTTTAATAGCCCGTAATGTTCCTCTATTACTGGGCAAAAGTTACCCCACATTTTTCCAAGTATTCTTCAAATACAATTTCAGACCAGCCGTCATCATAACCTTACTTCATTGTTATCAACCAAGTTTAATGCAAGTTTTATTAATTGTTTCAGTTCAATATCCCGATGGGAGAAGTTTTAGCCACACCCTCAAAGGTACTACTAATAATATATTCAACTCTGTCAATGGAGCTTGTGTGAACTCCAAAAGTTACCATCAATGATTTAGGTAAGGAACTATGTATAAATTAAATGAAAATACATTTAGATATTTTGTGTTGTATCAGAAGAGACTGTTTTTATAGCTGACTGATGAGCTAGTTTTTTTGTGGATATATTAAATCAATTCTATTGTATGGACTTTTGACCAATCATAGACTTAAGGATGGACTGATCAATAGCTGCCTTACATTGACCATACTCTCTAGAAAGACAAGAAAAAGATTACTTTTAAGTCTATGTATGTAATTGTTTACCTCTCCTTCTAGACGGGACAATTTTATCTGTCGGTTGGCTAGAGAAGCGCAGTTCATCTTTTAAGTCTATGGGACTAATAATGTGGCAATTTTTCCTAAATGTTATCTATTACTGTACTAGTGTTAATTAATGGTGAACGCACATTGAGCCGCACCGCAGTCTCCGCAGTCCCCGCATTTCGAATTCTTTGTATGAAATTCTATGAAACCTCGCACACTGAGCCGCACCGCAGTCTCCGTAGTCGCCGCACGCATTTGAGACGACCGAATTCCCCAGCCGCAGCTGATGACGTCACCAACGTCGGCCCGCACGCAGCGGACGCTGCGGCTAGCGCGGTGCGGATGACGTCATCCGCATTTTTTGTCTGCCTCGTCGTCTGTAACTTTTATTGGAATTTCATAATCTTTGCAGTATTTTTCTTCAATTCTTAAAAACTACAGCTTATGTATCAATAAAAGTTCTCCTGACAATTAAATGAAGTAAAAATAATATACTTCGTAACGTTTCAATAGCTTTGTTTAAGTGATAGCATTTTAATAACTGTAAGTAAATTCTACTAAACAACTAGAAAAAAGCCCCAGCCACTAAAAGCAATATTACGCTACTAAAAGAGGAGTCAAAACCAACAATTTTAATTAGTGAAAAATCCACTAAGTTGGCAACACTACAAAATGCGTGCGGCGACTGCGGAGACTGCGGTGCGGCTAAGTGTGCGAGGCCATTAACAAAATGCGATGAGTGCGGGTACTGCGGAGACTGCGTGCGGCTCAATGTGCGTTCACCTTAATACCTTGTTAATTTTAATTTTGTTTAAAAAAATTAAATATCGTTTTGTGTAAGCTAGCAATTCTTACATCTGATAAAACCTGTATTATATGCTATTTATGATGTAAAATGTTGTTTTGTCATAAATATATAATTTTAAATAAATGTTCTGTGTTTCATTTATACTTTTCTCTATAGTCGGTTTTTTAATCTCGTAGACTGAATTGACAGGTGCAAATGGCAAACTGACATAAATTTCAATAGCATTTATGTCAGTTTTAATGTTATCATTTGTCAATTTGGCCTCCGAGATTAAAAAACAAACTAAAAATTTATATCCTTTTTGGCACCGGGAGAACTAGGCTGAATACGGCAAAAAACGGTTGCCTTTGCCACAGATTCAACATGCGAAAATTAAAAAACATGAACTGTCAAATTCAATTCTTCCAATCTCTACGGACCGAAAAAAAAGCGCGGGAACCGTATGATCGAGTAGGCGGCAATTTTTAAGCATTTTTTATTAATTATTAAAAAACTCTCTAGAATTTTATAAATAGCAATTGTAAATAGTTTGTTTATATAAAAGTAATTGTATTAAGTGTAAATATGGGGAAAAGCGTGCGGAAAAGGAAAAAAAAGGAGGAAGAGGAAAATTCCATCGTCGACGACTCTTCAACAGAGTCAGAATCGTCGTTCATTGACGAAAAACTGGACTACGAGCCATATAACGCACCGAATTATTCAAGGAAGTATCCTGACAGCAGTATTGGTAACGTAGAATACGTGGTATTTTTGTCACACGTTGAAGCTGACCAGCCAATTACCGTAGGCACCCGCATGGGCATCTCTCGCGCTATCCGCAGGGATTGCATAAGCGGTGTTCAACATTTACGCACAATTAATAAATTTAAAGTAGGCATTGTGTTCGATAATGCCAACAATGCCAACATGTTCCTCCAGGGGAACAAACTGACACAAGAACTTAAATTAAAAACATCTATACCTGCCGCTGCCACAGAGACCATTGGGGTTCTAACTAGGGTCCCAATACAAATGTCTAATAAGAAAATATATTCTCTTCTGGCCAGCACCAGGAACATCATTCAGGTGCGAAGATTTATGAGAAGGGTGAGAACCGGAGATGCGGTGAAGTTCGAGCCGACGCAGACTGTGGCCGTCACCTTCTCAGCCACGCAACTGCCCGAGCACGTCTACCTGGATCACTGGCGCCATGAGGTCAATGCATACGTCCCTCCGGTAAAACAATGTTTGAAATGCCTTAGGTATGGACACATAGCCAAATATTGTAAAAATGCAGAAAAATGCTCTATCTGTGCCGAAAATCACAATTTTAAAAGATGTACTGTTGACCCAGGCAGCGCAAAATGTTACAACTGTGGAGGCAACCACATCGCCATATCGTCTGTCTGCCCAATTAAGAAAAAAAAGATTGCTGAAAGCAGAAATAAATTGAAAACTCCTTTTTCGGACTTATTTAATAAAGTTAATTTCCCATCACCGAACAAATCGGAAAATTCGACAGATATTATAAACTTGATGTTGTCTAATAGCACAGCATTAAGTTTGCTGACAGAATCTATTGTTAACTTAATTAAGTTAAATAAAACACAAAATGAAAGTATTTGTACACAAACTATAACATCTGCTATTAGAGAGACTATTAAAGGTAAAAATATTATAATATAAAATTCACTAACAAAATTTTAAATATTGCTCAGTGGAATGCACAAAGTTTGCTAAGTAATAGACTACAGTTTCAGCAGTTTCTCTATAATAATGACATACATTTAGCTCTAATTTCAGAAACATGGTTAAAACCACACATACAATACAACATTCGTGGCTATACCACAGTTAGGAATGATTGTGGTAATGATCACAATGGTGTTGCTATATTTATACGTAATGGTATTGAATTTAGTTTATTAGACACATATTTTGACGACTCTATTCAAAATGTTGCAATTAAAATTAAAATTAATAACAAATACATTTCAGTAGTTAGTTTTTACAGTCCTGGAAATTGCAGTCCTACTTTTGAAAAGAACAAATTTGATTCACTAATAAATAGTATACCTAAACCATTGTTAATTGCTGGGGACTTTAATGCCCATCACACTTTTTGGGGTTGTTGTAGGGACGACTCTCGTGGCAGAGCTATAATGAATTCCATGGATGAAAACGATTTGATACTCCTAAATGATGGTCAGCCAACTACTGTAGGGTCTCATCTATGGAGACCAAATGGTCTTGATTTAACTATGGTTTCTTCTTCCTTGGCTTTGTCTTGTGAATGGCAGGTTTATCAGGATTCTATAGGCAGCTATCATTTGCCTACCATTACAAAATATGTTATAGATACCGCTTATGATGTGGATCCTTCTATTGTTTCAAATATTCCTCTTCATTGTAATCTGAAATTAGTTGATTGGTCTATTTATAAAAAGATTGTAAATGACATGATGGAAAGTTTTCAGTATAATAACTTGAGTCATATTGATACATATAATAATTTGTGTTCAATAATCCTAGAAGCAGTTCAGATGTCAGTAGTCAGTTCTAATAAAAACAATACCACTTGTGACTCTCGCAGATCGAGGAGGAAGCTTGGTCTCCCTTGGTGGAACGAGAAGTGTACTAGAGTTGTACAAGATTGTAAGCAAGCATATGTCTTATTTAAATCAAATCCTTGTCTAGACAATTATATAAATTTCAAACATATGCAAGCCCGAAAAAAACGTATCCTACGACAGGAGCGTCGTGCATGTTGGTTAGAGTTTTGTAATTCTATTAATAGACTCACTCCAATGAGTCAAGTTTGGGCAAAAATGAGGAAGTTAAAAAATGTTTCTACAAATAACAGTTTGTTTTCTAGTTATGAATGGATCTCTCAATTTCTGCATAAGTATACTCCTGATTCAGTTCAAAATGTATACACAGTCAGTCACAATAACTTACAAAATTCCACAAATAATTTCATGGTGGAACCTTTTTCTATTGAAGAGCTAAAATCTGCTTTAAGATCAAGAAGAGATTCAGCATGTGGTTTAGACTGGCTCTCATACAAAATGTTCAAATTATTAAATTCACACAGTTTGTCTATATTTTTAAATATTTTGAATTCACTTTGGCATTGTTCTATTATTCCTGAGGAATGGAAAACAGATTGTTTAATACCTATCCTGAAACAGGGTAAAGACCCTAACAGCGCTGACTCATATCGTCCTATTACTCTAAGTTCGTGTGTTGGTAAAATATTTGAACAGCTTCTAAAACAACGTTTGATTTTACATTGAAAGTAATAGTCTACTGCCTTACAATCAATTTGGCTTTCGTTGTGGTCGTTCTGCTCGGGAAAGTCTTAGTCATTTATTTTTGGATATACACAGTGCTCTTGACGAGCATAAAATGTTGGGATGTGTTTTCTTCGATATTGTTGGTGCTTTTAATAATGTAAATTTAAGTACATTGTCATCCATTCTCCTTTCACTAAATGTTCCTGAAAAAATAGTAAGTTGGATTTTTGAGTTTTTAAATGAACGTAAATTGTATGTAAAAGTAAATAATCAATTAATAGGACCTAGGTATTCTTATAGAGGAGTTTCTCAAGGCGGAATATTAAGCCCTCTATTATTTATTTTATATATTTCTAGATTAAATAATGTGCTAGGTAGTGATGTCTGTAATTTACAATTTGCTGATGATTTGGTGGTATATTGTTCAGGAGAAAACCTTAATAGCATTCAAACAAAACTCAATGCTAGCTTGGAAAAATTGGGACATTATTTTGAATGTCTCAGTTTGGAGGTCAGCAATGAGAAAAGTAAGGTCGTTGTCTTTTCCAAAAATGTTGTTGGTTCTTCTAGTATTAAAATTTATTACAATAATAGTCTTATGTTAGTAGATAGTTCCATAAAATTTTTAGGTGTTACTTTTCTCAGTAATTTTAAATGGAATGTGTATGTTGATTACTTAGCAAACAGAGCATTAAAAGCTTGCAATATTTTGAAATCTCTCGCTGGCACTTATTGGGGTGCTGATCCAGGGACTTTACTGATTTTATATAAGTCCTTAGTAAGAAGTCACTTCGAATATGCATTTTTTTGCTATAGTGGTGAACAAAAACTAGTAGAAAAACTAGAAAAAGTGCAAAATAGATGCTTACGTATTATTTTGGGAGCTATGTGTTCAACTCCGATAGTGTCAATGCAAGTCGAATGTAGTTTGCCTCCATTGATAATTAGATTCAATTTTCTTAGAACAAAATTTTTCATTAGGATTTCTTCTATCAGCGATCATCCTCTTCTATTGCAGTTAAAGAAGGCTATTAATGGGATCAATCCCCCTTTTCTAGTACAAGGTTTATCTGAAATTTTAAAAGATTGTTCTAATCAAAATTATTTTTCTAGCTCCATTTGGCCTTGTTATTTATATTCCTATGAATCAAAGTATTGTCCATTTAAAATAGTAATTAATGAATCTTTGACGTTTAAAGAGGATGTTTACAGAATGCTTGAGGAATGGAATGGTTACAATCAATTGTACACAGATGGCTCTAAAAATGATAATGCTGTATCTATGGCTATTTATGACATTCAGGCTCGAACTGGGTTTGGCAATAGGTTGTCTTCAGTAGCAACTGTGTATACAGCAGAGGCTATGGCAATACTCAGTGCTTTAGAGTATATTGAGTCTAGGCAAGAAAATAAATGGATCATTATCACTGATAGTTTGAGTGTATTGAGAGCACTAGAAAATCCCAGTTGCAATGCAAAAACAAGCTACATAATTTATACTATCAGAGAAAAATACAAGAATTTACTTAAGTTCAAAGATATCGTCCTTTTCTGGACTCCTTCACATATCGGGGTAGTTGGAAATGAACAAGTTGATTACCTGGCTAAATTCATTGTTAATCATCATCAGGAATGTCCAATTTTTCATAATCCTATTCCAAATTCAGATGCGTTAACTTTTTTCAAATCAAAACTCGCACGTGATTTTCACAATTTCTGGCAGCATGTAGTTGAAACCAAAGGAAAGTGGCTAGCTGAAATTAAAACAAAGATTTCTTCTCCTTGGTTTACAGGAGGAAATATCTATCGGAACAGAAAGTTTTATACAACGATTTGTCGTCTACGGCTAGGTCACTGTCGATTTAATGCACATCTGTTTAGAATCGGCATTCTGTCTTCCCCAAATTGTGATTATTGTAATTCTGCTATACAAACATTGGATCACATTGTATTTGATTGTCCTAATTTTGCTCTTCAAAGGATCATTTTAGTTGATCGCCTGTTAGGTATTTATGAAAATGCTGAAGATATCCCGCGCTCCCTTCAGCAACTATTGAGGAAAAAAGATTGTTTTTTACCAATTTACGATTTTATTGTATCAACTGTTGATGAAATTTGAATTTAACAACTACCTACCACGACTACCCATTGACACTACACTTTTGACATAAAATTATATGTTATTGATATAATGAGATATAGAGATAAAGAAAACATGAGAGAAGAAAAGAGATAAAGAAAACATGAAAGAAGACTTGGCTCCGGCCTAACAAATGGTACTGAACTTGAATAAATTAAAAAAAAGACTTGGCTTACGCCTAACTATTGGTTATTGAAGACATTGATAAAAATAAGACTTGGCTTCGGCCTGACTATTGGATATCGAAGACATTGATTAAAGAAGACATGGTTTCGGCCTTGATTATATTATAAAAAGAGAAAAACAAGAAAGATAAGAAGAATTGGAAGAAAAAGAAAACTAAATCAGACTTGGCTGTATGGGCTCAGCTCCCTTTGCCTGTCCCAAAGAGGGACGAACAGAAACAAAAAAAAAAAAATCTCTACGGACCATTTTTCTTGTATGGGAGTGGGTCGTCTGAGTGTCTATGTAGTCTGTGAACGACGGATAACAAACTAGAAGAAAAAAGCGCGGGAAACTCGTACTCGACGGACGCGTTCTTTTTGCTTCTCATTTTTGAAATTGAAATTAATTATTTATAGTATCAGTAATCGTAGTTTTAGTGTTGTAGTTTACCTCTTTTAATTTAGTTTTAGTGTTTTCTATCTTTCTTCTGTAGTGGTAAGTGTTTTTTATTGTATTTCTAGTTTAAGATGAATGATCCGCCTGATCCGGGGGACCTAGTTCCCCCGGCAGGCAGTTATGTTACGATTCAATCAAACGAATCAGGAATGGAAACTGATGGGTCACGGTCATCAGTATCCAAAGCTCTGAAACGGAGTCGTGTGCATGTGTGCAAACACTGCAATAAACGTCGTAGAACCCGGAAAGGCCACGGATCCGAAGCTTCGGGTTGTGGTTGTACAGACACGGTGGACACGAGTGTCACTATTGAAAACGAATTAAATACCCGGAATGCCCCCCCTACTATCTCATTGCCAATTTCTCAGACCCCCCCATCTCAGACACCAGTTCCCGCACAAATCGGTCGAAACTTGTACAGCAAAACGGACATTGCGCCTTTTGTTGTACATGTACAAAAAAAGTTATCAGATTCTAATGATGGTTCTATACTGCATCCCATCGCATTTGGGAGGTTCTTAAAACAGAATAACTTTCAAAACATAATTAATGGCAGTGTCAAGAAAATTGGGAGAAATAAAATAAGTATTTCCTTTTCTGATTTTGTGAATGCAAATTCTTTTATCAATCACGATAGCCTCGAAAAACACGATTTTAAAGCATTTATTCCCACTTTTAACGTTACTAGAATGGGCTTAGTGCGTGGGGTTCCTGCGGAATGGTCTCCGGAGGAAGTCATAGCCAATATATCGGTACCGATTGGATGTGGTCCTATTTTAAAAATAAGGCGATTAAATTTTAAATCAATTGTAGATGGCACCACAACTTGGAAACCATCACAGTCCATCGTGGTAACTTTTGACGGACAGATCTTACCAAAGAGAATTTTTATTTGCTATAATGCTTTGCCTGTTGAATTATATATCTTCCCTACAGTACAATGCTTTAGTTGCTGCCGTTTTGGTCATACAAAACTGCAATGTAGGTCCAAACCCAGATGCTTCAGATGTGGCCAGGCACACACTGGGGATAGTTGTGAAACAGATGAAAGGAATGCTTCGTGTTGCCTTTGTGATGGATATCATTTTGCCACCAATAAGTCTTGCCCTGAATTTTCAAGGCAAAAATCTATTAAAACATATATGGCTCATAATTCAGTTTCATATGCTGAAGCAGCAAAACTTCATCCTGCTGTTACTAAATCTTATGCTGATACTCTTTTATCTTCTCCTGTGAAAAACATTCCTGACACTTCTTCATCTAATTACAAAATACCTACTACTACAAGCTACAAAAAAACTGTATTTCTTAAACCACGTTCCCCTCCCAAATTCGAACAAGGATACAATAAACAAGCACACAATTCAATAATTCAGGATTTTAATTCTCACCAAACTTCAAATGGTAGTGCCTTAAATAATCAAAATATTGAAAAAAATTCAAATTTTTCTCTTAATGATTTTCTTTCAGCATTAAATAGTCTCCTTTCTCAGTTCAACATTTCACCGTCCAACGCTGCTTCTTCTTCTAACATACCCCAATTTATTTATAATGGACAACACATCCAAAATAATCCAGTGGAACTGTCGCAGTCTAATAAACAAAAAAAGTGATGTCATATATTTATTAAACAAATATGAACCTTTTGTCTTTGCTCTAGCAGAGACATGGCTCAAATCCTATCACATTTTAAAATTAATGGTTATTTAACCATTAGAGAAGATAGAGCTGATGGGTATGGCGGTGTAGCCATACTTATTAAGAATTCTATCCCTTTTTCATTAGTTACACTACCTCCTCATAGTGAGGAAATATCTATTGTAGCTATACAAGTATATAATACCTGCCTTGTATCTATATACATTCCTCACCCCTCTTCTTCTGTACTACAAGAGATGAACAATCTCTTTTCTTTTCTTCCAAAGCCATTCTTAATACTGGGTGATTTTAATTGTCATCACCAATCATGGGGTTGTTCAATATCTAATTCTTATGGGGATGAATTACTAGATATTATAGACAATCATAACTTATGTATCTTGAATTCAGGAGCACCCACTCGTCGATCAGATCCTAACCAGAACCAAAGCGCGATTGATCTTTCTATCTGTTCTCCAAATCTGGCTTCTTCATTAACTTGGCATACCCTGGCCTCTACTTTTGGTAGTGACCATTTTCCAATTGTAATTTCTTATCCTCTTTCTAAATCAAATACATCAAAACGGAAATCAAGTCTCAAACATAAAGTACCCAATAGTAATAGTAATGACTGGGAGAAATATAGGGATATTGTTGACAGAAAGGCTGCTTCATTGCCTGTTATTTCTAATGACAACCAAAATAGTTGTGCTGAAGCCTTAGCATGCATATTGATCGAAGCGGCGAATGAACTATTTCCTGTAAAAAATAACAATGCTAGATTAATTCCATCACCTCCTTGGTGGGACTCAGAATGCAGCGAAGCAATTAAAAAACGTAAAAGGGCTGAATATAATTATAACCATAATATGTCAGACATTAACTTTGAAATTCTCACGAACATAATATCAGAAACCCGCAAACTAATTAAAAAGAAAAAATTTGAATCTTGGCGTAACTTTTGTTTAACTATCTCACCGAATACTCACCCCACAATAGTCTGGCAATATATTCGTAGATTTAGATCCATTTACAACAACTATTCTCCTATCCCTGATTCTTTAGCAAGCAACTTTTTAGATAAGTTAGCTCCTCCTTGGGTTCCTGAGAATAACCTACCTCTCTTAACCAATAACCAAAATATTAATTCAACGCTAGAGTCTCCATTTACACTGACTGAATTAAAAGCTGTTATCAACAAAACTAAAGATTCAGCCCCAGGTATTGATGGCATACCATATTCCTTTTTTTCCCATTTAAATGATAACGTTCTTAGTTATTATTTACAACTCATTAATTCTGTGATGGAAACAGGAAATGTCCCTGTTGAATGGAAACGTCAAATAGTGTTGCCATTCCTTAAACCAAATAAAATGCCTTCTGATGTTTCTTCATATCGTCCCATAGTTTTGTCTTCAATTCTTATAAAATTAGCTGAACATTTAATAAAAAATCGCCTGGAATGGTTTGTGGAAAGTAAGGGCCTTCTGGCAGAATCACAGTATGGCTTTAGGAAAGGAAAAAGTACCACTGACTGTATAAGTATACTAACATCTGATATTAGAATATCATTTTCTAATAATCAAGATACCGTTGCGGTTTTTCTCGACATAAATGCAGCGTACGATAATGTTATTTTACTCAAAAATGCATGTAATGTGGTCATTATTTTGACAACCTTGTTTGAGCAAAGTCGCCTTTGCCGGAGTGTTTCAAGGAGCGGCCAGTAATGTTTTTGCTGGCCGCTCTACAGGTCGGTAATACATTGCCGGCCGCTATTTTGACGTTTCAACGTTTTAAAAAAACAAATGCAAAAAGATTTTATTTAAAACACAGCTGTTTGTATATAAAGAGGTAGGCACAAAAAGATTGTATTCCATATTAAAAAAAAAATACAAAGAAGTAACAAAAGCGCGGTTCAGCGAAATTTTAATTTTTATTTAGTGACTTTTTTTTTGCTTTAAGTAAGTGAAGAAAATATACCTAACAGTCAAACACCGCATTAAAATTATCGCAAACTATTAGTAAGTAATATGAAACCCGGAAACCCGGTGTTGAATTTTAGTAACTGTACTTTTCATATTGTTATTTTAATTAATTTTCTAGTTAATACCTATATGTATTTTATTTAAATCACTTGCTGGTTTTATTTAGGTTAGGTACTTGCATTTTTGAGTAAAGCACTATACAAGCCTTGGCCCATTATGACTCTTCGCTGGTCACGCTATGATTGCCTCGAGCTAGCCTAGCTACGCTCTAGGCCTTCCAGCTTGGCCATCATGCAGCCCTTGCTGTCCTCACTGTAAAGGCCTCGGCCTCCGGCCTCGGCCTTTATCTCAGCTCGTCCATCAAGTGGTGCATGCTGACCGCGCTGTGTCGGCCTGGAGCTGCGCTAGGCTGCGCTGTCGGCCATCATCAGCGCGACCAGCAAAGTAGCCATTATAGGCCGCGGCAGTAATGTACTATTATCAGTCTTACAGCATAAATTAAAGGCCTTGCAGGTTCCAGTAAACTTGGTGAATTTTATCATGAATATTCTGGCTGAACGGTCGGTCAACATGTCAGTAGGGAACCGCGAGATATCTCAAATTGTATGGAGAGGTCTCCCACAGGGTTCTGTACTTAGTCCGCCTTTATATAACATTTACACTTTTGATTTAGATTCAGCATTATCTAATTATGTTAGGGTACTTCAATATGCCGATGATTTGTTGTTATATACTACAAACTATTCTATTGAACAAGCTAGTTTCGATATGAATTCCGCACTATCCGAATTGGGTTCTTGGTTGTATCTAAATGGTTTGGAGATATCAACATCTAAAAGCGCAGCTGTGTTATTCACCCGAAAACGTAACACTCCTCATATTAATATCCACTTTAACAATACTCCCATTCCCTTCACAGACAATTTCAGATATTTGGGTGTCATTTTAGATTCAAAACTAAGTAGTGTTCCCCATTGTGAGTTTATTAATAATAAATGCGAAAAGCACCTAAACATGCTGAGATGCCTATCTGGAGTGTGGTGGGGCGCACATCCTTTTTCTCTCAAATTAATTTACAATGCAATAATTAGAAGTTCATTGGATTATGCGTCATTTGCTCTTGAACCAGGTAGCGTTATGGCTTTTAAGAAATGGGACCGCATCCAATATAAAGCATTAAGAGTTATTTCTGGTGCCATGAAATCCAGTCCTACTAATGCATTGCAAGTTGAATGTGGAGAAGCTCCTTTATATATTAGAAGACAGTATCTCTCTGATAAGTATTTATTCCGGATTATACAGTTCTCTAATCACCCTCTACTTCCCAAACTACAGCTTTTAGTTACACTGATAGATTCTTCAAATTACTGGTCTCATAAACGTGCTCCTTGTTTAGTTGTAAGTTACAAAAAGTACCTTTCTCTATCTTCTCCACTTCATCGCTCTAATAAACTCCCCATATTCAGCTGTAGTTACGATAGTTTACTATTTAGGCCCAAAATTAAATTCAACAGCTTTAGTAAATCCGACCCCAATGTTTGTATAAACTTCAATAATTTTCTCACTGAATATTCGGACTTCCATCATATTTTTACCGATGCTTCAAAGCTTTCTCCAACGAGTTGTGTTGGGGTAAGTACTTTCCATCCCCAATTCAACATCGTGCAAAAAGTAAAACTCCCTCCGGAGACATCCGTTTTTACCGGAGAATGTTTTGGTATTTTAAAGGCTTTGGAATACATTCAAGTTCTTCAACTTAAAAAGGCTATCATTTTTACAGACTCCAAAAGTGCTCTTCAAGCCATTGATAAATGCCTGTTGGGAGATAAGTCCCGTTTTCCTATAATTTTTTCGATAAAGGAATTTGCGTACAGAATCTTTTCCAAGGGAAATGACTTACTTTTTGTGTGGGTTCCAGCCCACACTGGCATTGAGGGTAACGAAGTGGCGAACGTTCTCGCAGGTGATGCGGTGCAGTGTGGGGACATAGTACCAAATAAAATTTTTTGTGAAGATATTTTAGAACTACCCAAAACTTTTCTTCGGGACACCTGGAAGGTGGCCTGGGAAACGAGCAGTGCATTGAAGGGGCAATATTTTCACACGATTCAACCCGAAGTTTCTGATAAACCGTGGTTTGCCAAGGCTAAGTTTGGCAAGATGGAGACTTCCACCCTCATACGTATGAGGCTGGGTCACGTTTGTTCTCCAGCACATCTTGCCAGACTTAAAATTAAAGACGATCCCAGCTGTTCTTGTGGTCTGGATGTGGGTGATTTGAACCACATTTTTTTCTCCTGTCCTCTTTATGACCGTTCTTCCTTTCTTAGTGACCTTGTATCTCTCCATATTCCTTTTCCTACTTCAATATTTTCCCTACTGTGTACAAATAGTTTTCCTGTATATAAATGTATAGTATCATTCATTATCGTCAATAACATTAAATTGTAATTTTAGTTGTATTGTAAATATGTTTTTGTCTTTCATCACTCATTACTGTTCATTTTTTATTGTATACTGATCCTATATCCTAAATTCCGTATATTCCGCTTTTAATAATTTAAATATACCTAATCCCGTTTCCCTACCTTTAATGAATAAAAAATTAATAAAACATGACATTGGTTCAATGCACAAACCGTGCGGGCCAAAGAGGAGAAAAAAAAAAAAAAAAAAAAAAAAAACAAACTAGAAGGACGAGAAGAAATCTTTATTTTCTGAACAGTTTTCCTCCCATAATTATAACACGAGTTGAATAGACTATTAAACGGTTTTCAGTAAATTGTAGATCATTTTTATCATCAATGAATCGAATTTCAGATTATTGATTTTTTTTCGTTCGGAAGTTGATATTGTCAGTTTGACACCACGTCGCTGTCTCGTTGTCAATGTCAATGTCAAATCAGCGCCCGGTTGACTGGCTAACTGATCGGCGACTGGCGAGATTACTTTCACTTTATAAATTCTTTAGAATTTTCAGGGACGTTGTTCTCGTAACGTTGTTCGCCTATCGTGGCATAGCATTTATTTAATTTCTGACGAAATAGAAGTGCGCCTTAGATTATCAAAGAGCCACGTACACAAATAGCTTGAATCTAAGTAAACAGTGAGATTTTTCTCGCCACAAGCATGTGCGGATAATTCATTTGTATATTTATTCTAGTACGAAACAACAGTGAAAATGGGTATGGATAAATATAACAATGTGGTAAGTTTTGGCCTGTGAATTCTTATTTTTTAGAAGCTACATGTTTTGTGAATTTTTGTGATCACAAACTTGCTACAGATAGAGATAGTAATATTAGTAATTGAAATTTAATACGTAAGGAAATAATTTGTACAAAAAATATAACGCTACTTAATTATTTAATTCTAGTGGTTGCCCCTGCATGCTTCTATGGTTGGCTTGGTATCCTTTTACTTTATCAACATTATTTTGTGGGCATTGAAATAAATAATAATGCCAGTCTTTTGAAGCTACATATGAATTTGAAACAGGATAACATAATCCACTTGTTTAGTACATTTTTCTTGTTACATTTACTTTTGTTTGTGATTAGAAGGAAAAGGAGGTACCTAACCCTTTTCATACATCTACTATACCTAGTAATAAACCATTTTAATTCCTTATTAAGATTATAAAAACTAGATATTGCAGATTAGATAAAATCAATGTATATTAATTTGATTTTGTAATATCTATAAATATAATATTTTATCTATCAGATTGGTGACAATATCATTTCTTTAGATCACTTAACTGATTATTTACATATATCAAAGAAGTATGCATCACAATATTAGCAAAATACCCACATGTGACATAACTTACCTACCTTGCTAAAGTAGGACTTTATTAGTGTTTAGCATTTTATGTTTTCCTGTACTTTATTACATGCTCTCAGTGCTCTGTTTTTAATTTCCATTTGTAAAAATCTTATCAGTGTAATTATTAATCTCTATAGAAAATGTTGCAATATTGCCATTAAATATTGTTATATTATTATCAACAATAGTTCAATATATTAATTTATTCATACTAGGAAGTGCTGTTATTTCTTCCTGTCTCCATACAAATCTCTTTCAAAGAAATTAATTATACACTTTTCCACAAAAAGCAAACAGCCTTCTTAATAATCCATAATTTTTGATTTTACCATTCTATTTGCCCTCCAGAATCCAATTTAAAAAAAAATCCTTGGAACACTCACATAGTAGGTACCTACCTACCCACTCGTTTGCAATTAGTTTTGCATGATTGTATAGTAGAGGCAATTCATTTGTAACAAGGAAATAAGCAAAAGATAAGAGAGGCCTAGTATACCAAGAATGGGTGAATTTCGGCCTGCAGGAAAATTTGTGGTACTACTTTTTACTGCATTTTTATGTAATGACATAGACAAAAGCACCAAGTCAAAAGGAGTTCTGTCGTGTTGCGGACTCTAGATGATGATGACGATCATAGACAATGTGAGTTATTGAGTATTTAACCTCCTTTTTCAAAACCTTCGACCTTTTTCTAGGACGGCAAGCCGTCGGAGTACCTCTTCCCTCCTGAAATACTAAAGCGCCTGAACTTCGACAAGAGCCCGGCGATATTCAAGCCTAAGATCAGCGCGGCGAGTCCTGGCGAAGACTGGATGGTCGTGAGGCCGCTGCAGAGGTCTGATTATGATAAGGGCTTCTTGCAACTGCTTGGACAGTTGACCAGTGTCGGCAATGTTACGAGGAAGCAGTTTGATGGTAAGTGACGATATTAGATAGTTTAGTTATCAGCATACGCCAAGGTATAGGCTCAGTTGGAGTTGTGAATACCATCCTGTTATAATATAAATTTCGAACAAGGGTTATCAATACCATTTACGTCTTTAGACTTGCAAAACACAAGAAACCAGAACAACTACTTGTTGGCCAAAAATATTTGTTTCGTACGGGAAACGAACCGGCGACACGCAGCGCAGTAGCTTAACCACTGCGCAAACCGTGCCGTAAACCTATTTCTGAGCTTTCGTCAAGATCCTTAGCCGTTCTCAATTGTTGATTAACTAACATCTATCCATCCAAACCTTCGCATTGTAATAAGAAGGCTTTTTAACTTTCCAATTAACTAGCCTAGATTATTTCTAACATAATTATTTCCGCTCCAGACTGCAGATTAATATTTTTCAAGGTATTCATAAGTAGGTAATAGTCGAAAAATACTGCACTAATTATTGTAATCTGCATCAACACATTATTGCATCTAATTACTAAGCGTGACCAGTGAAAAAAAAATGCGCAATCAGTGTTTGAAAAGTCGTTACTTAAACCACAGATTACTGATTACTAAAACCTAAACATGTTTCAATACCTACGCAATATTTTTTAAATGCCACCGTGTCTATCTATACTAATATTACGATATAGTGTCAATTATTTACAAAGTAGACTCATGGTTTCTCGAGGCATTCAAGTTATGCGACTTTGAAATTTAACCAATCACCGGGATACGTAACACGCAAAATATATCTCTGTTGTCTCAGACACAAAGTCCAATACAATATTTTATTATTAAAACATAAAAACGGGAACAGTGGTGGCCCAGTGGTTTCGGCCAAACCCAACCTACGAGTTGTAAGTCGCGTGGGTTCGCCCAGCCATTAGCATTACTTTGTGTAATTTATTTCGATGTTTCAAACTGATCTCAAACTTTTTTTGATGTGTGTAAATCCCGGTCATAACATAACGCACCCTGTATAGGTAGCGACATTGAGAGTGCGCAAAGGCACATGTATGAATTTATCATTGTTGTTTTCAACCGACTTCAAAAAAAAAAGTAGGTTCTCAGTTCGACCTGTATGTATGTATGTTTGTCCGCGATTATCTCGCGTTTGGCTGAACGGATTTTGATGCGGTTTTCAGGAAAGTGTTCATTACATTCTGGGGAAGGTTTTAGTATATAACACTTATAGGTATCCCGTGACGTTGCTCACATAGATCCGCTTTGCTAAATAGGATTGTAAATTTTCAAAGACGCCAATTTTATGAAGTTTTTTTTTGATTTTCTCAACTAAAAAGGGAAAAATAAAAACTTTTTGAAAAAAAAAGAGAACCGACTTCAAAACCAAACACAAAAAATTGTAAAATAACTTTTCTTTCGTAAGTCGGTGGCCACAGTCAATGAAATAAAAAACAAAGCCACCGACTTCCGAAAGAAAATTTATTTTACATTTTTTTTGTGTTTGGTTTCGAAGTCGGTTCTCTTTTTTTTTTCGAAAAGTTTTTTTTCTGCAAAGCAATTTTATTCGGATCTTTGTTGTTAGTTTGTTACGTAACAGCCAAACACGACTTGTATTGTAAATGTAATAAAATTCGTTTTCATGCGATGTCCTAGTAAACTGGTTATATTTGTCATTGGTATGCGAAACTTATTGGCATTTAAGTATGCGACCTTGGCGAAACCGCCGTAATGATAATGACCTTTCTAAATGTCTCGAGTTCCTGATCTTTATTTACAACGTTGACAAAATACGCGAATATAGTACCTTTGTTTGCGATGTTGGCTTACTTTTCTATAAAGAATTATTGAAAATAAATGCTGTCGTCAATGTCATACGGGAGGTTAGCAGAGTATTGGAACAGGTGCAGTAAAAATAATGAAAACGTGTGAAAATTACGATAATTATGAATAGACGAAAACATTGAAGTATAAAATATACAGTTGTTTGTAGAGCAAAAGAAAGACGAGACATACAGAATAATTACTCAGAGAACGTTCGCTAGGTAGGTACTATAAAATAATAGTACCTACCTTATTTTACAGAGGAACAAATATGGACCCAACCTATAGGTAGGTACGTTACTTATTCAGAACACACAGTATAGAGCATGACTTAGAACGTAGGATCATTTTTATCCTAATACTTTCAGTTTCAGACGTCCCCTAATTCCTTCACATCAAGTGTTATGCAAAAAAACCAGTTCCAGTGTCCCAACACTTTCAGAATAAAAAAAAAATCGTTTCAGCGCATTAAGCTTGTGATCGAAAAAACAGACTCACGCGTTTTGTTTAAAAGATCTGTCAAATTATCATCCAAAATTCCACGTAGGGTAAATTTCGACCTCTAAAACCAAATGCCTGTATTACATTAAGTATTTACAATTGTTACAGAACGGTTTACAAAGATGAAGCAAGCGGGCGGATACTATGTGACAGTAATCGAAGACACGCGCATATCCAAGCTGATCGGAGCCGCTACACTCACCATCGAACAGAAGTTCATACACAACTGCTCTGTGGTATGTTATATTATGTTCTGGTAATATACTTGAAGGGCTATAATCCTGTGCAAGTGCTTTATAAATTCTATAGTGTATCCGCGAGTATCCTGAAGTATGCGCAGGCTAAAATAACCACACCGTGGATTCTAAGTAAGCATCAAATTTAAGCCATACACTTAAGTTTACCATCAAGTCTGCAGCGCTAGAAGTGTACAGTACAAACTCGATATTGAAAACCGCATCAAAATCGGATTGTTTGACTGGCCTGTTGGTCTAGTGGTTAGTGACCCTGACTGCTATGCCGGAGGTCGTGGGTTCGATTCCCACACAGGACAAATGTTTGTGTGATGAGCACGATCATTTGTTCTGTGTCTGGGTGTAATTTATCTATAATATGTAGGTATGTACATATTCAGAAATATATAAGTATGTTTATCAGTTGTCTAGTACCCATAACACAAGCTCTGCTTAGCTTGGGACTAGATGGCGTTGTGTGATAGTTGTGGAATATTATAAAAATTTTACCTTCGAATAAAATTTGTATTATGTTTCTTAAGACGTCCGAAGTCCATTATGAGAGTACACCGTTTCGTTCCGCGAACAGCCGCTAGATGTCGTCACTTTCCGCCTCGTAATCGCGCCACTAGCGACCCCAAACGTCAAACCTGTGAACTACCTTCAAAAACCGCATACAAGCCGCCATGATGAAGTTTTAGATCATTGTTCGGCTCATAATGATGCAATGGTAGGTATGCACCAGGAAGACCTTACCTGGACTTCGGACGTCTTAAGAAACATAATACAAATTTTATTCGAAGGTAAAATTTTTATATTATGTGTTCCGTTTGACGTCCGAAGTCCATTATGAGAGACGTGTTTGTTATCTCCTGGTGGATTGTATGAATGAAAAGCAACAATGTGAATTATAACCCAATATTAATTTTAATAATATTCATATAAACAGGTTTTATTATGAAACAAATTCTAGCTATCAAATTGTTGGCAGTATATAGAATTATTAAATAAAAACATAAGGATACCTGCAATCTGTGCAATATCTTTAATAGTAATTTGAATCATGTCATGAAAACATTGGCTGGTTAATCAAATGGGGACTTGAAATAAAGATAACGAAAGCACCGAAGACATTTCGTTACTTGATCTGATTCCTTTATGATAACATTTTCTGAAAGTTGATTTATGCCTCCAGTTTACTTTAGATAAAATATCATTTATATGATAATTTTCTAATCAATTTAATGATGAGACAGCCGATCTAAACTACCTGGAGGGGCCTGTATTTCAACACCAGATAGAATATACGTTTTATGCAACCACCGATTATAGTTAGAGTTGCTACTCTAACAGGAACTCTAATAGTTATTATGAACAAATTTATTAATGAGCCCCGCCTGTCCTTTGATAGATTTTTAACCGTGCGGAGCCAAAATAATAAAATAGACACCGTTCGCTTAGACACTTCATTATAAACTATTAATGCAAGGGGTATTATCCTGTAAACAAGTTATCAATACCCTGGTGTACCATGTGGGTACCTTAGGCAAAGGCTTGAAATTGAAATTGCTTTCAAAATGTGATTTACAGTGTGACTAGAAGAAATTCTAAGGATGGCGTCTCATTTTGAAGCGCATTATGGTAGCACGGTCGATGTCTCGCTGCAACATGCTGACCACGACCACTCTGTCAAGAGTGAACCGACGAAGAAGAAGAAATTTTAATATTTGAAGTAGTTTCACAAATAGATGCAATAACGGACTCATGCACGAAAATGGTTCTGTAAGCTAACTATTGATCTAGATCTATATAGATATGCTAGATATTTTGCAATATCTGCTGGATTTGGCGTACGAAAATGTACATTAATTTTGCTACACCACAAAGACCACTTACCCCAAATAGGCGTGTAAGTTTAAGGGTTAAAGTTCGCCAGCAAGATAAAAGATCTTTCTCTTGTGGAGACCCATTTCTAGTCATAGCGTACCATCCGAAATGAGCCAAGCTTCCAATTTCAGATCGTTGACAAGAGCTTGTGGTAAGCCGGTCACCGTGGCTATCAAGGTCTTTAGGTCTCTGATCTTCTTGGGCCGTGGCATGGTTCGACTCCTCAGGTCTGGTCACCAAAAACGGTTTATTTCACTTGGGTGCTACTATAATGTACCACCCTAATACTGATTTAAAGTGGTACAGAACTCGTGGAAGCAGCGCCGGTGGTGGGAACACCCATGCTAGGTCGTATTGCCAGTATCTGCTAAACGCGTCGTGATAGCAGGCGTTGGAGTCTGAGGAATCTAGAGAAACGTTAGTTGTCACCACGTGTGTGGTTTGGGATGCCAACAAATCTATGTCCAGTTTTCCCCAAGTCTGAAATATTTTCGAAGTTGCTGCCACCCGTAGGTGCCACTTGCTGCCGACGCGATTTCGCGACAGGTGGTCGGCTTCGATGTTGTACACCCCTGGTAGGTGGTGCGGGATCAATACAACACCAAGGTCGTCCTTCAGAATCAGCAATTCCGTGTCAACTCCATCAATCGGCGTGATCTTGTGCCGCCTTTCTTGTACGAGAATGTACGAGACCACTGTTTTGTTGTTGGTCTGGAGAGTTATGCTGGAGTCTCGGAGGGCTCTGGATTTCTGGGACAACAGAACAATCACATCATACATCTCCTTGAGATTGCAATGCCATTTTTTCTGGTGGGCACCTTGTATCTTGTTGTTGTTGACTAGTGCACCCTATGAAACGTCGGAAGCGTCCGTGATGACAAAGTGTGTATAGCACATTTGTGTGCATCGCTGTCTTTTGACTTACATTTTCCATCCACCACTCTAATTCCTTGCGAATGTCTTGTGTCAATTGTACTGCTCCGAGAGGATTTTGACGCAGTACTTTTATGTGACACTGCAGCGCACGGCAATGCATCCTTCCCCGGTGGGTGATGAAGGACACAAGGTTGAGAAGCCCTAAGAGGCGTTGCGCCTGCTTCAGGGTCCAACTGCCCGCTGCGAGTCTGGTCGAGAGGTTCTGTTGAATTTTTCTCACCTTGTCTGGTGGCAGGGACTTGCGGTTTGTTTGTGTGTCCCAATCGATACCGAGATATTCGATCGACCTCGTTGGTCTGTTGATCGAATTCTCGTAATTTACACACCAGCCCAGACTCGACAGGAAGCGTACAGCTATGTTTAGATGCGTGCTGAGTACTTCCTTGTTCTGATGGACTAGTAATAATAATAATATTCCACAACTATCACACAACGCCATATAGTCCCAAGCTAAGCAGAGCTTGTGTTATGGATACTAGACAACTGATAACTAGTAAATAAACGCCGAGAAAAACGCCAAAGCGCAGACCTTTCTTGCGAAGGTATTTTGCCGTCCAGTTTGTTATAGTCGCAAGCATTCTGGGAGCGGCAGCCAAGCCAAATGGTAGACATGTCATCTGCAGAAGTTGAACCCCGTAACTGATACGCAAGAAGCGTCTGTGTTCTGTGCGTACTATGAGGTGATTATAGGCCTGGCCGAGGTCTAACTTCACCATCCAATCACCTTGTTGAAGAAACGAAGGCATTTGTTGATGGTGGAAAAAGATGGAAATGTTTTGGCTCGATGTACAAATTTAGTGCATTTTAAGTTGAAAATTACTTAATTTTTGCCATTGCTCTTTGTAATTATAAAAAGAGGGCAAATGAAATATGTGGTCAAAGGAGCAGGCTCTAACACTCGTTCTTGAACCATTTTCCGAATTCCTTATGTCATTTCTTCCGAAACAAGGGTTTGAAATTTTGGCAGGTTGCCTAAAGGTAGAATTAAGGGCGGTGCCTGATTGAAGGCATACGAGCTCCCGATATCATTTTTACAATAGTCTTTGTAGGATTGAAACTATTCCAAATTTCTATGTTATGCTGAAGACAGCCGCCCCAAAAACTGGGTCGCCTCCTGATGTTATCTTTTCTCCCCTCTCCTCTCTTTTTTGAAGAAAAATCGTCAATTTGTTTGTCTTTTTTATTATTAGGTACGCTTCGATTTGTTTTGTCGCGAACCAAGTGTTCTCTTGAAAAGAGGTCGAAGGATGTAAGACAGCGTTTCCCAACCTTTTTCGGCCACGGACCCCTAGGAAATCAAGCACGGTTTTCACGGACCCCCTTAATAAAATAATAATTTAATTGTAATCTCACCGAAGTGCTAAGTAAGCGTAGCGATTACTAGACGTTAGCATTTAATATTATGTATGGTCCAGAGATGACACCGCGGACCCCCATACATATACTCGCGGACCCCCAGGGGTCCGCGGACCACAGGTTGGGAACACTGGATGTAAGATATCGGGCGACTTGGTCCCGCACTATTAATTTGTTTTTCTAATTTATCTACAGAATCTACACCCCCAATTTTTTGTAGGTAGTTGGATAAATTTTAAGGATTGAATATTATTCGATCGAGGGTGGATTTTTTTTTTTTTTTTTTTGTGTTCGCTTATGCTTTTTACGTTTTTTAATAACGATCGGCGGCGTGTCTCTATAACTTCAGCTCGTATACCGCCATTTGAAGAATGTCATGTGATATCGTTCTATGAATCAGCACCAAACAATTCTTTGAGTTTATTAAAGAGGGTACTTATTGTATACACCCCCAATCTTGTGTCAGTTGTACTGCTCCGGGAGGAATTTGACGCAATACTTTTATGTGACACTGCAGCGCACGGCAATGCATCCTTCCCCGGTGGGTGATGAAGGACACAAGGTTGAGAAGCCCTAAGAGGCATTGCGCCTGCTTTAGGGTCCAACTGCCCGCTGCGAGTAAGATAATTGAGTGTTGAAACTAGCAGACCAATCAACAAGGTTTTGTAATGCCGAGTTCACATCCTCATTTTGCGCTAAAAATGCATTTGGGTAGCTGTCGATGTTGAGGATAGCGCGGTGCCAAAACAATTTGCGTGGCGGGTAGGTTTTGTGCTAATGGAGCACTATTTGCCATGATGCAATTCGATAAAACATTATTGACATGACTCACCAATTGTTGATCAAACCTGCGATCCAGTTCGGAGTCTAGCGAGAAGGGGCGCCCGCGTGACCGTGGGGGCTGTTTGCGCGGTGCTGAACCACCCCCCTCGCTCTCCGCTGACACCGTGTCCTTTTGATGACGATGAAGAACTCGAACTCCGCGTCCTTTTCCTCGAAGTTTCTTCCGGCACGATAGTTTCACCGTCCATTTTGTTTTAAAAATAAACTCAACTCACGAGACGGAACGTTAATTTTAAATTTTATTAAAATCTAAAACACTAATAGAATGAACTTTTTACTTTAATCTCAAAAGTTCTAAAACTAAAAAATATCGTTAATTTTATTCGAAACGATTTAACAATCTAGCGGAGCTGCGCACAGTTCGAAAAACGACGCAACAATGATCTAAAACTTCATCATGGCGGCTTGTATGCGGTTTTTGAAGGTAGTTCACAGGTTTGACGTTTGGGGTCGCTAGTGGCGCGATTACGAGGCGGAAAGTGACGACATCTAGCGGCTGTTCGCGGAACGAAACGGTGTACTCTCATAATGGACTTCGGACGTCAAACGGAACACATAATATTATTATTTGTTTAGAAGATAGGTGGGAACATTACTTTGCACAAACGCACGAACGCACACACAAACATATCTCACCCTAAACGCATATACCTGCTACGTACCGTCGTGGGTAAAAATTGACGCTATGGCTATCATAAGTAAATAATTAGACATGGCATGCAGACTGATGGCCGTTCGCATGCAGCTTTTAGCGCGCTGCATTGGATGATAAATATATTTGGCAAAAAACGGTACTGCGGCGGATCCAGACATCGCGAGCAAATTCGATGTTTTTCTTGAATATTGACCACAATAATGAATAGGGAGAAGTGGAAGAAGACACAAACGGCTTCAAGTCTTGTTGAGGGTCGTTCGTTTTATGCATCACGAAATTTTTACTGCAATGTTTCTATTTTTTTTTAAATATAAAATGATAATTATTACCAGTTCACACCAGTTTTGAACTCGTCTACCGCCACACGTGACATATTGGCCTAAACAAGTTATTGTAATGATTTGGTGCTATTCTTAACAATAACAAGTTTTCTCTTACCCTTGAAATGTTCCGATTTGTTTCAGCGTGGCCGTTTAGAAGATGTGGTCGTTAATGACACTTACAGAGGCAAGCAATTGGGAAAATTGTAAGTATTCTTACCTAAAAAACAATTTAATTAGTTAATCATCATCAGCTGGAAGACATCCACTGCTGAAAATAGGCCTCACCCTTAGACCGCTACGCTGAACTACAATTCATCACTTGCATCCATCGGCTGCCCGCGACTCTCACGATGTCGTCGGCCCACCTAGTGGGAGAACTTTTCTTTCCCATAGGTTATCAATTCTGCGAGTGCTATGGCCTGCCTTAAATTAATTAAATATTATTATTACGAGTACAGACAGATCTTTAGCTCTTTAATAATAATAAATGGTCACCAACAACAATAATGGGATGGACACCATTCCGCACTGGGCCCGTGTGGTGGATTATGGCCTATCCACTCACATAGAGGAGGCCTATGTCCCAGCAGTGGGAACATTATAGGCTGATGATGATGATCATATTTTGTTAGCTACAATTTTGTCCACCAGACAAAATATCCATGTACGACTTTAAAAAAGGCAATTAGTCACTTCACGACCCAAGCAAGCGATCAAAAGCTGAGGTTCAAATCTCTGGAAGGAGAAAATTCGCGCTATTACTCATTTATCACCTAAATAAGGGTTTACAATAATTTAGTTAGCTGTGTACTTACATGTTTAGGATTTTGACTGTACCAAATCGAGAAACATGAATCTGGTTTGAAGGCTGCAACATAGTTAATTTTTTTTTTTCTGGTGGATCTTATAGAAGGATAAGTTCCAAATTCGATTATCACGTTGCCTCTCAGTACGTCCACAATTTAACGGTACGGGTGCCATTTATTGATGCTGTGAAATAGCCATTTTTTATTTTCGTTTTCAGGATTGTTGTAACAGTATCCCTCCTCGCCCAAGAGTTGGGATGTTACAAGATGTCTTTGGACTGCAAAGACAAGCTGATCAAGTTCTACGAGACCCTGGGCTATAAGCTGGAACCCGGAAACTCTAACGCCATGAATATGCGGTAGGTCACAACAGATAGTAAATAGTTAATTTTTTCAAAGAGGCCAACGTAAAGTAGGTTTTAATACGAGTTCACATCTCAATATTGTTATGTCATGCATTGGAAGATTGAGAATTTGAAATTAGAATGCAAATGAGATGAACACGAATATACTAAACGCTAAAGTTCGGGGGCATTGAGTTAGTGCGATAGATTTTAGAGATCCTGGCTGAAGACGAGTAGTTTACAGTACATCCAATGTAATCTGGAGGATTTGGAAGTCATTGAAACTTTGGAATTTTATATGCTATAATAATCTCCGGTAGTAATGATCCAATTCGTGGCGTATTTAGAACATTTCTATACATTTGATTTTACCGCTCGCCGCTCCGCGCTAAGTTACCGCTCAGAGCGGCAAGTTTGTGAAACAATAACGTAAGATTTATGTTTTGGTGAGCTTCTAGTATTCAAAAGTGACTACAAAACTTGACTCAGTGAAACGCAGAGCTATGGGGCTCATTGGCGACGTAAAATTGGTGAATGCCAAGCTCCATAGATTGACTGATTGTCGCAAGGTTGCCTAAATGTCGGTCTTCTTACGACCTCATCCCGCCAGCCCCCTTCTATCATCGCACATCGAGACGCACGGCAAATTACCATCCTTACCTTATTGCTGTTCCACCAATTCGCACTAAGCGTCTCCAAACGTCTTTTATAATGCAAACAGCGAAGGAGTGGAACTCTCTGCCTGCGTCTGTGTTTCCGAACGCATACAACCCTAAGTTAGAGTGAACAGGCTTCTTCTGGGTAAGCTCGCTCCATCGTCGACCTTGTCTTTGTCACTCCCGACCTAGCCTAAAGTCAAGAGCAAAGCCATTCTACTACTATTATAAAGGCGAAAGTTTGTAAGTATGGATGTATGGATGTTTGTTACTCTTTCACGCAAAAACCACTGAACGGATTTGGCTAAAATTTGGTACACAGATAGTATATAACCTGGATTAACACATAGGATAGTTTTTATCCCGATTTTATGTTCCCGTGGGATAATTTTCGAGTTGTAGCGGGTGAAGCCGCTGGCAACAGCTAGTCGTACATAAAAAAACCCTTGTATCTAAACCAACTTAATATTTAAAATTTGCAGGTTTGAGGAGCCCTCTTGACAATTAGCCGCTGGGACGTCCGACCTGCGCTCTAAACTGTAAGTACGCACAAGAGGCCGAGCAGACATCACGTCACTACACGCCAGCACTCATCGTTCCATCTCTATGTACGGACCAATTACGTCACCGAATCTTTGATGAAGACATACAAGGATCTTTTGGCGCTCGAATGGCGTTTATAGTGGCGCTGTCAGTGAATATTAATAAAAATAATTAATATTTCAGGCTCACGATTGTACGCTGTATTCTCGTTTCATTCAAAATCAATTTAGAATCCAGATCATGCATAATGGCAGTGTTAGTTCCGACCTGTGGCCACGCGCCAAAATATCCTTGTACTTATAATCCCGGTTTTTATAATGCCGGCTTTGATTAGCTGGACATCATAATATGATGGAACAAGGGGTATTACAACGTCTTAAAACCAGGCTTGTGCGAGTGAACGAGATGGCGCTATATGACTTGTATAGCTCTGTCACTTTCACTCGCCGGAATTGGCCGGTGGCCTACCATTTCGTCTTAAAGCAAGAGTATTTCATTTCCAGTGTGGGAAAGAGACAGAGCTATACAAGCCGTCTAGCCACCTCGCTCCCTCACTGGAACTACTTTGGCTTTAACACTGCCACCAAAAATATTAACAGGTTTAAAGAAATTGGAGGTTAGATATTTGTTATTCTGTATGTGATGTTATTGAATCATTAAAATTCGGTGAACCAAGGTTGTGCATTTGTTGTAATTTAATGTACTGTCTGAAGACTATGTTTGCATAGATTCGTTCGTTAGTGGGTGCGGCGCTATGCTTGAGTAATGTCATAGTAAAATATTTGTGTAGTCTGGCGCGTCTATAAATAAATTCCAAGTGCATTACCAAGCAAATATATTACAACAGGAGCACCGCACATGCAATGACTGAACCTCGTTTTTTAAAAGCTGACTACTTATAGAGTAGCCTGTGTTATTTCAAGATAGTCAATCACAGCTACTATAACATTTATTAATAAACTAACTGTTCCGCTGCAACTATTATCCCACGGGAATATAATATAGGCATTAAAACTATCCTGTTTTAATTCAGTTTATATACGGAGTACCAAATTACATCCAAGTCCGTTCCGTAGGTTTTGCGTGAAAGAGTAGCAAACGTCCGATTATCCTCAACTTTAGTATTTATAAAATTAAGAAAAATTCAGGCTTTTATAAAACCGAGGGCGAATCTACGCGATTTTGTCGTTTTTGTTTATATTTATAATGTTGTTGACTTATTGTTTGCAGTTATAAAAGCACTTTAAAATTTTGTCACTTGCATCACGCTTTCTGATTAATTTACACTCACTTCAGACCAAAGGCAGGCAGAGTTTTTGTGACATTGAATAATAAACTTTGCTACTTGTGTTCTTAAAGTATAAATTTGAATATCGACATCGACTCTAGAGATCTTACAGCTCGATTTTACACTAAAGCCACGTAATTCACTGAGCAACAATTGTTTATAAACTCTGTTTCAGAAACAAAATCTACGTGTTTCTGAAACAAATCATTTTGTTTCAGAAATATATAATTTTGTTTCTGTAAACACTACGTGTTTATCGGTATGTTTCGGTGCTCCCTACTTGCGGCGGAGAACTCTTTACGTGATGTTTCAGAAACTGTGTATCCGAAACACTGTTGCTCAGTGAATACATGGCTTTACAGCTACACCCACTACACACACTGTTTAAGTGTCATTGGGGTTATGAGTTGCAAAATATCGACTAAGAAACAGTTTCTCGAGCATCCTGATTTACACTTATATACACTAAAAATAAGGTTTATTGTTCAATATCATGGACAATCCTTCTACTTGGTCTGACTAAAGCCCAATAGATCTTGTTGTGATTTCTGTTTGGTCCAACGTGTGATTACGGTCGCAGGGTCAATTCTTCTATCCATCAAAGGGTGATATCACCCACGCAGTGATATCATCTTTTGATGGGGTGACCAATTGATTATGGATATCCTAGCACATAATGTTTAGACGTAGTTTTATCATCAAATCTCGCATGTAAAGACCTTTTTTGTAATATTTTGGAGTAGCTTTCACGCTTAGGTTTTGTTGTTGCTTTTTATTTGTATTAGTTATTTAGTGCGTTTACGCCGCTTTTTATACAAACTCACAAGTCTTTATTTTTTCGAAAACGTTGTCTGGAGGACGACCACGAGCCCTTAACGCGATCCAGTTTAGGCTGCGGGAAAGAGACAGAGCTATACAAGTCGTCTAGCGCCATCTCTTTTTCACAGCCTAAAGGCTCCGCTTTAAGAGTTCATGATACACCAACAGATATCCTTGACGCGGTAACTCAGTGCGGGGCAAACCACTAAGACAATGTTTACGTGGCGTGCACGATTCGCCGCGCCGCCCAATCCTTAGACCAAAATCTTAACTGGCTATTAACACCTAGGTATGCGTTTGCAGTTAAATTAAAATATGGTCATTTATTTCGAAAAATAAAGACTTGAAAGCTTGTATAAAATGCCGTACGGCGTAAAAGCTCTTAATAAAAAAGCTAAAAATACTAACGTTTTTATTTTAATTATGTTGCCAATTAGTTGTTATGCTAGATTATGCTAAATTTAGTTTAAAACCTAGTCAGTTGTGCTAGTAGTTTCCTTAACTGACTGGCTAAGTTATTTCTGTGTAAAAATTTGATTTAAAAGCATTATGTACTTAAAAATATGTATAAGAGATAACTATTTTGTAACTAACATTTTGTGTTTTTTGCATCATTAAACCATTATTGCTTTATATGTTAGTTTTATTTTAGTGCACCATAAATTGTAGATTTTTTTTTCTACATTGCCCCGTTGCCGGGCAAAGGCTTGCCTTACTAGCTTTCTACTTTTCCCCTGTGTGTTGTTTTTTTCTGGCCTATTTCATAAACAAGTTGAAGGCTTTAGCCAAGTGATGTCAATATATTTCAAATTTCTCTAATATAGACAAATAAATAATATTTTGCAGTGCATTCTTATTTCCGTTTTTTTGATGTTGCGCCACGCTATTTATCCTGTCTCGTGGGTTCTATAATCATTTTAACTCACAAACAAACAGGCAGACCGGGTACAAATATTTGGACGTTATAAAAATATTTGTTCCGTGCGGGAATCAATCCCGCTATGCGCTGCGCAGGAGTCAATCTCCCAGCCACTGCGCCACCCGACCCATCTACCCATATAGGTACCTATAATATCTGCAGAGTAACGCTAGCTACATTTACTACTAGCATAGGATTATGCTGAGAGGATTGGATAATAAGGGATATTAAAAAAGTGTGAAACTCGGTGAAGACTTGATTGTATTACATTTGACAAAATACAATAAATAAGTACAATTTAGAATGAGAAATACAATACATAAAAATCATAGACCGGTTCAGTCTGATATTTTATATTATATACATAATATTTATTTATACTTTTAATTATACATATAAATAGCGTTTACTGTCCTTTCGAGCGGTGTCTGAATTGTCGTATACTTGAAATTGTAAGGAGTCGTGAGGGAATGCTGTTACATTGTCTTTTATGCTAAACTTCAGTATTCAAAGCCTATTTAATATCTATATAATATACTCACAATAATTGTTTCTTATAAGTGCCTTTACACACGTTCCGCACGCGTAGCATGACCCCGTAGATAGAATTTTGTTAACGAAAGAATAGACAATACGTAAAATGTCTATCGTCATAAACATGGCGATGTTTAAAATGTAGAAAGCTTTTTTCTTCGCAGTCTACGGGACATACAGATAATTTAAAAATAACTTTATCTATTCTTTGGTAGAATAGACATAGGTTGGTCATGCTACGTGTGCTGGTTATTGGGTACCCGGTTTGGTATTTAATTATGAGTTAAGATGGAAGCTTTTACACATATACTCAAAACTTATATTGACTATCTGTATCTACTAGGGCATCTCGGGTACCCATAAATCGCGCGGGACGCGCTGTGTGAAATGGCAATTTTACTAGGCCGAATTGCGCAAACCAAGGAATTTTATAACCCAGAGAGTTATCGTGTCGTAACTATTTTGTTTACGTGTAAGGATGTGAGTGTGACTGGTGTGACTATATGCTGACTGCTGGTGTCAGAGTTGAGCTGCCTCTGGGAGAACCTTCCAGATCTTTGACATGGCTGTGGACGTCCTCACATGTGTTCTTTCACAGATGTTAGCGATTTTCAAGATAGAATGGAGAAGGACTGGCCCTATAGCCAAATGGCAAGCGACATTCGCTAACGTCTATTTTCAACTTTATACCCCATTGCATAAAGTTGAAAATCTATCAAAGATTACAGATCGTTTTCGTTTGTTTTGTTCGCTATCGCTCAGCAGTCTTTACTAGATTTTCAACTTTATGCGATGGGGTATAATGTTGAAAATGTATTAGCGACTGCCGAACGTTAAAGATTGTCGCTTGCCATTTGGCTACAGGCTCAGCAGATGTATTTTTTGTATGAAAACATTACTTAATTACTGTAGCTAGCTTTGGGTTAGTAAATAACTCAGGTTGTCGCAATAAGGCCATAGCATATCAACAAATTTCAAGTACCGTATTAACCAATAAAACACTCACCATACACTTAAATTGACACCCTCATTTGCCGATTGCACAAGTCCCATACCACAGGAAAAAAGCATTTTTATATCATCTGTACATTTATTTGAATATCATACGCATAGTTACAAGCTAGAGGAAAACATGGCAATCGAATATGTATCATCGACTTTTTCATAGTGACGTGTTCATCGATAACTAGGGATGTCCAATAAGCTATCGATTAAATCACGTGACCATATAAAAGTTGTAAAATTCAATAACATATCTCGATATAATTAAAAAATCACCAATTCAGGTCAAAAATGTCCGTTCAGCGTTACGATTGTCTCGTTACGAACAACTTGAAAATATTACTTTATGCCTTACTGGCGTCTAGTCTCACTTGAGCGCTCTATATTTGGTGCATATCAATTTACAATACTTGTTCCCTAATGCCGATCAATCAGAACATTTTGATGACTTCACTCAAACGAATCAATGGAATTACTTTTTTATTTAAGGCTGTGCCCACACCTAGCGATCTACGGGCGGTGATAACATCTGTTAATTTTACACCATTATTGAGTTTATTAATGAAATAGAGTATTAGTTAATATTTTGTTAGCATGTGCGTAGAGTGAAGTGGATTCGACAATCTTCATAAGCCATAATAGCAGGGATTGTTCGATGAATTCAACAAAACAAATATGAATAGCGATTTATTTTAAATAGTTTAATGTGTGTGATAAAGAGGCGTATATATTACATCTCAATCGTCGAAGCAGTCCTTTTGTATCATAATATAAAAACAGTCGCCAATCTCCTGATTCACAATTCATCGCTAAATGTAGTACAATAATCAAAAAACGGTATTTTATCTGAAATCTGTAGAGACTACCACTATAATATAGCTTCATAATATCCAGTAACCTGTTAGATATGTGAATAATACAATGTGAATGTATGTAAAATTACTATTACTGTATTCAAAAATAAATAACAGAAAACTTACTCTAGACAAATGCATTCTAAACAAAATTCATTTTTTATAGCTATAGGAAAACAATTTCTAAAGACGAAGGAGTTTGTATAATATTTAGCTGAGTCATCGTTCAAAATTTCTTTCGAACATTATTTGTCGCAGGTTAAAATTCATAGTGTTGACAGCAATGAATATTTAAAAATCATGATCTATTTAGATCCTTGTAACAAATATATCAAGGATCAAGATGTTTGGTAGGAATATCTGGAGTAGGGATGGATACTAAGACTTGTAAGCGAAGCACGGCTAGGGGAATGAGGCTGACATTTAATTTTACTTCTACAATTATGGTACTGGCAAGACTTATCCCAAAAACTGGTACCGCTGTTGATTTGGCCTATATTAAGGTCTATATGTGCCTCCAAAGGTCTTTGACAATTTTTATTCTTTAGTGTTGCCATCCCTATTCCAAGACCGCTAAAAAAAGACGAGAATAATATTTATGCCATTAGTGTCACCGGTTTAGAGTCTATAATAAAGCCAGCTCCCCGGCTAAACACTTATAAGACGACATTCAAAAAGTATTTTTGAAAAAAGTCCCAATTTCAAAAGATTATTTGGAATTTCGTTCACCGTGTAGTGTTGTGTCCTAGAATGGTGGTGGCGCGGTTGTGATCTTGGTGCCCAGTTTCATGGGTCCCTGGCCCCGAGCTGAACGACGAGCTTCCATCTCTCTCTGCCTCTGTAGCTTTCTCTCCTCTCTCTTTCTTCGCATTTCGTCCATTTTTGAGGCGTTGTTTTCTGTAAAACCAAAACAACTTTCAGAAAAAAAAATGTTACATTTTCTTGGTACATACTAAAATAAGTGTTGGGTATTTTCTTTTTGTCTATTTCTGGATACAAAAATTAAAGAAAGAAATGCGGCTGATTTTCTGCTAGTTTAATTTGTCTTTAAAAGCATTATAAGCCGTGAAAAACTAACTATATTTAGAAACAAAAAATGCAGCCTCAATGCAACACTAATATCAACTGAAGCTCAATGAGATCAATTTTAATACCAATATTCAGCCACTCTGCTTAGGCTATTTTTGAGTAGACACCGTGACCATGACTACTTGTTACTTGACCCGCGTCCTTCCTACGACAAGGAGTTAGACTGGAATCTGAATCATAGCAAGATCAAGACTTGATGCCTTAATAAGCTGCATAGCAAGAGCCAACCAAGCCCACTATCCAAGTTGTGCATCCCTTGTAGGGTGGTTTTTGAGCTGAGTATTACGCCGTCACGCGCGCGCTTAACCGTGCAAAAATGGTTCTTTAAAACAGCTCATCATCATCAGCCAATGTTCCCACTGCTGGGACGCCGCCCGGCCTCCTCTCTGAGAGAGGGAGTAGGCCATAATCCACCAGAGCCCAGTGCGGGGTTAGTGGATGTCACATGTCTTCGAATTTTTGGACATGTCGGTTTCCTCACGATGTTTTTCTTCACCGTTTTGAGAGCAGTGGTGAATTGGTAATGAAACAAATTACACAAAGTAATGCGCCTTTCTGGATTCGAACCCGCGACCTACAACTCGTAAGTCGGGGCCGATACCACTTGACTGGGCCAGCACTGCTCTCAAAACAGCTATAAGGCTTCATAAATGCTCACGAATCATTTCCATATTTCAGTTGGTGATTAACACGATCTTGCAGTGACAGTAATAATTATAATAAAAAAAAAATCAAGGGTGTATTTTTCGCAATCGATACAATTTAACAGAAGCGAAAGTAGAGCAAGCAACTGGAGTATTTATTGTGTTGTATGAATCTTTTGGCATGAATAACATAGACAAGGCTTTATTGTCAAAATTGTCTATGGAAACAGTAGTGTAAAATAAGATGGCGGGTACTAGTTACGATTTTAGCCACACGCCAAAATATCTTTGTACAGTCAAATGCAGTGTGTTTAGCAAATGATGGTTTTTTTTTAGCGTGAGCTTAAATATTACCGTCAACATTCTCCTCGATGGGTTCGAACTCGCTATCCTCCCAGCCGCCGAGGGAATCGTTGCTGTTCTGATGCGCCGTCAGCGCTGAAGGCCTGTGTTCCAGACGTCCACCTCGCACGTACGTCGCGTTCGCGTTGTTGAACACCGGGTCCGTCCACTGCGAGTTGTTCCATGTTTCCGATGGACTTGCTAGCTCGGATTCTGCTAACTGTGTATAATAAAAGACTTTATCTACTCTCATACCGTAAACTTCGAAATACAAAACTCAAAACGAGTTTATAATGACATACTTTATACCATAGAGTATCGTAATGAAATTAAAAAATTAAATTATAACACTGTTTGTCTAACAAAACAATGTTATAATTTAATTTTTTTTCATTATGATACAGATTACTGATCATAGATACATTTTTTTACTTTTTTATCTGTGGCTGCGCGCGCTTTCTAAGGGAATGTTGGGATTTTGACGTTTGTGTTTCGGTGGATGACATGGTGGATGATTATTAGTGTTTATTAATTTTTATCTTTTATTTGATATGTTCGTGTTCAATGAGAGTAGATAAAGTAGTGTATGAAACTGTACATAACTAGGTATTATACCACTCGTGTGATACTATTATAAAACTCGCTTCGCTCGTTTTATAAACTCACACTCGTGTATAATACCCCTCATTATGTACCAGTTACATAAACTACTATTATTTGAGGTAGAAAAGAGGTTATTATAGTTTGGACGGACTGGATCCGTCATATAAGCTCTGCAACAGTGTTCTTGGTCTTTCAAGTTAGATAGAGAAGTGATGAACAGATCACTAAAAACAAAATAATCTCGATTGCTATTTTTGGTTAAATCTTTGTTTGTAACCAATGAACGACTGAACTTGTCTTAATACGTTCAATAAGAAGTAGCCGTCAAAAACGAGGAGACGGGATTTGGATTGATATTAATATTAATTTCGGGCGGTAGTGATAATTTGTCACATTTAATTCGGAGGGAGTCGAGTTCTGTCTTCAGAATCGAGACGGGGTAAAATGTCATTATCCCTATGTTTAGATAGACATAAAGCTTTTCCTAAACAGCTCAAACAGATTCCGTATTTATTCTTCACACTGCCAATTATAGTGTTAATATACAACTTTTTTTTTTAAAAAAAAAGGTAGTTGTTTCGGGTCTGGGCGTTTGTATGTGTGACTTTATATGTTTGTAAGCGCACCCACGACACAGGAGAAATTCCTAGCGTGGGGCAAAGTTAAACAAATTACCCTCCTTTGCGTCGCGCAGTCGGGTAAAAAAAATCTATAAATACTCACGGGTTGTTCCTGCAATTCACCCCATTCTTCATTGTCCCACTCGTCTTCACACAAGGCTGCGAGCGCGGGCGTCGCCTGCGCACTGCCACTGCTAGGGGGCGACTTCACGCTTGCACCGGTACCTAAAATAAAAAGGATTGTGTGGTTTTATAAAACCATGGTAAAAGTGAAACTTTTTTATACACTCACTTTTCTTGTTTGTTTTTTTTTCACATTTGTTTCACACTACACGGTCAGCTAAAAACTCATCATCTGCCTAGCCTTTTCCCAACTAAATTGGGGTCGGCTTCCAGTCGAACCAGATGCAGCTGAATATCAGTATTTTACGTGGAGCGACTGCCTATCAGACCTACACAACCCAGTTACTGGGTAATACGATACTCCATGGTAAGACTGGTTGTCAGATTTTTTTTAGAGCTTCTTACTAACAGTAACGACTGTTAAAGGTCTACAAATGACAGCCGGGACCAACGGCTTTACGTGCTTTCCGCACGGAGGAAACTCGCTATGACAGATGGTCACCCATCCACAGACCAACCTCGGCAAGCGCGGCTTAACCCGGAAGATCGGCCTATGCGACTGTAATTATTTAGCCACGAGCTCCTCGGTCAGCTAAAAACTATTTTGTCTTTTTAGCAACTAACACTGGGTTTTTATTCTTCACAGGTTGCCATCTCAAAGCTGTGACTATCAACTTGAGTGATAATTAGTATTAAATACCTTGTGCTATTAAATAGTGTGTAAATACAATTATTACATGGTTACCAGTATTAATCTACTACTTTTATCGATTGTAAAATAGTGTGAAATGTATGAAATACATACCTAACAGTTCTCTAGTCTTTATCGCGTTGGAGAATATTCAAATTATAACTAAATTAATTGTAGTAGTAAGTTATATCTTTATACTGTATGGTTCTCCTATTTTTAACAAAGATAAATAAATTCAAGAATGTCCGCTAAAACGCGACTTTTTTGTTGCTCTGTTATAACAATACCAATATTGTGCTAGTAAACTAATAAAAAGATTCTGACGAATTAAGAAACTCCTCCTTTTTTTGAAGTCGGTTAAAAATGTTTCTAAATGAGGAATGCTGGTTGTTTTGTAGATGTCACATGTCTTTGAATTTTCGGTTCTAGGACATGCCGGTTTCCTCACGATGTTTTCCTTCACCGTTTTAAGAGCAGTGGTGATGAAATAATTTACACAAAAAATGCGCCCGGCGGGGTTCGAACCCACGACCTACAATTCGTAAGTCGGGACCGATACCACTGGGCCACCACTGCTCATATATAATAAGTATCATAATTATAAATTCGGGCCCGCAACACGAAGAAGAAAGTAAATTGTATTGTAGTCCCAACAGCTAAAACCTTGGGTTTTCAAGTTAAGAGTGAATAGATTACTTCTAGGTAGCCGGCACGTAAGTTGGCAAGAGTCGCTAGATGCGCAGAAGTCATTTTGTAGATCTCTTTGGTGGTCATGCGGGTCGCGGGGTATGAGGTAGTGGCGATCCGAGCACGCGATTGGTCCGTCACTCGTCTTTACCCCTCGCACCCAGTATACGCGCTCTCGCTTACACTTGCGTGCCGTAAATGCGATGCGCAAAATTTACCCCCACTACACCATAATCTTGCCAACTTACGTGCCGGGTACTGTTAGCGTTCTTTACCGTTAACCACATCTTCAGGCGAGATAGTGGTCAAATGCGAACCTATCCATTCTTTTATTTTCTTCTCTATATATGTATATAACATAAAAATGGATCGCTAAAAGTGTTGCTAAGCCCATAACTTGCAAACGGATGGACCGATTCGATTTTTTTTTTTTGTTGTGTTTGTAACCATCAGGAACAGGTTACAGAGGACGAAAATCATGTCCACCTGAGCGAACCCGGGACGGACGCTAGTCATTAAATAAAAAGAGAAATACCTGCGCTAGAGTCGATCTCGCCCCAGGCCGCCATGTCCCAATGATCGGGGTCGTAGTCGGACGCTGACTCGCTATGCTCCAGTGACGTCATCGACGTAACCGATGACGTTGTTGTCGACATACTGCTTGATGATGGTTGCTCTACAAGTGAAGAAAATTTTATAAATCTTTCATCGTGAATTTAAACAGATTGAGGTTGCTATATTAAGTTGGTCCTTCGAGCCGGATCAACACTTCATCAGCGTCTATCTGTTGCCACTTTAGGGATTTCGTACAGCGGTAAGTATAACATTAATATCGTGTACGTTTCATTTCTAAAGTGGCACTAGATAGATGCTGATGAGGTATCGATCCCGCTCGAAGTACAAGAACACGCATTTTAAATTCTAAATGGGTTTTAGTAAGTCTCAATACAGTCTGCCTCTTCACATTTTGTTTTAGAAGGCATTAAGAGTGCTTATTCTGAAAGTAAATTTGTAAAATTAATTAAATAATTACAAGATATAATTAATTTTACTTTACTGTATTAAAATAAGAAATTAGGCTCTGTAGAGCACTTAAAAAATTATAAGGGAATGCAATAATTAATATCGTAACACCAAAAATATAGTTTTAGACGTAAAAAAAAGCATTTGGAATTTGAATTAATTAGAACTTGTAAATATTTGACAGCTATTAGCGACGTTGCCAGCTTTTTGGCTATGCGCCCTTAAGAGGTACAGTCAGAATGGTAAAAATTTCGATTGGTATCTAATTGAAAACAACAGAGTGCGTTTTTTTATCAAAACTTACCGAGAGAGCCAGGTTTAGACAGCACAGACTTGGTGTGTGAAACACGCGCGGTGTCGGAATGCGAGCGGTAGAACTTAGCGGTTACCGCGGTCACGGCCCAGCCGGCCCACGTCGCCGCCGCGTTGCTGAGGGACGGAGTTGCTGTGTGTACGTCAGCCTCTGTATAGAGAAAAAAAAGTATGAGTTTCTCGACATATCAAACTAAAGCAAATCAATGAAAAAATGTATGTTTGGCAAGTGCAATAAAGAATGAGGTTGGCAACGCAAATATATTTGTAGATGGCGCCACCATAGAGTAGTCCTAATCCCACCAATGACGTAGTACTATTTTGAAGTACCTTTAAGATTTGAACTGATTTGAACCAATGACGATGCTTGGAACAAGCTATACTAGCGCCATTAGTTCCCCAGTCACCATCCCCATTGAGTATTGAGCATAGCGAGGACTGCCCCCCAGCTAATTTGACCGAAGATCTTTTTCAATAGATGGCTGGCGTATCATCATCAGCCTATTAATGTTCCCACTGCTGGGACACAGGCCTCTTCTCTGTGAGAGGGGGTGGGCCATAATCCACCACGCGGGCCCAGTGCGGATTGGTGAATGTCACATGTCTTCGAATTTTTGGTTCTAGGACATGCCGGTTTCCTCACGATGTTTTCCTTCACCGTTTTGAGAGCAGTGGTGATGAAATAAATTACACAAAGTAATGCGCCTGCCTGGATTCGAACCCACGACCTACAATTCGTAAGTCGGGGCCGATACCACTGGGCCACCACTGCTCACCACTGCTCCGGCTGGCGTATACTGGATGCGAAAGGTGAAATAAAAGGTTATAAATGATGCAGCTTTAAGGCCTATCGGCACATAACAGTGCCAGCGCAGTGCCGACATGTGCCGATCAGTACCGTAACGATCAGGGTCAGTGAAATATGATATTGTACCGGATACATTTTGTACGACGCTATCCGAACTCATCAGTGACAGTGCCGTTTAGTGATGTTCTTTCACTCGTATATAAAATATGAATAGCACGTCACGGAACGGTACCTACAGTACGGAACGTGTCGGCACTTTTGTGTGCGGATAGGCCTTTAATAAGGTCTTTGTACTGGACTTAATAAATAAACAAGGTAACTTACCCATTCCTTCTTTCAAACTGGGGTCTTCGGATACCTTCTCTAATTTGCCGAGGAATCCTTTTATAGTTCTGAAAGCTGCATCACGAACCTGTGTAAAAAAAAGCAACTGATATAAATCACCAGCCTATATTAATGTTACCAACTACTGGGACACAGGCCGCCTCTCTGTGAGAGGAAACGGGCCATAATCCCCCACGCGGGCTCAGTGCAGGTTGGTGGATGTCACATATCTTCGAATTTTTGGTTCTAGGACATGCTGGTTTCCACACAATGTTTTCCTCCATCGTTTTGAGAGCAGTGGTGATGAAATAAATTACACAAAGTAATGCGCTTTTCGCATGCAAGATAGTCACTGGGCAAAAATATGCACTCAATGGGTGCCTGAGAATGGACGACGCCGCCGAGGCCGGCCGAAAAAGAGGTGGCAGGACGATCTAAATGCGTACCTCGATTGCTGGTCTGAAGTGGCACTAGAAAAGAGCACTTAGAAGGATATGGGGGAGGCTTTTGCCCAGCAGTGGGACATAAATGGCTAATTAAAAAAACAAATGCGCCTGGTTGGGTTCAAACCTACTGCTCTCACGACCGCGCCGAGGGTCGACCCTCTAAGGGTGATCGTCAGATGTGATATGGGTAGGGCGAATCAATATATTTTCTCCTTAACTTTTGTAAAATGACAATTCTAAATATAACATACCTGTTTCTCCGGGTCATTAGTGAGGGGACACAACGCGGGTAGCACTCTATTGGCCACTTCAGCTAACAAGAAGTACTGTTGCGTGGCAGCGAGGGCCAACACCCCAGCTTGCCTCGCCGGAGGGAAGTTGTCTCGTGTTGATCGCACGAACGCTGATACTAGCACCTTCTGTCGTATTTGAGGGTGCAAATGTTGTGCTATCTTGCCGAGACAGACTGTTGTGTTTGTCCTGGGAATAAAAAAAAGCTTTGGTAAAGGAGCGTGTCAAATGTTAAAAAAAATTAGTCTAATTTACTAATAGTCGGGATACACTAAATTTCCCGTCAATTTTCGCGATTGAGGTCTTTAAATTTAACCAATATCTGGTTGACCGAGCTTCGCTCGGTTTTTAAAACGTCTATATCTCGGGAACCGAGCTTTTCTCGAACCTGGGACCTTGATAAATCGATTCCTTGAGCCAAAAACCACTAATCTGTAACTTACATGAAAATCCTTGGAGTCGTTTCCGAGATCCTGATTATACATAAATAAATATACAAGAATTGCTCGTTTAAAGATATTAGATTAACAGAATAATTAACGACATTTCCAGTCGATGAGGCTCTAGTGTAACACGGTTATATGGGAAGTATTCATATTTGACGGCGCGGTTAGCACAGGTCTAGCAAACGACTCTTGCGCTGCGTGTCAATATTTCTATGATCTACAAATAGTTGTTCCGGGTCTGACCGTTTATGAATTAAAATGTTTGTGAAACCGCCCATGCAGCAGTGTTGGGCATTAATCAATTAATTTGTCAATTGTTTTGTTAATTGACTAAAAAAGTAATTGCAATTAAATTAATTGCAATTAAATTTAATTGCAATTAAACTTTAATTGCACCTTTCGATTAAATTAATTTGATTAACGTATGTCAATTGTAACTCGCAATTAAAATAATTGCAATTAACTTTTTTAGTTTTTTTTTTGAAACAATTAAAACTAACAATTAACTTTATGTATCTAAACGAAATTTGTCTAATCTGTCTTTTATTTGTTGCTAACATGTGTATTACTACAGGAATTGGTGGGGGTGGGGGGGTACTATGATGACTGATTATGACAGTCCGAGAGTCTGACGGAGTCTGACAGTTTATCAGTCTGACAGTCAGACCGAGTTTGGCAGTTTATCAGCCGGACAGTGTAGATCAGTCTGTCAATCTGATAGAGTCTGAAAGTTTATCAGTCTCACACTGCTCATGGGTATATTAAATATTTATATAAACTGGCTGTATATTATACAGCAGCATTTTTTAATTGTTAGTTTTTAATTAAAATTCCCAAAACAATTGAAAATTAATTAATTGTTAATTGTAGTAAACCACAACTAACAATTAATTAATTGTTAATTGTAAAAACCACAACTAACAATTAATTAATTGTTAATTGTAAAAACCACAACTAACAATTAATTAATTGTTAATTGTATTTTTCACAATTACAATTGATTAATTGTTAGTTTTTAATTGTTAATTGAATTAAAATTTGCCCAACACTGCCATGCAGCAGGAGATATTCCTAGAAGGCCAAAAATAAAAAATTGTTTTTCTTTTTTGGATTGCATTAAGTATGTGCCAGATAGATTCAGTCTAAGTATATTCGTAGTGAGTATATACCTTTGAGTGAGTATATACCTGTTGGTAAATCTCACTTACCGTATGCCACCCTGGTCATCCTTAGCCTGTAGCCTTGCGAAGTGCCGTAGAACCTCCACATTCAAGTTATTATAGTTCAGTTTCGAGGAGAGGTGCACTATTGACTTGACCGTCTGCTCTCTGATGATGGGATTGGTGTCCAAGAAGCCGTGAACCACTTGAGGGAATATCTGGTCATTTACCTGCAATATAACGGAAAAGTATTTGTAATATAAGCATACTCTGTTTATGTTATTTCTTCTGCTGGTACAAATACCTATTATAGAAGAGCAACACGCTTTGTACCCATACCATGAGTTGTCATTACGATACTCGATCATCGATATCGACCACGATTGGCGCTCTCATTGGCCCGCTCCAAGGTTGTATGAAGACGGAAGACGCTGGATGCAGGTCGCCTCCAACCGGTTTATGTGGAGATCAAAAGGGGAGGCCTATGTTCAGCAGTGGACGTTCTATGGCTGAGATGATGATGATGAAAGTTGTATGGACTCTCAACCAATGAGAGCGCCAACCGCGGGCGATGCGTATGATCGAGTATCTCAATGACAACTCACGGTGCTGGAGTGAGTGTCAACTTTGGGCATCCGCGCGTCGTAAACTATGTCGCTGTAGTCGGCGAGAGCCATATTTCGTTTGCGGCTATTGTTACGGCCATGGCCAGAAGTAAATGTGCGTGCAAAGTCGCAGTCTCCTTGTGTAAGGTAAGGAGGTTATGCTCGCGAAGGAGGCAGCAGAAAGGGAGAGGGAGGTTTTTACCTCTCTCAGCTTCCGCAGCAGACGCACTGAGCGTCGACAAGCGCAAACCGATCTAAGTATAAATCAGTTGCCAATCATAAAGTGACTTGTAGTCTTAAACGATGATGATAATTTAGCCCAAGATAATGAAAATAATTAACAAAATATGATTATTTGAAATAAATAATTAATGAAACATACGTCATGCTATCGTATCGCACATTGTATGCTTGTTGCATAATAATGTCGGAATTTCGTACACATCCGTATTAGATACGGCGCGAGACGCGATTGTTTACCAAATGAGGCCGATTAATGACAACAAAACGAGAATAATCTATTGAATTCGAGTTTTTCATGAGGCGATTTTATATTGAAGGAGCAATTGTACGGTTTCGCACGCTCCCACTTTTCATAAAGGTTGTAAGCGCTTCTAGGATCTCTTTTATGCCGGGTACATGGGATTGTATAAACAAGTTACCATGAGCATTAAAGTGAAAACGAATCGGTTTTTCAGTACAGACCGCACCGTACAAGCATGACCCTAGAACGTAAAGGTTTTTGATGAAACACCATAGATTTTAGTCGGTACGAGTCTAACAGTATCATCGCTCCATTCAAGGCGTGAGGACTCATTTGCTGATTTTAATAAGTATAACGTGTCTCATCCATCTCTGTACTAAAATTTATCAAAACCTGTTCAGCTGTTTCGACGTGAAAAGGGAACATACACACTTATTATTAATAATAGTAGGTATTTCTAACTGAATTTAACTTATGTCTAGGACTTTAATACAAGTTGTTTTACATACAGTGGAGTTCTGTAGATGCATAATGAATTGGTCAAGTTGTTGTAGTAATCTGGATCTCGTCGTCCGGTCGTTTGAAGCGAATAGTTTTATTACACACGGCACTATTTGCTTTTGGTAGTCGGCTTCATCTAGCAGTTTGCCCAACTGAAACAAGTGGAGATTATAACTATTTTAATTTACAAGGTGTAGAAATATGGTTAGTGCTTCTAAAAACAATTGTTATTGATTCAGCTGAAGTCTATTTAATAACTATACAGGGTGGATATTTCAACTAAGCGTGGATGACTATAATGCAGTTTTAGTTTTCTTCACAATAGGTCTCGAGATTCCTTTCAGCATTTTTCTATATTCCTGATAGTTTTGGATATAGCCATAGCCATCCACGACCAGTTGAAATCCTTCTATGTATTGTTTTCGAACGCCAACTCGGACCAGTATCTTAGTGCACGTCCATATTGTCTGGCCATCTGTTTCTGGCCCACTTTCGGCGGCGGGAGTCATCGTCCATAATCAATATAGGCACAATTTATACACTCGCGATCTTGAGAACTTAATAACTAGTTAAGAATAATAAAAATGGTACCATTTTAATGGTTCAATTAACTGTTAACTCTAAATTAATACCAAATTCATTCGAATCACGCCATTATTTAGGAGCTATGTTTAATCGATTCCAAGTAAAAGATTCCATTCTTTTGCTCGCCAGTGTAGTTTAATGAACTAATATAAAAGTATTGCTCTACTTATGATACAAATTAAAGCAACAAGTGGTCTAAATCTTTATTGATCAGTGTCCTACTTTGTAAGAGTAATAAATTAGAACAATAAACGATTTAATATAATTACCTTAAACATGGGCGCCAAAACGAATGACCCAGCGTCTCCATAGTGAAACGCAGTCAGCAGCTGTGGTAAGATTTTGTGAACACACACGGCTTCCGGAAAGCTGTCCAAGTAAGAACTGAGCGTGGAGAAGAATTTGCTCTTTTCCACTTTGTCCTTTATTTGTATTTCTTCAAGAAATAGCATAGTGTCTATCAGATCATTTTTGAAAAAGCCTCCTAGTTTTCTACACCTGAAATTGTTTTTATCAAGTATTAAGAGCAGCTGCATTGGGGTGCTTATTTTTAACTTTAGACTTGCATTTTGACCATTATCTCGCCCGATGGAATTGACATCTTTCCAATAAATTAGAAACACAGGATTACTTGTTAAACACAATATTATTGAAGTATAAAAAGGGAGAATACATGAAACACATTTGGCAGACATATAGTTATTGCAGCTTGATGTTTTAAACAGAAACATTTGAGCAATCATTTTTCATTTCATCATACATATTTTTGTTGTGGAGGTCCGACAGGCAGTAAAATACTGCCTGTATAACCGCTCCATGTAAAATACTGATATTCAGCAGCATCTGGTTTGATTGGAAGCCGACCCCAATATAGTTAGGAAAAGGCTAGGCAGACGACGATATGTATTAGTTCATAAATATTATTTTATTTCATACTATACAAGGTTAAGGCTGAGTTTTTAATGCAAGCCTAAAGCTAATTAAAAAAAAGTTGAAACATCTTTAAAAGCCTTTCTTTTTTTTAAATCTTTTCCTAGTCTTCATGTCCAGTCCAGTCCATGTAGTTTCTGTCAAAGTAATTTCTAAGTCTTACCTTGTAATAATATCAGCGGGATTGGGCCTAGATGCAGGGTTAGCACTGACGAGTTCACAATATAATGTGCATAGTTGCTTTGGTATGTTATCAGTAGTCTTCAGTGCGGGCTGGTTCTTTAAGGGTCCATCATATGCTTCCCAAATAAGGCATCCTAAGCCCCACATGTCTGAGGAGCTGTGATAAAGGTGATAACGACATTATTGATAACACATGTGATTGGTGAATTGCATTGTGTGTATAGTATTAGATTGTAGATATGATTATAAAGCATTTAATAGGAAGTGTGTGACTCATATGATTCTGTTTATTTTGTTGATAACTACCAAGAAAGTATTTCATTAAATAAATGGCAAAAAATTTTGGTTTAATTAGTTTGTTCTCTATGTTTGTGATGTAGATCAAATACTTTGTTTATGAGCAAGTTGTTTTAAGAACAGACTTTCATATTTTGAATCTATGAAATCAGTCTTAGTTACTAAAACAAATGTTAGAGACTCGGCTTCTCTTTTGTAAGCTGTGTGATGGGCAGTGAATCCATTGATTTTGTAAAACTTGGTCATACCATGTACAAAATGGCTGGTCATTGAATGTGCAAGTTTGTAAGATTACTAAGTCAATAAAACTTATACTAACCACTTAGTAACAGTTTTCAATTTAGCAGGATCTTTTTTCTCAGGAGGATCATATATTTCAAGTGCTGGTAATATTTTGATAGGTATAGGATTGGCCGCATCTGTTCCCTGGGCAGTCAGAAACTCGAAGCCGCCAAGTTTCCATTCTCCCGCTAAAGTGACAAACACGGAGTACAAGCACACATTATTGTGCCTCATGTTGCCATCATTATTTAAAAATGATAATGCTCTCTGTAATGTGAAGAATGCCATTAACGCTAGTCTTATTATCCATACATCAAAAGTGGCCAATCTTGGCCCAGCATTAATTAATTTACCAGTGCTTTGTATGTTAACTTTTTATTGATGATACAATAAGAAACGAAGCATGAAAGATTTAATTCTTAATGGTTTGTTGTAAATTTTATTATGTTTACTTACAGTGATTTGAAATATGCCCCACGAAAGAAATAACTCCTTCTGTGGCCCTTCAAGTTTCATTTCCTCTAAGTGCGTGGCTAGGGGCTCTACATACTCAGTAGCTACATATAAAAATTTCTCAGTTTCACAGCTATCTAAATAATGTAAAAGGCTAGGGTGTCTCATAGTCTTTAGTTTCTTTAGGGAGGCCTTAGCTATGTCAAAAAGTGTTTCAGAATTCTTCTGAACGTCGAATAAAAATATTGATACTTCATCCTGCGTGCCTCTCTTCTTTCCTTTGTGAAGTGTCCACACACTTCTATCTTCTAATCCAGGCACAGGATCTCCTATTTCGTAAGGAAAGTCTTTCGTAGGATCCCGAGAGAAAAACGACCACATTTTGAACTATTAATTATTTTTCACGACCTATACACATAACTTTCTATACAATCCACTAAAAGTGGTATGCAAAATACCATAATCTTTAGAAATATATAACTACTGATGTGGATACTATAATTACGTGTTAATTTACAAAATAAAAATATAAATTATTTTTTATTTCACTATTCACAAAGTGGTGACAAATGCAAATCTGACAAATGACAACACACGACTTACAGATTATTAAAGTAAAATGCATAAAAAACGAAACCACTATTGAACAAACATTTATATTAGAATGAAATCTGTTTTTAAGGTAATAAAATAATAAGAAGTAATTACAAAGTCACAAAAACTAAGATTATAATTAATTAAGTTTGTTGCTCTGCTTTAGCACAAAAATGAGGATAGATTCCAACCGGAATGAGGGATTTTCTTTTTATGTTTTCCCTGTCAATGGATAGATGGCGCTGAACTTGATATGTGACTGCAATGAACGGAACGTCACGTAATTTTTTGTTTTTTTCACTTGTATGTAATTTTGAGATCGTAAAACAAAAAGTACATGTCATGTCATTGTCAGTCACATCTGTAGTCACATGACATCACACAAATGGCATTTTGAAAATAAATAACAACAAGGAAAAAGAAAAAAATATTCATTTACAAGACTTTTTAATTAATGAGTTTTCCACGCCAAAAAGGAAATGTCCCAAGAGAAAAAGAAGCGAAGTCTGTGCTCGTGGATTTGTGCAAAAATGAAGGCATACATCTTTTTCCTAGAGTCACACCGTCAGTTCAACGCCATCTATCGAGTTCTTGGAAACTACTTTTTTTTTTTAAACTCCAAAAAGAAAACCTCCCATTTTCCAATAATTTTGAGGGGTTACATCACTATTCTGTCATTGTCAGCTGGGCAGCGTTTCAGGTCTCAAATTAAAAATAATTTTAGAATTTTTAGCATCATTGCCACACGGCTGATAATCTTCATACAACGAAACGCTCGACGTAGCGCCATATTGTTTTAATGTCGACTGACGTTTCTGGTCGTCTGTGATTGGCCGATGCAGGCGCAGGTAGGCCGCCATTTGTATTTGTTTCATTTGACGTAAGTTTGACATTACAGGCATATCTCTTAGTAGTCTGGGGTGCGTTTAAATCCTTCGGCGGTATTTCGCCGGGAAAAAATTAAACTAGCGAGGGTTCGCTGAACGGAGTCATAAGTTTCTGTCAATGTTAGTTGTCAAATTCAATTGACAGCTCAGTTTTTGAAACAAATAATCAATTTGCCGGTGTAATATTAATTAAATCCCTAATCCACAAATAATATTCACTCTCTAAAATAAAAATATTCGTTTTACGGCGCGAATGCAGCAAAACAACAAAACTTAATGTCAATCTGACAGCAGGATAAAATTTTGCGTGGTAAAAAGGTCGCAAATATTTATTCCTTTCAGTAAAAACTTATGCCAGCGGACGACCGTAAACGGGGCAGATTAAATTTTAGTTAGCTTCATTTTTCACCTCGCGGTGTACTTAAACGGGGTGTTTGACATTTAGTCAGTATAAATTTAAACTGGATAAAGGATTTAAACGCAGCCCTGGGGTGCGTTTAAATCCTTCTGCGGTATTTCGCCGGAAAAAAATTAAACTAGCGAAGGTTCGCTGAACGGAGTCATAAGTTTCTGTCAATGTTAGCTTTCAAATTCAATTGACAGCTCAGTTTTTGAAACAAATAATCAATTTGCCGGTGTAATATTAATTAAATCCATAATCCACAAATAATATTCACTCTCTAAAATAAAAACATTCGTTTTACGGCGCGAATGCAGCAAAACAACAAAACTTAATGTCAATCTGACAGCAGGATAAAATTTTGCGTGGTAAAAAGGTCGCAAATATTTATTCCTTTCAGTAAAAACTTATGCCAGCGGACGACCGTAAACGGGGCAGATTAAATTTTAGTTAGTTTCATTTTTCACTTCTCGGTGTGCTTGAACGGGGTGTTTGATATTTAGTCAGGATAAATTTAAACTGGATAAAGGATTTAAACGCAGCCCTGGGGTGCGTTTAAATCCTTCTGCGGTATTTCGCCGGAAAAAAATTAAACTAGCGAGGGTTCGCTGAACGGAGTCATAAGTTTCTGTCAATGTTAGCTGTCAAATTCAATTGACAGCTCAGTTTTTGAAGCAAATAATCAATTTACCGGTGTAATATTAATTAAATTCATAATCCACAAATAATATTCACTCTCTAAAATAAAAATATTCGATTTACGGCGCGAATGCAGCAAAACAACAAAACTTAATGTCAATCTGACAGCAGGATAAAATTTTGCGTGGTAAAAAGGTCGCAAATATTTATTCCTTTCAGTAAAAACTTCTGCCAGCGGACGACCGTAAACGGGGCTGATTAAATTTTAGTTAGCTTCATTTTTCACCTCGCGGTGTACTTAAACGGGGTGTTTGACATTTAGTCAGTATAAATTTTTCAGTATATATTTTATACTGACTAAATATCAAACAGCCCGTTTAAGTACACCAAGAGGTGAAAAATTATACCAGTTAAAATTTAATCTGCCCCGTTTACGGTCGTCTGTTGGTCTATGTTTTTGCTGAAAGGAATAAATTTTTGCGACCTTTTTACCACGCAAAATTTTATCCTGCTGTCAGATTGACATTAAGTTTTGCTGTTTTGCTAGATTCTCGCCGTAAAACGAATTTTATTTTTATTTTAGAGAGTAAATATTATTAATTTGTGGATTATGGATTTGTATTAAACCGGCAAATTGATTATTTGTTCAATAAACTGAGCTGTCAATTGAATTTGACAACTAACATTGACAGAAACTTATGACTCCGTTCAGCGAACCCTCGCCAGTTTTATTTTTTTCCGGCGAAATACCGCATAAGAGTCATAAGTTTCTGTCAATGTTAGTTGTCAAATTCAATTGACAGCTCAGTTTATTGAAAAAATTATCAATTTGCCGGTTTAATACAAATCCATAATCCACAAATAATATTTACTCTATAAAATAAAAATAATATTCGTTTTTACGGCGAGAATCTAGCAAAACAACAAAACTTAATGTCAATCTGACAGCAGGATAAAATTTTGCGTGGTAAAAAGGTCGAAAAAATTTATTCCTTTCAGCAAAAACTGTTTTTATTTTAAAATTGATTATTTGTTCAATAAACTGAGCTGTCAATGGGGATGGCAACTCAAAGCTAATCGTAGATGGCGCTGCGATAGTTGGTCCCCACGTCTACCTTGTACAAAAAAACAAACAAGATTATTTGTTATAAAAATTGAGTATAAATACAAAACAAATATGGAAAATTATTCGTCCATGCAAGTACTATATACTAAAAGAAAAATTAAGACGCCACGGCGCATCTACAAGAGGAAAAAAGTGATTTAATTGAGTGGTTATACATTTGATTTTACCGTAATAAATCCACAATTACTTGTAGTTGAGGTTTCAATTTTTGAGTTTAGGTATGTTTTACCTGTCCTCTCCTTTATCAAGAATATAATGCTGGTTTTGACTTTCTATTTTGATAAAATATCATAATGTTTTAAGTCAGTAATTTTAACCTTTTTTTCTATTTAGATTCGAGAAATATCACAATATATTTAATTTCTTAACACCACAACTATTACAAAACTCGTTCCAGGTGATAATTCTTCGATTTTCGAGCGATGCAATACTGGTACATAACCTCCAAAAGAAAAGTAGATATTATTTTGAAAAGTGTATTCCATCATTTTTACAGCTTATTACACAACATCTAGTCATTTTACATCAATAAATGGTTTTTTTTCTGAAAATTCCTTTGATTTTACAGTTCTTTGGGGACCAAACTGTCATTTTCACTTTGACACTTGCCTTCCCCATTGAATTTGACAACTAACATTGACAGAAACTTATGACTCCGTTCAGCGAATCCTCGCCAGTTTAATTTTTTTCCGGCGAGCGAAATACCGGAGAAGGATTTAAACGCACCCTGCATTGCCAAACAAATTGTGGTTCTGTCAAAATCCGTGTGCTGTCGAAGAAATATTTTGTTTGTTTTTTGCTAAATTATGACCTGTTAAGGAAAATAACTTATTAGGAATAATAAAAGTAGGTTTTCGAAAGTCTCGTCATTTAAATTTATCACCATGTCTAAGTCAGTCGCTCGGTTAAAATCTATGAAGAAAGTTGCGGATAAAATTGACCACAGTTCCAAATTAAGAACCAACATCCCAGCTGGTTTGGCTGCAGCTGGCCCTCCTTTAGGTCCTATGCTTGGTCAAGTACGTATTTCTTTATTACAAAATATATTTGCGAAGTTAGTGAATGTTGTAATCATAACCTATATTTTTTATTTACTTCAGCGTAACATAAATATAGCAGCGTTTTGCAAGGACTTCAATGAACGCACGGCGAACATAAAGCCTGGTATCCCTTTGCCGACGAGAGTGAAAGTGAATGCTGACCGTTCCTATCAACTTGTTATTCACCAGCCTCCAGCTTCATATTTCCTTAAGCAGGCTGCTGGTATAAGTAGAGGTGCTATGGAACCTGGTAAGTAGCGTAATCCATCTTGATAAAAACATCCTTAATTTGCCATGACAGTGCAGCCTAAATGTCTCATACCAGTAACAATATCTGGTTGACCGAGCTTTGCTTGGTTTTTTAAATGTCTATATCTTGGGATCTGAGCTTTTTTCGAACCTGGGACCTTGATAAAACGATTCCTTAAGCCGAAAAACTCCTAATCTGTAACTTTCATGAAAATCCTTGGAGCCATTTCCGAGATCCTGATTATATATAAATAAATATATCTAAAAGAATTGCTTGTTTAAAGATATTAGATAGATAGATTAAGATGTTAGAAGATCGAGGATATCCCATTTTTTCACTCATCAGCATTGACAACTGATGTGGCAATGCTGCCTGCCTTCTGTCCACTAATTTTATTGCTGTTGACATGTGGATTAACATTATTTTAGTCCATTTCCTATGGGAACATCAATGTCCCAAAAGTGGGAACATTATTGAAAAAAAAATAGGTACACTCTAATAAATTCATATTTTCAGTGAGGGAAGTAAGTGGAAAAATAACATTCAAGCATCTGTATGAAATAGCAAAAATAAAGTCTCAGGACCCACCCCTGGAGTGGAAGTCTTTGGAGGAGATCTGTGTCATGTTGATAGCCACCGCAAGGACTTGTGGAATAGAGATAGTCAAAGAATTGGACCCAAAGGTAAGAATAATTTGTTGTCATTATGAATATTTTTTTAATTCACAATCCTTTTTTTTTGTATTGTGGTATAATCATCAAATGAGTCCTCTGGGCAGAGCAGGAGGGACTGTCAGTCTTGTACTGAGTAAAATCCATCCATGGTGTCCTTCAATAGCCCTTTACGTTCCTGAGTCACGGTAATTCACAGCAGGCTTTGCCTCTAGAGGCATCGAGGGGTCATTATGCTGACACTCATTGAGGCGCACGTGGAGCACATCGCGCCGTCGATTCGAGTCGATGGCGCGTTGTTTTCATGACCCATTGTCGGGCAGCGAGTCGCTCATTACCATAGCCATTACTCGCCATCCGCATGCCCGCGCCTACGATGGCCGGAGATGATAATGACGACGTGGTAGACGCCCCCACTACCACTGTGGTTGGCGTGGAGGGAGGACGCTGTCCTCTCCCTTACGCAGCCGGCCTCCTCCTTCGCCAGCATGACTGCTTCTCAGGATAAATAAATTGTACTGGGAATTTTCTACTAAATCAACTGAACCTGGGAATAACACCCTCATGCAAATTAATTATGCTAATGATCCAATTTTTTTTATTTTTTCCCTTGTTTTTATATTACAATTCATATCATGCATATTTGTTGAAAAATCCTGTTTTTCTTTAGTCAAGCAAGCAAAAAATAGTATTAGGTAGCTATACTAAAAATTATAGTACTGCATGGAATTTTTTGACAGATTCTAGATATTTAAGTGGTATAGAAATTAAACTGCTGAGTTGAGTGATTCCAAAAGTTGTGGCCTTTCCCATAATTAATTCTCTTATTTCCAGGAATATGGAGAGTTCCTTGCAGAAAGAAAGAAGATTGTAGAAGAACAGAAAAAAATGTTACGAGAGAAACGAGAAGCCAAGATGTTGAGGACTGCTTAATTTTATTTAGTACAATACTTATAGGTAGTGAATGTTCATAGGTACTAGTTTGAGATATAAGAAATCAGAGTTATATTTGAGTGTTTTATTTTAAATGAAACAAAGTTTATACCCAAAAACTATTTATTAGCCATCTAATTATCATACCTTTGTGTTCACCTAACTATAAGGATAAGTTTTAGATGAAATTGTCAATCAATATTGTCAAGTTCATAATTTTTATGAATTATATACTAAAAAAAACCTTACGAAAAGGTATTATGTAATGAAAACATGGCACAAGATAGGCATTTAAAAATGATTAAGCATAGAAGTTTGCTACCAAAAGTAGTTTGTCATAAGACTAAGTTATAAGCTATGTTGAGAGATTTACAAGAGGAATAACTAAGATAATATGTACACCATATACATAATATCAGTCTACATATAAGCTATCTCTAAAGGTCAATGTACATAGATATACCCACAACACATAGAACCATATCACTTTGTGAGCACCCATGTGACATAACTCCCATAATTATAATAATTTAATTTTCGATAATTGTAATCAGTAACCACAAACCGAGCAAGCCATCTTACAAGGAACATTTATAACTATCAGTATCACATATAAGACAGTCTCTTAAGAAGTTTCCTTAGAGTACAACCAAAAAACTTAAAAAATAATATTTGAAATCTCTTTTATAAAAATATGCATTAAAATATGCTTTTTTAAATTCTTAAAAGTAATCAGGCGTTTATATTCTTACCTAGAAGACAGAAAAATAAATATTTTAATATTTTAACATAATACTTGGTTAAGTATAAGACGGATTATGCAAGCATTTTTATGGTAACTTGTGCACAAGATAAATTCGTATTAGCATCCCTACGCTATATAAATATGAGTGTTTGTAACTAAAGCTTATACATTTGTACTGTAAATAAAATTTTGTACTTTTGTTCGAATACTGTCGAAAGTTTAGGTGCGTAACAAACGTCTTTGCCAAAGGTAGAATATTACAGCCATCGAAAAGTAAAGTTATCAGCAGGGTACTATGTTAGATGTGTGCTCAGAGCGCCTCAGTTTGGGTGAATTTGGTAACACTTCCGGTAACTCTGTGACCTTATCTATTGTGAAGTCTGGCAGGTCAGAAGACTCCATGTCCTTTTGCAGCGGAATCCACACCGTTCCGCCAAGTTCAGCTTCTTTTCCTCCCTGGAACGAAAAAAAAATAAAACAAAATTGAATTCTAATTTCAAAAACACTATCGGCGATTATAGACGAGCGCGATCGTAGAGGGCAAACTCGGCTTTACTCCCTGAACAAGCCCGCTGATCGACGATCGACAATAATCGCCGATAATATAGAGCAGGCTTACATTCGATTCTAAGAACATACAATACAATCTGTCATCACTTGTTAGACTCTTGCAAGTCAGAAGTTTAAACAATTTTATGATTGTTGGCGTGGAGTCAACAATATAAAATCGATGCGCTAGCGGTCCGACCATGAAAGGCATGTTGCCTATCACCCGTGTAGCCCAAGGACGTTGCTATGGAGACGACCTTGTTTTCAGAAAGTGAGCTACGTTTATTTTATTTAATTTTGATACCTTGCATAGGTTGTTATATAATTTCGTTTGCGTAAAAGATAAAGATGCTTTTTGCTTTCGGGCTTGTTATGCCCGTAGTCTAGTATGCGCAGCAGAAGAGTGTTGGATTGTTTATGTGGAGCTTCTCTCCGTTCCACTTGTTTCCTTATGTCGCCCTATAGGTCTCTTATAGACCGTATGAACTAAACTTTTTTTTTTTCTAATCTATGGGTACCTAGTACCTACCTTGATATCAGTTTCCAGCTTGTCTCCAACCATGATGCACATGCGAGGCTCGACGTTGAGCAACTTGCATGCCTCCAGGAAGATGTGCTGGTCAGGCTTCTCCCACGGCAGGTCGCCGGACACCAGCAAGCAGTCGAAGTACTTGCGGAGCCCCAGTCGTTCAATCTTCTGCCACTGGGCCCGAGACGGCCCGTTCGTGATCAGACCGAGTAAGTAATCCTCCCTGTCCACATTTATTCCCAAGCCTTTTGTTATTACTAGCTGCCTCTCATGCTGAAATTCAGCACATGATACAACAAAGCCAAATGGTCTTGCATACTGCAATTGTTCCAGCAATTAAGGGAACTAAATTATGACGTCTCTAGCCGAACCAACGAGGTTGCGACTCTCGTGTTTCAAGCAAATGAAACGGTTTCGATACGTACTTTCGTTTCAGACATGGAAGCTAGTTATTGCAGTGTAACAAGAGAATTTAAGATTACACACACATCATGGATATTGGTACATTACTTCAAGTGCAATTCATACTTTCAATATAAATTCCACAGGAAATAAAAAATCTTAGGAGCTAGGGATATGCTATGTTGAGAAGGGAAGTTAATAAATGTTCTTGCGATGTTGATGATATTGTAAATTAGGTATGTGGGAAGTTATCTCAAAATAGCATACTTAGGTATTTTAGGTTTAAAAGACAATGGAGATACTTTGAATAACTTAAAATCGATCTTACTTGTTAGAATTATTTAGATAAGTATTTTGATAAATTCCTCTGAAATAACAAAACTATCTCCATTGTTAAACTGAATTTTCTGAGGTAATGTATTACCTTCGCCGTGATGTACTCCCTCATTATTTTACAAATACAATCAAACCTAAGTGTTGCGCACGCGGCGCCCCGAGTTTACTCACTCGTTGAGCAACAACTGAACTGTTGAAAAACAAGTCATTTATTAGCAACATGCGCTCAAAGCCAGCCCAATACACTTGCAAAGGCATCTGTGAAATATAAATCATTACTTCTTGTGCAAAACGTCTTTTACCTATTTCTCGTGTTTTCTACATTTACTGAAATACCACTGTTTTTGGGCTATTACTGTTTACAAGTGTCAAACTATGCCTCCACAATGTTTGGTCCTGACTTTGTTATGATATTGACAAATCAGTATTGCGCTGATTATTCATAGTCTTATGTGGCATGCACGATCCAATGATAGTCTCGAAATAATCTAAAAATACTCGTAACACTAGTGAAATGCGAAGTGAGCAGGACGTGAGCGATGCTAAATATGAAAAGTTTCTGAAAAATGACCAAAAACAATTTAGTACCACATAACACCATGCACAATTTAAGTGGTAGCAGGTGATTTATTGTTCTGAGATCAATCGTTATTTAACAAAAATGAAATAAAATAACAACATATTTCATTTCAACATCACAACTGCCATACCTGAAATCCACAGGGTTAGCTATTAGTCGTGAAATAATTTCCGTATCTCGGTTATCTTAGAACAACGTACATTTCCGCTATAATTGCAGTAATTTCTTTGTTTCATATTGACACAGACTTGACAAGAGCAGTCAGTATAAAACAGTGAAATTACCAGTTATAATTATTTACAAATAATAAGTAAATAACATAAAATTATATCATGGAGAAATATTTGTTAGTATGGTGATGACCTTTATGGTAAATATTTCTTCATAACATGTAATAATAGTAAAATGTAACCAACGTACCGCAGTGTCTCCAACAGATGTATCACTTCGTTTGTTAGAGCCAAACACTGAAACCTTAATTTTACCCATTCGGTTGATATATTTTCTGAAACAGAAACATTGTATTTTGTAAATAGGTGTCCTATTTTCGCGAGGTAAGTGGAGCTGCACCACATGACATAATTTTAGGAATATAGTGAAAAAATTCTTGGAAAGCTTTGGAGGACTTGTGCGCAGCTAGATCATAAATATAAGAGTAACACAGAATTTGCTCGGATATGCAAGTTTGTTTTGATGTTGGATGCTTCCTTATATGATTATTTTGTGTAGGAAGACACCTAATGGGCTAATGGCGCAATTTATGAAGGATATCCAACTATAGGACTAGGAGAGTCATCGCTGTAAATGTGGCGTTATCTAAACTTGCTCCATAAGTCCACACACACAAACATGTGTTTCTTGCCACGTAATGTTTATAAATCGAATACAAATGGTTGAAAAACTCCTTGGCACTCGCCCGGGCGTCGAATTCGAGACATTGTGATATCGTATTGCTGTTGGATATCCTGCAATTTGTGACACAAAACCGTCAACTACCTTTCAGTACTTGTAACAAACGGTGTACGAGTATGTGCGCCCAGTAAATACTAAAGTGTTCTTTTTCAATTTCTGGTTCCCATTCAACGCGTCATTTCCTTCCTTTCATTAAACGGTGTCTTTTTACAATTATTTATAGCTGTGGCTACTGTTCGTTTATAAATCTCTTGTGTACGCCCACGCTTAGCAACGAAATGGAAACATCTTCGTGGAAGATGAAAATATAGATCATGCAATACATGAAATGTGTTTGGTGTTTACGTTAAAAGGTGTGCTTAGTCATTCAAAGTACTTGTAGGTTTGTACTTTCGTTCGGACGTAGCAGACGTAGAAGTGCATTCACATTCTAGGCTCGTTGCCAAAAGTATTTCGCTGAAGTATACAGACAAGTCGATAATAGACGGCGCACTTTCTTTGTCACCGTTTGGCACATATTGCGTGAAGTAGACATTGAACAATGTAAATATAGGTGTCTGTTACGCTTCATGTAATTATTGGGAAATCATTATGTGATACGCCAAAGGATATATTAATAAGTCCACCTTGGGCAGTAGTACAAACATAACTAATTACAATGTCTTGTTTCATGAACAAAATATCTACGTGGGTGTGAGCAAGACGTGATTGTCTTAAATTGCATTTCTGCAATTCACTAAATGAGCATTACTGTCTGCTGGCTAATGAATGCTATGTTACCTTGAGTTCTGCTGACACTAAAAGGGAGTAGAGCATGACGCTGCATATAACTTTATTTGCAAATTAAGAAATGGAGTTATTTTGACAAATTCTACTGTTATTATACATTATGTAAATGCGAAAGCTTGTTACGACAGGCTTTTAATTAACCTTTCACCCCAGAAATGCTGAAAGTATTTGGTACACAGATAGTTTAGAATCTGGATTAACACATTAGGATATAATGTACTTTTTATTCCGCTTTTTGTTCCAAGCGGGAAAATCCGCGGGCTTAGCTGGTTCTGTAATATGGATGTCACTGGTGCAAAACAAAATAATGTATACCTCCATAATGTGTGTAGGTTTTGAGTGAAATATTTTGTGCTGGAATACCTAATTTCAGATTTCAAGGCAATTTGGTGTACATGGATGACTTATTAGCTGCGCCCACGGTTATTTTCGAGTGCAATATTTTAAGTCTTATAATATAATATGAAGATAAAAGATTTAGATTTATAGTTATGTTTTTTTGTAATAGATAAACATGAAAAACTACTTAAACGTTTTTAAAATTCGTGCTCTTATAATAAGATACTTACATTACCATTTAGTAACTTTTTGCGAAGTTGAAATTGAGTTCTAGTTTTGTATATTTTTTGGGGTGGAAAATCATTAAATGATTCCACCCGATCGCAAAATGTGGGTGTACTAAAACCCTTCGGGGATGACAGACTCTGACGTTAAGGAATAAAAGTAGTATACTAACTGGCGATATGTCTATAGTTCTTTGGCAGGCAGTTCCGCCACAGATGGGCTGGCCAATCAGCCAGGGCGTACGTGTCATCATCCGGGCGGGCTCTGAATGCGCGGAGGAAGTTGGTTCCGCTCTCCACCGCCTCTTCCTTAGTCAGCCCATATTGCTGCTGCAGAATCTCTATAATCTGAAGAAAAACAAAAGGGTAAATTTATTTTTCGAATGAAATATTTCTCCGTAGGTAGTAGAATTTCTCCTGTGGGTGCATTGCAGCAGTGTTAGATACATCTAAACTTATATGCACAATCAGCCAGCAAAACGCAACAAGTACCTGAAGCCCATTATTTGTTCCGTAGAAGAATCGAACTCGTGACATTGGACAAGCAGTGCAGCAGTTGATTGCTCAGCTATTGCGATTACTGTGCCGTATAGAATGTAACATTCAAAGGATCATCCTTTTGCCAAAACAATAAATAATGCTAAAATAACTGAGGCCTGGAACTATAAGGGCTCATGTACACGACGCCGCCGCCGCGCCGCCGCCGCGCCGCTACCGCGCCTCTAGGCTGTGTACACGGTCGCTACCGCGCCGCCGCCGCGCCGCTGCCGCGCCGCCGCCGCGCCGCCGCCGCGCCGCCACCGCGCCGCCGCCGCGCCGCCACCGCGCCGCCGCCGCGCTGGCACCGCGAATCCAATTCAATAGTGTTTTATTTATCTGAAAAAGGAGGTTTCTCATTTCGGCCAAAATGTTTTTTTTAATGTTTATTCGCGGATTACTTCTTTGTTCATGAACCGGTTTTGATGATTCTTTTTTTGTTGGAAAGCAGATATTTCTTACTACACTGGTCAGCAAATAAACCGAGCCACCCGCTACCTAGGAACTCTGATTCGATTTTCTCTAAAAGTATAAAACTTACAACTATCAAAGTTATACTTAAAAAAAGTGCGTTTCATGGTGATTAAAATGACTACAAATTAATTCGAAAGTACCGTCAACTCACATTGTAATCAAGCAACAAACACAATGCTAACGATTTGCTCTGTTTTCGCCAGAGTTTGAAATTAGCGTTCGTTTTCTCTACAATGACCCGGTTGGATATTTTGTATCATTTCTTTAGTTTTTGTCCATCGTTTGCTCAGACGCGTGTGTTTTTGCTACTTTTTTCGATTAATAATGGATACAACACCTCAGGAAGCAGCTCAAGCTGTAGCATTAATCTAAGCAGGCATTGCGCAACGTGAAGTCGCTCGAAAGCTTCGAATCAGCAGATCTTCGGTGCAACGAGTTTACAGACGATACCTAGAGACTGGAGCATTCGATCGCCGTCCAGGTACGGGCAGACCTAGGGCTACATCAGCAGCAGATGATCGTTATATCCACCTTACTTTTCTGCGAAATCGCCACCTCAACGCAGTTTAAGTCCAACAAAGTCTGCGTGACGAACGCCAAGTGGTCATAAGTTCAGATAAAGTTAGAAGGAGACTTTCTGAATGGAACCTGACACCAAAAAGAGCTGTAACCGGCCCAGCATTAACGGTAGCACACCGTCGAGCACGACGTGAATTTGCTCGAGAGCATAGGGATTGGACATAAGAGCAGTGGAGTAATTTTCTCTTCACTGATGAGACCAGGGTGTGTCTACATGTAAGTGATCGACGTCAGAGAGTATATCGTCGTCCTGGAGAACGTTATTCACAGGTTGCATCGAGGAAACTGTTGCTTAAGGAGGAGGATCTGTAATGGTCTGGGGCGGCATCTCGTTAACCGCACATACAGCGTTAGTTTCATCGAACCGACGGGCCGTACACGTGGACTGACTTCTCATCGCTACATTACTGAAATCCTCGCAGACCATGTGGTACCTTACGCAGGCATATCGGACAGGATATGCAATTGATGCATAATAATGCATGGCTCTTAAAAACGACTCTTCTTTGTAAAATCCTTAATAAACACTGAAATGTTGATTAAACCCAATAAATTTCCTTTCATTTCAATCACCATGAAACGCACTTTCTGTAGGTACAACTTTAATACTTGTAGGTTTTTTAGTTTTTGAGAAAATCGTATTAGTGCCTAGGTAGCGGGTGGCTCGGTTTATTTGCTGTCCAGTGTATTTAGCTCCACTCGATTTCTCTGGTCTTCCATCATCAAACCCTAATCTCCATATCATAGAACCGCCTTTGAAATACCTTCTTTCCAACAAAAAAAGAATCATCAAAACCGATTCACAAACGAAGAAGTTATCCTTGAATTATCAAAAAAAAAAACATTATATGGCCGCAATGAGACATCTCCTTTGTTAGATAAATAAAACACTAGCGAATGGCATCGCGGCGGCGGCGCGGTGGCGGCGCGGCGGCGGCGCGGCGGCGGCGCGGTAGCGACCGTGTACACAGCCTAGAGGCGCGGTAGCGGCGCGGCGGCGGCGCGGCGGCGGCGTCGTGTACATGAGCGCTAAAGTTCTCTTGTAAGATGGCAATGGCAGTAACATTTTGGCTTTGATTGGGTACTATAAATCCATTTGTCAAGTGCGATCATTATTATTTTATTGATTTGACAGATTGTCAAATTCGATCATATTGCTACAAGACAAAGATAGGGATCAAGACCATGACCCGAGATACATTATTAATTTCCGGCATGTTTGAGCACTTATGAAGGAACATAGAAGAGGCATGAGGCCATGTAGACGTCAGAGGAATTTCCTAAAGACCTTCTAATTTGTCATCAATGTTTCATTTTCCGTTTTCCTTAATCAACATTGAAGAACAGTAAATGTAAAAGTAATATTTTTGCCCGAATTGAGACCCAGTGATTTGAAGCGGGTCATATTGGGGTCGGCTTCCAGTCGAACCAGATGTAGCTGGATATCAGTATTTTATAGGGAGCGACTGCCTGTCGGACCTCCACAACCCAGTAACTGGGTAATACGATACCCCATGATAAGACTAGTTGTCAGACTTTAGAGCTTCTGACTAACAGTAACCGACCGTCAAAGACATACAAATGACAGCCGTGACCAACGGCTTTACGTGCTTTCCGAGGCACGGAGGAAACTCGTTATGACAGATGGTCACCCATCCACAGACCAACTTCAGCAAGCGCGGCTTAACCCGGAAGATGGGCCTGTGTGGCTGTATTTATTTAGCCACGAGCTCATCAAATCCTCGATGTGAAGGGGGTACCATTTTAATCAAATCAACATAAATACATGTTTCTGAGCACTTGGTTGGCTCTGGAGTGGTTTGTTTATCTTGAGCTTTTCCAATATGGAAACTGTTATATTAAAAAAAGCCTGAATAAACAGAAATCAAGTCTACATTAAAGGTGACCTGCCCGCTGTTCCAACTAACTGCACTTTTTTAACAGCGCAACACTGACACAAAACATCTGGAAATCTCTATTTCTCTCTCTCTGTCTTGCCTTGGTTAATATGTTCTATCTCATCAGAAAAACATCTTGTTTGTGTACCTGTTTCGCCTGTGAAAACACTAATAGATCATCGACCAATATAGCATGTTCTTGAGCAGAGAATAAAATAAACAAGGTTCATCTAAAATATTAATGTTGTTATTTTGTCCCTACAATATATCGTTTGACCTCATTCCTGAAAAAACTATGACTCTCTATTTTCAAGGCAAGATAAGGTAAGGTAAAAAATCCCCGTTTTCACGAATATTAAGCGACACCTAAATGAAAGCAAACTGTAGGATCTTCAACGATCACTTCAGTGCTTAAGAGTTGTAATTCCAAAGGTGCATTTTACTTCAGTGAAACGGTCATAAGAATAGTGGCGTAACTTTATGCAAGTACATACAAGCATTATACTTACCTAATTAGGTACTAAGTAAAGTAAGTTGCATCACAATTTGTGTTGAATTATCTAGCCACAAGTCTCGCGATAATGAACTGGGTACTTAATTAACACTTATCTAGATTCAACATTGTTAGTGCCTCTATTAATTTTGATGTGCAATATACTTTGTAATATATCTGTGTATGTATCTTGTATGAACGAAAATAATAATCCTGGCTAGAAAAGCCCTATTTTACTTGTTTTATAGTCCTTATTCGTTCAGCAATCTCCTAATTTCCTGTAATTCAGTTGAAAATCTCCTCATGTGAGCATGACATTTGCATCTAAGGAAGTGTCTGCTCCAGGAATAGCGCCGGGTCAACGTTCCTAGCGTAGTGTGGTTCACTCACCTGCCGTTTGGCAGTTGGCACCGGGTGTGAAAACTGATACCGCGCCGTTTAGTGAGTTACAATCACCCTGTGTCATCTCATTTCTCATTTACGGAGATTAGATGCTATCTAAGAGATTATTTGTAATAAGAACTGTTAAAAAGAAAGTAGTTCCTAATTGTGAGTTCATCTAGCTCTAATTGTGAAAATATCTGTGTGCATTCGTATGTGTCTGTGTGGTGCCTGCATAATAAAAATTTAGTAAAAAAAGAGAGGTCAGTGCATGCCTTTGGATAGTTTTTAACTAAATAAAAAATAGACTCCAGTTCACATCAAAAACTTTATTGAGTACCAAAACAGTGTTATTAAAAAAAACAGAAGTAGTAGGCAGTCAAATAAAATTTAAAAAAATATGAAACTTGTTATACATAAAATATGTACAGTAGGTTCTAAAACAATTGAAGCTGTGAACAATTAGAAATTAAAATAATCATACAGTAACAAAAACAATTTAAGTACTTTGTAGTAAAAATGTATTATAATGTAATGTTGTGTGTTATAGATAAACAAGTAGGCACTTTACCTACCTATTAATATAAATTATAATTTAATCACCAAACAATTTTTTGCCTAATTCCATTAATCTGTGATTCCTGCACATCTTAAGAGCACCAGCTTTCTTTAAGACTGGGATTACAGTTTCATTGGAATCTACTAGCCTACACAGGAAGTCTTCAAATGCTGACTTTACATTGGGAGGGAGAGTGCCAACTTTGACTTTAGTCAGCATTTCAGCTATGCCTTGGGCCCAACCACTCTCTATCGCAAATTCGGATATCCACGGCACCATTTCAAGCACACCACTCATGGTCTGCATTCCCAAGAACCACAAGTCAGCAATTTCATTCCAGTGTTCTTTGTAACTCATTGACACCACCAGTGCCGTTGGGTCATTTGACTCATCAATGTTGTAGGCATCCCATAGGAATCTGATTGTTGACTGGATGTATCTGCAGATAGAGAAGTCATTCTTCTTCACTTTGCTAGCCTGTTGCTTCAATAAGAGCAGGCCCAACACTGCCAGATGTCCATGGAGAACTAAGTTCTCCGGTATGTCCTTCAGTTCCGGCAAGTCATTGAAGATGAACTTGAGTAAGGTGTTGAACAACATGCTGGTCTCAACCACTTTGGGGGCCAGCACTGTAAGGTTCATGAAAATATTGCAAAGGCTGACCATGGCTGCTCTAGAATCCTTCATATCTTCTAAAGTTTGAGCATCTAGTTCACGGGCCGGCTGACTTAGAGCTTTTAACCTCTCAGCTCTAGGTACCGGTGGTTTCTTGTAATGTACAATTGACCAGTGGAAACACATGGCTTCATACAGGATATCTTCTTGTTTAAGGTTTAATACTATGGCTCTGGCTTTGTCTTCAACTACCAAGTGGCATAAAGCAGGCAACATTAAGCGGAGAAGATCAATCTGTCCCATCAGACTGACTTCAGTTTCCATTGGTTCACCTTCAGACTTGTTCTTTTCAGCCATCTTTCTGGCTCTGTAGGCATGGAAAGAATCATTGGCCAGGGAGAACATGTATGGCATCAAAGTGTAAATTTGTTCCCTCATAGCAGTTGTTTCTTGGGCAATCCATGCAACCAATACTCTGACCATGGCACAAACATAAACTTTCTCAGCATCAGGTAGTTTGTCTCTGTTCTTGTCATTGAAAACCTTAGTCAACATAGACACTATGGCATTGAATGCACCCTTGAGACCGGTGTAAACAGACTGTTTCTCTTTTTGTTCCAAATCCAGCTGATCTGTGGCCATGTAATTAATAGATAACTCTAGTACAATAAAGCAAGCTGTTATTAATTCAGCATTGGCATATGCCTGTTTGAAACTCCTGTCATCCAGTTGCATTCTTACTTCTATGGCACAGAGTTGCTGAAGCAGTAGGAAAAACTTCTTTGGGTTCTCCTCATCACTTAATGTCCATTCAATACCAAGCAGATCAACAATGTTGGCAGCCAGTTTCAGAGAAGGGTCTCTTTGGTTCTTTCCAATCTTGCTGGTGAGTATATCATGAAGGGCTTTGTAGATACTCTGGGGCCATGTTTCTTCTGAGGATGTAGGTACAACTGTGGTTTTGTTGCAGCTGTATAGAAGCGCACTCAAGATGGAAGCTAATTCAAATTTTCTTTCCGACTGGTCGGTGGCAAAGTCTAAAGCTATTTTATTTACAAGAGCATGGAAAGGTTTAGGATCATCACCCCAAGCGGTGGGCCCATACCTGCTCACTAGCTTCACAAGAATGTTAAGGGCTTCATCAGTCTGGAAACTTTGATTGGAGTATATTTCTGACATTTTTGTGATGGCACCGACCTCAATGAGGGCCTTTTGACCGGCCTCATGTTCAGCAATACATTGCAGGCACGTGTAAGCTTCACTGACAATAATAAGATCATCATCATAATCTTCACTTTCAGATTTTTGCACTATTTCAAGGAACACAGGTATATTGGCAAGCATTTCAGGATGTGTTGCAAGTTCAGGATCATTGCAGAAGGTGGTAAGCACTGAGAGAGCCACTGATTTGTACACCGACGGCGGGCAGTCATCCTGCACAGTGTTGCTTGTCAGCAGCTTCTTCAGGAACTTGAATCCGATGGCTTCGAAGAGCGCTTTCTTGGCTTGCGTTTGGCAGTCCTTACTCTTCACCAGTTTGGTTACCATGAACAGCGCCGCGAACTTTTCCGTGTCGCTTTTGGCGCCTTTCAATATTAGTACACATTTTTTTATCGATTCCGATATCTCACCCATGATTACGAAACACACGACGCGATCACAAAGCGCAGTAGTGAGCGCTCCACTGAACGAGCGCTGGCTCCGCAGTTGAATCACTCCGACAGCGGCTCGATCTACATCACGTTTATAATTAGCGTGAGTTCTCTTCCAAAATATCTAAATCTGGACGCCGAGCTCGCGTTCTCCAACTATGAAACACTATTTTTAAACACACGCTGGAACGTGAACGCTAAACACGCGGGGTGCAACAAGCAAACCAGCGGCGTTCACCAACCAAAGACGTAAAAACTTGCGATTGCGAAATACGCACCACGATGACAGCGCGCGCACTTCGCTCCGAACTATAATCCATGACCGTGGCAATGTCACAACAATATTTTTGGAAAAATTACTTACCTTGTTGCAGGCTCTTGTGTCCCCTTTTCTTGTTTGTATTAGCGTATTGTCTAAATCAAAAAATATAGCTGCAACATCACTATTTTCACTATAATACGAATTATTTGCCATATTTCACGGATGAGTGTAACGCAAGGAAAAAAACAGCTGCTTTGTGATGACGTCACATTGACGATTTTCAACGTCAGAACAGCACAACTACGTTTCGTCGAGTTCAATATTTAATATTTTTATTCGCTTACTCTCACGACTTTTAATGTAGATTTATGTTCTTTCTCTTTCTTTCAAACATTGTAAGTTAGTATGTCAGCGCCATCTGGTTTTATTTATTTGAAGCAATATCGTTAAAGCTAGGAGCAGACTAGGAGCTATCCCAAGTTGTAATCAAACGTTGCGATATCTCTAATACTGACTAGATGGCACGTAATGCAGAGAAGTAAAACAGTGATAACTTAAATAATACGTACCTTTTGTAATACCGTAGTCCGTACCAAGATATTATTTTTATACGGTTCTCGCTCGTTACTTGTTTGTCGATGTAGCCCGCGAAACTCAAATTTTCTTGTGTTTCTTGCAATTTGCATATCAGTGAAATGTTGTAACTTTATCAAAGCAGTGCCGGATCAAGCCGGTGCGGGGCCCGTAGCAAATGTAACCATGGGGCCCTAAAGTTACATTGCCTCTTTTTTTAGCGGTAAATCCACGGTGTCCTTCAATAGCCCTTTACGTTCCGGGGTCACGGTAATGAGATAAGTCTCGCGACCTCCGCGCGTTTGGCCCTCCAGAAGGGGGCCCCGTCATCATGCTGACACTCTTTGAGGCGCGTGTGGAACACAACACGCCGTCGACCCCAGGTCCATGGTCGGACAACGAGTCGCCCATAACTCACCACCCACGTGCCCGCGCCTACGGTGGTCGGAGATCGTCTGCCGATGTCCGTTGCTGCAGCTGGGGTGAAGGGAGGAAGCTGTCCTTCCCTCATGCGACCCGCCTCCTACTTCGCGAGCATGACTGCTTCGCAGAGAAGGAGGCTACCGCTTCCCACTCCGTCTCGCCCCGAAGCATAGCCTCGACCAATGCCGGGCAGGTCTCCGCCTATCGCCGCCGTGAGGACACGGCGGTTCTTTCCAAGCGGGGCAGTCCTGCACTGCATGCTCCACCGTGTCCTCTAGGCGATCCTCGCAGTGGTGACACCCAGGCGTTTCCTCCCCCTTATCAGACACAGGTACCTCCCGAAACTTCATGCGGTAAGGACGCCGTGACGCCTATCCAATCACTCCTCAAAAAGGGGTCTTGCCGCCCCGAATGTGGCGTGCCCGGACCTGGGTTGCGACAGTCGTTCCCTCCATACTACCCTGAGATCGCCCTTGAGCTCTTCCCGGCGTGCCTACACTTCTCAAAGCAGCGGGCATACACTCCAGCGCTGTGCCTCCACGCGCCACTCATAGACGCGATGGAGGGCAGTCGCCTCCAGATCCCAGGGCAGCAATCCGGCAAGGAGGTTTGCCGATTCGCTGACGATCGTGCGATATCCCTGGATCATCCGGATAGCCATGACCCCCTGGCAATTGGCATGCGACCACCTTTAGTGGTCGGATGCTAATCAGGGCCCACACGGGGGCCCCGTAGAGGGCCATGGACCGCACGACGACGGTGTATAGCCTCCTTGCATGAGGCGTTTGGCCCACTGAGATTGAGCAAGGTAAGCCTGAGGGCGGCCGCTGGAGGTTTTGGGGCAAAACTCTCAATACGAAATGCCTCAATGTGGATTGCATTGCTTCGATATAGCCATGTAATGATTTATACAGAGCGTATCCTGTAATAAGGTCTTGAGGAGACGACTGTAACGAGTCTTTAGTAGTGACAGTGTGGCCAATCGCTCACTTTAAGAATAGCCAAGGTGTATTACATATTTGTGATTTTTTTGGGTTCAGGCGCGGGGCCCCACAAGGCGCGGGGCCCGTAGCATTTGCTGCCTCCTGCTATATGGCTAATCCGGCACTGTATCAAAGTATGATTCGCGGCATTAAGGGGGATGCTCCAACCATCCCGCGAAAATCATTTTTTTTTACGTTTTTTGCAATTTGCTGGCCAGTGGCATGTTGTAACTTTATCAAAATATGAATTGCGGTAATAAAGTATAATTTTAAATATAAAAATTATCAAAAAATTCGCTCCATCATGCCACTGGCCTGCAAATTGCAAAAAAAGTTAAAAAAAAATTGAATGTCGCGGGCTACATCGACGCAATCATCTTAACAAGTATACTTTTTAATTCAAGCTATAAGAGAGCTAATAGAGCGAATGATCAAAACATTCGCTCCATTAGCCATGGACCTAAAAAAAAAGGCGGACGGAACTTCACTAAGAAACAATTGAAGCACCCATAGTAAGTCAGTGCGCTAATGTGGACAAGCCAGCGGCGGATTAACGTATAAGCACTACAAGCACGTGCTTGGGGCCCCTGTTCTCCAGGGGCCTCCATCCTCTGCTGGCGTTTCATTTTTTACCTACATTTTTTCGAGATTCATCTATATTTCCGAAATCACAAGGCGAAAGCAGTCCGGGAATGACTCTTCATACACCCCCGCAGGGCCCTGCGGCTGCCCATACTTTCTACCTTCCCAATTTAAGCAATAGAGGGCCTACACAGGTTCTGTGCTTAGGGCCTCGGAAACTCTTAATCCGCCACTGGGACAAGCCAGCACGCACACATTCACACCATAGTAAGTCAGCCGTCGGCCATTACGCTTCGAACGACCCTCGCGGTTTTATACGGTGTTATTTTGTCTAATAAAAAAATCAAAGTATGCCGTCATGTGTTGCAAAAAGTTGTCTAAACCATAGTAGTTCAATTAAAAAAGCCAGGGGATCACTTTTCATAGTTAAGCATGTCATTTTGAAGCTTATTTCTCGATTTTACGTCAATAAATTTAATAAACATCTCGAAATCACTCAGTGTTGCAACTATTTCAAGGTTCAAATTATTTTAAAATTGGGAGATTTATATTTTATGTTACTATTTATCGTTATTGTATTCTTCTATATTTTTACAGATTTCCCCACGGCAAATGATGCATGGAAAAATGATTGTATAAAAATAATAAGGGAGTGTAGACATGGAATAGAAATGTAGACGTGTAGGAATGGAACATAAAATAGCTTTAATTAAATATTTATAGCCGAAAAATACTTAAACATTCGTTTTCACCACTTAAGTAAATGAGAAGGGATTTCTAGATGTGTCGATAGCAAAAGACAAGTCTACAAAAATTTGAATCACCAAAAGGGATTGTAAAACTTTATTAACATTAAACGAGTTGTAAATATTTTATATCCAATGTGTTTAAATTATTTTACCTTTATTTTAAAAATAAGTATCCGTCACAAAAAAAATGTAATTAAACTTAAGTTCAAGGGAGATCTTAATTAAATATTTTTTTTAAATGGGTAATTTTGTCCTTCATCTGGCATCCCTATACCACGCACACATATTTACGCCGCCGCCATTGTGGTGCTTCAATCGTTTCTTAGTGAAGTTCCGTCCGCCTTTTTTTTAGGTCCATGCCATTAGCTCTCAAATCAAATCTCCGTAATAAAATAAATGTCTTTTCAATCGTCTAAGTCATCTACATTTTAAGTAAAAAAAAAGAAATTATGATGGAGGTAAAATAACAGCAAACAGTGTCAGTTTTCCTGATGACACATCGTTTACGGTTTTTGTCATGAGTCCTAAATACTGACATGCAGTAAGTTGTGTATAAACTGTACAGCCACATATGAACGTAATATGAGAAGGCCGGGATGAGTTACGATCAAGGGACACGTCATTCCGTGAACAGAGAAATTCTTTTATCAACATTGTTTCGCTGGGATAATATGCTCAGGATACGGGCCGTGTTATTTTATAACTGTGCAGGATACTTATATGTTTAAGAGGATACTTCTCTTAATTTAAGGATGTCCTTTATGGAGCACCATGTGTGGTAAACCGAATTTTGGAATGATCACCTAGTGCAGGCATGTTTCGGTTGATTTATTTACGGTTTTTAGTTGCTGCTTTTTCTCTCAGCTCCTGGACTATTTTATGAAAATGTCGACTGTTTTTCCAGTTTAAAAATGTTTCTTTTTTTTTACAACAATATGGCCTGTGGATATGGCTAAAGAATAAATAAATAAATCAACATGCGCAAGACATAATTATAAAAGTAAAACAAGAATTGAAGAAAACGGTTTCCGATTAAGTCCACGTGTGTTCTAATCAAGGTAGAACCACAGGATCGAAGCATGTATAAACAAAATATAGGTTTCAGATTGTCGGTGCTCGGTGGGTATCGTGACGTGAATGTATTGACACAAGGCGAGGTGTACACGAGACACAGTCCCGGTGGTCGCCGCTCGCCTTGCTCCTCATTTGTCTACACACACACCGCACACGTATTCCATAAACTACGTTTCTATTCGTACCGCTGCTCTAACGGATATGTCATTGAACTAGGAAATATTGGATTTTTGCATGAAGAACGCTAGGTTCCGGAACAAACAAATCCTAGAATAAACTTCTTGGCTCCGGGCACTAAGCTTTGTTAACAGCGTAAAAAGTAAGGACCGACGGTACTGAACTAAACACAAATAAGTATATGTTTAGTTACGTGCATATGGGATCAGATTGTTACGCGAAGGTTGAACTAATAAAAAAAGACAAAAGGACTTGTTCCAACAAAATGTAGAAAGTGATCCATGCGTTTACCGTAAACCTCTGATGTGTAGCATCCTCCGACGATATACATGAGTACGGACTTACGGAGTACCAAAAGGGACAAGCAAATAGCGATTGTGTAAGAAATTTATACGTGGAACTCGTTCAAGGGTTATTAGATTTCCTGTCACACGCAGGGCTCGCCGGCCGCAGGTCCTATTTGCCAAACATTGCCAAGTCAATGCCAATTTCTTGCGTAAACATTTTGTTCGGTCATTATCGTTTCTTGTTGGATGTTTTGCACTGGTTTCAACAAATTATAGTCGAGTTTCAAAGTTGGTGCCAATTTTGTTCAATTTGGAGATTGTAATTTGCTTGAAGGGTGGCTGCCAGATCTCATTGGCGTCATTTTAAGCTTATTTTCCAGACTCGTAATTCCCACAAAAGGGGTTTGTCGTTCCGTACGTCGCGGGGAGTGGGTGTTGGTGTAATTTAAGTGCTTTTGTGCGTAGGCGTGCAGCCTCTTTAGCAGAACCAGCGCTGGGATATTAAGATCTTATTCAAATAGCTAGAATCATTGCCTATATTGGTAACGGAAACTTAGCAACGTCTTTGTTCGACTAGTCTCAAATCAGGCAAGGTGCCTCTCTGGTTTTACTTTTGATCTCTTTATCTACTTAGGCATTAATAGGTCAGAAAAAAAAGGATAAAATGATTGAATATCTTCAAAAATAATATGTTAGTAACTGAGTCTAACAGTTTTTTTTGGGTTATCAAAGAGTGTGAAAGACAAGCAGTTTGCTTGGATTCATAAAGATCGCCAGCTATTAGCTTTCATTACTACACCCGCAGATTTCTTAATTCGGCAGTTAGTTTGCGTTCACCATTGTGCTGATATCAGCATTCAAGATGCTTAACTGAATAGTGCGCCCCCTTGCGGCAATTAACTAGCTATGCTCATTAGCAGCCCGTTTTCATTCGGTGGCCGTAATCCGCTCCGACCAACTTTCTTTGGGAACACCTCGATTTACTGTGTCACGTGGGAGGAGGGTAATGTGCTGACGCCCCTGGAACACAGTTGCCATTTGAATCTTAGTATTAACGGTTATACGGCCTCTGTTGACGACGCTCTTTTTTTATTTATTTTATAATGCATTTTTTAATGAGAGTTCAACTGGGTAGTGTTTGTGACATTTCTTTCAGGTTTGTGTTTGTTTCTTAAAAAATAATTTAATGATGTCAGTTTGATTCTTCGCTTATGTAGAAGAAGCTTTGCTTCTGCTTAATAGATCGAAGTATTCCAAAACGATCAACTAATGTAGGACATGTCTCTGGAATACCATTTACCAAAAATACACAAGCAAGCTCAGTTCTCAGGCCACTTGGCCTAGCCAAACATAGCTTGAATCTGCATTTAGCCGTCTCGTCGCATCAGTTTGATATTGACAGCAAGCAGGTTCGTCGTATACCCGGGCAACCAGTGATTTATACCGGGTAAACATCGCACACGTTATCAACCGCCTTGCACCTGCCTTATCCGGCTTGCTGGATGCGACCGGGTGCACTGTGCAACCTACCGTTTCTAGTAAGCCGATTTGCGATTTTGATGCATGTGAAATGACGTTTTGAGAAGTTATTTGGAATTTCTTGGCGAAGCTTGTAAGCTGTGGTTTCAGCCTCTTCAGCTTTGTGAGTCGTAAACCTCTGTGGTGAAAAGATTGGCTCTAGAGTGATTGATTAAACTAGTTATCATTTTCGTACGTAGGTATCAATTATAAATCCCTTATCTGCTTAAAATTAATTGAAACAGTCTGATTAATCAAATTTCTTTCAAAATTGAAACTGCTCTCATCGATAAATTCTAATAGTCACATCAAAACGAAAGATTTTTTGCTCTTCAGACACAACAAAATAAGTTAGATACAAAACATATTCAACTGTTTCACAGTTTGAAATATCTATAACTGCTCGTAATTTGAAATTGATAATAGGTACTGCATCATAGTTTTAATTAATTAAAACTTTACCTATAATGTTGCTAATTCAATTAACAGGCAAATAACTAAGTAGGCACAGTACCTTACCTAGGTGTTTTCTGTTTTAAATTCTAACTGCGCGGATATTTTCAGGCGTATTTCGGTGAAAAGTGCTCCAGATTCGGAACAGTGCCCACTTGAACCTCTATATAACTCATATTTACTGGCTCCCGATCGAGTCCAGTTCGTTCTACGACTAAAACGTTTTGAGCACAAAGATTAAAATGCTTTTAATCACGGAAATTCTGCTGAGTGCTTACGATAGTAACATTAACGTTCAGTATTTCACCAATAACGCAACGTTTCACGGTCCAGCGGGTTTGCTCCCAAACAGATTTCAACGCACTCTGGCCACGTAATAACTTATCCCGCACATATAATACGTACAAGTATTTGTGGGACGATTTGTCGACGCGGCGTGACATCGCCTGACGTTACGAGTGTTCGTGGCATTTCATTAACTAACGGATTGTTGCCACAAGCCGCCGATGTGCGGCCCTGTCCAATTTGTTCCCGAAGCACTATTGGCCATCCGACCCCAATGCCTGATGATAATCATAAACGGCCTCTGCCAAATTGGTAATACGCGTTAGTGAATATCTAAGCAAGGGATAGCACCTAATGGCAACTTAGTTTAAGTTATTATACTGATAATAATAGTTATGCTGAACGGCGGAATACCTATTTATTGTTGTTAATTTGTGTTGTTGTTTAGGAACAAAGAATACCTTAACCATCTTTGTTAGATTTTCGTTGTTTTCTGTAGTTTGTCTATGTGTCGTTACATTTTTAAGTTATTTTTAACCGACTTCAAAAAAAAAGTAGGTTCTCAGTTCGACCTGTATGTATGTATGTATGTATGTATGTATGTTTGTCCGCGATTATCTCGCGTTTGGCTGAACGGATTTTGAAGCGGTTTTCAGGAAAGTGTTCATTACATTCTGGAGAAGGTTTTAGTATATAACACTAATAGATATCCCGTGACGTTGCCCGCGTGGACCCGTTTTTGTTTACTTAGGTTGTAGATTTTCAGAGACGATTGCATGTTTGTCCGCAATTATCTCGCGTTTGGCTGAACGGATTTTGATGCGGTTTTCAGGAAAGTGTTCATTACATTCTGGAGAAGGTTTTAGTACATAACACTAATAGATATCCCGTGACGTTGCCCGCGTGGACCCGTTTTTGTTTACTTAGGTTGTAGATTTTCAGAGATGATTGCGTGTTTGTCCGCAATTATCTCGCGTTTGGCTGAACGGATTTAGATGCAGTTTTCAGGAAAGTGTTCATTACATTCTGGAGAAGGTTTTGGTATATAACAATAATGGAAATATCGTGAAGTTGCTCACATAGATCCGCTTTGCTTAATAGGATTGTAAATTTTCAAAGACGCCAATTTTATGAAGATTTTTTTTGATTATCTCAACTAAAAAGGAAAAAATAAAAACTTTTTCAAAAAAAGAGAACCGACTTCAAAACCAAACACAAAAAATTGTAAAATAACTTTTCTTTCGGAAGTCGGTGGCCACAGTCAATGAAATAAAAAACAAAGCCACCGACTTCCGAAAGAAAAGTTATTTTACAATTTTTTGTGTTTGGGTTTGAAGTCGGTTCTCTTTTTTAAATCAAGAGGTTCGTAAATGAGGTGTAGATATAGTGCATATTTTTAGGCAGTATTTCAGTTTTAGGAAAAGCCTACATTAGTAAGTAAACCATGTGAGAAAGTTTAACAAAGATATTTTTTATTTCATCAAAATGTTTTAAAATAATGCCATAATGTTTGGTGTAACAATAATAAAACACACTGAAATTGAGCCGCGTGGAATTCTGTGCAATCGGAAATAATGTAGCGTGGTGGTACATTTTAAATCACTCGCGTTGCACTTTTAATTTACGAGTGACACATTATTGATCCTGTTTACGAATCATACAGAAAGTATTGAAGTAAGTCAAAGGATTAATTCAGACGGACCATTTTGCAAAGCTTAAACGACATTTCGGGCTACTTATGGAATGCTTTTATTCGATATAAAAGGTTTGAAAGAGGTTTAAAAAGCATGAGCTTTATTTGAATGGCTGCATATTTGAGATAGGTTTTTCACAAGCGATTAAAATATTGAGCCTCTGGCAGCAATGGGCATGAGTCCGCCATCATTGAATAAAAGTGACGTCACATAGAAAGAATGTTGGAAAATGTGTGGTGCGAATAATGGCTGAAATACGGAAATATTTCAACATTTTGGTCCTACACAGTCAGCTGTTCTTGAATTGTTAATGCAATTCGCATCAATCTGTATCCATTCCGTATTGAGGTATTGATAAAGCCTTCCAGAATAGAATCCAACCTGGTAGCGGTGGATTCCATATTGTAGCTCTCAATTGTGAAGATATATTTAGTGTTTTAATTTTGATGGTTTTAGCAGTTTTAGTGAGTTCTTTGTCGTTTCGAAAAATTCCGGTGAGTACGTTTCCGCTGATCAGAAGTGGCAAACGAAAAGAGGAGTTGGTAGAATAATAGGGGAAGCGTTTGCCTGTACAATAATGGCTAGTAAAAACAAAATACAAATCTTTTTAGTGATGAGATCGATGTGAAAGACATAACTCCATAAGACACCAAATAAAATCTTATAATAGGATCGGTACAGATTTATTACCAACACCATTCAAGAACTGCTCCTAATTAGCGGTAACTTGAAAGTAATTAAAAGAACCGTTGCCTTAGCAACAGAAAGTTCGAATGTGAAGAAAGAAATGTAGATCAAAAATACTTGCCTTGACCAAGGTCCCATATCTCACAGCGTGAGTGCATAATAAACAGGTTCTTTCTCTTAATTTACACTCTTGCAACACTTTTCATTCAATACTTTTTATCAAGTATAAAAGGACCTAGAATACTTTAACGAATTATCAGTTCCAGTCCAATATTTGACCAGAAATCAACAATTTAAAAATAACAATGTTTGCCAAAGTAAGTTTGAAATTCTTGATGGCTTCCTCATCGTGATTATATTACATTTTTAATTACTTTATCGTCTTTATTTTACAATTTGAATGAGTTTGTTCGTTCCACTTTCAAGATACTTATAGAAACTTTTTGAACTTTGTTATGGAAGGTCAAAGTGTTACCTAAGTTCTTTATTTTGCCAAGACTATAGTATTATTGGTGACTGACTTAAGCTTGAGTAATGTACCTAACTTTAAGTATTAAACTATTTAGTTTAACTTTTCAGTCCATCATCAGAAACCAGCTCTATAATTTTTACAATTATAAAATCTGAACAATTATAAATACAAACAATTATAAATACTTCCCCAGATATTCCTTCTCACCGCCATCTTGGCCGTCGCATGCGCACGTCCGCAGGAGAGTCACGGTCACGGTCATCACGGTCACGCGGTGTCATCTCAGAGCATAGTGCTGCACCAGACGCACGAGAGCAAGCACGAGCCAGCTCACCACGAGCATCATAAGCACGAGGAACACAAGAAAGAGGAGCAAAAGGAACAGCATGATAAACACCACCATGTTGTGTACTACGTGAGTTTTAACCTGTCAATGCCCGCTCTATAGGTTCTTTTAAATCTCTCTGGTCTGTACGTAAATTAAACACCATAATGGTATATTCTCATACTGGATTTTCCCGAATACCCAAAAAGTCAATTCGTGCGACTTCCAGCTAAACTGGTCTTTTTAACAGGAATACCTGCAAATCCCATTTCCAATGTCAGTAATGTTACACTAACATGACATAGAGAATTATCGATATAGACGTCCGTGTCTATGGTACTAACATAAACCCTGATTGATTTAAGGATTAAAACTATCGGGAAGCAAATAGGCTTTTTTTTTTTTTTTTTTTAGCGTGGTAAAATCATCAAATGAGTCCTCCAACCCCGGGCACGGCGGGAGGGACTGTCAGACTTCTACTGACTAAAATCCACGGTGTCCTTCATAGCCTGTTATGTTTCGGGGTTACGGTAAGGGAATAATCCCGCGACCCCGGCAGGCTGTGGCCCTCTGAGAGGGGTGCCCCGTCATTATGCTGACGCTCTTTGAGGCGCGCGTGGGACACAACGCGCCGTCGACCCGGGCATGGTCCTTGGTCGGGCAGCGAGTTGCCCTTTACTCGCTGCCCGCATGCCAAGCAAATAGGCTTAGAGGTAACAGTTGAATTACTAGGTTATTTCTGAACCTGAATGATTGATACTCGTATAAGTACTCGGATTTAGTAAAATTTAAGCTGGTGTTGGTGGGATTTGCTGAACTCTTTATAAGCACTGGTCCTGAATAAAAGATGGGTATAAAGAAGTGGGAGTGAGAGTTGCTCTGTAGCGCTGAAAATTAATTGCGATTCTTAAACGATATGCTGCACGCGTAGCATGGCGCCGTAGAAACGGGTTTTGTCGACGCGAGAGTAGGCAAAATGACAGAACGAGATTTTTATCGATTTAAGCATAGCAATGTTTAAAATATAGAAGAGATATGTTTCTATTCTTTAATGGTCTGCGAATCGTGTCATAATTGTGCAAAAAAACAGTCGATTTGTATAGGAAGAACGACGAAATTACTTTGTCTTTTCTTGGTAGAATAGAGATAGAATCGCCACGCTACGCGCGCTGGTGGCTATTGAACAAAGTAACCAAACAGCAAACCAAGACGGCATAATGTGTGGAAACGATTACGCACGAAACAGGCAGATTTTTAACTGTTTCCGAAAAAAGAAGGAGGTCCTCAATTGATATGGAAAATTCTTCTTTTGCTTAAATAGGTATACGTCACAAATTTTAATGATCCCATGGTATTTAGGTCAGGATCTAATGATGGTATCTTAGAGAAATCGAGGGGACTCTTCAGAACAATAAGTGCCAGCAAATAATCAACTTTACAAAATATTAAGCATTTATCTAAATAGTAATATAAAAAAAAAAAACTATAATATTTTCTTTTGTAGTCAAATGGTGCATCTTGTCTAGGAGTTTCGCAAGAAATTTGAAACTAAAAAGACTCATTTTTCATCCGTTCTTCCACAGTCTCGCCCTAAATACGAGTTTGCCTACAAAGTGGAAGACCCTCACACCGGCGACAAGAAGTCTCAGCACGAGTCGCGCGATGGAGACGTGGTGAAGGGAGTGTATAGCCTGCACCAGCCCGACGGTACCATCAGGATCGTGGAGTACCATGCTGACAAGAAGACCGGGTAACTACTACTAGTTTACATTGAAGATTAATGAGACAGGAGGCAAAAAGTCGCAGCATGAGACGCTCGATTTTGTACTCTATTAATGAATGAATAACTAAAATTATTTTTGTGTGTGACTGGCCTGTTGGTCTAGTGGTTAGTGACCCTGACTGCTATGCCGGGGGTCGTGGGTTCGATTCCCACCCAGGACAAATGTTTGTGTGATGAGCACGATCATTTGTTCTGTGTCTGGGTGTAATCTATCTATAATATGTATATATTTAGAAATATATAAGTATGTTTATCAGTTGTTTAGTACCCATAACACAAGCTCTGTTTAGCTTGGGACTAGATGGCGTTGTGTGATAGTTGTGGAATATTATTAAAAAAAAAAAAATATTAAAAAACTCATTTAGGTCCTCACATGATAGGTATTTACGCATCTGTCAAAATCACAGTGCTCTTTAAGCTTATCGTAATAGGTTTCCTGTAACTATGATATTTCATGTACAAATTACAATTTTAAATTAAAATGATATCACTACCCACATAAAGATATAAGATTTGCTACCACTTCATGTGCTTATTTGTCGCCTATTTGATTTGACCAGAGGCCTTACCACGCAATCCAGTTTAGGCTGTGGGAAAGAGATGGCGCTAGACGACTTGTATAGCTCTGTCTCTTTCCCACAGCCTAAACTGGATCGCGTTAAGAGCTTATGGTAAGGTTTGTTCTATTTCACTTAAACATACACACTTCTGTTAAAAACAACACCATCAAATCAAATCCTTTATTTCAACTAGGCCAAATACAGGCACTTTTGAATTGTCAAAAGACAAAAAATAAAACAAGTACAAAAATAGTTATGGTGCTACCAGTTCAGTGTTAGGTTACGCGTCGAACGTTTGTTATTTATGTCAATGTTTTCTTTACAGATTCAACGCCAACGTTAAATACCAGGGTCACGCTAAGCACATAGTTCCAGAGCATCATCATCACCACTGATTAAACCGTAACCGTTTGTTAATATTGTTTTTATGATTGTTATTGCGTCTTTAGAATAAAGGTTATTGTTCTTATTTTATACCTTTTATTTTATACCACGAAGTTCTTTTTATCATCATCAGCCTATTAATGTTCCCACTGCTGGGACACAGGCCTCCTCTCTGTGAGAGGGGGTGGGCCATAATCCACCACGCGGGCCCAGTGCGGATTGGTGGATGGCACATGTCTTCGAATTTTTGGTTCTAGGACATGCCGGTTTCCTCACGATGTTTTCCTTCACCGTTTTGAGAGCAGTGGTGATGAAATAAATTACACAAAGTAATGCGCCTGCCGGGATTCGAACCCACGACCTACAACTCGTAAGTCGGGGCCGATACAACTGGGCCACCACTGCTCACCACTGCTCTTTTTATACCTACCTGAAATAAAAATACTCGTACTTATTACTAAAAAGGAACAAAAAACAGTTTCATACGGTTACGAAACGATTTCTTTCTGTGAGAGGGCCGTAAACCCACTGCCCAAGACTGCCCACTAACAAAAAAGAGACCTTCCGTTCCTATAATAACAAATTAGACTAGCAAAGCCCGAAAAAAAATTAACAAAACATAAAACAAGATAATTAGTACATCTCAAACTAATTCCAAAATATTTAAAAAACCGGCCAAGTGCGAGTCGGACTCGCCCATAAGGGGTTCCGTAGCAGCAAGTAGCATACTAAAAATGTTCTTGTACTTGGTTGTAACTTTGTAAGGTAAATTGCGGTTTACGATTTACGACAATTAAAAAAAAACTAATTACTCGATATAGTTTAAACCAATTCTCAATGCAAAAAAAAAAAAGCATCTTCTTACCAAGTTTCAACAGGATAGCTTTTATACTTTCGTCAAAAAGTGGCTGTGACATACGGACGGACAGACAGACAGGACGAATCTATAAGGGTTCCGTTTTCTGCCATTTGGCTACGGAACCGTGAAAATGAACTCCAAATCAGTTTTTATTAAAAGCGTCAACGTTAATTATAACTCTGGCCACCACCCACACCACACAGGGATCATAATTATGTAGGTAAAAGCTTGGTTTTACGAGCATACGAGTATGTACAAAATATATGAAAATTCTATAATTCCCTCACGGTCGGCACAATTAATTAAAACACCACACGTGGTACAATGATGCTGCCTGATATCGTATTGCTCATCATTATTTTATTATTATAAGCCTTTTCGCGAACATTGACCACGAAAACCGACTCAGTGGAAAGGTTATCGTTTTCAGAGTTGATATGTTTATTGCTATTTGGAAAATTATTGAAAACTTCCAAATAACAATAACCACAAATTAAACCGCTCTTACATTGGACGATAACGGTCACGACACCACAGTAAAATATCGTCCGCTTTAGCTCGTTCTCCTTAGAAATGTATGAGACTACCAATCCCATCGATATCGTGTCGTCTAATGTCAAAACACTGTTGAAGAGACAGTTGTAGCAGGTAACTGAATGGTACCTAAAACTTGAGTGTGTCAACAACACACCACATAGACTTTTCGCATCATAATGCTGTAATTCACGCCAAGAAAAGAGATAAGAAATAACACAAAAACACTTAGAATCCACCGGTTGCTAAAAAATAATTGTCACCATTATCTGCTAAACGTCTGACAACCAGTCTTGCCACGGGACTACCCAGTTAATTCGTTGTGGAGGTCTGATAGGCAGTCGCTCCATGTAAAACAGTGATATTCAGTTGCATCTAGTTCAACTGGATGCCGACCCGAATACAGTTGGTAAATGGCTAGGCAGATGATGGATCAGCGCAATCCCAAATATCTTCATAACACTCGACGGGATAACAAAAAGTTACCGCGACAAAAAAGTCACAAGTAAGCACTCGCGCTTAAGGCGACGCTAGTCGCGAGCTCGAACTCACTGGCAGGCATGGTCAAAAACCATGATATTTCACCAGAAATCGAGCCATATTGTTCATGTGTGCGCGAGCGTCATCCCCCCGTGAAGAAAACAGGGGAAAACTTATTTAGTGAGATGCACGATCATTCAGAGTAAAAGGCGCGCGTAAAAAAATACAAAAAAACCGGCCAAGTGCGTGTCGGGCCACGCACAGTGTAGGGTTCCGTAGTTGCCCATCAAAATACTTATGCGAACTAACTAAACTGATTCGCTGAATTTAATTTTAAAAAGAAGAATTTTCAAAATCGGTCCAGGAGTCTTTGAGAAATCGGGGAAAATACATAAGAAAAAAGATTACATCGAATTTAGAACCTCCTCCTTTTTTTGAATTTAGTTAAAAATAGTTGACGATAAAAACCTACCTATCCCCAAAAAACATACCTATAAAAGCTGTTAAAATAAAGTTGACAAACTTACATTTGCAGTTGTCTCCGATACATTTTGTTTAAGAAAATATGATATCAAGTACATTTTATAAGTTGGTCGACTGTTACTCGTAAAGTTGTAAAGCCTACTTAGTCATGATAATTTTCTTTTAAATTTCCTTATATATACTACTATTGTGAATTTTTTCACAACCCCAAACATAACCGTTTAGCTGGTAGAGGGGGGGGACACTCGAATCGAGCAATTTTTAGCACTTTAAAGTTTAATATTTCACAAACCAATTTTTTTATCAAAAAATTGTTAATGGAAACTATCATTATTTTTTAAAGGCCTATTTAATGATACCCCACACTAAGGGGTACGCGAGAAAAAAAAAATCCTCACTTTACGTGTAAGTACTGGAGGTACCCTAAAAAAAAATATTTTACAAGGTTTTATGAAAAAACCACTGCACCAATTAATTTCAAATAAAATTTATTCAATTCTTCGATAAATTTGCTGTGTCGGTACGGACTTCGTTTTGGAAATTTGATGCTTCTTTAGCTTCTAATTTACACCTAAAGTTGTGTTAAAATTAGCAAAAAAACGAATCTTTAGAAGCTCGTAACTTTTTAATAGCTTCATATTTTACAATTCTGCTTCCGTACAGACAAAATTAATAATGAGAAAAAACGATACCATGTTTAATTTTGGATATACTTTGTCAAATAGTGGAGTAAAACCCCAACGAAGTTTCTATGGAAAAAATGTTGACTTGTTTGACCTTAATATTGATAATTGGAGACTTTTATTTTGTAAAAAAACTGATGATGTTGAATTCGTCAGACTAAATCATCTATTCACAATATGCATCCGTGAACTTTTACATACGTTACAAAATAATCACAACAACTGTAACAAAAAAAAAAAAACCATAACAAGTCGCATGCTACCAATGACCTTTACCTACAACACGCTAACACTCATAATGCAGTCACAACTTTTACGAAAATAATGTCAATGCGTACATTAACGTAACAACTGTATCGTGAACGATTTTATGGTCAATATAATTACAGAGAAATCAATCACCTTGGATGTAAGTATTATTTTAAGTTGTATAAAAGACGTGAGAATTTGGCAGTATGTATCAGTTCCATTCTTGCAATAGAATTGTAATTGCGACAACAGTTCTAAGACAATAATCGTCGAAAATGTTCTTCAAGGTATTTAAGTTACTTCAAGTTCTAGTTAGTGAAGTGTTTAAGTTCTAAGTGTAGTTCAGTGATTGTGGTTACGACTAGAATAGAACATATGTATTAATACTCTCCAACTTACTTCATTATTTTGTCCTTTATTTCTCAGTTAAGCAGTTTTTAAAGGGTTTAGTAGAACCAGAAGAAATATTAGAGACCTTACCAAGGAGCTTAGCTCGCTACCACCATCCTATCGGAGTCCAGGGCTAAATAGTTTTTGCCGTGTCCGTCGGTGCTTAGGAGGTTCAATTCCCTGGCCTCATCTTTGCGTTTAGGCTATATGGAGGCCAAGAGCAAACTCATAGCAAAAAAAAAGCAGAGCCATGCGAACACTGGAAACTGGATATAGTTTTGCACCGAAAATAGATTTACTACCAAAGTTTAAACTACAGGATCTAGATAAGCATAAACATGACAGGTCCTCGCTATATAGGTACCGTAATGCCCAACATTAACTGAACCTTTTCCCGTTCTCTTATGCACAAGTTGAAAAAATGTGAGAATTACTCGTATTTACCAGTCTGCACAGTTTAGGTTCCGTAAGTGCATGGCCTCCATCTAATATAGCGTCTTTTTATCCAGGTCGTTTGTGTCTTATCTGTGGCAATCGCCGTTGTCTCCGGGTACGGTCACTCCTCCCAGTACATCCACCGTCACGACGGTCACCACGAGCCTGTGCATCATGGATATGGACATGATCATCATGACTACTATGTAAGTGATGAACAAATCAGACGATTCTTTAAATTATATGATATCCTGGAGACTGGGCTATCTGGATGTCCTGGACTATGCTTACAGAGTTAGTGGCTGTGATAGAAGAGGTATCATCTAAATTATCAGCTTGTATTTGTACATCACTAAGCCCGGTCCTGAGCTTTCCTTCATACAGTCTTTTGCCGGCTGCCTTTCTCGGGCATGTCCAATTGTCCATAGCTATTTTATGTTCATTCTAAAATGTTTCCATTGCTGGGACACTGGTCTCTTTTCTGTAATACAGATTTATAGACTCGTGGACCCAGTACAGGTTGATAGATGCTTATAATTTTTATACTATATACCACTAAATGTTTCTGGTCATGGAAAAATTCTGATAATCAATTTTTTTCCCAGACCTACCCTAAATACGAGTTCGGGTATGAAGTAAAGGACTCTCACACTGGTGACCACAAGTCGCAGCACGAGCATCGTGATGGAAACGTGGTCAAGGGCCACTACTCCCTGCAGCAACCTGACGGCTCCTACAGACACGTTGACTACCACGGCGATGACCACACTGGGTGAGTGATATGATGCAAATTGGATACATAAGCCCGCTTCGGCCGCGTATGGAACCAGAGTTTCTTAACTGGTTCCAGACGAGACTTTTCTTTTCCTTGTATGGAACTGTGGCCTTACCACGAGCTCTTAACGCGATTCAGTTGAAGGAAAGAGACAGAGCTATACAAGTCGTTTAGCGCCATCTCTTTCCCACAGTCTAAACTGGATCACGTTAATAGTTCATGGTAGGCCACCTGGTTCCCATATGCGAGCACACGAACAGCAACTACAGCGGAGCTGAAGCAATCGCCCTGGCAAAATCGGTAGGATCGCTTCATCATCATGTTGCAAATTGATGATGTTCAACTGAGTGCCTTTAATTATCTGTTCCCTCTTCCGTCCTACTTTATTCTGAGTCCTTGTAATATATGTAGTATCAACTTTACCTGACTAGGTCTGAACAGCAGCTTGAGATAGCAATATTTAGATGTGTATGCAGCTTAATTATTCGAAGATTATAGAATATGGTGTTCTTTTTTAAAGATTTATGTAGGTATATAATGTGCCGTCGCCAGCACATCAACCTACCGCAATCTGTGTTTCTTCAATAGATTTTCAACCTTTTATACCGTTTTGACAGTGTCGGTCTGTACAATAAACTCTTACTTTAGAGTAAATCTACCGATTACTACGGGCACTAGATGTAAGAAATCATAGTTTCTATATTCCAGTATAGCCATAGTTAAAAAAAAGTGATTGGCCGTGTCAATCATAAACTAAAGTTCTAATTTCGTTTCAGTTTCCACGCGACAGTGAAGCACGGCACCCACCACATTGTTCCTCATCATTATCATTACTGAAGCCTCCTTCGTATGATCTTCTGAAGATGACTGATGATTGAAAATTCTTATTTATTGCCTGTTTTCTAAGTTTGGTTGCATTATCTGATTCAGGTTTTCTTTTTAATTCACTTGACAGATAATGCAATTTAGACGTTTTGAAAAAGGTAGCTTAATATGTAGGAATATTTTTTGTACAAACAAAATATGTAAAAATAAATACACTGTCAATAATATACTCATTTTGTTTTGTTCTTATCCCACGTAAAGGAAAACACATTCACAGTGCATGCCTGTATGTCATAGCACGGTAACAAACAAGGGATATTTTTCGCAATAAAAATGTAATAAGTAATTATGTATTCGAGGATAAAATTTTAATAAACAATTTTACTCAGCATAATTTAAATAACCGAACAGAAAATACTGTCATGATTTCAAGCGTTGGCGTCGCCGTCGCGTCGTTCGTCAGGTGGACTTAAGAGCAAACAAGTCAACATTTTTTCCATAGAAACTTCGTTGGGGTTTTACTCCATTAATTGACAAAGTACATCCAAAATTAAACATGGTATCGTTTTGTCTCATTATTAGTCTGTACGGAAGCAGAATTGTAAAATATGAAGCTATTAAAAAGTTACGAGCTTCTAAAGATTCGTTTTTTTGCTAATTTTAACACAACTTTAGGTGTAAATTAGAAGCTAAAGAAGCATCAAATTTCCAAATCGAAGTCCGTACCGACACAGCACATTTATCGAAGAATTTAATACATTTTATTTGAAATTAATTGGTGCAGTGGTTTTTTCATAAAACCCCAACAGCCAAAGGCTTTTTCGTATTTTTTTACGCGTGCCTTTTACTCTGAATGATCGTGCATCTCACTGAATAAGTTTTCCCCTGTTTTCTCCACGGGGGGATGACGCTCGCGCACACATGAACAATATGGCTCGATTTCCGGCGAAATATCATGGTTTTTGACCATGCCTGCCAGTGAGTTCGAGCTCGCGACTAGCGGCGCCTTAAGTGCGAATACTGAGCAAGAGTGGATGCTTTCATTTTCTGGGTTGCGCAAACTGTTACTGGGGTATTATTACCGAATTGCTCAATAACAGCTGTTGGTTTATTTGATTTTGAATCTGAATTTCCTACAACAGCTACAGAGTCTTGATTTGTGCCTGGTTGCTCATAATAGTCTAGCTTCCCCCTTTTTTAGCGCGATTAAAGAAACGTCCTCCTAAAGGCTCCCTCCCCCTTCATCAACATCATCATCTTAGCCTTAGGACGTCCAGCTGAACGTAGGCCTCCCCTCTGGTTGGAAGCGACCTGTATCCAGCGTCTTCCGGCGACCTTTATAAGGTCGTCTGTCCACCTTGTTGGCCCTTATATGGCACTTAAACATAGCCGGTGATATTATGACGATTTCATAACAGCTCCAGCTCCAGTTTCAACTTTTTATTAACTGGTTGAAGAAAGAAAGATTCGAAGACGAATAATCTTATTTAGGCCAGTCTCCAGACACTTCGCCAATAGTATAAAATGTTAATATTACTCTCAAGCTAATGGAAAAACGTAATGAATTAGGACCACTCGTCGGTTTCTTGATTACGAGAAAATGGTAAAGGAAAGTTAAGTTTTTTTTAGTTTTTAAACTTGTACTCAGATGCTACTATAAATGTAGATACCTTATAGCTTTACCATGTGTTTGACTGGACTGTTGGTCTAGTGGTTAGTTACTCTGACTGCTATACCGGAGGTCGTGGGTTCGATTCCCACCCAGGACAATTGTGTGATGAGTACGATCATTTGTTCTGTCTGGGTATAATTTATCTATAATTTGTATGTATTTAGAAATATATAAGTATGTTGATCAGTTGTCTAGTACCCATAACACAAGCTCTGCTTAGCTTGGGACTAGATGGCGTTGTGTGATAGTTGTAAAAAAAAAAATGCATGGCACTTACAGAATTTCGAAAATTAAATAAATAATTTATGCATGCTTCATCATCACCATCATCATCATCTCAGCTGTAGGACGTCCACTTCTGAACATAGGCCTCCCCCATCGATTTCCAGTAGGACCGGTTGGAAGCGCCTCGCATCCAGCGCGATGCTGTGATTTTCATCACATTGTCTGTCCACTTTGAAGGTGGATGTCTCATGTATGCTTATTCGAAACATAATTATCTCCTTAAAAAGTTCAAGTCTTTGAAAAGTACAATTTCCGTGTTACTCGTGCAGCTTACTTGGAAAGTAGGTTCGATATATTATTTTATTGTATTATTAACTATTTTCATTAATGAAAAAAGTTTCTCGGTTGACACTAGAGGTGCTTTTTTATTTTTCATACAATAAATGTGAAATACGTTTACTTTACAAAAACGCGAAAATTCATGCTAGTCTCTGTTTCGAGAAAAACTACGTTCTTGTGATAATAGATGGCGCTACGTGTATCCGAATTTATGTTTGTTACAAAACTGCTGAACGGATCTGTATGAAAGTGGGTACAGAGGTTATATAGAATGGAGTACAACATAAAAAAAAACACTTAATTCAGACAGCTTGATCCATACAGTGAGTTAAAATACAAACCATTAAATTATTAAAATTAACATAGAGGTACAATCGGTATTAATAACAAAAACGCAAAAAATAAATAAATTAACATTGAGACAAAACAAAGGATACCTTTATCTTGCTATTATGATCCTGATAAAAAAAAAACTAGTTACACAGGGTAACTTGTAAAACATTAATAACCTTTCATGGGCTGAATGTGGGCTGAATGTACTTACGGTTATAAACAACTTTAACCCTGAAAGGAGAAAAAAAAAAGTTAATATACAAAATGAAATATTTTTCCGTTGTCAATGTATGAAACCTCTGGTGGCCTACCATGAACTTTTAAACCCTGAGTCTTTAGGGTGTGCGAAAGAGATGGCGCTAGACGACTTGTATAGCTCTGTCTCTTTCCCACAGCCTAAACTGGATCGCGTTAAGAGCTCGTGGTAAGGCTTTTTTGATCTTTCAAAGGTTATATTTATAACCGTTATGTAGGTACTCGTACTTTCAGCCTATGAAAGGTTGTCAATGTATTACAAACAACCCTGTATATTTGGATAAAATGTCGTAGTACATAATACTAAGGGCTTACTTATCGTAATCCTGAGCTTGTGTTTGTGCAAATTGAAATTAATATTAATGTTATGGATAGGGTCGTGTATTCGATCATTGTGTTTACACTGAGTGTGTTTGGTATTTTAACATGACTACTCCGAATATTCGAACACCTATTTGATTAAAGTGATATACGAATAATATTCAGGTATCAAATATGCAGCTGTTACTGTCATTCATTTTGAATATTATTCGTGTATAGCGTAATCAATGTTATTGTTCGTAGATTTATTTGCCTTTACTATCATATTAATCAGTCTGTTTAACTAGTTAACAAACTAGCTCCTGGCTAAATACTGAAGAGCCATACGGTTCAAGGTTAAGCCATTGTTATCAAGGTAAGTTTTGTTGATGGGTGATGGGTGACCTTCCATTATTATAGGTACCTACAAAGTTTCTTATAGAGCTGGAAAAGTATGTTAAGCCGTTGATTCTGTGATTCTGGCAGTCTTTTCTGTTGATAATACTCGTACATAATAATAATATCGTAATACATTTTTTTTAAGGTGGTAAAATCATCAAATGAGTCCTCCCGCCCTGGGTGGGGCGGAAGGGACTGTCAGACTCTTACTGACTAAAATCCACCCGTGTTCCTTCGGATGCCCTTTACGTTCCGGGGCCACGGTATCCTGGGTTAAGAAAAAACCCGCGGCACCAGCAGGCATTTGGCGCGAAACACGACGCTCCACCGACCCGGGTTTGGTCTCTGGTCGGACGGCGAGCTACCCATCACTCACCGTCCACAAGCCCGCTCCGCCGCTGTGCCCTCTGCTGATCAGAGGGACACGCGTTGGAGCGTCCACAAGACAGGCTATTCGCATACTGGCAAAGAGACTCCTTAGGCACACAGTGCCCAAGGAAGAGTTTTTGTCCGCATCCCAGGATGCACCGGCCCGAAAAATTGGTCTTCCCCCTGGACGTATCCGAGAGGGAACTCTAGTCCACGGGCGCACGTGGAGGTTTCCTGTCTTAGCACCCCAATATCGTAATACATGGAGATTTATTCTTTGTTCCAAGTAAAGGACTCGCGAGAAAAATAAAGTGTTGCAGTTAGACTAAGGCAGGCATAAAATAGGTCGTAAAAACATTTAGTATCCTGAAATAATATGAATATATATGATGTAGGAAAGTAATGAATAACATGCAAATGGGGTATCTAATGAAAACCGCTCCGCACCACGCCTCCCCCCGCCACCCTCAGGACTCAGCATCATGAGCCGACTTTGTTTCGTATTAATTTATTTGTACAACAGAAACATGTACAGAAACATATCACAGTAATTGCTGAGTGAAAAACAATTTAAATAAACATTGCGCATAGTCACCTCTCAACGAAATACTCTCTAACTGTTGGCGCAGTGGATGAGTGATCGACTGCTGTGCAGCGTGTCGTGGGTTCGATCCCCGCACGTTTATACAGTGTGATGTTCAAGTGAGAATAACTCCTTAGATACTTAACGTAGAGTGATAATTTTGATATCATTTTATAGCCTAACTCAAACACTTTTAAATTAATGCAAACACCCTGGCAAAATTCAGGGGTACTTATCGAGCTAGAGTTAAAAATGTGAAATTATTCAGTAATTTTTGTGTGCAATTTCGTGTTTGCTCATGTTTTTTGGTTAGTTTTACATATTATTTAGAACACTTTCGTAAGTTTTTGATAAGCCTCAACGTTTAACTTTGCAATAAAGTCATTTTCATGAATGTAGAGGGCTCTTGGATTCCAAGATATTTGCATTTTATTGTACACACCCCAGTTCGACAGATCAAAAATTAAAATGGCTGCCATTCGCGGAATTTTGGAGTAAGAATTTTTTTAAAAGCATTTTTGTCGATGAAAATGAGCCTAGAATATCCCCTTCAAATATCGCTAACTCGTGCCCGGACACACTGTATATTATCGTTGCATTTTTTTTTATTATAGATAGGTTCGCATTTGACCACTATCCCGCCTGATGGTAAGCGAAGATGTGGTCGACGGTGAAGCACGCTTGCCTAGAAGTAACCTGTTCACTCTTGATTTGAACGCCGACTGTATTTCCCGACAGCTATAACCTTGGGGTTATAGCTGTCGGGAAATACAGTCGGCGGCAAGGAATTTCACTCCTTAGCTCTGCGTACAATAAAGGTATTGGTAAAACGCTTTGTATGCACCGGAAGGATATATGACCACCATATACATATTATATCGATAGCGCATTGCCGTACGTCTTGTAGTCCGATGATGGAAAGGGCTAGGCGGAATAAACAAATCAACCAACTTCGCATTTTGGAATCATTGCATAAGTTGCACCCCAACACACAGACAGTATCATCTTTCATAATATAGAATCTGTTCGACACAAAGCTTCAAGGCTTCCCACGTTATGCCGTCAAAGTCACTTTTAGAACTACATATTAACCAGACCTCATTTAAGGTTCTTCTGATTGTATTTCTAGTAAACCTAAAAGTGACAGCAACTGTCTAGCCTGCTAAGCTACTTTGAACTCTCAGTGAACATAACATTTAACGTTCAATTTTGAAGGGGTTTAAACAAAGCAGACATTTAAGTTAAAACAACTTGACATGACTTGACATGAACTCCAATGAATACCATTTAAATATTATTTTTTCCCGTAAACAAATTCATTACAATTTTCACAAAGTTTGTATAAAAACAGGAATGAGTGTATATTTATATGCCTACGTTACGTCGTAAACTTTTTAGTATCTGGGGACCAAGTTAGCTTTCATTACGACTGCCGTGTTAGGTAAGCACCTATATTTTATACCGACAAGTAAATAGGTAACGTTTGAGCGACTTTTTAACTTCCTTATCAGGGGAAAAAACGTCGAGAATATTTTCTTTATTATTTAAGATAAAAGAAGTGGCGTACAGTATTGTCCGTGCCACTGGAGATTTGAGAAAAAAGCCTAACTATGTCATCTTTTAACGACGAATTAGAGACATAACTTGGCAGTCTGTTTGTGAATGCGGTCGCTCTGGCTGGAAATGTCGGAGCTGTGACAGTAGCGGCTCGTAAACAAAAGGCTCTCGTCGCACTTTTATAATTTACTTAGGTACCTACTTCCTCTTTCCCTTTTGAATTTTGTTTTTAACATTTCCCTTTTTTGAAGAGCCGTTATCTCGGACGGCGCTGCTGCCTTCATTTTGCGTTCCATTCAAATCTGTTTTGATGTGGGCCGCGGTTTCATATTTTCGACAGACGCAAATTCACCACGTTCAAGTTTTTCAGGAGTTATAATTTTTAAAGATTCGTCACGCTATTTCAGGAGACGTTATCAGAAAAATTATATCTCATGTTGTTATTATTCTAAAATGCACCTGTGAGAATAAATAGTAGTAAGTATTGCATTAACAATACAACTATTTGGCACAGTGGTCAGTGGGCGCAGTGGTTGAGCAATCGACAGCTGCGCAGAGTGTCGCAGGTTCAATCCCCGCGTGGGACAAATATTTGTACGATCTACAATTAGTAGTTGTTTCGGGTCTGGGTGAAGAAATTCTTAGTGTGGGGCAACGCCTGTTTTTATAATCATTAACTTCAGGACCCGACTATTCCATACTATAACATTATGCATCTGTAACCAGTTACTATCATTTTGATGCTGAGACAAATAAATATTTGTCATAATACAGCGCTTCATAACATAAAAAAGAATAATCTCCGAAGCCATATAAGTCTGTCATGAGAAATGATATTAGATTTCCACGAAAAGAAGCAAAAAATTCAATTAGCTTATTACTTTACGAAGTTTGTACGACCTAATCATTGAGTAAGTGCTCATTTTTTAGTTCTAGCGTAGACTTTAATGGTCGTTCGATGAGAACAGCTGTCGCAAACTTCGAAAGTGCGAAGTCGACACTTAACCGTTTGCCTCGCCATAGCGAATTCATAAAATGGAGTTTCTACCTATGTAGACTGAATAACTGAAATATTGTACCAGAATATAACTGTAAGCACAAAAAGAATATTACTGAAAAAAGATTTTTTAAAAGCTTGAATGAATCTGCAGGTGTGGCGATTCTAAATAGCCGTGTAGAATGTTGAAAGATATTAAATGTGATTTTTATGATGCTATCTTTTTTTTTTTAATTCTAGCACATCGCGTCTCATGCACAAGGTTGTGAGTTCTTGCCTTGGGCAAGTACCAATTTGCCGTTTTCGACAATATTTTATCCCAGTACTACGTTTCTGTGTCATCATTTCGTTCTCTTTGTGGGGCAAAGCAGGTGGCTAAAGCTAGTAATATTTGTACGAAGTCGAATCTTAAGGTACGTATGCATTGTTTTTAAAAACACACCGGAGACATTAATTTATAAACTTTATTCGTAATTTTCATACTGAAAACGGAATTACTAAGGGAAAGGCTTGGATCAATAGTCTAGTAGATGATAAAGGAGTTAAACACTACAATAAAAAAAAATATATTTTCAGATACAATCATGAAAATAGCCACCAAATTCTAAAAAAAACTTAAAATAAACCAAGACCTCGAACACCTCCTTGCACAAGAACGAATTCAAGACTGTTACTTAACGAATTTATTTTACGTTATAATCAAAGTTCAGTAGAGCGAAGTTGAACCAGCGAGACACTTGGTAACGACCTCACAGGCGGCGACCAGCTTCCGAGGAAAAGATCTTATCTCACGGACACTTGACATGTTGAAATTGCCTTTATTTGTCGAATATCTGAACTATTTAAATGTAATTTTAACTTATTCCTAGCAACTATTTTACAAACGTAAAAGTTTGCATAAAAATTGTAGTGAAGATTTTTTCGGTAGTCAATTTGAAGAGTTCACTAAAAAAGCGGTGTCGTTTAAGTTGATCAAAAAGCCGGTGTATACGAACACGTGCCGTTTACGGGCCGACATCGGCACGGCAGCGGCACGGCTACGGTACGGCGACTGGACGCGCGCGTCATTGTCGGGAATAGATGAAACGGGCCTTTTGTTCCCCGCTACTATAACAGAAGCAATTCCTTTTTTTCTATTATTTTTTAAACACACCGCTTTTCTCTCTGGTGTAATTTTTCTCTTCACCAATTACTTTGTATCTGCGCCAGTGAGGTATTGCCCGGACGTTGCTAGCACGCAGTTTTTCGTTTGTATTTTTCAATATTCGGTTTCCTTTGCGTATCTACCTGGCTATGAGTTTTTTTTGCAGTAAATATCTGGACAGCCAAATTGTATGTAGAGTTTATTAAAATATGGACATTGCGTTTTGACTTCATCACTGAAATAATTCATTGGTTAAAAGTTACCTGCAATGTGTTGGACACATTTTCAAGAACAACTGGTTAAAGCTTTTACATTTTTCCTTTTACCACAATACATTACCTTTGCCATTAATCCATTTCACGTAGCTAGGTATAGAAAACTCGTGTTAAGCATTACCTTATACAGCTCCGCAACACAGAAACAAGGAAAGGGTCGGCAGTGTGTGGTGTGAGGTAGCTAATCAGTCAATCTTGCGGAGAACGTTATAGGAGAAGTGAATCTGCAAAATGACGGCCGCCCGGTATAATTAATTACCCAAACTTCTATAGGTCCGACAACAAAAGACGATTGTTTGCCTTCTGCGCCGTTGAATCGATGTCGGCCCTAAAATCCGGATAATCTCGTCCTTTGTATCTGTTTTATGAAAGAAATAAAGTTTTTATTTCCTTTAGAATTAGCTCCTCAGCTGAAGAAACCCTTATCTGGATTCTTTCTGGACTCTCCTTAATTTTTAATTTCTGTTTTATTTTAATTGTGGTGTCGTAATAGACTTTATTTCTATTGCAGTCAGGACAATGGTTTTCTGTAATTAGTTTCCTTGTCACACACATTATTTGCGCCTGTCAACCATACACTTGTTTACGTTCGTAACCAATTGTGTAATCGTTAGGCTTTCTTATTAAATAAACAGTTTCAGAGGCAAACCGGGGCAGCCACTTTGTTGTGCAAAGCCAAAAAGACTGGTCTGCAGATAACGAGCTGAGCACAATGGGGGCCCCATTCCGCCCACCGCCAAATATGAACTCTCATTGTCTACTTAATTACAACGGGTGTCTTTGAGATATGGCTGGTACACATTCTACTACAAAGCCTGTCACACACAAATAATATTTTATCGCTGGAGCAATGTTTTCTCGTCTCAAAAGGCAATTATTGCTCGCACTAGGTGCGTGGTTCGCAAGTATAGCGTCAATCAAAGGAGCTATTGAAGCGCGCATGAGCTTGTCGTGGCGGTGCCGAAGGAGTCCGAGTTTTCCCGAGTTTCCCCGAGTCTCGATGATTTTGCGCTTCACTGACGATTCGTGCTATAAAAGGCTGAAATATACTTGTATTGGCTAGTCCTGTTTCTTTTCTAACATTTATAAAAATCTTTGTCCTGTATCAACGATTAAATTCATAGCTTCGACCCGGTCTTAGGACCGTAAACTCTTGTGAATAGTTATGAGTTTTTTGTAAAGGGAAAGTATAATATTTTCTCTCGCCATTTGTGTTTGAAGTCTAGACATTATAAATTGTTAGCCTTTCATTTAATGCGTCTGTGAGTGGTCCTTTCAAATCTTGGCAACGATGTGTAAGTTTCAAACTTTGGAGTAGCTTCTTATTATTTTCCTATGCGCGTGAGACACAGGGAGTCTGAGTGTTTTTCAGGAAAATCATATCTATTATTAATGTAAACACGTTTTAATATTTTCAAAGTAAGGGATTTCAAATAATAATTGCTTTGATTTTACATTAAGTTAGGTACACGTACAACGTTGTCGTATGATATTTCTAACTATTCAGCTTACAAATTGCGCATTTGTATTTTTTTTAGCGTATTAAAATCATTAAATGATACCTTCCACCCAGGGCAGGGCGGGAGGGAAAGTCAGACTTTTACTGACTAAAATCCACATTAAGGGCTAATGCCCTTTACGTTTCAGGCTCACGGTAATGGAATAAGTCCCGCGACCAAGCATTTGTACTAATTAATATTACAAGAAAACCGAAATATTCATAAATGTATCGCATTCAGATTATACACGTAAGATTTTGAGACTGGCCACTGATAAAATATTATGATCCTACCTAATAAAAATAAAAGGTTCGTGATAACAATAATTTTAAATTAGATCAATTTAGGACGATAACGGCGCCAGTTATTATTTCCATGGCGACGATAAACCTTGTAAATGGTTTTCCAAACGTCCCGAGCGCGCGGCGAGCCTTTTTATTAGGGTATTTGTCAAGATATGCCTGGGCTAAAGGGACTATAATCGAAAATTTTACGTTTGGTTACCATATGCTTTCTGTTCTGCTCCACTAGGTAATTTATTGAAGACAATAACCGCATTTGGGACAGATAAGTATCGTCCATTCCTTGCGCTCTGTTTATTTTCTAGTGACCTTCCTCGGATTTTTGTTTTTATTATTGCAGAATTAATGTTCAGTAAGAGATGTAACGGTTTAAAATAATTGTATTAACTACTCATAACTACTCATTTTCACAAATGGTTTTAGGCTTTTATATTTAAAGCCTTAAAATGAATGATTATGTTAGATGCAATGAAATGATTAATATTATGTTAAGTGAAATGTCAAATGTGGAGTAAAGTTAAATGAAATGTCAAATGTAAATTAAAGTTCAATGAAATGTTTAATAACATTATGTTGACTGTGATGTGAAACGCTGTTAATTGTAATGTATGAATGTAAAATAGAGCTTATTTATTTTCATAAATATGCCTTTAAAAGATGCACAATAGTATTCTTATAGAAGAAAAAAAATCATATTGCATTCTGATCGAAAACGCAGCTCCCGTAAATCGAAACCGACAATACAAAGGATTCTAACTCGTACCAAGAGAAACCTATAATGGAAATGAAACCGTGGTTATTAACCAATGTCACAACCACCAACCGGCCTTCCGATTACGATGCCATACGCGACTATGGACGCAAATTTGCATGTTTAATGAAATCATTGTACGTACACGATCGACGCTAATTTGACTACTAAACCCGTTCACTTGTTTATGCATTCGAAACTAATTACGGGTATCGAACCGAAGGAAGAATTGACGATCGCAAAATCATATGAGTACGTAATCAGTTGCGGTCGTGAAGTTGTGTGGAATGTTTAAATGATTTTAGTATTGATTGGCGCCTTATTTGTTTTATTTTTGTACCTTTGCAGGGGTTTAGATAATGTATTTTTTTTTTATTAATATATTATGAAAGAAAAGTCCGCGTGAGGTCAGAAAATACTTGCATCTCAGTAGATTCAATGACTCTGACACTGTCTTTTGGGCATCAAAGAAACTGTGCTGAATCACTTCTAAAAAACCCACATGCATCTTCTACAAACATCAACATTCGAAAAAGGATCATCAAGAAATCATTAACATTCGAACAACACAGTCGAAAAAGGGCCCTCTACTGGCCAATCAACTAGGTACCAATAACTGTTGGATAACGTCCAAAGAAGCCGCATCTTCGATTGGTCACCGTCATCATTATTCAGCCGTAACCGAAACAGCCAACCTCACTGGATGCTGGTCCGCCAACTATCACTGCAACAAGCAGAGTTAATAAGAAATAAAACACACATGTGCCTCACAATTAACTTTCAATAAGCCTGACAAGTAATGTGCTTGCAAAGCTACTAAGAAAGCAAGTCGCTTGTAAGTTGTCAGCGAAATGGGTATGCTTAGTGCATGTCGACGACGGTCTCGCAACTTGCCACTACTTATGTGATATTATAAACTTTAAAACTTAATACACTATTCGCTTCGAGAAGCTGGTGAGCTCGTAAAATCGTCTCCTGAACGACGGAAAGATGGAATAACAAGTGACACATGTTGTAAATATAAACATAAAGGTTCTGCTTGATACAAGAAGACGTGTATACTGCAAAGCACGAGTTGTTTATGTTTTTGATGCCAAAAGGTGTTCATTTGCGAAGCCGTCGGAGAAATTTGGCTGTGTTCTCGAATTATCAGTAGCCAATACTTCTCCGCTGTCCGTAAAGATGCCTCGCCTACACTTTCAACCCACAGGGGCTGAATGTGGAAACGTTTAGGGGTCGAACGCGGAAGAGGGTAGAAAATCTTGGGGGTTGAACGCGGAATAAACCGTACGTTTCACCAAAATAAAGACGGCCATCTTTGGTTAATTATTTAAAACAGAAAAGGTAACACAACTAATCGCTACACGCATCAAAATTTGAAATCATGTTCCACAAATTCATGTCAACGAAGATGAACACCCGAAACTCGTGCACTAGTTCAAAATGAATTCGTATGACACAAAATATGCAAGAAATGAGAGCAGTTGGATCATATGTCGTCGGTAGCGGATGAGTCGGGCAGCCAATTTCCGGACTGCATCGGTAGGAAGCGGCCGCGATTAGCCCCGATACCACCACGCCGGGAAATGCACTTGTGACTGTTGACTACCTACCCCGCTGATAAACTGTTGAATATTGCCGTTTTGCCGTTTTAGCAGCTAGAAAATTTTTTACTGATATTAGAGGTACGTTTGCAATGCTTTTCAGTTGAGATGAAATTGAAAATGAGCAAACTAAAAGTCGACTATGTTTTAGATGTCGCGTCTTCATTTGAAGGGTTAAGTAAACAAATACAAGTGTATTGTAATAAAGATAAATAATCAAAGTTTAAACGAGCTTCATTCACTATGTTTCAATTTTGTTCATTTTGTAATAAAGGTCACTGTCCTGTGGTGTGTTACTCATTATTGCAATCATTAACAATATACATAGGTACCACAGGGACGTAATCGGCTCCATGGAACCCTAATAATAGGGAAGTAACATTTCGAAAGTGAATAAAATCAAAAACAAATTTTGGAATCTGCTCTAAAAACGATTGCTCACAGAATATAGACCAGAGTAAGAGGCAAAATAATTAAACGTATTCAAAAAGCGGGCGTTGGAAGTAATAAGCTTAAACTTTTAATTGGGCAATCTAGATCCTTTCGATGTAAAAAATATATTTTACTAAGTCTCGAAATTAATTGGAAGAACCAAGAGGGACTTTTAAAAAACGGAGTTAGCTCGGGTATAAGTGGAAACATTAAAATGTGCTGATGTGAAAATCTGCAATTTTGATGCAGATGATTCTTAAAGATTTGAATTTTATAAGATTGAGTGGATTTGGATACTTATTAGTTTCGTGGAATGTTAACGTCAAATGTTCATAACGGACATCAACAGGAAGAATGTACATAAAAGCGGGTACTGACCAGAGTTACAATAATGTTACGTGTTACAAAGCGAGCGTTCGCGCCGTCAGTGCGGAGAATCAATGCGCCAACGACCACAAAAGCGGCTCCTTGCTCGAAGCGAATGATATCTACAGTCAAAAAGACATGCAACCCGTCAGAAATAAAGTTTCAGAGAAAAGTTACCCACTTTGATAGTGACTACTAAAGGGGTGATTTTTCTCTGATGCTTGCCGTACCTATAATACTGCCAGAAAATATAGCCACACATGTCTGTCAGTTAATAGGATTCATTTTCGTGTAACATTAAAAAAATCCAGGAGTACAACGTTGAAAATAGGTAGAAAAAAAAGCAAGAAAGAACTCACTGAATAAGTATTCCGAATACATTAACGAGCTATTTAAAAATCATCCGCTATTCCCAAAAATTGAACAATAAGACATATCAATGGAAGAAGTTTTTTCGTCTCGTCCTGAATCCGGGAGACGACGAGCGTTTCTTTGAATTAATAAGCAGACGGTAAATTTAAATTTAATGAAACAAGTTTCTAGAAGCGTGCTGTTATACCTACCTAGTTACGTCTACGTAGTTCATAACTGTGTCCACGGCTTCTTCGTTCGTTACCTCGAACATTGTGTTATGTAAATTATTTACAATTTATCACAAAACCTCGTCGTTGACGTCGAAAATGTTACGTGGTTACAGCTGTAGTTGTTTGTAGAACGGCAGTAAAAATGCAGCCTTTTTACTGCGGCTGTAAAGTTGTTCAAGTTATAGTGGAAAGAAAAATGGAACCCGTTACGATGTTTTGGTATCGCTGTAGTTAGGGATGGATTTTTTCGGGCGAGGTTTCTATTGGTTATTTATAGCATAGCTTAGTCAATTAATCAGCCTATATTTATCCAACCGTTGAAAAACAGGCCTGCCACGCGAGCTTCGTGCATGTAGATGTAGATGTCAGGATGTCTTCAATGATTTTTGGTTCTAGGACATGCCCTTCCTCACGATATTTTCCTACTCCGTTTTCATAGCACTGGTGATGAAACATATTACACAAATAAGTGCGCATGCCTAAACGCACTGTAGGAAGGCCGTCGGCCAGGTGGAGTGATGACCTGCGAAAGGCCGGCAGAGACTGAAAGAAAAAAGTTCAAGATACAGCTCAGTGGCGTACATTGGGAGAGGCCCAGGTGTTGATAAATGCAGGCTGATGATGCTGCGCCTATCTGGATTCAATTCCATGGCCTAAAAATCAAAAGTCTAACTTAAGTGCCACTTTGTAGTCATCTATATTCTAACCTGCCAGCAATGTTTTTGGCAGGACTGACAGATCTATTAAAATTATCCCTAGACATATTATTTCAATAAAGTGGTGGAAAATTTCGGGATAGACCTTTTCGCAATAATCTCGTCTAGGAAAGCTCTTATACCTATCCATCTTTTTTATTACTTCTAGTAAGCAATTGAGGCCATCTCAACAAAACTTATTGACGTACGAGTAAGTGTTAAAAAGACAACCTTTTTTCACTTACCTGTTTTCGGTAAAAAGCTTTGTTGGGAAATTACATTTACACGCGCTCAACTTGTGTTGGCGGGGAACTCGATTTTCTTTGTTTCGAACTTACTTACGAGGTGGAAATTTATTTATGGGTAATTGTTTACAATAACTTCCCGGTTCAAGAGATAAGTGGTTGTGAAATGAGAAATTAATTCAATAAGTTGTGTTAGAGGGAATATCTATCAAATATTGGCTGGTTTCTCCGCAAGATGATCGCTCGGTTTGAGCGCGGTGCTTTGTTGTTAACAATTGATGTATTACATGCTTTAGAGCGTTGCCTTTCTAATGAATACTATGTTGATATTGTGGTTCGGCAATTTACTTTAGGATTGTGACGAGCTTTATTAGTGGTTATTAAGACCACTTTTGTCATGAGATCATTATCTGATTGACACTTAGTGGGTTTGGAGATGGTTAAAGTCAGTTAATTTATAAATTAAGTTTATGAGATAAGTAAGATAAGTGGCAGTTAGCAGCCTACATTTTGGTACCACAAAAGCGACAGAGGTAAAGCCGCAACGTAATCCCATTAATAACTAATTAAGACAGCAAATGCATATCTGAACATTCATTGGCGTTGAGGTTGTAGTAGGTGTACGCAAACATTTCCAATCTGGGTCAGCGAATCGCGCCTGGTTCGGCGCAGAATGCTCAACGGCACAAAATGATTCATGGAAATTGCACCGTAATTGAAAAAAATACGTTATTGCCGTTTGACGCATTGCCGGCGCGTTCCACCGCCAGAAATATTCGTCCGATGGAACCGTAATCTATTCGGTTCTACCTGTATGTATGTCGTATCGTACGTATATGTTTAGATTTTGCCGATTTATGAGTTTGGAATTAGAATTTTATGGGCTTCATTGTTGCTGATGAAATTGGGGAATTATGTTTATTAACATATATTTGTGTAATGTGCGTGTTTTTCCTTCGGGAGTAGGCAGAAAGTATAGGATGATTTTTGTTTTGTCTATATACCCACACGTGAGAGCAGTGGTGGCCCAATGGCAGAAAAAAAGGTATTTAGTACAGATAAAGTATTTATTATAGTGATATAGGTATTATTATATTTCTTCTGTAGTGAAGCGTATTTTATAAAAATAACTACACAAAGAGGCGTTGGACTCTTGGAAAAACTTGGAAGTCTAGGAAAATAATGTCAACTGCTAGGCAAACATTTGTTCAGCAGTTCACATTATTGTTGGTTGGTGGTGTCAATAAGAGTCTACTGTCTGTAGTATTTAAATTATAAAGAAGGCCTGATGGCACAAAGACACTGAAGCCATGCCAGAAATATTACAAAAAAAAAAGAAAGCCCTTCGTAAGTTATAGTGCGACAGCATAAAGCTACTGCGATGTTTGCCGAGAGGACTTAGATTTTGTGTTGTAAAATTTACCGGATCAAAATTTCTGATAATTTATGGGGTATAATTATGTATAATCACAATTTTTCTGCTAGTTTATTATGGTATGCGGTCGTATATGAACAGTAAAAAAAAAAACTATTACAAAAACGACCATGCAGAACTTAGGTACCGAAACTTACCGTAAAAATGAATGCTTATTAGATTTAACTGTTGTTCCAACAGTAAAGGAAGCGTCAGTGAACGAAAATTATGACCCCCTAGAGGCTAAGTGGAGGGTAATGTGTTATTATGAGTTATGATGCTTGTTTTATGAACTGGCAATTCAAAACAACACCTAATGGTATACTATGGTAAGTTTTCAAAGGTATATTTTGGGTAATGCTGGGTTAGTGATCTTTTCGGTAGGTGGATGCAAAGTGCCTGCAGGTCGAAGACTTACGAGCTACCGTGACCCTGGAACGTAAAGGGCTGCTGAAGGACACCGTGGATTTTAGTCAGTACAAGTCTGACAGTCCCTCCCGCCCTGCCCGGGGTGGGAGGACTCATTTGACGATGTTTACAACGCTAAAAGAAAAAAAGGTGGAACAACGCGAGACAAAGTTATCATGATCTCTTTCTGATTTTCAAATATTTCGTGCTGCGTAATCGTAATCGGATATTTTTACGCATTTGAGATCCAACGGAAATAGTTTTAGGGATTCAACGACAGTAAAACGTTTTCACTTGTCTTGCCAAAATTTGGGATCCAACTCAAGTACATAATTGCATTTTGTGGTATCCAACGCAAAAGAAATGGTATTAAAAACTGGGATCCTTCCAACTTTTTATTTTCCGAGTGTAATCAGATGCATCTGGGTGGAGCGGGCTGTCAGACTTTTACCTCATCTGTCCTCATACTGACGAAAATCCACCGTGTTTCTTCACATGCTCTTGTCTTTCCAGCGAGAATGACTTTTATGACAGTCCCACGCTCGCAGCTACGTTCCAGGGCTGGTGTACCCTTTTAACACAGTTTCGCGTCCCTGGCATGACAGTCAGTCAATATGTTATGTCAGTAAGTGGTCAAGATCAGCTGATTGAGCCTTAACTGTTCAGGTGGGATATTACAACGTCTTAAAATCAGGCCTATTCCGGCGATAAAAAGTGACAGAGCTATACAAGTCGTCTAGTGTTATCTCGTTCACTCACTGGCATAAGCATGGTTTTAAGAAGTTGTAATACCCCCAGTTATGAGTAGAAATCGTTTTTTACATTCCTAATATTTTCTCAAACGATTCCGTTAAGTTCTACCGAGTAAAACGTAGAAAATACACAATCTTCCATCACTTTTATCGTAGAAATGTTCAAAATGTTGTTTACCAAATCCTTTTTACGTTCACGCATGAATAGTCCCCACTCGACTGATTCACTGAGTCTGCGCGATAAAGTCCGAAACTTTCGTTCAAAACAGTCAAAGCAGAACAATCTTTTGTGTGGTACCGCCTCTGTGTACCTATCGACTTTGCCGACCTCCTGGATTTGTATTTAAAGTGCTGGGATCGGCGGTGTCAAAGTTCTACAAAAGGTTAATTTAAAAAGAACCTACGAAATGATATCTACAAATAACGTTTCTAAGCAATATTTTCCATGACGGGGCTCTCAGAGGGCCAAAGCCTGCCGGGGTCGCGGGACTTATTTCCTTACCGTGATCCCGGAACATAAAGGGCTATTGAAGAACACCGTGGATTTTAGTCAGTACAAGTCTGACAGTCCCTTCCTCCCTGCCCGGGGTGGGAGGGCTCATTTGATGATTTTACCACCCTAAAAAAAAGCAATATTTTCCAACTGTAAATCTATAAATAAATATAATTAATGATTAACAAAAATAAATGAAAGTAAAATAATAAATGAAGTATCTTCAGAAATGTACAATACTCTTAGGTAAAACCCGTATAAAATCGATTCTAAAATCCTACTTGACCACTAAAAGAATTTATCTTCGTTCTTACAAGCAAGAAAGGTGTGCAAAGCTTCTAAAGGATGGTCCGATACGATTTGGTTAAAAAAATACAGTAGAGAAGAATTGGAACAGTCTTTGACAAGCACTTGGACGGGCGGGCCCGCGCCACCGTGTTTGCTTAGCGCGAGTTCGCAAATGCTCCTGATTGCTTGTTTGTCGTACGAAATTTTTATTTCCTCGAGCAAAGTTCACCGTTAGAGCCTCGCAATTTAGATCTCAAGGTATATACCGAACGATTCGATTGAGCACACACGGGTTAGCATCTTTGAAGTTCTGAGCCATTCTAGCTTCTCTATTGGACCCATAGACAAATATGCAATGAAGTCCATCAAAATCTATGAAACATGAAAGTGCTCTGTATAACGTTTAGGTGTGATACAAACGGAACCGTCCTTCAGTCATCTTTTATTTACAAATACTGAGTAGGTATTGTTATCTGGTAGTTTTTTTCCAACATTATTTTTGTCATCGTGGAATCCAGTTGGAATCGGAAGATATTCCGGAGCGAGCTCGTATCGACAAGCGGCTTAGTTTAAATTGAAACATATTGGCGGGGAAGGGAATCCTTACCTTACGTGTACACTTCCATCCGTTCAAATAAAGTACTCGTACAGACGGCGTGTCCTTGTTCCCTTGTACAATGTACGTCACTACGTACCGCGTACCTACCTACCGACTACCGCCACCGAGAGACGTGCACAATAGTTTTATTATACGTTACTTAATTGATTTTATTGTTTTCTCAAGCCACTTCTATATACGCTATTTATTGAATCGGGCATGTTCATGTTACCTAACGTGCGGAACTATAAAACGAAGCTGACGGATTCCTCTTTATGTATTCGATCACGTTTCAAAACTGGGCGTGCACGTAGGCATATAAAATATGGTCTATTAATATGAAGAGCTGTAAAGCAATAAAAATATCACAGTATTGTGAGGATGCCACGGTGTTGTGAATTTTACGGCGCATGCACTCTATTTCAGTTATAGCATTTCAGTCAGAAATATTTTATTACACTTCCTATTTTGCTGAACGGCGCTCACGATTGCACGTGTTATGAATTTCAAATTATGTTCTACCATGAAGTTTCATGTCGCACAATATTTTATATTGCTTTACAGTTAGATGCAGGCCGCACTGAATGACAATTTGAAACAATGAAGTTTTACTATTGCTATACGAATAAACGGCCACGCGCATCTCTAATTTCGGTAATTTCTTATGCGCCGAGGCGCGTGCGATGAACCGGCAAACGCGTGTATAATTCAAGGGCAGATGTTAGATGTCGGCTCTTGTAAGGTGTTCAATTTATTCGGCCCGTTACATCTCTAATCTCACACGAAGCCAGGCGCGCGATTGGTAAAAGTACGTACATTCGGTATCTGTGTTTGACTTCGCGGAGGGGCGTGTATTAGTTATGTAGATTCGCACGCTTCAGGAATCTGAACGCGGACAATAGCCACGAAATTGTCGTTTGTATTGGTCGAGACGTACGACCGGAGGATACTCATGAAAATACATACACGCACTCGGTAGATTTAGTGCGAAATACAGGCAATAAATAACTGACCCGGAAGGGACAAAGGTACAAGAGTATATCGTCCAAATGAATTGAAAAGGCCTCATACATAAAACAACGGCTCCTTCCCCGTTACAACTTAGATATCACCTCGACTGGTGTGAATCACGACGACGCATTTACATAGGCCCACAATACACGGGCTTGTTTATCAAAACCCGAGAAAAATACTCGTTTACGACTGGAATTAAATTAAAATTTAGTACAAATCCTTGTAGTGCAAACTTTTCTTTACAGACTCGTTGGACAGAAACACTTCCAATGGTTGCGTTTCGACTTGATCTATCTTGCTCCAATGTGTACAGACGTCGTATCCCAGGTAGTTGGAAATAGGAACAATGTAAGTATTTACAAAGCGAGTTAGTATCCTGTCTGCGTACCCGGTTGCGTTAGCGATGGTTTTATTGTTTTCAGTCGCTACTGGTTACTTTGTGATCAATTGATTCCGGTCAGGCCGGCACGTCGCGACATCTTGATATTTACTACTTTGTTCCAGTACGTTAATGGAACGGTGATATTTGCTATAAACGTGATCCTGAAATTTATCTCATGGGTAGTGTGGTTCCGGAATATTGAGTTTGTAGTAATAATAAAACTTTCGAAAACAGGAGAAATAAAAAAATATACTCAAAAGAATGTTAAGTTTTCAAAAATACATTACACAAAACAGCTTTCAAAAATAAAAGGAACTAGTCTCGTCTAGTAGTATACGTGTAGCGCCTCTGCTATTTGCTACGAAAGCGTAGGCGGCGTAGTCGCGACTACGATGCGGCAATTCGCTTCGTCTACGGCGTAGCACCAGGACATCATACTAATTACAAACAAGCTTAGTTGCAACCCACACTACAGTTTTAGAAAACAAACAAACAATAAACCTAACAATGATTTCCCTCGCTTTCATTGAATATACGACTCAGCCGCACAGCTCATGTTGTAAAGCAATTAATTAAATGGGTTGCATCTAAACTATTGTGATGTAGGTAAGTAAAGTTGAAGGGTGAGCAGCAATGCTTTTAGCGCGTGTTGTTATGCAGCGCGGTGCGAGCGGGGCGCCAGCGGGGCGGGAGCGGGGCGCGGGCGCGGCGCGGCGCCCACATAAATTCCGATTTATCGCTAACCTGCCGAACTTTCTGGACGTCTCACTCTGCACTCACCTCCCCACGGAAACCTTATTTTATTTAACTTCTTTATACTCCGTCTCGTAGTTGCAGTATACTCCGATAAACATAATTAAATGGCCATTTTGTGATTTATTTTTCTTTTGACATGTTTATGGTTTGTTATTTGAGTTTGTTTTGCTTTAAAATACTTCAATTTCTCTCAATAAGAGTCTTTTATGAGATTACCTTGTGAAGTTAGAACAAAGAAAGGCGTGATTTGATATTTCATAAACAGGGTTGGAAAAAAAACAGTTTTTTTTTAATTATACAAAACAAACAGTTCAAAATGTTTTAAACAAGTTTTTTTATGTTTTTTTTAGTGTAGAGCATTATTTCAAATTAATTCGACTGTGGTTCTATTCTAGACTAGATCTTTATAAACTCGCCATATTAAATAAAATATTTACAAAAAAAAACGATCAATAGATAGGTACCTAACATTTATTTGTATGTTGCGTAATCAAACGGTATGTTCTAAAGTTGATTTTATATTGGGCGACGACGTAGGGACTTTCCTAGCGGGTTAGGCGGCGCGCCTCCTATTCGTAGAAATAGTTCATTGTTCATGAGGTGAGTCCCCGTCCCCGAGCACGGGGAATCACCTTATGAACAATGAACCACCGAAGAAACACCGACCTACTCTAAAAAATAGGGGAATATCCAATAATCCTTTAAATTACTTTCTATCGTCAGCCGACATTGGGGATCGAAGTTTACGTTTTTTATATGTTGTTTATTAATTAAAATTGTTAGGCCCGACGCTGCGTTACGCGGATTCACGCGCGGTTCTATACAAAAGTGCTCCGTCGCGGGGACCCGTGCGGGGACCCGCGCGGAGCCACGTGCGGAGACCCGCGCGGACGACCGTCGCGGGGGCACGCGCGGTGCCACGCACGGGGCCACGCGCGGGGCCACGCGCGGGACCACGCGCGGGGCCCCGTGCGGAGCCACGCGCGGGGCTACGCGCGGTTCAGTCAATAAGGGTGCTTATACACGGTGCATGTAACTGGAGCAAACAAAGAGCAAATTTTTTTTTATGAAGACTTTCGAAAAATTCCTCCGGTGCTGAAATTTGGAATATGGTGAGAGTAGGTGATACAGATTATACATGCACAATAATGCAATTTTTTTTTAGCCGAGAAGTTCGGTTTTTTTACCAAAATATGAAAATTGCTTATTTATTTAACTCTCTGCGAAAAATCCCTCAGTCTCAATTTTTTTTGTAGTTAAAGGTTTTGTAGGTTTAAATGAAATAATAGGAAGAAAAAAAGTTAGAATAGGAAATTATAAACATCCAACTCGACTTCAGTGTCACTCCAAATCAACTTTTTACATATCGCGCTTTATCTTCTAGTGAGAATTTAGTGAAAAATTGCTCTGCCGATTGTTTTTTTATGTGATTTCTTTTCCTTAAACACATAGGTTTGTTACGTAATCAGAAACTTTTTCCTTTTTATACAACATTATTTGATGTCAAATCATTCAACAAAAACTATACAAGCACACCGTTCAAATGAACTAGCGACACTGCGTAAATCGGTCGAGTGTCCACGCGCGTGGCCACGTGCGGGGCCCCGCGCGGGTCCACGCGCGTGTCTCCGCGCGGCAACCCGGACGGGACCACGCGCGGGGCCACGCGCGGGGCCACGCGCGGAGCCACGCACGGGGCCACGCGCGGGACCACGGACGTGGACCCGCGACGGTTGCCCGTCGCGGGGACCCGTTTAACGCAGCGTCGGGCCTTACAGTTTTAATTGTTTTGAAATTATTATGAATAATGATAATGAATCAAAAATAGGTGCTATACATGCTTATTTGTTTGATTGAATGAAATACACAACATAAAAATAATGTTGTTGGGGCTGGGCGTTTTTAGTGAGGGGCAAAGTTTTACTTAAAAAAAATAAGTTAATTACAATTCCAATGAAAGTTTATAAAAATAACAGCAATAGAGACTCAATTGGTTTTATGTTGAACTATTCAGACTCAAATATTATTTTATTTTCATTTTATAGTCAGTTAAGCGCCATGAAAAGTAGTTTTAATACATGTTTTTTTTCGTATTGTTTTATACAATGTTTAAAACTTGTTTTAATCTTTGTTTTTAAAAATGTAATAAAAAACACTGTTTAATTTCAAACTGTTTTAAACACTGTTTTAAACATGTGTTTTAAAACAACTTGTTTTAATCATGCCAACCCTGTTCATAAAATGAGTTTATATTTCAATAGAAGTTTTAAGTAACCTTTAACTTTGAAAAGCGACTAAATTACAGTTAGCTATGTATTCTGTTTCTTTCATACTTTTATGTAACAAACTGAGCAGTCAGAACCAATTGTCTTGTAAGAAATAAGATATGAAAAACACAACAAAGAATGGTAGAAAGAAATTATTTCACGTCCGAACAACAAAACACAAAGGTGTAGTTTATTTGCATTCGCGTAACGTTAAGTCATTTGCAGGGAGAGGTGGAAGCGGGAAAAATAATAGCTAAAGGGGAGGGGGGAGAGAGAAAAAAGACAATTTTAATATTGCCAGTCGATAAATGTAGTAGCCGCTTAACTATAATAACGCAGGTAGGATACGGCGCCAAGTTTCTTCACAAACAAACCAATAAATGTCGCCACGGAGACAATTTTAGGGGAAGAAAACAATTATTTATCTTTCATATTGATATATGCGCGTGCGATGTTCGTCGGTAATCCGCTCACCTGGCTGTTATTGCCCAACTTACATTATTGGAATGAATCCCATTCTGTTATGGGATATGATCGGTGTTTTCAATATGGTGGTAGCGATCGAGCGATCCACGATCGTTGTCTTTGATAATATTATAAAGAACCTAGAGCTTATAAGTTTGTTTGTCTGGAAGTTAATATGTAAGGGCTAATTCTTCGTGTTGTGAGAATGTTCAAAAGACGATCTGCAGTCTGGTAATGGAGGGCGGGAACTTTTAAAATTTAAAATGGAGGAACATAGTAGGTTTTTATTCAGTATTATGTGTCTGACACCATCATCCACTTCATCCAGAAGAGAGTTCACTCAACTCTGGAAACATACTCGTATTTTTCCTACTCCTCCACTATTCTTTTCTGATTATTAATTTGGTTGCAGTATCCAAGACAGGTAAATTCATTCTCCGTGACACGTCAAGCTTCATTGTCTCGGCGCTTTTCTGGTGGTTGCCACTGTTGATTCTGGCTTTCAGGAGTTGCAGTGGTTTGGGAATAGTGTGGTGGGTTTGTGCAATTAAAAAAAGAAGGATCACTCATTTAAAGACTTTCCATTTCCAAAGATTGGAAACAATACATAAAAGCGGGACAAAAATATTTCTATGAATTGATGAAGAAGGTTAAAAGAATTAGGATTCTTCGGATTGCGATAATGCTCAAAAGTTGTCCAAATACGCACTCGAATGCAAAGGGCTGCAGGTACGTTTTAATAAGGTAGGTTTTAGTAAATACCAGTCTGAAACGCCCTTCCCTGGGTGGTGGATTTCCATGAGGATTTTCACAACCCAAAAAAAAAACTAATTTGCTAAAAAGATGTCGTGGTTTAATTTGAGACGAAAAAAAGTGAGAAGTCACCGTGCAAAACCTACTTATACATAAATAGTGGAGGGGATCAAACGATGCATGATCTTTCACAATATGGCGGAGCAGTGGAGGGATGCATGTTCGGGTGTCGTCGACTTCCATTCTCCTTGAACACTGTTTGATTTACGATGTTATTGTGGCTTTATAGTCAACGTCGGTCGGCCTGATGTGAAGCCGATGTGTCGTGCAGGTAAACATAAATTATAGTGACAGATAAATATTGTGAAGTATATAAGCTGTTTTTTTTTTCTATTGCAATTTTGACTTTCGCTGAATTTATTTTGATTTAGAACCTATAAAAATCGTTTCATTTATAAATATTGCTTTTTATGATCTTTTCCAACATTACATATTTTTTGTAAGGAGTAGATGACGTGTTAAACATTCAAACTCACTTAAATAAACAGCATGACCGGTAGTACAAATATTTGTTTTTGCCAGGAATCGAACTCGCGACAATCAATGCAGCAGTAACGTCCATAATAATCAACCATGACTTCAAAACTGTGCTGTTATGAAAAGAAAATACGAGTATATCAAACATAAAAAAGTTAAATAATCGATATCTATTTAATTAGAACTTCTTTTGTAAGACATGAAACCTTTATAAAATTAATTATCTTTTTATAACGTTGTTTCCGAAAAGTCATCTAGAAAGTATTTATCGAACTTCCTATTATTCTCAGTAAAATGGTAGACTCCATTTTAAAATAATTCAAACAAGTATTGAAAGGCAATGAGCCGCTCTTTGTTGAGTTTTTTAAAGCTCCGCCATTGTATTGGCATTTATTGTATCTTACTAATATTTTTATATTGATACTAGCGGCCCGGTACGAGCTTCGCTATATATTGACAGCTCAATCCCCATTAGCAAAATGATCCGCTATTTATTGAATTCATTTGTTACAAAAAATGTGATAAATGAAAAACCGCTCGACCGATTTTGTGCAAAGGAGTTTGAAGATTTTACTATGGAGCGTAAACTATCTACTGAATACTCCAAACAAAGCCTAAAAATTTGGATTGGATAGGTGAGCCCGTTCTTGAGTTATAAAATTACAACGAAAATTATATGACATTTAAAATAGAGAGAATATGGGACTATTTATGAGAGCATGCAATAAAAAATGGATGCGAAGAGTTTGTGGAATTATATAATTTTTTATTTTTGTTTGATATTGTTCATACAAAGGTTTTTGAATTCTATCATTTGAATCTAACATATTGGCTGAAGAGATCAGCCCCCCTAGACAAGTCGCAAACGATAATCGTTAACGCTCGGTTCTCCCCAATCGATTTTCAACCTTATTCCTTCGAGTCTTTAGTTGAAAATCTATTTAGGATTTCTAAGCGTTAGCGACTGGAACGAACGACAACGCCATGAAATCTTCAATAGATTTTCAACTAAAGACTCGAAGGAATAAGGTTGAAAATCTGTTGGGGAGAACCGAGCGTTAACGATTATCGTTTGCGACTTGTCTAGGGGGGCAGGCTAGAGAGATGAGCCAATTAAAACAAAGGTTTTTCTTTCAGGAAGGAGTACAGTTGAAGATAACATAGTGCAGTTTACAGGACATTTTGATCGCTCAGTTATTTTTAAAAACTTTGGTATATCTCCTGTGTCATGTGTGTGCTTACAAACATTGATAAACTCACACACACAAACACCCGGACCCGGAACAGCGGCGTGTAAATCATACAAATACTTGTTCCATACGGGAACTGAACCCGCGACATGTAGCGCAACAGTCGATCACTCAGTCAGTATGCCAACCGTGTAAACTTACCCGGTAATAAAGCAAATTGTGGTCAATAAAAATACCTAATGTATTTTTTTTCGGGAAACTAAAACTTCCGTTTCCCTGTAGATTGGTATATTAGTTTGATGCGCTGCTCCCACGCATCAAACCCACGGAATCTACGCCAGTTCACCAACTTCTGAACACGTCAATTTATGAGCAAGGAGTTTTACTTCGCAATATTATGAACAAGTCTAGCGTGCTATGAGGGTTGTGCACTCCTCAAAGATGCAATACTACTGGAATGGCGTGTGGGCGAGGGTACTACTCACTTAGACAAATTGTTTTCTAGATTGTGTAGGTTGAGGTGAAGTGTCCTCACAAAATTTTCTACAAATTGCTGAATGTTATGACGATTAAACTTTAATGGGAGAACAGTGTATAAGACGGGGACGCTGGGTATGATGAAGAACTTAACACAATACTAACGTAGCGCAAGCGCCCATAGAACGCCATTTGTTAATGGCCGCTTGCAAATGACGTCGTGATGGCGGCACTATATGTCCCCATCATACCTCGCGTCCCTGTCTTATTCACTGTTCCCCTACATAGTGAACTCGTTTGTTTGTCAAGCAACTTATTCGTACTTTTTTTAGGTTTTTTTTTGTCTACCGTACGTTAACAGAGTTATATTGTACATTCAACGGTAAAAAAAAACAGTGAACTAAAAGCAGGATCCAAGATAAGGCGAAACGGAAACACCTTTTTCCACTATAGTAACATCCGCGTAAAAGCGACCTTAACCGAACTGAGTGTTCAGGGTGGTTACTTTTTAAGTACGTCAACGAAGACACGGATACAGATGTACAAATGTCACTAACGTTAAATCACGTTAGTTTCGCATAATACTGCTACGACTGAAATCATTCTGGCGAGGCACTAGTGTCTATGTCATTAAATTGCATTAAAAAAAATAGTACCACAAACCGCAGGTGCGGTGGTGGTGCGGACTTTAAACAGCTATATGTCAAATCATAATATCATTTATTCTTAGTTCAGGTTCGTTGTTAAAACACCCGTAACTAAGGCCGAAGCCACGGGTTTCGTGCTTAGAGATTAGACCCCAAGCTTCGTACCTACCGTATAACAGATTTACAAGGTTTAAAGTCACGTACCTGTGTAAAAGGACACTTCTAGAACTAACAAATGTTGTGACTTTATTTTTATGTGTAAACATTAGGTTGGTAGTACCGTAATGCGCCCGGAGAGACGGAGCAGCCAACAGGACAACATCACAGCAAGGCAAACTTTCTAATCTTTTAAAGTTATTCCAAGAGAGGAGGAACACACATCCGTCTTGCACATGTAGTAAATTTAGTTTTTGCAAGAACTGACGTATACAACTTAGTGGCAGTAATCTCGCCTCTACGAAATATTGGCGTTGGATAGTATTCCGACTAGTATTTTTGGGATTCTCTTGGTTTTTTTTTTACGTTTTACAATCACCAAATGAATACCCACTCAGGGCGGTACGGGGGGGCCTGTCAGACTTGTACTAAAATCCACAGTGTCCTTCGATAGCCCTTTATGTTCCGGGGCCACGGTTACTTGAAAAAACAGTCTCGTGACAGCGGAGTCTCTTGGGTGCGATTCCTCTTTGAAAACTGCAGGCTTAGGTGTTTCGTAGTTTTTTGAGGACTTAGATGTGGTACTACTAAACTTGTGACAAACGTTTGGAACTTGTGTCAAGTGTTGCAAGGAACTTCAAAATTTTAATGTGCGAAAACTGTGCTTTGACAATGAACCCGTTTATGACAAAATGTGAAGGGTGTGTGTTTTGGTAACATGATACTCGTATTATGAAATATTTTCTCTTGTTTTGTTAGTACTGTTTTCTACGGATAACTAGACTATTTTATAACAATTCGCACGAAAACTATGTACTGAACGGCTTAACACATTTTGTATGACATAAATTAAAATACAAGCAGGAGATTTGATAACCTAAGCCAGCGGGCATAAGTCAGTATATATTTCATAAAACTGATTATACCTGCAAAATCCTTTGAATTCAACGTATATTATTCCAGTTTTTGACGAATAAATAGGTATTCCAATGAAACTAGAAAGCTTAACTCAGCCTTTAGCGCTTAACTCGTGAAAGTAGTACGGTTCACAACGAACACCGGTTTTCCTAGAACTGACTGGAATTAGTCTTATTGTAAATTTCATTTCAAGGGACTTATGAAGCTTGGCTTTGAACATGATTTTTGTATTTTACTTTCATCTGTGTTTGCATCACATATAAAAATTAATAGTATTTACGCGGTCTAAATATAAATAGATAATTTTCTTCTAAGGTGTTCCCCACACAGCAGTTATATGTATTACGTTGTACAACATTGTGTAACACGATAACATTTATAATAGCGTGTAATAATACTCTATGACATGTTAAGAAATGTTATAATTATGTTATAAACGCTCCCACATTGGTTGAACTCGTTGTATAACATCGTGTAACATTATGTTCAATCAATTTGGGTTTGTCTTTCGAGGAACGATGATGTTATACAACAAAAGTTATATTTTGTTTTAACATATTGTAATCAGTTGTAAAACATTTTGTTAAATGAAGTTGCATAACATCAATAATAATTTATTATAATTTGTAACAATTTATAACTTTTGTTATAATTTGTTTAAAAAAGTTAGTCTCCACTTCACTAATAGGTAAGGTCAGTGTAGGTCTTCCTTTCTTTTTTTTCTTTGAGAAAAATAAAGTTAAATATTGAATGCACATTTATTAACTTTGCTTGTTACGTTTTACTTTCCCGGTGCAATATTGTCTTCATATTAACATCACTAATTGGCTTGCACGGTCCCGTTCATGGAACGTGTGCCCACACGTTCCATGAACGGGACCGCATAAGTTTCATTTTAAATATTGATCCTTCTTCAATGATATTGTTTGAGTATTGAATTTATATACATTTTTTAATAATAAAGCAGCTCGGGTCGTTCCGCATGCCCTGCAATGCTATTCTTTTAGAACATAGGTCTGCACGCAGTTTCGAAATCACAGTCTGTCCCAATAAATTATCCACTATAAGATTAGAGTATAAAGTTGGAAATGTACTAGGGTAAAACTTGGTAATATGACCTAGTAGATAAAACGCCCCGTAAGGGTGCTCCCACATCTATCGACGCGGAATCGGATTTTTCCGTCGCCCTTTCTCTTTCTGTCGCTTAGAACTGCCATTTGCTAGACCGAGACAATGCGATAGCACGCGGCTGCCTTGAAGATTCCGCCGGGTGCGATCGCATATGCTTTCTGTGTCGTTAGTTATGTTTTCCAGCAAATGGCAGTTCTAAGCGACAGAAAGAGAAAGGGCGATGGAAAAAGCCGATTCCGCGTCGTTAGATGTGGGAGCACCCTTATTTTAACACTCAGCCGTGCGCTGCGTTAGGCGGGCACCCGCGTGGCCTCTCTCACAGACCAGCGCTGCGTGCAGCGGGTCGCCCGTCGATGAGATTTCATGAAAACAGCACACCACGCGGGCGACCGCCTAATGCAGCGCACGGCCTCAAACTTACTGCTCAGAACCACACGCAAGGGTGACGCGTAGGTACAATATGGCCTTGGCCTTGTCAACTGAAGTGAAGGACGAACCCCTTTCAGTAGCAGTTGACTTATTTTTTTTCCCATGAAATAAGTAGAACTGTAAGTACAAGCAAAGTGTAAGACCGCCTAACTATCAAAAACACATCACGAAAAGTCCTCAAGTGTCACAGTCGCAAGTTGGTATAAATAAATAACACTTGAAATGCGAATTCTGTGGCAAATCCCCTTTTGTGACAGTAATCTTCCTCTCTCCTCACCACTGACAGGTTTTATCTTTGATTCTTCTCCGAATCTTCGCCGTTCCGTCTCGCGATCCCTGGAGCCAAGAACATAAAATTTTATTTAAATAATGTTTAGTGATTTCAAAGACACCATCTTTTCTGCTATTGTGGAAATATTACATTCATCATCATCATCATCATCAACAGCCGGAGGACGTCCACTGCTGAACATAGGCCTCCCCCTTAGACCGCCACGCCGAACGACAATTCGCCACTTGCATCCATCGGCTGCCCGCGACCCTCACGATATCGTCGGTCCACCTAGTGGGAGGCCTGCCGACGCTGCGTTTTCCGGTCCGTGGTCGCCACTCGAGAACTTTTCTTCCCCATCGGTTGTCAGTTCTACGAGCGATGTGGCCTGCCCATTGCCACTTCAACTTGCAAATTTTATGAGCTATGTCGGTGACTCTGGTTCTTCGCCGAATATCCATGTTCCGGATTTTATCCCGCAAAGAAACTCCGAGCATAGCTCTCTCCATTGCTCGTTGAGTGACTCTTAGTCTCTCTAAGAGGCCAGCAGTCAAGGACCACGTTTCGGAGCCATATATCATCACTGGCAACACACACTGGTCAAACACCCTTGTCTTGAGACACTGTGGGATTCTCGATGAGAAGATATCACGTAGCTTCCCAAACGCTGCCCATCCGAGTTGGATTCTTCGGGCGACCTCTTTCTCGAAGTTGGACCTACCTAACTGAACAATCTGTCCAAGGTAAGTATAATGGTCTACAACTTCGAGAGTATCGCTCCCAACAACAACCGGTACGGGTGCCACATGGACATTCGACATGACTTTTGTCTTGTCCATGTTCATTTTAAGGCCGACCCGTTGGGAAACGATACTGAGGTCGCTGAGCATAGCATTGAGGTGCTCCAACGATTCTGCCATAATGACTATATCATCGGCAAAACGAAGGTGAGTGATGTATTCGCCATTGATGTTGATGCCGAATCCGTTCCATTCTAAGAGTTTGAAAACGTCCTCCAACGCGTTCGTGAACAGTTTCGGAGAAATAACGTCTCCCTGTCTCACGCCTTTCTGCAATTGGATTGGTTTCGTGCTCTCTTCCTGAAGTCGGATGGACATGGTGGCGTTTCTATACAAACACTTCAACACTTCGATATACCTATAGTCGATATGGCATCGTTGGAGGGACTGCAATACTGCCCAGGTTTCGATTGAATCGAAGGCTTTTTCATAGTCCACAAACGCTAAACACAATGGCCGATTATACTCCTCTGTCTTCTGTATAATCTGGCGGAGCGTGTGTATGTGGTCTATAGTACTAAAACCTTTTCGGAAACCGGCTTGTTCGGGAGGCTGGAAGTCATCAAACCTGCGTTCGAGACGGTTCGTAATGACTCTTGAGAACAGCTTGTATACATGGCTCAGAAGTGAGATTGGCCTGTAGTTCTTCAACAAGGTGTTGTCACCCTTTTTGAAGAAAAGAACAACCACACTCCTGTGCCATGCTTCTGGCGTAGAACCTTCGAGTATGACGGAATTAAATAACTTCTGGAGGACTAGAAGTACCGGTTTTCCACCCGCTCTCAGAAGTTCTGTTGTGATTCCGTCCTCACCCGGCGCCTTGTTATTCTTGAGCTGTTTAAGAGCCATTCTAATCTCGTACAGGCTGATGTCCGGGATATCCTCAGTGTAGTGTCGAGTCAGTTTAGCTCTTGCGTCTCGAGCTGTACCGACACTGGGTTGTCGTGTTGATGTGTATAACTGTCCGTAAAACCTCTCAAGCTCCCTTAGGATCTCCGGTTTCGTCGAAATGATGCTGCCATCGTTAATCTTCAGCTTTGTCATTTGGCTCTGCCCAATAGACGAAATCTTTGCGAAGACTTTTGAGCCCTGGTTCCGCTCGATTGCCTCTTTGATCCGTGCCGCACTAAAGGAGCGCAGGTCACGTCGCATTGATTTAGAGATTCGTCTATTGAGTTTGCCATATTCCGACATATCAGCTGAAGATTGCAGCCCCATCTCGGTCCGGTCCTGCATCAACCTGATGGTTCCGTTCGAGAGCTTTTGAGGTTTATTGCGGCGCGGGGTCTTAAAGAACTTGGACCCCACAGCTTGGAGAGTTTCCACCAACCCATTGTTAATCTCGTCCACAGTTTCGCATTCGGTTAGGCACTGGAAGCGATTGTGCAGTTCAAGTTGGAAGTCTTCGGGGTTCCGGATGTGGGCAGGACCAGGTCGGAGCGTGGACTTCACCAGACGAGACCTTTCAAGCTTGACATTGATATTCAGTGTGCCTCTGACAATTCGGTGATCGCTACCGGTTTTTACCTTGGCGATCACAGAGACATCACTGAATATTCGCTTCTTGGTCGTCATGATGAAGTCGATCTCATTTCTGGTAGTACCATCGGGGCTCATCCACGTCCACTTCCTGGATGGCCGCTTCTGGAAATAGGAGTTCATCAAATGGAGTTCTTCCTTTTCCATGAAGTCGACCAGTAGCTGGCCCCTATGGTTTCGCTGCCCATACCCAAATGGCCCCACTCTCAACTCATCGCCATTCCGTGCGCCCACCTTTGCGTTGAAGTCCCCCATAACAACGGTGAAGTATGTTTCGGAGGTATGTATGGCCTCGGATATCTCCTCATACAATGCCTCTACTTCATCATCAGAATGTGTCGAGGTCGGCGCATATACCTGTATGACCTTCAACGAATACCGGTTGGTTATTCTGAGTATAAGGTATGCTACCCTACTCGACACACTGTCGACTTTCACAACGTTGTTGATGAGGGACCTGCGGACGAGAAATCCAACACCACCCTGGGATTTACGGTCTCCTTCCCGGTAGAAGAGCATGTTGCCGGAATCTAGAACTATCGTATCCTGACCCTCTCTTCGGATTTCAGATAATCCCAAGATATCCCATCGCATTTTGCTCAATTCTTCCTCCAGCTCGATAATCTTCTCATCGGTCCTCAGTGTGCGGATGTTGTGTGTTGCCAGGGCCAAAGTCCGTTGGGGGTGGTAGCGGGGCATCTGCCGGGGATTCTTAGCACCCCCTGCTCCGCCGTTACCCGATCCGCTACCGAGACCAGGAATAGCGGAGCTGCCGGGGACTGGGGGCCGTGTGCTTCTATTGTCAATCATAATGGGGGGGGGGGGTTGCCATAATCCCCACGCTTGGCAGGCGTCTTGGGGATCGCAGTAGGGTCACCGTAAGTTTGCAAAGGACGCTGCTGCCCGTCCTTCGGTGGCTGGACGTAGTTTAAGGACGTACCCGGGTCCATAACCCTACCACCAACCCGGCCACTGTTACATAAAATATTTTGTCCCTATCTTTTGAGGGTCAGATTAAAATAAAACCACAACATAACATAAACCGGTTTATTAATGCGGATAACAATCTCCCGTATAATAGTAGTATTTGATTAACTATTCACACCTTAACTTTAAACCTTTAAATTAAAATTTACATTAGATAAGTTACTTTATTATCTTTACTATGTGGTTAATAATTACCCGCCCAACCATACCCGGGTAATATTACATTAGGTATTCATTAATTCTTTAAAATATCTTTTGGCAATTGACAGTATCTTCTTGTTATATCGGTCAGTAAGGTAGGTAGGTATAATTTGTTGCAGGTCTTATCTCATTACCGTGACCCCGGAACATAAAGAGCTAATGAAAGACACCGTGGAATTTAGTCAGTACGAGTCTGACAGTCCCTTTCGCCCTGCCAGGGGTGGGAGGACACGCTAAAAAAAAACGTGGAAAAAAATATCCAACGGTGGGCACATTCAGGCTGTGGATGATGACGTCATCGGGGGCAGAGAACTGCAGGTCTGTAGTGCCTCTAGTACCTTTTTTTCTCGGGATAATCCTACCTCACTCTTTCCACCTCACTCTTTCCAAACCTGAAAGACAGAATCAACAATGGTGACTACCAGATAATGAATTTAACCGTCTTGGATCCTGCAACGACATTTATCAGAAAATAATACTGAGGAGTAGGTCTACTTATACATAGTGGCCTCTAGTCCCTACCAATATAATTATACTTCTATATCATCAGGCAGCAAGAGAGTTTATGAGGCACTTAATGAGTTTGAAAACACAAAAAAAAAACAAAACGACCCTTCCGTTCAATTATGTACAAAAACAAACTGCGGAACCTTTAAATTTACTGTCAAAGGAAAAATAGAATGTGAACTGCCCTCGAAATCGCTCTAATCTTCGTTCATTTGTATGCGGGGCGACTTCGGAATAGTCACCTAATTAAAAAGAGTACCCTTTGTGATGCAGATATCGCCGACGTAATCAAAGCTCTGCTCATTTCACCAGCACCCTTCAAATAAATATCTGATCCTGTAAGCCTTCAAGTGTCTCAGAGTTTCTTTTTGGCGGCCATTTTAATTAAGGGTCGGTCTAAAACGAAGACTTACAAATCAAAAGAGTATTTCGTCCATTATGCACGGGTTTGGAATAGCGATTCTATTTTGAGGGCCCTTCTATAAATTGTGTTCGCATTAGAATGTTTTTTTTACGTGGTACGATCATCATTTGAGTCCTCCCATCCAGGGCAGGGCGGGAAGGACTGTTAGACTCGTATTGACTAAAATCCACGGTGTTCTTCAATAGCCCTTTACGTTCCAGGGTCACAGTAATTTGAAAAGTCCCGCAATCCTGGCCGGCTTTCGCATTATAAAGCATTAAGTATTGATTTATCAGACATAACGTTCTCTGTGCTTGTGTATAAGCAACTAGCTGATGATAACACCCGCTGGTCGTCTCCTATTGATTGTAGCGTGATGTTTTATAACCTCCCTGGATAAATAGACTATCCAACTCACAAATAAATTCTCAATTTGAACCAGCAGTTCCTGAGATTAGAACATTCAACCAAACAACAACTTCAGCTTTATAATATTAGCTTAGATAAGTATCAGTTAACTTTAAAAGTCTAATGAAATGTTTATAAATTTCTAATTGTATTCAAAAAGTCATGCCACTATTTTCGACTTCAACTTTTTATTTTAAGTGGTTCCACATAAAATTCTATTTCAGTTAGAGTTTAAAAATATTTCACTATCTGTCAAATATATACGAATAAAAAGAAACTAAGAATAATTACAGACCGCTCAATGAATACTGTTTCTTGCATTGACTTTTTGCCACAAGTCGAATGTAGCAGTCGCTAGAAACAAGTGGTCACTATAACCAGCGTGCTTCTTATCTATAAAGACAAAAAATTTCCCTGACAAAAATCCAGCCAAAGGCCCTAACATGAATTTTAATGATTAGTCTAAGCCCCTACATAAGTACATACACAAGGCGACACAAGTCTCCGATATTTTATGACTTTAGTATCCAGGCGACAACCACAGTACAAATCCATCTAGGTTCATACACAGGCACGCATCAATGGGTGTTAAGAGCGCATATACAGAAAGTTGGCAACGTTGCAAATGGCTGTCAAATATTTACAAGTTTTAATTAATTTTACAATGTATGAAAATAAAAAATATGGCTCTGTAGTGCACTAAAAAATTGATCAGGGAATGCAATAATTAATACCGTAACACCGAATATATAGTTTTAGACGTAGAAAAAGCATTTGGAAACATTCCAAATGCCTTTTGTACACCTGAAACGGTTACAAGATCAAATTCAGTGTTTTAATTGTATTCCTTTAACAGTTTTCTAGCGCACTACAGAGCCATAATTCTTATTTCCATACAGTAACATTATCAAATTAATTAAAACTTGAAAAATTTGACAGCTATTAGCGAGGTTGCCAACTTTCTGGTTATGCGGCCTTAAAGTAGTAAGGTAACGGAGATTTGCGTCGCCTTGTGTACGAAGGGGCTTATAGCTACAAGATTAGCTAGAACCTAGTGTTATTATAATTTCGGCTTTGTAATTCAATCGCGTGTCAAGGCATTCATAATTATAATTTACTGCAATATAATAGCAGGCCTCGAAACATAAATAAATCATTAAAACATTTACCGTTTCATGTTAACCAAACCTTGGAACTGGTTGGAAATTGAAAAGTACTGATTTATTATGTAACTAGTGTATGCCCGCGGCTTCGCTTGCGTTTTTTAGAATTTGAGAAACAATACGGATCGTGTGGCGCCATCTGGAATATGAACGTAATTGTTTTCTCGGCAACAGCTCTCTTCTGTTATTCGGGATGTAAGATACCTTATATCCGTGTCTATACTCCTGACAACGTATATGCTAAATTTTGGGACGATTGATTCAGTAGGTAGTAATGCGTGAAAAGGTAAAAAACAAACATACTTGGATTTTTATTATTAGTTTAGATCAATAATGTTATATCTAGGTACATAGTTTGCATAGGAAACGTCCTTATTTGAGCGACATTAATTTCAAAGAACCGTGTTTATTTAAACATTAGACTATCATTTTTGGGTCGATTTACAGTATCGCTGCAAATTGAACGTACGATAGCATTGCTCTTCTCCCTTTAGCATACCGCGTGATACCTAAAAAATAACTAATTATCTGACTCGATGAGTACAACTTGTCGTCATTTAAAACAGAATCTATGCACTGGTTTGAGCACCAATTCAAAACATAAATAAACACAAATTATAGAAACCCTGATTTTTTTCTAATCTTTAAAATTCCACACCTCGAAACAATTACAATTAAAAAAAATATCCAACTTACTACTACAATTTAAATCGGTGTAGATTTATATCCTAGAGAAGTATTGAAAAAAAATAGTAATTATTTAAAATCGCGAATAATGTTGAAACAAAAGTATGCACATTTTTTTTTAATTATTTAAAACTCCCAGGACAAATAAAAAAAAACTTTTTAAAAAAAAATGTGACCGCCTTCAAAAACAACCACAAAAAAGGGTTAAAATAACCTACAAAACTTTTCTTTCGGAAGTCGGTGACTTTTTTTATTAATTTCATTGTCTCTTTTGCCACCGACTTTTTTAACCCTTTTTTGTGGTTGTTTTTGAAGGCGGTCACATTTTTTTTTAAAAAGTTTTTATTTTACTCTTTTTAGTTTAAATATTCAACCTTCAGCACTAGAATTTAGTAATCCGTAGCACCGGTAATAACATCGTTAACATCTTTTTCATTCATTCCCTATCTCAAAAACTACTGAACCGATTTTGATGAAATTTGCAGTATTCCCTAAGTTGAACGATACCTAGTACAACAAAAAAAGAATTACTTAAATCGGACTTGTAGTTCCGGAGATATGCGAACACAAGCATATTTTTCTTACTTGAGGTGTTGTACCTTCCATCATCAGCTCAGCTACATGAAATGATGATTTCCATACGCAAGTACTTGAATTACATCATAAGATTTGCGAAAAACTATGTGTCAGCCAATAAAATTTGAGGGTTGCCCTCGATTTCTCCAAGTTCCAATCATCAGATCCTGAAACGGTGACAATGGGACCACACGGAAAGCACCAGCTTTCGAATAAAAAAAGAATCATGAAAATCGGTTCACCCAGTCGCAAGTTATGAGGTAACAAACATAAAAAAAATAAAATAAAAAAAAAAAAAAATACAGTCGAATTGATAACCTCCTCCTTTTTTTGAAGTCGGTTAAAAAAACTCAAAAAGAGAAAAAGAAAACTGCGAGATTTGATCCAGAGACCCCTTGCACGAAAGTCAAGCAGGTTACCGACCGGACTGGCTAGTACGTTGACAGTGAGTTTCAAATAGCGGTTCTTGTACAAATTTCAACAATGACTGAAAATCAACATATTATAAAATTGCTAATCCCCCAAGGGGAATAGCGTAATTATACATATCCTATTAATAGAACAGCAGTTTAAGGAATATTTGAGGAAAAATTGACTAAATAATATCCAGTGGTTTAGCTTCCAACTATCAACAAACATCTAAAAACAACAAAATTAAAAATTGCTTATCTCCCAGGAAAAATAGCGTACTAATACATAGCATATTAACAGAAGCATATTATTAGGAATATTTGAGGAAAATTTGATCGACAACTTTACAGTAGTTTCGGAGATAGATCAAATCAAAAAAACATAAAAAAATTCGAAAAAAAATAAAAGTTGATCTGGCATCAGAATCGATCCCTTATCTCGAAAAAAATACAAAAAGAAAAAAATATTCAATGTACAGGAATGACATCTCTACGATTTTATTATATGTAAAGATTATTATTAATGCTGTATACGTCATAGATATTAATTTTGATTTCATATCTTATTTAGGTAATATTGGCATACAATTTAAGTTAAAATTAAAATACTTACCGTACCACAAATAGTTAAACATCTAGCTGCAAAACGACGCTTATTTGAGGCCGTTTTGAAGTTGACAGTTTCTTTAGACAAGTGTTCAACAGATGTTTTACTTTTTTAGTAAGACGGTTATTGATCTTTAGGAAAAAGTCACAACATTTTTTTGTAAGTATTGATTTGTTCTGGCATTTCAATGTTTGGAAATACCTATCTATTAGTTTAGTGTCTGAATATGAATTAAGTCAAATAATTTGTTATTTATAAAAAACACATTCTTGTTTCAAAGGTTGTGACTGAATAATTTTACCTTTAACCTTCGTGTGCATAGGCTCTAAGATATCCACATCCTAATAGCAAAAAAATATTCTTTGAGACCTATGTCAATCGTAGTAAGACCACACAGTCCAAGGTTCCCTTTACTAACTACACATACCATAGAACACTTAATAGTGCTACACATAGGTACTTAGACTAAACAAGGTAACTATTCAAAAATCCTGTCTAAAACTTGCGCACTAGCAGAGCAAGTTGTTACGATGACAGTTTCATGAGATGCCAGGAGTAGCCGCCGACGGTCATTTGCAAGCAGTCCGCCTCTCAAACTTACTGCCACAGACCACGTATACGCTGTTATTGCATTCTGCGATGCCTAAACGTCAGTTACCCACTAGGAATGGAGTTTGAGCAGCTTGTTCACTCGTTTGAGCGTTCTAGAACATTCCGAAGTCTGTCCTGTTTTTAAAAAAAAAGTTTAGTTTTAGTTCTTAAAAAAAAAAACAGACGAAGATGCTGTGATGGTGGAATGTTGCGTTCGAAATTGAAATTTTGAATCGATTCTTTTTTTTTTGGGAATTTGAACGATGCGACTGCAAGTTTCTTTTAAACTCATGTTCATAAATATTTAGTAAACATCACTAATAGATAAAAAGGCCTTACTTAAACCTTTATCAAAGCATATTTGAGAAAATACAAGGACGTTAGCACATCTAAACGGATACAATTGTTACTAAATTCCCAGTAAAGCCAGCGTGGCTTGGTCAAACAGAGAACGTTGTACTTTTCCGACCATTTCCCAGCATAGAGGGCGTGATCGTCGACGAGCGCAACGCCCTCTGCCGGCTAATGAATAACATGCAAATGACGGTGTCTAATGAAAACCACACTCGCCTCTTTGCTGACTAAACTTTTCATATAGTTGGCGGTCACTGGCATGAAACTTATAATAATATTGAAGCGGATTAAATTCTTTTTGTTTTCTTCAAGTTTGTAGGGTAAAGGAATATTGTCAAATAAATACTTAATTTTGATGGTTTGATCTTACAGAAGAAGAAACAAAAGTTAAATCACATTGATAATAAAATACCAATTGAAAAAATGTTAGGTATGTCAAATGTAATAAAATTCTGCTCAAGGAACAACATACCTTGTAACGACTGATATTTTTTTAATTCATTTTTCAATATTTTAAGTTTTTATTTTTACGTGGTAAAATCATCAAATTAGTCCTTCCGCTTAGGGCTGAACAGGAAGGACTATCAGAATGATACTGACTAAAATCCATGGTTACCCTTTATAGCTTAATTCCTTAATTGCCCCTAACGTTTCAGAGTCACGCCAGTCACAGTTACCAGATGAGACAGTCTCGGGACCCAACTCTTAAGCCTTTAACTTATAAAATGGCAGTAAAGCTTAGCTAATATCGATGAGCTTTCCCAACACTACCATGCTCCGTTTAAACACGTATAGCAGTCAAGTATTCGCTGGCACAGGATGCTTGCTAACAATCAAGACGCACTAGCAAGTGGGTTTGCGTGTAATCGGCTCAGGACATACAGCATTAGCATATCCATTGCGATATGTAAGCGAGCGTCCGCCAACACTGACCGGGATCTCGCTCAATTGAATACTGTATTCATTATCGATTCCAGTTCCCACAGATGTTTGTGGCCAGTACTCGATGTAAGTACTAGGGATGAGTGGAAAGCGGAAAATGTTTGGCACTCCTGTTTCGTTACAGATTGTGAAAATGAAAAGGAGTTTTTGTTCAATTACGAACAAATAGTTCAATAAAACAGAATATTGAGTGTGGTTAGAAGTTAACGTCATGATCATAAACAACAATTCGGAATTTCCGAATATTATACTAAAAACGTAAACACAAAAATAAAACATAGTAGGTCCTCGTTAATTATCTCGTTTTAAGTTCTAATTATAGTGATAACGAAATATAATGGAGATATTTTAATTTAATCAACAAATAGGTATTTTTACACACCCAGTGTTTCTTTTATTAATTTTCATAAATAAATAGACACTGAATTAACTGTGTAAATATAATCTATCTGTTGGCATATCAATACTTTTAATGCTGCGTGGTGCTTAAAGGTGCATTACCTTCCTCGAATACGTTGTGGCACTTACGTAGGCAGGGGCGATGAACACATAACTTACGAAAACACGAACATTGGAAGTCATCGCCCGAACAGCTCAGGATTACCCCCTTCAAAACAAAAGCAGCAAATAACCAATCTGATCAAGGGTTGAAAGAACAACGAAACACCTACTAAATCTATATACCCAATTTATATACTGAAAATATATTGGATTCGCCACTCGTACATACATAGGTATAGAAGATTTACGTGACAGAACTACCTCTGTTTTATATCGAAGATAAAGTCCTTTAGATCCGATTGAAGACGAGACGTCGAGACCCCGATTCAATTGTTGTTTGGAACTTCACAATATGGGAAATTGACAATATGCTCTTCGAAGGGACCTGTTGCGATCCAACTTTATCAAACGCTTTTATTCAACACCTAGTAACTATGTTGACTGAGGAACTTTATTACGCTATACGTAATATAATCTATAATATCAAATATCTTTTAAAGATAGTTGGCCGAGACATGTAGTCTTATGTTTCTTGAAACTTGAATTCTTAGCAAGCTATAAGATTTTCACATGGGACCGATGACACCCGTTGATGGGACTGAACCTGAAGTGAGTAAAGTTCGAACTTATTAATTATATGGTTTGAATTCAAAAGTTCGTCCCTGTTTGTGCTAAGAAGTATAAAAAAATCAGAAATCAATTTAGATTCTCTAAAATCCTTAGTCATTAGTGTAAATAAAATGGTTACACATCAAAATGGCGGATAGCACCAAAGTTCTTTTTTTTAAACAAAACGAAACTAAAATGATTCAAATGATGAACCTATTTTATCTTTTCAATTGAACGATAACGAACTGTTGGTGTCATCTTCCGAAAAAAAAAACATTTGAATTAAATAGATGCAGGCAATCACTGTCCAGTGAAAATAAGTTTTAATGACCTATTGGTGTAGTGAGATGAGTGAGTGAGTGCATAATGTGTGTAGGTCAACATATTTTTATTTTCGTAATATTTTGCAGTAAGTATGATGAATTTTTTCCTAGTCTTTAATGTCCCTCTGCTGTGTTTTGCAATGTCAAAGGAAGAAAAAAAGATTAAGCCTCTGTTCAGACACGGCGGGAACCGCGCGATTTCAGAATCGCATGGAAATCGCGTGAGTCTTATTTGTATGAGTTATTAAGTAATCGTTCAGACATAACCGCGCGATTCCCGCGCGGTAAACGCGCGGTTCCCGCCGTGTCTGAACAGATGCTAAGAAAAATGCTATTTAAATTTATTTCTTTTTTATTTGTACGTTCGAATTTTAATTTTTAATAAAGTAAACCTTCTTAAATATAGAACTTACTTAATTATTACAATAAATAGAGAATTAACGAGTACGAAAAAAACTTAATCTAGACACATTTCTGTTCTTAAAAATATTTAATTTAAAATTTTATGAGTACAAACACTTCCATTTATTAACTCAGGTTTACTGATTACAGTATTTCCATTATTAATTAAATTGGCTACAACGTTAGCCACAAGTACAGAAGATGTTAATACAAAGGCATGATCAACGTTAATTCGCTTTAGGGTTACGTGTTGCATTTTTAAATCTGCTATATGATGCATTGGTACCCATGGGTCTTCCTCACTGTATGATACACTAGTTATATGCTTTACTTTCTTAATAGCAGACGTGTTCAACTGGTCTATTCTATCCATCGCCTCGTAAGCTAACAGCATAGATTTTTCTTGCACCATCGGGCTAAGATATATCTTGATTCGGTTCACATAATGTGAAGGCAAAGAATTAAAATATAAATAAAGTTTAATGCCAAACGATCTAATTGTTGGTACTAATTGAATAATAAATAAGAGTAAAAGTAAGAATTTATGGAAGAATTTAACGAAATTGTTCACGAGTTTTCCATTTCTGGTTGTTGAGAACTTTTGTAATGTCGGGAACAGTAAGTTTACTGAAGAGATTCTTTCTGTGAGGTAGTCGTTCTTATCCAGCAGTTCCATCAGCATCCAAGCTCCAATTGAATGGCCAATGAGATGTAGTTTGGTGTTCTTATCGAAGTAATTATTTATGAGATCCAGTTTGTGTTCTATTTGACCCTCTGTGCTGTATAAGTTCCATATTCGTGGAAATTTCTCGTTTTCATTTTCGATCTCGTCGTGGCCGGCGTGACCTGAAAAATATAATTACATATTGTGAGTTTCATGCCTGAAAATTGTAGTGAAAATGACTATTTTTTTGGGAGTTTAGAGAATATTGTAGATCAAAAATTTCACAATCTTTACATAGTTTTAAAATAAAGTCGCTTCTCTCTTCTGCTTTTTAAAATCCTTCCAACTAAGCAACGCATTTTAATGCGATTTTCATCAATGAACAGAGTGATTTATTATGAAGGTTTGAAGATAGTAAAACACCATGAGAAGTCGGGGAGTGTCGCTAGTTCTCCAAAAAAGAAATAAGATAAAAATGAAGTAATCCAATCTCTTTATAGTTATCTTATCGACCGATGTTTTATTATTGTAGGTCACAAAATAAAGTAACACCTGTGTGATTTGACTCAATCACACAGGTGTTACTCTAATCTATACATATAATTAGTGAAGGTAAACCTCTGTAGGTTTTTTATAAAAATTACGCGAACGACGGTGTATCAAGGGTAAGTACTGTTAAAGTTTATAAAAAGGAGCGCGGAAAGCTAATACCTATTTATGGCAGAATTTCCCACTAGTATTAATTTATTAGTAGGTACAGACGCCAGCACATCAGCCTACCCGAATCTGCTGTCTGTCCATCTGTCACAAGTTGTTGTCTCATGAACCTTTATAATTTGACAGTTTTCACAGACGTTGTATTTATGTTGCCACTACCAACAATTTCAGAATAAAATAAATATTTATGGGGGCTCTCATTCACTAAAGAAAAACCTTTTTATGGATAACTAGCGGCCCCTCCCGGCTTCGTACGGGCGGCCTATGTTGCTCAGAGCGAATATAGCTTACTATTGGTGAAAAATTTATGAAATCGGCACAGTACTTTTTGAGTTTATTCATTACAAACATATACACACAAAATATAAATCTTTCCTCTTTATAATATTAGTGTAGATGATACGGAACACTTCGTGCGCGAATCCGGGTCGCAATTGACCTGTTTATAATAAATTGTGGTAGGTTGATAACTATGTTCGCATCTGTACCTAAATATAGGCTACGCGTAGATTAAAAAATATCTATATTTAGGTAAATAAACATTAGGATGCGTCAGTTCCACACGTGCTATGTTTTCCTGTCACCTACAATGATAAAAATATCAGGCAGATAAGATTATTGTTACGAGATTCGATTGCTCATCAACAAAACATATCGGTTACTCAGTCAAGTGCCCAAAATATGTCTAAAGTGTAATATTTTTGGTGATTCAAGTATCGAGTCGTATCTTGTTTATTTATAAATAGGTACGCCAACAGTAATATTTAGGTACTACCTATTTAAAGTAAATTCATATTTGGGATCGTACCTACATAGATTACCAATTACAGGTGTGCAGTGTGCACAACATTATCATACATTTACAATAAACCTTAATTTCACGTTAAAGCTATTGTCAAACAGACAGGCGAAGCGAATACGATCCGAAGCGTTTTTATTTGTAATGTATGGAATTTTTTGAATCTATTCACATAGCAAAGAAAAGCAGCGAAGAAAGCGATTCCATAGTCTATGTGACTGGCTTCAAACAATTCCATACATTACAAACAAAAACGCCTCGCTATTCGCGTTCGCCACGCCTAGCCTGTCTGTTTGACAATAGCTTAAGGGTTCCTAAGGGGTCATTTTATCGGTCACGCTGCGATTCCCCCTGTGGAGAAGGAAGAGGCGGAATGTGTGAGGGAGAGATAATACTCCACCTCACGCTCCAGCCACTGCAGTAGATGCCTTGGGCATCAGGGGCTAGAGGTGATTTTTGGCCCCCATAGGCGGCTTGTGGACGGCGAGTAGTGGTTAGCTTGCAGTTCGATGAAGAACTCATCTCAAGGAGCTGTCAAGCAAGGTGACGGAGCCTGATATTAAAAAAGGCAGCTCTTTCCCAACATAGTGACAATTAACATGAGCACAAATGTACGGGGCAGGTCTTTTTTTCTTTACATTGGGCGTTGTAGGTTTCAGCCAAAGATTAACTAAATTCATAAACTGCGTTGACCTTGAACTCTGGCAAATGTCTCTGTATTCATAATAGCCGAAAAATACAGCCTTAACTTTCTCTTGCCTCACCCGACTGCCTCTTTGGTCTAGTGGTCGCATGCGTGACTGCTGAGCAAGAGGCCCTGGGTTCGATTCCCGGGTCGGGCAAGATGTTATTGGGTATAACTTTTTATTTTTGGTTCTACGATTAAAAGTTTCAGAGAATTGAAATGTGTCTACTTATTTTCTGTGCGATCAAAAGTTAATTTTTCAATGATCCAAGATGGCAGCCGCGGACCAGGGCTTGTGAGTGTCTCCACAAAGTTTTATTGTATTTTACCCTAAACCTAGGATTTGGAGTCAAGACGTCCAAAAAGTTTAAGAGCGTCCTCTGACAAAGGCAATCCCAAATGTAACTTTTCAAACTCGAACCATTTGTTTCAATTAGATGCTAACAAGTTATTTTGAATTGTCAAATAAAACTAAAAAAGCTATATTAGAGTCACAGACATAACACATAATAACTTGTGAAAGTACTGTAGTTGCACATTCCAATGCGTAGATCTAGCAAGAAAGTCCATGGACATTCAGTGGTCTACTTTTCATGGCAGGGATGCCAAACCGTGATCATCAACGTCGGCCAACGCTTTAGCCATTAATTAAGCTATTCCGACAACGGAGACCTAGATAAAATATTTTAAAAAAGATATGGTTTTTTTTTTAAACTGGCAAAGGAAAAACTGTCAATGGAAAATCTCAAACAACATATTAACATCACCTCGTAGTTTGAACTCAATATTCATTTATAAACTCCAATAATATCTGAATCGCTTACCGACTATGCACACGGGCAGTTGAGTCCGGCGATGCAATTGGTCCGCGAACTCCGTGTAGAACTCCGGTATCCCCGGACTCCCAGTTATAACAACAATCACTTCCGAACAACATTTGAATGGATCACCGACTGTTAGTAAACGAGTTTCGACTTTATTTAGACGTTTTGTTATGTACATTTTGGCTTGTATTATTTTTTATGTGAGTCGGGAATCGCTCGACATGTGCTGCGTCAACGACGGTCAACTGCAACTGATCACAATGAAATCAGATATGATTGTATCAGCACAATCGCTAGACATAGACTATAGGTACCTATAACTTGTTAGAACTTTCAGGCGATTATACAGCGCGATTTATTTATTTTTCCTTATTGATAAATTTTGTAATTTTTTCGTTATTCTATTTTTTTTATTTCGGTCCTTAAGAGCGTATATTCCGAAAGTTGGCAACGTCGCAAATGGTTGTAAAATATTAACAAGTTTAAATTTATTTAGCATTGTTACTGTATGAAAATAAGAAATATGGCTCTGTAGTGCACTAAAACATTGATAAGGGAATGCAATAATTAATACCGTAACACCGAATATATAGTTTTAGATGTAAAAAAAGCATTTGGAAGCTTTCCAATTGTCTATGTCAATGCCTTTTATACACCTGAAACGGTTACAACATCAAATTCAGTGTTTTAATTGCATTTCTATATCATTTTTTAGTGCACTACAGAGCGATATTTCTTGTTTTCATACAGAAAATTTACCAAATTAATTAAAACTTGTAAATATTTGACAGCTTTTTTCGACGTCGCCAACTTTCAGAATATGCGGCCTTAATGGGATCCGTAAATTGTTAGTACTTAAACACTACTGTTAGTAACGTAACCTAAATAAAGGTGAATTAATGAGAGGATCACCCCACCCACTAAAAGAAAAAATCTAGGGTACCTATAAAGTTAATGAACAGATTTTTCAAATAATCTAGTTCAACTTTTTAAAAACCTTTTTTAATCTCTACTCTTAAAAAATTAATTGTTACTAGTCTATCATGGTTAAAATATAGGTTACGTTGGATTTACGTTTACTGCGCAGTTAAATTAAATAATTGGCATAGTTAGTAAATTAATTACTTGCGAGCTTCACATTAATGTGGGCTGAGGTGCGAGTATTTTTTTATTTAAACTAAGTCATAGACGAAACTGTCCTTCGTAGATAAGTTAAGGTAGATAACTAGTACAGTCAACAAAAGAGTCAGGTATGCAGGAAGCAAGTTTTAAACAGTTTTCCTGTATTACTAAGTGCATGTTTCATGCTATAAGTATGCATTTTTACTACATGCAGCCAGAGATATTGGTTGGTTTGTACAATGTACACATTGAAACTTATAATACAGCTTTGTGAAACCCTTTGCTGACTGTACATACTTTTTGTTGTGTTAACAACGTTTCAAACAAACTCAATTAACATTTCAATACAAGTATTCCTCGTCTTACATGAATTTCATTTAGGAATAACCCATAGTATGAGCTAATGAATTAATATATAAACTCCGTAATTTAGTGATGTGGCAATCCCATTTGAATGAACGCGTAATGAACGAATGAGGTGAACTATATAAGAAATAACCACAGCTTAAACACAGACTATACTGTATATTATTAACCTAAAGACGAAATTGCGGCCCTAAACAAAAATGAAATATATTACGAGCGAATACGGTCCGTTTATCATACAGTGAAATCCACTCAGTAAATATAAAAAAGACTTTATAGATAGACGAATATGGTTTGTTTTACATTGTTGGTTTTTGGTAAAGGTGAGTGACACCATCGCGTATGGTAATAGAGGGTTGTGTGATTTGCGCTCATGAGATTCAATTTCACGCACCTGTATGATTGACGGGGACATTATGCAGGTGTTCAGCCCTCCACATAATTTACTATTTTATCATTTCTCGGGATGTCGTTTGTTTCGCCAAGAGAATTATACTTAATGCCTAATATTACTGCGAGGGAAAATTTTTAAGTTGTATTTTTGTACGGAAAAATTCTAAGAGTGTGAACCTTATCGGGCCTTGCAAATTGCTGGAGTCAACTGAGGAGGGAGGGGATCGTTTTGACTTTATCACGTCCGACATTATTTAGCTAAATCGAGGAGTGTTACCCGTGAGACGTTGTCGAGTTTCCTCTGAGTTTTCCTCGTAGGTACGCTTTGAGATAGGGATGTCGTCGAATTGCAAGTGGTTGTGTACAGCAAGCTGTACATGAGCAATAAGTTGTACACACTTAATAAAATTCAAACACGATTTTCTCCTGAAATACTGGTTTCTACTTTGAAATAAGACCCATTTCGTAATAGCATGGCATTCAAAATAGAAGATACATGAAAACGCTAAAGTTTTAACAATATGGTTGGAGAATGGGCATGCGGGCAGCGAGTAAAGGGCAACTCGCTGCCCGACCAAGGACCATGCCCGGGTCGACGGCGCGTTGTGTCCCACGCGCGCCTCAAAGAGCGTCAGCATAATGACGGGGCCCCCCTCTCAGAGGGCCAAAGCCTGCCGGGGTCGCGGGATTATTTCCTTGCCGTAACCCCGGAACATAACAGGCTATGAAGGACACCGTGGATTTTAGTCAGTACAAGTCTGACAGTCCCTCCCGCCCTGCCCGGGGTTGGAGGACTCATTTGATGTATTTACCACGCTAAAAAAAAAAAAAGAGTGTGAACCTTATCGGGCCTTGCAAATTGCTGGAGTCAACTGAGGAGGGAGGGGATCGTTTTGACTTTATCACGTCCGACATTATTTTGCTAAATCGAGGAGTGTTACCCGTGAGACGTTGTCGAGTTTCCTCTGAGTTTTCCTCGTAGGTACGCTTTGAGATAGGGATGTCATCGAATTGCAACTGGCTGTGTATACATTACCTGTTTTTTAATAACAAAAATACTTCTTTGTAGCATACGTTGATGTCAGCCTAGAACTGAGTTGCGAGTTTGGCACTTTCTGAAGAGTCTTTCAGTTCCTGTAATGTACAATTGACAAAGACACGATATTATTATTAAGGCCGCATATTCTGAAAGTTGGCAACGTCGCAAAAAGCTGTCAAATATTTAGAAGTTTTAATTAATTTTCTGTATGAAAACAAGAAATATCGCTCTGTACTGCACTAAAAAAATGATATACAAATGCAATCAAAACATTGAATTTGATGTTGTAACCGTTTCAGGTGTATATAAGGCATTTGGAAAGCTACCAAATGCATTTTTATATCTAAAACTATATATTCGGTGTTACGATATTAATTATTTCATTCCCTTATTATTTTTTAGTGCACTACAGAGCCATATTTCTTATTTTCATACGTAACAATGCTAAATTAATTAAACTTGTTAATATTTGACAACCATTTGCGACGTTGCCAACTTTCGGAATATTCGCTTTTAAGTGTGCCATCATTTGTGGACACACTGGCTTGTCAGGGTCGCGAGACTACCTTAAAAGGGCACCGCGACTTTGGAACGCAAAAGGGTGTCTGACAATTTGTTTCTGCACAATGGGTTCCATGTGGAGTGTTTTATTTTTAAAAAAGGACATAGTAAAAAATAAATCTTTTTCTATGGTTATACAAGTGAATACTGGTGGAACTTTTACGGCACGTTTACGGCAAAGTGATCGACTGCTGCGCAACGTGTCGCGGGTTCAATTCCAAGACGAAACAAAATATTTTTATGATCTACAAGTATTTGATCCGGGTCTGGGTATTTAAACCTTTGTAAATGCACCTATAATACAAGAAAAAATCTTAGTGTGACCAATGTTTAATTATTTTTTTAATTAATAATTTATTAGGGTTATTGATATGACTATTTATAAGGGTTTTCCAACCAACTAATTACTGCTCCGTTGGTCTGTACTTAAACACACGGTAAGATTGGTAACAAAATTAAATTTTGTTCTAGACTTTGCCTTTTTTCCCCAGAGTCCCCATTTATACCTGTATCAAAATTTGTCCAGCATTTTATGCCTGCGTAAGCGTAACAGATAAACAAATAAACTCACATACAATCAGCAAAGTGGAATTATGACCCACCATAAGCTTATTTTCCTACAGACATTCAAATACAATTAGGTTCACATTCGCGTAAACATACATATCGGTAACGACTTTGGTCTTTGTCAATTTGACGGATTCAAACGATTTAATGTCAAAATGGGTCATTATTCCACTTTATCGATTGTACATTATTGAAAATGAATGCGGAACCTTATGTAGGACGCAAGTAGGACGTCTAACAACATTTTGCTGATACGAAGAATGTCATGAACATTAGTACCTCGTATTTCATAACAAAAGACGTATAAAGAAACAATTCTGCCAACACAATCGTGATGTATCATTATTTTCTTTTAAAATATTACACGATGAATAATTTGTTTAATTTGCAGGATTGATTGAGGTTATTGAATAAGTAACCTAGCTACCTAATAAGCTGTTGATGGATTAAATATGGTTAGGTATGTTTATTTTATTCGCGACGCCATTAGTTTTGTTGTAGTTTGCATTCTATAAGTAAACATGTTTTCTTAACACTTCCCGGTAGAAATCTTACTATAAGCTTTGACTTTGGTTTTGCTTGCCAGTCGTTGCATTTGATAATATTGATTATGACTCACCTGATATAATGTACGAGTAGTAAATAGTCTAGTATGTGTAGCATGGTGCCGAAGAATCAGGCTTTGCCTACGAAGAAAAGACAAAATGAGAGAACGTATAAAGATTTTTACCATTCCATATGGGCTGTTTAAAGCATGGAAAATATTTTCTTCAATGGTGTGCGAATCGTGTCATTATACGAGTACATTGCAAAAAAGCAGTCGATTTGTAAACACCAATGATGAAATATTCTATTCTTGTTAGAATACCGATATAATAGGTTGGTTACGCCTGTAGAAATAAAGTAACATTATCGCCAAAATATCAGGTCTTTAAACCTATAACTTACACAGTCATTTTCAAACTATATTTTCATAATAATAATTGTTTTAAATGTCGTCCGTTTCGTGGCCATTAAAAAACGATTAAAACCTAAAGTATTGTAGGTACAATGTAGTGCCAAAAAACGGGACCTGAAATGATACGGTGAATAACTTCTACGAACGTATGTGTAACGGCTATAGACGTTCATAAACGTCATTCGTGTAACAGATGTACGTATAAATTGGGCTTTAGGTAGAATTATCGTTATTGCTGTCATATTGCATAGTCTTTTACTGGATAAACTTATAAGCGCGTCCTGTAACGAATGGTGAATAGCCAGCAATTGTCAGAGCGACTATCTCGCTACAGAACTGTATGAGAAAATAATGTTTGAATGAAGTGCTATTGTTATGGCAGACTCTCACAAAGAAATTCCCGACAAAGTGCTGTGAGCGAACGTTTGTTGTAGCAGAATTACTTTTTGTTTGAACTTCATTCATCAGCTCACCATGGTGTCTGTTGTAACTTATTTAGCAGAGGTTTAAAGTGCTTTCTCATATAAAAGTTATGAGCATAATATAAAGCTTAATCATAACATAACTGCATAACAGGATGACGGTTTTATCTGTCACAAAAATCTTCCGTAAGCCAAGTGGTAAAAGATATGGCTGTGTTAATTTAGAATTTCTCTCCACTTATTTTTAACGGCCAAGTAAATAAAATCTCCGAGTATCGCCGTCAGTTACGCGGGAAATGTCAAGCGTCTCATACGCCAACTTTATTTTATCGCACACAAGTTTAAGGCGTTACTTTAATTGTGGCCGACATTCGTCGAGTTAATGCGCATTAATGTGAGTGGGAAAGTTATCTTAATTAAACAAAGCTCAGCCGGGGAGGTTTGTTTGTCGCACAGCTTGTAAACACGCTGCTACTCAGCTGTACGCAGTAGAGATATATCAACTGTGCTACAATGAGCGTCTCACGAGATATGCGCCCCCTTTCAGAGAATATGAGCATGTTACCCCATCATCCCGAGTCCTCAAATCATAATCTCAGAATCCATTTCTCTGAGCGCATTCCATTTTTAACATTTAACAAAACCCCAGCGTTTCGGCCCAGTTTTTCCCTAAGAATTTGCGGAGGGTCCCAGCTGAATATCCGCATTTTTTCTAAACAATGGGCCTGTCCTCGTACTGCGTTGGATTATGTGAAAATTTCACGAGAAATTTCCGTGAGTTTCCCTTGAATGGTTCAATGTGAGTGAAATTCTCTCGAGTTCAATACATTCGAATATCCTTTTGAGATTGGAGTGACACAAAGCGTATTGTTACAGACGAGAGGTTTCTATCTCGTGCCGTTTTGTCGCGACGACTCGACTAGTTATTGTCTTCATCTGCTGGCTGCATTAAGTGATAAGCTATAAGTGTGAGACACGTGAGACGTGACCGTTTTATTTAACCAGTCATCTTGTATGCATGGAAATAAATAGCTTCATGCATTCGCAGCAGTTAATTTAAGGTCGCGCGAAAATATTTTGCTGACATTGCGCTCCCGCGTAAATTGAAGTTGATGTAAATTCATAAGAACCAAAATAAAACAGTAATTATAACAGAAATATCTAGTTATTTTAAGTAGTTTACTTTTAAATCCTTCATCTATTATAACGAACGAAACTACGACTAACTAACGAACGTTAATTGGTACAAATTAATTTAGTCATTAAATATTCCAGAACCTTCGCTTCACTCTGAATATACCTACCAGGAGCGCATAGAAACAAGAAGTTCTAAGTGAGAATGTTTACAATTATATTGGAAACGGTGTTCGCTATTTCTATGTAGGAGGTTGTGACTAGTTATGGGAACAGGAACGGCTTACAAATAAGTATACTTATCAGATTGTTTCTATGAGAAAACTTGTTACAAACAAGTTCTTTCTGACCAAAATGTTTTTTCTTCTTCAACATTTTTTTTTACTAAAATTCAGATTGTAACCAGAAAAACCTGACGGTCTAACTCATAACGTTATAGACTGTATCTGTAAACATTATGTATCAATCAATACACGTTTCATGCAACTGCAAGTACTGGTTTTCAAAGTTCTTTGGCGTAACCTTACAATATTGTAGAACACAAAATGCATAAAGATCTCATTATTTCCACACAAAGAGGGGTAGTAAAGCATAAACATAGTAGCCGGGCGCCGGTGAAAATTGTTTAATGGCTCACTAGCTATTGTCGTAAAACTATATTTCGTCGACGAGGAGGGTTGAGGACGTTGGAGGACGGAGGACACAGGCCCTCGTTAAAACTCTGACCGTTCACTAAATCTTATGGGTTTACGATTCTACAAAAATTGGGGCACCTCTACCGCGGCGCCTCGAGTTTCTATACTTGTAACTGTTCACTCCAATGTTGTTACAACCCGGATTATAGTTACCTTAATAGGGTGCGCTATCGACCTTTTACGAGCTTCGTCATAATTGGAAAAACTTGATTACTCGTTAGGCCGGATAGTATAGATATTTGCATTATGAAACTTAAGCAAACCGAGCCACAAACAATTCAAAACCATATACAAGCTTATTAATATAATTATGAATGTCAATAATTGGATATTCTGAACCAGTATAGTGTCAATACCTTTGAATGTAAGCACAAGAGCGTTGTTCTATTCCTGTTCTATTGAAACATTAATAATGTTTCAATGCTGAATACATTACTGTGGGACAAAATGTCGTTTACTGCGGGAAAGCTGTTCGAATGAAATGAAACGCTAACTAATGAATGCTGAACTGAATGTCGTATACATACCTTTATAAATATATGTGGAGCGTATTTAGTATTCAGGCGAAGCGTGCACCTGTCGGCAATCAGCCTCCACTCACATTATTTTGTCATTACTTTAGACAATACCGCATGATTTAAGGTAAATACGTGGAGCTTTCTGATTACGTTTGCGTCATAAACTCCGCCATACTTGTCTGAGATCCGTGACGTAGCGAGCGATGACGACATAAAGAACCATCTGACTTTAGACAGAGGAACTTCTTCAGGGACGTGTATCATTGTGACTGACGGCAAAATGTACGTCGCTCGTAATAATACAATTACACGTAGGAATAATAAGCGAGCAGCAAGTGCGCTAACAACGTGGCTTATATCACGAGAGATAAGCGACGTTGCGAGTGATGTCGAGATACGTCTCTCAGACGTGCAGCCTCGCTTCCAACCAAGCGTCCCACATGAGCGGAAAACGTGAAAACGTGCTACGATATGCGAAAATGTGATGATATTACTTGCTGCAGTTAAACGTAGTCGTAATTATACAAAGTGAAATGGTTATCCTACTTTTCAGTAGTCGAGAATTCAGTAGTGAAGATATAGTGCTTATTTTGCTCTAAATCTCAATATTTTGGCATCGTGCGAGTTCATATTTGTCGCTTAGCTAGGACAGGGTTATTCTGCATACACATTATTATTTCGCCCAGCGTCCGAGCTAGTTCACGACCGCGCAATCGTTCCACTAATCTTGGCTAAGTAATTATAAAGTTTTAGGAGCCGGCATTCCGCTCAGAGTTTATCTGAAAATTCTGAAATTCAAGAGCCGGGACAATACACGATCGCCCCACATTCTTCCAAAACAATATTAGAAATGATTCACTTGAATTAATAATAGGTTCCGAACCCTTCTTGTAAGTACTTCAGTACTTGTAGATGATTACGAAAAGCTTCGTACAATTAGTGGGCAAAGCCGGGTACGGGGACGTAAAGCTGTCATTCTCCTTTGTCAGGTAAGTTATTAGGTACGTAACAAAATAATGGCTTGTTGGGATTAATGTTTAATCTATGTTTATGACGAACATAAGCGACATAGTTGTCGGATGTCGAGTTACGATATTGCGATGATTGGAACGAAGAGTTATTTAATTCTGTTACAGTGTTGTTGTCTGTAGTCTGCTTTGTCTGCAGCTCTTTAATCGTCTGGTGTTTTTCATAAGAGTTCTTTTTATTGTTGCTGGTTTATAGTTTGTTCAGAACAATGTACGGGTTCAGTGCTCAGTAAAATTGCGAATTTGTTTAAAGATTTTCTTTTGTATTCGCTGAATCTAAAATCTCACTGAATTACTCTGATAATTAATAGTTCTTCAAGCTTTTATAGAATAGCTGTCACAACAAAATTTAATATTGCAAGTAAAATAATTAATGATCACAAAATTAAAAAGCTAAGACAGAACAAATCAACTCTTGACAAGGTTTTATTGTTACAAATATTGAAAGTCTGAAAGATATAACCGAACAACGAAATTGAATTAAAAGAATTTCTTCTTTTTATGGAAACTGTCGTTAGTCGCCGGCATCTCGTTCAAGTTCTAAAGTTTTACGCTGGATCGTGAATTCAGACTTTCGAGTTAGACAATGTCTTCACCATATTTCAGGGATATTTATCTTACAAGTTTTATTATTTTCCAAACACATAAAGCGGATGGTTTATGAATAGGAACTGTTGACGTCATTCCTCGTGGGTAATGGTTAATCAAACACCCGCGGTACATATTTTATCTCGGATCTTCGACGTGTTGTTAGTCTCTCGGTGAGTCAGCGTGAATGTTAATGCATTTCGGTTCGTATATCACATTTCGTCAAATGTAATCGAAGCCCCGGTGACGGGACCATCCATCACAAGGATGTTTTCTCCTCGTTTCTTTTAAATGGAATATCTTTCAATGCAAATTTACATTCGAGTTTCATCGGTTATTAGGGACGAATCGGTTCGACTAATCGATTATACCCGGCGACATCGGATGGTAACTTTATGTTATCGCGGTAAGCTGGCGTCGACCGGCTCTCTTAGAATTATTCATGTCAAAAATATTCGTTTTAAATGGAAGCTGATTTATCGAGTAGCAGTCTGCGCAGATTGTGCGTTGGAGAGGTTCTAGTTCTTTTGCGGCGCCATTTCTTTTTCAGTGTTATAAAGGATCGCTTCCGTTATATCGTCGTGCATGTCGGCAATAATCCGGCTCGGTTTGATGAGCCCTGTTTACGAGCGACGAGAGCGTATCGCTTAAGCGACAAATAAATCGCTGACGATGCTAAATTTATAGGAGTTAATATATTTTTATGGGCGACTGAACGTGGGCGTTGTATGAAATGTTTGAATTTGATTATGAATTTTTATGATTATATTGATTTTAAGTTTTGTGTTATATTTCCGGGATAGGCTGTGTTATGTTACGAGGGATATTTGCGTATTTATTTGGTGTAAACTAAACTTTTATGCCCGCATGGCGTGTGCGATGCGTGAAATGGTCCCGTATTGTTGGAATTTGTTGAATTTAGGATTCAAAGCTTTCAATTGAATTCAAAGCACACATAGATTTTGATTGGCTGTGAATTCCGTTCAGGTAGTTAATTGGTAACTTATGCCGTAATCAAACAATTAATCCGTCCATCTAAGATAACGTGTAATGATTACGTTATCTTAATTAGGTTACACAGAACATGACAGGGACACTAAGTAGCGGCTTGTCTTGAATGTTGTGGTACCTATACAATATTCAGGAGTGACTGGATAATCTTCAATTCTATAGATTTCGCTTGAAATATTTGTACCTTAGTATCTGTCTGTGAATCTGATACGTTGATCCATAGATTGTAAATGTATTTGGCTTCATTGGTTAGATTCACTCACGGAAGTAAAATTTCATGGTAGTAATCGTTGCCATAGAAATATGGCTATAATATTTTTACCGTTCTGCCTGCTTGTGTAAATGAATTGAATTGTTTTAAAATGTTAAAGGGAGAAAGCCTTTAAAAAACATGAACAGTCTTTAACTTACCGTGACCCCGGAACATAAAGGGCTATTGAAGGACACCGTGGATTTTAGCCAGTACAAGTCTGACAGTCCCTCCCGCCCTGCCCGGGGTGGGAGGACTCATTTGATGATTTTACCACGTTAAAAAAAAGCACATAAAGTTGAAAATCTATTAAATCTTACTCAGTGTTTGCGTTTATCGTTTGTAACATGGCTACAGGCCCTGATGATCACATTATTTGGGGACCACACTATTCCCAAATCACTGCAACTCCTAAAAGCCAGAATCAACAGTGGCAACAACCATTATTATTTGGGAACATAAAAACCTGTCATTTTTTGACAATTTCATATTTTGATAATTATACATTTTTGGCTTGTTCATGAACTGTGACTTTTAAGGGTTCCGTACGCAAAGGGTAAAACAAATTCCGCTCTCCGGCTGCCTGTCTGTCTGTCCGTCTGTCACCAGGCTGCAACGACGATATAATACTAGACTCCGCATGCACGATCTAAGGAACGAAAATTATTCTGTCAACTCGCAGAGGTACTACGTAAGCGAGGGGGACGGGGTACTGCGTTGTGATTGGCTAACTCAAGGTCTGTTCTGTCTCAACGTATGTTTACGGCTCACAGGAGTGGTTGAAATGAGACGAGTATAAGACTTTTTTGCCTAATGTGTTGACAGACATCGGTCGCCTGGTATTACGAGTCTAGTATTATATCGTCGTTGCCAGGCTGTATCTCATGAAATGTGTCAGACAGTTGAAATTTTCACAGATGATGTATTTCTGTTGCCGCTTTAACAACAAATACTTAAAAAAACAGAATTAAATAAATATTTATGGGTCTGCTATACAGCTGACATGATTTTTTTGCCATTTTTATAGATAACAAACTATTGTCTGCGAGTTCGCCCTCTACAACTCGCAAATTATCCAGTGGGAACATAATATCGCGATAAAAACTATTCTATGTGTTAAACTATGTGCCCGGGTCGACGGCGCGTTGTGTCCCACGCGCGCCTCAAAGAGCGTCAGCATAATGATGGGGCCCCCCTCTCAGAGGGCCAAAGCCTGCCGGGGTCGCGGGATTATTTCCTTACCGTAACCCCGGAACATAACAGGCTATGAAGGACACCGTGGATTTTAGTCAGTAGAAGTCTGACAGTCCCTCCCGCACTGCCCGGGGTTGGAGGACTCATTTGATGATTTTACCACGCTAAAAAAAAAAAAATGTGTTAAACTATGTATGTATGTACTAAGTTTTATCCAAATCTGTTCAGTAGTTTTTGCGTGAAAGAGTAACAAACATTACTGTATCTAAACAAACTTTCACGTTTATACTACTACTAGTAGGAACCCTTCGTGCGCGAGTCCAATTCTCACTTGCTCAGTTTTTTCAATCGTCGTATGGTGTAGACCTCAGATCAAAGAAATAGGCAGATAGAACGCTCAGAAAACGCGAGTGTGTCCACCAAAGTTAATACAAAATCAAAGCGAATTACATTCCATAATGTTTTCTTTGTTTTTGAGAACAACTTTTACAATGGTTAAAGACACGAGACGTTCAATTATAATTAGTAATAAGATATTATGTTCTCATGTAAGTGACTTTGTCTTAATGAGAAATAAAGTTCTTTAAACCGAAACCGAATTCGAATACAAAGTCGCGACAGTACCAAGCTACGCGTCGTACCAAGCTGGGCGTCGTTGTTGTTTTTTGCCAAAATATGCCGTCTCGTGTCTTTAACCATTGTAAAAGTTGTTCTCAAAAACAAAGAAAACATTATGGAATGTAATTCGCTTTGATTTTGTATTAACTTTGGTGGACACACTCGCGTGTTCCGAGCGCTCTATCTGCCTATTTCTCTGAGGTGTAGAACTTCTGAGCTCATCTGTTTAATGGATAAATATGATACAAGGATATATTTATGTGGCGTAGACAAGGACATGTGGTGGAAGGCGATCTCGCCGGGGGAACTCATTATAAAGCGCTAAGCCGGATCATTGCAGCGCCTCTTAACACAAACGAGGTATAATAACTGCACTGAGAGTCTTTGCTAATGTATCTTGATGCAGGTGAAAAGGATTATTAGCCTTTTACTCCTACTTATTTAATTGAAATCTAGGTGTAGTGAGTTATAGATAGATAGAATACACTTTATTGTACACCAAAATTGTTACAAAAAACGGTTTTACAGTATTTCAAATTTATGGTTACAAAGAGTTATTTGTTCAGAAAGTTAAAAGTGTTATAATAAGCGGAATTCCTATTTGGTTAACGTTGCTGTTTAAGGCTACAGCTGAAATAAAACTGGACAAAGCCATTGTATTGTACCTTTAGAATCTATCCTAATAAAAAAAAGATTTAAGTAGTGATTTTGATGTATTATTGTACTAAGAAGAAAATTCTATTTACTAAGCTTTCTCTCAAAGCTACAGCTACATTTACAAAGAATTAGAATATCCCTATGTCCTGTCGCGAAATAATAATACTACTATTACGTAAATTCTATCTTTATCGTCCTGATCCACCATACAATCGAAAACTAAGTTTTCTCACAAACGTGTACAAAGAAATAGAACTAACAAAAACAAAGCAGCCAAGACGTACTACATAATTGAAAACATTGTTAATGTGAATGGAAGTCGGGCATAATCCCGAAACAATTATGCCAAATACTTGGCAATGCCAACCCATGTGTGAGTGAGGGGTACGGCTGACAAAACGCCAAGTGACGTGCTGACACATGCAAAATTACATTACGCTGAACTGCAAACTGTCAGCCCTAAGTTCAAATTGTTCTATGTCCCGCATTAAAAGGAATAACTCGATTACTTTGGGTAAACGGCGAGGGTAATCTAAAGGGGATATTAAAAATAAACTTCTGGCAAAAGTTTTGAAGAACAGAGGTCTAAAAAGGCCACTTTAGTATAAGTATTCTATATCCGTTACCTGCTTGAGGAATAGAATAGAATATTCCATTTTACAAATTGTATCACCGTTTATAATAATGATTCTGCTAATGGGGCCTTTTTAAACAAAAACTGAAACATTTACACTTCTACATTGAAAAGTTTTTTGTGGTATGCAATTTGGGCTACCTAAATGTGTTGACCCAATATCTGAACATTATACTGTCTAGAACAGCGTTTCCCAACCTTTTTCAGCCACGGACCCCGAGGAAATCAAGCACAGTTTTCACGGACCCCCTTAATAAAATAATGATTTATTTGTAATCTCAAATCAGATTCGACTTGCAATCTGTTTCTGTATTTGTTTTTGTATATTACTAGCACTTTGCCCGCGACTTCGTCTGCGCGTGTTTTTAATTTCGAACTCAGTAAATTTAATTCCAGCTCACCCTCCTCATAGGATACTTTTGGAAAATCTCTAGTAGTTTCAGGGTCTATTCAATACAAACAAACAAAAATACGCTAGGGGTTAATTTAAAAAAAAATATTAAATAAGTATCCTTTATTCAGCTTTATATATAAGCAGTAAATCCTTCCCTTAAAACTTATTCAACCCTTTTCAAAATGTAGGGGGTGATCTTCGAAAAACTCTAAAAGGGAGGGTAGGTACCTAGTTATAAAAAACTAATAATGCCAATCTTTTTTTTTACTTATACTCATATTCGTACCAAGTTTCAAGTTTATCAACCCAAGGAATAAGATTTTACATACAAAGGTTTTCACCCCTTTTCACCCCTTTAGAGGTAGATTTTCGCAAAATCCTTTCTCAATGCTCACCTACATAATAAATTGCAACTACCATAAAAAAATCAGAGTTCTACGTTTAGTGGTTTAATATCCTCCCTTTAAAACTTGAATACCCCTTTTCACCAACTTGGGGGGTGATATTCGAAAAATCCAAAAACACGTGTTTGATTAATTCTTATATAGTATATAAATACTGATTTTCAAATTCATCAGCTCACGCGTTATGATTTTTCCATACAAACTTTAACAACCCCTAGATTACCAATGGAGGGTAGTTTAAAAAAAATAATGGTGCTAATCTTATTTATTAACTTGTGTTCTCATTCGTGATAAGTTTCCAGTTTATAAACCCAAGGAATAAGATTTTTCATACAAAAGTTTTCACCCCTTTTTACCCCCTTAGAGGAGGATTTTCGCAAAATCCCGTCTTATTGCCAATCTACATGGTAGACTGCAAATGCTGTCCAAAATTCAAGTTTCTACGTTAAGCGCTTTCGGCTGTAGTCTTGTCAAAAGAAAAACCCCTGTTCTTTTATATATATAGATTATACGCACGCACTTATTTCACTCACATCATTCATTCAATCTCGCTCACCTCACGTTGGCGCACGTTCGCCGTGCCAACTAAACGCAGCGATTATGAGACATTATATTTATGTATGCCTTCAGAGATGACACCGCGGACCCCCCACAGGTTGGGAAACACTGGTCTAATACAATGCAAGAATGATTGATAGCTCAAGCTATAACCACCACTTTTAAGGAATGCCCTAGGAAGACCTAATAATAATAATATAATAATAATATTCCACAACTATCACACAACGCCATCTAGTCCCAAGCTAATAAGCAGAGCTTGTGTTATGGGTACTAGACAACTGATAAACATACTTATATATTTCTTAATACATACATACTATAGATAAATTACACCCAGACACAGAACGAAATGATCGTGCTCATCACATAAACATTTGTCCTGGGTGGGAATCGAACCCACGACCTCCGGCATAGCAGTCAGGGTCACTAACTACTAGACCAACAGGCCAGTCACAGTCACAGTCTACACTGAACTTATTGGTGACGTTCTTCAGAAAGGTAATCTGCATTGAAGACAAGCTGCAACCAGCGTGCTTCCACGACCAGATTTATGAAACATCGTAGCAGGTGGGGTTCTAAAGTTTTTTCCTGTCCCTATGGGAAAAAGCGTGCGTTTCATCATCATCTGCCTAGCCTTTTCCCAACTATATTGGGGTCGGCTTCCAGTCGAACCAGATGCAGCTGGATATCAGTAATTTACATGGAGCGACTGCCTGTCGGACCTCCACAACCCACTGGGCATACAATACCCTATGGTAGGACTGGTTGTCAGACTACAGCTTCTGACTAACAGTAAGGACTGTCAAAGATCTACAAATGACAACAGCCGGGACCGACGGCATAGGGAAAAGGCGTGCGTTTATGTGTGTTTAACATAATCGTGGTAAAATCATCAAATGATCCTCCCAGGGCTCCGGCATGATGCCTCCATTTTTGGGAATAGTTTCTTCACGACAGCTAAAAAATCAAGCCTCCAATCTATTTTGGTTTACAAATATTGTTATTTTATCGCTTCATTCATTTCTAGGCGAGGCAAAGTGTTCAATAGGTACACACCGCTACACCATTTTATCATGGTCTCAATTTGTTTGATCCTTCCATGCCTACATTTAACGATTAGGATATACCTACTGGTTTTTATAAATTGATGTCTAGATACTTTTTTATTCAAAAACCTTTTAGCAGTAACCTAGGCTTGATGTAAATCGGTGTCTGGCAAATGACTACAGGCCATACCCTTTTTACATGGAACCTATTACCGATACAAACTGGGGTAGATAAACAACACACTGCCTACACGACGCCTATCATCAATTAAAATTAACTACTGGATATTGGGTGATAAATCGTTCGATAATATTCATAATAATAGGTACTTTTATGTCATCGTATTATTGTGATACGACGATCGATGACACATATTTATCGAACTTTGGCTCAAATATTGGTGCTTATTTGACCAGCATTTTAAGTGAAAATTGGAGAACTAGGGACCTGGAGAAACCGACTTTGTCTCACTTAGGTATCGGAAACTTGAGTCGCCGTGTGTACGAAGGGCCTTAAAGAAGGATTCCACTTATCCAGTATCTCGAATATCCAGGCATACATAAATACTTGTCTCATTTACAGATGGTTCCATGAATAAATGTGTTAATAATTAACGTAGGTATTTTATAAAACATAGAAAAAGAGGTTAGAGACACACTGTCTCAATTATAGAGGTTATTATGACGACACAATTTAAATTACTCTGTTGATGAAGTCCTGGCCCTATAGACAAACAGACGACGTCAGCAGACGACAATCGTTATCGCTAAACAGTCACTAATACATTTTCAACTTTGTACACAACCGCGTAAAGTTGAAAATCTATTGACAGTTCACAGATTGTTTTCGTTTGTTTCGTTCGTTATCGCGCAGTAGTCTTTAATCGATATTTAACTTTATGCTCTACGGTATAAAGTTGAAAATGTATTAGTGACTGCTGAGCGATAACGATTGTCGTCTGCTGTCGTCGTCTGTTTGTCTCAGTACCCAGATCCGGTTATAGAGATTCATTAACATAGGTAAATCTGGGCAAAAGTGTCGGGACCTCAGCATTAGTTTTAGGTAGGTAAGGAGGTTTCTCACTTATCCAGGTCCAATTATTCCGGTTTCACAGTTTTATCATTTCCTTCCCTTTGTCACAATTCGGGGTCTCTTTCTTTCGTATTCTTTTTCTCTTCAGCAGTTGCCACCTTTCTACATCATTTATACGTAAAAACTACTAACGAATTACACAGCTATATTTGAACGTGACTTCGCGTCATAAGTCACCGAGTATAACGCAAGCCTATGATTTTATAAAGCAATATTAATTTAGCAAATTAAAAAAAAAGCTTTCATGTTACAGAATTAAAATTGTTACAAGGTTTTATTTTATTTTTTATTAGCTTAATAAACGTTTATAAAGGGATATGGTATGAAGATTAAACGCCCACATAGTAGGAATATTTTAAGCGAGGGTTATTTAAGAATTAATATTTTTTCTTTTTTATATTTTTTTCATTAATTAAGTGAATTCTTCACGCCTTATTCTATAGAGGAGATACTCGTAGTTTACCGGACCTGCTATCTCCCATTCTTATTTTTTCAATACTTGGTCATGGTCATACATCAAAGATTCTACCATGAATTATACGTATTTGGCCGTCCAGCTTTCTTGAAATATAACGACGTTAATTTTATGGAAAACGAAAAAGCACCTTTAGTGTACGAACGTAAGTAACGTCTAAATATTTCCAGACTGACAAAACATAGAGACCGCACACATCATCACATCAGCATTAAAAAAATGTAGTACCAATATTTTTCACAGGTTGTGGTGCGGAGCGGTTATAAGCAATATCATTCATTTTTGGTTTGGGCTCGATGTCTCTTTTTTTTTACGTGGCAAAATCATCAAATGAGTCCCCAACCCGGGCCGGGCGGGAGGGACTGTCAGACATGGGACGAAGAAAACGCCCGTAACTGAGGCTGAAGCTACGAATTTCGTGCATAGAGATTAGACCCCGAGCACCTTAAAGGCATGTAAGGGAACAGAGTTATCAACCACACCCGTGGCAAAAGAAAAGGACTCATTTGCTAAAAAGGATTTTACAACCTTAAAAAAGTAATACTTTTTAACAATAGGTAGTTGTAGGTACAAACACTGTGAAGATAACCAATTGAAGTCGACAGCCATAATAAAACCCCTTTCGAGATAAGATGAGCATCGTTTATATTTTTCTTTTGCTTCAAGAAGTACGTAAAAGTGGTTTAGCATAAAAATGTAGCTAACTGCGCTACACACCTTTGCTTGTAGCTGGTAGTTTCAAACTTACTCTTTGGTAAGACTGAACTTACGAGTACAAAATGTGAAGAAAACATATTTTGTTCAGTTCAAGAATGTTTTAGTTTATATTTTGACTTGGCGCCTTAATACTGCCTTTTTTTTCAATATTTATCTACACAATAATGTAGATACTTAGAAATCTATATAACAATACTTTATTTTTCATTTAACATAATCTAAAACAAACATCATTTTTCATTAAATATTAAGTTATTTTCATAGTTCAACCCTGAACAACTAAATGTAGTTCATACAAATTCTTGTTCCATACGAGAATCGATCCCACGACACGCAATTGTTTAACCAGTGTATATTATGTAAGGTATACCAATAAAAAAAACCGAGTAACCAGTGTATATTGAGCTAATAAATATTACAATTTGCTTAACCATACTTGGGCGCTATACATAAGTTACAAAAATAAATTCTTACTAGACAGTTTTTATCCGACTGCGCGACGCAAAGGAGGATAATGTGTTTATCAGTCTATGTGTGTATGTATGTATGTATGTTTCTATGTGGCGTTCTAGAGACCAAACGCGTAGGCCAATTTTGATAATTCTTACGTAAATCGATTCGTCTTAACTTTGCGAGTGTCACTAAAGACATGACAGTAATCAAAATTCACCACAGCGACAACTAGACCACAGTATAAATATCTACAGTATTTGATCTTCATACAAACGGACGAAACGCGAGCTATACCACGTGACTCGATGTCGGGGCGCGCTTGAGGCGCAGACAGTCACGGCCGTACCACAGTCTAATAATCCTACAGTCGTCCGACGAAGACGTCTAGACAGGGCAATCGTGCGGGGTGTGAGAGGTGAGACGCGGGTAAGCCGAGCCCAACTTGGGAACAAAACGATGTTACTATGTTGGGCTCTATCATTCAGGGCTATCGCGTGTGACGTGCGTATTTATTTTTATTTGCTTATTTAAAATGGCCGACCCGCGCACGCCTTTTTTTTAATAGGTTATTGCACAGGGCATCTGTTTGGAAATTCTACTAATATTATATTTATATGACTGTGTTATAATTTGTATGTCCCATGACAAGATTTTTTTATTAATAACCAAGGGTGAATTTCGAGATGGCGCACGTATTTTAATTTACCAAGTACGGGTATCAATTTTGAGTTTATTAGGGGTCCTTGTTACAAAAAAGCCATCCTTTTTGAAATCCAAGATGGCGGAGGTCATTTTCTTATAATTTGATATGTGTGTCAATTTCGAGGTTATTTGGGGTGCTTGTTACGAAACAGCCATTCTTTTTGTAATCCAAGATGGCGGACGTCATTTTTTCCTTAGAATTTGATGTGGGTGTCAATTTCGAGGTTAATTGGGGTGCTTGTAACGAAAAAGCCATTCTTTTTGAAATCCAAGATGGCGGACGCCGTTTTTTTCTTAGAATTTGATATGGGTGTCAATTTCGAGGTTAATTGGGGTGCTTGTAACGAAAAAGCCATCCTTTTTGAAATCCAAGTTGGCGGAGGTCATTTTCTTATAATTTGATATGGGTGTCAATTTCGAGGTTAATTGGGGTGCTTGTTACGAAAAAACCATTCTTTTTGAAATCCAAGATGGCGGACGCCGTTTTTTTCTTAGAATTTGATATGGGTGTCAATTTCGAGGTTAATTGGGGTGCTTGTAACGAAAAAGTCATTCTTTTTGAAATCGAAGATGGCGGGCGTCAATTTAAATGTATTACGCCAATTCCGTGATAAATTGGGGTGCTGGTTACGAAATGCCATCTAAATAACTTAAATCTGTCTCGAGTTGGTCCTATAGTAAAAGTTGTTCATTTTGGTAGTCTGTAGCAATTTTTTTTCACATGTATGTAAGTACCCTTTCGGTTAGAATATACTTATTATTTATTAATTTGTATTGTATTTATGATATTTATTTATTTGGAAGTTAAAATTAAAAAAAAATCGCAGTCCACGTCGTCAGTGTCACATAGTAACTATTTATCAAATGCATCAGTTCAATTTTTAAATCTCTTAGTATACGTCTTATCTGCATTTTTTATTTTCATTCAACTTCTTAATAATACATGCAGTAAAGAGGGGGTTAAAACTTGTTTTCATTATTATATAAGTGTTTAATATTGTTTTCATTATAATTCTGCCATCCATGTTGATCTGCAATAAATAAATAATTTCATAAATATTCTTTACTTGTGACAACCCTGGCCGATGCATAACTGTCTAGACGATGTCGGCATTTTACCCGAGATTAAAGGCGTCGTCCTACTGTATGATTTCTATACTGTGGCCGTACCGTAGTGATGAACGGACGGTGCGTTGTTTTTTTTTAGCAAATATGACGAGTAGAAAATATTGTGCTGTGTTTGCGTCAACAATAACGCATCCAGGCATAAGTTTTTTTAAATTACCTGCAACCTCTGAAAGGTGAGTACCTACTAACTATAAAATAATTTTACTTACTAGTAGCTAGTAGCCGTGCTAGTAGGTAGGTACAATCGACCAAGCGGAATTATGACCCACCATAAGCTTATTTTCCCAGAGACATTCAAATACAATTAGGTCCACATTCGCGTAAACATACATATCCATGGTAACAACTTTGATCTTTGTCAATTTGACAGATTCAAACGATTTATTGTCAAAATGGGTCATGATTCCACTTTGTCGACTGTACATAATGTGTGACTTTTTAATGGTTATGTATTTTCCTTTATATCACGAAAAAAAGGGTATTTGGGTTAATAAATACAGTAAAATGAATAAAGTAAAGGAAAGTTACTGAGGCAAGTTAAAAAGATAAGTTATAGGCGGTTCTGAATGAATCATGATACGGTAGGTACTTACTCTTGTGTTAAAACCCCAGTGCATGTGTGTTTTGTTAGTTTGTATTATTCAAAGTAAAGTCATGGTGTAACGGCGCGGTGGGATTGTCGGCGGGCACGGAAATGAAGCAGTGAGCTTCATTTACCTACGGTACGGTGTACAATCAACGTATATTCAGTGTACTACATAAACTTTAACACAGTCATGAATCTTGGAACGTAAGAGTACATAGTTCGCTCCGTATTTGAGTGTGCGCACTCGGTTGCATTAGGCCGACTGCCTGCGCGAGCGATGCGCTGTGCGAGGCAGCGCGAGCGGCGCACTGACCTTGAAGGAGCGGTTGACGCGAATCCACACGACGACGTAATCAGACCCTTGTTATATCGTCACGGGTGCGTTTTACGTATCGGCGCTACAGTAATATTTGTTTATTATCTGTGTTTTGTGTATGAATAATACTAGAAAAACCGGCCAAGTGCGTGTCGGGCCACGCACAGTGTAGGCTTCCGTAGTTGCCCATCAAAATACTTATGCGAACTAACTTAAACTGAGTCGCTGAATTTAATTTTAAAAAGAAGAATTTTCAAAATCGGTCCAGGAGTCTTTGAGAAATCGGCGAAATTTATAAACACAATTTGTTTTTCAAACAAACATTTGTTTTTAAATTAAATCTATTAATAAAAAACAACACGCATTTTTATTGAACACTTCCTTTTCAATATACAAAGTATTTTATTTGTTTACTTAAATATAAGAAAAGTATATTTACAATCACAACACTAAATAGAAACAGAAAGTAGGCAAATGTAATTAAAATGCTGGAGACGGGCGTCGGACAGCCCTAACGCATGTTTACGTACCGCGCGGCTGTAGGTATTTATTTCTATCATGCGGCCGAGATCAACTACTGTAGATATTATTACCGTGACTAGACGCCACATTGTCACACTGGAAAAAAAAGTCGATAAACTATGTCAAGTGGGATGTCGTTGAATAGGTATTTTAAAATCATTTATGTAAGGTTCCTTTTATAATTTTCCCACGTTTTTTTTTCATTTTAAATAATAGTTTAAACAAAACAATTATTCTCGCTAATTTCGTTACTTACGGGTATTGATTTAAGTTAAAAAAAAACTTCTAAAACATTATCTTTGCTACTGTATATGGGTACAAATAAAGATAAAAAGACTGTAGTATAGTTATATAACCTCCATTATTAAGATATAACTCAAAGAGCAGAGCTCATAGAAAGTACTCGAGCAATATAAGCTGTGACGCTGGTCCAGATGGCGGCATGGAGGGATATGAGACGATGACCCCTACTAACCAACTTCTAACTTTTGTTTGATTGCACACTTACAAGATATTGGCATGCATTGTACGAAGTGATATTGCTTTACTTGCGGTTCTTATTAATTGAACGAGTACTTTGATTACAGAGGTAAGAGGATACGACGCTTATGTTAAACCAATATACCGTCAATATACAAGAGAGATAAACATGTAAACATGTTGAAGACTTGTCTTGTCTAAAAGAACTGTCAACGTCAAAACGATATTGCACGTTGATAAAAGGGTCGCCTCGCTCACTCACTGGAACAAGCCTGGTCAAGACGTTGTAATACTTCAGGGCTTCAATAAATCTTACAAAACAGTTTTGTAAAAAACAATCAAGTTTTCAGGCCAAAAAAAAAATGTATTTTAGAGAATTTATCTTTGGAATTTCGTCAGAATCAGTCTCCAATACCCAATTAACTTCCTACAAATCCTTGAAGGGCGGTACCTGTGTAGTTTACAAGTACATACACAGTACATGATGTTTGTTTGCTACGTTAAGAGGACCTATCCTTCCTCTCGACAGCCGAGGCTTGAAGTAGTTTCGACCCTTCCATATTTAGATCAAGTGGCGCCCTCCGTGACGTCGAACGGAGCTCTAATATTATTTATACACGTCGCTGAAATTTTGCATAGTTCGGATTTTTACTGGCACACTGAAGTATTAGGTAATCTGAGCGATAATGCTTAATATGTCTGTAAGTGTATACGATATTTCCTTATTTGAATTGTGAATAAGTAATAAAGGTGTCAAGCTATCGATTTGCGAGGTCGCTTGAAAAGTGATTTCTGATTTTACCTAATGTTGTCAAGGGAATAAATAATGATTTCCTTATTTTTTATGAAACAGCCATCGACATATTTCTTGTATTCAATAATACCTTATCACTAGCTTTCACAGTTTCCGAAAATGATTTGACATTGAGCACTTATTTAACGACGAAAATAGGTGTTCAGTTCAAGTTGGGCGTTCCCATGGAGAAAAACCAACAAGAAACTCCATGGTTAGTATAAAGACTTATAGCATAGACAGCCTTCGCTTACCACAAAGCTATACTAATATTATAAAGTTGATCGCGCTTATCTCAGACTCTGCTGGTTCTAATTGAATAATTATTTTTGGATATTCCATTTATCGAAGCTATACAGGGCGTCCCCCGGCTATGCTTCATGGAAGGAAAGTACCTTGAATATTTTAGATACAATGACAGACACTATGTTACTTAGCAAAAAATAATCCATATGAGGAAGCCTTTCGATCGGTATTGATAAAATTACAGGGTATTTTTTGTTTCTTGTGTCGTGTCCTATTTCCGGTACAATCATGTAACTATTTAAAAATCTATGAATGCTGTTTAAATTGTTTTTCAAATTAAATAATGTCTTCTTTCAGTAAATTGTTCTAAGATATAATACAATATTCAAGGTACTTTTCCTCCATGTGGCATTTTTTTTTTTTTTTTTTTTTTTTTTTTTTTTTTTTTTTTTTTAGGTGGTAAAATTTTATATATACTATATAACTATACTAATTTTATATATAAAATAACGGTAGCGAACCTGTGATTCTGGCTGCAAAATAGTTTCAATAAGAGTTACGTCATCCGTCGTTGGCTGTTCTGAAACAGCCGTACATATTAAATACTCGGATCCTCCTTCAGTGAATTGTGTTTCGTTCGTAGTTCTGACGCAGAAGTCGTAGGTATTAATTCGGCTTCTGCTTGAGATACTATAGAATATACTTGATTTTTTACTTTCAGCTGCAAATCGGGATACAAATTCACAACTGTATCTGCCATGGCCTTAAAAAAGGAATGTATGGGATTAATGGACTCTGCAGAAGATGAAGTTGATCGGCTATCTAAATATTTCTGTAATACATTGGCTACTTGAGATTGCTGTATCTGTTTCTTCTTTCTGGCAGTCATGTTTGTAAATATTGAATTATTTGAAGAAAGCTTTGGTGTTTCAATTTCAGGTGTAGATCTTGTGTCGATCTCTTGAGGATGGCTCTGGAGTATTTAATAAATTCTTCTTCAGTTTCTTTGGATAAAACAGTTTGACCTCCTTGACTTTTCATATTTTTTGTGCAGTGTCTGTATAAAACTGATCTGATATAATACTTCGTGCTTTAGCCGTGGGATACCGGCAGAGTAGAATAGTATCCCCCTTTGTACCAGGTGTCGTAAGAGCCGACTAAGGTACCAGAACCGAGTAATGGCGGTATAACCATTCTAACTGACGTAGCTAAAATGGCACAGGACGAGGATGGGCAGCAGCATCCTCGGCGCGAAGCTACGTCTCTGCGATCGCCACCACGCCTGCCCAGCGTGGCGATTATGGGCAAACCCCCCCTTTAAAAATGAGTGACAGCAGAAAGACCAGGCCCCCAGTTCCCGGCAGCTCCGCTATTCCTGGTTACGGTAGCGACCACGGTAACGGCGGAGCAGGGGGTGCGAAGAATCACCGGCAGACGCCCGGCTACCACCCCAAACGAAAATTGGCCCTGGTAACACACAATATACGCACTTTGAGGGTAGACGAGAAAATTGTTGAGCTGGAAGAGGAACTGAGTAGGTTACTCTGGGATATAGTAGGGTTAGCTGAAGTCCGTAGAGAGGGCGAGGACACGATAATCCTAAAATCAGGTAACCTACTCTACTACCGGGAGGGCGACCATCTGTCTCAAGGTGGTGTCGGCTTTCTCGTTCACAGGTCCCTCGTTAACAACATAATTACCATCGAAAGTGTTTCGAGCAGGGTCGTATACCTAATACTCAGAGTATCCAAGAGATACTCGCTGAAGGTCATTCAGGTGTACGCACCGACCTCGTCACACCCAGATGATGAAGTGGAGACTATGTATGAGGACGTCAGTAGAGCCATACATACGTCCGAAACCCACTTCACTGTTGTAATGGGGGACTTCAACGCAAAGCTGGGCAGTAAAAGCGATGATGAGCTGAAGGTGGGGCCATTTGGATATGGGCAACGGAACCCCCGGGGACAGAGACTGGCTGATTTCCTGGAGAAAGAGGGACTCTTTATGATGAACTCTTTCTTTCAGAAGCCGCCTCACAGGAAATGGACCTGGATAAGTCCCGATGGTTCCACGAGAAATGAGATAGACTTTATCATGACCAACAAGAAACGAATATTCAATGATGTCTCAGTGATTCACAGGATAAAAACCGGAAGCGATCACCGAATGGTCAGAGGCACGTTGAATATTAACGTAAAACTTGAAAGGTCCAATCTGATAAAGTCCACGCTCCGACCTACTCGCGCCTCTATCCAAAACCCCGAAAGCTTTCAACTCGAGTTGTTTAATCGCTTCGACTGCCTGGAAAATTCAGCGTCAGTGGACGAGATCAATAATAGGTTCGTAGAAACTGTCCAAACGGTGGGCTCTAAGTACTTTAGACCCCGTCGTGCAAATAGACCTCAAAAACTCTCCGACCATACTCTAAACCTCATGGCTGAACGACGCTCTTTAAGACTGCAGACTTCCGGTGACGCCGAGTCATACAGGCAGCTCAATAGACAAATTTCTAAATCCTTGCGGCACGATGTACGCCTCTTTAATGCTAACCACATTAAGGAGACGATTGAGCGTAACAAGGGCTCCAAAGTGTTCGCAAGGGATATGTCTATTGGGCAAAGCCAGCTGACAACGTTGAAACGAGAAGACGGTAGTACAGCGTCGACCAAAGCTGAGGTATTGGAGGAGGTCGAAAGGTTCTATGGACAGCTATACGCTTCGGTCACAAAACCTGTTAGCAGCGCGGCCAAAGACCCAAGAGCCAAATTGACCCGACACTATACCGAAGACATCCCGGACATCAGCCTGTACGAGATTAGGATGGCCCTGAATCAGCTAAAAAACAATAAGGCGCCGGGTGAAGACGGAATCACTTCAGAGCTTCTGAAAGCGGGTGGAACACCAGTACTTAAAGTCCTTCAGAAGCTCTTCAACTCCGTCTTGCTCGAGGGTACAACGCCAGAAGCATGGAACAAGAGCGTGGTGGTTCTATTCTTCAAGAAGGGTGACAACACCTTATTGAAGAATTACAGACCCATCTCGCTCTTGAGCCACGTTTATAAGTTGTTTTCGAGGGTCATCACGAACCGTCTCGACCGCAGGTTTGATGACTTCCAGCCTCCCGAACAAGCCGGTTTCCGAAAAGGCTACAGTACCATAGACCACATACATACGCTGCGTCAAGTTATACAGAAGACCGAAGAGTATAACTTGCCCTTGTGTTTAGCGTTTGTGGACTATGAAAAAGCCTTCGATTCGGTGGAGACATGGGCAGTGCTTGAATCTCTCCAACGATGCCGTATTGACTATCGGTACATCGAAGTGCTTAGGTGCTTGTACAATAATGCCACTATGTCGGTCCGAGTACAGGAGCAGAGTTCGAAGGCGATTCCTTTAAAAAGAGGCGTAAGACAGGGAGATGTGATATCTCCGAAACTGTTTACTACCACTTTGGAAAACGCCTTCAAGCTCCTAGAATGGCAAGGACTCGGCATCAATATTAATGGCGAGTACATCACCCACCTTCGATTTGCCGACGATATTGTTGTCATGGCAAAATCGATGGAAGATCTCAGCACGATGCTCGGCGACCTCAATAGAGTTTCCCAACAGGTGGGTCTTAAAATGAATATGGACAAGACAAAAGTAATGTGTAATGGCCATGTTGTGCCCACCCCATTGTCAGTTGGGAACTCTATTCTAGAAGTTGTTGACTCGTATGTCTACCTGGGACAAGCCATCGCGCTAGGTAGGTCCAATTTCAAGAAAGAGGTCAACCGCCGAATCCAACTCGGCTGGGCAGCGTTCGGGAAATTGCGTAACGTTTTCTCGTCCAAAATACCTCAGTGCCTCAAGTCGAAAGTTTTCGATCAATGTGTGTTACCAGTGATGACCTATGGCGCCGAAACGTGGTCCTTTACTATGGGCCTCATTAGTAAGCTCAGTATAGTCCAACGAGCTATGGAGAGGGCTATGCTCGGAGTCTCTCTGCGCGATCGACTCAGAAATGAGGAGATTCGTAGACGAACCAAAGTAACCGACATAGCCCAACGAATCAGCAAGTTGAAATGGCAGTGGGCAGGCCATATAGCTCGCAGAACTGATGGCCGATGGGGCCGTAAGGTTCTCGAATGGAGACCACGCACCGGCAAGCGCAGCGTAGGACGTCCACCCACTAGGTGGGCAGACGATCTTATGAAGGCCACAGGACCACGCTGGATGCAGGCCGCTTACAACCGGTCCTACTGGAAGTCCAAAGGGGAGGCCTATGTTCAGCAGTGGACGTCTTACGGCTGATATGATGATGATGATGATGATGATGAGGTGGTAAAATCATCAAATGAGTCCTCCCGCCCTGGGTGGGGCGGAAGGGACTGTCAGACTCTTACTGACTAAAATCCACCCGTGTTCCTTCCTATGCCCTTTATGTTCCGGGGCCACGGTAACCTGGGTTAAGAAAAAACCCGCGACCCCAGCAGGCATTTGGCGCGAAACACGACGCGCCACCGACCCGGGCTTGGTCCTTGGTCGGACGGCGAGCTACCCATCACTCACCGTCCGCAAGCCCGCTCCGCCGCTGTGCCCTCTGCTGATCAGAGGGACACGCGTTGGAGCATCCACACGACAGGCTATTTGCATACGGGCAAAGAGACCACTTGGGCACACAGTGCCCAAGGAAGAGTTTTTGCCCGCATCCCAGGGTGCACCGGCCCGAAAAACTGGTCTTCCCCCTAGACGTATCCGAGAGGGAACTCCAGTCCACGGGCGCACGTGGAGGTTTCCTGTCATAGCACCCCTTCCTCCATGTGGCATAGCCGTGGGATGCCATCGCGCTACCATCAATAGTAGCGGTGCAGCGGGGCTGAAATCACGGCGATCAGCTAGTTTCTAATAAAGCTATCGATTACTCTCTATAAAGAGAGAGAACTTCTTGTATGATAAAAGGCAAAGTCTATATTGATAGGTTTTCCAAATTGTTTTTCTCTTTCTAGAATCTAAAGCGTCCCTAATGCTCAGTCCATGCCACAAGTCTATACTCTTCATAATAAACAATCACATCAGTTTGACGTTCAAAGATACATATTCATCCAATAATTCAATTACGCCATTGTATTTGCAACGTGTCAATAAATACAGAGTAAGCACAAAGGCTTCACGTATACGTAGATATTAATGCGCGGCGCAAACAGTAGCCCCACAATTGTCATGTTACATTGTTATTACATACATTCATTTACTCACAGAGAATGCAAAGCGACGGTCAAATAATACGATTGATTACTAGCTATTTGTTTGTGTGAAACATACGCAATACGGATTGCGCTGACATATTCAATCATCGATTTCACGTGCAATTTACCAAAACTTCGGTAATGGAACTATTTGAATGTAAGCGCACCTGTAGGGTAAAACCGGGCTAGCTGCCCCAGCGGTAAAGTTATCTCGATTCTAATAGTGTATTGGATTCGCGAAGGAAGAGACGGGCCGCGTAAGGGAGAGGATAGCGTCCTCCCTTGACCCCAGCCGTAGTGGCAGACGCCCACGGCGACGGACGTCGGCAGATTCTGATGATCTGCGGCCACAGGCGCGTACGCGTGCGGCGAGTAATGGGCGACTCGCTGTCCGACCATGGACCATGCCCAAGGTCGACAGCATCTTGTGTTTCACGTCTGCCTCAAAGAATGTCAGCATAATGACAGGGCCCCCCTCTAGAGGGTAAAGCCTGCCTTGGTCACGGGACTTACCGAATTACCTTGACCCTGGAACGTAAAGTGCTATTGAAGGACACCGTCGATTTTAGTCAGTATGAGTCTGACAGTCCCTCCCGTCCTGCCCTTGGTGGGGGAGGACGTTGATGACTTTGCCACGATAAAAAATATAGTGTATTGCACTGAATAACTGTGGTCAGCTGCGGTCAGGGTCAGTTCGATCAAAGATGATGTCTTTTTCTTTTAAAATAAAAACCTAAAAGTACGTACCTATACGTTTTACTGATTAAGCATTTTACTTTTTGTACTGAAAGTAATTTCAATAAGTGCGTCAACTATCCCGGTCTTACCCTATGCTTGTTTTGTGGCCCATTGTAGGCTCTGCGCACAACAGCTTAACATTTGGACAAGGGTAATTAATTGAAGTTGTGCGCCCGATAACAAGAACCGCTGCACAATGTTCCATTATACATAAGCACATGCAAATTATGTAATACCCAGGTACGGGTTATGTAATTTAGTTAACAATGACATTATAGTGTTCGATAGATAGTTATTAATAGAAATTAGTGGCGTGTAGTCCCAAAGAGGTTGTTTGGTAATGATATGTGCTGGAACTACACGGCAGTTAGCTCGTAATTACGCGCGATGTACTGCAATATGTAGCTGTTATGTCAAATTGAATATGACATTACATTAAACACAGTATTATATGGGGACTATGGCCACAATGGGTTTATGATTACGTATATTCATGTAATTGAAACTTATTAGCTAAATAAATAGTCAACCGTTATGAATCGAGAATAAAAATAAAGTTTTCAACAAAATTGAAGTTGTGCTTAACCGATTGCTTGACCGATTTTTAAAAAAACAAAGTATTTTTTATTGTATACTCGTATCTTGCTAATTAGCGATCTGTTTGTTTCAAACAATAATTATTGGGCTGCCAGATATTCATCTAATTTATAAAAAAAAATAAGACGAGTTTTGAAGCTTTACTCATAGTTAAAACGTTCAGCCACAGCTTATGCTAAAATATCTGATAGACAAAAATTAAATATCGGAACACATTCTTGGAAATTGTTGTCAAACGATAATGGAGCGACTTACGAGAGGTCACGGATTTTAACCACCACTAAGCTCGTATCGTGCATTACAGCCTTTTCTTTCACGCAGAGACCAGGCCTATGTCCCAGCAGTGGCAACAATACAGACTGAGTTGCTAAATAATAACACTAAGTATTAAGCACAAAAGTTCGTCAGTCGTTTAGTCTCCCAAATATTACAAGTCTGTTAAGCCTTACTATTATTTCGAAACTTAACACCGTACCCCCGCAGGCTCCACCGATTACTATCATCCTAAAGTTAAGAACATTTAACATCACTTGCCTCCATTAAGTGACGTCGGGTGTACCAACACGAGAACATAACACTTCAGCCCAAAATACGGCACTCAAGGGCACACTGCCAGAGATAATGCCTGACGTCACGATTTTGTTTTACGATACAAATGTACGAGAAAATTGTGGAGAAATATTACATAATGGTTTGTGTATGTTATGATGATTTGTTTGACGTGTCTAAAAATACATTTTGAGCTTTAATTTAGGTACAAGGCGTGTGTCTGATAGGATTCTAATCGGCTAAAATGATGAACGTACAAACCAAATTTATGGCATTTGGCATTACAAATAGTAGCACAGTTGCAGTATTGGCATGAGCATAGTTGTAAAAATAAATGCCACAAGAGTAGCCACTCCTAAATCACAAACCCCCTTATCAATAAATGTGGACTAACTTTGGTAGAGTTTAGTCGTATGGGAATTTTCACACGGCATTGCTCAAGTGCAGCGGAGGAGGTTTAGGTTTTCATACAAGATAACGCAACGTGAAATCCGCTACACGTGTATATTGTATGAGAATCGCCTGAACTGAGAATACTTGCTTGTTGCGCGAAGACCCGTGTATGAAACAAAAGAATGGACCTGCGTCTATTGCATTCAACCCTAATCTCTTCAAAGCTAGAGACATTTGATTGGTTGAAACTAGTTCTAAGTAACGCTTGAGTTTTGAGGTGCGTTCTGTAACACAGGCCTAAGAGCGTCTTTAATAACACAACGCGGTGACAAGTCATACACACTTTATCTTACGTCACAATTTTCGTAAAGTCGTCCCAATTTAATGGAGACCCTTTCTAAGTAGTCCTTTCTACGTCGTAGTTTCTCAGAGAAAGGTCTGAAATAATAAACACTTTGCTGACGTAAGTGTTACGGACGGTTCTCACCTTAGAACTAACTAGGTCGGAGTGAGGATAATTACAGCTTATTAGGAAGGTCTAACTTGTAATCTGGAGTGCCTGATAAATGCCGATTGGTAGCTGATCTAATTAGAAATGGACTCTGATTCTTTTATCACTACTTTCTTTTGATATAGAGCGCTGTTTTTTTAGTACTTTTTGTAAGAACTGAGACTTTTGTAGTCTTTTTATAAGTACTTCTGTATCTGGTTCTGATTGATAGCCGACCCAAGCGAAGTATTGAAAAAATAAATTATTATTTTGTCACAGGCACGCATACAGGCATACAACAAAAACTAAATATTATAAAACACAGAAAACGGTACGTAGGCTAGTTAGCCGACGACGACTAAGAACTAAATATTAGTTAATATGCTATAAAATTTTTAGCCAATGCTTAAAAATACATATATGGCGTTTTAACTACTAGTTTATTTAAGTACTGATTAAACAACTAGTCCTAAGATGTACTTGACTTTACAGTAGCAAACAATTCAAAGTTCAAATTAAAAAAAACGATTGCCCAGTCTACATTTCTACAATAACACACATAGTGATAGATATTTGTTTTGTCACAGACACGCATACTCGCACGTACAACGAACACAAAAGATTATAAAACACAGAAAACGGTATGTAGGCTAGGTAGACGACGACTAAGAGTCAGTTGTTTGAACAGTAGTTATCTAAATTATTAGATAAAATATTATATAAAAATTTTAGCAAATATGCTTAATAATATATGGCATTTAACTATTAGTTTATTTAAGTACTGATCAAACAACTAGTCCTAAGATGTACTTGAATTTACAGTAGCAAACAATTCAAAGTTGAAATAAAATAAAAAAATTAAAATCGATTGCCCAGTGTACAATAACACTTTTGTTCCATCAAAGAATATAACACAAATAGTGATTGATATTTGTTTTATCACAGACACGCTACACTCGTATGTACAACAAAAACGAAATAATATGTATTATAAAACACAGAAAACGGTACGTAGGCTAAGTAGACGACGACTCGTCGACTAAGAGCCAATTGTTTGAGCAGTAGTTAACCAAATTGTTAGTAAAAATCAAAGACATTAAACTACATACGAGCAATAGACGGGACATCACGAAGAAAGTTGTGATCCAAAACTTTTTACCACTAAGTAAAAAGTCGCTCAGTCTAGTAGTCGCGTTGCTATGCAACGCTAGATAGTGCTACTGACGCACGGCATCAACAATTTTGTATGGCAATTTTCCCAATGCCCGCTCTCTTTTTGGTAAAAATGCTATAATTTTAGCAAATGCTTAAAGTAATGGCGTTTTAACTACTAGTTTATTTAAGTACTGACTAAACAACCAGCCCTAAGATGTATACACTTACGGCTATAATACCAAACAAAACAATGTTCCAATATAAAAATGTTTTTAAAATCGATTGCCCAGTGTACAATAACACTTTTGTTCCATCAAAGAATAAAACACAGATAGTGATTGTTACAGAAATCCAAACATGAAGGAGCCAATCGAAACACAAAAGCTAACGTGAGGTCTAGTGAACACCGGCCCCGGTGTGTCACATGTCCCGGGACACATAATGACGCGTCGCTAGCGTTTTCCAATAACAGTTAAAGTCGTGTTCTTACGCCTCATGGACCACTGCGGGTCTTAAACGGACACTTTTAAGCATTACTGCTAATAATGATTCTCTAAGTGAATTTTTGGTCACGTTATTAATAAGGGCCGGATTTTATGTACCTACCTTGAAATTGGCGAAATGTGCAACATACTCGTAAATGCTATAATTATATGCAAAAAAAAACACTTAAAATCTCTACTTCCTACTAATATTAGGTATAAATGCAAAAGTTTGTGAGGATGTATGTATGAGTATGTTTGTTACTCTTTCACGCAAAAACCACTGAAGGGCTTTGGCTAAAATTCGGTACACAGATAGTTTAGGATAGTTTTTATACCGATTTTATGTTCCCGTGGGATAATTGTCAAGTTGTAGCGGGTGAAGCCGCTGGCAAGAGCTGGTGCAACATAAAATGAACGAGTATGAAAAAATAATGTTTTATTTTTCATTTCTTACAATTTCGACATGCCATCAGTTTTGTTTTTGAAAACTTTACTAATTGGGCAACTGTCTCAAATTCTCGGTAAACACAATATTTTATAAATTTGAAATATTTATAATAGATACTTACATCCACCTTTTTCTAGTTGGATATAGTTGAAATTAATATTAACATTAACATGTCGTTGTATTAAAAACGCAAAATGCAAAATCAGTAAAAATAAAATGCATTTATTCAAAAATTGCATATTGAAATATTCATTTGCAAATAATCCGATATCAGGTCATTAGCAATTCTTCTAATATTCGTATAATGGTTATACGCACAAGCAGAATTGCTTGTCATATCTTAACAAAAACATAAGTCTTTATAGCGTGACTATCTGGTTAAAATTGCAATAGTCTCTAAAAGAGCGAAAAACAATTGTAGGACTCTCTCTCTATCTCTTTCTTGCACGACTTTGGTAATGTTAAAAAGTTAAACATTTTTGTTTGACATTTTCGTCGGGAAAGTCAGTACATGCTGACAGTCTATGTTCAGAATATATGACGTGTTCTGCTTGTGTCTCTTCTTATCAATATTAAAAGAACATTTCTCATGACGTTGCTGGAAATTCAAAAAGTGAATCATTGGGAATATTGCTAAGTGGCCGGGTTTAGACCCGCTGCTGGCATGCAATGTAACGTTAAGTTGCGTACAATTCAATCAGCTTCTTCCCACTCAAACTTGGCTCTTACTGCCAACTTTCTTTGACTGGTTCCTTAATCGAGTTGCCGTTAACTTTATAAAATGCGCCCGTGTGCCTGGTTTATGTTTTCCACGCTGGTTAAGAGCTTTTCAAGAGTTTTCGTATTCGTTAGCAAACTTCCTTAGTTGATGACGTGATTGAAAGTACTTTTTTTCTCTTGTTTAATGTAATAATGTTTGTGCATTAGTTGGGTTAAAAACTTTTTAGCGTCAGTGTCCTTGTGTTGGTCGGTGAGACTTCATCTTTTGTCTGTGCTTACAGATTTATGTAAACTTTCAAGTTCTGTCAGATGTTTTCATTTTTTTTTGTTTTTTAATTTGCGTCATACTTTAATTCAGACACATAAACAACCCGATATTTAAGAACCATCTATAAGACCTACAAAATATTAGCTTGCCGTGGGGGAATTGAAATAGCAACACGCAGTATACGACCGTTCAACTACTGCACAATGGCGCCGCTAATAAAATAAAACAGTAATATAATTTAAAATTATTCTTTTTTTCAATCTTACAGTACGCTCACATTCCCGAAATTTGTATTAACCTTCGCTCGTATACATTGCTGTAATTTCGAATTCACATTTAATCACAAAGGTGTACATAATAAACAGTTTACCGAACTATTTCGAGCAATAAACCATTCAGTTTAAATTAACCCACATAGTAAATTACAAACATTGAAATATACGAACTAAACTGCGGTACTATTTAAATGTGGGAAAATTAACTGGGCAACGATAATATTAAGTCTATTAGAGTCACGAAGTACATTGCTATAACCGCTCGCTCTCATTAAGGTGGGTACTGACTGGTGTTACGAGGCTGATAAGGTTTTGACAATCAGCGAACTCAGCGGTATCGTGGCGCTCGCTGGCGCGATGCAGACTCGAGTTTGGCGGGTCGTAAGCGCTGCAAAATAGTCGCACCGTCCGCGCCCGTAGAAAACACGCCACAGGCTTGCGCCCCGTCAGCATCGCGTAGCGCCAACACTCTGCAAACGCGCCGAGTCATTTGCGTACCTACCGGTTGTCACAGAATCTCTAGTACTTCAGCGCTGACGAAATAATCATAGTAATTTAAGCACACATCACGCTGGTCGTGGGACTCACGAATAACCGTGGATTTTAGTCAGTACGAGTATGACAGTCCTTCTCGCGGTGCCCTGGGTGGGAGGACTCAGTTCATTTGATGATTTTAAACGAAAAAAAAAGCACACATCACAATATACAAATTTTTAGACTTCCGTCTACTATATTCTGTATATTTTTTCTAAATAAATAAATCATGCTATCGTCGCGCCGCGACAAGCTTCCTGTTGCCTTTATGCAGCGAGCGTTCCTACAGTTAGTACAGCAGTACAGGTAAACATGCTCGTTGCTCGCAGCGAATGTTACATTACGTCCCCTAAAGTCAGTCAGTCGCCACCTTTACAAGAACGAATGAACTGCAATTTGGTTGCAAATGGATTGAATGCAGCTGCACTAGTCGCTGCCTATAATGTTCAGCAATTTCTTCATTTCACGTTCCAATAAATAAAATATGGAACATCGGTTTTGGTGGAATTTAGCTTTGGTTAGCCAAAGGAAATGAAAATGTAAAGCAAACTTATTATTTTTTAACTACATAATGCAACACAATACATATCTAATGTACTGTTGAAGCAATAGTTCAGGTGTAAATTTAGAATATTTTAAAAGAGATTCTTATCTAATAGTACGGTAGATCGAAGTCGCTGATAACGATGGTTGCTGCGCTAAGTGCATCAGGTTCAATTCCTACAAAATATTATACGGAAATGGCGGGATTGGCTGTTCCCATATGTAAGTTTAAATTTTTGTAGACAAAGCTATTTCTATAAAATTTTAAATTTTATTGTCCAGTTATGTAAGGGTGCTCCCACATCTATCGACTCGGAAGCGGCTTTTTCCGTCGCCCTTTCTCTTTCTGTCGCTTAGAACTGCCATTTGCTAGACCGAGACAATGCGATAGCACGCGGCCGCCTCGAGGATTCCGCCGCACCTTTCTGTCTCGGTCTAGCAAATGGCAGTTCTAAGCGACAGAAAGAGAAAGGGCCACGGAAAAAGCCGATTCCGCGTCGATAGATATGGGAGCACCATAACGATCCGTTGACACCTGAACCATAGAAACATTTTCTGTCATTTTATAATTATTCAGTATTTAATCATCGTCATGCTTAAGACGGCAGATATCGTTTTACATTTTATCATTTTGTCTATTCTTTCGAAGACAAAACCCGTTTCAGTTGCTGACAGTTTGGTCCATTTTCATCCCACAAAGAACCGTGTTACGCCGACCCCAAGGAAAATGGCTTAAGGGAAGGAAGATGATGATGAAAGAACACTAGAATTTTAACGGATAACGGAACACCTTCGAGCCTTTTCTTATCGTGATAAAATCATCAAATGAGTCTTCCCATCCAGGGCGGAACGGGAGGGACTGTCAGACTGATACTGACTAAAATCCACGGTGACCCTTATTCTATAGCCCTTTTTATGTTCCAGGGTCACGGTTGCCTGATGAGACAGTCTCGCGACACCTTCGAGTCTAAATACCTACGAAAAGGGATCCCTCAACAATACAAACACTAGAATATCTTAAAATGTTATATAAATGCTTGTTTTCTAGTTAATATTATATTTGAAAGAATAGATAGATAAATAAATTGGTGACGGGTGTTATATCCAGCCTTCAAGTAATAAATTAATTTAAAAGTTTGTTCGTACGAAAAGATTCGAAATCGAAGCGAGTCCAATGCAATGGCAACATTATTTTCAATGAACATAGATTGATATTTATTTTTGTCGCCTTCATTGTGAGTTATAAGGTGCGGGGATACGTTAAAAGAACTCCGTTGTATCTACAATCTAAGGATTTTACAGTAACAGGGAATTCTAGAAATGTGTTCTTTCAGATGTTGTAAAATGAAATAACGTTCGTACCAGTGAAATAAATACATGTTATAGAGACTGATTTAGTATTTGTATAGGTATTTCTTTTCGTAACTAACAATTTAAAATGTAATCGGACGTTTTTTTTAAAGGTAAATGAATATTTATGTTTTTTTTTTTAACGATAGGTTCGTATTAGAATATCATCATCATCAGCCTATAATGTTCCCACTACTGGGACATACTCGTAGGCCTCCTCTCTGTGAGAGTGAGTGGGCCATACTCCACCACGCGGGCCCAGTGTGGGTTGGTATTACCCCGGCCACTCACATTCGCGCGAATACGCGAACCATCATGTGTAGGACGACATTTGCGAATGACTTCGCGAAGTTTTCGTGGCATTCGTGCTTTTCCAAGCTGTGTCGGTTTTATGTGCGCGAACCTTCGCGTAGTCTCCTACACTTTCGTGTGACCAGTTGCGCACACGATTGCGTAGCAAATGGTTCTGTCGTTGTTATATTTTGTGTGAGGAAATACTGATCAGTATAAGTACCTATTCATACACCGTTAAATTTTGGTCCTTAGTTTAAAGTTATTAGTTTTAATTTGATTATAGAGTATGCGAACCCATTTGCAAATATGCAAAGTTCGCGAATGTATGTCTGACGGCCCTCCACATGCGCGCAAAGATTCGTACAATGTACGAATCTTCGCGCGCATGTGAGTGGCCGGGGTTAGAATATATTTTGGTATTTTTGCAATCTTCCATCTTGTTCCAAGGATAAATTCAAACGAATGCGAATTAAAGTATTCTGAATGTTTCTGTAAATAAAGTATAATGTAAAAAACGTGTGTATGTCAAAAGTTGCTGACCACATTCAGATTTTTAAAATCGCTGGACACCGTAATAATTCGTAATAGAACGGTGTACAGTGATTTTGAAAATCTGAATATGGTCAGCAACTTTCGATGCTGACTGTACAAAGAATAATTTAGTCTCTGAGTATTCAATACGTAGTTGGATTTACAGGAATCAATAACGTATACGAGTATTATGCTTGTATTATGGCTCGTTTTCCATCCCCCATTGTCTTCTGATAATGAGCCTCCTTACAAATGTGTGCCTAAAAGCCTTTTAAAAAACCATCGGAAACATAATGGTGTATTCACTCACGCATCAGTACATCCATAAAACAAATAGGTATATGTAAAGGTGACTACATAATATATCACACACATATGTGTTAACAATTTATTGTAGCCTTAAAAGTTATAGTTTTTACGACGCACCTTCGATTTCTCATTCCAGTTTTATGAGTTAGAACTTTTTATTGGTCAGAAACATTTAGCAGAGTAATATTAAACCGTTTACGTAAATTCGTAAACTTCCAAACAATCATTTTGTTATTCCCCTTCGTTGCTGCAACCATGAAAACGTAGTATCAGATTTTACGTCTATGGGTTTAGGGGAAGTAAGCGTATAAAACGTGGAACCTATCTGCGACGCGGTTGCTGCTCGCTAGTCGAACGCGACCACGAAACTGCTTTCGGGGTACAATCGTATCTCAGGCTCCGAGACAAAAACAAATGGAAGTATTACCGGAGACAATCTACATTTAAATGGATCTTTTTCCTCAATTCGTGCGGAGTTTGGTGATAGGTATCACCGTCACCGATTTATTTTCGCCGAATTTACATTTGGGCGGCCGTCACCGTTGTCGCCACTGACATACTACTTTGAGTTGTGTCTCCGTTAGTGTCAACGACTTGCATCACTGGCAACAATTTATAGCTTGATCTGTACTCGTGAAAACGCAAAAAGTTGAATGCGGCGCCATTTTTGTTGATTGCAGTTGTTGCTGTTAACAAATAGTCGTAAATACGTCTGTAAACTTCGTGTTCCCATCCGTTTTCATTACATAGTTCGACCTAAAATTAACTTTGAATTAAATACTTCACTAACAGCCATACTTTCAATGACAACGACCACAATGAGCACCAAACAATAGAATTAAAGAAACGTTTAAGAAATCAACATTAACGTAATGTGGGAGCTTCGACCGCGGGGTGTTGAGTCACAATCGCACTCCGTTATTAATTATTCCGATGTGAATAGAGCTCCGACAAAAGGCATTAACTGTGCAGATAATGGCATGGCGGAGCTTCTCCGAGCGGCTTCCGCTTCCTCGTGCGACGATCACTCATTGGTCGCCACGAGGCGGGGCAAATGAGCCGGGTACAACACTACTCGGCTCACAAGCTTCAGCCCAACACTACCGCCTCGCCGCGATATGTCAGCATTAAATTATGACGCATTCGCACTCATTCTTCCACTTATTATGCCATTTACTTGGGAGAGGCTTTTCGTGTGTATATTTTGTATTGTACGACGGAGATTTTCCGCTACTGTCTTCTTATAAATAAATGTATGGAGGTGTTGATACGTTATGGTTATTGTTATTTGTGTGGAGTTGAGTAAATGAAGTAAAGTAAGAGTAACCATTTTAGTTGAAGAAGAGTTCATGCAGCAGAAAGAGAAGGTAGATTGTCAAGTATTTGAAAGAACGTAGAACAATTTATATTGTGTACAAAATAATAGCAGCTTTTCTTTTCACAATGTGTAAAAGAATAAGGAAGTGCAGAGTCCGAGGCGACTTTATAAAAGTCTCAGACATAGTAAATATAAAACATGTATAAAGTAGGATTCGTTAGCTATTTGGTCAGTTTATCGTCCTCGCAAACTAGATCAGGGAGACGAATCGCAGCGGATTGCCGTTTATTTTGTCGACATATTACCCTCTTACTTAACTGGCTGAGGAGGTTAATCCAGCCCGATGTCGAGTTTACTAATTAGTATACGCTCTACTACGGATAATCTTTACTAACGTCAGCAGATTTTCACTAAACTCAATTATTTTAAGTCGTCAACTGCTTTACTGTCTCTGTCCCATTGTAAGTTATAAACATCTTGATAAACTCTGCTTTCCAGTGGTAGCAAGAACTTAAGAAAACCTCCACCAAATTGTTTTTTTTTTGTTTTTGTAATTGTAGAACAAGGTTTGTATGGAAGACATTTTCAAACAATCCACCGAGAAGGTGGATTTGAACCTGTGCGGAGCCGGGACAGGACGGTAGTTTCAAGATAATTGGCATCGTTAGTCAAGACGGACGTCTATTCAAAGTGAATGTTGTACATCCCTACATTACCATTCAAACTGTCATAAAGCAACATGGCAGCTTTATTGATTTACACGCGGTTAAGATGTCGCCAGTAAAGTGCATTTAAACGCGGGGTCATCCATCGTCTTTAGTGTGCACTGTGCATAACCATTAAGTGTGCCGTACTTTATAGCAGCGCGCAACTTGACTGTGATTTGTGAATCGTTTGTCGGCGTCGCACTCTGTCTGCATCTTACATTGTAACACTCTGTAATTACAATATTAACTAAACAAACTCCCACTTTGTACATCACCAGATAAAAACAGCTTCAACAGCGAAACGAATAACGTTTATCCTTACAAATGGGATGTTTTCACATCTAACGAGAGACGACCCAGCAAATGAAGAGCCGTCACAGTAAACAACTTTACGTGAAATTGTTGAATGGAAAGAAATTCGAACGAATAAGATTATGAGAGATCTAATTTTATTCGCGAAACGTCCGAACAAAATTACGAGTCCAAATAGAATAAAGTCGATTTACAAATCTTTACACTGGCCAGTGCAAATACGAAATACAAAATTGTGTGTCGACGGCGAAATGTTTTCGAATCTGTTCTGTAAATACTGTCCCCCAAAAATGATTATTTGAACGAACAATTAACATTGGAACCCGTCAGTCCGTTCGTAGTGATAATTCGATTAGCAAGCGCGTCAGGGGTGGTAAACACGCGGCCGCTTACATACGCCTCTAGCCGTACCTACCCCTCATTAGCCCTATAGAATTGGAAGAATCGATACAAAAATGTTTTACGTAAGCGTGTTGAATTGACGAATTGGGTTGGAAGATTTTCGACAGGGAGATTTAATTAAAACGTGCCACCAATGTCACCTGCTTCACAGAGAGCGTGATCTCTTTACATAATAGGATTTACTTGGACGGTCTTTATGGGTTTAATTAGGAGCAAGGACCAGTTACTCAGTGAGGACTCGATGCTTTTTCATTTTTGTTTATTATTCATGCAAATGAAAAAAGAAGGATTAACTGATGACGTGGTGTCTAACAGGGCATAATGGAAGAAGAAAACGTGTGTTACAGACCCCAAGTAGATAGGATAAGGGTAGAAAGATGATGATGAATCATGCAACTATAATTTGTCTTGTCAGCCTATGGTACTACAGATGCACCTTTCATAACACTAGTAAGGAAGGCTACATCCCGTATCATCAATTTCCTGATTCGACAACTAAACAAGAACATGCCGCCATATCGAAAACATGTTCTATAGTCGGTGCCAGTTAAGATGGCAATAGCGGTCATTGACCTTTACCTAATAAGTCCTCGTATGAATATGATGACATAAGATAAGAATTAGCATTTTCTTGTGAAATGATAGTGTTTACTTGGGAGTCTTAAATATAAAAATAATATAAAATCTTAGGTATAGGTGAAATATTTTTAACATTTTGATATTTTATGAATAATAAAGTACTTATATCCTTACAATATACTTACTTATTTATTCGGTATTTTATAAAAATGCTAATTCTGAGCTTATGTCCATTATACAAGGACTTATTAGGTAGGGGTCAATGTCCGCTATTGCCATGTTAACTGGCACCAACTATACATGCTTTTCTGCGAGGAGTGTTCACAAGCTGCTCATTTCTCGTGCTGCGTTCAGATCAGAGGCAGCGGAGCGCGCGTCTCGACTTGCCGACAAGCATCCCTTTGTTTCAGCTTCCCTCATGCTCTCGTGCTCACACGTTAATGACTTAATTGCTGCTCGAAATAACGACTGAAAAATAGGATTCTTGTACTCGTCTCGACATTTTGGTGGGGGAGAAAAATAAGTTTTTTTCTTTGTGTACAATGCTTTTGATGTCTGGTGAAGGCAGACACTCGGGTACAAAGGCTTTTGTTGTTATTTTTCAGTTCGTTAAATAAAAACTCAGTTTTATTTTAATCATTTTATTTTACTGTAAGTAATACGGTATCCATTCTCAAAGAGAATTTGAAAAATTAGATCATTACGCTTTCATAATGGCTGTATGTAACTCTTGTTATGATAAATATTTAATACTCAATAATAATTTCAACAATTTCTCTTTCATGTCATGTCAAAAATCATTATCAAAGGATTTTAAAAATGCATTAAAATGCGTGTTTACGGTAGACTACAGAACAATACAATAACATAACTAAATAATAAAATACAGCTCTTTTAAAGAAAAAACATTCATTCCATTCAAAATCCCTTGTATAGTTTAATCTAGTGCAAATGATTGGACAGCTGAACTTTTCACGCACTGTTGAATCACGAGTCCGTCTTGACTCGAACCGTTTATAAAAGATTTCATGAGACGATTACAATACGTCAGAATGTGAAAAATAGAGGGTAGATTTGAAGTTATTAAAATGTGATTACCGTTGTAATAAATGTTTGGAACACAAATTTAAATTCATGTGCGTAAGGTTATCTTTTTCCCCTTCGCATATTATTTTTATGAAGCGTCTAGTATCGTTATCATTCTCATTATGTAACATAATTTAAGCTTATAACGTCCCTTTTAACTGGGATAAAGGGTTCCGTGGGAGTCAGAATGGACCATGCGATATCGTAAAGGCACACTACACATCCCAGTGCCGATTGGACATATTATCTTCATTTTAGTTTTATCAGCACATAATCATCATCTGCCTAGCCTTTTCCCAACTATATTGGGGTTGGCTTCCAGTCGAACCAAATGCAGCTGGATATCAGTATTTTACATGGAGCGACTGCCTACCGAACCTCCACAACCTAGTAACTGGTCAATACGATACCCCATGGCATGACGGTTTGTCAGACTTATGAGCTTTTGAGTAACAGTAACGACTGTCAACGATCTACAAATGACAGTCGGGACCAACGGCTTTACGTGATTTCTGAGGCACGGAGGAAACTCGCTATGACAGATGGTAACCCATCCACAGACCAACTTCGGCAAGCGCGGCTTAACCCGGAAGATCGGCCTGTGCGGCTGTTATTATTTAACCACGAGCGAATTAAATATTAATCTGCTTTTATGTTGATTGATCCGTAGTTGGATCGATAGATCAAAATAGGAACAAGCTCTATTCGGAGTAGAGAGCTGGATGAGAATAGTGCTGATATCAGCTCATAGTTGCTGTGCACGATTGAAACATGTTTATTTTATTCCAGTGTTAAATGTTATGAAAAATATCTAGTTTTAATCCCCATCACTGGGCATCCTCAGGAGATGTTGTCGTGTCAACATCTCCAGAGGATACCCCGTGGAGGGGCGAAACTCGTGTCGAGTATAGGTTTGCTTGCATGGCATATTTTTCCGATTCCTGCACGTGTGCATATGCATGTTTCCTTTGCTGCATATCCATATGCATGATTGCATAGGGTGTGATTGCATCCTACAAAAAACCTGGATTTTTGTTGCGAAAATAAAACTAGATATTTTTCACAACATTTAATGTCATGGATTTCCGCAAAGTAACGCCTGGTTCCATAATTTCTTTTATTCCAGTGCTAATCCATTGACACTGGATCCAGCTTATGGATCAGTCTGTAATGTATTAGTCTTAAGAACAACTTATTTTTAAATGGACACCACTACAACAGTTTTTTAAATTCACTTTAAATGATAGAATTTCCACTAGACGTTACTTGTTTCTGATTATTGAAACAAGTTTTTTTTTTGCTCTCTTAAGTGTTGCCAACGGCATCAAAATGGTTTTAGAATTTCGAGAACTGAGAGGTTCCAGGAAAGGTTTTCTCAAGATGTTTTTCTTAGAACGGGGTCGTAGATATGATACCTACGTGTTCGCAATGAGTCGGAATTGTTTACTATACATAGTAACAATTTTATGACATGACACACAGTCCGCAACATAACAAAGTGTCAGAACGTGGCGTGTTTTCCTCTTGTTTTCGTTCCTAAAAGAATTTGTTGGTTCATAACGACATTTTATTTTCTCTTCGAAAGAAGAATGGAGTAATGTCGCCATTGTTTTTGTATCGAAGAAATGAGTGCAGCTCGGTCCGGTTTGTTTGGAAGTTATTGCGAATATTTTACAATGCAACAGCGACACTTTATTTGTAGTTGCGCGCGGACAATGCGCTGTTGGTGCTACACTAACAAATATATATTACACACGTTAATCGTTATTTGTAAAGGATATTTTTCCTAACATGTCGTTTATTAGAGGGCTATAGCCTGCCGGGGTCGCGGAACTCACGAATTACCGTGACCCCGGAACGGCGGAACGTAAAGGGCTATTGAAGGAAACTGTGGATTTTAGTTACTACGAGTCTGACAGTCCCTCCCGCTCTGCCCTGGGTGGGAGGACTCATTTGATATAATGATATATGGTGAGAAGACAGAATTAAAAAAACAGCGTTGTGTTTATAATACAAAAAAACTGCTTTGAATTATCTTTTTGTAGTCATTAATTTTCAGGCCTAATTTAAATCTGATATTATATTGATTTCGATTAGTGTAGTTAAAACAGAATATTGACAACAGATAATGGGCTCTCCTTTATGTGCTCAGAGTTCAATGTACTCTGACGGTATTGTGCGTTAAGTTGACTTCCGCCAATATTTAGCTGCTTTATTATATGTACAGGGTGGTGGAGAAAGACGGACAGTGTCAAATATTAATAAGTAACTGAAGATAAAACAAAAATCTTTCAAAATTATCAAGTGTTTCCGTAAGCAACGTTTCATTCCTACAAATCCTAAATAAAACAAAGTGCATGTAAAAATCTTAATTTTTTACCAACAAAAATGTCAACTACAAATAGCCTAGTGCGTATTTTATGGATTATGTCTGTCTAGAAAAATTGTCTGTTACTTTAAGAACAGGCGTTTTTCTTTAAGAACGAAAAAGTCATAATGCGGATTTTTTTATTGCCTCAGCCTGTATATCGTTTTTATTTCGTCCTAAAACGTATGTTAGTAAGTGTAAGTAGTTAATTTCTTTATAGTCCGTAATTACAGTAAGGAATGAAACCAAGAAACGTGTGTCGCACTAATTAGTCACGAGTCACGAATGAGTGCTATTCCAACTTATTAATACAACCATTACATTTATTTATAGCGCTTTTTTATATTTTTGCATGTTTTGGAGCTGTTATAACAACAAGTTATTTCTTTATTACAAGTGTCCACGTGTTCCTGCCAATGGGAATGTGTTGGCGGTCGCGGAACGCAAAAAGCAAAGGTCAGTTGAAGAAACAGGGTGGTTTTTATTCATTGAAGTCTCAGGGGTATCTTCTGCATCTTCCGGAGCGGGACGAGTCGTCCTCTGATTTGATGATATTATGCCACCCATAAAATGCATCATCGTGTTAATCCTTTTTATAAGTTGCAATCGCATAGAAAATAGCAGTGTGGGTTAAAACGTTAAATTTTAGTAAATTCTTCCATTTCATCAATATTGACATACATACGAAGTAAAAAAATTAATAAATAAAAAAAACTGCACAGAAAAACTAATGCAATTCTATGTTTCGTGTTAATACAGCAGTATTAATGTCCCTTTGTCTAGTCATGATACTTTAGTAAACGCATATAAATGTAAGCAGATTTATGTAGATTCCTTCTTGTAAAGTGATTTGAATAGCCGAGTGGCTGTACCACTGCATTTAAATTAAGTTTATTAAACTTGTTGCTTCTACATCCCCCGTAAACTGATCAAGTATAACGAGAACCTTGTTCTTAGTTAGTCTCTTTACGACAACCTTAAGTGTAATCTTAAAATGCGTAAAGATGCTGTACCCGCGGAGCGACAGGTACGTGGTACGAACGCTCAGCTCTATGCGAGGATACCTCTAAATAGGTATGATCCCATTTCATCCAGGATTTATTTCCAATAAACAAAATTTCCGCGTTTCAGGATAGAATTTGGGCCAATGGTATAAAGCGATGTCAACTACACGTAATGGCGAAAGTTTGTAGCCATTTTGTTACAAATAATAAATTGGTTATGATGTCGTGGACAAAATATTATTACGTCGTAAAATAAAGTGTTACGAGCTCTCACACTTAGGCAGCGCGGAGCTTATGAATATTAACTTTCTGTTGTTCAACAGCTTTTGAAAATAACTGACAATTCAGCCGTTATGAGCTCGCATGAACTTGAAAAATACCACCGTGTTTGTTGTGGGAAGTGGAAAAAGTGCACGTTTATATTTTTGCTCAGCTCAAATAGCTGGAGGGCAGGTGGCCTGGCGATATGACCTACATGCGAAGGGCGCAGAACCGCGAAAGTACTATCTGAGAGAGCTTGTTTTTATTTTGAGTAGATTTAGGCGTGTAAACATTCCGAAATGGAGACAGATTTTTGTAGAAATGGAAACTGGATTTTCATATTTTGTGTGGCTCACCATATGCAAGATATTTAGGTTAGTAGGTTTCAGCATTTGTAGCTGTGGTATAACTTCATTGTTGTTCATATTTTTGTGCTTCACATTTTTTCTGCCATTCAAATGAATACATTCAAGTTACGTATAAGTTATAATTAATTAAAGCTTTGTCTCCACAATAAGGAATCCTCGCTTCAGCAAGTTAATTTAACTTACTTCGGCTGAGAGTCACACTCAGACCTTTTTCCGGCTGCGAAAAGAAAATTAATAGTTTCAGTCGCTAGGCAAAGTATTATGAAGTTAGAGAACTCTATTAAAGATTACACCCAGGTGGAGTTGTGGAAAGAAACCAAGTTGGTTCAAGGCTTGGCCTAACTTGCCCCAGCTTGCCCGACGTCGACCAATCAGGTGCCGGCTAAGTTTTTATGGCATTACGGGAACACTGCACAGTTGTATTTATGTTAATTGGTCGGTTGTATCGGAACGACATCGGGCAGTCTGTTTTATAGTGTCGTCGCGATGTTTTTTGCTCGTAAAACTGAATAGAACTTGATTGGGTAATTAAACGATGTTAACAGTGATTGAAGCATTGATGGCTAGTAAATCTTAGATTTAAAAACACCTTTCTTTTAATGAGTAGGTACCGAAAATGAGCATCATGAAAGGTGTACAGGTTTTTTTGTTTTATTTTTTACCTTTTCTTTCCAAATAACATCTGTAAAAATCTGTGCAGTTTTATCTACCATTCCATTTGTGACTTATTTTTCAATTTGACGTAAAACTCCGCTATCGCAGTGCCTAAAATTCAGGTTACGTACGTTTTACAGGGGCTGTAAACATTGGGCCTCCAATTCATCGCGATGGTCGGTTCTGAGTCCTGAACAGCGCTACTAATCTCAGTTTATCTCAGTCAACGGCATAATTAGTTCATCTAAAATTTTACTCCCAATTTATTTAGTTCCAGATTAATAAACATAGCAAAGGGAACACGGCGACGGTAGAAAATGTACCTGTAATAAAATAAACGTTATACAGTGAGGTAATAAAATCTCCCGCGGCTTTTAAATTGAAAATTGGCCTATAACATTCAATCTAATTTAGATGATTTCCTTTCTCGTTTCTTGCTAGTTTAAGTTGCTTGAAACGACGAGATAATTTTGTAACTGACGTTATTTTTTATAGAGGTGAGGTTAATTTGTTATTTTTTTATTAAAATTTCGTTTATTCTCGCTCAGGACGTAAGCCCAATTTTGAAGGAAGTAATTTTATGATGATTTTGTAACATCAAAAGTAAGACAGGCATTAGTGTAACTGACTTGTAAGAAAAATTGGAAACACTAGGTTGGATTAAAATGGTTTTAGAAGAGTAATTTTGGGGTGGGTAGTTTCCATCTCCTGGTTGTCTACCCAGTAACTTCACCCAGTCTCCACGTGCTATCTATGATCTGCAGTGACGGTTGAAAGATCCCATTGCATTGACGGTGGTAGGGCTCATCAAGGCAGCCTGTCTCGTGACCACCATCCTGTCAAAGTGCTTGTTGTGTGTTGTTCGGTTTTTATTGTGTTCCGTCACAGGTTTCGTCGTTGTGCAGGAGTTTACAGTACCTGCTGTGTTAGCTCGCTCCATTTTAGTCTCATCTTTGCTTCTGAGCAAGATTGCATTCATGAGCGAATCAGTTTAAATTAAATAAATCCGAACAATTGAATTGAACATAAGATACACACGCTAAAAAAAGTTTGTGATCATTAGCATTTTAAGTTATAAGCTATATTTTTAAATAAACATTGTAAAAATAAAAATAAACCTTAAAATATCGATTTTTCAAAGTGATAGAAATATTTGATATATGTAAGTAGCCTACAGCCATAACTACCAGGGTCCTCCAGTGGGAAAAATATGGCCTCACGTTATGTGATAGAACAAAAAGCTTAAAATGTTTCAATAAAGCCAGACGCTCTCTTATAAAATTCCAAGTAATGCACTTAGAAAAACAAGATAAATAAAGGTGTTACAAATAAATAAAAGTATCAACCACGTAAAACCTTCATTAAAATGTATACCTAGATTTGGCAAACGTAATCCTTCCAAAGAATTTCGGAATTCGGAGGGGATTTATACGGTCGCTTACAATGTAATCAGAGTCTGAGGAAAATCGATCCTTTTGGCCCGACATTTTATTTTTCTTAGCCCACGTGTTAGAATAGGTGATCTGTTTAAGATAAAACCATTCATTATCCTGAGCACGAAATACGTTTTCGCGTCCGTAGTAGTTCAGTGAACGAATGATAAAACTGGGGTTTAACGTAGAGGGGGTTGGAGTTGTATGGCAGAGGTTTACGTCCATCTGTATGGGCGTTCTGTGCCGGCAATGAGCAGGCGATTTGTGGCAGTACTAAACTTAACAGCACTTTTACGTAGCCTATGAAAAGCCAATCAAAGTTTAATGTACCCTCTTTAAGTTCACGGTTCTCAAAACATATATAAATGGATACGTTTATTTCTTGTGGTGATTAGGTTCTGTTCTTAATGATGGCATTTAAAGCGTTCTTATTTTGTTTCTTTCAATTTACTCACGTTCGAATTTTCAAGTCAATTTATGAAGCAAGTTTTTTTTGTTGTTTTATTTATTACTCAGTTTACTTAACAAAAAACATGATTTATGTTCTAAATACTTACATTTAGGTAAATACCAAATTATGTGCAAGTATGAAATGAAAAGGGGAGAGTTGATGTGGTCAAGAATTTCGTTCATATCGCTGCCAATGGGAAATTGCCCAAGATAATGACAGTCATCTGTCAGACAGGAACAGTTCACTGATCACGCGAAATGTCTTACACGTGCTAAGCATTTCTAAAGAAGTATTCAGTTTGATATAAGTTTATTTTTGGTTCCATAATCTGTTTTCGCTACACGCCTACGCGGTGTCGTACTACTCGTAAAAGCCAAGACCTTTCACGAACCATACTTCACGTTTCTGACCAAATCGTCTCTGTAAATATGACTGTATATTACCGCCACCTACGCTGCGCCTGACTTCTCAAAATAATTTGATCTAATACAAATCTACCGCGATATTTACGCTTAAGGCTTTGTCAAACGGTGATCTTAGTGCGACGCTAGCGTGGCGCGTCGTTGGTGTGCGTCGTTCTGTTGCTGCAGCATGGCGTGATAACGATATACATATAATTATATTTATAGTAATAATAGTCTTCCTGCCCGATTTCGACCTATGCGGGATATATTAAAGTGTACAAGTGTGTGCGCAAGCACAGTTACACTCTCTGTTCCTTTACTTTTATAGTCCGATGGGCCGGCAATGCGCAACAACCGGAGAGAGATAAGGCGCTGGATCAATGGCTTTCCGAGGCATGGAGGTATAATACTGCCAACCCCCAAGCGCCAGGCTGTAGTTACTGAGAAATAATAATAAAATCTAATAGAAAAATCCAATAGCACTCTATGCCCCCGACCTTTTTTTTTTACGTGGTAAAATCATCAAATGAGTCCTCCAGCCCCGGGCAGGGCGGGAGGGACTGTCAGACTTCTACTGACTAAAATCCACGGTGTCCTTCATAGCCTGTTACGTTCCGGGGTTACGGTAAGGGAATAATCCCGCGACCCCGGCAGGCTTTGGCCCTCTGAGAGGGGGGCCCCGTCATTATGCTGACGCTCTTTGAGGCGCGCGTGGGACACAACGCGCCGTCGACCCGGGCATGGTCCTTGGTCGGACAGCGAGTTGCCCTTTATTCGCTGCCCGCATGCCCGCGCCTACGGTGGCCGGAGATCGTCCCGCGACATCCGTCGCCGTGGGCGTCTACCACTGCGTCTCAGGCGGAGGGAGGACGGTATCCTCTCCCTCAAGCGGCCCGCCTCCTCCTTCGCGAGCATGACTACTTCGCAGAAGGAGGTGACCGCCTCCCACTCCGTCTCGCCCCGCAGCATGGCCGCAACCAATGCCGGGCGCGAGAGGTCTTCGCCTATCGCCGCAGTGAGGACACGGCGATGCTCCGCCCAAGCTGGGCAGTCCTGCACCGTATGCTCCACCGTGTCCTCCGGGCGATCCTCGCAGTGGTGACACCCGGGCGTTTCCTCCTTTCTTATCATGCACAGGTACCTCCCGAAGCTGCCATGTCCGGTGAGGACCTGTGTCATGCGCTAGGTGAGGACGCCGTGGGACCTATCCAGCCACTCCTCAAAGAGGGGTCTTACAGCCGCGATTGCGGCTAGCCCGATGCCCCCGACCTGGGAGTCGAACCTAAGACCCAAAGTTCAATAGCAGTCACGCGTGCGACCACCAACGAGCAATGGAAAGAGCTATGCTCGGAGTTTCTTTGCGAGATATAATCCGGAACGAGATATAATGGATATTCGGCGAAGAACCAGAGTCACCGACATAGCTCATAAAAAATTTGAAAGTTGAAGTGGTAATGGGCAGGCCACATCGCTCGTAGAACTGACAACCGACCGGAAGACGCAGCGTAGGCAAACCTCCCACTAGGCGGACCGAAAACATAGTGAGGGTCGCGGGCAACCGATGGATGCAAGTGGCAAAGTGTCGTTCGGCGTGGCGGTCTAAGGGGGAGGCCTATGTTCAGCAGTTGACGTCTTCCGGCTGATGATGATGATGTGCGACCACTAAACCAACGGGGCAGTTATAATAAGTAAGCACGTCAAAGACAACATGCTAGCGTCGCGTCGCGTCATGCTCGCTGTTTGGCAAAGCCTTAAACATCTGTGTAGGTGGCGCCACTGCTAAGAACTAATTGAATCTTATTGGAATTTATACTGCACTTCGATAGTGAGCAATGAAATCTTAGAGGGACACTTATAAAGTGGCGAGGGCTTGTACGGCCGCCATAAACTGTCTTGATTGATTAATTTAAGTTTATAGTAGTTCGTGATGAGTTGGAGATGAAAGTGTTGGCAGGTGCTCGCCATATTTGATGGGCGGAGGCTGAATTGATTGGTTTTTGGTTTTATGAAGCGAGCGTGCTTTTCTAATACCTTCTTGAACAGTTTTAAGGTGTTTTGTTATTTATTTTCAGACGATAAAATACCTATTGGAGTATGTGTCTCTCATTTTTTTTTCTCAAAAATATGTATGTTATGTATGTGTATGGGAGATAAACTCTAATAACATATTTTATTAATAACCTCATTGTTCATAATATTCAGAAACGTCTCCAGTGTGGTATCTACTTCCAACGAAGTAACATAATTAAAGGAGACTATTAGAGTTTTAACAGTTTACTTTATAGGTAAAAGGCTTGATAAACTTGCTCTCGCCGTTTCTTCTTTTTTGAGTATTTTTTTTTTCAAAAGGCAATGACAGTCTTTTAATAAACATAATGGGTTGTTGTACATTTGTCACAAAGTGAATTTGCCAGTTTTGTAAACCTCATGCATTGAAAGTTAATTCGCCACAGCAAGATTTTATTATTGTTTTGCCACATAACTTCATTTCACATAATTTTCACTGAAGACGGCGTCACCAACACCTCCATGATCTCTCTCCTAGTACTTTCTGTTCAGATTTCACATGGTGTCCTCGTTTTCTGTAGTATTGTGATGGATTTTATTATTTACTAGCTTTTCCCATTATTGCCTATGTCACTCAAGACCAAAGCAGCTTTCAACAGGTGAAAGAATTTTTTAAATCGGACCAGTAGTTTTTGAGCCTATTCATTACAAACAAACAAAGTTTTCCTCTTTATAATATTAGTGTAGATTTTTACCCATGCCGTGCAAAAAGTGGCGAATTTACACAAAAAAAAAGTAAAAAAAAAAATACTGTGGCTAATTTACATATACTTTTTCGTGGCGAATTAACTTTGTGGCAAATTTACAACAATCGCGACGTCAAACTGTTGGTGCATCACTATTTTAAAATATCCATGGCAATCCAGAATATTCTCTCAAAACGAGATTTGAACCAATCACGAAGCTGAAATCGAGCGTATACCTGCAACAGATACCGGGAGACGGACGATATCGACGGGAAACATCGGCCGATCTAAATTGTATGCAAATAGCTTCAAATATCGCTACTAGTGTGTAGCTACCGACGAACATCTGGCCATCAAGTGAGTTAGCTCTTCCAAAGAGTTAGGGCCTGGTGGATGAGATCCTTAGCCGGCCGATTTTCATGTTATGTCATCTTAAAAAATAATAACCGAGCTTTACTAAATAATACAAACAAATTATTAATAAGAAACTTAAAAAATAAATCTCAATTCATTAATAAATTGTTATGAGTTATTTTTTATGGTTTTTTTAAAGCTTATTTTTTTTTTTAAGTATCAATTTATGTATGACTGCCAAATACTATACTAATTCATTTGATTTTTTTTTTAATTTGCAGGAGGAGAAGATATAGGAGTTTTTTTACTTCATTAATCTCTATCAGTTTCGTCATCAAAGTAAATAAAGGAATTAAATAACTTAAATTGTTTTAGGATTGGAATTCATAGGACACAATGTACAAAATAGAACGTTGGAACATTGCGCAATGGTTGTTCCGGTCAACCGGATGCGTTCTACGTAGCGTTCACAGCGTCCACTTTATTTTTATTTTTTATTAAATGTGTATAACTGAAATTGAACAACATATTCAATCTGAACGTTTTAGTCAACAATTTATTCTAGTCACCTGTCTATTATGTAAACAGGTTATTCGGATTTCATCGATTTGAAATCTGCTACAACAATCGGTTTCTTGGTCTACGCCGTAGTCACCGCTACGCCGGCGGCGTAGCACTCGTAGCCGTGCTACGCCAGCTACGCAGTACTAGTAGTTGATGGCAATTGGATCGTGACTGCTCCTGTTGTAATTATTCCACGTATGTATTACATTACATTCTAGCGCTCCTCAAATACTACACAAATTACAACAGTTCGCAGAATTTTATTATAAGAAAAATAGCACAGCCACTATACCCTACATCTCATAAATAAGCGTTCACTATTGAGCACACAACACGTACAACACAGCTACATGCGCAAAGTTATCTAGTGGCCCATAATAGCGGACATTACGCGTGAGATTGTTCATAACCCATAACATAATATTCACTAGGTCGTTTGTGTGATCGCGAAGATGATCGTTCCGAGTCGGCGCGTTCTCACGCCTCGGCTTTTGTCGGCAAATAATTAATAGCTGCACCCATTGTGGGCAGATGAGCACGGGCCTCTTTGTCCCGGGATTATGTCAAGAGCGCATTTAAACTTAAAGCAGAACAAACAAACCGGTGCACGGCGAGTTATTGCGACACTTTGGCTTTATTTAGCGCTCTCTGCGTCGCGCGTCGTCACCTAAAATATTTTAAATAGTTCGCACTTTAACACGCTTTTTGCTCGTGTGATGGTGCACTAATTTGGTTTTGTTTCGTGAGAGTTATAGCTCGCTGTTCCTTGTGCGGTGACAACGTTCATATCTCCTTTGGGTCTTGTTAAATACGTTATTTATATTTTCGACTACATATTATTGAGACAGGCATTTATTAGCTACTATAACTTGGTCTCTAATGGCAGGTATATTAGCATAGTCTATGAATACAAACTTCTAATACATTCACTCAACGACGACGAAGGCTCTCTCAATTTCCCAGCAGACTAATGAAGAAAAATTTAATTTCGTCGACGTATTTATGTTTCTAGAAGCTCTAGAAGTTATTTGCAGCGCAGAAAGCAAAAATGAGAAGGATTTTTCAGCCGTTTGTTTGAACCCGCAACTATGACGTGGTATCATTTCAAAGGCTTTATCTCGCGAAATAAAGCGATTCGGGTGAAGATTGTGTGTTTTTTTCTTAGATACTCGTAATCTAGGCTTTGAATTTGGGCTTAAAGATATACTGTACATCCAATTTATTTCACTTTGTGAGTGATTAGATTTACTAAATGTAATTTACAAATTGTGTAGTTTCAAAGTGAGAAAGCTTTTAAAATAATCGTTGATGAGAGACTGGGGAGGCGGAGGTTTTTTGGCCTCATTTTGCACGCTGAACAAGTTTAACGCATGCAATATTCAGGAGGGTAGTGTTGCCGACACTATCGGGGCTGGAGCGGCGGCGAACGCGGTCAGGTGGAGCGAAAGTGTTTCAAAACACATTACAATCTCTACCTACTATTAATTTTCTATCTATTCTTGAGGTTCGCGTTTCGTTTATGGACCGCACTGAAAATATACTTTAGCTGCAACTTTTTAAAACCTTAACTTGTAGTAATATAACTGACTACTTTTAGGTTTATTTTATAATGAGAGCAATAAAACAGTCTGTGACATTTGAAAATGGTAGCAATAAACGAAATGTATTTTTTTGTAAAGACATAGTGTGTTACATTTTACAATGATTGCTTTGTAGACCTTTCAAAAGAAATGTTACAAACTGTTCAGACATGGTAAAACCCTGTCACAAAGAAAGCTTCAACAATAAGCTAACAGATTTGTTTAACAAAATCATAACAAGTCGTCACAAACGAGATAAAAGCCGAAGATATCAGTCAGCACAATTTTCTTTCCAATAAGTCGCACGAGGTGGCGGGGCGCACTAACGACCTTCGCACTGACTCGCTCACCCGCTGGCTCGAGTGGCATGTGTAAACGCGGCACGGGACGCGGCGGGTCGCGGCGCGGCGCGGCAAATGATGCGGAACTGATGTGAGCACCTAACGATTGCTGCGCCCTTTTACCGTGACACCGAAAGGAATTATTTATGCCCCGCTCTGCACTATGCGATGAAATTATTTTCAGCTTGAGTTGAGTCGCGGATTAGATGCTGCGGGCAAATGTGTTTACATTTATTCTGATCTGCCACTTTGGGTAGTCGGAATGGCGGATAATTTGTTTTGATGATGTCTGTTGGTTTGAGGTTGTGGTTAAAAATGTGTCTGTTTTGTAAACTTTTCTACTCGGAACTGCATTTTTATGAGCCGCGTCAATTATTTTAACGTTGACAAGTTATCTCACTCAGCAAGTTTCGTGAAACAGATTTGGATAAAAATAATCCCTGTATTCGATAAAATATAACCAACACAGAAGACAAGATTGCTTAAATATAATGTAATTAACCCAGTTCAGTTTTATGTGGGTGCGCTGATAAAAATATGAAAGGTAAACTTAATACACTGTGAAAATGCTGAATTAGGTAATAACATGTCGATAAGAAAAAGCGTCGCCGGCATAAATTGGTGCTGAGTCTCCAGTGAGGCGAGAACGCATTAACGGTCCGCCACTGACATATATTAGGAGCGTTTCTTATCCACGAGTGCGAGCGTCTCGGCGGGCGGCGGGAGGACGGCGGGGCGGGTGCGGGGCGGGAGCGGCGCGTCGGCGTGCGACCCGCGCAAATGACGCGGAAAAGATGCGGGGAATGACGCCCTCTTGATCGCAGAATAGCACGCCTGTCATATACTGCCATGTACATCGACCGACGCGCTCAAGCCTCCGCTTTATTGCTTTATTTTTTTTAAGCAATCCTCACTGTATTTTAATTCTTTGCATTTTTGCAGACGCTGGAAGGATTTACGCCGTCGCTTCGACGCGCACTACATACTACTTCCAATAAAGTACGGTATGCACATTAGTCTTCCTCGTACGAAGCACTTTTGGTCTGTTTACATTATGCTAATAGTAACATTCCCATGTAAATATATGAGAGACTTTAGAGAGAGAAAGAATCTCAAGGAGTATTTAACGAGAGCAGTTTATGTTGAATCTGAAAACTGAAATCTGCTTACATTCGTGAATTTCCTCATTCATTGTGAAGGCTCCGTTTGTGTAACAAGTAACATTGAATACAATTATGTGAAAGGAATGAATACACTGATTCATTCGGAGGCATATTTTCCCCCTCGCATAAACGATATCGTATTAAATTAATAAGTCGTTGGGCGAACCCCAAAGTGGCGATATCTGTGAGGAAACAGACTTCCCCTGGTCGGTGCACAGTTGCCGACTCTCCCCCGAGTCGTCGTTACGCAGCACTAATGTTCTATTATAACACTCATTGTGTCTTGATAGGGGGAGAATATTCTTAGAGATGTTTCATACATTATTGTTTACATTATAGAAACATTATTTAGTTAAATATCTTTTCTTCAAACGTTTTATCTCATTCAGAGTCCGTTCTAAATTGTTTTAGTTTTCAACAGTTTCAGAATTGTGATAATAATATTTTCTGTGAGAAAGGAATTTGCCCTATTAAGTTTGGATCTTTATTAAAAGTTTTGAACTGGTCTTGTGTCTGTATTTTGAACTTCTCTTTTTTATTTATTTATTTATTTAAAGAAGGCACTTCAACGACTTACTCACTTACACAGACACAAATAAAAATCACAGACAGTATGGTTTAGTGAATATGTCACTTAAAGAAGTGCACAGCACTCACAAGTAAAAACAGTCAAATCCAATGAGATAAAAAACAATGTCAAGAATTAGAAATTAAAAAAAAGATATCAATAACACAAAATTTAGGATAACTAAACAACATACAGTAGATTAAAATACATTGGATTAAAAAAATATTTAAAAAAGTCAGTTTACTAACATTATTAAAATTAAAATTAAAATCTAACTACAATAAAGGTCAAAGAAATAAAAGAAATGTAGTCAATGCAACAATCAGACACTGTCTCGAGACTCAGAGCCGGTTATGAGCCTCTTTCGGTATTGACGGATGGAGTTCGAAAAGATGTCGATGCTACTGGCACGTTTGGCTATATTATTATAACTACCCATAATACGGTTCATTGGTGCGGTGCTTCCTAGGTTAGTACGACTAGCAGTGGTGGCAAAGGTTAAAGTGTCGCGTCCAGATCTAATTGTATTGAGCCGAGGTACAGCCATACTAAGCTCAGCTAAAAGTTCTGGGGCATTTAACAAGCCGTTTACTAATTTGTAAAGGAAGATTAGGTCCGTCATATTTCTTCGGCATTCAAGTGAGCACATATTGAAGTGGCTGAGTCTTTGCTCATAAGGGGAATCCCGCCGACAGCTAGAAGTTTTAAAACAGAGGTATCTTGTAAAATTTCTTTGGATACGTTCAATCCTGTCAACGTGTACACGGTAATTAGGGTTCCAAACTGGAGATGCATAGTCTAGTAAGCTTCTCACAAGAGTATAAAAGAGCACCTTTAAGGTTAATATAGACTTAAAATCACGACAAGTTCTTTTAATAAAGCCCAACATTTTCGAAGCTTTGGCAGTGATGGTGTCGATGTGGTTTACAAATGTTAATTTGGAGTCTAATTGTACACCAAGGTCACGAATTGTGTCAACGTTTGATAGTGTTACCCCGTTTATAGAATAAGACGTAGGTAACGGTTTCAGTTTCTTGGTAAAAGTAATGTGGTAACACTTTTTCACATTGAGGGACATCCGGTTATGTAAGCACCATTCGTGAACCGCGTCAAGGTCAGCCTGAAGTAATTCAGCGTCAACGGCTGAGTTTATAACTTTGTAAATTTTTAAGTCATCTGCAAAAATGGAGCAATAGCTGTGTTTGACTGTAAGAACTATGTCGTTGACGAATATTAAAAATAAAATCGGACCCAGGTGCGATCCCTGAGGGACTCCTGATGTTGAGAAGTAAACCGGGGACTCATATCCCTTTACAACTACTCTTTGTTGTCTATCTGCCAAATATGATTTAAACCAAAGAAGTGAGTGACCAAATACACCGAAACCTTCAAGTTTCTTTAAGAGGATTTTATGGTCTACCTTGTCGAAGGCATTGCTAAAATCGGTGTAAATTGAGTCAACCTGTGCTCGACAGTCCACCAATTTACTTATTTGATTGACGTAGTGGACCAAATTTGTGGTAGTTGATTTACGAGCACAGAAACCATGTTGTTGGGTCACTAACTGAGAATTAATAAGAGATGCGAGTAAGGGACATATAAGTGATTCGAAAATCTTTGCAAAGACTGAAAGGAGTGAGATTGGACGGTAGTTTTGCACATCACCGGAATCTCCCTTTTTGAACACCGGAACAACATTAGCAATCTTCCATATCGTAGGAAAGTGTGATGACGCGATGGAGTAGTTAAAAATTAATTTAAGTGGTAACGATAGGCTAGAAGCACACCTCTTTACAAATAGTGGCGGTAAACCGTCTGGCCCTGCCCCTTTGCAGATATTTAGTTTGTTTAGTGCTTTAAGCACTTCACGTTCCGTAAACACCACCTTTCCCAGCTCGAACTGCTGATACTTGGGACTTGTTTGGACTACCCCAGGTGAACCAATCGAAGGCGTGAAATTAGAGGAAAAACATTTAGCAAACAAGCTGCAAATTTCTTCGCCGGTCGATGCTGTTTTATCTCCCAAAAACATCTCAGAGGGAATATCATTAGATTTAGCCTTTTTTGTTTTGACAAAAGACCAAAAAAGTTTCGGGTTATGTTTGATACTTTCTTCAGTAGAGCAAACATAGTCTTTATAGCATTCACTTAACATGGTTTTAGATCTCTCTGTCAGAATTCTATATTCAAAATGGTCCCTTGGGTTCTTGTATTTTTTGTAACGGGTTCTTAGTTTTTCCTTCTCATTTAAAACCCTTATGAGAGACTTAGAAAACCAAGGAGGATACTTAATATTACGTTTTTTCGATTTTGGGACGTGCTTATCTACCAATTCACTAAGGTGTGTATATAGCTCATCGACCATAGCATCGACATCACTTAGATTTGAAAAAGTTTGTATCCAGTTAACATCCCTGATCTTAGCATTGATTAATGTATAGTCAGCTCTTTTGAAGTTCAAGATAAAAGGATTTTTACTCTTTAGCAATGCAGGACATGTGTTTATTAATGATATTTCAAGAGGCGGGTGGTATTCATCCACTTTTGACAGAGGGTTATTGCATTTACTTACTTTTCCCCCATTTGAGTTACATAGTATTAAATCCAAAGTTTTATTATAACAATTTTTAACTGAGTTGATTTGATGCATGTTACACAAGGACATAAAATCAATAAGAGAGTACCCTAATTTATTAGCATAGTTACAGGCAATGGTACTGGAAGTATTTGAAAGAGTTTCGTCCAATTTCCAATCAATAAAATTTAAATTGAAGTCTCCAACAATTATGGTTTCCTCGCCAGTGTTGTCGATAATCGAGGAGGCGCTTTCTAGGAATCCATCAAGGGTATGCTGCTGAACTGGAGGAGGAAGATAAACCGCGCAGATGTTTAAGTTTTGGCTTTTTCTTCCTCTCACAGTCTTCAGCCTTACCCATAGATTTTCGGTATCTGTTTCCCACTGTGGCATCCGAGCCGAAACAATAGACTTCAATACAGCAATCAATACTCCTCCTCCTCTTTTGCCTTTATTTACGGTGGACGATCTATCTCTACGATAAATGTTGTACCTGGTGTCAAATAATTCTCCATCATTTATACTATCGTCCAGCCATGTCTCCGTGCCAATGATAACATCGTAGTTTTGCAATCGTGTTGTTAATTCAATAGCGCTCAACTTTGTCTTCATACCTCTAAAGTTCTGGTAGTAGATGTTGAATTGTGATTATTAGGATCTATTGAACGTGGCAGGGTTTTATGAAGAAGTAGACGTTCACAGTAATGCCACAGCGTCCAGGCTTTTTATAATCTTGGCTTGTGCTCCATCGGCTTGCCTTACAAAGATTTTGCCGTCACGAACCCATACATATTTGTAGCCCTTTGCAGTGGCCGCCTTTCTAGTGGCCGCGTGGATTTGTTTGTTAAGGGGTGACAGATGTTCAGACACGTATATAGGCTTGCTGGGACCGCCATATCCAAGGTGTTGCGAATTTAGTTTTTCAGTCGAGTGTGTCTTATTAAAGTTCATAACTGAAGTTAAAATTGAGTCACGTGACAGGGTGGAACGCAGCTTCACTACAACCGCTCTGGGGTTACTATTTGCGGGGTCCAATTTTCGAACACGTACAGCAGATAGTATATCTTCTTCCTTTTGTTGCTCTATCTCGTCATTAGCATTCTAAAAGTTGTTTTCCATTCATATTCCGACTAGTTTTTTGAGCAGTTACTGTTCCAGACTTAATTTCTTCATGTCTTCCAATTAATTAACAGCTCTATAAAGTACAGCGACTATCGATTGTTCAGTTGTCTGCATCATAGCATTATTTCGCCTGGTCCATGTTCATACCATCATCTCTATTTAAAAAAGACTTCTATGTAAAATGAAACAAATAATTTTAAAAATTACAATAACAATAACTCTTTTACGAAATATGTAAGTTTTAAAGAGCGCTCTTTAATACACAAAACTCAAAATAAAAATAGTTTAATTGCCATCCAGCTTCATTCCCAGACAAAAGAAAACATTAATGAACATCATTTCAGTGCAATATTCCGTGCATTATTATCATTCACCGCACAAACGACATGACTAAGCAATTATTACTATTACAGTCGCGATGAGATATAAAATTGAATTTCATATTTATTTACCCATTAATAATATCAGATCCCGGTGCCATTGTCTCGCCGGTCGAGTTCGCTCTCACCGCCGTGTTGCGAACACGCTGACACGTCATTTTTTCTCTCGTGTCACGTAAAAGAATAATGAAGCAAGTTCAGCAAGCAGTATTAGAGATAATGTTGATAGGTGACGCCGAACACTCGACGTTGAATCGGATATTGTTTTTGTGATGCATTGTGTTTTGTTTTTTAATGATTTTGAAAGGACAAGTTTATTAATGTGTTTCGTGGAAGAAAACAACTTGAAAATACCGCTATTGAGCTTATCTCTTAAAACACGTAACCTAGAAAATGCTAGCCGTTTCGACTGACTGCTTAGCTAACAAATTCGAGTGCTTACTTCGGTAATGACTATGCTAAACGTTAGAACGAAGCAGCAACTCCCAAGTCTTGTTATACACATAATAGCCATAATGGATTCGTTATCATTTGTTAATCACAACAAAGTTATCGCGTTAAGCTTGTCGTAACGACATCGCGTCCCCGACGCAAACAAATAGCTCTCACGCAAATTGAATACAAGATATAAATCTAGCGTTCTCCTAATAACATGCGGTGGATTTCTCCGCGGGCCGTTTTATTTCAGCCCCACAAAGCCTTCGACCCAGTAAATCCGGCGATATCTCGGGGAATGCGACAGAGTGCCACTGGCGTTCGTTTCGCGGGACGCTCTTTAAATTTTCCGACTACGAAAGAACGGATATCGCAGGCAGTGAAATTTAAAATGCCGACGCGGGTTCCCTGTGGAAACAAAAGTGCGCGAACGCCCGACCGCGCCGTCGCGTCGCCGCCACCACCCCGCTCTCGCGCCGCAGACGCCTCGCACGCGCCGCCAACACCAAGCGCAGCTTTGCATAATGTAGCCACTTAGCGTATTCTCCTCTCCGCCGCGGCAATAAAGCTATATGTGGAATTCATTATCAACAGATTTTCCAAATTAAACTGTACAAAACTTTATGCATCAACTCTTGTCTTTCCTATGCTCATTTTACATGTTACCGTTTAAATTTCACCTAAAAGTGCTCGTTAAAAGCTTCATTTATTATTAAACTTGCAAGAAATAATGCTGAAAGCGTTTAGACGTCATCTCTGCTCTTTTTTACAATAAGGCATTTTAATTAAATTTTCTTAGCGCCGGTGTGTGTTCACCTAGCCACTATTATTAATTACATCAGTTCACACCTTCTCCTCGGCGTGCCATAATATATCACTATCTCACTCGAACACTTCTACGATCTTACTAAGTACGAGAATACTGAACATGACGTCACTCAGTTCAGATAATTTTGTGAGTTTCTTCATTATATTCAATTAGGAGGTGAAGGCGATTTCGAATGGAATAACGATTTTAATTGGGCTAAAAGCTCTCAGTTAGAAAAAAACTTTGAAGAAAACCCATTTATAGAACAGATAAGAATTCCAAAAATATAGATATCTCCTCTGAAAGCTCCGAATTATTCGATCCGAAAAAAATTACAGAATTTTGTAACCGTAAAAGATTTCCATTAGACTTTTAAAGGAAAATTGATTTTATTATCTTGTACCAAAAGATACAAAATTGTATATGCTATTATTACTTTGTCGTGGGGCTTAATGTAAAAATAGATTAATAATATTCAAAAGAAAACGTTTCTTGACTATCAATGAAGGTGACCGGTACATCGAATACATTTTAAGCTGTCAAAGTTGTCGTAGGTATACTTGGAATTGAAATGAAAAAAATAATTATGTTGAAGTTGAAGAAATAATTTCTGCAATTAGTTTATCGTGGGTCGACATTTCCTGCTAGTGTGACTGTGTGAGTAGGTAACGTGCAGTATATTTACTGAAGCCGGCGCGCTCACGAGATGTACCGTGACACATTATTATAGTCCACCACTCATGTTTCTGTGTCCGCTCCCGTTGTTCCGTTCCAAGGAGTCCGCTTGCTCGCAGACATAGAAATATGTGTTTTGCTTCCACGACGGAGGGCGAGGGACGAGGTGCGGCCAGCCAGCGCCGCGCCGATGAGTTATGAGCGGTCGCTGCACCCACTCCGCACCACACTCACATCTTGCGACAACCCCGCTTATTCAAGTTTTTCTTGTCATCATCATCATCATCATCATCAGCCTATTAATGTTCCCACTGCTGGGACACAGGCCTCCTCTCTGTGAGAGGGGGTGGGCCATAATCCACCACGCGGGCCCAGTGCGGATTGGTGGATGTCACATGTCTTCGAATTTTTGGTTCTAGGACATGCCGGTTTCCTCACGATGTTTTCCTTCACCGTTTTGAGAGCAGTGGTGATGAAATAAATTACACAAAGTAATGCGCCTGCCGGGATTCGAACCCACGACCTACAACTCGTAAGTCGGGGCCGATACCACTGGGCCACCACTGCCCTAGTTTTTCTTGTACATCTAGTTAATTATTCACCGCTTCTAGTTTTACGTTCGAAGTGTCAGACTTTCCCTAGCGACATTAATTCTCTACTCTCTTCTGCTCCCTTCTCTATTAATTTGCGGACAATATGTTGCGCTCAAGCGTCCCGCCCGATGTGTGGCACTGGAAGCAAATAAGATAGTTCACGGAGTTCTGTTCTAGTCCGTCCGTGCTCTATGAGAGGACGTGGAACTAAGCGTTACTTATTGTTCTGTCCGCGCTAAAGGAATTGCGAACGGATGTTCACTTCCCTGTTGGATTTAAAGCAGTCACTGACGAATTGCTACATTATCGCTAACAGCGTTCGATTTAATTCCCTCCCGGCGAACTAAGATACTGCGATAAAGAGTGAAAAATGCATGTTTCTTTTTAATTACACGGACTAGAACGAATATTCGTGAACAGATTTCTAAAACATTGTTCGAGGGAACAGAGTGCGGTCGGGAACGCAAACAGCGGAGTGAGACGTACTCTGAACAGCGGTATAATTCTTTGTGAGCGTTAATTAACTTTTTATTTTCCCGTTCATCGCTGCGTTATACTGTCCGACACACTGAATACCTACGGGAGAAAAAATACAAAACAATTATATCGCAGCAACAATCCTTAACGATCAGACATTCTAGCAGCGGAATTACAAATGGCGCAAAATTATGAGGAGCTTCAAATAATCATTAAACATAAACGCGTAATGGTTTCCCATTCAAATGATAGCTCGTAGCAGTTAACTGCCTCTGTAATGTCTCAACACAATCTCTTGCACAGAAAATTGTAAGGTTTTAGCGGCGTATTAATGAGTTATTGCCTATTAAATATAACAAGAACACATTTCTTTATAGGGTGGACGTAAAGTTGAGCGCGGCTTAGTCTGTATCCCATGAGTGCGTGGGCGAGTTATACGAGTATCGTTGACTGAAACGAGCGCTTTGATTAATTACACTTATCTTAATAGGAGATTGAGTGGCGTTTTTAGCGGCGTTGCGAGCAGGTGGACGAGGCATCGCGCTCTTATTGTGATTGATTGACTTACTATGTACTATCTTTGATTAACTTCTAATCAAATACAGATTTAGAGATGCAGTATATCAGTATTCATACACGATATTAATATTTTTTCATATAACAAGGTATAACATTTTTTTTTTTTAGGTAAAGGAAAGTACAGTAATTCTAGTTAGAAATTTTCGTGGTATACACCGGATAAGTTTTTTTAGAACTGAAATAAAATAATATTAAATACTTTACATTGAAAAATAAGGTTCTTAATTAAATATGCGTTCTTCGGTTTTAGGTAGCAAACGTATTCAGTTCAAGTTAAAAACAAGAAAGTCGTTAACTGTCACAGTGAGTATAAAATGAAGAAAAGGTCTTATTCTGAGTTTTCGCTAAGTCGATAGCTGAGTGCGAAGAAACGTCAGGCCATTAGAACATTTCAGTGACACACCTCATTTTTTCTACAAAGAAAGAAAAAGTATTTCTCTGGGAATGAAAATGCAGTTTTTTAAGTGGCGGTAGAGAACTAGCGATGGCTCAACTAGCGATGGTTAAAAAAAAGTATTACAGTAACAATTGTTACTGTAATACTTTTTTTTAACACAGACCATTTTGTTTGCTGTTTTAAAAGGTATAAGGTTTATTTTGCAATGTAATTTTATTAATGAAAGAAAAAAGATACTAGATATAGATTGACTCTCGCCACAGGTCTGGACAACATAAGAAAAATTTAAACAAAATAATGTAAAATAAACTTGAGATACTAAGCAAGAAGTATTACTTACTTACCTACTGTATAATTTCAAAATGATTAAAGAGAGGTCCCTTTTTATTAGCCTGTAGTGTCCCACAGCTGGGAAAAAGCCTCACTCAATACTTTCTAGGAGCTCTAATCTTGTGCTTTTTTATACATAAGAGGGCTTTTAATTTATAAAAAAGATCTTTCTTAAAATTAATTAAATAAAAAAGGGGTGTGTTCAAAAATTTTTGCGGCGTAGGCTGCTACAAAAAAAAAAGGTAACGAGTGCTATCTATGGCCAATATCATAAATAGCAAGTCGCGAGTAATTGAAAATTGTCGTGACAGCTATTGCTTACGGACAAAATTAAATTATGTTTTTTTTTGTTGTCTTTGGGTTCTTGGAAATCAACAGTAATACTAGTAGTCGTAGTACGAATTTAAATTAGATTAATAATTAATTGATCATCGATTTTGAGCGATTCATACGATATCGAAGGATATTGGCGTTGTACTGAATAAAAACCAACATATTCCTGTCTGTGTACCTTTCATCCATTTTTTTTTAGTCAAGCAACAAAAATCCATCCATTCATACATTCTCAGAAACTTTCGCATTTATAATATTAGTAAGACTGGTAAGTATATTGTCAACTGGTCTGTATAAGTAAGTATTATGTAGTACCTATAAAGGCTAGTAGAAAAGTTTCATAATTTTCAAAATAACATGAAATTATTTACATTATAGAAGCCCTTTTAGCTTGTGTATACAAAAGTACGCACAATATAAAAAAAGGTTCCTTTTTATTTTATGAAATGACTAAAATATTATACGTTATAGATATCAATTCCATTACCTATAATGTTAAGTGTGGAGTAGATTCGTTCGTTTGGAGCACGCGAAGCGAACATTTACAGTTAGGTACATGTCTAGTATGGAATTACTTACCTACTAGGTTAACTTTACTTTTTGCAATTTGTTTAGGTATATTGGATTATTTTTTGTAGAGTTTGACGTCATTTTGTTTTGAGCACCTAGCCTGATAGGCCATTTTAATGTTGTTCCAAGATAAAAGTCAGCAAAATTAATTCTCCGGAACACGTCGAGCTTTCTAGGAGCTTTACTATGTAGTTGTGGTTTCGGAATAATGCAGTGGAATTGTCCTAAAAAAAGGCATTTTATCATCTTATTACGAATAGTGAAAACATAATTACTTTATGGGTGACTAATTTAGGTAATAATCGACTAGTGAAAATCTCCCATTATTTATCTTTTCTAATGTATGAGCAATTAACCCTAGAAAGATAGTCTGCGTAAAATTTTTTAATCATTTTGTGTACTACACAATATGATTATCTTTCTAGGGTTAAATAGAATTCAAAAATTCCATTTAAATAATTGTATCGCTATTCATATTACTACACTGAAGTGGCCTTTTTAGGCTTTCAGTAGGTATTAATAGAAATATTATGTCTGAATCCTCAAAATTAGAAATTATTTTTATGTATTTCAATAAGAATTATTCGTCAGAGTGGCTTCAAACGAAATTCCAGTTTCGTGAAATATTAAATGGCAGAACTACTGAAGATTTTATTCCATCAAACAGCCGTTTTCTAGGAATTCGAGATACTAACTAAAAAAAAAAAACTCATCTACAATTTATAAAGAACCTTTACAGTTCCAAAATACTCCTTATCATTACTCAGTAATATAACCTACAGTAGAGTTTCCAGAAAATGTGAAGCACCGTTACAGAAGATTAGATATAATATTTTTCGGTTAGGGTGCTTGTTCACGGCGCATGTAACCCGCGCAAGTGCCTCAACATGCTCAAGCTACATGCGCCGTGCAAGCTGCCCCGCGGGTAGCTTCATCAAGAAGCTTGCGCATGTTACTTGCGTGGGTAACCCACACTTTTACTTGCGCGGGTTACATACGCCGTGTACAAGCACCCTTAACGAACAGGATTATCCTGCGTATTACCCATACATATGTTAACAGTAAAAATAGAGGGTAGTCAAAGAAAATACTCGGACATTTATCACCGGCCTCGGGTAAGTCCTTTGCTTCGCCCGTCCAAATGTAAGTACATGAAATAAAATGATAGCGTCGACTGCGGGTACCGATATAAGAAAAGTTTAAATATATTTTTCAGTTTTTTATTAAGTTTTTCGAGTTAAAAGTCGTTGTGGTGGAAGTTTCTTGGTTTTCTTCGACAGATGCTGGTTATGTTTGCTAACGATGATCTTACTTAGGTAGCGTTTGCAACAAGAACTGTAATTGCGTTTCTTTTGTCAGTAGTTGCAAATCACGATACGGAATTATTATTTATTTTAGATCAACGAATAATAGTGCCGTTCAACTTAAGGGTAACTTTATCAAAGCACTTTTTCAGCACAATTAGACGACACGTTTGACGCAGACGCCAAGTGATTTACTGCTGAGCTGTATGTAGCGAGTTTGATTCCCGCAAGGAACAAATATTTCTCTGGCCTACTGGTAGTTGTTCTGAATCTGTTTGTTTGCGTATTTGAGTTTCAATATTTGTAAACGCACCTATGACAACTCAGGAAACATTATTATTTCTAGGGTGGAAAAAAGGTTAAAAACTTTTTCTAAATTGATTATTGATTCTAAATTGCAGAAAATGAAAATAATAAAGTCTGTTGAACCAATTAACATAGCGACATCTGTGAAGCCATAATAGCCTAAAATACCAGTAATTGATATACATAGTTATAGCGACCCAACAAAGATTTGGCCAGTTTCCATCTTATGAAATGGTAAAACAATTAAAAGTTTCTCCGCGCCGAGCTTATGACCAAGTTTTAAAGACTTTAAAAACATGTTGTGCTTACAATCAACTTTTCCTTTGTGGATACTAATTAGCAAGATAGCCTTGAGTAAAGGATTATGGTGTTCATGACTCTGTGATTGTTCATTAAAAAATATTTAGTATTGAAAATATTTTTTTTCAGAATTTTTAGTTCATTGTATTTTATTGAGGTCAAAATATTATGTGTTAAATTAAAGTTCAGGTAAATATTGCAAAATATAAAAACAGATACCTCAACAGAAGTTTATTAAAGTTTTTTTAATTTACAAGGACTTGAAATAATTTAATTTACATATCTAGCTGGAGACATAATATGTATTTTTTTTAAACGGTTAATATTAGCTACGCTAAACAAGTTCAAACCAAAGATATATTGAATCACAGATTATAAAAACACAAACAAAAAAGCGAACAATATCCAACGCCGAATAAAACACAAAATATATAGGAAAACTTAACTCGAGCACTTTTAATTTAAAAGTTTAGCACTGAAATCAAATATAAAGTGGACAAGTTAAATTACGGAGGTATTCCTGTGAAATAGTTGAGGGGTTGGGGAGGGCCAGCGCTGGGCTTTGTGACCCGATTGAGCGCTTTCGAGTGTTTTAGCCACACTCCTGTTTGAGGGCCCTCGCCCTCACGGGCAGCGCTCAACGACACTTCAATCCTGTTACTCGATTAACCCAAGTTATTAGTGCTATCAGCTTTTGTTTCAACGTAAAGATTATCTCATATCAATTAGCGAGCATTACGTCGGATTATTACGTGGTGAATTGTATGGGAAGCAGTTGTGTGTTGCGATAATTAATTTAATACGAACACGGGGCGTGTTAGTTATTAGCTTTAGATTAGGCTGGTTGCAGACTGGCTGATCGATACTGTTTGCTATTGGTAATGACTATGGTTTATGTAATAATGTTTGGTTTATTTTATAGGTATAACAGTAGACATAATTATTATTTTGAGTGTAAAAGTATTAGTAGATACACATGGCTACATAAATCAAAAGTATAAGCAGACCGTTGAATTCGCGGAAAAATCGTAGAAAGCGACTCCACGATGAACTGGTTTTGTATAGCTTGAAGTGTAGCCTTTTGTACCAGCGTTAAATATTACGCTTCGGACTTTAGAAAGAGATGTTTAATTCGATAGTTTTAGATTCCTATAATTTATGTCTGTGAATCATATCATAATCATAACTATCTTTGTGACATTATGTCGCTGGTTCCTTGTCCGTTGTAGTTAGTTTACGCTTTGAGTGGTGGAGATAATCCTCTACGAAATCAAAACTAGTCGATTATGTTCCAAAAGTCGATATAATATTTATTGCAGATATGCCATATTATATACAGATCCTGTGATGTTCTTGAAAAAACTACGCAAAATTCAAATCAAGTTGCTAAATATCCTTAATACGTATGGTGTGCATAATAAAGAGTGCATAATAATTATATCTGTTTCTAACTATTACGGCAGTAGGTATAGGCAATGTTTAATACTTGAAGAACACATTTCATTTTATTTCTTAGAACCCGAACCAAATGACCACAGACCTCCCACTTCATACGGTACGCTGAAAACGTCAAGCATCTCGCCGCTAACTAGCAACTTGGCCCCTTGAAACTCGGCCTTTTGGCAAATTATTCATCCGATGACCTGCAGAGAGTGACCCGTCCTTTCGGATGATTAGTCGAAAACTAATTGATTCCTCGGCCACCGAGACCGGTATCGGACATAGAATAAGAATGAGACGGCTATTGGAAAAGCACAGAAGCGACACTCGAAAAGACATGTTCAACACAATTATGTTTTTTATCTTTGATTGAGTGCCCAACGCTCGATTAGAAAACTTAGAAATGCGTTTATATACAATAGAGCTTTAAACAGCGACTGTTTGACTCTGTTTTACCCTGTTCATAACTCCAGTTGATGCGATTTTCATCAAGACAGCGTGTCTTTTACTTTCCTTTCGAATCAGCGTCATGTTCTGGTGATTTGAGGCATGCAGCATGCTATAAGCAGTATCTTTCATTTGTTTATCTTTTCAATCTTGTAGCAATTTATATGCTAACATAGCTCTCAGCCAAATTGTAGTACTGTTTCGACTTGACTGAGTGCAGGTCATAAAAATGTCACCCTCTAAGAATCAATTCATACCAAGACGCGACGCCGCACACACATTTCAGTAGAGCCACTCAAAATCTAAAGGGCTTCACACACAGCAGCTATAATGTAAAGATGTACATTATAGCACGATACATCTCATTACATCTTTCCATAGAAATCGTCAGGAGACCACACACTGCAGCTATAATGTATATTTTTACATCTTCGAACCCTAAGATACTGAGCTACGCGAAAATATACATTTATATTTCGATACATCTTAATATTCTTATACATTTCCGTACATCTCTCTTCGAAAAGGATGTTATGAAATGTAGGGAAAGATACATTACATTACCTGTTGTGTGTGTGATACCTTAAGGTAAATCCCGGGATGTAATGTACATTAATGTACATAATAGCTGCTGTGTATAAAGCCCTTAACTTCATCTACTACATGAAAAGTCATTTACACATTTTAACGTTGATGCACCGCAGCGCTACGCCGCGCGCACCTTGTAATGACAACAGAAATTCTAACTTTATTTACTGCAAATCTCCAATATTGGCGTCGGGTCTCGGTATGAACTGGAAAAGGAAAATGGCATACGTATCTACATGGATTTCATAATCTTTGTCGACAGTTCCGCTAATACCTCGTGAGTGCTTCTTCACGGACGGCTCAACCCGCGGTTTTGTCCTGTTTAAAGTGTGGCCGTTGACTTGATTTGGGTCTCTTTGACTTTATCGTGATCGACATCGTTTAGCAAACTCGTCAGAACTGTTGAAAGTTCTCTTCTGTTTTCTTTTTAAATAGTCTGTGATATATAGTATATGATCAAACGAACTTGCACAAGTGAAGTTCGATCGATATTATATGAGTACGTTTCATTCGAAGATATATAACAACAATGTAGTAATTTTTATCCTACTGGCAACTTCGCACGTCACTATTTTTTTTTTTTTTTTTCGTTCTCCGGCCGGGTAGGCGCTCGCCATAGCGACAGCGGCTCGTCATTATTTTTAGAGATATTTTAGAAAATTTTCATTTTTGGGTACTGGGAGGGTGGGAGTATATATCTTCGAATGAAACGTACTCATATAATATCGATCGAACTTCACTTGTGCAAGTTCGTTTGATCATATATTATATTTCAACGTTTCATTCTTCAGATATATAACAACAATGTAGATGTTCAGAGATGAAAATTTTGTGAAATAAAATAATCAGGTTTACAAAAAGATCATCTTTTATTTTCTGCGGATGATTTTTAATGAATAACTATCTTATCTATCTTAAAGTAAGGTTCTAGTTTACATAATCAATTTTAGGAACAAATGTAATTTTAATATTATAAATGTTAATAATTTTAACAAATATTTGTTCTAATTCACAATTAATTTTTATACATAAAATCACAAAGTATCGTTATCAGTCTGCAATACTGACCGAGCAAAATTTCCTCTGTCCACTACTGGGCGGTGGTAGAACTTTGCGAACGTCTGAGAAGTACTGGTCCAGCCAGCTGCTTTCCTAATGGCATCTAACGAGAGCCCTGAGGCGGACGCCGCGGATGTGGCTGCGTGACGCGTGCTATGCGCGCTGAACGCAGTCACATCCACGCCGCTCGCACACAGCACCTGCTTGATCCATCTGCTGATGGTTTGAGCAGTGGCTGGTTTGTGCGGACGTTTATAAGTTAATATTAGGCTGTTTGTCGTTTCAGATCTTAAATCTTTTGTGGCAAACATATAATCCTCTATTATAGTGGCTGGACAGATTGCTCTATTCTCATTAAAGTACGGTAATATTAAAACAGGTTGTCCGCGCCCAGCCGCGGATGTTTTGATGACATCAGAAATACCTATCTGAATACCTGATGGTCCTACCACTATATTTTCTAGTTTTATTAGAGAGAGCGTCTGTACTCTATGCGCTGTACATAACGCTAAGAGAATTACTAGCTTCTTAGTGATTTTTTCTATTGATAGCTCTCTGTTGGGCATCCATTCTGCAACAAGATTGAGAACTACTTGTGGATCCCAGGTACAAGTGTATTTTGGAGTGGCGGGTCTCAATTTATAAACGCCTTTTAGAAGCCTTTTAACCTGTTCGTTAGAAGTCACAATACTGCCTAACAGTAAAGAAAGAGCTGATCGGTGACAATTGAGAGTTCCGTAAGTAGCACCTTTGTTAAATAATTCAGTTAAAAATATCATAATATCTGAAGGTGATCCAGAGTAAGGGTTAAGACTATTTGCTACGCAGAACTGCCACCACAATTTATAGGTACCGTTATACTGGGACAGTGTATTCTGGGAAAATGAAGCCATCATTAAGTCCAGCGCAAGGCTTGGTGTTCCTCTGGACTCGAAGGCAGACCTGAGAGCACCGCTGCAGCCAGGGTAAACTGTCTCACAGGTAGTTGGGGAGTCCTGAAAGAGGACAAGGATATATTTGAATCAGGCGTTAAGTATAAAATATCAGACTGACGTATTTTATGGAGTAATGGAAACCAGGGCTGTGATGGCCAATAGGGGAAAATAATGATACCTATTGCTTCGTCTTTAATAATTTTATGTATGCATTTCAAAATTAAAGAAAAGGGTGGAAATGCGTAAAAGAACCCTATGTGTTTCCAGTTTATTGTAAATGCATCTACTGTCATCGCGTCAGGGTCTGGTTTCCATGAAATATACAATTTGCATTTTGCATTGGTTCGAGATGCAAAGAGATCTATGACTGGTTCGCCAAAAAATGATTTAACCTTTTGATATTCCGAGTCAGAGAGGTTCCATTCAATATCGGGATTGATTTTTCTCGACTCTTGATCTGCTTCTATGTTATCTTTGGTATTTATATAAGATGCAAACAGCCAAATATTTCGTTTCTCGCACCACTGCCAGATAGTTTTGGTTAAATTGGTTAGATGAGGGAATTGAATTCCTCCCATTTTATTAATGTAACTAATAGCAGTGGTGTTGTCAACGCGTAGTAAAATATTACAATTATTGTATTTTGGGTCTCGAGCGAAGCATTTTAAACCAAGAAAAACAGCAAGCAGCTCTAAATAATTAATATGAAAATTGCGCTCGTTTTCTTTCCAGCCACCGTTGACACGTTCGTTATTACAAAAAGCACCCCAGCCTGTTTTAGAAGCATCAGTAAAAATTTCTAAAACAAAATTTTGAGATTCGAGGGGATTTGATGTGAAATTTATATTTTTAATCCACCACTCTAAGTCTGGTAATATTATAGCAGAAGGTCTAAATTTAGCTTCATAAGTTTTATGTTTGTTGAGAGCTAAATATTTCTGTCTCTCTAGTTCTTTTGTATAGAGCCAGCCATATCTTACAGCTGGACAGGCTGCGGTCAGAACTCCTAGCAAGCGAGAAAATTCCCTAATAGTACAAATCGGTAAACATAAATATCTTTCTACAAGTTGTAATATTTTTTGTCGCTTTTCTAACGGCAATGCTATTGACATATCTATAGAGTTGTACACGAATCCTAGAAAATTGCAACATTGTCGTGGATGTAAACTACTTTTATCAAAGTTAATTACAAAACCTAAGCATTTCAGTAATTTAAGGGTTTCACTAACATTTTTAAGACACTCGTCGTAGGTATCTCCTAGACATAATACATCGTCAAGGTAAATGACAGATTTAAATCCACGATGTCTTAAATAACCTACCACTTCTTTCATGATTTTTGTGAAAGTTCGAGGTGCGGAGGATAGTCCGTAAGGCAGAGCGTTAAATTCATAAGTGTAATTGCGTAATTTTTCGTCTTCAAATTGAAATCTTAGATACTTGCGATGAGATCTAGCTACAGGGACAAGTAAGTATGATTCCTTAAGATCTATGGTTGCCATGAAGCCGTTTCTTGGCACCATTTTTGATGCGGTTCTATGGTCTTCCATCTTAAAATGCTCATTTGAAACGAACCTATTTAATTTTTTCAGATTTAGTATAAATCTAAAGCTACCATTCGCTTTTGGCGTCAGAAAAATGTTAGATATAAATTGGTCTAATTTAGGTTTTTGTTGCGTAATCGCACCTAAATCTAATAAGTTGCGAATAGCTACTTTCATGTCCTGTCTTTCCTTGACGGAAAAGGAATTTCGGGGAACAGTCCTCTGTACAACTTTACGCGAAAAGGGTATGTGGTAACCGTGATAAATCCAACTCAGAATAACCTTGTTCTTTGTAATGCCTTGCCAACAATCATAGTAATATTGCAGTCTACCAGCATGTACCTGAGTTATTGCCTCGTAGGGGCACGCTTGGTGGAGCTCCCGGCTGCACTCGCTCGCGCTGGCGTCGATGTCTGCGTCGCAGGCGGCGCTCGGCGGTAAGGTTGGTGTGCTGGTGCCCGGTACGAGGATGTCCGCCCCCCCCTTCTCGATGACGGGAAGCGAGGAGGCCCTGACCAGTTTCCCTGGTTCTGAAAACGAGCACTCGACATCGGAATGTTTGATGTTGTCGGCTTCGGAATTGGTGCTTTTTTAATCTGTTGTCCTTGTTTCTCGATCGCTTTTGAAGCCTTGATTTTGTCCGGTAAATTATTTCCGAAGAGGGTTTCATCTCTGTCTTGATCCTGTATCAGGGTTAAGAACGACTTATCCAAACCTGGAGTTATAAGTTTTGTTCTTATTTGCGTGTCGGTAAAGTGGAGATCAGTTAGTATACGGCAGCTGTCAGACAAAATTTTTACAGCTTGTACCTTGTCTTCACCGGTCAACAGCAGGGTCATTGCCTTGTTAATAGCCGAAATGCCCAGGCCGAGTTGGTCCTGTTTGATTTGAAGTTTTTTGTCTCTGTTTCTTACTAAATCAGTGACAGCTGCCGATATTTCGACGTTCAAATTAGGTGCTTTGAGTAGCTTACAATTGTTAGGAATTGTATATCCTTTCAGAAGAGTTTCTTTGGCTTCGCTTTGTAAACTTTTTTTAATAATTGGTAACCAGCGTTGAGCCAGCTTGTCGTGTATGTCCGGGCCGTAAACTGGAACATCGACAACAGCGTCGCCCAAAGCTTCTAGAAGCTCTGGGTCAAGTTCAGGTTCGGTGCTTACTTCTTCCAAAACGGGTGGCTGGAGATCGGGTGATTTGGAGGTTGATGGCACATCTGGCGGTGTTTCATCGACATTAATGTGTTCCTCTGCGTTTTGCGTTCCGTTATCTGAAAAATTTTTTTTTTTTTTTTTTTAGTTGAGGGTAGTTGACACAAAAATTTCTAAGAAGATTCTTAGATAGTATTTCTGTTACTAGAAATCTTTCAGCGTTTGCTTAGTAGATTTTTAAAGGAGTCCATGCCCCCAGGGTCCAAACGGTACCCTATTTATATTGTTTTTTCAAAATCAATGCCTTTGTGTTAACCCGCAGTTGAACCTCCAGGCTGATAATTTATAGCGTCATGCTAACCCATCGTGATAACCCGCAGTTGATCCTCCAGGGAAGCTTATAGACGCTGAACGCATGATAAATTCCACATAATCAACACAATATTCCATCTTTCACTTTAGTGGGTACTTAAGGGGAAACAAATGAACTCACCTTGTATTTCCTCGGAATCGGACGATGAAGAGTACACTATTAACCGACTACGTCTTTTTTCACTGCCTTGCTTTTTCAACCTTTTGATTTTCGAACTGTAATATTTAATTTTTTCGTCAGCACTTCGTTTGGGCATTTTGATTTTCTTTTATTCCGGAGATTTGTGTGCTTGTTGCCGCGCACGAAAAAATAATGACGAGCCGCTGTCGCTATGGCGAGCGCCTACCCGGCCGGAGAACGAAAAAAAAAAAAAAATAGTGACGTGCGAAGTTGCCAGTAGGATAAAAATTACTACATTGTTGTTATATATCTGAAGAATGAAACGTTGAAATATAATAACAGTTTAATCGATGAGTGTTGTGAACTAACGTATTAGTTACCTACTAGCATTTCGCCGGCGACTTCTTCCGTGCTTATATAAATGAATATAGCCTGTGTTACTCGCAGATAATGTAGCTTTCTAATGGTGGAGAATTTTATAAAAATCGGTCCAGTAGTTTTTGAGTTTAACCATTACAAACAATTTTTTCCTCTTTACAATATTAGTGTAGATTGTCGTGAACTAAAGTATTAGGCTTTTGCCTGCGACTTCTCTCATGCTAATTTAGAATTTGACAATCAATTCGAAGAAATGTGACGTTATAAGAATGAAATTGCAGTTTATTCGGGAACAGTACTTTTTGACGCCTTCTTACAAGATATTGAAACGGTTAGTTTTATTTTTTCCAATTCTTCTTCGATTTATAATTTCTGTTTTATAAAAAACGTAACTTCCTTTTATACCTTCATTTATGCATTCATTTTCTTATTGTTCACATTTTCTGAGTTTTCTCATACTATACCGATACCTATGCAATAAAAGCTAACTAAGAACATTTTCTTTTTAAAAAAGAATTTTGAGTATGTATTTTCTCTGATAAAGCAACTTAGTTTATAATTTTCTTAAATAACTGAAACTTTATTACAACATGTTAATGTTGTTTGAAATAATAGACAATATGATTGAAAAAAAAACTCTTGAGGGTGAATAGATTCATAAATACAAATGTCTTTTTCCATAACGAAAACTTTTCACTATTAACTTACTAACACAACTTTTTTGTAAACGGTCCCTTATTTCCTATAACCACTGTTTACAAAAAGTTGTGTTTACTTTTATTAAAGTTAGTTCAGTAATTTCGGATAAAAAGGACTTAAGTATGAGAGAAAACTCTTATATTGTTGATAGACCCATGGGACCCATTTATTTGAACTTGTTTATGAATACACAGACAATTACATTTTCTCCTAGACATAGTTACACCAAAACCAACAGTAACAGAAATAGGACCGCTCTATAACAAACGGTAACAAATGCCAGTATAGCGTGCGAACGTAGCGATCTATCAGCGCTTATCGCCCTGATCTATCATAGGGCGCCGTGGGACGAACTTCACCCAATTGTGGACCTAATGACCTGGATACTTAAATCAATCCTTTGACAAGAAAAAGGATGAGGAATAAATATGAATGTACGTGTAACGTACGTACGAACGTACGTAGTACGTGGAATCCAGTTGTTAACATGCTAAAAAGGGGGATCCGGCATCGTAATAAAGACTCCTTATAACTTGGTGATACTGTGAGTGTGTTTTGCCGTGACTTGGTGTCAAGTTCCAATAGTGCGCGTAGCAAGAGACAGAGAAAGAGGGTAGACAGATTTGTCTGCCCTTAACAACTTATTTCCATCCACCCGCACTCTCCAGCCATCCCGCGATCATGGCGCTTGCAACAGCGTCGAAATATCGGGAACTTAAAAGAATAAACAATCACGGAAGATATCCCGTAAGTAACATTTTAAATTGTGAAAAAAACCGTGATAGCCTAAAACAGTGCTTAATAAGAATGTATGTTTATTTGTGGTTGTAACAGCTTTATAAAAGTACGGAACTACGTACGTACGTACTGGAACATAAACGGCTATTAAAGGACACCGTGGATTTTAGTCAGTACGTCTGACAGTCCCCCCGTGTCTGCCCTGGGTAGGAGGACTCTTTTGATGATTTTACCAGAATAAAAATAAAGTATGCACCATGGTCAAACAATTACTGCTATTTGTAAAGTAACACTTTTCCGAGAACAGACTTTTACAGGAAAGACTATCAATAAAGATAAAACAACTACGGAAGGAGGCCATATACAATCAGGAGGATCAATAGATTCTCTCACAAATAGCTCACAAGTCAAGTATCAAGAGAGATCTCAACTAACTTCGAAAGAAATAAAGTCAAGATACCCACCAAATATTGCTCTATCGATAATAATAATTTATGTAACAACCAATCTTAATCCTACGATAATTACACGTGGCCAATCACATTTCATTAACTGTTAGGTAACTTTATTGAGGGGCTGTAAATAAATGATCCGGCCGAGTGGCGCTACATTCGGGCGCTAAGAATTAGCCATTGATTTCCTTAGGAAGTATAAAGCGAGGTCGGCGGTTGCTACATTTCCCGGTATGTCCCGTCCCAGCCCGGACGCTCTCAGCGTTTAAAGGTCCCTAACGAGCGATAAAACTCCCCCGAATTCCTTTTTAACTGCAAGAGAAGTTTACCTGCGGGTGGGTAAATACGAACCCACATTTGGTCGCTGAATTGTGATTCACAATCTGTAAATAACAAGAAGAAAATTCAGTTTATTCAAAGGCTGCTCACTCTTACGTGTAATTGAAGGGAGGGTGACGTTCTTATTAGAATCAGCCATAATTGAATACACATACAGCGCCACTTTGAAACGGAATGCTCATTTTTTGCAAGTAAGCGCTTCGCTGTCTTTGTTTGAATGAGAAATACGAGGAATTAATTAAGTCTCGTGATCGTACTGTTACTCTGTTGCCGGTATTTAATTAGAATCCTCATTTGGAAATGTTTGTATTCAATAAATTGTAAATGCACTCTAAATCACGAAGATTAAGTGCGATGCGCTAACAGAGCATGTGAACGAAAGTCGTGCGACAAGTGTAACGTCACGGTTGAACAAATTGATGTTCCTAATGGCAGCCATTACAGACATTGTGTGCGCTCGATCGAACATAAAGGTCGACGAGACTCCCCCCCCCCTATACTACTCGACGCGGGATTAGCTTCTAAAGAAAAAAGTATGAAAGACGATATTCATAAATTTGTTAAAAGCTATACGATTTTAAGAACCCATTTCACAAACCCCATGTTCTTATTTATTCGATTTAGTTCAATTCAATTTTATAAATAAAACTTTTTACCGTTTCTACCTATCCTCTGTCAGAGGAGATAATCTCTGTTCATGTGCACGTTGATGAAAATTTCCTATATTCGTTTTCTCAACCCAGTTTCTTCATTCAGGTATGATAATTTGAGCTCAGCGTGTTCAAGTTAAGCCGTCTTTTGTGTTACAAATTAGGCGTAGCAACGAGCGATAACATCTACTTATGTAATAACGTGTATCACACAGTGAGCCAGCAGTCACTGCTGTTGACGGTTAACGTCGATGATACTTAATACAACTAATTTAAGTTTAGTGAAGTTTTGTGACAACAGCGAACAGTGGCGCGCTCGGTAAAACGAAAGCCTTGTTTAGCTTCGAGCCAGCAGATAAAAGTTATCTTGAAAAGTCGGCAGCCGCAACAAACTTAGCAACTGTCTTCAGGTAGGATAAGGGAAACTCGATTAAGGAGGAGAAAAAGTAATTCGGGCCAGAAAGAAGAGTTCACGAAGCACAAGTTTAATTAAGCATCGACAGACGAGCGAAACACATATTGACATAACAACTTTCAGCTTTTTCAGAAATTAGAATTTCTGATGACATTCAAATACACTGTCGCAGGTCTGAGATTAAACTAAATAAAGCCATCTAATCCAAGATCCACGTTATAACATTTCCATTCTATACGTTCAACAGTTTTTAATACAAAAACTTTCAGCGAGCATCGCGGGAGGTCCTCGTTGAAATACCCTGTAATATTGAGCGAAGTTTAACGCAGAACAATCTGCTAGTAAACTCATAAAAATCATAGCAATCCTTCGAATAAAAAGGCAGTTTGAAACAAGAAAACCGAGTGCATCCACAAGAACCTTTTTGTTTCTGACGGTGGTTTGGAAAGTTATTTAAAGTGAATAAGAAACAGGCGAGCTTCAGACCTCTCGGCGCTCGCAATAGTTGGACATTGTACTACAGGCTTGTTAAGTAGCCCTCCACAATTTGGTTTGTTTGAAGTACGTTCCTAGGTATTTTGGTACAAGTGGTCGTTAGCGTTTTGTTCTCTGTATTCAGACGTACGTTTCAGTTCGTACTAAACTTATACGGTCGGCTTTGCTTCGACCATTACTCGTATAATTCTCAGTGAGAAGGAATATAAATAAAAATTCCAAATCCTCTGTCACGAAATATTATGCCTCGGTTTTGTATGCGTTGAATAGATGACCCATATTCCTTCGTAAATGCTGTGGATGTAAAATAGATTTTAACTCCTACTTTATTCGCCTGCATATACGTCTTATTTTATCTGCATAATATACGGTTAAACATTTGTGAATAAAATGATGAAATAATAAAATTTAACCACGTGGGAATTCCGCATCAGAAGTACGTGATAAAAACAAATAAAAATAAAAACGGTATTAAGGGGTCGTCTGTCCCCATTGTCATATTTTGTGACGTCAATGGAAAGGGTTATCAATTCGTTTCTTATGTATTTTTTATGTTTGTTTGGTCATATTCCGAGCTGCATATTATTCCAAGCATAATATTTTTACATATTTTTTATGGTATATTAACAACGAAACGATGTGATTGTCTCGTGTCTGTTTTACAATGAGTACCTAAGAATGGAATTTGATTACAACTATTGATAGAATAGATTATCGAAAAAATACATAAGAAAAGAACACACGATTTATGGACTTTAGTAATTTATTTAATATTGTGAGCACTCAAATGGCTACCGCAACTGTAGTCAAACCGCTCAATATCGACCCCTCCATTGTCTTCCTCGTGGTACTTGTGCAAGTAATATCGTAGAGGGCCTCACGGCAAGTGGACAGCTTTAGGTAGTCGGTACAGTTGGGCCCTATTTGTGAGTTCGGCTGACTTGCCCCAACTTGCCCCATTCGGGGGAGGAAGCTTGTTAGCGCGACTTCTGCGGCTTTCGACTAGATAACATTGTGTTAAAGATTTAAACTATCTACTGTAGCACGGATCTGCTTTTGTGAACTTTGCTTACATAAGTAAGATACCTATTTCAGTTTGTTTTCAATGAAACAAAGAATTGAAAAGTTACAAGCGCTTGTTTAATTAGTGAGCTGAACTATTGTTATACGGTTTCATTTGTAAGTCTAACTTGAAAAACATTTTAAGAGACTAGATTAATTATAATTGATGACGACTCTATTCTTTTACGAAAAAGACACAAATTAGATTGAGATAGTTATTTAACGATGACAGTGCACTATTTCATTAATCTTTATTTTAATTTAGGTTGATGAAGAAATAAAATAAATTCAGGTCATTAATTATATTTGGTGACAATTTCATCTAAAATGTATTCCATTTTCCAGTCCACTTAATCTGCACAGCAAATTGCAGTAGGTATTGAAAATCGTTTTAGAGACTTTCATCATAAAACTGTAATTGAGATTTGAGTTCCCCGATTTGACGACGCACTCAAACAAAATGGCGCCCGGAAACAAACATTAACGACAGTAAGATGACTCTGTTAATATAAAGTGCGAGATTTCAACATTTGATGGGTACACACGAGGAAGCTGTACATCAGTCAGTGGCGTAGCGAGTCCGAATCTAGGACGGGGCAAGACGCATCTGCGAGGCCCTTTTTTAGGACGGAAAATATAACCAGCCTCGCATCAGGCCCCCTTGTTGTAAGATGGCTAATTAAGTAAGATAACTTGGTACTCTAAGTCATCTATACCATTATGTGATTTTGATGTGACAGCGAAACCAGCTCTGCGAGGCCTGTTGGACTCTTTCAGTTCCCAGTTACATAAATAAAACGTTACCAAGTTATTTTGCAACACGGGTCTCGCGGGAGCAGTGGGGGCGCTTGACCTCAACGTGATTGTGGTGGATGGTGAAATCAGCTTTGTAAGGCCTCTTAGGTTCTTTCAGTCTCATCAATCAAGTATATAATAGGTCACGTTCATTTCTTAGTAGAAGTGTTGCATTGTTTTATTGACTGGTTATATGGCCGTTGTCAAGATTTTCTTTTTTTTCTCTATGTGCGAGGCCCTTTCCGCTTCGCCCCCGCCTAGCTACGCTACTGACTACAGTAACCGAAACTTCCCGTACATGGAACCCTAGAAAGAGCCTAGAGTAACAGAGACAACGCTCTACAGAGCCGAACCTTTTCTAAAAGCCGATGTGTCACAATAACGCTCGCGTACTGTACGAGAATTTGCAAATGGCCGTTTTACGATTGCAAAACTCGTTTCGAATACGTTTTAGAACTGAAATAAAAAATGCTGACGAAATAAATTTAGTTATACTGTGTTCGCTTGTTTACAGTTTTTACGGCGTCCTTTTGCAACCATGTTGGATGAAATATGAAGAATTTGTTGCATTTTGTTTCATTTGTTTTATAGGTAACTTTTGTAATTGCTTTTTGTATATGTTGTGTAGATTCTCTGTCTCACCAGATCAATAGTGTAATCTTTAATTCATGTTGTCGTGGGTTCCATTTCTACCTACAGGTAGTTGTAGTTGTTGTAGAATGTAGGGTCTGACTGTCTGTGTATGTGAATTTAAATGTTTGTAAAAGGCATCCACCAAAAAATGGTGGGTTGGCTTAAAGTTCTACACTCTACATTCTGAACCTCGTTAATGTTGAAAACCTAGAACCCTCTTCTATAGTTTTAGTCTTAAACAATTTTGTGGTAACATAGCATAGTCGTGAAATATAAATTCGGACGCCTGGCGCTCGAGGTGCTTGTTACTTCGGTTACAGCTACGAGCTACGGCGTAGCTTGGTCCGTGCTACGACGTAGCTGGGTCTATGCTACGACTGCGTAGCATCCTTTTTGAACTGATTTGGGAAGCTTTCATCTTCGGTTTCATCATCATCATAGTTATGCTGCACACAGGCCTCCTCCATAGATTTCTAATAGAACTGGAAGCGGCTTGCATCCAGCGCGGTCCTGTGATTTTCAGATTATCAGATCGTCTGTTCATCTTGCAGGTGGACGTCCCACGTTGCGATTGCTGGTGCGTGGTCTCCGTTCGAGAACTTTACGGTCATATCGGCCGTCAGTTCTGTGTGCTATGTGGCCTGCCCAGGAACCTCAACTTGCTTATTCGCTGGGCTATGTCGTTAACTTTAGTTCGTCTATGAATCTCCTCATTTCTGATACATACTTCTAATACGATCAAATCTTCACGATGTGATCCTCTTGAAAGCACCCCACGTTCGACACTGTGGTGCCTTACTGTTGAAGTCTGAACTGTACTTACGAGAATTTCATAATGTTGTATGTTGGATGCAGTATATCTCATATTATTGGATTAAAAATGCACAATTTTATCATCAGTAAAAGCCAGGTAAAGATATCTAACACCAAGACTAAGAAATTAAATTAATTGAATTAGCACAAGTCAATAGAATTGCTATAAAATGCAATAAAATTATTAATTAAAAACGCAATAAAGTACTGAATTATGGATCTAAAATGTGCTGCACTTTGTATTTAAAGTGGAACTTTACTGAAGTTCAATTTTTAATTGGTCGGCGCCAGTTCTTTGCCTACCTTTATTTTAATTTTCTAGTGCAAACGTTGGAGATCGAAAAAATAGACGAGAGAACCTTTTACTCTATGGTAATTGCATTTTTGAACACGTAGTAACTATCTAGATTTAATTTAGTTTAGATTTACTTTGTTAATGTTCTGGGAGATTCTAAAGAAAAATAATTGTTCGTCTTAATTTTGTTTTTTTTGAAGTTGAGTTACGGGGTTTGATTTTACAACGAATGCGTAAAAGGCCAAGGCAAGGCAGGACAGGAGGGACTGTCAGACTTATCCTGACTAAAATCCACGGTGTCCTTCAATAGCCCTTTACGATCCGTGGCCACGGTTACTCGTTAGTCCCGCGACCCTGGCAGATTTTGGCCCTCCTAGTGAGCCACGTCATTGTGGTGTCATATCTTTGAGGCGCGCGTGTAAGCCCCTTCGTACACTAGGCGTTGCTAGTCTCCGATACCTTACGATTTTGGTATTCATTGACGCGTGCTTGTGTTCGAACCTCTATGGGTGTGTATTGCGATAGCCGCTTGGATACCGAAGTCGTAAGGTATCGGAGACTTGAGTCGCCTTGTGTACGAAGGGCCTAAGACGACGCGCCGTCCGCCCGAGCATGGTTCATGATCGGACATCGAGCCGCCCATTACTTGCCGTCCGTATACCCGCGTATTCTTAGAGCTAGCCCCAATCCTATTAACTCGGTTTCCTACTCAAATTTATACTTCACGTCATCAAAGGCGAACATGCGAGAAAACAGTAAACACTACAGTACATCTCGACCAAACCCTTAGAGAATAAGGATGATGACACACTTTCTACAATCTCCTCTTAAGAGGCACTTACATAAAATATGTAGGTGTCAAATTGAGCGGATTAATTTTATTTATAAGCGTACTTAAGTAATAAGGGACGCCATAAGTACGGCTTGCGGCCTTCTTACGTATTTAGAAGGGAATGGAGCGTGAGTGGTCACATCGCATGTTTTATTTACATACCCACTTTTATATACAGACGCTAACACATCAAGCTACGTGAATCTGTAAAATTTCTTTTATAGATTTTCAACGTTATCACAATTAAAGAAGGTACATTTTCTATTGGGAAAATTTTATAGATCGGAGTTGATGTGTTGGTGTCTGTACACTTCAGGGTTGAGGACATGCCTTGTGGTATTCCGAGACATTGTCTTTGAGCTGTTGCTTTGATGTCACATGACGTAACGACCTATCAAAGTCGAGCCATGTCAAATAATAGATGAAAGAACCACTACAGCGCTCGTAATCCTCTCCACATGTGAAATTGTATGATTCAGGCGGTAGGACTGATGGAAACTCCACCTTTTTCCTCAAAAAAATAATCATTTCAGAGATGTTTTTCATACCTTTGTTTTTTTCATTAGTTTGCTATAGCCTCAAGATGCTTTTCCACCAGAAATGGGCAGCTATGCTGCGAGAATGAGCTACGAAAGTATGTGACCGTTTCCACTGATGCTATACGCTATGTAGCCGGCGGCGTGAGTAAGATGCGCCGCCGCAAATTATCTGCGCGAGGAAGATGCGCAGCTCAAGCTATCCGGTGTATCGATAGTAGGGAAGACGGTCCATAGCAGGCATCCATAGCATGCTCGTATAAAAACACATCTTACTTGAATCCGTTGTTTAATCTATCAGTGCTATGCTATGTGCACCTATGAATTTGATAGGTGGATATCAAACGCATCCATAGCAACGTAGCATAGCGCATCTCTGGTGGAAAAGCAGCCTAAAGCTTCGGTTGGCTGAATCACTGACTCAAAAGAGCAAGCAAGGAACAAGCAGTTATCTACAAAAAACACTTGCTTTAAGAAGAGCTTCGTTACTTACGTAAAAATAGTTCTTTAGACTAGACTGTATGAAACTGCGTAAAAAATGTCACTAAGCAGATAAAATAACGAATTCTGAATATAATTTTGTCTTTTTTTTTTGCCGTCGACAAATATAACCCCGTCTCTTTCTAATTAAACACAAACAACACTCACTCATCTGTCACTAAACGACGTACCTGAATCAAGAATCCGTCCCTCATAAGATGTGTACAAAGTACGCGCCACAAACGGCTGCTAAGCGCTGTTTGCACTGGGGAGCGCTTAAAGCGACACAAGATCACACTGAATGCTGCAGAGGGCTAATTCGCGACACAGTGTACTTAATTACTCATATGAGTTTGCTTAAGTATTTTTAATGGAGTTACGAGTTGTTTTGCTTAAATTAAATGGGAATTTGTGTGGGATTGTTGTTATGAGAGACGCTAATGGTCATGAAATTGTAGAAGGGTTTTATTTTTAATCGTGCTTTTTAACTGTATAATGCTCTTAAATTAACATTTGAACTACTTAGCCTTTTCCAAACTATTGGGGTTAGCTTTTGGTGTAACCGGATGCAACGTCATTTGATATCTCTTTTAGTATGAAGTGCTGATTACATTTCTTCGTCGCAGGAAAACCACGCGAGAGTATTAATTTATAAGTGAATACTAGCTGCTGCCCGCGACGTCGTCTGCGTGGTTGCTACGCGCGTTGTACTGCGCGTTCTCCGTAGATGATAGCGTGATAATATGTAGCCTATATTTTGACCCGACTTCTTAATAATATTCGTGCCAAATTTGATGTAAATCCATGCAATACTTTTTGAGTTTATTCCAAACATACATACTGCCAAACAAACAAACATTCTAAAAACTATATGTTTGGCTTCAGTAACGATAGTAGATCATACCCCAAGTATTCTAAAAAAAAAAATGCATTGTACAGTTTTATTTTTTCTGAGATTGGGAAAGAGCTGGCCACATATCTCGTAGGACACACAACCGTTGAGGTAGACGTGTTCTTGAGTGGAGACCGCGACTAAGCAAACGTAGTGTAGGATGTACGCCGGCCAAGTGAAGCGACGACCTGCGAAAGGTAGCCGGCAGAGACTGGATTAGGAAAGTTCAAGACCGGGCTCACTGGAGGTACCTACATCGGGACAGACCCAGCAGTGGACGAATACAGGCTTGTGATGATGCTAAGACTGGTTGGTGCAAACCTGCCGACAGTACATGCCCACTATAAATGTAATGTTCGTGAGGACGGACGGATGTCTGTTACTATTTCTTGCAAAAAATACTGAACGGAACTGTATATTTGACTATAGATACATAGTTGAAAATCTGGATGAACAGTTTATCACGAAAATTATGGGATCTAATTGTACTAAATATGGGAAGAAGGATATTAGAGGCATAGGAAAGTCTAAATCGTCATGACTACGAGTATAAACCGAATCATCATCCCATCTTTCAATTTACAACCCTCTACAACTTACATAAAATGTAATTTTGTTCTCCCGTTTCAATTGTCCGCGTACATGAACTCCTGACATTGTTATTGTACCAAATGACCGACAAACATGTTAGAACGAGTTTAAAGCCGTAAGCGGTGCACCGCAAGCTGCGGCCAAGCCTCTTTGTGTTTGCTTAGGACTCTTCCTTTTATGATATTTTCGTTTGCAGTGGTCCTACCGTACCTCCCGTAATAAAAATAGCTGGCTGTGTAAAATCTTTCATTTGTGGAGCGAGTATAATGTAGTATTTTTTATTTCATTAGTCTTTTTAGAATCTCATGTTAGTAAGTGATGTAAAGCCTTGTACCCTTAGCACGAATTTTCAGTATTTGAGACGTAAACTGGAACTTTGACAGTTTCAAATTGACAATTTTCAAGGAAAAAATTTTTTCTGACTTCGCACACCAGTGGCGTTGTTCCACTTTTTCATACAAAAATGCTGTAAATACTGGAAAGACGCTGTAAAGTAAAAGAGTGAAAATTCGTGCTCAGAGTTTAACTTATATAATAGATCAGTAGTAATGAGATATTTTAATTGCTGACAGTTGTTTTGTTAAAGTGACGAGTCGATATGGTGTTTATGCTCGCGTTTCCCAAAGTATGGGTTGCGACCTCCAGGTGGGTCGCGAGCAAATATTCAGTGGACCTTAAAAAAACCAGATAGGCGGAATATTTAGCTCTGGTTATTATTAAAGCTAAATATCTACCTTCATAAAAATAATTTCAACGTCTATCTATAACATTGAGATTTAAAATACTTAAAATTATTCACAGTTAACGCTAACAACAAAAAATAGGAAAATAATCCGTCCTTCTTATTAACAAATCCCAATCCTTGGTGAATAACGAATTTGGAAGATTTGTCAGGTAGGCTCAGCGGTCCAGTCAACTTTGGGTACCACTGGTTTAGGCAGTAGGAAGAAGAAGGGTGTAAACCTCCTAAAATAAAGGAAAATCTTAAAAAAAGTGAATCTTTGAAATTCAGACATGATTCACTGAAAATTAACGTGTTCCTTCAGTTGCTTATGCGCTCCGGACTCACGGTATCCTGTTTAGCGCATCACACACGGCTAAGACACTTTATTATTTTATCTTAAGATACCACATCGCTCGCCATACTATTCACTGGCCTGTTGGTCTAGTGGTTAGTGACCCTGACTGCTATGCCGGAGGTCGTGGGTTCGATTCCCACCCAGGACAAATATTTGTGTGATGAGCATGATCATTTTTGCTGTGTCTGGGTGTGATTTATCTATAATATGTATGTATTTAGAAATATATAAGTATGTTTATCAGTTGTCTAGTACCCATATCACAAACTCTGCTTAGCTTGGGACTAGATGACGTTGTGTGATAGTTGTGGAATATTATTATTATATTACTATTATTCAATGGACCGTCACAGACGGCGAAGATAATATAAATATCATATTTTTTTATCTTAAGATAGAGAGCTATATTCGTATCTTAAAATATAAAACATATCGTAAGATAACATTTTAAGATAAAATATTACAGTATCTTAGCCGTGTGTAATGCGCTTTAGACTGATCCGCAACCCATCGTAGATATCGCTAGTGCGTTTGACTGATTCATATCCTTACATGTGTAATTTGTATAACAGAAAAAGTGGAACAACAGAAGCCGATGAAATGCGCAGTTACCTAGTTAATTTTCTTCAATAAATAATTCATAAATATACAAAACAAACGTTAACAACAAAAGTACCAATTACGTTTGACAAAATACCTTCAAGAATGGTTGAGACAATATTTGAAATCGGGATTAACACATTTCTTTGCGTACAAACTTTGATATTAAACAAAGATATCAATTTGTAGCCGTTTTATACAGGATTAAGATATAACAAGAACAATTTGAGTATAATCAAGGGTGATGGTCGTACAAAAGGCTTTTGTGCTCCGGGATAATCCGTCAAGCATTCCGTTTTATATGTATACGGAATATGAATAACTCCGAACCCAAATAATTACCTTTTATTCAGGAGTATACTTTGAGAATTATGCCGTAATTTTAAGCAGCTTGAATTATTATTTTTGCGGGTTTGATTTTCAGGGTTCCGTAGTCAACAAGGAACCCTTATAGTTTCGCCATGTCCGTCCGTCCGTCCGTCTGTCCGCAGTTTAGCTCAGAGACGCACAGTACTAGAGAGCTGTAATTTGGTGTAAATATACGGATTTGTTGTGCCGAAAAAGTGGTGGTGGTCTCGCGTACCCCTTAGTGTGGGGTATCATTAAATAGGCCTTTAAAAAATAATGATAGTTTCCATTAACAATTTTTTGATAAAAAAATTCGTTTGTGAAATATTAAGCTTTAAAGTGCTAAATTTTGCTCGATTCAAGTGTCCCCCCCCTCTACCAGCTAAACGGTTATGTTTGGGGGTGTGAAAAAATTCACAATAGTAGTACATATAACGAAGTTTAAAAGAAAATTATCATGACTAAGTAGGCTTTACAACTTTACGAGTAATAGTCGACCAACTTATAAAATGTACTTGGATATCATAGGTATTTTCTTAAACAAAATGTATCGGAGACAACTGCAAATGTAAGTTTGTCAACTTTATTTTTACAGCTTTTATTGGTATGTTTTTTGGGGATAGGTAGGTTTTTATCGTCAACTATTTTTAACAAATTTCCAAAAAAGGAGGAGGTTCTAAATTCGTCGTAATCTTTTTTCTTATGTAGTTTCCCCGATTTCTCAAAGACTCCTGGACCGATTTTGAAAATTCTTTTTGTTTAAATTAAATTCAGCGAATCAGTTTAGTTAGTTCGTATAAGTATTTTGATGGGCAACTACGGAACCCTACACTGTGCGTGGCCCGACACGCACTTGGCCGGTTTTTTTTTTTATTAATAATCGTCTTTGTTTGAATAACGTCGCTGAAATAGGGTCCTTTCATATTTTACAGGACGTAATAACGTACCTAAATCTCTCTATTTTTTATCGTCCGCTCACTATCCTTAAAAATATTTGGGGTAGTTATTTCTAAAGAATTTATGAATAAATGTTTACTAACGAAAATGTGTAAAATTATTTAAGTTATTGAAGATAAACTCACTGATATTTTTCGGACTTAAGTTGAAGGCAATTTAGATTAACTTAAAGATATAGGATGTAGCGATGTTTTGTTTATACCTACCTTAATAACAATTTATTCGTTTTTCAAGTAGAAAAATTAAAAGTAGATAACACAGAAATTCTAAGCAATACATTAGAGATTGTACAGAATTTGTATATGCGAGTTATTTTACAAAAGTAGATTTTTCGCGACCTGCTTTTAGCCTGATTCGCGATTCCCGACAAGTCGGGACTAGTGTAAGTGTGCAGGTTGTATTTAAACGCAGGGGTGCGTTTAAATCCTTCGGCGGTATTTCGCCGGAAAAAAATTAAACTAGCGAGGGTTCGCTGAACGGAGTCATAAGTTTCTGTCAATGTTAGTTGTCAAATTCAATTGATAGCTCAGTTTATTGAACAAATAATCAATTTGCCGGTTTAATACAAATCCATAATCCACAAATAATATTTACTCTCTAAAATAAAAATAATATTCGTTTTTACGGCGAGAATCTAGCAAAACAACAAAACTTAATGTCAATCTGACAGCAGGATAAAATTTTGCGTGGTAAAAAGGTCGCAAAAATTTATTCCTTTCAGCAAAAACATAGACCAGCGGGCGACCGTAAACGGGGCAGATTACATTTTAATTGTTATAATTTTTCACCTCTCGGTGTACTTAAACGGGCTGTTTGACATTTAGTCAGTATAAAATTAAACTGGATAAAGGATTTAAACGCAGCCCAGCCCTGTTAAAACGATGATGACACTTATTAAGAGACATTCTAAATTCAAAGTTGACAATTTAAAGGATCTTTCGTCGCAGATGTCATCGGCCATTTTGTTTTTCTTCTCAAAATGGTGGCCACACACAAAACTTGCATGAATTGACAACGATTATGTTAATCTAGGATTGTCTGTCAAGCTCGAACCCATTGTATACCGGTGGATTGTGCTGTGCGAACTGGAGGCAGTTTGCTAGTAACACATACATTTTAACCTACTAAACCATGGTTAGAACATCAAGTTATCCAGCAAAGTGGGGGTATGTGTAAATTGTTAATATGATGAGTGGTAGCTCAGTAACTTACTGAACAACTCGGTGCATTAGCTGATGTACTTCACTTAATCTAGGTTAGCGAAGTAATCAATATGTTACGGCACTTAGAACCTTAATATTAATACTATAATGGTTATTTTAAGCTAACATCGACTTTGATGGACTGTTTGCCTCATATTAGCTGTAAGAATTTTTACACTAGAAAAAAATCTGGCTAAATTCGAGAGAGTTTGTAGTTATTTTTAAATTGATATTCTGGTGATGAATATTTTATTTAACTGTATACTTTTACAAATTAGTAAGAAAAGACCTCTTCGCTGCCAGCGAAGAAACGTAGAAGCGGCGAAGTTTTGGGCCATAATAAGGTTGCTAGCACTATATTCCAGCTCCTCTTAAGGTAAAGCCTAACTCTCATCATGGCAAATTCTCAAAAAGCCCAATTCGCAAAATGGCAAATGGCATGTCATTTAAATTCTCTAAATATCGCATTTAGAAAATTAGCCATTTTGAGAACTTGTTGCCATTTTGCGAATTATGTAAACTCCGGAACATAAAGGGCTATTGAGGGACACCGTGGATTTCAGTCAGTACAAGTATGACAGTAAGGGGTGGGAGGACTCATTTGAAGATTTTGCCACGTTAAAAAAAAATGTGGTGTAATCCTATTGGTTAATATTTCCCCGTTTCTCTGCTCCACAGCCTTGCTTAACGAAATGAATTATTGAAGTTTAGAATCTAAATTTATTTGAATTTGAGCATGCGAGTAATAATGGTCGACTCATTGTCTAATCATGGACCACACCCGGGTCGAAGGCGCGTCGTGTTCGTCAGCTAAAAGAGAGCTGTCACCAGCATGACGGGGCCCTCTATAGAGGGCCAAAACCTGCCGGGGCGCGGGACTATCTCAACAGGTCCTCGTGACATTTTATGATTTTACCACGTAATAAAAAAAAATACGTGCGGCACTCGGGGACTGCCGCGGTAAAGCCATTGCATAGCATTTTTATCAACGTATGCATTACTTTTTTCTTTTTTTTTGGGATATTGTCAGCCACGTCAATAAAGTGAAACATCAAGAAAAAAAAACACTGTGACGTGGTCTGCTGAACTTAAACGACGTTAGATGATGCGGGTGTTAGGTTTATTTTCGTTACAGAATTTCTTGGTTCGATCGTCGCGCTCGGAGCCCGCGATAAAAGCTATGAAATAGCTTAAAACGCTTGCTACGCTGTAATTTTTGTCAGATTCAACTTCCATTCTCAAGCCTGGGTGACTACAAACTTTTATCCATGTGAAGACTCTTAACGACTGTCGACTGTGGAACATATTTCATGCGTGGTTTTAATTTTATGACGTGACACGCTTTATGAATGTATGGTTCCTTAGTGGCAATTGTCACGTTAAGACAAGCGCGCAGTATTGCGTTATTTACCTTATCGCTTAATACTGGTCATACCGTGAGGATTCAATTCATATACCTAATCACCATCATAAGCCTATAATGTTCCCACTGCTGGGACACAGGCCTCCTCTCTGTGAGAGGGAGTGGGCCATAACCCTCCACGCGGGCCCAGTGCGGGTTGGTAGATATCACATGTCTTCGAATTTTTGGTTCTTGGACATGCCGGTTTCTTCACGATGTTTTTCTTTACCGTTTTGAGAGCAGTGGTGATGAAATAAATTACACGAACTATTGCTGGGTTTGAATCCACGAATCCCACAACAGCTTCAAGGTAATCTTGAAAAGATTGCTATAATATTAGCGATAAGACCGCCCATTGTGTCTCCCTAGTTATAAGTTCTATTTTGCGATATCTGTAAGTTGTATGATGTGTATAATAAAGAGTATTCTATCGATCTCTCTATCAAAATCCCACTGCTGAGAAATGTACTGAAGACTATAACTGAGTCTATGTTTATCACTTGCCACTTGTCTGGGGGTCAGGTTATCATTTTCTACAAAATATTCAGCATCTCTCCCGGTTCAAACTCACGACCTTATAAGTCAGGGCAATTACTGCACTCCGCTAAGTACTATAAAATAAAACAAACACGTTGAAATAAATAAATCCATTTTGACTAGTCATGCGATAACGTGATTTCTATCAATTTTCTATCTAATATTTCAAGATGAGCCTAGTATTCCGTGTATGTGCCGTATTAGGCGGTGCTCGTGTGATTGTAACGGATGCTAGACTCGCGTGCCGCTTTGTGCCGTGCCGATCGAACTTCCTTGTGTTCTGCCGTTTTACACTGATATAGATCTGTAGATTTTGTGGAAATGTTCGATGTTTTTATGAAGGCTGTAATGGTACTTTTGTACGTGCTCAAGATTTTTCGAAAAGTTAAATAAAAAAACTATTCAATTTGAAAATGAAAATAATGTAGTTTAGAATTATGTACGAGAATGTTGTCATAATTCAACATGAATATACCTCTAGGAATGACATCACGTCCATCATATTCTTTGTTTATAAGACAAGTATCCTCTGTCTAAATATACGTATAACTTACGTTGTGCACCGTGATTCTGAAAAAAAAAAACTAAATGACGGGTAACCAACAGGGCCAAAACCTCCAAAAACTATAGTGTCTAACTATGTATAAACATACAGTATAAATGTGAATTTACTCGTTGATTCTAAACTAACAAATATTAGATATCGAACATAATGCAACAGTTTCGTTCATAAAATATACACAACTTCGACTAGCTACACCAATAATTGATTTGTTTATTCTCTACAAGCCACGGTAGCAGTTAACCACTTCCCTGTCCGATGAATCACATGTGACTCACGACCATTGTTTATCTATTGTGTCTGCTGCGCGGACAGTGAAAGTGTTAAACGTTTGCTTGCCATAATGTAAGTAAACATAAAATGTATGAGCAAGGTCTCTCCATTATTTTAAATGTAAGTTTTAAAACGCTCTTGCAAGCTACCAGGGCAATATGGAGTGAAGTAGGTAATGCTCGTGAGGTGAGGTTATTGGCTCGCCGGCGCAACTTTCAAGTTTCATCGAACTCACGTAATATTGTCTTGGAGTGGGCGCAATACATTTACTACTGAAATTCCTCTCAGCTTAATAGCCAGCCGCAGGTTTCTCTTCTATAATACGTAAATAATCGTCAAGAACACTCCATAACTTTGTAATTGCTTTTTACCTCGGTGGGCGCGTGCTTTTAGCCAGATTGCTTATTTTGTTAATGAACTTCGGTGCCCAAAACTTTTTGCTTTCGTTTCTTTAATAGCTTAAAATTATCTCTTAAATATAATAAAATGATTATACAAATCAGCGCACAATGGAAAAGTTTGTTTATTGTTAATGTTTTGATCATGTTTATTTAAGAATGCAAAGCCTTTGTTCGAGCTTTATTATTGTTTTACGTATCACTTGAAGCGGAGTAAAGCTTGCAAGCTCGGAATTTGATATTTCGTTGTGCATTTAAGTACAGTTGTTAAAAAGTTAGCGCATTGGATATCACTTATATGGAATAGCTCAACAAAAGTGTGTATTCCAAAGTTTGATCGAAAAATGTTGTTGCGCTATGATTCAAAGAGTCAGGTAACATTTCGGACATGTAAAGGCGCGGCGTACAAAAGAATTTCAATTTGGTACCGTATCGCGCAACCCTTTTCAACTTTACAAAGTAATTTCCTGACGCGAAATTGATTTGTTGGCTTCGTGGTTTTTGTTTGGTGTGGCGACTGTGGTTTAATTAAAACGAAAAAATCTTGCCGTAAAGCAATTCTGTTCTAATAGGTGTCCCGCAGGTAACACAATTCACTGCCCAATTATTTCAAGCCCAAACTCTCCCCTGAGTGATATTGTTGATCCTTACTTTCCAATTCTAATTGCGTCCCGCTTTGCATAAACATCGGCAAACTCTGAAGTGCGATGACAAAGCGTTGGAAAAACAAACATCGATTTGTCAAACAGTATCGATATAGAATTACTTCTTCAAAATGCCGCCGAGGATAATTTAATATATTAACATCTCGACGTCGAAACTCGAGCCGAGTGACGTTAATATGACAAATAATTTCCTTCAAGCCTACCTCCGGCGTGCCGAGGAAATGCGTTGAATATGGTAATCATTTCCCATGTGCCTTGCTCGTACCAGACTTGCCTACCGCCACTTTAAACTTAGAAATACTTCAGCATTTCAATAACTTGAGTGTCGGAATGTTGTCAGCGTCGTCGGTTAGCTGCCGCTCTAGAAACATGTTCTGTACTCGCTAATGAATAAGGATATTTTTTTCTTTTGAAAGAGTGATTCCAAGCGGCTTCAACGTGTGGTACGTTGGGTCGGCTGTATTATGATATGTGGCTGGCTGTATGAATAGCATACCATAGAGTTTTAGAGACTAGTTTTTTTTCATTTTCTTTAGTACTCGTAACTTGACTGTTTAGAATACTCACGTTTTGAAATTGTATTTTTTTTTTGCAAAAATCCATGAATTTATTATGAGTTTCAGAGTTATTTCAACAGTTTCGTTTTTCCTGTTCACGTGAAATGTGTGGAGTTATCTGTGTACATGAGTGCACGTTTATATCGTGTTCTCGTCATGCTGTCCCTCGGGAGCCGCGTGAACTGGCGTTGTCTCTGGATCGCGGTGTTATGTACCGTTATATCGCGGCACACCGCTGATGTTGTCCTATGTTCGTATGTTTTCGGAGGTAAAATTATGGCTTAGGAATTTATTTTTTAAAGTTGAAAGTTACATAACACCATTCTGTTTTATACTGATTTTTTTTTCATTTACCGAACATACACTTAAAATTTCACATTTAACAATAATTCTACATGTTCTTTTATAATTAATATTGGTACAACCTTAGACATCGATAAAATTTGTATAAATTCGAAATAGATAGGAAGATACAGGGTGTCAAATAATTCGTCAAAATCACTCTTCACAGGAAAACTGTCCAATATGAAGTGAAACCCATCATGATAATATCTAAACAAAGGCATATGTACATTTCAAACTCATTTGAAAACATAATGACGGACTTTATAGAGACAGAAGGTACCCTTAGTTTGAGAGTTAGTACAACTATCTGAGGGTTGCCAATGTTAGTGCGTATTCGTATGTTAAACTATACGAGACTGTCCTAAGTGCGTCCGAACTCACGGACACAGCGCGTATCACAGTTTTATTTACCTCTAAAGCGGAAATCCGGCCGTACCATTTTATTTCCCCTACAAATAATACACAAAAATTCATTATTTACACATGTTGGATTCAAATATGAATAAAAGTAGCGAATATCTCTTTAGGCGGGCTTGTGTTTTTGTTTTCCCCTGAGAGAAATTGAAGGCAAACGTGAAACAGACGCATTTTATTGTATCTGCTTATATAAAGTTAGTGTGACAATACATTTCTATCGGTGTGGGAATATCCCCCTTTTTCTTATGGCCAAGTGAAGTTACGCTTTCACGGATTCTAGTCTTGTGAAAAGTAAATTCCTGTGGGGGGTCATAACTAAAGATTAGACCAATTTGGGGTAATATGGGGCTTGTGTGAAGCCCATTTAAGGGTTGGACTTGGTGAATGGTTTTCTGAACATCAACTTTGTGTCTAGGGAGCTAAGAGTGTGTTTTGGTAATGCGTGTGCGCTAAGCAGAGCTTGTGTTATGGGTACTAGACAACTGATAAACATACTTATATATTTCTAAATACATACATATTATAGATAAATTACACCCAGACACAGAACAAATGATCATGCTCATCACACAAACATTTGTCCTGGGTGGGAATCGAACCCACGACCTCCAGCATAGCAGTCAGGGTCACTAACCACTAGACCAACAGGCCAGTCTGTGCGCGATAATAACCTGCGCCAAACAAAACTTTCGTTCTCAATGAGTACATTTAAAAAAAAGTCATTATAATACCGGGATATTTTTAGCATATTTCTCAAAACATTTTATACTACGCTCCGCAACTAGATGCGAAAAGTCAGCTCCAGTGAAACCACAATAGCTCATTTACCAGCTTGAAAATATCCTGGGAATATTAGTGAACCCACCTCAAAGCAGTACGTACCATGTTGTAGCATTACGTCCCAGATATCTAAGTAGCATGAAAAGAAAATGTGCAGTTTTCAGTTCTGAAACATTTTCCAGCTCAATAATATACTCGTTCGCCACTGATTGCGTTTGTTGCAGGGAAATTTCAACTTTGAACGTTTGAAGTTAAAGTTGAAAGCGTGTCGAAGGTTGAAGGATATAAGACAAAAGGGTAATGACTTCGGCTGTGAGACCATCTGTTGGCCTCCGTAGACATTAGGGCGCGTTCTTGCAAACCTCTCAGCATCGCGACCGCTACACTGGAAGCCAGAAATGTACGTCTTTTGAATTTGTTTGATCGTAACAGAAGAATTTTACTTTTAATAACTTTCCTTCCGAGTTGTTACGTGATCTTCGTACGTTTGATGTATTTTCGTGTTCTCGAAGATTAGATTTGTAAACTTTTTAAGAACTCTCTGATCGAATGTGGAATTCGTGTACCGTGAAGTGTTTTTGATGTTTATTGGAAACTAATTATAATAATTTGTGACAGAAGGTGAAGATATATCAACGCATAAATTTTTTAGTAAATATGCAATTTTCCGGAAACAATAGTTTTCATCCGCCATTTTTGTTTCTTATAAAACAGCATTACAAAAAGATGTTCAACGACCGAGATAAGATATCCGCATCTCTCTAGTGTGTCATGAAATTCAGTACAACGTTAAAATAAACGCGAGCCTACAGAAAACCCAGTGTTGCGTGCAAGCAAATATCCTGGGAGGCAATTGAACAAATTCTCCGGGTGTACCGGGGCCATATCGGACCGCAATGTCACTTATTATATCTGTTATCTTCCCAAGTCCATTACGAAGGCTGGAGACGCGACGCTACGTCGACGTCAGAGCATGTTCTTACGCGTCACGACAGCCAAAGACGTCCATTGTTTCCTATTGTGTCGTGTCGTGTTTACGAATTTTAATGTTGAGGTTTTTTTAAGGGATTTTTTTAGCGTTATTAAACATTGCTTTATTGTATATGTTTACGGAACGTGTCTTTACATTACATACTTTTTAAAAACCCTCTCAGAATATTCATACAAATAGCTAGCTATCAGGTCACTTAGTCGCTTATCTAGTGTAATTTATATTTGTTGACGTAGGTTAGTGATAGATCCGAATCGCACGCTAATAAAACCGAGGATTAAAAATAAAGCAATATAAAACAACATTAACATTTTATGATCACTAGCTTCAGCTAGCAATATAGATTAAACTATTCAAGGTTCGAGTTTTATCTCTATAATTAATCTAAACGAATCGCCAATCGATACCGCTGAATCGTGGGTGCGATCGCTCGATGTTTAATAACAACAGAGATTCGGCTTTCAGCCTGTAAGTGATCGGTTGTAAGCCGAGAGACCGGGCGAGCCGAGCAAAGCCTTCAAATCAAACAAGTGTTCGGTACACCCGTTATCTCATTCCCTGATTCTCGCATCCGAGCCGAATCCCCTCGGCGATGGGATCATTCTCAATTAGAGATAAGGCCCTGAATATTTTGAGCGATCATTGTTGATGACAATTTGTTTATTTATTGTTTCAATGTTTTTGTGGATGTTCACTGTAAACTTCTTAATAACATTGGCCATATCTTAAGATTTCTGTATTTTCTTTATAGCGTACTTACAATGAAGTATTCTACGTTTATTGCATGGAAAAATGAAAAATCACCTGTAGTGTACTCATATACGAACGAGAAACTAATTTTTTAGGGTTCCGTAGTCAACAAGGAACCCTTATAGTTTCGCCATGTCCGTCCGTCCGTCCGTCCGTCCGTCCGTCCGTCCGTCCGTCCGTCCGTCCGTCCGTCCGTCCGTCCGTCCGTCCGTCCGTCTGTCCGCAGTTTAGCTCAGAGACGCACAGTACTAGAGAGCTGTAATTTAGTGTAAATATGCGGATTTGTTGTGCCGAAAAAGTGGTAAAATAAAATCTCGTAAAATATTTTTTTTTAGGGTACCTCCTGAACTTACACGTAAAGTGAGGATTTTTTTTTCTCGCGTACCCCTTAGTGTGGGGTATCATTAAATACGCCTTTAAAAAATAATGAGAGTTTCCATTAACAGTTTTTTGATAAAAAAATTCGTTTGTGAAATATTAAGCTTTAAAGTGCTAAATTTTGCTCGATTCGAGTGTCCCCCCCCTCTACCAGCTAAACGGTTATGTTTGGGTATGTGAAAAAATTCACAATAGTAGTATATATAACGAAGTTTAAAAGAAAATTATCATGACTAAGTAGGCTTTACAACTTTACGAGTAATAGTCGACCAACTTATAAAATGTACTTGGAAAATAGGTTTTCTTAAACAAAATGTATCGGAAAATATGTACTTCAACTGCAAATGTAAGTTTGTCAACTTTATTTTTACAGCTTTAATAGGTATGTTTTTACGGTATGTTTTTTGGGGATAGGTAAGTTTTTATCTTCAACTATTTTTAACTAACTTCTTAAAAAGGAGGAGGTTCTAAATTCGTCGTAATCTTTTTTCTTATGTATTTTCCCTGATTTCTCAAAGACTCCTGGACCGATTGTGAAAATTCTTCTTTTTAAAATTAAATTCAGCGAATCAGTTTAGTTAGTTCGCATATTTTGATGGGCAACTACGGAACCCTACACTGTGCGTGGCCCGACACGCACTTGGCCGGTTTTTTTCCTTCAAATAAACATCAAAGCTCCAGTTAACTTTCGTCACAAAAACTCAAAAAGTCAAATAAGACCTCTGCACTGGTGGATATTTACCTAAAATTAAAATATGGGACTCGTATAATTTTCAGTTTCACGCGTTTCAAAATTGACTGACATATTATTTCAAGAGTTTAAATTATTGTTCCTTTGAATATGGCTAGCTACGTCATGCTTATTGTATTCAAAGACGTAACATAAAACGTTTGTATACATAAAAAATACGACGTGAATTTCTAGCAATAAGTTTTAGAAGTAAAATTATAAGTCTTCTCCATGTTTTGTGATGAGGATAAATATTTATCTATTCAGCTAAGCGTGTATTCTCGCGATATCATGTTTTCCACTTGTCGGGTTATTGTATATCCTCCACAATAGTGTGACTTCCACTGGAATATTCAAATATGTTAATACGCTTTCTTATTTAGTTGATATGAGTGCTGATGTTCTTTGTGTGTCTGAGATATGGTACAATAAAAGATAATATTTTTTACGAAAAAAAAACGCTGCGAAAATTCTGTGCTGAATTTTCTGGCAAAAGAAAACGAAAAATTGTAACTCAAATGCTTGATTTTTATTGCGAATGTTTCATTTTAAATAAACGTAAATTCGATTTAAACTTGACAACTTAATTAAATTAATAAGTTTAATCAAAACAGTGTCAACAAATTACAATTATGCTCGTGGAGGTAGAACGTGGAAACAAAATAATTGCTTGATAAATTATAGCAATAAAGCAATTTCAAACAATCTGCCATAATAACAAGTGTTAACTTTAATTGAATATTAATTGCTTGACATTACAGTTGACGGATAAACAAAAGAGACATTATGTTAATATTTTACAGAATAATATTGTTAAAGAGTATTAATAATTAGTATGGATAATTACCTTTCTATATCATGTGCAGTTTAATAAATAATAACAAAAGGGACTTAACTATGTATGTTTTGCAGCATCCACGTTTGCCATTCAATAATGTGGACCTGAATGCTGTAAATTGCTGAAGTCTGGCTTTTAGCATTGGTTTACGCTGGTGGTGGGCTGTATAATCAGGTATGAAAAAAGGGTCACGACGTGTAAGGTTCGAATGCAGAATGTAACTCGATCACTACATAGGGTGTAAAAACGATTTACGAACTTTCTACTTGGTCTTTCGAGCTTGATACATCAATATTATCTGGAGTAATCAATGCAACTCTTCTGATTTTTATCCACTTCTATATAAAATGCACGGAAAATATTTATGTAATACCGTAAAGGGACAAAGGGTAACAGCAGTCACCTAAAAAGCGATATAATGCGATGTCGGTACAGGCGGAGGCACATTAAATGAGTCCTGTAATACATCCTGAATATTCACACGGAACAGGAAGCAAAGGTCCCCACATATTAATATGCTCGACACCTGCGCCCTCAAGTGTCTGCGTCCGCAATGAATGTGGTTACAAAATATGATACCTTATACAGGATGTCTGCGATAATTTCTAGAAAGTAGTGTGTCAAGTAGAATAATACCAAATACTAGGTATTTTCGCAGTTTATTTTTTTATTTAAGTTTGCCCCGCATTACACATTGATATCCGCACTACAGCAGTGGTGGCCCAGTGGTATCGGTCCCGACTTACGAGTTGTAGGTCGTGGGTTCGAACCCTTTTTTTTTTTCATCAATATCAAATGAGTCCTCCCACCCCGGGCAGGGCGGGAGGGACTGTCAGAGACTTCTACTGACTAAAATCCACTATGTCCTTCAGTAGCCTGTTATGTTCCGGGGTCACGGTAAGGAAATAATCCCGCGTACCCGGCAGGCTTTGGCCCTCTGAGAGGGCCAAAGCCGAAAAAATACCAATCCGCATTGGACCCGCGTGGTGGATTATGGCCCACTCCCGCTTACAGAGAGGAGGTCTGTGTCCCAGCAGTGGGTACATTAAAGGCTGGGTCACGGTATTCGTTGGTCCCGCGACCCCGGCAGACCCTGTACGTAGGTTAAGGTCATTCAACTTTCCTACCTTTACCTCTTTCAAACAATTTGTTCTAGTGAGCTTCCAAGAGCCACAACGATGCAACTCGGTACTCCATTCGGCATTAAACCCGGAATGTTATTGCAGCAAGCGGTTTTAAACGGTACCAACCGGTATTACCGTCCGGGGTAAAAGGCATTTATGTATGTTTTAAAAATCTAGGATAATTGTGTATTTTTAGCTTTGTCTGGCAACCCTAAATGACGGTTATTTTTAACCGCTGCGCTGACGCGCTGGCCTAAAAATAAGGTTTCTATAAGTTTGATCGCTGTGTGTGTTTCTGTCTGTGGTGTTGTAGATCTCAACTTGTTAAAACCGGTTTATATGAAATTCCCGTTGGATCCCACTTTTGGATCCCATTTTTTAGGTAGTCCCGATGAATCCCATTTTTAATTCCCGTTGAATCCCACTTTTTGACAACATGTGTACATATCAGAAGAAAAATGTTACCGTTATTTAGTGATGTATTCTGAGTAACTAATTTATGAATTTTACTAAATAAAAAAGTTCCACAAGATCCGGCCACCATAGGCTTTCCATAGACCGGTCACCAGACACATTCTGAGAATTTGTTTTTCAGTCTTTACATAAATACTGATAGAAAGTCATTAACCAGCAAAAGTACTAGGCTAGTATAAGATCAAGGTATGTTTTGCAGTCTGGTGCTACGTGACACGCAGCGCGGCGGTAAGGTAACTCTAAATGGCCTGCCGAAGTACTAGGCTAGCATAAGCTCAAGGTGGTAAACCGCAATTTATGATAGCAATTTTGTCGTTGAAAGTACTCGCATTCAGATTTTTTAAAGCATGTGGGATCCAACGGGAATTGTTTTTGGGATTCAACGGGAATAAAACGTTTTTCTTTTGTTATGGGATTCAACGGGAATTACTTTTATTTTTTTTGGGATCCAACGGGAAAAATATTCAAGTGGGATTCAAAAGTGGGATCCAGCGGGAATAATTCGTTTACATTCGTTTTTTTTTTTAACAAAGCAGTTCTGAAACTTGTTCTTTCAAAATCGGTGTAGCCGTTTCAAGGTAATCAGAGGTTTTATCACGAGATTTCAGTATTTCCCTTACAGCGTAATTGCTGCATATTTGCTGCGTCGTATTATGGTCTGAAAATGACGAAGCGCCTTATTAGAAAATTAACGTCAAAGTTCCAGTTTACGTCACAAAAAAAGGGAAAAGTCATAATAAAATATATCTTTTTGTTATGCGTTTTAAGGTTTTTTTTTAAACATATGAACTTGTTGACAAAATTAATCTCTTTTCAATGCAAAATTAATAAAAACAAAATTGTTCAAGAGCCAGTCAAGCTGTCACCATAAGGTATTGAGCTGAAAAAGTTTTATGTTTGCAGAACATAACAATCAAACACAGCTCAGGTTTTCATCCTGAAAAAAATGTTGTGAGGCATTTTTGAAGGTATTTTTTTTGGGTTGTTAAATCATAAAATGTCTTCCCACTCTTGGGGCGCCCGCGGAAGGAACTGTCAAACTTGAATAACTAAGAACTAATCTGTTGCTACAATTGCTCTTTGCGTTTTTGGTAGGACAGTTCCTTGACCTTAGACAGTCCTTCACAATATCTCCAACCAACCTGCAGTTTTTAATGAATAAACTGAAAAAAATATAAGGTGTCCCCACAAAAGTCTGGTTAAGCACGTGTGAAATGACATAAAAAAGAAGCGAACAGCTCTTTACATTTTTTTTGCGTCAGCGTTTTCTGTCCCACAACTGGGCAACCACGTCTCATATCTTTACAATATCTAACATCTTTCTTACAATAACATAAATAAACTCCAACACAGTTACAGTAGTCAGTGTTAAGCCCCCACTATACATAAGTGCATCTATAAATAAGTATTAAAATGTCTGTTCTAATGCGGCGTGCACCACATAGGTCGGCTTATCCTCATGCACTAGCGACTGCGAGTCATAGTTCACCTGCTCTCTCAGCATTAAGGGGAAAGAATCAGGCGTAGAAAAACAGAATCAAAGACTAACGTTTTTTTTTAAATAAAAATTTACTACAGTACAAAAAAGATTTTTGACTTTGACAACCAGCTACATTAATCCGTCAATTTTCAAATTCTAACAAATTCAGTCAAAATAGAATTACTCATTAGCTTTAGTATTACGCTAGATTGTATTTTTTATGATGTACCGGCAATTTGGACATCATACAAAAAAAGAACATCACAATAGCTGAAGGATCGATTGAGAAAATTTGTGGTAGATTTGTGTGCTGGCGTCTGTACATAAAAATCTTATGTCACGGTGTTTGTAACCACAAATACCGTGACCGCTCTCCTCCAAAACGGCTAGACAAATTTTAATGATTTTTTTGTGTGTTTGTTAAGTGTGAGACTAAGTCGTAAACTATTTTAAATGTATGCATGGAAGTCGGCACGGGTCATCAAGTTATCAATAAAATAATAAAAAAATCCATGTTCTTGTTAACTGCTTTCTTAACATTTGAAGGTGTTACTAACTTGCTGATTTATAATTCTCATGGTGATAATGCTTTATATGTATAATATGTATCAGAAATTAAAGGTTTTCCATTAGATCAACACCATTTTCACATACGAAACTTCGATATGTAGGTACTCGAGGTTAATTTATTAAGAGTGCTTTTATTTTTTCTACGCTAAACCTATACCTCTAAACCATCAAGAAACAACCTGTATTCCAAAAACAATAAATAAAAAAAAAAGACTATGATTTGCATTTGGCGGGCTGTACTGTATGCTTTCCCCTTAAGTGGACGTCAAAGCGTCGGCTGGCCATCCCCTTTGTCTGCGCCGAACTCTCCCGAGCGGTTTACTCAACTTAAGCTCTCAAGACTTGCCCTCAGAAAACAATCTTGACCTAGGACTTTGTTAATGCTTATAGAGAAGCAGTTTGATGACTTGTTGAGCTGATGCTTTTTGTTCATGTTGTTGGTTTGGTCAGTTTTGATTTAATCATAACTAGTGACCAGCCCCGGCTTCACTCGCCACCATATTCCCGAGTATAAGCATTCAGGCAGCGGTAAGCGATTTTGTTTAGTACTGTGTGAGGAAAAGACTAAATTTTGCGCGTAGTAAAATCATCGAATGAGTCTTCCCGCCCTGGGTGGCGCGGAGAAGACTGCCAAACTCGTGCGGACTAAGATCCACCGTGTTCCTATAATAGCCCTTTCAAAGTCACGATTACCCGTTTTATCTGCTTTATAATTGGAAATTACCCTTTGAAAATAACATGTGTACCATGCGGTGATGATGTATCATTCCATTTGCGAAAATGGATTTTTGTATTCGGAGCAGTAGTTCCTTAGCTTTTTGACATCGTCATAAAAAATGGGGTTTGTGTTACTTTACTACAGAGAAATATCTGAAAAAGTAATTCTTTGAGTAACTTAGTTTTTCAGTTATTTTTACTCATTCCTTTTCGTTTTTATTTTTTGTGTGCAGAGGTTTTTACTTGTTATAAAAGAAAACTTACACGTTACGCTCCTTAATTAAAATACCAATTTAACTCCTTTTAATTGAGTGCTTTCTTTAGTATATTTATATACGTATATTTTTCCGCCATGTATTTAAATTCAGCCGTTGTTATGCAAATATTAATCATAGCCTTTCAATCCAAATTCTCGAATAAATAAAACATTTTCTGGTTTAAAAACTGCACTAGCCATTTCAATATGCAATAACTATACTCATCATAATATTTGCAAGCAGTAAGCACTGGGATTAAGACTCTTGAGTATTGACCTACATTACTGGCTTATACGAGTACATATTTCATTAATAGTAAACTGGAATATCTTTAAAGTATATTGTATCAGTAGTGGGTAAAGTGATAAGCGATACTTTAATACCCTAGGTATAAAAATCTGACTGCTGGATTGTCTGTCTATGATATCGCGGCTCTGAGACTCAAAGGGCAAGTGTCAAAAATGGGTGATTTCTAATAAGAAAGCGCCCCGCGGCTTCAAGACTCGGTTGATCTTTTAGCAAAGGTTAAGTATATCTGACATAGTTTACTCACTTTCTTATTTGGACTTATAGTTATCTTATAATTAGCTTGCATTACAAATAGCTGAAGTCTTTAAACAGATGAATCGATTTTGATAAAATATGTCGAAAAAGAAAAGCTGCTTTAAAAAGTAAAAAGTAAAGGCGTTGAAATTGGTTAACCCGTTTAAGAGCTATGGTAACACAACACTCTAAAGGGATTCTATTTAAATAATTTGGAATAGGCGTAAAGTTGATTTCAATGTATTGGCTTCTCAAAACACAATCGTAAGCGTACAACTAATATAGTGCATTATAGCTCCACAGTAAATTATTCTAGTCATTTATTTATTTGACATTGCATGGAAACAACTTCGCGAACATATTTGAACAGCATCCGTTACGGATTCCCGCCACAATGTGCTATTACACAATGGCGCTCACTCATGTAGCATTAATTGGGAAACTAACACTAATTATTTTGTAACATTCCATCCTGGCGCTGGTTTGGATTTTTAGTAATGTTGTTTTTTGTTTAAAAACCACTACAGGCTATTCAAAATATGTAACATAATTATTGTAATATTTCAGTATTGACATTATATAATCAAAGCTCTTATTAGGTTCAGAACGCATTGTATTTCATAAGTGTTTTTTTTTGTTCATTTATATCAGCACGTGTGCGGAAATAAAAATGTCCACAGTAATAATACCTACATTTATACTAAGTCCAAAATGGTCGGGGGCATGCGGGCAGCGAGTAAAGGGCAACTCGCTGCCCGACCAAGGACCATGCCCGGGTCGACGGCGCCTTGTGTCCCACGCGCGCCTCAAAGACCGTCAGCATAATGATGGGGCACCCCTCTCAGAGGGCCAAAGCCTGCCGGGGTCGCTGGATTGTTCCCTTACCGTGACCCCGGAACATAACAGGCTATTGAAGGACACCGTGGATTTTAGTCAGTAGAAGTCTGACAGTCCCTCCCGCCCTGCCCGGGGTAGGAGGACTCATTTGATGATTTTACCAAGCTAAAAAAAAGTCCAAAATGGTCGGGGTCGCGGGACTTATCTCATTACTGCGACCCCGGAACATAAAGGGCTATTGAAGGACACCGTGGATTTTAGTCAGTACTTGTCTGATAGTCCCTCCCGGGGCGGGAGGACTCAGTTGATGATTTTACCACGATAAAAGAAAAGTCCAGAATGGTTCAATGCCTATAGTTGGCGGTGATAATTTTGAATTTTCGAAGTTTTTACAATATTGACATTTCATTGCCTCGGCAAAGAAGAGGGTAGACTGATTTATTACAATTTCGCAATACCCGCATTCTCCAGTCAAACCGCAATCATGGCGCTTGCAACAGCGACAAAACATCGGGAGTTCAAAATAATGAATAATCATGGAATATATCCGTTTTTAAGTTTAGTTTTAACCGTAGAAGTTTTAAATAGTGTTTGTTCATTGGCTACCTTGGGAAATGGGTATGCATTTGGTTGATTGGTGAGTCGGTGAGTCCTTTTTATACGTGGTAACATCATCAAATTAGTTCTCCCATCTATAATGTAACATTATAGATTCGACTTTGAGCGACATTATGTAAGCAAAGCTTTGAGCATTACATTACAATAAAACAAGGTGCGCATTGTGATGCTCGATTGTCATCCTTCACTGATGAAATGTTCGAATCTGTAACGTGACATTACAGGTGGTTACACTATTAAAATTCAAATCGTTTTTCTCAAGTGTTAGTATGGTGTTAAAATAGACATTTGGAGGTCATTGATACGTTCCTTCATAGTTCAACAGTACTATAGAAAGAGATTGATGAAACTAACTAAAAATGTACCTATGGAAAAAAAAGAAGACATGGCATATGCCTTGATTAAAATATGATATTATGATAAGAATTTACTGATGACTTGGCTTTGGCCTTACATAAAATAAATATGAAAAATACGAAAATATGACGAGGCTGAATGGTCTATAGATCGATGCCTGCCGTTTTAAAGGCAAATGGAAAAAAAAACTATAGAAAGAATAGCACAACCCGCAAAATTCAAAAAGACGACCCACTGACCAAAACTAGGCTATGCTCGAAGGTGGTTAAGTGAAATGTCTAGTTCCACCTCCCAAAGAAGTCGTCAACAGGTAAGGCATCTTTTCAAAGTTTTGATTGGCTTGCTTTTAAGTAAAATTTGTATTCAAACTTTAGTCTTGCTTCATTGAGGTGTAAATTGAAGGCCAACTTCGGAACTAATTCCGTGAGGAAAAAGTTGGCAAGAATGTACGATGGAGTATTTGTGCAGGAGTTCTCGTTACATTAGGAGACCTATACATATTTATTTAGGGTCTTATTTATAGTAACTGGTACTGTCAAAACGTTGTTTTGATTGATTTACATTATTGAGTGTGATGACATAAGATTATATCTACGAAATATTTGTAAATTGTAGCTAATTTAATGGATGTTAAAAGTCATTTTTCTTTGGTTTTCGTCAATTTGCAGTCAAGACATAAGTGGTAACGGTTGTTTTTCAAGGGATCCTATAAATGTAATCATAACCTATTTATGTGCCATCATAGCATAATCAGCTTGTAAAGTTCCTAAAAGGCTCAGGGTTACGCTCAGAATTCATATAACTATTCGGGCAGAAAAGACAAATGACACGATCCTTGAATTTAAGGTTGTAGTATATTTTTAGTTTGTATAATTATATTTATATGTTTTTTTGTTACCCTGCTCTGTTTTACTCCTGAGCGAACGCCTATCAACTCCTTCCACTTCCACTTTTAGTGAACCGAACGGACGCATCCTCCTTCAAATTCTGATGGAACTTATCGAGTTCGATCCACTCCATCTCCTTCGTGGTCTGCCGTGACTCCGCCTCACTGTCTCAGGGTACAAGTTTTGAGCTATTTTGGCCTACAATTTGCCGACTTTTTCCTATTGCATTAAGAGCGTATATTCCGAAAGTTGGCAACGTCGCAAATGGTTGTCAAATATTAACAAGTTGTAATCAATTTAGCATTGTTACCTACTGTATGAAAATAAGAAATATGGCTCTGTAGTGCACTAAAATTGATAAGGGAATGCCATTATTAATATCATAACACCGAATATGTAGTTTTACATGAAAAAAAAGCATTTGGAAGCATTCCAAATGCCTTTTAAACACCTGAAACGGTTACAACATCAAATTCAGTGTTTTAATTGCATTCCTATATCATTTTTTTAGTGCACTACAGAGCGATTTTTCTTGTTTTCATACAGAAAATTTGCCAAATTAATTAAAACTTGTAAATATTTGACAGCTAAAAAGCTGTGTCGCAAAAGCGACGTTGCCAACTTTCAGAATAAGCGGCCTTAAGATAAAAATTAAGATTTTTAAACGGCAGTTCCAAAAACAATCTTCGATCAATCTGCAGAGCACGAACGAATATCGTCGGTAGACTCAATTAGTTCATTAACGCAGAGTTGTGTCGAGAGAATAAGGTGTCTAAAATCATTAATAATGTTACATTCATAGTCGCTTCATTTTAATTCCTCTCCTCGAAAGCTGGCGAAGAGGCGTAATCACGAGGAATAAGCTGCGCCGCCGTGACTCAAATAACTGTAAGTTGGATTTGGTTAATTTTGAGCTAATGAATGGAAGAAAGAAATTGTAATTAAATTATAATAATTAGTAAGTGTTCTGGTGTTGAAAGAAATACAGTATTCTCTGCTGAAAAGGTTTTGGTTTTGTGAATAATGTTCAATTGTTCATGATTCGGTTTTTTTACATTCGCTCATCGACATCACCATTCTATTGTTCTAATTCAATTAGCAGTTGACTGTGCATGACTTCTCCATGCTTTTTTATAACTCTTAATTTTATCAGTTATTCATTTCCTTCATAGCCATCATATTCTCACGTCCGTCGTTATTCGTTTATTTTATTACTTACATGAAAAAAAAAACATAAGTGTGAAGACAGTTTTTTATGTAATACTGCGATGTTATATATTTTCTCTAGTACCTACCTACGTCATTAGTGAATGAAAAACGAAGCTTTATATCCTAAATAAAAGCCGCAATCAATTTGAAAATATTCATCGCAACAACTTTTCCACTCGTAACAAAAAACTAACTTTTGTAACTTAGCAGACTTTTAGCTGCCGCGCGGCAGTTGGGGGAATAAGCCTATTTCTTACTCTAATTTCATTCAAGGCCCTGTCAGAGTACCCAACTATTACTGTGAAGTGGCACACTTCAACTTCTGCCTAAATACATAAAAGAGACTACCAACCAGTGGCGTGGGGTAAAAATTCATGAAAGGGAACCCGGACCAAAACTTAATGAAAAACTTACAAACATACTAGTCGCCCCTACGATTTTTGAAAGTTTCACTCGATTTCTCTGGTCTTCTACCATCAAACCCTGATTCCCACATATCAAGTTTCCACCATTAAAACATCTTCTTTCCAACAAAAAAAGAATCATCAAAATCGGTTCATAAACGATGAAGTTGTGCCGCGTACAAAAATAATAAACGAATTTAACGTATTTTAAGGACGAATAAATTGAGTATCCGGAGTAACCTCCTTAATATTTGTAGTCGGTTAATCAATAATTAACAATTTCCAAAAAATCATGTTCACAAAACCTTATACTAATCGCCTATACACCTTAACACCGCGATTCAGGATTGTGATGTAATTGCACAACGCCATCTAGTTAAAACTTCGAAACTAACATTACGGTGAACACTGAACACACCAAACAATACCATTGAACCGAACTAACTTTGTTATTAATGCGCTAACTACGCAAAACTTATAAATTTCAACAATAATATCAAATCAAATGCAAATGGACAGGGGAAAACAATAAATGCAAAAAAAAATAAGCACGAACCAAAACTAATGTGAATCTGTCATCCAAAGAATACTATCTAAACGAATTACGAAGTCCAGTATCATTCCGTCTCGTTCTGGCGTACGCATTTCATATTTCTATCCTTATCATAAGCCGGTAATATTCGGCTTCCGAGCGTCCTTAAACTAGCGGTGTTATGTGGCCTCAAGCTCACGATCGCTACAAGAGAAACTTTGAATTTTATGAACTGAATTCCGGATTCGCCTTGCGGCTTACAATCTTTGTCTGTTTGGCGCGAGTTGAAATTGATTGCGCGGAAAAAAATGGTAGGCGTTTATTTATTTTTTTGATTGTTCGTTTCATATTTTGTTTATGATAGGTAAATGAAAATAATAGATGCTAGTATTTGCTATATTTCGAAAGGCAACCCGATAGGAATCGGTTTGTAAGGTGGCTTCGGGCCTGCTACCAACATTGTTTTTTTAATAGGTTTGTTTTTTGTCTCAATCTAGCTCAGACGCAAAGATTAGAACTTTTACTATCGTGATAAAATCATCAAATTAGTCCTACTACCCAGGGCGGGAGGAACTGTCAGACTTGTGCTGACTAAAATCCACGGTGATCCTTCAATGGCCATTTACGTTGGTCACGGTTACCTGATGAGGCAGCAGTCCCGAGATCCCGGCAGGGTTTGGCCCTCCGAGGACCTTCGTCAAATTGCTGATGACAATTCTTCAAGGCGCGCGTAGAACACGACGCGCCGTTAACCCGGGCATCGTCAATGATCGGACGGCGAGTTCACCCATTACTCAACGTCCGCATACCCAAAAGAATAGACCTAAGATGGAGCGAACACATCCAAAAAGAACTGATTCTCTTGGTACTAACGTAATGCAGTAGAAACTGTTTCGAGCCAGACTAAGACAGGAAGGTGGTAGTGGGTCAGGCGCTACTGATGAGGCCTACTACCATCAATGGGAAAATGCTCCGAAGGTTACAGTTAGCCCACCCCAGAACGTATCCCTATAAGTAGGCACATACGTTACCACCATCCACATATTCATTCAGTAATGTTTAAGTTCCATGTAAAAAGGGGCATACTTGCCCCCCTTTTTACATCAGTTGGGCATACTCGTAGATTCCTTCAACATGGCTGCTACGGGATCACTAGACGAATGGGGCAGTCCAACGCCATTTTTGTTATCATGCCGGAACATGGCCTACAGAACAAAAGGTCTCTCTCTGACCGCCAGCCGCTACCGACCATTTGATTCAAACAGCATATTAGGGTAGAATAAATCATTTTCCCTTGTGATTTATAGTTACTTCTTTGTGTTTAATAAACCAAAAGATTTTTAGTATTCATTCCCGTCTTACAGTTGGCTGGTTTTTACTACAGAAAAAATATCTCCGCAGTTATTTTACGTTTTCAAACAGTATGTTTCACTTTTCTCAGAATTTTACTTAAAATACAAGCAACAGTCGCAATTCTTTCGTTATGAACCATAAACAAAATAGAGACGAGAGAGTTTGAGATAGTTTCCAGCGTTCTTTAAGAATAGGGTTGCTAGACTTGCCTGTACACAGTGTTGTCAGTTCCTGCGAACTCGTAGATAACAAAGGCAGTATCAAAATATTTATTTTTGTCTCAACTTGAAATTTGGCTTTGAAAACAGCTGACAACACAGTTAAATTAACTTTTGTTTGTTTTGTATTCCACTATTGAGTACTTACTTTTACAAGTAATAGGAAAATAAATAGTAGATTGTTATATAAGGGTGGAAAGAAATCAATTCCCAAACGAGGTATTTAGACGCACGAGCGAAGCGAGGGCGGCTATAGTCCGAGTGGGAATTGATGACTTTCACCCGTGTTAAACACTCTACTTTTCATTTCAAATATAAGGAAAGTAAAAAATAGTAGTTTTTCTAAAATATTTATTGATAGTAATAACATGAGTAGTACCTATTTAATAGTAGATTGTATGACAAGGGAGCAAAGTAATATTTTTACGGCGAGGGCGCTATTTTGAATCCAGAGCGAAGTGAGGGATTACTGTAGAATCCTGAGCGTAGCGAGGGATTCTTTAGTAGAATCCTGAACGTAGCGAGGGATTCAAAGTACGCCGCCCGAGCCAAAAATATATTTTTGCGCCCGAGTGATACACTCTACTTTTCATCACCCACTATGAGAAAATAAAAAGCGCTCGTATTTTATTGTAATATTATTATACGGGTTAATAAAACATTAAATTGAAATTATCTAATAATAAAACAACTAAAAACTTATATTTACATTTGAGACATTTTCGCAATTATGAAAATTATATAGAAGATTCCATTGAGAACGAGGCGAAAACATGTGAACGCATCGTGGAAAACATTAAAGCCGGAAACACATTATTAACACCCGACGCCACCCGAAGAAACGTGATGCGTGTTGGGTCAAATCAAATGTATTGTTTTCTATGACCAGAATCACACTATGAACACCCGACGCGACGACACGCGCTCACTGCACATCGGGTGTCGACACGTCGCGTCGGGTGTTCATAGTGTGATTCTGGTCATAGAAAACAATACATTTGATTTGACCCAACACGCATCACGTTTACACGTTTTAATTTAAATTTCAAATATGGAACACACCGCCCGCGTCACCGCCGCGGGCCATCCCACTTTTATAGGTATTTTTTTTAATTCACATTGGCCGTATACACTCACAAGACCGCAGATTTTTTTTTAATCGATATTTTTCTTAATTATCTATATATATAAAAGAACAGGGGTTTTTCTTTTGACACGACTACAGCCGAAACCGCTTAACGCAGAAACTTGAATTTTGGACAGCATTTGCAGTCTACCATGTAGATTGGCAATAAGACGGGATTTTGCGAAAATCCTCCTCTAAGGGGGTGAAAAGGGGTGAAAACGTTTGTATGAAAAATCTTATTCCTTGGGTTTATAATCTTGAAACTTACCACGAATGAGAACACAAGTAAGTAAATAAGATTAGCACCATTATTTTTTTAAAACTACCCTCCATTGGTAATCTAGGGGTTGTTAAAGTTTGTATGGAAAAATCATAACGCGTGAGCTGATGAATTTGAAAATCAGTATTTATATACTAGATAAGAATTAATCAAACACGTGTTTTTGGATTTTTCGAAATTCACCCCCCAAGTTGGTGAAAAGGGGTATTCAAGTTTTAAGGGGGGATATTAAACCACTAAACGTAGAAACCTGAATTTTGGATGATAGTTGCAGTTTATAATGTAAATAAGCATTAAGAAAGGATTTTGCGAAAATCTACCTCTAAGGGGGTGAAAAGGGGTGAAAACCTTTGTATGCAAAATCTTATTCTTTGGGTTTATAAACTTGAAACTTGGTACGAATGTCTTTTTTCAAAACTACCCTCCATTTTTGGGTTTTTCGAAAATCACCTCCTAAATTTTGAAAAAGATTGATTAAGTTTTTATTTATTTATTTATTTAAGGAGAACCAACAGCTATAACAAATGAATAACGGTGGTAACATGCAACACAGAGCCAATAACAGGTTCCCACGGATAGAAATAGGAAAAGTCTTAGAAAACTTAGGATCTAACAAGCACGTAAAATATAAAGATAAATTTAACTAAAGTGAATGAAGATTATGGCCCTTTGAAAAAGCTCGCATTCAACTGACTGCGTATAGAGTGGGATTTAGTAATAAACGGGTCCAGGGAGAACTCTTTACAAATAATATTAAAGTCCTTGCTCGCTCGCACCATATATGAGTTTTGCCTATAATTGGAATGAGAAAAGGGAACAGATATAGGTGGATTAAATCTAACTGACCTCTGAGGTACATTAAAATACAGTTTATTCAGAAGATCGGGACAGTCAATGTCGTTAGATAAAATTTTTAAAAGAAACGTGCAGTCTGCTAGTCGACGACGATTTATAAGGGAAGAATTTACTGCTTGCTTCGATAAATTCTAAACTGGGCATAAATTATCTCTCAATCGAATAAAGGTTGCGTATTTTTATTTACATTTCATAAATCAACCCCTAACGGGGTGTTAATCGGGAAATCAGTTTGTCTACTACGATTGATTGTTTGTTTGTATTGAGTTTTTAGATTTTCTTATAAGGAAGGTGAGCGGAAATTAAATTCACTGAGTTCGAAATTAGAAACACACGCAGACGAAGTCGCGGGCAAAGTGCTAGTGTAAAAATAATTATAGCCGACTAAATAACCAATTTTAGTTCTATTTTTAAAATTCATTCCCGCCCTAGGGAGGGAAGCAATTACTATGAGTCTTTCCCGCCCAAGGGAGGGAAGCATCGTTTTCGACGACGCTGTTCTGATCAAACAAACACTACTTTCCGAGTATGAGAAATGAAAACTTTATTTCATTTCCGTTAAAATAATTATTATATTGGGAATACTGTATCACGTAAACGTTATGAAGCTATCTATAACATACCTACTTTTATTTATACCGATACTTGGTATCTTTCCATTAAAATAATAAAAGCACAACATTGCAATTAGTGACGACATATTGATGATGGGCATAAGTGTGGAGGAAAACCAAAGAAACGATGAATAGAGTTCTTGAAAGATGGTATGGATGTAACGTAATTGCTGAAATGACAATTAATAGAGATGTAGGGAAGAAGAGAAACGACAAATCAATTGGGATACGTACAGGAAAACGGTGATGATGTATTTTATTATTATTTAGCGATAACGCTAGCGCATTTGACCACTATCTCGCCGAACGAAGATGTGGTCTACGGTGACTCAAATAATTTTTGACTTAAAGATGATGGCATCAAAGATCGAAATCCATCGACTCGTTATGCCGTCTGACAGACAGTCACTCTCTCATTCGTAATAATCAGTATGTATTATAACACAAACCAGCTATTATTATAACTTCCATGGTCAGACGAGTTAATCGTGAATAATTCAGAAGTCTATAATTAGCCATTGTTTACAGCAAACATTACTTAGGTCCTGGCAGTCGATTTGTTAGGCTTGTGTCAACATTTGAAGAGTTGGCGGCTTGCTTTTAAGAGTTTCAGCGGCTCGGCTTTTGCTAACGTTGTTTTTTGAGGCGGCCACGTTTGTTATTCTGCTGAATTGAGTTCTGTGCCGCAATGAGTTGATATCTACTGAGTTACTCACTTTGTGAGTGAAATGTACGACTAATGAAAGCGGGATGCTTAATAGGGTGGTTGTGTTTTCGCAGCTGTTTGTGCCTTGTTACTTAGACACATGTTTGTGTTTTTTATGTGTTTAAAATTTTGTTGTTTGTCGTGATCTTTTGGAGATGGAAACAGTTTAGTTTAAGAAATAGTTTGTGAGCAGAACATCTCGTCTAACGCATATAATTATGATGGTTATTAAGTCACCTCTGAAAGATAAAAAAAACTGGTGTTTAACCATTAACCATAAGTACTTACTTTCTGACCCAACAGAGGCCTTGTCACAAGATTTCTGTATTTTATTAACGCGTACTTGAAATTTTTACTCGTGGAAAAATGAAAAGGTGCCTCTAGTTTATGAAAGAGAAACTTTTTCCTTCAAATTAACGCCAGAGTTCCAGTTCACGTCACAAAAACTGGAAAAGTCTATGTTAACAATAAAGGAGAATGTTATTATTTAAGTCAGGTTTACGTTCAACGTCTAAGCTTGCCCCGGTGGCGTCGAATAAACCCGCTAATCCGATATATAGAGACTAAGTAACTAAACTTGGATGGGGGACGTTAGAAGACAGGTAAGGGGGAGGGAGACGGGACTTTATTAGATTCGGAATTTTGTTTATTGTTGAAATTGAATTAGGTATTTTAAAAGCGGTAAAAGGAATAAGGTTTTAACTGCAGAAGAAAATATTCCTTTCATATTATTTTCTTTCATTCCGCATTATTTTGTGTAATTGAAAATCATCACCACTGCTCTCAAAACGGTGGAGGAAAACATCGTGAGGAAACCGGTATGCCCTAGAACCAAAAAATCGAAGACAAGTGACATTCACTAATCCGCACTGGGCCCGCGTTGTGGATTATGGCCCGCACTGTGTCCCAGCAGTGGGAACATTATAGGCTGATGATGATATTTTCTTTGGTAATAACACATTGGACCTCAGACGCTTTTACTCTCTTCTTTGTTTCAAATGAGTCCTTCTGGTTAGAGTGAAAGGGACTGGCAGACTCGTAATGACTAAAATCCAACGTCACCCTTTAATAGCTTTTGAGCTTTTATTGAGCTCCTTGTGTTCTGAGTCGAGCTACACGATTACCGACAAATGCTTGCACTGACTGGACAGGTCCACTCAAATCTGTGTTGCTCTTTCCTCAAAAGACCATCTCAGACACCCGCACGGTCCTCGTATGACCTGAACAAAACAATGTCTGGACTTTAAAAGAGACTGTGACCTCTGAGTTTGTTTCGGCTGTTTCTTCTCTGAGTAGTCAGGTACGAAATACCGGCCCCATCTAGCTTTAAAAATATGGATGACGTGTAAAAGTGTTTTTTTATAACCAACTTGCAAAATAAATATCATTTATCATTTAATAGCCCTTTTCGTTCCAAGGTCACGGTTACCCGTTTGAAAGGTTCCGCGATCCCACAGACCCGCGACCCCGTTAGGCAGATCGAAAACCAAATTAGTTATACATACAACAAAAACTGAAGCAAAGCGTAAAAATGACAAAATAATGTCAATATTTTAAGTTATTTGATTTTCATTTCTGATTTTGTCTCAGGGTAACTGTCACTCTGTATTCTTTTTTATCTTGTCACAGTGTATTTCTAGACGTTCTGCAGTGAATAGGTAATTTCATATGTGTATTTTAATACAATCCTCCTCATTATTTGGTATTGAAAATCATACAATATTACTTACCAGATGCCTTCAGGACAATGTACAGTCTGTCTATAGTAAAATAAAAAAAAACGATGTTTTAGGGAACTAAAATTATTCAAAGTAGCCCGCAGCACTATATCGATGTACATCGTATGTCATCGACTTGTTTTACGACTGTAATCACCGTAGACTTGAAAAGGTATAGCAACGCAATTGACGCTAGCAACTGTAAAACGCCAGTGGGATAGCGGCCTAAGTGGTTTGAGGATTTGGTAGTGTGGGTAATATCCTGCAGCTGATCAAAAACCAGAGAGACCCCTTTTCATAATAGTCTATCTTTGTGTTTACCTGGAGGTACATAGTGACTATGTACCTCCAGGAGCCTTACCAAGAGCTCTTAACACGATCCAGTTTAGGCTGTGGGAAAGAGACAGACCTATACCTACAAGTCGTCTTTTAGTCGTCTATTTCGAAATACAAGAAGTCAATGACATCCGCAGCGCCCTCGTCGATTTTCATGATTTTATAGAGTGACAGACTGTACTAGATACTATTCTGAAATGTGTGAAATAAAAAACGTACTTATATAAACCATTATTTATTTTTATTAAATATAAAATTGCCATATCAGATTGGTAGGACCACATAAAATGTTGACATCTACAAACAGTTCGATCGACATATTTTACACATGAACCTCACAGTTTCAATGTTAAACTCTATATAATAGAATCAACACAAAATGGAAACATTTACAATTTGCTATCGATATAAAATGGCACTACTTAGTTGTTCTTAGCATACGGCATTAGAGTCAGAGCCTATGCACACCACGTTTTTTAAACGCGCCGTCGACGCGCGATTGAAAACGTGGTGTGCATAGGCCCTTAGACTTGTTATGTTTGTTATGAAGGGTGTTTTTTTTTCGAAAGAATTCTTAGAAAATAGGAAGTTTTTCACCGTCAGTGGCGCTATAAGCGCGCAACGTAAACAACATCAAGTGTAGCTTCGAGTGTCTCGTGTATGTCAAGTAATCATACAGTAAATGACATCATGCGCTGGTAGCACCATCTGAGCCGAGAAGTTCAAATTGTTAGAGGTGTTTTCGGTTTTGAAAGTTGGCAACATCGTTTATAACTCTCAAATCAGTAAATATTATAAATCTTTAGAATAAATCTTTGTCATTTTCATCTCTGTTGCAATGATATTGACAAAATATGCCAATAATTGGATTAGGTGTTCTGTAAGTTATACATTGCATAAAAAAAACTTTTGGAAGTATCACAAGTGCTTTCATTTGCACCTACTATAGTAGGGGAGCCGAGGATGCTAAATTTGCAGTTACTCGAGCGTCATGGAGACCTATTGGATTTGAAAGATTATGTTCTAAAAAGAAAAAAAGTTTCTGACAAGTTTTCTATTTTAGTGAGGGAGAGAGCTTGTAAAGAGCTTTGAAACTGTAAAAAAAAACAGTTGTACAGAAGTACTCGAGCGCGTCAGATATTTATAGTGTAAACGCGCTTTACATTTCTGATAACCAATACATATTAATCTGACGATTAACTCGAGGGGGCTGTCCGTGGCAAGCGGTTGAAAATCCAAAAAAAAATCAGTTACTCGAGCGCGTCAGATATTCAAAGTGTATGTAAAGTAAACCCTAAAAAGTGTCGTATTAAAATGTCTGACGATTTGGATGTGGCGCAAAGTAATAATTCATATTTCTATCTGTAAAAAAAAAACGTAATCTCGAGATACTCGAGCGCGTCAGATTTTTATGCAGGAGGTTCAAATTGATATCATAGTCCTCCTGAATAATAATCTGACAATTATACGGAGGGATATCGCTATTCTGAGCATCTTAAAATAAATTTATAAAGAAGATAACTGCATTCACGCATAAAAAAAGTATAAAATTAAATTAAATGTAGTAATTACAAATAGAAACTCGTCTACATCATTAAAATCCTATCAAAAACATAAATGTCAAATGAGAGCCAAGTTCAATTATGATATATGCCTTGGTTTACGACTTCACGGACAAAATAAGTGAAATCTAAATAGGTGTACATGTATAATACATGGTAGCTGCTGTAAACCGTTGAGGAGTTCTCTGAACAGTACTTTGTCTTCATCATCAGACCCCTAATGACAGTTACAACCCATCTTGGTGTAAAGTGCTCATCAATATAAATGAAATAAGTCCAAATCAAGGTAGCTTTTGTAAACGGTTGAGGAGTTCCCTGAACTGCCCTTCGTCTTCATCATCAGACCCTTAATGACGAAACCTGAAGCTATATTGCTCGTCAGGAATGAGGCTCTTTACAACAGCGTAATCTTTGAGTCGCTTATAAATAGTCTCTCTTAGATTTTTCCGCGAACATTCAGGAAACTGATAGGACGGTAACTCATGGACTCGGATTTGGGCTTGCCTGACTGATGACCAATAACAATGGCCTCTTTCCATGCCTGGCATGCCATATTATTGCTCGGAACGCCACATACATTAAATCACGACCGATAGTAGCGAACTAACTGGTACTTAGAATAGAATAGAATAGAAAAGTATTTATTTGATTAGGACACACACACAAAAATTATAATAATAATGATATAATAAAATTAAAAATACAATAAGAATTTTGATGAGCATGTCCGCACCAAAAGGGCTACCAACTCAGCATTTGCTGGGCGAAAGACACCCAGCGCTGGTTTTCAGTTGGCACCACGCAGTGACACACGGACGAGGGTAGGCAAAGAAATAAATTATAAAAAATAATAATATAGTAAAACAAAATAAATAATAAGAAGTGAGTGTAGGGATACGTATAGTGTATTAAATAATTAAATAATAGTATATTACTTATATTAAAAAGGTCCATATTATCACAAAACATGTGCGCTTATTAAGTTTCTCACGAATGACGCCACCAATGGCGCGGCAACCGACCAATGGGAGCGCCACTCGCGCTGTGGCGCCAGACAGGTGAACAGTTCAAACAAAAATTCGCTGCGTAGGTTGGACTCTAAGTTAGTACCCCGCTTTTAAGAAAAGAGAAAAGAGGTTATTAACAAATTCTTATCAGCTAATTAAAACACAGTTATATCTAACACTCTGGAAAAATGGAAAGACTATACTCGTAGTTGTGAAAGTGCAATCATTATGGTTCCCGGCGACAGACGCAGGCCCAAACGAGCTCACCACATACAGCCCAGCTCGTACCCTCTCGTTACCTAGCAATAGGTACCTACACATTTTTATGGTGAGTTACAATAATTCAAATAAATAAGAACAGTACTCATACACATATAAAATCACTAGTCAATTACATTCCAAATAAAATTAATAAATTTAATTAAAATAATTGTGAATATTGAATACATAAAATTGGTGATTAGTTAATAATGCAATAGCTGTTCTAGAACGAGCGCTAGGGCAGCATTGCTATTTGTATATTATGAAGAGAATTAAATTATTACATACAGTGATATTAATAATTGTAAATAATAATAAAATATACCATTAATATATTTTATTTATCTAAATAAATGATTTATCAATATTAATATTTTCAAAATTAATTTGCGAATTTATAATAAAATGTTTAAGTCTGATTTTAAAAGTATTTATATTGTTTAGGTCCCTAATCGGTGGAGGAATATTATTCCAACATTTGGAGGCTGCGTAACGAAAACTACCACGAAAAGCTGCAGTACGATGATGTGGGGTAGCCAGCTGTTGAGCGCAACGCCTGGCCCTGCGCTGCCGGTGATCATTTATCCACGCCAGTTTAGAGTAAAGGTATGACGGACTTTTATACTTGATGACGCCGAAAAGAAGACAAGCTAAGTGCAGTTTACGACGTGACTTCATTTTTAAAATACTGTGTTTGTTTAAAATTGGTGTAATATGACTCCTTGGTGGTACGTTAAAGCAAAATCGTGCACAGGCGTTTTGAACTCTTTGGATAAGTCTTACGGTACGTGCTAGGAGCCGAGGTCCTACAACAGTATCAGCATAGTTTAATTTGGATAGAACAAGACTTTCAACGAGTTGTACACGGAGTTCTTCACTTAAAAATGGACGCATTTTATATAATACCTTTAAGCGATAGAAGCAATTTTTTACACAATTTGCAATATGAGCTTCAAAACGTAGTTCTTGGTCCATAATCAAACCCAGATTTCTTGCCTCGTAAACACGATCAACGCATTGGCCCATTACGGTAATGTTTAGAGTACTATTGATTCTATCTAGTTGACCTTTAGAACCAAAAAGCATAAATTTTGTTTTGGCTGGGTTAAGTAATAGAGAGTTCTGTTTTGACCAATCCACAATCCTCTCCAGATCCTCGTTTATCAGTTTCACCGCATCGTCATATTGTTCTGGTTTAAAAGAAATATATAATTGAATGTCATCAGCATAAATATGAAATTGAGTATTTTTTAAAGTATTAGTGATATCGGCACTATATAGACTAAACAAAGGAGGGCCCAATACCGATCCCTGCGGAACTCCCTTAACCACTTCCGCCATATTAGACAAAATGCTAGATCCATTCACATCTCGAATTTCAACAAGCTGTTTACGATTGCTTAAATAACTTTTAAACCAAGCAACAGTAGATTTGTCAAAACCATAGTACGTCATCTTTGAAAGCAAAAGAGACAAGTTAATGGCATCAAATGCTCGGGAGAAGTCCAGCAACACTAACAGGGTACAAGAGCCCTCATCCTGAGCCGCCAATATGTTGTCTGTGACGTCTAACAGAGCCGTGGTAGTACTACGTCCCTTCCTGAAACCGGATTGCACATCCGGTAAGATGTTATTTTGCTCAAGGTATGTAGTCAGTTGGGTATTCACTACTTTTTCCAGCACTTTTGACAAAGAGGGTAAAATACTGATCGGCCTTAAGTCCTTAAAAGTGCTTGGATTCACGAGTTTAGGAATAGGACGCACTACGGCTATTTTCCATATGTTAGGAAAAGTAGACGAAGAAATTGAATTATTAATAATAGAAATAAGGATATCTAAGGTTTGAGGAAGTGTTAGGAGAAACATGTCAAGCGTTATATGGTCAAAACCCTCTGCATTAGATTTTAAATTAGATACGATTTTAATTATGTCAGATTGGTTCACAGTTCTAAGCGAGAAAACAGCTTCATTAAATCTATGAGTCTCATAGTAAGCCATACATGACATTGGTGCCACATTATTACCTGGTATATTTAGGAAATGAGAGTTTATTTTATTTGGGTCATTAAAATGGGAGGGTAAATCAGCCACACTTTTAAAAGGTAATAAAGTAGACTTCAGATTGTTCCATAATATTTTTGGGTAATGAATTTTACTATTGATATTTTGTTGGAAATAAGCTACCTTTTCATGATATATGGACGTGTTCACTAAACGTTTTAATTCTTTATAATATAATATTTTTCCTTCCGAATCCAAGTTTCGACAACGCACGTGTGCCTGATTGCGTAAGCACATCATTAGCCTGATATTATCTGTTATCCACGGATATGACCTTTTTTTAATAACCTGAGTTCTAAGGGGAGCATACTTGTCGAATAGTGCGATGATATTAGTGTTGAGATGAGCCACCATAACATTTACGTCGCCCGACATAGCTCCGGCTTGCCAATCTATTGAGGTTAAGTCTTCCTTAAACTTCTCCAACGGCATATTTTTTAAATTCCTGCTAGTTATAGTAACTGGCGGTATCTTGTCCTTTTTTAAATTAAAAACTGCAGTAACAAAAGCATGTGCGCTTAGCGCACCAATCCAATCCACTTCAACGTTTCGAGCCTTCATATCAGTACATATAAGGTCTATAAGAGTCTCACTAGTGGAAGTGAAATGAGTAGCGGATGTCACCAGTTGACTTAGGTTGAAAGTGTGTAGAAACATATTTAATTTTACCGTTTTTGAGTCTATTTGAGTAAGACAATTAATGTTAAAGTCGCCCAAAAGAATAATGTGTTTGCAAGACGTTAAGGAATTTATTGACGAAGTTACCGCATCCAAAAATAAATCAACATCCATCCATGGCGGTCTGTAAGCAGTGCCAATGGCTATTTTAATACCATTTGTACTAAGAGTAAGCCACATTTGTTCGACCGAATCGTGAAGGGAGTCAACCGGGTGGGCGTGGGTACGCACCTTTATTCCGCGCTTGATATAAAACCCAACACCACCGCCGCGGCCGCTGCGTACGCTCACGGGCCGCGGAACATGTCGCAGCCGGTAACCGGGCACGGCGGGCGCGCGTCCATCTTCACCCGTTCTAAGCCAGGTCTCGTTTATTGCCATTATTTCCACGTCATGATGCTCTAATGCAGCAATAAACTCATCATGGTTAGTGCCTAGTGAGCCAGGATTAAGAAATCCAAATTTTAGATATTTTGCACCCATTACATTGACTCTGTATCATAAAGCAACAACCTTTTCTTCACGATTCTACCGACTTCGCCCCATGGAAAACGTCAGATTATTAGTGAGTATGATTTTTACAGTGTAACCTTCAATAAAAAAAAAAAAATGAAACGCGCTCGAGTATTTCAAAATGACGTTTTTTTTTACAACTTCAGTACACGCTCATTTCCTAATGCCACGCTCAAATTGTCAGATTATTGAAATATACACTCTTCTGAACGTAATTAATCTACCTTTTCTTAATCTGACGCGCTCGAGTATTTCTGCGGATCGATTTTTTTTTACTAATCTGACGGGTTCTCCCAGACAAACCCCACCAGATAAAGGGTTGATATTTGGTACAGGTACATTAAAGGGTGCAAGGATTCTCCCTTATAATAATCTGACGCGCTGGAGTAACAGCAAAAATCCCTTCCTGGGCTCCCCAACTACTACTATTTATCAAAAACAGCGAAATCGTTGACATCTATTTGCGACGTTGCCAACTTTCAGAATGCTCATAAATGGTTTTCGTATCTTTATAGAAAATAATCTTTTCTGAGATTATTTTATCTTGAAAACATTTTACCACCTGCAAACCGCGCCACACGGAAAACTCGAGGAGGTGCCCAAGTGTGACTGTGATTTATTGCACGACCATTTTGTACATATTTTATTTTACATTTCACGCGGGTAGCTTGTCAATGTTATAAAACGATCCTCGTTTCTGCAGAGCAGTATATTTTTATCCGTACAAGCTTAGTATTTTCTTATTATAAAGATTTTTACCGACCTCACCAATCTTGGTCTACAATGGCTCCTTTAAGAATGTTATTAACAAAATTGCGATAAAATTTGTAAAATGGAATATTCTATTCCATTATTCAAGAACAATTTGCAACATTGATGGAAAACAACATTGCTAAAGTGGCGGGACCCGCCGAAATTGGGAAAATATCTGTAATCATAGTTTTTTTTTCACAGAAATCATAAAAAATAGGTAATTGTAAGGAAAGTTATTTTATTTTCGCAAATTTACGACTCGTCCCACAGTTTATGTTGTTTATAATTAATATTTGAGAGGCCTGGGTAATAAAAAAAGGTATTAAAATATAATATTTTGAGTCTTCTCATGCCGTATGCTAGACCACGTCAACCATACAATCACGGTCTATGCAATATTTACAATTTCACTAAATATCCTCACGTAAATAAATTGACAACGAAAGCTCCTTATTCTATTTAAATATTTGTTCTATACATACAAGTCTGGTTTATACAACTATCAGTATTTACATTCACACAACCGATTTTATTAAATCAAGTAGGAGTTCCTATAAGCCTTTTAGTCGTCTTTTTATTATATTAATTTCTTCACATGACGAATGGAGGTTAACAAAAAATATGTTTTAAAATGTTTCTTTAGTGTAGTTTAAAGCTGCATCCTCCACTTGTAACATTTTCGCCAAACACGTTGAAATTTTGAAATAAAATACCATTATTTGACTTTACTCAGTATTCACATACACTCCAAGATATTTTACAAAACCACAATGTCTTGTTGAGCTTCACTTTGTCCCTAAAATAACCTCAAATCACCAAGTCTGTCGGCTGTTGATGTCATCAAAACAGAATGTAAACACCATGTAAGAATGTCAAATTTAAATATTGGTTGAATTGAGAACATTTTTGCTTAAACAAAACTTTCAATGTTACAAGTGGGTGAGCAGCTTAATAAAAATGGAAGAAAACAATAAAAACAGGCCTCGTATATTTTGGGACAAAAACAAAAGCACGGAACACTAAGTTTCGGCTGTTCCGCTACTTAATATAATTATGAGGAACCTTGAAATACATTATAAAACTTCGTGCTTCGCACTTCCCAAGTTCCCGATTTTTGAGCAAATTAGTAACACAAAATGTAGGCCGTAATTCATTGAAAACGCTACGTAGCTCAATTTATTATTCAATATAACAGCAATGTACAAGATTTATATCGGGCATTCCCCTTTGTAGGACACGTTGGCTAAGTATATTTAAACTATAGAACTATTTACACGTGAAATATTGTCACGGCGCTTACGCTTACCAAGATAATCAAATCATACAGTTTGGCAAAAAAATAATTTTAAATTATTTCCATTTATGTAAAATTCACTAAATGACAATGGGCAAAAGCGGTCCAAGATCCTCCACTTATGACACTTATTGGAAATGAAAGAACATAGTTGTGACATCATTCTGGCAAAATATTATCGAAATCTGTCCTGGGGTTCTTTTTTTATTTTCGTTTAAGTGACTACCTAATCTAACCTAACCCAACTTTTTTCAATCAGCTGTAAATGATGCCCGATGCATATTGAACCATCTGGGAAGGCGGTTGGCTTATTTAGGACTTCGACCCACCAAAAATACCAACGAGACCTTAAATAGCTAACCTAACCTAACTTTTTTTTTCAGCTAAAAATGATGCCCGACGCAAAGTGAACCATCTTGGAAGACGGTTGGCTTATGTGTGACTTGAACCGACTAAAAATACCAACGAAACCTAAAATAGCTAACCTAACCAAACTTTTTTAATTCAGCTGTAAATGATGCTCGACGCATACTGAACCATCTGGGAAGATTCTCATTCTGGCAAAATATTATCGAAATCTGTCCTGGGGTTCTTTTTTAATTTTCGTTTAAGTGACTACCTAATCTAACCTAACCCAACTTTTTTCAATCAGCTGTAAATGATGCCCAATGCATATTGAACCATCTGGGAAGGCGGTTGGCTTATGTTTGACTTACACCGACTAAATATACCAATGAGACCTTAAATAGCTAACCTAACCTAACTTTTGTTTCAGCTAGAAATGATGCCCGACGCACAGTGAACCATCTGGGAAGACGGTTGGCTTATGTGTGACTTGGACCCACTAAAAATACCAACGAAACCTAAAATAGCTAACCTAACCTAACTTTTTTTGTTCAGCTAAAAATGATGCCCGACGTATACTGAACCATCTGGGAAGGCGGTTGGCTTATGTGTGACTTCGACCCACTAAAAATACCAACGAAACCTTAAATAGCTAACCTAACCTAACTTTTCTAATTCAGTTGTAAATGATGCCTGACGCATACTGAACCATCTGGGAAGGTGGTTGGCGTATGTTTGACTTACAACGACTAAAAATACCAATGAGACCTTAAATAGCTAACCTAACCTAACTTTTGTTTCAGCTAGAAATGATGCCCGACGCACAGTGAACCATCTGGGAAGACGGTTGGCTTATGTGTGACTTCGACCCACTAAAAATACCAACAAAACCTTAAATAGCTAACCTTACCTAACTTTTTTTTTCAGCTGAAAATGTGGTGTCGAAGTCACACATAAGCCACCCGCCTTCCCAGATGGTGCAGTATGCGTCGGGCATCATTTTTAGCTGTACTAAAAAACTTAGGTTAGGTTAGCTATTTAAGGTTTTGTTGGTATTTTTGTGGGTCGAAGTCACAAATAAGCCAACCGCCTTCCCAGATGGTTCAATATGAGTCGAGCATCATTTGCAGCTTAACAAAACAAGTTAGGTTAGGTTAGCTATTTAAGGTCTCATTGGTATTTTTATTCGGTGTAAGTCAAACACAAGCCAACCTCCTTCCCAGATGGTTCAGTATGCGTCGGGCATCATTAACAGATGAAAAAAAAAGTAAGGTTAGGTGAGCTATTTAAGGTTTCGTTGGTATTTTAGTGGGTCCAAGTCACACATAAGCCAACCGTCTTCCCAGATGGTTCACTGTGCGTCGGGCATCATTTTTAGCTGAAAAAAAAGTTCGGTTAGGTTAGCTATTTAAGGTCTCGTTGGCGTTTTTAGTGGGTCTAAGTCACACATAAGCCAACCGCCTTCCCAGATGGTTCAGTATATTTATGTCGGGCATCATTTTTAGCTGAACAAAAAAAGTTAGGTTAGGTTAGCTATTTAAGGTCTCGTTGGTATTTTTGGTGGATCGAAGTCCTAAATAAGCCAACCGCCTTCCCAGATGGTTCAGTATACGCCGAGCATCATTTTTAGCTGAACAAAAAAGTTAGGTTAGGTTAGCTATTTAAGGTTTCGTTGGTATTTTTAGTGGGTCCAAGTCAAACATAAGTCAACCGTCTTTCCAGATGGTTCAATATACGTCGGGCATCATTTTTAGCTGAACAGAAAAAGTTAGGTTAGGTTAGCTATTTAAGATCTCGTTGGTATTTCTAGTGGGTCTAAGGCACGCATAAGCTAACCGCCTGCCTAGATGTTTCAATGTGCGTCGGGCATCATTTACAGCTTAACAAAACAAGTTAGGTTAGGTTGGGTTTGGATAGGTAAGGTTAGGTTAGATTAGTAGTCACTTAAATTGACATAAAAAAGAACCCCCGGACGGATTTTGATAATCTCTTGCCAGAATGATGTCACAACCATATACTTTCATTTCCCATAAGTGTCATCAGTGGAGGACCTTGGACCAAGTTTCATACATTTTTGCCCATTGTCCTTTACTAAAATAAGATTAGAAATTGAACAAGCACTTTTGTAAAAAAATCTACACAAAAAAATTCACTTACATTAAATGAAATTCATTGGCGAAATGAAAGTTTGTAGTTCAAATCCGTGAAGCACATGGTAGTCATCACTTTACACACAACTTTCTGGTCCGGGGAGGTTTTCTGCTAGCACATGCTCCCTTCTCCGCACATTGCCCTTCCCTTTGTTCCTATGAAGGGTTGATGTAGCCAGACTCCCTGAACTAAGGGTGGGTCCACTGAGAGTCTGACTCCCGAAGGGGGAGCTCAAGTTCCCGTTGGGGCACACAAAGTTAGGACTGCCCAACGTTGGACTGTTCGTGACTACGTAGCTAGGCCTAAAATTTGTTCCTATCACTGGTTGTAAGTTCTGATTGAGAACATCTTCTTGTCTACTGGACACTAGGTCGCTGTTTGGAGTCAGCTGTTGGAGGAAAAGGGTTATTAGAATGCTGCAAATAATTATAGGTTATCAAAATGTGTATTGATATTTTATTGTAAATTCAAACACAATGTAAATTGATTGATTAGATGAATAAATAATTGAATGAAAATGTAGCCAATCTATCGCAAATGTAGAGGGGTGTGCGTTACATGGACAAAATAAAAAGAGAATATAAAAAAAAATGTCCGCGCACCCGCACCGTGGTGGATTGTGGCTCACTCCCTCTCACAGAGACGAGGCCTGTGTCCCAGCAGTGGGAAAATGGGGGCTGATGATGATGAAAAAAAATGTTATGGAATCAGGCATGACTTTGTGTAAATTGAAGTTTCAATTACGAAAGCAAGAAAAAATAGGAATAAATAAGAAGTTAAAATAAATGGACGGACACACCGTCGCATGGAAGTTTGACAATTTAGACAGACGTTTGGCATAGATTGAAAAGGTTTGAATTTACAAAAAATAATGCGTCAGATAAGAATGAAAAAAAAAACCAACTGCATATTTTCTTTAATTTGTAATTGCGAGAAGAATCCATCCATCGATCTCGCAACGCATATTATAATTTTGTGATTCATATATTTGTTGATTTCACTGACCTGCGCTGGTCTTACAGTAGAGTCCAGCAATGCTAAGTCTTCCGCTGAGAAGACCGCACCAGCTTTACTCCAATCTCCTAGAAATACATTATCATCAATGCTAACAGTCACTTTCTATTGATATATGTATGAATTCCTGTTACGTTAACGTCGGTGGCGTACGTCTTTTGTCGCGCGTAGAAAACATAATTTTATTTATATTATATTGTATTCTGTATAGCACCATACTGCCAAACGCGACCGACCATAAAGGTCAGTCAAAATCCACATAAATATGCGTTAAATTCACAAAGAATGATAGTATAGCTCTATTTTTTTTGGCAAACGTATGTGATTAGTTTTTCAAGAAAAGTACACGGAGATTTTAATTATAAGAGCACAATTTGAAAAAAAATGCGGATTTTTGGTGTATAAGGCTGCTTTTCCACCAGAGATGCGCTATGCTACGTTGCTAAGGATGCGTTTGATATCCACCAATCATACTCATTATGTGTGTGTGCGTTATGAAAACAAATGAATATGATTGGTGGATATCAAACGCATCCTTAGCAACGTAGCATAGCGCATCTCTGGTGGAAAAGCAGCCTAACTTTTTGAGAATTGCAAATTGGGTAAAGCCCTAATGGATCGACACAACATGGTTTGCCGCATAATTGTTGATTTTGATTGGCCTAGTATGTGACTGACGTGACGTCTGCGTAACAGGAATTCAAGCCTTAGATGCTCCGTAACTGAACTATCTGCAGTCTGTTCCATATCACATGATAATGAACATAAATATTAAGCACAGATTGTTACTTTTTGTTGGTTTTAAAAATTTCGGTCGAGTATGTCTCTAAATATTCGAAGAAAAATTTCATCAATTTGTGCGTCAATCTAGTATCACTTCCGATAAATAAAATTGTAAAACTTACCTCGAACTTCTTTTATACTAGGCCATTCATCAGTTTCATCTATAATAGGCGCTGATGGTTGATTATCGGAATCTGGAAAATTTCCATTAATTAGTTTGTGGCAGCTAGAATAGTTTTCGATCTGAAATTCACGTGCACTCAAGGGAATTCAAAATGATGTATTTGGGGCATTCATTGTATCTATCGGATTGTTCGATGTTGGGGTTTGAAATTGGTTTATGGTATTGTAAAATGTTGATGGCTATTTTATTTTAGACGCGGTCCTAACGTTATGCTTAGGAAAAAGAAACAAAAAAACGTCGCAGAAATATGCGTGCTTGCGCCAGAACTCGATTCATGTATTCAACGATTTGATGTATAGTAACTAAGCGTGTTATAGTCACTGAAATCATAATAGACCATCTTCTACTAATTCAAGTGGTGCAAGCGGGCTTAAAAGCAAGTTCATAAAACCTGTAATTGGTATGTATCTGAAAGAACCTTAAAAAATTCAGAAGATTTAATTCTAAAAGCATAATATTAAAGAAGAATCTGTCATTATTACTCCTGGTCTGTGTTGTCCCACTACTGGGAAAAGCCCAATAAAAAAAAGGTATTACCTGGTGCATTTAATATATCAGGCTGTGGATCCGGTGTCTTCATATCCGGTGAAGGTTTGATGGTATACGCTACTACATATCGTCTTCCACCATCGCTGAGCTCCAGCATATCTCCTGGGGGGTGTTTGTGTGGGGGAGTAGCTCGGCGTCTTCGGGCACATAGGGCTGCTAGTGCGACCCCACCGGCTGCTAACGTTGTACCTAAAGCTGCTGCTACTGCAACACCTAAGCTGATTCCAGCCATCCCGCCTTTGCCATCTGTTTAGAAAGAGAGAAAGAAAGAAAATTGAGTTTATTCGCAATAAAACTTAAAACTAAATGAAAAACAAAACTAATCTTTGAATGCCACAAGGCCTCAGCTCAGCGTAAAGCCAAAGCTGTTTGATATCAAAGTTTAAATTTGGATGACTTTAAACCTTAAAGTTCAAACTTTACTGGTAATGTTTTTTTAAATATGTTGTAAGGCTTGACAAGGCATGATCTTGTGCGTGTATAGGAATTATAAGTCACCGCGCAAACGTAGACACTTTGTTGCCGACACGGCACACAGACACAGGGAACCGTAGTTCATGAGTGTGTGTTAAGTGGAAGCAACTGGTCACAAAAATGTTTACTAAAGTAAACATTTTTTGGGAGTGGATTATTTCATATACTGGTTGTATAGAAATCAAATAATATGTATCGAAATACCCCGTTATTGTTTTCACGATGCGGTGACAAACGCGTCTCGATCCAATGGAATACATCAATGTTTGCGGTCAATGGACCTACATACCTCTAACTATGCCGATATATAATTATTCATCTGCCTAGCCTTTTCCCAACTATATTGGGGTCGGCTTCCAGTCAAACCAGATTCAGCTGGATATCAGTATTTTACATGGAGCGACTGCCTGTCGGACCTCCACAACCCAGTAACTGGGTAATACGATACCCCTTGGTAAGACTGGTTGTCAGACTTTACGAGCTTCTGACTAACAGTAACGACTGTCAAAGATCTACAAATGACAGCCGGGACCAACGGCTTTACGTGCTTTCCGAGGCACGGAGGAAACTCGCTATGATAGATGGTCACCCATCCACAGACCAACCTCGTCAAGCGCGGCTTAACCGGGAAGATTGGCCTGTGCGGCTGTGATTATTTAGCCACGAGCTCCTCCGATATATAATTATTATAAAACAAAATATACAGCCATTTTTTCTTGCTTAATCCAAAAGAATCCAAATTATTCATAGTATTCAAAAGCAAATAAATTCAGCAAATAAAGTCCTCAAATCATATTTGTTTAATAATGAGATCAATCAAAACGAACGTCAATTTGAACGAAAATGGAAAAATTGAGAGCGAGAGTCAATAATCCTGACCTTTGGGACCCAGTGTTAGCGGAAACAGTGTATAAATAGAATCGCGACTAAACTCATAGAATGGGCTTCAATTTCTATGTTTTTTTAAGTTCCGTACCCTAAAAGAGAAGCTGAGAGAGAACACCCTTTTATATTCGTAATAGACGATTATTTGTATGGGATGATGAATGTATGAACGTGATTTGACCATATTTTCTTTGTTTGTATGTGAGTTACGTAATTAATTTAAAAAAAATATGGCTTTTTAATACCCGCGTTATCAAAGCTCATGAAATATCAAATAGTGACCTATCTAAATTTCAAATATTATAAAGCTTGTGGAGTATTTTTAATGAAATTCAAATGTGTAAATGCCCAGGGGGGAAGGGAACTTGTTCCGGCGAGTGAAAGTGACAAAGCTCTAAAAGTTGTCTAGCGCCATCTCGTTCACTCACTGGAACAAGCCTAGGTTTAAGATTTTGTAATACCAGGTCATAAATAAAGCGCCATTAGGACTTGTTTTTTCAAATCTAATCAAAATATCTCGTGATAAATAAAAGTAGTAATTTCTACCTAGTAATGCTGAATGAATTATAGAAATTTTAACTAGGTTCAAGCGACGCCGCTTACCGACCTACTAACTTCTAACTTTTACTTTTAAAAGATTGGATCTCTGTAATTTCATGATTTCAGTTGTTATAAAGATGTTTATCAAACACTGAACTTAATTATAAGAACCTGTTGCGGAATGTCCAAAATTAATTTAAATAGGTTCTAAAACATTTCTGTGTGTAGAAAAAGGGTAATTACTTTCAATTACATACTTATCTTTCGGAAGTAGGTGGCTTTATTTTTTCAATTAATTTTTGCCATCGAAAGATGTTGAAGTTATTGTACACGTTTTTGTGGTGGATTTTGAAGGCGGTTAGTTTTTATTTTCAAAAGTTCAACTAAATTCTTCACAAAATAAGTAATAACATCTTCCAAGTAAGCGAAAATTACTCATAAAATACAACTACTGAAACAAACTGGAAGAAATTTTATAGCACCAAATGACATAGGTACTGCATTGAACAAAAAATAATCATCAAAATCAGTTCAGCCAGACGTAACTTATTAGGTAACAAACAAAGCAATAAATCAGTAGAAACGAGCACGTCCTCCTTTTTTGAAGTCGGGTAAAAACAATTTGAAATCAGAGAAACAATTGCATTTGAAGCGGACAATTTCAATTTAAATCGTGAGTAAATTTTCGGGAAAAACTTTTCAATTAAACGATAAACGTTGTTTAATAAATTGTTGGTAAAACAGTAAGGCTTGGGGTTTCCGTCTCATTGATTGCGAACAAACGAAGTACGAAAACAGCAATAATGTTGTTTTACCAGCAGGCTTAACAATTGAATAATGTAATCCATCTCTCGATACAACGGACAATATTTTTGATGACTGTCGGCAATTAATAATTTTATATGTAGTTGGGTTTTTGAAAACATGTTACAGAAAATATAAAATTTACGGTGTAATATAAATTTTTCAGTGCAAAATTTCGTTTAAATAGGCAAATAGCTGTTTGATAAACAGTATTTTATCTTGTATAAAGATAATTAACGATATTTTAACAAAGTTCTAATACCTAGGTATATCTTTTTGGATGCTTACATAAAAAATATGTCAATAAGATTCAAAATTAATATCGAAGCAATGTATATTTTAGGCCAGTGATCCGCCCCGACTACGCACGCGTCCAGTTTTCATTTTTGCGTTTTCGTTTATTAACCTTGTCTGGGAAATTGCGAAGACGTCTTCTTTTTTAACCGGTAAAGCTGCTGAATAGTTTTAGCGAGTCATTAATAGCATTTGCAGATTTTCAATATAGGAAGAAGATACGAAAGATCAGGGTGGATATTACGCCTTAAAACCAGGCTTGTTCCAGTGAGTGAACGAGATGGCGCTAGACGACTTGTATAGCTCTGTCACGTTCACTCGCCGGAACAAGCCTGGTTTTAAGAAGTTGTAATAACCCCTCAGGCAGGCGCGGTCTGGAGGGAGGGGGGGGGGGTCACAGGGGACATGACCCCTCCCAAAATCTAAGGTCACATTGAAAAAATTGTCAAATAATAAAAGGAAATTTCTAACTATCCCCTTACGGCGATAAAATAGTTTGCTGACATCTTGTGCAATATGCAATATTATGTCTTGTCACGACTTGTGCCAAGTTTATTGTATTCCAGATACCTATTTTTTATTAGTGTAGTGAGTGACCCCCCCAAAATTTCAGGCTGCGACCGCGCCTGCCCCCAGCTCATTAATTCAGCCGTCTCTAACCCAATTCTTCTATTTTAACCTTTTAAACACCATCAACTGATTCCGCATGAGCGCGCCAAAATAATTCAAGGTTAAGTTTAACGCACAAAAGAGGGCGCGGATTTTCCTCCCTCTAACAGGAAAACATGTTCAAAATGATATTATACTTAGAACACATAAGTACGCACTAAAATATAACATAACACCATCGTTATGACGGGAGGAGCGTTTTTTCTTTTTGTTGGTTATAACGTAATATAGCTGTTAGTTGGCTGTATTTAACAGAATTGTATATGTGAAAAAACACTGGTTCAACCCGCACTTGTCCCGCGTGGTGGATTGTGGCTCACTCCCTCTCACAGAGAGGAGGCCTGTGTCCCAGAAGTGGGATCATTAAAGACTGATGATGATGTGAAAAATAACAATATGCCATGTGTGATTTTTATCATTGAGAAAATATACACGATTGATTTTACATTAAACTTTGATTTGTGTGGAATAATTTCTCGTACCCGATTTTGTCACCAGAGTATTTTGACACGAGTTTTTTTTTCGTGTATTAAAGTCATGAGAGAAGAAACAACATCCTATACCTTGGGTTTTCTATTGCGTTCCATGGCAGCGGTACTATGTTCAGACAATTTTGCGAATACTTATTCAGTTTAAGTAAAAATACAAGTATCTGAACATTATCAAATCAAATCAAATCAAATCATTTATTTCTTTGCAAACATGGGTATAGTACATTGATATTATTTCTTTATAATTAAGTTCTCCACATTATACCGACATGGGTATGCAAACAGTGTACAATATGTTCATTGGTATATCAAAATTAGGTACTTAGGAATAATTTATTTAGCCCAACAAGAATTACAGAAAAGTCAAAAAAAAAAAAATTAGAATATTACAAGCATGTCAAACCTTAATACTATAATAAATTAATCAATTCAATCAAAGTAATATTATGTATGTCCATCAGTAAGTGAATCATCATTTAGAAAATCGTCAATCGTGTAGTAGCATTTTTTTAGTAAAATTTCCTTTAGTGCCCTTTTAAATTGTACTACAGTCATATTTTTAATATCATTCGGTACTTTATTATATATTCGAGGGGCATTACCAAATACTTTTTCGCATTAATGCAGTTTTACATTTAGCTTGGCATAATTTATTTATGTACTGTGTTCTTATTGGATTTATTCTGACCTCTGACATTTTTCGGAATAATTGAGGGTTACATTTCACAAACAAGGCCGTTTCCAGTATGTATAGAGAAGGTAAAGTTAGAATTTTCAGGGACTTGAAATGGGGAACACAGCTATCAGTTGTCTTCAGACCGCACATTGACCTGATGCATCTCTTTTGTAACCTAAATACTAGTTCTCTATCAGTAGACTGACCCCAGAAAATAATTCCATATCGCAAAACGGAGGCAACTAGTCCATGATAGGCAACTAAAAGAGCTTGATTGTTCACTTTCTTTGAGAGTTGATAGAGAGCGTAAGCGGATTTGCTCAGTTTTTTACATAGTTCTTCTACGTGAGGCTTCCATGTAAGTTGATGATCAATAGTAATGCCCAAAAACTTAGCCCTATCCACCTCTTCAATATTACAACCCTTGTAGAGAATATTAATTTTAGGATTTTCACATCGTTGATAAAAATGCATGACTTTTGTTTTATTGAGGTTTATAACAAGACTATTATTATTAAGCCAATTAATTATGTCAGTTAAACAGGTGTTGATGTCATTCTCATAAGTATTTGGATCAGTGCATTTTATAATGGCTGTACTGTCATCTGCAAAGAGAACCATTTTGTTGGTGGTTGCTTCCGGGAGATCGTTAATAAATATCAAAAAAAAATGGTGGACCCAGTACGCTACCTTGTGGGACGCCATATTTTACGTGTCTAGGCTTTGACATATATACTCTTTCTAGTTTAGTTTTTGGACATATTTTACAGATTTCTGTGCATTACAGTCTATTACTGAGGTATGATTCAATTAACTTTAAGACGTTCCCCCTTATACCATAGCTATGTAATTTGCGTAACAGAATGGTATGGTCCACATGGTCAAAAGCCTTGGTCATGTCAGTATAAATTGCGCAGACTGGATTTCTTTTATCTACAGATGACATAACGGTAGTCAACAAGTCAAATATTGCCATATTTATCGTAGTGTTTTTTCGGAAACCCTTTTGTTCTATGCAAAATAATTTATTCTTTTCGAAAAATGTGTATAGACTGTTATATATCACTTTCTCAAAAATCTTAGAAATTATTGGAATTTTTGCGATAGGTCTGTAATTTTCCATATTAGTTTTGTCACCTTTTTTAAAGAGTGGTTTTATTATATATATATTATCTTATAAGGTTGTTTCAGTATCACTCAAGTTGTTGCAACATAAGAATCAAAGCACTTATTTCAAGGTGCAGTCATTTTTGAATTGTCAAAAAAATTAAAAGACAGTACCATTGTCCATTCCAAGGGGAGGCTCTCTATGGAGAAGAACAGGCAAGAAACTCTATGGACTGTCTTTTTAAATCAACAAAATTATTACAGAACCTTTGTTTTAAATCATTCAATAGTTATCATATTCTATTCATCAAAAGGGTTTGCAACATCCATAATCAGACTTAATATAGACTAGTTTTAGCTTTGGCGAACCAAAAGTTGTGGTAATTGAAAATGTTTCTAAATTTTCATCATGGCCGCGGGAAAATTTTGGAATTGAACTTTACAAAGCCCTAATATTTGTTTATAAAAGGTTTTAATTATTTAGTTGGTGAAGTATACTATTTTATACATCGCCGAAGGTCTAGAGAAAGATATTACCATGAATTTAGTACATGCATTAGTGTTACAAATTATTCACCGGTTTTTTTTAAACACTTTCTAATGAAAAGAACAGTTGTTGTTTTTTCACGAATCGTTTCAAAATAATACTCAATTTAGAGACTAACTGAATTCATGGTAACCGTTGATGTCTCTAACATCTTGTATTAGATTGACATTAGCCACTAAAAACAAATGTTTTGGAAGTTTTCATGCCCAATTGGAATTCGTAAAATTGCTATGAGAGATGGTCAACCATCCACGGACAGATGATCGGCTTGTAATGTCTGCCTCATGCAGCTGTAATAATTACAAGCCACGGGCTCCTCACTTTGGTCTAAGGCGGAACGAAATTAATACTACAATGATACCAAAATATCCCGTGGATAACGGTGTGGGTTGCACATTTATAATGTTTTATTTTTTAAGTTAGTTTATTGGATCAAAATCTCACCTTCGGTGCTACAAAGACATAAAGCTCATTTTTAAAATTTACAGTAGATGACTTTTAATTTTTTGCATGTTTTTCCAGTTCTGGATAGCTATTTACAGAAGGTTTGAAATCTTTGCATTATTAATTATTTATTTAGTTGGCTATACTTATACGTAAAAATCTTGTATTTCATTACCAAAGAAATCCTTATAAAAGCCATAACAAAAAAATGTCCTGGCTTATGACTTTGTTGCACTAGGAGTTATTTAGGATTATGAATATGTTTTATGCCTTTGTAGCTCCAAGATTTTGAGCGAAAAAAGACCTTAATATAAATAATGTTGAGGTTTTAAAAACAGATACGTTTTTGTTGCTCCAACGTTACATCAAACAGTCGCAGGCGCGGGGGCACTACTTACAATGAAACGTTGTCGGTCCAAAACGCAATGTACATTTCAACCGTGGAACCATGGAATAACCGCCAATAACCTTAAAGGCACTTCTGCCATCTAGTATAATTTCGAGATACTTTCGCGGATGTTTTTGTCGCCCCAAGTATAGGCATGGTTTAGAAACAATTTGGCATACTTAGGTTGATTTTGCAGTTTTGGCTATTTGTGACTTTGTTGCACCGAAGGTACGTAAATGTGTAACTGTTTGTTTATCCCAAATAAATAAATAGAATGTTCCATTACCTGTTCTTCTTGCTGCGTCATTGAAAGCTATATTCTCCAATAAGGTCTTCTCGGACTCCCCCTTGAGGTTCCTCGCGTAGATGAGCAGGTTGAAGGTCGCTCCCGCTGCTTCACCGGACGAAGTCAGCTGCGATAGGTCCAGCTTGAAGACAGCTAGGCCATCTATGAAGTATGGAATACTTATTACTGGTGCTGTTTATTTTTTTTTAATGATAGTCTTGCGTTTGAAATCCATCTCGAATCAATAGTAAGCAATTATGTGGTCGAAGGTTGGAATTGGAAAATTCAAATGGAAAGTAAAATACAACCACTTATTTCTTTATAATTAAATGTAATTTGAATTGAAGTTTCACGTTATGGCCGTTACCAGTTTTTTGCATCTCGAAAAGTGTTGATTTTAAAGTTAATTTGGACGACTACTGCATTAGAATTACAAAAAAACAACTTTAAGGTTTTTTTTGTAATGCCATTTCACTTGCCGTGGTACCAGAAAAACTTTTTAACGTCTGTTGAACACTTGTCTAAAAAAATGTCAGATTATGACGTTGAAATAAGGTCCGTTTTGCAGTCACACTTTTTTTAGACAAGTGTTCAACAGATGTTTTCGGTTTTTGTAGTATGGCTGTTGGGGATTAAATCCTGTATGATGCGCACATTATAACAAACATAATTTCACATACAAATAGCCAGACCTAATAATAATAACTCGTGTGGAATTCGAACCCGCAACATGCAGCTCAGCAGTCAATCTCTCAGTCATTTCACTATATCGTCGTTAGTTTGAAGAAGTTGGAGAAGTCTTACCAGTCTCATTAACACTGCCATTGAACCTCGTCTTGCCAGTGACAGGATCCAATGCTTCCAACATGAAGTACTGCGGCAGTCCGCCATCGTAGCCAGCCACGCAGCGCACGCGCAGCCACGAGCTGCCTTCTGCGCTCGTGTTGCCCGCTTGTAGGGAGCAGTTGCGCGGGGCTGTGGGACGAGCTGGACGGAAAACGTACATAATGTGAAGGAGGTAGGGTTCAAATTGGAATGTAGGTTTTGGATGTTTCGCGTGAGCCTTTTCACAACTACACTGGCGTCGGCTTTCAGTCGTACCAGATGCAGCTAGATATCAGTATTTTACACGGAGCGACTGCCTATCGGACCTCCACAACCCAGTAACTGGGTAACACTATACCCCATGGTAAAACTGGTTGTCATGACTTTTATAGCTTCTAACGAACGGTAACGACTGCCAAAGATCTACAAATGACAGCCTGGACCAACGGCTTTACGTGCTTTCCGAGGCATGGAGGAAACTCGCTAACCCCACCCACAGACCAACCTCGGCAAGCCCGGAAGAGCGGCCTGTGCGACTGTAATTATTTAGCCACGAGCTATAGGTTTTTGGATGTGATTAGAATTTTGTTTAGTCATATTATTATTCATGAGAGTTTGTCTTGGTAATAAGGAAATAGTGTTATGCGTATTATGAGCATTATATGAGGAGACACTCGCTTTGATTGGGCGAAAGGTGATAAAAAGTATAATAATTGTACTTGTGTAAATAAAACCTACTTGCAACCTCATTAATGAAATCGATAGAATCACTACAATTGTTCTGGTGGTATACCTTTTAACATAACTACCTCGAATGTAGACCGACGAAAACGACAAGAATCTAGGTTAGTGCAGCCACGGTCTCAAGTACTCCAACAATTTAAGTTTCTCATTGAATTTCGTAACTAGACATTAACTGAATTCCAAATAGTTATCTTCCTGCGGGCATTGTAATGATCATAGTAGTAATATCTTTATGCTAACTTAGTCTGCAAGTGGCATTTGAGTTAACAATCTTAGAACTGAAATTACGAGTAGGTACGTAGACTATCTGGTTTCTTGATGAAAAGGCCTTTGCCTACCCTTACACCCTTTGTGTAATACGAACCACTAACTTTTAATTTAGTTTGAATGCTGCCAAACTGCCAAAAGATAATGATCGTTGTTAATTTTGAAACGTAGAACTTAAGCGGTCAGTATTAAAATTTGACCTAGAAAATGATATTAATGAGTTGTTCTAGACCTTTTGATCCAGACAAACGGAATAAATTTAATGAGTTTTGTGAAAATAATTACGCCTTTTCAATAAATGAACAGAAATAGAATAACAACAAAAAACCTTCGACGAACAGAAAGTTTTGAGACAACGTACACATAAATATTTTAAGAATGTGGCTGCAAATGCTAGACATGAGCGAACTTAAACAATTTTCGAAGCCATTTTAACTTTTTCGAGATTATTTTCTTCGAAGCTAACTTGTAATAGAAATCAAAGTTTACGACCCTTGCTCGACATTATTATTGAACGTCAAGTGAGCAAGCGGGGACTTGCAAGGAATGTTCGTACACAACTATACATAACAGGCGTGGTGCGTGCGTGGAAATGAAAATTAAGTGCAGAGAGCGCCAAACTCACTAATTTCGCCTTGACTTATGGCAAGCGGGTGACAATTTAACGCGTGTATGTTATAACAAACTGCGGGGATATTAAACTGTGCGGGTTTCGGGTTATTTCGCTGCATCCCGCAACAACCAAGTCATATTTCCTATTGCAGTCAAGCGCATCAGAATTATAAGAGCACGTTGCAACCGTTCTATGAAATAACGAGATTTGAGACTAAAAAGATAATGCACGACGTGCTACGTTCCGTGTAGCGTACAGTTTCATATATTTTAACAAAGTTTCAATTTAGCCGTTGGTATTTTTCTTCTCTAATTGAAACGTGCTGTTAGATTAATTTTGTTCCGTGTTGAGTTATGTACTCGGTTGAGATTAGCGGTTGGTTTTAATTCTTCTTTACGAAAATAGCACATTGACTCAGTTAACTTCGGTCGATTCACTTAATTATTAAATTACTTGAATTTAAGTTAATTGTGTACATAAATTGTATTTCTCATTTCAGTGCCAATGGTAGTTTCAGGGAAATTGTACGTCATCAGCGAGGAGTTATGAGATTTGGCACACGGGTATGAAAAGCCGAAAGCCGAAAGCTGGAATTATAAAACGTAGAGCAAGTTCGGCCTCGTTGTTGGTTCAAATTGTGTGCACGCGGTTTTATTAATGCTTTTATTGAAGTGTTCATTTCGCTGCCGACATTTTCGGCTTGCGTGTATTCGAGTTATTGCATTGTGTTTCCAATATTATATAAATGCACGTGCAGATTCTAAGTACGATTTAGGACACGAGAGTTTCTGCGAATTTCAGTACAATTATAGTATTCGTTGAAAAAAAATGTATACGAAATATTTTTTTAGTTTTTTCTAGATCATTATTTTTTTTGCTTATACTATAGTTACGTGAGCTCGCTCTATTGTTTATAGCTCAATTCACTGATGTCAATAACTTTCACTAAAGATCATAATAATGTGACGTCACTCACCAGCTGGCACGATCTGGAACACACAGGGGTCCAGCTGTCTGCCCACAGTGTTCATACCGCGACAGCTCAACGTGCCGTAGTCACGTTCACTCTGTGGCTTGTAGCTCAACTCGCTGGTGCTGCCGTTTGCTGTACCTAAAGAACATGGAATTAGGGTTCAATTTACGTTAAAGTCATGTCTCATTTAAGAATCAGTTATGAATATTTTATGCCGTAAAAATATATACAGGGACTTATTGTAGTTGTGTTGAATTAGGCTCTTAACGACAGATTAAAATAGGTATCTGTATTGTATTACCCCAGAGGTAATTGAACAATCGATAATTAAATTAATTGAGATTAGATAGCTCTTAATAATTACGTATCTTGAAATCTATTCGTATAAGTATGTTTCAATGTTATTTTAGCTATTTTCGAGATGACTACGGTCAAATGACGTAAATACTATTTAAAATAACTAAAAATGGTTTCACAGTTATTGTAATAATAAATGAAAAATAACTGTAACTACCTACATAAACGGTTTATTTAACTTCAATTAATAAACCTAAGATTAATAATGAACTAAAAGACGATTCACCTACTGTTAGTCTTATCAAAAACCTGAGTTTATACTCTAATCATGTCGAAATAGTAAAAATAACTGCTTTCAAAATATTATAATACGTCACTTTTAAAATACAGCTATTTTTATAAGATTCCTCAAATTACCTGAGAATAGACTATTTCAAAAACAAATTTATACTTGGACATTTCAACTTTCCTGAAAGTTTTGAAAGCCATGTTTGAGATTAGTTTAGTAATACGGGCTTAAAACAATGAGCCTTGTTTCAGCTGCTAATTAAGTTTTGTGTTAATTTGTTCTGAGCATAAGGTAAAGTTATGTAGAGATAGATCATTGTTTCACTAACTGTGCCTGCCCACGTGTTGAAGTTTGAGAATTAAAGTCGGACCCATGAGTAAGGTAAGCTAAATCCTTGGAGTATTTAGTTTATAAATCTTCAAACTATACACAATTTTATTTTTTCCTTACATACCTAATTTCTGGTCTTTGACTGGTGGCTTTTTAGAGAGACTAAGAGTCACTCAACGAGCAATGGAAAGAGCTATGCTCGGAGTTTCTTTGCGGGATAAAATCCAGAATATGGATATTCGGCGAAGAACCAGAGTCACCGACATAGCAGCCTCCCACTAGGTGGACCGACGACATCGTGAGGGTCGCGGGCAGTCGATGGATGCAAGTGGCAAATTGTCGTTCGGCGTGGCGGTCTAAGGGGGAGGCCTATGTTCAGCAGTGGACGTCTTCCGGCTGATGATGATATCTAATTTTGTTTTTTATGATTTGCGGTTTGTTAGGCAAAACTGAAAGCTACAAAAACTATTAATTTTCTATAACTATAGTCGTGATGACCTACAGGATAATTACTTCGTCTTTCGTGCGCGAGTTTTCAAACAATGTGACTTTTTCACATAAGTGAGATTTAAAAGTACTCACTATGATTATAATTAGAAGTTAAAAGAAGATATTATGTATGCTGTAATATTCAGCCTACAAATTAAAACAATGGCCTAATTATGGCAAGCAAATAATTCACATTATAGACTGAAACTGAAGAATACCTACTCAAATAAGCCGCATTTAGTCGATGCAAGAACTCGCACGCGAGTTGCGTTACATTGCAGATTTTATAGGTACAACGAATTCAGTTGATCAAACAAATACCGCAATGTAGTGAAACTCGTATGCGAGTCCTTGCTCCATCTAAACGAGGCTTTACTCACCGAATTTCAGTGGTGAGACGTCAAGACTCTCGCCACTGTTGTTGAACTGCCAGAAGATGGTGACGTCAGGCGGGTTGGCTGTTACTGAGCATCGCACACGCAGTGATTCATCTAGTTGTGCGCCCAGAACTTGAGTAGGTGGGTGGGCGCATACTGGTGCATCTGTATAGGAGAGAGCTATCTATTAGCATAATTATGACATTTTGGGTGACATAATAAAATTGTCGTTAGGGCATTCAAGTATGGCGACGGTGTTTGATCAATGTATTATTATTTTAATGTTTGACTGCAGGTTCAATTGCTCCCTCCTCCCCTTTATCACCATCTAAATCAAGATCAGTCCAGTGGCTAAGCAATTAGCGAACTTCTAAGTGAACAATACGCGAAGTAGCCAAGTGTAAGTAGGTGAAGATTAATTGAATCCATCGCGGAAGCAGCAAGCACTCAACCTATTAATTAATTAATACGTAACCAATCAACACAAGCATTGCCAACATTATTAATGTGTGTTCGAAAGACTTTGCAATGCAGTATTTCCTTGAGAATTTCCACATTAGCAAAACAGAAACGTTTTACGCGAAAAATATTCCGAATTCTTTCAAATTGTTTACCAGCACACAAAAAAGGAGCGGTACATTCAACAAAGATTCCGTCTCTAAACAAGAATGCCATAATTAACAAAGAGCTAAAAGAGACCCGAATACAGTTCGTTAAATCATAACAGAAGTTAGACGATATATAAATTTTATCGCCCAACTGTTCCCCTCCGGAGCAGGCGCAGTCAGCGACTGTGATTCATTTAGATATCTACTTGCAAAACTGCGCTCCCGAGCTGCCTTAGATTTTCATTAAACTCTCAAATATTTGCTCGCGTTAAGCAGCCCTACCTCGGTAGGATTACAGTAGCGGGAATATGAAAATATGTATGTGGATTAATGTAACACCGGCGCCAGCGATCGTGTACCGCGTGCGAATAACAACGTACATTTTCTTCGCCTTAGATTTGTGACGGTAAGGATCAATAAAATGGAAACAAACTGTCGGCAGAGCGGTGCAAAAGTAAAACAGCGGTGCGGTAACAAATAGTAGGGGAGGGCTGTTGTATGTTTGTCGCAGATCGGTCGGTCTGCGTGCCGCCCGCGGTGATGGAGACGACGTAAATCTTCACGAGGCAGCTTCCGAGATGATTGATGGTCGCGCGGTGACTCTCAGGACTGCTCGAAATACACCCCTCACCACTGTTCACTAATACAACTTAGCTTGTTTGTAGACGCATTGATCAGAGTTGCGGCCAAATTAATCCCTCCGGATAATAGTTAGCACTTGCTTAATGATGGATAGTGTTCATACTTTTGGAAAGTAAACTAGTCTTTTCCATTTAAGGTATAGTTAGCGATAGTTAGAGTAATAGTCGGAATATTAGCCTCCTTCTGTATCCTCGTGTGTTTTGGCCTATTGCCAGAATGTTTTGGTGAAGCAGCTGATTGCACGCTCATTAGCAAGCGCTCGAACGATTCTTTCATCCATAAAACGGGGTGTTTCTGGTTTTATGTGTAGATAGAATTTCCCGACGCCAATGTACGACTACGTGTATAAATACCTAAATGAATAAAAATAACACCTCGCCTGAATGCTGGTAATTTGCGATCGTGCACGACTGTGAATATAACACGTATGTTGGTACGGTTTGTACGGTTTCATAATGTAATTAACGCTTATTCATGAATATTACACCATTTTTATTTTGCTTGATACGGCTCGTGTTTGCACAAAAATAACCCATATTCTGTTAACTCATTATCCTGGCATTATTATGTCTCTCGAGTACATTACATACATCACAGCGCGCTAGAAGACAGATGTAGCTCTCCTAAGCTCCTTTATTGTAATTTATTGCTCGTGTTTATCAGTAAATGGAATTATTCTATATTCAATACATTCTAGCGTGCCACTCCGTTGACTGTAACAAATCTTTGTTAAGATCTTTCTGAGAATGATTGATACAGCAGTCAGCAGACGACGAAAAGCCTCCGGCGAAATGAAACGTAATTTATTAGCACTCTGTTTATAATAGGGAACAAAGGAGCCGTCGATTCCAGCAGGAAGTAGTCTACGTAACAATTTACTTATTGGTGTGCTTCACTTTTAAGGCCAGTCTATTTTTTCGTCGTTTGTCGACCTTATTTCGGAGGAATATTTATGGGTTGCGATTTACTTTGGGATGGCCGATACTAAGTTAGTTAGGAAGTTGAAAAAGAATATTGAGAATATTTATTTTTCGAGCTTCTGATATCTACGTCAAGGCTATTTACATATATACCTACATTTTTAGTTGCTTGTTAGTGTTGGATATTTTTACACTTTACCTCCTCAAGAATATTGTCATGCCAAATAAATTTAAAAATCCCTGAGGAAATCGTGACTAAATAATCACAGCCACACAGGCCAATCTTCCGGGTTAAGGCGCGCTTGCCGAGGTTGGTCTGTGGATGGGTGACCATCTATCATAGCGAGTTTCCTCCGTGCTTCGGAAAGCACGTAAAGCCGTTTGTTATTTGTAGATCTTTGACAGTCGGTACTGTTAGTCAGAAGCTCTAAAGTCTGACAACCAGTCTTACCATGGGTTATCGTATTACCCAGTTACTGGGTTGTGGAGGTCCGATAGGCAGTCGCTCCATGTAAAATACTGATATCCAGCTGAATCTGGTTTGACTGGAAGCCGACCCCAATATAGTTGGGAAAAGGCTAGGCAGATGATGAAATAAATTTATAAATCTCAATACTAGTTTGCTTTTACAATTATCTACGTACGTTTTGTAAAACACACTGTGTTGACACGGCATACATTTACTCGACGAAACCCAAAAGGGGGATTATACTTTATTCTACTTACTTATATTCTCCGGGCTCGGTAGTACCCTTACAGAACAAGAAACTTTAACTGGCTACTAGTGCGAACCTCATACAAGTCGACGAAGTTACTAATTGCGACCGTAGCGTCATGTACTAATATCCTACGTTTATGTATGTATGGCAAGTTGATTGGCTAGTGGACCGTGTTTCTAGACTTAGAGGGGACACCTAATCCATAAGTAATTGCCTGAGGTTGAGGGCTGGGTTTTCAGAGCCTTAATATTTTGAATAGATAGATTTTATTGATCTGGGTCTCTTATATGGTGTTGTTTTTTGGAAAGCTATGTGAAGTACCTATTTTAATTGATACCTACGTATGTGGATTGTGGAAAATAAGCAGACAAAAAATATTGAGATAAGATAAAAGACGATGATATGGCTTTAGAGGAAGTGAAAACCACAATGACTGCAATATCACTATCACTACATAGTATAAAAAAAATCAAATTCGAATATAACATGCAACTATGAGTAGTGTGTTTAAGGAAAAAGGAAAGGATTAAGGACTAATTTAGACTCATGATAGGCCTGTAAAGCAAAACAACGCCTAATCTTCTTCTTAGCGTCTCGACAGTAATCTAAATTGAGTCGACCCAAAACTGACCACGAGTTTAGGGTTTCAGCAGTGTCTTAATTATAATCATAGGTCGGAGGAGGCGGGCCGCGTGAGGAAGAGGACAATGTCCTCCCTCCGCCCAAACTGCGGTGGAGGACGCCCTAGGCGCGGGCATGTCGCTGTCCGACCATAGATCATGCCCGGGTCGACGGCGCGTTGTGTCTCACGCGCGCCTCAAAGAGCATCAGCAAAATGACGGGGCCCCGTTTGAGAAGGCCAAAGCCTGCCGGGGTCGCGGGACTTATTTCATTACCGTGATCCCGGAACATAAAGGGCTAGTGAAGGACACCGTGGATTTTGGTCAGTACAAGTCTGACAGTCTCTCCCGCTCTGCCCGGGGTGGGAGGACTCATTTGATGATTTTACCGCGTTAAAAAAAAACAAATGTTCTTATAACATAAGAACTTACATTGTATACTAAGATGCGTAGATTGGCTGGCCGTCTCTCCTAAGGCGTTGGTTGCTCTGCAGGAATAATCACCTCCGTGGTCCCTCGTCACCTTCTGTAGCACCAGCGATTTGGTGCTGACGATAATGCCGGACACCACGTTGTGGAGCACTGGCTTATCCTGTGTAAAAAATGTATTTTTAACTATCATTTGAATGAAAAAAAAAAAACAAAAAAAATTGAATGATTTTCATTTTTCTTTAATGAAGACAGAGTTCATATTCTCTATGATGTTTTTTTTTTGCAATTTCTAAAATTTTCTCATCATAAAAAGCTCGCAATAAATTTTCATCCCATGAAGTTATCTATTTAAACTTAAACATAATAGAAATTTCAAAAGCTAACAAAAAAAAATGCTTTAACGAATCAATATAGCTCGGTTATGAAAACCTAGAAACCGGTGTTTGATGAGTTACGCACATTACATTGAATAATATAAAAATAGTTATGAACCCAATAGGTACCCCAATAAAGCAAACATGATATTCTTATGTAAACCACACAGAAAAAATAAAATAAAACAGAAATATTTGCTGTTATAAAGGCAGCAAATGCAAATAAAGGCAAATAGAATATCCGACCAAATATAAACAAGCATGACTATAAATATCGATAAAAGTCAATAGAATTTATGCAAACAACGCTTGCAACACTATTTTCTAATAAGTGTAGTCGCACTACATGTTGCTTGAGGCAAAGAGAACTAGGAATTATTTTGTTCATAGATGTTTTATAAAAGCGTTTGACAGTCTGCGGTTTTATACGAATATTAATTGGAAATATCTACACTCGAGAGCAATGAATCCGGGTCACTTAAAGAATCCTAAAAATCTCGGAAACTAAAAATGCTAGGTTAATGCAATAAATTGTATTTAATAGACAATGTAATACTCCTTAAATGAAGGTATTAAAACTTCTTAGTTATTGTAAAGTTATATCATAAAAAAATCAAATTTGAAAAAGGGCCACTTCCGAAGATGGAACTACGAAATTACAGCATTTGGTTTTGCTTTTGTTTGTAATCTGTCATTTATGTGGGTACATAAACCATGTTGATAGTGCTCTATATTCATTATTCAAGCTGATATTATGTCGCTTACGCCTGAAGAATGCGTACGCACCAGAATACTTACAATGCTGGAAACCGGCCGGAGTCAGCGCGATACAGCCAGGACTGTCGGTGTGTCGCTGTCAACAGTACAAAGAGTTCTCCGACGTTACGAAGAAACTGGTTCTAACCTACGCAGACTAGGAACGGGCAGAACCAGGTGTACCACAGCACGAGAAGACCGATACTTGGTGAACACCATGCTTCGAAATTGCTTTCTCACAGGAACTGAACTCACCAATCAGTTTCGACGCCTCGGAGGAAGTAACCCAAGTGCATGGACAGTAAGACGTCGGCTTGCTGAATCTAACTTAAAACCCCTTAGACCTGCAAACGGCCCTAAACTGGAGCGTGGGCATCGTATTTCAAGACTAAGATATGCCCAGAGCCACGTAAATTGGAGTATTGAAGATTGGTCAAAAGTTATGTTCTCCGACGAATCAAAATTTATGCTCTACAAGCACGATGGAAGACACAGAGTGTATCGAAGACCAGGGGAAAGATTCAAGCAAGCATGCATCGAAGAAAAAGTAGCCTACGGTGGTAGGTCTGTACTTGTGTGGGCCGGAATTTCTTCTGAAAGTCGCACAGAGCTGGTGATCATAGAAAACGGCTCTTTAACTAGCGTAAGATATGTGGAAGAAATCCTCAATGATCACGTTGGTCCATTTATATTCAATTTAGGTGAGGATGCTATATTTATGCATGACAATGCCCGACCTCATACAGGTAGGATTGTGAATGACTACCTTCAAGAGATGAACATTACTCGTATGGAGTGGCCAGCGCGCAGCCCGGATATCAACCCGATCGAGCATGCTTGGGACGAGCTAGGCAGATGCGTAAAACAACGAAACCCTCCCCCAATCACGCTTCGTGAGCTCAAAATTGCTCTCACAGAGGAATGGGAGAATATTCCCGAAAATCGTATAAGGAACTTGGTGTACAGCATGCCAAACCGCGTAAACGCAGTAATGGAAGCACGAGGAGGCAATACGAAGTATTAAAATTCAAGAAAATTGTAATAAAGTTCCAAAATTTCAAGTTTCCTATTTTTGTTTTAAGGAGAGATCAGCAGTTTTTTCTTTATGTAATTTTGTGTTAATAAAATGTATGGTGACTGATATTTTTTTTACTTTCATTTAAGGCAATTCTATTAAATGCAATAAATTGTATATAATAGACAATGTAATAACATTGTCTATTAAATACAATTTATTGCATTAACCTATCATTTTTAGTTTCCGAGATTTTTAACATTCTTTAACCGTATAGTTCGGTAGCGCCCCCGAAAGGGGCGCGACAATAAACCTACGCTGGCTCAATAGTGGGTCCAAAAGGGGCAGACTTTGTAGTCATACGACATCCTCATTATAAATTAAAAAAATATAATATTCTCTGCGTAAAATCCTATGAGTGCGCATTAATTAAGAATGTTAAATAAAAATCTGATTTATTCACGAAATTATAACTTCTACATTTAGCGCCTATTTTCATAATTTACCGTAACAAAATCCAAAAGCGTAAATACGATCTTCGCCATTTTGATGGCAGTGCTGGGTGGGGCTAAAAATCATAAAAAACGTGGTTTTCGGACATCCAACGGATCATTATAGGAGGAATGAATAACTCGTCATTTAGTATTGTAACGAATTCACACGTATTTCAACATAAATTAGCAGTGGTAATGAAAAATTTGATATCTGAACTCGAACTTTCGCGCCACTTTTGTTTGTTTACATTTTTATTTTGCACTTGGATCACACACGCGAGCTTTAACTCCATAATAATAAAGATAAATATCATGCCAAATATTATAAATAACGTAAAAAAGACCAGATCTTGGCGTAATTCTCTAATACAGGGCCAATAACACGTATTTTTCATTACCACTACTCAATTTGTATTCGTAATCGACAACCATGTTATTTTTTTTAATCGTAATGATGTGTGAAAGCGAGTATTCTAATCGATTCCATAATTGATTTTTTTGTCAACTCGAGTGAAAAAAATAAGGAAATTAGGAAATCGATTAATAAAAATTAAAATAAATTTGTTTTATGCTTAGAATACAATTAATATCTATTATAATATAGTTTAAAGCTTTTATAATAATATTACGTTCATTGTCATTCCCAAAAAACAATAATAGACAAAGGAACAATGTCAGATAATAAATGTTTGAATGCGCGGCAATTATTTAATTAAAAAATTTTGAATTAGGAATGCACTCGCTGTGGTACTCGATAATCAAAATTATGTAATAACTTTTAATTTATTAGCTAATTTTTACTGTACATTTTATTTTGTACAATCATATTATAATTTTTAATGTTGAATGAATATAGAATGCCTTGGATTTTGATAGGTTTATTATAAATGAATTTGTTTCCTACCAAATAAAAGTTTTTTTTTTATCGTGGTAAAATCATCAAATGAGTCCTTCCACCCCGGGCAGGGCGGGAGGGACTGTCAGACTTGTACTGACTAAAATCCACGGGGACACCGTGGATTTTAGTCAATAGCCCTTTATGTTCCGGGGTCATGAAATAACGCCCGCGACCCCGGTAGGCTTTGGCCCTCTAAGTTCTCATTATGCTGATGCTCTTTGAGGCGCACGTGGAACACGACGCGCTGTCGACTCGGGCATGGTCCATGGTCGGACAGCGAGTTGCCCTTTACTCGCTGTCCGCATGCCCGTGCCTACGGTGGCCGGAGATCGTCTGCCGACTTCCGACGCTGCGGGCGCCTACCACTATGGTTGGGGCGGAGGGAGGACGCTGTCCTCTCCCTCTCGCGGCTCCAAACAAAAGATAGCCAAATTAATTATTTTATTGTACAAATTTGTTTCGTGAGATTGGTTTGGTCATGTAAGTATTACACGTCAGAAATCGAGCTTTTGAAATAAAAAAAGAAAATGCTAGGTATTATATTTTTTTACACTATTCGATGTCGCTGAGGATCAAATTCGGTGAAGTAATGATAACTTGGTAAAATATGAACTAATATACAAACAATAATTTAGTCATTGTACAGCAGAATAAAATCAAAATTCGCGCAAACTCACTTAAAGTTCGAATTTGTATGTATTTACACCACGAAGTGATAATAAAAATTTGAAATAAGAACACTATGTTGTGAACATGTAGCGAAACATTATTTAATGGAAAAAAATCCTTATACCTCAAGTTTGTCGCATGTTTCTACTTCACAGAATATTGATAGTTTGATTGCTGAATTTATATTTCAAAAATTTAATTTTTATGATGTTATTTAATTTTTATCAAATCGGCCTCGAGACTTCCTTAAGGATTTTTCGCTATTCCTCATAGTTTAAAATTTAGCCAAACACGCCCTGTTGGAAATTCTAATTGTTTGTTACTGCAAGGAATCATTTAGAAGTACATACTCCCATCTCTCAGCATTAGATCCGAACCCGGTGTTTGTCTTTTCACGTTTTTTAGATCCGTTTTAAAAAGATAAATTGAAATTAATTAACGAAAACACAAAATGGGTATAAGTAAAACCATATGATTGAATTTAAGTTTAGAAGACACATAGGTATGTTTAGCCTCCAATGAAACACCGATAAATAAATTATTGCGTAAACGAAATAATACTTGAAAATTTGAAATATTATAAAATGATTCAGATTTAGTTTCATAGACTTATTGTGGACTGAGCTTTCTATAGTCAAAAAGCAGATAAATCAGTCCATGCTCTATGTCTTGTTTTACTTTTTTTTCACGTTCGATTATGTTGCGATTATCGATTAGGCTGAATGAAGGTTTTTAATCGTTTTGTGAATATTGGGTTTACGGTCAGCACTAAAAAGAGTCATGTTGCAACATAGTTTTTGCAAATTTTTATCCAGACTTTGATCGTTATTATTTATGAAATTATGTATGAACACTGGCAAATCTAGTAATGGATATAGTAAGTTATTTTATTTATTTCACTGTTTAACCATTATTATCATGTGATACGCTTCTTTATGTACATATTTTTCAGCACATCTAAATTACCTAGTTTTTGAAACGATGTAGCATTTTGTATGTTACACACATTTTACAACAGAATGAAGCAGTTTTATTGACCTCAACATGTTCTTAGAGATATTTGTTCACAAACTTATCGCATGAAATAGCTGTAGTAACATATTTTTGATCAAAAATTGGATGCTGAAAGTTGACAAAAAATATTGTGTAATAGCTCAAATTTCGAATCACCCGGTCGACTCAGCTGATGTGTCATGTGTCAAAATATTGTCGTGCAGAGTGGTTAAGTGACCCGGATTCATTGCTCTCGAGTGTATGATAAAGTAAAGTGAGAAAAGGACTTTGAATATTAGTTGTTTTTGTATTTGTATATTTCATTCGCTGAGATATTTGTCTTTGTCTAGTATGCTGAGTCGCTCTTTCTCCAGGGTAACTAGCAAGTATCTTTTTTTCTTCTATTTCGTGGTAAAATCATCAAATGTTCACGCTCTCCCACACAGGGCGGGACGACAGGGTCTGTCAGACTTGTACTGACTAAAAAATCCACGGTGATCCTTCAATAGCCCTTTACGTTTCAGGGTCACGGTTACATGATGAGACAGTCCCGCGACCCCGGCAGGCTTTGGCCTTCTAAGGAAATTGGCAAGTTATCATAATGGCCCAAAATTACAATCCTATTTGTAACATTAAAGTTAAAGTATTCCTGAGGCCTGACCACGAGCTCTTAAAGCTATCCAGTTTAGGCTGTGGGAAAGAGACAGAGCTACACAAGTCGTCTAGCGCCATCTCTTTCCCACAGCAAGACTCGCGCTTTAAGAATTCATCGTAGGCCACTTCAACAAAAAGTTTCTGTTAAAAATCTCAATTATAATAACTTAACAAATCGATTTTTGACGCAATACACTAAAACTTCGTGTGGACCTTTCATGTGGTCGGATAAAGGTCACGACCCATGTTGTGATTACAGCGAACTTATTCAAATGTAATTTAGATTATTCGCTGATGTAGTACATTTTGTTTTAATACGTACTTCATCAATGTTTCATGATTATACTTTTGTATTAACATGTTGGTACTTGGGAAATGATAAATCGTTTTGGGCACGTCAGTCTTTAATTTGTATAAAGGTTTTGATGGGAGTTTCGCTTCCTAAAAGTGTTTTTGCCAAAGCACTGCGCTTTGAGAGACTCGATTCCAAATTCTGTACTCTTAGCACGAATTTTCACTCTTTTACTTTACAGTATTTACAGCGTTTCTTGTATGAAAAAATGGAACAGTGCCTCTGGTGTGCGAAGAAGGAACTAATTTTTTCCTTGAAAATTTTCAATTTTAAATTGTCAAAGTTCCAGTTTACTTCACGTCTCAAATACTGAAAACTCATGCTAAGGGTACTGATAAACAATGCCACTCGTCAGTATTTAAAAACTTTCGTCTTAAATTATGTGTCGTATTTATATTTAGCAATATTATGAAGAAGTAAAATAAGTTTTAATGTAGGAGTAATATCTGGAACCAATTATTGAATTCCAAAAAAAACTATGTATAATATCTCGTCTATTTAGTGTGATATAAATAGACTAAAATTCTATTTATATAGACGAAATAGACTAAAGTTCTATTAATATACATTAAATAGACGAAAGTTCTATTTATATCACACATAACAGCCGATCTATTACAATTTTTTAACAAGCAGGTTATATGTGACCGCTGGGTTCACGGAACTGTCGAATATCCGTAACACTAGAACTAAAAGGCTTTTGAAAGATCACCGTGGATTTTAGTAAGTACATTTACATGACAAAAAATTTACATGACAAAAAAAAAAGTCTGATGCGATGTCTGTTTGGGACCAAAATTTCACGCCAACATTCGTAGGCAGAAACCAGTATAGCTGTTAAAAAAACAGATAAAATAGGTATTTTATGAAAATAACCTCCTGTATTAAATATACTCCACACCTAAAATTAAGCTCCAATAACCCAACGGATAAGTTTTTGGATTGGCTAGCAAGTTTAAAGCTCGCCCGTAGCATTATAAACGTTAAAACATTACGAACAGCTTCCATGCATGTTTGTGAAGTTCATAGAAACGCTTATAGCGTTCAATTCACATAATCCTGGTGATGTTTTAAACAAATAATCGTATTATTAATTGATGTTATCATGATACTGAAGCCTCTTGAAGTTGGGGTGAGACGGAATGGGAAGCAGTCGCCTCCTTCTATCAAGCAGCGAAGGAGGAGACAAAATGCGTGAAGGAGACGAGACACGCGCCGCACAGAGTTGCCAGCAATTTGAAAGAGCCTCCATAGAGGCCCGAACGCTTGCTGCGGTTGTTGGACTGTTTGGACTTTTAGGTTAGGTTGGACTTTTTAAACAGGTAACCTGTGGCCCTGTAAAGTAAAGGCCAATTGAAGATACACGGTGGATTTTAGTTAGTACGAGCACAGAATATATAATAGTACCTAAAGGCACAGAAGGATAACTCCCAAAAAGAAAACAAACAAATGTAAAATCTATGCACGAAAGAATAGAGTCCATTTTTACTTGCACCCACATCACCCACCTACTTTTATAATAGCCTAAACTTCCCGTGCGCAAGCAAAAATGAACTGAATAGTGACGCGCGAGAGTTCATTTTAGTTTATCTGACGCCAACGACATTAAAAGGTTACTGTCGGTCAAGCTCAATAGGGTTGCGACTCGCGAGTTTGGGCACAGTTAGGTAGGAATACGTATTTTATGCATTGTTTAATTACATATATATTTATGTTAATTAATATTAACATAAATAAATATCACTCCTCATTACCTCCTTAAGTCCCTCGAGGAATTTTGTTTTTATCATCAGCCTATATCTTTTTCTGTTTCGTCATCGATTACTTCATATTCATATCGATTGGTAACACAGAATGTTAACAGTAGGTACCTACGGCACCTTACGTGAGGAATAATATATACACCGTGACTTTTTAGTCGCCTTACAACGGCAGCCCAGTTTATGTATCCAATGACTAAAACACGTTTATATTTCAAAATTTAAAAATAAAATTTTAATTCGTTATTATGACGCAGTCAGGTCGCAAGTCGGGTTTATAATAATTATTATCTTTTCTACGTATTATTTTTATATTTTTAACCATAATATCATCTTAAGAACAATATTTAAAAATATTTGAAATGTTGGGCTTTATTACCTCATCCGTGACATTCGCCACCCAAGTCGTGCGGTGCCTCCACCGCGCGCCACAACCCGCGCCGCGCGTCGCCCCCGCGCCACGCCGTCAACGCTCTTATGTTTAATAGTACAGGAGCAGTGACCCGATTTGGTCGTAGAAATTAATTCATACTAGAGTTTACAGGAAAGAAATGTAGGATGTAGGTAAAGTTGTATTAGATCGTCAATTCTATTGTAATGTTATTAGTAAATTTGACAGCTCTACACTACAACTCACTGTTTTGACTTTCTGAATTTTGATAGTCTCAGATGAAAAGTTATTTTTTCAATTACATGCGCAACAGACACTCTTACCAGTATTGCTACTTCCATGCATATTTCAGCGGGCTGGTTGGTGTAAAAAATATGAAATAAAAGCATACATAATACTGATCCGGTTTTATTTTACTTATAAAAAAAATAACGTATTTTATTGAAACAAAGTATTAGGTACACTAATACTAGGAACTCGAATCAAACTACTAATTAACAATGTTGTATGAGTACTATCATTATATAAAAACTAAGTGTACGTGTACATTTTTTCATGTATTTACTTCTTACTCCTCCAAAACGCCCGGTCGGATTTGAACAAAATTAGACAGTGTTGATTTTTCAAAAAGTGCTGTACTGATTTCTTCTTTCTGGACGTTATACGCTTTCCAACACAAAAAGATTTTTTCAAATCGGTAATTATAAAATATACTTATAAATACATCTTATAATATATACAGGAAGACTTTTTTACCACCGTCCAAATTTTTTCTAAAAAATCGATACGTTAAATTTTCATATTAAATTATAGTCTCATTAGAGTTATCCGCTCTGCGTGGTCACCAAACGATGGCTTGAAACGTTCAGAGCGCATCCCGCTTACCATGTTATAAATGGCTAACTTTTAGGTAGGTATCCATTTTTTATGATCTAATGTTGAAAAAATATTTGAAAGGTTAAACCAAAAAACAACAAAGTGGTTTTGTGTGAGAACACATTTTTTTATTCATAATACGTCTTAAATAAGAAAGTTCTTTAGTTTTATGGGCTCGTTCGCCCACTGAAATATGTATAATTGTATATCGAACATTTTTACACCATATGTAGTTCGATGTTCTTTTTTGACCATGGCTCTTGGTCTATAATTTTATTTACAGCTTGACATAAAACTGTAGAAAACCGGAAGTCGCCACTGTCTTCGCGCTACCAGCACATTTACAGCTTGACATAAAAATGTAGAAAACCGGAAGTCGCCACTGTCTTCGCACTACCAGCACTTTGAATGATTTTTTTTTTTTTCTCTTAATAAGTTAGTTTTGTGGCACAATAATAAATCTAACAAACCTGCGGTCTTTATTTACATCAAATATCAAAAATTTTAAAACGTTGTCAGAAACAAAAAGATTAGTTCCGTTTCAATCCGTTCTGGCCAAGCTGTAGTCATAATGAGTCATAACTTTAAAGATCGATTGTTATCGTTTACGGCAAAATAGGTAACTAGTCCTTATCATTTTCATTTCATTCATTTCATTGTCACAGGCCCCGTGTTGCGTGTCTTTGTAGGTAAGTAGGTAAAAAAGTCGCGAAGAGAATTACGATCGCTGACCTTGAATGCGTAGTGTAGCCATTTTCTGAGTTTGAACGTGTCTAAACAATAACGTAAATATCTTCCTACTTTCTACCGATCATAATTCGACCTACCTACGTATTCAGCTTAAGCGCTATATTCACGATCCAGCACGGCTGTACAGCAGCTCAAGGTCGCGTTGCTGGACGTAGCAAAAACATCGTGAATAGGCTTGACGTACGTCAAGGCTTGTCCAGCAACGCGACCTTGAGCTGACGTACAGCCGTGCTGGATCGTGAATATAGCGCTTTTGCTACGTCCAGCAACGCGACCTTGAGCTGCTGTACAGCCGTGCTGGATCGTGAATAGAGCGCTTTAGGTGAGTGAGAGTGATGTCAGGTTTGATAATCGTCTATTTTATTTATCTTGGTCGTCTTGTAGGCCAAATTTGTAACCTACCTAATCATGCTTAACTGATCATGATTACTAGCCGGTACTTGAATGACATTAATAAGCACGCCACAAGCAGGTAGATAGTTTTTTGATCATTATTAAATATGTACTACATAGATAAATATTCACTTTTTTTCTTACCTTTCGAAATCACGCGGTAGTGTGTGAAACGTGAGGCTCCTATCACTGTCATTATTTAAACAACCAAACGTTATGCAGTATTTTTTTTTCTTCGTCATATTTTTTTTTTTAAACTCATGCGTAAATTCAACCAAACACCAAACTTAAATATTATATAAGTAAGCGCGTGCGTAGTGGGCGGCACGCGGCAACCGACTAAATGTCCACTCCGAAGTGGTCGCCGCCAATGCTTGCAGTTTTATACCTACACTGCGGAGTGAGCCAGGCCTGGTACGAGTCTGACAGTCCCTTTTGCATCACTCAGGGTTGGGAGGACCCACTTGTTAATTTTACCAACAAAAAATATTTGCTACAGAAAAATTAATCATCAATCAATATTTGCATAAAAATCAATGCCACTTTTCGTTGTAATTTTATAACTCAAGAACGGGCTCAGCTATCCAAACCAAATATTTAGGCTTTGTTCAGACTATTTAGTAGACGGTTTATGTGAAGTTTGCACAAAATCGGTCGAGCGGTTCTTCGTTTATCACATTTTTTGTAACAAATGTGTTCCGTGACCATACGTCATATTTTTTATCTGTGCGCGCACTGTGCTTGCGAACGAATGAGAATCGTAACACTTGAACCAAGATGGCAGAAACTGATTTTGCCTAAGTGCGCGCTCCCGGTGAATATCCCTGGAATGAGGGCTAGTCGTCGCTAAACCGCTTCTATCCGAGTTTGTTGTGATCCCTGAAGGCTCATATACCTAGTGCAGGACAGACTTTGGTGCATCTTGTGACTTAATCCAGACCGGCCGGTCGTTGTGCTCCACCAGCCACGTGCCACAGGACAAGATTCCCTCGAAGATCCACGGGAGACTAGCAGGTGAGTGACGCACTTTATACTTGGAAGGTCTAACGATCTCCCCGCGAGCAAGCACAGTTACGAAATCATCATTCAAACAAAATACCGACCTACGTACCTACAGAAAACTGAGCTTGCCCTCCAATGTACCAGCACCAGTTGGTACATTTTTTGGTGCCGAAACCCGGGAATAACGGATATAATTCGATAATATTCATTCGTTTATCCTATAACAGTAAAATCTCGTATAATCTTGGGTAATTTTCAATATTCTGAACAAAGAAATTAAAATCATTTTTTTTCCCACTTACCCTCAACTATTTCCCACTTCTGGGCAATACGTATTCGTTTTGGGTCGATTGCTATACACTATAATCATTTATTTCGTTAATCGTCAAGAAACAAAAAAGTGCATTTTAAAACGTGCATCGATCTTTTCAATATCGTATCATCAATAATTTCTTTGTGTGTTCGGTGTATTCTTGTTCATTTGCTATAAATTCATGTGGCTACACGTATTTCGTTGTTAGTTTCTATAGAAATTGTCATAGAAGTTGAGATAACATCGAATCGTAACGTAAATACCCACAACATACATAAATCATTTGTAAACTTCTGGTTCGCCTAGTTATTTTGACCAACCTTCCATTTTTGAATGATTTGAAGTTGGTATTTTTCCTAGCCGCCATATTAGTTCGAGTAGATCTAGTTCGTTGTTCCACGAGTTCAAATTGAATCGAACCATAGACAAGTTTTCATTCTTTAATATTCAACGACAATATTTAAATTGAGTTGTAGTGATTGAATGAATGAACTGCGATTGAATTGAACAGTTGACGTACGGTGTTCGGATTGGGCGTTCTATTCAGTTTGAAACGGTTTGTTTACATTGTTTTATTGTTGTTTAGTTGAACTTAACGGTGCCATTACCTGTTCATTATAGAATCTTATTATTAATATCGATTGTTTTAACGTTATTAAGGTTAACTTATAAACAAAATGCCTTATTATTCTAAAAAATCGTTGCGTAGATTGAGTAAAGGTAAATCGGTTGAAGTCGAATAACCAACTGAACGCGACTTACCGGTATTGCGTAGAAAACGTACTTTAGCGTTCAACAGGTTATCTAAGACGCTCGAAGTCGCTCGTTTAGCGGAAAACAATGGATGCGACTTAAGTAAGTTTTTGGCACATTACTCAGACTTAACTAAAATGGTAAATAACTTTGAAGAAGCCCATGATGACATACTTAGCATATGCGAACTTACAGATGAACAACAAGCGGAACAAGATAGTATCAGATACGACTTCGACGAACGATATTATGAGATTTTAGCGATACACCGACGCTTAACGAAGGTCGATGTGCCTAACGAATGTATCGATGAGCAAAATAGATCTCATAATGAGTCGTCGAGTGTACTCAAAGTGAAATTACCTAAGATTAACTTACCGCAATTCAGCGGTAACATAAAGTTGTGGCCCGAATTCTTCGATGTCTTCAACTCGCTGATTCATGAGAATGGTTCACTTTCGGATACGGAGCGCATGCACTACCTCGTCTCTAGTCTCACTGGTGATGCGCTGGCACTTATACGAACCTTTCCTGTGACGGGCTTATACTACCAAGAAGCATACTCTGCATTGGTTGCGCGGTATAAGGACAAGCGGGAACTTGCCTTTACTTGTTGGAAGGAGATCTTGAACGTTAACCTGAAAGCCAACTCACCCATTGATTCACGACGTGTCCTTGATTCTTTCAACGAAAATCTGTCGATTCTCAAACGGCAAGGGCTGCCGACGGATCAGTGGGATTTTGTAATCTGTTACCTTTTACTTTCGAAAATGGATTCAAAATCGCGTTGTGCTTTTGAACGAGCTACTGCTTCTCATGAGTTTCCGAGGTACAAAGATCTCATCGATTTTCTCTACACCATATGCGAGGCATCGGTTCGGGACACACACTTCTCCGCAAGTGTTCGCGATAACCGTGCCAACGAAAAACCACATAAACCGCGAGGTTCTAACAACGAGGTCGTAAGTAAAAAACATACTTCGACATTTCTATCGAATACAGTAGTTGACAAACCTCTTGCAGTTGCGCCCTCATCATCGAATTTAACCACATCGAACGCAACTGCACCATCGTCGTCAACATCGTCGCGTCCTTCACAAACTGCTCCTGTACCACCAACTGAACCTCGAAAGTACAAGTGTCCGTTTTGTGGGGAAGAACATTCCATTAATAAGTGCAAGTCGTTTACTGACAAATCTGTTCAGGAACGACTTGACTACGTGAAGACCAATCGTTGGTGCTTCAACTGTTTGAAGCCATCACATGGTCTCAAAACCTGTAAATCAATGTTTACGTGTCAAGTGTGTCGTCAACGACATCACACCATGCTACATCAAGATCCAGATGTTTCGAAAACCGATAATACCGAAACGGCCACTACCTCGCAGGTAAGTGCACTTACCAATATCGGCGATCGTTCCATGGTTCTGCTGTCCACAGCTAATATCGAAATTCGTGATTCTTCGGGTCGTTATCAAACTTTTCGAGCGCTGATTGATTCCGGAAGTCAGGCCCACTTCATAACTGAAAGTGCTGCTGAACGTTTAGGTCTCCAACGAGCGCCGTCAACGCGTAGGATTCTTGGCCTAGGTCATGCTTCAACATCCGCTAGTGGTACAATCTGCTTAAGCGTAGGTGCCCACGACAACGATTTGTTCACTATTGAAGCGTTAACATTACCTAAGATCTGCGGTAATATGCCAGTCGTTAAGCTGAACAAATCTGCGTGGCATCATATTCAAAAGCTTACCTTAGCGGATCCTGATTGTCACTTACCTGGTCGAATCGATGTCCTTCTAGGTGCTGAAGTCTTCCCTTCACTACTATTACCAGGTAGTGTTAGTGGAGGATTAAAGCAACCGTCTGCAATCAACACTGTGTTCGGCTGGATATTACTAGGAAACGTCAGTTGCAGTGATAATCACGAACTACCAAAGTCGTTCTTCGTTTCAGACGATAATCTTCTCAATGAGCAGGTTAAGAAGTTCTGGGAAATGGACACCATTCCTCAGTCTTTAAAGTTAACACCGGATGAAGAACTCTGTGAACAGAAATTCGTTACCGAACATTCTCGCGATGCTTCAGGGAGGTATACCGTTACTTTGCCTTTCAAAGTTAAGAAAGACAAAAATCTAACTTTTCCTGGTTCGCGTGAATCTGCTTTACGTCGTTTTAAATCATTGGAACGCAAGTTAGCAGCAAATGAGGCTTTACGCACACAGTACTGCGACTTCATGTCTGACTATTTACAAAGTGGTCACATGAGTCTAGTTCCTTCAAAGGAGATCAACCAGGGTTGTTATTACATACCTCATCACTGTGTTTTGCGACCTGACAGCGCAACAACAAAGCTGAGAGTGGTCTTCGACGCTTCTGCGAGGGATGCTCGTGGTGTGTCATTAAATGAAACTTTACTCGTAGGGCCTAAACTGCAGGCTGACATTGCCGAGATCCTTCTTCGCTTCCGAACACATTTTGTTGTATTTACAGCCGATATTCGTCAAATGTTTAGGAATATTAATATGTCAATTGACGATCGAGATTTCCAAAGAATTTTTTGGCGATTCAAATCAACGGACCCAATTCAAGAGTATCGATTGAACACCATAACTTATGGCGTATCATCTTCTCCTTTTCTTGCTTGCCGCACTCTCAAACAACTTGTAGAAGATGAAACTGACTTACCTCTCGCTCGCGAAGTGATGACCTCTGATATATTCGTTGACGATATCGTGAGTGGCAGTTCTGATATCCAGACAGCCATCCAAGTCAAAACTCAGGTCATCCAACTCCTAAAGAAAGGTCAGTTTGAGCTGCGTAAGTGGGCTAGCAATAAGCCAGAGGTGCTTGCTGATATACCTCCGGAACACTGTCTCACTGACTTTGTGTCTATGGACATAGAAAAGTCGAGCACCCTGAAGATCTTGGGCCTGAAGTGGTGTCCCAGAAGAGACAAATTCTTGTTTGAGGTCAAACCTATTGATCGCCAATGCACCAAGCGTACGATTCTAAGTGTACTCGCACGTATTTATGACCCCTTGGGTTTCCTAACTCCTATAACTTTCTTAGCTAAGTGCTTAGTTCAGAAATTGTGGATGTTGAGTATCAATTGGGACGATTCACCGCCGTGTGAAATCGTCGAACAATGGCGTTGTTACACTGAGCAGTTACCTGTCATCGAGTCGTTGGAGATCCCTCGATGCATTTCTGTAATAGACATGAGTTCGTGTGAGCTTCATGGCTTCGCTGATAGTTCCGAGTCAGGTTATGGAGCTGTAATCTACTTACGTGTCGCTCGCGTCGATGGTAGTGTATCTGTCTTCTTTCTGTCTTCAAAATCTCGCGTAGCTCCTGTAAAGAGGATATCATTACCTCGTCTCGAATTGTGCGCGGCAGTCCTCCTGGCAGATCTTCTGAAGTACGTCAGAGAAATCTATTCATCTATTTTCCCCATAGCTGACACTTGTGCGTGGTCGGATTCGATGGTGGCATTGTCGTGGATTCGATCTCACTCATCACGTTGGAAGACCTTTGTCGCCAACCGAGTGAGTCATATTCAGGACACTATTCCGGAGGCTCGTTGGAACCATGTCTCCAGTTCGGATAATCCGGCTGACATTGCCTCTCGAGGTCTTTATCCTGCTGAGTTGGTCAACAATTCGTTATGGTGGTCGGGGCCCTGTTGGCTCGCTCAACCTTCTAACGCTTGGCCAAACAGCAGTGACAGTGGTAATGAAGCTGATGTATTGTCTGAGGAGCGCGCGGTCTCTCTGTTTGTTCATGAGGACACCAACGTCATTGATTCCTTACTCGAAAGTTTCTCATCTATTCGCAAGGCACAACGAGTACTCGCGTATTGCATTCGTTTTATAGAAAACGCTCGTAAAAAATCTTCGCGAAGTTCTGACCATAATTTAAATCGAACAGAGCTTCATAACGCTTTATTGATTTTCGTACGCAGAGTACAATCATTGCATTTCGATGAGGAAATAACTCGTTTGAAAGACTCAAAACCTCTTTCAAAACCTATGCAAAAACTTAACCCTTTCATAGACAAATCGGGAATTCTTAGGGTGGGCGGTCGCCTATCTCGTTCTGGGCTCGAGTATGAGCATAAGCATCCTGCGCTGCTCCCTAAGGATTCTAAACTAACGTTCATGATCATTGAAGCACTTCATCGCGAAAACTGTCATCCCGGTATCAATACAATGCAGTATCTTTTGTCACAGCAATTTTGGATATTATCACCAAAACGCGCAATCCGTCATTGTTTATCAAGGTGCTTACAATGTTTCCGTACGCGCCCTACACCGCTTGAGCCTTTTATGAGCGATCTTCCAGCGACTCGCGTCAACCAAGTCAAGCCATTTTCAGTCGTTGGTGTTGACTATGGCGGACCTTTTCGCATCAAGTTGGGAAGGCATCGAGGTGCTAAAATAAGTAAAGCTTACCTTTGCTTGTTTGTGTGCTTCACAACGAAAGCAATCCATTTGGAAGTCGCTTCGGACTTGACTTCGGATGCTTTTATAGCAGCGCTTCGCCGGTTTGTTGGCAGGCGGGGTCGTGTAAGCGTTATCCATTCAGATTGTGGAACCAACTTTGTAGGCGCTTGCAACCAACTCAATGAGTACATGAAGAACGCATCTAATCTCGAAAACATAACATTTAAGTTCAATGCTCCGGCTAGTAGTCATTTTGGCGGTGTATGGGAGATACAAATTAAGGCCGTTAAATCCCATCTTTATCGCATTATTGGTGATCAGACATTAACGTTCGAAGAGATGACAACCTTGTTCGTACAAATCGAATCTATGCTAAACTCTCGCCCTCTTTACTCGCTGAGCTCAGATCCCAATGACTTAAACGTATTGACTCCGGGTCATTTCCTAACTTTAGAGCCTCTTACTTCAGTCCCTGATGAGGATTTAACAGACATTAATCTTACTCGGTTAGGAAGATGGCAACTCATCCAGCGATTCCAACAAGACTTCTGGAAACGCTGGAAGGTCGAATATCTGCAATCGTTGACTCAGCGAGCAAAGTGGACTAAGCATTGCAAACCGTTAGCTGTAGATTCAATCGTGGTCATCAAAAACGAAAACACTATACCGCTGCACTGGCCTCTTGCTCGGGTCACGGAATTACATCCGGGTCCTGACGGCGTAGTACGTGTGGCCACAGTGCGTCTGGCAAATGGATCACTTCTCACGAGACCCCTTGTGAAGTTGTGCCCTCTGCCAACTCAGACTGACTAGACAGACCGTTCACCGTAACTTCAAATCATTAGCTTCTAGTTTAGTTTAGGTTAGTGTTAACTTTAATTAGTGTTAGTGTCATAGCAATCGATCACATCAGCTCTTCATTCATTTTTATCCGTTGTTCTCGGGTTCCGCTCTTTCAACGTATTGAAAATACTATGTATTTTGGTGGGCGGAATGTTCCGTGACCATACGTCATATTTTTTATCTGTGCGCGCACTGTGCTTGCGAACGAATGAGAATCGTAACACTTGAACCAAGATGGCAGAAACTGATTTTGCCTAAGTGCGCGCTCCCGGTGAATATCCCTGGAATGAGGGCTAGTCGTCGCTAAACCGCTTCTATCCGAGTTTGTTGTGATCCCTGAAGGCTCATATACCTAGTGCAGGACAGACTTTGGTGCATCTTGTGACTTAATCCAGACCGGCCGGTCGTTGTGCTCCACCAGCCACGTGCCACAGGACAAGATTCCCTCGAAGATCCACGGGAGACTAGCAGGTGAGTGACGCACTTTATACTTGGAAGGTCTAACGATCTCCCCGCGAGCAAGCACAGTTACGAAATCATCATTCAAACAAAATACCGACCTACGTACCTACAGAAAACTGAGCTTGCCCTCCAATGTACCAGCACCAGTTGGTACAAAATGAATTCAATAAATGGCGGGTGTGTGGGGATTTTGCTGTCAAAGTAGCGAAGCACGAACCGGGTCGCTAGCAAGCTATAACTAAAACACGTCCACATTATTATTTCTATTATAGAGTGACAACCGACCAGTCATTACCAATATCCTTATGAATCCTTAATCATAATCACTGTTAAAGCCATGACGTCAATCCCGAGGGTGATGACGTCATCTATTGGGTCCCGATAATAGACAGATCTCAAGTTGGGCCTGTAATTCATCAGCCGTGTCGTCTACTCCGCGGTAATCTAATTCATCAGGCCCTCACTTTATTGTGTTAACAAGTATCTATAGCGGATCAATTGATTTTAAGTTTATTATCAAGTTGGGGTTCTGTAGATGATTTAATTAAGCCACTGTTTTTAGTAATTGTGTTATGATAATTTAAAATGGGGACTGGGTTGGGATTATTGGTTTGTCATGTTGTTTTCCCGGTTATCGATAAAGGGAACTCTTCTACTACTCGCGACTGAATGATAGGCTTTTTCTGGCCTAAGAAATTAATATTACTCCCACTGCTCAGTTCCTTTAGTCATAGCGTGATCACATATGACCTTTCTGAATAAATGGACTAGGAACCCAACACATGAATTAGTTTTCAATTCGAATGCGTTCCAAAGAAACCCTTTAGCATTTTAATATTCGTATAGTAGAAAATATTAGTTACTACATGAGTATTGATACGTGTATTATTTTATGTCTGTTTATGTTGAATTAACTCTGAATTGATTAAATTTATTCAGGTACACTGAATTCTAAATATTTATTCGTGTCGTTCATAATCAAACCGCGACCAAATGAAATTATTTATAAATACTTGCAAAATATTTGTTCATTCCATTTATAACGTTAGGTAGTAGATGACCAACCTGGATCCAGTGCCAAATTACAGCCCACTACTAAAGTAGAGCAGCCCTAAGTCTCAGCAGTGGGATTAGTAAATGAAAGTTGTTTATAACTAAGTTACTAGTAGTTCCTATCGCGAAACCTGATTAGCAATTTATGTATGGTCGGTACAATCTTCAAATTGTTCACCAATACGTGTGGGTAGGTGCTATTAATACCATGTTACTAACGTAGTTAGGGTTGCCAACCGCCCGGGTTTCCCCGGATTTTCCTAGTTTAGAGGCTAACCGGGGAGCGACCGGGGGAGGGGGGCTTTAATTGTAGTTCGGGTTTAAAAATTTAAAATCTTGGTCCACCCGCGACATGCGTACACTTCACCGTCCCCTCACCCCTACCGACGCAGTTGCTACGGCGCTCACTTCGTCCAGTTTCTGGACTATAAAATCCGGGGTTTACACGCGTTTTGTCCTGGCTTCAAAATTTTTGAGATGGCAACCCTAAATGTAGTGCGTCGTAAAAGGCGATTAAGAGTTTATATCAAGAGAATGGATCGTCCTCCCGGGTGCTATTAGCGACATAACGTGATTACTAATCCATTTGCTAAGTATGAGGATAGTTAGCGTCATAAGTGTGTTTTAACACGTTCCGATTGCGGTATAGTTGTCGCCTTTGCGCGGTGTAGAGGCCGGAAAATTGGGCCAACCTGTGTGTTAACTCTATGTATGCAACAGGGCATCGATTAATCCCCACTTGATTGCTGAATATACATTCTCAAAAAACGGTCATTGTACTCGTTATTACCCATTTAAAAATAAATCAGCTGCTACCTAAATTTTGGCTCACATAAATCGTCGATATGCGGGGAACAGCTGATATTTTTTTGGGATTTCAAATTCAGTCTCACATCGTAGGCCCCACGGTAAAACCAGGTGTGAATGATGAGTACAATGACCCCTTTAGAGGTGGAGATTACCTAAAGTTTTGTAAAATCAAGTTTTTTTTTTATAAAGGTTGTTGTTCTTACATCTACCTGATATAACTGAGCACTTACATTATGATACCATGATATCCTATGTTCTCTAGGGTTGGCACGCACTGAGCACTCGAAGTACACGTCGTCACCTTCCTTGATGTCGTGAGGGTTGAGCGTTGAGCCCAGTGATAGTGAAACCACTGGTGGATCTAGAACAAAAAGAATTCTTAATGTGTTAACTATAAGAGTCATTTTTCACGTCACAACTATAATATGCTGTGTGTTGAGACCCTGACGTACCTGGGATGATACGTTATGGCGGGGCATTTACATGGGTCGTATTTTCGTTCGGTTACTTTCGTTCGTGGTTATTTTCTTTCGGTTAGCCGTGGAGAATGCCGGCTGGCGAAAATCTACCGTCTAAAACGCAATTCAACTAGTTTTCTCCTTTTTGCAGCGATGCGACTGGTGGCCATCGGCACGACCATAGTCACCAGGTAAATTGACCCGTAAAAATGCCCCGTTAGGCTGTTGCTTGTCATTCAGAGATCTTTGACCACTCGTCTAAAATTGGATTCCCACGATGATATTGCAGACGGATGTGTATCAGCATATTCAGCATACATCGACACACCATGAAAAGGGTCTCCTCCTTGGCTAGGCAGACACGTCACTCGAAGAAAAAGATCAGTGCGTAGCTGTCCGTAGCCGACGGCCGTGCGCGTCCGTCCGCAATATCACGCGCCTTGGGAATATAGCTTTACAAGTTTTGCAAAAGGGAATCTAGTTACCCAATACATAGGCTGGGGAAGTAACTTAATCTGACCTAACGGGATTTGAAACTGGAAACAAACCCTTATGAAGTAAAGGCTTGACAGATATTATGCTGGATAAAAATACGAAGCATCTTCTACATTTATTATTATGTTATTGTCTATAAATAAGTTTTTGTTTTGGATAACGTAATAGCAATTTAGCCAATCGTTAGTACATGAATCATTTCGGGTGAATCATTCAAAATATTGCAGACAGAATCTTTATAATAATTTTAATTTCGAGTGTAAATTGATAACAAAATTTTCTGTTAAACTGGTATAAAGAGATGCCTATCAAAATCTGTTTTAGGTAATTCTGCGGAAACATCAAAGTAAGTGGTAGTCCAAATTCTATATCAAAATGGGCATTACAATAGATAGACTAGGAGATTGAAACAATAATCACGAATGGAGCGGCTAAGTAGTAAATCATGTTGTGATTGCCGTGGAAACGATCTGCGGTTTGCACAGTAATCGCGGCTTAGGTAACGCGCCTGCCCCTAGTGTAAACATTAACTATCAAGGTGTAAAGTAGGGGATAATGAAATGAGGTTTGTTAGCTAATTTTGAATTAGAATTAAAGGCTTTGGAGGTTATCTTTGCGCGTAACAGGTTTTTTTAGCCTTTGTCATTCTACTGCTGGGCACAGACATCGAAAGGAATACCTTTTCATCTCCAACTTTCCCTGTTTCCTTTCTCAAGCCAACCAGAGTCACGAACAAGTCCAAATCGTCACGCCAGCATGCCTCGGTGAAAACAGTTGTGAAGATGGGAAATTAATTATAAAACTTTACTGAAGTATTAAACGACACATTTAAGTATTTGTAAAAGTCTTTCTTTGGAAGTAACTTCTCCAATTAACGAAGTCAAAAGTATGGAAATAATAGGGCTTTATTTAGAAAAGTTATGCCAACAAGAATAGGTAACATCAAAACTTTGAGTTCGTTCGTTGAACTGCTTGTTTATTCGACGAAATTATTTTTATTTCTATATTGTCCAGGACAAAGGTCCACCTTTATTGCCGGTCTATTTCCGAGCTTTCCAAGGTTGGAAAAGCGTTTTTACTCCAGGTGAACACTTATCTGTGGCAAGGAGCGGGCGTTGACACTTTATTGGCCATTAAAGACCTATAACGACGTCGCCCCGCGGCCGGAGGAAACGCCCGTACTCCAAATAAACATTTACGATTCCTCCGTTTAAATTGTTGCCAAAACGATTCGCGCCGTGAGCGGCGAAATTCTCCCCGCTCTAAATGCGTTACGGTTCGACAAGCAGAAGTAAATAGAATTTATTTATATTTGGAAATTAATTTCCTCTGTCGTAATAGAGTCAGCACGTTTCCTGGCTTTTCAAAAATTGACCGCTCGTCGGGGAATTAGAGCCTTGATTGAGTGATCAGATTGTCTGCCCGAGGTGAAGAATAAGTTGCGGCCGTGAGAATATGCACAGGTGGTTAGACAGTCGTAGGGGTAACTTGTTTACGCATAAATAAATTGAGAAGTTAGGTTCTGCGATTAGGATGTAAACGCACTGGCTACCATAAGCCAGCTTAATCCCTTAGAGCGTTTTGCGATCCGGATCCGGTGGCGGGGCGGGGCTGGTCGCTCCCACTAGTCCGAATTAGTTTTTGGCAAGTCCTCAGCGGATGTTAAGTGTTGATGTTGTGTGCTCGCCGGCGCTAACAAGGTTTTAATTACGTTTTACTGAGTTTCTCATGTTGGCGCATACAAGCTTTTAATATTGTTAGATAGGTTGTTTGTTCCGAAATGTTGACAGGGCCTGTTACGTGTTAAATGAGTTGACTAAATTACGCGCTTGGAGCCGTTTAAATGGATATACTTCAGGCCGTTCCTAATTACGGTTGTTAATTAAATAACATTTATGATTTTGGTAACAGTTGAGCTTGGAGAATTGGAGCTTCCGTAACCAGGTGAAACAGATAGACTTAATAATTAAGTGCTGTATTCCCAACCCTCATCACTTTGTAATCCATTACGAGGCAGCGTCTTGTGTAATACCGCAAGGACAAGCGCTGTAACATCGATGTAACGGCTAAACGTGGCATGTCAAACTGTAGCAGAACCACGGCAGAGAAAGCCAAATTAATCCTTCAGACAGGAAGGTGTCACCGTGGAGTCGACGGTATCGAGTAAGCCGTGCGTCTGTGAGTTGCCTGCCGCAGACTAAATTAGACGGAATTAGTTCCCAACAAGTTGGTAGCGCAGGATAAACTGTCAGTGAGGAAAGTTCCGTCGGGACGCATCGCAAGTCGGGCGGGCCGCGCCACGGGCTTTGTTGTGTCACGCCGGCTTACGGTAACCGACACGTCAGATAAGTACCAAGATAAGCACATTACATTAAGGATGTACAACCGCTACAAGTATACGTTTTACTGTTGCGTCGCGTCGTTCGCAATTATAAATCTTTTTTACTTACGTCAGTAAACCGGCGTGTTTTTTTTTGAACGTTGTCTTTTTCTAAAGATTTTCACGCCGTACTTTAGTGTTGAGATTTCTTTTCATTGCTTTTCTTTAAAGCTCCATTATAAAACTTGAGATTAAAGGCTGACGGTTAGATTTAAAAAGATAAAAAATATAAGTCAGATCATTAAAGTGAAAACGTTGTTAGCAATTACTTTATTTAAATTAAGTGCTTACTTTCACTGAAGCCTTTTTTGGGATAAACTCTGTGGAGAAGACCTTTTTGCGAAGTTCTTTTGTGTTTTGTGAAATATTTCATATAGGTATGACTTCAAATAAAATATATGTTCTAAAAAATAGTTCAAATGTATCTTCATAATGATCACACTTACTCAATGTAAAAAGAGAAAGTTTCTGCGTCCGGCTATGCATTTAACATTCTTATAATTTCTACTGTCTTCTAAGTAAAATTTCAATAATAATAATATTTTAGTAAATAATCTTCTCAATAAAATCGTTGAACTAACAAACTAATTTCAATTAACAAAATTGATCCTAATTTCAAATCGTCCAACTTTGTAAGTAAACTTTCGGAGTTAAACAATGCTCAAACGAATTCTGTACGTCAGACGTATTTATATTTTGGGAAAACAATAATAATTATGATTATAGTACAATTCAAGAGAGAATTTGTTTAATCAGCTCAAGGTTTGATGGCAGTGTGTCATACATGCTGAGTACTGCTTAAGTAGCAATGATAATTAAGCAAAACGATGTTGGAGATGTGCAAACTGGTTAAGTCGAGCTCCTTTATTGCTTATTTTGCAGCTAAATTCGTTTAAGCAACGGGCCTTAACGAATTAAGAAGTTCTGCTAATTGTGTCGTCGTACAGAGATGGAAATTTTGATTTGTAAAAATAAATACGACTCATTTTCATCGTATGAAGTAGTACCTTTGTGCTTAGAATATTTTGTCAACTCGTATTGCTACAATGTAAAGTTTCATAGTAAAATTCACAAAGTTCACGTATGTAAACTTCTTGACGTTGAAATAAAAGGCATCTAGAAACAAATAAAAACTTGGCTCAACACTCGCAAATAAAAGGAAGGCATCACAAAACTCCGAGTCGGCAAAGAATTTTCAGATAAACGACATTATTTCATAGAGATCGGAATTTTTACAACATTTAAGTGGAAAAAGTAGATAAAGTTTTTCAACAGATTTGGTTTTATAAATAGATGAGATTGGGAAAATGGGTGAGTTCGAATTGTCTGTAGGAAAGTTTTGATCAGAAATGGTTTCAGATTGAGGTGTACTCCCACATAAAGAAGCCTTTGATTCAGAAATAAGAATAAATTACTTGCTTGATTTATTTATTTATTTCACGAACATATTATGTAATGCGTATCACACAGGACAGAGGCGGATTAAAGGATATTTGCGGCAAAACGCGCGTGGAACGAGAATGGACAGGAAAATGTGTCATTCGCCATGAAATCCCAACATCAGCCTCGTGTATTAAGGACGCTATATGATGAGCCAGTAAAAGAGAATACATTTCTCACGCAGGCAGCCATTGTACGCCTCCTGGGATTTGGCTTATTTCTAAAACGTGGAGGATTTAGATCCGGGATGCACACTTCAATTTGACAGTCTGATGCCATTACGGTTCTAAACAAAGCCATTAAAAACATTATCATTAATAATTTTTACGTAAAGCGTCTTTGTATTTTTATTATCCGCGACAACCCAGCTTGAGGGCAAGATGTCACCTGAAAGCTATTGTCAAACAGACAAGCGTGGCGAACGCGAAGCGAGGCGTTTTTGTTTGTAATGTATGCAATTGTTTGAAGCCAGTCACATAGACTATCGGATCGCTTTCGCTTTTCTATGCGACTGGATTCAAACAATTCCGTACCTAATTACAAATAAAAACGCTTCGGATCCAATGATATTCTAATATACAGATATGTTATACGCTTACAAAACAAAAGAAAAAACTGTTCCGCGCCGAGCGGCAGCACACATACACACTTTTTATTCACACATTACATTCTCCACTACAAGTGAAAAGGATAGCTTGATAAAATGCAATAAGAAAAAAGTGACAGCGAGATAAACAAACAGCGACACGCGTCATCAAACCCCCCGCACGTCGGCATCATAGACTTGCAATTGTCCCACGCAGGACATTTTCTGGTCTTCACTTTTTGCGCGCTCATAACATATCTGTTTACTAAAATATCATTGTTCGGATCGCATTCGCTTCGCCTATCTGTTTTAATAAAGAATTTATTAATCTTATCAAGATTAAAGTTATAGAAGCATACTAAGAATTCGATCCTTGGTTGGATAATTGGATGAAGATAATGACATCTGTCATATTATTATAAGGTAATCTTCTATCGTGTGTCCTAAGGCCTAAGTATTCCTTTTATTTTACGGAAAACCTAAATTATATCTACGCATCAGCTACTGTACCCTGTTCCTTTAGTAATAAAGACTATATTTATTTACTTACACACAACATCTAGTTTGAAGGAGTCTTCTAAGCTCTGCCCTGGCAGCGCGTTGTTGTCAGCTAAACACTTGAGCTGCACTCCGTCATCTTCTGGCAGTGGCATGAACTGCACTTGACTGCTCACCCACGTCTCGTTCATGGCTTCCACTATCTATGAATTATTAAGAACAAATATGAACAAACATTTGCGAAAATGAAGAATGTTTTGGCTCTACCATATCTGGGACTAGTCTCGTTCATTACCGATACAGAGCCTTCTGAAAAACGTACCAAAGTTTTCTAAATGATAAGTGAAAAGAACCAAAAAACATGGTAAAGCACAAAACTATACACAAAAAATACTGATTATTTTCACATTTTTTACTCTAGCTTGAAAAGTACTCTTGAATTTTGCTTGGGTTTTTGTATAACATTAAAAGTATTTGAGTCAGTCTTTAAAATGATATCAAAATAATCACTCTACGTATTGTATTGTAGGAGTTATTCTCACTTGAACACAACCCTTCCTTGGCGATCCACGCGTTTCTGACTAGTGAAAACGTTACACAGGCTGTAAAATAAAACGTTACCAAAAATATTAAAAGCTGATGCTCACCTTTCCTCTTTTAAATTTTCTGTTATCCTTGTACCATGTGAGCTGCGCCGCCGGCCGGCTACCCTCCGACACGCACGTCAGACTGACGTAACGTTCAGACGATAACGTCGCCGGCTTGTTTAATATCTCCACCAGCGTTGGTCGCACTGTGGAAATTATTCACTGTTAGGGACTTTACCCATGCACCATGGCGCGACGCGACTCGTGCGATATCGAGTGGATTGCCGATTCAAGTCATGTGTATTTGCTAATGGAGTAAGTGATCGAACGTGAACTACAAAAATCCACCTTATTACTACGACATAAGGCGCTGCAAACAAAATACAACAAATGTCGCTGTGACGCGTAGTTGCGCAATCGAATTTCGAACAGAGAATCAAGTGCACTGTCATTAGTAGGTACATGCAATTCGATATCGAGCAGATCTGTGAGCGATATCGTCAATACGTGCGACTCCATTAGCAAACACTATCGATTGTCTATACATTTTCTTCCGCCGGAGGTTTGTGCGATATCTCACCGATATCGTCAATCGACGCAAGTCATGAGTACGCTCCCTTACAAAAATAACAAATAAAAAAGTTTCGGCCTGTGTTGTCAGGTAGTTTGGATGTTCACGGACATTTTACTGGTCAGTGTTTTTAATTTTGGGGTACCTAGGTCACTGTTATCGAGATATAAAGGTAACATAACGTCATGCCTCGAAGCTACTCGTACAAAAGGTTTAGTTAATACGAGTAGTTCGCTAGTTACGAGTTTGTTTATGACCCTCAAAATTGGTGGCGAGTCTTTTGTTATCCAGCGATCACCGAGAAAACATACCGCTCCAGATAGCTAGTGAGAAACAGGTCGAAAAACTCTATAATATTTTTACAGAATTGGGAATTGAACACACATCAAAATTATGCTGTTTTATTTTAAATGTACATTATTCAGTAAATTAAAAAAAAAAAACTTAATGCAAATCTTCTACGCAATCTGAAAATCGGGATACACAGATTTATTTTGAGATAATAAAATCTTATTGAGATATTTTTTTTTATGTTTTTACCATTCTCAAATACTTCAATGACTAAATTACACTACTGAAATGAGTATCGTAAAAGTTAAAGGTGTAAAAGGCAAGTTTTTTTGCTTTTGCAAGGCCCCTGAAAAGCCATGATAAGTATAATTTACGATACCTAATAACAACAAGCACACGCACGCCCAAACTAAGTAAGCATTTTCGCCATATAATGTAGGAAAAAATATTCGCCGTTACCTCTGGCTCCATAAAGCTGAGGCATGTAAAATTTTAATAGTCTGTGGTCGATGTGTTGACCACGGTACGTCATAACTTTATAAATTGTGGTCGCCGTTCATACTACTGCAAACAGGGCCGTCTGTGAACTATTTGAGGGCCCTAGGATAATGGGCTCTACACCGCTTGGGATAAGTAAGGTTTTCTTTTGTCTATCCATCCTACTACTATTATAAAGGCGAAAGTTTGTAAGTATGGATGTATGGATGTATGGATGTTTGTTACTCTTTCACGCAAAAACCACTGAACGGATTTGGCTAAAATTTGGTACACACATAGTTTATAATCTGGATTAACACATAGGATAGTTTTTATCCCGATTTTATGTTCCCGTGGGATAACTTTCGAGTAGTAGCGGGTGAAGCCGCTGGCAACAGCTAGTAAAATAAGGGTTCCTTGTTGACTACGGAACCCTAAAAATATAAGTAAAAAGCGATTTATGCTAAAAATTTATGCAAAACCGAGCGTAGTGAAGTCGAACATTTTATAACCCCCTGTGTAACTACATAAGTGGACAATTACTGCTGTGATGCCCCCAGGAATTAAGGGCCCATAAAGATAGCAAGGCCCTAGGATACTTTGGTTGCCCAATGAAAAAGACGGCCCTGGTCTTCTGGTAGGTTCGTGTACACCATTTTGTGAGCCCATAGTATTTCATAACTACATGCAAGTTTGTAGAGGCGAGGCTATATTAAAGTTATCAACGTTTGGTCGATTCTGATGTTAATAGGTATTCTTTGAAAAATGTCGCCACTCAATTCATTTGCGTGATTTAGGGTGCTTGTACACGGCGCATGTAACCCACGCAAGTAAAGGTGCGGGTTACACGCGCGAGTAACATGCGCAAGCTACTTGATCGAGTTAACCGCGGGGTGCTTGTACACGGCGCATGCAACTCGTGTAAGTAAACGTGGGGGTTTGCGGTTTACCCGTGCGAGTATCATGCGCAAGGTACTTGATCAAAATACCCGCGGGGTGCTTGTACACGGCGCGTGTAGCTTGAGCATGTTGAGGCACTTGCGCGGGTTGCATGCGCCGTGTACAAGCACCCTAAGAAGTAATTAAACTTGATGTGTTCGTTTATTTAATCTGTCTTTATATTTTTAGGTTTTTTTTTGGTGTTTGGAGGATCCTTGTTAATAGTTTAATATGACAGTTTTGAACTGTACTTCTTACTGTAAACACAGAAATCGTTGTGAAATTTTTATATCACAGTAGTGTGATAAAATAATATTCAGAGAAATAAGCCACTGTGGTTTTATAAGCTTCTTATGCCTGCCTTTTTCTTGAAACGTGGCGAACTAAAATTCTCCGCATATTTTGGTTTAAACAAGTCGGTACGAATAAAGCAGGGCGCTCTGAAATATTCTTTCGTTGGCTTTTAGAGTTGCTCTAAATAGTTCATTCTATTATACCAAGCAGTGGTTTTGACTTTTGTCGACGAATGAATGGACAAAATTACCGAATGTAGAAAGAAAAATCAAAAACATGGTGATAAAAAACTATAGTTAAAAAAAAACTAAGGAAGCTTTGGTACTAAAAAGTAGAAAACAATTATAAAGAACAGGAAAGTTTGTCATACTGCAATAGAAAATACAACAAAAAATAAAGTAAATAAGCATGTTACTGTGCCTATAGAAGGGAACAGTAGGTATTATTGGGATTTTGTTGGAGACGTATAGCAAAAACCCTTTCATAGTGGCTCGTGGTCGAAGGGTATTATAGTCTACTGTTTTCGCATCAGGCTACGCGAAAACTCGCAGTATAACAAGACGCCGTCATTTCGAGAGTCTTAGTATACTATATTTACATGCGTATGGCACATGCATTTGGATTGCATGCGAGGTATTTAAAAAGACTTTGGTGCTAACAGTTACTGCAGCAATAAATATTGTTTTTTTTTCTATCCTGCTCTGTCCCACTCCTGGGCAAAGGCCTTCTCCACTCTTTCCCTCTTTCACGACACTGTGCGTCCTCTTTCCAGAGCCTCTAGCCAAACAGCAAGCGACAATCTTTAGCGATAGGTGTCGCTAATGCATTTTCATCTTTATACCCCATCGCATTGAGTTGAAAACCTAGTAAAAACTGCTGAGCGATAGCGAATGAAACAAACGAAAACGATCTGTAATCTTTGATAGATTATCGACTTTATGCAATGGGATATAAAGTTGAAAATTTATTAGCGTCTCTTGAACGTTAGTGATTGTTGCTTGACGTTTGGCTACAGGCCCAGTTCACACGGAAACTGTCTAGTTCGTCCCGCCATCTCCTCCATCCATTAATATTGTTATTAAATTAAATAAAAAATACAAATAAAATACTCACAATTCATCTCTAACCTAACAGTCTTCTCCTGCGGGCTGACGAGGTTGGTGTTCGAAGCTCGACACTTGAACGTGGTGTTGAGGTGTGTGCGCCTCACGTGAGGCAGTTCTAACCGGTTCACCACCACATGTGTGTCAGTCTTCTCCCCTATGTACTGCGGGGCTGGAGTACCGTCTATTAGCCACATCACTGTTGGTGCTGGACGGCCTGAGGGACAAAGAACGCTTTGTTTAAATCATCATGGATCATTATCAGTCGCAAGACGTCCACTGCTGAACGTAACCGGACCGGACCGGTTTGAAGCGGCTTGCATCTAGCGTGATCCAGTGGTCTTCATAAGATCGTCTATCTACCTTGTGTATGGACGTACTAAGCTGCGCTTGCCGGTGCGTGGTCTCCATTCTCGAGAACCTTACGCCCCCGTCGGCCATCAGTTCCGCGTGTTACATGCCACGCGGAATTAACGGCCAATTTTTAAATAGAATTTCTAATATGTTTCATTTAAACACTAAAGACTAGAAATCAGCAGGATACATATATACTCGTACCTATGAAACTTCAGAGATTTTGTAAAACACTGTCGGACATGTTCTTAGCCAATGATTACTTAAGAACCACTGATGACCACTTAAGAACGTGTTAGCCGAACCACATTTCATACATAATTACAAGTTAAAAAAAAAAAACAGATTTTACTAAAACTTCTCACATATGAGTAAGATACATAGATCTAAAAATCCAATCCGATGATGTAGTTTTAGCTTTTATCAAAATCAGTCTTTAAGAAGTAGTTTTATTTTTCTTCTACGAGTTTGCTTCATAGTTTCGATTTTAGCCATATAAGCTCACTTATAAAATCTACCCTATATAACTACCGATTCCCTATACATATAGTTTCTAGTTTACCTATTATGCATATAATATTAAGAAGGTAGATACTTCACGACTTAGTTCCCAAATATTGGCTCTAACTTACACCAGTAAGTAACTTCAGTACACACGATGTTTTCAGCGGAAAACCAGAAAACTTTGCACGCGCCGAAACTGCATCCAGTAGATGCGATGTACTTAATCATATAGCTGGTGCGAAGGCAAGTTGTGTCGCAAACTTTGGAGGTCTGCCAGTGCGCCTGGGAGAATGGCTTGAGGACATATTTCTTGATCGTCCTATTACTTTTCATGACCAGTTATTAATAACTGGTGCACGCTCGACAACTGCACTGCGAAGTTAGTTAAATGAGACGGTTTTCTTGAGAACCTAGTTGTATTTTTCTTCGGGAGTAATATGGATACACGGGTTTAAAGTTTCTTGAGAATCATGGTGTAGAGATTAGGTCCTATGTTGACTCCTGATTTTGTTTCTTTTGAACGTTCGACATGATGAACATTAAATACTATCATGAATCACTCTATTAAACAAATATTACCGTAAGTGTTAGGTTTCAAATTTTTATTTGGTAAGTTTTTATGCTAATATAAATTCCCATTGCTCTATATCATTACTATGAAAAAATACAAAATTACTCTTGGATTTGATCAATAGTAGGTTCCTTGATACCTTTGTGAAATACATAACCCATATCTATGTAAATAATAACATACGAGTAGATAAGAATGATCTATTACAGCCACAATTGACCACCCTCTTGGGTTCTGTACCTACATCAGAATGACAATATCAACAAGGCGACGCCCTGTACCCTAAAGGGAGGGGAGATCTAGGGATCACTGCTAACACTATTCGAGACACGTGAGCAGTAACATAAGCAAGTTAAATGGATACAAGTTCCACATGCTTTCTGCATCCCTAGCTGAGTCTTGCAGTCATAAATAAATGTTATGTGACAGCATGGAGTGTAGCTATAAAGGTTAAAAATGCATCATAATACAGCATGAAATGCTACTCCCGAAGCTGTTGAAAGCTATCTCTCAGAATATTTTCTTTATGAGAACAGTAACAATACGCTTTTGAATATGATTGGAGAATATTTTACGGAAGACTTTTATGGCAATAAAGAGTGGCAAAGAAAGAACATTTTTCGTGGAATAAAGTTGTGTTTGACAAATGATTTCAGTGTAGTTTCGTTGGTGCGTTGAATAAAGAATTGGATATATTTTTGGAACGTGGTTTTTATCATGGTGGAGCGCAAAAAATGTTTGATAGTTTCTTTAATATTAAATAGTAAAAATATAACAATGCTTCAGATCCTACCAAATAAAACTTTATGCGGAAAAACAGAAAACCTCACATGCGCGGTCCTTCCTAAGGTGATTGTCGAAGGGAGAATTCCCTTGGAAAATTAACTTACAAAAGAAAAATAACCCATAAAAAGCCCAATAGATTATGGGCCAGAAACAATGCGAAGGCGTCTGTCGTGGGGCGAGGCTGGCGAGTTCAGGCAGTAATTACGTTATCGCGGCCGGCCGACCCCACGCCCTATTGATCATTCTGCGTCACTGACTCTCAAACTTACTTGTTCCTCAACTTCTTGCCAACCTTCGCCAAAGGCACATTAAGATGTACCACCCGTCCTGCCAAGGTACGGTCAACAAAAGAGCATCGCATTTAGGCAGCAAGTTTAAGAGCTACCGCAAACCATGACAAATTTCTATTAGAAACATTTTGTTCTGATGCTCGCCGGATGCACTCTGCATACTACTTATCAGAAATTATGATCCGGCAATATTTTTATTACTTTGTACTGACCGGCGAGAATCATAAGCGGGTGATCAATCGGAATTTTTCTAACAGTGTGCGGTATCTAAAACAAAAAGTATGCAGCGAGTGCCCTCCGGCGAGTATCAGATTTTATCTGACAGAGAAAGTATCCGGACGGCAAGTTTTAAACGGTTTCCTGTATGCTACAAGCATTATTATTATAATAATAATAGCCAAAGAGGTTGATACAAAGACATATTTGAGCTTATTCCGGATTGATTTTAGTCCGGATACATGTCTTTTTTGTTGACTGTACTGTGGTAGGTAATAGGGGCAAGTAAACACAAGATCACAAAGAAATTCTTTGAAGTTATTTGGTGGGTAGCCAAATTCACCTACTGATTTTGTCCAGTATGCGATGGAATTAAATTAAAATACACTGATGTTGGTATTCGAAAAATGTTCACGTTTGTTAATTTAAATTCGGGTTGAGTTACCAAGTTATTTTTGGAACGGTAAAATAACGAATGTACGAGTATTTAATAATTATTCCAATGCGTATGTTTGTAATTATTGAGAATTTCAGTAATTAATCAGAGATCATAATAATAATTATATGTATAGAAATAGGAACTAGTTCACTGATTTAAGAATTACGTTACTTTGATAAACAGAAAACAAAATGTTGTTTTCTGTGTCGCATGTGTCATGTGTTCATGACAAAACTTTTCACGAAGGAAGCAAAAAAGTCTTCTTAACGTCTCAACTTTGACGTTGAGCATTTTACTGAAATCCTATACTTATCTTGGATACCACTATATATTCGTCTTTATCATATAAAATTGTTTAGTAATAACTTATCTAAGTACAATGAGTATACGAGAGAAAGTGCACTTGACGTACTTTTATATAACCCCTAAAAGACAAAGCAATATTAACAAAAGTCCATTAGGGCAGCCATTTCGTGTGGTTATCTATTTGTCCTCACATTGTACCATGAAAATAATCTAGCCGAGTCGTTTTGGGGCCGACACGGGATGACAACCCGCTAATCCCAAGGGCTGTGCATAATTCCGTCTCGAAACATTAAGCGCTTCAGAGGATTAACCACGATTTATATAAGAAGGTTTTCTACTTCAAATCGTATTATAAGTTGGTAACAGAAGCTGTTGATACAACTTACTAACAAGCCTGTTGTTTGAACCTTGTTCAATGTTCATAGTTACATTTCAAACTTTAATCATCAAAGTGCGTAAGTTTTGTTAACTCTAGCAATAACAATGTCTATGTACACAAGAGAAATCGAATGTAAACAGTTATTTGAGATTTATATCAAAACATTAATCTCACATTTCTCTAGCTGAAAATAATGTTAAAATGATTATGATTGAACATCTACTAATAATGCTGTATAAAAGTAATAAAGTACTGAAGCGAAATATTAAAAACCCATCAGTCAATTAACTTGTTCTATTTCAGGCAAGCCCAGTTTTTAAACATAATTAAGTTATTCGGGTTATGTCATTACGGCGGTTTCCAGGCGGTCCATTCGTTTTAAGCCTTTTCAGTTTTTAGGTTACTAGCTCCAGTTTCCAAACTACATCATTAGGAGATGATAAGCGTGCCTAAAACCCAACATACCTACCTATTTTCCCGGCCGTAATGATCAGGTATCGTACAATGTAGGCTCGTAGAAATGGGAACACGATTAAAGCTACCTCATACATAAGTATGACATGACTCTACGTAATCAATCAAACGTATAAGTGTTGATTGACATGTGTCTCTTTACTGGCACTGAACATAATAAAGTAAACGAGGCATCTACTTTCAATTCGTTTAGCTCTCTTTGTTTGTGTGAGTTTATTTATTTAGTCAAGTACTTTTTCGACCTTTCTGTCTGTTTTTATACGAATAATAAAATGAACCTAAGTGTAACTTAGCCAGTCTTTGACAAAGGAATATTTTTTCATTTTTTTGTTGACATTTGTTTTTTGTGTTGGCCTTTTTGTCGCTTTTTGTGGGTCTAAAAATAATAAACCATTTATTTAATTTGTCTATGCTGTAACACTATATCAACGTAATGACGCATGAAAGCCAATAATCGCACTACACAAAGCCTAATTTAATTCCAAAATGGAATAATCAATTGAATCCTCAATTAAACCGTTACAATAAGCTGAATATGATAAAAGCTTGTAGATCGAACAAAGATAATTGATATAAAGTTTGTAAAATGTTTTGGCGCCATTTCCCGGCCGCTCCCCCCTCCCCGCCCCCTGGCGTATCTTGGGGCGATGGATAACTTTACACCGGGTGCCATTTGGAGCCGATCTCTCAGAGAGTGACTTATCGGTAAGTTTAAGAGCGATATATCAAAGTAATCGCTTTAATTTCTCATCTACCACTTGGGGTACAACTTATGCTTATTCCTTGACTGATACCGTCGTGATTTGTGAACATGTACTTACTTTGATAGTTTTATGTTTGTTCTACGGTAAGTGAGGTGATTTTGCGACGATGTTTTAAGGGATATTTATGGGCATGGCTGTGATCATTTTATCATGATTCTTGTTTCCTTAATGGGGTCGAGAAACTTGTGATAAATTATACAGCTGTCTTGAAACGTAAAGCTTCGAATAGGAAACGGGTTTTGGTTTCATATAAAAAGACTTTGCGTACGTTTATTAAAACCTTTTCAAAAAATATATGAAATATTTCGCAACACACAGTATAAAGTCTACACGCGTCGAATTTTGTAGTCAAGGTCTAAAGGGGAATGAGATAGTTTTTAATGCCGAGCAGGGTTGGGTTCCGATGAAACGGGATCCTAGAATGAGAACGGACCTAAAAGCCTTGTAGCATGTAAGATTGTAACTATAGGTACATATCCCAAGGCCTGGTTTACTTTCAGATTAGCAAAGGATAAGAAAACGGAATGGAAGATTTTGGGAGTCAACGAACTTGCTAGGGAAAATGCCGTAGGCTTAGGTGACGGTGCGTAATCTTTTTGGAACAATGTTTAGGCTGACTTCCAGTTGAACCGGATTTCATGATCTGAGATGTGCTGTGTTATGTTGCTATGGATGCGTTTGATATCTATCAATAATTATTATTGGTTTAAGTTAACATTTTTTTTAGCTCGGTTAAATCATCAAATGAGTCCTCACCCAAGGCGGGGCAGGAGGTAGTCAGACTCGTAATGACTAAAATCGTAACGGCATATTCATTCAAAAACCATGCTTGCACCATAATTAGAAAAACATTAAGGCGTTGGCCCATTTTTCATCATTACTCAACCTATTAAAATAACAGACAATTAATAATAATTTGTATAATAACACCATTACTGTGTTAGATACTCGTATATATAAGTTGAATGCCATTGGCCATTCGTTTTTAGGGTTCCGTAGTCAACAAGGAACCCTTATAGTTTCGCCATGTCCGTCCGTCCGTCCGTCCGTCCGTCCGTCCGTCTGTCCGCAGTTTAGCTCAGAGACGCACAGTACTAGAGAGCTGTAATTTGGTGTAAATATACGGATTTGTTGTGCCGAAAAAGTGGTAAAATAAAATCTCGTAAAATATTTTTTTTAGGGTACCTCCAGTACTTACACGTAAAGTGAGGATTTTTTTTTTCTCGCGTACCCCTTTGTGTGGGGTATCATTAAATAGGCCTTTAAAAAATAATGATAGTTTCCATTAACAATTTTTTGATAAAAAAATTCGTTTGTGAAATATTAAGCTTTAAAGTGCTAAATTTTGCTCGATTCGAGTGTCCCCCCCCTCTACCAGCTAAACGGTTATGTTTGGGGGTGTGAAAAAATTCACAATAGTAGTATATATAACGAAGTTTAAAAGAAAATTATCATGACTAAGTAGGCTTTACAACTTTACGAGTAATAGTCGACCAACTTATAAAATGTACTTGGATATCATATTTTCTTAAACAAAATGTATCGGAGACAACTGCAAATGTAAGTTTGTCAACTTTATTTTTACAGCTTTTATAGGTATGTTTTTTGGGGATAGGTAGGTTTTTATCGTCAACTATTTTTAACTAAATTCAAAAAAAAAGGAGGAGGTTCTAAATTCGTTGTAATCTTTTTTCTTATGTATTTTCCCCGATTTCTCAAAGACTCCTGGACCGATTTTGAAAATTCTTCTTTTTAAAATTTAATTCAGCGAATCAGTTTCGCTAGTTCGCATAAGTATTTTGATGGGTAACTACGGAACCCTACACTGTGCGTGGCCCGACACGCACTTGGCCGGTTTTTTTATTTAAAATCTGGGCGAGATTCCTGTGATCCATTATCCATTATGATTTATAAATAATTAAAATTGGAAAGTCGATACTTTTTCATGACACTCCCAAGAGGAATATCAATATCAGATTAATGTTTAATTTGCATACTTATTTATTCGGAGAGACTCAAATAACATTGAAAAAATATGGTTCTGGATTTCGGAACTTTAGATATTAAAAATCGGTAGACAGATTTAATAAAAAAGTATACTGTTTTAAAAAAGAAATATTTTCTGAGCTAGATTTTTGTCGTTTCCTGAATCATTCAATTCTACTTTTTACACATAGTTTCCTTCTCGTGGTCAGAGGAAATTAACAATCTAATGGGAAGTAAAAAGTATTATCCAGGTCATGATATACCTAAAAACCAGATTGCATTGAAATTAAAACGTAAAAAGAACCAGAAACAGACACGTTCTTTTTTATGTTTGATTAAGAAAATATTTGGGTAAAAAGCGGTTATTTCACGAATTTTGTCTATCGTGGACCTGGAACACAAATTACCTCTCAAGAAACAGGGTGGATTTTTAGTCGGTAAGTAAGAGTCTGACCAACCCTTCCGCTTCATCCTGGGCACAGGATTTAAATAATTTTACTATCCAAAAAACGGGCATGTAATTTATTTGTATAAAAAAACTATGATAACCTAAGTTTTATGTCTTTAAACCCAACAAGCTTTATAGTAAAGAATAAGTTTATTTTTTCCGCGAGCGTACTAGCACGAAATTATTTAAGCAGATTAAAATGTTAACTACTTTTTATTGGCTTAACTAAAAGTAACCGTTCCTTTGAGGAAGTCTGGAGGAACGCTGGAGATATTCTATGCATCCTTAGAGCTTGAAACTTGAGCATACAATCGGGCTTTGAGTTGGTCCAGCGAAAATATAAGTCTACTATGTTTAGGATACTTAAACTTTTTAAAATAGTATTCTAACTGGCTGTAAGAATTTCGAGCTTCGGACTTTGGTTAACGACTAACAAAGATCGAAAAATGATGATAGCCGGGACCAATGTCTTTACCTACGTTCTTTCAGAAGCACGGAGGAAACTCGTTATGACAGATGATCACCTATCCACAGACCAAACTTGGCAAGCGCGGCTTAACCGGAAGATCGGCCTATGTGGCTATAATTACATATTTAGGCCCGATTAACTGTAAGTATTGACTTAAAATATTATAATACGCAATACCTATGGTTCAGTATGTACCATCATACCATGACAGATCCGCGTCATCAATTAAAACTTCTACAAAATGGTTTTGTCTTCAGAAGAAAGACACATCCCCAGGTTTAAAAATATCTATAAAGTTAGTACTTTACTAGTTACTTTAGTTAGTATCTATTGATCATCAATCCCATTATTACTTTTTAGTGACATTTCATTAATTTTACTCTCATTTAATTATGACGTAATTTACATCACTTTTTTTGTCTTCCATTATATTAAAGTTTTAAATCATTAATACCCATTTCCACTAGGTATAAAATATAGTTTTAACAATTAAAATCGGCCCCAGCTACAAGATTGTCTACGTGGAAAATTATCGACAAAATGTAACATGTTCATTTACAGCGTAGGTGAACGAAGGTAGCAACATAATCACTAAAGGTAACATTACAGATATAATATTCCCACTAGCTATGATTATATATGATAATATCCTTACCTCCTCTGACCTCACATACGAGGACAAGTTCGTTGCCCTCCTCCAGAGGCCCGACTACCCCGGACACGTCACGGCCCGACTTGTCGTACAGTATCAGCTGATGTGGAGGCACTGCAACAAACAATATTGTTAATACACTGTACTTGAATAATAAGAAAGCGTAAGATAAATAAAAAATGTTTGAAAAAATAAAATAATTAAACGCACCATTCGATTTGTATCAATAATTCGCGCCAAACGGCCGATTGGCATTTGTTTCTTGCTTATTTTTTTTTAATAGCAATCACAGATAAAAAAATATAAACTGCCAGCTGATTAAAACATAAAACCTTCATCGATTAAAACTATGTTGAAAATTCGAACACGGCTTTTCGAAAAAAAAAACTTAAATAAAGAACCACCGTACCAAGATGATTCAACATACCAAAGACAATATAATACAAAATAAAATCCAACTAGCATTATTTTAAAACGATAATATTCATGTTTTTCGCTAACATTTTTCATTCAAAAATGAATATTTAAAAAACATTGGTTAATGTTAGCAGAACATTATTGAAATGAGTAGAAATAAAATTAATATTTATGATTCTTACCAAAACGTGCAATCATTTTCCTTTTAGCTTCAGTCGGAATTTGGTAAAATCAATGAGGAAAATAAACACCGGTAAAAATGGGGGAATATGACTAAATAAGGAAGAACTCAACGAGCATACTTAAATTAATTTTTGATTATGAACTGTGTATTATCTTCGTATTTTACTTTACATTAGGGGAAGATTTATGATGGCGCAAACTAGAACTTTCTTTGAGAATTCCAATTCTCTACACGTGACGTTTTCCTGTCACTATGCTCAGTCATTTTACTTTAACTAAATTTTAATAAACTGTTAAGCTGTTAGAATTATTTTCATCAGAAATATTAAAGAGAAAAAAAATATGACAAATTCAATAATGGAAATAAATAAAATTGATACCTGGTTTGCAAATTCACCTCATCTAGCATAAAAGAAAAAAAAATGATTCGATGTTCCATTTTCAAATTCAAATACCTACCTATTTGAATTCCGTGAAGTATGGTATTTTTTTTTACAATGTGGTTACAATCGTGATTGAAGGGTGTGGTGTAGTAGAAATTATGAGTGTTTTTATCATGATTGTCATCGTGAAAGAAAGAAAAGTTAGTATTTATTTGACCTTACGCAAGCCAACATAAAAAATAGCTACGAACAAAAACACAAAAAAGTAGATAACAACAAAATTACGAAAAATAAATAGGTATATCCCGTACGAGGCCAAAAGACCCTATCACGACATATAGTGCGGAGAAATTAAAAAAAAAGTTAAAGCGCTGGATTCTGTCACGAAGTGCTATTTAAAATGTCTACTTACGATACGACGATAATATAGTAAAGATAGTTTTTTTTTCTGCTTACGCTACGCCCGAGAGTGAGTATAGACGGAATAAGTGTGCGAGGGAGGGAACACGATAAGCGCCGCCATTTAAGATTCCTTTCTTCAATGAACCGGGATACTTATAACTATTTGTTCCTTTTCAACTTTCCACAACAAAACGTTGTTACTTATTTAAATCTATCTATTCGTCCTCTAACTAAACGAAGATCATAAGCAACCCGTATAGAGTAACGTACGACGTGTAGAGAGATCATCAAACATACGATACTACAAGACACTGAAAGTAACGACACGACACAATAAAGGGACAATTCTCATTATGTAGATGCCAGCAGAACATTGCTCGAACAAAGACGAGAGAGGGAATGGACTGCTGAGGACATTATATCTAGATATTATGGCGGTGGATATATTCTGAATTGGCTGTTTTATGCTTGTCGCTGATGTAACATTTATGAAAAAGACAAACAAATCAATTATGTAGTTTGAATTGGTTCGCGTGGTTTTCCATTTGGCGATCAGTGTACACTGTTAAACATAAATGATATAAAAATGAAATGAAAAGCAATCTCAGTAGCGACACTTATCCATTACATAACATGCCACGTCGGCGCTTATACTTAGCTATAGAAGGAGTGTTTACAGCGGGTCCCCTATCACTTGTAAATGCTTTGTACTACATACCTCTCCTAATATAAGCTATCAGGCAATTGAATAATGCAGCAGTGTCAACAATAGGAGCCGCCCTAACGTCAGCACTTTGAGTAAGGTTCACAGCAACACAAAAACATGAGCCCAAGAATTTTGGGGCACGTTTTCCATTGATAAACATAACCTCACAATGGGTGTTAGTGGTTTCACATTTACGCTGATCTAACATTGAAGTTACAGTCAAAAGTAAAATCGTTGTTACGTATTCTTTTCTCGGAGTATTATAAGGAAAATCTGTCATCAAAAGCTGACAGTCAATTTACTTATAAACATGGCCAAGACATCGTACAAATGTCCCTAAGTGTGACAGAGTACTCGTGTCTCTATACTCTTCTAAAGAATATAAGGGTAATATTATGTTAAAACATAAAGGCTGTAGAAATATGGCAAGATCACTATGTAAATGGAGAAAACCCGAGTTTTCCCCAGAGTAAAGATCCTAGCCGTAAATCGTAGCGTTAGCCCGGTACAGACCACATTGGCTCTAAGCTAGAATCTCCACAGCTATGCATAAAAATGTATCTCCTCAGTTCAATATAAAACATTCACAAACCAAAGTCGACCCACGTAATATCGAAAACTATTCACCACGTGTTAACATTCAGCTCCACAAAATTAATGGTCAGTAGTGCGTCTGAATAAACACTTCAAAAACCGCTAACGTAACATGACAAACATCACTAATTACGGTCGTATAAACAAAACAATAGTTCTGGGGCACGTACTAAGAGGGACCACCGCAAAACCGAATTACGGCCCTTCACTATTGGCAACGAAAGTGTGTCCCCGCTCCCCCGAAGGCCCAAAATTCGGTCGCTCGCCATCCTGGCTAGTTAGTAGTCATTACAGAGGCAGCCATTCGGCAAGTTGGACCTCAATAGCGGAATCGGTGGCCGACGAACAACATCCAATTTAAACGGAATTTCATAGGCGAGGGCGTCAATTAAACACGACTGTCGGCGTCGATATGACGTTTGTTTTGACGACTATTGCTAGCCAATTTGCTTTTGATTCATTGCCCTAATTAATTGGTGCTATTTTTCCTTTGAAACGTTTTTCGTTGGTAAAGTTTAGTTACAAACAACCGGATACAACTGTTTTTGCAGACTATCGAGGCAAAATCTTTACCTTTGTAAATAGTGAGTCCAACTTGGTGGTAATTATAGGCTCCGCGCACAATAAATAAAGACTAACTATCAGAACAAGCAATAAACATGTTTTACAATCACCTCGCACCGTATCCTGTCCACTTCCACTCATATATCATAAAGGAACATTGGATACGATCAATTCGCGTGGTCTCCGTTGTGCGATAACGCGTTTGATGCGACGATAAATCGCATAGCTGAGACTACAGCTGAAATTATAGCTGTTGAATTATGCATTAGCCACAACACGCTAGAGGTTGTAAAAGTGCCTGTCGATGGGTCGAGCCCGCCGCGCCGGCCGGTAGAACACTATTTGTACACAAATAGCTCGACTTTATATCAGGGTTACCAGCCATGTATGGCCGGCGATATCTCGTTTATCATTTTTCGGTTTGTATTCGAATTTTATTTAGTAGTGGACTATTGACTGGCGAGGTTAATGGACTTGGAAATTGATGAAACCTGTCGCATATGGATTGAATTCTTTATCGGTAACCGAGGTGTGAAAATACAGGGCAATCAAATGACACAAGTAGGGTAACAGTTCCTCAGAACCTATCAACTATTCCGGATATCATATGCCAGAATTACTCAGTCAACAAATCCATGGTAAGTCTATCCCTATTTTATGATCGGACCCATTATACGACTAGGTATACCTACTACATATTTTACGAGTTTTCGACACTCCTTCATATAAGTAGAGAATTTGTCCATACGCTATGAGCTATAACTTACAACCGAGACTAGTTTTACGACATGCGATTTTCTAGCATTTTAAACACTCGTTTGACTCGACTGTTTGTTTTCTTTTTGAGATAGTTTCCCTATTGAGCGACTTATAAACGGGACTTTGACACGGGACTGACTGTCTACACCTATTTATTTGAATGCCAATTTTGTCGCAAAATCTACTGCTAGTATACAGCTAGTATGCACTTGCTTTCACGACTCTACAGTCTATTAAATTGCACGGCTATTTCGTAAATGTGAAAACAATTTAAGTGTTCAAAAATATGGTGCAGTTTTATTATGAGCGAGTGTGTATTTGAATGGTAAACACATGTTTACGTTTTAAAGTTTTCATATTTTATTTCGTCCGACAAAATGCTTTGGTAAAGTACGGCTTGGAGTATTTTATTGTACGAGTAACGTGAATATAGTTAGTATATTGCTATAGTCATTTATTTTATGTTCAACATTTATTTTATTCTATTTTCTGCCAGACACCTTATCAACAATTCCATCTACGATGGAAGTCCTATAATTATGAAGAGTTCGTAGACTGACATTTATTACCAAGAGGAGTGTTGTCGCAACTGTGTCGATATTTGTGACGTAAATATTGGGTACGTTTGATTGATTGATGGTCGAGCCACTATTTTTAGGTAACAAAAGTATATTCGATATACAGAATTACTTTTAAGACTAGTAAAAAGGCATAATACTTCTAAAGGCAAGTATCCACTTTAGTATTAGGTAGCATAATTTTGAACGACACCTCAATAGGCCTCGCGTTGTTGTCGGCGTGAATCATCTGTAAATTTCTTGTAGAATCGATATAAGCTCAGCTGCTTGCTACTAACTTGTTTCATTAAATTCAAATTTCGTGTTGTACTTATTAATTCAGGCGAGCGTTTTCTCCGCACGTCGGGCCGCGACTAGGCGACTGCTTTTTATATTCTTGTCGTCTCCACATCGGACCGAGGAAGTTTCCGAGAAATTCGAAGGCTCTCCAAAAGGGTTTCGCTATACCGTATCGCCATAATTGCCAAGTTCTGTTCTGTCTTGCTTTGGTAATCCAAAGTTGTCTACAATATGGCTTTAATTGTATAACAATATTAGCCTTCGTTAACAACCGTTGTTAATAAAACAAGCGTTATTACAGTTCTTGTTAATGTTCTGTACGACTTTTCGTTGTAATGAAAAATACTCAAGCTTGCGTTGGAGTATCACAGTCAGATTGTACAAAAGCAAAGTTAACAACTAAGCCGTTTATATTAGAACAATTAAGTTTCACAAGTTCATGTAAAGCAATTCACTTAAAGTTCGCTACATAATCACATTTCTCAAAGTTGAAAGTTGGGCGTGTATCTGAGAGCGCTCGGCAACTCCCGCGAAATATGATGGATCCAGATACTTGAGTCGCAAACAAATTTTTGGGAGATTCCTTTTAAGTGGATGCTCATTAGCGTCGTCATAATAATGCCAAAGGAACAGTAAGACGTTTCACGCACTCCTAATGAGTTTCAGCGGCTCTATTGACATGGTAAACAGTAAGCAACAAATGTAAGACTGGCCTGTTGGTCTAGTGGTTAGTGACCCTGACTGCTATGCCGGAGGTCGTGGGTTCGATTCCCACCCAGGACAAATGTTTGTGTGATGAGCACGATCATTTGTTCTGTGTCTGGGTGTAATTTATCTGTAATAATTATGTATGTATTTAGAAATATATAAGTATGTTTATCAGTTGTCTAGTACCCATAACACAAGCTCTGCTTAGCTTGGGACTAGATGGCGTTGTGTGATAGTTGTGGAAAAAAAAAAGTATTAAAGCGGGCGTTAACATTGCACATAAGCATTCAAAACTCTTTCAAGAATGTCGGCTCATTGTCTGCTATGTTTCTTATATAACTTTCAAAAGGCCTTTTTCCGGAACTTTGATCTAGGAGCCGAAACTTCGGAACAATATTAGGCACATTTCTACTTCCATTAGACTCTGCTCTGTGAGCGAATTTATTTTCAGTTCTCGTAAGAATTTAAGTAACTTTTCAGTCTCTTCGTCGGTAGTGTAAAACGTGTATCTGTTGCTAACTTTGTTAATCTTTGTCTAAAGGGTATTACTCAGAGTATCTTGACGGTGAAACGGAATAGGATACTGTTATCTCTGTTAATTATGATTGTCAATCATGCCTGCAGTATCCGGAGCATAGTCCTCTCAATAGACCTCAACAATGAACGGTCGGGGGATTATTACCAAAGACAAGACAATTATAATTTTAATCCAGATTAAGTAGCACAACGAAAGCTAGTTATAGTAACCTCATTATCAGAGCATTACTTCGCACACTACGTAACCATTTTAACCAACCTCCATGCATATGTTCAAGTAGTTATCTGAACTCGTAAAGAGCCTTTGTTTAAACAGTGTGAAATATTGGTTTGCTGTGCAATACCTTGGCGTGGCACAGCGGTCGTAGAGGCGATGACTTACGATTACAGCACCGCTGCAACCCCCACTTAACTGTTACATATTGCTTCACTTAACTCAAAACCCGGCCTGGGAAAGAATTACGTACGGAAGTGGATCGCGGGCCGCGGACGTACGCTACACAGACACAAACACATTACACTGTCGACCTTATAAATTGTGCTGCCCGCTAAACGTTAACTAATGAAGCCGAGGTGCATACTGACCAATTGCTCTGGCGACCGATTTACTACCTGCCATGAATTTTTGAAAGCGTTCCAAATGAACACTAGGATTCATCACTGGGGTTCAACATAATACTATTAAAACCTTGATTGACTTACATTCAAAACGTTCATAAGTGTCATAGCGTGTGTTCTGCACACATTTGATATTTTAATCGCATAATCGAATGAATCATGCTCATTATAATTTGATGCAAAATATACGGTGCGCCAAACAAAATGTAGCGTAAATTCATGCGGAAACTGAACTGGTATTTTCAAGTGGAGCTCGTTTACAATTTAAAATTCCACGATAAACTTATGTAGATAAGGGAGGTATAATAAATTCTCGGGTCGGGCAACGCCGGCCGACGTACTAGGGCAGTGGAGTTAATAAAATCACTTTGTTAGTCAATTCCGCATTTTGCACGCCTATGGCTCGATACACACATACACAGGCCAGTTAATCACTTTACTTTTTGCACGGATTCAACAACGTGCGAAATAAATGTGATATTCTGAATAAAAACTCGCACAAAAATGAATAACACGATTAATTGGCTAAAACAACATCTCTTTTCAAAGTAATGAAGATAGTGCATCATTAATCAAATCACTGAAATGTGAAAGTATTGAATTCTTTTTGAATAGCTTTTTTGATGAAAGCTTAACATTTCTATTGGAGGTGTGAACAAAAGTGTGAAGTTGGGTTGTCTGAGTGTGCAGTATGTGCTAGGTTATATTAGTGAGTCGGAGGGTTCGGGAGCAGTCTCCTGTGAGATAGCGCGGCGGGTGTCGGCCTCGTGTCGGCCTCGTGTCGGCTGAGCACATCGCGCCACTCCAAACGTGATATCGCAGTAAATTATTGTAATAACAGCACTCGGAGCTTCTTTGACGGGGTAGGGGTCGTGTGTAACCTCTCATTTTCCTTACCGAAATTCAAAGGAGCTCTAACAAAGCTTTGTTTTGCATCGCTCGCTCGACGAAAGCCGCTGAAAGGCTGGCTTTTTAGATAAGGTTCTCTTATAAATTTTCAGCATAGAGCAGACATTTTGCGCCAAAGTTTTTCAGTGTGGGATTGCGAACATCTGCTGCGATTCCCATTCTAGTTTCGAGGGTCGACGTTTTGCGGCCGAGTTATTTGCGAAACCGTTTCACTCGTTAGGGGGCAATTATATTCAGACTGTAATTGAAAATGTTAGTTGTACTAGCTTAAGTAGTTTTTAACACGGGAAATTATTGTTTTTGTTGGTAAAACGTGAACAGTGTGAACACGTTTTTGATAGATATATTCTAATTCAATTACATAGCGTGTATTTTACATATTACGAGTAAATATGCAGTTGTTTGAGGGACGTCTGTTTCTGATAACTTTATTTATTTTCCAAAGTGGTTAATTTATTTTTTGTAGGATCCAGAAAACTTTGTAAAAGACTTCAATTTTAAAAGCCCGGTCTAGCAAAGTTGTTTGAATTTGTAAAAATTAAGTTGATACGAACTGAGTTCAATATTTATTTTAAGTGTGGATATATGAGAGCTTTTAAATTATTAATGACGTAATTATCTCCACGTTAACTTTATTCACTTTATACAAAGTTAATTGCTTTTAAAATGTTGACGAGTTCATGTCATTTAATTTAATTAAAATCGTTTTAATTTCAACGGTTTAATTATGATGCCTGTGATTTTATTGGAAAAGCTATTCCTGTATTTAAAACCGGCCAAGTGCGTGTCGGGCCACGCACAGTGTAGGGTTCCGCAGTTGCCCATCAAAATACTTATGCGAACTTACTAAACTGATTCGCTGAATTTAATTTTAAAAAGAAGAATTTTCAAAATCGGTCTAGGAGTCTTTGAGAAATCAGGGAAAATACATAAAAAAAAAGATTACGACTAATTTAGAACCTCCTCCTTTTTTTGAAGTTTGTTAAAAATTGTTGACGATAAAAACCTACGTATCCCCAAAAACATACCGTAAAAACAAACCTATTAAAGCTGTAAAAATAAAGTTGACAAACTTACATTTGCAGTTGTCTCCGATACATTTTGTTTAAGAAAACTTATTTTTCAAGTACATTTTAGAAGTTGGTCGACTATTACTCGTAAAGTTGTAAAGCCTTTTAAACTTCGTTACATATACTACTATTGTGAATTTTTTCACACCCCCAAACATAACCATTTAGCTGGTAGAGGGGGGGGACACACGAATCGAGCAAAATTTAGCACTTTAAAGCTTAATATTTCACAAACGAATTCTTTTATCAAAAGACTGTTGATGAAAACTATCATTATTTTTTAAAGGCCTATTTAATGATACCCCACACTAAGGGGTACGCGAGAAAAAAAAAACCTCACTTTACGTGTAAGTACAGGAGGTACCCTAAAAAAAAAATATTTTACGAGATTTTATTTTACCACTTTTTCGGCACAACAAATCCGTATATTTACACCAAATTACAGCTCTCTAGTACTGTGCGTCTCTGAGCTAAACTGCGGACAGACGGACGGACGGACGGACGGACGAACGGACGGACGGACGGACATGGCGAAACTATAAGGGTTCCTTGTTGACTACGGAACCCTAAAAATTGTATTATCTGGTTATTATTTTCGTATCAATATTTTTTTGATGACACATTTTACAATTACGTTCCGTATACTTCGTTTTAGAAAAGGTAACCTCGCTCTATTTACACAACATGACACTGCGAAATATGGGTGTACTGTCAGTGTCCGAATACCTATCTAGCCTTTTGGAGAAAGCCTAATGGCGTTTTTATTATTCTATAGGTACTGTCCCAGTAGTGGGCCAAGGCCTCCATCAATAGGGTCACAGGACTGAATTATGAGCATAGGTAGAAATTAGCAGGGTTATTTAATTATTCATGCACTAACACTGAATTCATACAGCGAAAAAACTAAAAAAATTTTTAGGGGACCAAATGACAAACAAAAAAATAACAACGCACCAAAAAGACAATGAAGTAAGTTGAACCTTGGTGAACCTTTTTTTGAAGCCGTTTAATTAAAAACATGATAGTCACTCACCAATAACAGAAAGGCGTATCTGAAAATTCCTCGTCGGCGAGTTCTTGAAGTCAACCCGACACCGATACACGCCTTCGTCATCAAGCTGTACCGTGTCCAGCGTCAGTGCTGCTGGTCGGGCGACTGTCGCGAAGTAGGCGCGAGGACCAAAGGCATTTGGGTCAGACCACTGCAGTGCCTTGTTGAACGAACGGCCACGGACGTCGAAACTGAAAAAGAGAAATGTATTTTAGAAAAAAAAAAAAACTAATGAATAGTGGTTAAATTCAAATGAAAAATCTTTCGTTTAAATCTACCGACTGTATAGTCGAGCGCAAAATTGGTTACCTAATAAAACATTATATTATTTATGTTTTTTTTTATCTTGATCAATGTGAAGTCACAAAACTAAAAGATTTGTTAATAAAAAGTCAATGACTTTTTATTAACAAATCTTTTAACAATGGGTTTAGTCAAAGTGATTAGGTCAACTAGACCAGTAAGTGAACAAAAGTTAATTTTCTATTCTTTAATGTTATCATCTCATGCTTAGAAATCTTTCTACATTCCGTCATCTTATTATTTACGTAGAAAAAAACCCGTTTTATGGTATCAGACACGTGTAGATATTATAATAATTATGCCTTCAATCTTTCTCCGGTTCTGAAAACTGAAAATTAGTCAAATCCCTAGAGTTTCTTGTTAATCATTATGATGTATAAGTAATTGAGGAAATTTACGGCACGAGTACAATCTTCTTCGAAGTCAAAAAGCCTAGAAATAAGGTTACAATTTTGTGTAAGGTCGAGAAGAATTAATCAAATAGCCGACGTAGCTCACAAGGCTGCAAGACGGTCATGTCTGCCGGATGCCGTCTCAAATGTGGAATGGAGCCCTAAGACAGCTGGGCGGGGTCGCGGCAGGTCTAGGAGGAGATTGGCGGGACGCTTTGGATGGCTTTCTTGTTAATTGGCGAGAAGAGGCATACCATCGAGAGAAGTGGAAGGAACGGGAGACCTTTGCTCAAGAGTGAGACAGAGTAGGCTTACAAAAAAAAACGGAATTAAAAGAAGATAACTTAAAACATTGTAGTACAACTTGATACAGTGCTTATTATAGTAACGGTTAGCCCCTTCGTACACAAGTGAAAGAAAATGAGAGTGAACGATAGCTCGTCTCGTGTCGTTGACGTTCGTATAATTCGAAAGCGTTCATTATCAAGACGGCTAATAGAACTCCAGCGGCATCCGATTTTTGCTGAAAATAAAAAAAAACTCGTTTTTTCTTTATTTTGCTAGCCAGCTGGTTTCGACAAGTTGTAAACGAAGAATTTTTAAAAATCATTTGTTCCACTCTATGCCATCGTACAATTTGTTTTTCATGTAACTAATAAGAGATTATTTATAGTTCTCAACTACCAACAAGGATGCGTTTTTTTTCACGTTTTTTTTTTTACATTTTCCCATCTCTTTTGTCCATAACAAACAAAAGTTCCATCAAGCATAACCAAGTAAAATAACATACTTTACTATACGAAATGGCTTTGCTAATTGCCATTTTATAGTTTCTCATTACTAGGCGGAAGATGGATTGTACACATAATAGCTGACTAATAAAATATGATTTGATTTACCCCGTGATAAAGCTCTTAGGTATATATTAATGTTATGATTTTTTATTACTGACCTCAATGGTTTTATGTGGCAACGATTTTATTTCGGGCAGTTGGTACTACAGTTAATGAGTACGAAAGATCGTAAAGTGTTCCGTAAAAAATGGCGAAATAATGCGTGCCTTGCTGCCCTTATCATTAGCACTATAATATAATATTAATAATATTCCACAACTATCACACAACGCCATCTAGTCCCAAGCTAAGCAGAGCTTGTGTAAATGGTAGCCATACACCATACTGCCTATTTGTCAAATCGGCATAATACTGAGGCAACTGATAAACATACTCATATATTTCTAAATACATACATATAGATAAATTACACCCAGATACAGAACAAATGATCGTGCTCATCACACAAACATTTGTCCTGGGTGGGAATCGAACCCACGACCTCCGGCATAGCAGTCAGGGTCACTAACCACTAGACCAACAGGCTTGTCATGGTCCATTCAGAGTGGGTCTATTAAGAGTGGGTCGAGTTTACTAATGACTCGAAGAGTGATTACAATTTTTGTTAAATATGCATTTTCTAGAACACATCTAATAATTAGAACACTAAATAAAAATAGGCAACCATTTTGACAATATGGAGTCAGAATATATTCGTACTAAATATATACCTATTGCTTGTATTGTTCATCCCAATCTCAAGCCCTGACGTGTGCAGAACCTACATCGATATTTTTCAAAGCATCGTATCGATATCAAGTTTCATTGCACAATTATTCTGCATACATCCTTATACTGACGTTTACATGTCTGTTGTCAGGGTTTGTGGACGGATGTTAGTATCAGCTCTTGCCTATGTTATCAAGATACGGGATTTGTCTTGAAGCTATTGTCAAACAGACAGGCGAAGCGAATGCGATCATTAGAGTTTTTATTTGTAATGTATGGAATTGTTTGAATCTAGTCACATAGAAAAGCGAAAGCTATCCGATAGGCTACGTCCGCACAGACAGGCGGCTTGCTTAGCGCCTAGAGCCTAGCGAGTCACCTAGCGAGTAGCTTAGTAAAACGAACGTTCTAGAATGTTCGCGACCGGCCGCACTGCGCGCTTGGCGCCTAGCTAGTCGCTTAGCGTGTATCGAAGTAAACAAACGTGTTGGTTTTTTGTCACGAGGCGCGAGGCATTTTAACAGAATAAAATGGATGAATTATTAATTGCATCAGTTTTTAAAAGAGAACCTCTGTGGAATCCGGGTAGTGAACTCCATAAAAATGCTGTTATCTGATGCGTATGAGTATCCAAATGAGTTAATTTTCCTTTAACTTTACTGAGAAGTAGATCAAATGTTTCTCTTGCCATACGCAAATATTCGTAAAATTTGTCGTCAAAATTACGCAACTGTTTATACAGAACATTAAACTCCCCATGACTTGACCGTGACTTATTTATGTCATGAACCCAACATGATGGATAAGGCCGTGAAATGGTATATTTCAAATGTGAATTTTCTGTAAGTAGCAGTTTTAGAGCTATTTATGAAAGTGACATCTCGTAAACGTGCCGACAAGCGAATGAACAAGGCACTTAGCGACCCACCTCGCAAACCACCTGTAGTGCGGCCAGCGTGTATCCTAGCAAGTAGCCAGAGCGCAAGCCACTAGGCTCTAGTCGCTAAGCAAGGCGCTTGTCTGTCCGGACGTAGCCTAAGTCTTTGTGACTGGCTACAAACAATTTCATAATTACAAAGAAGAACGCCTCGCTTCTCGTTCGCCACGACTGTCTGTTTGTTTGACAATAGCTTAAAAGATGAGACTACCTATTGTATCACCCTCTTTATAAGATATACTTTGTACATGGTTTTTGTATGGTGCGTATAATGAAGTGTTTTTACAGGCTTACAGAACAATTACATTATTGTTTAGAAAAACTTGAATATTACTAAAATTGCTTTTTTTTTTCCAAAAGAAAGACAAATTTCATATAAAAAATACTTACATTCAGTCGCGAGTTGCAACGCTCTCTATCGCACGATCGGGGTTTTTTCAACGCGTGAGAGGGACAGTACGAGTTTTTCTAAATACCTATTTTTTGAAATGGCAGCAGCTATTCTATCCTCTTAAGGCGTGCGTGGAATAAGACGCTCTGTGGATTCTGGCATGGCCCTTTATAAGACGGCTACCCACTACTAGCCGTAATTCAAGTGTACCTTCGACAAGTTAATAATAAGTAAACCCTCAAACTTTCACTTAATAGAACAACTACTTATTAATAACACTTAATTCGGGAGCTTCATGTATAAAATAACTAAATAAATTCCCAGAATTTTTGGAAAGTGATTAAAAACTCGGCAACTGTGCAATAAATAACAAACGTAATTGATTTAAGCGTTCAATCGTTGAGAATTTAAATCATTTTGAGTTTAAACTGAGACACAACAGAGTTTGTAATACATTCAATGTAATTTGTTCAAAAACTTTGTTCACTTATGCCTTGCTTCTGACTTGTTACGTGTAAGTTAGTTTGTAACTTAAGTTATTGAAGATTTGACTGTTCTTGCACTTAGACCTCAAGTATTGCTTGAATGAGAAACTGTTTGAAGTAAGTACCTATATGTCTCACAGAGAGGAGGCTTGTTTCCCAGCATGTTACATTATGCTGAAGTGTAGTCTCTATGACTTTCTTTCATCATCATCATCAGAGATTCCTACGTGTATTCCTTTTGATCTCCATATATACCGGTTGGAAGCGACCTGCATCCAGCGTCTTTCAGCGACCTTTATGAGGTCGTCTGTCCACCATGTTGGTGGACGTCCTACGCTTCGCTTGCTGGTCCGTGGTCTCCACTCTAGTACTTTTCGACTCTATCGACCATCTGCTCTGCGAGCAATATGGCCTGCCCATTGCCACTTCAGCTTGCTAATCCGGTGGGCTATATCGGTGACTTTAGTTCGTCTACGGATCTCCTCATTTCGGATTCGATCACGTAGAGAAACACCGAGCATAGCCCTCTCCATAGGTCGTTGACCGACTTTGAGCTTACAGATGAGGCCGATAGTGAAAGACCACGTTTCGGTGCCGTAACTCATCACTGGTAACATACATTGGTTGAAGACTTTCGTCTTGAGGCATTGAGGTATGTCGGACGAAAAGACATTGAGTAGTTTCTCGAACGCTGCCCAACCGAGTTGGATTCGGCAGTTGACTTTCTTTCATTAAGTTTTAAATTATAGTGTGTATAAAAATAATACTTAGAAGGTTACATTTAAGTATCAAAGAGCTTTGTCAATTTTGATTTTAAAATAAACTTAGGATTTTTAGTTTTTTTTTTAAATCCCGGGATATTTTGCAACCTACACGTCGTATAGGTACAGTCGAATTCCAAATTCCTACAGTCGAATTCCAAATTCCTGGGTCAATTTCTGAAAGCAATAGCCTGACGCTTCGCTGTGACTTACGACCTTTTATTATAAGTTGTTTTAATACTATACAAATCAAAGGAACTTACGGTATACTTCATAATTTCAACCTTTTCATACAAGTAATGCTGGCGCAGTGGTTAACGTGCTCGGATGTTTCCATCACTGCTGGCGAAGGATCGATCCTCACTTTTTTCTAATTACTTTTATTTTATTTAATAATTTTAAATAATTGCGATATTCTTTTTGTTATTTTTCATGCATTTTTTTGTAGAAATTTGATAAATATAATTGTTTTTTTTTTAGTAATTACTAATACTAGTCATTAGTGTTGTGTGTCGACCGTTGTCATCATATAAGTATAATAAAGTTTTGTAGGTAGATCAGGGAAGTAAAACAAAAGTTACAAAAGTAAATTATTTCGATTTGTGAGGTAGACATAACTATGTTAGTTCGTTTCGAGTCTCATTATAGAACGTTGTTGATTACTGGATATTTTGTGTGACGATTGTTTACATCTAAGTTATGCTGTTTTAATGTTATTGTTTTGTAGTGAAATATTAACAGTGAAAATAATAAAATCACTGAGGGCGAATATTATAGCCGTGCATAAATATGGATGAAACAATACAAATATCAAATTAAACCGGACTAAGTGTGAGTATTAACATTTAATTTTTAATGTTTTTATGTTTTAATGTTTCACATGTTAATATCTTATTTATTCGATAAGATTCCCTACAATAGGTTTGTTTAAAAGATAGTTATACGTGTTATTTACTTATAGTTTTTTCTTTTAGTAAAATAAATTATCAGTTGTATTTTGCATAAAGATAATAATAGTATTCCATGTTTTGTTCTAGTGAAATACTGTGAGTCCTGTGGAAGTGGATATGAGATATGAGGAACGAGCTTAGCTTAATCTTATCGAGAGCAAAGTCCAACACCGACGGTTGTCAGACATCATAATTAAATTATGGTGAATGAATATGAAGGAAATGGCTTCCCCCAATGAGTAACTAATTCAACACGAAATGAATAACCGTTCAGTTTCACCGTGCACTCAAGACAGAAAACTTCACCAATCAGCCAAAAACCCTTTTGTTTTATAGAAATAAAAGAAACGTTTAAAAGCACGACCATATTTTTTATACTTATGGCTTTTGTTGTATTCATTCTTAGTTAGCGAAAACATCATTTTATTCACAGTTCTTATTAATTTAGGGCTTAGATTTGAGGCTTAGTTTCAATCATTCTTTTCATAAAGAAAACGAAAATTAAACTGATGTCCTCAATAGGGTATATCTATGGAGAGCGGTTATTTTTTTATGGTTAAGAAATAATAAAATTAAATTTTCAGTAATAGAACATAATTATTTCCAAATTTTTTTTTTGCTAAATCGCACCTAGTGGAACGCAAAAAGCTTGATTTCATAGAAACAAAATTGTTGGCACCGCAGCCCCGGAACGCAAAGAGCAACTGGCCCTTTGCGTTCCAGGACCGTGGTGCCTTCACAATCATAGCTGTAGCAGTATTTTTATGTAGTGCTAATGTTATTTATTTGCGTGCTTCTATTTCAGTAAAAGAACATTCATCCTTAAATACCTAACTTTTTTTAAGCAACCTGTTTCTGGACCGTGGCCCTGGAACGCAAAGGGCAACTAGCGTTTTGCGTTCCAGGACCGAAGTGCCATGGGACGTTTGTTTGAAATAGATCTGAGTCTTATAATGTGTTTAGCTATTGTTTAGTTTTTTTTTGAAATCATGATCTTATTAATCAATGTCTTGTTAGTTATTCATGTTAATTTACAGTTTATTCATGCTTATTATTTATTAAAAAAAGTTAAATATTAGTTTTATGTTTTTTTTTTGGTCTTGGTGGAAATAAAAAAGTCATGCTGAATTAAAATGTTTATTTTGTTTTATTTATTTATGTAATTAACAAACTTATAAATTATTCGTATTCGTTCATACGAATCTGACAATCCCTCAGTCAAAAGTCAACTCATTTGATGAACTTCAACATGACATTGCAATAATATTCGTTCTTTCCTCAATATTGATATTCGCCGGCATTATGAGAATACTTAAATATATCGCTATCTATATATTCACACGTCACTAACCAACAACCACAATCTAACGACAACTTGATTTCGATCAAGTTAAATATTCCTAAAACTTGGTCTACCTCGCAGAAATTGTGAACAAACGATTATAATCATATTTCTGTCCCATTACAATATATAACAATTGAGTAAAACTTACAAAAAGAATATCACTGCGAGGGGATCGAACTCATGCCTTGGAATTATTCCCGTTGGATCCCACTTTTGAATCCCACTTGAATATTTTTCCCGTTGGATACCACAAAAAATTAAAATGTATTCCCGTTGAATCCCACAACAAAAGAAAAACGTTTTATTCCCGTTGAATCCCAAAAACTATTCCCGTTGGATCCCACATGCTTTAAAAAATCTGAATGCGAGTACTTTCAATCACAAAATTGCTATCATAAAACTAGCTTCTGCTTGCGGTTTCGCCCGCGTCGTGTTAGGCGTATGGCCCTATGGTCCAGTCTCCATCAGTTCTCTTGAGGAAAGCGTGAAACACGCCATGACTCGGGCCTGTCCTTGGTCGGACGGGTCCCGGACTCCCCGTCCAGAAGCGGCTGGAAAATGACTCGGACCACGGAGTGTTTTAAGGGGCTCATATCAAAGAGCGCAGCAGGCATTTAGAGTGATTCCCCCCCCCCCCCTGTCACGTGGCATCAAAGCGCTTTTCAAATGAACTTCGCTGACCCCGTTGAAAAACGTACCACCTTGAGCTTATGCTAGCCTAGTACTTTGGCAGGCCATTTAGAGTTGCCTCATCCCCGCGCTGCGTATCTCGTGGCACCAGACTGCAAAACATACCTTGATCTTATACTAGCCTAGTACTTTTGCTGGTTAGTGACATTCTATCAGTTTATAGGTAAAGACTGAAACAAATTCTCAGAATGTAGATGAACTTCGCTGACCCCGTTGAAAAACGTACCACCTTGAGCTTATGCTAGCCTAGTACTTTGGCAGGCCATTTAGAGTTGCCTTACCCCCGCGCTGCGTATCACGTGGCAGCAGACTGCAAAACATACCTTGATCTTATACTAGCCTAGTACTTTTGCTGGTTAGTGACATTCGATCAGTTTTTAAGAGCCCATACTACCTCAAATGGCTTAGCAGAAACCTGTGATACGTCGAAAATACTACGGCATTAATTTTGAAATAAATATATGGTAAAGTTGAGGATTAATGTTAGGTCTTATGTTTGGCGAAAACATGATTCCATAAAATTTTCTCGATAGAAAAAAATCCCAAAGTTACCTCTAAATGGAACAATAAAACGCTGGCAATCAGACAATACTTAAAATTAGATCGTGAAACTTTTTATACTAACTGAACTAACTATAAAGCAGGTCTTATGTTATTTACTTTTTTGAATTTCCTTTTTTTTCGCCGTAAAATAAATAGATTTGCGTGTAGACAGCTAAAAGAAAGAGCAAGCAATAGTGCGTGGTACGTGCAAGTGCGAGCGAGTAAAAGTATACTGAGGTACTATAGACCCTTAAGTAAAGACTGAAACAAATTCTCAGAATGTGTCTCTGCCATCTTTCTACACACACTGGTGACCGGTATAGACCGGTCACCACATTACACAAGAACATGAAATTACACAAGATCCGGCCACCATAGGCTTTCCATAGGGATATGGTGGCCGGATCTTGTGTAATTTTTTTTTAGAAAAAAATCATAAATTACTTACTCAGAATACATAAGTAGAATAACGGTAACAGTTTTCTTCTGATATGTACTCCTGTTGTCAAAAAGTGGGATTCAACGGGAATTGAAAATGGGATCCATCGGGAACACCTAAAAAATGGGATCCAAAAGTGGGATTCATCGGGAATAATTCATGCCTTGCTGTTCACCGCATATTATGTAGTGGAACGCTTAACCATTAGGCCAACGGAACAAGTGATAAATACGTTGAAATTATGAATCCTATACAATCAGAAGTTAATGATGAATGTGTTTCTTAAAAATAGAAGGTCGTAAGTCAAACTAAACGTCAAGCTATTGCCTTATAAGTGTGTCTGACCACTTTTGAACCGCTACTGTACAAGGAAAGAAAAAGAATAGTTAGAATTCTTATACAGATATTATGTTACAATTTGTAGAAGAAAAGCAAATTTTACAATATGCTGTTTTTGTTACAGTTCAAACATGTTATTTGAAACCAATAATGAGAAGAATTTGTGTTATTCCATCTTATTTAACTCTGACCCAAATTTCTTCAAAATCAAGTGTTCAACTGCTCTAATATTACTGAGTAATAAACATTCATCTATCCATCATTCATTCATTCATTCTTTTGCATTTATTATTAAATGAGTAAGAATAACTGAAACATGTACGAGTATAACAAATGTTGAAACTGTTTCAGTATATTAGGTATGTATACTCGATTACCAAGTCTTTGCACAAGACTAAACAAAGATTTAAAAACCCACGTCTCTTACGATGTTGTTCTAAAATAGATTTTATTTATGCCACTTTCATTGCCGCGAGTGTTTTACAAGGTAATTTAATCACATGAAATCGGGCGTGTGGCTTGTTTCATAACAAACTAAGGCCTTTTTCAAGGACGCGTGAATCGGGGGGCGCGTCTGGCGGGGCGGGCTGCGCTAATTGTTCGTCAATTGTTGCCACTTCTCTGTGAACGCTTTATAAATTTTCGTTTGTTTGAGTTTCAGGCAGCCCTTAGTTGAAGTCCCGCGTTTCCTTGAAGGAGTCCTTAAAGGGCCGGTTCGCACGCAAGACCGCGACAGGAGACTGAGACAAGAGACCGCGACACTACTTAACATTAGGCAATGTATGAGCGGCAGTTCGCGAGCGAGACAGCGACAGGAGACAGATACGGTAGTCTTCGGTCGCGGCCGCCTGTTGCGGTCTCCTGTCTCGGTCTCGTCTCTGCCTCGCGCGCGAATCGGCACCTTTAGGCTTTGGAAGTATAGTAGGGCTGGACGCAGATTGTGCGCTTCGCTAAATGTGCACTTGATGCAAAATTTGCTCTTCAGCATTTCCCACCGCGCTGCAAGTTTCTAATATTTTTTATTATAACTGTATTACATAATTTTAAATAATCGCTAGCGGAAGTGACTCGAGCACGCCGCAAGTGCGGCGGTAAGACCCCTCTTTGAGGAGTGGCTGGAGAGACGTCACGACGTCCTTACTTATCGGATGACGCAGGTCCTCTTCGGACACGGAAGTTTCGGGAGGTTCCTGTGTCTGATGGGGAAGGAGGAAACGCCCGGGTGCCACCACTGAGAAGATCGCCCGGAGGACACAGTAGAGCATACGGTGCAAGACTGCCCCGCTTGGGCAGAACACCGACGTGTCCTCACGGCGGCGATAGGCGGAGACCTCTCGCGCCCGGCATGGGAAGCGGTCGCCTCGCCGTGGATTTTAGTCAGTACAAGTCTGACAGTCCCTCCCGCCCTGCCCGGGGTGGGAGGACTCATTTGATGATTTTACGGCTCAGGCGCAAAATGTCCCTTTCGCAAAATGTCCCTTTCGCAAAATGTCCACAGGTAGCAAAATGTCCCTTTCGCAGAATGTCCCTTTCGCAAAATGTACCTTACGCGGAATGTGTCATACTCGTACTGACTAAAATCCATCGGGTTAAAATTTCAATTGTTCTATTGCTCTTTACGTTTCAGAGTCACGGTGATTTTCTTACAGAATCCCGTGACCCTGTGAGGCACTCAGGTCAATACTACGCCCCTCTACCCCACTGCACTACGCTATGATTAAATGTAGACAAAGGCCCACAACTAATTAAAAAAACTCTTACAAGACATTTGACATCCCGGTCTCCGCTGACCCACTTACTTTTATTAAGGCTAAGAAGTCTTAAGGTAGTAAGTACAGCGTCTACAAACACTGCAGTACTTGTCACGGCGACCAACTTTGAAAAGTCAAGCGGGGGAAATGCATAATTAAACATTTGTAAGTTCAAGCAGTGAATAATTAAAACTTATTACTTAGCTCGTTATTACGTTTTGCGTTGTTCCAGTTATGAATGTTTGTTGGGAATGTTTTACGAGACATGCATGTGCATTGTGCAGATACGGTATGCATCTTAGGCCCAATTTTGATGGCACTGTTGGTGTATTGGCTGCCTGATTGAATTATGAGATCACACATTTTTAGATCACACCTTTAAAAATGGCATCTTTAAAAATGTCTGACTTCGTTCAGTCCCGCTACTTTGCAACCAGCGGCGTGCCAGCGTCAGTTCGTTCTTGGCATTCAAGCGGCGTTCTATGTAACTGTCACAACCGGAATGATGCTTGGCAGCTTTGCGCGGCTTGTGACGGCGGCTTGCTTTGCCGCCAGCATGTGTGAAGTAGCCTTAACAGTTGACGGTGAGACGTCACATTAAGAAAAGAAAAACAAAAAAAAAACAATCAGCACCTCAAATCCGCTTGACTCGCGGCCCTATCCTAAATGGACCCAGCGATTTAAATGCCAATTACCTGCCGTTACAACAGATAACTGGAGCATCGCCCTTCGCAAACGGCTTCAAGATGTTACTTAACTTTCACAATACTGCAACTTACTCCACTCGCCACTGACGTCGTTAACTTAAAAGTTAGGCTTGGTCAATGGTACAGCAATCGGGATTGAAATGAAAAAAAAATGAGATTGTTTATGTCGTCAACATTTCACATAATTATTGTCGTGAGACCGTTTGTAAGGGATGCGGGGCTTGACTGCCGGGGTCGCGGGATTGTCTCGTTAGGTAACCGCCGAGACCACCGAATGTAAAAGGCTATTGAAGGAACTCCGTGGATTTATTGCAGTCAGTCGTACATGCGCCGTGTACAAGCACCCTTACGTAGGTCATGAGTGGTGGCGCGGACTTTAGAAAGGGTAGATCTTTGACAGTTGTTTAGTTGAAAGACTGTCATAGATCTACAAATGACAGCCGGTATTAGCGACATTTTCTGTAAGAATAAAGCCGGAAACACATTATATAACACGCCACGCTACGCAAAGTGACAACACCCGATTTGCAGTGAGTGCGTGTCGTCGCGTCGGGTGTTCATAGTGTGATTCTGGTCATAGAAAACAATACATTTGATTTGACCCAACACGCATCACGTGTCGTCGGGTGGCGTCGAGTGTTAATAATGTGTTTCCGGCTTAAACACTTTTCTACGCTATCTTACAACAGTGGCTCTATTTAATCATATCCTTCTCCCTTTTCAATAATAATTTATGAAATAAGAATTTAATTCGCAGTTTGTAACGTTAAACTTAAATCAGGAGCTACGGCAAAGTTTTAAAATATTAACAAGAGACTGCTTACAGATCCTGATTTAAAATTCATCTGGAAAGAGAGGCGACTCCGATACTATTTTAATAACAGATTAGTATCATGGGAACTGTTTTTCATAATTAGTTTTTTAGGAAACATTACCCGCTAGCTTTTGCTTGCGGTCTTTCTGGCGTCAATTTAGAATTTCACAATTAATTCAGCAACACATGGCGCCTTAGCTTATTTTGAATTTTTTACTCGTGGTAAAATCATCAAATGAGTCTTCCTACTCAGGGCGCAGCGGAAGGGAGGGAATATCAGACTTGTACTGACTAAAATCCACTGTGATCCTATAACAGCCCTTTACGTTCCAGGGTCACGCTTTCCTGATGAGACTGTCCCTCGACCCAGGCAGGACCAGAGCCCTATAAGAGTGGCCCTGTCAGATTGCTGACAGCTCTTTGAGGCGCACGTGGAACACAACGCGCCGTCGACCTGGGCATGGTACATGATCGGACGGCGAGTCACCCATTACTCGCCATCCGTATGCCCGCACCTACCGTGGCCGGAAATCGCGTCGCGACGTCAGTTGCAGTGGGCGTCTCCCGCGGGCTATAAGTTATCATAAGATGTTAGGTATTGTTGTTTTCCTTGGGAACGGTACTTTTTCCAGAAAGAAGAGGGAAACTGACTTAGGGTGGGTACCTATGTCAGTTTCCACCAGAAAACGTATTCTGCAAAATTTTAGGATGATCTGCAGTACTATTCTTGTGACAACCCTCACACCACGCTGTGATTAAAGTTTGCCATTCAGGTACTTACAGTGACACTTGCGCTCACTGCTCGCACTGCACGATTGGACTATCATAAAGCCGCCTCCTCGAATACTATATCGTGGGGTCCATCGATGAGATTTAGAATAGATAATACACAGCAGTTCTGTAGTAGAGAAAGGTAACAGACTTCGCCTTTATACATCATTTGGGTCACCTCAGTAAATCTACTCCCAAGCTACTCTTAGTCGTCATGATTTGTCACGATAAAATCTATATAACTAACTATTCTCCTATCTCCTAAATCACTTACAACTTAATTGCTACCAGCTTAAACTTTAGCCATTTTATTTCTAACGCTATCTAACTAACCTAAGCTTGCACTGCTCTTTCACTTTACGGCGTGTGGCAGTTAACGTTAGTTGTAAGAACTTGTTAGCCGTAAGCAGGCAGTAAATACTAGATGCAAATAAACACTAGCACGCTAACTTATCAGTTACGTCCGGCCAGCTTGATGCGTTAACTGTTTGTTGAAAATGTTTGAAGTACCTACTAGGGTTGCAGAAAATTGTAGGATGGGATTTTTGCTTTTGGTGGCCAAATGTTTTTTTTTTAACGTGGTAAAATCATCAAATGAGTCCTCCCATTCCGGGCAGGGCGGGAGGGACTGTCAGACTCGTACTGACTAAAATCCACGGTGTCCTTCAATAGCCCTTTATGTTCCGGGGTCACGGTGATGGAATAAGTCCCGCGACCCCGGCATTATGCTGACGCTCTTTGAGGCACGCGTGGGACACAACGCGCCGTCGACCCGGGCATGGTCCATGGTCGGGCAGCGAGTTGCCCTTTACTCGCTGCCCGCATGCCCGCGCCTACGGTGGCCGGATATCGTCTGCTGACGTCGGCCTCCGCGGGTCCTACCACTGGTGGCTAAATGTTTGGGAGATTTTTGAGATATACATATTACTTCAGTTGTGAGAATTATGTTATAACAACTCTATAATATAATAAAAAATATATAAATTAACTGTCTCAAAAAAAAAATAACTGTACACTCAATCGCAATGTCGATCAATGACAGAAAAAACAATACATTTATTAAAAAAACAAAACGGATTAATCGTTATCTATGTACTTCACACATTATTACCATATTTGAAATGATTATGCAGACTCACATACATTTTGCAAACACTAAGGTACCTTAACACTCTCGATAGTAAATTAAAGTTGATAATGAAGCCTTTACGTTCTATTGCGGCTCGTGAAAGGATCTCCTTGACCTAGTGTTGAGCCCTCAAGGTCAACGTTGAGGGCTACAGGGCCAAAGAAAGGTTTAATATTTACATATAGTGATGAATAGGAGCTTTTAATCGATGCTTCTTTGCGCATGTACAGTGCTGACTAACTGTGGGGTTCGCTGGTGAAAAATTGTAGGGTTATTCTGAAAAAAATATTTGGTTTGCTAACAATTCTCTTTTTTCTTTATAACAAAGGATCATGTACAATTTAGGCTGGAGCAGACCAATAATGCGTATACGTAGACGTTTGCGTTAACGTGCGCGTGCAACTGAGTTGTAATTTGTATGGAACTGTATAAGACAGGACACACTGCAGGACGTCCACGTGCACGTTTACGATACGCATTTGGTCTGCTCCAGCCTTTTACATGCATTCGTAATTGCGCATACTCGTATACGAGTAGCAGTTTAAAAATAGTTGCCTATAATGACAATTATAACGAAAATGAATTAGTATATTTAACTAAGTCATTTTATTGATATTTCTCACATCATAGCATACAGAAATTACGTTGCAAACCACCTTCATATTAACCACATACCTAATATACTCGTATACCTTGACGTGTACTACGATACCCGCTCCTGATAAAGGGGGTGTACAATATTGCTCCTTGTGACTACGGTGGTCGACCTCTTCGAGAGGATTAAAATCATCGTCCCATCACTAACCGCTTTGATGAACCTCTTGTGCACAAATGGAGCGAGGAAAGTAATTCTCTAGAGGAAGCTTGTGTTTTGTCATTGGGACATTTTAGCGGTCACTTAGAAATGCACTTAAAATCTTAAAGCATAAGGATTATTTCAAAATAATTAAACATGTTTCTTTGCTAGGTTTTCGTCTAAAAAGTAGAGATTAATTTTGAAAGAGATGAATGAAAATTACGTTGGTAAAGTTGCATTTTGATTATAGATTATCAGATAGACTTGACACAAGTTTCTAAAGGCTGAAAAAGAGACGAGAGAGAGATAGAAGTCTTCTTCTTCACCTTTTAGCCTGCTAATGCTGAGTGCCGGTGTTTTCCAAGACACCACTTCTCGTGGTTTATCTCGCGCTTTCGAGAAAGATGATTATTCACTAGATTAAACTAGATGGTCGGACTCTTGATGTGAAATTATTGAAGGCATTGTCCCTCAGGTGCGGGCCACATAGAAAAGACGCAAGACGAGGACGTGCAAAAATGTGTGAGAGTCGCGCTCGCGACGCGTTTCTTCCGTGTGTTTTACGTCGCGACGCTTCTATATATTTTCTATGAAAGAGACATGTGTCTCTATCCCGTCTGCGTCTTACGTTTTTCTTATGTGGCTCGCGCCTCAGGCATAGTCTTATGCAACGCATCTACGAGTACATCCTTCAATGGACGTAGAGTAATAAGTACTAGAGATTGCGTTCGTCAGTCACAAGACTTTAGTCTGAAGATTAGTCCCGCTTGCAATGATTTTAATTTTTTGTCCTTTGGTTAGCCTATTTATGAAGTAGGTGGTAATTTCAAAGATCTGGTCAACCTGATGATCTGGTTTGGTTAAAAATTAACAGTAAATATTTTGTACAGACGCTAGCATAATTATGAACCTTACCTATCTGTTATATTCTACCCAATCATGAACATGAACATAATCATCATCATGATCATCAGCTGGAAGACGTCCACTGCTGAACATAGGCCTCCCCCTTAGACCGCCACGCCGAACGACAATAAAATTCGCCACTTGCATCCATCGGTTGCCCGCGATCCTCATGATGTCGTCGGTCCACCTAGTGGAAGGCCTTCCTACGCTGCGTCTTCCAGTCCGTGGTCGCCACTCGGAAACTTTTCTTCCCCATCGGTTGTCAGTTCTACGAGCGATGTGGCCTGCCCATTGCCCCTTCAACTTGCAAATTTTATGAGCTATGTGGGTGACTCTGGTTCTTGGCCGAATATCCATGTTCCGAATTTTATCCCGCAAAGAAACATTCGGACGGCAGTCCGTCTGTACCTTCTTTAATTTTATCACATGTACTGTCAAGGGTAATGCGGCCCTAGCGACAAAGGGTCTTGAAATAGCTCTCTATTTGTACAATAAGACCTTGCCTTCTTCATTATCAAGGACGCAACAGAATAGTGGAATTGAAATCGCTCGCAAGAAATTAACAGTCGTGGCATGATTGTACCATTTGTTCAGTTTATTCAGAAAAATCGTCAAGTTCAGTCGGACAAATAGAGGGTTCTGTAAAAAAAAAACAAAAAAAGCTATTGAGTTTTTTTTATTATAACCTTGCTATGAGTTTAAGAGGAAGTCCTTCGCTGCCTTTATTGTTGAAGTGTTTCAGAAACATCGGATGCGTTGCACTTGCCGACGACATCGTGAGGGTGGCGGGCAACCGATGCACGTTGGATGCAAGTGGCGAATTGTCGTTCAGCGTGGTGGGCTAAGGGGGAGGCATATGTTCAGCAGTGGACGTCTTCCGGCTGATGATGATGATGATGTTGTTGCACTTGCAATCGGCATGCTTGTGACCAGATGTTTGAATGCGGATAAGACGTAAAGAGTATGTAAGGATGGTAGCAGGTGACGCTCTGTATAGTTTCTGTCTAGCACCTCGGGAAATGGGCGTGAGTTTAGGTATACGAGGGCGGAGTGATAAGTCTGGTAAAAATGAAATAAGGAAACAACTTTTTTTTTAAATTATGATTTATTTTTCAACGTTGTTTCCATCTAACTCAATGCACTTCATCCAGCGTTTCTCAAACTTTTCGATCCCTTCCGTAAAGTATGACTTAGGCAACCCTTCGAAATAGGCATTGGTTTCGAGTATGATCTCCTCGTTGGAGCTAAATCTTTTTCCGCCGAGACATTTTTTTAAATTCGGAAACAGAAAATAGTCGCAAGGGGCCAAATCTGGCGAATATGGTGGGTGAGATAGCAACTCATATCGCAAATAATGTAATTTGGCCATAGCAATCGCGCAGGTGTGCACTCGTGCGTTGTCTTGGTGGAAGAGGATTTTCTTCTTAGCCAAATGCGGTCGTTTTTCAAGTAAAATTTGGTTAAATTGGTCCAATAAATTGGCATAATATTCGCCATTTATCGTTTTACCCTTCTCTAGGTAGTCAATAAGGATTACCCCACGTGCGTCCCAGAAAACTGTAGCCATCACCTTATTGGCCGATAAAACTGCTTTGGCCTTCTTCGGAGCTGGTGCGCCCCTAGCAATCCATTGTTTCGACTGTTCCTTGGTTTCTGGTGTATGGTGGTGGATCCACGTTTCGTCTACCGTTATCAGGTTTATTCCGTTGTATCAACGCCAAACCTGCCTTCGAAGTGGTAACTCGCATGCGTTTTTGATCAATAGTCGGTAAACGCGGCACCCATCGCGCGGAGACCTTTTTCATATCTAAATGTTGGTGTAAGATATTGCGCACACGTTCGTCTGAGATGCCTACTATCTCGACTATCTCGCTCACTTTTACTCTTCGGTCATTCAACACTATGTCATGGATTTTAGCGATCATCTCTGGAGTAGTGACCTCAACTGGGCGTCCTGGGCGTTCAGCATCACTTGTGCTTATACGACCACACCGAAAATCCGTAAACCATTTATGAATCATTTTAATCGATGGAGCAGAGTCCCCATAATATTTATCAAGCCTTTGTTTAGTTTCCGTAATAGTTTTTTTGCGCAAATAATAATGTTTAATCAACACTCGAAATTCACTTTTCTCAAATGCGTTAAATTGTTTTCATTTAATGGCTTTCAAAAAAAAAAAACTAACCAGCGGTACTGGCTGAAAATTTAAATATAGTCTCTCAAAAGAGTTGTGAACAAGGAGGTTACATGCAATTTACGATAATTTTATTCCAAGATAGATTTTTACCAGACTTATCACTCCGCCCTCGTATTTATGTTGACGCAGATCAGTACCTTAGCATGAATTTTCAGTATGTGAGACGCAAAGTAAACTGGAACTTTGACAATTTCAAATTGACAATTTTCAAGGGAAAAATTAGTTCCTTCTTCGCACACCAGAGGCGCTGTTCCATTTTTTCATACAAGAAACCTCAAGAAACGCTGTAAATACTGTAAACAGACTGTAAAGTAAAAGTGTGAAAATTCGATTAATTGCTAAGGGTACTGAACGATAGACTGCTGCATGTCGCGGTTTAATAAGTTGTTCTGGATCTGGGTCCAGGTGAGTTTTTTTTTTAAATGCACCTATAATACAGAAGAAACTCTTAGTGTAGGGATTAAAAAAAAAGTAATAGTTTCCCTTGGCACCTTATAGACACAGAACCCTAAAATCTAAGTCAGTGCTTCGAAACGGTTCAATTCAGCACAGTTATCGCCTTGACACCGATGGTTTATAGTATCGCTAGGTGGATATTTAAAAGCCGTCGGCAGTTACCCTAATAATAGGCCTAAACGACGCGGCGTGATTAATGACCGGGCCCGGCCGGGTGTGCTGCTTAGTTTGACGTGTGTAGCTTCTGTGTTGAAACTACTCTGTGGTAATTGCTTATACTAGTAATTTTAGTGATGAGTTTTAGATGTGCCTTTATTGTGTTTTGAAGATGTGATTGTCATTGGCTCAGATCAAAGAAATAGGCAGATAGAACGCTCAGAACACACGAGTGTCTCCACCAAAGTTAATACAAAATCAAATCTTAAACTTTGGTGGACCCACTAGCGTGTTCTGAGCGCTCTATCTGCCTATTTATTTGATCTGAGGTCATTGGAGAGATTTTTGATGTTTTTTTATTTTTATATTTCGATTTATAATCATAATTATGTTGACAGTCTGTAATGGTGTTATGATGAAGCGGTCAAATTTAATCTATGGAATTAATGATGCGCTTCTGAACAATGTTTTTGGAAGGAAACTACATTATTCCTGAGAGCTCTAGACTATAGAAATAAAATTTATAGCAGACTTATCTGATCTATCAGAATATATGTCAAACAAGTCAGAAAAAGTAACAGCGCAGGCAGGCAATGAGATGCCACGAGTCGAATCGGGGGTCAAAGCGTTATTCGTTTGAAGTGGCGGGTAAAAGCTAGTCAGTCTATAACAAAGGTTTATAACATCTCCACTGTAAGCCTCTTACTCTCTGAATTAATAAGTTATAATAACCTTTTCGGTCTTTTCCCTTGAACCATAGATTTAATTAAAGATATCTCAAGTTTTACAAAGTATATAACTCTAATTAAATAATACCGGGAAACCGGTAAAATTAAGACTACTGGAGCGGTGGTGGCCCAGTGGTATCGGTCCCGATTTACAAGTTGTAGGTCATCACCACTACTCTCAAAACGGTGAAGGAAAACATCGTGAGGAAACCGGCATGTCCTAGAACAAAAATTTCTGAGACATGTAAAGCCGCGTACAGACATCGCGAGGCGTGCGACACGAATGGTTCGTCTCGCATGCCTCGGGCTGTGTGGACGTGTGTGCTCACAGTGAGCATTCGCGCCATACAATCGTTGCGAACGCCGCCTCAGTACGAGCCGTGCGCTCCGGACAGGTGTTGTTTGCTTGCTCAGCTTGAGCATGTTTCGTTCGGGACGCACGTATAAATGTACCATCGTATGCCTCAAGTTGAGGCATGCGAGACGAACCATTCGTGTCGCACGCCTCGCGATGTCTGTACGCGGCTTGACATCTACCAACCCGCACTGGGCCCGCGTGTTAGATTATTGCCCACTCCTTCTCACAGAAAGTAGGCGTGTGTCCCAGCAATGGGAACATTATAGGCTGATGATGATGATGATGGTAAAACTAGAAGATAATTTCTGGTCATACAAAACATTTTAATACCTACTTTGAAAGTTTCAGGAATTGAAATTCCCAGTGTTTAACTGGGAATTTCATAACAACTTCAATTCCTGGTATATGCTTGGTAGAGTTATTCATCGATAGAGTTAACTCGTAGTTATTTCTCAGTAAATGAAAGGTTAAAGTTATCAGAATTTTGAAATAAATGCAGAGAAAACTTGGAGTGAATATAAATCATTTACGAGAATTCATTAATTAGTCTTCTCTTCTCTGGGTAGCAAAAATAATAAGTACACGGAAATTAATGCGATGCGACATTTTATGTTATAGATGTTACTCCGTTTTCATTCGCAAAAAGTATTATGAAATGACTTATTAGGTAAAACGTACTCCTTAAAGGTTATTTTAGCATGCACAAATAAGCTCAACATTTGAATACAAAGATTTAAGTCATGATGAAGCATAGAAAATGAAGACTTTCTGCGCAGACCTAGAATTAAGATATCGGCAGGAGAATCACGTTTTGAATTCGTATTTCAAATATTAATTGTTATGTTTTGTTCTGTCAGAATTATTTCAAAACCGAATGGAGTTTTTTTTTAATTTATAAGTTAAAGAAGTGTGATGGCGTCTCCACATTAGTTCCTTGAACCCCCGTGAACAGACGCGAACGAGAATGTGGATGGTTTTCGTGGCTTCAAGCGCGTTCGCGCCTTTTCCCCAATCAGTGTAGGTATTGTGCCGAAAATTCACGGCGAGAATTCGCGGCGTGAATTCACGGCACTAATGTGGTGCCGCCATAACATAACTTTAACGATATGACAAGTTGATGTGCTCGCCATTGTTAAAAATGTGTGTTAGTTTTTGTTTTCTTAATTTTTCCCCACACACCCAGACTTGAAACAACTACATGTAGGCAAGTAGCTTATACTCATTGGATAATTTTTCAACGATTAATAAAAATACAATTAATCAACACGAGAGCATGAGCGCGCTGGTTTGAGGAAATCCCCTTTCCCATTCCTCTTTTACAATAGAAACTAGTTTCCCTATCATCATCATAATCATCATCTGACTAGCATTTTTCAAACTATTATGGTGGAATTCTTGTTTTACCACATTTTATTTAACAAGTGGTGATTTTACAAGTATATGACACGAAGTAATATTGTTTTATATTATTTTAACGTCCTAAACTCAAGGTGGAAAGAGTATAGAGACTTTTCTAGAAAAAAAAACCAAGAAACATTCGTAAATATTTTGGTGAAACAAGTTGTTATACTTTCAGTTTAATGATTACTTAGGATGTCTGTTAAACGTCTGCAAATTAATGAAAACCAATAAAAAAATGTTTAACTGCTTTTACTTTATAAGTCACAGAAGAAACTTGGTTAATAATGTAATTAAAAAATAAATTATAGCATTTTAATCATTTGAGGATTGTCGCAGTGGCTGAGCGGTTGGATTGCTTCGCTGTGTGTCGCGGGTTCGATCTCTACAGGGATCAAAAAATTGTATGACCTACAAGTAGTAACTCCGGGTCTAGGTATTTTGTATGTGATTTTATGTTTGTAAACGCGCCCACGATACAGAAGTTCTAGGGTTAGGCAAAGTTCTTTAAAAATAAAAATGTTCCAACAACATCCCTGAAAGCACGTTTGACATAATTCCAGAACAAAACCACATGAAAATAAAGTCAACAACACAGACAAACCCAAAGGGCACCCTTCGCTTGTTTTACTTTTCACTGCTTGCATTTTATTTAAATAAAATTCTGCGTTCATTAAATTTAACAAAAGGGAAATATAACAAAGGATGATTTAGTATTTTGTGGTTCACAAACCAACATGGCCGGATCATGATTCAATGGATATTTCAATGGAATTTAATATTGAGGTTTAATAGATAATAATTAAACAAAGCAACAGTTTGTTATTTACCGAATGAAACTAGTAAATAGGTAGATATTTAGTGGATTTTAAAGTTTTACAGAACGTGGAAACAGCGAAAGCTATAATATTATGGAACGGAAACTATAATTCTACGCCTCCTATGATGAGAGATTTTAGTTTTTGCTGTTTTGTATTTCTAGATTAGTTTTGCGTACAATCAAAATGTACACACAAACAGATTTACCAATCTTTTGTTTTTCACGTTAATTAATATGCCACGGCTTACGCTTAAAATGTAGTCTTCTCATCAGTTATTTTTTCACAAGACGAAATGTCTAAAAGATATTTTCAAGTTTGTATATTATACGTAACCACTTACGCCCGAAATTCTTATTCAATATAATTCCAAATTCGTTTTCTTGGACATCTTAAAGACTCGGATCATAAAAACCCCCTATCAATTTTTAAGATTAAAAAACAAATAGACTCGGATCGGCTAATTCTGTTTTTGATTGGTTACAATCAAAGGTCCAACTGAAGATAGCAACTGAGATAAATTATTATTAATTTCCAAAAAAAAAATTTTTTTAGTTGTAAACACGGAAACGAAGAGTAAAACGTACGTGTACTTTTTTAAACTTGGCGTAGACACCAATGGCAATAGAGATTCACATCATGATCACTGTAACAAAAGCCAAGTCAAAATAATTTGGCAAGACCTTTGCTTGGCAGGTAGAATAAAACCTAAACGAAATGGTTGCTAAAAGACTGGAGGGAAAGTGTTGGCAGATCCGGGTCAGCGACTGACCTACTAAGCTCCACGGATAAGACCTGGGTGGGTCTCAGCCAAACGGTTAAACGCCAATATTTTGTGTTAATATTCTGAATGGTTCGACGTCTATACTCGGCCGGCAGTGAGTTTCAAAGCAAATCAAATCCATTTATTTGCATAAAACATCGTTTACAAGATGGTGGAAACAGTTTTAGAACTTACATGCTTTGCTTTTGAGGTATATAAGCATGCCAGTAATATACACAACTTTCATCATCTGATTTTATGCTCTAGGAACTCTTTAACACTATAAAAACCTTTAGCAGACAGCCACTTGTGTAATTTCATTTTAAACAATCTCATATTTAGCGCTTTAAATTCATCTGGTATCTTGTTGTATACCCGGACACACATAAATATGCAGCTATTATACCTAGTTCATTTATAATATCGAGTGACGGGTGAAAAAAACAAATCATTCACATATTTTAAAAATATCATAAGCATTAACGCATACGTTGCGAATTTCAAAGAGTTTCTATGGTAAGCAAAAATCGAATCGAACCGAATTCGAATCCTAGGTCGCTGGTTCACATATCGCGCGAGGTCCAAATTTTTTTCCATGGAAAATCTATAAATCTCTCACAATAGTATCAGTAAACTGAGCGATACTTATATGGACACATTTACTATTATTTTTTGGAACGAAGTTCCTTATCACGCGTTGCGAAAGGGTGCTAGAGCTCAAAGAGCGGAGTGGAGTGGAGTCGCGATGATTATTTTTGTTGAGTGTATACAATAACTTCGTTCCGGGTGTCCCTTGACACCTCTCAAGTTTTTAATTAATGAGTTGGTCATCACAGAGAGAAGCCCGTGTCCCAGCAGTGGGAACATTTATAGGCTGATGATAACGATGATCTTTTGTTAATATTATAAAAGATTTAGGTAATGTAATTCTTTTTTTTTTTTGAAATGTAATTCTTTTTTCTTTATTTCCTTTAAACTTAGCCTATGTTTACAATTTTACAACGTTGTTATACTATAACGCATAGAAGAATTTCACAATTGATGATGGTAGGTATGTTTAACTTATTGTGGCTAGTTTTATGACAAACAAATTAGTTAACTACCCTCCGTACTAGTTATAAACTGTATGACGGCAAAGTAGTGCGGCCAGTTTGTTGTCTTCGATTTCGATGTGCACAGTATAAGCAAAATAAACAGATAAAGAGCCTAATTATTTGTTATCTTTATAAAAATATTTACTTAGTGTTTGTGATTCATGATAACTGCTCACACCTGTAGTTTCTCAACAAAAGTATATAATTTTTTGCCATTTTATAAATACAACTTATAAGTAAAATAACCTTGCATGATTTATTTAAAGTTTAAACATAATTTGAAAATAGACTTGAATGCGTCATCAAACATGACGTTACGAAACAAGTGTTTACATTCCATGCTTTTACTGTGTTGTACAGACGCCAGCAGGTCAACTCATCCTAACCTACCAAATTCCAAGAATCGAACATAAGCCTTCCAGTATCGTGTTATGGCTGAAAATCCCCTAAAGAAATCAGACAGATCGTGGCAGGCCGATGTGCGCGTCCGTACATAGCAAAAAAAATATAGATAAAAAAGACATAAAATAACATATAATATTTTATAGTAAGTAGGTATTTAAACTAAACTAATGCATTCCCAAGACTCCCGTCAAACAACACTTATTAATAATTTCTCTGTTGAATCATAGTCCATTTTTTTTAGATATTCATCTAAAATATGTTTGCATACAAATTTGCTGCATTTTGATATAGATACAGACTTATTTATTCGATTGTATACAAAAGGTCCCAGGTAAGGAAAGAATTTCTGTGCAAAATTTGTTCTACAAAAAGGTACATAGTAAACTGTATATGGACGTCTTTTATTTAATATTTGTGATGGTTTTGTGTGTTGTTTAAGTATAATGCTCTTAATGAATAATTGCCTTATAGTAAGGACTGAATATTCTTTATATAAATCCACAGTGGGATATCTGAAATTTTTAAAATTAATTATCTTTATAATTGCTCGTTGCGCTCTTTCAACTTTAATTAAGTAAGTTTTTGCCGCACCTCCCCATGCCATTATACCATAACTAGCGATAGATTGACACAATGAGTAATAAACTGTCTTTACTGTTTTATCGTCATTTATATGTCTAATTTTTTTAAAAAGTGTTATTAGTTTTCGAAGTCGTGAGGTGAGATTATTAATATGGATTTTCCAATTCAAATTTTGGTCAATCAAGACACCCAGATATTTTATTGAAGAGACCGAATCTACTACATAGCAGTTACAGTTTAATTTCAATGAGTCACATACGTGAGCTTTCAAACTGAAACTATTATGCAGAGGTTGGTCGCTATTTTTTATGGTGAAGGTTATATATTTTGTTTTTGACAGATTTAATGTTAAAATATTTCTGTTAAGCCATTTCATTATTGATGCTAGTCCTTCTTCAGCAACATTCTTAACACCATCCCACGTTTTATCGTGAAATACAACCACAGTATCATCTGCAAAAGTTATGATTTCAGCATTTTTCAATTTCATCCTGCATAACTCATTGATGTAAATGATAAAGAGAGGCAGGCCAAGCACGGAGCCTTGCGGCACACCAAAGTAAATTGAGGCACTATCACTAATTACATCGTTGACTTTTACAACCTGACTTCTGTTAGAAAGGTAATCAGCAAAAAGATCAAGCGGCACACCTCGGATTCCTAAATTTTCGAGCTTGTTTAATAAATTAGGGACAGACACAGTGTCGAAGGCCTTAGCCATATCTAAAAATACCCCCAAGCATTTTTGTTTTTTATCTAGTTTGTTACTTATATGACTGACAAGGCGTTCGATAGCGTCAGATGTACTTCTTTTCTCTCTAAAGCCATATTGATTACAAGACAGTAGATTTTGAGATTCGAGAAAGTTTAGAAGGCGATTATTAATTAATTTTTCAATGACTTTTGAAAGACAGGGCAGTAAGGCAATTGGTCTGTAATTAGAGACATTGTCTCTGTCTCCTGATTTATATACAGGCACAATTACTGCTTTCTTTAATACAGTCGGGAATATTCCATTTTCAAGACAAATATTGCTTATGTAAGTAATTGGTTTAATCAGGATATCTATAGCCTGCTTCATGAATACAGATGAAATGCCATCCCATCCGGTCGACACAGAATTTTTGAGTGAGAGTATAATTTTACGTATTTCTTCTTCACACGTAGGCAAAAGCATAAGAGATGATCGAGGAGCGTTGTTCGAATTTGTGGTAGGAGCTTTGTCTGTCTCAGCCGGATGTTTCCCTAGTATGTCGCTTGCCAAATTTTGTCCTATATTAGCAAAATAGTTATTTACACAATTTACAGATTCCAGTTTACTAGGTCGTATATTTAGTAATTCCGTAGGTGTTTTAGTGTCAGTATTTAGATTACATATTTGTTTAATAATATTCCAGGTCCTTTTGATGTCTTTTTTGTTTTCATTAATCTGTTTTCGTTCGTACATTCTTTTTAGTTTTTTTAGTAATCCATTACAGTAATTACGATATCTAATGTATGAGATTTTAAGTACTTGGTTTTCAGGATTATTTCTGAGCCTAGAATGCAGTTTATCTCTAAATTTGATGCATCGTAGTAGACCAGGTGTTACCCATGGTTTAATAGTCCGTTTTCTATTAGGCATTATATGTTGAGTACTGTATTTGTCTAGGATATTTTTAATGATTATTAAAAAGTCAGATGTAGCCGAGTTAGGGTCATTGTTAGAAGTGATTATACTCCAGTCAACACCCTTCAATTCAGTCAGAGCCCTTGTGTAATCGGTCCGTTTTATGTGCTTCTGTTGTGTTCTGTTTAAAGAATTGGAATTAAATAAAACTATTATGAGTGTACTATGATCTGTGACTGTGGTTTGGCAAACCATACAAAGGCTTTTAAGAGTTGATCTGGCAAAAAAATGGTCCAAACAATTATTACCACGCGTGGGATGACTATGGCCTGTTAGAAGTCCATGCATAGCTAGTAGATTCAAGTATATGTTAGATTTATTTTCATCAATTTCAGTTATATCAATGTTCAAATCACCTGTAAGAATTATATGTTTGTAGTTTTTGAGGCTTGACAATAGTTGGTCAAGGGAAATAATAAAATTTTCTATCGATTTGAAAGACGGAGAACGATAAATACAGACCAAGGCATATTCTTGATTGATATCAATGACTAAACTATCAGCCTCCTTCAGAAGCGGTTCATGAACAGTTACGTTCAAGGTATGTTTAGCATAAATAGTTACACCACTATTCTGGTTAATATGATTTTGTGTTTGATAGCTAGTATAACCTGGTAGAACAGGAAGTTCAGAAACATGCGGCAACCAACATTCTGTTAAGATAATTAAATCAAAATCTAGTTTTAGTCTGGTTAATAGAATAATAAAATCTTCAAAATTTTTGTTAAGACTCCTAATATTTTGTACAATCATTTTAATTCCTGTCTGAGATATATTGAGTATTTTGCTACAGTCATCCGGATTATCAACCAAGTATGAAGCACCAACATTGATGTTTTCATCAACGTCAGCAATAACATGATCTAATTTATCAACCATTGTCAACATTTATGTATAAACAATTGTGTTTAACTATACTTGGTTGATATCTAAAATATATAAAATAGGACCATGTATCGGACTGATTCAGAGAGATTGTGTTTAGTCTGACGAAGAATCCAAAGAATGCAAAACCTAATCTAAAATGCAAAAACGGAACTGTGAAACGTACAATAAATTTACACAGCTCGCATAAAGAAAACATAATGAGAAACAAAATAAAATAAAGTTTCATGAATCTTAGAGATTTTAAAGCTAACATGCAATATGAAAGAATCAATTTACGGTTTAGTCATGCCTGGGTAAGCTTTGTAATGAAATTATCCAGCTGAAATTGTGTTTTAATATGTATGGCTGACTGACCGTCTTTTTCACGCAGCAATATTTTTCCTTCAGAAATCCAACAGTACTTACATTTACCAGATTTTACCAGTTGTCGTGCAGAAAAGTATAATTTTCTAGCCGTGGCTGTTAAAGAATCTGATACATATATTGATGTTTTTTCAACTCCCAACTTAAGAACTTCGCTATTCATCTTTTCAGGAGCATTTTTGTTATGAACTTTAACAGCATTTAGAACCTTCTGTTTTAGATCAGACTCTTTATATTCAACAACTATTTTATTTAAACCAAGTTTAGCTCTGTAAATTCTTTTGATAAAGTTCTGGTCAAAAGGCACTCCAATCGCTTCATGTAAGTTTTTAACCACATCTGCTAATTTTATAGTTTTCGTTTCTGGGATGTTACTGATTTCCATAATATTCATACGATGAAGTCTATTTATTTCTTCCAACTCTTTTTCTAAAAAGTCAATTCTTTTAAATGCGTCATCTTGGATCAAGGTCAGAGAATCCTGTTTCATTTTCAGATCAGTAATTTGTTTCTTATTTTCTTCTAGGAGGTTTTTAATATCTTCACCCTGCTTCTTTGATTCCAAAATAGTATCAATCAGTTCTTTGTGTTTGACATCTTGTTGTGCAGTCCATAATGTAAACATACTCTTTAATTCCGTTTGAAGTTCATAATATTCATTAGTATGTTTGCGTTTCCTCGTGGATAAGATGGTTTGAGATTCTTCTGTTAAATTCGGCTGAGAAGAACATTTCTCTCCAGTAAGTGAACTCATCATTTTGAATGTGATTTTCTTGCGTATACTATACAAAATTTTTGAGACGTAGACCGGTTGCGTAAGTTCACTGTTAACAATGTAGTTCGTAAATAGTTAACCCACGCACCCACTCGGTGTTTTTTCTTGCCAATAAGGTATAACAGTTTTAGGTTCAATTTTATTGGTATATCACTGATTTAATAAGCAATATTTTTACAAAAACAACTAGTAACAGTAGTATCGCGTCTGTTCACGGCAGCGACTGGCGCGCGAGTCCTGTGTGCACCAATTGTTTGTGGCGAGTCACAAGGGTAACATCTATACCTTCTTTTTAGTACCTACATGGGAAAGATGGTGGTTGGAAATCTACACATTAGCTACCAGATTGTGCGTCAATATTCGTTCCTTCCTCTGTATTGTTAGTTGGTCTCAAGTTATAAATCAGTGAACAATTTCCTCTTGTAGCACGCTCCTATCAAAGATCCGGAAATAATATTTTCTTTTAAATGCTTTATTACACTCAAAGAACAAAGTCCTTATTGAGGAAGTCTGGTCAAAATATTATAATTATTATGGCTTCCTTTTTATATCTAATATATTATTATACGTAGAAAATTCTCGTGTCACAGTGTAAGTTACCATAATATACTCTTCAGAAACGACTTGACCAATTTTTATGAAATTTTATATGCATATAAAGTAGGTCGGAGAATTACTCATACCTCTGAGTGAAAGGTCTAAACAACTTAACCCATTAGGGACTGAGTTTTTGAAATTCTTTTTTTTTTGTTTTAACGTTATATTTTAGATAAATGTTGACCAGATAATACTATTTTAACTAAAAAAAAAATACGTAATCTCCCAATATTGAGTTTTAGACTGTTGCCATATGGCAACGCTAGGTCAAACTAGGTACAATATTTTACCGATTCAAAAAAATATAAGCTTTTGAATATTCATTTTATTTATTTAGTATAATAATATATTTATGAAAATACACCAGCTAATTACTTAGAATTATAATTTTCAAAACATTTAATACTTACCTAAACCAACGTCACTTTTTGAATATACGAGTATAGTAACTCGTCTTATACTTTTACAGTCAGCTCCAACACATTTGCGTTACTTTTCCACTGATTTTGGAAAATGATTTGCTCCGTCATATCTAACTCCTTCCAAAACCCTACATCCACATCTCGAGGTAGATGCTCGACCACCAGATTTAGACCAGCTGCTCAATATCCTTTCCTGATTTGCACATCAGGATCCAGACATTGTTTATAATAATACCTACTAGTCACATAAAAGTAGGTCTTTGACTGCTGGCCTTTTAGAGAGACTGACAGTCACTCAACAAGCAATGGAGAGAGCTATGCTCGGAGTTTCTTGCGGGATAAAGTCCGGAACACAGATATTCGGCGAAGAACCAAAGTCACCGACATAGCTCATAAAATTTGCAAGTTGAAGTGGCAATGGGCAGGCCACGTCGCTCGTAGAACTGACCACCGATGGGGAAGAAAAGTTCTCGAGTGGCGACCACGGACCGGAAGGCGCAGCGTAGGCAGGCCTCCTACTAGGTGGACCGACGACATCGTGGGGGTCGCGGTCAACGGATGGATGCAAGTGGCGAATTGTCGTCCGGCGTGGCGGTCTAAGGGGGAGGCCTATGTTCAGCTGTGGACGTCTTCCGGATGATGATGACATAAAAGTAGTCCAAAACCATTTTTTGCCTCGAATTCCAATCCTGTAATTATTTACATGAGGGTCCATGAGGTCTGTCCCTCCCATGAGATTGGGTCTCGGTACTTTTATATTTTGTTGGCTTTCTTTGGAATACCCATCCGTCAATCCCACAGGCTTTACTTTGTAATCACTAGAAGCGACAGTCACAACTGAATTATCCATCCACCGTATTACAACAACATCGCCTTGAGAGGCATATTCGTATGACCCTCTTGCATTTTCTTCATAGATCCAACCTTTGTAATTTGGCATTCTTTTGGCAATCTGTTCTGGTGAAGCGTACCTGTTCCTCCATAAACTATTTCTTTCAAGTGAATCAGAAGTCGAAGGCTTGGACTCACTTCATTCGGCTCAATATATGTATTTTGCAAATCATCATCAAGTTCTTGTTCCAATAAATCTACAATTTTATGTAACTTCAATCTAAAAAGATAAATTATCACTTTCATGAAAAATGTACCTTTATAGACCTAGCGTTGCCATATGGCAACATACAAAAAAACTTCCGTGACGTCAAATCTGCATAAAAATTATAAACCATATAGTGTTATTGTAAACTTGAGATGTATCTGAACATTTATTAGACAAAGAAAAAATAAAAATCTACACGATATAGAAATAAATGAAACTTTTGTTTTTTGTGCTCCATTTCTGCAAAATTTCTGACTACCAATAAATAAATCAACCACTACCCACAAACTAGAACAAGAAATGACCACAAATCGTTTCTTATCTGTGATTTGGATATCTAACTTTACATTGTCATCACAAAAGCATAGCTGAGGTTGTTAGTTTTTGATATATTATCTGTAAATGAAATGGATCACTCACGTTGCCATATGGCAACGCTAGTCTTTAATGGGTTAAAATTTTATTTTACTATAGAAATAATTTATATGGTAAAACAACGTTTGTTTATGATGTCAGCTAGTCATATTATTATCTAAACTATTTGATCTCGTTGAACTGCGACTACCGGTTTTTCAATTCGAATTACTCAGTAATTAGCAGCCCGTAGTTTGGAAATTCCGGTATACAACCCCGTGGCTCGGAAAGCACGTTAAGGCGTTAGTACTGCGCTTGTTCTCTTTGTGTCGGATTGCCGTCCCATAGGACTATGTACGATCGACAAAGTGGAATTATGACCCATTTTGTAAATCGTTCCAATAAATCGTTTGAATCCGTCAAATCGACAAAGATCAAAGTCGTTACCATGGACAATGTATGTTTACGCGAATGTGGACCTCATTGTATTTGAATGTCATTTCTTTTGTAGCGTGGTATAATCTTCAAATGATTCCTCCCACCCCGGGCAGGGCGGGAGGGACTGTCAGACTTGTACTGACTAAAATCCACGGTGTCCTTTAATAGCCTTTTATGTTCCGGGGTCACGGTGAGGAAATAAAATTCCGCGACACCCGCAGCCTTTGGCCCTCTGAGTGGGCGCCCCGTCGTATTTGAATGTCTTTAGGAAAGTAAGCTTAGGGTGGGTCATAATTCAACTTTGTCGATTGTACAAAGGAATAGGGAATGTACGTACGACCGTACGTGTCACTGCGCACACATTTGTACACTGTGATTTTTTGCGCGCAGAGGCCTTTCTCCCCTTTGATTGGCCTCCGTGGCCGAAATCGGTCAGGAGGATCATTATTTTATTCTATTATTAATATCGAAACCAGTACTATCTTATAAAACAATATAACGTGGACATCTCAGGACAGACATACAACTTCATAAAATATGAAAACTACCTGGTCTGTTTACGACATGATCCCGATCGGATATTTCAATCCACTTCAACTGTGCTCGTTGGATAATGAACTCAAGTACAGATAAAATATGGACGGAATTGGATTGATTCAAATTCCAATCGCATCAGGCGGTCATTCGTGTAAGTTGTAGGGGTGCGTGCTTTGAAGTTCTCGTTTCCTTTTGTAATCACGGAGATTTATTTAAATTGTTTTGAGGTATGATCAAAATCAAAATCAAAATGTTTTATTTTACGAGTACATGGGCCTCAATGGGCACTTACAAAAGGTGGAGAAAAATTTAAAAAAAAATGGCACATTTCGGGTTGGTCGTTTCCATGAAGAAGAAGCAGCAAGAAACTCTATGGTTACTCTTTTAAAATATTTGCTTTTACTTTTTTTTAATACTTTTTTTATCTTCCCATCCCTTATAAATATCAACGAGCTGAGAATGATTTTATCGTCTATTTTCCATAATATACTTTGTAGGTAGGATCATGTCCATGTAAGGGGTTTGTTGGCAACACCAACAAACAGATTATTATTTTTTGTCGTTTGGCAACATTGTAAAAACTCTCTACTCTCTTCTCTTCCGGTTTCACCTCGGGTGCGCGTCTCCGTCTAATATAACCTCTTTGTACTGTGTGTGTGTTGTGTGAAAAATAAAACGGTGCCCCTCAAGTGCTTGGCCTTTTACTGTCTGAGGAAGAAGACACCAGCCCTAGCTATCCCCGAGCAGCCCATCAAGCTCAAAACATTGGTCCTTCTCCCCGCGATTCTTCGTCAGGCGGGCAACGAGCAACGTGCTTGGACAAAGGCGCAACGATCTCTATCAACGGCACGCGGCGCAATCCCACTAACATAACGTAACGCAAACACACACACAAACATTCATTCAACATTTCAAGCATCCACCATATTTCAACCAATCAAGATCGGCCATTTTGTCGCGTCCTCGTGGCAAAAATTCAACCGAAGACGGACAGTGTGGTGCAGGGTGGCAGCACTGCGCACTCAAATCAAGAACCGGAAAAACGCGTACGCGATTCCTTCAGCGGCGTTACGTTGGCTGCGCGAAAAGGGTCGTCCAATCACAGCGCGGCGTTGGTCGTATGACATCGACGCTACAGGTTTTAACCAATAGTATTTTAGTACCTTTACTGCTTTATTTTGTTGGTCGACTTGTATTACCATTTAGCATTGTGGTACCCATTTTGTAGTTTCTGTGTTTGTTGAACAATTATTTTATCGTTGTAAGTTATTTGTGCCAGCAAGGACTTGTGCAAATTAAGATTTAGACGTGCCAAGTGATTTATATAACTCACTATGGCTGAAACAAAAGAAGCCATTCGTGAACTTCGCAGTAATCGAGGTTATGTTAAAGCGACAATTACGAGACTATGCGCGTCTTGTAGCGATTCGGACGTAGCAACCATGTTGTTAGCTAACTTAAGACTTAAAAAGTCTAAACTAGAGTCTCTGTTCACGGAATACGAAAGCTTCAACAAAAAGATATTCTTCCTGTCTGAATCCTCAGACGATGAGGACTTTTCAGCAGTAGAAAATAAGTATTTCAACGTCATGGCAAGGTTGCAAAATGCGATTGAACTAAAAACTGTTTCTGCAAAGCATGATGATGCTAACGACAAAGCTGAAGGTCACTCTCGTACGAAGTTACCTACCATACAGATGTCTTGTTTCCAAGGTGAGTACTCAGAGTATCAACCATTCATTTCACTTTTTGATTCACTCATACACAGGGACAAATATTTAGATTCCTTACAAAAATTATACTACTTGCGGTCTTATTTAAAAGGTGAGCCTTACGACCTCGTAAAGAACTTGCCCTTGTCTAATGACAGTTATTTAAAAGCGAGACAATTATTAGATGAAAGGTACAATAATAAATATAAAATTCAGAATGAACATATTGCACAATTGTTAGATCTTTCACCTTTATCAAAGTCCACTTCTGCAAATATTCGAAGTTTTGTTTCAAGCACAAAACAAATTCTAGCGGCAATTGAAAATCTCAACAATGACATAAAGTATTGGGATCCAATAATTTTATGTATCCTCACTCGCAAATTAGATACCTACACTGCAAGAGCCTACCAAATGGAGCGCGACGACAATATGGAGCCAAAGGTAAAGGACTTCATCGAGTTCCTAGAGAAAAGGGCCCTCGCTATGGAGAATGCGGAGCCCACAACTTCCAAGGGCGGCAAGGTGGTGGTGAATGTAGCAGCTCAGAAGACTTCTGCGACTGCCTGCTTACACTGTAAGTCTACCACACACAAGTTATTTAATTGTAAATCTTTTAAATTACTTCCCGCTCTGGAGCGATTAAACTTCACGAAGGCTCAAAGTTTGTGTCAAGTTTGTTTAAACAAACACAATGGGAAATGTAAATTCCATTTCAAGTGTGATCAGTGCAAGCAACCGCATAATTCGCTGATTCACTACGAGGAAACTGTTCCATCTGTCAGTTTGTTGTCCGGAGAACAAGCAAATTCTAATATTTTACTCCCTACAGCACAAGTTAAGATACTGACCAAGCACAAAAAGGTAATATTAGCAAAGGCGATTCTAGACACAGGCTCTCAGGCATCCCTGGCAACAGATAGTTTAATTAAACAATTAGGGTTGACCCCAACACCCAAGAATACTAATATAATTGGTGTTGGCAATTCGCAAAACTGTGCCAAATATTGCATTCCTTTGCAGATCCAATCAACAACTTCCTCTTATAAGAGGACAATTAACTTCCATGTTGTTCAGCAAATAACCTGCAAATTGCCACAAAATGAAATAGATATTTCTAAAATTAGAATACCCGAAGGCATAGTGTTGGCTGACAAAGACTATTATGTCCCATCCAGTATTGACTTGCTAATCGGTGCTGATGTGTTTTTCCAGATTCTGCTACCATCCCAGCCGGAGGTAGAATTGCAGTCAAATAACTTAGTCAACACCAAGCTTGGTTATGTCATCGGGGGCACAATTTTGCAACAACAGGTACCTGACAATAAGGTAACTTTATTCTGTTCAACATGTGACAACAACATCAATGATGAAATTAAAAACTTTTTTGAGGTAGAGAAGGTCCCTCAGGCATACTGTGAGAAGCTGAGTGAGCATGACCTAGCTGAAGACATTTTCCAAAAATCTGTCAAATTAAATAATAATAAATTTCAGGTTGACATACCCCTCAAGGTTCCTATTTCCGAAGTTAACAGCCATTTAGGTAATTCGTTTGATTTGGCATTGCACAGGTTTTTAAGCTTAGAAAAGAGGCTTCACAAAAATCCCCTTCTTTTAACAGAGTATGAAAAATTCATACAGGAATATGTTGAGCTAGGTCACGGTCAATATATTAATATGCAGACTTATGATCTTGAACAAGACCCTGTATATTTCCTACCTCATCATGCAGTAGTCAACGAATCTAGCAAGACCACTCGCACTAGGGTTGTTTTTGACGCATCCATGAAAACAAATCAAAAAGTCAGCTTAAATGATTTAATGCTCAATGGTTCATTACCACAAAAAGAACTTTTTGATATAATACTTTTGTATCGAGTAGGTGACTTCACGTTCTCAACCGATATTCAAAAAATGTTTAGGAATGTATTAATCAATCCAGAGCATGCAAGTCTCCAAAACATTCTATGGCGCAGCCATCCTAGTGACACAATACAATGCATACGCTTGAACACTGTTACTTATGGCATGAAGAGCAGTAGTTTCCTGGCTACAAGATGCTTGCTTGAACTAACTAATAGGTATGCTGCTGACTATCCCCTTGCCTCATTTATTCTCAACAATTGCACTTATATTGATGATATTTTATATTCAACATCTGACAAATTGGAATTACTAGAAGCCAAAAGTCAACTACAGGGTATTTTACAGAAAGGTGGGTTTCATACACACAAGTGGGCATCCAACTCACCAGACATTTTGTCGGACATTCCATATAGTGAACAGCAATTTAATGAGTTAGAGCTACAAAAGGATAGTTGCACAATGAAAGCACTAGGATTGCATGTTGACATAAAGAATGATTGTTTTACTATGTCCTGTCCAAACAATTTTGAAAACGATGTAGTAACAAAAAGATCAATTTTAAGCTACATAGCACGGTTTTACGATCCCATGGGGTTTGTTAGTCCCATCATCGTTAAGGCGAAGGTAATTTTGCAAAAGCTTTGGCTTGATAAACTAGACTGGAATGCCCCGCCTCCTGCTGCAGTGAAGGAAGAATGGTTGAGGTTTGCTGCTAATTTATTTGCCATGGAGCCAATTTCTTTTAACAGGAATATTCCAGTTCCTAAATCTGCCGAAGCTGTTCAACTCATTGGGTTTGCCGACGCGTCAAGTTCTACTGGATATGGATGCTGTGTCTACCTCAGGGTAGTAGACAAAACAGGTAAGGTAAATATAGCTTTGCTCTGTTCAAAATCGAGGATTAATTCGCATAGCAAGCCACTAACCATCCCGCGACTAGAACTCAATGCCGCGCTTTTATTATCGCACCTGATCAGAAGAACGCACGAAACACTTAGCTTAAAAATTGCAATAAATGATGTTTACTTATTCACCGACTCCATGATAGTCCTGGGTTGGCTTAATACCGAAATTATTAACTTACAAGCTTACGTCGCGAACAGAGTGAAGGTTATTAAAGAAATTTCTTCCCAGTATCACTGGCGCTACGTCAACACAAAGGAAAACCCTGCCGATCTTATTAGCAGGGGGGTGGATCCGCAAGATCTTGCAAGCTGCTCATTATGGTGGCACGGACCATCCTACCTACAAAATGGTAAGCATGAGTTCTGCAATAACAGTCAAAACCTCCCCACTGTTACCCTTCCTGAACTCAAGAAAGTGGCGCCATCTGGTGATCAACTTGTCACACTCTCGACGCAGGTACAAAACGATTTATTCGAATTTTTGCACAAGTATTCTGACATACATAAGATGACACGAGTCATGGCTTATGTACTTAGGTTTTGCAACAATATAAAAACAAAAACCAACAAAATTCTTTTCAATTATTTAACTAGTGAAGAGTTAACAAAAGCTTTAAATTTAATTATAAAGCAAGAGCAATATGTTCATTTTAGCCAGGAAATTAAAAACCTAAAACAAAATAGGGAAATAGTAGGACCTCTAAAATCGTTACATCCTTTCTTGGATGACCAAGGTTTACTCAGAGTAGGTGGCAGGTTACAAAATTCGCAAATTCCCTATGAACAAAAACATCAAATAATTTTACATAAGGAATCTAAGGTCACTGAACTCTTAATTAGGTCTGAACATCAAAGATTATTTCATGCAGGTCCTAAATTACTTCTTTCCATTTTAAATCAGAAATACTGGCTTATAAATGCCATGCGGCAAATCAAAAAAATAACTCACAAATGTCTTGTGTGTTTTAGGATGAGAGCCGAGTCTGCAAAGCAGCTAATGGGTTCATTACCGCAACAGCGCGTAACTGCGTGCAAGCCCTTCCTAAAGGTTGGTGTGGACTTCGCGGGGCCCCTCCCAGTCAAAAATAGTAGAATTAGGAGGTCGGTGGAAACAAAGGGATACATTTGTGTGTTCGTTTGCTTCGTCACCAAAGCAGTGCACTTAGAGCTGGCATCAGATCTAACAACTGACACATTTTTAGCCTGCTTCAAACGCCTCATAGCGAGACGAGGGTTGCCCAGCGAAGTCTTCGCTGATAATGGGACGAACTTTAGGGGTGCAGCAAACCAATTAGCTGACTTGTATCGGTTACAGGCTACCTCAGAACATCAAACACGAGTACAATCGTTTTCGGCCCAACAAGGTATAAAATTTCATTTCGTGCCCAGTTACTCGCCCGTGTTTGCTGGTCTGGCGGAAGCTGCGGTCAAAAGTACAAAATTTCACCTCAAAAGAATTCTGCAAAAACTAGTTCTTACCTACGAACAATTAAATACTATCTTAGTACAGATAGAGGGTATACTTAATTCGAGACCTCTGGTACCAATGTCCTCCGATATCAACGATTTCAGTTATTTGACCCCTGGTCATTTTTTAACAGGTAGTGCGATCATGTCTTACCCTGAAAAAGATATTTCCGACTTACCTACTAGCAGACTAAAGTTTTGGAAGGTTTGTGAACATGCAAAACAATGTTTCTGGTCCATATGGCATAAATATTATTTAAACTCATTGCAATGTAGATCAAAATGGCAGTCAAGCGTACCTAATGTAACAAAAGGTATGTTGGTTATTCTTAGGGAACCGAATTGTCCCCCATTACATTGGCCATTAGCTAGAGTCTCGAAAGTCTTTCCAGGCAAAGATGGGAAGGTTAGAGCGATAGAAGTTACTGCTCCTAACGGAAAATCTTATATACGCTCCTTGTCAGGTATCTGTGTTCTACCATTAGATGACAATTTATCATAACTAGGTAAGTTGATACTTTGCACAAGTCCATGCTGAAATAAATTAGTTAAGTATATTAAGATGTTTAGTGATAAGATGATAAGAAATGTCTAATAGAAATAGTAATTACTATGATGCTCAAGGAAGTAGTCTTGTTATTTTTAAGTAGTTAATAGTAACAAATGTTTTTATAATCTTGATGTATGTTCCTTTCAATTATGTAACTAGGCAGCATCCAATTGTCATTTTTAGTTGTAAAATGAAACAAAGAGTAGATGTATAAGTACTTATAATTTTATTATGTTAACAAAACTTCTGTTTGATTTGTAACAAAACTTCTGTTTGATTTGTAACAAAACTTCTGTTTGGTTTGTAACAGGTTTCTTGCAACTTTTATTTTAGTTTTAATTGGTTGTAAGTTAAAGTATCTGGGAAACTTTGTATTGTAAAAATAAATAAATAAGGTTTCTTTTCTGGTGGTGAACATGTTGGCAACACCAACAAACAGATTATTATTTTTTGTCGTTTGGCAACATTGTAAAAACTCTCTACTCTCTTCTCTTCCGGTTTCACCTCGGGTGCGCGTCTCCGTCTAATATAACCTCTTTGTACTGTGTGTGTGTTGTGTGAAAAATAAAACGGTGCCCCTCAAGTGCTTGGCCTTTTACTGTCTGAGGAAGAAGACACCAGCCCTAGCTATCCCCGAGCAGCCCATCAAGCTCAAAACAGGGTTCAAATCAAATCCGCAACACACTGCACAGCAGTGGATCTCTCAACCACGGCGCCAATTTTGTTATCGTGTTACTTTGCACTAAGTTTGTCAACGTACAAAAACAACGGTTTCTTTTTAAACGTTGCTCCACATTAGGATTTTTTCCTGTATCGCGGGTGCGTTTACAAACATAGAAACTAACATACACAAACGCCCAAACCCGAAACAACTAAGATAGATCATACAAAATATATTTGCTTCATGTGGGAATCGAACCCGCGACACGCAGTGCAGCAGTTCAATTGCTCAGCCACTGCGCCAATCGTGCCTTCCATCCCTCTATCTCCTATCTCTCTCTATCTCTTTATCTCGATCTATCAACACTCTGCCATCTTTACCCACTTACTAAACCCAAACCATAATACAAATATCATAATCATAAAAGAATCCGCGACAGCCCTAACATGTAACGTATATCTGTAGTACGGAAGTCCCTATCTCCCTGAGATCCGGACCGAACGGCTACGGTAAATCAATCCGCCATTTTTGTCTTCCATCTCGTATTTCATATTTACCTCGACATTAGTGTAAATGTGTATTTGCCGCAGGAAGCTGTAACACAATCTTGGGAACACCCTTTTGTTTTCTTGTGTATGGTTTTCGTTATTTCTTTCTTTTCTTTTTATTTATTCATGACTGAATTGTTTTGTGGTGGTTTGTTTTTTCAATTGATTTTGTTTTTGTTTAATCTTTTGAGGCTGCTTATCTGTTTTATTTAGTGTTACGTTTAAGTTTGTAATTTTTTTATTAGCTTCCATTTCTTGGAAGAAGTCGCTCTATGAAGACAAGAAATATGCGGCATTTCTGACCACCTCTTATGACTTTATTTGGGGTGTTAAATCCTCAATTTTTTTTGTTTATTTTTGGTTCTAAGTCACCAAATAACCCCGGGTCGACGGCGCGTTGTGTCCCACGCGCGCCTCAAAGAGCGTCAGCATAATGACAGGGCCTCTCAGAGGGCCAAAGCCTGCCGGGGTCGCGGGATTATTCCCTCACCGTAACCCCGGAACATAACAGGCTATGAAGGACACCGTGGATTTTAGTCAGTAGAAGTCTGACAGTCCCTCCCGCCCTGCCCGGGGTGGGAGGACTCATTTGATGATTTTACCACGCTAAAAAAAAAAAAAAAACTATCTTGTAAATCATGTTTTATGCAAATAAATGGATTTGATTTGCTTGGAAACTAACTGCCGGCCGAGTATAGACGTCGAACCATTCAGAATATTAACACAAAATATTGGCGTTTAACCGTTTGGCTGAGACCCACCCAGGTCTTATCCGTGGAGCTTAGTAGGTCACTCGCTGACCCGGATCTGCCAACACTTTCCCTCCAGTCTTATAGCAACCATTTCGTTTAGGTTTTATTCTACCTGCCAAGCAAAGACTAACAAAAACTCATTTGATGATTTTACCACGCTAAAAAAAAAAGTCACCAAATAATTAACTTAATTCATTGTTAGAAATAAGTCTTAAGACATACATAAATTCTAAATTAACCATATAGCTCGTCTCTCAACGACATACAGAATATTATAGCAAAACCTACCTGCTTTGGGTGAGGATACTTAAATAAGTTTGTGAGCTATCCCACAGAGGAAATGTGAACATGATACTCTTGAACACCAGATTAAGTTTATACTTCAGATGGAGACACGACACGGGAAGACAGAAGGTCTACTCCAGAGGACCAGTGAAAACAGACGCATGAATAAAAATGTAGACTTATAGGTGTCATCATCATCAGCCTATAAATGTTCCCACTGCTGGGACACAGGCCTCCTCTCTGAGAGAGGGAGTGGGCCATAATACACCACACGGGCCCAGTGCAGGTTGGGCCTCAGCTCAGCATAACGCCAAATGACAACACAAAGTCCCACCTGACGCTGATTTTTAGTTGCAGTCCACGAGTGCCATACGCTCGAAATCAAATACTCTAAAAAGCTGATTTTGCTTTTTAAAGAACATTTTTGTCGTGATGATTTCCCCATTAAGTTTTTTTTTTATTTCCTTTTAGAGTAGAGGTTATGAAATATAATTTACACAAAGAATGCACCTGACTGGATTGATTGACGAGCACACAACCACAACTCGTAAGTTGGGGTCTTTAACATTGGTTTAACACTGCTCAATAATGCTAATATTTATAACTAGTCGTTGCCAGCGGCTTCGCCCGCTACAACATGAAAATTATCCCACGGGAAGATGAAATCGAGATTCAAAGTATCCTGAGTTAAACTAGATTATAAATTACGAGTATTATAGATTTTTCTTTTTTCCTTCATCCATCCTCACAAAATTTCGCATTTATTACATTACTCAATCAGTCTAATTACCTAAACATAACTCAAGCGCTGCTCCATCTTTTACTAACAATTGTTTAGTACTTTGAAAAAATAAAGCAGCTTTTGGGGACTTTATTTTAAAAAATGTATAGAAGTGAGAATGATTTAAGCAATGAGAGAGATAGAGTCCGCACATCATAATATCAAAATAAATAACACTAACTCTATTGCAAACACTATAAATATACATGTAGTGGGCAGTCCATGTACAAGATCAGTGTCGGAATCACATAAATTTGTCAAAGCATGATTGATGTCTTGGTGCGGCGGCTTATCTCCAGCCGCAGGCTGTGTGAGTGTGCGTCCACTACTTCACTGTAGGCAATTAATCGAACTAACACTAACGATGTAAAAGTATCACTGTTATAGAATTTAGGAATAGATTTTCAATATTTAAAAAATACGTGTACTCGGGGACTGCCTCGGGATTTTTTATCAACATGCAAGTCAACCACGTCTATCAAATGAAACGTCAAGAAAAATAAACACCGTACCGAAGTCTGGCAAACTGAAACAATGTTAGACGATGCCCCCGCATCGTCATCTTAGTTTTATTTTCGTTACGGAATTTCTTGATTCGGTCGCCGCGATCAGAGCCCTCGATAAAAGCTATGCAATATAATTATGAATTAAAATATAATTATGAATGGTACAATATTTGTAATAAATGTATATAATATTAAAGAATTACCGTGGATTTTATTCAGTACGATAATGACAGTCGCCCCCGTCCCGCGCTGGGCGGGAGGACTCTGATGATGTTACCACAATAAAAAAGGGGGTAAAAAATAAATTCAAGTCAAAAGATTTACCCAAGATTGTGTTTTTTTTTCTGAACTATTTCTGGGAACTTAGTATTGAAGGACTGATGGAGATGTGATGTGAGATGACATGAATGCAAGTGAAGCCTTTAGTAACAAAATGATCACATCAAGAACTAATATTAGTGCTTAAAAATAATAATAAAAAAAAAAAAACATAAAACAGCTTGAAAATGAAATAAGCTTTTAACCACCTATTAAATCAATGTAATCATTTACATGAGATAATAATTGCTGTAATAATACTAATTTAACCATCAGACTTTAAAACACTCAATGTTGGCGGCATTAATATTGCTTACCAAATTGCAAATAAAAATAATGTTATATTTGCATACAGTGATTAGATTACTAATCAAAATCAAAGGATAACACGTAGCGATTACGCTACCAGCTACGCCGTAGCATTACGTAGCCGGCCGCGTAGCAGCGTAGCACTACAAAGTTTTGAATGAAATGAGTTTTTAATTCGTTTCGTATAATTTTGTCATTTTCCTTTATGTTTTTCATACTTTAAAATTTCCATATTCACATGCGCTTTGAGAACAAATTAAAAATTCGTGAAGCCATTTTATTTTAATAAAAAAATATTATATTTTAGTGCTACGCTAGTCACTGTAATTAAATATCGAGTATGAAATCAATATGCATTTTTTCCATTGATTGCCCTGATTATTCAAAATGGGTTAGCAATTTCAGACTTTATTGAAGTTCATATTTCCTTAGGATGTTTTTTTTCGTCGAAGTCAGAGATATACAAGATAAATCTTAGAAAGCACAATGATAAATGTTTAACAAAATCACACAGTTACTTGCCTAAAAAACTAAGTATTTTTTGGATCTCTCTTGGAATTTATCCCGTGTCGTGGGTGTGTTTATAAACATATATACTAACATACACAAACGCCCAGACCAGGGCCAACTACTTATAGAACACACAAGTATTTGCTCCGTGCGGGAATCGAACCTGAGCCGCACGGGAACACCCAAATACTCCGAAATATTTTATTCCGAATTTCGATATTCCGATTTTCAAAACTCCGAATATCATAATACCTAAAAATTACAATATCTAATAATAAGAATCTCGAAATTTATTTTACCGAATGTCGTATGTCCGATTTCTACTTTTTCCGATTTTCACATATTCGAAAAATGTAATGCTCGATGAGTTCTCATTCCGAAAAACGAAATTCCGATTTTGTATATTCCGAATAAACTGATTTTTTCGGAATACTGAAAATCGGAATTTCGTTTCTCATTCCACAAAGTCAGTGACAGAAACGAATTGGTGCGAAACCGGCTCAACGTAATTTTGTCTACCGTACTCCCTGAGTGTTATTTAAGCCTGTGCAGGCACGGAGTGGCGAGGCGTATCCTCTTAACTTTCACTGTTTGCATTCAGGATTTTTATTGTTATAAGGAGAACTTAGGATCCAAGAGCGAGCGAAGAGAGCTCAGGACTTGGGGCACCCCGACTCGGACAGGTGAGGTTCGTGTTAGGTTACTTTAAACCTTGCTCACAGAAATAGGCGCCCCGCGAAGCGGGGCTCCGTCGACCTAACTTGGTAGGTGGTAGTCAACAAATTGACCAAGGATGCAAGAGCGAGCGAAGCGAGCTCGGGACTGGGGACACCCCGACACGGACAGGTTAGGTTCGAAGGGGATGGCGGGGTCTCAAAGACCCCGCCATCCCCTTCGTGTTAGGTTACTTTAAACCTTGCTCACAGAAATAGGAGCCCCGCGAAGCGGGGCTCCGTCGACCTAACTTGGTAGGTGGTAGTCAACAAATTGACCAAGGATGCAAGAGCGAGCGAAGCGAGCTCGGGACTGGGGACACCCCGACACGGACAGGTTAGGTTCGAAGGGGATGGCGGGGTCTCAAAGACCCCGCCATCCCCTTCGTGTTAGGTTACTTTAAACCTTGCTCACAGAAATAGGAGCCCCGCGAAGCGGGGCTCCGTCGACCTAACTTGGTAGGTGGTAGTCAACAAATTGACCAAGGATGCAAGAGCGAGCGAAGCGAGCTCGGGACTGGGGACACCCCGACACGGACAGGTTAGGTTCGAAGGGGATGGCGGGGTCTGTAAGACCCCGCCATCCCCTTCGTGTTAGGTTACTTTAAACCTTGCCCACAGAAATAGGAGCCCCGCGAAGCGGGGCTCCGTCGACCTAACTTGGTAGGTGGTAGTCAACAAATTGACCAAGGATGCAAGAGCGAGCGAAGCGAGCTCGGGTCTGAGGACACCCCGACACGGACAGGTTAGGTTCGAAGGGGATGGCGGGATCTGAAAGACCCCGCCATTCCCTTCGTGTTAGGTTACTTTAAACCTTGCTCACAGAAATAGGAGCCCCGCGAAGCGGGGCTCCGTTGAACCACCTTGGTGGTGCTATAACTCAGGATGCAATAGCGAGCAAAATGTGTCTTGGGTAACCCCGACTCGGACTTTTCGACCTGACGGATCCGAATCGGAATTCCAATAATCGGAATTTTAATATTCGGTATTCGTGTTTTTGATGTTTCGGAAAATATATTACGTCGGAATTTTTGATATTCGGTCTATTGAAATTCGGTATTTTGAAAATAGTAACCATAAACGTTAGGAATTTTGAAATTTCGGAATTATTAAAATAGGAATATTGATCCATCGGAGTTGTTATATTAGGAATTTTGAACCATTCGGAATTATGAAAATCGGTATTTTGAAATTCGTATTTATGAATTTCGGAATAAAGTTTTTCGTATTATCGTAGTGTACCCGAGCCGCACAGAACGGCAGTCCAATCGCTCAGTCAATGCGCCACCGTGCCGTTTCACCTTCTCTGTTTTGTCTATGCATCAACACTTTCAGGTAAAATATTGTGTAGAGTATTAATTCAAAATACCTGTATATAGGTTTTCCGCCTGTAGCCTTCCCCGCTCGGAACCACAGCACCATGTAGACCCTGTCCTCGTTAGTGTCGGGTGTGACGTCACACGGCAGTGACGCCGTGCGCCCCAGCACCGCGTCAACGTCCACCGTCGACACTGTAACAATGGGAACATAATTAGAATTTTAGATACAAGAAAAAACTTGAGATACCATGCGTCAAAATGAAAAGTTTCATTGAGTAGGTACGTCGCAAATTATAATAAAAGAAATAATTATGTTTTGTAAAACTTTTTTTTAAACGTTTCTCTACATTAGGATTAACAAACATTTAAATTCACATACACAAACACCTAGACCTGAATCAACTACTTGCAGATTATGCAAATATACAAATATTGATCCGTCCGGGAGAATTGTACCCATGCAGTGCAATCATCCAATTATTATGCCAACCAAAACAAAATATACACCCTTACTTAGTAATCTGTACTAATATTACGAACAGGTAAACATTATTTGTTTGTAGGGGGTAGCCTCCGGAAAGAATGAACTAATTTATTTCTTTTTCAGGTAGGGATAGCTAATCACAATTTTCGTGTAGTAAGTCGGAAAAAAATGATAACGTAGGGTTAACTATGGGTGGTCGGATTCGAAACCGCACGTGACAAAAGAAGGCAGTATTTAGTTTAATGTTACATGTTTATTTTGTGAATATAATCCAGTAAAATCTAAAAAGGTTATTCATATAAAATTATACGAAAACTGAAAGAAAATGCTCAAAATTGCTGAAACAAAACACAAAATGGACAAAACGACACTCGTTTTGTCCATTTCAAACTCTCGGTTAGGCAATTTAAAAATAACACTAAAAATAAGTTTCGCAGATATACAAATTGACTGGAAATAAGGTTTTAATCCATTACTATCAATACTGTTAAGTTACAATATTTTTTTGACTGCCTGGCTTATTTTTAGTTAAAAACTAATTGCGTTCAACGTGGCAATGCCACGTCTGCCAGTCTTCTGAGTAACTTTCACGTTCACAGCTGTTGCAATTTTTATTTAAGCCTTGTAATTGTTCACTGCGAAGATCGCCCGGAGGACACAGTAGAGCATACGGTGCAAGACTGCCCAGCTTGGGCAGTGCACCGACGTGTCCTCACGGCGGCGATAGGCGGAGACCTCTCGCGCCCGGCATTGGTTGCGGCCATGCTGCGGGGCGAGACGGAGTGGGAAGCGGTCGCCTCCTTCTGCGAAGCAGTAATGCTCGTGAAGGAGGAGGCGGGCCGCGAGAGAGAGAGGGCAGCGTCCTCCCTCCGCCCCAACCGCAGTGGTAGGCGCCCGCGGCGTCGGACGTCAGCAGACGATCTCCGGCCACCGTAGGCAAGGGCAGGCGGGCAGCGAGTAAAGGGCAACTCGCTGCCCGACCATGGACCATGCCCGGGTCGACGGCGCGTTGTGTCCCACGCGCGCCTCAAAGAGCGTCAGCATAATGACGGGCCCCCCTCTCAGAGGGCCAAAGCCTGCCGGGGTCGCGGGATTATTTCCTTACCGTGACCCCGGAACATAACAGGCTACTGAAGGACACCGTGGATTTTAGTCAGTACAAGTCTGACAGTGGGTTGGGAGGACTCATTTGATGATTTTACTACGCTAAAAAAAAAGTCTTGTGATTGTATTTCCTTTTTTTTCCAGAAATATTTTTACTAATAATGTATTTTTTTTATTTATAGTTTCTTTATAATTAAAGGTTGATTGAATATAATTATTTAATTATTGTGTTTTTTAAGTATTAAAATAATATACATAATTATGATAATATGGTATGAAGAATTGTAGCAGGTGGCGCTCTGTGCCTATCCCCATGGGAAAAAGGTGTGAGTTTATGTACGAGTATGTGTAAATTTCATACAATTTTTAAGTGTAAAATAGTATTTCCTTTAAAAAAAAATTGTTAGTCAAGGCATAATATTGAGCGAATTCTGGATAAAGCTGGATAAAGTGATGATTATTTATTTTATAAAAGGTAGCTGTTAGATGAAGCTTTAAAAGTTTTATTTTTTTTAAATAGTAAATTATTAATTAACCCGACTGCGGTAGTACCAAAATAAAGTTGTAGGCGAACTCTTTTAGTTTCAAATCAAGGAACTTTTTCACCCTAATAGATCTGTTATTAGAGACCTTTTTCCCTTGCAAAAAATAAGCCCAGAAAACACCTTCACGGCTGCTCCCCCTGAAGTCTATTTTCAATTAAGGAGACATGGTTATTGTCTCAAGGACGGCTTCCAACGACCAATCACAACTCATTGGCTTCGTCCTCACCCTAGACTTCTTAGTTAAACTTTAATTAATTTTAAGTCTGCCCGTTAAAAAGGGTCGCATGTTACTCCTTTTAGGTTCTACTCCTCATTATTTCTTTCATTATCCCTCCGCCCTCCCAGCCGTCAGTGCTACCCACAAGCACATAGTGCGCGTTATTACAAGTTATAATACAGTCTTAAGCCTCTCTGTACCCCTCAATAGTCGCCCTCCTGCGCCATAATTATACTATAACCGCCGTAAATTACACCAAGAATTTTCTCATACCTATACCTCTTCCGTTTGGTTAATTTAATACAAGTTACGAGCTTACGACCCCGCCGCATGAGCGACTCGACGAAAACTTATCACGAAAATTCCCTTTTATGAAAAACATAATTTTATTCACATTTTTGTTTTCTTTAGTGTCGCAAGGAGCGAGTGAGAATACACGTCGTTTGTTAGGTAATATCAACGAAATTGTGGTCGTATGTACAAGCTTGCTTCTATACAGCCCTTATACTCGTTAGATTAAAATGCATGCATACCTCTGTACAGAGTACAGCGCAGCGGACGAAAGCTAATTTCAGCACCCCAAAGCGTCGACACAAAACATTCATGGATGGCGCTCTCGACTCGGAGAACAGGCCCTTCTTATAACTCCAAAAAAGAGAAAGCCTAAGTGAATATCACTGTTATTCTGTACTTACATCGTTACGATTCCTGGCTTCCTTTCTCGAGGCGATAAAGAGCCCATGAATATAAATAGACGCAATATTAAAACGCTCCGTTTCCACACCGCATGAAATAATCTTCTTTTCTTTAAGGAAAAACTGTCACCGTGTTGGGGGCAAGTAATGTGCACCATCAGTCATACTTAGAAGGAATTTTCAATTTACTCAGTGTGAAGACTACCCTAATAAAGACGGATTACTTGGTCTCGCGGTACCAGTCGGGTATCAATTTGCTTGAAGACCCGAGAGGTATTGTGCCCTCGATATATGTGTTGCGTACCGTTTTTATGTCCCAGACAAATTATGTACAATAGCCCTTACTGAGGAAACTAACCTTGGAACCTTGTCACAATTTATAATACGTCTGTGCCAAAACCGTAATATGTTTTTTTATCATACAATCTTTACAACGTAGCTGCTCTATTTTAACTGATCGTTACCTAAGTGATTTTCGTGGTAAAGTGGACTATAAAACGTGAGAATGTTCGTAGTTCCTATTAGGTTTAGTGACCCTTAACATATTGAAAGTAAGAAGTTACGTAAGCTTTATTATAAAAACCTTGGAAAATTTCGGCAGGTTTACTTAAAAAGACAGGCTTTGATATAACAATGAATATATTTTCAGCACAATTTATTTTTATTGATAGTGATTTAAACTTTTTATCTTGAAATGAATGCCCAAAAGAAAGGTACGGAAAGTTTTGATGTAAACAAAGCGAAAGAGAGCAATCCGAGCTAGTCAAGGCGAGACACGACGCCTCTCATTAAGATAAGAGCAAAGAAATGAAATTCCATATCGGTCCCGCCCTATTATTCCGGTGTCACCGTCGCATTTTACTTGGTATAATTTCACAATAAAGCTGTTGTGACAAAGCCTCAAGTTTCAACGTTGAATGTCACGCATAATGTATCGGAAATATAAATTATATTAGATTGGTGGTTTGTTGTAATGGCGGACTATATTAACGGGGCTGTGTAGATGTGTCGTGCTGGATGGTACTAAAGAATGGCGGCGCTCATTACAGCGGTGCCGAATGTGGCCAGTTGAGTGGTGGAGGCATGTCACGACACGCCACGCGCCACCACGTATGGGCCTCGCCAATCTGTGCACGTTTAATGTTCAACGCGATCAGAATATTTTGGCTCGGGGAACTGACTGCGTTTTGAAGACTGCGGATAGCTTTGGCTTTTAGACTTTGATTAACTTGTATATCACGTCTTAATGATATTACCTAATAATATTAATGTCATGGTCAGTATACTTAATAAATAGTATCAAAACAAAAATTATAGCGTAGTGGACCCACCGATTAATTGACATATTTTTTATGAGTTAATAAAACGCTATTCTACCATAAATTGTATACGGCTTGACGTCACTAATTTTTCAATACTATAACTTGACTGTTTATTGATTTCGAAGCAACAAATAATCTAATTTTACTTGTAACTGGAAAACGATTGGGTTTTCGGGTTTGAATTCATTTATTTAGAGAAATGGTTTCATAGAATTTATTGGTTTATTCGTTGATGTCTGCTACTTATTTTAAGCGCCATTTATACTTATTAACAAAGTTTATTAATAAAATTAAAAGTAGGCATCATAGCATAGTAGCCTCAGCTCGTTAAATATTGTTTTAATAAAGCCAATTTTTCTTTTAATTTTTTCACTTTTCCGACATATTTTCCGTCAAGGCGTAAGCTCTTTACAAACATATTTCACGTTCAGGAATATTGGCTCTTTGATCAATTCTTGTCGTGCTGGTAAACATAAAGCAAAAACGGACGACCAAAATATTCCGAATTTCCCGACAACTTTTTAACATTGCGTAGTATTTTTTTTCATAAATGTAAATGGCTTTACGTAAGGCCCGCTCAAGGCTAACTCGCTTTATTAATTAACTTAAGAAAAGGAAAAACAAGATAGGAAACCTATTAATTTTATTTGAATCATATTATTTCGAGATACTATAACTTCGTACTGCGAGGTGTAGTAAAAGCTTACAACGTACTCAAGTATACTAAAAAGACGCTAAACTCCGGGAAAGGAAGCTAAGAAAAGCTCTTACGTCTCTCGTTTTCTCAATATATCATATTTTTTCGCAGACTGAAGATATACGAGCGGTTGTTTCGCGCGTGACAGGCTTCCGGGGGTAATATTAATAAAATTATTGTGGAGACACGTCGCAAGCCCCAGGCCTGACCTACTCGACTCGCGCCAACTACTCGCTGTTGTCGACTGTACACAGCACACATGTGCACATTATTGCTCAGACGGTATGTACATTGCGACAAGTTTGACTGTAACTGTTACTGTTCCATTCACAGTACATCATATTGCGGAATATTCTCGCAAATTGCTGCTTCACATTCTGATATGAAGTTTACTTTTTTTAGACGTAAAACTCCAACTTAAATTACTATATTTTAGCGTGAAGTAAAACTTGTGGTTGCTTGCAAGTACGATGTGTTTCCATGAATTCTGCCCAGTTGAATATTAAGCTAGGGGCTAAATAAAGGTCAACACGGACATTATGGGTTCTAGGAATCACTCGTTAGTAAGTTTACAGTAACACGTTGTACAGTTACAAACACAAGCGTGTTAGGTAATAATGACAGCGGGAGTGCGCAAGTTTACTGCGCGCCGCGGTCTGAACTCGCGAGCATGACGCTAACAAATAATTTGCACTTTCATTAACGAGCATGTGCTGTGTTTTCTTGTACTTCAACTCACTGTAGTAATGATTTATTACCTAATAAAGGTTTTCTACTCATACAAATTACCTTAGTTACACAACTAATGTGTTTTAGCCGCGTAACAGCGATTAACTAACCGAATATGAATGTAAGTAAAGCTTTTTAGTTAACACTAACGATCTGCTAATTTGCCCTCAGCCATCAAAAGCTAGGCTTCACATTTATACCTAAATAAAACGAGCAAGAAAAAATGTAATAAACCGCCGCAGGCGAGGCAATATATCTAGTGGCAGATATTTATTATTGTCGTACATAGCGGCATCGGGCGCGCTCGATCATCGCCGATATCCAATTACATTAAAATTTCAATTCATTCATCACGGCCACAATAAGGGCTCGGAGCACTCTTTTCGGCTGCGTGCCCTTTGATTAGATTCGGTACCGAACAAACCCATCCATTGCGCGGCCACAAAAGGTTGCTGAAGCCACCTCAGTCGACTCTCGTTTTCCATTCGTTCCGCTGTCCAGAAATTTTCGCAATAAAATTAATCGTTCCAATAAAATTGGAGCCGAATAGAGCCACCCATGCATGAACACTTTTTAATTGGGTCGCTCTTTTTGCTCCTTTCGCAGCCAACCAAACGAGAAATCGAACTTGAGTAAGTCTCTCATTTACATTTAGACATCTCGGCACTGTTGCACTTTCGTATACGAGTATTGTTTCTCAAAATACGATTCGCTCTCGAAAAGTTGTCCCAGACTTGTGTAGCATACTCGAAGAATTAGCAAAGTTAAAGTTGTGGACTCAAAACTATGTATTAATTAACTTGAGAGTTGACTTTGAGTTATGTATTATAATATGTGGAATGTATTCATTTAAAAGTTTTCTTTGTAGCCATTACGTACGCTTGAAACGACACGTTACGTTCAGCGCTCTCAATCAAATATCAAAGTGAGCAATTTGTTGCGTATGAACGCATCTCCCGACGGATTGCACAAAAATCAGACAAAAAAACATGGAACAACGATCCGTCGAACAAACGAAAATATATTTCCCCATTTTCATTTTCGACAAGCAATCGCGTTTAATGGGTTGTGCTCGATTCCCACTTGAGTTTGTTCGATTTTGTTTCATTTGATCGCTTCAACGATTCACCGTGAGGTGTGGCTTTGAAAGGCTATAAAATAGTAATTTCATTAATTTACATGAATTAATAATATCGTGAATAAAACCTCGAACCCGTGGTTCATTTAGAAAATGTGTTGTTATTGAACAAACTAGTGGTTAGATACTAATTAGATGTAATTTTTAATGGACTGCTACACAATACTGTATGAAGTGGATGCCATTATGGTTCGGAGTTTGTTTGTATTGTTCTGTGGTCAGTTGTTACATTAATTTGATGGTTGGCCATCATTTTGTTTGTTAATGATTCACAATTGAACTAAATTTCATGATAAACAACTAATTTGACAACAAGAGCTACTTAAACACATCCTATATCATAAAAATTAACCATTACTATGAATGCGTAAGGAGATGTATAGATGGATGTTTCTTACTATTTTACGCAACAGTTTAATGGATTTATAAGAAATCCCGGTATTTAAATCCCGCCGCGTAGTTAACTAAACTCCACGTAGACAAAGTCGAAGGCATAAACTAGTCATCATTATCATCTGGTTGGCCTTTTTCCAACTGTATGGAACCAGGGTCTGCATCCAGTCAAACCTGATGCAGCTGAATATCGGAATTTTACATGGAGCGACTGCCACATGACACGCACGGGGCCCTCGTGGTGGATTATGGCCCAATCCCTCTCACAGAGAGGAGGCCTGTGTCCCAGCAGTGGGAACATTATAGGCTGATGATGATGATTATGACTTTTTTTTTTTAATGGGACAAACCCACCACACTATTCCCAACCACTGCAACTCCTGAAAGCCAGAATCAACAGTGGCAACCACCAGAAAAGCGCCGAGACAATTAAGCTCGACGTGTCCCGGAGAATGAATTTACCTGTCTTGGATCCTACAACGAAATGAATCAGAAAAGAATAGTGGAGGAGTAGGAAAAAATATATGTTCCCACTTGATGATAATGACTGCCTATTTGACCTCCATAACCAAGTATCGGGAATACGAAACCCCTTGGTAAGACTGGTTGTATTTGAACTAAACTAAACGCCCACGGTATCGGATGTCGCAAGGCGATTTCCAGCCACTGTGTACTTGTAGGCGCGGGCCATTCGGACCGCGAGTAATGGGTATATCCCCGTCCGATTATGGACCATTGCCAGGTCAACGGGGCGTCAGCGTCGTTCCACACGCATCTCAAAGATTCGCCAGCAATCTGACGGGACTTCATAGAAGTTCAAAGCCTACCAAAGTCGAGGGACTGTCTTAACAGGTTACTGAGACAAACAGACGACGACAGCAGACGACAATCGTTATCGCTCAACAGTCACTAATACATTTTCAACTTTATACCCCAAGCGCATAAAGTTAAAAATCGATCAAAGACTGCTGCGCGATAACGAATGAAACAAACGAAAACGGTCTGTGAACTTCAATAGATTTTAAACTTTACGCGTTGGGGTATAAAGTTGAAAATGTATTAGTGACTGCTGAGCGATGTCTATAGGGCTAGGTAACCGTGACTCTAAGACGTAAGGAACTTTAAAGGAACGCCATGGATTTGAGTCAGGACGAGTCTGACAGCGATATCGCTCCACCTTGGGCAGAGGAGCCATTTGATGATTTATAAAACAAAAAGTAAATCATAACACATAACAAGGATCGAAATAGGTTTAAAAGTTACTCCTAGCGCCATTTCCAAACCACTCAGATTTACAAACGAAGCGAGTTTGTAAACAAACAACTGGATGTTTAGTGTAAAAATAGAATGTTCCATTGTTGGTACACCGACAGTTTAGTTTTATTTGGCTATTCTAGTAAATAGCTTTTAAAATAAATAGACGGCCTTTATATTTTGTTTGTTTTCGTTTGACATATTATGATGGCTTTGTGTGTGCTTTTGGTAGCTGATATTGATTTTTTTGGTTATATTCCTTAAAAGAAAAAAATAAATCGTCTGTCTGTCAACGCCCTTCTTTTCAGGGGAACTACTATTTAAGCACGAAATTCGTATTTTCGGCCAAAATCACAGGCGTTTTGTGTACTTTATCACTTAAGGACATAATATTCGTTTCGATTAGGAACTTTTTTTTTTTTAGCGTGGTAAAATCATCAAATGAGGGGGGAGGGCGGGAGGGATTGTCAGACTTCTACTAACTAAAATCCACGGTGTCCTTCAGTAGCCTGTTATGTTCCGGGGTCACGGTAAGGAAATAATCCCGCGACCCCGGCAGGCTTTGGCCCTCTGAGAGGGGGCCTCGTCATTATGCTGACGCTCTTTGAGGCGCGCGTGGGACATGACGCGCCGTCCACCCGGGCATGGTCCATGGTCGGGCAGCGAGTTGCCCTTTGCTCGCTACCCGCATGCCCGCGCCTACGGTGGCCGGAGATCGTCTGCTGTCGATTAGGAACTTAAAATAGTCACAACACGAATTCGTTTTTACTCCTGTACACTTAGCACGAGTTTTCGCTCTTTTACTTTACAGCGTCTTTCTAGTATTTACAGCTTTTGTTGTAAGAAAAAATGGAACAGCGCCTTTGGTGTGCAAAGAAGGAACTAATTTTTCACTTGAAAAATTGTCAATTTGAAATTGTCAAAGTTCCAGTTTACGTCTCAAATACTGAAAACTCGTGCTTAGGGTTCGATTCAAATATTTGAATGATCCACAAATAGTTTTTTTTTGGAACTGGGTGTTTGTGTATGTGAATTTACATGTTTGTAAACGTGCTCATGACGCAAATTAAATAAAAAAAAAACAGGTAGGCAGATATTGAGAAGTTCATCTTACCCAGATCCTCGGCGTCCTCGCTCCACTCCCCCTCCTGAGCCCAGCAGGCTGCCAGCATCACTAACAGCCGAAGCCACATCACTGAACACATGGTCACCAAACTCCTTTACATCACGGCAATCACCAACACGAGCACAGACACAATTCTCTCTTCTTTTTTAAATTACACTTTTTTTCACACCGCCTCTGGCATTCTGCCAGTGTTTTGATTTGTTTGGTAATGTTCTTTTTAGTGACGTCACCATTTTCTTTTTTATTTAAACAGCTGTATTGGTCGATGGTTTTTCGATGTTCACTTGTTTTGGGTTATCTGTGAGAACAAAAGAAAATATTGATACTTTAATCAAATACAAAGAATGTTGGATAAAGTCCGCGCCACGACTTATGTCTTTTTGACACCCTTTTTTTTTTTTACGTGGCAAAATCATCAAATGAGTCCTCCCACCCCAGGCAGGGCGGGAGGGACTGTCAGACTCGTACTGACTAAAATCCACGGTATCCCTCGGCAGCCCCTCATGTGCCGGAGTCGCGATATACGTATGTCCCGCAACTCCGGCAGGACTGTGGCCCTCTATATGGAGGCCCCGTCATTATGCTGACGCTCCTCTTGCCTGCCCGGAGGCAGGGTTAGTGCACGCCGGGCCCGCTCTTACTCCAACCACTGTGGCCTCTGCTTAACAGTGGGACACGTGGTGGAGCGGTGTGACGGGACATTGGCATACGGGCAAGGAAACCCCTTACGGGGAGTTCTTGCCCGTACCCCGGGGCGCACCGTCCCGAGAAACTGGGCTTCCCCCCGAACGTATCCGGAAAGGAACTTCCAGTCCTCGGGCACTCGTGGAGGTTTCCCGTCCTTAGCACCCCTTTTTGACACCCTAGTGTCTTTATTTTTACATAAATTGTATTGAATAATGCATTACATCATAATTACACATAAAAAAAAGGTTTGTGTATCTTAGGATTTCAGTCGTGCCGCAGACTTTACTTTATTTTAATCCAAACGTTTTTAGAGAACTATTTTCCTTAGTACATTCTCATACACTGATATTTTTCTAATTAGAGACGTTACCACACTACACTACCTACGTGGGTGGGTGGGTTTAATATTGTAACTAATTATTATGACTGATGACATATAAAGGTCAAATTGTATTGAAAAACAAAGTGACTTTGACTTTGTCCGGAAATGATAAGATAATAATAATAAATCACATAGTGATAACGACTCGTCTATGATAAAAAATGACCTATGACAGTGCCTTTATTACGAATTGCGTATTTTAAGTGTCTCTAGAGACACATGTGTGATTGAAAGTACTTGTATGTCACTCGACACATGCTGTTGAGGTGTGCGTGGTACATGATCCACGATCGGACAGCGAGTCGCCCATTACTCGCCGTCCGCGCCTACGTTGGACAGAAATCGTCCTGCGACGTCTATTGCCGTGGGAATTTCCCGGGCGGCTGCGTCGTGGTGAGGTGGACGCTGTCCTCTTCTTCACGCGTCCCGCCTCCTCCTTCGCTAGTATGACTGCTACGCAGAAGGAGGCGACCGCTTCCCATTCAGTGTCGCCCCGCAGCGTGGCCTCGACCAATACCGGGCGCGAGACGTTTTGCCTATCGCCTGCCAGTCCTGCACCTTATGCTCCACCGTATTCTCCGTGCTATCCTCGCAGTGGTTACACCCAGGCGTGATTTCTTCCTTCCCTATCCGACACAGGAGCCTCCCAAAACTTTCGTGTCCAGTGAGGACCTGAGTCAAGTGGAATGTTAGTTGCGCCTATCCAGCCACTCCTCAAAGAGAGGTCTTACCACCGCTATTGCGGTGTGCCCGAAATTAAAAGACTACTTACAGTGGAAGGAAGAACAGAGTTTATTTCGACACAAGAGTTCACAATTCAGAAGGAGTAAAAGTTAGACAGGATAGCAGGCAACCAGCGACAAACTAAGCGGTTTATAAATTAAAGCTAGCTCGCGCGACGGGAGTTGTGGGTTCACTGGTCCGCCGGCGAGACACATGTGCGTGCGATAGTCGAGTGAGCGCGACGTACGATCACGGTAATAATACGAGTATCTACAGTACTTGATCTTCATACAAACGGACGAAACGCGAGCTATACCTACGTGCCTCGATGTCGGGGCGCGCTCGGTGCGCTGACAGTCACCGCCGTACCGTAGTGATGAACGGACGGTGTGTTGTTTTTTTAACAAAATCAGTTCATGGACATAATTTAATATGACGAGTAGGAAATATTGTGCTGTTTTTGGGTGTATAAATTCGTCAATAACGTATCCAGTCATAAGTTTTTTTTTAAATACCTGTAAACTCTAAAAAGTACTGACTATAAAATAATTTTACTTAAGTACTAGTAGCTGGCAGGTAGGTTCATAATGTGTGACTTTTTAATGGATAAATATTTTCTATTATCTCACGAAAAAAAGGGTATTTGCATTAAAAAATACAGTGAATATACTAAAGGAAAGTTACTGAAACTAGTGAAATAGGTAAGTTATAGGCAGTTCTGAATGAATCATGATACGGTAGGTACTTACGCTTGTGTTAAAATCCTTCCTATTCAATATACAAAGTATTTTTCACACCACCTGCTCGAAAATGTCTAATTATATGTCAAGCAACCTTAACCTAAAGTGAGTCATTAGTGGCCGAGGGCACAGCCGGTCAATAATGTTGTACTGGATTTCATTATTACCCGCTGGTCAATAATGTGATTTGAATTTGGAATATGTTTATAAACAATAAACACCCTTTGGTGCCAGAAAGATTTTTTTTTTGAATTTTCTTTTCCCTTTTGGGAAGACAAAGGGATCTATCTAGCCCATGCAGCCTAGATTTTTTTTTTTTTGGTTCTTTTCGTCCCTCTTTGGGGCAGGCAAAGGGAGCTGAGCCCATACAGCCAAGTCTGATTTAGTGTGCCAGAAAGAGGAAAGCTATTCTCGAAACCCTTACTACGCGTGGATGATATTCTCGATTTCCTAAAAAATCATAACGATTGCTTCTTCATATCGTTGCCATGTTAGTCTATATAACTAGTTCTAAATGTTATTCTTACTGTTTTTTTATTTAATAAATACTTTGTTTTTCGTACTATGGCTATTATTTTCTCACAGTAGGTGTAAAAAGTAGAGTATCCTCCTCTGGGCTAAAGGTGTCTTTGCCTTGGGCTAGCTTGAATCCCTCGCTGCATTCAGGATTCTTGTATTAACTCCCTCGCTTCGCTCGTGAGTTAAACTCTTAACTCCCTCGCTACGCTCGGGAGTTAAATCCCGAATCCTTCATTGCGCTCGAGATTCAATATGACGCCCGTGACATAAGACACAACTTTAGCCCCTCGGTGCATAATCTACTATTATTTGTTTACTGATATAAGAAAAGTATATTTACAATCACAAAACTAAATAGATACAGAAAGTAGGCAAATGTAATTAAAATGCTGGAGACGGGCGTCGGATCGAACAGCCCTAGCGCATGTTTACGTACCGCGCGGCTGTAGGTATTTATTTCTATCATGCGGCCGAGATCCACTACTGTAGATATTTATACTGTGGTACGATCGTCCGGTTTGCCCGCGCGATAGCCACGCGAGTGACAAAAGATCACGTTATATCTTCGCCGCTCTTTTAAAATCCCTATCAGTGATTTTAAAAGTAATAATGGCAAAGTTAATAATTGATGACTTAGTAAGTACCTTACAATTAGAATACAATAACGGCGGCGGCGCGGCGGCGGCGCGCGGCGACGTTTACATGAGCCCTTACAGAAATGGCAGTAGCTTAAGTTTTTTTTTTCTAGCTATTGCATATATTAGTCTTATTTATTTTAAGGTTTTCGACTCAACTGTCCTTGCGAAACCCTACAACATTCATTACAGTCCACGCCACTATTCATGACCTTAAAACAATTTGAATCTACAGAATAATAAAAATCCTTATTCTAAATATGAAAGCGCTGAATTCTCTCAAACTATTTTGGGGAAGAAGCAGATCTTTGGCTAAGCCACAATGCAGCGTTTGCACGTCCGCCGCAGGCCTCCGGCCTGCCTCAAATCAATTCAGCTGTCATACCTCTCGCTTCTCACCTAATAAGGCCCGGAACAAAACGTCGGACATCATTTCTAACAGGAAATTGACTTTCATTCGATTCTTTTTAGCTTGTTCTAAAAACGAACGCCATGTTGTAATCTTTTGTTTTGACGCGTCGCAACTCGAAAGCTTTTTGGACGAGAATAAACGGTTTTGTGATTCTCTTTTTTTTTTTGTTAAAATGCCTTTTTGTGGTGGTGTAATAAAATTACGTAAAGATAAAAGCAAAATAGAATTTCTGTCTGGAGGACGTCAATTTTAGGAAAACATTTTGTAGTAACGGCATGTCATAGAAACAAAGACTCGATGCCATGTGACATCTATTATCCCACACTGACCCACGTGGTGGATTATAGCCTATTCTAGCACTGGGATATTTTTCTTTATTTTACATAAAAAAACGTTATGTTGACTTAAAAATCAACATCTGAGAGTGCACCGTAGAGGAGCGAAACACAAATGTCGTTTTCCACTTTGCACGTGTGCATATGCATGATACCATTCCTGCGTGTGCATATGCATGAAGGCGGGAGGGTGGGACTGCATTCATCATTCGAGTCTGGATTTTCATCACGGAATTAAAGCTAGATATTTTTCATAACATTTAATGTCATTAATTTTCGCAAAGTAACGCCTGATTCTATAATTTTAATATCTACGTTTTGTGTTCATTAGAATGCAAATATAATATTTTTATCTCCTTATTAGTACTAAAAGCCCTGATGTATTCCTAGTATATTCTTCTTTCTCAGAAATCCGGTTTTATGAGACAAAAGACAGCCATTTATTTCTAGGAAAAAATGCGTTCAATATTACAATGGAAAACAAAATGCAACTTTATAAATACTTGAGAGTTGAGGGATACGATGACAAAAGAAATTTATCGAGAATAACTTATTATTATTTCAATTTATAAACAATAAACTGCAGAAGAAAATAATTCGATGAACGATTGCAATAAAAATAAATTGAGTATTATAAACATTGAATATTGGTTCTCGGAACATCAGTCCGAATGAAATTGTAATATTCCAGTCAATTGCTTTGCAGTAGTTTTCGCGGGCGCTCCGTAATCCTTAACCTGTTTTTAACACTTCAATATTGAACGCAATTGAGGGTATTTTGACAATAAAAGAGGGTTTCATCGTCTGGTAAAGTGGGATTGTTGATTTTGTTGATACCTATACAAATGATTTGACGATTGTTTTTGAACCATCTCGTTTTTGTTTTGTTTTGATCCCAGTTTATAGTGCAAACAGGAAACTTTCGGCACTTTTTGGTAAATATTCATAAAATTGTGTAAACAAGATGGCAGGCTTTGTTCCGAATGAACCATGTTTGTCCAGCTTACACACAAGCACAATTTTGAAAAAAAAAAGAATATTCCAGTCTCCTTTCTTGGCTATACACAAAAGCTAATAAATCATCACCTATTGCTTGTCTTTAGGCCTCGTAATAGCCACACAAAACAGCCTCCTTTAATATCTTCAGATAAGCATGTAGTGCTACCATAAAATAAATTTATGAAAAGGCCGCTCTTGTTCGTAACATCGTCCACTAAACATAGTATATGTTTACTATGAGTAAAGTATGTTTTGTAGATAGATAAAACCTCTATGGACATTTAGAAAGTTACTGGTAGGTAGCGATAATAAGAAATAATACTAAATTCAATCAGAACACAATAGAATAGTGATATCGTCACAGAGTGCCTCTTGAAAAAAAAAAGATTATAAAATTTTAAACATTCCCGTCCCTATAAAAAGCTTATTTTAGTCACTGTAAACAGTAAAGCTAATGTCAAACAGACAAGCGTGGCAAACGCGAAGCGAGGCCTTTTTGTTTGTAACGTATGCAATCGTTTGAAGCCCGTCACATAGACTATCGGGGTTATGGGACATCTCGCCCACAAAAAAACTGGCCCACAGGCCAGATGTTCCCTTTTTAAAATTTGCATGGGTATATTCGCCCGGACCAATTTAGTAGAACAAGCCAGATGTCTTCTATTAGGGATATTTCGGCAAAATCGTACATTTTTACTTAAATATCTGTTCAATAATAACATAATCAGCAAAAGTACTAGGCAAGCATAAGTTCAAAGTGGTATATACTTAAATAATCCTCCTGCCTAGAATTATTATGAACAGATATTTAATTAAAAATATACGGTTTTGCCGAAATATCCATTTACTATTTAAAAGAAGACATCTGGCTTGTTCTACTAAATTGGTCCGGGCGAATATACCCATGCAAATTTTAAAAAGGGAACATCTGGCCTGTGGGCCAGTTTTTTTGTGGGCGAGATATCCCATAACCCGACTATCGGATCACTTTCGCTTTTCTATGTGACTGAATTCAAACAATTCCATACATTATAAATAAAAACACTTCGGATCTCTTTCTTTCTGACAATAGCTTTAATGCGGTTTTAATTTTTCTTTGAGTGTTTGAATTAAGAACACACCAATATATTTGACATCCTGCTTCAATGCTATACAACCTCTTTAATGTCGATTTGTTGGAGCAGTGCCTGTCCTGCGCTTCGCAGGTTCGATTGCCGCACGGAGCAATTATTTGTGTGACGAGTTTAAATATTTGTAATTTGGGGAAATTTCAAGAGTGGACAACTTTTTTTTAACGCACTTAAATGAGCTCTATCTTAAACTAAAAAACTCTCATAATTACAAACAAAAACTGTTTCAACAAAAAAAGTTAATTTAATTAATTTAAGTACAAGAGACCTCAAAGAAAATCGTTTCGGTCCTAATAACCATTGAAACGTTCACAAAGGTTCTGTTTTCAGTCCCCTGTCACAAATATAAAACTTTGACGCTTGGTTTCGCATACATACGGGTAAATAATGTCTTTTAATCTCTACAGAAGCCTCTGACCCTTGTCCTGGCGAATAAAAAGTTTCCAGGAAGGTTAGAGCAGTGAGGCCCACATTTATTTTTCGATTATGTTTTGTAGTTTTTGGTAGAACAGGGGCGGTTATAGGGTTGAATGTGAATTATGTGAAAGCCAGTGGCCTGATTGCGTAACGGAAAAATAACCTCTTTCATTTTGACACTTGGCCGATATTATTTATTACGTTCCAAGCTGTTGAGCAATGGGAATTCTCTTTGGCAAATAATGATCATTCACAATAAACTTTCATCACCTACTATGACAAAATAATTTCTCAAAAATATTGCTTCCTTCATAATTATGAAAAAAAGTCAAAAGTTAATTCTTATTGTGTCATTCTTTTTATACCCCATTGAAAAATATATACAAATACAGTTGAGGATCTCAAAACTAGCCTTAGGTATTTGTTTGTGCGCGGGCATGCGGGCGGCGAGTAAAGGGCAACTTGCTGTCCGACCAGGGACCATGCCCGAGTCGACGGCGCGTTGTGTCCCACGCGCGCCTAGAGCGTCAGCATAATGATGGGACCCCCTCTCAGAGGGCCAAAGCCTGCCGGGGTCGCTGGACTTATCTCATTACCGTGACCCCGGATCATAAAGGGCTATTGAAGGACACCGTGGATTTTAGACAATACGAGTCTGACAGTCCCTCCCGCCCTGCCTGGGGTGGGAGGACACATTTTACCACGCCAAAATATAAAAGTATTTGTTTGTCCTCACGAACGACTAGCCTTGTATCCTAAAGGACATCCTTTGGAACACGAGGCGATACAAATATTCAATATTATACCATTTCAGTCTCTAGGCGAATACCACTATTACTTTGACACATTGTTTACGGACCCCTGAGCAAATATGTTTCGTGAGTAGAATTCCGATAGGTATCTTTTTATTATTGTAATATTATTATAGTTATCACAATAATCTATTGATCTATGTATAATATATAATGTACTAGCGGCCCGGTACGTGCTTCGCTAGTTTAACAGCAAAATCCCCATAAAAAAAAGATCTGCAATTTATTAAATTCATTTTTTACAATTACAAAAAATCCGAAAAATAAAAAACTGCTCAACCGATTAATTATGCAAACTTCACATATACTATCTACTAAATAGTCCGAACAAAGCCTAAACATTTGGTTTGGATAGGTGAGCCAATTCTTGCGTTATAAAATTACTACGAAAAGTGGCAGGTATTTTATATAACAAGAGAAGATAATTATCATGTATGTTAGGGCGCTTACAGACCAACGACACTCGATCAACGACGAGCGCTGCGGCATAGTCGCCTTGCTCACGACCATGGATGACGACGTCGTGGCCTAGCGGCGACGACGTCGCCCAATTGTGTCGTTACAGTAAGTCTGTGCAGTCGGCAACAAATAGTCTAGAATACGCACGTAAATTACGAGTAAAATGAGTGACGACGAAATTGGTGTGGATTTAATAATTTCTTCAATTAAAGAACACGAATGTTTTTGGAACTACAAGTCCAAAGTCTATTTCACAACTACTACGTGACTACTACACACGCCACAACTATGTGACTACTACGTCGACGGTGCGGCGACGACGTCGTCGTCCACGGTCTTCAACAAGGCGACTACGCCGCAGCGCTCGTCGTCGATCGAGTGTCATTGGTCTGTAAGCGCCCTAAGCAATGTCTTGAACGAAGAACTTGTGTCGATACTCTTGCGCCATTCCATTGTCGAAGTTCATCATGCTTTGCTGGCACTGCTGCTGCGGCTGCTGAGAAGCTCAAGCAGCGTAAATAACTGCAGTGGAAACCCGATTTGACGACAAGATTGGCGCAGTAGCTGAGCGATCGATGGCTGCGTAGCGTGTTGCGGGTTCGATTTTTTTTGTGCACACAACCTCTTCAAAGAAATAATATAAAAACGGCTTGTGGATGCGGGTCCACCCTTTATAGCAGAACTTTTTACGTCATAATTTTATTTTGCATAGCAACGGATAGCATAAACCTCTTTTCGCAGAAAATCGTTTGGCATTCACTCATTTACCATAACACCGAAACCCATAATTTTGTAAGTCAGAATCATCTTTAGGCATAAATTTCATTTCCATAATAATCAATAAGTATAACCATCATATCGTAGAAAGTTCACAACCAGAATCATCTTTTGGCATATATTTTATATCCATAATAATCAAAAGTATCATCATCATCATATCGCAGAAAATTCACAGCAGGCATGGCAGCAGGCATGGCTTCTGTCACGGCTCCGGCGCTGCGGGTCTCCGGCGGTCCCACGCGAGCTAATCGTCGCAGATGATTTTAAAACCACCTGCTCCTCAGCTCGCGGGCCGCCTCGCCCCTCCGCGCCTACGCGATTATAAATTACACTCTAGGGGTAGGGCAGACAAGACTACGTGAAGTCGGTTTTGCAGCGATTCATTTCTGTCACTAACTTTTGTAGCACACCATATTGATTTTATAAAACAATTTTTTTATTTTTTATTATGACTATTAAGTTATTTCTATTCTGAAATTCTGTGATCTTCGAAGTATAATAAGTCAAATTATTCCAAATAATCGGCGCTCTAAATAAACGTTATGCTAAATGAAAATATGCAAAATTATAACTCTGACAAAGGTAATTATGCCCAATACAATTCTGCCATCTTAAAAGTATCCCAATTTAAATTCGGACATAAAAACATTCGGCCAAAAAACAATTATATTAAATATTTTTTATACCATAGGTAACAATGTTCGTTTAAAAAAGTTTCTGCCAAGTGAGTTCTGCCAAATAAGTTTCGGAGCAACAAGTTTCTGCCAGATAGAGGGCACCCATCCGATAGTCTATGTGACTGGCTTTAAACATTTCCATACATTACAAACAAAAACGCCTCGCTTCACGATCTCCACGCCTCGACTGTCTGTTTGACAATAGATTAATTGATGCTATTTTTAAGCTTAGTTATTTCTTTATTGAATTACTAGCTGACCCGTGCCCACTTCGTTGGGCAGAAAATATTTTAACTTGTGATGAAATTATAAGTGTGGTTCGGTTAGTACTTGTGCTATGATTTATTTGAGCTGACTGCCAAAAGGAGGGTTTTGTTTTTATTGTATACTGTACTGACTGTAACTGGCCACTGTCTTTCTGTTGGTAGGCGCTGCGCATGTTCAGCGCTAGATTCCCGAGCACGGGCCTGTGATGGTTATACTCTTTGGTTAGCGATCCGCTGCGAGCGCTTAGCGCTCGACTTCCCATCCCTTGTTGCAGAGACATGCTGCCTTAAGAGTGGGTATTATGCCAGGAAAAAATCAGATTTCACCCTCGCGTCTCACATGCCTCTGCTCTAGTACCAATAACAACCACGGGCGCTATGACGACGCGCTCTGCAAAACTTCTTTGAAAAAACAAAACAACTACAGTGCCACAGTCTAACATTATGACAGTAGGTACGACTCGGCTTCACAGGCGGGGTACACACGGACGCGGTAGGGCTACCTGCTTACAGTATTTTAATTTAGTGGAAATTATTTCTAGTTAATTTAACTGACTTCAAAAAGAAGTAGGTTATCAATTCGACGGTATGTTTTTTAGGGTTCTGTAGTCAACAAGGAACCCTTATTGTTTCCCCATGTCCGTCCGTCTGTCCGCAGTTTAGCTCAGAGACGCACAGTATTAGAGAGCTGTAATTTGGTGTAAATATACGGATTTGTTGTGCCGAAAAAGTGGTAAAATAAAATCTCGTAAAATATTTTTTTAGGGTACCTCCTGTACTTACACGTAAAGTGAGGTTTTTTTTTTTCTCGCGTACCCCTTAGTGTGGGGTATCATTAAATAGGCCTTTAAAAAATAATGATAGTTTCCATTAACAGTTTTTTGATAAAAAAAATCGTTTGTGAAATATTAAGCTTTAAAGTGCTAAATTTTGCTCGATTCGAGTGTCCCCCCCCTCTACCAGCTAAACGGTTATGTTTGGGGGTGTGAAAAAATTCACAATAGTAGTATATATGACGAAGTTTAAAAGAAAATTATCATGACTAAGTAGGCTTTACAACTTTACGAGTAATAGTCGACCAACTTATAAAATGTACTTGGGTAATATGTTTCTTAAACAAAATGTATCGGAGAACATGCTCTTCAACTGCAAATGTAAGTTTGTCAACTTTATTTTTACAGCTTTAATAGGTATGTTTTTTGAAGATAGGTAGGTTTTTATCGTCAACTATTTTTAACTAACTTCAAAAAAAGGAGGAGGTTCTAAATTCGTCGTAATCTTTTTTTTATGTATTTTCCCCGATTTCTCAAAGACTCCTGGGCCGATTTGGAAAATTCTTCTTTTTAAATTTAAATTCAGCGAATCAGTTTAGTTAGTTCGCATAAGTATTTTGATGGGCAACTACGGAACCCTACACTGTGCGTGGCCCGACACGCACTTGGCCGGTTTTTTTTTTGTGTGTTTGTTACGCGATTACTCCGCCAATATTGTGGACCGATTTTCAAAATTCTTTTTTTGTTCGAAAGGAGATACTTCTGAAGTGGTCCCATTGTCACCATGTCAGGATATGATGATTGGATACTGGAGAAATCGAGGGCAACCCTCAAATTTTGTAGGCCTACACATCGTTTTCCGCAAATTTTATGAAGTAATTTATATATTTGCGTATGGTGATCATCATCTCATGTAGCTGAGCTGATGATGGAAGGTACAACTCCTCTAGTAAGGACTTGGCATCGACTGATTTAGTAAATTATGTTTGTGTTCGCATATCTCCGGAACTACAAGTCCGATTTAAGTAATCCTTTTTTAGTTTTACTTGGTATCGTTCAACTTAGGGAATACTCCAAGTTTCAACAAAATCGGTTCAGTAGTTTTCGAGATAGGGAATGAATGAAAGAGATGTTAACGATGTTATTACCGGTGTTACGGATTACAAAATTCTAGTGCACAAAAATGATATAGGGTAAAGTACCCAACTGCTGACCTCCCACCAACTATTGACCGCATAACAGTTTTTATCAAAAATAATAATAAATCTTCTTGCAGTGCTGCATAAAGAATACAGAAAATGAAATACAATTTATCTTGTAATATATTGGCGTCACAGAAAATTTAAATAAAGCAATAATGCGTCCGTAAACCTATGATAACAAAATACCCTCCTAAGGCAAAAAAGGCTATGAAATTAATAGAAAAAAGTCACCGACTTCCGAAAGAAAAGTTTTGTAGGTTATTTTACCCTTTTTTGTGGTTGTTTTTGTATTGTAAATATGTATTACATTATTTTCAATTTCAAGTTGCGAATGGTGTAGAAGTGTTCAATAAATATGTATAATAAACATTCCATTCAATGTATCACGTTCATGGAACATTGGGCTTAGATTGTTTATGATCGTTTAGAATTACATCAGAAAGACGTATACATAGCTGAACAAAAGCCTCCCCATTATACCGCGACGCTGAAAGACAACCGCCACTTGGATGCATTTGTTGCCCGCGACTCTTACGATGTTGTCGGGCAACCTAATGGAAACCCCGCTTTTAGTTGTATCGCTATTTTGAGAGAATTTGCTATTTTGAGAATTAGGCTTATACGAGAATCTACCAACATAAGAACTTGCCACCTTGCCACTATATTTGCGCGGCCTTGTTGCCATTTTATGGGAATTGAGCATTCTGGTCTTTGACTGCTGGCCTTTAAGAGAGACTAAAGCCTGATTTACATTACGAAACTAGTTGCATGAAAGTACTTTCATGACACTACTTTCACCAGTAATTTCACGTGTAAACGTTCAGTTTTACAATGCATGCATTACTTTCGTGACACTGAATTACTTTCGTGCTATGCGCATATTTTTTGTGAAACTAGTTTCATGCAACTACTTTCATCATGTAAATACGACGTGAAAGTAGTGTCGCGACAGCACCTGCGCTGAGAGGACGTGTGGTATTTGAAATTAAAATGATTTTTACCCATACGAAAGTAATTTGCATAGCTTTTAGGATCATCTGCTAATTCAGAGATTAACTGTGTTGCACCCGGATGCTTTTTTAGGCAGGTCTCCCACTAGGTGAAACGACGACATCGTGAGGGTCGCGGGCAGCCAATGAATGCAAGTGGCGAATTGTCGTTCGGCGTGGCGGTCTAAGGGGGAGGCCTATGTTCAGCAGTGGACATCTTCCGGCTGATGATAAGCATTCTGCTCCTAAACCATAATAATATTATAACGTTAAAATATTTGTGTCGTACTAGACTTAGCATGGCGATGTTTGAAATAAATGTGTTTGTATTTATAAGTATGTAATATGAATAAATCTATACAAAAACAAATCATCATTTATTTTAAGCCGACCTCATTATACAGTAATAAAAAATACTCGACCAGCAGAACAATTGACATACTGCTTATTTAGCGCGCATGTGGCAAAAGAAATTTCAAAAAAATGGTCCTCGGCTATTTGAAATTATTTCAGTCTTAAAATATTTTAGCTCTCGTATTTTTGTTGTATTATGTGTTGTTTCTCTGATTATATCAACAAAAATATTATTATTTTAATAGCCGCCGGGCGCGGTGCAAACTGTCATAGTCCTCCCGTCTCAATAGAGCGGCGCCGACTGGCAGGTGAAACAAAATGATGCCTGAAGCTAGAACCCGCGCCGCGATAAAAGTCGTTTTGACGCGGCGCTAGTGTCTATGTCATTACATCAAAATGTATTAAAAAAATGTAGTACCACGATTTTTCCGCAGACCTTCACTCATGACGCAGATTCTAGTGTGCCGCGAAATGGAAAATAGCATTCTACACGGTTTAAAAACGTCTTAAGCGCCGAATGCTAAGAACAATGATAACTTTTATTATAAACAATATTTCAAAAAAGTGCCAGACACTGCCCTCGGCTACGTAATTGTGTTCATATTGATCTAATTTATATTTCTGTAGGACGAACCAAAATAGAATGAAATCAAAAAAACGTGAAAATCAGAGGCAACTTTGTGATCATTTTCTATCGAGAAAAAATTGTCTTTTTATGTTTTCTGTTTGACTCTGCCCTCGCAAATATAATGAAGTTTCCCAACATATACTTTTGTTCCGAATTAAACACGATTAAGTACTCTAAAAATCCAATCCAAAATTGAAGATTTCGCTTGTAGCGCAGCCTTAAATGAAGACGCTGCGCACGGTCAGCGTTAAATTCCGGAGTACGGGCCTGCGATGTTCTCGCGCTTTCGCTAGCGAGCCTCTGCGAGCGCTCAGCGCTAGATTCCCGAGCACCTGCGATGTTCTCCAGCTTTGGTTAGCAAGCCGCTGTGAACGCTCGGAGCTGGATTCCCCAGCGCGTGCTTGCGAAATATTTTCTCTATCCCTCGAGAGGCGCTGATCATTTTCAAGAGCAGACTCTTCCATACGGCGTACTCGATCTGCTCTTGTCTTTTTTTTTTGTTACGTGGCTAAATTATCAAGTGAGTCCTCCCACCCCGGGCAGGGCGGAAGGGACTGTCAGTCTTGTACGGACTAAAATCCACGGTGTACTTCGGTAGCCCCTTGTGTGCCGGAGTCGCGGTATACGTATGTCCCGCAGCCCCGGCAGGATCTGCTCTTGTCCGGGATGTCTGACGGGAATGTTGTGATTTCCTTTTTGGCATGATAAACAATCGCTGAAACTTTCAGTTTAAAACGTTGAAGTCTGTGTTGAAGTTGTGTAGCTTCGAACTCGAAGAATAAGAACGAAGTAGTACCTATTTGTGCTTAAAGAAACCGAGCAACCAAAACAATTTTAAAAACCAACACGCAATTTCACAACGCCTTCTATACGTAAATGGAATAAAACGTCCGTACAAAGCATGTTCTAATGCGATTCGTGAATGGACGGCGGCATTTTGCGATTTAGTAATTTTATGTTATCTTCGAAACTATTTAACCAATTGACATACTATTCAGAGCAAATCGTATCTCTATGATGTTCTTGTGATCATAATAATATTTTTTTCGATAAGGTTTAATATTTTTCATCCCCCCATCTCGGAAAGGCTATTTTTCCTCTTCGATATCTGAGGGTAAAAGCCGTTTTTATCCTCTAGTGGATAAAGTAAATTGAATTTGGAACATGCACGTGCACTAAAGAGTTGTACCAGTAAAGGCGGCTGCTGACCCCTACAGCTGATCGCTTGTTGTGGTGCCCATTGGGCTAACTTGAATCCCGAACCAGAATCCTTTGGTGCGTAATCTACTATTAATTTATTACAATCTAAAAAGAATAGAATAGAAAACATTTATTTTGAATGGACACACACACAGACATAATAAAAAATAAAATCTCAGACTCGGAACCTTCTTGACTCAGAACTCTTCTTTTGCGGTTTTCTTTTCACGTCCTACTGTTAAGGAAAACCAAGATAAAAATAAGAAACTTAAAAACATACTAAACTATATTTTATTTTCTGTAATACTTACCTATAATAACGTAGTAAGTAGTTATTACTTAAACTTTTTTTGCATCTACTCATTTCCTCGCTGAGGTGGGATGAAAAGTTACGTGTTGCACTCGAGTGCAAAGATTTTTCACCTTGTGCTCTTTTGATTCCCTCGCTACCGCTCATGATTCTAATTTTTGAATCACTCGTTGCACTCGTGATTCAATTTTAGAATCATTCGCTTGCTCGGTCATCAAAATTGAGCACGCGGTTAAAAAGCAACTTTGCACTCTTGTATAACAAATAACTATTGTTGTGTAAAACATCGTCCAAAGGCAAGTACGTCGAAAATAACTTTTTTAACTCATAAAATCTACTATATCTGCTAAAATATAAAAGATAAAAATATGGTGTCGCGGACTTTATTGTAGAACTATTCAAAGCGGACATTTTTGCCATACATAGTTTTCAATTATACACAACTGTTAAGGCAGCGCATGCTAATAACTGTGTTGGAAGAGCAATTTTTTTCCGCCTTGTTAGACAAAAATTAAGATATTTCGGCTAATATGCATGATATCTTTATAATTGATAGCCTATAGCACTCACGGATAATGTAGCTTTCTACCAGTGAAACAATTTTTAAAATCGGTTCATTACTTCCGGAGATTACCCCCTACATACAAACTTACAAACTTACAAACCTACAAACTTACAAACAAATTTTACCTCTTTATAATATTAGTATAGATTCACGTATGAAACACATTTGAAACAAAAAAAAAAAATTCTATAATTTTACTCAGACATACGGTAAGCCGATGGAATAACTAACAGTTGTATAATAAACCAGTTGTTTTATGATAACAAAGCGGAAAACAATCAATGCTCAACGTCAATGATTTCCTCATTAGATATTTCTTTCTCCTTTTTTTGGCATATTTTCCTTGTTGTTTTACTAAACACGTCTGTTTTCTCTACCCTTAATGAAAACAATAATAGCAAGAACCTTACTAGAATAATGATATTGTTAACATTTGGTGAACTATCAGAATTATTTACACAAGATGTTGGTGAAGGGACAGCTTCCATTAACACGAAGCTAATCTCTAAGCATAAAACTCGTGGTTTTGGACTCTAACTGAGTCCGTTTTGGACTCTAACTGACGTTTTTTATCCCTTTAACATCGAGCCCGAACTAAATGAAATAACAATCCGACGCGTTACTGTGAACGAGGAGCTCATGACTAAATAATTACAGCCACACAGGCTGATCTTCCGGTTTAAGCCGCGCTTGCCGAGGTTGGTCTGTGAATGGGTGACCATCTGTCCTACGTCGCCTAGCGTGCGAAGGGACTAAGGCCTTCCCTTCTGACGTAGCTACTCACATTTGGCTTTGTTATTGACCTTTTCAATTTGTATAATACAATTTTCATCAATTTTCAATTAATTCTCTTGAAATCTTAACTGAACCATATTATAAATGCGAATGTTTGGAAGAATCTCTGGTCTATTACTCAATCACGCCAGAAAGGCTGAATAGAACATGATGCAATTTAGCATAGAGGCAGATTGTAATCGTTTATCGCAGAATTACGCTCCTGGGTCATTATTATTGGATTACAAGCAGGCAAAGCCGCGTGAACCAGCTAGTGTTTAATAATACTCGATATTCTTCGATATCGTCTACATAAACGCACATATTCCACAAGTGTCTGGCCCCATACTAAAAGGGACATACTCTGATAACTTTTTAATAAACATGAATATTGTTCCGTCCCCATAAATCTTGTAACCGACTGTATCGCAAGACAATTTAGTTTATCTCATTTTTTATTGAATATAAAATGGCTGAGTGCGTACCTTCTCTTATCCGATCTGGTTATTTATGGCAGAAGTTTGTTTTTGACCGCCTCACGTACTTTATAGGGCGAACCTTTCTATCCCGAATTGCCAATTGCTATTTGATATATACTTTATGCTGTAACTTTCCGATCTCATATTTCTTGCCATTTTTTTCGATGTTTACATGATTGCATTTTGTTTAACAATGGTTTCGGGGAATTGTTCCGACAACGTGAATTTGGGTCACGCGACTTATTTGTGTTTTAATTTATCAATGTTACTTTTTGTGTGTAAATTCTTTTGTGTATTTTATGTTCAGAATACGTAAAAACACTACGCCTTAATAACAACAGCAGTAATGATAATTACAAAAAGTGAACTTTAACATCGACACGACATGAGATTCCTAAAACACACGACAATTATAGACAATCTCTGCTCTAATAATATAAAGAAGGTGAGAACATTATTCAGTGCGTTGCAAAACAGCTTCGAAACCCCATTCACTCGATGTAGATACAAGGCAATATTCAGAACAATTCTCATTCGCACCCAATATGACAAAAACCACCAATACAAAAGGGGCGCTCTAAAAAAAGGAATAACGCGAGAGATTACAAGCGTGTTCATTCTAAACCATATCCAGTGATAATGACGGGCTAAGGTCCGGTATGAGCCGTACGCACCGCTCGGAATGGGCGCCAATGCTTTGGAAGGACCCTCTTTCGGCCAAACGACAATGCTGAATCTTTTATTAGTTTCGTGAATGGACGGCCAGTTGACATAACCGTCGTCGACATCTGTTGTGATATTACGCCATCTTTTCCAGGGCGTAGTTCCATCGATCCCGGCCGGGAGCCGAATCGACTATTTTTGTGCACGTGGAATATCTGAGAGGCCAGAATTGAATTCGGCTGAACGTGTAGGCAACGTGGAGGACAGAAAATTGCTGGAATCGGCAGAAATACCCGTACGTACACTGCGTCATCAAATTGTAATAGATGGTTTGTTGGCAATACTTTTTATGCGGCATTTTTTGTTGTTGCATGTGACGTTGTGTTTTGTTTTATTAGTTTCCCTGCTTTGATATGCCGAAACTAAGTTTTTTCGGGAAATGTTTGACAGGATTGCATTGAAATTAGAGAGTTCTAAAAGCCGTTATGAACAAACTAGTTTAATTGCGGTCGCAGCTTTATTAACTTTGTGTCGTGTATCTGAAATACAGCTTTTAAAGGATGGTGTACTCGTAGATATCATAAATCTGTGAATTAAACAAGTATCCCTGGTGGAAAGCCAACGTTTCCTATCCCTGACCCTGCTTTTGCAAACCCTCTGAGTTTGTCCCCTCTAGACTAATTAGAATAAAAGAGTGTTAAACTTGCTCTAATTGATGGCCGCTTTTGGGCAGTGCTTTGGCATATACTCTAGTCTCTGGAGGGTACTCAGGGACTCCTGTGACGACGTGAATATTTTATTATTTACGACGTGATTTATTGCAATTTGCACCCGTTTTACCTAGATTAAAAAGAAATATAAAAAAGTTTTTTTTTTGACAAATGACAGAGACCAATATTTAATTTTTATTTAACAGTAGTTTAAAAAAAATTAATGATTATGATATTTTCATGTCTCCGGGAAGAATCACAAATAAACTGAGAGATCAAAGCCTCTTTTAAAATATATTTGACGATAGAATAACAAGAATTTATTAATAATGTAGGCATTCCAAGCTGCTGAAGTATTTCTAGATAATGAACATCAAAATTTGGTCTTCAAAATGTTCGCCTCACCCTATTTATCACTTGAAAGACGGCAAAAACAATTCAATCTAATTGTACACTCCTTTGAAATGTGTAATGAGTCGTTCGACTTTAATTCAAAAGTTTTTACAACTCTCCCTTTTCCGACCTTTTTGCGGTAGATTGGCAGGGTCTGTTTTATTTAAAAGCGCGGGTCATTTATTCAATGTTGAAGCATGAAAAGAGGTTACGTTAATGGTAGGCGCCTGGTTTCGTTGAAGAAAACCCGACTTCTGAAGTAGTATTTATTACTAGCAGTATTTTTTACAGCTCATAATTTTTGTAAAGGTATGTTTTGCTGGTGAAATAAAAAGACTTCACGAAACTTTAAAGTTCAAAGTTAAGTTGGCAACTGCGCTCACTTAAACATCGTCTCAATGAAAACTTCATTAGGATGTTAGGAAAGTTTTCAAAGAAAACTAAAGGAAAATCAACCTTATCTTGAACGGAAACCTTTAGGCGTTTCCGGACTCCAATAAAATATTTAACATCGGGTAAACTGTTCGGCACCATATCTGCGACCGGAACGTTTTATTTTCTGCTGAAGGGAAATTCGACAGTCGTAAAATAAGCCGCTAAGCAAATCTGTCATGACGTCACCAAACGGCTGGCCACGAGGATTATTTTTATTTCTTGCCCAAGATTTATTTTCCTTAGATTAGCATTCCTCTTATTTATGCTAATGTAATTTTAATGGCGCCGCCTTTTTCGGCTAATTTCATTTTACGAAAAACTCCCTGGATTTGTTTTAAACCTCGGCTTATTAAGATGGTTTTGGTGACGATTCTACTTTCATAAAATTTGAATTATCGGTTTAATTAAGCTTGAGACAACTAATTTTCCTTATCTTTTCTATATAATTTCGTTTGGGGTGAACGGGTCATTAAGTCCAGAAATCCTTATTGTAATGGTTCTGTATAATTACATGGCTGTATCTTTTAATTGAATTCCGAGTTCATTAATCTACATAGGATTGTATTCGACAGTAGAGAAGTAGAAAGTCGTAAGTGATCACGGCGGTACCGAGTGAGTCACGAACGTTTGTATCGGGAAATTCGGATTGAAAGAAATTTTGTGTAGAAGCGTGTAGCGGGCTGACACGAACAAACCGTGGCGTGCCACCGCCCCGCCTCTCTCTCCCCAAGTAATTGTCTTCATCTTCTACCACGAGCATTTGTTTACAACTCGAACGTTAAGTGACGGGGGCAAACGACAGGGACACACGACACGTCACTCCGTCACGGCGGTCCCGACAGTTGTATATGCGACGATATTCAGCAATACGCTGAGCGAAATATTTATGTGTCGTGATTATACTAATGATCAAAGTAACAAGTTGACAAAGTAACTAAATTTTTTGACTTGTGAGATTTGTTATAAATTTTTACCTGAGTTTCGTACTGAATATTAATTTATACTCAAACAAAACAGTCACGTTTTCTCTCAATCTCAAAGATGTTCGAGAACTACCAAATTTCTTATACGAGTAGATAAAATCGAAAATTCAGTGACGAAAATAATCCATTCATGTTGTTTTATACGCATGCATTCGTCGTGGTTCGCACGGCATGTTTACATGATAGATAGGTATCATTCTTTACTTCGTTTCAGTCGTAAAACTATGCCGTTCACTTGCTATAAGTTTTACGTAGAACCTTGTACCTTGAGTTTGGTCGATACGTTGAAGTACAGTTCAAAACGAGTTTCATCGGTTACCTCTGACAAAGTAGAATGCTACCGAATGTGTGCGATTGCAATGAATCGAGCCACAAAACGTCATCAATATATCAATCCTATTACTACAGTTATGAGAATGTTTGTTAGAATAGATTTTTAATTCAACTCTTTCACGGGAATACTAGTGAATGGATTTTGTTGAAACTTTACAGTAACATAGTTTGTTCCATTATCAGCCTATTAATGTTCCCACTGCTGGGAGACAGACCTCCTCTCTGTGAGACGGGGTGGGCCATAATCCACCACGCGGGCCCAGTGTGGATTGGTGGACGTCACATGTCTTCGAATTTTTGGTTCTACGACATGTTGGTTTCCTCACGATGTTTTCCTTCACCGTTTTGAGAGCAGTGGTGATGAAATAAATCAGACAAAGTAATGCAACCCACGACCTACAAGTCGTATAACTCACATACTTTGTTAAGCATAAAATCAGTAAAAGAGACAACATCTTGTTATCTATGAATCCTTATAAATTTTAAATCCTTATAAATTTTCACATCTTTTACAGTACCTAAATAATCCAAGATCATCTTATAGCAACCCTAAAAAGCGTCTATTTCTAAACCTACACAATCAGAGTGACTTTCATAAAGTACCTACCGACTTCCAAGAAAATGTGGTAAAACGTAATTTTGTTATTTATTTACTCTGAGACATTGTATACAAAAGAACATTACATATCAACAAATGTAGAAATAGTCAAGTGTTATTAGACGACTGTCATTTGCCATGTCAGCTTCTCCTGAAAGCCTTGTTGACAAGCTAGAAAACTTGATATAAGAGGAGTGTTTCTTTTATCATCGGTTGTCTTTTATCTAATAATATTTTATACTATTGATAAACCTTCGATAAACACAACATTTATCGGGAAATGTTTATTGTCGTGGTAACATCATTAAAGCTATTGTCAAACAGACAGGCATGGCGAAAGCAAAACGAGGCGTTTTTGTTTGTATGGTATGGAATTGTTTGAATCGAGTCACATAGACTATCGGGTAGCTTTCGCTTTTCTATGTGCCAGGGTCACGTTTACCAATGATAAGGCAGTCCCGCAACCCACTTAGGTTATAGCTCTTGATGCATTACAAGCTTCAAACACGCACTTCGAAATGGGTTCTTGAAATTCGAACTCAATACTTAAGTTATGCGGCTCGTGACCACTTTAGTACCTAATAATAATTATGGATGCCACAAAATTAATGCTCTTTACATAAATTATTATTGTTATTCTGGTGGATTTTCAACTTTTGACGGTGAAGTTGGCGTTGAAAATTCAACTGTTTAGGCATTCATTTAGATTTAAGGAAATAACCGTCTGACTGCTGAGCCGAAAGCGGCAGTACCAAACTTACAAAAACCTAGGAGCAGTCCTACAATTACCCATGAAAATTCCAACATAGCTATCAAAGCTTAGTCTCGTTCGCTATACGCGTGTTACTGTTTTAAAATAAAGTTTAGCAACTGGGTTTACTTTTAATTTTTTTTCCAACGGAAAATTCGCATTGGTTTCAAAACGGGCTTTTGATGCCCAATTTCGTTTAGTTAACTAAATGTTTGTCACTGACTTGTTCACGAGAGCAATGATAGTTTTGACCTTTGTAATTATACAAATAGTGTAATAAACCATAGTTCAATCCAATCTTATGCAGTTTAAACTGGTTTGTGGAGAACAGACAGTTGGCAGTTTTTTTTTTTTTTCGTGGTAATCATCAAATGAGTCCTCCCGAACCCCGGACAGGGCGGGAGGGACTGTCAGACTTGTACTGACTTAAATCCACGATGTCCTTCAATAGCCCTTTATGTTCCGGGGTCACGGTATTTATTAGTCCCGCGACCCCAGCAGGCTTTGACCCTGGCAGTCTTTGTGCCTTAGATAATATCACATTTGAAATGATACTATTTATCAATAAAGTTTCATCATCAGCCGGAAGACGTCCACTACTGAATATAGGCCTCCCCCTTCGACCGCCACGCCGAACGACAATTCGCACACTTGAATCCATCGGTTGCCCGCGACCCTCACGATGTCGTCAGTCCACCTTGACTGAGGCCTGCCTACTCTGCGTCTTCCGGTTCGTGGTCGCCACTCTAGAACTTTTCTTCCCCATCCGTTATCAGATCTGCGAGCGATGTGGCCTGCTCATTGCCACTTCAACTTGCAAATTTTATGAGCTATGTCGGTGACTCTGATTCTTCGCCGAATATCCATGTTCCGGATTTTATCCTGCAAAGAAACTCCAAGCATAGCTCTTTCCATTTCTCGTTGAGTGACTCTAAGTCTCTCTAAAAGGCCAGCAGTCAAAAAACCACGAGCAATGTGGCCTCTAATAAAGTTTACTTAAAGCCAATTTCAATGACACGTTGTAATTTCGTATCGATTGCTGAAAGGCGCGACATTACCCAAATACCCATGCATTTTATTACGGGGACGTCGTAGAAAAATGTTGTTAAAATGCAAACCAAATTGTCATGGAGCGTTTTCCCCCCTCACCTTGATTGCAATACCCCCTTGTTACAACCTGTCCCCTCTTCAACCCTCCCTATAATTTCCCTAACGGGTGCTTAGTGTTTTATTCCAATCAAAAATGATTATAGGCGATTTAGGGTCATGGGATTTTTAGTACTGATTTCTTTAGCTTGCCGTTACGCAAGGCTATTTTTTACCCGACTGCGCCATGAGGGTTATTTTACAGACTGTTTAGTTAAAAAATCTTCTACCTAATCTCCCACCGCTGTACAGTGTGTTTGATTTCCGATTACAGATACTATATTGGGATAATTTTTATCGATAAACCTGTTTATAAAAATTCTTAACCCAACACTTCGCGAATGGCGGCCATTTTAGTTTTTTAATCAGCAAACTGAAATTTTATTTTGAGTAAATATTAAAATTGTTCTTTAGAAACTTCTTTCAAATTTTTGTATTGTTGTTGGGTAAGGTTTTCATTTTTATTTTATATCTCAAATCTCAACTGTTCTACAATTTAGCCTAAACCCTCAATTAACCTACATAACTAAACGATTAATTCGAAATAGAACCTGATCAAGCATTACATTATAATTTCAATAACATTTATCATTAAAATATTAATTAATTTTATAGATTAGTTATCGTTAGCTCGATTATAATGTGAATCTCGTTAGTCGGTTTCCATTATCTCTAACAATAATTAATATCGAATACCTGAATGTGTTCTCATTCAGTTTGAGTGTGAACCATTTAGCTCTAAATATTAAATCACAAAATTACTTAGTATGTGCTGAAAATTTACTTGTAACATGGTTTAGTAACAATTAAATAATTACTGAGTTACTAATAGTTTTTTTTTCTATTTGATATTAGGATGGGTTGCTGCATCGTCCTGTCCTAACATAATAATATAATTGCGAAAATAAGGTTGCTGCCCTGTTTGCATAATAATACGTTATCATCTTGTGCACAGAGTCGGACTTAACCTATCTTTCATCCAGAAAAAAAAATTGTTACAGAGTAAAATAACAATGACGTTAATGTGCTAAATAATACGATCTTGCCTTGGGATCTGGAGGCGACTGCCCTCCAGCGCGTCTATGAGTGGCGCGTGGAGGCGCAGCGCCGGGGCGTGACCCCGCTGCCTCGCGAAGTCGAGGCGCGGCGCGAAGACCTCCGGCGCGATCTCAGGGCAGTATGGAAGGAACGACTGTCGCGACCGAAGGCCGGGCACGCCGCAATTGCGGCGGTAAGACCCCTCTTTGAGGAGTGGCTGGAGAGAAGTCATGGCGTCCTGACCTACCGCTTGACGCAGGTCCTCACCGGACACGGAAGTTTCGGGAGGTACCTGTGTCTGATGCGAAAGGAGGAGACGCCTTGGTGTCACCACTGCGAAGATCGCCCGGAGGACACGGTGGAGCATACGGTGCAAGACTGCCAAGCTTGGGCGGAGCACCGACGTGTCCTCACGGCTGCGATAGGCGGAGACCTCTCGCGCCCGGCATTGGTTGCGGCCATGCTGCGGGGCGAGACGGAGTGGGAAGCGGTCAGCTCCTTCTGCGAGGCAGTAATGCTCGTAAAGGAGGAGGCATGCCGCGAGCGAGAGAGGACAGCGTCCTCCCTCCGCCCCAGCCGCAGTGGTAGGCGCCCACGGCGACGGACGTCGCTAGATGATCTCCGGCCACCGTAGGCGCGGGCATGCGGGCAGCGAGTAAAGGGCAACTCGCTGCCCGACCAAGGACCATGCCCGGGTCGACGGCGCGTTGTGTCCCACGCGCGCCTCAAAGAGCGTCAGCATAATGACGGGGCCCCCCTCTCAGAGGGCCAAAGCCTGCCGGGGTCGCGGGATTATTCCCTTACCGTAACCCCGGAACTTAACAGGCTATGAAGGACACCGTGGATTTTAGTCAGTAGAAGCCTGACAGTCCCTCCCGCCCTGCCCGGGGTTGGAGGACTCATTTGATGATTTTACCACGCTAAAAAAAAAAAAAAAATAATACGATCTAAATTGATTTCAAATCCTAAACGCGAGCAAAGCCGCGGGCGAAAGTAAGTAATAAAATATAGCCTATGTTTAGCTTTGAAAAAAAAAGGTGGATTTAATAGTGTCAGGGTAGGAATTTTAAAAATCCGTTTATTGTTTTTTGAGTTTATTCGTTACGAACGAAAATAAAATATAAGCACTCTGCTCGCGACTTTGTCCGCGATTTTAGTCGAATTACATTATAACTTTAATGTATTGTACTGTAATTTACCTGAATAAACGTCAATAATTGTACCATATTTTAGTGAAAAGCGTACAAAACCCATTCATTTGTTTTTGAGATAATCAATTATTATTACACCCAGACTAACAGCTTTCCACTATCCGCATTCATTTTAATTCAACAACAAATAACGAACTCATTCGATTTCCCACTAAGTACTATATTTAATTTTGTCGCATTGCACTAATAAATAACTAATTTTGTTTCCCGGTAAGAAACAAAGTTAACAGTTTCACAAGCACCAAACTCTCGAACACATTTAATATTTCATGCTACCTTGCGCTTTGATCCGATTCAATCGTTCCAAAGTTTAAGTATATAAATACGTTCTTGTGTAACAAAGTTGGGTATAAATACTGAGAAATAACGTAACCTAACGTTTTCAAAATGGCGGCGATTGAATGGCGGGAAACGGTATTAAGTATTGAATGTGATATGTACGACTTCTGTATTAACTTTTAGAAGTTTAACGTAAAAGTGGAGAAATAAAATTCTAGTGGAGTAGGAATTGAGACAGTGATCCTGTTTTCAAGAACAATAATGGTCACCATACAAATACCAAAATAACCGTCAATCATTGCATTTTTTATAACGCACAGTGATTTGAATTTTTTATAACGCAAACAATATTTGGGCCTAACTAGGGCTTCAAAATATCCGATGGCATTTTAAATTCGAATATTCAATTTTCTAAAACACAAATTATTTATTCCCATTCTTATTTTTGTCTGATTTCATGCTACATTGTGCTTTGATCCGATTCAATCGTTCCAAAGTTTAAGTATATAAATACGTTCTTGTGTAACAAAGTTGGGTATAAATACTGAGAAATAACGTAACCTAACGTTTTCAAAATGGCGGCGATTGAATGGCGGGAAACGGTATTAAGTATTGAATGTGATATGTACGACTTCTGTATTAACTTTTAGAAGTTTAACGTAAAAGTGGAGAAATAAAATTCTAGTGGAGTAGGAATTGAGACAGTGATCCTGTTTTCAAGAACAATAATGGTCACCATACAAATACCAAAATAACCGTCAATCATTGCATTTTTTATAACGCACAGTGATTTGAATTTTTTATAACGCAAACAATATTTGGGCCTAACTAGGGCTTCAAAATATCCGATGGCATTTTAAATTCGAATATTCAATTTTCTAAAACACAAATTATTTATTCCCATTCTTATTTTTGTCTGATTCTTGCATTATAGAACAACTAGCCAAGTGCGAGTTGGCCTCACGGACTAAGGGTTCCGTGGAATTATCCATAAAATGGCAAAAAACACTGATGTTTAAGGGATCCCTTAAATATTAGTTTTATTCTGTTTTTAGTGAAATACATCATCTGTTAAAAGATACAGACGGACGGATAGTGGAGTCTTAATAATAGGATACCGTTTAACCCTCTGAGTACAGAACCATGATATATCTCAAATAATGCCATAACAAAATGAAATAATAATATCATTGAAATAATTCTTAAACAATTGACAGTTTGTGCTGTCAAACTGTCGAATAGTGACTTACATTATTGATATGGATTAGACGGCTTTTATTTATATTTGCACGTATTTTCTTTGACTTGCTTAAACAAATTCCTTACACGTGTCTTCAGTCTTATACAAAGGGGACAAATCATAATTGAAAGAAGTCTGGATCGCATGATTTTCCCCCTTTTTTTCCCACGTTTTTATACACTTACTTTTCTTGTTTGTTTGTCGTTCCGGTTGGACTTTTGTAACAAAATTTTAGGACACACGCTCTGAGTTTTGGTGACAAAACATAATTAGCTAAGAAACGGCTTAACAAATGCAATATGGCGGCCTCCCCAAGATGGCAGATTTGCTGTTTGAAATCCACCCCCTTATATGGATATCAAATGAAAGGGTTTGCTGCCAGGAATACGAAAAATATAGTCATGTGTCACGTTTGAGTGTCCCCTCTCTCAGTCCCGTAGGGTTATTTTCTCATTTTTAAAGACATTTAAAAACGTGGGTTTTAGATTTTTTTAATCTATTAATTATTAAGATGCTACAGGTCTGCCGGGGCCTGATAGAACTGTCTACCAGGGCCACGGGAATGTCTTAACAGGTTACCGCGGCTCTGAAGCGCAAAGGGTTATTCAAGGAACAGGTTGACATTGTTTTAATCTCTTCCACTACGCTCTATAAGCTGAAGTTCGGTTTTGATGATTTCAAAAGGAGCTACAGAGGGTCAAGCAATCTACTTAAGTTCTTCATTATCCGATTATGCCGTAGAAAGATATAGAAAGAGTACAAGTTCTTTCTTTATCCAACCATCATCAGTAACAGTGTTTTCTTTTGTAATATTTCGTTAGACATAAGCCAAAATGATTACTCCTTTTAGTCTACGCCGCAGATAATATTTTTATGCAAATTTACATTTCAGAAAGAAAAATATTCCTAATACTCTCATTTCTCACAACTGATGTTAGTACCGTTAATAAATCACACAATATCCCTGCAAATTACAAACCGACAGACTGATGCAGCATATCGTGTTATGGCAAATAAGCCATCAACATTACCCACCAACAGGGATCGTCTGGTAGATAAGCCATCAACATTACCTATAAGGAAAAGTCGACGGGTACAATGATTAAGCCAATAAATAGGTAAATCTCGTATACCAGTTAGGGTAAAATGGGATGAATCGGCTTTCAGTCTCCGCAAAGTGTCGATTTTAGGAAAATACATTTACGAAGAAAAATAGGCTAGTGGAATAGGGAAAACGTTCAATATACAGTTAAGTTTCAGGAGGAGCTCGTGGCTAAATAATAATATCGCGTGGGTTGGTATTAAAGCTAAGCCGAGCTTGCCAAAGTCGTTTTGTGGATGGGTGGACACTTATAACACTATGTTTCCTCCGTTAATTCGTTGGTCTTAGCTGTCATTTGTATAGCTTTGAAAGTTACGAGTCTGAAAGTCCCTCCCGCCCTGCCCGGAGTGGGAGGACTCATTTGATGATTATACCAAGTTAAAAAAAAGGGTCACAAAGGTCATGTAAAATTGTTACAAAACTGAAATCTATACTAATATTCTAATTGAAGATTTTTTTTGTTTCGTTGATCTCGCTAATCTTAGGAACAACTGGTTTGAATTGGAAAAAAAATTTCAAAATAAACCAGTCATCTTGAGGAAACCGGACCCATGTCCTAGAACCAAAAATTTGAAGACATGCTACATCCACCAATATACACTGGGCCCGCGTGGTGGATTATGGCCCTCTCCCTCTCATAGAGAGGAGGCCTGTGTCCCAGCAGTGGGAACATTAATAGGCTGATGATGAAACCAGTCTAAACTTATTTTGGCTATAAACACTGAATGTAACCGCTTCAATTTATACGGTACGATTGGCGCAGGGGTTGAACAGTAGACCACTGCGCTGCGTGTCGGGGCTTCGGTTTTTGCACGGAAGAAATCTTTTATGATACCTATTATATAATAAATATATGTAGCTGTTCCGAGTCTGGGTGTTTGCGTATGTGAGTATATAAGGTAAAGGAGATTATTTGGTGAGACAGGTATCTCAGTGATACAGTCTTAAAAGTCTCTCAAAACGTTACATAAGCATGCTGTAATGCGAAATAATACAACTAGTTCACCACTAAAGTGGAATAGACGTAGTGACACATCATTTTGCATTTCAGCATGCATAGGTAACGTTTTGAGAGACTTATAAGACTCTATCACTGAGTTACCTGTCTCACCAAATAATATCCCTTTACCCTATCAATTTGTGAACAATTTATGAGTAAATAATGACGTAGGGCATTGTAATAAAAAAAAAACTTGAATATGACATTGCTTAAATTGTTTTACTCGTAGTTAGAAATAATAATTCCATAGAGTGTTTAATATAATAGATCTGATGCCGTAATCACTACAATAAAGTGAATTCAAACAAAAATCCCGATAACAACCAGTTCACGAAGGCTTTTGTAAATTACATAATAACCAGAACCGGTTATTAGTAAATAACCGGTTCCCATAACCATGCTCTGTTCACCGTACAATAAATCATAACAATGTGTGTCCATTAAGGTTCACTCTAATGGCCGATACGGTGGTTTCGGCACAAATTATTGTTGTCAATCAATACGTTGCCTTGACCATTAAAATGTATTGCTTTCGAAGATATAGTATTTTTTATCATCTAAATATATAAAACTCAAAGGTGACTGACTGACATAGTGATCTATCAACGCACAGCCCAAACTACTGGACGGATCGGGCTGAAATTTGGCATGTGGGTAGATGTTATGACGTAGGCATCCGCTAAGAAAGGATTTTGATAAATTCCACCCCTAAGGGGATGAAATAGGGGATGAAAGTTTATATGAAACTTCGTCAATTTTAAACCGATCGGGCTGAAACTTTGCATGCATAAAGCTACTATGACGTAGGCATCCCCTAAGAAAGGATTTTGATAAATTCCATCCCTAAGGGGATGAAAGTTTGTATGAAACTTCGTCAATTTTAAACCGATCGGGCTGAAACTTTGCATGCATAAAGCTACTATGACGTAGGCATCCCTTAAGAAAGGATTTTGATAAATTCCACCCTTAAGGGGATGAAATAGGGGATGAAAGTTTATATGAAACTTCGTCAATTTTAAACCAATCGGGCTGAAACTTTGCATGCATAAAGCTACTATGACGTAGGCATCCTTTAAGAAAGGATTTTGATAAATTCCATCCCTAAGGGGATGAAATAGGGGATGAAAGCTTGTATGAAACTTCGTCAATTTTAAACCGATCGGGCTGAAACTTTGCATGCATAAAGCTACTATGACGTAGGCATCCTTTAAGAAAGGATTTTGATAAATTCCATCCCTAAGGGGATGAAATAGGGGATAAAAGTTTATATGAAACTTCGTCAATTTTAAACCGATCGGGCTGAAACTTTGCGTGCATAAAGCTACTATGACGTAGGCATCCCTTAAGAAAGGATTTTGATAAATTCCATCCCTAAGGGGATGAAATAGGGAATGAAAGTTTGTATGAAACTTCGTCAATTTTAAACCGATTGGGCTGAAACTTTGCATGCATAAAGCTACTATGACGTAGGCATCCCTTAAGAAAGGATTTTGATAAATTCCACCCCAAAGGGGATGAAATAGGAGATAAAAGTTTATATGAAACTTCGTCAATTTTAAACCGATCGAGCTGAAACTTTGCATGCATAAAGCTACTATGACGTAGGCACCCCTTAAGAAAGGATTTTGATAAATTCCACCCCTAAGGAGATAAAAGAGGGGATGAAAGTTTATAAGTCTTCTTTGATTTTCGACTGATTGACCTGAAATCAAAGATTGGAAGACGTCCGCTTAAATAGGATTTTGATGAATTCAACCCCCATGGCGATATAATAAGGGATGATGGAGCATGTAAATGTATTAGTTAGAACCTATCAGTACCTAATGGAACGAATCAATTAAGACGAATGTTAAACCGCACAGCAATAAAATCATAACATTGCAATAAAATAGTTCATTGTTTGTCGATAGATGGTGCTTTCACTGGACGGATCGCGGCATGCAGGTAGATGTTATGACGTAGGCATCCGCTAAGAAAGGATTTTGATTCATTCTACCCCCAAGGGGATAAAATAGGGGATGGAAGTTTGTATGACACTTTGTCAATTTAAAAGAGTTCCGACATCCACGCGAACGAAGTCGCGGGCACAGCTAGTCTATACATAAAATTTATATTTATGTAAGGTATCCAACCTAACTTTTCAAATTTTTTCCATTTCCCCCTCACAGAGAGGAGGCCTGTGTCCCAGCAGTGGGAACATTATAGGCTGATAATGTAAGAAAGATCATGGAAATGTTGCAAGGTTTGTCTTTGTTAATGTGTTAGAAAAAATTAAAAACGGCGGTTGCTCGATTTTCTGTTACAGGTACCTAAATAGTCAAGCTATTCAGCACACAGGTACTAAAGCTCTAGGTTCCAAATCCATTAAACACTTTTTTAGTTTGTATGTAATCAAAATTAGGCAGCGGTGTACCTAATAAAGCCCACATTACCCAATGTAAGTTTACGTACCATGTAAAAAGAGGGTGAGCTAATAGTAATCAATCAGTCAGAAATCCAAACTCAGTGGCTGCTATTTAGAAATTCTCAAAGCAAAAATCCAATAGCATTTTCAACAACTCAAAATCGAACTCTGGAGCCTTACCACGAGCACGTAACGCGATCCAGTTTAGGCTGTGGGAAAGAGATGGCGCTAGACGACTTATATAGCTCTGTCTCTGTTGAGTGTGTTGTGTTTATGGTAGGCCACCTGGACCTCATGATCAGCAGTCAGTAATTATGACTTTAATTAAGATACTCGTACCTTTATATTTATAAAAAAAAAAACAAAGACATGTGAGGGTAGACGTCACCTAACCTTCATAGTTGGTTGAAATCTACCAATCGGGGGTAGATTTCAGCCAACTAACACTCACAGAGTGGAAGACTGTGTCCCAGCAGTGGGAATAATATAGGCTGATTATACTTATAAAAAAAATCAACACTACACCTTTTCCAATCAAACCGGTTGTAGAAAAAGCTATGACGGCCTGAGTTTCACAGAAAACCTCCTTCACGAGAACCAGCGACTATAAAGCACCAGCAAATTCTATGGAAAGAAAAAACTATCCAAAGCGACGACAAAAAAAACCGGCCAAGTGCAAGTCGGACTCGCCCATAGAGGGTTCCGTAGCAGCAAGTAACATACCTAATATAAAAGTTCTCGTAGTTGGTTGTAACTTTGAAAGCTAAATTGTAGTAATATCAAGTTAAGGGGACACACATTATACACCTTTGGAGGTGTCTCTCGCGCAAACTGTTCAGGTTAGAAAAAAAATGATGTTAGTAACCTCAACATCATTTTTAAAAACCTTTCCATAAATACCATAAAAACTCAATTTTTTTTTTCATCAAACCCATACTTGTGGAGTATGGGTTAGATGAAAAAAAAATTGAGTTTCAATTGTAAGTTTGGGGGCAACCTCCAAATATGGTTTTATTTTTATTTGGAAATCCTTAGCTTTCGTAGAAAAGTGGCTGTGACCTACAGGAGGACAGACAGACAGACATGACGAATCTATAAGGGTTCCGTTTTTTGCCATTTGGCTACGGAACCCTAAAAAAAACAAAAAAGCACGGCCAATAGCTTTTATCATAGTAGTCTGTAGTACTTTATTAAAAACGTCGTCATTCTATCTTTAAAATATTTCAATGAAAATACGAAAATTGCCGATGTTCCACGAACCGTTTTTATTCTTTTTTTATACTGTTCGTGCTAGAAGATAAGCCGTAGTCAAGAGACAATAACTAATAAGTTTTCTCGAGTCGACGATATTGGATGAACACAGTGCGATAGTATTACCTTTTATATTTACCGACTGTGAACACAGAAAATTGTATTTGAGGTAATCTCCGAAACTGTTTAGCCGGTTGAATGGGCAGGACACCTATTATTTGTAGAGCAGCTTTTGTGTTACGAGAAAATTGAGACAAAAAGAAGATACTTGTGTTTATTTAGTCGCTCTAATCTTTATTGGTATTGACTGAAAGTATTTTAGCGTTTATTTTCGATTAATTGTATGATTGAGTTTTCTTGGATTCTTTTGATATGAAGCTAGTAAGAATTCTGTCTTGAAATCAAAGACTTCGAAATTCTAAGAACCTTTTTCGTAAGCTAAAAAACGTAGGTAAAAAAAAATTAAATAATAAAACAGTTTGCAGAAATCAGAGTTCTTATGTTCGAAACGATACTGAAAATAAATAATTAATCATTTAGTAGGAAAAAAGACGTACGTATATGTATAATTTGCTTTATATATTAAAACTCGAGGAAACTAAGACGTATTTAGCAATTAAAGAACACCCAAAGTACCTAAATGATCTCTGATCCAGAGATCTTTATAAATTAATTGAAAGTATTTAATTTTTATTTAGGTAGGTATTCCGTTTAGGAATATATCTAAATATATTATAGTATTTAGTAATTATAGTATTTGTAGTTAAAACGAACTGTTAAGGTAGAATGTGGTTTAAATTTACATGCTGTGCTGAAAAGTAAACGACTAGCGGATATGAATAAAAAATGTACTGAGGAAAATTAGTCTCTATTAATTTAGGTACAGAGAAAGGAATGTAAAGGTGTTTTAGAATTAACCTGTGTCGATATATTTTAATATTAATAGATTTTCAGACATCAAAACGGGTTAATTTTAAACAATGTTTTTCACTTTTAAATCAATTATTACATACCATTTATTAAGTGTGTTCCATTCCTTGTATTCTGACGATATTAAAAAGATAATAAATTTTCTGTCAACATGTTTTATAGAGCGTTAATTGAAAAAAAAATAAAAGAAGTTAAATTCAATTTTCTTTTCAATTTCAGTTCTCACTGTTTATTAAAAAAACTAATTAAAAAGAAAATGGTTGACTTCGTTCAACAGGTGAAGAATATTTACGTCACAGAGCACAGATTAAATAGTCGATTATTTTATTGAGTGTCAAACCGCGCGCGCTACGGGCGGGCTCACGAGCCCACAGCCATTCGCGACGAACTGCGAACGAGCACTGATTCGGCATTGGACGATGTTTTCCAAAGGTGAGGAAATCGCGCACCCTCGGCCACTTTCGGCTGCCTTCGGAGAACTCATCTCGATTCGATTGTGTTGAAAGAAACATATTTCGAATTAACACCGTTTGAATTAAGAAAAAGTTTTCAGTTCGATGTTGAGCCAGCCAGCCAGCCATGCACTTTTTGATTGGCGTCTACAACAAAGTCTGCACTTTGTGAAAAAGCTTGAAAGAAAATTCAAACGATGCAAAAGTTGGACATTAATTTATAAAGCAGTCTTTTGTTTTAAAAACCGGCCAAGTGCGTGTCGGGCCACGCACAGTGTAGGGTTCCGTAGTTGCCCATCAAAATACTTAGGCGAACTAACTAAACTGATTCGCTGAATTTAATTTTAAAAAGAAGAATTTTCAAAATCGGTCCAGGAGTCTTTGAGAAATCTGGGAAAATACATAAGAAAAAAGATTACAACGAATTTAGAACCTCCTCCTTTTTTTGAATTTAGTTAAAAATAGTTGACGATAAAAACCTACCTATCCCCAAAAAACATACATATAAAAGCTGTAAAATTAAAGTTGACAAACTTACATTTGCAGTTGTCTTAGATACATTTTGTTTAAGAAAATATGATATCCAAGTACATTTTATAAGTTGGTCGACTATTACTCGTAAAGTTGTATAGCCTACTTAGTCATGATAATTTTCTTTTAAACTTCATTATATATACTACTATTGTGAATTTTTTCACACCCCCAAACATTACCGTTTAGCTGGTAGAGGGGGGGGACACTCGAATCGAGCAAAATTTAGCACTTTAAAGCTTAATATTTCACAAACGAATTTTTTCATCAAAAAATTGTTAATGGAAACTATCATTATTTTTTAAAGGCCTATTTAATGATACCCCACACTAAGGGGTACGCGAGAAAAAAAAAATCCTCACTTTACGTGTAAGTACTGGAGGTACCCTAAAAAAATATATATTTTACGAGATTTTATTTTACCACTTTTTTGGCACAACAAATCCGCATATTTACACCAAATTATAGCTCTCTAGTACTGTGCGTCTCTGAGCTAAACTGCGGACAGACGGACGGACGGACGGACGGACATGGCGAAACTATAAGGGTTCCTTGTTGACTACGGAACCCTAAAAATGGTCAGATTGACCACGAAGATTTTGAGTCTACTGTGCATTTTGGATTACTTTTCAATATAATTTACTAATAATTACTATGTAAGTGGACCTCTTTGTTATTATTTGTAGTGCTTTCCAGGAATTGTACTTACAAAGTGGTGGTGTATGATCATTTTGAAGTTGAGGTTCTAAATCAGATAAGCTGATTTTTAGACTGTTTTAGTTCACATTCTTTTTTTTTCAATGCTTGCCACAATAAAAAAAAACTGGACTTAGTTGCCGTAAAACAGAAAATGTAGCTTTTGGCAGATCAAGTTCTGGTTAAATTTTCTGATAGAAAAAGGTATACATTATAAAGTTTACGTTATGTTACAAATGAGATTTGGCTATCCAATACTACGATAGCTAGCACATACAAATTCTAAATTGGTATTTTAAATAAAAAAATTTGAAGGAACATTCATAATGAGATTAATGCGTCAAATGGCGTCAAATTGATTTTTTTATTCATTGAGAGGGAAGTAGGTTTAATATTCTGAGAATCTGATATTTGTTGTTATCCGATATATTTCGAGGATATCAGGAAACGTCTTTATTAGGTATACTTGAGTATTTTTTGTTGTTTGGACGTAAAGTTTTGACACAATTCCGGAATGAAATAAAGTAATAAAACTTATTAGAATATTTTTCCTAAGTAACTAGCTGTCAAAGTTATTTTCCGTGTCAATATTAATAAATATTTCGACGTTTTTGAAACTAAGTTGATATTTTTTTTTTAAACTTTGCCTTACACAAAGAATTTCTCCTGTATCGTGAGTGCGTTTACAAACATAGTAAATCTCACAAACAAACAACCAGACCCGGAACAAACAAACTTGCAGATCATACAAAATTTTGTTCCGTGCGGAGATCGAACCCTCGTCACACAGCACAGCAGTCCTATTGCTCAGCCACTGCGCCAACGCAACTCTTACACTTGATTTAGCTAGGATCTAACTTCAAATAATTGGTTCAATTAATAATATTTAAGTAATCTAAAGTCTAGGAAACCCGATAGTTGGAGTTAAAATTTCATAAACCGAATAATTTTCAATGGTTTTTCTTTATAAAATACTGATTAATTTGAAATTTGTTATTCAATGCTTTTATACGAATATATTTCTATTTATGTATGTACAAAGGTTTGAATATATTCAAATAATACTGTGGTGTGTGAAATTGAAATGCTATTTCGTATTTTATAGAGTTATGACAGTTACGAGTACGTAACATGAATATTTTATAGTTACGGTATGTTAACCAGGTTCTGGAAATGAGTCCCACCCCAGGAAGGGCGGTAGGGACTGTCACATACGTACTGACTAAAATCCACGGTGTCCGTCAATAGCCCTTTATGTTCCGGGGTCACGGTAATAAGATAAGTCCCGTGACCTCTAGAGGGGGGGGGGGGGGGGCTCATTATGCTGACGCTCTTTGAGGCGCGGGTGGAACACAACGCGCCGTCGCGCGTGGACCCACGCATGGTCCATGGTCGGACTGCGAGTTGCCCTTTACTCGCCGCCTGCATGCCCACTCAATTGCATGTTAGGATCATTATAATATGGTTAACTTTTTGTTGCAAAACACACGAGCTATGAATTTTTGTGTATTCACAAAATAAGGCAACTATGATAATAGTCGCTTCTGTATTTTACCTGTTTGAGAAAACTTTACTTTCAAACTCAGAAACAGTAATAAGAATCCTTCCGAAATTAATTCTCAATTGAATCTACGTGTGCCCCTAAATTCACACACGACAAATTTTGAAAGACCCGTTACGAAGAGACGTCTTGGCGAAGAGCGCATAACTTCAACCATTTGTTATATCACGACATGACTATTCCGGAAGTGCGCTAATATTTTAGAACAGTTTCAATTCCCCCTCTAGGTGTCACGCCTCATTTCATATTCTATCAGAACAAGGTATCGGCCCACAACTCGTTCGAAATAAGACAGCCGTCGGTAAATAATTAAATGAGCAATTTGTCACGACATGGATTATATCAAAAATTCCCTTTCGGATTAACAATGATGTCTATTTCTATCGGCGAATCGAAATCGGGCTTCGTAACGTATGGAGGCTTAATTGGAAATTGAAATGTTCAGTTATTACTGTCATGCGGGTCTCACAATATTATTTGAAACGAATTTCAATACAGGCTACCTCGGCGTGTAATTAAATTTGTTTGTTTGTCGCGTACGCGCCGCTGTGGCCGGCGTACCGCCCGGCTTGTGATTTTTGCACACCCCCTGTATACAGAAAATATTACAGGCTGAAGTTTGATGAAATTTTAATCAAAAATGTGTTCAAACCCGTCGGCAACATCGAAAAAACCTTTTTGACTTATGTATATTTTGGGATTGCTTGTTTAATTTTATGTAAACACGTTCGTTAGACGAAATACGACTAACTAAATTAAACATAATATTATTTTGTCTATTTGCTTTTTGGATTTATTTTTCACAAATAGGTACCTGTGGCGTTGTATTCAGTTGGCCGATGTGCGAGTATCGGTACCCTACAAAAGGGTTTGTAGGTAAACATTTTATTTCTGTATTTAATCATGTTAATTGTGTTTTATCCTTTCCTTTTGAAGTTTAGTTTACATAGGAACCTTCTAAACATCGTAGGTAGCTTCATCAAATATAAAATTCGATGATGAATGGTGCAGGTTACGGGAAATCCTGAACCTTTTTTACTGTTTCTACGTACTAGTTTTATGTGTGAATGTGCGATCACTATAAGAAAGAACTTGAATATATTTTTCTTTATATAAAACTGTTTCACACTAGGAACTTCTGTATCGTGGATGCGATTACAAACATAGAAATTCATACAGAAAAACCAAGATCCGAAACAACTACTTGTAGATTATGCAAAGATTTTTTCCGTGCATATTTAATAAATAAATAAATATTCCACAACTATCACACAACGCCATCTAGTCCCAAGCTAAGCAGAGCTTGTGTTATGGGTACTAGACAACTGATAAACATACTTATATATTTCTAAATACATACATATTATAGATAATTTACACCCAGACACAGAACAAATGATCATGCTCATCACACAAACATTTGTCCTGGGTGGGAATCGAACCCACGACCTCCGGCATAGCAGTCAGGGTCACTAACCACTAGACCAACAGGCCAGTCATAATGTCAGTAATGCGATCGGTATCGATCTTTAATTGTTTATAAGTCGCCTTATGATAAAAAATTTAACCCAGAATGATTGTGTTGGTAGTAATTTTGATTATACCACTCTTATACCACTCGTAAATTATGATTGATGCATTCGAATTTTATTTGACTCGTTTTGATTGGATCCAAACCAAATCGATGTATGTATATGTTACTTATAATTATTATTTGGAGTGTGCACTGTGTTATGGATTTTCCTAAAAAAAAATGTGAACGGTTTGAGTTCAGCTAACACTTGCATATACGTACATTTAAAACTGCAACAAATAAGCGGTTAGAAGTATCTAGACACTACATAGAATCACAGGCTTAGAAATCCAGCGCTGGCGACTATTCCTGAGCTAAGTAAGGCAATAACCACTCTTCCGAGCTAAGTCCTACAGTAGGCTATCCCATGTCTTATAGTGGGTATCGTATAAAGTGACTGGAGATTAAAAGTATAAAGTGGAATGATGATAACTAACAGATTATGGTTTCTGAGCTCGTTCAAACACTAAATTATTCTACTAGCTTTTGTCCAAGATTTTATCTGCGTTGTAGTAGAAAATTTTTCAATGGAAACATAATGTTTGGAAATCAAGGTATCATTCAGATTATTAACTAGCTGCGTGCCTAATTTTATCCAAATTCGTTCAGTAGTTTTCGTACAAGACTCACTAGGATTTTTTCATGTATCTTGGGTGCATTTACACACATTATAACTCATACATGAACACGGGTAATGTCGTGAACTAAAAAAAAAATTAAGATATTTTTTGGTGGCGAACTTAGAACAATCCGTTTACTTTATTTATATTTAAAAGGAACTTTTTAACGATTTTCAACAAGCCTCGTTAGTTGGAGATCCCATAAAAATCGTATAAAAGCGCCTTGACAATTAAAATTATTATTTAAGCTGCTAATGTTAGTCCCATACATTATTGATTTTTCCATTATTGTTAGAAGTTCAAGTGACGGTGATTACTAAACTTTTTCATTGTTGTCCGATCTTTATTTATTTTAGAAGACAGGCAAAAAACCTGTGAAGCAGTAATGAGTGAGGAAGGCGCAATCCTCGACCTGGCCCAACCTACCTTATGACGTTCCAACAAAAATAAGCTATTGGGGTGCCTTTCCACCAGAGATGTGCTATGTAGCTGTGCTGCGAGGATGTAAAAGCTGAGCTACGAACCTGTGTGACCGTTTCCATTGATGCTACGCTATGTAGCTGTGTGAGTAAGATGTGCTGTGAAGATGCGTAGCTGCGCTACGAAGATGTGCTGTGACAAGGTAGCTGCGCTATGAAGATGCGCTGTCATAAAGTAGCTGCACTACGAAGATGCGCTGCCACAAGGTAGCTGCGCAGCTCGAGCTATGCGATGTATCGAGTGTAGGGAAAACGATCCATAGTACGAATCCATAGCACGCAGCCACAACACGCAGCCACAGCACGCAGCCATAGCATGCATCTTTTCATATAAAAACACATCTTAGTTAAATCCGTTTCCACCAGTGCTGTGCTATGTAAACCAATGAACATGATTGGTGTATATCAAAAGCATTCGCAGCAACGTAGCATGGCGCATCTCTGGTGGAAAAGCAGCCTTAATCTCGCATAATAGGCGTATTATTAACAGCCAGTCTTTGGGTGATATACAGACAAATAGTGATCATAGAACTTTTAAATAACTTGAACTTCAACCGTGAACAATAATAATTACAACTACTTTCTCATTAAAATTAATGCTGAAATGTTTCGTAATTTATAATAGAGTTTATTAATTAGCTAGGACATACAAAATATCAGCTTTGTGCCGGTGTTCAGCGATAAGGCACGAACTTAGTGAGTCAGTCGCGCTAACCTTCAAACAATGAATATAGCCTAAATAGATGTAGATATTTATGTAAACATACAATTTTGAATCTTATTTTTGAATAAAACTAATGGCTGTTGTTTGATTATCGGTTGTCCTGTCATGTCGTGAATGAGTACAATGTGGTGAAGAAAGTTTCATGTGAATTGGATGGCTTAATGTGAATAATTTTGTAATGGATGATTTGACTAAATATATGGCATGGTTGGAGTAGTGGTTGAATAACCGATTGCTGTAATGCGAAAAATGAAAATATTTCTACAGATAGGTAGTTGTTCCGAGACGGGTTGTTTGTTATGTGAAGTTAAGTGTTTTAAAACGCACTCATGATACAGGGATAATTCCTAGTATGGTCAACGTTTTCTAAAAGAAGAAATAAAGTGACAAAAAGCACCCTTAGCGTGAACACCAAATTAGTTGGAGTAAGTTCAGGAAAATGACTGCTATGAAGACCAAGGTAGATCGAAACATGCAGGAAGCCTCGTGTGAAGTCTTGAAAAGGTCAAAAGGTTCGAAAGGCAGACCACGAAAAAGATGGTGGGAAAAGCTAGATAAAATCAACGACCGCTGGTCAACATTGGCCCAGTACCGGAACAACTGTCAGTCATGGGGAGATGCTTCTGGCCCAGCAGTGACATGACAGGATAACATTCAGACAGCGGGAACTTTCAGTTTATTTTTTCCAATTAAATAGGCCTCAGGCCACCCTTGAGGCCTCATAAACATAGAAAAGAAAGGAATCCAGTTAAGATTTGACCTTCAGATCACATTTATATTCTGTCCTGGGAAAGTAATCTGAGAAAAGGACTTACTCGTGAATCCAGTTTGTAACTGATACTTTCTTTTTGTTATATTCCCCGCCAAATAAATCTATATATCTATACTAATATTATAAAGAGGTAAAATTTGTTTGTAAGTTTGTAAGTTTGTAGGTTTGTAAGTTTGTATGTAGGGGGTAATCTCCGGAAGTAATGAACCGATTTTAAAAATTGTTTCACTGGTAGAAAGCTACATTATCCGTGAGTGCTATAGGCTATAAATTATAAAGATATCATGATTAGCCGAAATATCTAAATTTTTGTCTTGCCAGGCGGAATAAAATTGCTCTTCCAACACAGTTATTAGCATGCGCTGCCTTAACAGTTGTATATAATTGAAAACAATGTATAGCAAAAATGTCCGCTTTGAATAGTTCTACAATAAAGTCCGCGACACCATATTTTTATCTTTTATATTTTAGCAGATATAGTAGCTTTTATGAGTCAAAAAAGTTATTTTCGACGTACTTGCCTTTGGAAGATTTTTTACACAACAAAATATTAAACCTTATCGAAAAAAATATTATTATGATCACAAGAACATCATAGAGATACGATTTGCTGCAAATAGTATGTGAATTGGTTAAATAGTTTCGAAGATAACATAAAATTACTAAATCGCAAAATGCCGCCGTCCATTCACGAATCGCATTAGAACATGCTTTGTACGGACGTTTTATCCATTTACGTATAGAAGGCGTTGTGAAATTACGTGTTGGTCTTTAAAATTGTTTTGGTTGCTCGGTTTCTTTAAGCACAAATAGCTGTACTACTTCGTTCTTATTCTTCGAGTTCGAAGCTCCACAACTTCAACGTTTTAAATCCACAAGCCACAAAGGAAATCACAACATTCCCGTTAGACATACCAGACAAGAGCAGATCCTGCCGGGGCTGCGGGACATACGTATACCGCGACTCCGGCACACAAAGGGCTACCGAAGGACACCGTGGATTTTAGTCAGTACAAGGCTGACAGTCCCTCCCGCCCTGCCCGGGTGGGAGGACTCATTTGATAATTTTGCCACGTAACAAAAAAAAAAGACAAGAGCAGATCGAGTACGCCGTATGGAAGAGTCTGCTCTTGAAAATCATCAGCGCCTCTCGAGGAATAGAGAAAATATTTCGCAAGCACGCGCTGGACAATCTAGCTCCGAGCGTTCACAGCGGTTTGCTAACCAAAGCTGGAGAACATTCGCAGGTGCTCGGAAATCTAGCGCTGAGCGCTCGCAGCGGCTCGCTAACCAAAGAGTAAAACATTACAGGCCCGTGCTCGGGAATCTAGCGCTGAACATGCGCAGCGCCTACCAACAGAAAGACAGTGGGCAGTTACAGTCAGTACAGTATACAATAAAAACAAAACCCTCCTTTTGGCAGTCAGCTCAAATAAATCATAGCACAAGTACTAACCGAACCACACTTATAATTTCATCACAAGTTAAAATATTTTCTGCCCAACGAAGTGGGCACGGGTCAGCTAGTATATATATATAAAATTCAAAACAGACTGACTGATCTGACAACGCACAGCCCAAACCGCTGGGCCTAGAAACTTGAAATTTGGCATAAGCCCTCCTTATACCACGTAGGTGAGCACTAAGAACGGATTTTGCGAAATTCGGCCCCTAAGGGGTTGTTTTTGGGGTTGATAGTTTGTATGAAACTTCGTTACTACAAGCGCTAGGAAATTTAAATTTGGAATACGGGTTCTTTTGAGGACGTAAGAGTTACCTATGACAGGATTTTGTGAAATTCGACCCCTAAGGGGTTTGTTTTTGGGGTTGACAGTTTGTATGAAACTTTGTTTTTAGAAGTGCTAGGCGTCTCAAATCTTGCATGGCGGTTCTTATTAAGACGTTAACGCTCACCAAAGTGGGAATTTTGAGAATTTCGACCCCTAAGGGGTTGTTTTTAGGGTTGAAAGTTTTTAGACTCAAATTTTACATAGGGGTTCTTTTATGAGCGTAAGTGATACATAAGTCGGGATTTTGCAAAATTCGACCCCTAAGGGTTTGTTTTTGGGGTTGATAGTTTGTATGAAACTTTGTTACTACAAGTGCTAGAGTCCTCAAATTTTACATCGGGTTCCTTTTTGGACGTAGATGCTCACCATGACGGGATTTGGAGAAATTCGACCACGAAGGGGTTTGTTTTTGGGGTTGATCTTGATTGTATGTACGCAACTTCGTTAGGTACTACAGGTGCTAGGAATTTAAAGTTTTGCATCGGGTTTCTTTTAAGGACATAGATGTTCACCATGACGGAATTTTGCAAAATTCGGACCCTAAGGGGTTTTTTTTTGGGGTTGATAGTAAATGCTTACCAAGGTGGTCATTTTGTGAAATTCGACCCGTAAGGGGTTATAATGGTAATTGTGCATTGGGGTCATTTTTAGTAGGCGTGGGTGCCACTCAAGACGGGATATTGCGGGGTGATAGAATTTTTGATGAATATTGATTTAGTCCAAAAGTATCCTATAAAAAGTAGGCTGGGAGTAGAAATTCAAAAAAGCATAGTTCGAAAATCACGCGGACGAAGTCGCCGGCGGAGTGCTAGTCTGGAATAAAGGTCATTGATCCTAATAATGCATCGTTCGAATTTCATAACACCATCGTTCGAATTTCAAAATTATATTTAAGGTCAAGATCGCCTCTTACCACGAAACGTTGCTTTTGGTCGTTCTGCGACATATTTTTACTAATTTTTTTCGAATGGTTTTGAAATATTGCAGTATATTGGTACACGGGGGGTCAACGTATTTTATTCCACATCTGGCGGAAACTAGACGATTTTTACACCATATGTATCACAGACACAATTACGGATAGATGAATGAATGTGTGTTACTCAACCACGTCGCCGACGGTGTAGGGAGTTTACTTTCTAAGTCCGTTAACGAAGATACGGGTTCGGATACGGATGAACTAACGTCAAAATCAAATATGCGGACGGATAACACCGCTATTGTTGAAGTGCTTTTGATGCGTCACTATAGTGTCTATGTAATTACATCAAATTGCATAAAAAATTTAGTACTTCGAATTTCCTGCAGGCGTGTGTCAAATCGTAATATCATAAATTTTTAGTACAGGCTCGTTGTCAAAACGTCCGTAACTAAGGTGCGGGACACATAGAAAAGACGTAAGACGCAGACGGGGCGGAGACATGTCTCTTCCGCGTCTCTTTCATACAAAATTTGTAGAAGCGTCGCGACGTAAAACACAAAGAAGAGACGAGGCGCGGACGCGACTCTCATACATTTTCGCACGTCCGCGACGCGTCCTCGTCTTACGTCTTTTCTATGTGGCCTGCGCCTAAGCCTAAAACCGCGAGTTTTGTGCTTAGAGATTAGACCCTCAGGTCTTGACGTTATTAGAGTCTGGAACAACGCTCAGGATATTATTTACACCGGTATTCCGTACCTGTGATATAATTTTCGAGTAACGGAGTTACAAGAGAAGTTGCTGACAATAACTCGTAAGAAATAATTAACAAATCTAGTTGGAGCCCCTCTAATTAGAAATCAAAAGCATCACCCAAGTATTTCACTCTACCTGAAGAGTCAAAACCGTACTACAACGACACAACAAGAATATCCAATTAAAACCATCCGAATCATACCTACCTTTCCCCCTTCCAATCAATCCCCCTTCAGTTCCCCGAATAGATGAACCGAATTATAGTTAACGAGTATAATGAACCTCGGCCAACTTAAGCCGTGTCCACACAATTCACACAAATGTGTAACACGCCTCGCGTGGTGTCGCGTTGCCCGAGTGAAAAATGGTCCCCCCACGCCACTCTGACAGGGCCCCCGATTTTTCTCGGGGGATAGGCTCGCGTATATCTTGGGAGAGAGATAACGTCGAGGGATGCTGAGACAGCTGTTTGGTATACAGATAACACTGGTATGCACGTAATTACGTTTCGTATTGTGTTGGTAGGTGAAGTTCGAGGTTTTTGTGAGTTGCTATTGAGAAAATGAATATTGTGTTGTACTGTATTTATTTTTGGAGTTGTAATTCCTTGCTTTGTGTTATAGAAAAGTTTAAACTCTAAGCTGACTTTACGAAACAGTCGCTCAGCGATGCTTGTTTGGCGGACAGATAAGCGCTTTGTGCAGTTTTGTGCAGGACTGACCGTCCCGAGCGAGTACGTGCGAGTCTCGCTAGAGAATCGCACTGTGACACTCGCTGATAGCACTGATAAAAAACTATCAAACTACACATTCGCAACTCGCTAATCGCCGGCTGTCTGACAAATGCCTAAGTTCAAAATGTCATCACAGAACGACGTGTGCCGCTCAAAATCACTAAAAAGTAATTTTTATTTTATTTATCATGTCTACTACGTGACTAAGAAAAATAGTCGATTTTATTCAATTTTATAAAAGGACACAGTAATTCTTTTATCTGTTGACTGATGTACACTTTATTGGCTGAGACGATAAAATTATGAAAAATAAAACGTAAAATCCAAGTTGACAAATAAAATAGTTTTATCTGAGCCGGTTTCAGATTTACATCTTTGGGATTTATTCCACGAATTTTAAGATTAGGTATACTTGCGATGTCTGAGAAATCTAGATAAGTATATTTATTTGTAAGCTAATAAAATTGTACCCTTGTGGCCGACAAACAAAATTCGTTTAAAAGCCTAAAAACTTTTTTATAATTAATAATGAAAAATAAATAAGTAACAAACTAACTAACAAAACACATAAAAGAAAATGTTTAGACTGTTATTCAAAACAGACCGTAATATTTAAAATGCCGCAGTGTCATAAAAATATTATACTTCAGTGTAACCAGAATTCTAAGATGTTTATATTTTTTAGGTATGAATGGAAGAAGTCTGTTACTCGAACACGTGAGAACGGCTCAACAGATATTTATGAAGTTAAGCTCTGTGATAGATTGTAGTCTTGAAACACACATAATTTGATACTGTTTATCTAGATATTACGTTCTCGTGTGCTAATTTTTGACTTGCACGTGGCTGAACGTAAGGGGTAACTACCCGCGGGGTGCTTGTACAAGGCGCATGTAACCGGCGCAAGTGCTTCAACAAGCTCAAGCTACATGCGCCGTGTACAAGCACCCCGCGGGTAGCTTGATCAAGTAGCTTGCGCATGTTACTCGCGCGGGTAAACCGCAAACCCGCACTATTATTTGCGCGAGTAGCATGCGCCGTGTATAAGCACCACGCGGGTAACTTGATCAAGTAGCTTGCATATGTTACTCGCGCGGGTAACCCGCACATTTACTTGCGCGGATGTGATTTTATAATCCCAAGTAACAAAAAAATTAGTCGCGGGACTGGCTAAGCAGATTAGAATGACCCATGAACGTAAAGGGCAATTGAAGCAATAAGGTGGATTTTAGTCAGTTTGAGTCTCACAGTTCGTTTCGATCCCTGGTTTCCATAATGGTAGCACTGATACTTTGATGATTTTGCCACCTAAGCTATAAATAAATCAAGGGAATTCTGATGCTAAAAACATAACGATATCACGAAGTTCTTACTTAATGATCATTAGTAAAATAATTATTCCCAGTACTCACACTCGCCCACACGCGCCGCCACTGGGAATTCAATGCATTTCGCTCTTTTTGTAAGTCTGGACACTGAGCGAATTTTAAATTTTACTACGTTCGAAAGAGGCGACCGTTCGAATTAATTGCCGAACGAATTATCTTTCGAATCGAATGTTAGATTAACTTTTTTACACGTGACAGTCTGTTATCGCCTTTTTGCAGTCGGATTTCAGTTCGGAAACTTCGCGAAGCTTATCAAGTAATGGACATCTATAAGTTAATTATCTTTGGCCGAAACTTGCTAATTCGAAAACGCATTAAAGCGTAATTTTCAATGTATCACGTGAATTTGTTCGAAGTAAAAGCTATTTTTGCGTTATAAGACTTCGATTTACCACATTCTGCTTGAAACGCCATCTTTTATTTTTGTGTTGAGATTTAATTTTAGGATGAAACGTAACATAACGTATAATCGCTTAATAAGCACACCCAAATTCCGCAACTTATGTTTAAGTTTTTTGCAAAAGGGGGTGATCCTCCTGTTAAGAGCAATAGGATTGCTACAGAACAAAAATCTAGACTGTTGTTAAATAATGAATAAAGCGCAAAACTCAATAGCACTTTGGTTGACCTGGCAAAGGCAGTCAAGTTGAAGAATTAAGTAAGAAACTACATATAAAATATGAACAAATAATGAACCATATATCAATCCGTAAAGAAACTGATTTAAATTAAAAGTCATGACATATTACATTTCATTGCTAACACAAACATTAGAAACAGAAACAAAAACACTTGATTACAGTACAAACTCTATAAAAACTCCCCATTGTGTTCCGAGATAAAAAATTAAGTGAACCAATCCTGACCATGTTGGAACAAAGCGAAGCCAGTAAAATGTGCACTGAATCTCCCGTTTACAACACAAACATTCTTGAATTTAAATTGGTCACCAGGCCAAAGCTCTCAACCTATTTTTCCACGCTTCTGAACGATTTATTTAGGGATTAAACTTCACCAGATTCAATCAAACAAACCGTAGAGCCAACTATTTTGTTGAGGAAAAAATGAGCCGATTATTTTCAGCTTTCCTAAAGAGAAATGATTTTTTGTTCTTTTTTTGTATTATTATGTGTAAGTAGTCCAAACAAAATCTACTCATGTTTTTTTTGGCAGCCTACTGTCATACCTATTATCAGAAAGCACTTTGTGTTATATTTTAATTTTAAACTGCTGAAAAATGATACCAGACACCAGTATATAAACAATACTTTAACTAGCGACTTACCCTGACTTCGCATAGGAGCTAATAAGCTTAATATTATACATACAAATCTTTCGCTATAATCACTCTGCCTATTGATAACCGCTTTTCTAGTTTGAAAGGTCTAAGCGTACAGATGGCGGCAAATGACTTTCTACTATGTAGAGATTTCTTTATCGTAATTTGCAAAGGTATTAGATTAAATAGGCAATAAAATTCATGACTAACATTTTGACAAGTAACAAATGCGTCTAAATATTTAAGCTATTTTCTCAATGATTGCAATCTCAAATATTATTTCATAGAATTTATTAAAACGATTAAATAATTATGCGACAAAATTTGGAGAGGCTTTTGCGAAATATTTGTCATAAAATGTATAATTGTTAATAGATTTCGGTGCTTCGGATTTAACCCTTAAACGGCGAAGCTTTGTCGCGAGGATAACTTTAAAGCCAAGCTCAAATATTTGGAAAAACGACTGTTAACGATAAATTATTATTATCATCGTGTGCCGTGTCAAGCGAAGGCAGGGAAGATGCAAAGCAGTGTTTAACTTACACTGCCATTTTGTTAATTAGCCAAATGAGTGAAAGTTTCTCAGCTTGTGCTACAAAACAGTGTAAAGTACAGGAAATGGGAGGGACCTTTCATTTTGAATTTTTAATCCTGTCCTGCGATAATTAAAGAACAAGGTAAAGATGAGAAGAGTAAAATTGCTAAGAAGTTTGTCCCTCAGTTTGGCAAGCAATTTGATCAGGGATCAGGATGTTTACGTAAAACGAGTCGTCTATTTCCGACGTTGTTCCTGTTTTCAACTAATCAACGAGGTTCGTTACAAATTGCAAATTTTAGAAAGGCTTGGGTTTAAGTCAACTTGTGGTGCGCTCTGTGTATTATCATTAAAACTATGATACGTTTTCTTTTATCTGAGTAGTTTTTTATGACAAAAAGACACAAACTAGTTAAAAAAAAAAAAAAAAAAACTAAAGATGTAATCCTCGATTGAATTATATGAATGTTCAAGTTACTATTAATTAACATCATGTTAATATTTCTAGATCGCATGCGTGACAACTGTCCATTAACAAAAACAGAACTTTTTCTCAAAGGTCAAAACTCATTTTACCTACACTTCTAATTACGTGACACCTACACAAAATTATACTAAGTGCAGTGATATTCGTCACAAACATCCATCTTCCTTAACGGAGTGTCATAGTGCAGGCGCGGCCGAAGTCGTGCCGTATCGCTTGCCCATCTGACCCGGTTCGAGTGCCTACCACATTCAGACTGGACGAGTGACTAAGGGCCCGACACGATTGTGCGGAATCAACAACAATGGGCGGGTTAACGGTTGTTTTGATGTGCCAATATGTGCTAGCGAACGTCTATAAGGAATGTTCTCCCGCAGTTATTGCTAGGGTTAAGTGTGGTGGGCGGATCTGTTGTTCTATCGATAAATATATTTTCTTTTTTGTTTTATTTTTTGAACACTCGCTATGTAAATTACAAAAGTGAACCTTCGTCACAAGTTCAGACCGAAATATGCACAGTATAATCCTATAAATTCAGCGCATGTCCCAGCATTAATACAATCCGGTTGACTTTCCAACAAATACTTCAGATTTGTCCAAATAACTCTGCAACTTTAGATAAAGGGAGGTTGTAGTTGTCTGTATCAGCCCTGTGAGCTCGTAATTTAATTAGAATTTCTGAAATGGAATCTCACGAATGACTTTTGTTTCAGATGTATTTACTCGTTATGTAAAGCAAGCAACAAAATGTTTGAATTTGTCTGCTTTGTGGAAAGTTTTAGAACAATTTATTGAACGGATCGCTCCCTTCGTTCTACATATGCGCTGACCCTGTACTTTATTATTTGTTCGACTATTGAGGGGAATTAAATAAACGTCAGCGAAATGCTTCAACTTTTAATTACTTCTCCGTCTATGTCGGTTCGTTTTACTGGGGCTTTATTTTAAAATTTTTGATTAAATTTCGTACCTACCCGTTTTAAATTTCGTTTATGTCACTTCGGGCATCAGACGACTTTAAATGCGGATGTCGCGTAGACTACGGACAAAGTTGTCTGTAATTTGTTTTTAATTTAATGAGTTAATTATGTTCTTGGTTGGGGGGCATTTTGTTACTAACTCAATAATTATAATGAAATCATTTAGTTCCATACAAAAAAATTCCAAACATTTTTCCTAGACTGCTTATATTGTTTGTATGCTGCTTGTAAAGAAATATAAGTGATAAACTTCACTTATATTTCTTTACAAGTAGCATACAACACTTTGGACACACACAAGACAGGACTTTGTTCAGTAAAAGACAATATTTGTTGGAAGATGATAAATCATGAAGAAAGCCGGATAAAGAATTTAACTAGGTATAACTAAGAACATTCAATCAAAATAATGAATTTAAAATCATAATGAGAACTCCCACCGCGCACAAAAATAAAACAAATAAAACAAAATTAATAAAACTTTCTAAAACATGTAACTCACAATAATGAGGATCGTATGTTGTTGAGTCTAAACGAATAACTTGCTTTCAGACGAGCACGTAAGGCGAGGTCGTAAAAATAGTGAATAGTCCAGGAGGCTGCGCGTGCTCCAGTGAATTCATACTTTACGTGATTCTGAGCTAAGAGCTTGCTGCTAAAGAAAAATTACTCCTTGTGGCTCGTACACACTGGCGGACATTTGTATCGTGAATACTGGGGCTTGAGCTGAGGCTATGTGAGTTCACTTGTTACATGCGGTGGAGCTTCATTTGTAAGATTTTACGAGGAAAAATTTTTGAGTTCAGATTTTCTTGGGCTTTTTATCGAATAGTTTATCTAATATCTTAAAACGAGCAATTCTTGTATATTTATATATAATCAGGATCTCGGAAACGGCTTTAAGGATTTTCAGGAAAGTTACAGATTAGGGGTTTTTCGGCTCAAGGAATCGATTTATCAAGGTTCGAGAAAAGCTCGGTTCCCAAGATATAGACATTTAAAAAACCGAGCAAAGCTCGGTCAACCTGATATTTAGATATGATTAGGGCTTTTTATCGAATAGCTTAATAGATACGTGTTTGATTAGAGGAATATATATTTTTTAGACGAAAATAGTACTTCGTAGTTCACGGCAGGTGTCGTGAAGATGCATGTCTCATGCTCGATTTTTACATGAATAAATATTTATATGGCCCACAGCTTCACAGGTAGATTTTCCCAGTTTTGCAGTTTGTGTGTCTGTTGGTAAACTTCTGAGTAGGTCTAGTAAAAATTCAAACGGTTAATTTTAAAGGACCGCTAATTACTTCTGATATGTCTTGAAAATCTCATCAAAAACATCAAAATTGTAATGTAATTCACAATTCATTTTCATATCTGTCTATGCATACTTGCATAGATCTATAACTATATTTGTATCTTCTATCCCATACAAACATGTATGTCTACAATACCTTTGTCCAAATTGCTCTCAATTCCTCGAAGTGACCGCAGTACAAGTGAGGCAATCCTTCACACCTTGTTCGGAGAACTCACAGACGCAATTGTCCCAATAGCTGTGTGTTTGTCTCATGTCTGCAGTGTGTACAACGCTTTATAGCATCCCAAGACACTGCACAATTACATTGTCACAAGTTAGCTAAATTAAAAAAGTAGGAGTTTGAGTACAAGTTGTAGTGCTATAATTTCTGTGTTGGGTTGCAATATTTTTGCTGTTTATTTTATTTTTTCTTTGAATTGAAGTGTACTCTTTAATTTATTGTCTTCTTTATAAGGTTTTTTTATTTCTTTACACAAATAAACAAATTAAAATATAGAATCAGGCCTTGAATTCAGCCTTTTCAACACTTAATTTTCATCGCATGTCGTTAGTGCTGTAATATTAGTTTGATTCGCAGGCCAAGTAAAGAGCTGTTGGTATTCCCCATCAGCGATTTCTCGACGTTTTACAGGGAAGAATTGAAAAAAAAAGTGTTGCCGATATAATTTAACATGCATACCCGTTTTAGGCGGGCTACCCGCCTTGGGCCTATTATACGCGGATGAACCTCTATACAAAAGCTGGTACTTCATAAACTCAAGTAAACAATTCCAAGAATTCGAAAGCTTAGAAAATTGACCGGAGAAAACACAACGCCGGAATATAACGTAAGCCGTGAGACGGTAAAAAGTGCCTATTGTCATAATAAGCCAGAAACATCTCGAACTGAATAAAGCCAACCGCTCCGTTGCCACTTTCATTGGACACTTCCACCATAAGAAATCCAATTTAACTTTGTCGCCGAACAAAATGTTCCAATAGAAATAATTTCGTCAAGGACCTTCAACAGCTGTACAATTCAATCAGCGCCGAGTCTTCTGTTTTTTTTTATCTTCCGAGTATTTTTCTTTTGAGTTTCAAAGTTAGTTAATGTGCTCTTCACACTTGTTGTAGTACGAGTTGTTGTTTACATTTAATCTTAGTATTATTATGATTATGAAAGCTTGTGAGGATGGATGGATAAATGGATGGATATTTACAAAAAAAAAAACTAGCTACCGACACCAATTTCCAATCGTCTTTTTAATGCGCACTGCAAAGTAGTGGAACTATCTACCTACGTCTGTGCTCACGAACGCATTCAACCTTAATCTCTTTAAAGTTAAAGTCACAGGCTTCTACTTGTTACATTTGCTCCATCGTCGATTTTGTCTGTCACCTCAAACCAAAGTCTAGACTAAAGTCATGAGCCACGCCATCTTAAAAAACAAAAAAAACATACTTTTTCCAAGGATAGTTTATAACCTGGATAAACAGTTAGCATACTTTTTATCCTAGTATGATGTTTCCGTGGGAAAATTACTTAGTTTAACCACAAAGAGGAACTTGAAAAACCTAAATCTATGTTTCCATTAACGAAAAAGCACATTCATCCAGAACACGTAGCATTTTCTAAGTAAAAATAAATTGTTTCTGAATTTTTTACCGGGAATCGTTATCGCGGTCCGGACTGTGTGACGTGACTCCAAAGCGCATTTCACTTGCAGGTGTAGGTGTATTCCGTGCATTCCCGGATTCCGGGATCCCGGTATCCCGGGACACGTTCGACAAAATCATATTTTACGTGATTCCATTTTACTGTAACGAAAGACTTTGTAACTTTTATCTTGTAAGACTTGTTTTTTAAATGGAACTGAGTGAATGCATTGGACGGATACTGCAATCTGAAACTCGTTTGGTGATCAAAATTCTGAAGGGTAGTTAAATGGTATGTCAGTGAAATTGAATGGTGAAATACAAAGCTTTGTAATGCCTACAGAGTTTCTCTGAATATAATCTAACATGTGTAACAGAAAACGACTGAAGTTGTCGGACTCACCCCAAAAGGGAGAAGCAGAGTTGTGTATATTCTACAGTGTGTCCGGCCACGTTTTAGCGATATTTGAAGGGGATATTTTAGGCTCATTTTCATTGACAACCGTGCAACTTTTCGAACATACAAACTCTTCAGCTATTAATATTAGTATTTTAAGTCCGTTATAAGCCGGTTACCTGGCAACATTAAAGCTTTCCAGTTGCCAATAGATAAATGTACATTTCGCCTGGATATAGTTTAAATTACAGCAAATTTGATTTATTCAAATTAAGCTCACGGTTCGTCGACGGCAAATGTTATCAAAGCGTCTCTTTGACTAGGTCAACCGCTCGGCTCCGCCCGACATTTGATGAGAACTTCCTAAACTGTTCCACTTGGGTGACTTTTACAGTGACCTTGCTATCTATATAACCCTTACTACGGGTAATACTATTACGAAAAGTAATTTGTGAGTGACATCTTCTCTATGAAGTGTAAGTCAAGGTAACAATTCTTGATGCAGCGATATTTTCGTTCAATAATATACCTAGGGTCCGTTTCACTGAACAGAAAAAATTTCGTCTACTGTTTGATGCCACTGAATTAAGGACTGTGTCCGTATTGATTTTAAGTTTAAATTCAGTCCCTCTCAAAATGTTTACTTTAAGAATCTTGGTGGAAAAGGAACCATAGTTTTGCCTTTCATCAGCACACATTGAAATATCTTCAGTGTTACTGTCAAAAGTTAAAAAGCTGTTGAACACTTGTCTAAAAAAAGTGTAACTGTAAAACGAACCTTATCAACTTTAAAATAAAGCCGTTTTACAGTTGACACTGTTTTAGACATGACATGTGTTTAATAGATGTTTATCTTTTCTTTTAGTAAAACTGAATTTCAGTGCGTGTTACGAAAAATGAAAACTCAATCCCGTCCCAACCCCATGACGGGCATAATGCCTTTTCACTAGGTACTAACATTCAACTTAGATTAATTACTTCCAAGAGGTAGTAAAACATGAATAAACATAAAATAACTTTATCTACACCATCTCATAATGCTCTCTTAAGCTATTGTCAAACAGACAGGCGTGGCGAACGCGATCCGAAGCGTTTTTATTTGTAGTGTATGGAACGGTTTGAATCCAGTCACATAGAAAAGCGAAAGCGATCCGATAGTCTACCTATGTGACTGGCTTCAAATAATTCTATACTTACAAACAAAAACGCTTTGGATCGCATTCGCTTCGTCTGTCTGTTTGAAAATAGCTTTAGTTATGGTTCTGACGTATTTCTGGCCTAACCAGTATAATAAAAGGGGAAGTGAGAATTTCGTACGGCGTTACGATTAAATTACCTACTGATCCAATTTTGATGAAGTTTTGCGGAGTATGCCAGAGATTAGCTTTAATTTTTGAACTAATGGTCCACCCTGGCTTTTCGCAAATTCAACTTTTCGATTTTTCCAGTGTTAAAAACAAGCCATATCCTTACAATATCGAACACAAACAAACAAATATTTTTTTGTTCCATATCACAAATATTTGTAGGTCTATTATGTAGATTTTTTTTTAAATTTACAGAGCATACATAATCTGCTTATAATATTTCTATCACTATTTAGACACTGGCGTTCTTTTGTGCAGTGTGGACTGTATCCATGACACGAGTGTCAGAAAAATGACGGGGCACCCCTCTGGAAGGCTAAAGCCTGCCAGGGTCGCGGAACTTACGAATGACCGTGACCTCGGAACGTAAAGGGCTATTGAAGGACATCGCAGATTTTAGTCAGTACGAAACTGACAGTCGCGCTCTGAACTGTGTTGGAGGACTCATTTCATGATTTTACCACGATAAAAAAAAAAACCTCGGCGTGGATTTTACATAAATCTTATGTTTTTCTATTTTTTCATCTACTTCTAAAGTATTTACAAATGTTTATAGAAAATCACACGTCTAATTCTATTAGGGATATGAGTAATTGAGTAAATAAAGATGGATTCCAAACCATTATTTAGATGTCAATGTTATTATTACGGAATATTCCATTGTATAACAAAACATTGTGGCTTTAAGATACATAAGACACAAAGGTAAAGCAATGATTACACGTAAGAAAGCTTTGTTAACTTCTATGAAATGAAATAGTAATAATGTAGGCGTATTATTATCTTGGAGTTTAGTTACAATTTATAATTATGTCAAAGGTAATTATCGGAAAACTTGGTTAAGAATCCGATATTACAGTGACTTCACATGAAACTTATACCGCATTTACATTCAGCCGTAGTGAGCAGGGAAATGGGCAGGGAAGTGGGCAGGACGAGAGTGTAAACGCGATACTTCTCATACCACTGCCATTGCCACTCGCGCTGCCCGATGCTCCCCAAAAAGGCGGTTTTTTGTGCGGAAGTCAAAGGACCGGCAGCGCGAGCGGCAGTGCGTGTTTACATTCTGCTCCGACGCTCAGTACTCGCCGAGCGCCTGGAGGAGAAAGACGTTCGGTTACATCATCAAAAATGCTGTACAAATGGAGCAACAAGATTACAATAAAATTCTTAGAACAACTGGAAACGGAAAAAGTAATTTGGGATGTTAAGGATAAACAACATGAACAGTTATAACATAAAGTTCTATTTCAATGGATAGATATCATCCACCATAGTCTACGACGAACATTCTTTTTTTGTATTCGATATCTTTTGAAATATCAAACATAATTAAGTATCGCAAAAAGAGACAGCGCGGCCGCTGTAATTCTTTCGACGTCTGCCATTGCCGAATCTTGAAAGCGAAGTGAGTGGTAGGGCTGAATGTAAACACACACTCCTCTCGATCCTGCTGCAGCAGTATTTAGGGAATTATTGCCGGCAGCGCGAGGGGCAGCGGTAGGGGCTAAATGTAAATGAGGCATTAGGTATTATTATAAATTAAAATCAAATTAATTTTCCTAAGAATCTCAGGATAAGGTCATATTTTTCTGCTAGTGCATAGCTTTTATCGCGGGCTCTGAGCGCGACAACGGAATCAAGAAATTCCGTAACGAAAATAAACCTAACGAAAATAAACCTAACACCCCGCATCGTTTAACGTCATTTCAGGCCCGACGCTGCGTTAAACGTGTCCCCGCGACGGGCGACCGTCGCGGGTCCACGTCCGTGGTCCCGCGCGTGGCCCCGTCCGTGGCTCCGCGCGTGGCCCCGCGCGTGGCCCCGCGCGTGGTCCCGTCCGGGTTGCCGCGCGGAGACACGCGCGTGGAACCGCGCGGGGCCCCGCACGTGGCCACGCGCGTAGACACGCGACCGATTTACGCAGTGTCGCTAGTTCATTTGAACGGTGTGCTTGTATGGTCTTTGTTGACTGATTTGACATCAAATAATGTTGTATAAAAAGGAAAAAGTTTCTGATTACGTAAGGATAAGAAATCACATAAAAAAAAAATCGGCAGAGCAATTTTTCACTAGATTCTCACTAGAAGATAAAGCGCGATATGTAAAAAGTTGATTTGGAGTGACACTGAAGTCGAGTTGGATGTTTATAATTTCCTATTCTCACTTTTTTTCTTCCTATTATTTCATTTAAACGGGATTTTTCGCAGAGAGTTAAATAAATAAGCAATTTTCATGTTTGGTAAAAAAAAACCGAACTTCTCGGCTAAAAAAAAATTGCATTATTGTGCATGTATAATCTGTATCACCTACTCTCACCATATTCCAAATTTCAGCACCAGAGGAATTTTTCGAAAGTCTTCATAAAAAAATTTGCTCTCTGTTTGCTCCAGTTACATGCACCGTGTATAAGCACCCTTATTGACTGAACCGCGCGTAGCCCCGCGCGTGGCTCCGCACGTGGCACCGCGCGTGCCCCCGCGACGGACGTCCGCGCGGGTCTCCGCACGTGGCTCCGCGCGGGTCCCCGCGACGGAGCACTTTTGTATAGAACCGCGCGTGCATCCGCGTAACGCAGCGTCGGGCCTCAGTTGGACAGACTTTGGTATGGTGTTTGTTTTTCTTGACGTTTCACTTGATTGACGTAGATGATGTCAATATAACCTTAAAAATAGTAAATGTTGCATACGCTCCCACTAGGTGGACCGACGACATCGTGAGAGTTGCGAGTAACCGATGGATGCAAGTGGCGAATTGCCGTTCAGCGTGGCGGTCTAAGGGGGAGGTCTACGTTCATCATTCATCATCGTCTTCCGGCTGATGATGATGACAATGGGTTTTCTCTCTGCATCAATCAAGCAAAAAACAACGATAAGACCAAAGACGTTTTTTACGTGGTACATCATCAATTGAGTCCTCAACCCCAGGGCACAAGTTTTTTTTGTTGTAAAATAACAAGCCCGGACGTGGGCGATAAGTTCACCGTAAATAATTCAAATAACTACTATAGTTTCAACTCTGTCTAGGTATCAGATAGACAAAATGGTTTTGTGCCTATCTAACCCTTTAAAACCAACAAGAGCGTATTTTGACATAATTTGTAATTATGGTCGGTTCGTCTGGAAATTAATTATAGCATTTTGGCTTGTCCAGAGATAGGTAATTTAAGATAGATGGATTACAAAGAGCCTTTGTAACAGTAATAGTTGAGGTCAGGAGTGGCCAACAATTGGGACCTGACATGATATCGTGGGTATTGCGTTAATTTTAGTCCATAATTGTTGCGATAATTTAATTTGCTGTGGTGTTAAATGTTGACAAACACTTACTAAAGGACTAATTAATGTGTTTAACAGACTTTGTAATATCTATACAGTTGCAGTTCATATATTTGAGTGTAATATCTTCGTGACTACTGATCTGGTTTCGATAATTCTTTCAGTAATCAAATCAAAACATTTATTTCAACTAAGCCAATTACAGGCACTTTTGATTTGTCAAGAGACATAAAATAAAATTAGTGTTAAAGGGAAGCTAAAATGTTCTAGTAGAATATTTTCCGAAACTATCTCAAGCGAAAAATATAAAATTCCAGAATCACCCATACTTCTACAACTTTAAATAACAAGGATAATAAAATTGTGGAAGTATAACATTGATTTTGCTATTATTAGCGCTTTACGCGTGCAGATTTTTTTATTTATGTTCCAGCAGAAAACAATTGAAAATCGATCCTATTCTAAATTGTTAAAATAAATACTCGCTATTTCAGAAAGGAATAAATGAGTGTGGTATGATACCTTACGACTTAAGCATACATTGACGTACGAGTATGCCTGTGTAAGATCCTCTATAGATTTGTATTGTGATAGTCGCCTGGATACCAAAATCGTAAGTTTGGTGAACTTGCATAGCCTTCTGTGCCAAAGGGCTAACTGGTATTCTATATGGTATGAAAATACCCGGGTCGACGGCGCGTCGTGTTCCACGCGCGCCTCAAAGAGCGGCAGCAAAAAGGACGGGGCCCCCTCATAAAAGGCCAAAGGCTGCCGGGGTCGCGGGATTCTATTTCCTCACCGTGACCCCGGAATATAAAGGGCTATTGAAGGACACCGTGGATATTAGTCAGTACAAGTCTGACAGTAAGGAGTGGGAGGACTCATTTGATGATTGTACAATGCTTAAAAAAAATAAAGGGTATGAAACTATGAAAAATCTTTTTTTTTTGCGAATTTTCAAAAGTCTTAGAACAAACATTGTTCAGCAGTAACATGGGCTGAGTTACTCCACGAGAGGTTTTGCGCTATTAACGTTACACGTTGTATAATTTCATCATTGCTAAATTCAAGAAAACGTTTTAGTTAAGCTTCTTAAATCAATCAAAGTGAACACCATAAAACAAATCCTAGTTACTCATTCAAGAGTTTGGCATCCCTGATCAAGATTTCTGCCCGTAACGTTGACCGGACCGTCGAAAGCGAACTGTCTGTCCGTACGTACTTATTCCGCGTTTCTTTGTTAATTTTATGCGCCCGTTCTGTTTTATGATTTTTCAGGATTCCGTACTGAAAAGAGTGATCTATTATTAAGGTTGTCTCTTCGTCCATCTACCAGAGGGCTGTATCTTTTTGACAGAGTGTGTTTTAAATTACAAATTAAACGTAAAAGTCAATAAAGACTTTAGACGAAAATTGATGAAAAAAGCGTATTTTTAAACTACTTAGCAAAATAAGCGTGCGGAGACTTCATTGTAACAAAAAAATCCGCAGAAATGTCCCCAGATGAATAAAATTATTGATACGTATATTATTGTTATAATTATTGTAATTATTTGATGTAACTTGTGATTGGCCTTATTTTGTCTAAATTGTTATACTTTTTAGCTGTAATTTTTCTGAAAATAGATCAAATAAAAATATATAAATTTTGGGGTCCTCGCAGCAAAATATCTAAGCATTAAACATAGTAATATTATAACACTAACTTAATAGGCTGGCTACACGCATTGTATTTATTAAGAATTGCATGTTGAACCCTTCCTTGAGAAACCGCCTCACACTTTACCGGTTTTTTCTTTAATCTTTTTGGCACCGAGACGTTCCGACCGAGATGTTTAGGGAGCTAATTAAATAAATGAAATAAAAATGAGTTGAGTTTTTATCTTTTTTCTGTTTACCCATTTAAGGAGTGGTCGGAGGTCAAGAGGGAAGTAAACGTAACTTTTTGGTCGGATTTCATGATTCAATTCCGAATTCTGAATTGAAAATGTTTTGAAATTATTTGTAAGTATCTATGGAGATTTATAACATTACAGCGCGGTGCTTTTAAAGCTTGAATGGATTAGTGAAACTGTATTGTAGAAAATGATATAGGTTGTGGTAGTTCGAAATAGAACCACGTGCCAAAACATACATGGTCAACTCTTTTTTTTTGCATAGTTCATGCTGAAATGTACTCAGCTGTAGTTCACGTTGACATGAACTCAGCTGTTATAAAAATAGGTTTTGTTTGTATGTAATTGGAATTTTTTAAAAGTTTTTTTTTTTAATTTTCATCTTGTTAGAAACTAATAAAGCAAATAAATTGTCAGCCTCATCACAGATATAAATAGCACAATGTCCCAATTTAGAATCGAGAAAGCGTCGAGAGCAATTAGTAAGTTTTAAAATTATGTTATCAAATCAAATCAGCGAACTTATAGAATTAAATTATAAAGGTTTTTGGTGTTTACGGTGTCAAATGGTCGCGTGGTTCCGTGAAAGAACATGCGATTTCCCATTTTCTGTCGAACTTTTTACTTACTCTTTAACTGGAAAAAATTAAAATAAGGCAAAATCAAAGGGTTTTTATGATTTTTAATGCATGAAAATTCAACATCTCCTGAACATAAGGGCATACAGAAGTGATGATATTATGTTTGCGAAAAGCGTCCCTCTTGGGTTTGAGAACCACCTGATTGAAAACGTCACTTCTTTAAAAATACGCTTCAAAATAAATGACTAACTATTGAACAATTCAAGTCTGTATTTCTTATAAAACTACAAATTCTCATAACACAATCACATTACGATAAAAACCACTCATTTAATAAAAATCGTAATGATAATCTTTTCGTAAAATAAACATGGAAACTATACGCGTTGTACGTTTGAATGGAATGAGACCCAATTCAATCTAATGCGGGTATGATGGGTGGCCAGATAGGCCGGAAAAATACGGAATTAATACGGAGAAACGAGATCTGAATGTTTGTAAGCTAGTACTGTTCGCAACACAAGTTTTTTATACATGTAAAGAAGTGGTTGTTAAGGGCAATTTTCCGTCTATCACGAACTCGTTTTTTTTTTTTTTTTCTATGTTTTTGTAATTTGTGTATTTTTATTATTTGAGATGAATTACATCATAATTTTATTTATTGGAACGAAGTTCCTTATCGCGCGTTGTGAAAGGGGGCTAGACGGAAAAATTCTTACGAAAAGTTGTCACGACACTTTTTGGAACGAAGTTTCTTATCGCGCGTTGCGAAAGGGTGCTAGAGCTTAAAGAGTGGAGTGGAACGGAGCTGAGCGGAGCGGAGTGGAGTGGAGTCGCGACGGTAACTTCGTTCCATCCGGGTGTCCCTTGACACCTCTCAAGTTAAAAAAAAAAATATGGAAAAATAGAGAGTGACTTTTGTTTCTCGAACCCGCTACACGTGTTCGACTCTGCCTTCTATATTGCATAGCTGACGAATTGTGGTCTAAACTTTTGACTTTTTTTTTGGTTATTTTTGCTGCTGTCCGTACTGCTCTATAAGTACTCATAGAAATAGATTTGTACTCTATACACAGTAAACAGTTACACTCTGACCTTTACTTAAAATAACGAGATGTTACAGGTATCATGTTTATGTAGTCAATATACATAAAAATACACAGTTTTATCGTGTATACTAAGTTTAGTTTTCTTGGAATTGTAGATATAAGGATCTGCCAACATGGCTTTTGATTATCTTTCTTGTTCCTGAAGTTCTTTCTATTTTCTTTGACAGGCCTGTTGGTCTAGTGGTTAGTGACCCTGACTGCTATGCCGGAGGCTGTGGGTTCGATTCCCACCCAGGACAAATGTTTGTGTGATGAGCACGATCATATTTCGTTCTGTGTTTAGGTTTAATTTGTCTATAATATTTATGTATTTAGAAATATATAAGTATGTTTATCAGTTGTCTAGTACCCATAACAAAATCTCTGCTTAGCTTGGGACTAGATGGCATTGTGTGATAGTTGTGGATTATTATTATTATTACTATCCTAATGAATGTACGACTGTCTCAATCGCACTGCTTAACGCAATCTCTTATTATCATCGAATTGCTAAAATTAACATTGTGACGTCATACAGTTCGTTACTAGGTTTTGTTCGAAAACTGCCGAGACTGTGTGAGTGACAAAAAAAAGGTAAATAACTTTTTCAATTAAAGCTAAAAGCTACATAAAGTTTACTATAAAAGTTAGTTTTATGCCTTTTCAATTTACCACAAAAAGTAATACAATATAATTTAAATACACAATTAAAGTCAGAGCAGCATTAATTTAAAAAAATAAAGAAAAATAAACGAGCAACGATTACCCAGAACTTCCAAAGTAGGTTTAATACGTTGTCAAAGGTACAGCAGATAGTTAGTACAAGTTAATTTGTTCCCTATAACTTAGTTTAATTTGAACTAGTCAAACGCAGTTTCCTCACTTTGGAAGCGAACGTTTAATTATTGCTGCAAGACTTGGCTAATTTGATACTATGAGGCATCTCTATATTGTGTTCAGGGAGCTGTGAAGGGGTGCTGAAATTCAACTTATTAGTATTGAGATTAAAAATGTTTCATTAGAGGGTTTGGGTTTTAATTAGTGTGGCTTGTTCGTTAATGGAATGTTTAACCAATAAAAGTTAATATTAGTTTATTTGAACTGAAAATAACATAGATACTTGTTTGATAGTGCACATTTGGGAGTTTCTTAATGAAACCACTGTTTCTCTATTGAACAATATGTACATATTATAAAACGTAAATGTCATATATTTTACTTATTTATTTTGTAAATAATTTATTTCACGATTAATGCAACTTCGTTGATAAACGAAACAGTGAAACACCCCGTAGTAAGAGCTACGAGGTTCGTAGTAAGAGCTACGAGGTTCGTAGTAAGAGCTACGGTACTCGTAGCAAGAGCTACGGAATTCGTAGCAGCTACGACGTAGTCACTGTGTAGTTCACGAATTTCAATATTGCATGGGAATTTCTTTGACTGTAGTTACATTTAATTTAAATACAGTGTTCCTCTATGAACCAAGGCTGATATGTAACACAAAATGGCATCAAAAATGTAGTTTCTGAACAGTATAATGGCATGCAAGCTACAAATAAAGACGTAAGAGAGTCAACAATAATAAATAACACATATTTATATGGAAAAGACACTGCCTTGAATTTGACGGACGGGCCACTAAGTAGGCGGTTGTGACAAGAAAGAGATAACAAACGTGATACATTACTATTTTATGAATATCTTTTGCATTTTTTCTTCATTATTTTTTTTGTTTCGATACATGGATGTTTGGTTGATTCATTCCGCGGGTCCCATCTGAGCGGGGTCAATCGACCAAAGAGCCTTTGTTACTCAATATAGGGTCAGAACAGCTGAACGGATCTTGATGAAATTTCGCTCAGAAATAGGTTATAGTTTGAAATAACACAAATACCGTTTATACCGGTTATGTTCCGAGGTGCGGGTTTAATCCCTGCCTATAGATCACACAAAAGGTTCCCTTTTGTGTGATCTATAAATAGTTGCTTCTTGTCTGGATGTTTTCATATTTGTAAATGCAACCACGGTACAGGAGAAACTCCTAGTACGAGTACGTTGCAGTTTATTTGTATAAAAAAAAAGGCTGCCAACAGCGAGTATTAAATATTTATGTACAGACTCCAGCAAATCAAGCCCTATAATCTGTCAAATTACTGTAAAAGATTTTAAACTTTACCACAAAACAAGAAGAATCACGTTCACTTGAGAAAATTCGATAAATTCGTGTATGTTGATGTGCTTGCGTGTAACCTACCTTTTAATTTGAATTCGTGTTTGGTGCATTAATTACAATCATTGCAATAATAAAGAATTTTAATTGCAAAAAAAAAAAATATCGCCGTTGTTACCATTTTATTTAAACTACGAGTACATGGACTGAATTGTCTTAACAGAACATTGTACTACACGTGTCAGAATTGAGGCAAAAATCTAACATTTATGAAAACCTTGAAATGTTACATCAAATCTGTGTTTGACAAACTGTGTTAGTGTTAGTCCCGGCGTGGGTTATTCATTTTATTTACATCCATTTTGATAGTCGCATTAGGTAGGTCTGATTTACCTTCCAACACATACGCCTATCTTTCTAAAAAGCTTAGGCAGATGTAATACCTACATAAGTACAATCTATATATATAAAAGAACAGGGGTTTTTCTTTTGACACGACTACAGCCGAAACCGCTAAACGCAGAAACTTGAATTTTGGACAGCATTTGCAGTCTACCATGTAGATTGGCAATAAGACGGGATTTTGCGAAAATCCTCCTCTAAGGGGGTGAAAAGGGGTGAAAACGTTTGTATGAAAAATCTTATTCCTTGGGTTTAAAAAGATGAAACTTACCACGAATGAGAACACAAGTAAATAAATAAGATTAGCACCACTATTTTTTTAAAACTACCCTCCATTGGTAATCTAGGGGTTGTTAAAGTTTGTATGGAAAAATCTTAACGCGTGAGCTGATGAATTTGAAAATCAGTATTTATATACTAGATAAGAATTAATCAAACACGTGTTTTTGGATTTTTCGAAAATCACCCCCCAAGTTGGTGAAAAGGGGTATTCAAGTTTTAAGGGGAGGATATTAAACCACTAAATGTAGAAACCTGAATTTTGGATGATACTTGCAGTTTATAATGTAAGTAAGCACAAAGAAAGGATTTTGCGAAAATCTACCTCTAAGGGGGTGAAAAGGGGTGAAAACCTTTGTATGTAAAATCTTATTTCTTAGGTTTATAAACTTGAAACTAGGTACGAATATGAGTATAAGTAAATAAAAAAGATGGGCATTATTACTTTTTTTAAAACTACCCTCCATTTTTGGGTTTTCCGAAAATCACTCCCTAAATTGGTGAAAAGGGATGATAAAGTTTTAAGGGAAGGATTTTATTGCTTGCTTCGATAAACTCAAAACTTGACATATTAATTATCTCTCAATCGAATAAAGGATACGTATTTTTATTTACATTTCATAAATCAACCCCTAACGAGGTGAAAATCGGACAATCAGTTTGTCTAATGTGATTGATTGTTTGTTTGTATTGAGTTTTTAGATTTTCTTATAAGGAGGGTAAGCGGGAATTAAATTCAAGAAGTCGCGGGCAAAGTGCTAGTTTAATTATAATTCCAAGAATAATTTCGGACCTGTAGTGTCAAAAAATCTATTAAAATGGTGAAGGAAAACCTCATGAGAAAAACGACTTTATTTATATTTTCTATGCGTAAGTTTTCCAAACATTTAAAGACAAACTCAGAGACACAAACATCCAGACTCGACATATTTCGCCGTTTAGCAACGCCGGTACAACAGCCCGTCGTGCTTGCAACGTAAGATGGATGGTTATCGACAGAGGTAGCGTCCCACACCAAAGGCCTACCCACTTACCAAGGCACCAATGTCATGCCATTAGAGGTCTAATCTCTAAGCAAGAAACCCGTGGTACCGGCCTTAGTCACGTTTTGACAGTCAGTCCGAACTAAGAATGAATGATAATGCGATGTGACAGATACATAGCTCCTTAGAGTCCGCGCCATTACTCATGCGAAAAATCGTGGTTCTATATATTTTTTTTAATGCAATTTGATGTAATGACGTAGACATAAGCGCTGCGTCAAAATTACTTCAGTCGTGGTGTTATTATCCGTCCGCAATATTATTTTGACATTAGTTTCGTTAGAGTTTCGTAGACTTAGAAAGTAGACATTCTGCAACGTTATAGCGCAAGGGTATCGACACAGCAGATAGGGTCTCACACCAAAGGCCTACCCATATTCCAAAGCACCAACGTCATACCGTCTGGACTCTTCCCATCGTCACGTCCTAAGCCATTTGGTTCTAACACCGCTGGTACACCGGCGGCGGAGACAAAAGCTTGACGAATAATGCCGAATTATGTGAACTACTTCGTAATATTCAATATACAGGGTTATTATTTTAAGTTCATCATCATCATCATCAGCCTATAATGTTCCCACTGCTGGGACACAGGCCCCCTTTCTGTGAGAGGGAGTGGGCAATAATCCACCACGCGGGCCCAGTGCGGATTGGTAGATGTCACGTCTTCGAATTTTTTGGTTCTAGGACATGCCGGTTTCCTCACGATGTTTTCCTTCACCGTTTTGAGAGCAGTGGTGATGAAATAAATTATACAAAGTAATGCGCCTGGCTGGGTTCGAACCCACGACCTACTACTCGTAAGTCGGGACCGATACCACTGGGCCACTACGCTCTCTATTTTAAGTTGGTTAAGAGATAAGGTCATCATCATCATCATCAGCCTATAATGTTCCCACTGCTGGGACACAGGCCTCCTCTCTATGAGAGGGAGTGGGCCATAATCCACCACGCGGGCCCAGTGCGGGTTGGTAAGAGATAAGGTAAAACTTTTTAAAAAACTATTTTGATGAAAAAGACACCTAACTTTTTTTTTATATCTCTTATGGATGCGGTTTTCACCCTGTTCTCCAACAAAAAAGTGAGACGCTGTATAAAAAACCAGTACACTGGAGTTGTACTAGTTTTTTATACAGTTTTTACATACCTAGTTGTAAAAAACTCCGTTAAAAATACAAGACCAATGATGACATAAAACCTTAAAAATCTGTAAATAAATAAATATAAACTTCAATCGAAGATTTAAAAAATATTTTTCGCAAAACCGCTCGTTTCCTAGCCCCTTATTACGATGATGTTTGGATGACATTACTTCGCGACAGGCCCGCTGATAGCAGGCCGGCACTCTCATCATTTCCTTCGGGCCATATTCATCCGATCGAACGGCGAGAGAGGGGCGATAGAGGGGAGGCTGAGGGAGGGCGGGAGGAGCGGCAATAACCCCTGAGTGCGTGCCTGCTTGAGAGGTATTGCATTTGTTGCTCTCGATACAAACATTATGCGAAGGGGTATCTGTTTCACATAAATAAGATTAAAATATGATTAGTACGTTTCTGGTTTTATAGGTCAGGGTTTTTGAGGTAATGCGACTTATGGGTTTAGTTTTAGTGGGATTATGTCTTTAAAGGTGTTTGTGTTGAATTGAGGCGGTATTATCACACTTGTAATCCCTGAAGTGTTAGGCAGTCATGTACCTTTTAAAAGTTGCTAACTTTTACCCGCGGCCCGTGTGTAGGTCTGTAGTTATCCCACGGGAACTTCATATTGGGATAATTTTCCCCTATTCTTTGTATAATCCAGGTTATAAGTTGTCTAATTTTCATCCAAACCCGTACATTAGATTTTGACTGAAATACTTACAAACATCCGAAAGTTCATTAATCCAAAAAAAACTTTCGCATTTATGTAAGTAAGATAGTAAAAAGAATAACCTGAAAAACAAAGCTACCAAGCTCATAAAGTTCTTACAAGCTTTACAAAAAAAGCCACGAAATAAAACCTATTTCACAATTACCACAACTTACTCAAAAACCACTCAACATCAATAAAACAAAAGTTAAATACTCAACTTATCACCACAAACGACCTCAGTGTTGCCAAATAAAGTGTTTTAACAATAAATCATTTCAGAGCGACAAGAAAATTATTTCAACTCATACATTATGCTATAATTAAATAGGCGTTAATAATTTCAATGTCACTACACTTGTAGCGGATAAAATGAAGCGTACTGGGGAATAAATCACGCACGCCTGTTGGGAGTAAAAGAACAAAAAAATACATAAAAAACGCTACCGACATCCAACGTGTCGAAAATATTAACTTGAACATTTGAATTCTTTATGATCAGTAAAAAGAAAGATTTGAATCGCAAATGTGTTCGCATTTTAATCAAACAAGCAGTAAAATGGTCGCAGATTTAGTCTTATTATATTTAAATATTTTACAATATCTCACGCCTTGCTTACTCTGGAAGGGAGGTTCAGAAAAAATATTGGAAAATTGCAGGCGTAGCTTTGTTTATTGATGTTAGAACACAATTTGATTGCATTTACTTGCTTGAGAAAATAGATTAAAAACGTGTTACGTTTATTCCGCAACTTCAAACAGAGCATTCTTAAATCGCCTCGGAAAGAACATAATTATTCAAAGTATTTATTTAGTATTAAAGGGGCTTACGTTAAGTTCCACCGATACAAACAAGCCCAACCAACGAGGTTCTTGTAAGAAATACAATTTAACTTCGTCGTGAACACAAAATGTTTCATTTGAAAACGTTTCCTGAAGGACTGTAACAAATTGAATCTCACGCTGGCTCAATCCTTTATTTCATCGCTTCCCTTTAATGCAAAGAAAAGATTATTAATCGAAAATTTTCCATTTTAGTAGGTAGAAGTATTTAGGAGCATCTGTTTGGATTAGTCAAAGGCGAGGATTTTGTTTCGAAATCTTTTTGATTTGTTTGTTATTTTATTTTGTGAGTAACTGCTTCTGCTGTACTGTTGTTTTACCCACGTGTATTTCGAATTTATGCCACGTTAACGTACGTAATTTTTTCCCATTTGGGGGATAAATATTTGAATGTGTTGCAAGTAGTTGTTCTGGGTCTTGGTGTTCGTGTATTTGAGAGTTTAACCTTATTCCTGAAAAAGCGATGTATTCCCTGAAGTTTTAAAATGAATACGGTCCTATTATATTTTCGCTAATGAAATCAAACACACTTTCAATTTATTACTTTGTATTTACTGTGTTAATATCGTGTCATATCAATTAATGAAAAATAAACACACTCTCATGAATTTAAAACAACAATCATTATTTCACATTTATCCTTTCCCGATTGTTTGTTCATGGAAACAATTGTTGTATTAGTAATATTTTAATAATTCAGTATTTTAGAGCATTTTCATATTTAATCTTTTTTAGTAGTGTTGGTCAAAAATAAGAATAATATTAATGAAAAGTAAAGTGTCTCACCATTTTTGTTGCCTTCATTTATTTAATTTTGCTAGAACTTATGCTGATTCACATTCCATAATTATTAATTTATAAAATAATGTCTTGCTATGAAATGTATACTGCAATGTAATGCAATGCACTTTGTTTTGCTTTTATTGAACATTAAATATGTTCGTAATAATTAGTTTTCTAATGAGATGAATTTTAATTGCAGAAAATCAAAATGAAAAATATTTGCACTCTGCAACTTGTACCACGTTTCTTCTCAGCTTTAAACTTTATTAGTATTTGTTAGACATGAAGTAAAGATTTATATTTTTATATTATACATATTATATTTATTTTATTCAAAATGACAATCATAAAAACAAAATCGAGCATATCGGCAAATAAATAAAATAACAAATTGGTGACCTTTTTACACCACAAAAATAGATTCAAAATAGTGCTAAATCGATGTGACATATTTTTGAGTCAATTCTGATTACAGCGAACAAATACAGACGGACGAGGCTAATACAAATGGCGAAACAAAACGGACTGCCCAGGGGCCCTATTCAGTTACAAACACATAAAATCAAACACGATAATTTAGATGAACGAGCAATTTTGACAGCGGGCCTATTTTACAAAGAGTTATGAACGTACAACTCTGCTTAGTACGCTTCTGGGGTATACCCTAAGGATTCGCCGTGAAGATTGTACTGTTTAACTTTAGTATTCTGATATCGTTTTGGTTACAAAGCTGAAGTTTCTAGGAGGTCCTAGTTTCGACGAAATGTTGTTTACAATAAGGAAAATCGATTGAGTACGTTTTGCTACAATCTTCTTCTTTAAATTGATCCTAACGATGGGTGTACTAACATACAAATAGCCGGACCTTGAATAATTATCTGTATCGGGAAGCGAATCCGGTACACGCATGAAGGAATAAACAACCATAAATCTAAAGGCAAATTAAAAACCTCAATCATGTCTACAATCACATATCGCTTAGTTATTCACAGAACGCTTACATTCCTAAATTAACAAAAGTTAAACTAATAACACACTACCCAATTCCAAATCTCAGTTATAACTATTCGTTCGCAGGTAAACATCGGCGCTCTCGTTCCGCGAGAGGAATTCCTTCGTCGAATAACTGAATACCGGCCCATGTTATATTTCGCAATTCCCCACAACGGCCAAACTACGTAATAATATTGTGCTCGGGCCGCATTCGGGGTAGAATCATCGATAGTCATTATCGGAAAAGCGGGTTTAAGAGCCGTCCCAGCCCCGGCGGGACCTTTACAGAGGTCTCATCCCGGCGCGTTCGATAACTATGCTAATGTTATTTGCGCCAGTGGGTTTGAAAACGACGGCATCCACTAACTTGGCATTCCCAAGAACACAGGGCTCCCTAAAGGTAAGGTTTCAGAATGAAACATCTTACTTTACGAGACGTTATACCATATTGTGAAAAGATTTGCTATTTACTGAACGTAGCGAGCACCTTGCGGCCATATTAGCAATAGTTACCGATCGCCACGACTAATCCACGTATGTAAGTTCTGATAGCATCGCTTAGTGTCCCAAGGCGAGTAACATAATGGCTCATTTACATTATACGTTGTCCCGCATGTGTTAGGTTTCGTTAACGACTTTCATGAGCGTGGGAATCGCTTGCAATATTCAGAGAAGTGTGTGGTGGAATTATAATTTTAGCGTTGGATTATAAGTACTGGTAGACTATGAGTCGATATTTAAGTGTCTCTAGGAAATAAAGAAGATAGATGAAATACCTCTATCAACTCTAATAAGTCGGTATTGATGCAGAAATCAGTTTGGGATTGGACCAAAAGAGCGGTCGTTTACATGAGTCATGTGTACGTATTGGTGGTGTAATCGCGGTGGGCGTTTAAGCGCATAATGTAAATGAGCCATTACACGGGCATGCACATGCAATTGAAGGCATCGACACAAATGAAGCACGCTTAATGACATGCACGTGTCGGGGACACCTGACGCTGCGCTCGACAACATCGCTTACGAAACACATTACGTGTTGCATGCCAATGCCCTCAAGTTATTCCTACTTATGGGCTTATACATTATTTATGATACGTAGCGTTATGATCACTGAAGATTTATGTAGTATTTGTCATCGATTTTAAGTCAAAAACGTGATTTAAAAATGGTTTGCACATACATTAAAGGGTTAGAATTTCAAACACTTTTAAACGACTTCCGAATCCGCGTAACTCCCTCAAAGTAAATCCTGGGCAGCAATAAAACACGAACATTAACCGTATCAGGAACAATAGTAATCAATTTAAATGTATCAAAGCGAAACAATAAAACAGTTCAGCTTGCCTAAGCATTGTGTGTGGAATAATAAAAGAGACCCATCTGTACCGTTTATGTCCCACGTACGGGGCACTATTCAGTAGATCGAAAAAGTTTTCCAATAGCAGAGTCTGATGATAGAAAATAGTTGGCTACGGAACCTGGGATGTTAGTTTTATTGTAGTCACCACTCCTGGACTATTGAGAGTGCGGGCGACTGATATTGCAGTAGGTAGGTAATTATTTTATCTGTGGTGGCTGTTGAAAGTTGTGCGCTCTCAGTGATAGTTAATGATAGTTATAAGTTGGCTATGTACGTGTTGGTTTGTTCTTATCTGTGACAAATGCTTGAACTGTGGTCCGGGAGTTTGTTTTTCTTTCTCAAGTTTCTGCTCAATGCGACAAAGCGTGTAAGTGAATTGTCTCTTGGTAACGGAATTGCTACGTTTTTTTTTTCTCCGCTTTAGGAAATGTCGTGGGTGCGTTTGCTGACTTTTAAATCACACATAAACACCCAGACCCATTTGTAAATCATAAAAATATTTCGACAAAGCCCTTTCAACAAAAAAAGCATACAAGTATTAAATTCGTGCGTGAATCGAACTCGCTACATGCAGTGAAGCATGCAATCGCCTAAATATTGCGGTAGCCGTGCCATCAATAAAGATTTTCAAATAATAGGAATTTACAGACTCATTTTAAATAATAATATTTCACAACTATCACACTGCGCCATCTAATCCCATGCTAAGCAGAGCTTGTTATGGGTACTAGGCGACTGAAATACATACTTATATATTTCTTAATACATAAATATTATAGACAAATTACACCCAGACCCAGAACAAATGATTGCGGTCATCACTCAAACATTTGTCTTGATTGGGAATCGAACCCACGACTTCCGGCATAGCAGTCGGGGTTGCTAACCACTAGACCAACAGGCCTGTCAAAATAAATGTAGGTTCGTATTTATGCTGTTCCTATATAAGTGAACATTCTAATAAGTCCGTTGTACCTAATTACTGTTCAGTTAGATACTTATATTGCCTGTACAACACCCTCGAGTGCCATCTTATCAGAAAGGAATTAGTTATTAGATTTAATCGTGGAAATCGTGTACTTATTTTACTATGTAGGTATCCGCAGGTACCCTAGAATACGAAGGTATAGAATCTATACTCGTAAAGTCAATGAGTGAAATGTGGCTTGATATACAGTAATTTCTTATGTAGTGTAAAATTGCTTTTTCACTTCAGTAGCTCAAACATGTAGGTTTTGCTGCCTGAAATCAGTGAGCAAAATGCGATTTTGCTCACTAGTGAGACAAAGTAGCTTTTTAATTTTTGTTTTAAAAAAAGCCGCGAATATCATATTCAGCCTTGAGTTAATCATACAATTCGAAACATTAACACTCTATCTCTTTACCGCCAATAGAGAGAGAGAGAGACAAACACCAGCCCTTTCGAAGTTCCGATTTTGAATTTGGTCTCAAAGACAAACACGTTCGGAAATTTTTACTAACCAAAGAAATGCAAAAAGATAATAATGTCTTCGAATGTATTTTATTGAATTTTTAACTTATTGCTGTATTTAAATGAAAATAAGCATTTACTGTAAATATTTATTTCTAGTTTCAATTTATGTTAATAAATATTTTGAATAATAAAATATTATGGATGCTATTTCCGAACACGCCTTAATTTAAAAATAAAAGAGCGGGAATAAAATTTCATGGCTGGCGTAAAGAGTTGAATAAGTTAAAAAAAAAACATGCGTAAAACTAGCGACGAGAACAGTACTTATTTTAACATAACCATTTAAAACAACAAATTATTAATGCAGAATTAAATTTCCTAACTCTAACTAAATATCTGAAACCATACCATGTCTTCAATGAATGGAGACTTAACAAAGGGCGCAAGCAGTTTTTCGGAGACGGTGTTGCTATCTTATTTTTTAGATTTATCACAGACGAGACGATTATCTACAGTGCGGAGTATTTACTTATTGTTGAAAGCTACTTTAAAAAAAAAGTTATTTTAATCTATTCCTATTTATTATTTTATCTCCTAAAGTGTTCTCGCTGCTGAAGTGAAAAGTTATGTGTGTTACACGAGAGCAAAGTTTTTTGCATCTCGTGCCTTTGAATCTCTCGCTACACTCAGGATTCAACTTTAGAATCACTCGCTACGCTCGTGATTCAATCCTTGAATCCTTCGCTTGCTCAAGATTCAAAATCAGCACTCGCAGCAAAAAACGACTTTGCTCTCTTGTTGCACAAATAACTATTTTCTTTTCTTTTTTCAACCTGATTGCTTCAGGATAAGAGTTGCGAGAGCTACGGATTGTTACTTTTTCTGTTTTTAACGGAACGGAAGGACTTACATACGAAAAACCAACATGTCTATTTAGTTGGTTTTACGTGCTTTGCATTCCTGGGCAACGAATACCTTTTAAAACCGTCCCGTGACTCTAAAAAACGTCATTACGTCTCAGACGCATTCGGGGCAACAAGTATCACGTGATACAAACTAGTGACACGTAATACTTGCTGAAAATTTTATCAAGATCCATTCAGCGCAGCGGTTCTGATGTTATTCAGTAACAAATATCCTTTCGTTCATCCATCCAAACTTTCTCATCTATACACTTAATTAAATGGTAGGAAAAGCAAAACGGCACAGTGATTTAAAAAAAAGCTTGGGGTGTTATCTACAATCGACACCGAAGCCAAAAACATAGTTTTTAGAATTTTTGTCTGTTTGTCTTTGGTTTGTCTGTATGTAAAGTACTGCATGGATTTACTTCAAACTTGGCACGAATTTTATTAATAAGTTGGGTCAATATCTCTACTGGCCAAACTCCCATTAATTTTTTACCCAGGCTCTTGGAATTGGATATCAGATTTTTCAGATTGTCGATTTGGCGACCACGTTGTTGCTGGCAACAGGATCCGCGTACGAAGTAGCGGGCAGAAGCTAGTTAAAAATATATAAATTATAGGCTACATACTCGTATTATCACGCTATCATCTACAGGGAATGAGCAGTGAACCTTTATTTTTTCAAGGCATTCGTCGCAAGACCTCGCGGGCAACACCTCGGTATTATAATAATAATAATATTCCACAACTATCACACTACACCATCTAGTCCCAAGCTAAGCAGAGCTTGTGTTAAGACAAATGATAAACATACATAATATATATTTCTAAATACATACATAATTATATGTATTATAGATAAATTACACCCAGACACAGAACAATATTCATGCTCATCACACAAACATTTGTCCTGGGTGGGAATCGAACCCACGACTATCAGCATAGCAGTCAGGGTCACTAACCACTAGACCAACAGGCCAGTCATAATAGTTGTATGTTTACCCAGCCTGCAGCCATCATCATGTCGGCAAAATGTATTTCAAAGAGCTTTTCATAATATTAAGCTGAACATTTGAAATGGATAGTTGGAATTGCTCCAGGTTAAATAATGAAAATAGTTTTAGGCTTAGTAACAAGATTCTGTTGGCACGAGATATCTTTTGTTAAAGGTAGGTTCCCTGAAAATTGAAGCCTAAGTTTATTTAGACAGACTTTTGAAGTCATCACCAGTGTATAAGTTTTAGGAATAAATATTATGATCTGGGTGTAGTTGAGCTATGTTTTGGTTCCCGTGGCTGAGCTATAACGTGTAAAAAGTGTTTTCGTAATTGAAAAAAGAAAAATAAATGAAAGTACAAAATAATATCTGTAAATAAAAAAAAATACTAAAAGCGCTTACAATATTTAAAAAAAAAACACTTGTTTTTATCATTCATTGCTCCACACTAGTGGTTTCTTCCAAAATCGTTTCAATCCTACACTCAGTATTGGGTGACTTTTTGAAGAAGAATATACTGTGGCTACTACCTACCAATCTATACCTTTTACCATCATTAAAGTACTTGAAAAACTTAGACTAAAATGAATATGCGACATAATGAGGCGATGTACTTCTCAACACTTTGGTTTGGTGTTTGTTACTCGTTATACTGAGTTGAAGACAAAGGTGCGGGTACAACACTATTAGATTTCGTTTTTCAAACTTAGGCGGTTGAAGTGTTGGTGTTTTGAAGTGAAAACTGTTAGGGTTGTTACTGTTTGCATAGTAAAGTTATGGTTGACGACTCAAGATTCAGTTTTGGTTCATTATTTATTGTAAATTATTTTTGATCTTTCTTTTCATTTACAAAATTTGACAAAAAGGTAACTTCCTTTAACAATTTTATGCAATTGCAGAAAAGCAATTAAAATAATTTTTGTGTGATGGCAAATAAAACCATAAATTTTCTACCATCTTGTGACTACCTTTTTTATCCGTACTCATTTCGGTACATTACTAAATCAGACCAAAAAAACCGTAAAACTGTCCAGCATTTTCATCTTACAAAAAACAAAAATCAGAAAAAGGTAATTTTCAAAATTGTGTGTCAATTTTTTGCCTTTGATCGATTTAAAAATTTTATGGGATTTAATCATGTAACATGTTAGAGAAGGCAAGAGCTTTGATTTTTGAATAGTCGATATTGCATGTTTTCCATCACTAGAATTAGACCTGTACAATGGAGACCACCTACAAAACTGTTTCTTTTTCAAAACCATCCAAAGTAAGAGTCCTGAAAATATCCGTTTTAGCGAAAAGATCGCTCAATGTGTCACCCCATTACAAATATATTATAGTAAATACCTGTAATTTGTATGGTGTGCTTAATAAAGAAAATTTTATTATTATCCGAGTAGAATAGAATTATTAAGTTAGGTATAAAGCTGGTAACCCATAATGATTTTGTCTCGGATCCCTAAACAGCTGGGTCATCACAAGAGCTTTACTCAGAGATAATTACAGTAATTAACTGTATTCATTCCAGAACTAAGCGATAAAAAAACTCATTACTTGTCTACAATTGGGTGATAAAATCCCTCAATCCATTTTCTCATCTTGATGAACACACAAAAAATACTACGACCCCTCACTTGATTAGCAAAAATAACTACATTGGTCGAGAAAACATTAGCAGTGTATACCACGTTACCATTTAGATGGGCTTACCCGAATCCGGCTTGTTCGGCACGCACTGCTATGAATACAAAGAATCCCGAAGTAACCACATGCCCGGCCACCCCGGACCTTATGGTTCCGCACTATTGAACCATTTACCTTAACGTTACCTCTTTGAGAAAAAGGGGACCTGTCAAAAAAACATGCGTTCGAAAAATGATATATTTAATTTATATTGGGTGGAAGTAGTGGGGTGTGCGGCGTGTATCATTCGGTGCCCGCCTATCAAGAGAGGCGTGTAGTGTGGCATGAATACAAAAGGGTTTGAGGTTTGGTCCCGTTTGTGCTTGGTGGGCAATGGACGTTTGTTCACGGAACCTCAAGGTGTTTCGCACTATTGGACCGTTTATGTTGTGGTCTTAAAAGGTACTGTCGAGAAGAACGGTTTTAGTTACGTAAATGATCGTAATTATAAATAGTTGTAGTCAATTTGACATAATTATGGATATCACTGGATCAGTTTCTCAACTAAATATCGCTACAGGCTGAAAGCCGATCTCAATACAGTTGGTAAAAACGTTTGCTAACTAAAGGTAGGACTGCTTTCATATTCCAAAAGAGTAAACAGTTTGAACGCCTCAAATACGCAGGCTAGACACTTTATTTTAACTAACATTTCAGGTAACCCGACTGACCTTGACTGTACTTGTCAACAAAGCCTCACACGGCCGACTGGATCCAGATATTCTATATTACATCCTACGGATTACCAAATACGGTCTAAATCCTACTTTGTACTGCGTCCTCAGGTGCAAACGATTACACACCTTAAGTCTACAATACGTTGCTGTTCTAGCATTGAAAATAGCTTGCATCAATCTATTCTCTGTGTGGGTATCTAGTGTAAGGAGCGTCGAAAGGATTATATTGGATGGACATAATCTTGAAGAGTAATAATACCATTACTGGTAAAAAACAGTTTCTTTTGATATGGCTACGGTAAATTATCAAAAAAATGGATATATTTTGGCATTGGATATTTGGATTAACCAATGTCGTTTCGTGGAACGAAGACAATTTGATAGGGCTAGGTGAACAGTTGATGATAATCCTACTACTATTATAAAGGCGAAAGTTTGTAAGTATGGATGTATGGATGTTTGTTACTCTTTCACGCAAAAACCACTGAACGGATTTGGCTAAAATTTGGTACACACATAGTTTATAATCTGGATTAACACTGATAGTTTTTATCCCGATTTTATGTTCCCGTGGGATAACTTTCGAGTAGTAGCGGGTGAAGCCGCTGGCAACAGCTAGTAAAGAGATATATTGGTTAAAATCCTTATTATTGGAATGTAATCACCCTAGAAAATAATTAAACTTTAGTACACCAAATTGTCGTTAGAGAGGTAATTATATATCATAATGCATAACCAGGTATAATTGCACATAATAGAGCTTATAATAGACACTATAATTATGTGAAGCAATCGGGCAGAGGCCAGTAATAATAAATTAATTAGGTAATTATCATTAATGTTAAAGAAGTAAGGTGAAGCTTAAAAAATGAGGTAAAACGGATTTAAGAAAATATCTCTCCGTAGTTTTTAACAAAATCGATTTCCGCCGTTTTTATGCTTATCAGTATATACCTTAGCCGAAATCGAGTGGATCACATCATTATTATTATCACAATCATGCATAATTAGCAACCGTGCAAAGTCAGGATAATTTGATCGATAAAGAATAATCATAATTATCAACGTGAAACATTAACAGCGCAAAACGTCTCGTGGGATAACTCAGCCTATGAACAATGTTTGTTCTAAGACTTTTAGAAATCCGCAAAAAAAAAAGGTTTTTCATACTGGTGGGCCCGATCAATGTCTCATTTTGTATAAAAAAGCAAAATTATTTTTGCGAATTTCCAAATGTATGAACAAACATTGTTCAGTAACATGGGCTGAGTTACCCTACGAGAGGTTTTGCGCTATTAACGTTTACACGTTGTATACGTACTGCCGAAACAAGAAAATCTGTTGATATACATACCTACCTGTGAATAACATTTCGGGGAACCCATAATAATGCTGTGACCTTAATATCTGGGCCCTCCATGCATTCAAGAACCTTGCTCAGTACGTCACTGTATTATCACACGTTTTGAGTGCCATATTTCCTCCAGGGTTCTGCTAAAGGCTGACTTGATTAACTTCATAAAGGGGACTAATTTTCTACATAGTAGCGAAAGGTCTCTGAGAGGTCCTGTGACCTAGATTTGGAGCTAGATTCTATGTACTATATGCAATGATGGCCTGCTTATGATTTTTGTGGAGTTGTAGAATAAGTTGGTTTTCATTGTTAGCCCAAAAAGAAAAAGGGTACTTGGGCTATATCATTTGCAAGATTTTGTAAATAAAAAACTTATTGTAAAAACAAAAACGAGTACCCTTAGCACGAATTTTTAGTATTTGAGACGTAAACTGGAACTTTGACAATTTCAAATTGACAATTATTAAGGAAAAAAATAGTTCCTGATTCGCACACCAGTGGCACTGTTCCATTTTTCCATGCAAGAAACGCTTAAAAAATTTGAAAGGTATGAAGAAAGAAAGGTATGCAAAAATGAAATAGCGCCTCTGGTGTGCGAAGAATGAACTAATTTTTTCCTTGAACATTGTCATTTTGAAATTGTCAAAGTTCCAGTTTACGTTTCAAATACTGAAAATTAAGGGTACTGCTCTAAAAACAAACACACCGTATTATTATTATGTGAAATAACTTTTAATTTAAAAAAAAAAAAATAGATTACTATTCATCAAAGTAAAATTATTCACTAATTTTATAAAAGCAAGTCACTGGCAAATACCTAAAGCTGTGTCAATCAAGTCTTCGGGATTCTCCGTTACCAGTTAAATGATATCTGCTAGGCACATTCTTGATTTGTGCTTTCAAACCAGTTGCATGAGCAAGGCTTTCAGTGCTATGCGTTTGGAGCTCTTCCACTCTCCTTCTTTGCTATAGCGGGCTTAGCTCCAGGAATAGTTTTCTTGGCGTCACAACTGGTGTTGATGTTCCAAAATTGCAAATCTCCGGTGTGTAGGATGTTGATGCACCCTCATTTACACCAAAGTCAGAACTGGAACATGATTGCTGCTCTACTTTGCGACACTACAGAAGTAGTCATTTTTACCCTCACGATTTCAGGCCATTTGATGTTCTCTTGAAGCCGTGTTTCATACTTTTTTAAATATGTTCCACCATGTTTTACAGACCTACTTATTTTAAGTTTTCAAACGAAAACAAGAAACACCGCGGAAGAACAGGCTTTGATTGAGGCTGAGATTGAAGCACTGCAGCCTTCTATTGGATTATTATGGGAAGCCATGTTGTAAAGCAGAGCAGACATGTGATATAAGTAAAGATACTCCTTCGGGAATGAAAAAGTTGGAGAAGTTCTTAGATGAAATAATTAGTTATGAGTTAGTTCTTAGAATGCACAAAAAAACTTGTACAATCATTTTTTTAATTATTGTCATCGTAATAGTCATTCGCAGGCTTAATCGTATAATAATAAAAATAAAACGACTGGCAACATCATTTAACCAAGCCAAAGACTTGAAAAATCACATGTCGAAAATTCAAAATTTCAAAAATTTATAACGTGCGGAGCGGCGCCTAACGGTACATGAATTGTATGTCATCTTGATCGCCGTGTATGGGACTATAGCTCGTGTAACCACCAGCCTAACAGTTCTATTAAGTTTCGAGAAAACGTACTTTTAGTGTTTTCTCCCATACAAAAAAAACAAAAATATTTTTATTCTCACGCCTAGTGTAACTTATACCATCCATACTTTAATATGTTGTCAAGGGAGGTATACCAGAGCCATTACAATTTTTATTTTTTTAATTCCTCACTTTAAGTTTCTATGAGTATGGAGCTCGATTTTCGGACCACTGTGAACCGTAGCGAACCATTTAATATTCTTCTAAGGATAATGTTAGCAACAGACATTTTAAAAATGAGGACGTTACATTAACTGTTTATCATAGCATTCTTTATTAAATAGTTTAGTTATGTTTCTGGAAAGTTTTAAGTTTTCGAACGTCAGAATTTTTTAGAAAATATTTTGTAGATCCTGTGATTCCTGTGTACTATAGGGTTAAAATTTTTGATGAAAATTTTTGTTGTCATTTTACAGACAGAAAGTTATAAATCTTCATGAATTTCACTGTTATTGTAAAAGAGAAACTTTCAGCACAAATATTTATTCGACAGTTTCCACATTTCTTAGCTCTGACCGACCCAAGAAGTTGACCCTTGCGAAACAACATAGCTAACCCTAATAACTTTGTTCTAGTCATAAGGAAAAAAAACAAACGTAACATCGAACGGACCTCATCAGGAAACTTCCTCCATAACACTATTCACAATCTGCAGGTACAAAACGCAAAAGTACGTAAACCTTTCACGGCTCGTACATTACACAGTGTAACTAAGAACAGTAGAACAACGTGACCAACTTTTTGACACCTGTCAATACTTTTGTGTAGTATGTATCGCATGGTTATTGCTTTAGCATTGTGTATGTGTGTGTGTGCTAGCCTTCGTCATCTCAATATTGGGCACAGGCAGTCATGGACCTTTGTCCATCACTGCCTTTAAAAAATTAACCCAGTTCTCCCCATGAGTAAAGAACAAGGTTCAAAAATGTATGGACACCGTCCCCACCCTTGTAGCACCTTAAAACCTATGTCAATCGAAAGATCATAACCGTCTTATCATTTTATTGTTCTACGGCGAAACTGAAATATGCATCCGAAAAAAGTTATATCGACATGAAGGAACCGGAATCAGTCACAATACTGTTCCCATCACGATGGTTTTCTTCTTTAATTATTACCGTGGAATGGTTTTGTTCGTTCGTGGCTAATTGAGAAGCTCGCAGTTAAATATTAGAGCCGCACAGGCCGATCATTCGGGTTAAGCCGCGCTTACCGAGGTCGGTCTGTGGATGGGTAACAATCTGTCATTGTAGTTTCCTCCGTGCCTCGGAAAGCACGTAAAGCCTTTGGTTCCGGCTATCATTGTAAATCTTTGACAGTCTTTACAGTCAGAAGCTCTAAAATCTGACCACCAGTCTTACCATTTGGTATCGTATTACCCAGTTACTGGGTTGTGGAGGTCCGATAGGCAGGCTCTATGTAAAATACTGATGTTCAGCTGCATTTGGTTCAACTGGAAGCCGACCCCAATATAGTTGGGAAAAGGCTAGGAAGGTGGTGAATGATTTTGTTTGGAGTTTTCAAACAACTCTTTGGAACTAAATGGTGACTTCCGCACTGAAACAACTCACAGAGCAGAAAGAAGTTAAATGAAGAATTCTAATGAATATCGTTATTGTGAAGTAACCATTGACAGTTTTTTAGGAGTATTCAAATAAAAATATATTTTTAAATACAAATAAAACTTTTTATCACAACAAATACATTATTCGATGGTTTCAGTGTCCATTGCAATTTTGTCCCAGGCACTAGCTCGCCCAACGAAATTCTTTTAATGCTTTCCAAGTTCCCTAAAGTACCAAACGAAACTGACGACATACGCGCAGCCACCCAGTGTCGAAAACCGGTTCCTCAAGAAAGTCAGGAGACCTTAAATTCCTCACAATTCTTCAGTTCATGAAACGCCTTTCCAAGCGTTTCTTTGAATTTTGCTGCAAACCCCTAATCGCATCGGCCGCCCGATACGACCCATCGCGTATTAGTACAAGTCGCTGGCCCAGGCATACCCTAATCACTCCGGGCATGCCGCGATCGCAGCGGTAAGACGTTATATTGAAAAAACAAGATGGAGACGAAAACACGTTTTAAAAAATATATGTACAATTTACACACTGGAATTAACAAACATACATACAATTAAGTAATTAAATTATTAATAAATAAAATACAATAAAGGGCTATTGGATCACCGTAGATTTTAGTCAGTACAAGTGTGACAGTCCGTCCAGTCCCGCCCTGTGTGGGTGGACTCATAATTAATGATTTTTCCAACGATAAAAATAAAAGCTATAAATTGTAAGTTCCAAATATAATGTTCAAGTCCACCCACTACCCCGTTCGGCTATGTAGACGATAGCTTTGCACACCGCACCGCTCCCGTTAACCCACTGTAAGTAGTTACACTGTGGCTATAGTATGTAACGTGTACGTCCCACATGGGGCGGCGATAAACGGCCTCCTTTCTTGCACTTTCAAAACATCCAGCCGTAAAAACGAAAAAAAAAACAACAACGTTCCACTCTTTTGAAAGTTTTCGTCCTTATGTGTTGGTTGTTAAGGTTGCGATTGGCATGTCTTTGTGAGTGTGATTGCAAGGCTGTTATGTTGTGATGAACATTGCTTGACGAAGGTCATGGAGGCTCACTAGTGAACTGTTATAGGAAATAAATGTTCTGTAATTTATTTAATGTTAATTTTATTTTTGGTGGACTGCCCAAAGAGTATTATTTTTAAACGTAAAGTAGAACAAACTGTAGGGAAAGTGTTTTCTTAATCTTTCTTACCATAAACAAAATTATAGACCTGAAGAATACTGTACACGTCGCCAATATTATCATCACCTGACTAAAGGTATAAATAAAAAATTAATTCAATGAATAAAAAAACGTCAAAACATCAACATACAGAAATTTCTCAACTAAAAACAATGTCCCACATCTTTCTCAAACAAAACGTATAAAATAATATTAATGAAAGAATTTTGCCATTGTTCCTTTAACACTTTATGGTAGGTTTCATTTTGTTAACTGGGAAGTTATTTCTTACTTTTCACGTTTATACGCACGTGATTTTGCTTGGATCAAAAGACCTTCACTCTTTTCGCTGGCAACGCAGCATGGCCGCTACATATACGTTAAAAACAATTAAACAATGTTTAACTTTTTCATAGAAAACATAAGAAGGTGAAAATAATAGTAGGTAAACAATACAGTTCGACTTGAACAAGTATTTATAATAATTTATATTCTATGGATTTATTGGTACTAGATTATTTTTAAATGTGCTGTTACATTGTTTTTATCGTAAATAAAGCGAAAGGTCATCATAAAATTTTAGAAACTACTAGTGCTAGAAGTTTTACATTTTGACTAATTCGACATTTTGGGAAATTCGACCTCAAAAGGGTTGTTTTTGGGGTTGATGGTTAGAAAGAACTGCGCCATGCGGACGAAGTCGCGGGCAACAGCAATTGTGTAATGCTGAAAATATTTTGTATCAACATTATTTTTATAACATTCCGTATCAAGTCTACGTTAGTCACTTTATGACAACTTAATCGACCTTGTCTGGCTGATTGAGACTAACGTCAAAAGCAAACCCATCTATAAAACAAAAATATCCAACAAATTATTTAAATAATTTGTGCTATATCGAAGAGGGTTGATAATACGACCAGCTATCAGCGGAAACGCGGACAAGAACCCCGACAAGAGAGTCATTTGTCTTTCTTTACCTTAATTATGTGATGAAAATTTATAGTACCCAACTTCTATAGGTGGCGACTGTTTGAAAATTTATGATTAAGTTCCTTTAAACCCACAACTGGATACAAATCTACCTGAATTCGGGCTGAAAACTCAATTATAACTTTCATATTCAGTTGCGAAATCAATAGACACGAAATAGAATTTAATAGAAAAAGCATTGGCCTCCCAAAAGGACTTGATAATTTAACTTTATTCGTAGAAGGTGAAAAACTGAAATCAAGTATTATGAAAACGGTTTGTGTTTGATGTTTTAATTAAGAAACTCCTAACGTGAAAATGTTTATATTTTAACACATAGAACTTTTTTGTTTTGAGCGAACCCATTGCACAAGGCTTTGAAGTTTCAACAATAGATCGGGGTGAGAATTTAAAAATGTTTTTTAAAAGCGAATTCAACGGTATGCGAAATGTATTAGTAACGTTCTCTTTGAGCTTTTGAAAATCTTGTCGGAAAATTAGAGCAGTACTTTTTTTAATCAATTTACAATCTTGAATTCTTAAACACAGAACGCCTTACCACAAGAAAGATAGACATCTGATCTGTTGAACACGTCTTGTCTTAAAAAAATGTCAGATTATGACGTTGGAATAAGGTCCGTTTTGCAGTCACACTTTTTTAGACAAGTGTTTAACAGATGTTTAAGTTTTCGTAGTAAGGCTGTTGTTTAAGACATAAGTTAAAAGGCATGGAAAATGTACAGACAGAGTCACTTTACTCCTGTTTATAAACATATCGTGACACTTACTAGAACACGTGGCATTCGCCACATACATTGCAAAAAAAGCTCAATTGATTTACAAAGTTCTATTTCAAAATAATTAGACGGATTCATTTATTAACCAAAGCGTTAAGTCCACTTTTAGACTTATTAAATTAAATCCATTTAAAGCTATTAATAAATTATCTATAAGCGGGTTTTTGGGCAAACTGTCAGGCTACGCGACATGTTTGTCCGGATAAGGATGAATTCGGTTAATAAAAAGCAAACAAGAGCGCTGGTGGCAGTGTTCTGTATCTGTTTGCTGATGCCCTCCTCGTAACAATTAGCTGTTTTGTGTACTTGCCCACACTTGCCACTGTTGGCCAACAACGAGAGTGTTACAAAGATACGTTGTTTCTAGACGAGTTAGACATTTTTGTATTAAATCTTCAAGATTTTTTGGGTTATTAGATGCTGTTTTAGATGTTATTATTAGAGTTTGCTAAAGGTGTGCTAATTCTTTGACACTTGTGCGTTCTTTTTTCAAATTTATGCTTTTTTTTGTACCTATGACTGCTTCAATTTTTGCTGCGTTCCATGAGAGAGGATTTGTGGTGTGGTTGTTTCGAGACCGGGACTGAGAAGTATTTTTCATTGAAAACCCTAACCTGGAATTGAACCAATAATCTCACTATACAATCCTTACACTGTATCAATGGTCTAGTCACTAGACCACTAGATACTAGAGGTTGCAAGTGTGACCGCCGAGCAAAAGGCCCTGGGTTCGATTTTCAGGTCGGACACATATGAGTTCTTTAGTAGCAGTCATTTTGATTTATGATTTTTTGATAACAGTCGGATAGCATGGCGCAATATAGTGTAAACATTGTTACGCAAACACCCTTACTGTATTCAAAAAGTTAAAAATTCGAACACACGTCCCGACCATCACACCTTATCTTAGCACTCAATGCGAACACATTACGTATGCAATGAACGGACAATAGAATAGCCTATATCTGGCTTGACTCGCCACGTTACACGTAGAGTGATAATAATAATTACACGTGGAATGTGTGTGAGTAATGAGGAGTATTTTGGGTGAATAATAATTATTATTATAATATTATTAACGTATTTATTGAAGTATGATGCCTAGAAAAAAGCGAGATGAACTTAGAGCTTGGAGTACGATGGCTCTTATGGCGCTTTAAGCCCTAATATTTACAATAGTGACCATGTCAGTCTTATATGGCTCGAAGTACGCTTACAAAAACTATTATAAATATATAAATAAACTAATTGTCGCTAATGAATTCCGCGTTGTAACTCAAAAAAATTATCACTCGAGGATGGAATATTGGGATAAACGATAACATAGGTGTTTTACTAAACTATAACTACTGAATCTACTCTGACGTGATTGTGTTACAAACACAATATATTTATTCATCCAATTCTTCAAACTATCACGATCACGATTTAATTGAACAAAAATAATGGAGCTATCTGGTCAACAAATTGACAAATTCTATCCTGGTTCAAAAAAGAGTCATTGACTGGAAAAAAAAACATAATTTTATATATTAAAATTGTATCACTGGAGAATAAGTGTCTAATATGAGATTTCATGCAGTTTCATAAAGTAAAAAGTTTTTACTTACTAATATACTGTTACAGCTGCCGAAAAAGCCTATAATGAAAACGTATTTAAGATTTACGCGATTATGTACTTTATTCACCTCTTTTGAGTTTGTTTAAATATACAACCTTTTGAGACTAAAGTAATCTCGAGGTAATAAACCCAATAAACAAAGGTTTATGATTAAAGTTTTGAGCAAGTTCAATATCAGGCAGAACTTTGCGAAATTACGACACTTCCAGTTTCTCAAAATCTTTGTATTAAGATAACATACTGTATAATACGCAATTAATATTTTTTGTTTATTTAGGTCACCATCATTTCAGCTACACAAGACTGTAATTGCTAGTTTAAATTGCAATAAATAAATTAAATAACGAACTAAATTAAGTTAAATTATTGTTAAACAAAAGTCGAGGGAGATAGAATATTAATTTTGTTTAGCATCTCATTGTCTGGCCATGACGTTTGCAAGAATAAAGATGAACCATGTTAGGTTTTAAAGAATTTCAGTTATTAATTATAATTTACCCAATTAAATTGGGTCTTTAAAACAAATATTAATTATGTTTGAATTTAAAATGGGCTATTCATACATAGGTGTATTTATCTTATGCAAAATGGCGAGCCTAAATTTTACATATTGGAATAATTGCTACATTAAACACACTGAATACGAAACTTGTTTAGATGACTTTGCTAAAGCTTTTAATTTATCAACTACTAAACAAGTTTAAAAATTATTATTTTGCAGAAAAAAAGTCATAATGAAAGTTTCATAAAGAACAAATGTGTGCAAAGTTCATAATCCTATAAGCTTATATCAACCTGCCGTTTGCCTCTTTGCCGGTGTATGATTTCATTTAACAAAGTTGTAAGTAATTGGTAGTTAAAAATAATTCTTACTCTTAATCAGGACAGAGCGTTTTGTTAAACTATTTCGCTTTTCCTTTTGTTTAAAGATGCTCCCACTCGTCAGGTAAACAATGTTATAAGGTGCTCCCACACAGCAGTTATACAACTTTAGAGACTGACTTTTTTAACAAATTGTAATAAATTGTTATTGATGTTATTAAACATTTAACAAAATGTTTTACAACTGATTACAATATGATATAATAAAATATAACTTTGTTGTATAACATCATCATTCCTCGAAAGACAAACCCAAACTGATTGAACATAATGTTATACGATGTTATACAACGAGTTCAACCAACGTGGGAGCGTTTATAACATATAACATTTCTTAACATGTTGTAGAGTACTGTTACACGCTATTATAAATGTTATCGTGTTACACAATGTTGTATAACGTTATGTAACTGCTGTGTTCCGAGCACCTATAGGTAAATCCTTTTTGTTATACATTAACATTTTATAACAGCGTGTAACATTTTGAAGAACGTTAGACAAAGGATTCTATGCAACATTCTCTAACGTCAAATAACTGCTGTGTAGGAGCACATATAGCACTTTAACTCTAGTATTTGCAAGCAGAAGTGATTTTCTAATGGCCGCCACTGTTTATTCTTGTTTTCAAGATCTAAATTGCTTAGTTGGAGATAACGACGTGTCAATTTTTTTTCTGCTTTTTAGCTGAGTTTCAAAATTTTGTTTTGTCAAACAGGTGATGGAAAGCGAACCGAATGCGAACCGAAAGCGGAGATGTCAAACTGGGTGCAGCGAACTGACCCAGTACTTTTGTATGATTATACCTTAGTGCGTACAACAATGTTACTGCAATTAAAGTATCCTCACAAAGAGTCGTAAAATTAAGCATATTATAACCAAAAAAGCTTAAACTCTGCCACACTGTTGGTCACTAAACCAATATGTAAGCCATTGTAATGCAAATTTAATAACTAGAACCACTAGGTACTAACAAAGTGACTACAAACTATGTACAGTGACTGTTTCGTCAGTCAAACGCGAGTTTATGTGCTCATGTCATAGCAGAATTAATTAAATTTATGTGTACACTAAAGATTACATGGCCGCCATGGCCGGCCTGTGTTTGCGTGGTGGTTGATCTCACTAAATAGAAAATTAAAGAAGGTTGGCAACATTAAATGTTTAAGTGAAAATACACGTACACATAGACATGGTCACGTAGTTGCGACTGGCATTTGTTTGACACAAACTCTACACGGCCACCAGGAGTGGGCTAAAGGCATTCGGGGTCTTCCGAGATGGGGGCATCGAGGAACGGGGAACTCAGGGTAGAACCTTTTATAACTTTGCGTAATTAATTTTATATGGCCCACTGCCTCTCACAGAGAGGAGGGCTGTGTCTCAGCAGAACATTATACGCTGATTATTATTTTGACTGGCCTGTTGTTCTAGTGGTTAGTGACCCTGACTGCTATGCCGGAGGTCGTGGGTTCGATTTCCACCCAGGGCAAATGTTTGTGTGATGAGCACGATCGTTTGTTCTGTGTCTGGGTGTAATTTATCTATAATATGTATGTATTTAGAAATGTATAAGTATGTTTATCAGTTGTCTAGTACCCATAACACAAGCTCTGCTTAGCTTGGGACTAGATGGCGTTGTGTGATAGTTGTGGAATATTATATTATTCTATGATATTAGGAAACGATGTTTACTCATGCACCAGTGTTCGTTCATTACACGAGAATGTATCAATCTTCTGGGCTTATCTATTCTGTGGTATAGGTTAATCTATTATTAAAATGCAGCTGCAACCACGATCGTATTAACCAGCCATTGTTAAGTTAAAATGTTTCACTGTTTATTTGGCAACTATTTTTATTTGCACTAGTAATATGTAACGGTTATATAATGCTGTTTCTCTTGCCTTGTCGTTTGCAATATTGATTGAGATTACAGTGTTGTTAAAAAAAAAAAAAAACATTATAGAGAGTTTGAGCACTGGATCGAGTGTTGGTAAATTATTGAAAATATGCCTTGGATTACAATAAATTTAAGTCTCAAAAAAGAGATAAAACGTAAGAAACAAGAAAAGGAAAAAAGTGACCGAAAAAGTTTTTTTTTTTTCTTTTTTTTTTCTAGTTCATGGAAACTTCTAAGACTATACTTATATTAAAAAGGTAAAGTTTAACAAAAATAAATAGAACTTAATACATTCTACTAAAGTACGTACTTTAGTAGAGTGTGATGTAATTCACTGATGTCCAAAGAGTAGTGATCAATTAATATTTTGACAGGCCTGGCGCATTCCGCGGTGTAGCCACGTTAACAGGGCCCCGCGTGTGCTTGTAGTATGAAACTGCATAACACCCGGGCGCACCGTAGACGGGTTTCACAGTCGCTCGGTTGCCGCCCGCCACCCGTTTCTCACGCTTTCAGTACATCATCATTCAGTACATATTTTTACTTTATTCTCACGAGCAAAGGTTTTACATTTTCTTGTTTTTGGGAAGTGACACTTCTGTACGTAGTACTTTTAAGTATTCTGTGATTTTGAGAAGAATCTTTTCAAATTAACTACCCATATTTTTAAACTCACTGATTAAAAGCAGACGATCAAAAAGATATTATATTCCTAAACGGAATGTTGAAAAAAAAACACAAAGAAGGTTTACATACATTTTTGAGCATCAAATAATCCGAGCCTCTTTGATACAGTATCAAGAGCCCTAGACATCCACTTAGTCTGGGTACAAACTCCACTTGAAGACATTTAGCTTTAAACAAGTAACACATAAATTCGACTAATCTCTTTTGTTCCCAAAATAGCTATTTACGTTACGGTATTTAATAATAATATATCAGGCGGTTCGTCTTGCCTTGTTTCTTGGTAATCTGGTAATCAATTTTAGTCCGTATATCTACTATTAAAAGAGTCATTTTTCGCGTTTTGGTGAACGTCTCTAACGGCCCGTTCTTGATCTTGCCAGGAGTTTTTTTTTTTGAAAAATCGGTCACAATCGTCTAGTGATAATAATTGATTAGATCATAATATGATTGATTGGTGATAATAAGAAGTGCCTTATTAATGAGCAACGCGTATAATTATGAATTATTAATCGGCTGTTCTATTTAAATAAATAAATAAATAAGTGCTTCATAAAATACTAATTGATACATTGTTATCACGATGAACGAATGTCCCACATGGTGCCAACATGACAGTTGGATGACAATAACTATCACCACCCTCATAAACCGTCGCCAACTAACTGCAACAAACTTCTCTACTAAACAATATTTTGGGGCAACTGGACGACAACAAAGTTGTCTCTTCGTTCATACGATCTAGGGATGGGCTGACTATGAGCAGAGCAGGTTAGCCGAGAGGCCGAATATTCGGCCAAGCTGCGTGACTAAAATCACCATTTTATCAACGTATTTTTATTGCTACAAAATACGCACCTTATTTTTTACGTGGTAAAATCATCAAATGAGTCCGGAACCCCGGGCAGGGCGCGAGAGACTGCCAGATTTGTACTGACTAAAATCCACGGTGTTCTTCAGTAGCCCTTTTTGTTCCGGGGTCACGGTAAAGGAATACGTCATAAGTCCCTCGCCCACAAAATTCGCAACTTGGGATAATTTATTCTTTGCTCAATCAATAAAGTGACAAAGAGCAATTTTAGGAAAATTGATATTATTAGCAACGTTGATCGATTATTTCGGTAAAGTTCTTGGAACATTGGCAAGGTGAATAGTGTTTTCTGTATTACCTAAATCTGTTGCTCACATTGAATATACATAATACGTTGTAAGACCATACGACCGCAATTTTCATTTTTTAATTTGCATTCAAATTCGTAGAATTTCTACTTACCCACACTGGAACCGCGTGGTGGTTTTCAAGAGGAGAGGAGGCCTGTCCCAGCTCGTATCAGCCCTTCCCAGCTGGTATCAGTCGGTATTTTTACTGACCATTTCGGTTTTCTATATTTAAATGTTGGTACATCTCTAATAATAATCTTCATACCCAACTTTTGTAGCTCATAAAGTAATATATCCGTGATGTTATAACTCTATTTGTGTGTGTACATTGCTCCCATTAGAGTACTGTGGGGGATCTTCATTAAAAGACTATATTAGCGAATTAAACTTATATTTTCGACACGCGCACTTTTACATCTTGTTTCCTTCTCGAATCTACTAGACAGTTCTACTGCTTATTTTTAATATTCAAAAACCATTGAGCGGTAGGACGCTGCCAGCGCTAACAAAACCATCTAAGGTTAGACCTCAGAGTAAAACCTCTACATCAGCTACGCCCACCCTTAGAAATAAAAGGACAGACGTAGTTCTCTTAAGAACAAGTCTTTTATTTCTTAAATCCGGCCGCTCAAATGCCTACCTATACCTATAACCAGGAGTCCCTATCCTATGTGCAGGTATTTACATGCGGTACGCCTTTTGAAAGGAGACTGAAGTCATGATGACTGGTAAACAATTTGCTAAGTTATAAAAGTTTAAAGTTATATCATATTTACAATTACACTGACGTCATCACGCAATAGCCTTATCGCATCAAAAACTGCACCAAAAATCTACGAACATACCGGCTAAACAAAGATATGAAAATTCATATCACCCAGATGGGGTTGAATAAGAAACAACTCTTTAAAACTTATTCTTTATCTTCATCGGACGCAATTGAGTCGGAGGAAGGGAAAAAACAAAGATCAAAGGTCATAACCTAACTCATGCTCAAACTCCAGATTAAATCGACAATAAACATTTCAATCATCTATGCATTATTAAATTATCAAAGTTCATTAAGACATAACTGTGGGTCAAGAATAGCTAATGTGTCAAATCAACACACTTTACAAAGGCTCACGCTACACCTCTTCAGTAAAGTTGTGCACTCTAAAGTTAAACCAGTAGTGTCGAATCAACACTCTTTACAAAGGCTATGCCTTATCAGTAAAGTTGGTTGTCACTTTTGAGTCACTCCCCCCCTCTTAAGCAGAACCACAGTTATCAAAATATCAAATACAAATCCCATTAAATCTCTTTGTTCCTCATAAAAAAAAAAACTCTGGAGTATGCTCATGCTAAATCTTAAAAAAATACACATCAATATTATTTCCCTTCGACGTCCGTTGTGGACATCATCATTTCCGTTTCCTCCGCTCAGCAGAAATACATGAAAAATAAAAAGAATTTTAGTATAATATAATTAAATGCACAACAGGAAAGCTTGCACTGTTTTTTTTTTCATTTATTTTAAAGTTATTCTTTCATTCGCTTATTTTTGATGAATTATTCAAAATAAAAATACAACTCAAAATTATTCCCGAATAAATAAATGAACAAGCAAAACCAGGACAACCCACTAGTATCTAGACAAACTGACATTTGTTATCACAATAATCTAAACCCTAACATGAAAAGGTTTTAACCTATTTACATGAACAATATCTCTAAATCTTCGATTTGTTATTTTTTTAATTACGTAATTTACATTTGAGATTCTTCTCACTATTTGATAAGGTCCTTTATACAATCTGCATAACTTAAAACTCTTGTTTGTTATTCGTCTAGGAGTATAAACCATAACTAATTGGTTAGGTATAAAAACTTTTGCCTTTGCCTTTTTATCAAATAAAGTTTTTTGTTTTAATTGGGCATTCTTCATGTTATTTAACGCGCGATTAACTTGAGCAGTATGCTGATTCCGTCTTACCGCATAATTATTTACATGATCAACCCTATTAATATTAACATTCATATCAGTTTGAAATAAAGGATCTTTAGCATACATCAACACGTACGGTGTAAATCCAGTGCTTGATTGTTTACTGGTATTATATGCGTAACAGACTAAAGGTAAATAAGTGCACCAGTTACGCTGATCTGCAGAGACATACATGGATAGCATTTGTGTCAGAGTTCTATTAAATCGTTCAACTAATCCATTTGTCGCTGGATGAAATGCTGTGGTGAAACGAGATTTGGCACCGAAATAACTCACCGTTTCTTTAACTAAGCGCGAAGTGAAAACAGACCCTCTGTCTGAAATTACTTCTTTGACTCCTCCGAAACGACAAAAAATATCCTCTATCAAGAATTCACTGATTCTTTGTGCTGTTGCTCTAGGAACCGCCTTACAAACCGCATATCTCGTAGCATATTCTACACACACAATAATATACCTGTTACCGTTTAATGATTTTCTAAATGGACCTAACAAATCAATCCCCACTTTTTCCATCAAATAATTTACTGTTATCGGTTGAAGTTGAGCCACTTGTCTATACTTCTTCCGTTCCTGACATAACAAACAACTTCTCACATATTTATCTATTTCTTTTTCTGCATCCTTTATAAAATAATTCATTCTGAATTTAGCAAGCGTTTTAGCTAAACCTAAATGACCTCCGGACCAAGGATCATCGTGTAATTCCTTGAGAACATCGTATAACAACCGCCTTGGAACAACTACTAACTCTTGAATACTATTAAACCTCCTAGCTTTCCTACATAAAATCCCATCTATAACACTAAAACCTTTATACTCATTTACCCTATTAATTGCAATTCTATCTAACCATTGTTTACAATAATCATCTGTGAGCTGTTCATCTCTCATCTTCACGACCTCTATTTTATATACTTGCATACCATCTTCCTGACATACGGAGTCTTGAACTTCTTCATATAATGGATTCCTACTCAAAAAATCTGCAATAACATTATCTTTCCCAGCACAATGAATAATATCAAACTCATACGCTTGAATACTTAACGACCATCTAGCCAACCTTCCATTCATGTCTTTCCTATCTCTTAACCAACAAAGCGCCTTATGATCTGTCACCACCTGAAACTTCAAACCCCAAAGAAAATGCCTGAAATAATTCAATGCCCACACTAAAGCTAAACATTCCTTCTCTGTCGTAGAATATTTCTTCTCTCCATCATTTAACTTTCTCGACGCATACGACACCGGATACATAACATTTGTACCCTGCATTAAACAAGCACCAACCGCTTCACCACTGGCATCCACATACAGACGTGTTAATATATGCTTATCGTTAGAATAAAAATGTAAAATTGGAGGATTGTTCATATAATTTATTATAGTATCAAATGCTTCTTGATGTTCTTGGGTCCATGTGAACTTAATATTTTTTTTTAATAATTTAGTAAGCGGCAAAACAATCCCAGCAAAATTGTTGATGAACTTTCTTTATTAAGAAAATAATCCCAAAACAGATTTAATTTGTTTCGTATTGGTTGGTGGTTTAATTTTTTTTAATGTTTGCAGTTTTTTACTATCAGGTTTTATACCGTTTCCTGATATCTCATGACCCAAGACTGATATTTTGAAATAACCAAAGCTGCATTTACTTGGTTTTAATGTAAGATTTGCTAACTTTAATTCTTTCATTACTTCTCCCAAAGCTTCTTGAAATTCACTAAAAGTTTTACCCCAAATTAATATATTATCCACGTAACAAATAGCATTTTTATATTTCAGCCTGGAAATAATTTGGTCCATAGCTCTTTGAAAGACAGCTTGGCTTGTTTTAAGTCCAAATGGGAGTACGTTAAATTCATATAAACCCGATGGTGTGATAAACGCTGTTTTATGTTTATCTTTTTCACATAAACGGAATTGCCAATAACCGGAGTTTAAATCTAAATCCGCAAAATAACGTGCTCCTGACATATAAATTAAAATATCTTCAATAATAGGTAAAGGGTAACTATCATTAACTATTTTCTTATTCAACTTTCTATAATCTACACAAAACCTCCACGTTTGGTCAGGTTTTTGAACCAAAACGACAGGTGATGCATAAGCGCTTTTGGATTCACGTATTACTCCATTATTAAGCATCTCTGTCATCTGTGCATTTATAATTTCAAGTTGCTTGGGTGATACCCTGTATGGTGGTCGATGCACCGCTATTTCATCTGTCGTTTTAATATCAATTTCTACTAAATTACAGCTACCTAATTCGGAGGCCGTAAAAGCGAAATTCTCTCTATAAGAAGAAAGTAGGCTGCGTAGTGCAATGCTTTCCTCTAATTCTAATTCTGGATTAATATTTAATTCTTCCATTATAATAATATCATTTTTAAAAACAGGTACACAAATATCATCGTTCTTTTGCACTAAGTTTGAAAAATATAAATAATCGATTTTTGAAATCGACTTATAACCTCTTTCTTCCGTCGAGGTATGATCATCCATGACGTTATTATTTTTTATTTGGTTGTCATGGGGATCCGTACATACCATAGTTTGTGACAATGACATATCATTTTGTTCAGAAAAATTACAAAATTTTACACGGAATAGACCGCTTAACAACAAATAATTATTATGAAAATCAATGATAGCATTATATTTACGAAGGAAATCCTGTCCAAGGATAAGTTTCTGGTTAATGTCTTTTATGACCACGAAACTATTTTTAAAAACACATGAGTCTATCAAAAAGCTCATCTCCACTTGACCTAAAGTCTTCAATAAACTTCCAGAAATTGTTCTAACAAAATGTTTTGTATTTTCACTGGTATGATTAATCTTCAGCTCCGACATAAGCTGTTCTGATACACACGAAATAGAAGCACCTGTATCTATTAAAGCAGCATAGGTCTGTTTATCTATGGAAATATTAATAAAAGGACTCATATCACCCTGATTGCAGGACTCTCTTGGGAGTTTGATGTTTTCGGACACAGGCTGCGACTCCCAATCCTTTAACGTCTGTGTCCTGTATAGTTTGGGTGATCGGCACGATTGGACATCGCAGGAGGGTTTCTGGTACTGTGGGTTTGAGGAAAATGATTATGTCTGTAGGTGTAAGGATATCGTGGACGTAAATTATACCTTGGAGTATGGTATGTTTCACCATCTCTTTGATCTCTATTTTGAGGCGTAGAATGAGAGGAAGAAGGCATCGGACTTGCTTGCCTTGCAGAGGTGGGAAAACTCTGGTTTGATGCATCATATGGATGCTCACTTCTAACTTTCGTTATAATACCCTTTGGTTGCAATGGTATATTTAACGATTCATTTTGCATCTCGCCGAAAATCTCTTGAATTTGAAGGATAGTAGCCTGTAATTCAGCCTTTGATGCATAAATTCTCGAACCAAGTTTTAATTTATAATCCTCTGTTATGCCCTTCAAAAAGATTTTAATGAAAATCTTTTCATCCGTAATATTAGCCTTTTGGCTCAGAATTGATAAACTATAGAAGAACAACAATAAATTTTCGTTCTTTTCTTGCCTCGAATTATAAAACTTTTCAACGTAATCGATTTTTATGGGGAATTCCTTTCTCATTAAATCGCAGATTGCTTTAAAATCTAAATCGTCTTTAAATACGAATTTAAAATAGGCAAGTGCCAGCACTTGCCTATTTTAAATTCGTATTTAGAACCCTGCAAATAGGCCCCCAAAATACGTGCGTGGTCACATTCGCGCCATCCGTTGACCGCAGCAACAGTAAGAAACTGTGATACAAACTCGTCGAAGCACATATTGTCGATTCCAGAAAACTGGACAGCCTGAGCCATTTTGCTCTTTTATAAAATTATTAAATATAACCACTTAGCTTTGTATTTCAGGCGTCGCTTTTTCGCCTGCACTCCTCAAAAATTTTAATCGATAAAAATCGGGCTTGCTAGCTGCGAGAGGTAAAATTTCGTACTTTGGAGTATTTTAGCTCTCCAAACGCTAATACTAAATATTTATATACCTTTACTGTTTAAGGTACCCGGCGCCTCCACCATATGTGGGGGATCTTCATTAAAAGACTATATTAGCGAATTAAACTTATATTTTCGACACGCGCACTTTTACATCTTGTTTCCTTCTCGAATCTACTAGACAGTTCTACTGCTTATTTTTAATATTCAAAAACCATTGAGCGGTAGGACGCTGCCAGCGCTAACAAAACCATCTAAGGTTAGACCTCAGAGTAAAACCTCTACAGTACCTATGTAGGTAAGTTCGTGGAACTTCTTGGTCTTGTGTTGTGTTCACAAACAATTTAGTTTTAACAAAATTTAAAATCTATTATTGTTGTAAAATTTAATGTTTAATTTATTGTTTAGACCATGCTACTATAATAAACATAAATCTAACAAATTTTTAAGCAAGCCCAAGTAATCGTTCTGAAAGCAACTCAATTCACATAAACATGAAGTTGATATTCATTTAAAAACAGATAACAGTTATTGAGAATAAGGATTTCAATGAATCTCACCCATTGTACTGTACATCTAGTTCAGTGCTCTAACGACCACTGCTTCCCACCAAGTTTTAACAGCACCGCCACACTTTTAACTCTAACTTAAAGGTCAGATTGAGGTCAGGAATGCGCTAACGGTGTAAGTTATGATTTGGGGGGGATTGGGAGGATTGTAAGTTATGGATCTATGAAGTGGAACTATAATCTTACTATGGACCAATAAAACGTCTACAGCACGCATAGCACGGCACCGTAGAAACGGGTTTTGTCTATGGAAAAAAAGACAAAACGACAGAAAGTAAACAGATGTTACAGTTCAAGCATAGCATTATTTAAAAAAGAAATGGTTCTATTCTTCAGTGGTATACGGATCGTGCCATAATGGTGAAAAAAGAGAAGAAAATGTTGAACTCTACAGAAATAACCATGTTTTATTTTTATATATTCTTTGTATAAATATGTAGATCGATTTTTTATGCTACGTAGGAATGGCTGTTTCGAATTAAGGCTGTACCTACTATTTATTGAAAATCAAATGGACAGATACAATATAATAATTCCTTATTGTAATGAAAATTAAAAATAACTAATACACTTGTGTTGTGTAAGTAAATCATGTTTAAACTTTTTATTCAAAATTTATTTATTATTGTCTTTTAGTTTTAGGTACTTCTATGTTTATTCTAGCACTTTATTTTTTGAAATAAATAATATGGTAAGATACACTTATGAAGTGTATAAACAAGTGATTTCATTAATTCTGTGGCCAGTTCAAATAAAGAGAAGTAAACAAACCATCCTTAATCCTCAAAATTATCAGCTTAATAATGTTGTGTCAATATTTAATTACATTTACAATATTGAATTCGGTACAATAATATACCAAATAAACCCACCATTTTTACAACAAATGTTGACCTACGTTGTACGAACAATGTTTAATGTATTTGTACGTCATGTTGTTCTGTATACTTTATGTTAACATTCTTTTAAACCGAAACACAATTTGTATTGCAAATGGCCGCCGACTTAAATTCAAAAAACAACGCAACGCTCGCTCATGACGTATCAATTACAAATGCAATTCCGTCCACAATTTCGCAAAGAAAATCTGCAAAAATGGAAACAGTAATACTCCATATTTAGCCGTCTGAGCCGAATAAAAACATGAAACTTAACAAGCGAATCATTTAAACAAGAAGCTTGTTGGGCTGTTGGCTTGAAACCAAAAGCGTGGCAGCATCGAGTGGGCCGATGTAACCGCTACATCTGATCCCGGTTTAATTAGAGACATTGCCTCGTGACTTGTGCCAAATTCACGAAACACGTTACGTGTTATTTGTAACTGGCGTGCAAGTTGGTGCTATCAGTCTATTGGACGATTGTCGAGCACTCCTGGATGAAGTGAGAGGCGGACTGAAACTAATATTTTCGTAACATTGTAAAGTGACGAAACGAGTTTATCGCTGGTCACATTATAGGAGTTTAATGTACTATACACATATAATGTACAAAGCACGAGTTTGCTAAATATCCACTATCTGATCACATAAATTTAAAGACTATGGCTTCGACAAACGTAGGATGTTATTACCGCATGGTGGTTGTTTTTGAAAACGGGTCCCTGAAACCAGCACTTAAATTATAAATAGCTCCAAAATTAGATTTAACTGTCTCAGTGCTGCAACTAAATTGTCTTTTACCGCATAATTGAAGACGCTTCACAAAACGCGATACTTTTGTTATTCAGCATTAAGGTCATAGCGCATTAGAGCCATCCGTAGTACCTCGCCTCCTGTGGCTAGTATTCTTTATATGGACTTGTATGGGTATGCGCTCACTACATCAACTCTTTAGTGTCATTGGATCACCTTGGTCGTAAGCCCTCACTCCACTCGCAGACGGCGCGCTGCGGGTGGACCACTCGGTGACAACTTACTGCACGCATACTTGCCTTGCTTTAACTACGCACTGTAAACGCGCGGGTCCCGTGTGGACCACGTGCTGCCCGCGAATGATTTACCGTGGACCAAGCGACGACGTCCACTCGTTGACCACGTGGCGTTCACTCGTTGCCGGCATGGGGTCCACTGGTTGACCGCGCGTCGTGTTGGTGATAACGCGGCGTCCAACCATGGACCACCTGTCGTCAACGAGTGGACGCCGTGCGACGAGACGGTGCGGGGTGAGTACTGGGTGACTCTAATGAGCCGTGACCTTTACTTTCGTGCCCACAAGTAATAGTACGAGTCGGCTATGTAAACAGATCTATCTGTCAACTTGTTTACAGTTCGTCCGTGCTAGTTCTACATAAAAACTTCCCGATCTATATGTTGTTTGTTTACATGGTAGAAACTTTAATGCAAGCCGCTCATACGTGTAGTCACGTTGAGATTGCATTCTGTATGTTTATGCTGAGTTCTTTGCGAGTAAACACGAAAATAACCATGGAATATCCAGCTATTGAACTTGTTGAGATGGGAAACTGGAAACTTAAATTTCTGACATGTTTTCGTAGATAATGTAGCTAGTTTTCCTGAGACGTTTTTGGCTATAAATTGATTAAAAAATAAGAGGAATAAAAATAATTATTTATGTAACATTTTGTGCGCACAACGTAGAATTTTGGGGGTAATCAAAGGCGCTAACGAGTAGGCGACGTAAATGTCATGCTAAAACATACATGATATTAAAATTGAAAGTACTCGTTTCACTAAAAATATTTACCTAATGTTAAAAAATATAGATACCTATATGATATTACTATATACTATGATATTTACTGAGGGAGAATTTGTATTTCGTAGCGTTTTGGTGTCTTTTTAGCTTGGTAAAATCACCACATGAGTTCTCCCACCCAGGGCAGAGTGAGAGGGACTGTCAACCTAGACTTGTATTGCCAAAAATTCACTGTGTCCTTCAATAGCCCTTTATGTTCCAGGCTCACGGTAATATGATAAGTTCTGCGACCAGCTACTTGGTATTAAAATATTATAAAATAAAAGTAGTGTCTTTCAAAGTAAACATAAACCATGGGCGTGTCCCAAACAGTTCAGTCAGATTTGAAAGTGTAATCTTGTGTGACGGAAGTAAGTTTGCCAACCAGTGTAATTCCGCGGCGTAAGTTTATGTTCTACTTCAAGGTTGTTACAAACAAAACTTGCGTACCACGTATGTCGTAGTGTGTAATCATAAAATGTGACGTAGTTGTTTTGATTTTTTTTTTATTCATAAACTATTGTTGTGTGCCATTGAGTTTTTGGTCGTTTTATCATCAAATGAGTCCTTCTACCCTGGGTGAAGCAGAAGGGAAGACTGAGTAAATCTGACTAAAATCCACCGTAATCTTTCAATTGCCCTTTAGGTTCCAGGGACGTAAACAGTGATTTTTTAAGAGCCTTGCTGAAAGAATTCAAAAAAAAATATCAAGCAATTAATTATTACGAACGAAATTCTCATTTCTGTTTCTGAAATGACGAACTTCGATTCTAACTTCTAAGTGTAGATAACCAATCTCATTAGCATGTATGATTTTCCAAGATTTTAATTTAACAGTCACTTGCATATTAACTCGCGTTTTATAGACTGTTTACGGTCTGTAATTAAAGAATTTAATAATTAATTTAAGACGTTAATCCTTAACACTTAAGAAATCACTAGTATCCTATTCCATCACCAAATCTATTAAAACCCAAACATTAAATAACAAACCCTGTCCACCACAAAATAAGGTATCATATATCACAAAGCTAAGCACCCTTGATTAATCCTAAGTTAAACACACAAGTCAACATCTAACTTGAGCCAAACTTAGCCGAACCCAAAGTTGATGACTTAATATTGATGTGTGCTCCTGACATTTCCTTACCAAGTGACCCTTTGAACTGTTCTGAGGGCCTGACTCCTGCAGTGGTCCCTTTTACTTGGAAACAAAGGTGGTTTATGGCACAGAGTAATAAATTCGTATAGAAGCGAAACCTTGTGTACGTACAGGCTAATTTCAGCTTCGTGTAGAGCACTTTCTATGTCACACAATATCTTTGTGACGTTTGTCGCTGGCTCAGCTAGCCAGTGTTCGTTGTCAAAGCGTTCGCGGCGTGTTGCTAGTGTGTTGTGTCCTTGTCAACGTTCCGTTCATCTGAGGCAAGTCGCGAAAGTTATCTCCCAATCCACATTGGACCCGTATCACAGTGTACCGCGTAGAACATGCTAGGTGGACAATATTATTTTATGATATTTAACGATGGTTTTATACATAAGTAGTCATATTGTGGCATTATTAATAGTTTTTGATATTAATTTGTAGTAAAAAAACAAAAAAAATATCTATAAAACAGTAAAAATTATTTAAAAATCATAAACAATAAAAAAAAATTGCATTAAATTACAAATAAATATCTACTTTACAAATTAACTTAACCTAATACACCTAATCATCATAATCATCATCAAAATCTTCTGGTGAATCGTCATCATTTTGTAGCAATGTGCGACAATATGATGACGTTCCGGTCTTGATGTTATTATGGTCGGGCTTACAATTAACTCTAATACCTCTGCACGTCATCCACGACTCGACGTTTATTTTTTTTTATTTTTTTTTATTACGATGATTCCTCGAAAGCTTTGCGAGGTCTTCCTGCGGATGTCACAGCCTCACTCGATGTCGTCGAAGGTTGTGGGGCTAAAGAACTCACAGTAAACTGTATGTCTCCTTCATTTAGCCAAGTCTTATTTGTAATTAAAAAACGCTCCTTCGATTTTCCCGAAGCCAACCATTTGGCTCCAATCTTAGTAGAAAAGTTGGATATTTTCAACTTTATTTCACTTTGGCTGCTTTCAGTAATGTCACCATAGTGAAATTTTGAAGAAAGATAGTCATAAATACGCGACCTTTAATAAAATTTTCGTGTGTTTGAACCTCTCTTCAAAAAAGGCTCACCTTTAAATAGAGTAAACGTGTGGTGAAAAAAAAAAGATAAAAATATGATGTACTGAAGTGTGCTGAACAATATGTGTATTTTTACAAACAAAACAGTTATACCTACAATATATCTAAAAACTAGCCCGAATAGAGGCGAATCAATGTACTTCCTGAACGATCAAAGTTTTCTTTATGAAAAAAATGACGCTAAAATTTATGCATTAAGTTAAAAAAATGCTAAAAATTCATATTAATATATTCTGATAAAAATAATATATTAAATAATAGTACATACCCTCAGTATTAATATCCATCACAAAAAACTTTTACAATATCACTATAAACCACTATGAGATGTGCACAAAAGTGTCGTTAAATTGCAATTGATTGACCGGAACGCTTGCATTAAACTCGTTACCTGACTTTTGAACTCTATGACTCATCAGATATGCATTTGGAAAACAACTTTTTCTCGGAATTTGGAGTTTGGGGTTGTTGTTTGTGTTATGCAATTAAGATTTCCTGGAAATGAAAACTTGAATTTTGTCCACCTAGCATGTTCTAGGTGAAATACCGTGCGTATATTGGATTACATCCCTTCCCTTTTATGTATAGGCCAGAGTTATAGTCATAATCAGCCTTTGAAAACATGACCACAGCACGTCTTTTTTATATTGGTAAAATATGACTGCTTCGCAGAAGGAGACGACCGCTTCCCACTCCGTCTCGCCCAGCAGCATGATCTCGACCAATGCCGGGCGCGAGAAGTCTCCGCCTATCGCCGTCGTGAGGACACGGCGGTGCTCTGCCCAAGCGAGGCAGTCCTACACCGTATGCTCCACTGAGTCCTCCGAGAGATCCTCGCAGTGGTGACGCTCAGGCGTTTCTTCCTTCCTCGGAACACAGGTACTTCCAGCCAATCCTCAAGGAGGGGTCTTACCACCACGATTGGGGTGTGCTCGGAACACAGTACGCTTAACGTTTTATTTTTTCAAAAGCATTGCAGACAAAAATTGTGTTGAATTTAAGCTGAGCAGTGAACTTTTAAAGTAAAAAAATGTACATATAAAACTGAGTGATAATAATGTAAAGTGATGACGAGAGATCCATTTGTGTAAGCGTTGAATTAAATCAGTATCTGAATTGAAACTCTCATTGCGTTGGCCTCTTTAACTTGGTCAAAACTTAACAACGCATTATCACCAAGTGTCTCGCTTCTATGATTCCTTACTCTTTGTAACTCGCAACATAACTTACTACGTGTCATTAATAATTTCCCTTGTAAGAAATCACTCGTGCATCTAAATTGGGAAATAAACTTTTTGACTAGTCATGAAGCTGACCCCAAGGGTTTTGTGAGCTTTCGATTTTGGGCTCGTGTGTGTCTGACCCTTATGCGCTGTTAATCTATTTTAGTTTATTTAGTGATGGTAGACAGAGACCCATATGGCTTTTAAAATAAACTTTGATATGTTATTTTTAATTAAAATACTATAACAACTGTTAGTGTAAACTAGCTGTGCCCGCGACTTCGTTCGCGTGGATGTCGGAACTTAACAATGTATTTTTAATAAAATTGACAAAGTTTCAAACAAACTTTCATCCCCTATTTTATTCCCTTGGGGGTAGAATTGATCAGGATCCTTTCTTAGCGGATGCCTACGTCATAACATCTACCTGCATGTCTTTCAGCCCGATCCGTCCAGTCGTTTGGGCTGTACGTTGATAGATTACTATGTCAGTCAGTCACCTTTGAGTTATATAATAAATATTTAGAAGAAAGATAGATAACGCCTGGGTCGCTAATTAAAAACCTTTATAATTTATAAAAAAACACAACAATGTGAACGGGCCTTGAACCCGAGACGTTCCGATTCAGTACATGATGAAAAAGGAATGAAAAATTCGAATGAGGATTACGATGGCCTAGTTGGTAAGGCGTCCAATGTACTGGATCAGAAGGTAGCAGGTTGTAGTCCTGCTCGCAATAAACTTTCCATAAAATACTATCAAAAAGTCAACAAGAACTTTTCGAAAAACGGTTAATCCTCAAGGAGATTTTTGATATTTTTTTTATACTAAGCCTTTAGGTTATGGTCTACTTTTGTGCCTAATTTCAAAACAGTTAACCTGATAGTCAGAAAAAATAACATTGGAAAACTGACAGGTATTTATTAATTATTTAATTTCACATTAATTACATTCACAAAATTTTCCATATCATATTTATCATCCGTGCATTTGTTAACTGAATAATATATTTCCTTTGATAACTGATAGAGTATACTTTATAGCGATTCATCAATAAAATATTTCCAAACACCGCCTGGAGCTGTCAAATGTTATGATATTTTTATTGCCAGCCTATAAAACGGACTCAAAATAACTTGGTGGAGCCCCCAGCTTATAGAAACGTCAATGCTTTGCCTTTTACAAATAAATTCCTTTAATATCGTGAAGTTGTCGACTTATTAATCTTCATCATCATCATCATCAGCCTATAATGTTGTCAAATGTCTTCGAATTTTTGGTTCTAGGACATGCCGGTTTCCTCACGATGTTTTCCTTCACCGTTTTGAGAGCAGTGGTGATGAAATAATTTACACAAAGTAATGCACCTGGCGGGGTTCGAACCCACGACCAACAGTTCGTAAGTCGGGACCGATACCACTGGGTCACCACTGCTCCGAAACATTCTGAATTAATATTAAATATTAGTAATTAAATATTAAGTTGTGTAGTATAATGAGCCTATAATGGTACACATGCATCCTTGAGAGGAAACCATCATGCGGGCCCAGCACGGGTTTTTCTTCTTTTATAATAATTAATTATGCCGATTCCCTCACTATATTTTACTTCAACGTTGAGGGAGTAGTGGTGATGAAATAATAATACATATTTATAATTATGTGAAGAGGTGAAGGAAAACATCGTGAGGAAACAGCGTATGTCCTAGAACCAAAAATGTAAAGACATGCGACATCCACCAACCGGCACTGGACCCGTTTGGTGGATTAATGCCCACTCCCTCAGAAAAGAGCCCTGTGTCCCAGCAGTGGGAACATTTTTAGGCTGATGATGAAAATTGCGTATAAGGTTATATTATATCCTCTTTCTTTAAAAGGTAAAAGTATTTAGAATAAAGTTATTGTCAAACAGACAGGCGAAGCGAATGCGATCCGAAGCGTTTTTATTTGTAATGTCTGGCATTGTTTGAATCCAGTCACATAGAAAAGCGAAAGCGATCCGATAGTCTATGTGACGGGCTTCAAACAATTGTATACATTACTAGCTTTAACCCGCGGCTTTGCTCGCGTTAAGTTTGGAGATAAATGAATCTCCATACTAAATTTATATCCTACTAATATTATAAAGGCGAAAGTTTATGAGTGTGAATGGATGGATGGTTTTTACTCTTTCACCCTAAAACTACTGAACAGACTACGATGAAATTTGGTATTTAGGTAGCAGAAGATCCAGAATAACACATAGGGTGGGTAGGGAAGATGTAGGGTAGGCTCAGCGGGTACACTACGATAATACGAAAAACTTTATTCCGAAATTCATAAATACGAATTTCAAAATACCGATTTTCATAATTCCGAATGGTTCAAAATTCCTAATATAACAACTCCGATGGATCAAAATTCCTAATTTTTAATAATTTCGAAATTCCTAACGTTTATAATTACTATTTTCAAAATACCGAATTTCAATAGACCGAATATTAAAAATTCCGACTTAATATATTTTCCGAAACATCAAAAACACGAATACCGAATATTAAAATTCCGATTATTGGAATTCCGATTCGGGACCGTCGGGTCGAAAAGTCCGAGTCGGGGTGCCCCAAGACACATTTTTGCTCGCTATTGCATCCTGAGTAAAAGCACCACCAAGGTAGTTCAACGGAGCCCCGTTTCACGGGGCTCCTATTTCTGTGAGCAAGGTTTAAAGTAACCTAAGACAAAGGGGATGGCGGGGTCTTACCTGTCCGAGTCGGGGCGCCCCAAGTCCCAAACTCGCTTCGCTCGCTCTTGCATCCTTAGTCAATTTGTTGACTAACACTTACCAAGGTAGGTCGACGGAGCCCCGCTTTGCGGGGCTCCTATTTCTGTGAGCAAGGTTTAAAGTAACCTGTCCGAGTCGGGGTGCCCCAAGGCCCGAGCTCGCTTCGCTCACTCTTGGATCCTAAGTTCTTCTAATAACAATAAAAATCCTGAAGGCAAACAGTGAAAGTTAAGAGGATACGCCTCGCCATTCCGTGCCTACACAGGCTTAAATAACACTCTAGGAGTACGGTAGACAAAATTACGTGGAGCCGGTTTTGCACCAATTCGTTTCTGTCACTGACTTTGTGGAATGAGAAACGAAATTCAGATTTTTAATATTCCGAAAAAATCAGTTTATTCGGAATTCCGTGAAAAATTTTTCGATGCTCGAAATCACCTTGTAGGCGCTCGAATTCGACTTAGCTGCCATAATAAGAAATGCATAACATCCTCAAAGCTTTCATTCGGGATAGGTTTCATCGCTGTTGAGCGATGGTGCAGCCTCCATACATTTTTGCCCGTGATCCTTTCGAGATTCTTTATAATAGATATTGTAATTTTTAGGTATTATGATATTCGGAGTTTTGAAAATCGGAATATCGAAATTCGGAATAAAATATTTCGGAGTATTTGGGTGTTCCCCAGGCTCAGCAAGTGAGGTATAAAAATGTATAGCTACGGATAGTCACGCTTTAACTTGCAGAAGGCTGAACTGATTTGGCTGATTTAATCTTAAAAAAAAAAAGGTTGCACTCCAGGAGTGCCGGTAGAAGTGAAAACTTTTTTGTTACTATGTTTTATTTTTAATTTGAATGACGTCTTACTCATTTTCGATCAGGGTCACGTGACCCTGACGCGAGTTTTGGTCACGTGACCCTGACGCGAGTTTTAAATTTTTTACCCATTACAGAAAAAGTGTACAACGCCGCTAAAGAAGTTTTCACTTCAAAAATCGTGGAAGTTCAGGGAAGGTTAAGGTAAGTGTGGTGTAAGTATAAAGTAGGTGTAGTGTAGTGTAGTAAGAGGGGGGGGGGGGGGTAAAATCAGTTAATTTTAGTCTTTTTTTAGAGCTATATCTATGAAAATTGGCATTTAGCTATTTGACTACAAACGAAGGCTGACGTGTTTTAAAATTTTTGGATATAAAGGAAGAGGCCAGGTAGCGAGCAAAGCCTCACCTGCGCTTTTATGATTGTAGAAATACTTACGATTTTCTGCATTTTAAGTCAACTTCTGTTCTGATGCAACTCGATCGAATATTCTTTAAGTAGTACACCTCCGTGCAGCACCGTCGAAGAACTAATCTACGAATGCAATCCAGAAAGTTTTCCGATGTCTACCTATTCCCCCCGCCCCGCCGCCAACCGTACGGCTCCCGTCTTCGCCGATTGATGATATAACAATATGGCAGCAAATACAATTTTAAAAACCTAGAAATTACCCCACCTAAATAAACCTAAAATTTTAAAACTATTTTAACCGACTCCTTAACTTCCACCCCTTTCCACCCCCACGGCCCACGTTACCACACTTTAACAAATAGTGATTAATTTGCAATCTAATAGCCAACCAAATACTAAAATTAACTGATCTTGCTCCACCCCCCCACTTTTACCCCCCACCTGCACGCCCTCCTTTTACTCCGTACCTATAACAAATCGAGCTTAATTTGCAACCGAATAACCAACCAAATACTAAAATGTACGGAATTCATACAAACTTTCCCCTCTTTTTTTACCCCTTACAGGGCAATTTCCAAAAATCCTAAAATTCGTCAGCCTTCATTTGTAGTCAAATAGCTAAATGCCAATTTTCATAGATACAGCTCTAAAGAAATACTAAAATTAACTGTTTTTACCCCCCGCCCCCTGTTACTCTCTTCCACTTTACCTCCCCCCCTTAGCCCTCTCATTACCCACCTTTAACCAATCATGCTTAGTGTGCAACCGAATAGCAAACCAAATAATAAAATTAACTAATTTCACCCCCCCCCCCCTTTACACCCCCACTTTACCCACCCCCCACGCCCTCCCTTTAGCCCCATTAACAAATGGTGCCTAATTTTCAACCGAATAACCAACCAGATACTAAAATGTACGGAATTTTATACAACCTTTCCCCCCCTTTTTACCCCTTTAAAGGGCGATTTTCCAAAAATCCTGAAACACGTCATCTTTTATTTGTTACCAAATAGCTATATTCCAATTTTCATCGATATAGCTTCAGAAATGACCAAGTTTTCCAAAAATCCTTTCTTAGTGCTCCCCTACGTTTTATAATGAACCTATGTTCCAAATTTGGAGTCTCTAGGCCAAGCGGTCTGGGCTGTGGCTTGATTAGTAATCATTCAGTTTGCCTTTTATTTATATAGACGAAGACGAACAAAAACGCCTCGCTTCGCGTTCGCCTGTCTGTTTGACAATAGCTTTACGCTGCTTTTCCACCAGAGATGCGCTATGCTACGTTGCTAAGGATACGTTTGTTATCCACCAATCACATTCATTTGTTTACATAGCACAGCACTGGTGGAAACGGATTCAACTAAGATATGTTTTTTATAAGTAAGGATGCGTGCTATGGCTCCGTGCTGTGGCTGTGTGCTATGGCTGCGTGCTATGGCTGCGTGCTATGGATGCGTGCTATGGATGCGTGCTACGGTCCGTCGACGTTTTCTAACATTTACTAAATTTAATTTAGTTGTAAAATACCACAGATAAGTAATTTTTGTCATCTCACTGAACCAATTTAGGGATTTGTCAAATCACTAGAAGCGATTTTCGACTTTATCGACATTTAAAATTTAGTTTTTTTTTTCTCACATTCTCGTTAGCCAACATTGCTCCTTCATTGTGTGTTCGCATAAATGTCAATAAGGTCGAAAATCGCTTGAAGGTCGAAAAACATTTGCTTAACGATAGCCAGATAAAAAAACAGGTGCAAGCGATTATCGACCTTATCGACATTTAAAATTTAGTTTGTTTTTCTCACGCTGCCTTGTGGCGGCGCATCTTTGTAGCGTAGCTACCCTGTGACAGCGCATCTTCGTAGCGCAGCTACCCATCTCCATAGCACATCTTACTCGCACAGCTACATAGCGTAGCATCGGTGGAAAAGGTCACACAGTTTCGTAGCTCAGCTTTCACATCTTCGTAGCACAGCTACATAGCGCATCTCTGGTGGAAAAGCAGCCTAAAAGTGTTTGTAAATCGATCTGACAACTTCTCAGTCATAAAGCATTGTGTTTTAACAAACAAAAACTAAGTTAGTTTTTGTTTGTTAAAACCTTTGTAATTACATTAAACGTTGTACTCATTATAATTAACAAGTCTTACTATGAGAAAAAAAAATGTAATCGCAAAAAAACCAAATACATTATTTTAATTAGTAGTTTTATGAATCCTACAGTTCAATGACCTTTCATAAAGTTTCTGGCAAAGAAACAATGAAGCTTATATAACCTTTTTTGTTGTTTTATAATTATGCTGATTTTTACTATAATTAACGGAGTTTTTTTTCTTGCTGCTTATTGTGTGTGTTGGAGCAGTGGTGGCCCAGTGGTATCGGTCCCCACTTACGAGTTGTAGTTCGTGGGTTCGAACCCCGCCAGGCGCATTACTTCGTGTAATTTATTTCATTACCACTGCTCTCAAAATGGTGAAGGAAAACATCGTGAGGAAACCGACATGTCCTAAAACCGAAAATTTGAGGACATGTTACGTGCACCAATCCGCACTGGTCATAATCCGACAAGCGGGGTGGTGGATTATGGCCCACTCGCTCTCACAGAGAGGGGGCCTTCTGTCCCAGCAGTGGGAACATTATAGGCTGGGTCTGCTCATCTGATGTCTATAACTCACTGTACTACGACAAGTATCCCAAAAAAATTAAGGGGAGGTTATACATATAAAGACGAGTCGTTTACTAGTACATAACAAAATAAGGGAAATAATAAAAGAAAATTGTTTAACACAATACAAAACCTTGATTAAAATCTTAATCTAACTTAAACATTCTTATTTAAACATAAGAAATGCAAACTAAATGCTAGAAATACAACAAATTCCTCGTATAACACGACACGTCTAAAGTTACACCAGTATACACGGATTTAAATTTATGTCTCCGGAAACTCGATATTCCCGATTGAGGTAATTGAAAGCTTAAAGGAATTTATTTCCAATTTCCTATCATATGAGGTTTTTCCGTCTATGAAATACACCGCCGACGTCGATATGAAATTTATGACATGTCTCTTTTTAATTCTGTTTTTAACTCAAATGGAACATTGTTAAGCTGACAGGGGAGAATGTTTGTAACGAGGTGCTTTTCCAATCATTTGTTTTTTGTAACATTACATTTGTTATGTAATAGCATTATCAGCCTTACTACAAAAACTTAAACACTTGTCAAAAAAAGTGTTACTGCAAAACGGACCTTATTTCAACGTCATAGTCTGACATTTTTTTAGACAAGTGTGCAACAGACGTTTAAAAGGTTTTGTGGTAAAGGTTTGTATTCTTAGCGGTTGACTCAACTCAAGTCAAGCGACAGTCTACCGTTTATTGACAAAATAGTAGCATGTGGCAGCGCCCGCATTCGGCAATATATTAACATGGAGTCAAACTATTACGAAAATAAAAAGTAAGAACAAAAGTATGATAAAAAGGCCTTGCGTTAAAGAGTAATAAATTAAACATTAATTCATACACATACACTTTTTATGATGATGCTTTTTAGCCAATATTAGCCACAGTATTTTAAAGTGTTAGTGGGATTGACATACCCACGATTAAAGTGTTTTCTTAATAAATCATTTGGGAAATTCCAGAAAATGCCGAAAGGGTTAAGATTTGGTGGTCATTTTGATTCGTTGCCATGGCGACTGAGTCAAAGTAAGCTGAGTACCTTATTGACTTAGGGTTTTGGAATACTGGTGTTATGGATAGCTGAGGGTATTGACATTTCCCTCGCAATAAAAATAGTGTAAAAGATAATATTTCAATGGACGTGCATTTATACATAAAAATCTGTTGAAACATTTTTAATCTCCTAGCTTTGTATTGTTTGAATAGTGAATGTGAAATCAACCTTTATGTTATGAACACAAGGATTAGTTGCTTGACAGACCATTTCAGTTTTCAAAATATTTTTATAAAGTCTGTTTTTATACGTAGTCTAAACTAGGTGTATTTGTAAATTTATATTTTTATTTCAATGCTACTAGCTAAAAGATACTTTTTTTTGGAAAGCAGTTGGGACCCAGTGTTATCGGCCCCGACTTACGAGTTGCAGGTCGTGGATCGAATCCAGCCAGGCGCATTACTTTGTGTAACATATTTCATCACCACTGCTCTCAAAACGGTGAAGGAAATCAATCATCGTGAGGAAACCGGCATGTCCTAGAACCAGAAATTCGAAGTGACTTCCACCAACCCGCACTGGGCGGATTACGGATCACTCCCTCTCTCAGAGAGGAGGCCTGTGTCACAGCAGTGGGAATATTATTTTATAGGATGATGATGATGACTTTTTTTTTATGGGTCTGTTTTCTAAAACATTTCAACTCACATACACAAACATCCAATTACTCAACTACCGTATTATTTAATCATATTATTATCTCCTTAACAAACACCAAACCAAATATCTTTTATTACGTCTAGACTTCTGTCTATTTAATTAAGGTAAGGGCCTCAAAATTTAATAAACAGAATGCAGCGGCTTCAAGTCACACTCCTTATTAAGAAAAACGTAATATTTGTGCAGCTGTTTATTTTTCATAAAGATGAAAACCGTTGCAACGTCTCGGGCAGTCTCAACTGTTTATTTTATATTAGGTTATTAAGAGGCACCGGGCAACCGACTGTGATAAATATGAACAATAAGACCTCATGCATTTAATGCGGTTAAAAACCCACCGTCTGTTTTTCGTTGGTTCGTTGCAACTTATTATACCTACTATTTACCTATTGCAGCTAAATTCATTTTTATTTGGAACTTACTAGTAATTACCACATAATGCTCTGTGAGTCTCTGAAGTAAAAGTCTATTCGTTAATTATTTATTAATCTAAGTTTGAAGTCACTGAATTGTTACAAATTGATGAGGTTCCAACCATATGGAAGGTTAAAAATGGATAATTAAGTTTTAAATGGATTTTACTCAACAGTGAAGAAACAATTTGGACGAGTCGACTTTACCAAGCACTGGTATTCCAAAATCAAACTTAAGTAATTTGCTCATCTCAACTAGACTCAGACGTCACGTCATCTCAACTAAAAATTGCGTACTTAAATCTGACAGATGAATATTTCTGTCAATATAAATATGTATGTGTAACAAACTGTAGCTGTCAATGGTTCCAAAGGGGCTGAGTTAGGAAATTTTTGAGCTTAACTTGAGCTGAGTTAACGATTAAGGATATTGAACCTTATTTATAAGGAATACACATCACCTTTCAGGTGGTATCAAGACCAGCCATAATACCATAAAGTACGACACCTCTTCCTTCCGATTCCCGATATTACGACAAAAGGTTAAAAGTCGCATTTCAGTGAATATATTTATCAATTAGTTTCTGATTCAGAATTCATGAACATGAATGTGATATTCCTTTAGAGTTGACAGTGTTATGAATTTATTGTAAAGAATTCCTAGAATTTTGTCAATTAGTAGTACTTAAGTATTGCATAAAGGCTCCAATTATGAATCTTGCAACATCAACATTCTAATACGACTTCATCGCGTCTTCACTTTGTGTGAGGTTCCTATGCTATTACGCAAGTCGCATTAGTAACAGTGGCATGCTATTAACAATTTCCTTCTAGATTTATTTGAGTAAAATCACAGTCGTAAGTCCAGTTGGTGACCTATACTTAGAAAGTTTATGTTAACTTGACTTTTTGATAGTTAGTAAATTGGTATCGCACACTGACATAATTGTGCTGAAATTTTACACACACAATTTAGTTTCGGAGACAATACATTTTATAAAAAACATAATATCGTCACTACAAGACAACTCCTCAAATATTCAAAGTGAAAAGGAACATTTTTATCTCGTAACATACCCAACCCCAAAAATTAAATTCGACATATAAATAAATAACTACCTCGCTTTTTTTATTTTTTATGAGCGCTTTTCATAATTTTTTAAATTGTGTTTGTCAATGAGGAGATATTGTATACAGGAAGGCTCCGATTCAGAATTCCTGAAACTTTCAGAGATAGACGCAGTTTCTACGAACCACTAATGAGAAGTCAGTTATATACGAGTACGTCTGTACTTTCGTCTATATTTATTAATTAATTAGTTCTTGGTAGATTATTTACTACATGTAAATGCCTGAAAAAGAAGAATATAGGTATATATAGAGTACAGGGCTCCAAGGACTCAGTTGATGATTTCCCAAAACATAAAAAAACATTTTGATGTTTTGGGAACCGACTTCAAAAACCACTAAAAAAATGTGTAATATACTCGTATTTTTTAATCGATATTCGGTGACTTTGTTTTTTAATCCGTTAATTTTTTTGCCACCTGTTTCCGAAAGAATTAAAATTTCCTTTTTAGTTCAAATATTCAACTAAAAAAAATATCGACCAAATTGAGAACCTCCTCTTTTTAAGTCGGTCAAAAACGTCCCTAATGTAGCTTATTTCTCACAATTCACATGAATTTACCTTTTCCTTTAACCGTATTCGCTTTCTTCAGTCACTCTTCGTCTATAGACGCTGACTCATGACAAACTCGCTCATAGGTACGTCAGGCCACGTCAATGAGAAAAGAAAGTGGTTTCACAAAGATCACCGTGACTTGCTCTAAGAAGTCCGTTCATCTTTCCGAGACAATAGGCAGGGGCTGACAACCTTTATGTTTGCTTTTCGATTACAGATGAACGCTATAGATAGATAAGGTTTTAATGTTACAACTGAGAGTTCCGACTTATCACGAGTTTTCACGTTTTTGTGGGGAATAAACGAGAACTTATGCAGGGCGCAAACGTTGGTAATTCGTACCTTGTACCTGACACAAGACACAAAACTATCCAATGGTTGAGCCCTGCCATAATTTATGTCGAGCCAGTGTAAAATCATCTATTCAAATATTTAATGAAAATATATCCCGCATTGCTAACAACCTGAAATCTTCGTCGTATTCCAAACTATGAACGTTAGTTGGTTAGCCGTCAAACAATATTTGGGTTGAGCAGAAATCCATTAATTGTTTCCGATGCTCCGTAATTTGAGATGTTAAAGGAAATTCGGATTATTTGGTTCATGTTTTTGTGATTGTTGTTACAATATCTATTATTTTGACTAGTAATAACATTATTCTTGTGCTTCTATATATAATTATATACAGGGTGTTTCTTTTAAATTGGCCGGTAATCCCTTACATGAAATAGACAAAAAAATTGGTCAATTTCACTCCTTTTTGTGGACAACTCACACTTGACCAAAAAAGTAAAAGCACCAAAATTGTCAAAATCAAAAAAGAGCTAAAAGCTTCTAAGAAAGTTTTCCCGTAATCTCTTATGGATGCGGATTTCTCCCTTTTGGCCAATTTAAAAGAAACACCCTTACAACACGTTTAGTCATGTTGGACGTCTTACGTACTTAGTCAAATGGAAATTCGTCATCATCATCAGCCGGAAGATATCCACTATTGAACAAAGGCCTCCCCCTTTACACTACTCCGTCGAACGACAATCTGCCGCTCTCTTTCATCGATATCCGTGACCGCCTTGGATGCCTTCGGTCCACCTAGTGGGAGGCCTGTTTACGATGTGTATTCTGGTCTGTGATCGCTACTCAATAACTTTTGTGACCACTAGAACACGAGGCCCTTTTTTTGAGGCCTGGAAAACAATCAAATGAGTCCTCCCTAGGTTGACAAATGAGACTGACAGGCTGGACTGGCTAAAATTTACCTCTTTCTCCACTTACCCCTTGCGTTTCGATGACAGTCCCGTGACTCGAGGTCTTCAAAAAATCTTTTTCTTTACAGACATTTTGCCAATCTTGGTCAGCACGCGACTGTTTTCGTTGTAACCTTTGAATAAAGAGAGTAAATGTATTGCAACTTATCTCACAGAATGTGTACGAGCAACGAAAGAAAATAAATTACTAGGGTGGCCGTAACCAAGGGTTACATCGCACCAATTTTCTCAACCGACGTTTACAACTTTTCAGGCAAAACACATTGCCTACATATTTTTTTTACAGACTATCTTTATTTTCCGAATGAAATATTGGACTTCTTGATGGAGCATGAGAAGCGTTAGCTAGCAAAGTATTGGATGAAAAAGGCCAATGAGGAAAAGCTGATTAATAAATGTTCAATAACCGACTTCTTCAAATTGAAACAGCAAAACTTGGTAGATGGCAGAACTTAGGAGATTAATGTACGTTTATTATGACAAAAATCTTGAAATCTCACCCTACCACTAACTATAAGCCAGCATACTGCGTGACGACCACTTTCCAAGAAATCATGTGCCCTTCTCCATATGGATTCAGCGCGATACATCTTTTTCTTTCAGACTTCTGTACTAGGTACTCGTCATTCCAGCAGTCATCTCCATTCTAAATCGTCCATCGCACAGCCCATATTGTAGCGTTTATTCAGACATCCTTCGCACTTTTAACCATACAGATTTAAACTCAAAACTTTTGTCACCAAGTTGTCTACGTTTGGCTGATATAATCCATGTAAACAGTTCGATCGTCCGCTGGGTACTAAGTGGAACTAATTATAAAGGTGATGGGTCAATAAAAATACGCTTTTTATTTTTTACTTTTCTTCGTACGTATATGGACTACAGATCTTAAAACTTGGAATATAGTAATTGACTATATGATATAAATTCTCACAAAGTTGAAAACACGATTCATTGAAATTTTCTCGATACAAAAAAAATGCAAAGTTAGGTCTATATTTTTTCTTTTTTGGACTTTATGGCATAACTACTATGAGTTATGGAAAAGATGTTACTTTAAATTGTAGAGAATACCACTATCTAAATTCTGTAAAGACAGTTTTTCAATTAATAACAATTTTAATTCATAAAAAGACGTCAATATGTTTGGGCACATACGCCGTTTTATTCTGAGCACACATTCACTATCGTCCTCTCATCTTTTGCCTTTTACAAGTAGTGTCATCACTTTCGTTCCTTGACGAATCAGTCAGCCAGCGTGGCTCTTACAGGCTAGACCTGTGACACTTTTTTTCAGATCGCGGCTGTCAGATTTTCGTAATAATAAAATTGGTAATGGATAAAAAGATCGAGAAAATACAAACGAATGATACGTAGGCTTATAGATTATTCAAAACTATGTTTCGATGTGTTCAATGGGACGTGATTGTAAACGGACATGACTGTAAATAAGTCACGTAAAATTTCTTTTTTCAATAACAAATTATTTTCATTAATAAATCAAGAATAAAATAAACCAAACTTACTGAAAATCATCGCAGGAAATTCCTGACGACCCTTACAGAGCAAACAAGGGAAATGTTAGAATACGTATGATTCTATACATTATGAATTGTTCCTATCAATATAATAAATTACTCACAGTGATATTATATCAATGCTATCGTGATATCGTACTATTGTTGTCGGATGGTTCCTCTGTGTCCATCCCATCTAATATTTATGCATCTAAATACAATTTCACATGAACTAATGATAAATGCACAGCTGATTTGCAGTCAACAATTTGAGATAGTATGTAACTGAAAACAACTTCTAATCGTATCAAACTGCGATATAGGATAAGAAGCACTTCACTTTTATTATTATTTATTTAGTTTCGTCACAGATTTTAACAATTTCGAAGAAACAGGAATAAAATAAATTAAATGAAAACTGCTGTTGTCATTTTGAATACTTCAAAATTACTTGTCAACTACAAATAAGGCATAGCACCCACCACCCTGAGGCGCAATGTTGAACCGACCATTTGGGCGTTTAAAACCGGTTTTTTGAACCAATTCCAAATGGTCCACATTGCATGATAATCACCATTTGGAATTGGTTCAAAAAACCGGTTTTAAACGCTCAAATGGTCGGTTCAACATTGTAAATATCGCCTATAGTATAATGCTGCGACTATGATGAAAAATCGGTGATCATTGCTGTCTCACCGCGTGTTCGGTACAAGTTGCTTCTCGCTCTATTGATTGCTTTGGAGTATAAAAGATCAGTACTGGGCTCATGCTTTTGGAGTCGATAGATAATATCTCTAAAGGTTTCATTTATCAGAAAAGTGATATTAAAACCTTGTCCCAAAAAAATACTGTGGATAAGATATTATAGAATGAAGATTTATTTATAAAGAGGTTCTGACATTAAACTGTTCTACTATACCTGTACCTCATATAAGTAAAAAACTACTAAATCCACGCCGCTGCTCGACTAATGTCCATTTTACGCGGCGCTTGTGTCTGTCATTACATCGAAATGCATCAAAAATTAATACAAACACCAGATGGTGGAGGACAGGGCGTCAAGCATCCTTAGCTTTCCACTCTCGAACATATAAAGATATCACGCAACCAGCTTTGTGAACGCACGATAGTAAAAGGAGCGTGTGTTTGGGGCTTTATTTAGCGTGTTAAAATAATCGAATGAGTCCTCCTACTCAGAGCAGGGCGGGAGGGACTGTCAGACTCGGAATACTTACTAAAATCTACGATTTATTTCAATAGCCTTTTACGTTCTGGGGTCACGGTATTGTATTCGTTTGTCCGCGACCCAGGTAGACCCTCTAAGGGGGAGCCCCGTTATTGTGCTGTCACATTTTCCGGCGCACGTGGAACACAACGCACACGCCCATACCCGTGCGCGCGTGTGTTTGGGGCTTAACGATAATTGGGTATTGTCACTTTCGTAAGGTATGCCAATTATCATTAATTTTCTACCAAAATAGTAGTTTTGTTCGTAATCTCGGGACATCACAATGTTATAAAATAAATTTAAGACTGTGAATGATAAAAATATTCACAAAATATTAATCCACATCAATAAAGATTTCTATCATTTTGTTTTGGTAAATGTTTCGACATCCTTATATTAGAATATTTCTACTAGAGTAATACATGTATTTTGCGTAAAGGGAACACTTTATGAAATGTCGAAGTTGACGAAATGAAATACATAAAACTTTAGATTGCGTTAATTTTGCGATACTGGCGCCTGCTGGTGGCGGTGCGTGGCAACTTTTCCGACTCATCAAACGATGCTTTCGCTTTGCCGTACGCCCTTAAAGGCAAAACTTGCAAAGTCTCAACGTGTAATTAGCAAAGTATTCAGCGAGCAAAGACAAAGTATCGTCCATTTTAGGTAACGTATCAGACAAAACAAAATAAAAGGTAGCAAGTTCGAATCCGAGGTGGGTAATGTTGCCAGCAGTAACTCGGCAAAGTTTCGTGAAAGCGGAAACGAGTCAACTTGCTACGTTATTGTTGAACCTAAAGCAGCTATGTTTACTGGCTCCACCGCAAACACGCACCGATCAAATTAGGTACAGAAGTTTCACTTCGAATTTGACGAGATATGTCTAAATATAATCAATTTATTGAAAAGTGCTAAAAGCTTGTTGAAAGATCAAAATTAATCGTATATGTTCAAAATTAAAAAAGACACTGAAAATGTCACTCCTATTGTGTTTCAATATATGTTGCTGAACCTCACAACTGTCAAATAATAATGAACTTCCATCGGATCGGAACTTCCATCGGTGAACGCAAAACAGCTCAATTGGTAGAGGTGAATTAATTTAAAATTTATTTGCAATCAATAAGGCAAGTAAAAAAACACATGTGTCACTCGGGGACTGCCGCGGCAAAGCTATTGCATAGCATTTATTATCAACGTTTGCAAATTATTTTTTGCTTTTTTTAGGCTGTGTTCAGCCATGTCAATCAAGTGAAACCTTAGACGATGTGTTAAGTTCATTTTCGTTACGGAATTTCTTGATTCGGTCGCCGCGCTCAGAGCCCGCGTTGAAAGCTATGCAATAGCTTAAAAGTTGTAAAATGCACCTTGTGGAATCAAAGATAGATGACAATAACCTGCAGTAACAAGGACGCTATGTTTTAAATTTCGAACACAATGCTATCTTCGACGGGTAAAACTGTTTTCTTCTTCAATTTTACAAAACTCTTTTATCGGAGGACAAAATACGTCTTGTTGCTCCATTGTTCAGTACATTTAGAATACAATTTAGGAAAGCTAGATATTTTCATACACATGACATGTTAGCAACTGATTTCAGTTACAAGTTTTGACCCTTACATTCTAACAAGGCAAGTTAAACAAAAGTTTGTCAAACAACGCGGCAACCAAAGGACATACCTTACCATATCTTAGCCGGCCCGTTCTGGGAAGCGAAAAAAGCGAAGCCGTGCCGGCGCCGGTAAGTGAAAAACCGAGCCGTACATTTTCATACATTTTGGCTTCCCCGGCACCGGCACGGCACCGACGCCGTCACCAGTGCCGATGCCGTGCCGACTAATGAAAAATCTCCCAATTTCTTTCAAAGTCTGTTTCAAATGGAACTACTTCCATTCACCGACAATGTGGCCCAAAGTCGTCACGCGAGTACATTGACCTACTAAAGAACTTATCTGGTTAGATGTATCTCTTTTTTGTGGGTTTTTGTCCTTAAACAGAATATTTTTGCTGAAGGGAAAAAGGACTTTGATAAAATCAGCTGATTGTTTGCCGTACCTACTGCGTTTCAGTGTGAAATGCATTGAAGGAACAATAGTTGTTTCAAACAAAGGTGACGTGGGTATTTCGCGCTATGTCCGACGTTTTCTGTGAAAAAATGTGGTTCACGGGCGCACCTAGGTACAATGAAAGCCTTGCCCGTGTTAGAGAAAGGCCTAAAAGAATGTTTCGAGTTTTTCAAAATCCGTCAGATACCTAATGGAAAATTTTGTGAATTTTTGTGCCTGTTGTGCTAGAAAGCTCCTGCAAGGTAGTATTTTTGGTGATTTTTTAACATATTATTATTTTAATGTCTCTTATGCCTGAACTTAAAAAAAAACTCTATTTAAACGATGCTCCGGTTTGGTATATGTGACACAATATGTCATCAAAGAAATGGCGATTTCCTCGTCATCTAGGTACTAATATTAAAAGATGTAACCTTTGTGAGTTCTTTTGTAGGAAGTAAGCTCTGGAACTACAATGCACTGATTTTGAAAAGTCCTTCAGCAGTATAATGTTAAATGACATACCTACAAGTGGCTTACGCTTGTATTTTGTTGCAATGTGCGTGGAATAAGTCTAGGAAAGAGTGCTAGCGGTTTATTAATAGCCTCTTTTATAGCGGAGACTTCTGTCCTAGCAAAGCAAGTCATTTATGATGACGATATAGGTAAGACAGGTTCTCCAAGGTACGTATGAAAGGTGCCTTTACATGTGGAAATTAAAGTAAAAAATATCTCACGTGTTTCACGTGGGTAGGCAAGTAGCCAACTTTTTACACACAAGGCGTGTTTGGCCAGTATTCAAGTTGTTAATTAGCTGAAAAAGTTTAATGTGGTTTTTTTTTCTAATGGCTTTTTTTTTCTAATCTTTTTTATTTACTGTTCATTTATTTTTAACGGTATCTATTAAATAATATCTACAAATATCTTAACTTTGATTGTATATTAACAGAATATTTTATATGCGAAAGTAAAATCTTTTATATTTTTTTTACCTTTTTAGTCCGGTCAATTTAGACATTCGAGGTTACATAAAGTCCCAGCAAGCTGAATTTCTGTGAAATTGTTCAAAACATAATTATAAACAATGTCTAAAAGTTCCCCATCATTCCCCTGTAAGGAAAAAAAAATATTAAAGGTCAAAGGTAAAAAAACTGAGTTTTTCGCGATTTTCAGCAAAACGGTAAGTTTTATCATACAAGTACCTCAGACAAAAATTGTAGATCATAAAATTATCTATAAAATGTGTTAATACTTTTTTTCTTACGAGCCACCGTTTCAGAGATATAACGATTCAAAAAGTTATAAAAGTTGTTATCGTCATAAGCATCTAATGAGGTAGTGTACTTAGCGCGTTTTTTTTAACGCGGTTTCCCCAGTAGGCCTACTCCACGGGTCAGTTGTGATCCTGTTTATTGTAAAACTATTGCAAAATAACGGAAATTTTCAAAGATTGGGAAAGATAAAAGCGTGCCTGTCCCTGTGTTCAATTTACTTGCATCCAAAATGAAGATGATGAAGAAGCAGGAGAAGAAGATCGAGAAGAAGAACAAGAATTTGAAACTTACGAATGAGACGAATAAACTTCAACAATTTTTTTTCATTTACATCGCTTTTATCTTTCCCAATCTTTGAACATTTCCGTCATTTTGCAATAGTTTTACAATAAACAGGATCACAACTGACCCGTGGAGTAGGCCTACTGGGGAAACCACGTTAAAAAAACGCGCTAAGTACACTACCTCATTAGATGCATATGACGATAACAACTTTTATAACTTTTTGAATCGTTATATCTCTGAAACGGTGGCTCGTAAGAAAAAAAGTATTAACACATTTTTATAGATAATTTTATGATCTACAATTTTTGTCTGAGGTACTTGTATGATAAAACTTACCGTTTTGCTGAAAATCGCGAAAAACTCATTTTTTTTACCTTTGACCTTGAATATTTTTTTTTCCTTACAGGGGAATGATGGGGAACTTCTAGACATTGTTTATAATTATGTTTTGAACAACTTCACAAAAATTCAGCTTGCTGGGACTTTATGTAATTTCACTCCCATTTTTTTGTCTAAATTGACCGGACTATTTCAAGCCTAAGCTGCTGAACCAATCTTTCTGATGATATAAAGTACCCTACCTACCTAACTTATATCTTGAAAAATTTCTATGTATTCCTGAAATCAACAATAAGGTTATTATGACAGTAGATGGCGCTACGTATACCGTCCGAATATAAGGTCAACTTCAAAATAAACGTAAGCTAAGCCGCTGACAAAACTTATTATACTACTGATGGAAGGAGGTAAATAGGTAGGTGATGTATGTATATAGTTTAAAAAAATAAAAAACAATTCTTTACCATTTTCTGTTCAACTGATTTGTCAGATCAAAGCCATCGAATCGAGAGATTTAGTTATACCCATTTTTTTTTTCTTTTTTATAATGATGAAAACATGGACCTAAAAAAAAGGCGGACGGAACTTCACTAAGAAACGATTGAAGCACCAAAATGGCGACCGTGTTTATATGTGTGAGTTTGTATAGGGATGCCAGATGAAGGAAAAAATTACCCATTTTTAAACAATATTTAATTAAGATCTCCCTTGAACTTAAGTTTAATTACATTTTTTTTGTGACAGATACCTATTTTTAAAATAAAGGTAAAATAATTTAAGCACATTGGATATAAAATATTTACAACTCGTTTAATATTAATAAAGTTTTACAATCCCTTTTGGTTATTCAAATTTTTGTAGACTTGTCTTTTGCTATTGACACATCTAGAAATCCCTTCTAATTTACTTAAATGGTGAAAACGAATGTTTAAGTATTTTTCGCCTATAAATATTTAATTAAAGCTATTTTATGTTTCATTCCTACACGTCTACATTCCTATTCCATGTCTACACTCCCTTATTATTTTTATATAATCATTTTTCCATGCATCATTTGCCGTGGGGAAACTTGTAAAAAAAAAATATTTAACGAAAAACAAAAAACCCGACTGCTTTAAAAAAACTAAAAAGAAAGAAACAAGCCCAGTAGTTAAGAATTCACTCATTCACACTCACAGTCGGGGCCCATTCAAATTATACCAATCAAATCTTCCCAACGGGCCCCGACTGTGAGTGTGAATGAGTGAATTCTTAACTACTGGGCTTGTTTCTTTCTTTTTAGTTTTTTTTTAAGCAGTCGGGTTTTTTGTTTTTCGTTAAATATTTTTTTTATTTCATACTTTTTAGTTACTATTCAGAAATTATTGTTTTGCTAAACAACTTTAAATCGTTATATTTCCTAAACTATTATTTAAAATGAAAAATGATAGAGGGAACCTAAAGATGATTTTAAAATACCTATTCAACGATACCCCACATGACATAGTTCATCGACATTTTTTTTTTCATTTTGACAATATGGCGTCTGGTTGTCGCTGTGGTGAATTTTGATTACTGTCATGTCTTTAGTGACACTCGCAAGGTCAAGACGAATCGATTAACGTAAAAATTATCAAAATCGGCCAACGCATTTGGTCTCTAGAACGCCACATAGAAACAAACATACATACATACATAGACTGATAAACACATTACCCTCCTTTGCGTCGCGCAGTCGGGTAAAAATACAGAAGAATACAATAACGATAAATAGTAACAAAATATAAATCTCCCAATTTTAAAATAATTTGAACCTTGAAATAGTTGCAACACTGATTGATTTCGAGATGTTTATAAAATTTATTGACGTAAAATCGAGAAATAAGCTTCAAAATGACATGTTTAACTATGAAAAGTGATCCCCTGGCTTTTTTAATTGAACTACTATGGTTTAGACAACTTTTTGCAACACATGACGGCATACTTTGATTTTTATTAGACAAAATAACACCGTATGAAACCGCGAGTGTCGTTCGAAGCGTAATGGCCGACGGCTGACTTACTATGGTGTGAATGTGTGTGTGCCGGCTTGTGTGGACAAGCGCACTGACTTACTATGGGTGCTTCAATTCTTTCTTAGTGAAGTTCCGTCCGGCTTTTTTTTTAGGTTCATGGATGAAAACATCACATGAGTCCACCCCACCCAGGGCAGAGGTACTGTCAGACTCGTACTAGGTTGATCATTCTAGAGAGGGGGGGCCCTGTCATACTTATGTAGTTAATTAAGACCGTGGAAAAGGACAGGTACGGTACAATGCAATTTAAGTTTTTTTTTTTTTATTATTTTAAAGCAAAGCCAAATACACACCTAGTTGTATTTCCTCGAAAATTCTACAACAAGAACCTATATAAATATACGTTCACTCTTACAAACACATGTGCTAAGTATATTGGCAACACGGAACAAAATCCGGGTAATACGGACTAATAAGGTTGGTTGTATTTCTTGAGGACGTGTGAACCACAGCTGGAAGTCGTAACCTGCCAGTCTTAACTACTGAATGTAGTAGTTCCGATTCTATATTGTAATTGTTGTGAAGAAGAAAGAGAATTGTGGAGTAGAGAGGAAGGAATTTTTCTTTTAATTTGAGCTTAGATTAAAGCTATTGTCAAACAGGCGTAGCGAACGCGGAGCCAGGCGTTTTTGTTTGAAATGTATGGAATTGTTTGAAGCCAGTCACATAGACTATCGGAGCGTTTTCGCTTTTCTATGTGACTGAATTCAAACAATTCCATACATTACAAATGAAAACGCTTCGGATCGCATTCGCTTCGCCTGTCTGTTTGACAATAGCTTGAGTGATAGACTTTATTCTTTTGTTTTATTGCATTCGAAGTTTACAGTCTTAATTATTACTGAATGCTTGAATAAAAAGTAGTTTTTATGAAGACAAATAAATTGTTAAATTATGAAGAATATAGTGTAGTATATATGTTTTTTTTCAATGAGAGTTTTAAATACAGATCTGTAATTAATTGTTTCGGGTCTACGTATTTGTAGATGTAAGTTTAAATGTTTGTAAAAAAATCCACGGTACAGAAGAACTTACCAGAATGAGGCAAATTTTATAAAAAAAAATGCTGGATAGACGTTTATCCGTTTATGTTAAGTTCGTAGTCGAAGTTACCGGTAGAAATAAGTTTGAAATCCAGTAAGGTCATTGAAAAAACCCTCAAGAAACATTGGAGGTTGACAAGTTGATCCGTCCATCTCTCTTCGAACAAAAATAAAAGTTAAAACTACACTCGAATAGAAATGCTATCATAAAACATATAGCCTTAAAAACTTTTTACAATGACAAAATGATTCCCAAAGTATTATTAGTCTAGATTTAGACAGAGATCCATTATCAATAGATTGGACTTTCAAAGATCTTTATCTATTACCAAAATGTTTTAAAACTAGAATGACTGTGGAGATAATTTTAATTGGAGAACTAGGGGTTGGAAAATATTAAATTACTTTAGAACAACTCGTTGAAAAACCTTTTTAGAAGAACCTTGGTCGTAGATGAACTAAGGGCAGCTATACGCGGACTGCCTTTTTTTTTAGCGTGGTAAAATCATCAAATGAGTTCTCCCACCCCGGACAGGGTGGGAGGGACTGTCAGACTTCTATTGACTAAAATCCACGGTGTCCTTCAATAGCCCTTTCTGTTCCGGGGTCACGGTAAGGAAATAATCACGCGCGGACTGCTTGAAGCAGACAATATCGGATGCACCAAGAGTCTGACTGCTTCAGGCGGTTGGTGAGGCAAGGCACGGACGTCGCGGGACGATTTCTTTCTACCGTAGGCGTGCGAGGCGCGAGCATGCGTACGGCGAGTAATGGGCGACTTGCTGTCCTATCATGAACCATGCCTGGGTCGACGGCGCGTTATACGAGTATGTTAGAGTGCCGAGGATGCGGTACCATCGGGTAACCGCGGCCCCGAAACGTAATGGGCTATTGAAGGACACCGTGGATTATAGTCAGTACAAGTCCAACAGTCTCTCCCGTCCTGCTCTGGGTAGGAGGACACATTTGATGATTTTACCACATGAAAAACAAAAAAAAAGCAGTTAACAGGCATACAGGGACTGCTCGAATTGTAGATACTTCTTCAAGTAATTCGTGTATGTCCACCCTAAGCATAATCAGTAAATATCTATTCAAGTTTGAAAAATATCAGTATTTTATTGATTCGTAAAATTGGAAATGTTTTTATTGTTTTTAGTGGCACTTTGGCAAATGGTTAAATTGCAAAAGTCTGAAAACTTTCGCAACGTTCTCGATTATGTTGGAATATTTTAAGCTTTCCTAGCAACCGCAATAAAACAACTAACAAATGTGACACCTCTCAAACATTTTTATATTCAAACTTTCTTGAGAAGTTTTCGTATTGATTGATGACTCGAGATATTATTGTAAGAAAACGTATGTATTACTACCCTGGTTTATACAAGCAACCTTTTATTAGAATTAATCCTTATTATGTTAGTTTAGATATACTTAGTTACAGTCATACATTTATGAAGTACGGAGATGTAGATAAATATACGTATGACACATAAACATTCGCATTCGAACTTCAAACCGCACTACAGCCAGTAACAGTGTGGTTCCAACAAAGTAACAGTTCATAACAAACCGTTCCGCGGTTGGCACTGTAACAAGGAACTGTTATAACATACCTAGTATTTTTATACGACAATTGCAGAACTCAGGTCGACGGCTTCGTCCTTTACGACGGTGAACTGTTACCAAGTTTATTAGTGTTAATAAATGCACTAGTTATTTACTTAGGAATTTATTGCTGTACCACACCTGCGGCGTCCGTATACTTTGTTATTTCAAGGGTTACGTGAGCTTATTAGTGTTATGTTTTTGGAATAGTGATTTAGGAGCTGCGATTGATTTGGTGATTAACGATATAATTTATGTTTAAGTTTATTTGGAAATATAGACTGACCGTATTTTTATTGCGAACATAAAACTCTGTAATGTATAAGCATACCAGCCGATACCGTCGCGCTGCGTCCGTAATAATTTGGTTAAAAAATTTCAATGGTCCCAAACTAAAAACTTACAATGAAATGGTCATTCCCATGTCAACAATTGTTCTTTTAACCGTTTAAAAAAAAGTACATAAAAGTGAAACGCTGTATTAATCAGAAAAGAGCAAATGTTTTTGAAAAATTCTGAAATTAGCAACAGAGAATAAATCTTTAAAATAAAGGTAACACTTTTCTTCTGATATGTACACATATATGTACACATGCTGTCATAACGTGGGATTCAACGGGAATAAATAAAATATTCGTTATAAGAGTAAGCTTGTGCTTAATTTCTATTGGATATTTCTTATGTATGACGACAAAAATATTCGATGACAGAGGAAAAAGGTCTCTATCGACACGTTTGGCCGACGGATTATACATCGCAATATGTTGTTTATAGCAATCGGGAGACACCTCTCAAAACTCCACAGTAATCCCACAGTTCTCATTTACGATACTCACAGTTGAAAAGTTTTTGGTACCTCTTTTTCAGAACATTTTGTTAGGTCCCATTCGAGTCGTTTCAAGACCCCAATGGAATCACGCCTTTTATCCGAGAAGTCCCGACAGTCACAAGTTAGAACAGCCTAACATTTTAGGCAAATGGGATCGAGCTAGGTTCTTCTACAAAACTTGTCCAATCCAGTCCAGACCACGGCTACGTGTGGACTTATTCCGAAGCAATTAAAACTTTCAGTGGGGCTTAGGTTGTTAGCGAATTTCGGACCTTTTTGTATTGTTCCACTCACAATTGTAAAGTAAACAAAGAGTGCCAAGACAAAGGAACTTTACTTGAAAACAGTATTTAGTGCAGATTTTCAGTGGACTTCTTTGGGGAGCTGCAAAATACATCCGTTGTGCTAAATAAAAACTAACTTTAGTAGAAATAGTTTTATTTTGTTCGGTTCATAGCTCTGTTTGGATTGTTTGACTCAGCTATCTTTGTTCGCCAACATTGTAAACAAATTCATTTATACATTTTAGGTTCGTTCTTATTAAGAGTTGCTCCCGTAGTTCGTGGAAACAGACGCTGACATTTGAATAAATGTTTAACGAAACAAAGAAGGAGAGCTGCGAGATTTATGACGTAGGTCCCTATTTATAATAATATCTGCGTCAACAACTCTTTACCTTTGTTGTTATTGATGAAATCGAATTGTTTAGAAATCAAGGTTTTAATTAATGAGCAAATGATTAATTATGTTTTCCTGGAACAGCTTTAAATAGGTATCTGAAATGGCAACGATCATTGGTGCTGTGATCTGGCCAATTAGCCGCGCGACTGACGCCTCCACACATTGGTAATTATGACAATTATTGTGTGTATAGCCAGCGCATTACATTAGGCTTGTGTTCGTTCAATATTCAGTAACCGATGTGAGATGAACTCTCGCTCGGGAGTTTATCATCGCCCTGTCACTCCACAGTTATTTATGGACCAGTAAACTTGGAAATATATTTTCCTCCGCGGCGGCCGCGCGTCCATTTCAGGTTAAGCCCCTTGGGCCAGGGCACTAGACAAGTCGAGTGTCATAAATTTGAAAACTGTTTCGTGAAAATGAAAAAATGAAACAAATATTTGACGTTCACTCTGAACCGACCTTCGATATGGCGCGTGTACAGCCCGCCATGAATTTACGACTATTTACAAGAGAATCGAGTTAAACGCGAACATAAAGCCAACGAAATTGCCTATGAATATGAACATCGCAAGTGTAGTAAGAATGTATATGTTTGGGAATGGGCTATGAATACATATAGACACAATTGAATGTGCGAAATTAAGTTGCTACTTAGAGGAGCTTCATTTTTTCACTTAATCTATAAGCAAACATTCTTTTGTCGAGAAAGACTGATGACTACTGAATACTTAAATCCGTTTCGACTATTATCATGATTAAAATCTAACAAAAAACGAATACTTAACAAGGTTTTCTGCAGGTCAAGGCACAAAGGTTAAAGTAACTAACTGTGTATCCAAATAATTTAATTCAAATTCGTTCAGGTTTTTGCGTAAAAGAGTCAAACTTACACAAATATTCATCAATCCATCCTCGCAAAATTATCATTTATAATATTTTAAAGATTTTTCATCCACTAACCACTAACTCACACGGGTGCTCATAAAATGCATTCCTATTTTACAAATAAAATTTTGTTTTGAAATACTGAAAACTGCAAAAAAACCGTTTACAGATGCAGAAGGTGGTTGATTACATATTTAACGTCTAAGAATTAGCATGCATATGCATAATTATACCATGATCAAGTTTAAAAGTAAGCAAAACCGCAAACGGACTTCATAATTCTCGAACTCCGAGCAAGAACCCCACACAATAAAAGCTTGATTGAAACCAAATCCCTAAAAACCGAGAGAATTTGTGACAGATAATGTACGTCCCAGACGGCCGACTTAACGTGGAATTCATCAACAATCCACCGATTAATAAAAGTGATCTTTTAGCTGTGATTTTCATCAATCTTGGAGCATTAACATGGTGTCTAGATAGTCTCGCCAGCACTATCTCTGGTGACCTGAACAAATGCAGGTGCCGCCTAATTACCAACGAGGGGGAAGGAGAAAGAAATACAGACTTTAGAGTGTTAGAAAAGGAGGTGGAACATCGAAGAGTCAATCCTTCAATGTCGTTTTGGGTAATCTTGTAAAGCTCGTGATAAATCCGTTTGAGGCATCGAATCTACCATGATTTTTGCGTTTGCTTTTATTAAATAGGGGTTGACATACGTCACCTTGTATTTGCGAAGTAATATGTTTAGTGTTAACTTCTTGGCTTTATTATAGTGGAAGGATTGCGTGACTAAGTTGTTATTTTTTTATGAAATGTCAGTGTAAAATATTCTTTGTGAGTCACAAAATAAATACTTATTATGAGTTGAAAGTAATTTTTTTTGTGATAGAAGCAAAGCTATTCGATTTTGGTATATGAACTTAGTGGATTTCTGAGATTTCTCTTCAGTAAATTCATCCAACATGATAAAAATCAAATAAAAAACATAATGAGTCTTCAAAAAATAAGAGAAAAACAAAGGCAGTGACTGCCTTTATTTCATAGTTAACTTTAAGCATTTAGTTCTAAATTGCAGAAAACTAAAAAACACACAAAAAGCTTCCTTGTTAACTTAATTTCAATCGAATTGTACCAAAATTCGTCTATCTCGATGGTTGCTGTGCATTGTCAATATTTGGTTCGGTAATTTAAGCCTGTGTCACAGAGGTGTATGAAAAAGCATCCCTGTAAGCCCCCTTCGGACACAACGTGATGCAAGTCTCCGATACCTTATGACTTTAGGGTGCTTGTACACGGTGCATGCAACCTGCACAAGTCCCTTAACATGCTCAAGCTACATGCACCGTGCACAAGCACCCATTTAAAAACGTGCGGATCCAGCAACTTGAACATGTACAAAAGTGAGCCACTCGTGCTACTAACTCGCATGCTCTGCGGCACGCGCGGGTTATTTGCGCACGTTACTTGACAGTTTAAGATGTGCGTAAGTTTCATAATTCCGGCAAAATTACATTTTTAACAATGTTTTTAAAATGATTTTCGTTCGTTAAGACATCCTGACTCGATAAAGTCATAATGCCACCGCGCGGATAGCATACAGCTTGCGCAAGTAGTCCGCGTCTTTACTTGCTCCAGTCATTTGCAATAATATTTATAAGTACACGCGAGTAATTTGTTCAAGTAGCTTGCGCATATTACTCGCGCGGGTAACCCGCAGCCCCTTAGTATCTAGGCCACTATCGCAGTACAAATCCATAGAGGTTCGTACACAAGAATGAGTTTATGGATACCACAGTCGTAAGGTATCAGAGAATTACGTCGCGTTGTGTACTGTGTTGAATAAGCGTTAAATACGCTTTCGGTAATGATAAGAGACGGTGCATTTTCACTGTCAAACATTACCGACATTGTTCTCGTTGAAATAATATAATACAAAATTAATTAACACAATTAGACCAAAAGCAAAAAAATATCGTAATGAAATGAAATGATATACAAGTAAAAAGATAATAAGTACTTTTACATGCTATTAATTTAAAGTCAAACTTTATATACTACACTACTTATTTATTAAAACAAATTGAAAACTTATAAATAAATAAAAACATCGTCGTTTTTCATTTAAAATCATACTTTTTCGCAGAGTCGCTTCACAATTTTATTTGCTATGAAGTAATTAACAGAATTTCTGATGATCAAAGTTGGTAGTTTTAAAACTTTTTCGTTTTATAATTCAGTGCGGAGTTTGCAGTTGCAGCGGTTTGCGAATTGAACTTTTAAAAACATAATTATCGTTCGGTTATGTTAACTTGTACGTAAACAAGTTGAACTACTTGTAAATTACAGATAGAGATTATCTTATGAATGTGGTTGAAAAGTGTTTTTTTAAATTTTTATGAAAGCTAGAAATGGACTAAAGGCGCTCCCTCACCGCGAGCATTTACCTGTAATATTACAGATTCGAACATTTCATCAGTGAAGAAAGACAATCGAGCATCACAATGCGCACCTTGTATCAAATCTAAACTAAATGTAAACGAATGCTCGTCAGTCAGTGAGGTAGTATAGTAATATAATGCTCAAAGTCGAATCTGCAATGTTACATTACACGCGAATGCTCCAGGTGACGGAGCGCCTTAACCGACATAGCTTTGCAGAGTAATCAAACTAAAGTGGCACTAGTGAGCTGGCTATTTTTGTCAAAGAACCGATGGCCGGTAGAGCAAACAAATCTACCAGAAGGAGGCGTGACACATGAGAGAGAGGATAGCCTCCACCTTACGACCTAACCGCTGCGGGAGACGCTCATGGCAACTCGCCGTCTGAATATGGACCATGCCCGGGTCGACGTCATTACACCACCCACCACATAGGCAAGTACAACCATAAGTAAGTGGATGTGGAAGGAAGAGGACAGGATGATCTGGCGCAGCCTGGGATAGGCCTGTGGCTTTGCGCCACCTTCTGGTAGGGTTACACGCCGCGCCGTCCATGGGTAACACCCTCTGAGATGGAGTCAAACAGGCTGCTGACGCTGTATTGATGGATAGCGTTGGAGCGGTATGTGCTCGACTAGGAGCTGTCGTACTTATTGAAGCAATTTAAAACAAAACTTAGGAGAGTCTTTATTTGCTTTTACATACTTTGTTGTATTAAAAACTAGCGACCCACCCCAGCTTCGCACGGGTGCAATGCTGATACTAAATACACTACAGAAAAACTGTGAACGTTGTATATAAAAACATAGCGGCCCGCTTCGGCTTCACACGGGTATAAAATATATAGCCTATTTGATTAAAATCGATCCAGCAGTTTTGATTTATTCATTACTGTCACGGACAGTAATGAATCGCCCGCACGCGTTAAATTTGGAGTAAAACAATCCCTCTTTCCCTATAGCATGAAGATTTCCTGCTATCTTTGGAAGATTTAAATTCATACACTACATTTTTACTTATTCACTTTTGACATTTTTAACTATGTATTTATTTCATTTTTACAACATATTACAGAATCACTACATAGTATAAAACAAAGTCGCTCTTGCCGCACCGGGCGGCCGGCCGGTACCGCCGCAAACGCTACGTCCCGCAATTTTTAAATCTGTAATATCTTCGAAAATATTCACTTAAATCATACGGTGTAAAGGGTCATATAGATCTATATTAAATGATCAATGTATTCAAGGTATTTAATTGGTTAAGGATTAATGCTGTATCGGTTAAAATCGCTTCGAAAATTAGCCATTATTTGTCGTAAAAAGTAAATGACAAAAAAAAGTTATTGTGGGTTATCCATAAGAGATAGACATATACCATCACGGACTTTTCTGTAGACCTTTTCAATATGTACAATACTTAGTACATTATTTTGATAAAACTCGTAGGGTTCAGCCTGCGTTTGCAATGTAAGCGGAAAAAATGTAATTATTTACGACATCACATTATAAACCTCAAAAATAACAGTACTTCTCCACTATTTAATGGATGTTATTATACATATAAACCTTCCTCTTGAATCACTCTATCTAAAACGCATCAAAATCCGTTGCGTAGTTTCAAAGATTTAAGCATACAAAGGGACATGGGGACAGAGAAAGCGACTTTGTTTTATACTATGTAGTGATTAAAACACAATATTTTAAGAAACGGAGACTAAAAGTAACAATCTCGTAAAAAAAATATCTAGTCTTTTTGTAATAATTGCATTTTAATCATGTAGAAGATTAAAACACTAACATATTAAACTTCGAAATATAATCCATTTCCAGGTGAAGATTTAATTACTGAAATTTTTCTCCTATTAGTAAGTTACGGACATATTTGATTATTACAACTGTCGTACTAAGCCAACCACCTGTTCATAATCCAATAACACAATGTAGATCAGAATTATTAGACTACGAACTACTCAAATTATAATATTCTCATTAGTATTACACAAGGTACTTCATGGGCTCTAAGTAGTTATGGATATGAACAATTTTACTATGAAACAACATAAACTCATGCCTTCTTTCCATGGGGTTTTTTTTTAACGTGGCAAAATTATAAAATGAGCCCCACCCCGGGCAGGGCGGAAGGGACTGTCAGACTTGTACTGACTAAAATCCACGGTGTCTTTCAATAGCCCTTTATGTTCCGGGGTCACGGTAATGAGATAAGTCCCGCGACCTCGGAAAGCTTTGGTCCTCTAGAGGGGGCCCCCGTTATCATGCTGACGCTCTTTGAGGCGCGCGTGGAACACAACGCACCGTCGACCCGGGCATGGTTCATGGTCGGGCAGCGAGTTGCCCTATACTCACTGCCCGCATGGCCTTCTCATGGGGGTAGACTGGAACTACAGAGCGCCACATACTACGATCCTTAGGGTGCGTCCACATCTGGCGAATGCGCCGCGAATTAGCGGCTCGCGCGCAGCCACGGCAATGGATTGGACGCACCCTTAATACTCCTTTCGCCTCATCCGTATTCATACATCTGGTTACACACGCACGCCGATTGTGAAAGGCTCCAGAAAGGCCGGGTGCGTGGAACTCGCACTATGCAGCTGGCTTATCTGAAGCACTTCACCAATAAGGTCAATGTAAGTCTTACTTGGGCGTTTCCACGCACCTCTGCTTTATAAATTCCTTAATTGATAACTATGAAATATCCCTGAAAGAACTACTCCACCTTTTGTAGGGTCTATAACTGCACTAAATATATACACAAATATTAACATATCTATATAGAACGAAGTAGAGTCACAGATGTGATGAAACGAGTGGCACACTTAAAGTGAGTTGGTCATGTTGCCCAGAAAGAGAAATATTAGTGGAAACCATGGCGAGAAAAGTGCTTCTGAAGGAAGCACTCCACAAATGCACTGGAAGCATGATTTCGTGAAGACGGGAAGGACTTGAAGGGGCACACTAATATGGTTGAAAAAGGCTGAAAAAGAAGAAATAACATTTCCGAAATCACATGATATGGTGATCAATAAATAAAAAGATAAAGTTAAATCGATAATAATTTATCAGGTTCCAGCTACTTTATTAGAAGTCAACCCTTAGAGACGCGTCGTTTATCTTTTTACCAGAAAAAATTGAGACCAAACCTTAAGACATCAAAGCCATATGATCTAAATTATTTTGATCGTTTTACCTTTGCCAAAGAGTAACTTTGATCTTTATTTATGATTTTTTTTCCGCAGTTCGCAAAAGAAAATATTTAGCGATGTTGTCTAATCTTGCGTTAAGTCATCAAAGAGTTGGGGGATTAAATTATGAACGCGTGAGTCGTAATTGAACTGTAAGGTTATGTTTCGTTTAGTAAGATTGATTTGTTGATGGCAGACGGTTTTAAGTACCTATAATTTATAATAGGCATAGATATTAGCACTAGTACCGCCTGTGATACAGGTATTAATTTAACCTAGTACAGGTTTTTTTTTTTTTAGCGTGGTAAAATCATCAAATGAGTCCTCCAACCCCGGGCAGGGCGGGAGGGACTGTCAGACTTCTACTGACTAAAATCCACGGTGTCCTTCAATAGCCTGTTATGTTCCGGGGTCACGGTAAGGGAATAATCCCGCGACCCCGGCAGGCTTTGGCCCTCTGAGAGGGGGGCCCCGTCATTATGCTGACGCTCTTTGAGGCGCGCGTGGGACACAACGCGCCGTCGACCCGGGCATGGTCCTTAGTCGGGCAGCGAGTTGCCCTTTACTCGCTGCCCCCATGCCCGCGCCTACGGTGGCCGGAGATCATCAAGCGACGTCCGTCGCCGTGGGCGTCTACCACAACCTAGTACAGGTATTGAACTTTTTAGATCTAAAATTATTTTATAGACACTTTTATTGTATTGTGCCACTTTGAATGCTGAATAAAATATTATTATTATAATTTTCAACACATTTGCTCGAAAAATGCATTTACGAAGCCTGTATACATTGTTCGAAAGTTAAAAATTAAGCACCATACAACGGAGCGTGCGGTAAAATAGGTACTCTCACCTAAGTACCTACTTTACCGCACGCTCCGTTGTATAGCACCGTGCGTTTTCTTTACGGTTTTTTTTTAATATCCATTAAAAAAAAAAAACCACCAAAGAGTTTCACGTTCTGAGAATAAACAGCCTGACTGATCGAACCTCCTTGGAAGCGCTTTTGCTCAATACGTTGTCTCACTTTAATACATAAGAGTAAATGAGACGAAAGATGTAGTTCTAATTTCCGCCACGTGCATGTGGTGCCATTTGCGAATTCGCGCCATTTTGATATTTTAGGAACTTCAAAAATTGTTGCGACTTTTCTACTGTTATATAAAGTTTTTTTAATTACATATTGTACTGTTTTCTCGCAAATGTGTTGAAAAACATTGTATGACACACGTGCAGAAATTGGTATTTACAAACTCGTGACTATGGTAAGCCCTCGGCTTCGCCTCGGGTTTACATTCGTCTACTCGTTTGTAAATACCAACTTACCGCACTAGTATCATAAATAACTATTACGAACGTAAAGAGCTATTGAAGGACATAGTGGATTTTAGTTAGTACAAGTCTGACAGTCCCTCCCGCTCTGCCCTGGGTTAGGACTCATTTGATGATTTTACCACGATCAAAAAAAAAATCGGTTCAGTGGTTTAACTGTTATAGCTTGACAAACAAACTCACTTTTGTTATAGTATTTACTAATGATTCACGGCCTTTTTAAGATGCAGTGGAAACGTAAGTATGTAATGGACGGTTACCTATCTTTATCTTGCTTTACATTCATGGCGTTGTTCAGCAACGGTTTACTAAAAAATAGTTTTGAAATTTATTTGTATCGAAATAAAAGGACCGTTCACGAATGGAATGTCGTATTTTAATATTTACAAAGCGTTGGTGTTGTAAAGGCATGACATGGATGATTGCAGCTCTTTTTTTCCATTTAAATGATAAATGCGTGTGAGACATGCTACATATTTTAAAAATAAACTTCGTTTCTGGTTCATTAAAAATTGTTTCTATAGTTTACAGGAATTTTTACAACATAGATTTTAAAGACATTGTGTTGCACTTACTTTAAAAATCTCAACATAAGCATAAGAACACCTCATTGTAACTCTAAATTTTAAAACATTATGTACCTTAATAAATGTGAATTTTGCATGCCCTATGCAGTCAAAATATGGTTTGTGCCTAAACCACCATTATAACAACTGGTAGTACCTGTATTTTATACAAATAAATGATTCTTATTCTATACAAAAATTCATTGTGATCTTACGCAATTTTTTATATTTCTTCTTTTTTTTTTTGAGGCTTTAGTTTACAGTATTTCTATATCGTTTATCTTATGATTAAATACACCGTGACTTTTTAGTCGTCTTACAAAAGCAGCCCAGTTCATGTATCCAATGACTAGAACACGTTTATAATAAAAAATTTGGTATTCAAGAGATCTGAAAATTTTCAAAATAAATTTTATTTCGATCTTATGACGCAAGACGTAGTCAGAAACACCCTTGTCTCATAGAAAATGGAGATAGAATGCTATAATTAATACTATTGCGTTGGGTAGGTATACTCTACAGCTCGATACGTAAACATTTTAACAGGGTGTTTCACATTTCTAATGTATCTTTTTATTAAAAATAAAAAATTATTATTAACGATTAAAAGAAAAAAACTTGCCTAGAGGTATTTTAGGTCGGATACATTAAGTGGACCCTTTTTGTAAGACGACTAAAAAGTCACGGTGTATAATTAAATATAGAACTTATGTAAGTTTAAAGTGATTCTGTCCTATATTTTAAAGCACGCATACTTAATTCTACAAAAACACTAACATACATTTATTTTTTATTTATGTTTTATTGGTTTACCAATTAACATGCAAATAATGATGAATTATTAATATTATTATTATTACCGAATTTTTCACTATTATTTATATTTTTATACTACAAAAGAGCGGAATTTCCTACACAGGCACTATTTGTTTAAAAGGCAATAAAGGTTCAATCTACCTATAGTAAAACTACGAGTATTTGGCTCAGAAATAAAAAAAGAAACTGTGTATTAAAATGTTTTCTGTCTTTTTATTATATGTGCAACAGTTTACTTCTTCAGTTATTATTATGACATCAGTTTAGTCAATTAATTTTTCTCTTGTTCCTCTAGACTCTTCTTAATATATAAATAACTCAAAGGTGACTAACTGACATAGTGATCTATCAACACACAGCCCAAACCACTGGACGGATCGGGCTGTTTGGCATGAAGGTAGATGTTACTCGTATGACGTAGGCATCCGCTAAGAAAATATTTTAATCAATTCTACCCCAAGGGGATAAATAGGGGATAAGAGTTTGTATGAAACTTTGTCAATTTTATAAAAAAATACATTGTTAAGACGATCGTCTACCGAGCGGTCGTCCATACAAAAAGAGAAAACGTTTTTCTCCCTCTAGATGTTATCCTATCTCAATGATTTTTAGAATGCATCTGACACAGTAAAAAACTAGGTTTATAGGTTTTCTTTTTTTCAAAATTTATAATAGTTTGAAAATTACAGGCGCCTAAAAGTTACTATTTTTATGACAAAATCTTCATTGAAGTAAAACCTTTGTATTTAATAAACAAAGAAGTTTAAAAAAGCAAAACCTACAAACCTAGAATATAATATGCTGAAACGATTGACACCAGAATCTAAGAGATTGGTCGTGATTTAGTATGTGAAAAACGTTTTCTCCCGAGAGACAAATTTCATATAAAGAAGTCGGTTAAAAATACAGTCAGTCGCTAGCTGCAACGCTCTCTATCGCACGATCGGGGTTTTTTCAAAGCGTGAGAGGGACAGTAGGAGTTTTTCTAAATACCTATTTTTTGAAATGGCAGCAGCTATTCTATCCTCTTAAGTTACGACATCAATGCAAACGAAGTCGCGGACACAGCTAGCAATGGTAATAAACTTAAAGGTGTCCACGCGAAGTATCTAATACTACAGACTAAAATCCAAGCATACCAACTGAAATACCTCCAACGAAGAACAATGCTTTGGAATACACTGCAAACTACATACACGTAAATGTGCCCTTGTGTACTAGTTGCCAGTTGAGTAACTCGCGCAATAAATAATATTAGTTGAATGTGTCCAATTGAATAGTATTGTTGAAATACTTAGAGTCGCGGGTCGGTAAATCATTGTAAACTTTGTTATTGTCTTACTTTGGCAACGGTATGGCTGGAGTCTCGATTTCAAAGAGTTTCTGTTCTTAAGTGTGAGTTAGTGTATTTTCTAGTAAGTGCTTGTATTTATCTACTCGTATGCATATCATTTTTGATGTTGGTTAGGGAAATTATTCGAGAAAAATAAAATGAACTAAAACACTATTTTTTTTTTGTAATTAGTTTGGAACATTACTGTATAAACGGTTTTAATAAAATGCTATGTTTTTATTCACAGTTTCGTGCATCAAATCATCGTATTGAGGGTAGCAAGACTTTTCATAGTGTTGGTAGAGTTATTACTACATTGTGTTGAATTAAGGGCTAAAGTAGATTTGAAAAACATGTTAGATGTGATTGTTTTTACGAATGGCGGATCTAATTGTTTAGACAATGGTTCAAAATGACGGTATGACGGTCCAAGTTTTGTAAAACGGAGAAAAAACCATGATTCTGCAGTTATGCCTGGACTAACAGTCCAGGTTTATTTAGTTTTTATGACTGATTGATAAGAATTGTTATGTATTGACGCTGTAAACTAGCCTATTACATAATAACAACGAAATGAAAATCCGCACTACAAAAAAACACCCCGTATATGTTAAGTTCTTTACTAATGTGATTTTTAGGTCATCTATTTTGGTGGCCAGAAATTGAGCATGGTTTGTCGGGAAAAATATGTTTTTTTCCCGATAGAATAGGTTCTTACCCTAATCAGTGGCCAACAAACACGATTGGGCCGGGTACCTTATTAGGTCAGGTGATTAGTGATAACACTAAAATATAGTAAAAAAATACATATAACGAAGTACATACTTTTAAGTACTTTCTTTTTGGAGAAAAATAAAAAAGAAACACTAAAATCGGTTCAATCAATTCTAAAATCAAGGAATTCAAAGTTTGTACAAAATGTGTTCGGCGTTTACGCTTTAAAGCTATTGTCAAACAGACAGGTGTGGCGAACGCGAAGCGTGGCGTTTTTGTTTGTATACATTACAATTACATGCATGCATACATGGAATTGTTTGAAGCCTGTCACATAGACTATCGTCTTGCTTTCGCTTTTCTATGTGACTGGATTCAAACAATGCCCTACATTACATAGCCCTACATTACATTAGATAAAAACGCTTCGGACATTCGCTTCGGCTGTCTGTTTGACAATAGCTTTAGTATCTATTTAGTTAAATATTTTTTTCAAATCATTCATACAGAAAATGATTTTATTTCTTTATTTCTATTGGTCGTAGCGTGATGTTTTATGGCAGTACAGTGTGTCAGTGTGTCTGTGTGCCTTCCTCAATAAATAGACTATCCAACACATACATATTTTTTTTCTAGTTCTTGAGATTTCCGTGTTCAGACAAACGAACTCTTTAACTATATTATATCAGTATAGATTTAGATCTCGGTGCTTTTAATTTTAGTTTTTACATGCAGTAGGGATGTTTATACAACGTGTTACGTTAATAGCGCAAAACCTCTCGTGGGGTAACTCAGCCCATGTTACTGAACAATAATATATTTGTTCAAAGACTTTTGTAAATTCGCTAAAAAAAATGCTTTTTCATACAAAATGAATTTATCTGGCACAACAGTATGAAAAATCATCATCTTTTTTTTGCGAATATGTAAAAGTCTTAGAACAAACAATGATCAGTAAACTAGGGTTAAGTTTTTCCACGAGAAGTTTTGCGCTATTAACTTTACGCGTTGTATAGGTATTTTTTAAATAATCAGTTAATAGACTAATTTCAATAATATCTTATATTCGAAAAACTGAGACTTTTTGAAACACTTTTCCACCTTGCTTACTTCAAACTAATGAATAAACTCCCAGACAAGAGAATCAAGTCTTCCAAATTAAGTTGATTTTCTTGAAGCGATGTTTTAATACATAGTCGTTAGGAACATTAAATACTGCAAATCTGATTACAGGCGAGACGCGAACCGTGCTAAAACTCGGCATACGTTTTCGTGGAAATGCTTCAAATATATGTAATTATCTCCTAGAGAGTTGCGTTTCGGGGAATCATTTTAATCTGAATGTTTTGGGCTTAGAGTTGTTACTTGAAAATTAATTTCTTAGGAAATTTTATACAGCTGTCACCACTATATTTCTAGGGTAAGAGAGATGCTACATGGGATGCGGTTACGCTGCGTCTACGCAACGCAATGATTTCAACGCCGTCAATGCCATACGATGCTGCGTCAACACAGCTATCTCTGACAACGCAGCGTTGATGTAGTACGTTTCAGTCTTCGATATGCCAATTAATACTGCGCGGCTACGCTGCGTCTACGCAACGCAATGATTTCAGCGCCGTCAATGCCATACGATTCTGTGTCGGCGCTGCGTCAACACAGCTATCTCTGACAATGCAGCGTTGATGTAGTGTCTCAGTCTTCGATATGCCAATTAATACTGCTCGGCTACGCTGCGTTTACGCAACGCAATGAACGCCGCCGTCAATGCCTTGCGATTCTGCGTCAACACAGCTATCTCTGACAATGCAGCGTTGATGTAGTATGTCTCAGTCTTCGATATGCCAATTAATTCTGCGCTGCTATTTTGACTTTTGACGCTTTTAACGCATCTCCCGCCATCAGCTCGTCTCCATCCTATAATTTTGCGGTGCCCATGAATTGCGTCGCCGTCCGTCATTTTAACGTATCGTGTGGCAACCACTGCGCAAACCAGTATAACAAGTAACTTCGAAGTAACAATTCGGTATTTAACATTCCGTACCAATCAGGTGCTAATAGTAGTATCTTCCACCCCGAGCAGGGCCACGGTCTTTCAATAGCCCTTTATATTCCGGGGTCACGGTAATGAGGCAACTCCCGCGACCCAGTATGGTAGTACCTTAGCAAATATTGATTTATTTACAGCAATAAAGTCTTACGGCAAATATTTCAAGACGATGTTACAGACATACTTAATCAAAAACAATACTTTACAAAAAAATAAACATAAAAAGATCAAAAAGATGACTTCAATACACCTTTGTGTGCCATTTGAAAAATTTCGACTAGCTATCAAACATATCTACCGACGGTATTAATATTATTGTAATTTAGATGTTACAAAAATAAACACCTCATCTAAAAGCCAAGAACCTCAGCTGCATTCCAAAAAGCTTTTGTAACTTTAAAACAGATTATTTGTAATAAAGGAGCGATAAATTAAGCGGCTCATTTGAGCGAATGAATGGCTTGGTAATAGACTGTGACTGTCGTCGGCTCCCCCACAAAAGAAAAGTAGGCGAAAATCGTTTCTTTGTTCTTAGTAAATCGAGTACCGCAGTCGTTTGTCGGCCTTATATCACGTTGATTCGACGTTTATAGCCAACCTGCAGCGTCTAACTGCTTTGGCTGATTTGGGAGCACTCGATTACCTTATTATGTAGCACGTAGGACCCTTAAGTGTGTTAGGGTTCATATTTTATCTGGGGGGGCAGATGAGGGTGATTTTTTCGGATAATCTAGTACCTATCTTATCAAGGGTAAATTAGGTTAGTTAGGCGCCACCTCCACGAGCGTGAGAATCGCTGCGATATTATCGTCGTGCCGCTACTGGTAAGGGTGCTCCCACATTTATCAACGCGGCTTAACCGGCTTAAGCCGATTCCGCGTCGGCAAATGTAGGAGCAGGCTAACGCGCTCGCCGCGATGGTGATCCTTCAATAGCCCTTTACGTTCCAGGGTCATGGTTACGTAAAGAGACAGTCCTGCGAACCAGTATACAGAGTTAATCTTTGTTTTGGGTGGAAAGAGTTCACCACACAAGTGTGTGGCTGAGCGATCGACTGTACAGCGTTTCTGTACAGTCGTTTTTTGACAGTCTCTTCCACTCTACCCAGATTGAAGAGACCATTGTTTTTGAAGACTCGACTGACCATTCCTTAACGTAACTTCTTGAGGCATTTCTGACTGTACTGACTCATAGCTAATAACTCTTTGAGTCGCTCGTGGAGCACGACGGGAATGCTCCGTGATCGGACGGCAAGTCACCCCTTGATCATCGTTACCGCGCCTACGGTGGCCGGAAATCGCCTTGCGACGTCTGATGTCGTGGACGTCTCCTGCGGGGGCTGGATCATAAGGTAGAGGCATCCTCACGCAACCCGCCTCCTCCTTCGCTAGCATATCTGATCATATTTTTGAAGTTTTGAAGGTAGTCTGGTGGTTTGCTTGCCATCGTTTGGTTTAGCTATCTTTTGACGCATTGACACTTTGAAAACGAATTTAAAATTTATATATCTATGTCTAGAAATACATTTTCTAAAATTGACGTTAACGTCAAATCGTAAAAAAGAACCGCAACGTGGTATGTAAAGTTATTACTTTTGTATGTACGAGCATTTTGAGGGAACATATTTGGCACAGAACTGTAAGGCTGACCGCAGACTTGAGTCAAAACAGTTTTAAGACAGACTATTGCATTACAAAAACCATGAAGATGCGCACACTTAAAACAAAACGTCTCATAGACAATATTGTTTATTAGACACAAGAACTGCACAGCGACAAGTCTGACACTGAACAGTTTTGTTTCAGGTGAGCGGCGTGTCGTAGACAAAACAGTTTTGTTTATGTTTTAAGACAGACTTGTCTTTGTGAGACAACACTGTCTTAAAACAATTCTGACTCAAGTCTGCGCTCAGCCTAAAAGTAGAGTCAAATAATATAATAAAGCAACAGCTGTCTCTTAAAGAAATCGACTTTCAAGTATTTACTCACTCAAGAAACACAATTCACGATAGGCGCCGTGGCTGAGCACTAGACCGCTGCGCAGCATGTCACAAATTCGAACTCCGCACGGTTGTTTCGGGTCTGGGTCCGTTGTTTCTCCTGTATTGTACACAACACAGGATTTATTCTAAGAGTACGTTCAGATGACAAGCGCTCAACGCGCGATCAACGCGCGTAAAATTTTTGTATAGTGTTTACATGACACGCGCTTGTCAGGCGTCGAACGCGCGTTGCCGCGACCGTCATGGTATTCAGTACAGTTCTTATATTTGTTGAAGATGGACGTTGAAACAGTTTTAACAGTGATTCTATACCGACGGCTGAAACAACGCGACAGAAGACGCAGATATTGGGTCCACCCAATTTTGTCACACAGGCTGACTGAAAGCCAGTACATAATTTTGTATCCTAAGTTAAGGCAATTCGGACCCAAATTTTTTAACTTCTTCAGAATGTCCATCAAGTCATTTGATGAGTTACTGGCTCTCATAAACGATGAACTCGTAGCAGATAGAAGAAGAAGCGCGCGCTCAACTGAACGGAAATATAGAAAACCAATGATCTCAAGGCGCGCGTTGACGCGCGCTGACAACAGTCGAGCGCTAGCGCAGCGTTCAACGCGCGCTGTATTAAAACGCGCGTTAGCATGTGTACAGCCTGAATAAAATGTATGTAGTTGTAAACGCGCGTTATCAAAACGCGCGTTGAGCGCTTGTCATCTGAACGTACTCTTAGTGTGGACAACGGATTTTAGTCAGTACAAGTCTGACAGTCCCTCCCGCCCTGCCCGGGGTGGGAGGACTCATTTAATGATTTTACAACGCTAAAAAAAAGTGTGGACAACGTGTCTTCTAAAAATAAGACAAGGACAGAAAACTAGATTCAGATTGTTTATATTTACCAAAAATAATTATTAACAAAAATGTAGCCCATTTGGTAAACTATCTTTCTGCCAAATTTATACCAAAGATGTACAATCGACAGACTTAACTGCACGTGCTTTTCAGTACACGAAGGACACTCCTCCTTGTTTAAAAAAAACGCAGTATGAAATGAAGGATGGTAATGGTCAATGGTCACCCATCCATTGGCCAAAATTGATAAGTGCACCTTAACCTGAAGATCTATTATTGTTGCTTTATGTATCCAAGAGCTCTTCAAATATCTTGCTTCATCGTTTGGATATTAATCAAATTGCCACATATCTAGAAGGTTAAACTAGGATGTGATTTATGAAGTGAACATTTTTATCGAAACAATCGATCGGTATAGACGGGCTGGTGCGTCAAAACAGTCATTTATCATAGTTATCTCACTCAACCACCCGCATTGTCTGCCGGCTGCATGGACCTCTCAGTATTTGTGGTAAAAACCGTGGTATTATAATATACCGTTGGAATAAAAGTGACTTAACTGGAATTTCTCGTCACTTCCGTATTGTTATAAACTTTTTTTTTGTTTAAAGATAGGTTCGCGTTTGACCACTATCTCGCATGATGGTAAGCGAAGATGTGATCAAATGTTTTAGGTATCGAATACAAAAACCAGCGGATATTAAAAATTTATTATACAAGGTTTCTTGTAAAAGATTCGCAATCTTTCATGATAGAACTTTTAAAAAAACCTTTACTATAAAACCAAACCAGAAATAAAAAATTCGGATTTTTCATAAATTATCAATTGAAAAATAACACATTTTGTATGCATAACATAACATCAGTCTGCTGTCTTTTAAGGTACTTTATATTTTACAAATATACCTGTATACCTAAGTATTCGAAAGAATCTACCAGTTCAAAGACCTTAGGAAAAAGTACAAAAAAAGCGCTCGCAAAAAAAAAGAAACAATATATTACCTAAATTATCTTGCCACAACTAATTCTCTAAGCCAAAAAGGAAATAGGCAAACAGAATCTAACAAGCCAATCCCATACTTCCCGTATCTTCAAACTAATCATTTCCTGAAAGCATCCCAAAAACTAGATTAAAAGGAAAAACCTCATTTGCCGCCCGCCCAATGACAATGAGTTTATTTCCCGACAAAAACTAATAAATGGTAAGAAAGAGGACATTTCCTTTCGGACATGTTTCGAGTTGGTAACTATGGGGCAAGATAGATAGGTACAGAATGTTAACTCCATACAACACTCGCGAAGTCACGCACACACATTAAACATTATTTTAGGTTTCTTTAAATACTAAGGGCGACTTTTACCAACGGTTAAACATGTTTAAAATTTCAATTTCAATTTTTAAACATGTATAACCGTTGGCAAAAGTCGTCCTAAGTATACAAATTGTTTCTTTCCTGTCACTATAATGACAAATGCTGCTTGTTCCATAAGTTCTACTGTGAGTTTTCAAGATTTTGTAACATAAAGAAACATTTTGATAGTAAAATTAGTTTCTCGTTTGTACACTAAAGTCGCTTTTTCAATTTTTCTTATAATAAAACCAGTAGTCTTCAAGTGCGTTGTAAATAAAATACAGAGACTGTGTCACAAGATTGTCTAAGTGACATACGTCTTAAAATAGCAATGGTGGAGCACCAATTGGTCCCAGCAGTGGCACGAGAAGGAATTGTCATTCCTCGTCTTAAAACTGAATGTAGATACTTCCAGTAAAATAGCTCTAATTAATTTGATGTCAAATCAAAAGGCAAATTACAAATACATAACACACCGCTGGATACTTCGAGTCGTGAATTTCAAGCCCCGGCCAGGATTATTTAAGGGATACTTTTGGAACATCTAATTACTTTTATGAAATAAAAATCGTCTCATGATTTTTAACCGACTTCAAAAAAAGGAGGAGGTTATCAATTCGACTGTATTTTTTTTTTTTTTTTTTATGTTTGTTACCTCATAACTTGCGACTGGGTGAACCGATTTTGATGATTCTTTTTTTATTTGAAAGCTGGTGCTTCCTGTATGGTCCCATTGTCACGATTTCAGGATCTGATGATTGGATCTTGGAGAAATCGAGGGCAACCCTCAAATTTTATTAGCTGACACATAGTTTTTCGCAAATCTTATGAAGTAATTCAAATACTTGCGTATGAAAATCATCATCTCATGTAGCTGAGCTGATGATGGAAGGTACAACTCCTCAAGTAAGAAAAATATGTTTGAGTTCGCATATCTCCGGAACTATAAGTCCGATTTAAGTAATTCTTTTTTTGTTGTACTAGGTATCGTTCGTCTTAGGGAATACTGCAAATTTCATTAAAATCGGTTCAGCAGTTTTTGAGATAGGGAATGAATGAAAGAGATGTTAACGATGTTATTACCAGTGCTACGGATTACAAAATTCTAGTGCACATGTAAGAAAATGATGTATTTGACAAGAATTTTGGTTGAATATTTAAACTAAAAAGAGTAAAATAAAAACTTTTTCAAAAAAAAATGTCACCGCCTTCAAAAACAACCACAAAAAAGAGTAAAATAACCTACAAAACTTTTCTGTCGGAAGTCGGTGGCAAAAGAGACAATGAAATTAATAAAAAAGTCACCGACTTCCGACAGAAAAGTTTTGTAGGTTATTTTACTCTTTTTTGTGGTTGTTTTTGAAGGCGGTCACATTTTTTTTTTAAAGTTTTTAATATTACCAGTAGAGCTCCAATCAGACACAATTCCTTGACAAGGAAAATCCTTTCTCATTTACCTACGTCATACGTGTGTATGATACTTAGCCTTCTGTTCTTATTTACTCTGTAACCACGGGACCGTAAGGAGGCCGATCACGTTCTTATTTTGTACTTTCTGTAGGACATCATACCTAGTTAGTCTTCTTGAAAGGTTATTTTAGCTTTACGGCTAAAGACAGTTTTTTTTGGAAATGTTTGTGACACATGCTTTAGAGGTGTCGTCTTGTCAATTTTATTTCTGAATGTGGTTTTTATTCGCGTGTTCGTTTTGTTGATTTGGGTTTTTTAAGAGACTGAATAGAATATCGGAACCTTTGAAGATTTTGAAAAGATACTAAGGTAAAAAAATCTTGTTGTGGGTGTACAAATACCATTCAAACTCAAATTATTTAGTTTGTAGATTCGTTCATTTTCGTTGTCGCTGTGTTATGGGTTCGAACCCCGCAGGATTTAACACTTTCGCGTTCATGACGTATGGATACGTCAAAAAACCGAGATACGATGTCGCACAACGTATCGATACGTCAAATTTTATATTTTTCTATCATTCAGTACGTAAGGAAACGTCCGATTCTCATTTAATGCTCGTATAGTGACGTCACAGTGCCACAACATATCAAAATCTTGATTTCGTAGTGTCACACAGCATCGAGATTTTAAGCGTTTTGTTGGTACTTCTGACACATACAAAGACACCTACCCACAAACGCAGAACGTCCATAGACGTCAACTGGAGTATGCTCCGCCATACTGTCAGTCGGGCTGTGCGCTGTTACGTGACGCACATGTGAGCTCCAGGGTGACGAAACTTTAAAATCGTAAGTTATCACATATTTTATACTGGATTTAAATTATAGAGTGTGTATTATATAAAATACAATAATTATTTTTATATTTGAGCAACTAGAGTAGTTTCATTTTAGTTCTAATCATAGAAATTCCATTGTTTTAGATGAACAAAATAAAGCGAGCAAGAAGGAAGAAAAACATTAAAAAAAGTGACAATACAAACTCGGATCCATCACAACCATGTTCTTTGGGCATTACAGTAAATACTAAATGTTGTTTACATAAGATTTAAACACTTTTTGACTAGTAATGTTAATTTGACTAGCTTTTATTTATGTCCAACTATTACAGTGTCGCCAAGACAGTTTGTGTGTGTCTGTAATAAAATCTAGTAAATTACATTTGACCTACGTCCTGTTGGCTGATTGAAATAATATTTCATTGTGTGTATTTCATGTGTATGTATATACAATATCAACGTACACATACGTTTTGCTTTTAGATAGTATATTTTAATGCGTTTTTAAGGATAAAATGTGGCAGAACGTAACTGCACGTCGACGTATCGAGACGCAGTGTTTAATAAAAAAAATTAAAAATGATTATATACTGCAGAACGTCACCATACGTCGTAAAAAAATGTATGGGGGAAAACAGTGCTCCATCACATGTTTCGAAAAAGTGAGCGCCGCGCGCGAAAGTGTTAAATATTTGAATTAACTACAAGTAGATGTTCCTGATTTGTATGTCTTTTAAATGTCTAATTTTTAATTCACTACCACCAGCCGTTTATACCGCAAACTTTCCGTTTCAGGCAGAAAAAACAAAAAAAAACATGGTTCCTGTTAGAGAAACCTTAAAATCACAAAACACAGCAGCTTGTTCACTATAAATATACTTAAAATCACTCAAAATTTACATGAAACAGCCATAACAACTCTATTACGACCACCCAGTAGACCTACCAAGAATGATGGCTTCGACAGCTCCACAACACAAATAACGTTGACCTAAGATGTCCAGGCTGATAACAGACAAATTTTCTCCTCGGTTACCCAAAGTAGGTCGCGATAAATAACTCTGTACCCTTCCTACCAGATAATAAATAAGCAATTCCTTTGCAATAATTCGCATAAAACTAATGGTTTGAAAACGTGACAACTCAAGCGAGAACTTGCGATAAAAGTAATCAAAGTGTCGTTAAAATTATTTTAGTACGCCATCGTTTGGAACAATCCCTTTACTTACTATACGCGTTCGGCTGATGAGTCAAGATAAACTATATTTACTGGTCGCCGTTCAATAGGTTGTGAGGGTAGTAACTTGTGTAATTACCCGCAATATTTATTTTTTTTTTTTGTTTTTTTTTATCGTGGTAAAATCATCAAATGAGTCCTCCAACTAAAACTAAAATCCACGGTGTCCTTCAGTAGCCTGTTATGTTCCGGGGTCACGGTAAGGAAATAATCCCGCGACCCTGGCAGGCTTGGCCCTCTGAGAGGGGGCCCCGTCATTATGCTGACGCTCTTTGAGGCGCGCGTGGGACACAACGCGCCGTCGACCCGGGCATGGTCCATGGTCGGGCTGCGAGTTGCCCTTTACTCGCTGCCCGCATGCCCGCGCCTACGGTGGCCGGAGATCGTCTGCTGACGTCCGACGCCGCGGGCGCCTACCACTGCGGTTGGGGCACCCGCAATCATTGCAAAAAATATATAACTGTCATAATTTACTTATTACATTTAATTAAAACACTAGCTTTCCTGTAGGTCTAGCTTATGTTAAGGCCCGGCTACACGTTCCGTCTTCCCTGCAAGCATGCCTGCACAAACTAGTTTGCGCAGGTAAGCGCGTGCGTGTGAATGGCAAGATGTCAGCTCGTACAGTTCCAATATGTTCCGCATTTTTGTTCAATCATGATTGCACAGGTCCAGACCACGCAGATGAGGCGGAGCGTGTAGCCGGGTCACTATGTGAGGAAATTAATCATGCCATAGGAATATTTAAAAATCGCTCATGAAATATAGAGAAAGAATTATTCGAAAGCGTCAGTAGTGCCTAAAATAACACGCTACACATGTCATACAAACTATACTTTTGATACTAGTATAAATGTTGTGCATTACTTTACACATAAATTAAGGTTTTATTTTCTCACGGGCTTACGCAGAAACCACACAATGTCACATGTAACGATTGTCTAATTTTCGATTCCCGATGTCCACATTCATGCATCTGGTATAAGTTGTTTATGTGAATGGATTATTAATTGTATTCAAGCGAAATATTCTCCCAATTATCCTAATAAAGTAAAAATAATTGTGAAGGAATGAGACAGATATTTATCAACACATATTTTTGGAAAATCAAGATTTCTGCTTTCGAAATAATTGGCTCTATCATTCTTCTCAGCTATAAATATTATTTAACAGCCATTCAGCTTCAAATACCATGTTGAAATTCTTGACATTAACATTTCAAAGAATTCAAACAACAGATCTCGTAATAATTACCCAATTTGATTTCTAAATCTATATTGTGAGAATTTGTACTATTTGTTGTAACAAGAATAAAGCAACGTTCACAGCTTCGCGCACTGCGACTTACAACAAACCACATGAGTGCTTTTGCTCCGCTGTCAATGACGCGCTATTTGAGCTTATTCAGATTTGACCTCAGTGGTGACAGAGTGGTACTGGCCCCGACTTACGAGTTGTAGAAACGCAAACGCAAAGCGCATAACTTTGTGTAATTTATTTCATCACCATTGTTCTCAAAACTGTAAAGAAAAACATCGTGAGGAAAACAACATGTCCTAGAACCAAAAATTCGAAGACATGTGACATCCACCAACCAGCTTTGGGCCCGCATGGTGGATTATGGTCCTCTCCCTCTCACAGAGAGGAGGCCTGTGTCCCAGCAGTAGGAACATTTATAGGCTGATGATGATTTAGTTTTGTAGTATAATTTAACAGATTAAGGCTGCGCTACAAGCGAAATCTTCAATTTTGGATTGGATTTTTAGAGTACTAAATCGTGTTTAATTCGGAACAAAAGTATATGTTGAGAAACTTCATTATATTTGCGAGGGCAGAGTCAAACAGAAAACATAAAAAGACAATTTTTTCTCGATAGAAAATGATCACAAAGTTGCCTCTGATTTTCACGTTTTTTTGATTTCATTCTATTTTGGTTCGTCCTACAGAAATATAAATTAGATCAATATGGACACAATTACGTAGCCGAGGGCAGTGTCTGGCACTTTTTTGAAATATTGTTTATAATAAAAGTTATCATTGTTCTTAGCATTCGGCGCTTACGACGTTTTTAAACCGTGTAGAATGCTATTTTCCATTTCGCGTCACACTAGAATCTGCGTCACGAGTGAAGGTCTGCGGAAAATTCGTGGTACTACATTTTTTTAATACATTTTGTTGTAATGACATAGACACTAGCGCCGCGTCAAAACGACTTTTGTCGCGGCGCGGGTTCTAGCTTCGGGCATCATTTTGTTTCACCTGCCAGTCGGCGCCGCTCTATTGAGACGGGAGGACTATGACAGTTTGCACCGCGCCCGGCGGCTATTAAAATAATAATATTTTTGTTGATATAATCAGAGAAACAACACATAATACAACAAAAATACGAGAGCTAAAATATTTTAAGACTGAAATAATTTCAAATAGCCGAAGACCATTTTTTTGAAATTTCTTTTGCCACATGCGCGCTAAATAAGCAGTATGTCAATTGTTCTGCTGGTCGGGTATTTTTTATTACTGTATAATGAGGTCGGCTTAAAATAAATGATGATTTGTTTTTGTATAGATTTATTCATGTTACATACTTATAAATACAAACACATTTATTTCAAACATCGCCATGCTAAGTCTAGTACGACACAAATACTCGTATTTTAACGTTATAATATTATTATGGTTTAGGAGCAGAATGCTTATCATCAGCCGGAAGATGTCCACTGCTGAACATAGGCCTCCCCCTTAGACCGCCACGCCGAACGACAATTCGCCACTTGCATTCATCGGCTGCCCGCGACCCTCACGATGTCGTCGTTTCACCTAGTGGGAGGCCTGCCTACTCTGCGTCTTCCGGTCCGTGGTCGCTACTCGAGACCTTTTCTTCCCCATCGGTTATCAGTTCTACGAGAAATGTGGCCTGCCCATTGTCACTTCAATTTGCAAATTTTATGAGCTACGTCGGTGACTCTGGTTCTTCGCCGAATATCCATGTTTCGGATTTTATTCCGCAAAGAAACTCCAAGCAAAGCTCTTTCCATTGCTCGTTGAGTGACTCTTAAGCCGGATTTACATTACAAAAGTAGTGTCATGCATGATAAAACTAGTTTCGTGAAACTTGTTTCAGCACATGTGAAAGTACTTTCGTTTAAATTTTAGTGTCGTGAAATTACCAGTATCGCGGAGATACTGGCCCTGTCAAGATCAAAGCTGTATTTCATTTATGATGCAAAGCGTCGCTGTAGAAATGATAAAATATAAAATAAATATAAAATTTGTCTCGGAAAAAAGACGTTGATAAATCCACCAACGTCTTTAGTTCCCTTGTCTAGTTCCATTATGGAATTACTCGAGGCGAAAATTTGAAAAAAAGCATCCGGGTGCAACACAGTTAATCTCTGAATTAGCAGATGATCCTAAAAGCTATGCAAATTACTTTTGTATGGGTAAAAATCATTTTAATTTCAAATACCACACGTCCTCTCAGCGCAGGTGCTGTCGCGACACTACTTTCGCGTCGTATTTACATGATGAAAGTAGTTGCATGAAACTAGTTTCACAAAAAATATGCGCATAGCACGAAAGTAATTCAGTGTCACGAAAGTAATGCATGCATTGTAAAACTGAACGTTTACACGTGAAATTACTGGTGAAAGTAGTGTCATGAAAGTACTTTCATGCAACTAGTTTCGTAATGTAAATCAGGCTTTAGTCTCTCTTAAAGGCCAGCAGTCAAAGACCAGAATGCTCAATTCCCATAAAATGGCAACAAGGCCGCGCAAATATACGAGTAGTGGCAAGGTGGCAAGTTCTTATGTTGGTAGATTCTCGTATAAGCCTAATTCTCAAAATAGCAAATTCTCTCAAAATAGCGATACAACTAAAAGCGGGGTTTCCATTAGGTTGCCCGACAACATCGTGAGAGTCGCGGGCAACAAATGCATCCAAGTGGCGGTTGTCTTTCAGCGTCGCGGTATAGTGGGGAGGCTTTTGTTCAGCTATGTATACGTCTTTCTGATGTAATTCTAAACGATCATAAACAATCTAAGCCCAATGTTCCATGAACGTGATACATTGAATGGAATGTTTATTATACATATTTATTGAACACTTCTACACCATTCGCAACTTGAAATTGAAAATAATGTAATACATATTTACAATACAAAAACAACCACAAAAAAGGGTAAAATAACCTACAAAACTTTTCTTTCGGAAGTCGGTGACTTTTTTTTATTAATTTCATAGTCTTTCTTGCCACCGACTTCCGAAAGAAAAGTTTTGTAGGATATTTTACCCTTTTTTGTGATTGTTTTTGAAGACGGTTACATTTTTTTTTGAAAAAGTTTTTATTTTTTTAGTTTAAATATTATAAACTACAATTCTTGTAAAATATGTATATAATTTTTGTGCACTAGAATTTTGTAATCCGTAACACCGGTAATAACATCGTTAACATCTCTTTCATTCATTCCCTATCTTGAAAACTACTGAACCGATTTTGTTGAAACTTGGAGTATTCCCTAAGTTGAACGATACCAAGTAAAACTAAAAAAGGATTACTTAAATCGGACTTATAGTTCCGGAGATCGAACACAAACATAATTTACTAAATCAGTCGATGCCAAGTCCTTACTAGAGGAGTTGTACCTTCCATCATCAGCTCAGCTACATGAGATTATGATCACCATAGGCAAATACCTAAATTACTTCATAAAATTTGCGGAAAACGATGTGTAGGCCTACAAAATTTGAGGGTTGCCCTGGATTTCTCCAGTATCCAATCATCATATCCTGACATGGTGACAATGGGACCACTTCAGAAGTATCTCCTTTCGAACAAAAAAAGAATTTTGAAAATCGGTCCACAATATTGGCGGAGTAATCGCGTAACAAACACACACAAAAAAAACATACCGTCGAATAAATAACCTACTTCTTTTTGAAGTCAGTTAAATTAACTAGAAATAATTTCCACTAAATTAAAATACTGTAAGCAGGCAGCCCTACCGCGTCCGTGTGTACCCCGCCTGTGAAGCCGAGTCGTACCTACTGTCATAATGTTAGACTGTGGCACTGTAGTTGTTTTGTTTTTTCAAAGAAGTTTTGCAGAGCGCGTCGTCACAGCGCCCGTGGTTGTTATTGGTACTAGAGCAGAGGCATGTGAGACGCGAGGGTGAAATCTGATTTTTTCCTGGCATAATACCCACTCTTAACGTTACAAACTATTACCATCACATAAAATGAGTTTGGTTATACTAGGTTAGCAATGTGGCAAAGAGGTAGCAGCAATATTCATCAAATTAACCTTTATTTGTATTGATTCGTTAGACATAATATAATATTCCAGCCAGGGTGGTCTCAAAGGGCCTGCGATCGGAACGTTAGTTCAGATTGTCGCCGTTCTAAGAGGTCGTGGCTCAAGGTAAAGGCAATGTTCTCAGTAGTCCTATATTTGTATTGGTTTGAAAGGCATTTAACATTCGAGGCAGGGTTGTCACAAAGGGCTTGTGATCGGTAAGGGCTGCCACATTGTTTGCTCCGTGTCTCAGGCAATTGACCGGTTCTCGATAATTTGATTATATCCGCAGATACTGAACTCGGTTTGTTTGGCTTTGTTACTTGAATTTAATTTCGGTATGTTTGTAAGGGGTTGTTCACCTAGCTGACTGAAAGGTCGCATTGTTTGAAATACTATACGACCACTACTAGATATAAAATGTACAAATGAACTCCATCTGTGACTCTTCAGTGAATCTTCAATTTTTCAATCCAGTGGCAAAAAACAAAAATGTAAATTATTTTAATTTCATTTTAGTTAAACGTAATTAAAATAATTTATGTTTTTTTTTGTGTCCTCAACGGAAGTCCAAATATTGACCCTTTTGTTTGTAATGTATGGAATTGTTTGAAGCCAGTCACATAGTCTATCGGATCGCTTTCGCTTTTCTATGTGACTGGATTCAAACAATTACATACATTACAAATAAAAACGCTTCGGATCGCATTCACGTCGCCTATTTGTTTGACAATAACTTTAGTACTATTACAAGAAAATGAAACGCGAGCAATTGAAAGAACACAAATATTTACCATAACAAATAAAACAAACTATTCCAATAGCCACACTATTTCGCGGAACGATTCGGTAACATTTAAGTGTGGTTCGACACGGGAAGGCTGGTATCCTAATACTATTTTATCGAACGTTGCGAGAATCCCCAATGAGCAAGTATTGACTTTTTGAACGCAGAATTATGAAGAGCTCGCGGCCTCCTGTTAATCTCATTTAAGATTATCTTTACGAGATGTAGGGATTCTTTACAGGCACTATTATCGTTATAGCGTTTGAATTTCTAAGGAAAAAAGACGGTATAATAAGGATTAAAATAAAGTGTTACTATTCTGTTCTATAAAATATAGAATAATGAAGAAATACAACTAAAGATCCATGCGGTAATTCACGAAATTATTTTAATCTTACTTTTTTTTTTGTTTTAAATACTTAGCTAAATTAACTTCGATCAGAACTGCGGCTTTGGTAGCTTTACTTCAATTCTTTCACATAAATTCGAAACAAAAAGACCTGCCCACAATTTTATGGAACGAACATTGAAAACGCTATCACAAAATGGCCGAACACTTCCCGAAAAAATATAGAACGACAATCGTTTAGAGCCGCGGACAATGCCGATAATTGTCTGCATTATAGCAGTCGTACCCCGCCCATGTTGCCGACAAATTATTTTCAATACCGCCATACATCAAGGGAAAACCGGAAAAAAGGGGAGAGAGGAAAATCTAAAAAAGGCAATCAATGGAAAAAGTAAGTGTCCGAGATAACAGGCGTTGAGAATTGAAGTCACGTTCCCGCTGCGTCCCCGCTGCGTCCGCGACACGACACACACATAAATAACCCTAATGATATCCGATTGTGTTCAGTTTGCGATTCGACAAAAAAATCGGACGAAAAACTCGTGCGGGACGTTATTGCTAAATATAATGTTGTTGTTAATAAAATATTATTGTGGTGTACACGCATTTGCGCTCCCATCGGATTTGTAAGCGTCGATGCTTCCTCGTTAATATTTATGGGCAACTCGATACGTTTGCGGATTGAATAAAAATTGTATGATTTTTCCGACAAATTTTTAATCGTAACTTGTACAATTTTCAAGTTGGATTTAGTCTTATCCATTTTAATGCAGCAGTAACATTATGGTATATACAGCGTCATGATGTCATTACCGTAGAGAAATCTATGCTGCCAAAGGAACCACTTGACTGGTCGCAGGACTTACCGAATTACTGTGACCCTGGAACGTAAAGGGCTATTGAAGGACATCGTAGATTTTAGTCAGTACGAGTCTATCAGTCTCTCCCGCCCTATAAAACCACGATAAAAAAAACATGTTTGTTATCTCTGATTTTGGACGATATTAGACCAATAAATAGAAAGTTTGCAACCATAAAAATGGTGTAAATTTTTATTTTTCAATTGGATACCGAATTACAGCACTTTACGGCAATAGATTAAAAAATCATGATGTATCTTTGAGTTTTAAGTAACTTATAAAACGTAGGTATGTTTGTATTTCTATATTACTCCACCCAGACCGGATCAACTTATTGTAGGTCATACGAATATTTTTTTCCGTGCGGGTGTCGAACCCGCGACCCACTGCGCAGCATTCGATCTCTCAGCCATTGCGCTAACCGTGTACGATGTTATTTTTTATCAGACAAATGCGATTTTTAATCAGTCCCCAACCCGACTTCATAATAATATGTTAAGGTCAGCTTGTAGCCTAACGGGATGCAACTGAAAATATCAGTATTTGAACTCCACACTCACCACCTATTTGATTAAACTAGTTGTCGGACTTTCGAGCTTCTGACTAACAATGACGACTGTCCAAGATCTGCAAATGACAGCCGGGATGAATGGCTTTATATCGTACTTTCTGAAGTACGGAGGAACTGCATCAACTACTCATATATACAACATAATTTTAGTTTATGCGAAATCCAATACGCCTGTCCAATATTTTTGTATAAAGAATCTATGTACAAAATTTTAAAACCGTATCATAAAAAATTATTACCTGGTTGTCCGTTCAAAAACATGCTCATTTCGCGGTACACCTGCGTTAACCGCGTCTACTGTGTTATACACTCGTGATAATAGTTTGGCAATAGGTACCTAACCGTCCGGTGATTGTATTGTAATTAAATGGTAAAAAAATTTAAATAAAATATTTTTGAAAAAAAAAAAAACAAGTTTTAAAAATTATTGGAATCGAATCAGTTACTGATTCATAACAAACTATATTCAGGTTTTGCATATACTAAAAATTATGTTGTTTAGAAGGTAATGCCTGCCTGCATATTTATTGAGAAGCCAATATTCAGTTCACGTAGCTACAAGTCCCACTGATCGGCATAATACTCTAATACCAGCCGTCTCTCAGTTTTAGCGGTAATTCGTACTAATACCCACCCTTCAATGGACTGGCAGTATGATTGGGATAGTTTCACTGAATTTTGAGCTTAAATTGTAGCCTTATCCTTTGTACTCTATTTCTGAACGCAAATAATTATTTTTAAATTCTCCTTGATTTAATTAAAACTCTGAAGCTGAAATAAATACAAAGTTGAACGAAAAAAAATAAAACGGCCAGTTTTCTGTGCTTGTAAGCCTGCCGAGGTAATGGGACTGTATTCAAAGGGCACCGTGGCCCTCGAACGCAAATGCATGTCAAGGAACAGGGTGTCACTTCAACTCCATCAAGGGCGGGAAGACGCTTTTTACATCTTCTTATAAAAAATAAAGAAATGTATACAATTTCCCGAACAATAAAATACCATATAGTACATTCATAAATATAAATGTCATTCCAAATACATAGTTTCGTTATGAAAAATAGTTGCATACAGCTACAACTATTTCGCTCCGTTGCGTTGTCAAGAAACATTGTTTCCTTTTTATTTTCAATATAATTTACAAGCCCAAAGGAGACTTTATATTTTTCAAAACAACAATAAAAAATAGCTCACTACCCTCGCAACACAAAAAACTAACCTGGTGCTGACATTTTATTATTTTTATATTCCTTTTTGTGGCACCAGTTCCTTCCTGAAGTTTCTTCTGGCTCCATAAATTCATGGAGATTCCCACTATTCAGTAGTCTGAGGTTGGTGGAATTTTTGCTTATATTCGTAACTAGAGATGGGCCAATTTTGGTAGAGGCCGAATAGTCGGCTAAGCCGATCATTGCTTTCGATGTACAGAGACGGCGTTTCATACTCGTGAATCACTTTCATTGAGATCACATAACACTTTCAGTCGCAGCTTTTAAAGAAATAATAATTATATTTGTTTTTTCAGTAAAAAAATAAGTTGTAGGTACTTTTTTGGTTAAACTTCCGTTTATTTACTACCATAGGAAGAGTTCCGATACTTAAGTGATTTGATTGTAAAGCGAGTTACTAAATACGTAATATTGATTAAATGTCAATATTATAAAGAAGAGAAAAGATTGCTATTTTTGTTCGTAATTAATAAATCTTAAAATTACACGAACAATTTTAAAAATAATTATTAGTTTTACAATTAAATTGCACCGAGGCGGTTCCTTTGTCATTAATAAAGATATTATTTCATTCACTCAAACCGAATAATCACTGCTTTACTAATCGCCAAATATATGCCGAATACAAAAATATGTAGCCGAATACTCGGTTTTACTGAATAGTTGCATAGTTGGTACATCTCTACATAACCGAGGCCACTTCGCCAGCTAAGACGAGATTCGTAATACAGTTTTTCTTCACTTAATTTTATTGCTTGGCCCGGTTACTTCTTTGTAAATTTCAGTTCTGCAATGAATGCCCTGAAAGTAGGCACTGCTTAGCAAAAAGAGGCCAATTATAATATACACAGAAATTATTCATTTTGCACGTTTCCGCAACGAGATTTAAGCTGTATTTCTTTTTTACTTTAGTTTGAATATATTTTGTCATTTATATTCGTTTTGGATTTTCAAAAGATTTCTATGATCTGCTAAAATTTTATAACAAATTCGTTATAGTTCCTTCACGGTAACTAGGGGCCGATAAACTTGAGCATTCACACACCAAATGTTAAATTATAGAAAAACAAACGAGAGTGTTTAAGTGAGCATTCTCACAAGTAAAGTGACCTTTTTATAAAGCTGACTGTCAAGTTTGACATCTTCATGTTGACTTCCTTTTGACAAACATTGACAAAAGCGTTTGATAGCAAAATCATGAAAATGGTCGTAACGATATTTGGCTCTCATTACCGTGACCCCGGTACATAAAGGGCTGTTGACCCATTTGATGATTTTTGCACCCAAAATAATTTTCCTATAGAGATACTTAATAAATCATATTTTCTTTAATTATTATGTAAGCCCAAGGCGGGTAGCCCGTAGCTCTCCCTATGAGGAGCCGCGTCCAGCACGCACACATTCTCACTAGCAGGAATGACGTGTAATTTAACACGCATACCCGTGGCTACCCACTTTTGGGCTTACCTCCCTTAACTCTTTTCAAGGATAAACATCAGTTTTCATTGTATTGACAGAATTGACAAAGAGTGATTTGGCCTAAAAGTCTAGGCCGAAGAGGATGAAGAACTTACCAAATTAAAAATAGGTCAATCTTAAGACTAGGCCATTATAAAATTAGGCCAATTTAGGATGTTGTTTCAGCAAGTTTTATACTATAATAGGATAATGCTTATGAGTTTAATAGGGCTAAAGCTATTACTACTAGAGATTAGTATTCGATTTTGTAAATACAGTCAGTCTAATATTACATTAAATTTTGTTTCTATTGAAATTCGGTGAATGTATAGTAGTCTATTCGCTTATCAATCGATACGAATATTATACTGTTCGTATACGATGCTTGATATTGTTCAACAAAATGTTTTAATATTTGGAACAGTCCATATATTGTGTGTGTCCACATTGGAGGCCTAGCGCGAGGCGCGGTGGTGGGCGCGGTGGCGGGCGCGGCGGCGGGCGCGGCGGCGGGCGCGGCGGCGGGCGCGGCTGCGGGCGCGGCTGCGGGCGCGGTGGCGGGCGCGATCTGTGTCCATACTGCCAATCAAGCATTTGTTTTTGTAGAGGCGATTTCCGGTGTTGCAAAACCGGGGTAGACGTTCTACCCTGGGACAGTCCATCGCTGAAAATGTTTCCTTCGTACACAACTCTCACTTCCGGTCATGGCCGTAACAACAGCTGGAAGCGAGGGATCGCTCCAATTCACGGCCCTGTATAAATTCAGGTTTTCTAACCAACAACAGACTAATGTGTTCGTGGGAAGTTTGCTCCGGTTGTTGCCTGGCAACACCTAGGCTTGTAAAATCGCTTGTAGCCATCACGCTAGGGCCCCCCGCCTTACTTCAGTGTGGCCACGAGCGGCGATTTCATACATTAAATATTATCGCGCCCGCCGCCGCCCCATCGCGTTAGGCTCGCAGTTTGTTTGAGTACTATGAAACTAACGTAATTAATGAATATTTTGTTAAATTCAGTAATAATATTAATTATTTGTCTGTACGTTATTATAAAATAACAACGATAATGTAGATGGTAGCACAGAATACCTAATAGTAATGGTAGCATATAATTATTATGAACTACTGTTATGAAAATAATGTTAGGCAGTACATAATGATTGAGTATGAGGTAATTCCCGATAACTGTTTATGCTTTCATGATAATTATGTTAGTGGCAATGCTAGCACAACTAAGCGCCAGTTTTTTGGCCGATAGTTAAAATTAAATATTGTTAAAATACCATAGATTCTCTAACAAACGGTTCAAAAACGGTTTAGGATTAAATAAATACTCAGTTTAACTGATAGTAATTAAATGGGACTATTTCTGAATAAACTTACAAAAAATACATTCAAAAACGGCGAAGTTCAGCATATACATATAAGGTCGAATTGAGCACACTCCTTTTTCAGAAGTCGGTTAAAAAAAACACAAAAAAAAAAAACATCTTAATTATTTTTTTATAATTTTAAGCTTTCATAAATATAGTAATATAAGTAGAAAAATAACGGGTTTCTATGAATCCGGATCCTAAATCGGAATCAGTCAGTTTTATTCAGTACTCTTCAACTAAACAAGCTAAACATTCGCGATTGGGACACTTGTATCAATGTACTTTCAATTCACCCCTTCGTGAGATCCCCTCAAAGATTGTATCGCGACGATCATGTTTATTATTTATTTTACTGCCTTCATCATAGAATAAATAATAATAAAATTTGATGTTGATTTTTGGCATGTTTTATGAACTCTTCTTTTTGTTATTTGACTATTTGAATTAGACATATTGTATGTTTTACGACAGTGTTGTACTTTAGAATTTCTACTGTATCCTGGGTGCGTTTACAAACATCTAAAATCATAATCAAGAATACCCAGATCCGCAACTAATATTTGTAGATCATAATATACTATCTCAAGATGCTGGGTATGCGGGTAATGGGCGAGTTATGGGCGACTTGCTGTCCGACTATGGACATTGCACGGGTCGACGGGGCGTTGTGTTCCACGCGCATCTCAAAGAGTGTCAGCATGATGACGGGGCCCGCCTCTAGAGGGCTGAAGCCTGCCGGGGTCGCGGGACTTATTTCCTTACCGTGACCCCGAACATAAAGGGCTACTGAAGGACACCGTGGATTTTAGTCAGTACAAGTCTGACAGTCCCTCCCGCTCTGCCTTGGGTGGGAGGTCTCATTTGATGATTTTACCAAGATTAAAAAAAAAACTCAAGATGCTATGTCGTAAACCGTCTAAGAAATTATCGGGAACAGATAATTTGGTTCTTTAATATCCATCAAATAAGGCACAATATGGCTGATCATCGATCGAGGACAGCCGTCACGTCTGCTGTACAATTACCTCGGCAACATATATAATTTGTATTCTGAACCAGTTATCATGGCCGTCATTACTGGACTAAATTCAACCGTTTCATGAAATACTATTGAATATATTGTATAAAATTTCATATAATACACTGATTGTGTTATTTGTAAGCGTGGTTGGTGTTGATAACTAGTAGATAAAGAGTATATTTTCATGTATTTAGCGTGATTTTGTAGTTTATTAAAAGTATTTTACTTTGTTTCAAAAATTTAAATAAAATTCTGTTACCAATGACGATATAATACTAGACTCCGCATGCACGATCTAAGGAACAAAAATTATTCTGCCAACTCGCTGAGGTACTACGTAAGCGAGGGGGACGGGGTACTGCGTTGTGATTAATTCTAACTCAAGGTCTGTTCTGTCTCAACGTATGTTTACGGCTCACAGGATTGGTCAAAATGAGATGAATATAAGACTTTTTTGCCTAATGTGTTGGCAGACATCGGTCGCCTGTTATTAGGTGTCTATACTTGGTGCCAGTTAAGATGGCAATAGCGGTCATTGACCTTTACCTAATAAGTCCTCGAATAATGACTTATGATAAGAATTAGCATTTTTTTTGTGAAATGATAGTGTTTACTTGTGAGTCTTAAATATAAAAATAATATAAAATCTTAGGTATAGGTGAAATATTTTTACCATTTTGATATTTTATGAATACTAAAGTACATAAATCATTACAATATACTTACTAATTTATTCGGTAATTTATAAAAATGCTAATTCTGAGCTTAAGTCATTATACGAGGACTTATTAGGTAGGGGTCAATGTCCGCTATTGCCATCTTAACTGGCACCAAGTATAGTATTATATCGTCGTTGTCTGTTACTGTTCAGTTCAACTTTACACTGAACTGAAACAGAATTTTATTAAGAAAATGCGAATTTTTCAATTTCATTCCATTATAATTACAATGATGGAGTCAGCAGCAAAATTGCTACGCCGCGCTGAGTCTACGATTGCGTAGCAAGACAGGCCGCTACGCGTGCTACGACGTAGCACTTTTACAGCGTGTGACTATAATAATAATGTTTTATAGTTTTTGATAATAATGAAGTAAAAGAAGACCAGTACATTTTATTTTATTTGTAAATGGATAAACGATATATTTTTGAAAAAAAAAAAGTATGACGTAATCAATTTTTTTAATAGATTTATAATTTATATCGGTTTAAGGCTTACGATTAACGATAAACCCAAAAATAAACCACATTAACCATCGATCAACCCTCACATTGCTGCAAGTACATCACATAATTCAAAAGAAAATTGGGATTAAAAATCGCCAAGGCAGTATGCTTGAATTTATTTTTCACACGGCAAAATTGCCACCGGTCTCTCTTCCTTCCTCCTAGATATATAAATAGCATGAAAGTCGGCGAGCCACCTCGATTTCATGAATTTTTGTGGCTTCATATTTTGTGACAAATAGTTAGCGGGTTGCGGGATGCGGGACGCGAGATGTGGCGAGCGGAGGGTTGAAATTGCCTCCGTATATAGCACGCACAACGCCACACTGCATCGAATTTGTCCGTGTATGCATTTTTAAATGAAATATTGACGCGTGAGAAGAAATAAATTTAAATTATGTGTTGTTCGTGTTAGGCGCCGTTTTGAAGGTTCTTTATAAAATTTTGGGAAGGTAGTTTTGGCGTTTTTAGGTCAGAATGGCGCTATACTCAGTGGAGGTCTAATAAAATAAATGATGAAATTAACTAGCTACATAAATATTGTACCTACGTAATAAATATCTGAAACTTCCAAAGATTTTCACGATCTTTAGATGACCATGCTTTTTCACCTGAAATAAAGTATACATTATGCGACAGAATACATAAGCGACGGATTCTAAAAGTCTAACGTATATGTACTATTGGGTGTACTATTATCTAACCTTCAGGGATACATAGGTCATGTGAGATAAAAAATACCTATAACTCATACTGCGCTCCACATTTTGATTAATTCCAAAATTATCGATTTAGTAAACATTCACATAAACAAATAAAAGTTAACGGTTTATTACAAAAAACCTCCGGATCCTGGGGGGTCCTTTGTTGCATGTGCATAATATGCATGATTGCATAGAGTGGGATTGCATCTTGCAACAAGCCTGGATTTTTGTCGCGGAATTAAAACCGGATATTTTTCATAACATTTAATAAAAAAAACAGTTACAAAAAATACTCGTAAGTAACACACAACATTTCCGTCAACACTCAAAACCGATTAAAAGAAACTCCCTCATTCATTCAGCAACACAAACAAAAGAACATCAGAAACTCCGCTCACTCATCGTGTGAACTATAAACAAAGCGTTCGTTCTTTACAAAATACTTCATTCACTCACTCGTTGCCGCGCTCATTACCGTTCCGTGACGTCACATGACATTTTTTTCGTCACTTATAAGCATTTATCATGCTTTATCTTCGGGGTATGTTCACAAACATCCGGAGAAGATTATGTAGTCGGATAAGAATGATTACGGGTGTGTAATGAGTTGTGACGATAAAATAACTCGGCTGTCAGCAAATACGAGCTACGTCGTACGTCTTTTTTGTTAATTAGCATTTTTGTTTATGTTGAGAAAGGATAAATTGCTTCTATGGCATAAAAAACTGTTCGTACATATGCATCTTTGATGGCTTTGTTTTTTTAAAGTGATAAATTCATTGAATGAGTCCTCCCACCCAGAGCATGGTTGGCTCAGCGGCTGTACGATTCAATGCTGTGCTACTGAGTCGCGGTTTCTATTCCCGCACGCCACTAATATTTATATGATCTCCGGGTATTTGTGTTTATGACTAAATATTTGTAAACGCACCCGCGACATAGGAGATCATGCTAGTTTTTTTTTTTTGGGGTTGGTAAATTGAGTACTTCCTCTCTGGGTGAAGAGGAATGAACTGACAGACTCTTCCAATAATCTACCCTGTTCCTTCAATTTTCCTTTAAGTTCCAGGGTCACGGTATCTTGCTTAGACAGTGCTGCGACTCTGACAGGCAGAAATTGCTAGAACTGCAAGATTTAAAAAAAATCTAGATCACCAACGCAAATAAAGAGACAAAAGACTACTTTTATTTTATTTTGATATACACACCATTTCTTCGCATTATTTCTTCAGTAAGTGCCTGCAAAACATGGGCGTGTCTCTAGTATAAATGAAACGTGTACTTCTTTATTTCATTAAACCCACAGTTATTTAATGTGAACGTCTATTCGTTATCTAGCTCCTGAAATGTTCAGCACATCACAACTTTACGTCACCCCCGGGATGTTTTATTAGAATGATGATACCACAAAATGTCCATTACGATAACATATTGTTTGTAATGTAATCTACAGTAAAATGGCTGTAATGTACGTCGGAGTTAATGTTATTTTATTTATTATTGACTACAAATAATAATGTACAATCGTTTCTGATGTTATCACTTAAATATTTATTGAAGAGTATCGCTGTACTTCTGTCTGTCTGTCTATCCCTCCGTCTGGCACCAGGCTATGTCTCAAGAACCGTGGTAGTTAAAGGGTTGAAGTAAAAAACCGATGTTTTTTTTCGTTTATACCATTCGTGCGTGAGTCCGACTTGCTCTTGGCCGTTTTTTTTTATTATAGAAGATAAAAGTGTGACACAAACGCCTAAAGATTTTCAATGTCTTGATATTAATTGCGAATTCTAAAAAATACAATTATCTAACTTATGAGGTCCGTCAGAATATACTAAATCAAATCTAACACAAAAGCAAACAGCAATACATCTACGTACCGCACTATATCATTGAAAGCGAGATATTTACATAACATACTACTAGCGTCATTCTGTTTAGGGTCGCTGTCTCACTGTTATCTAGAAAGCGATTATTTTCTCGTTCATGAAATCGACAAAAGATTTTAAATCCCGTGTAAAAATAAGAGAGAGATACAATATATAAACTTCATATCATAAGCAATTTATATCTACCAGTCACAGACATTCTTGTTTATAAATGGTGTCATTCATCATGCCTATAATGTTTCCACTACTGGGACACGGGCCTCGTCTCTGTGAGAGGGAGTGGGCAATAATCCACCACGCAGGCTCAGTGCGGGTTGGTAGATGTCACATAATCTTCGATTTTTTCGTTCCAAATGGTATGAATATGAAAAATGAGGAATATTAATAAAGTGTTTTAAATCGTAGTCAAAAGTCAAAGAGAATCAAGGAAATACACTCTCTACGATTCTCGCTTGGCGCACATAATTATTATCAGTAGAAATGGTCGTCTCGCACTGGCTACTCATTATTCGCCAACATTTTTAGTTGCTAGCTCTAATCGCTTTCAGTGGGACCTGTGCCTAAGGTACAGTCAACCCCGCATCCACAGACAACGGGAGGTAATAAGGCGACATGTGTCAAAAAGTACCCCCGCCTAGTCTATGGACAAACGTTTTTCTGCAGGTATACCCTGGCTATGATATTTATACTGGGTATATAAATGCTGGTTTTTGTATACTTTGATTTTTTGTGGTGGAAAATGACGAGTACTTTTTGAAGATACGCTTTATTTATCACTACTTATAGACTTGTCGACTAGAATTTCAGCCTAGCACTAGCAATTAACTTGTACATTATTGGATTATGCAAAAGAAGAATCATAAAGACAGTCAACTTATGAGTTACAACTTTAAACGCAGTGATTAAACTTACTAATAAAAATAGAACATAAACATACAAATTACTGGTTTTGTGTTTGATTGCCTGTTGCCTCGTAGGTTTAGTAGTAACTCATCATCATCAGCCGGAGGACGTCCACTGCTGAACATAGGCCTCCCCCTTAGACCGCCACGCCGAACGACAATTCGCCACTTGCATCCATCGGCTGCCCGCGACCCTCATCTTCTGCCCACCTAGTGGGAGGCCTGTCTACGTTGCGTTTTCCGGTCCGTGGTCGCCACTCGAGAACTTTTCTTCCTCATCGGTTGTCAGTTCTACGAGCGATGTGACCTGCCCATTGCCACTTCAACTTGCAAATTTTATGAGCTATGTCGGTGACTCTGGTTCTTCGCTGAATATCCATGTTCCGGATTTTACCCCGCAATGAAACTAGTAGTAACTAACAGGCACAAATTCAGACTCCCGTGGTGGGTGCTACTAGGAGTTTTTAACAGAATAACCTACATGGTTATTTCGTTAAGAACTCCTTGATCCTTCAATAGCCCTTTACTTTCCAGGATCACGGTTACCTGATGACACAGTACCGCGACCAGAAGCATGTAGGTACACTATAATTTTAGTGGTAAGACCCCTTCACAAATCATATTCATGCAACGACCGCGTTCATAAAACTGTTCACTATTTCCAATAATAGAAATGAATGCCATATACTCGTACATACTCTGGTCCTTCATATACTTTCACTGAGTAACATTCAAGACATAGAAATAGTAAGGTATTGAGAAACTGGGAACACGTGACGATAATTGCCGTAGTGAACTACCTACATAGAGCAACAACTTTTATACCGTTTGAAAACACCTGCCAGAAAATTTTAAACCCTGATCTTAAGGAATTAGAGTTGGTTCTTCCATGTGGTTTACCGTCGTCTAGTCATAAGCCGAGTATAATACGTAGTATTGCTGTGTGTACAGAAATATGGGAGTGGTCTCACTAATGGCGATGATAAAAATGGTTTTAAATTGAGCTTTAGTGTTTTGTTTGACATTTTTTTTTTTATAATGAGTCTCATTAATACAGATAGTCAACTGATTACATAGTGTTATCGTAACGTTCCCTATTAGTTTTGCATTCTCATCTGCCTAGCCTTTTTCCATTTATATTGGGGTCGGCTTCAAATCAAGCCAGATGCAGCTGGATATCAGTATTTTACATGGAGCGACTGCCTTTCAGATTTGTTTGCATTCTACTGAAGATCTCCTTTCCAAAACTGTTAAATAATAAATTAAATAATGATTGAATACCTAAAGTTTGACTAGGTGGGGATTTTTGCTGTCCACTATTCGGCATTTGCTTGTTTAAATACCTTGCAGGAGTTATTTTCTTGTACCTCCTCAAAGGTGGACCCGCTTTCTCTTTCTGTGCCGGCCTCGATGGCGCTTTCCGTCTTCCAATAACTATTTTTTTAGAGAATTTTGTAAAGTTGTCGTGCATACGGCTACCGTAACCATGCCAACGTCCACTATTCTCGTTTCAGATACCAGCGAAGTGTTTCTGGCCTTTGTCTTGTCTTTCTTTGGTAAATTAAGTATTATTTGTTTATGTTTGTTTTTTAAAAATATCGTATTTCATGCAACTCTGCTATTGCCAGCAGCGATTATACCATTGACGTTGTAAATTGGAATTGTAACTTACTGAAAAACTACCCCAATCCGTCAAATCTTCCTAATCGAGTATAATTAAGAGCCTACTGCGTTTGTGATAAATTTGAACATCTAAATAAGTAACAGGTTTTAGGTAGATTGATGCAATGGTTATACTGTAATATCGAATACTTCTCTTTTGTGAATGCAGTTGCATGTGGTTGCATTGTGAAATTGTCAAGCGGTCAGTCACACTTTCGAAAATCATTATCTGAAAATTACATTGTTTATTCCCGTTACTATTGGGACCAAACCCTAAAGCAAGCGCTTAAGTAGTGTTTCTTAGAATTAGCTTTTGTAAAGTTGGATACCGAAAGACGTTTTCAAAAGTTAAAAAAAAAACACTTTTTTCCTTTTCACTTTTATGATTTTAGTTCTAAAAGAATCTTTAAGAAATCTCTATGAAGAAAACACGTCGTGTAACTTTCCAGAAAACGTTTGATCTCTGATTTCTATCTCATGAAAAGTCAAAGCAATTTTAGATAAAATACATTCGACTTTATTAATGTTGAAATTAGACTCACAATTTTATCTTTCATTTTCAAATGTAGGGGAATACTAAAAGAAAGATACAATTTGTTCAATACATTAGAAAGGAACGGCTTCCAAAGTCATTTCCCTCAAAGGATATTGTAACCTAAAAAAAATTAAGGAAACCTTTTTTTACAAAAGCTCCATAGTCCGTTTCACTATGAAACCGATAGATAAGAAGCGAACAGAGTTCGGGATTAACACCCTTGTAGCGGCACATACTTACGCAACACATACTAATTAGAGGAGCGCACGCAGCCGTTCGCCACCGTGCGCCCGCGCATACTGAACTAGCCGAGGTGAAAGGAATGCGGCGGCCAGCTGTATCCTCACGCTCCTACAATATAGGGAGCTCGGCACATCCTACCTACATCGCCGAATTGTGTTAGTCTTAAGTTTGTTTGTGTACCTTATTTATTTTAACATAATTTGATCAATACTGTATATAAGTAGCTTTCTACAATAAAATTACACAGATCGTTATTCGCCTTCTTATTCGCAACAACCCTGCTCCCCTAAAGTGGTGACCCCGCGTTCGACATGTCTCTGCCCGTAACCGAAGGAGTCAAGACTACTACTACGCCTGAAGACGTCGAAGCAGTCAGTGTCCAGTCACGCATACCCAAGTTCTGGAGCAACAGACCTAAGCTATGGTTTGCCCAATTTGAGGTCATTATCCACAACCAGAAGCTCGGCGATGAAAGCAAGTTCTCACTACTTGTGGCTCAGCTGGAGATCAAGGACATCGATCAGATCAGCGATATCATCTTGTCACCGGCCAACTCCGGCCGTTATGACGCCGCAAAAAGAAGACTGTTGGAGGTATACGAAGACAGCGAGGGTATTCAGCTACAAAAACTGCTGAACGAAATGGAGCTCGGAGATCAACGACCATCACAGTTGCTTCGCCGAATGAGAAACCTCGCTGGGACCAAGATGCCAGACGACACCCTGAAAATGTTGTGGCAAGCACACCTACCCGCTTCTACCCGCGCAGTGTTGGCAGTGAGTGAAGAATCCAAGCTTGACTCGTTGGCTGCCATGGCAGACAGGATGCAAGAACAGCTAAAAGAGGTAAATGCCGTGTGTTCCTGCCAGTGTCAACCTACCACGTCAAAAGCCCCAGCTACAGCGTCACCAACCGAAATAGCGGCGGTATCTGAACCTGCAGGCCAGAAACTCTACAGCATCATAGAAGCCCTGACCAAGGAAGTCGCAGCGCTGAAAACACATCGATCCCGCAAGTTCCAACGCCGATCCCATAGCTACAGAAGCCGTTCCCGGTCCAAATCACGAGACAAAAGAAACGACGTGTGCTATTTTCATAAGAAATTTGGAAAAGCAGCATTCCGATGCAGAAGCCCATGCAGTTTTAAAGGAATGGAGAACGAGAAGTCGGAAAACTAAGAGAGACTAAAGCCGTGGCGGTGGCCGAAGTCGACGATTTATCCACATACCGCCTATTTGTACACGACAAATCAACCGGAAAAAAATTCCTGATCGACACAGGCGCAAATGTTTCCGTTTTACCTGCCACTGTACGAGAAAAACAGCGGACACCAACGAACTACTTGTACGCAGCAAATGGTTCACAAATACCCACATACGGCAAGTGGAGACCACTGGGATTTTTCTCCAAGAAGTTCAGTGAAGCACAACAAAAATACAGCACCTATGACCGTGAGTTGCTATCAATATACATGGCAATACGTCACTTTCGTCGTGTATTTGAAGGAAGAGAATTAATCGTTTACACGGACCACAAACCGCTGTGTAACGCATTAACTTCAAACAGCAAGTCTGAGACACCCCGCCGAACGAGATACCTTGAATATATCGGACAGTTTACGTCAAATATTCAACACGTAAACGGCAAGGACAACAAGGTCGCAGACGCACTATCACGCGTTGAAACAATAACATGCCCGACACCATTAGATTACACCGAGTTAGCAAAAAAACAAGACCAAGATGAAGAATTAAATGTACTTATAAACAAAGGAAAGTACATATTCAAGAAGATCGCCATTCCCAACTCAACCGCCAAACCCGTTACCTGCGAGATGTCATCAAGCACCGCTCGTCCATACCTGCCACACGATTTTAGAAAAGTAGCATTCAGAGCTATTCACGACCTTAGCCACCCTGGCATAAGGGCGACAAGGAAACTAGTCACCGCCCGCTACTGGTGGCCCTCGATGAATAGTGACGTAAATGAGTGGACTCGAACATGCGACGCGTGCCAGCGTGCTAAGGTGCAACAACACACGAAGACACCTGTAGTACGTTATGTGGTATTAACGCACCAACTCCACACGGGAATTTAACCCGTATGGTGAAGCTATTATGGGTTATAATAGCGGGCACAGGTTGCGAAGTAAGCAGGGTAAATGAAGGCGAAAGCGACGAAAATGAATGATGTTATTACAGCGAAATGAAATGATGTATTGATTAAAAATTATTAAAATTAAACTAAACTATTACAAATAAAAAGCAAGCAAGATCTATACAATAATAAGCAAAGCGCGGCGCGAGTAGATAGGCCGGTAGCCAACGGTGGACTGCTGCTCGGTGCTCGGCTCCCTCACGCGTAGCCTGCGTGCACGCCGTCACCCGGCCGCTCAAGGCCGTTGTCGTCTTCCCTGGTACAATTATCACGCGCCCGGCGGCTGCGCGCGGCGCGTGTAAGGGACGGTGCACTCGCACTCGGAGACAAACAAAAATCGTATCATTTGTGAGTGTGGCGCAAGGTTCATAAGCGGAGCGGTTTTGCGGAATCAAAGGCGGTGGTCCAAATTAATGTTGAACGCGCCACAGTTCCCCCCTGCCAGACCGTTGCTACGGTCGGTAGTAGTCTGGGAACCTCACGCGCCGCCCGCTTCTTGTTCTCTTTTCTTCACTTGCTGTTTCAGAGGTGGTGATAGCGGTAGGTGTTGGTGCTACCTCTGGTTTCGTTTCTTCTTCCTTCATCATAAAGGCTGGTTTGAGTCTGTCAACAGAAACATTATTGTTCTTCCCTTTTACCTCTATTGTGAAGTACTTTGACTTCCTTTCTAGGACTTTGTATGGTCCGGAATAAGGTGGCTCCAGCGATCCTCGGACGTGGTCGCGGCGAAGGAAGACGTGTGAAGTGCTATGGAGGTCTCGAGGAATGTAGAAAGGAGAGGTCGTGTGCCAAGATGTTGGCCTCGGAGTGAGTTTGGCCATGTGTGCTCGGAGACGCGTGGCATACTGCGTGACGTCACCTGTGGTGAACTGCTCTGTGGGACATAGAAATTGACCTGGTAGTCGTAAGGGTTCTCCATACACCAGATCTGCAGGCGTAGCTTGAATATCTTGCTTCCATGAACTCCGCATGCCGGCAGTAGGACTAGTGGTAGTGCTTCTGTCCACTGTGAAGTAGAATGGCACATAATGGCTGCTTTGAGCTGCCGATGAAGACGCTCGACGATGCCATTTGCTGCAGGGTGGTAGGCAGTGGTGCGAAGATGGCGCGCACCAACCAGGGTAGTGAGGGCCTTGAAAGGTGGCTCTCAAACTGGCGACCCTGGTCCGTTGTCACGCGTGCGGGACAGCCAAATCTAGCTATCCAGCCAGACACCAAGGCAGCAGCGCAGGCCTCAGCGGTGATCTCCTTTAATGGGTACGCCTCAGGCCACCGAGTAAATCGGTCGATGACAGTGAGGCAGTACCTGAAATCAAAAGAAGGGGTTAGGGGCCCTACTATGTCGAGGTGAATATGGGTGAATCTGGAAGATGTGGTTGGGAATGTGGATAGAGGCGAAGTGGTATGACGGGTAATTTTGCTAGATTGGCATTGTAAACATTGTCTAGCCCACTCTCTACAGTTTTTGCGAATCCCAGGCCAAACAAAGTTTTGAGTTACCAGTCGCACTGTAGCGGAACATCCTGGGTGATGTAAGTTGTGTAGAGAGTTGAAAGCTTGCTTCCGTAGCTGTGGTGTCACGTATGGGCGAGGATTTGTCGTGGAGGTGTCACAAAATATGTGCTTGTTACCCAGCGTAGTAACCTTCTCCAGCTTGAGGGATGAGCCGTTTTTGATGAGGCCTTGCAGTTCTGAATCGTTATTCTGAAATCTTGCAAGGTCTTCGTAGTTGATGGCTGGTGACACTTCTTCCACTCGTGACAAGGCGTCAGCGACCACATTCTCTCTTCCTGGCAAATACCTGATGTCGGTTGTAAATTGTCCGATGTAATCGAGGTACCGGAACTGTCTTGGTGGCAAGTTCTCCCTGTTTGCCTTAAACGCGTACACCAATGGTTTGTGGTCCGTAAATATGGAAAAGACTCTGGCTTCTACCATATGGCGAAAGTATTTTACAGCCTCATACGCCGCTAGTAACTCGCGTTCGTACGGACTGTACTTCTTCTGTGCGGGACTGAGCTTGTGAGAATAAAATGCTAAGGGTTGGTAGTCGTTACCGTTTCGTTGCTGTAACACGGCACCTATGGCGGTGTCTGAAGCGTCAGTGATAATTGCCAACTCAGCTGATGGATCTGGATGAGCCAGTAGAGCTGTGTTGCAAAGTGAAGCTTTGGTTTCATCAAAAGCTTTTTGTAGCTCTGGAGTCATGACCACTGGATGGCTTCCTTTTATTTTGGGGCCAGCAAGGACGGCATTCAACGGTGCTTGAGTTTTAGCTGCGTGAGGAATGAATCGATGATAAAAATTTACCATTCCTAGAAATCGTCGTAGCTCCTTGACTGTCTTGGGTACCGGGTAATCCTGTATGGCCTGTACTTTCGATTGAAGGGGCTTCGTACCTGCTGCTGATACACAATATCCAAGAAAGGTTACCTCTGTGCGTCCAATATTGCACTTTGTTGTGTTCACCACGATACCGTAGTCTCTGAGCCGCTCGAACAGTATTCGTAAATGTTGTGTGTGCTGCTCGGGAGTTCTTGAGTATACTAAAATATCGTCAATGTATCCATAGCAAAAATCAAGCCCGAGTAACACTTCGTCGATAAAACGCTGGAAGGTTTGAGCTGCGTTTCGCAATCCAAAAGTCATGTACCTGAATTCATATAGGCCGAATGGTGTTGTTATAGCAGTCTTTGGAATGTCATCAGGGTTGATAGCAATCTGATTGTACGCCTTAACCAGATCTATCGTAGAGAAGACTGCGCACCCTGCCAGCTGGTGAGAAAAATCATGTATGTGACGGATGGGGTACCTGTCTGGTATTGTTCTTGCGTTTAGTGCCCTGTAGTCACCACATGGTCTCCATCCGTCGTCCTTTTTCCTCACTAAATGAAGAGGGGCTGACCACGCACTCTCTGACCGTCTGGCTACTCCACTCGCCAGCATATCTTCAAACTCTTTCTTGGCCGCCAAGGTTCGAGTGGGATCCAGACGTCGGGGTTTGGATGATACAGGTGGGCCAGGCGTCGTCCTAATGAAATGCATAGTGCTATGCTTACCGGGTAGGTGAGTTCCTGGAGGCCGTGTTATCTCGGGGTACTCACGTAGGATTTTGTGGTACTCTGTGTCTCCTACTACAGCCTTCACTGATGCTATATCGTCAGATGACCTGCAATGTACTCCAGACACTGATAGTGACGTTACATTGTCTATTAAGCGCTGGTTACGACAGTCAACTAGTAGGTTGTAAAAACTAAGGAAGTCTACCCCTATGATCGCTCGCGACACGTCCGCTATCGTAAATTTCCAGGTGTAGTTCCTTCGTAGACCTAAGTTTAGTTGTAGCTGTATAGGTCCAAAAGTGTGAATGACAGTGTTGTTGGCAGCCACTAAGTCAAATCTAGATTGGATTACTGGAGTCTTGACTGCCGACCGTGGAAAAACACACAAGTCCGAGCCTGTGTCGACCAAGAACTGGACTTTTGTTGTCCGGTCGGTTATAAATAGACGGCCTGTTGAAGAGGGGCTGTCGTTAGCCGCTACTTGCGACCGCCCTTGGCGTTTTCCGTCGTAAACGTGCAGGGCTGCTTGCATTTGTTCGCCTTATCACCGTACTTGTAGTGGTAAAAGCAGTGCGGGTGATTTGGTGGCGGTTGTTGTGATCTAGAGCTATTAGAGCGGTCATACCTTCTGTATCGAGCCTGTGAGCGTGAGCGTGGACGTGAGTGTCGTCCTCCTCGGTACATCTTCGTAGTAAGCATGGCTACTTGCTTCGTGAGCTCGCTTACTTGCTTGACCAACTCGGTGTTATCAGCACTGGTAGAAGCTACTTGAGGAGTTGTTGGGGCTATCTCGTGCACTCTGTCTGCGATCTCGGCTAGTTTTTCCACCTGCAAATCTGCAATCTGTGAAGCAATGACAGTTTGAATGTTATGCGGTAAACGGTTGGTCCATACGCTCTTCACGAAATCTGATGCTCCGGAAGGTCCAGCTAAGTTTTGTAAATGCCTGAGAAACTGTGATGGTCTCCTATCACCGAGCTCCTCATGGACTAATAGCTGCTGTATCCGCTTTTCCTGAGATGCAGACAGGCGACTGATTAGTTCTGTTTTAAGTTTAATATATTTGTTGGTTTCAGGTGGGTTGGTTATAATGTCCTTAACCTGAAGTGCGTATTTAGTTTCCAGCTGAGTGGTGACATAATAATACTTTGTTGTATCACTGGTTACTTTAGAAAGGACGAATTGACCTTCCAGCTGGGCGAACCATAGTGCCGGTTCTTCTGGGCAAAATGGTGGGCAGCGTACACCCACTCTGGCTACCTCTGCAGGTGGTACCGCTACTGCGCCTTTAGTGTCAGCGTCAGAAAATTCTTCGACATCCGACATCTTCACTTATTAAAAAAAATTAAATCGCTCACCGCTTATGCTCGGACCACAACAAACCTCCGATGCAACAGACTGCCTGGGGGTTTGATTCCTGTGTTGAATCACTGTTCTTCTTTCTCTTCACCGGTAATTCTTGTGAACTGCTGCCGCACCTGTGTCTTCCGTATGCGCGCGTCGGGGTCACCAATGTAGTACGTTATGTGGTATTAACGCACCAACTCCACACGGGAATTTAACCCGTATGGTGAAGCTATTATGGGTTATAATAGCGGGCACAGGTTGCGAAGTAAGCAGGGTAAATGAAGGCGAAAGCGACGAAAATGAATGATGTTATTACAGCGAAATGAAATGATGTATTGATTAAAAATTATTAAAATTAAACTATTACAAATAAAAAGCAAGCAAGATCTATACAATAATAAGCAAAGCGCGGCGCGAGTAGATAGGCCGGTAGCCAACGGTGGACTGCTGCTCGGTGCTCGGCTCCCTCACGCGTAGCCTGCGTGCACGCCGTCGCCCGGCCGCTCAAGGCCGTTGTCGTCTTCCCTGGTACAATTATCACGCGCCCGGCGGCTGCGCGCGGCGCGTGTAAGGGACGGTGCACTCGCACTCGGAGACAAACAAAAATCGTATGATTTGTGAGTGTGGCGCAAGGTTCATAAGCGGAGCGGTTTTGCGGAATCAAAGGCGGTGGTCCAAATTAATGTTGAACGCGCCACACACCTATTGCAAGTTTCCAACAAGCAAACAGATTGGAGCACGTGCACATAGATATCGTTGGCCCGTTACCTATCTCTGACGGTTTTCGATACCTATTGACTATGATAGACAGAGCTACTAAATGGCCTGAAGCACTCCCACTGGAAGATATAACCGCAGAAAAGGTCGCTAACGCATTTTACGAAGGTTGGATTGCGAGATTCGGTTGCCCAGTAACCATAACCACAGACCAAGGAAGACAATTTGAGTCCGATCTATTTAATAAATTGATGCAACGCATGGGAATTCACCGCACCCGCACCACGGCTTACCACCCGCAGTGCAATGGCGTGATAGAACGATGGCACCGTTCACTAAAAACATCACTCACCGCTAGACTCCAATCTACAACATGGTCGCATGAGCTACCTACAGTGCTGCTGGGACTACGCACTTCAATAAAAGAAGATGTAGGTGCAAGTACCGCTGAATTACTATATGGCCAAACACTTCGATTACCAGGAGAATTCTATGAAGAATCAACAAAACATCGCGATACAATATCTAACTTCATGAACAAGTTGAATGGAGCATTAAAGAAGGCCCAGGCGCAACGAAAATCTAACCAAACCCGAGCGACATTTATTCACGACGATCTTTATAAATGTTCGCACGTTTACCTACGCAATGACGCATCAAGTAAACCTCTGACGCCGACCTACACCGGCCCGCATAAAGTAATTAGTCGTAATGAGAAATATTTCACAATCCAGTTGCGCAACAGATGCACCAACATTACCGTTGACAGACTAAAGCCAGCTTTCCGGATGAATACTGAGTCGGAAGCACCAGTCACTGACGCGCCTGCATACGTCACAAGATCAGGAAGGACATCAAAGCCCTGCGTACGATTCACTAGCGGGGGAATGATGTAGCGGCACATACTTACGAAACACATACTAATTAGAGGAGCGCACGCAGCCGTTCGCCACCGTGCGCCCGCGCATACTGAACTAGCCGAGGTGAAAGGAATGCGGCGGCCAGCTGTATCCTCACGCTCCTACAATATAGGGAGCTCGGCACATCCTACCTACATCGCCGAATTGTGTTAGTCTTAAGTTTGTTTGTGTACCTTATTTATTTTAACATAATTTGATCAATACTGTATATAAGTAGCTTTCTACAATAAAATTACACAGATCGTTATTCGCCTTCTTATTCGCAACAACCCTGCTCCCCTAAACCCTTAAGATAAAGTAGTGGCGATCCTTACGAGCTACCACCCATCACTTACACTGAAACATATTTAGGATTGAATAAAGCCTTCGCCTTTGAAAAATATACCTATTGAAGTAACGAACCATTGATCCGTTATTTGAATAGCGATGGACTCTTGTAAGCCCAAAAAATATGCTCATATTTATTCAAGCTTACACAATCTTACGAATAAGCTTGAAGAATAAAGGTAACCCGAGAGGTTATTTACTATATACATTTCCTGAAGAAGTCTAATTTCAATGTGCTTAATTCGGTGCTTAAGGTTCACTCTGTTCCCTCAATGTGGGTGTAAATTTACATGAGACACTTTCATTAGAGTTGTAAGTCTCCAGTTTAATTTACCAGTTGGTCGCCTCTATCGACCGTTTTCACCTTCAAAAGTAAGAGCGGACATATTTCTTGACTGCGTTTATAATCTCCCTCTGGCAACACTAGTCCGCTAACGAAGTTAGTTCTAAGGTAAAGTTTTAATTGCTCTCTAGCAAATCTCAGTTTATCTTTTCGCGGTCTCTAGGAAACAGCTTTGTTGACTATAAATTCAATTTGAGCGAGGCGGAAAAGATTACCGCTTTATTTATGGGAGAAGGACAGGATTGTAGGAACAATTCTTGAAATAGTTGAGTGGTTAGTGTCGTGAAGCACGCTATTGTCTGAGGTATGATTCCGATCTCGGTAGCACGCAGCTGTGCTGTCCTACCGCACTATTGATCCCTGTGTATTTCTCTATTGAAGACACAGGTAACATGTTATTACATTTCCAGCTCGGCAGTAATACTGTGCCAAGAGAACTGCTGTGCAACGGTGGCACCCCGCTTGGTGCCTTGTTTGGAATCAGTGCGGTAGGCAGCACTGTCGCGCAACACCATAGTAGCAGCGTGTAGTAGCGGCGTGTTGCCGAGATTGGACCTAAACCTTTATGTAAAGTACTTGCATTAGGTGTAACAGCGATAGGTAGAGGCGGTAGGCACCTAAGTCACCAAGTGGAAACTGTCACAAGTGCCTTACTTTCAATCTCATGAAACGCAGGATGGAAAATTTCGTTTAATAATTTAAGGACACGACAGCCCTTAAACGGTCTGCCAGTTTTATCACCTGAGAGTCACGTAGGCGAGCCGCGCGACCCGTCCGACCCGCGCCGTTACTTCAGCGCGGCTAATGAATTCTTACCTTGTTTACAATAAACCAAAAAGCTTTTATGAAGCTCATTCATTAAAGGAATCTGTGGATTATGCGTGAAGCCGCGCTAAGAACGTGACTTTTGAGATTTTCAACAAATTGATTCTGCTATGCTTCGATAAAACCTTACAAGCTAAGGGTTATATCGGTTTACGCGTGCTGTAAAAGTATAGAGCGATGTTTACACGCTTTCTTAAGGAGGATAAATGGCTCGTAGTAAACGTATGCAAATTGATATTTAACGCCTTTACATTTTTCGTTTTTTGAACCAGCGTTTCATGTTCACGCTTTCATGCTTACAGGTAGTGTATTTATGGACAACTTTGCAATTAACTAACGTTATGTATACCAGTTTTACTGTCTACTACAGAACGTAAATTTTTTGCTTGGTTATGATAACGTATACACAAATTAATGAGCGCCATCTAAAACAAATAGACAAACAACCAGAAAAAATAACACTGGGCGAATGATCACCATTAATGACAGATAATGAAAAGAACATCTCCTTACTATAATAAATAACATACATGAAAGCAAAAACCAGAAACATATTCCTCATAACAAGCTAATGTTCATCTCATAACACGACAAAACAAACACAGAACTATCATGGTCCGCAAAAAATGATTCATTGTTTTATTGTAACATATTTCATAATAAAATAAGATAAATTTATCCGGTGGAGGTATGGTATCGGGCCGGGTGGTTGCCGGGCGGTAGCCGAAGGGCTACCGTCGGCCACTGTCAAGAGCGACCTTATCTAAACTCCCGTCGAGTAACATGGAGTTTTAAAGAGCTAGAGGAGGTAAGATCATTTCATTTAGTATTCTTATTTTGGAAGAAAAGTGAGCATGATTAAGGTGATGAAGTGTTATATGTATAAGACAATGTTAGTTTTTTTTTATTTGTTCATGTATTACGTATTAAATGAAAATATAAAGTACGTATGGCCCAGTGGAATTTTCTTTGTATAATTTATTTCATCGCCACTGCTCTTTAAAACGGTGCAATAAAACATCAAGTCATGTTCTAGAATCAAAAATTCGAAGACGTATGACGTCTACCAACCCGCACTGGGTAAGCGTGGTGGATTAAGGCCCACAGGAGGCCTGTAATGTTCCCACTGCTGACAGTGGGAACATTTTAGGCTGATGATGACTGACTAATACATCACTAAAATTAAAATGAACTAAACAGCATCGAGTAACTTCCTTTTAACCTTGCCAGGTGGCCTAACATAAACTCTTATAGCTCAGTCTTTAGGCTGTGAGAAAGAGATTGATGCCTTGTATAGCTCTGTCTCTTTCTCACAGCCTAAACTGGATCACGTTAAGAGCTCGTGGTTATGGCCAGGTTAAAATGTAATGAGCCCAAAAAAAAAGGGTGGCGCTACCACGTTGTATGGTAACCTTGGTAGATCCCAACTCTTTTTAACACAGATTCTAAGAAAATTAGAAGCCAAACGAAATTCAAAACAAATCTATCTTCAGAAAGTTATCTACTTCTTTGTAACCTTTTACTCAAACTTCTCAATATATTAGTACTTAGAACTTTAAAGTATTTTTTTTTGTCTATATTGCAAGATGATCGTTGAATGGGCATTGTTCATTTTTTTTTAATATGCTGTAATTGAAAAACCATTTCGAGGAATAGCGTTACTGATCATTATCCCAATAACTAATTAAAAATGAAAAATATTCATATTTCATTGATATTTTTAATAAAATACGTTTGACCTTCCTTGCCCTTCAAATGTTTAACACCTTCTTCAAACCTTTGGCTGTACACAGTTTTGTATCTTTGCCTCAGAAAACAGAAAATATAAAACCGGCCAAGTGCGAGTCGGACTCGCCCATAAAGGGTTCCGTAGCAGCAAGTAAAGTTCTTGTAGTTGGTTGTAACTTTGCAAGGTAAATTGCAGTTTACGATTTATTAAAAAAAAACTAATATCTCGATCTCGTTCAAAACAATTTTCAATTGAAGTTTGCATGGGAATGCACATCAAATATTTTTTTTTGTTTTATTATTCTCTTAGTTTAGAAGTTACAGAGGGGGGGGGAGGGGGCACATTTTACCACTTTGGAAGTGTCTCTCGAGCAAACTGTTCAGTTTAGAAAAGAATAATTATGTTTGTAACTTCAATCACAGAATAATAGTACTACCTCAATATAATTTTTCAAGACCTATTCATAGATATCCCACACGAATGGGTAAGGCGAAAAAAATATATATTGAGTTTCAATTCTAAGTATGGGAGGTACCCCCAAAATTGGTTTTTATTTTATTTTTGTGTGAAAGTCCTAACGCGGTTCACATAATACATCTACTTACAAAGTTTCAACTTTTTGTCGAAATTATAAGAGCTATCTCTTATAATTTCGACAAAAAGTGGCTGTGACATACGGACGAACAGACAGACATCTCGAATCTATAAGGGTTCCGGTTTCTGCCATTGGCTGCGGAACCCTAAAAAATAAGTGACAAGTATTTTCCAGGGTTGTCAAGCATAAGTACCAATGTCTTGGTATACATACCAGTTTGCAGTGTCACGTACCATGTACCAAGATTATTACTCGAGAAAAAAAAACCAAGATTGGACGTTGACCAACAATACAGAATAAACGACAAATTTTAGGGTGCAATCGAGTATTATTATTAATATAGCCTTTATTTAACAATCTTACAAAACAAAAATATTTAAATTAAGTTTACATTTTTTTCCCTCTCTTTTATATATCTACCTATATAATATGTATTATTAGACACCGATATTGAGATTGTCTTTCGATTTCGCAAAGGCCTCCCCTGTAGCTTGCCACTCCTTCCGTTTATGGGTCATCCTCCTCCAAGTAGCACCAGCCATCTTTCAAAAGTCGTCTTCCCATCTTAGGCGTTGCCATCCTTTCTTTCTTTTGTTATATCTTGGACCAACCATTTGGTTACGTCCTTAGCCTATTTATTATTAGTACTCCTCAACATATGACCTGCCCATCTCCATTTCAATTTCCTTATGCAATATGTGATTTCGTTGATTTTAGTTTGGTTTAGTAATGTCTCTAGTTTGATTTTGTCTTTTAACTTGTCGTTGAGCATGCTACGCTCCATGCTATGTCGACAGGGCTCTAGATTTCGCATATTTTGTTTAGTAATGCTCCAAGTTTGACATCCATACGTCAATATAGGTAAAATGAAGAAATCAAATATTTTCTTAGATTTGGGAGGAACCCGAGGATTTTTGACAACCTTGTGTGACCAATATCTCTTCCACGCTAGCTGTACTCTGTTATCTATTTCTTTAGTTACAATCGAGTATTGCTTACTAAAAAATCTCTTTTTTTTGCCCTCTATTAACAGCAAAAGAAAAAAAAAGATTTTTCATTCGTATCTATTTGATTTTCGACACATTTTACCGATGTACCAATATTTCATATTGGTACATCACAGTGGCCGTCTGACATCCCTGATGAGAAAATCAGGGATGTCAGACGGCCACTGACAAGTGTCAATTTGGAAATGTCAAAGATGTAAACAAACAAGTTTTTATTGTAACTGCAAATTGCTTCATAATCTCGGTTAAATCTGTTAAATCGGCATCGGCAATATAACATAAACTACAAGTAAAATAGAATACAGGAAGTGCTTTGTCCCAACTTGCAACAATAATACTAATAATAATCGAAACAACATTTTGTTCGTACTAAAGAAGATTTGCGAGAAAAGTGGTGTCGTGATGACGGCGTGGAATGTTGCAAGGTTTATACAATGTACTGTTGCGAAGATCACTTTGATGTTAGTATTTCAGAAGCCTTAGATTCCTTTGTATGTTCATCTAGGAGTAATTTTATTTTGTAAACAATAACCTAGTGGGATGTAAGTGACGTTTAGACAGTTGACGTTGTGTTGACAGTTTTTTAATTTTGCTCTAGTAAGGAAACGGCACAACTTTAAGGCCAAAGGTGACGTCACCTACCTCAAAAATTAAAATATTAAAAATAAAAAAGCTATTGAGCCAATCATTAAAATATTCAAATTAGTTTCTCAAAATGCTCTATATTTGCAGAAAATGAAATAAAATCGAATGTTTAAAAAATTAAGACAATCCCCTCGCGATGTGGCCAGTAAAATGAAAACAAAACAAACAAAGAAAACAACGTATTTTTTGTTGAAGTTAAAGCAACTTGGGGCACTCCGACTAGGATTAAGATAGATTAGGGTAAGTTTTTTAGACCACCCAGAAGTAGAAGCCCTGCGAAGCACTCCAGCTAAATATAGGGAATCAATAATATAAAGGGAATTAAAGAAAATTATTCTTTTCCATGTAAAATCACTCAGTTGAAGAACCGAAGTAATGGCTATAGTTCTCAAAATTTTCAATTTGATGTAGCGACAGGCAGGCCACATCGCTGGGTAGAAAGTTCTCTGTGACCATGAACCAAAAAATTCGGGGTAGGCAGGTCACCCAGAAGGTGGACCACAAGGTAGACGAATCATTTCCATTTGGTATGACTTAAGGGAAAGTTTGTTAAGTAGTAGACGTCTCCACTCACCGGTAATACAGCACAGCTGTGAGAAGATGACATCAAAATGCAGCACGAGTCTCCTCAAATCTATTTTAAAATCTGGATATTAAACTGTCCCTTATAACCGAAAATCCCCTTTGTTTTACACGAATAAATAAATTCAGAATACATTAAAATTGTGCCGCGCATTCTACATTATTCATAGCTCCGGGATATTCTGCTGACTCGAAACGGCTAAGTGAGAGGTTGCCGAGTAAAATGTTAAGTACAATTAGCTGGTCAAGTATCCATACTAGTTTATACCGAGTGACTACTCAGTAGACTGAATGATTTTATGAATTTAGGTAAAATTGAGTCTGGCAGTAAAATTACTCAGTTTTGTTTTAGAGTACCTACTTCAGTTGCTACTGTTAGAAATTGGATGACTTAAGCCTCATTTAGACGATGCAAGAACTCGAACGCGAGTTGCGTTACATTGCGGAATTTATAGGTAGAACAAATTCAGATAATGAAACAAATGCCGCAATGTAGTGAAACTCGCATACGAGTTCTTGCTCCGTCTAAATGGCGCTTAACTCATTGGTCGCAAGTACTACTGCAGAACATAAGGCCTTTTTACCCGACTGCGCGATGCAAAAGAGAGTACCTATACCTATGTGTTTATCAGTACTATGTATGTACATACATACCTTTTATTTTATTGGGCCCTATCTGAAAACCAGCGCTGTGACTTTTTTTTCTAAATGTCACAGCTCATGCTGAGATAGGCTAAAAAGGTACTTTTTGGCCTCGTACAGGACCAAAATTGGTTATTTTATTTTAATTTATTTTGTAGGTTTCTTTTATTTAATTTTTAAATCTTTGTTTTGCATTTTAAGTTGTTGTTCTGTCTTGTGTGAGTCTAATAAAACTTTTTCTTTCTTTCTTTCTTTACGACCCACAGTCGGGGCCCATTAAAATTTTACCAATCAAATCTTCCCAGGGGCCCCGACTGTGATTTGTTCTGTTCTGCTTCTTCCTGCTGTTATGTTGGGCTTGTTTCTTTCTTTTTAGTTTTTACTTAAATTATTTTTTTCACATGTATTTTGTTAAATTAGTTTTTACGCAGTCAGGATTTTTGTTTTTCTATAAATTATTTTCTTATCTTGGTAAAATCAGCAAATTAGTTTTGCCACCCTGTATAGAGCGGGAAGGACTGGCAGACTCGTACTGATTCCACCGTGTAGGAAGCAATAGCCTTTTTAGTTCCAGACTCACTGTTTCTTTTTGAGATAGTCCCGCGACCGTGTCAGGCGTTTGACCCTCTAAGGGGTCATCAAGTCATTTTGCTTAACAGCTCTTTAAGACGCGCGTGGTACATGAAGAGCCATTGACCTGGGCATGGTTCATAATCGGTCGGTGAGTCACCTATCCCGCGCACGCACCCGCCAGCATGCTTGAGGAACATTAGGTCTTGGATTTAAGTTTCTGGTCAAGCAGTGTTATTCAGTTTTCCAGAAATTAATTGTCATGGAGTTAGAAGTTGTACCCGGTTGGTGACAATTGACTCGATTCCGTAGCATGAGACATTGACGTACTCGTACATGGCGGAATGTGGCTGTACTATTTGAAATGGAATGAAATGATGAAATGAATTGATGTATATTTATGCAAGTAGGATATCAACACTTATACACGTCTTTTAATAAAACTAGGAGGGGCCGGTGTTTCGTACCCGACTACTCTGAGAAGAAACATCCGAAACAAACTCAGAAGTCACAGTCTCTTTTAAAGTCCAGACTTCATAAATGTAGAACAGTTTATACGAGGACCACGCAGGCAATGTCTGAAATGGTCTTTTGAAGAAACATTTAATTAGTAACACCTCTGCCTAAACTATCCAAAGTTACGTTGGTGTAATTTTTAGGAGCTGAATATTTTAGTAGTGTTTTTAGTAACTACACACACTAAACTTCGACAATTTAAGCCCATTTTACCAGAGAACAAAATTAATTTAGATTTTGTGTCATTTAAAGTTAAAAGTTGGTACCTGTTAAAGCATGATGTTGACGACGTGCATATTTGCTATTACTAAACCGTAGGCATTTCGTCTTTGGGCCACCTACCTACACGTCATGACTCAAAATTATCACATTCTTCCTCGGGCAGCCAATAAGAGGACCTCAAAGCATGCCATCGACGAAGCACCAATAGGAGCAGTCTAGGAAGATTCCGTCGATCGTTAACCACTCGGGTTTTCTAGAATAACTAACCACATTCGAACCTCAACCTTGCTCTGTATAACTGCTTTTTTCAAACCATTAAATATTGAACCGTTTTCATAATTGTAAAGTACTAACTCTTATTGAAATATACCATTTTATATTTGGAGAAACCAAGGAGTATCATTCCATCAAATCCACAAGCACAAAATTGAAGAGGAAGGCGCCTAACGCATGAACATAAATCTTTGATCCTACGAGCCACATACAACCAACCAGCCCAGGGAGGTGGAGAATCAGACGTGGACACGAACGAGAGACGCGCAACTCGGTAAGACGTGCCAGCCAAGACTCCCAATCAACATCCTCTTTCCTTGTGCTAACAGTGTTTCTCCTATCAAATTCCAGTGCATTATACTTACACGCGAGATCGGGCAGGAGCCGCAGTGGTTACAGCCTCTACGCTCCAGACGCTGAAATCGTGTTCGCAAAACGTGAGTACTCCAGGTTTCTATATCCACCAGAATGGCTGAGTCAGGTTCTACTCATCTAACGGCTGTTCCTAAATCGCCACTTAAATCTCCGTTAATTACACAAATTAACGCCCTCACACGCAAAAGGGGAGTTATTAAGGGTCGATTGTCCAATTTGCAAAAATATGTTGAGTCATTCCAACAGCCGTTAGAAGCTAACAAAGTTTTTGAATTCAAATTACGCATAGATAGTGCTACCTCCCTGTTATCTGAATTTAACGACCTTCAGTCGCAAATTGAAGAATTGTGTGATAATTTAGATGAACATCTGGAATATAGGGAACAGTTCGAACAAAGGTACTTTAGTGTCATCGCGCGAGCTAAGTCTTTGTTGTCTGAGGATAGCAAAACACCTAAAAGTTCCAATAACTCTGATCCACTACAACTAGTAAAGTTACCTACAATTCAATTACCAACCTTTGACGGTTCTTATGAGAATTGGTTGGAGTTTAGAGACACTTTTTTATCCTTAGTGCATAACTCCACACAAATTAGTCCTATTCAGAAGTTCCACTATTTAAAATCAGCTTTGAAGGGCAGCGCTGAATTAATAATCGATTCACTGGAATTATCAGCCAATAATTATAGTATTGCGTGGGAGTTACTCACTAATAGGTTCAATAACAGCCATTTATTAACACACAATCATATAAAGGCTCTTTTTTCCACAAACTAAAGAGTCACCCGTGTTATTGCGAAAGCTCGTCGATACAATGTTAAAACATCTACGTGCACTAAAAACACTCGGTGAGCCGACCGATTGCTGGGATACACTCATAATTTACATGATTACGCGGAAGGCGGACCCTGTTACCGAGCGAGAATGGGAAGAGTATGTACTCGCACAAACGGTAAAATGTCCTGCCGATACGAAGCTTAGGTTGAAGGTAGAAGATTTAATTCGTTTTATCGGTCGGAGAGCGGACATGTTAGATAAACTATTAGGGTCGCATAGTAAAGGCACACACGATAAGAAACACACTAATGCTTCCGCTTCTAAAGTACACTGTAACGCTTCTTCGTCCGACACTACGAAACCACTGTCACACAAAACACAGTACAAACCTTGCCCTATGTGTAAGGAAAAACATCCATTATTTTCATGCCAGAAATTCCTTGATCTGTCCATATCAGACAAACATAATTTAGTCACGCAAAATAAATTATGTACAAACTGTTTGCGCTCAGGACACAAAGCAAACGACTGTCCGTTAGGACCGTGTAGGAAATGTTGTAAGAAACATAACACACTACTACATCGTAGCGAGTCAGAGGATAACACGCAAAATCAACCTCTCTCATTAGTGACAGTAGAACAAGTTTCGCAACCCGCATTAGAATCACACACACATAATGCGAACTGTGACGGCAACCCCACCACACACGGGCCAGTTGCTGCCAAACCGGTTCTGTTGTCCACCGTGTTAGTCGAGGTAGCCGATATTCGAAATAATTATCACACGACACGCGCGCTTCTCGATAACGGTAGTACACGATGTTTTATCACAGATGCGTTATGTAATAAATTACAGTCACAAAAAATACAGTCCACTTACAATATAACAGGTGTAGGTAACTCAGTTTCCCAGTGCACACAGACCTGTAATGTTAAAATTAGGTCCCTGGTGGGTTGCTACACTACACACATACATTGTTTAATTTTACCCACAATAACTGCACAATTACCAGCAGTGTCTTTATCTAAAGATGGTTTTAACATTCCTGTGAACATTCAGTTAGCCGATCCCTATTTCTTCGAGTCTCAACCCATAGATATGCTCATTGGTGCTGACCAGTTCTGGGACCTCCTCGAAAACGGAAGATTCCGGTTGAAAAGTGGTCCATTCTTACAAAACACAAAATTAGGGTGGATCATTTCAGGTGGCCTACCATAAACTCTTAATGTGATCCAGTTTAGGCAGTGGGAAAGAGATGGCGCTAGACGACTTGTATAGCCCTGTCTCTTTCCCACAGCCTAAACTGGATCGCGTTAAGAGCTTGTGGTAAGGCCTCTGGGCCTTTGAATAATTTTGCACGTAGTCATCACGTTTCATGTAATGTCACATCATCATTGGATGAACAATTAAGAAAATTTTGGGAGCTCGAGGAGATAGGCAGATCGACTGATGTCCGCAGTAATGAGGAGCAGGTTTGTGGGAATCATTTTATAAAGACCACCACACGTGACTCTGATGGCAGGTTTTGTGTTTCCATGCCTTTGAAGGAGTCCCCTGACGCATTGGGTGACTCATTTCTTCAGGCCGAACGTCGTTTCTACGCACTAGAGAAACGTCTGCAAAGCACACCGGCCTATAAAGAGTTATACATGCAATTCATCCATGAATACATAGCAATGGGTCATATGTCACGTATCCATACATACAACACACCACACTACGTTCTACCACACCACGGTGTATTCCGCGAGCACAGTACTACCACGAAACTACGAGTTGTATTCGATGCAAGTGCCAAAACCACGACTGGAAAATCACTCAACGATATACAACGCGTAGGCCCAGCAATACAGGGTGACTTGTTTGCTATTTTGCTCCGGTTTAGGCAACACAGATGGGTAGGATGTGCAGACGTCGAAAAAATGTTTCGACAAATTTTAAAGGATCCGAGTCAGCGGGATTTACTCTTAATCCTATGGCGTGACAATCCCACAGACCCATTAGAAGTTTACAGGCTCAATACTGTCACCTACGGAACCGCGTCCGCACCGTTTACTAGCGTACGTTGTTTAAAACAGCTGGCATTGGAATGTTCTGATCCATTGATTCGTACAGTCATTCAGGATGATTTTTTTGTCGACGACCTAGTGACCGGTGCTGACAGTATTGAGTCGGTAAAACATATAGCTAAGGAAACAACTAAAGTCTTACAAGGTGGTTGTTTCCCACTTCGCAAATGGATCTTCAATTTTGATCATGATCCACAAGAGTTTCCGTCTCATTCAAAGGAACTTTCACTCGGAGAAAACGCACATCACAAAACCCTAGGTTTAGGCTGGTACAATCAGTCTGACACTTTGCACTTCCACACAGAATACACAAATGACAGTCGGCAGTTAACGAAACGCATCATATTGTCGGAGGTATCTAAAATTTTCGATCCATTAGGTTTACTTAGCCCTTATGTCATGACTGCAAAGGTTTTACTTCAAAGGCTATGGCTATTGAAATTAGGTTGGGACGATATGTTACCTAGTGACGTCACACGCAGCTGGTCACAGTTCATAAACGGTATATCATTTCTAAGTACATTGCGAATACCGCGGCACGCTATAGGTATCAATGCTACTCGCGTAGAACTACATTTATTTACCGATGCGTCACAAACAGCTTACGGCGCGTGCGCTTACATTCGTTCCATAACAGACAATGGCATGGTTACAGCGAAGTTACTGTGCGCTAAAGGAAAAGTTGCGCCCTTGAAACCCGTCAGTATACCACGGTTGGAATTGTGCGGCGCCCTTTTAGGAGCCCAGTTACATGACAAAATCACAAAGTCTCTTCGTTGTACTTTTGACAGCGTCACATTTTGGACAGATTCCACTATTGTAATCGGTTGGTTACGCATGAATCCTAACTCTTCAAAACCTTTTGTACAAAATAGGGTCGCGGAGATACACGAATTAACAAAGGAGATGCCCTGGAACCACGTTTCTGGTAAACAAAATCCAGCTGATCTAGTATCACGCGGTGTGACTTTGGACATACTTAGTTCATGCACGCTGTGGTGGGAGGGGCCATCTTTTCTTTCGGATCCGTCATTTAATATAGCCGATCAAAATAGCTCTGACGACATAGACTACACAACACTTGATTTACCTGAGATTAGGTCTCAAACACACACTCATAAAATCTCGGATACGGATAGTTGGTTCCCGTTTCATCGTTTCACTCGATTCAGTCACATGAGACGTGTTTGTGCCTATTTGTTACGTTTTGTACATAATGTGCGAAACAAGGTTGCAAGGCGTACGGGCTCATTAAACGTCAGCGAGTTAAGCGAAGCACTAACTATTCTCACAAAGGCGTCACAGGCACAATCATTCCCCGACATTTTAAATAGTTTAACAAAACACAAACCGTTAAATCACTCACACAATTTAATAAAATTAAATCCATTCATCGATAAACAAAATGTAATTAGAGTCGGGGGACGTTTGTGCAATTCACCAGAGTTTTCTTATAGCAAGAAGCATCCAATATTATTATGCAGCAAGCACACATTCACGCGGCTGTTGTTTACCGCTGAGCATGAGCGACTAATGCACGCCGCGCCGCAGGCCCTCTTGTACACACTCAGAGAAACGTGGTGGCCGGTCGGGGGGAGAAACCTCGCCAAACAAGTTGTGCATAGTTGTGTTCGATGCGCTAGGTTCCGAGCGAGGCCTATTGCACCTATTATGGGTAACTTACCTGCACAACGCTTGTCTCCAGGGTTTCCTTTTATGACCACTGGTGTGGACTATGCGGGACCAGTTCTCATATTGAACCGTAAAGGTAGGGGTGCTAGAACCGTAAAGGCATACATATGCATATTTATATGTTTCACTACGCGCGCGGTTAACTTGGAACTGGTAGGTGATTTGTCAACAGACGCTTATCTATTAGCTCTCAAGCGTTTTGTCTCGCGCAGAGGCAAACCGTCACACATTTTTTCAGACAACGGAAAGAACTTCGTTGGTTTAATGAATTTATTTTCAAAATTCCTTTCCAAATGTTCACAAAATATCATAGACTACGCTACTTCACAAGATATCAAATTTAGTTTTATTCCCCCTTACGCTCCGCACTTTGGTGGATTATGGGAAGCTGGGGTAAAATCATGTAAACATCATTTACGCCGTGTTGTAGGGAATTTGCACTTAACCTATGAGGAGTTCAACACTGTTTTGACACAAGTGGAAGCAGTCCTGAACTCCCGCCCTCTTAGTCCTATGTCCACAGATCCCCATGATTATCAACCCCTATGCCCAGCTCACTTCTTGGTTGGCCGTCCGCTGACAGCGCCGGTCTGTGAGGACCTGATCGACAAATCTCCACACTGTCTGTCACGCTACCAGCGAGTGGAGCAGATTCGTCAACATTTTTGGAGCAGGTGGTCCACAGAATATATTTCCGAGATGCAGACCAGGACAAAGTGGAAGTCAAGGCAAGCTGATCTGAAGCCAGACACACTGGTACTTATAAAGGATGATCACGCACCGCCACTGAAATGGTGTCTTGGCCGTATCATCAGCATCGTTCCAGGCAGCGACGGAGTAGCACGAGTGGCTGATATCCAGACCGAAAAGGGCATCATAAGAAGGGCATTTTCCAAGATTTGTCCACTGTGGGAGAATTAAGCTGATTAAACGCGTTGAAAGATAATCTTTCAAGGCCGGGAGGATGTTAAAGCATGATGTTGACGACGTGCATATTTGCTATTACTAAACCGTAGGCGTTTCGTCTTTGGGCCACCTACCTACACGTCATGACTCAAAATTATCACATTCTTCCTCGGGCAGCCAATAAGAGGACCTCAAAGCATGCCATCGACGAAGCACCAATAGGAGCAGTCTAGGAAGATTCCGTCGATCGTTAACCACTCGGGTTTTCTAGAATAACTAACCACATTCGAACCTCAACCTTGCTCTGTATAACTGCTTTTTTCAAACCATTAAATATTGAACCGTTTTCATAATTGTAAAGTACTAACTCTTATTGAAATATACCATTTTATATTTGGAGAAACCAAGGAGTATCATTCCATCAAATCCACAAGCACAAAATTGAAGAGGAAGGCGCCTAACGCATGAACAGTACCTTTTATTGAACCAAGAATTAATTAATAAAATTATAAGAAAATTATTCCAATGAAGACTTTAAGTTATTTTGAAACATAAGCTTTCTTTAATATCTTAATTGCAATCTCGGTTTCCGACTCGCTTAAAATCGCCCTGCCGAGGTTTTTGCTAAGATCAAATTTAATTACCGTTTCACCTTCTACCAGCTTTTACTTCAATTTATCGACATCGAATGAAAAAAGAAGTATTTTTCACTTCGTTTTTAAACTTGTTTTAATTTCGCTATGATTGCTCCATTCATTTTAAGTGCTTCATCTAACTGAAGTGCCTGTTATCGTAGAAAAACATCATTAATTGCTGTTATACAAACTAGGTACAAACGTAACAATTTTAATTAAAAACTACACCGAAACATATTCAATTTAACCATAAACTCAATTACTCAGAGATATTAATTGCATTGTTTTCGCAAATAAATCTCATACACGACACAGTTAATCTCAAAAAACTCATCGATTCTCCCAATAAAATAGTGATGGGACACGCGACCGCAACGCCTGACAGAGCCCATTTAATTTAGTGACAGTGCACGGTGTAAACACGGCCATACTATGTAATTTTGTTTTACTCTCGACCACTGATAAATTGGGTGCGGAGGAAGCGCGGCTGCGGCGAACTGGCGACCAATATTTTTCATTACTATGCTAATTTCATTGTCCCAATAAACGCGACGCCCCCACTCACCCGCAAAGAGGTTAGCTGTTTCACGAGCATTTTTACTGTGTCCACTGAAAAATTTGAATTCGCTTTCCAAAAGGTCGGGCTGGGTTAATTTGAAATGCAACTGGGCATTTTTAGTTTTTCGCCGCCGACGCCGCTTGCTTTTAAATGGCAGGCAATAAAATTGTGTATTAGTTAGTGCCTTTATTTAAGCTTTTCACGATTCGATAGTTTGAATAATAAAATTTTCAAATTATATTTTCGTTTGAAAGTTTTACACTCGTTGAGCTCTCGTTAGCACAGTTTTCATGGCTATAATTTACTTTGGCTCGCTTGTTATATTTTACGAGCCATCGTGTTATTAAATGATATCAAACGGGTAACAAAGCTATTTGCAGCAACTTGAAATGCAAGTTACATCTACAAATTCATGGAGCATGGACGGACAATCAGTTTAAACGAGGGTCATAATACCAGTAGTGCGGTATTATCGCGCACACAATCGCTTGAAATGATTCAATAGATCAGTGTCGGAGGTGTGGAGTGGCGCATTCCGCAGTGGGGTCACGTAGTGCCGCGAGAGGTCTGGACCCCGAGGTATGCGCCCTGAAACACGTGTCATATTGCCCTTCCTCGGACGACAATACTTAATTCAATAGCTATTGAAAGGAGATCATTTTTTTTGGGCCTTTTCTGAAAGTGCCGGCCAACGAAAAAAAATGATACCTATGGGTAGTACTAGTCATTTGGAGCAATAGTTACTATGGCACAAAAGTTGTAGGATTGCTCTCGGCCAAGTTATACAAGTTCGAAGATTCATAATTTTCATACATTTTTTAATTTCTGAAAGTGCCGAGAAGCAGCAAATAATGATAAATACTGCTAGAACTAGCGACCTTAAGCTATTTAACATAAAATATCATCACGTCTGTAATCCCTGAAGGCTTAGGTAGAGATGTACCCAATTACAATGAACAAAAATCACTTTATTTTTTGTGAAAAGAAGTTAAAACATGTTAAAATATATAAATCTGCTGGTGGGGCCAGCATCGGGAACAGAATCGAAGTTGCCTGTGGTAGGGATCTTGGAAGATAAACCTCCTAACAATACAAATCCTGCCAAAATAACTGCTTTCTGAATAAACCAGGTTTTTTTGGCTAATAAAATCATCAAAATTGTGCTACGGTATCCTGCTAAGATAGCCCTGCGACCTGGTAGGCGCTTGGCTCTATATGAGCCACTGAAAGTTCCTTTAGACGCACGTGGAACACGACATACTGTCGTCCTGAGCCTGATCCTGGATAAGACAACTAGCTCCCCATTACTCACCGTACGTAGCTTGATTGAGATTTCGAGGGCGCCCTCTCCTTCACGTGTTCTGTCTCCTCCTTCACTGTCATTGCTGCTGCAGAAGAAACGGCAGCCTCCTTACCGGATTGCCACGGTGTGATCTGGATAAAGAAGCCCTCCAAGCATATATGAGTGGACCACCCGAAAAGCCATAATTCCCCGGTGCGATCAGGTTATCTGGTCTCTTCCTTATGGAGACAACGGACACAGAGTTCCCATAAAGGGGCTTTAACCGCACCACTTCCACGTAGAGTCTCCAAAAAGCAACATTTCATTCATACATTTGTTGTTTTCTTAAAGAGCCTCATAGCCTTCGGAACGCGATAATGTCGAACCCTCAATTAGCGATAAGACGGGTTTGCATCGCCGTCCAGTCAACGAGACTCAACTGGTATTCGTCCTTGACATCCCGTGAAAGTTCAAGGAGCATTCCTGGGGCAGTCTTCAAGCAGTAACCCAATCTTGCGGGGCAAACGCCTCTTTTTGGAAGCTCTATTTTGAAGTGGTGCGCTTAAAGCCCCACTACGGGAACTCTGTGTCCGTCGTCTCCATAAAGAGGACACCCAAACAAGCTGTTCGTACAGGGCATCATGGCTATTGGGGTGATCCACACATAGTTGCTGGAGGGCTTCCGCTTCCAGATCACACCGTGGCAATCCGGAAAGGAGGCTGCCATTTCTTCTGTAGCAGTAATGACAGCGAAGGAGGAAGGAGGCAGAACACATGAAGGAGAGGACACCCTAGAAATCTCAATCCAGCCACGTACGGCGATTAATGGGGAGTAAGGACGATAGCATGTCATGTTCCTCGCGCGCCTAAAGGCGCTTTCAGAGGCCCTTATAGAGCCAAACACCTACCAGCTACCCTACCAAATAGCAGGACTATCTTAATAGAACACCGTAGCATAGTTGATGACTTTAATAGCCAAAAAACGTGGCTGATTCAAAAAGCAGTACTTTTAGTCAGGATTCGTATTGTTAGAAGGTCGCTCTCCCAAGACCCCTACCACAGGCAACGTTGATTCTGTTCCAGATGCTGGCTTCACCAGTAGATTTATTTGTTTTAACATGTTTTTAATGCTTTTCACTTAAAATTAAGAGATTATTATTCATTTTAATTCGGAACACCTCTGCCCAACCCTTCAGGGATTACAGGCGTGATGATAATTTATGTTAAATTGCTTGAGGTCCCTAGTTCTAGCAATACTTATCATTATTTGGTGTTTTTGAGCACTTTCAGAAATTAAAAAATGTATGAAAATTACAAATCTTTGAACTTGTATAACTTGGCCGAGAGCAATCCTACAACTTTTGTGCCATAGTAACTATTGCTCCAAATGACTAGTACTACCCATAGGTACCAATTTTTTTCGTTGGCCGGCACTTTCGGAAAAGGCCCAAAAATGTATGGAGCGTGAATGTTCTCCTTTTCCGACATAGCATGTTGTGTTGCCCCGGAATCTTATCAGCTTATTGGGGTATACCAGTCCTTTTACGTGTGTTGGAATAAAAATGTAAGTGGTTATAATATGTCATACAAATTGTGATACGTGTTCTGGAAAGAAAATAGTTGTTTATTGGACAGCAAAAATCAATAATGCGTCGAAATATTTGGACTAAATTAAAAGTGAAACTTAATACTAATCCACTAATGTTTCGTCTCGCATGCGCATTTTACTATTTTATGACTCAAATAAAAATATTCCACATGGAAATTCAATACTCTTGTAAATATTCAATGTACATTTACAAAAAATAACTATGGATTCCTAAACGAGAATGCATAAGCGAAAACCATAGTAATAATCAACGCAACACTAAAATAAAACATTTTTTTAGTTACGGTACGCTTTTTATGGGAAAATATATTTTCAATTCAACAGCGCAGTTTTGTTTGGTAAAAAACATTGGAGTAACATTGCTGAACGGTCACTGGTGTATTTTTCAGCCAACCATTTTAATTTTTAGTGTTCACTTGAGTGTTTCTAATACTCGTACACTATAAACTGAATTCTTTTTGTATTGTTCTTTTTTTGTACCCTACAATCATTTTTGTGGTCGACAACGATATTCGTATGTTTTAGGCAAGGAGTTGCATTGGTTTCCTGTTTGTATTAAAAAACATAGATTTTGATTATCAAAAGCTTTAGCGATACTAAGCTTTATCTACCAAAATAAAATAAATATTATGTAATGTAAAAACTCAGATCAAAGAAATAGGCAGAATATAGAACGCTCAGAACACGTGAGTGTGTTCACCAAAGTTAATACAAAATCAAATGGAATTACATTCCATAATGTTTTCTTTGTTTTTGAAAACAACTTTTACGATGGTTAAAGACACGAGACGGCTTATTTTGTAAAAAAACAACAACGACGCGCAGCTTGGTACGACGCGTAGCTTGGTACTGTCGCGACTTTGTATTCGATTTTGATTTTGTATTAACTTTGGTGGACCCAATCGCGTGTTCTGAGCGCTCTATCTGCCTATTTCTTTGATCTGAGTGTAAAAATAATTAGCGCGCCTCATTGCTATGACCATCTTAACGAACTCTCCGAGCACTGGTAAGGTGGCCATTAGCTTAGACCGTCAGATTTGACAGTAAAGAAAGAGGAACTGAGCCGGTAGCCAAACGGCAAGCGACATTCGTTAACGTTCAGCAGTCGCTAATACATTTTTAACTTTATACCCCATCGCATAAAGTTGAAAATCTAGTAAAGACTGCTGAGCTATAGCGAACGGAACAAACGAAAACGATCTGTCATCTTTGATAGATTTTCAACTTTATGCAATGGGGGTATAAAGTTGAAAATGTATCAGCGACTGCTAACGTTCACGTTAGCGAATGTCGCTTGTCATTTGGCTATAGAACCAGGGCTCACTGCTACGTACTCGGCGGACGTTATTTCCAATAGTGATAGTTACAAGTGAAATCCTATTACTATTATCTTATCCCTATGACTGTGATGACCAAGATTCACTATCCCTCACCCACGCCCCGCACGCAGCTCCTACATTTGCACGAAGAGTCCCAACCAGAGCATATTAGTCGAAAGGCTTTAATTATTTTTTCACACCACCTGCTCGAAAATGTCTAATTATATGTCAAGCAACCTTAACCTAAAGTGAGTCATTAGTGGCCGAGAGCACAGCCGGTCAATAATGTTGTACTGGATTTCATTATTACCCGCTGGTCAATAATGTGATTTGAATTTGGAATAGGTATGTTTATAAACAACAAACACCCTTTGGTGCCAGAAAGATTTTTTTTTTTTTAATTTTCTTTTCCCTTTTGGGAAGACAAAGGGATCTATCTAGCCCATGCAGCCTAGATTTTTTTTTTTTTTGGTTCTTTTCGTCCCTCTTTGGGGCAGGCAAAGGGAGCTGAGCCCATACAGCCAAGTCTGATTTAGTGTGCCAGAAAGAGGAAAGCTATTCTCGAAACCCTTACTACGCGTGGATGATATTCTCGATTTCCTAAAAAATCATAACGATTGCTTCTTCATATCGTTGCCATGTTAGTCTATATAACTAGTTCTAAATGTTATTCTTACTGTTTTTTTATTTAATAAATACTTTGTTTTTCGTACTATGGCTATTATTTTCTCACAGTAGGTGTAAAAAGTAGAGTATCCTCCTCTGGGCTAAAGGTGTCTTTGCCTTGGGCTAGCTTGAATCCCTCGCTGCATTCAGGATTCTTGTATTAACTCCCTCGCTTCGCTCGTGAGTTAAACTCTTAACTCCCTCGCTACGCTCGGGAGTTAAATCCCGAATCCTTCATTGCGCTCGAGATTCAATATGACGCCCGTGACATAAGACACAACTTTAGCCCACAGAACATATATACCCCTAAAGGGGAAGAATAACGACTCCGTACTAATTTTGCGAGGAAAATTTTCCTTACCGAGCAGCGCCATCTATGTTTAGCCCACGAAAACATGGCAGTAGAATCTAGGGCGGGAATTTCAAATACTACAAGTACTTCCAGCCCTTCCAGGTTCCCTGTAATGCATTTTATGCACAAGTACATTGCGTTTCTCGATAGTTTTTACTATCGAGAAACACAATGTACTTGTGCATAAAATGCTATTTTTATTAATTAATATTATTTTTCAGCATTTTATGCACAAGTACATTGCGTTTCTCGATAGTTTTTACTATCGAGAAACACAATGTACTTGTGCATAAAATGCTGAAAAATAATAAGTAAGGAGCAGTTTTAAGTAAAACAAACGATTTCATTTGACTTCTTTATTCATATATTATGCTACATAGGACTTATTTTACTAAGGTCGATGTAAAGTGATGCTGGGATCTTTAGAAGGTGAAGTTCCACACATAGCACAGATTCTAGTGTTTTCTTTCTACGAACTCATCGCGAATATGGCACAAAATCAAACAAGAGTCACTGTCTCAACACCGGGTCTTTAACTCACAAATACGCACTTAATTTCACCAAAACACAGACACAGAGGAGCAAGCTCGACTCACATTAACAATATTGTATCTAGAATTAAATGCAACTGTTTTATTTATTACAAATAAACACAAGAACAAAATATAAATAATGGTGCGCAAGCGATGGCAGACATTTTTTCCTATGACGTCAAATAGCCAATAGACAATATGGCGTTCCAGTGTTGTCATATTATTATCTCCTTTTTGTTTTGTTTATTCATCAATTTAAATGTTAAAAATATCATAACAAACATTTTCTTGCATCAGAATAAAAGCTGAAATAAATTTTAAGGATAACATACCATAAAATCAATTAAAAAGTCTATTATCAGATTGAATGTGAAATAGTATTTTTGTTGGCAACATTATGTAATTCATCTCTTTTACTCTCATGTTGATGTCTCTTTCTTGTTTTCTAGCCCACCTACTTCTTGTTCGTAGAACAAAGTCGACACCCCCTGCTTTAGCCCCTCGGTGCATAATCTACTATTAGTCAACTACAAAGAATTATAACCCCTTCTTTGGCAGGAAAAAGGAGGATGTGACAAAAAAGTCAGTGAATAATAAGACAAAAACTTTTATTTTAACTGAATATTTTAGTGTAATGGTCAAATTTAAAACCACTATACGACCACTAGTATTGGTAAATTAACCTTTAGATATAGTAGTTACCTTTAGATTTCGGGGTCAAAGGGACTCCTTTGACCGGTCCTTACGTAGGTACGTAATTCGATAGTACGTAACTCTAAAAATAATTAGTGAGAGCGTTGGACTCATTTTTAGAATTACGTAGGAAGACTGGGATTGAAGCCACATTCTTCAATTAAAATTACGATCTTTACAAATCAAATCAATTTATCCACCTTTAATTTTTTCTGCCCACAACCTTTTTTTTCCTTTAATATAAAAGCTATGGTCCCACAGCAAAAGAATGACGTCATTAACATTTATTAGATTCGCACAGTACAGGCCCTATAGACAAACAGCAGACGACAATCGTGAACGCTCAGCAGTCACTAATACATTTTCAACTTTATACCCGAGCGCATAAAGTTGAAAACCTACTGGAGTTTACAGATCGTTTTCGTTTATTTCGTTTGTTATCGCTCAGCAGTCTTTATTAGATTTTCAACTTTATGCGCTAGTGTATAAAGTTGAAAATGTATTAGTGACTGCTGACCGTTAACGATTCTCGTCTGCTGTCGCCTGTTGTTTGTCTATAGAGCCTGAGGATCACAAGATTTCTCTTCTTTTATCACGACTTTAGTGTTAAAATCATCAGGTGAGTCCTGTTGTTTATGTAGTGTTGATATTCTGGTGTTTGAAGTTGAGTATATCGCATCTAAAAAGAGCTTGACGGGTAAATGATGTTATATCTATGAGTTTGTATAATTATACAGAGGTCGGAATTAGGTAGTGGTGTTAGTTTAGTTCATGCATCGAAATGTTGACATTCATATGGATCTTCCCTGGATTTCAAAAAGACAGTCTTTTCTTGACAGACAAATCTATAAATAATAAAAATGGATCGCAAAATGTGATGCTAAGCTCATAACTCGAAAACGGCTGGACTGCTTCGGCTACTTCGTTTTTTGTTGTGTTTGTAACCATCAGCGCCAGGTTTTAGAGGACAAAAATCATGTCCATCCGTGCGAAGCCGGGACGGGCCGCTAGTAAATAATATTAATAAAAACATCAGCGATAGATTAGACAAATAAATTTGGTAAAAGAAAATATTTTTTTATAAAATAAAAGTGGATTTTTCTGAAATTCCGGGATTTGTTGCATATCAACTTTATTCTTTCGCTGTATGAGTGTAAGTACATGAATAAATCTACCTAATTCCGACCTGTGACAATATCACAAAACATGAATAACATTTATTGAACCACAAACATAAACAACTTTACCATTTATTGCGAGCCATTCTCAACTACTCGACTATTTACCGAAGTGCAGTCTCCGCGATGTTTTCGACCAACGTTTTAAACGGGTCATAGATTTAAATTTAAAAGTATAAATTTAAATTGTGTGCGAGTTGAAAAACGGTTCCGTTATACACTGGAGTTTTGAACTAAAGACTGACGTGTTTTTGGTCAATGCATTGTTATTGTTAACAGTTGAAAACTGCATGGAATGTTAATATAGTATCAGTCTTTTCTAATTTATAGAAAGGATATTTATAATTTTTCATCACATAAAACTGTAGGCTATTTTCGGCTACCATATTATGAGTGGTCGCGGCACTTATCTCATTACTGTAACCCCGGAACGTAAAGGGCTATTGAAGGACACCGTGGATTTTAGTCAGTACAAGTCTGACAGTCTCTCTACCGCCCTGCCCGGGGTGAGGAGTCATTTTTGATGATTTTACTACGATAAAAAAATAACATACTTATTATTGCAATATAATCCGTTGCCTAGCATACATACAGAAGACAGTGGGAAGTGACTTTATTTTATACTATGTAGAATCTAGACCTAAACCAAACCTAAACAATTTTCTTCATTCATTAATTCTCAACAAAAAAAAAAAAATCGTCGTTTTAGAATATCCACTTATTTGACCACCTTTACCAACCACGCATTCTCACGTCGATCAGTCTCCAGCTCAGCAAGTGTTTTCTTCTCAAAGCAAGAATATTAGAAAACTTTTTCGATCCTCTGAATAGTGCCGTACGTGAGACACAAATATTGCAGGGAAACCACGGATAATCTCCTGGAAGCGAGCCAGTTCACAATATGTAAGCGTAGTTTTCAATAGAGCCGTTTAGATATCTGGTGGTGGAGGCACTCGGGCGACAATTAAGTGAGAACCCAGGCTATGATTACCAGTGTTATCGCGGTATCAGTAGTCCGGGAGTTCGGGTGTGAATGACTTCGGTTATCTGATTGGGTGTTATTGTTGTTGATTGTAATTGAAAATTGTTGAGGTTTTGTGGGGTTATGATAACTTGACCACATTGTAGTTATGTTTATTAGAATTTGTACCTATTTATTTGAATGAAATTTTTTGAAGTGAAAACTTCTTTAGCGGCGTTGTACACTTTTTCTGTAATGGGTAAAAAATTTAAAACTCGCGTCAGGGTCACGTGACCAAAACTCGCGTCAGGGTCACGTGACCCTGATCGAAAATGAGTAAGACGTCATTCAAATTAAAAATAAAACATAGTAACAAAAAAGTTTTCACTTCTACCGGCACTCCTGGAGTGCAACCTTTTTTTATGTCTTTATTGGTCTCATGGGGTGTCATATACCCCATTACCTGCATATTTTGAGTTCTAGAACTTAGAATAAAGAATTTTGCGGGCGCATGTTTCGACTAATTTTGAAAAACAAGTATCCTTTTCCATCGACCATCGAGTATAACCGTGATTATGTATGTTTTTTGAAATTGAATTAAGTTATCAGAATTTAAAGTACTGCACGCGACAGATTGCATTAATTTTTAGACGCAAACAATTATGGAACAACATATTGCAGTTAAATAACTAACAGTAATAAATTCATCTAATTTATTTTAATGATAAACCTACAACAATTATAAATTACGCACCGTTTAATTTCGGAAACTAGTAATAAAATAACTATCCGGTTTACGACACGAACTCCGCGACTATCCGGATAATTCGGTCCCTGTGACCCGTTTGCGCGTTTATTCGTACCTCATTCATCGGATTGCCTTTATGACGGGAATTAGTTTCAGAATGTATGGCTTTGCATTATAACAAGGTCGGGTTTTGGTTGCAAATCGACTGGTTAAAACGTGCGCCTCTTTGTGCTGCGCTCGGGGCGATTCGATGACGTTACAAAGCATTGTGGTACATTTTCGGTGTGTTTGTGGAATTAATTATTATCTTGGCTTTATTAGGCTGGTTTAGACGCGTTTAGTTGGCTCGTATGCCAGTAATGTATTGTGTATCGGAGCTATTGGATGGAAGTAGTATTGTTTAAACAAAGCCGTACTTTGACCTATCGCCACTTTTGTCCGACCGAGCCTAGCCTATTTTGTTTGTGTTTCTAAGTCTAAATGTACCTGTAGGCGATACAATTTTAGAATGTTTGAACAGTGTTAAAAATTCGTTATTTTATTATATTACTTAGAGAATAGATTAGGGACAGTTTTTCTCAGCAATGGGACGGTATGGGCTTGAAGAAGAAAAAAAGTTGTTAATTCTATGTTTTACATTTTTATTTTTTCTAGGTAGTGCTGGCGTATTTTTTCATGCTTGTTTCTTTGCCGTGATTAATCCAAAACAAATAACACTTAATTTTACAAAAATGACATCAATAAAGAGTGGCCACACACTGTAGGAAATCATGTATCATTGACAAACACACAAGTTGTTGGGCATTGGGCAGGAAGCCCGGGCAAAGTGTTCCATCACCCGGGTACCCGGGCAGGGGCCTTCCGCACCCGGATATGAACCTTGTATCGTCGCGAATGCCCTCGTCATATTAACGATCTCCGCTCACTAAGGTTTTTACCTTATTGCTTGTTATGGATGATGTTTATGAAACGGTGTGAAGAAAGTTCTTGTCATTGTTTTATGGTTGAAATTAAGTTTTTGCTTCCATCGTTTAAAATATTTATTATTTTATCGTTCTAGTGCTATACCCAATTATTCTTGTCTTAATATCGCCTTAAAAAACTACTGATTTGAAAGCTTAAAATTGTTCAAGCAATTCATCAAAATCAACAATGTGAGAACCTCTTCCCTCCAAATTATAACAAATAAGAGTATCCAAAAAAAAATGATAACTGCACTGATTCAAAGAACGTATGAACAAAACTGTAAATATGCGAAGCTTTGTAGTGAATTTGCGCAGTCGTATAGCTGGTCTGATTTTTCATGTAATGGAACCTCTTGTAAAGATTCTCATCACTGTTGTATAATTGATAAATATTATACACAAATTGTAAACATAATGTCTAGGGCTGCCAAGTTATCGTATCAGGGAAAATCGTACATTAAAAAGAAACCGATAGCTGGGTGGAACTATCACGTGAGGGAGTGTCACATGGAGGCTCGGCAGAGCTACACATTGTGGAATTTAAATGGTCGCCCCTCTCAGGGAAAAATGTATGATGATATGATACGTAGTAAAAAGGTTTTTAAAAATAAAATCAAATGGTGTCAGTCAAATGAAAATAAAATAAAAATGGATATTATAGCCACTCACAGATACAATAAGCAGTTCGGGAAATTCTGGAATGAGACAAATAAATTAAATTATAAAGCTAGTGTGCCGGTTAACATAAATGGGTGCAATGACCCCGGTGTTATTGCAAATATGTTTGCAAAACAATTTAACCCTGCTACTGTCTCTACGGCGGCAAATAGCGTGAGTATAGACAGTGTGGCGCGTGGTGGGCCGGCGACACCTCCACCACGGTTCAGTGAGAAAAGTAACCATGATACCAGCAAGTTGCACGTCACTGCTGAGGAGCTGTATCTTTGCGTTAAAGGTATGAAACGCGGTAAGTCGCCGGGCCACGACGGGCTCAGTGTTGAGCACTTTATGTATGCCCCTGAATCACTATTTATTCGAATATCTGAACTGTTTAATGCATGTGTTGACCATGGCTATTTACCAGATAGTTTCTTAAGGACCATAGTCGTACCAATTGTAAAGAACAGAACGGGTGATGTGTCCAGTATGTCTAATTACCGCCCTATTTCTTTAGCAACTATATTTTCTAAGATTTTTGAACGCCTAATTATTTCTCATTTAAGTGAAAATAATTTCCCTATAAATAATGCACAATTTGGTTTCCGAAAGGGCATGTCGACTGATTTGGCTATATTTACCCTAAAGAATACAGTATATAAATACCTACAAAGAAACACGAGTGTATATGCGTGCTTCCTAGATCTTAGCCGCGCGTTTGATAGTATCAATTACAGTTTACTATGGGATAAATTAAGAAATCCAGATTGTAAAGTGCCATCAAGAATTGTAGACCTTCTGGAATATTGGTATGCAAATCAATGTAATCAGGTTAAGTGGAATAATGCCCTTTCGGATACGTATAGATTGACGTGTGGCGTGAGGCAGGGTGGTCTCACTTCACCGATTTTATTTAATATGTATACTAACCAGTTGATTGAGGAACTGAGCAGAACCCGTGCCGGTTGTCGTATCGGTGATGTTTCTGTGAATAATCTCAGTTATGCGGACGACATGGTTCTGCTCAGTCCCTCAGCCAATGGGTTAAGGAGACTTGTTGCGATTTGTGAGAAATATGCTGCGGAACATTATCTCACTTATAACGTCAAAAAATCGGAGGTTATGATATTCAGATGTGGTAAAGGTCCTGATAATATCTTACCAATTAACTTGTGTGGAACTGCCCTGAACATTGTTAACAAATTTAAATATCTTGGTCACATAATTAGGGATGATTTATCAGACGATGCTGATCTGGAACGACAGAGGCGCAGTATTGCATGTCGAAGTAATATGTTGGCTAGACGCTTTTCTTACTGTTCTAACCAAGTCAAAGTGACTCTGTTTACGGCTTACTGTCAGTCGTTCTACACAAGTCAACTCTGGTACAGGTACACGAAGTTTGCTTACAACACTCTTCGTGTACAATATAATAACGCCTTTAGAGCTATTCTAAAGTTACCCTGGCGGTGTAGCGCGACTGGCATGTTTGTTGACAGCAGAGTTGCTGATTTTTACGGGCTGATGAGGAGACTCAGGGCGTCTTTCCAGACTCGACTGTGTGCATGTGAAAATCGCTTAGTTACTGAAATATTTAATTGCGTGTACCTATTAAGACCGGAATTAGTGAATCTTATGTTGTGAGATTTGCTTTTTATGTTTGATCTCAAATGTGTTGATCTCGTGTTTTAACTTCTGATTGTTATTTTTATTTATTTTTGTTATTGTTTATTTTATTTTATAGTTTTAACTTTTGATTCCATTTGTGTTTTTATTTTATGATGTAATTTTAATTTCGCTCTATGTTAATTTTGATCCTAATTTTAAATTTCAATACTAATTTAACTTTGTTTTTATGTTTTTACTTTCTTATGAAGATTTTTATGTTATTTTTATTGTGTGCATTAATGTACTTACTATGGGTTAATACCTGAAATAAACTGATTATTATTATTATTATGTCGTTTATTCATTTTTGTACATATTGTTTTACATTTTTAAATATTATTAAATAAAAAAAAAAGTTAAAAACATTTAAAAATATAAAAAATAGTGTTCCACCGGTGTGGGAGCGGGGTCCAAGCTACCGGTGGTTAGGGCTCCAGAGACAGGAACCTCCTCACAATACGGGCCGTATCAAGAAGTACTGCCTTCTGAATCTGGCCCTTGATCCAACCCCCTAAGGAGAGCCTCGAAAGGTGTTCGTCGAGGCTCTTAGCCATCAGGCCATTGGCAGTCACGACAATCGGCACAATGATAGCCGAGCTCACATTCCACATGTCGACAACCTCGCGCGCCAGATCGAGATATTTGATTTGTTTATCTTTCTCTGCCTTCACGAGGTTCTCGTCATGCGGGATGGTAACATCGATTATCATTGCGCGGCGCGCTGATCTGTCTATCACTACTATGTCAGGCTTATTGGCGACAATAGTCCTGTCAGTAATGATAGGCAGATCCCAGTACAACGTGACATGGTCTTTCTCGAGAACTGGGTCGGGCACATACCTGTAATACGGTACCTCAGATTCCACAAGTTTGTATTTCAACGCAAGTTGCTGGTGGATGATCCTGGCTACTAGGTTGTGCCTGTGCAAGTACTCGCCGTTAGCAAGACGAGAACAACCAGAGATAATATGTCGGATGGATTCACCTGGACGATGGCATGCCCGACACACGTCAATCGTCCCATCCTTTATAATATGTCTCCGGTAGTTGTTCGTCAAGATAACTTCGTCCATAATCGCACAGACAAAACCTTCAGTTTCCCCGAAGAGGTCACCGAAACGTAGCCAGGACACGGACGCTAGAAAATCTACATCGGGCCCATGAAGAGCCCGGTAGAAGCGTCCGTGTAGCTCCTTGCTTTGCCATACCTCCCTGCGGTCCTCGGTACTGAGTATCACAGGTTTGTGCCAGTTCTCTTTAGCCATGGATAGCGGGGTGAGTCCCTTGTCCACTGTGACCACATCCCGATGCATACCCACTTCCATTTTCAAAAAATATTCTCTGAGACTGCACACCTCGCGGTTGTGGAGGGTCTTAGCATTTAAAAAGCCTCGACCCCCGCACTTCCGCGGGATGTACAGCCTCATTACCGATGAACGTGGGTGATGCATCCGGTTTGCGGTCAACAGAGTACGGACCCGCCTATCTAAGGCGTCGAGTTCAGTTTGAGTCCATTTGAGTATGCCGAAAGAGTACATTAACACCGGCACGACCCAACCGTTGAAGGCGCGCACCTTGTTTCCGCCTGAAAGAAGGCTGTTTAAAACCTTATTCAGGCGCCCAAAGAAGCGCTCCTTCAACGATTGTTTCACGTCCGGTATATCAATGCCTAACGCCTCCGACATACCCAAATACTTGTAGGTTTCGGATGAGGAGAGTGATCTAAGTTGTATGGAATCTGAAAGCTGAATCCCTTCAGATTCCATAATCTCCCCTCGCTTTACATGCATGACTGCACATTTGTCCACACCAAATTCCATCCTGATGGCGCTACTAAAAGTTTCAGTTACCTTTAGTAGCTCCATCAGTTGCAATTTGTTGGGGGCAAAGAGTTTCAGATCATCCATGTAAAGAAGGTGAGATATGACCTGACCACCTCTCCTCAACCGATAGCCCAGACCTGAATCCTCCAGCAATGTGCTTAGAGGATTCAGGGCTAAGCAGAACCAAAGTGGACTCAAACTGTCGCCCTGGAATATTCCCCGCTTGATCCATACAGGTTCATCGATCGCCTGGATCTGTCGACACCCTGGATAGCAAAGGACCGTTCTCCATTACCCCATACATGACTCAAGGAAGGCGCGTAGAGTTGCATCTATCTTGTACAACTCCAGCACCCTCATGAGCCATGTATGTGGCACCGAGGTGTAGGCCTTCTTATAATCTATCCAGCATGTGGACAAATCCCTGCGAGATCGACGAACCTGTTGGCTAATGGCCATGTCAATGAGGAGTAGCTCCTTAGTACCACGGGACCCGTTCCTACATCCATTTTGAGAGGCAGACATAATGGAGTTACTTTCAATATGTGTGTTAATTTTCACTCTCAAAATGGATGTAAGAAGTTTATAGACCGTTGACAAACAAGTGATCGGTCTATAGTTCTTGGGTTCCGTGGTACTACCCGATTTATGGAGCAGGTGGGTAACACCAGTTGTTAGAAACTAGGGTAGCGACCCAGACTCTAAGGATGACTGGAATTGAGATGCCAGGCAAGTATGTGAACTAGTTAGCCATTTAAGCCAAAAGTTATGCAGTCCGTCCGGTCCCGGTGATTTCCAATTCGGTAACGGACGGACTGCTTTGGCTATATCTAATGGCGTTATAACAACTTTTTCCATTTCTGGAATAGTTTCACATACTTGCTCGACATCACGCATCCAGTCAGCCTCAGCATGACTGACAGGTACCGACCAGATGTTGCGCCAGAATGTGCTCATAGCGTTATCATCCGGGCGGCACAAGTCAGCCATGTTTTGTTCAGGCCGCTCCCAAGCTCTGTATACCCACCTCTCATCGCGCTGGAACATGCGATTCTGTGAGTATCGATCAACCCGCCGCTTGTACCGCCGAATACGGCTTGCCCATGCACAAACTTTTTGCTTCAGGAAGTCGATGCGCTCTGTGACACGGGACATGTAATCTTGAGGACCGATATCAGTCCCCGAGAATGCCCGTCTCACAAAGCGCATCACACGTGGTCGTGTATTTCCCTCCCTGAAGCAATATAGTTTGCCGATGAGTACCCTGGCCTCGCCGATACGACGCTCAATCCTGCACTGCCAGGCTGGTACAGCTGGTTTTGGTCGATTAGCTCCGTCACTGTCCGGAAACTTGACATTAGCCAATCGACATGCTGCAACAGCCCCGCAAAACAGGATCGAATGTGTATCGGCAAGATCCTCGCTGCTCTCGAAATGATTCTTAAGCAGCGAGTTCAAGGCACTCACCAGCACCCTATTTTTTTGTGCATGGGTAACCGCGGTAATCGGGGCCTAAGCGTAATGGGGGTTGAGCGGTACTCACAAAGCGCATCCTCCAGTGCGCTCCTCACTCGTTCGTTGCACTGGCTACTTACTGTGGCAACCGCATCATCCTCCTCCACAACAGAAATAACAGAGCGCGGCGGGACTCTGTGTACAGACACGGGCGCCGGCGCCGTTGGTGGTGGTGGAGATAAGATGGTACGGTTGCTTAGTACCTCTGAGCGCAGCCTATCAAGTGCGGTGTCGTCCAACATATGATTACGTTGGATAACCCGCACCTGATCCGACAGTCGTTGGGCCGAGATGTTTAGGGTTGGTTCTAGTACCTGGAACAGAGACAGCATCCTAACACGGTACGCAGTGAGGTTAGTTCCCCCCTCTGTAGACCCGTAGTATGCGCGCATGACATTCTCATTAATGGACTGAGTCCATCGCATGCGCTGCACACAACCACCGGCAGCGGGGACCCGGCTCGGGGCCGGTTGGCCCCTAGATCCCAGGCTCTTCGGTGGCCGGCCTCTCCCCTGCCGACGTACAGGTGTTGGCGACGTCGGCGGGGAGAAATATTCGTCGCTCGAGCTCGACGCAACTGCCGCTGCCGGTGACGCAGGTGATCCGGGGTCCGGCGGCGGCGAGGCGGAGCTGAGCGACGACTCCGGAGGTGGTGGGCGTGTGTTTAGTCTTGCTCTGGCTCTCGTTAGCATCCTTTACAAACCATGTTCCAAATTTTCCATATTATCATTCATCGTGGATCGTGTGACATTTGTCATTCTGTGTCATGATTTGATTTTTTTCTTCATCGCTATATTTACCGGTTTCCAGCGGTTATTCACGATTACTATTTTTTACATATGTTTTTGTTGTTTAGATCCTTGAATCTTATTTGATTTTATATATGATATGGTAGTAAATGCAGAAAAAATGAAAAAATTTATTTGTATCTGATGTTTACTTCAGTGTTGCCAGTTTTTTATTATTATTATTATTATTATTTAAGATACATTATTTTGACCAAGGATAACACTTTACTGTGTATAATAGCCCTTATTTCTCGAAACCTTTTAATCACGTGCATTTATTATCACAGCCTAGTGATCCGATTGTAAATAAAATTATGTTAACGGTGCGTTGATGGAAAATGGCCGACATTCTCGTTTAAAATTGTATTTTTCATAATAGAGTATTAAATAAGGGGCTGGAGAGAGTCTACCAATACATCATCTGCCTAGCCTTTTCCCAACTATTTTGGGGTCGGCTTCCAGTCAAACCGAATGCAGCTGAATATCAGTATTTTACATGGAGCGACTGCTGTCGGACCTCCGCAACCCAGTAACTGGGTGATACGGGTCGCAACGTCAATTTGCTCACGTCTGTGGAGAGACCCTTTCCGGGGCGCTCTGTCTACGCTCACATATTTAATGTGAAAAAACAGCGATAAAACTACTTTTGTCTTTGTTCAACTTATTAAAACGCGGCTACGTAGAGCGAGACAGCTAGCAAGTGTCGTTTTGAGTTCTCGGTACCGCCGAAAACTGACGGCCGCGTCGCAGCCTTCATTTTTTTTCTGTACCTACTTAAAACTTGATTTATTTAAAATAATTGTATGAGAGTCACGACTTGTGTAATAATATTACGTGAATAGTAATAAAAGGTTATAAATAAATACTCTTGTTGGCTCGCTAAATGTGGTATAATATTAAAATATGACCCAAAATGTACTGAACATTTAGGTACCCAGTAATTATACCAGCTGTATAATATTATTACCAACAAATATATTACAAAAGTACTATTTTCTAGGTAGAAAATTTAATTTAAAAATGATTCAGATCAATAAAAGAGCTTCCGCATGTCCAAGGAACAAGAAATTACAGTCTTACAGCCGTATTTATAGTCAAGTCAAAGTAATTTCTTTAGCCTAGTCGCGGTATACGTATGTCCCGCAACCCCGGCAGGACTGTGGCCCTCTATAAGGGGGCCCCGTCACAATGCTAACGCTCCTTGAGGCGCGCGTGGGACACAACGCGCCGTCGACCCGGGCATGGTCCTTGGTCGGGCAGCGAGTTGCCCTTTACTCGCCGCCCGCATGCCCGCGCCTACGGTGGCCGGAGATCGTCCCGCGACATCCGTCGCCGTGGGCGTCTACCACTGCGTCTCGGGCGGAGGGAGGATGGTATCCTCTCCCTCAATCGGCCCGCCTCCTCCTTCGCGAGCATGACTGCTTCGCAGAAGGAGGCGACCGCCTCCCACTCCGTCTCGCCCCGCAGCATGGCCGAAACCAATGCCGGGCGCGAGAGGTCTCCGCCTATTGCCGCGGTGAGGACACGGCGGTGCTCCGCTCAAGCTGGGCATTCCTGCACCGTATGCTCCACCGTGTCCTCCGGGCGATCCTCGCAGTGGTGACACCCGGGCGTTTCCTCCTTTTTTATCATGCACAGGTACCTCCCGAAGCTGCCATGTCCGGTGAGGACCTGTGTCATGCGGTAGGTGAGGACGCCGTGGGACCTATCCAGCCACTCCTCAAAGAGGGGTCTTACAGCCGCGATTGCGGCTAGCCCGTACCTCGGTTGCGATAGTCGTTCTCTCCAAACTACCCTGAGATCGCGCCGGAGCTCTTCCCGCCGCGTCTCGACTTCTCGAGGCATTAGGGATACGCCCCGACTCCGCGCCTCCACGCGCCACTCATAGACGCGCAGGAGGGCAGTCGCCTCCAGATCCCAGGGCAGTGATCTGGCAAGAAGGTTGGCCGATTCGCCGGCGATCGTGCGGCATCCTCGGATCATTCGGATTGCCATGACCCTCTGGCATGCGACCAGCTTCCGTGGTCGCGTCCGAATGCTCAGGGCCCACACGGGGGCCCCGTAGAGGGCCATGGACCGCACGACGCCGGCGTGCAACCTCCGGCAGGGGGCGTTTGGCCCGCCGATATTGGGCTGGTTGAGACTGAAAGACTGGTTGTCACACTTATGAGCTTCTGTCTAACAGTAACGGCTGTCAAAGATCTACAAAATGACAGTCGGGACCAAAGGCTTTACTTGCTTTTCGAGGCAAGAAGAAAACTCGCTATGACAGATGTTCACCCATCCACAGACCAACCTTGGCAAGTGTGGCTTAACCCGGAAGATTGTCCTGTACGGCTGTAATTATTTAGCCACGAGGTCCTATAAATATACAGTTTTCACTTTACTTGATGTTAGTGAAAACAGATACCGGTGTTCTCGATTTTACTCTCATTTAAGTATCTTTTGCCTGAAAAATAAAGGGACCACTATCGCAGATAATCCTATTTAAAACTAAAGGTCGGGCGTGGGAGTTTGGTTTTGATCACAGAAATACGTATTTTTCCACAATGTTATTTTAGGAATGCATTTAAATAATTTGTTACACGTGTTGCAAAGTTAAATGTTTAAATAAAAGCTCCTTTTAAAACGGGATCTAAGGCGTGGGTCATATAGAAAAGAGTAAGATGCAGACGGGGCGGAGACATAAATGTCTCTTCGGCGCCTCTTTCACACAAAATGTATAGAAGCGTCGCGACGACGTCAAAGATACAGAAGAGACGGGGTGCGGGCGTGACTCTCCTACATTTCCGCCCGCACGCGACACGTCCTCGTCTTACGTATTTTCTATGTAGCCCGCGCCTAAGACTTTGCTGTCCGTCTGTCTGTCCATCTATTGCCAAAAAAATACTTACACTTTGACCCTTTTGTTTATCATTTCTCAAAGACTATCACAAACTTTAAGAGGTCGATAAAACCCTCGTAAATCAAAACGCTGAAAAAATCTTAAAAGCTTAAAACTTTTAAAGTTTTACAAAAAGTATTAATAACGGATTGTTGGAAATTAAAACTTTTATTACTTTGTTTAATAAGCAATTAATTAATTTAAAAGTTGGTTTCATGCACAATTTACTTTATTTCGTAATTTGTTAAAGTTTCTGTCTGAGGTGTCAAAACTATCGTTAAACATTTAATAAAATTTTGAATAGAGTATTCAAACTATTAATGATTTTAGTTTAATAACAACATGGCTGATGCAAATTGAGTAATAAATAAGTTACTATTTTTCTGCAGAATCTGAGTGAAGGAATCTTTACAAAAAGGCAAAAACCGCAACTAATAGGTACATAATTTTCATATTCCAACAAGCTATTATGACTACTGGCATCATTTTGAAGAGTGTGACATAGCAGGTGATGAACGCGCACTGCTCAGGACCGAATGGGTTAGCGCTCTTTGGTCCCGAGGCTTACGTTCAGCAGTGGACGGCAATAGGCTGATAATATAATGAACAATGATGGAGTGTCTAGCACACTATTATTTACACTAGCGATCCGCCCTAGATTCGCAAAACAAAAAAATGCCTGTAATAGTAATATTATAGAAATATTAACATTATACGCCGTACCACTAGAAGTATGATTGCAAAACTAGCCACCCTTACATCAAGTCATTTGAGAGTTTTTTTAGACAAGTTTTCAGCAGATGTTCAACTTTTTTACAGCTACAGAACCGATTAAAAAAATCAGTCAGGAATAAGCTTTTGAAAGAATTTTCAAAACACAAACAAACTTTACATCTTTATAATATTGAAACAGATAAAAAACAATCACTTAAAACAAGCCATCCACATGGCAAAAAACTACTTACAAAACCAATCACGAAGTGCTTACCGTCTAAATAATGTTGCCACCCAACAAACTGGGTGGGCCGCGTATTTTTCAACGTCATCGTATTTATATACCTAGCTAAATCGGTCAGGGCATAATATCCGGTCGGATGCTCTGTCTTGAGCGATGAAGATGACCGTTCTCCATCCCCCCCGCTCCCCTCTACCCCTTGCCAGGCCGTCGTCACGTGCTACTCTCGTATGTCTTGTCTCAGGATGTCTCTACCTTATTCTTCACACCTCCTTGCATCGTGATTAATGTTGAAAGCCATTTAACAACGCGTCAAGATGTTAAAATGAATCGTTCGTGAGATTTCAAAAGGATTTTATGATTTATTGTTAGTTTTTGGTTTAAATAGTTGAGATTCGGCTGGTTACGTCTCAGATTGCAGACATTTGAAATTTGGCACTGAATTCAACTCACAAAAAGTTCTGATTTTACAAACATTTTCACAGTATTTACATCATAATTAAATTTTGCTATAAAAACATGTAACAGTAAACTACTTTTGTACCAGATCTTCTAGCGAGATTTTCCGACACATAACCTATGAGAGCAAGTCTGGAAATTTTCAATTTCAAATATAGGACCCATGATTGAAAATAGTTCTAAAAGGACACATTCTCCGAATTCAAATTTACACAGATACCTTACATGAATATGACGACAGGTATCCGCTACTGTGAAAGGAAAAAAATATTAAAATATTTCATTTTGTTTGTGAAGCGAGAAATTCATCTTAGAAAGTGTTTGCCCCAACGTGAAATAAAACTGCGAGCATGTTCAAACGTGTTTACTCGACGTGACTCTGAATATGTCTCGACAAATATGTTTTTTCTGTCGGCAAATTCGAAAATCACCTACAAAAGAGTGTAAGGAAGGGGCGAGAACGTGTCGCCAGCGGCAAAAAAAAAATTGCCACTCGCGTATTATTCGCATTCTACGCCCATACGTGTCTTGCTAAGCCGATTTTTATTACTTTTCAAAGCAGATGCTTAGAAAAGTACAGATTAATGTACACAAAAGGCCGAAGCAATGAGTGTCGGAATTCCCGATATTCTATACATGTACCTACATAATTATGTATGCGTCTTATGGGATGTCTGAAAACACGACTGTCGTACGCTTCTTTTTTTATTATTCAAAAGCGCTATTGATATCTCTTGAAATGGGAGGTATTAAGTTTGGAAAAGTAGTTACTAGTGATATGTCTCTTGAAGGCAGGTAACATCAGAGGATCAAGTTTCTTTGAATTTTGATATTTTTAGTCCAAGATAAATAGTGGGTCCAAGATAAAAGAGTTTCCATGGAGTTTCTTGCTCATTATTCTCCATAGAGATCTACCTACGCTTTGAAATGAACACCTACGGTACTTTCACAGTGCTTTTTTGTCGCAACTTGCTAACATTGCGCTCATTGGTCATTTCAAATTTGACTTTATTTGATTTTATGAACTCTGTCCCACATTCGTTTACAAACTTCCATTTTATTTCAGGACATCAATACGTCAGAAGATAGGAATTATTGGAAAGATGTTTAACATCAAAAATCTTAGAAGAGAGTTTTATTTTTAAATTAATCACCCCGGTAATTGGGTGTAACCTATTAATTTACTAATCTTATCAGCGCTTTTCTGTCTTCGCTTTTCTAACTTGTCTGTGTTATAAACTATTTCTATTTTAGGACGTTATAAACGTGTTTGGTATCAGCAATATTAAATACTAGATATTTCAGCTATACTTAGAATATAAATCGAATGTTCTAGAAAATGATTCGCTTATCCTACAGTTCAATTAACAGGGCCTAGTAATTTGATTTCAGCTTGAAGCTTTCAACAATCTTGTTAATTTCTTCCATCTTGAAAATTGATTTATAATTTCTGTAGACGGAAAATAATATCATGGTTAGTTTAACGATTTGACTCTGGATAAAGTAATTTAGAGCTAGGAGTAAGAGGAAAATAGAGGCAAACTTTACGAACGTGCGTCTTACGCCTTTTTCCTGCACGGGTATGTAAAAAACATAACCTGCTTTGATCCTTATGTACAGGGAGTACGTGGTTTCAGTTTACAAAAAAAAAGAAAAGTAAAATTAAAAACTTGTCGACTGATGGCGGATGTGACGACTGCGTTCAGAGTTTAGCTTTGCATTGTCAGCACCCAAGCCAGGACGAGAGGGACTGTTAGAATTGTACTGACTAAAATCCACGGTGTCCTTCAAAATAGCCCTTTACGTTCCGGGGCAACGGTTACCGATAGTCCCGCGACCACGGCAGGCTTTGGCCCTATAATGGGGGGCCCATCATACTATTATAGCTGACAGTGCGCGCGTGGAACACGAAGCGCCGTTGACCCGGTCATGGTCCATGGTCGGACAGGATTGGCCCATTACTCGCCATCCGCACGCCCGCACCTAACGGTGGCCGGAATTCGGCTCGCGACGTCCGTTGCTGTGGGCGTCACCTGGAGGCGGCTGGGTCGTAAGGTGGACGCTGTCCTTTCCCTCACGCGGCCCGCCTCCTCCTTCACTAGCATGACTGCTTCGCAGAAGGAGGCGACCGCTTCCCATTCTATCTCGCTCCGCAGCACGGCCTCGACCAATGCCGGGCAAGAAGCATAGATAGTGTGCAGTTTAGCCAGCTAAAGATGATTGTAATCAATGATCGCTAATAACTAAGTAAAGTTATGTTACCTAAGCCAGCTCAACTCAAGGTTTTTTATGTAGTTTTTAAGAAATATAGGATTTAGCAGGACATTTGATATAATTATCACTAGCACCTAAACAGAGCAAGCATAATAAATGTTACCTAATTAACAACAAAATTCAATAAGCAAAAGAAATGACTTCGACCCCCCATACATTTGATAAGCCGTAGAACTAAAACCATTCCATATTTCCCAAAACTCAGTACCTTTAATAAAATACCAATTCGGTTGGCAAAATAATGTTAATATCGTACATTAATATGAAAATCCCAATCAGTTTACAAATAATATTTTTCACGAAAGTAAACAATGCTCTGCCCATATTATGAGTTTCATTTTACAGTTACAATTGGCAGCAGTATTAAGTAACCAATTTGGCAATTTTTTTATTACAAAAAGTAACTTTTTTTGTGTAAAGTTTTTTTTATTAGTCTATGCTATCTCACTGCCTGATCAAAGGCTTCTCTGAGTATTTTTTAGTAACTCTTATTTCATATTCTTTTATATCATTCGCGGGACTTACCGAATTATCGTGACCCTGAAGCGTGAAGGGTTGTTAAAGGACACCGTGGATTTTGGGCAGTGCGAGTTTGACGGTCCCTCCCGCTCTGCCCTGGGTGGGGAGAGGACTCATTTGATGATTTTACCACGATAAAAAAAAGACGGAAAGCTTTACCACTTTGTTTATTAGTAGAGAAAAGTACAGACTCAGAAAAAACACTTTCATTATTATCTCACTATACACGGTGACTTTTTAGTCGTCTCACAAAAGCAGCCCAGTTCATGTTTCCAATGACTAGAACACGCTTATAATAAAAAATACGTATTTAAGAGATTTGAATTTAATAATAAAATTTTAAATCGTTATTATGACGCAAGGCGTAGTTAGAAACACCCTTGTCTCATAGATAATTGGAATGGAATGATCTGCCTGCCTATTACACTAGGTAGGTATACTCTACAGCTTCATACGTAAACATTTTAACAGGGTGTTTCATATTTCTAATGTACAGTAACGGTTCAAAAGCGGTTAGACGCACATAAAAGGCAATAGCTTGACGTTTAGTTTGACTTATGACCTTCTATTTTTAAGAAACACATTCATCATTAACTTCTGATTGTATAGGATTCATAATTTCAACGTATATAATACTTGTTCAGTTGGCCTAATGGTTAAGCGTTCCACTACATAATAAGCGGTGAACAGCAAGGCTGAGGGATTGCCAGATTCGTATGAATGTGATATCAAAAATATAATTTATAAGTTTGTTAATTACATAAATAAATAAAACAAAATAAACATTTTTATTCAGCATGACTTTTTTTATTTCCACCAAGACCAAAAAAAAAACATAAAACTAATATTTAACTTTTTTTAAATAAATAATAAGCATGAATAAATTGTAAATTAACATAAATAACTAACAAGACATTGATTAATAAGATCATGATTTCAAAAAAAAACTAAACAATAGCTAAACACATTATAAGACTCAGATCTCATTGATATAGCTCCACTTAGCCTAACAGCTATCAGTAATAAGTAAATTAAAAAATTAGAAGTGAAGATAAAACAATATTATCCAATTTAATTAGCTGATTATAAGACTAAATTACGTTTAATTATATTAAAGAAATTATAGGGTTTATTTTATAAAGTGCGGCCATCTTAGTATGTTATCCCATAAAAAAATTAATGTGTAATTTTGTCTTTATGTTAACAAAAGAAATATTAAAGATATGACTATATTATAATAAAGCCATTTGAAATAGTAATAATTCAGCAGGCCAATTTCTCTATGCGTTCCAAGGCCGCGGTGCCTTGTTACTATTTCAAACAAACGTCCCATGGCACTTCGGTCCTGGAACGCAAAACGCTAGTTGCCCTTTGCGTTCCAGGGCCACGGTCAGAAACAGGTTGTTTAAAAAAGTTAGGTATTTAAGGATGAATGTTCTTTTACTGAAATAGAAGCACGCAAATAAATAACATTAGCACTACATAAAAAATACTGCTGCAGCTATGATTGTGAAGGCACCACGGTCCTGGAACGCAAAGGGCCAGTTGCTCTTTGCGTTCCGGGGCTGCGGTGCCAACAATTTTGTTTCTATGAAATCAAGCTTTTTGCGTTCCACTAGTTGCGATTTAGCAAAAAAAAAAAATAATATGGAAATATGTTCTATTACTGAAAATTTAATTTTATTACTTCTTAACCATAAAAAATAACCGCTCTCCATAAATATACCCTTTTGAGGACATCAGTTTAATTTTCGTTTTCTTTATGAAAAGAATGATTGAAACTTAGCCTCAAATCTAAGCCCTAAATTAATAAGAACTGTGAATAAAATTATGTTTTCGCTAACTAAGAATGAATACAACAAAAGCAATAAGTATAAAAATATGGTCGTGCTTTTAAACGTTTCTTTTATTTCTATAAAACAAAAGGGTTTTGGCTGATTGGTGAAGTTTTCTGTCTTGAGTGCACGGTGAAACTGAACGGTTATTCATTTCGTGTTGAATTAGTTACTCATTGGGGGAAGCCATTTCCTTCATATTCATTCACCATAATTTTATTATGATGTCTGACAACCGTCGGTGTTGGACTTTGCTCTCGACAAGCTTGCTAAGCTAAGCTCGTTCCTTATTCTCATATCCACTTCCACAGGACTCACAGTATTTCACTAGAACAAAACATGGAATACTATTATTATCTTTATGCAAAATACAACTGATAATTTATTTTACTAAAAGAAAAAACTATAAGTAAATAACACGAATAACTATCTTTTAAACAAACCTATTGTAGGGAATCTTATCTAATAAATAAGATATTAACATGTGAAACAATTAAAAATTAAATGTTAATACTCACACTTAGTCCGGTTTAATTTGATATTTGTATTGTTTCATCCATATTTATGCACGGCTATAATATTCGCCCTCAGTGATTATATTATTTCCACTGTTAATATTTCACTACAAAACAATAACATTAAAACAGCGTAACATAGATGTAAACAATCGTCACACAAAATATCCAGGAATCAACAACGTTCTATAATGAGACTCAATCGAACTAACATAGTTATGTCTACCTCACAAATCGAAATAATTTACTTTGGTAACTTTTGTTTTATTTCCCTGATCTACCTACAAAACTTTATTATACTTATACTCGTATGATGATAACGGTCGACACACAACACTAATGACTAGTATTAGTAATTACTAAAAAAAAACAATTTTATTTATCAAATTTCTACAAAAAAATGCATGAAAAATAACAAAAAGAATATCACAATTATTTAAAATTATTAAATAAAATAAAAGTAATTAGAAAAAAGTCAGGATCGATCCTTCGCCAGCAGTGATAGAAACATCCGAGCACGTTAACCACTGCGCCAGCATTACTTGTAGGAAAAGGTTGAAATTATGAAGTATACCGTAAGTTCCTTTGATTTGTATAGTATTAAAACAACTTATAATAAAAGGTCGTAAGTCACAGCGAAGCGTCAGGCTATTACTTTCAGAAATTGACCCAGGAATTTGGAATTCGACTGTACCTATTAATTAAAAATAAAAATTATTATTAGGATTTAAAAAAAAACTCGTCTAGAGGTACTTTAGGTCGGATACATTAAATAGATCACTTTTGTAAGACGACTAAAAAGTCACGGTGTATAAACAAACATATTGCTGGTCCTTACAGTACATCACACCTAAACAAACCGTGGTGGAACCGTACCGCGGCAACAGAAAAGGTGACCGCATCGGAAATCCGGACGTGTTGCCGTGGACCCGCTAACTAATTGGGAGGGGCGGGTTGGATGTGAGGACACGGCAAATGAAGATTTATCATCTGACAAGTAGACCTTCGGCTGTAAACCACGATTATCTGTATGGTATATTTGAACCTCTCTCGTTGTATTTTAAAGGGGTGATTTTGGGACGGTGCATAGTGTATCTACCTTTATTTTAACTTTGACGGTTATCGCAGTGGTTGACTGATCGACTGGTGCGCAACGTGTCGCGGTTTTGATCTCTGCATGAAAAAAATATATGTATGACCTACAAGACGTTTTTCTGGGTCTACAAAAAATGGTCCATTATTAGGAATACAATTTTTGGGTTTCCAATGATCGGAGTTACAATTTTAGGTGAACTTTGGCGAGCCCCATAATTTGATCCTTATTAGCGACACTCTCGAATGGTGTAATAATACAGGTTGTTTTCCAAAATCAACGAGTTCGATTCCTAGAAAGGATCATTGATTTTGCAAAAATCGAATGATCCATTTTTTTAGTTTTAAGAAAATCCTTTCATACCTAACTTTTCGCTATTCTTCATTGTTTCAGATTTTCCCATCCACGTAAGTTGGAAAATTCACACTGTATACCCAGATTTAACACTTTCACTGTCCGCGCAGCAGACACAATAGATAAACAATGGTCGTGAGTCACATGTGATTCATCGGACAGGGAAGTGGTTAAAGCTATTGTCAAACAGACAGGGGTGGCGAACGCGAAGCGAAGCATTTTTGTTTGTAATGTATGGAATTGTTTGAGCCAGTCACATAGACTATCGGATCGCATTCGCTTTTCTATGTGACTGGATTCAAACAATTCGATACGTCACAAATAAAAACGCTTCGAATCGCATTTGCTTCGCCTGTCTGTTTGATAATAGCTTTAAGGTGCATCCAGATTTACAAAGTATGCACCAGATGGAATCAAAAGCAAAGATGGAATCAAGGCTGAGAAAGGTCGCAAATTGAATTCGGACCTGTTAATAACCCTCCCTACCTGTGTTGATACTAAACCGTCTACTCACTTCAGTTACATTTCAAGAAACAAACTCCCAAAAGCGATTGAAAAGTGTAATACATAAAAAATACTTATCTCAAAAGGGTTACACTGAAAGTGTAACTTTGCACACTTGTATAGGTCCCTCATAGTTTGGCCTATAAATTACGCAAGTTGACAAGCAACTAATATCCTCTACGTTTGTCTTTTACCTATCAAAATGCAAACATACGAGGATGTACTTGGAAAACCCTCATCGCCCGAAGTAGGTACCTTCTATATTTTGTCATATGAACGAAAATGTCCGTGAATACTTACATAGTTGTTGTTATTCTTTGACAAACCTTTTCCTTGTAAAATCATATCAGATAGACAGCTAAGTATTTGGCTGTACTATGTATTTATACACACTCAACATAAAATAGACGTCTTGGAACCGTTGTCATGTCTTCGTTTTTTTGCCCGTCTATCGTGAACGTCAAAGGTAATAAATCTTTTTCTTCTGCCTAAATAGAGCTATCCCGAACAAAGACTAAATCTAGCCGCTCACCGAAGTATGTACCACCTATCAAGATGTCCTTCGCTAAATCTTCAATAGCATTCTCCTTTGTGTTTTGTGTCACTTTAATTTTATGCGAAATTACCTCGACTAAGGAATGAAAGAATATATTTTACGAGAAGGGTTTTACGCTTTATTTTTTTACATGTCTGTAAACTTACACATTTTCTTTATGGGTGTAAAGGTCGTGTAAGAGAAAAAGGGCAGTAGTGCGCCCCCAGGCGATAGGGTTGCTACCCATTCTGTTGTGATCCGTCAACCCGTCGTGATACAGCCGGGGGCAGTACGCGTCCTGCTACATCACGTACGAGAAAACAAACAAAAAGCACACAAAACAAACTATTATCTCATTATGTTCTGGATTAAGACCCGTATTTATATTATGGGCCCATTACGTAGTACAATGCAGTTAATTATCAGGCTGAAAAACAGCGGACCGTAAACAGCAGGATGCAGTATAAATAGCAGCTGATTTCATAGCAATTAAAGTGAGGGATTATTAGTCGGCAGCCGATGATCGACGACCGGCGTTGGGTTGTTCGGCCGTCGGCCTCGGCATCGGCCTCGCTGTGAATTAACTTAATCACTGTTTACGCCGCTCGGGGGTATGTTGCCCACGAATTACAGAGCTCCATGTAAATGTTATGAGAACACCTTGCTTGTTTATATTTTGGATGTGACGTGAATTATAGCTGTGATCTGTTTGGTTTGTAGGGTACTGTAGTATGTTAGATTATTGTAACTATTAAATACACAAATTATACTCTAAATACACTTGTTATAATTTGGGTATCAAGTAAATAAAGTTTATGAGTACGATGATAGCATCATTTTGTTTGATTTTTCAATTAATTAAAACGAGGACTAAACTAAGCTATTAACATTGGCATATTCTCTCAGAAGTGAAGTTCAATAAATACTTCAAAGTTGATTAATTAGAACAAGACTAACGAGAAAATGTACTTAAGTAAATAAGTATTAAAGTCCCTAACATATCGAAAGCCACAAAAAAGAATGCACTAAACTAAGAAGATAGAATATAGCTCTGATGATAGGTACTTTCTTGGCCCTGGTTCCCGGCGAAAGCATAAAAGTACGGCAAGAGGTGAAAGAAAAGAAAAAACTCCTTTAAAACTTGGCTTGAGCAAACTTCTTAACTACTGTAGTAATTGACTTCACACGTAATACGTCAGATAGATAGACAGATAACTAGATAGACAGATAGATAGAATACTCTTTAATATGTACGTCTAACAAATTACGGGTATTTCAGCCCACTTTTTTCCCAAGTTTGCAAGATCGGCGCGGCGGCGAGTAAAGGGCAACTCGCTGTCCAACCATGGACCATGCCCGGCTCGACGGCGCGTTGTGTTCCATGCGCGCCTCAAAGAGCGTCAGCATAACGACGGGGACCTCTAGAGGGCCAAAACCTGTCGGGGTCGCGGGACTTATCTCATTACCGAGACCCCGGAACATAAAGGGCTATTAAAGGACACCGTGGATTTCAGTCAGTACGAGTCTAACAGTCCCTCCCCCCGCCCTGCCCAGGGGGACTCATTATTACCACGTTTAAAAAAAAGTATGCAAGATCGGTTCCTAATTTAACAGATGCAGCTGAATACTAGTATTTCACATGACAAGATTACCTATCTGACTACAACCCAGTTAGGATCACCATCATCAGCGTATAGAAGTCCACTGCTGGACATGGGCTTCCCAAATTCACTCGAACAACGCATATTCGGCCTATAATGTTCCCAATACTGGGACACAGGACTCCAAAACGCGGGCCCAGTGTCGGATGGCCTTTCTCAACTATGCTGTTCAGCTACAAGTCTACTCGGACACGGGTGAACTACAGGTACATGGGGCGACTGCCTGTTTGACTTGGGTAAACCAGTTACTGGGTAATATGATGCCCTTTGATCAGACTGGTATCTTTAGATTTTCAGACCTGTAATGATAGTCAAAGATCTACAAATCAACAAGCCAACGGGTTATAAAGCTTTTGGAATCATGAAAGAGCCTCAATGTGTACATATTGGTCACCCATCCACAGACCAACCTAGCCCGAACCAAGCATGGCTTAACCTTGAATATGTACCCATTAGTATGTTATGATTTAGCCACTAGGTTCATTAAACTGTAGTCACAGCATAACACAGCATAATTTCCGTGTTCCAATCGATACACAAACAAACACAATTTCGGAGCCCCTTGTATACCTACTGATTTTAATTACAGCTTTCACATTTACCTAACTAATTTATTCGTAAAGTTGACTCGTTTTGAAGTCTTGTCACTACACTGTAAAGGTGGGTGCTTACTTAAAGTTCAATGTCACTTATAATCCGAGTTCCAAGTAGCTAGAAGTTTAAACTGAAGTGTATATCACTTGGGGTCGAAGAGGGTATTACTTGGAAAGAGAATTTTGTTACACGCGTGGGCAACTCCTTTGATACTGTAACATAAAGGCAAGTGAAGGTGTGAACGATTAATGACTTCTAACCGAAGAATGTCAAGTGTCTCCAGAGAGAAACGTTCAGTAAGAAAATGACTGCGGAAGAGCATTTCACGCGCCACAAATTTCCCCGTGAAAACAATCGTAAAACGCTTTTATTACTCAAACATTCGCCATTGATTCACGGGGCAAAACAATAAAAATACTGACTCAATCAACCTACCGGATTTTACGAGCATTGTAGGTGAGTGGATTTATTGTCAGAACGCCAATAATCTTTCATTTACACCTACACCTAAGAATGGAATTAGCCGAGCCTAACGTTTTATGACCCCTTGTGTATATGGAAAGAAATAAGCGCCCGGACGGACGAAAGTAATTCATTTAGCTCGGTAATATTTTTGAAGTGAAAACTTCTTTAGCGGCGTTGTACACTTTTTCTGTAATGGGTAAAAAATTTAAAACTCGCGTCAGGGTCACGTGACCCTGATCGAAAATGAGTAAGACGTCATTCAAATTAAAAATAAAACATAGTAACAAAAAAGTTTTCACTTCTACCGGCACTCCTGGAGTGCAACCTTTTTTTTTAATTACTTTCATTTTAATCAACGTAAGTGTTGGTGTTTATTCTGAGAGCGATTATACCGTAGTTGCGTCTCATCTATTTATATATCCAACAAGCTATTAAACAGACACCTTTCGTCCATAATTACAGGAAAGTTGGAAGAAATAAGAGGAAAAGAAATATACCTGCATTGCAAGCATTTGATTTATGGCAAAAAGTAAAAAGAAACATTGCTAGCGCAAACGGAAAAAGTCGTCGCAATGAAAAATAATGTCTTTATGACGGCGCTATTTGAATGTAAACTACGATATCATGCTACTTAAAAAGCTGCAATTTACAAGAAATATTAATATAGTAAAACAAGAGCTCATGCGGCCGGAAAAGGTCATTTGCCATGATAGGGTGCCGCCGGCGAGCGGCGGCGGCCGGCGACTGTCCCTTGCCTCTGTTGTTCATTTTTCTTCCCCTTTTTCCGGGGCCAAACGGTAAAGAGAAACTTAATTGGAGGCTTTCCCGCCGACTCTCAGGCTCAATGAAAAATTACGAGCTAAACGAGCACACGCTTGGGAATTTTTCGCTCATTCTCGTCGGCACACCAACGGAAAGAAACGCGTCTTTACACAAGCCCCTTAAACTTAGATAAATGTAAGCTGACGAACGTAATTTCAATGAAATATACTGCTCATTACAAGAATTAATTTAATTCCGCTCTTTTAGCGAATTGTCTGCCGGCGTCGCGGCTCGTATAGGTGTCTTTATGAGCCGCTTTACGTGCCTTTAGGCGCTTTGTTTTGCTTCTTTTTGGGTTATTGTCTTTGTTTTTACGAGTTATTACTTTATGGATTTAAACAGTGTTTTACTGGTTACCAATAATAACATCAATGAATTTTTATTATGCGCCTAAACTATTTACCATAGATCAGTGGTGGCCGAGTGGTAATAGCCCCTGCTAGGCGCATTTTTCTGTGTAATTTATTGCATCACCACCGCTCTCAAAAAGGCGAAGGAAAACATCACGTGGAAATCGGCACTCTAAAACGAGAATTCGAAGACATATACATCTACCAATTCGCACTGGTCTCGTGTGCTGGATTACAGTCCACTCTCGCAAGAGATCATCAGGCCTGTGCCGTAGGCGTGCGAACAATATAAGCTGATTATGGATAGGTATGCCATTTGTCCTTGACGGTATTGTCCCCAATAGGTATCAGTAGTAACTCTAATAATTAAGAATTCCGTATTAATTCCATCGACCGTTACAGTCACAACCAGATTAGCAGTCGGCGAACAAGGCCAAACATAAGTACACAACATGTAAGTTACAAAACACCCCTAATTGGTAAACCAAACCGATGGTGGATTACACTGGATGTTCATAATTGCGCTTTCGGGATTACCCTTCGAAGCAGCTGCATAATTCACGTTGCCACGATTAAGCTAAATGCATTTAATGCATATGCTGGAGCAGCTTTTATGTCTTGTATTTGGTATAAACGTGTGATTTCATAGATTTAGTGCAGCCGTTCGAGGTCTTATTTCGAACTTAAGTTGCTTAGGTAAGGTGTGGTGTATTTACGGTGCTTGAAATGTTTATTAAATGGGTTCCGTTACTTTCAAAGGATGTGAATGCAGTTGAAGTTGAGTTCGAGTTTTCAGACCGCTGGTCAAGGAAATTGACCTTTTTGGTGGCCTCTGTGGTTATGTGAATACCCACTTTTTTCTTTAGAGTGTTCTATACAATATTACCAATGAATAATGAAGAATAATGTAGATAATAGTAAATATGGGTCATTAATAGTGAATAAGTATAAATTAACAATATTGTGATCCATCCATTTCTCAAAAAATAAATGGTGCCGTAGTAAGTACAATATTTACGATGATATAAGATGAAATATGTCTGGGGTGAAAATAACACTGTTTTGCATATTCAACTACCTTCATAATATTTTTTTAGCATTACACGAATTCCCGTTGAAGAATTTTGAGGGTAGGAATACTTTTATTTAAAAACTATCAATATTGATATGTTCAGTGCGTATTAATAACTGAAATTTGCAATGTAACAAATACCCAACGTGACCCAACGACGATATAATACTAGACTCCTAATAACAGGCGACCGACGTCTGCCAACACATTAGGCAAAAAAGTCTTATATTCGTCTCATTTCGACCAATCCTGTGAGCCGTAAACATACGTTGAGACAGCACAGACCTTGAGTTAGCCAATCACAATGCAGTACCCCGTCCCCCTCGCTTACGTAGTACCTCAGCAACTTGGCAGTATAATAGTTTGTGTTCTTTAGATCGTGCATGCGGAGTCTAGTATTATGTCGTCGTTGCAAATACCTAATTCTATTAATACACAATTTGCAATGTAACAAATACCTAATTCTATAATTCACTTTTCTAGACGTCTGACGTTACTGTTAGGCACGCTTTGAGATTGTTAATTTTATAAACTTGCCTAGTTTATAGGATAATTTTATAGTTCAGGTTAAACTAGGTACTTACTGGATTCCGGGATCACCACACTGGCACTTCTTTGTGAAAGCATTTCACGAAATAGGTACTATTTGTTGCGCGCGCGGAAATGAACCGGCCGGCTCACGGTTTGAGTTTGAACTGATAGTTTTTTGTTTCGTCGTAAGATGGCGCGATTGATGCAGATAAAGTCTTTTACAAGTGGCGGAAGATTTGAATTAGGAAGAGAAACTATTCTGAAACCTGTTCAAATTAAGTTCTGTTTTAATGTTTTCTTTCTGTTTGTATGTTTAGTGTAAATTCACTGATTGAATGCTGATTTGTATTTGCTTAGTGTTGGCTAATGTTTACGTGTTATTATAAACTGTTGCTGTCTATTTTACACAAATAAATGTTTTGATTACCTACTATGACCTTTTAGCAATCTTTTTGTGATATTTTTTGCATAATGTGATCCCGGGATTTTTCGGTAGAAGACAGCGAAGATGATGTTGATAAAATTACTTTTCAAAAATTATTTCATTCAAAGTTTCACCCTACATTTTACCATAATAAATTACCTTCATGAAAGATTAAATATCATACAAAATAATTAACATTAAAATACGAAATATTTTGCAAAATCCACGTCATCAAAATCTCAGTCTGTGCCAAAAATGGGTCACCACCGCTAAAAAATAAACTTCCTTTCCGAAACCATCAGCGCCAACCACTGTCCTAGCCAAGAGAATCCATTTTAAATCTAGACACGTAGATAGCAAAACTGTGAGGGTTTTATATCTGCGGTCAAGTTCCGGATGAGGCACGGATGACAGGCCGTAGACATTTTAATTAAAGGTACCGGAGAGGAACCTCGGTGAATGAGTTTACTTGATTAAAGTAACTCTCGGTTCAATACCGAGCGGGATTAATAAAAATGTGGAATATGACATGCGTGTATCTCGACTTCTCAAGTAGGTAGGTATTTGATGTAAACATGCTCTTTCAATTTATGGCTTGCGGTTTACTTTTTTTTAGTTTATGTTGTTTTATTTCTTTTTTTTATTATATGGCATGGACAGCCTACATCAGTGAATAAACAATACAAGAAAAAAGTCATGATAATAAGAAGAAAAGAAGAAGACAAATATTATATACGATCGATAAGTAAATTTGAAAGGTAAAAAAAATGTTGAACAAGTCAGTGTAAATCCGGTCCAGTGTACATTTTTAATTTAAATTTATTTAATTTTTTATTACAGTATTATTTGAGGCTTTGACCTATATTATAAGCTGAGTATTTTTCTTCTATTTGATGACTTCAAGCAATAAATTATGATGTGGTCTTTTATAACCTCGTAGTCCTGTCTTTTTTTATTTAAAAACAAAAGCTGTCTATTATGGCTGACTCCTGAAATTACATTTAATCCGAGTAATATAAAATTTCTTTCGTATAAGTTACTGCATGTAATAAGGACCATGTAGAAAGAAAACTATGCGCAGTATGCCTACATAGATTTTGCGACCAGCCACATGTGGTTAGAACGCCCGAGCTCCAGTACAGCCAGGCTTCGAGGGTGTACTGAGCGGTAAAATAAATATTTTAATACTTATATACTTTTTCCGACAAGTATATGGGTAAGTACCGTTTACTTTACAGGTATACATAATATAAAAAGTTGCAATTATGTCTTGAAATAGAACTAAACTGTTAATTTAAATAGCATACATACTCGTAGCATTTGATTTTGTAACGAAAAGGCACGCAAGTAAAAGTTATAATTTTAATAAAAATAATTACATTGAAGTATTCTTCTCAAACAGCACATTTTAGTCTAAATATAAAACCCTTTTTACATTTTCCCAAATTGCTGTTTACTCACATTTGCTTACCTTTATAAAACGTGAACATTTTCCATCGTTTGAACTCCGGCGTGGGATCAAAATAATATCCTAAAAGTAGAAAGAAAACAAAGTAGCTCGCAAAATCAAACAACTACACACTTAACAGACTTTATTTCCTTATATTTTAACTGTTTCAATTTATATTATTTACAAATTATTTATCACAATTTCACAGTCAATACATACAAAGTTATTTACAACATTTTATTTTACAAACATTTACAACTAAGTGAACACTGCGGGAAAAATTCAGGGTAACAATTATTGAAAACTAATAAAGGTAAAATACCAACAGTTCACAAAGTTAAATTAAAAGTTAATAAATACCTACCCAAGCTAAGTCTCAGGTTTATTTCTTTCTAATAGCAGCGTTTACGAGATCAACTGTTCCAACTAGCTATTAGTATTCTACAGGTCACACAGTTGTCTTAGGCCAAGTCTTACCCAAGTCAGGTGTTAATGTCTGCGGGATTAAGCCATCGAGGCTAATGTTCCTTAGCAAAGTAATTTTAAACTCTTCAAAAATATTTGCAGAATTTTTGTTTTGCTACTAATTTTGAACAAAGTATTTTTGGCATGTTGTTGGGGTTAATGTAGAACAGCGTAACGTTTTTTGGTGTTCCACTAAATGTATCCGGCAGTGTAAAGATAAAAAAATGGCAACAGTTTGTAGAAAGTCTATTCGTCGTTAAACTACTCGCCAAAACATTTTTGCCAAAAAAGATTTTTTTGTTTACCTTGTATGTTTAAAACCTTGATAAAACGAATTTGAATAAAACATTTAGCATTAAGCGCTTACGTGCGTTTGGAATGGTTTATTTACTTTATAGGAGACCAACCCTGGATTGGACTTGTTTGCTGATGAATGGAAGATGATAATGTTAGAACGTCTGCGATTCTATGAGGACAGAATGAAAGGATCATTAAATTTCATTTAGTATTAAGGGCATTTTGTGGCTGTACTAAATGTATTAAATAAATAATAAATAAATAGGAAAACAAAACACCCAGAAATATAAAACTCAAAACTTGCAAAATAAGATTTACTCGGTTGTAACAATGAACAAAATTTCAACAAACCGTTAGCTAAGACGAGACTCTACCACAAGCTAAGCTACGAGTATTTCTCATTTAGCTATGTTCTGCTTAAGTTGCAAGCGCAATTTGTAAGCTGAGGGCAGACGCTACAAACGAGCTGAAGAATCACTCCTCTCGTAGAATACTGATCGGTAAATGCAGGAATTTGTACTTGACTACAGAATGTCGTACTTTTTTTTAAATGTTTAACAAAATATATAGATTGTAATGTTAAGTAAATTAAGTACAGACGCCAGCTATAGTCAACCTAAACCAATCTGTAAAATTTTACCAAACGAACATTAACCTTCCACTATTGTGATAAGATTTAAAATGTATTAAAGAAACTTGATAGATTGAGGTAGGTTGATGTGCTGCATCTGTACTTTCCGACCAGGATTGGGATGAACACATCAATGACTTCTATCGGTGAACTGTCATTTGAAAATTACAATAAGAAAAAAAAAACTTATTTCAAATTAATTTCTAACAATATTTATTACCGTTATTGTCTTGTTGTTATTTTCATTAATCAAGCCATCACGTGGCGCCATTATTTTACCCCTATCGTGGAATCATAGGAAATACATTGATAAATAAAACAATACAATAAATGGGATAAAAAAACTCTTCATTAGTAGTGTCAGCTGGTAACGTGCCCCAGAGACTATCGACGTTTCAAACGTTGTGTGCCAACGCTTAGCCTCCGCAGCCGGGAAATAATGGACTTTAACTAAAATTCTCAGTTTATTAAAATCATTTATAGAGTTTTAGGCATGATGAAAAATGAAACAAATCATTTGATTATTAGGTATGGTTTGAATTTATTATTATTTTAGGTAATTAAGATTCGCATATAGTGTGAAAACTTCTAATAATTATGCAATTCTTTAAATTGTTGAAATAAAAAATTGTGATTAGGAAAGTAATACAGCATTCAGGCGGGATCGACTGACGTCACTTCTATTCAATTCTTCTAAGTTTACTATTAATTCACTATTGACTATCATAGAAGTGACGTCACCAATCAGACGCCATGTTACAAATAAATATTTAATTATTTGTATAAAACCTTTATTTTCAGTAGAAATAAAAATTATATTTTTTGAAAAAAAAAGTACATACTTCGGCAGATTATTTTATAATAGTTTTTCCAAATAAGTCATCATGCCTATTGGATTTTCCATCGCATTCACGATATCTTATTTACAGTTTTACATGACCTCATTCTAAAAGGTCTCTTTTTTAACTTAGGAAGAGTCACGTCTAGAAAGTAAAGTCATATTTACATAAACAATATTTTTCTATACACATCTATACACAACTCTCTGGTCCGGGAATTTCTTCAGCTATAAGGTGTTCTCGCCTACTTAACGTCATATTACCTAATGTGATGGGTGGCTTACTTAACACCGGCTTTGGCGGTGACAGTACCTGTGGAAAAAAAAAAACAGATATTTGATTAGAATCAAATCTACTGTTCATAAACGCATGCAGCCTTATTACAAAAACTTAAAAAACTGTTGAGCACGTCTTGTCTAAAAAAAGTGTGAATGCAAAACGGACCTTATTTCAACGTCATAATCTGACATTTTTTTTTGAACAAGTGTTCAACAGACGTTTAAGTGTTTTGTGGTACCACGGTTAAAGTTTGGTCTGAAATAGGGCATTTTTTAATCACTGACCTACCTACGCTATTTGTAGATTAAAGAATCGTAGACTTAGTTAACTGTAAGAGTTTGTGTGTCAATTAGTTACATCATGATCATTAGCCTTTTCCTTAGGCTTTCATCTTACACACGAAGCGGGCTGCGTGACGTCAATTGTTCGTCATTATTGTTGCCACTTTTCCTTAGATGCTCTACACATCGACGTTAGTTTGTGTTTTCGGCAGCCCGCTTCGTACACCGCGCGACACCTCGCGTCTCCTTAAGGCCTAAGTCCCTTCGTTCATACACAAGGCGATGCAATTATTCGATAGCTTACGACTTTGGTATCCATTGACACGTGTCGGTGTACGAAACTCTATGGGTTTGAATTGCGATAGTCGCCTGGATCCCAAAGTCGTGAGGTATCAGAGACTTGTGTCGCACAAAGGTGCTAAGGGACTTAGTCTTAATCTAAAGCTTAGGTGATGTAAGACTAAGACAGGTAGCCCGCCTAAAACGGGTATGCTTGTTAAATTACGCGTCGTTCTTGGCTAATGAGAGTGTTGGTGCAGGACGCGTCGCCTCTCCCTATGAGGCGCCGCGACCTGCACTACCGTAATTTAACAGGCATACCCGTTTCGGGCAGGCTACCCATCTTAGGCTTACCTCTCTATTCTACCTATTTGTTACAATCTTAGTATATTGCATTGTCAGCTGTTGTTCAAAGAAATAAAAATGCAATAAGCTTAAAACTGATCATAACTTTTTTAATGGACGTTCTCATAAAACAGTAACTACATATTTTATTAATTTACACCCAATACTTCAAAGCAGCTTCATTTTTCACAGTCTATGAGTAGACTCTACCGAAGTGCCTACTGTAATTATATGCGAAGTGTCTAGTCTATGATATAATTAAACCTTCGTTTTAATGAGTCAGATTTTTCACATCGGGTTAGCGCGCGTTTTTAATGTAATAACATGCCTAGATGTACAAATACGTGGTATGTGGGTCATGCTCTCACTGAAAAGCTTAGTGTTTAGATATGAAACGGTGTTTGTACTCTCAGCAGTTATGACATCGGGTTTTGCATAGGTAATGTTATTCTTTCACTATGTTTTGTTTGGATTAAAAGATGACGTTTTTTTTCACCTGCAAGGCTATGTCATTTCTTTCGTTTAAGCCCCCTCTCGGACCCCAATGAGCCCCAATGGCACAATTTTGTCCCACCAAACCCCGACCGATTTTAAACTGTATTTTTGGAAAAATAAGTCTTAAAATCGGTCAGGGTTTGGTGGCAAAAAATTTTTCTCGGGTCTCAAACAGACACGCGAAGCGAATGCGATCCGAAGCGTTTTTATTTCTAATGTATGGAATTGTTTGAATCCAGTCACATAGAAAAGCGAAAGCGATTCGATAGTTGGGTGACGGGCTTCAAACAATTGCATACATTACAAACAAAAACGCCTCGCTTCGCGTTCGCCACGCCTGTCTGTTTGAATTATCAAACAAAAAAATGGAATTCCTTTCTTCACCTTTAAAGCTGTTGAGCTTTAATGGTGAAGAAAGGAATTACATTTTATTTAGGAAGTCATGTCGTCGTTGTCATAGTGTTAAGGCCAAAATAAATAGGATTACATGTATCCGTTGGGCCCGCAAACTGTTAAGACACTTCCAGATTAGCTAGTTCGAACCTTTAACATGACTACAAAAGACTTAACTATTGATCTACTGACACGACTCATGTATTACTTAGATTGAACGTCAAAAAGAAAATATAGAATTCTTTAGTATTGTTAGCGACGGCGAAATACATTAAACAACCAGCTATACAATCAAAACGTCTTACCACAAAAAAGTTTTACATCTGTTGAACACTTGTTTAACAAAACTGTCAAAGTCAAATCGACATTTCACGCTTATAATATTCATGGTTTAATTTAGTTAGTCGTTTTCGAAATAAGCGTTCAACAAATGTTTATCTATTTCTGGTAAGACGGTAAGTCTTAATAATCATTATAGACTGTTTAGTAAGTGATTACTCATGATGTAAATAAGCTACTTAAGGTGTGCGTCCACACGATTTTAGTTTGCCTTGTATGAAAACTCATACAACTGCGTCCGCATTTATCCGCATCGTACGGACGGCTCCTCGGCAATGCCATAATGCGATGCGTACCGATGACGTCATACGGTATGCCGATCAGTGGAAGAGATGAAGGTGGCATCGGCAATCCGATTGCTGATACTGCCGACACAGAAATCCGTTTGATGCGATGCGTCTAATACGTACGATGCGGACCTGTGGACGCTTACCTTTACACGACAAGCTGACTCATAAAAAAGAAAGTGTAAAGCCACACTAATCAATACTCACGGGTCGCTGATCGTCGAGCGCTGCGCTCGCGCGGTCGCTCCCCCACTCCTCAGTAGGGTGGAGTGCGCCATTTTTCGCGGCCGCCTCTGTAACGCACTTTATGCTCGGTGGGGCCCCGTCTGTGTGCAAACCGTTTGATACTGCTTGATTATTTCACTTAGAAACTGTTTGTGGTGTAAAAAGAAAGGGGAGAAAGATTCTTGTGACCATGGAGTTTTCACGAATTAAAATTTACTATTGACTGCAAATTTTGTTCAAGTATGTGAGTGAAAAATCTTGACAACATTGTTCTAAATAAGAAACAGACGAGCATTTGTACTGTAAGATGTAAGATGATATTGTAAAGTAAACATTTACTTCGATTTTAAAATACTCCTTTACCCTTAAATATTAATTTAATGTTTATTAATTATTTATTTTATTTATATGAAATACTGGCTTTTTCTCAAAAAAATGACCTAGATGCTAAAGGGCACTTTTGTCTCTTACGGACACAATTCAAAATCGTTAAAGTTATTAACCTTTTACGTCATGTACTCGTGTTAGCGCGTCAAATATTAGAAAAATAAGATAAAAAGTAATAACAACCCTAAGTTCGGTGTTTTATGAGCGAATTTAGGTCACGTCACGACTTTTAAGATGGGGATTACAAAAACAAAGAAAAGATTATCTACTTCGAAAACTTCAGGTGTAAAACCAGTTTTAATCTTCATAAAAATGTGTTTAAAACCATATTATAGCTTTAAAACGCGATATTAATTCCGAACTTTCCTCATAAATCTTCACTGTTCTATCAAAAAATTGATATAATTTTTACGACGACGAGGACGTGAAAAGTGTCTCGTTCAATGAGATTTTTAGCGCCATTTTTAAACTTTTATGCCATAGGATAAACTTGAAACATTGCATACTATCTTTCGGTCCTGACTCCCCCTTAAATTCTGTATTGCAAAAATTAGCCTTATTTTCTATCATAAAGTTGTTTTTTAAAGTAGTGATACGATTTAAAATAATTTAAAGGTGTGGAAAATAAATGAATTTTCTTTTTAATTTAAAAGTTGCCACAGTAGTTATACATAAAAGGGAAGGCATTCCTCTCGCAACGTTATTTATTCCTTTGAGGATGTGGCAGCAGACCTATTAATTATCTAGGTGAGTGAAGGAGTTTCTTTCCAAGTTACATTAGGATAAATATAGACTTGAATGAGGGAAGCATGGAACTTTATGAGAGACGTCTTAGGATGTGTGTTCTAGTGCAAATTCTGTAGAAAGTCAGTATTTCTTGGCGGTAAGACCCCTCTTTGAGGAGTGGCTGGAGAGAAGTCATGGCGTCCTGACCTACCGCTTGACGCAGGTCCTCACCGGACACGGAAGTTTCGGGAGGTACCTGTGTCTGATGCGAAAGGAGGAGACGCCTGGGTGCCACCACTGCGAAGATCGCCCGGAGGACACGGTGGAGCATACGGTGCAAGACTGCCCAGCTTGGGCGGAGCACCGACGTGTCCTCACGGCTGCGATAGGCGGAGACCTCTCGCGCCCGGCATTGGTTGCGGCCATGCTGCGGGGCGAGACGGAGTGGGAAGCGGTCAGCTCCTTCTGCGAGGCAGTAATGCTCGTAAAGGAGGAGGCAGGCCGCGAGCGAGAGAGGACAGCGTCCTCCCTCCGCCCCAGCCGCAGTGGTAGGCGCCCACGGCGACGGACGTCGCTAGATGATCTCCGGCCACCGTAGGCGCGGGCATGCGGGCAGCGAGTAAAGGGCAACTCGCTGCCCGACCAAGGACCATGCCCGGGTCGACGGCGCGTTGTGTCCCACGCGCGCCTCAAAGAGCGTCAGCATAATGACGGGGCCCCCCTCTCAGAGGGCCAAAGCCTGCCGGGGTCGCGGGATTATTCCCTAACCGTAACCCCGGAACGTAACAGGCTATGAAGGACACCGTGGATTTTAGTCAGTAGAAGTCTGACAGTCCCTCCCGCCCTGCCCGGGGTTGGAGGACTCATTTGATGATTTTACCACGCTAAAAAAAAAAAAAAAAAAAAAGTCAGTATTTCTTTAAAAGCCTGTAATATTACACTTTGAAAAAATACTGTAAATTAATTAATTATAATTGGTTTAGTATTTATTACATTTTGGGATAACGCTTTTTTTAAATGTAGCTGGACTGTTGCCTTTTTTCAGGGGAAAATCGTCAAATTGATTGCGTGGCGAGGAAAGGACTGTCAAAGTTGTCTTCTTTTCAAAAGTATTTTTAGATTAAATCAGCGCCAAGTGGCAAACTTTGTGCTGTCATCTGGCATTATACTGAGCTAAAGCCCATTTGGCACTACGAAATTTATTTATTCTGTTTGCTTTTAAAATATTCATTATAAATATTTTTTTTACTTTCTTTACTTGAGCGGAGGAAGGCCTTTGCTCAAGAGTGACAGAGCAAGCTATTAACAAAAAGTTACTTGATTGATCTAGACACGCGGAGCGTGACCAGCCAAGCAGGCGCGCTCGCATTGTGTAATATTACATAAAAACTTCTATGATCCTTCCAATTCGCTTTGCATTTTTTCAGCCACGGAAATATCTTAAAACACTTATCATTTAAGTGTAATTTTCCATATTATATTAGTAACAAACTAATTTTAATCAACATAACAGAGAGAGAACATTCCTTTAACATAATTCGTATCAATGATTCGTGGTGCAACCGAACGCGAACCACTTGCCGAAACTCGCTAATGCAGGCAAGAGATCTATTGAGCAATTAAGACATTGTAACTCTACCAATAAAATTAGCCAGTGAGCAAGCACCGTTTAGCATGAGAATAGTCGGACCACAACCGCAAATGACGATCGAACGGACTCCAGAACCCGTTGCTATCTTCACTAAGACGGTTTTATACTCCACTTGTAACCGGAATCTCACTTAATATGATCGCTTTGACGTATGTCGGTTGCGGATAAGTACTGATTGTACTTTAGAATTGGACGAATGTGACGTAAATGCATAGACTAGAATCTAGTAGACGAAATACGGTGTGATTCTTTTAGTGGGACTATATTGCGAATTTGGAATTTTTAAAGATACTTTTTTTTCACCTAGTAATTTTTATTTGAAACTTAACTTCTGTGTCATAAACATCATTTTTAAATTTATTTTATGCATTTTAATATTTGAATAAATTATATTTTTTTTTTTATTATTATTATTTATCATTTAATATATAACTACTATAAATAAAAACTTACTAGCAATATGTACAGGAAAAATTAAAATAAATAAATAAAAGAGAAAATTCATAGGGCGTCAAAAAATACGTCCACATCGCTGTCAACGGGAACAGTGCCCAGAACGGCAGCATTGCCACGTTGTATGGCAATGCTAATTCGTTGACCTAGGAACAGGCCAGCCCTCTGGTCACCTGAAGAGTCGACTAAACGCCTGGCGATATCTTTAAAAACGTTGTGGGCACTCGGACCCCATGGCCCCAAGGTTTCAACCCCAAACGGCTCAAACACATAGCTACTAGCTAAGCCAATGTATTTGCGCCGCTTGGAGTTTTCAGCACCTGCAGCAGCAGCGCCAGCACAACACGCTGAACTAGGAAGATGGGATGGCGCAAGGGTGTCGACACATGTTGCATCCCACACCAAAGGCCTACCCAGCTTCCATGGCATTATGGTCATACCATCTGGTCTCTTCCCATCGTCGCGTGCCAAGCCACTGGGTTCTAATACGGCTGGCACCCCGGCGGTGACAAGAGCACGACGGATTATGTCGTTTAAGCTAGCGTGTCGTGCCAACCGACCTGCACTCCTGCTACAGGAAAGGCCATGGTGCCCGAGGCAGTCGACTACTTCACCACATTGACAGCGATGTGGAGCCCCACAAGGAGCGCCCAAACGCAACATCATTTTGATTTAATTCTTTTTTTAATTTATCTATTTAATACAAAATCAATCGCCACATCTATTGACTTCATAACACTAGATGAGGCATTTTTTGTTCGTAATTTTTAGGAAAAGGCTTGCATATTTCTTGGTATCAATGCTCTCTCTGCTTTTTTATTCTTCATTAGTAAATTGCACCCGTGAAAAGCAAATGCGCCAATTTTAATGATAATATTTAAAACGGAAAAAAACCTTAACCTTTCAAACCACAATCATTTGAATGGAAGTGTTTCTAGTCAATTACCTACTACAAATATTACGGTTAAAAGACAATATGAAAAAAATCCTGTATCAAAAATAATATAACAGCCACATTTTTCATTTTTAACAACCATTCCACGACCTTATTCCGCAGAGCTAGACCTAAGAATGATTGATGGTGATTCAGAGACAATTTTTCATCTAAGAATCAATGTAGACAGGAATCCGATGGAACTTACCTGGCGGTGGATTCAATATGTCGGGCTGCGCTTGCTTGGGCGGTTTTAAAGTGTATGCCACAACGTACTGGCCGTCGCCGGCGTTGAGCTGGAGCTCCGACGACTGTTGCTTTGTTGGTGGATTACTCCTGGTTCGTACAAAATATTTAATTAAATGTTATGAAAAATGTTTTAGGAGATGTTCGCTCGACAACATCTCTGGATATTTTTTTTGGAACGAAGGTCCTTATCGCGCGTTGTGAAAGGGGGCTAGACGGAAAAAATTCTTACGAAAAGTTGTCACGACACTTTTTGGAACGAAGTTCCTTAGCGCGCGTTGCGAAAGGGTGCTAGAGCTCAAAGAGTGAGAGAAGAGTGGAGCGGAGTGGAGTGGAGTGGAGTCGCGACGATTATTTTTGTTGAGTGTATACAGTAACTTCGTTCCATCCGGGTGTCCCTTGACACCTCTCAAGTTTTTTTTAGTAAAATTAATATCTGGTTATAATTAGGTAGATTGTTCTGTCTATGTATTAGGAGTTTATGTTGTGTGTTACTATTCAATTAAAACATAGTAACATACACTGTTTAATCACAAGCGCTTTATAATGGTCTTCAAAATACCATGGGTAATACAAAATTATTTTCTCATTTCCGGACGCGCTTGAAAATTCAATACCTACCCAAGTTCACTACAAAAGGATCCTTCATAACTGAGACACGCTACGTTACCTAGGTACTCAACCGTAGACTGCACTCATACAATTTTAATTATAATCGAAATCGATTCCCTTTGATTTAACCATCGCCCAAATGTTAAATTGAGCCGTTGATGTCCTGCACGTTTCAATTAAGTGAAATACGTACTTACAGCTCACGAATTTGATTAAGTTACATTGATTTGTAACCATGCATGTTGTAGGAATTTGATGAATTTCCAACGAGTTCAATGCATGATTTGGTCGGTTAGTTATTAATTTCATTATGTTATAAAAAATGAATTAAAAGAAAGTAAATAGTGATATGATAAAAATTAACGTCTTGCCTTATTACAGTCTGTAAGCTTATATTTTCTGAACGACTGCACCAAATTGAATAATTCGTTTTTTAGTGTACGTTTCTGCCAGGCAAGAAAGCTTTTGGAAAATTCGCCGTTTACGTCTAAAACTATACACTCATTTGAAGCCTAGCCCGCTAGATTTTAAATAAATGTGATTTAAGCAGGTATGTACCTGCTTTTGAACTTGTGATTTTTACAAATAAAAAAACACCACTCACGGACGTTTCTTACAGATTGGTGGTGTTCAATCTTTTTTTTTGGGATGATGGACGTATTTCAACAATATTTCTAATCTAGCAAAAAGCTAATGGATTAAAAGTGAGTAAGACACACAAAAACGCGTGTAACAAAACAATGGTACAATAGACAGGGAGCTAAACTTTTGTCAAGCTGCAGCGACTGCAGTATTGCAGCAATGTTCACGTTTCTGAACGTGAACAAACATGGGTGTTGACGTTATTCAGATTGCAAGGACATGGAACTTGCGACTCAAGTTGGGAAGTTTAATGATGTGCCAAATCTGGAACTATGTAGGTATGACGATGAATAGTTGGTACAATATATTTTGGTATAGTTCATTAATTTGAGATCTCGATTGAGCATTTATCAGTTGTCATAGTCAAAGAATTCTCAGCAAATTGTTGTAAATGGATTATTTCAAGTTTGGGAAGTTTAATGATGTGCCAAATCTGGAACTATGTAGTTATGGCGATGAATAGTTAGTATAATACATATTTTGTAATGTATATTTTGGTATTGATCATTTGAGTATTTATCACTCGTCATAGTGAAAGTATTCTTAGCAAATAATTGTAAAGGGATTATTTCAAGTTTCATCATTACTTATAAAGTAAAGACACGACGTATCTTATAGACAATAACAATGATTTTCCTAAACTTTTAATGAAACTTCGAATTACATTTTTGTATATTGTAAAAGTTTAAAACTTCAGTAATATAGTTGCTAGCTTGTTGGAACGATTATTATTTTGATTAAATGATTGTTGTAAAGGTAAAATCCACTCTGACTATTTCAATCGAGTCAATTTTTCAGCCAACTTTCCGGTACGTGAAACTAACATTACAAATTAAAACTGGCGGAGAATTTCATGAAATAAGTCATTAAACGTAAACGTAACATTACACGTTGAACATTAAAATAATCATTAAAATAAGAAAGAGCGTTTCAGTAAATAGAATTGTGACATAGTAGGAATACTTTGCTTAATTACAAAATGTTGCATAAAGGGTGATTTATCTCGGGCGGGAAGGACTTGCCCAGCAGTTTTTTTTTTAACGTGGCAATATCGTCCAATGAGTCGACCCCGGGCAGGGCGGGAGGGACCGTCAGACTTGTACTGACTAAAATCCACGGTGTCCTTCAATAGCCCTTTATGTTCCGGGGTCACGGTGATGGAATAAGTCTCGCGACCCCGGCAGGCTTTGGCCCTCTGAGAGGAGGGCCCCGTCATTATGCTGACGCTCTTTGAGGCGCGCGTAGGACACAACTCTCAGTGGGACAGAATTTAAACAAGGAAAGAAATCATAAAAATGTTCTTACCTCTTTCTGCGTAGGAAGAACCCAGTGAAAATGGCCGCAAAGCCACAGATGATGACCGTGAAGATAATCGACCAGAAGGCAGCTTTGGAAACGCCAGCCATCAGACTGTTGCCACCATCTAACATAAAAAAATCATTATTATTTTCAATTACAACATTACCCGTTTCACGAGTATTCAATTTTTTGCTTTACAGCGTTTCTTGTATGGAGACTTGGTACAGCGCCTCTGGTGTGCGAAGAAGGAACTAATTTTTACCTTGTTTGTCAATTCGAAAATTTCAGAATAGCTGAAAACATTCCTCAGACTGAAGTTTTCGAGTTTTTACCAAAATTGGTCCTGAGACTCCTATTGACTATTTTTCGTTATTGGCCATAGTTTCGGATGTAGCCATTTACGCTCACTACAAAATTTTGCACTTGTGCCATTTTAACCTAAAGCACATTTTTTTACAAATCTAAATCAGGCAGGTCGCTTCGCTTAAATTAAATTTCACAACTCTTTGTGTCTAAACACACTATGCCGAGGACACGCGACAATGGCAATGCTATTTGAATTACTGGCGACACATTATGCCGAAATTACGTTGCGTTATAGCGTACAGCCAAACTTCAGTCGGGCGTAAGTTCAGCGGAAATTCGGCAGCAACGTATTCTGTAGAACACACATTATACACGACCGAAGTTCTGTCCGGCTGTTTAGATAACACGACACGACGGCACGACAGCGCTCGAAACACTGAATATACACACAAAATTGCGCAACTGAATTTCTGCCGCGTAAGTTCGGCACTTATTGTGTGCCATATCAGCCGAATACGTTGGAACGTAAAATCAGCCACAGAACTTCGGTCGCGTACGTTCGGCATAGTGTGTTTAGACACTTTTAACTACTGTAAATAAAATAAGTCTAACTTAATTCATGTTTTTTTTTTATATAATATATACATTTGAAATTATCGCATCACATATCAATCGACCAAGTTGAATCATGACCCATTTTGACAATAAATCCTTTGAATCCTCCAAATTGACAAAGATCCAAGTCATTGCCATAGATAATGTATGTTTACGCGAATTTGGACCTAATTGTATTTGAAAGTCTGTAAGAAAATAAGCTTATGGTGGGTCATGATTCAACTTTGTCGATTGTACATACCTAGTAGGTTTAATATACCTAATGGTCAGTACAAATTTTATTATAACCAATAAATCTGATCATTGTTATTTATAGAACAAACAAATGTTAATTAAACATCGTTTATTTTAAAAACCATTTTTTGAGGAAGTACAAACACTGTTCCAGGCAGAATGAAACACCCAATTTCGAAATTCATTATCTAAATATGCATTCAAATTCACCCCTTTGTGGCCCAGAGGATTTTTAAAAGCGTGTTCTAAGCGACTGCATCATTAAGCTCATGTTACGTAAAAAATACATCCGCAGTGTTTTTCACCAGGGCCTTATAATAATGAACCGTATTTAAAAGCACAGTCGGTGGTAAATGTAGTTTTATGTGTCGAGCTGGCGTCTCATTAGAACTTAAAATGGGATATCTACCATGTCTGTTATTTGTTTTAAGTTTCCGACATTTCAGCACTGTTGCAACCGCTATGATTACCCTCTACATCCAAACTTATTGTTTATACGATAAGTTTGTTTGTATTAAGAATAGATAAGGCCCCTGCCAGGGTAGCGGGACTAACGAAACACCGTGACCCCGGAACTTAAAGGGCTATTGAAGGACACGGGTAAGAATAACTTTGATATAACTACAAATTTAATATTTACAAATGACTAGCAAACCCGGCGGACTCCGTTTCGCCACCAGATGGCTTCGTTTTTTTCTTTGCTATAAACCTCATGGAGCTCGAGACCTTTCCAACGAATGCAAAACCGTGAAAATCGGTTCGTGCGTTCTGGAGTTATAGCGTCAGAAAGGAAAACCCGACTTATTTTTATATAATAGATAACAACTGAATGTATAATTTTATTTGATATTGCGATCTTTTAATACAATAAACGATTGACATAATTTTATAAGGACTTATTTCTATGAGCATAACAATCAATGAATATAAAATCGTTTTGTATACCACTCAAAAGGCATAAAACTTATTTGGTCTATTATTTTTTTCTTCCTGGTAAGTAATCTAACTCTGATGTAATTACCTAGTATTAGGTACCACCTGCCATGAGTGCTCGATGGAGCCCCGTTGGCAGGGCTCTTATTTCTGCGTACAGCGTTTAAAGTAACCTAACATGAAGGAGTAAGTAGGAGCAAGTAACCATCACGTTAATTTAGATTGAGGAACCTAAACGCTTGATCTGATCTTTGTTGAGTACCAAGAGTAGACAAATATTTGTCTATACATTTCTATATTTTCTATGCCGTTTTCTTTCTACATTTTAAACATTGCCATGCATGTGACGACAAGAATCTTTCTAAACACTTTGATTTTGTCTATCATTTTGTTATTAACTTTCATTTCTATTAACTTGCTTTGGTTAGGAGACGAGATACACTAGTCTAGTTTTTGTACAATAGTTCCAAATCAGTTGAAAGTACCTAAACAGGTATTATTATCATTGTGTTAAACCTACGAATGTTGAACGACAATTAATCATTTCTTTTTAAGTTCATCATTTAGCACTTCTCTTACTTGTGACTAATTTTGATAGATGTGTTTTCTTTGATATGAGTACAATCCCTAGGCTTTTATCAACTTTGAATCTTGAATTGTAATTTGTTTTACAAGTAAAAACATAATTATTTGGCCACGTGACAAATATCTCAATAAAAGAAGTATTTTATAAGGTTTTATTTGGTTTCAGCTGCCCCTTTGTGTGTCTGTATAAAACCTTGCAAGATTTTTTACACACTTTCCGATTTCCTGATTGAGTTGAAATTTTTAAGTCCATCGAGTTTAAACTCGTTTAGTTTGTCATGACGAGTATTTTGTCTTTACATAGTAGTTTCTGTACAACATGTAACGTAATTAACGCACACCCTCAGACACCCCAATTAGAATATTATGTTATAATCATAAAACATATATTGAATTTTTAATTTAACATGTAAATGCATTATTTAACTAAATTAGTTATTTTGCAGTCAAAAAAAAAAGAAAAATAACCTTTTATTTTTCTTTTTTTTTGTATTTAATGACGGAATTTGTATTAAAACAAATAAAATTGCACTTTTAAGTCTTGTTGCCTTAATTTACGGTCTATCTTAGTTTGTTTTGACTGTACAGAGGTGTAGGGGGAATTTCAGTAGTCTTAATTATTAAAAAAAAAAATTACATATATAAAAATGATAGAAATCGATTCAGTAAACGATTCTGAACAAACTAATTTCAGGATGTGCGTTAATTATGTTACATGTTGTATAATTATAAATAATTAATTTCAAATTTATTCGCTCAATAATCCACAGTTTGATTTTAATAACAGATATTCGTATTTCAAATGGTTTTAGACGTGTCAAGTGAGGCAATTAATAATAATAACCTTTGAAAATCACAAGATCAATCATTCGATTTAATCAAAGAAACCCAATTCCACAATCGTGAACAATAATGGTAAACTGTGATAGGTACTGAAATATACTCGTAAATTTTATTAAAGAAACAAAATCAGCTTTCGAATTACCGCACGCTTCTGATTCAAAGTAACATCATTATCGATAAACCATTACCAAATAGTTCTATTATAAAATTATTGAACTTAGTAACGTAAAAATTTACATTCTGAATTATAAAATGAATTTGTCTAGTGGGCGTGGATGACTAAATCCGAAACTATGATAAATATCGAAAACAAGGTCTCTCAAGCCCAATTTTGCTGAAAATAAAATAGCATCATAGTTTTTTTCCGTTTTATCAGTAGAGGATTAATATTAAGGTATTAAAAAAAAGGATTCCAACAAAAATGAGCTGTTCCATTTAGTTTGCTAAAGTAATAACTACTTCATGGAATTGGATTCTTGTGAAGACGAATGGTACGAATTCAGGATACTAATGGTGTAAAATACATAGGTATACTTACAAAATACATAATAATACTTTTTTATAAATATACCACATGAGATTGTCAGATTTTGGGAGAGGAATATGGATTTATCGAAAATCCAGCACTTTACGTTTCCATCAAAATCAATATTTTAGACATTCCACATTATTTCGTATAGCGGCCATAGAAGACACAACACATCCCTCAATTGTTAAGAGGGTCGGTAATTCGGTAAATGAAACACTATCGATCTGTAAAGATAAAATTAACTGAGACATTCGTAAACAAGTGTAGGAGGAAGCGCAAACAGATTCGCAAATAGAGTATGCGAACCGATTACCAATGTACAGCTACTAAGTACTACGAAGGAAAATTTTACTTTTTACAATATTAATGTATATATTTCAACCTATATTTTTAAAAACCAAACAAAACAGAAGCCTTTACCTTATTATCAGTACAGAATATTACGAGATTGGATGTCAGACGGTGAATTAGCGTAATTACACTGTTCCCTCCCACTCTCACAACCTTGAATCTGGCAGGTGTAAGGGAGACGGAATGTTTGCGTATGGCTATTTAGTCGGTTCGAATTTACGCCTAGCTATCTAGGAAATTGCTTGCTTATTGTCTTGCTATCAATAGCAAATTGCGCTGGCCGTAATACACCGTGAAATTAGTTTGCTGGTCATCGAAAAGGGTTTGTGAGATATTTCCAATTAATTACCTATCTCAAAATTCTGTAAACTTTATACAAAGGACAGTGTCCCTCACTTAGATTATGTCTTGATACCGCCGTGTTTGAAATAAAACGCAACATTTTTAGTAAAGCCATTTTTTTTAATGTTGAAGTGAGCACCACGCACACATTCAGTCCTTCTACCCCGGGCAAGGCGGGAGGGACTGTCAGACTCGTACTGATTAAAATCTACGGTGTCCTTCAATAGCCCTTTGAGGCGTGCGTGGAACACAACGTGCAATCGACCCAGGGCATGGTCCATGGTCAGACAGCGAGTTGCCCATTACTCGCCGTCGCATGGCACAGCTTTATCCCATTTTAGTCAAAGTTTATTTTTAAATTGAGATTAATGCCCGCTATTTGAAAAACTAGTATGAATCATTCGTTATTTAAGGTTCTCGCAATTCTGCCTAACTTTAGTTAACACTGACGGCATTTTCCGTTTATTTTCGCTATGATAGTCTTTAAATGTTCGTAATAAACGTTCATCTACGCATTATTTAACGGCCTTTCCGTTAGTGTGGGCCTACTGGAAGAATACGATTTTGTAGCCGTTTTGTTAACCGTTGTCATAGCAACTGAAACTAAGCTAACCAACTTGAGATGGGTCTTTAGATTACGAGTGTTATTAGACTCAACTTAACATTATAAAGTTAAGTCGAGTTAATAATACTTACAATAAGGCATACCTTCAGTATACAAAAAACTTGTATTGTAAATGAGTAAATGAATTTCAGGCGCGATTCAATACAAAAAAGGGATATAGGTACGCTTGACTAAATCAAAAATTCAATTTCTCAAAATGTATAAGCCATTGTAACTATTCGCTTTGTTATTTGTTGAATTCATTTACAAACACATATTCATTTTCACAAAAAAAAATGTTTGTCCACGTTAAACCATTTTATTTTAAAACAACACAACACCAGGTGGCCTACCATGAACTCTTAAAACGTGAGTCTTTAGGCTGTGGGAAAGAGATGACGCTAGACGACTTGTATAGCTCTGTCTCTTTCCCACAGCCTGAACTGGATCGCGTTAAGAGCTCTGGTAAGGCCTCTGTTCGTCCGTACCGGGGAAAAATCTTAGTGGCAATAATTCAGCCAGCATCAAAAATTAATTAAAAAAAACCATTTACATCAAAATTTAGAGCAACCACGGACTGCGTCCGAGCTGAACTCGTGAGAACAAAATGTTTGTTACAAACATAAAATGTAAGTGGCAAAACCCCGCAAAGCATCACGTTTCCGGGTTATGAGCTATCAAACATGTACAAGTCTTAAGCGCCATTTAGACGGAGCAAGAACTCGTATGCGAGTTTCACTACATTGCGGCATTTGTTTCATTAACTGAATTTGTTCTACCTATAAATTCCGCAATGTAACGCAACTCGCGTTCGAGTTCTTGCATCGTCTAAATGAGGCTTAATACTTGCGTTTGTATTGTTATTATATGATCTATCGATCTATGACCAGAAGGTGGCACAACGCTACAGTACTATTAAGTATTCTGTACTTTCATCATCATCATCAGCCTATTAATGTTCCCACTGCTGAGACGCAGGCCTCCTCTCTGTGAGAGGGAGTGGGCCATAATCCACCACGCGGGCTCAGTGCGTGTTGGTAGACGTCACGTGTCTTCAAATTTTTGGTTCTAGGACATGTCGGTTTCCTCACGATGTTTTCCTTGTGTGGTGATGAAATAAATTACTCAAATTAATGCGCCTGCCTGGATTCGAACCCACGACCTACAACTCGTAAGTCGGGGTCGATATCACTGCTCTCTACTTTTCTGTACTTTAACATAAAATTATCCACATACCTGTTCTTCTTTCAGGGTCTTGATATGCAAGTGCATGCAGCATGATACGATCTGACGCTCCCTTATCATTCCTGGAATGCACCGTCAACCTGAGCGCACTGCCGCTGGTCCATAGCACCCCGGCCGGTACCAGGAAAACGGCCACCCCGTCTAGGATTGCAATGTAAGGAGGGTTAATTGTCTAGAAGATTGTTACTGCAAGTCTGGGTTGTTAAACTGTTTAAATGTTTGTGAATTGCTTTTAGTAGTTAGTTGTTTTTGAGCTGGTATTGAGGGTTTGTAATAAGTGATTGCATAGAAGTTGCATTGTTACGTAGAGTTTCATACTAACACCTTATATGGGATATTATTTTACCGATCGCTACCAGCGGTGACAAATTAATGGGAATAGACTTTTTTTAGCGTGATAAAATCATCAAATGAGTCCTCCCACCAAGGGCAGGACGGGAGGGACTGTCAAATTCGTACTGACTAAAATCCACGGTGTCTTTCAATAGCTCTTTACGTTCCGAGGTCAGGGTAATGAGATAAGTCCTGCGACCCCGGCAAGCTTTGGCCCTCTAGTACGCCGCGTCATAATGCTGACGCTCTTTGAGGAGCGCATGGAACACAACGCGCCGTCGACCCGAGCATGGTCCATGGTCGCACAGCGAGTCGCCCATTACTCGCCGTCCGCATGCCCGCGTCTACAGTGGCCTAAGATCGTCTGCCGAAATGGGAATAGACTTAGTAAAGTTGTCCTTGAATATGAATGTTTTCATTGGTAAGACGTAATTGTGTTATTTTTTTTAAGGCACATGTTGTTTAGAATTTTCTTACTGCAGTTGTTTTGCCCGATTTGTGTACTATAATCTTTTTAATAGACGTGTTTTATATGGTCTGAATATGTATAACAAAGTCGTAAAGTATAAAATCCCGCTTGCATTTAACCAAGTATGTTTTAATATTTCTTGTTCGTAAAACTACCCGAGGGTTATTTACATCACAAAATCATAACTTAAAACAAAGTAACTTAAGAATCTATTCACATACAGGTATAGTAAAAGTTTAAAGGAATACTTAGAAAACGGGGAACTGCTGGGTAAAATATAGCAGTTATGTATGATGAGTACAAAATTATTGGACACTTAGAAGAAGGTTTATTGAAAGCAGTCGCCGTTTGCATCTGTATGTACAGACGCCAGCGCATCAAGCTACCACAATCTGTCAGATTTCTTCAATAGATTTTCAACCTAATCACAAGAGTAGAAGGTTAATGTTTGACTGGTAAAATCTGACATATTCGGGTAGGTTGACCTGCTGGCGTCTGTACATTGGGAATAAGACAGGTGATGATTTTATATTTACTCAGTAAACTACAACTAATGTTCAAATTTAATCATTTCGTGGGACCAAGAACACCGTAGCCCTATAACGTAGAAGGCAACTGAAGGAACTGGAAATTTTAGTCAGTAAGAGTCTGAAAGGCGGTTCAACAGAGGCCGCGAGGACTTTCCAAAAAAATAAAAAACTTACCAGTCTCATTAGCAGTAACATTGAACCTTATCTTCCCGGTATCAGAGTCCAAAGCTTCTAACACCACCAACTGAGGCAGGCCTCCGTCGTAGCCAGTAACGCAGCGCACTACCAGAGACTCTCCGAAGTCCTCCCGGCTTGAGTCCTCGATCCAATTAGACCCGTTGCCTGATGATATCGTGCAGTTCCGCGGAGGTGATGGACGGGCTATGAAAACAGTTGTAAACGATTTTGTGCTTTGTTGATAACAATATAAGAACGAGGTTTCTAGGTACGATCGACAAAGTGGAATTATGACCCACCATAAGTTTATTTTCCTACACACATTCAAATACAATTAGGTCTACATTCACGTAACATACACATATCCGTGGTAACGACTTTGATCTTTGTCAATATGACGGATTCAAATGATTTGTTGTCAAAATGGGACATGATTCCACTTTGTCGATTGTACATGAAAACGTGTATAGGCATACATAGATGGGACGCCTGCGCCACTAGCTTGCAGCCAAATGGTAAGAAAGAAAAAAAAAGATGAAGAAAGAAAAGTATAGGACAAAACAGAATATAAACAAAATTGTAGACAAGAAACAAAAATTATAAAAAAGAACAATGAAAACAAGCAATGACTCACAAAACCAGCTATCAAGTGTAGTGGTAACATATTTGCGTTGCCAGTCTTAGCTTGGTAGCTAGGAACACTGTTGCTGTTGGTTTGTTACTATGATGTCGGACTTATTCCAATAAAAAAATAAAAGAAAACACTGTAGTGCCGTTCCAGTTTCAGTTTACTGCATTCAAAAGAACCTAATAAAGATTCAGTTTCCACGCGCAATAAATAATTGCACAGCAAAGCCACCATTCAAGCAGTACAACTCCAAATCAAAGTCAACACAGAAATGTTCGCTAATTGACAAATATTAGCCATTCCACTCCCTCTACAAATCTATCAAAATGTTTAAAATATAATTCGTCCAACTTCGTCGACTGGGAACAGGGACCAACTTCAAACTAGTTGGATCTAAGCTAAAGATAATTTTGTCTCTAGACAAAAATCGTTCGGAAACTTGTCCCCCACGTTAGACGTCTCATTGACTATATTTGACTTTCTTCTTTGAGAGCAAATTGGAATATTTGCTTGGAATTGTTCTTTATTAGTTCAGATCTAGAGTCGTGCATAATTTAGACATTAAAATGTTCAAGACTCCAGGCATATTCAAGGCTTTGTTGACAATCACTAACGAGGGACCGTTAAGTTCAAATATGCTATGCAATTTCGAAGCTTATATTTGTGTGTATCAGCAAATTCTTCAAATCTGATTATGAATACCCAAAACTATCTATTTCTTTCAAAAATGGACAGCTTAATTGTTAAAGTTCGTTTTCAAAGACTCGCCCTGGCCGGTATTACAAAACGTCTCAAAACTAGGCTTATGACGGCGAGTGAAAGTGACAGAGCTATACAAGTCGTCTAGCTCCATCCCGTTCACTCACTGGAACAAGCCTGGTTTTAAGACGTTGTAATACCCCCCTTCTGTTTACACAATGCGTTGCGGCGTTACAACACAATTAATATGAAATGACGATGATGACGATACAATGCAATGCTTGTGTTAGTATTTCACGATAAAAAAAAAAACAGTAAATCAGTTTTGGCCTAGCAGCAGATTGAGCTGACTGGCGTTGAGTTTTTTTACATTGGTATAGTAGTATGGTACAATCGGCAAAGTTGAATCATGACCCATTTTGAGAATAAATCGTTTGAATTCTTCAAATTGACAAAGATCAAAGTCGTTACCATGGATATGTATATTTACACAAATATGGACCTAATTGTATTTGAAAGTCTGTAAGAAAATAAGCTTATAGTGGGTCATGATTCAGCTTTGTCGACTGTACAATAGTTAGACTGTGGGAAAGAAACAGAGCTTTACAAGTCGTCTAGCACCATCTCGTTCCCTGAGCAGAACCACTCACGCTTTAAGTCGATGTGCTAGGCTATCAGGTACTCACCAGCAGGAACAATTTGAAAGACACAGGGCTGCGCCTGTCTTCCCACAGTGTTCGTACCACGACAGGTCAATGCACCGTAGTCTCGCTCACTCGCGGGCGTATATCGAAGCTCGCTTATACTGCCGTTCACTGTACCTGTTTAACAAAACATAAGCTATAATAACCCTGTTTTTCAGATGTCAGAGCAAGAGATTTAAAAGAACATAATCTATAGAGCGGGCATTGGGAAAATTGTCATACAAAATTGTGGATCTCGTGCGTCAGTAGCGCTATCTAAGCTTTGCATAGCAACGCGGCTACTAGTCTGAGGGACTTTTTACCTATTGGTAACAAGTTTTGGATCACAAATTTCTTCGTGATGTCCCGTGTATTGCTCGTTTATAGTTGAATGTCTTTGTGTCAGAGGATCCATTCAGTATTGTGAGTAAAGGATATGAGAAATATGTTGTGAAGTTCCCAATCACTAGTTGAAAAGGGAGGATTTTCTCAGTAAAAGAGTTTTGAGTCAGGTGAGGTACATCCCTTTCATTTTTTTTAATATAATATGTTACTGATATCGCTGAAAACTTTTAAAAGCGCGATTCGGATTTTTAATCAAGAAACAAGATGATTCTGAAAAAATACACATTATAGTTGACGACGGACCCGACTTATGAGTTGTAAATCGTTAGTTTGAACCACTTGCATTATTTTGTGTAAATTATTTTATCACCACTGTTCTCAAAACGGTGATGAAAAAATGCTCAGTTCGGACTGAAATGAAAGATTTCACAATGTGCTTAAAATGCTATGACAGACATAAGATCAAGCCCCACTGTGTACCAATTTACCGAAATAAGAAAACAATGATATCAAGTTTAAAACATGTTCTGATGAAATACCTACCACCTATACAAGAGACATCTTGACCTTATCAAGGCAGATTAAACAAGTAATCCACTTTTCTTTGACATTAGGTGTCAATTACAAGAAAAAATAGGAATAATAAAATTGTAAAGTGTAAAGTTGTCGGCTCAGCCGTGACTGAAATGTTTTCTAGTCGATTGCTTTTGTACTAAGACGATGTTACTAATATCGCAGATTTCCATCCCATGTAATGTTTACTCAATACTAAAACTTGATAAAGGACACTCGTATTTACATTTACGACACACACTTGTATTGAGTCGAAGACTGTAGTCTGTATTATATCTATATTAAATGTTTTTTAACTGTAAATTTTCAAAAGATAAGTATTGTGTATTGATACAAAGCCTATAGCTATTAGAGCAAAAAGCTATGATATATACCTGTTATGTTAGGTTTCAATATTAAAACGATGCAGTGATACTTTTTAATTTGGACAACAGAGGAAAATCCGAATCCATAAAAGTGCTGATAGACTTGAGTATTCACTTATAACGAACATAGAACCTGACTCGATTTCTAAATTTTTCCGAAGTGAATAGGTCCACACAGAACGAGCATCCCTCGCGAGGCAATTGCCGCGGTTTGTGTGGACGTATCTCGGTCAAAACTAGCGCGCGAGCCTCGTCCGAGGCACGTCTACAAAGAGCGAGCAGCGACCTAGCTGCTTCGCGCGGCAATTGCCTCGCGAGGCTGCTCGTGTGTGCTCGTCTGCTGACGCACCTAACAACAAACCGAGCCGAGCAAAGAGATTCATGATCTTTCTAGTGAACGCTCTAGTTGACAGTTGTCTTTATTTCTTCATAAAGATGACTGACTTGACAGTCAGCACAGCAAAACACTCGCCAGAACATTCTTTAGAATGTTGGCTAAAATATTCTTCTTTGTTTTCTGGATTGTAACATTCACAAGTGAATTTCACCACTTTATGAGCTTCTGCACTTTATTATACAACAATGTCTTCAACTAAAAATAAAAACTAATGAATCGAACCAGCATTTTACATCAAAATTATAATCACCTTGTCCCAAAACCCAAACAAAGAAAAGAGCATTGGCAACTTAGCACTCAGTAATTAGGTTCATTTACACGCAGTCGAGTAGCCCAACTGTCCCAAGCTATTCGAGTGTTTGCATCAAGTACTCGAGACAGTTCAATCAGCACCTCATGTTCGCACCAGCGCCCTGAATATGTAACGAACCGCGCTTCGTAAATGGAATTTCTTTTAAAGACTACACGAACAATTTAAGTTCTGCTTTCCTGTCGTGTTTCTATGTAGGATTTGAGGTAAATAAAACATCGCTGGGTTGTGGAATTTTCTCGATTTCGAATAGTTTTAGGATTGATATTGTTTCAGGTTATTTTAAAACATTAAGAAAATGGCTGCATTTTCTTCATTTTATATTTTTACCAGTGCTTTTCAGTAGAATTTTTATATTTAAAACGACACTTTTATTGACTTTAAAATTATGAGGCAAGATAGTGTACAGGAACGTAAGAGATCGACACTTCATACGAATAATTAAGACAACTATAACCTGTATGTCAATTTTTGCTAACTAGATATTTCAATGAACATTTTCAGGTTCCTCTTTAAAGTTATATAAAACCTAAAAAAGTACTTTTAACTTTAATATAATTATATTTAACTTGACACGTACTTCACTCCACTGCAGATAGTATTACAGTATTATTAGTGATACAAAAACATACGAACCATATCTAGCAGGTGACACATTGAAGCTCTCGCCACTGTTGTTGAACTGCCACAGGAACGTGACGTCAGCAGGGTCCGCGTGCACTGAGCAGCGCACGCGCAGCGCTTCATCTAGCGCCGCCCCCACCACTTGTGGTGACGTCTCACCACATACGGGAGCATCTATGTGAAAATTATTAATGTTAAAGATAATATTGTTACCAAAAAAACCCAAGGTTCCCTGTAAATGTCCATCAGACAGTATAGTCGATAAAAATCCATACCATATACAATTCGATCATACTGGGTCCACTTATATTAGTTTTTTTAAATACGAGTACGTGAAAAACATGTTATACGAGTATATACACAGTCATGTTAAAATTGTGTCGCTGAGTTTATATGTGTCTTTAAGGTTTTTTATGTTACATCAATAGTGAAAAACAGAATTAATAAGAAATGGACTAGAGTCCGCAAATCCACATGCAAATACCTACACGTCATTAAATTATTCTGTCGAGGTTCTAAAACTAAGTTATAATAATTAAAATGTTACTGGATATGCGTCCTCATCAGCGTACGTATAATTATAGATTAAACGAACTTACCTGTAAGTGAAGTTCTATCTTAATTATATGAAGGATTCATCCGAAGAGATTAGCATAACACATGTAGTATCGCCTACTAGTACATGCCATTCCACACTATATTGAGAGTATTTCAATAGTCTTTTTTTTTTTTTTTTTTTTTTGCTGTGGGTAGTTTAGTCTACTTGGATACTGCGCTCGCAATTCGTGTCATTTAGTTTAGAGTCTAACCCGATATTAACTTCATATTTTACGATTGATAGGGGTACACCGAACTCGTTCGGTCTCTACCGGGTTCTAAAAAAAAAATCTACATGTGTTATGCTAATCTCTTCGGATGAATCCTTCATATAATTAAGATAGAACTTCACTTACAGGTAAGTTCGTTTAATCTATAATTATATTGTGGATTCATCCTCAGGATTAGCATAACACATGTAGATTTTTAGAGATATGAATCGTAAAATATAGTTGGATGAAATACAAGGCTTGAGAATTATGAATAAGGTCAATAATTTTCAGGTAACTGTTTCTGTATAGCTTGTGCTGTGCAAAGGCAAATTTCGAACGTTTTATCAAAAAACGGAATAACTAGCTTATGTTGATCCAATTCTAGGACTGTTTATAGGAACGGAACGGGAATTTTAATTTTAATACTAAAAGGTCCCATACCCTTCATTATTAGACATTTTAATTTATTATAAAGTTTGTTTGCACCCTATGTACAGCGACTGCACGGAGAGCTTTGTAGCATTTTTTTTTTTTTTTTTTTATATAAATACAATATTATATCTTAATAGTATTATTATTTTTAAATCATAAATGTTCTTCTGGGTATCATTTATCAAGATTAAGTACCAGAAACATCTCGGGGCAGTCCACAGACAGAGAGGGTTCCGAATTAAAAACCTCATAAAGAATCTTTCAATATTTTCATTCCTGGGAATGTTTTCTTTAGTAATTAAACTTAAGAGCTGAGCGGTTTGAATTTAAGGTTCCTTATTGGCACTATTATTATACATTAATGTAAAGAATTTCATAATATTTGGAATTGATACCTCAAACATGTTATAAATAAATAATAATAAATGAACCACCCTTTATCGCATCGTTTTATAGATGACGGTGGGGTGGGATACCTCTTTTTGTTATCACCTCGCGGATGAGTTCCCTGCCGCTGAGGTGTTGCACTTGTGGCGCCGACTGAAATCAGTAGATAAAAAATAAATTTTTAGTTACCCGATATCACGATTTTTAGACACCACAAATCCTTTAAATAACCACGGCCCCGTTGACCAGTGTGGGTCAACCATTAAACCCTTGGCATTTTCAGGCTGTTTTTATATCATAGTAAAGAATTAAACGCATATAAATTAAACTCAGAATAAGAAATTGTAAACCATTTACAGCATTCGGATTTGTATGCCAGGATATTGATATTATTTAATCGGCTAGCGAATAAATCTATGTTTGGGGGACTTTAAATATTATTAAATTGTTTTACAAAGACACAGTTTGCAAATTGTACTCCACATTTGAATGGATACATCAAACTAAATTCCTCAGAAGAATCAATAACTAAAGCGAAAAACATATAGGTTAGCACCAGTGCTAAAGTTACCTAGTTACATTTGTCAAGTATAACTATGTAACTTTTATCCCTGTTATCCTGTTGACGTAGGAAATTGCGGTGTTGATTGTCAATCTGATGACTTATCTTGGAAAATATTTTAAAGATTATATAAGCAGCCATAATTTTTGGATACCTATAATTGATAGCTCTCTCATCACCACACACAATTCCCCCCCCCCCGTTGTTGAGATTCAAGATCATACTTATCTCCTTTAATTTTACAAACAGAATGCTTGTTAGATTGACTCCACTATTTAGTCTAATTTTAATAATTTGGTTATCATAATGATAATTTTTATTTGTGTTTTTAATGTACAGCCTGTTATACTTATGTACTTCACAGCTGGGCAGGTAAGTACTAAGATATCAATAAAACTTGCATAAGTTTTTAAACTTTGCATTGAATAAGGTTTTTCTCTTTGTGATTTTTTAATTATTTTGTTTCTTTTTATTTTTGGTAGTGTGACCTGAAATTTTCTCGTATCAAAAGCATATCCTAGATATTTGAAAAAAGGAAAGGATTGGAATGACCTTTTTTCCTAAGTATGATAAAACCAAGGCTCGTGGGGAGATCTTTGGTTTCTTGCAGATTTTTATGACCACTTGACCTCCTCCATATAGCAAATGATGTCTAAATATTCATTGTAAATATAAGTGTTCACCTTAATATTTTCATGACTGGCTTCATTACCTTTGTGAATACAAAACGGTGCAGTATTGTGGGCGAAAGGTAAAGTATTAAATTCAATAACCCTCCTGGCGCAGTCGGGTAAAAAAATGCTCAAATGGAACCGGAGATATTTTCTATCCTGTTTATCAATGTTATCCTTTATGTCAAAAGAACATAACTCTTGTTAACAGTTTCAGTACTGTTTTATAGTCTTCCAATATAAAGAGGTTACTATCAATAAGTCTATTCACAGATTTTTATTTCTATATTCATGTAATATTTTTAAATATATGTTTATATATAATATTATAAACCTGAAGAGTTTATTTGGTTGAACGTGTTAATCTCAGGGAAATAGGGGTTCTAATTGTAAAACTTATTCCGTGTTAAATAAAAATAGACTATATCTATTTATCTAAGAAGACTATTATGCTAATATCATGCTAACTTGTAGCATGTATTGTCTTGACCAATAGTAACAATGGGGTTGAAACCACAGGAAACCGCTTATATAAGTTAAGACGCATCTAGCTCTTGTACTATAATATTAAAAATTATTTTTGATAATTATTGGCCAGACTCATGCTTTACATATCCATGAAGTAGCTTCTATCGATAATCATTTATCGATGGCTTCCTTGAAATAAGTTCTTTTAGAAAAGAATTATTCCTGAATACTCGCAGGTATTGCGTGAATTTAGGTCCGACAGAAAAAAAGGGAATTTTATAACTCTTTTTATGTACTTGTACATATGAAAGGATCTTTGGATTCTGCTTGATCATCAAGCATTCTTATAGAAGCAAGACAATCGAACAGCAGGCTTTCACCTGGTTCACCTGGTCTGAAGTTTCACCGCTGCTGTTGATGCTGAGGCTGCTTGGAGGAGCTGGCTAGTTGATTGGCAGTCGATGTCCACAAGCTGTTTCATCCTTTGTTCAGGTCAAAACCTGCACTGTGCGCTTGGATTGTTTTATTGCGTAAGCGTAATCAATAGTATGAAGACAGCTGCTTTTATTTCCACCTTTAATTTAAAGGATTGGACCTGGTTCCTGGTCCACCTCAGGCTGCTGAAGTCTACATCTGTTTGTAGATCAGGAGAATCGGTTGATATTGGTCTGACGTAACAATTTCATTGTTTAATTTTTTATTATATTCTCCATGTAAGAAAGGAGATAAAGTCCATTGAAGCCTGACGATTCGAGTCAATATTTGATTGTAAGAGACAGTCCCAAGTTTGATAACACGTACTGTCCGCAAACAATTTTACCAAGCACCATGCAACAGACCCAATGTACTGTTCGTTGGGCTGGAAAGTGACTACGATAGATTTTTAAGGCTGATTTGTGTAAAAAGGGGAAATAACGTCCCATGTAGCCTTGCAAGTCAATATTACATTGTAAGAGACAGTCCCAAGTTGTAATAACAAGTACTGTCCGCAAACAATTTTACCAAGCGCCATGCAACAGTCCCAATGTACTGCTCGTTGGGCTGGGAAATGACTGCATTATATTTTTAAAGCAGATATAGGTCTGACATGGCCCTTTTATTGTGTGAAGGGACTAGGGAGACATGAAGTCTCCTGTTTACAATACGAGTCGATTTTTGATTGTAAGAGACAGTCCCAAGTTGAGATAACAAGTACTGTCCGCAAACACATTTATCAAATAAAATTTTATAAATAAATAAATAAATCAAGCTCCATACAACAGTCTCAATGTACTGCTGGTTGGGTTGAAAAGTGACTTCATTAGATTTATAGGGCTGATATAGGTCTGACGTGACCGTTGCATTGTGTAAAAGGAGACAAGGTCCTGGCAATGTTATTCAATATTCGATTGTAAGAGACAGCCCCAAGTTATGGTAACACGTGCTGTCCGCAAACAAATTTATCAAGCACCATTTAACAGACCCAATTTATGCAAATCAAAATTATATTTTATGTTGTGATGAACATACTGTCTATAAATTAAGCACCATAAGACAGTCCCTATGTACTGCTCGGTGGTGTATTTTAACCATAAAATGTTTAGAATAGATCATTCGAACTATTAAATTCTTTATTCACTTGTGGGTTACATAATTACAGTCTAAAAGACTGAAAACTAAATACTTAAAGTTGATAAATAAAAGAACGGAACAGTCTCAATGCAAGCAGATACTGTCCGCAGACTATTATTTCCTAGTTAGGAATAACAACATCTTAAAAGTATGAAATTCTGAATTATTTTTATAATAAAATTGAAACACTTGGCCAACATTGGTGTAAAACCATAAAGAAAACATTATGTTAGCAATAATGTTAATATTATTTTGCATGCTCTAAGCGGGCAAAAAATGGTTTGTGTTTAAATTACCAACTGTAAGGTGGGTAGATTTAATTATCAGGACAAATACATTATTTTTAGATTATTTTGGCCCTTATTAGTGTCCGTAGCACTAATTTCTTGAGCAAAAGTTTACCCACAGTTATATGATATTCTTAATAATGTATTTTAGGACTAAACGAGACGGATATGTCGTCCGTTTTCATATTAATGGATCTAACAGATCATTACGCAGTCTAATTAATTTAAAATTTATAGCGTAATTAGGTACACTCAGATTGTAGGATGGAAGAAAAGAAAACATACCTTGTGAACGGGCAGCGCAAACCTGGAGACGATAACTCGTAGTCTTCATCACGCGATCGACGCCGCCTGATCTTCTAATTTTTCGTTATTAAACGATCACACTTTTTCTTCTATGCATTATTTTAATTGTAAACAATAACACTTTTTTAAAAATAACTTTTTTCGAACGAGCGCGTGTGGAACGGCGGAGCACTAAAACGCGAATGACACGAATTGCGAGCGCAGTATCCAAGTAGACTAAACTACCCACAGCAAAAAAAAAAAAAAAAAAAAAAAAAAAAAAAGACTATTGAAATACTCTCAATATAGTGTGGAATGGCATGTACTAGTAGGCGATACTACATGTGTTATGCTAATCCTGAGGATGAATCCACAATATAATGACAGTAAAGTACGCTCCGTAGTTACATGTTCCAATTAACAGATACCCTCCTACATGACCGTGGGTAACATACACTATTATTTTTGTTATACATAACTAATCTTCAATCGGTTACCTTATCTATTGAATTGAGTGTGGAGTGAAAAGAATAAAATTGTTTTAAAAATAAATTGAAAAGATTTATTATTTAGAAATGTGAGAATATGCTAATACCGTTAGTCAATATTCAGCTTTAAATAAGAAAATTATAACGAGAGTGTTTACAAAGATTCACCGAATCCACAGTCAAACCATTACTCCACGACTGGCCTGTTGGTCTAGTGGTTAGTGACCCTGACTGCTATGCCGGAGGTCGTGGGTTCGATTCCCACCCAGGACAAATGTATGTGTGATGAGCACGATCATTTGTTCTGTGTCTGGATGTAATTTATCTGTAATATGTATGTATTTAGAAATATATAAGTGTGTTTATCAGTTGTCTAGTACCCATAACACAAGCTCTGCTTAGCTTGGGACTAGATGGCGTTGTGTGATAGTTGTGGAATAGTATTATTATTATTACAACGGTTTTGTGGGGCTTAAACCTTACCCTAATTTCATTCAGATTTTCTTTAAAAAAAAATCTGATAATTCATAATTATTATCACATGGTGTTGTGTAGATATTTACTCGAAATAAGAGCTGAGACTTATTTCTTGCTCTCTATCGACTAGCACTCCTCTATAATGTATCTACGAGTATATCTACTGCTTATTATAATTTACCCAAGGTTCTTTGACATCCACATCCCAAAGTAGTGATCCTAGAAGAAAACATAAAAACTCTCTCAACCACAAACAAAAATGTCTTCGATAAAATGTAGCCAAGCATTTTTATTTACTCCCAATGATAAAATTAGGTATCACATTGTTAGTCTGGCTTGCGTCTTTGTGTAACAATAGGTATATCTGTGATGTAAACAGAATGAAAAAAACGTTCATTGTGTTCCCCCCTCCTTATTTCGCTTTACTTGTATTTAAAGATCGGAGTAGCGATAAACACACTACACAGCTACACGGTAACTGACACATGCTTGCACTGACTGGACAGGTCCACTCAAATCTGTGTGGTTCTTTCTTCAAAAGACCACCTCAGACACCTGCATAGTTCTCATACAATTGATCAATAAAAATTGTCTGGACTTTAAAAGAGACTGTGACCTCTGAGTTTGTTTCGGATGTTTCTTCTCAGAGTAGTCAGGTACGAAACACCAGCCTCATCTAGTTTAAAATAGTGTCTTTTGACGTGTAAAAGAGTTTGCCAAAACCAATTTACTGAATAAATATCATTTATCATTTATCAAACAGTACATCGGCCGATTATTCGCCAACAAAATACCGTCGACTGGAAAAGACCGGATGTGATGAGTATACTACAATGTGGTAACATTTGCATACTAGCCAAATACCTTGTATGTACATCGTTAACTTCGCTAACACGGCCTCCTAAATAACAAGCATAAAATATCCATAAATTTAAAAACTCCAACGACCAGTTTTCCTGTCATAAAACGATAAATATAAATCAAGTGAACAATTATTTCGGCAGTTACGAATTATTTCGTCTTCCCTCTCACGTTGGCAATTAAGTGTCGGCCAGTCGGGCTCGGAAGGAAGCTCCTCGATGCGCCAATATAGAATTCTGTCATAAATCACGATGCGGACGTTGTTGTTGATTTACGTACGACCATGTATAATCAACATATATACCCCCTAATTATAATGGAATTGTGTGTTCTCCCAGTACGATGGATCCGCTTGCAAACTTTTGAATTAATTACATTAGCCAAACCGCTTCCAAATCCAAGCGTTGCTGCCGTTCTTTACCAAATTTAATCTCAAAATGTAAAAATGATTTCACCTTCCGTTATTGAATACAAATACAGTGAAACCCTAAAACTCTGAACGTTTTTGTTATTTAAAATTTATTCAACTTCGGTAATTAGTAAAATTGATCTGAATACCTCTACAAAAGAAATTTTATTAATCTTCCTCGTTGATTCGTGAAATAAGTCAAAATATCCATTCATATTATGAGATCTGAAAGGAAATCAAATAAGTAGGTACTCAACCATTAAAAGTAATGAACAAAATTGTCCTTTTACTTTCGTTTCTTAGAAATTACTTTTTTATAGCAAAAGGTAGACGCGGTAACGTTATTTCATTATTCAATAAATCGTTTGTGTGATTCGTTTCAGGAAAATAATTCCAAAATAGAACAACCACATATTACGTACTGTTGAAATAAAAATAACGCTCAAGGATTTGAATAAAGTTTATTCAAACGAAACAAAGCTGCGAATTAAAGTGAAGCCACGAAATGGCAGATTGAGGAGGTACGCGGTACGGTGAGAATCGTAGTAATATTAGACAATAATTTTGATGATTTACGGGCCGTGCCGCCTTCCCTCGTACCAATTACTATGCGGCCGGTCGGCCACGGAAGGAAGTTGGTACGTCGATCCCGACCGCAATCATTTGAATACTATTCCCAGACACGTCGGTATTTATAGGCCAGTAATTCATACTGTGCTCGGTGACATTTTATGGGAAGCCTGTGTGTCCGATGTATATTACCGGGGATTAGGGATATGCAAATGAAGTGTCTAGTGTATACCCGTTATAATTTGATGTCGCTACCTTCCCACGGGTGGATACTGTTTGTCGGGGGGTGAAATTAAAATGTAAATAGCATTAAACGTCTGACGGAAAGATTGTTGCTTAGTAAGAGTAAAGCTCTAATAACTAATTAAAAGTTAATGTTGGGTGCAAACGAACGGAAAGGAAATATAAAACATTAATTTTATTTTAAATGCAAGTCAAAGCCTTCGTTTCCGATTTGTTGTTAGAATGTATGAAAACTGGAAAAGTGTTCCAAAACTTTGACATAAAAAAGAAAATTAAGGGATGTTTCCTTACACCCTACTAGCTTAAAGGGGCGTATGCCCTCAGGCTTAACAAAAAGTACAAAGAGTGTCTGGGAGCGTAAATTCGTATTTGTCGGCCGAAGTCACGGCTCAAACGTAACAAAAAAGATAAAGTTGAAGATTCTCGCTTGGTGGACTTCGTAATATTAACTGCAATTTCTCTTGTACCCAAATACATTATTTCACAGAATAATAGCACTGAATTTTATGAATAATAAGTTAAATCGTAAATGCTTTCATGCCCCTGACGACCTTTTGAAGGTCGTGAAAGTCTTGAAAGCCGTTTGTTGTTGAAGTTTAGTAGAGACCTATACTTAACAATTTAGTGGTTTTACAGCTGAGAAGACAACATAATAGGCTAATCGCTCAGCACACCATTTATCTTTAGACTTGATCAAATCATAAAAATTCTTTGCCTTTTGATTTAAAAATATACGATACCGAAGCTAAAAATATAGTTTTTAGAACTTTTGTCTGTCATCATCTTCTGCCTAGCCTTTTCCCAACTATATTGGGGTCGGCTTCCAGTCGAACTAGATGCACCTGGATATCAGTATTTTAGATGGAGTGACTGCCTGTCGGACCTCCACAACCCAGTAACTGGGTAATACGATACCTCATGGTAAGACTGGTTGTCAGACTTTAGAGCTTCTGACTAACAGTAACGTCTTTATTCCTTCAACGCATTCACGCAGATGACGTCGCGGGCAGCAGCTATTATACAATAAAACCGCAATTTCAAAAGAAAAACAAATATTTTAATTTCTATTACTCACATTGCACTCTCAAGTTGACAACTTTGCTTGATGTCTCGCCTCTCGCATTAGCCGCCTTACAGGAGTAACTGCCAGCCTCTCTCCTCGTCACCTTCTGCAGCACGAGCGACCGAGTGCTCACGATGATGCCCGAAGTCATGTTCTGACTCACTGGCCTATCCTGCAGGTACGTACTTGTGTTACAAACAATTTACAAAAAACAAAAAAAGATTTAGAAGACGTCATCAATGATCCCTCTAAATCAAAATGGCGGTGAGATGACAATTAACGGTTCAATTGGTCACAGATGTTCATTATGAGCGCAATCAATTAATATGATTAATTGTTAATCAAGACGGGATAAAGACCCTTCGATTTAACGACGTTTAATGAATGCCTTGTACTTGAAGTGATAAATAATGGGAGACTTACAGATCCCATCGACAATAAAAATGAACCTCAAAAAATTGTGTCCCACTTTTTTTAATGCAGTGAATAAAAGTTACGACTCGGCACTGTTGGAAGATGTTCCGCATTGCACCATTCAGATCTTCTAATTTTTTGTTTCGTCTAGCACTGATGTACGAGTACAAAACTAGTCCTCTTTGAGAGAGGACGATGGGAAAAGAAAACGGCAAATTTATAAATATGGACTCCACCATACGTTCAGTGAGTACAAGAATGGAGTCCTGCTACGCAAAGCTACGGTGTTGCTACGCAGAGCTACGATGTTGGTACACAGACTAGATCTACGAAGTTGCTACGCAGAGCTACGATGTTGCTACACAGATCTACGAAGTTGCTACGCAGAGCTACGGAGTTGCTTCACGGAGCTACGGTATTGCTACGCAGTTTTACAAATATGCTATACAGTTATGTATGGACTGCTACGTACGTTCAGTACCCTTATCCGTCCGTTGTTTCGTATCCGCAGTTCCCTAACTCTCTACTGATCCTTTACTTACTACAAAACACTCAACAGCATTATTAAACAGAGTACAACGTTGAATAACTTACGTTATGGAACCAAGAGATGCGATGTTCCCTCGGGTTGGCGCGCACGTTGCACTCGAAGTACACGTCGTCGCCTTCCTTGATGTCGTGCGGGTTCAGTGTGCTGCCGAGCGTCAGCGACACTAGGGGACTGTCTGGATTCAACATTTATAATATTAGTCGACACAATATGGGATGTTTAGAGATTTGTGACCCGCTAGTGATTTATGACTGTGTTTACGCTATCATGTTGTGTATTTTATTGATGTAGTGAGTTTTAATCTTTATCATTAATATTCTCAACATTAAAACACAGGAGATATTTTTAGTGTGGACAAAGTTTTTTTTTAATCTCCCGCAACATAATAGGGCCTTCAGGGATGCTACGCAGTGCTACGATGTTGTTTCACATTGCTACGTAGCGCTACGGAGTTGCTACGCAGTGCTACGAATTTGCGACGTCATAAATCAGAAGTTTAATATTACATTAGGTACCTAAATGAATTGTTGAGAATTATAAAAGTAACGAGTATAAAATATTATTTAAGTACGTCCTTGTATGTTAAACATGATTATCGCATACATAATATACTGTAAATAAACACAGTCTTATACGACTTTATAAAGATAAAAACTAACTCGATACAGTCTATTATTAACTTACGAGGCTATGAAAAATTACTTCGAAATCCAATAACCTCAGTTATTCCCAATTAACTATCATAGCAGACAGTCCGATGGGATATTTATCACAATTCTATCAAAGAGAACTTCTTGGAACTGTTTTATTAAATTATCTTGAGACCGGGCCAAAGGATTATAAGAAATTGAATCAATATTGAACAGAAGTAACTACTTTGTTATTAGGTATACGCTAAATACCTAAAGTTTGCTTTCAGATCTTGTTATAGTTGATGTAATTAAATTGTTCGTTGCGATACAATTTAATAAAGCGTTCAATGTTTATAGTTCACGTCATATTTTAGTATTTAGTTGAAATGCGTGGTTGTATGTAATTACTACAGAAACATTTGCTTAGTACAGTTACTAAGCAAATAATTATATTTTGTAGTTGTATTGTACAAACCAAGATCAAAAATGTAGACCTACCATTTCGTTGATTGATGATTTTAGTCAGTACAAGTCTGACAGTCCCTCCCATCCTGCCCTAGGTGACTCATTTAATGATTTTACCACGTAAAACAAAAGGTAAAGCTTATGTCAATCCACCTGACAATATATGAAATGCTTTGAAAACTTTTTTTTTGTTACTCTAAGGTTCTCAGGTGTTCAAACATAAGTATCATACAACTTTAAATTACAAGAGTTAGTGAACTGTTTTACAGACTTCGCTCTTCTTAAATGAAATTCTGTTTATCTTTTGTTTTTCATATACATTATAAATCAAAATTATGGAGGCCATATACGTTAGGGTTTACGTGATGTTTTTAACCGTGCACGTATAACCTACCGCACGTCACTCATAACCGATACATCATCTGCCTAGCCTTTTCCCAACTATATTGGGGTCGGCTTCCAGTCGAACCAGATGCAGCTGAATATCAGTATTTTACGTGGAGCGACTGATTATCGGACTTCCACAACCCAGTAATTGGGTTATAGGTACGATACTCCATGGTAAGACTGGTTGTCAGACTTTAGAGCTTGTGACTAACAGTAACGACTGTCAAAGATCTACAAATGACAGTCGGGACCAACGGCTTTACGTGCTTTCCGAGGCACGGAAGAAACTCGCTATGACAGATGGTCACCCATCCACAGACCAACCTCGGTGAGAGCGGCTTAACCCGGAAGATCGGCCTGTGCGGCTGTAATTATTTAGCCACGAGCTCCTCTCACTCGTAACCGATACATGCATCGAAAATTGTAGTTTTAACGTATTCACGGGCTTGGCTGTCGGTTACGCATCCAAGGTTTAAATCATCATGCAAATACTAACTTTATTGGTTTCGCCCCAGATGCTGGGTCCTTTTGCCTTCCAATCCAATTCAATCAAATCCAATCAACCTTCCTCAATAAATGGGCTATCCAACACAAAAAGAATAATTCAATTTGAACCAGAAGTTAATCCTGAGGTTGGCGCGATCAACCAAAAAAACTCTTCTACTTCATAATATTATAAGTAGGTACGGCTTTAAAACTATTCAATGTACCAACATTTATCGAGTTACTAGAAATATAAAATTAAATGTTATGAAAAATATCTAGTTTTAATTAATTTGGCGACAAAAATCCAGGCTTATCGCAAGATGCAATACCTATGCAATCATGCATATGCACATGCAGCAAAAGACCCACCCTCTCGCCCACATGAATAATGCACACGTGCAAAAAACGGAAAAACATGACATGCAATCAAACCTATGCAAGTATAGGTTTGATTGCATGGCATGTATATGGATTGCATCCTGCAACAAGCCTGGATTTTTGTCGCGAAATTAAAACTAGATATTTTTCATAACATTTACTCAAAAATGCATGTAATGTGGTCATTATTTTGACAACCTTGTTTGAGCAAAGTCGACTTTGCCGGTCTGTTTCAGGGAGCGGCCAGCAATGTTTTTGCTGGCCGCTCTAACAGGCCGACAAAATATTGCCGGCCGCTATGATGACGTTTCAACGTTTTAAAAAACAAATGCAAAAAGATTTTATTTAAAACACAGCTGTTTGTATAAAAAGAGGTAGGCACAAAAAGATTGTATTCCATATTTAAAAAAGAAATACAAAGAAGTAACAAAAGCGCGGTTCAGCGAAAAAGTCACTAAATATTTTTTTTATTTTTTATTTAGTGATTTCTTTTCATTAATTAATGTATATTTCGTTTAAATCACTTGCTGGTTTTATTTAGGTTAGGTACTTGCATTTTTGAGTACAGCACTATACAAGCCTTGGCCCATTATGACTCTTCGCTGGTCACGCTATGATTGCCTCCAGTTAGTTAGCCTAGCTACGCTCTAGGAGCTGCGCTGTCGGCCATCATCAGCGCGACCAGCAAAGTAGCCATTATAGGCCGCGGCAGTAATGTACTATTAATGTCATGGATTTCCGCAAAGTAACGCCTGATTCCATAATTTATACTTAGAAATATAATACTTACATACAACATTGAGCTGCAGTTGGTCGTCGATGGACTTGGTTGGTAGACTGGGGTTGGCTGCCACACACTTGATCATTGCACCGTTGTCTACGGGACTCGGACTGAACACTAGCGTGCTCACAGACCACGTCTCGTTGGAGTGGTCTGTTACCTACGAAAATTAGAAGAAATTAGTTTTTATTTCATAAAAAAATATCATATTACTACACTAGGAATTTCTCCTGTATCGTGAGTGTGAACTCATATACACAAACACCCGTCCATCCATTCATCAAAAGGTCCAAACTTTCGCAGTAATAATAATTAGATTATATTAGGTAGCTTTTCTGGATTATTACATCTTAACAGTATTTTTTATTGTTTATTTTCAAACCAACAAAATTACATGGATGGGTCATAAATAACACTTATTCTTAATTTAGTAATTAGTTGAAATTAAAAATTATTCATATCAATATTAGAACTGTTTATTTCATTGATTAATGGGCTGCACTACCTACGTATTTATTTTTATCCGTGTAAAACAGATGTATTCTGTGAACACGCTGTACAACAAATTACGGTATCCAATATAGGTTTTCATTTGCAATATTGTACACGTCGCAATCTGTACGCCCGCGCTCTCGAATTAATCAAAAATACCAAACCATAATCTTGTTTGAATAAAGGAATCAATACGGATGTTATTAAGCCCTGAACATACCGATACGACACACGTAGTCTGCAATGAGCTCAAATATTGCACTTTAATGAAACTTTACTGGATTCTCAGCGACAAACGAAAACTCATTCGTCGTGAAGACTTCCTAAATAACGTTCCTGTATATTCTGATAGACGATATTTCAGCAAGCTTTAATAAAAAAGTCACAAACGGACTTTTCGAAACGGTGACATTTCGGTAAACTATTGTATAAGCCGGAATGGCCGCTGCGCAATTAGTCGAGCGCTAAATCAAAGTCCATCAATGACCGAATCCGAGTATAAAACGCGACAATCGATTTAAAAGCCACAGTGCGTGCTTAGCTTTAGAATGGAAGTTAATTGAGGGATTACCTGCCGCGCTCCGCTCAAATAAGACCACTGGACGTTGAACAAATTACAAGTAACTGTACATTTTGTGGGAAGCGAATTTTTGCCACATTCACCGCTAAAAGATTAACGTTTTAAAACTTTTTTTGTATAAAGAATGCTGGAAATGTATGGCGCAGATTATTGCTAGTTCTGTGCCCTCGTTTTATTACAGGTGAATATGTTTTATTCACGTTTCTCTTTTTTGGTAAAACTTTAAAGACACACGTTTATTTAATATTTATCTAGTTATACGAGTAGTATCGCAAGCGCCTACCAAACAGTGTGTTGGGTTCAAATCTCAAGTATGCCAGTGTGTTATTAAAAATTGGATATAATTTCCTAGTAGCAGTTTAGTTTCTGAATTGAGCTCGCCTTATAATACTAAACAAAAAACTAAAATTGTGATATCTATAAAATCTTTTTTATATAACTACAAAACAGATAAGAATTCAAGCTTTCATGACCATATTTCTCATTGATATGAGTAATATGAAAATGTTACTTAAATCCAGTCAGTGCGCGGCATGACCGCGTCAGGTCTTATAAAAGGGATCACGTACTGCCGGCCCGAGGACGCGTCCCCCGGACAAACGGACTGACCAACTCAACTAGATACAAAGCCAGGCGCGTGAATAGAACCAAATTAATATGAAGTAGCCTTTGTAGCTACTTGTATTGGGTGGGAATTAAAAGTTTCTGTTTTTTTTTTTTGTTGTTTCTACAACGTGTAACGTTAATAGCGCAAAACCTCTCGTGGGGTAACTTAGCCCATGTTACTGAGTAATGTTAGTTCTAAGACTTTTGGAAATTCGCAAAAAATGTTGCTTTTTACAAACATTGTTCAGTAACATGGGCTGAGTTACCCCACTAGAGGTTTTGCGCTATTAACGTTACACGTTGTAGTATAGACATAGTCTCAATGATAAAATAAGCTATACCAAAACCGGCTCCAGGACTGGAATAGCTGTCTCATAAGACTGCTAGGTTGGTCGATATACAGATTGTCGTAGTGGGTGCCACAAAACGGGCATTCGATACCGAGGGAGGCCCAGAAAATGCTTACGTGACGATTTAGACGCGATAATGAGAGACTCGCCAGAGAAAGTGGTAGAATATAATAGATAGTGGTCAAACGCGAACCTATCTATAAAAAAAGAAAGCTACAAATAGGCAGGAATGGAAGGTTAGGAATGCCCACCTCCGCAAACTTCCTATTTGTAGCTAAGGTCTCGTCTAATTTGTATTAACAAAATAGAGGTTAACAAAAAAAAACATTCTTTCCGATAAAAACATTTTTTACTCAACAAATAAATTTTGATCTTAAAAAAATGAATCAAGGCATTTCCAATTGTTGGAAGTACAAAGCAGCAAAGCACTTTTACTCCTTTTTCTTTCATTATCATTCACCACACAATTGAATCTTTTTATATTTTCTTTGGCCTTCGAGTAAGCATGAAAAATAAAAACATCTCTAAGCTATTAATTGCTCTAGTTTCCTTACGAGGCTTCCTAAGCCGCTGACTAGGGCAATCTGCGACTGACCTGACATTTAGCTAGATCTTAAAGCTATTTCAATCAGACCGTTGACACTGCGCATGTACTAGGATATAAATAATACTGCGACTAAAGTCTCAAACTGCTTGCATAACAGACGAGAGCTGTTATTTATTTTAATGGCCTCTTCGGTTAAAATAGCCATATTTCGGAAATAGTTTAGACGCTAGAATTCATATTATCGCTCTAAGTTTCGCGTTTAGCATAATTTGACTTCATTTAAATACTCTCTGATAGAACATTCATTAATATCTAAGATACGTAATAGGATTTGTTTATGCTATGTTTGTAGTTGCTTTGGTTCTTGTTGAACATCAAAATGCCACTATTTTTCACAGGCTTATTTTCTTTAATTTGATGCGAGATTCAAAAAAGGTCTTTGCAAACTATACGCGGGAGAAATCACTGGAAACACCTTGTTATAATACGAGTAAAGTACAGTGTTCCTAACCACTTTTGAGCCTCTACTGTTCATCTGTAACTTACCATATTCCTATCGAAGCTTCTATTGTCCTTATACCAGGTTATGTGTGCGGGTGGTCTGCTTCCTTCGGACACGCATCGAAGAGTCGCTGCAGCAGCCGAAAGCAGCTGTTGTGGTCGGTTCAGCAACGACACCGATAGAGGAACCACTGGTAACAGAAATACGGTAAATTAAATTTAAGGTTGCTGTAAATACGGTCCCAAATTGCATACTGTAGAAAGGTTTGGAAAGAGAAAATAGAGAGCATTGAAAGAGAAAACAGTGACTCACATTAGGCTTGTAAAATATTGAAAGATATACTTTAAGAAATTTTGATCTCGTATTGATAGTAGGAATTATCAGCATTTTAGGATAGGCTGTTTCATCATTATAATTTGCCACTTTTTACAATGAATTTAATCGTAAAGCTAATGCGCTCGTGGACTAGCTATGGGCTAATGGGGTACTGGATTTCTTAACTTCACCTTGGCGATGACATCGATGTTTCAAACATTTGTATAACCCCGCACTAAGTTACCGCTCGCAGCGGCGAGGTCGTGAAAGGGCCGTTAGACGGTAAAAAGTTGTCTCAAACGCTAATGAGAAAGGTGTTATTTAATTTTAAAATATCGCAGACGACATTATTATACATGTATTCTTTCTCCCTATTTAAGAGCACTGCAATAAAACATTTAATTAAAATTCAAGCTAATTAAGTATCTTCAAATAACACTCCTTTTTTCGAGTCAGTCGTATAAAAATATAAACATTCGTAGTCTCATCTTTGTTCTATGCTTAATAAATTAAATAGTGATTTGCATTATTTAAAGAAGGGTTCCAACCTTTTTAATGTTTAAAAAAGGTTCTAGAATCATCTATTAAACACACCGCATTATTAGTCCACGCGTATGTCTAGACCAAGACAAATTAATTTAATTTACGGTCTAGGTAAAAAGGATTAATAAAAAATATCTTTTCAGCCTAATAAGGGGCTCTAGTATGTTTAGAAATAATTACTTTTTGGAACCCACACGTGGCGAATTGAAAGGGATTTTATTCATATTTTCAAGGCGAAAGACTTTTAATACGTTTCGCAAATAATAATTTATCCGTTTCTGCGAAATATCATAATTTGGTTTCTAACGCAATATAAAATGGGCACATGAACTATTATTTCTTTGATGGAACTATATAATTATGTTAGGGTGGGTTCACATTAAAAATCATAGTTAAATGTCTTAATCTAATGGAACGATTGGGTCGTTGAGTCAAAGTATCATGATGTGCCCCGCAGAAGAGTAAAACATGTGTTCAGTATAGGTTTGATTGCGAGACATGCAAGTTTTTTGCCATCTTGGCCATGTTTTTTAATGCACAAAGCCTCAAATATGTCCTTCGCCCAAGGAAGGCAGAGGGGGCATGTCCAACTCGACCGAGTAAAACCACACGGTGTTCTTAATGTCGTAAGGCAGGTGCCATCTAAACCCTTTTCATTTTCGCTTTGCATACCAATAATACAAAACATTTTCCAAACAAAATGTTACCTTATCTGTGCGCACCCTTAGAAACCCGTATTGCATTCGGCTGGATTTATAGCTTTTAGAAAATGGTTTAAAGAAAAGGCACGATTGTAAATAAAAGCAACATCTTATCATATATTTCAATCTCCGCTACACCACGGTAGTTCCCTTGTTTAGATTGACCGGAAACTACAAGTCACTGTGCATTCGATACTTAGAAGGCCACCATTTTTTTTGGCGTCGTAAAATCGTCAACTGAGTCTTCCCACCCCTACTCTCAGACTTTTACTGACTAAAATCCACGGTGTCTTTCAATAACCCTATATGTTCCGGGTACCGGTAATGAGATAAGTCGCGCGACCCCGGCAGGCTTTGGCCCTCTAGAGGGGCCCTGTCATCATGCTGACGCTATTTAAGGCTGCGCGTGGAACAAAACGCGCCGTTGTCGACCCGGGCATGGTCCATGGTCGGACAGCGAGTTTAGTAAGCCACCATAGAATATGTTTTTGGTGAAGTAAAATCAAATGAGTCCTCCCGCACTTTTGAACGAGGTTTCGTGTGAGGTTTACCTACCAATAGTGTCTACTAAAAACATAAAAAAAAAACATCTTAAACAATGAAACAGACTAAATAAGTGGTTAAACATAAAGATTTATGCCTCAATACTAGACTTCTTTGTGAAGTTTAGACTAAATGGTTTAACAATCTGATTACACAAAGGAAAGGATGATTGACATACTAAAACCAACACGAAGTCACTCTTCTTATAAATTAGCCTTTGCCTTTTATATCATTTTGAAAGCTAGTAAAATGCCCTAGGGAAAATAAAGATAATTTATGTCAAGGCTAAAACGTTACCTAGTATTTTTTAGTTTTTTAACATTCGGATTAACCCACGGTAGGATAGAGAAGTATTATAAAGATTTTAGTATAGTGCCATAAATTGAGAAGTGCCCGTCACATTTTTTTGGGTTGGTTATTCATAATTGAGGCCAACAACCTTTATACTGCGTATGACGGGCGCCTCGCTGAGCACCCAGTAACTTAATAATTATCTATTTACTTGCTATGCACGGTAGTCACACTGAGATTATTATGAGAGTCTACTTGGCACGACGGCACCAAGTTTGTACGTACTTGTAGTACGGGAAGATACAAAAGTACTGGAGAGTTCGGTCCACTTCGCTACTCGCAAAGCGACTCGCTATGGTCTAGGGCAATACGGGGCCCCTGTGTGGGCCCTGAGCATCCGGACGCGACCACAGAAGCTGGTCGCATGCCAGAGGGTCATGGCTATCCGAATGATCCGGGGATACCGCACGATTGCCGGCGAATCGGCCAACCTGCTTGCCGGATTGCTGCCTTGGGATCTGGAGGCGACTGCCCTCCAGCGCGTCTATGAGTGGCGCGTGGAGGCGCAGCGCCGGGGCGTGAGCCCGCTGCCTCGCGAAGTCGAGGCGCGGCGCGAAGACCTCCGGCGCGATCTCAGGGCAGTATGGAAGGAACGACTGTCGCGACCGACGGCCGGGCACGCCGCAATTGCGGCGGTAAGACCCCTCTTTGAGGAGTGGTTGGAGAGAAGTCATGGCGTCCTTACCTTCCGCCTGACGCAGGTCCTCACCGGGCACGGGTGCTTCGGGAGGTACCTGTGTCTAATGCGGAAGGAGGATACGTCTGGGTGTCATCACTGCGAAGATCGCCCGGAGGACACGGTGGAGCATACGGTGCAGGACTGCCCAGCTTGGGTGGCGCACCGACGTGTCCTCACGGCTGCGATAGGCGGAGACCTCTCGCGCCCGGCATTGGTTTCGGCCATGCTGCGGGGCGAGACGGAGTGGGAAGCGGTCGCCTCCTTCTGCGAAGCAGTAATGCTCGCGAAGGAGGAGGCGCGCCGCGAGCGAGAGAGGACAGAGTCCTCCCTCCGCCCCAACCGCGGTGTAGGACGCCCACGGCGACGGACGTCGCGCGACGATCTCCGGCCACCGTAGGCGCGGGCATGCGGGCAGCGAGTAAAGGGCAACTCGCTGCCCGACCAAGGACCATGCCCGGGTCGACGGCGCGTTGTGTCCCACGCGCGCCTCAAAGAGCGTCAGCATAATGACGGGGCCCCCCTCTCAGAGGGCCAAAGCCTGCCGGGGTAGCGGGATTATTCCCTTACCGTAACCCCGGAACGTAACAGGCTATGAAGGACACCGTGGATTTTAGTCAGTAGAAGTCTGACAGTCCCTCCCGCCCAGCCCGGGGTTGGAGGACTCATTTGATGATTTTACCACGCTAAAAAAAAAAAAAAAAAAAAAATGGTCTAGGGCAAAGGTTCCCATCGTTAAAGGTACCGCCCCTTTGTGGCCACTGGATACTTTTGTGGGGGCGGGTAGCGGGTCAAAAGACAAATGAGGGCGTTATGAATTAATACTCTATTTTAATGAAAAATCATTTTAAATAGGCTTCTAAAACATTTATCTTATTACTTTTACAGCGAGAGAGCACGATTACAGAGAGGAGAGAATTATATGACACATACAAAATTGAATGAATGAAACCTGGCATGGCCTAAATTCAGTTTAGATCCTAAACTGGATTGCATTAAGAAGTCGTGATAAACCTCCTGTACAAAATTGTTATAAATGCAAATAATGTGAAGGGGTATTGGATTTTTTCTTGTAAAAGGGGTAGTCCATAAAAGGTTGGGAACTTATGCTCTAGATTCTAAAAATGGTACCTGTCAGCGAAATGTAGCCTAAATAGTGATCCAGAACATCTAAATAAACTAGTGATCAATTATTAAAATCTTACAATTTAACTCAAGCCTGACGACTTTTTCCTGCGGCGGCACAAGATTCGTATTCGAAGCTCTGCACTTGAACGTGGTGTTCAGGTCTTCTCTCTTCAAATGCTGAAGTTCTAAGCGGTTGACGATAACGTGAGTATCAGTCTTCACACCAATGTACTGGGAGGCTGGTGTACCATCTATCCACCAGGATACTGTCGGTTCGGGACGACCTGGTAAACAAAATTAAAGATTAAGTAACAGAAAATAGAATTCAAAGTTCCTAAGACATGCGAGGACGAATGACGAGGAGGGTGTTGATGATCATCAGCGTGCCAATGATGACAGAGTCTTCGCAACACGTCAAATACCCCTCCCGCACTCCCCCTTTTCGTCAGGTACCTTCTCAGTAAAACGTCAGGCGTATAGTTATTCAGTTCACGTTGAAAAAAACCTTTTCATCAGCAAACAAATTGTAGAAACATGTCAGACATATTATTTTAGTGTTGGCCAGACAATTTATTTTTTATTTACATGACACGAATGATGGACAATATTTTAAATTGTATTGACAATCAAGTACATTTTGTGCTCGTGTTTTTCAAATAGGTGACCTAGTATTGCGGTACAAAGAGGTTTATAAATAGGTGTTTTGTTTTTTTTTATGAGCCTTTCTTAAATTACACAAAAAGTTTTTTTTGTTTTAGGAATAGTCCACGCTCTGGTTTTAGATTTAATTATACCGCTTCTGAGATGACCACAGGCCACAGGTATTAAAATATAGTATAAATAATGTTTATGTATCAACGTTAAACTTAACGCGCATAGAAGTCCCTTGTCCCTGCTATAAACCGTGGTTGTAGACCTACATAATGCTAGTTAAAAAAATGAATTACAATCAAAACTAAAGGTACTTAATGTTAAATTTCGACTCAGGAGGAACTGCTTAACATCTGCAAGAGTTGATTTTTATTATATACACAGTAACTACAACAAGCCACGCTAAATAAAAGCATAACGTAGAATAAACCCTAGAGTATACTTTTCAGTTACACTCAGTAAAATAAATCTGTACGTACTTGTAAAGTTGTATTTCACAAAGGGAAGGCTGTTACTAAGATGTAACATGTTTCCTTGTTTATTCCATTAAACAAAATCAATTTAGAATATAAACCCACCGGATATTACTAAAGTTTCAAAGAATTGTTAGATTATCTGACAAAGGAAATCCGCCTCGTTATTAGATTAGAACAAATCAACGAAACGAAATATTGTTTGTCAAAAAATACTGTACCCTTAGCACGAATTTTCACTCTTTTACTTTACATCGTCTTTCCAGTATTTACAGCGTTTTTGTATGAAAAAATGGAACAGCGCCTCTGGTGTGCGGAGAAAGAACTAATTTTTCCCTTGAAAATTGTCAATTTGAAATTGTCAAAGTTCTAGTTTACTTTACGTCTCAAACAGTGAAAATTCGTGCTAAGGGTACTGAAAAGATTTGAATTTTTGTACCTATGTTTGATTCAAAAATTTTCACCGATTTCTCCAAGGCACGTTATCACCAAGTGATAACGGCTATATTTGTTTGAAAATTACGGCTGTACACATTTTAGATAATTACATAGACTGATACAAGCCCAAATACGTTTGAATTACGATTAATGGAATTGAACGGAATCCTTAATTGAGACACGTTATAAATAAAGCGCTTCAATAACACCTTTAAAGACTAATCAAAGTTTAATATAACTTATAATAAATAATCTTATAAGTATGAACGTTTGTGAGGCTGACTGGATAAATTCATGTTTTTGTTCTTTCCCACATGGTATGGAATTGGATAAGACTTGGTACACAAATTAATAGTTTATAATCTGGATTGATCCCGGTTATTAACACCTACTAGGTGGAGTAACTTTTTATATCGGTATTTTTTTATACTAGTAAATCGCGGACGAAGCCGTTGACAACTTCTAGTCTTTACTGCTATGTCTATAATTCTGAATTCATTAAAGAGAATTTTATTTGCGTTTTTGTATATTAAATATACAAATTTTGTGACGATTACATTCAAAAACAACTGGACTGATTTTAAAAAAACCTTGCACCAGTGAATGTTTTTTTTTTCTAAATCGTTTACAAACAAGGTACAAAATTGCCCATTTTTTTTGTAACATTATTAATTATAAGCATGATAACAGGTATATAGCCTAAACTCCCCCTGTCCGACCCGCTGCATCATCACAATTGGTGGGCGCACGGCTGAAGATAATCCGCGCACTGGCTCGAAGCCAGGCGGCCATACTGCGGACTTTTCAATGAACCCATTCGAATGGAATATCTCTTCCAATGTTTCCATAAAAGAAATCAAGCAATAGAAAAAAATTGAGCTCCCTCACTGTTCAATATTTTTGCGACGCTTTAAGTTAAGCGGCGAAGTGAACTAACTCGCTTTTTTTCTTTTCAAATTGCGATATAAAAAATTATCCATGATTCACTGAAATTATTTCTGAGTGTGTGATTGCATTTAGATATTGGTATGAAACTAGATGGCTTACCCAAAACAATGGTATAAAATAATTTTTGACTAACCGCAACTACTATTAAATCAGGCATTATTTATACAAATATTTATTCCGTGAGAATCGAACCCTTCCGCGACAAAGAGAACAGCAGTCGATCGCACGGCCACTGCGCCTGCCGTGCCGTCAAAAACCATGATTTACTAGAATGACATCCATCCAGAAATCAGAATAACCTCAAAAATCAAGCAAGTAGATACAACATTTTTCCTTAACATTTTCTTTCTGAATTTAGTCCCGTTAGGTGACAATTGAAAGAGCATTCAATTGAATAACCAATAAATGTAAAAACGGTAGGGTGTATGTTAACAGATATGTTCCTATGTACGCGTTTATTGCGATATTAAACTTTTGAGCGGTGAACCGCGCTTTGTAGAATGTCAATACGTGGTTCATAACACTGCTCACTTTTTCGTATACCTACGAGTATGTAACTATAGAGACTGTATAATATTTTTACGACACGTCGGTACAAGACTGATTATTTTTGGTACTCCAAGTAAAGATTATTTCAGGAAACAAATTCCAAAGTTTTTGTTGATTAAACTGCCATAAGTATACCTACCCTGGATTTAGAAGTGAGTTAAATAAGAATGAATATATATTAACATTGAAATAAAACATAATTATTAAGTTAGATTTTGAGAAAACTGAAATCTGACCTCTCAGCTTTAACATAATTATACAAGAAAGCTAAGGAATTTTCGGTGTACTCACCACCCCGAACTTCGCAAACCAGCACCAAAGCTGCTCCTTCCTCCAACGGTCCCACCACACCTGACACATCTGCACCAGACTTGTCATACAGCAGCATTTGATGAGGAGGCACTACGACAGAAACCCACAGGAATTTAGGTAACAAGATTAAATACCTACAAATATCCTATCACATAATATTCATCTTATCAATATGGGAATGAAAACCGTCACCATTCTCGATATTACGCGACGCCAGATTTGATTATTATTATTTGACGCCATTAATGAAACACCCTCCGTTCTCAATGGTAATTGGATATTTTATGATGTTAGGAATATGCCTGATTATGTAAGTAAGAGAGTTCTTTGTGTGAACAGTCCCTTTGCTAACAAAAGACTCCTTGCAAATTACCTCTCGGCGCGCCAGACTAATGGATTTCAATGGAGTTGCATATATGCGATGTAGGCTTACTTTTAAATGCTTTGTTCTGCGCAAAAGAAATTTACCTCCCTCATCTCCTTTGCCTACGTCTTTCGTCGCCTTGAATAGGGTAATTTCTTTGAAAAGCTCAACGGTAGTTTGCTCGGCATTTTATAGAGCCATGTTTATATTTTTATGCTCTTCGCCCGGTAATATTTCTTAAGAATACGCTCACTTTGCCATTAAATAAGCCTATTAGAACCATTATTATGAGGAACAGTCGTAATTCTCTGCTAGGTTATTATATTAATAAAACCCATAGTGCATAGTATATTGATATGGGAACCAATGAAATGGTAATAATTCACATCGATACGGATTGTGAAAATGGTAAATATCGTTATGAAAACACGGCACTGCAATATTAATTATAACAGTATTCGACAAAGAATGAATACAAAGTGCTCGTAACTCATTTTCATTTTATAATTTAGTGAACCATTTTCCGCCTAAGATTTTAATAAGCAAATAAAGGGGATCAGTACGCGGGACTGATAACGTTCAGACAATTTGATCTATTCAAATCTAATTTCCTTTTAAATTTAACCTGTCTCCTGCAGATTTTATCTGTGTCATCGTCGGAGGGCATCGTTTTTATCGCGAGGCAGCTGAGCAACCCCGCCGATCCCGGCGACAGTTGATAATTAAAATGTCTGCGCGATGTCATCACTCGGCGACCGCGCTCCCGCGATTCATCGTAATGACTAAATTGATTCCCAGTCGTCGCCTCATAAAATTCATTTTAAACTTTGTTAGATTTTTATTTTAACGAGATTTTCAGTTTCGCGTCAGTTAACATGACTGCTCAGATCATGACAGCCCTTTATATATTAAATGTTATCAAAACAAATTCTTAATGCTTGAAATAATAGTGAAAACATCTAAAGGTTTACCTAGGATTAAGAGCCTGAGGGCATGTATAGTTTTCTGTAAAATAACAACAAAAGACTGATTCCATTTTGCTTTTTCAAACTTGTAGCTGAAATGAGACAGTTCTTTGATCTAGTATTTTTCTTGGCTCTAATTCTATTTTCTCGGTTTCATTAAACGATGTTTGCTTAACTTTAGTTCTTTTTATCTGCACGTGTCTTGTTGTCAAGTAACTTACCTATTACTGTGAGTCTGATTTGGAAGTTTCTTGTTGGTGAGTTTTTGAAGTCTACCCTACATCTGTAGACGCCTTCGTCGTCTAGTTGTACGGAGCTTAGTGTGAGTGCCGCTGGTCGGGCCACTGTTGCGAAGTATGCTCGAGGACCGAAGGCGCCTGGGTCCGACCATTGTAGGGCTTTGTTGAACGACCGGCCGCGAACATCAAAACTGTAACAAAAAGAAACTGATAACAGGATCTCTAAAAAAAAATATATACATACAAGTCGAATTGAGAACCTCCTCCTTTTTTTTCGTCGGTTAAAAATAACTAATTATTATATCGCTGTTGATATTTGGATGAGCCCTTATTATCTTTCTTACTTTATCAGTTGCTCACCATTTTAAAGTAAATATTATAATGTTATAAATAATTATAAATCTGAGGCATAATTTTATTGAAACCAGTTCTGAAGGGACTAAAACAGATATATTTAAAAAGTATCACACAAAAACCAGATACAATCTGGATCCGCAGCAAATCTAATGAAAGCGCGAAAATTGCCACATGATTCACGTTTCATTTTATTTTCTCAAAAAAAAAACTGTCAAATTCTAGAAAATAAAAGCTCCAACACGGTAAAGTTTTTCAATTTCCGGACAGACAGGGTAAATTTTCTCAATCTCGACCTTCGTCTTAATTTTTGAGGCAAGGAGGTTTGAAAGTCATGGTTTATTCGAACACCTTGCACGCGTGGTATGATCCTATCTCTATTTTACCAGGAATAGACAAAATTTTTTCTCCACAATTTGATATAATGTTTGCCAGAGTACAGCACACGACCCGTAGACGTAGATTAAAGAATAGAAAAGAAAACGTGTGGCACTGGGACTGCCGCAGTAAATACCTATATTTTTTTATCAACTTATGCAATTTTTTTTAAGTCTATGGTCAGTCACGTCTATCAAGTGAAACGTCATGAAAAACAAACACTGTGCCAAAGTGCCGAACTGAAACGACGTTAGACGATGCGGGGTGTTAGGTTTATTTTCGTTACGGAATTTCTTGATTCGATCTCTGGGCTCAGAGCCCGCGATAAAACTATGCAATAGCTTAAAAATCTATACAATATTAAGCATCGGTATAATGAAGACGACAGAAAACTTTCTACATTCTAGTCTTTTCTTTAGTGGACAAATTCCGCTTCCACGCGTGCTGTTCTTAGGTAGAAACAATTTAAGCACTAATTTTATGACGGTATTATCTTCCCGGAGCATTCGTTTCACCCGTTTTCTGATATAAAATAGCAATTATAAACAATTGTAAGATTAAAATGTGAATTTTATCTACATAGCTGTTTTGGTTACATGAGCAGATGTTTACTGTTGAGTTTATTACGCATGTTATTCCCTTTTCGCGTAAAGGATGAGCAAAATTAATTAATACTAAAATAGATGTTTGCTTTAAATTCTTCTTTGAGTTCTTGCTCGAGTTTTCTGAGACAGGAAATTAATAAACTCGTAAATACTTTCCGTTACTCTGTCTTAGTCTCACAATCTGCTTATTGAAAATCGTGAATTCAGTGACTCACAATTCGCAGTTGATACCACTCTGGGTCAATCTTTAAATCGTTAACAAGCGTTCCGTTTTTATTGTCTTAATTGGGATGATTTTTAGAAGCACTTGATATTAAGAATAAATAATACTACACGAGGCCTAAATAGGGGTTGACAGTTTATTTCGCAACTCGTCTAAAAGTTGTAAAACAGCCTACAATGTTCCCACTACTGGAATACAAGCCTGATCTCTATGAGAAGGAGTGGGCTGTAATCGACCACGCAGTTACACAAAGTAATGCGCCGCGCCGGTTTCATTCTGACTCACGACTTAAAACTCATTGAAGTCTGAGCCTGACCAATGGGCTATAACAGTGCTAACAAATTAATAAAAATTTTAGTTCTGAACAAAGAAAATTCAATAGAACACAACACATAATAACAACATCGATTTTGCCCGAAGCGGTAAAATTACTAGAACGGGCATTGCATGAAACAAGTAAAATAAAGCCACATGTATCAAAACCTAGTGTCTTATGACTGACAAGAGCTGCAGAGACACAGCATAAGGCCATTGATGGACGATCCTCGGACTCACTAGGAATTCAGTTATTTTAAATGTTGATAGAAAAAATAGCGGAGACAAATATCGAATTTGCCCAGAACGAGTTTTCCCTTGCAAAAAACAAGTCTACAAGTGAAGCAACGTGGATGATGCCATTGATGGAATGTCCTCCAAACTCTATCGTCAAGAAACTCACTAGGAATTCAGTTCATTTTTGTCGTTATAATAAAGGGGCGGTATATATCGATTTTGCCCCAAAACGGCAAAATTGCTGGATCGAGCCTTGCAGAAAACAAGTCTCCAAATGAAGCGACGTGTATCAAAATCTGAACTTAGAACTGACATGGCAAGAGCTACAGAGACACAGCATATTAGGCCATTGATGAAAGATCTCGGACCTCCATCGCCAAGGAACTCACCAGGAATTCAGTTTATTTATGTCGATAGAAAAAATAGGGGCACCAAATAACGATTTTACCCGAAGCGGCATTTTCCCTGCAAAAAAAACTCCAAGTGAAGCCACGTGTATCAAAATCAAGTGCCGCATGAGTGACAAGAGCTACACAGACAGAAATCACAGCATAAGGCCATTGATGGAAGGTTCTCGGACCTCCATCGTCAAGTGTGATTTCCTTAACGAGCGCCATGACATCTTAAGTGTGTTTCGTTGTACGTTGTAGGTGTGTTCCTAACTCTAATTGGATTGGTCGAGCTCGGCTTCCGCTCATCCGTTTAAGGTAGCGAACGGTTCATTAGGCCCGACTTTATGCTATCAATTAAATACGTATTCATAAAGTTTTTATAAGACACTGTCCAACTGGAATTACGGCGACTGTCTGTTTCTCAAGTTGGATTGGCTTTTATTAGGGAGACTTCTGATGAGATGTGGATTGGGGTACTTTCTACGTTTTTTTTATATAATAAGTAGTACATTGTGTGAGTATTTTTTTGAGGTAGACTAATATAAACTTTATATGGATTGTGTAAAAGTTGATAAAAATACTCGTAATATTTGAACGATAGAGAAGTATAGAATACGAAGATAATTATGTACGAGTATGTGCCAAATATTTTTTTAATTGAGATTTACTTCGGATTTTTTTCTCACGCTAGGAATTTCTAGAATCATTCAGATTCAGATACACAAACAGTCAAACCTGGAGCAACAATCTAACAAGTAATTATTTGTGCCGTGCGGGAATCGAGCCGCTGACACGCTGAGCAGCAGTCGTCTACCAGCCACTGCACAAACCGTACCGTCAATTTTGTAGCACTATGATGATGGGATGTCATAAGATGCCACTGTTTGTGTTAAAGGACTATGCTACAAATTAGGCAAATTAACTTTGATTTCATATCGAGTTTCAACTGCATTTCTGGAACTTCAATTGAACTAAAGCTACTTTCGGGAACCAAAATTCAGACGCAATCATGAGTTTAACCTCAATAAGCAATCGCTTGCTTAATACCGATAGTGTGAGCGAGTGTTGTTGGTCGAGAATCAAGTTTAGAGGCGTGCAATTAGAGAGACCTTTGTCCAACGTCCTTTGTACTGAATACACATAGGTGCATGGACTGCTGTGTCATGATCATTAGTAAATCTATGTCATCTGTATGATATGAACAGAGCATGTATTAGTGAAAGGCCAGAGATACACCTCCCCTCTAAATAATTTATGTGTTTTTGACCCACGATACATGAAAAGTACGTTACTTTTCAACAACGATTTGAATAAAATTTGACTTGGACTTCGATGAATGAAAATATGAAGGCCTAAGTGTTTCTGAATTGACTTTGACACAAAAGATAGTATGTACAGTCACGAGCAATAATATATTTATACCAAGCAGTATTCAAAAGCGATGTTCTGCGATTAAACTTTTGCCTTTTCATTAATCTTCTGTTTTGATTGATCATTTGATCCAATAAACATGAGACTGGTTTTGTCCAGATTCATTCCGAGACCCACACGCCTTGAAGAATCGCTCATGCTGTTCAGCATTTCTTCCGGCTCCTACAGAGACTCTGCTATGATGACAATGTCATCCGCAAAGAGGTGTGAGATATGTACTGACCGTTGATATTAATACCCCGTCCTTTCCAATCAAGCGTCTTGAAAACGTCCTCCAACGCGTTTGTAAACAGTTTCGCAGAGATGACGTCTCCCGTCTTACCCCTCGACGCAGTTGGATTGGTTTTGTGCTCTGTTCTTGTACTTGGACGGTCATTGCTGCGGCCTTATACAGACATCTCATCACAATCAACGTAGCGACAGTCGATGAGGCATCTCTGTATGGACTCCAGAACAGCCTAAGTCTCGTCGTTGTCGATAGCCTTCTCGTAGTCCACATACGCTAGGAACAGAGGCTGGTTATACTCCTCGGTCTTTTGAATCACTTGCCTAAGGATGTGTACGTGGTCTACGTTCCTGTAGCCTTTTTGAAACCCGAAAAAAGTGGCTGAAAGACATCGAACTTTTGGGCGAGACGATTTCAAATAACCCTCGAGAACAGCTTATAGATATGGCTCAGAAGTGAGATAGAGCGGTAGTTTTTAAGGAGCGCTTTATCGCCCTTTTCATTAAATCCCTTTCAATCAGCGAATTAGTTTCAATTGAAATGATAAAGCTTTTATTAATAGCACTGGTCATCATTCAATAATTTACATAAAAGCATTTATAATTGTTTTAAGAACAATGCATTCAATACTCAATTTTTCAGCAATCTATTAATTAAGTACCTATAGTAATCATTTATGTCGAATGCATTATTTGTAATAATAAGTAATATTGTTTGTACGAGTATACTCGTATTATTATCGAAATGGATTGGGTTGATCAGAATTATAGTTCTCTTAATTCATTATTTGAACAATAATGATTGCAGTGTACGAGATAAATTATACCTAAATAATTATTTATGGTGTACAAACAAACGAACTGATTGACCAATATCCTCGCATTATTCGTGATTAATTCTAGAAATTTCTAGCATATTCAGAGGAGAGGAAATGGATAGTGGCGAAGAATTGGGGCTTATAGTAATTAACATTGTAATCATTACGGGTATAAGGATCAGAAAAAAATCTAAATGCGACTATTATTTTTTTAATTCAATTTTGACAGAAATTATGACAAATAATTGACAACTAGCTGACGCTTCAGTTTAGCTAAAAGCTTAAAACGATTGCTTTTTCACAAAAAAAATCCGGGGTATAATTAGCTAAGCATATATAGCCTCCTATCTATTAAAGAAACTGTCCTTAGCATCTCTTCACTTTATTCTTACTCGTTTACTTGATAACTTCTTTTGACATAGAAGTAGGTAAGGTTCCTCTTAATAAATGTTACTACAGTTATGAATACGAAACTTTGCGAATATGAATAGATATTTGCAGGACTGTATGACTTGTACTAACTAAAATCAATGGTGTCCGTGAATAGCGCTTTACGTTCTGGGGCCAAGATTATCTGCTAGTCCCGCGACCCCGTCAGCCCTTGGCCCTCTAATTGGGGTTTATATTTAAAAAACTTTTTCAAAAAAAGAATGTAACCGACTTCAAAACAACCACAAAAAAAGTTCAAAATAACCTACAAAAAAACTTTTCTTTCGAAAGTCGGTGACTTTATTTTTGTTTCATTGACTTTTTATCACCGACTTTCGAAAGAAAAGTTTTTTTGTAGGTTATTTTGAACCTTTTTTGTGGTTGTTTTGAAGTCGGTTACATTTTTTTTTTTGAAAAAGTTTTTTATTTTATCCTTTTTAGTTTCACTATTCAACCGAAATTATTGTCAAATACATATTTTCTTCCATGTGCACTAAAATGTAATTCGTAGCATCGGTAATAACAACGCCCATCTATGTATGTACAGTCGAATTCCAAATTCCTGGGTCGATTTCTGAAAGCAATGGCCTGATGCTTCGCTGTGACTTACGACCTTTTATTATAATTTGTTACATATACAAATCAAAGGAACTAACGGTATACTTCATAATTTCAACCTTTTCCTACAAGTAATGCTGGCGCAGTGGTTAACGTGCTCGGATGTGTCCATCACTGCGGTCGCAGGATCGATCCTCGCTTTTTTCTAATTACTTTTATTTTATTTAATGTTTTTAAATAATTGCTATATTCTTTTTGTTATTTTTCATGCATTTTTTTGTAGAAATTTGATAAATAAAATTGTTTTTTTTTAATAATTACTAATACTAGTCATTAGTGTTGTGTGTCGACCGTTATCATCATAATAAGTATAATAAAGTTTTGTAGGTAGATCAGAGGAAACAAAACAAAAGTTACAAAAGTAAATTATTTCGATTTGTGAGGTAGACATAACTATGTTAGTTCGTTTTAAGTCTCTTAATAGAACGTTGTTGATTCCTGGTTATTTTGTGTGACGATTGTTTACATCTATTACGCTGTTTTAATGTTATTGTTTTGCTGTGAAATATTAACAGTGGGAATAATAATTATAATCACTGAGGGTGAATATTATAGCCGTGCATAAATATGGATGAAACAATACAAATATCAAATTAAACCGGACTAAGTGTGAGTATTAACATTTAATTTTTAGTTATTTCACATGTTAATATCTTATTTATTAGATAAGATTCCCTACAATAGGTTTGTTTGAAAGTAATAAGTGTTATTTATAGATTTTTCTTTAAGTAGGTAAAAAAAATTAACAGTTGCATTTTGCATAAAGATAATAATAGTATTTCATGTTTTGTTCTAGTGAAATACTGGCAGTCCTGTGGATATGAGATACGAGGAACGACAAGCGCTAATACTAAGCTTGTCGATAGCAAAGTCCAACACCGACGCCGACGGTTGTCAGACATCATAATAACATGATGGTGAATGAATACGAAGGAAATAGCTTCCCCCAATGAGTAACTAATTCAACACGAAATGAATAACCGTGCACTCAAGACAAAAATTACACCAAATATCAGCCAAAAACCGTTTGTTTTATAGAAATAAAAGAAACGTTTAAAAGCACGACCATATTTTTATATAGCTTTTGTTGTATTCATTGTTAAATAGACTGTAAGCGAAAACATCATTTTATTCACAGTTCTTATTAATTTAGGGCTTAGATTTGAGGCTAAGTTTCAATCATTCTTTTCATAAAGAAAACGAAAATTAAACTGATGTCCTCAAAAGGGTATTGTTATGCAGAGCGGTTATTTTTTTTTGTGGTTCTATTTCAGTAATAGAACATATATTTTCATATATTTTTTTTTAGTAATTCGCATTTGGTGGAGCGGAAGAAATTTATTTGCTAAAAACAACCTGTTTCTGCACCATGGCCCTGGAACGCAAAGGGCAAATAGCGTTTTGCGTTCCAGGACCGCAGTGCCATGCGACGATTGTTGGAAATAGTAACAAGGCACCGCGGCCTTGAAACGTATAGAGAAATTAGCCTGCTGAACTATTACTATTTCAAATGGCTTTAATAAATAGTCATATTATCTTTAATATTTCTTTTGTTAACATAAAGACAAAATTACACATAATTTTTTTTTATGGGATAACATACTAATTAGGCCGCACTTTATAAAAAAACCCTTTAGGTTCTTAAATATGTATAATTAAACGTAATTTAGTCGTTATAATCAGCTAATGAAATTGAAAACTGAAAATGAAAAAATAATAATTATTGTTTTATCGTCACTTCGAATTTTTTAATTTACTTATTTTATTACTGATAGCTGTTGGGCTAAGCGGAGTTATGATCAATGAGATCTGAGTCTTATAATGTGTTTAGCTAATTTTTAGTTTTTTTTTTTTTTTAATCATGATAATTATATTAATCAATAACTTGTTAGTTATTTATGTTAATTTACAATTTATTCATGCTTATTATTTATTAAAAAAAAGTCAAATATCAGTTTTATGCGTTTATGTTTTTTTTTTGGTCTTGGTGGAAATAAACAAAGTCATGCTGAATTAAAATGTTAATTTTGTTTTATTTATTTATGATTAACAAACTCATGTTACATTTGTGATATCAGATTCATACGAATCTGACAACAGTCAACTCATTTGATGAACTTCAACGTGACATTTCAATAAATTTCGTTCTTGCCTCAATATTGATATTCGCCGGCATTTTGAGAATACTTAAATATATCGCTATCTATACATATAATCACACGTCACTAACCAACAACCACAATCTAACGACAACTTGATTTCGGTCAAGTTAAATATTCCTAAAACTTCGTCTACCTCACAGAAATTGTGAACAAACGATTATAATCATATTTCTGTCCCATTACAATATTTAACAATTGAGTAAAACTTACAAAAAGCATATCACTGCGAGAGGTTCGAACTCACGCCTTGCCGTTCACCGCATACGTCAGGCGGTACGCTTTACCACTGGGCCAAGTGGACACATACTATACACGTTGAAATTATGAATCCTATACAATCAGTAGTTGATGATGAATGTGTCTCTTAAAAATAGAAGGTCATAAGTCAAACTAAACGTCAAGCTATTGACTATAAAGCGTGCCTAACCACTTTTGAACGCCTACTGTACACAATGAGAACTACTAAAAATAAAAACTACTGCACCAAACTAAATGAAAATTTAGTGGAAAAAATTTTATGGGACCAAATGGCAGATACGAGTATACTGTATCGAACAAAAAAAGAATCATCGAAATCGGACTAGAAACCTCGGAGTAATCGGTGTAGACAAAGTTGAAAACTTTTTAGGTTCTTGTTGATTTTTCAAAAAGTGCTAGTCCGATTTTGATAAAATTTTAATGGGACCATTCCAGAAGCCTAACCCTATCCAACAAAAAAAGAATTTTGCAAATCGGTTGTTAAACGACGGAGTTATGCCCGAACAAACATAAAAAAAAAATACAAACATCCGAATTGAGAACCTCCTTCTGGTTGTCGGTTAAAAAATATAAACTGTAGACAAAGTTTCAATTAAATCAGAATTTTACCTGCAATTATTTTCTCTTGTTATAGCTTGGAAACAGATATTATAAATTTCGTAGCAAAAGGATACCTTTTTCATTATGAAAATTTCTTTTCAACAGTATAAACATAATTTAATTAATACTTGGTTTTAGATATTACGCGTGTTAATTACTGTTATTAACTTCTCATATTTTCATAGTCATCATGCCTTGTGAATGTTACTGTAGTTTAATTATTAAAGTAGTATTTTATTTAAGTATGTATACAATTAAATATTTCCTATACCTAATTGGTCTACTTGAAATAGTACTTTGATTTTCTAAAAGTGATTTAACAACCCAATTCTTGTCAAAGTAATTTCATACTTGAATGAACAAATAACATTATGGTCGTGCTCCAAAAAAAACTTAACTTGATATTTTTCGAAATTTTGAATAGGTGGCGAGTATTTGTGGTTACGCTACAGTTACTTTGTCAGCGTCAGTTCAAAACGAGACGCGAAGCGACACGACAATGCGCTGCGCTGCGATGCGCCGCGCTGCGCATCCAAACGCCGCGCGGTGCAGCGGAGTGTCTACATTCGCTACGTGCTTCCCGCCCCAACCCCCCTCCTCCCGCAGAGTCGAGCGGCCACGAGCGGCCTCGAGCGGCTTAAGCGGCGCATCGCGACGCATCCGGCGCCGCTTGACGCCGCTTAAATTCTCTCAACGAAATGTGTATCTTTTGGTGTAGAAAATAAAGTCGTATTTTGAATGGCTCTTAAAAGAGTGCGCGCATCGTCGCGTCGCTTCGCGTCGCGGTCTGTACTGACCCTTAGCCTGGTTGTGTACCTACTGATTGATTAGATTGAAAAGGTGATTTAAATTATGTAAACAATGAAGAGCCAGTTTTTCCGATTTGATTCTATTTCGTTTTTAAACCATTCCTCAAGTTTCCATATATCAAAATAAGCTTTTTATGGGGCAAGCCCACCACACTATTCCCAAACTACTCCAAGTCCTGAAAGCCTGAATCAACAGTGGCAACCACCAGAAAAGCGCCGAGACAATGAAGCTCGACGTGTTTGGAAAATGAATTTACCTGTCTCGGGTCCTGCAAAAAAATAATCAGAAAAGAATAGTGGAGGAGTAAGAATAATTTATGTTTCCACTTCCCTCCATGCAAGCAGGAGACGGAACAAAACAACGCCAATAGGTACAAAGGGATATTAAAACAGGGAGAAACCCAGTTGCCTAGGACCATGGGTAAATGACTTTACTAATATTAATAGGTATGGCAAAAACGCTTGAACGCACGGAAGTTTGTTCGAATTTCCACAAGGTCCGAATAGTAAATGACTCCAGAATATGTAGTCTGAACAGAATCTAACATAATGTTGTGTTCGTTCTGCCAAAGAATACACTCCCATAGAATTATGATGTGCTGATTTTTCATATTCACAGTCAGATGTCGAACATTGACAAATAGGCGACAAGCTTGAAAGAAAACAATTTACTACCCAAAGTAAAGTCTTTGTCAAACTGGCAAGCGAAACGAATGCGTGCCGAAGCTTTTTTGTTTGTAATGTATGGAATTGCTTAGTTTAAAGCCAGTCGCATAGAAAAGCGAAAGCGACAGTCTTTGTGACTGGCTTCAAACAATTCTTTAGCACAATAGCTTTAGCACTATCTGGTTATTATCCTTAAAGCCTTACTTACCTATAAATAGGTTTCCCCCCACTCTTCCGGAACCACAGCACCATATACACCCTGTCCTCATTAGTGTCGGGTGTGACGTCACACGGCAGTGACGCCGTGCGCCCCAGCACCGCGTCAACGTCCACCGTCGACACTGTAACAATGAACACGTTTATTTAGCAACAATAACAGTATCTTGTTGCCAAGCTGTCGAGTTGATGTGTATGTGTTTGATGGTAATATCCAACAATATTAAACTATATAGAGCAAATTTGTTTTGATAGAAGTATTTGAAACTAGCTGCTGCCCGCAACGTCGTCCACGTGAAATAAACGTTCACTGCACGTTTGCCGTAGGTGATAGCGTGATAATGTGTCACGTGTGGGAACAAAGTCATAATAGGAGAAACATTTTGTTTTTTAAACCGGACCGGTGACGTGACGTGACGATAACTGAATGCAGATCATGAATATACCACAAAAAAAAGAAATCAGAAATTCTAAGCAATTTGAATAACCGAGAACGAACTACCATCAAGATGCGTATTTTATATTTATTTACCAACAACTTAAAAATTCGGTATTGTGATTTTGTCCAGTTCATTTTACGAATTACAAAGGGATGACAGGGGCTAGGACAGCCCATTTGCATTTAGAAATGACCCAAAAAGGGCGTTGAAATAAAATTTATAACACCCTTGGTAAAAAAAAAAGTCGCACCATAAGATACTTTCAACGGTTTATAATAAAATAAGGAAGCAAAAACTGAAAAAAGGAATCCCGGGTGTAATACATTTATTCATTACGAAAGTAATTTAATGAAAAGTCCGTTTTAAGAGTGTCATATTTTTGTCTCGTTCCGTACAATTAGAACGAAATCCGAAAGAGACATACGCCAAATTTTTCCTGAAATTGTGAAAACAAAATGCCTGTTAAGCTTCGCGAAACTTTAACGCTAAGTTAGACAGGCGCCTGACTGACAGTTGCGAAAACTTTATAACTATCTGGATTTGTCCGTGAAGTGCTTATGAAGCGCAGTTGAGCTGAAAAACTGCACGTCATAAAAATGTTTACGTTTTTATAATACGTAAGTATTAAGGATTTAGTTTTCACATATAATTTGTCTTTTAATGCCTCATTTCGAGTCTGTAGTCACCCACAATGCAATGTTTTTAAGTAATAATAAATATTCTTAAGAAATCTGTTATCCAAGTAGTAATTATATTAGCATTGGTGCTGTCTGTGATGCCGGTTTAATTAACCTGGTGCAAGCATCGTACTTTGTAGTAACAAAATTATTTATTAGAATTTTGTTGCCCTAGATATTTTAGGATAGATCTAATCTTGGGCTTTCCCTAAACCAGATACAGAACCCGATACGAAAACCACAGGTATAGTCGACATGGAGACCACGGGAAGGTACCTAAATTAGGTTCAGATAGTAAAAAAAAATACCTAAAAATAACTTATTATATTTTTACACGTGTACCATATTATGTGGTACATCAATATATTACATAGAAATCAATGCCACTTTTCGTTGTATTTTTTGAACTCAATAACGAGCTCCAAGAACCAAACCAAATGTTTAGGCTACATTCGGACTATTTAGTAGATGTTTTATCAAAATTGGTCATGCATGTGATGGCATGATTGGCATGGTGATATTTACACAAAATTGGTCTTTCATTTATAACATTTTTAGGGTTCCGTAGTCAACAAGGAACCCTTATAGTTTCGCCATGTCCGTCCGTCCGTCCGTCCGTCCGTCTGTCCGCAGTTTAGCTCAGAGACGCACAGTACTAGAGAGCTGTAATTTGGTGTAAATATACGGATTTGTTGTGCCGAAAAAGTGGTAAAATAAAATCTCGTAAAATATTTTTTTAGGGTACCTCCAGTACTTACACGTAAAATGAGGATTTTTTTTTTCTCGCGTACCTCTTAGTGTGGGGTATCATTAAATAGGCCTTTAAAAAATAATGATACTTTCCATTAACAATTTTTTGATAAAAAATTCGTTTGTGAAATATTAAGCTTTAAAGTGCTAAATTTTGCTCGATTCGAGTGTCCCCCCCCCCCCTCTACCAGCTAAACGGTTATATTTGGGGGTGTGAAAAAAATTACAATAGTAGTATAATTATAACGAAGTTTAAAAGAAAATTATCATGACTAAGTAGGCTTCACAACTTTACGAGTAATAGTCGACCAACTTATAAAATGTACTTGGATTTTCTTAAACAAAATGTATCGGAGACAACTGCAAATGTAAGTTTGTCAACATTATTTTTACAGCTTTTATAGGTATGTTTTTTGGGAATAGGTAGGTTTTTAACGTCAACTATTTTTAACTAAATTCAAAAAAAGGAGGAGGTTCTAAATTCGTTGTAATCTTTTTTCTTATGTATTTTCCCCGATTTCTCAAAGACTCCTGGACCGATTTTGAAAATTCTTCTTTTCAAAATTAAATTCAGCGAATCAGTTTAGTTAGTTCGCATAAGTATTTTGATGGGCAACTACGGAACCCTACACTGTGCGTGGCCCGACACGCACTTGGCCGGTTTTTAAACAAATGAATTCGATAAATGGCAGATCATTTTGTTCGTGGGGATTTTGCTTTCAAAGTAGCAAAGCACGTACCGGGCCGCTAGTTTTTTATAAATCTACGATATGTATGTGTATATACAGTTGAATCCATTTATTATGACATCGAAGGGAAATAATAAATACGTCATACTAAGCGGACGTCATACAAAGCATTTTGTACAAAATAAACAACCTGCTGTTTTTGTCAGTATGTAAGTATTTATTTTATTCGAGAGAATATAGAACTAAGTCAATATATCTAATAATTCAACTATCTTTTGCCCACTGAGCCTCAAAAAAGCCATGCATGCACCGAACATCGTCGGGTATCACGTGACACTCCCGAAAACTTTCTCAAAGGTGTTATGAATCACGTCGGTAACTTCATCTAGTGGACACAATTGATTGAAAATGGGTCATACTAAGCGGCATGTCTCTAAATGTGAAGTCATTATACCCGACTTTGTTTAAAGAATTTTTTATGAAAACCAAACTTCACTCTGTAACACATCATAATAAGCGGTTGGTCCCTATAACCGGATTCTACTGTATTACTAAATGTATGGCAATTACAACGTATAACCATATTTATCCGATCCCTTCCCCACTAAAGATAGTCGACTGTATGATCTCATACCTGTTAGAGTAAAATTAAACGAGTATACAGAAAAAAGGATAGACTTTGACATTATACCATCCTAGACAGAGCCATGACTTTCACAAAGAGAGTAAAATTGCGTGCAATTGGTGATACCTCATTCCAGGACTGCTGACTGAAGATGGTTTATAAAACTCAACGATTGACTAAACTGTACTTACTCTGAGCTTTGTTTTTATCTTCGACAAACACAACCAAGTGATTTAATTAACAACAACAATGTCAACTCGAAAATTAAATAAAAAAAGAAAACAAAAGACGCAGAAAATTTATGACAAAGTAAGTCATAAGTATTCCGTTTTCTCATTGTAGTACGGGTCACTAAAAACGTTACCATGAGGCTGGATGGACCAAATATTTTGGTTCGAAATTCCAAACATAAAAATATATATAGCCAGAAGGTAAGCTTTATTTCTCGTTGTAAAATCATCGGATGAGTCCCCCTAACCTGTTTAGAGCGGCAGGGATTGTCAGACTCATACTGACTAAAATCCAAGGAAAAACGCGTCGCGGATTCGATTCCCGCACGGAGCAAATATAAATATTTGTATGATCTACAATTAGTTGTTTCGGTCTGAGCGGTTGTGCATGTGAGTTTCTATGTTTGTAAACGCACCCACGATACAGGAGAAACTAGAGTGGGGCAAAGTTTAAGAACCCATTTTGGTAAAATGTAATATTATTTAAACTTTCATATTGCTTTCAGTCTTCTCTCAATTCACATAATAGTTTCCATTGAACCTGTTTTGCTATTAGAATCAAACATGCGAGCAAACGAGCATTTTCGCTGACCTTCTGTGCCCATCCATATGTTCCACTGTATAAGGCCAACATTTATCTCGACAAACTTAATTGGGCCTTCTTGTTTTTCCTTTTGTACATTTATACATGTCTACAAACTGCTTAGGTGTACGAAATTTCTTTTGGCAATTCAGTTACGCGTAAACATATGTGTTGGGTTCGAGAATCAATCTAATAATGGAAGACAAAACTCGATTGTTGGTTACAAAGGGCAGCTCTATCACATTGCCGCTTGTGGAAACAGCATTGAGGGAGGCTTTGTGTTCCTGTCAATTTATGCATAAGTTCGTATATTTCATACATTCGTACGTTAAGGCGTTCCCTCACCGCGAGCATTCACCTGTAATGTAACGTTACAGATTCGAACATTTTATCAGTGAGGAAAGACAATCGAGCATCACAATGCGCACCTTGTATCAAATCCAAATTTACGCGAATGCCCGTCAGTCAGGGAGGTTGTATTTTAATGTAATGCTCAAAGTCGAATCGATAATATTACATTACACGCGAATGCTCCTAGTTGTTATTTGAGAAGTAATTGTCAAAACGTATGGAAAACCTAGTAAACTTGATGAAATACGAAAGATTAATATTAACTGTTAAGGGGCAGGTCTTCTAAAATTCACGCGCGCCGAATTATTTGCGTAACTTTGTTTGTGATTTTTGAACAAAATAGTGCAATAGCTTGAAATATTATTATTGCACATAAATAACCATAATATAAGTAACAGCTAGTTATTTTTTTAAAGTTGATTTAAGTAGATTATATTAGGTAAATCAAGCGTTCAAAACAGCTCTTTCCTGCCCAACGTCATTTCGAGTTACGTTGGTGCACTCAATCTGAGACAATGAAGAATTCATTTAAAAATCTGATCAGCGCATAATGACCGCAATATCCTCGTCTTCAAACTGCGCTGATTAGTTTTTTATATTTATCTTCCATTTTCTAAATTAAGATGGCAGAATATCATCAAAATTCTCGGATTTCATCTCTTAATAAATGGTTTTTTTTCATAGGAACTATGCATCGTAGGTATGTAATATTACATTATCTTGATGTCAACAGATCAATAAAGCAAATTCAAAAAAAAATTGTACCTAAAGCGCTTTTTTTAACAATAAAAAATATCTCAAATAACCTCTCAAAAAGTGTTTATAAACGAGAATTGCAAGAGAAATTCCTTAGTGGCCGGTGGACGGCCGGAGCGATTGGACGTGAGGTCCACGACGAATTTTTGTTGATCCCTCTCGCTCGCACCTTCTCTCGCTCTAACGGTGATGACGCGCAGTTACGCATCTCAGGTTGCTCTACTTTTTTAACCGACGGGAAAAAAGGAGGAGGTTCTCAATTCGATATGTATATATTTTTTATATTTTTTTATTTATGACCATTCTTTACTTTCTCTAAGGTGGTCCAATATCAAAAAATCTTTTTTTTTTGTTGGACAGAGTTCATCAGAAAGTTGGTCCCATTTAAATATCAGAAAGGTTTTAGGTTTAAGGTAGAAAAAGAGGAATTAATTGTCAAATTTCCTACAGAATTTTCAGTTGTGAACCGATTATTGTTAAAAGATATGGTAACGTAGAAGTAACTAAACAAGTTGGAGCGAATTCCGACCTTATTGACATTTAAAATTTAGTTTGTTTTTTCTCACTTTCACGATCGCTAACATTGCTCCTTCATTAAAATCCGGTGTTTGCATAAATGTCAGTAAGGTCGAAAATAGTTTGAACATGTTTTTTAAATTGCTTAACGATAGCAAGTTAAAAAACAGCTTCAAGCGATTTTCGCCCTTATTGACATTTAAAATTTAGTTTGTTTTTTCTCACTTTCACGTTCGCTAACATTGCTCCTTCATTAAAATCCGGTTGAGCATAAATGTCAATAAGGTCGAAAATCGCTTGAAGCTGTTTTTTTAACTTGCTATCGTTATGCAATTTAAAAAACATGTTCAAGCTGTTTTCGACCTTATTGACATTTAAAATTTAGTTTGTTTTTTCTCACTTTCACGTTCGCTAACATTGCTCCTTCATTAAAATCCGGTTTTTGCATAAATGTCAATAAGGTCGAAAATCGCTTGAAGCTGTTTTTTTAACTTGCTATCGTTAAGCAATTTAACACTTTCACTGTCCGCGCAGCAGACACAATAGATAAACAATGGTCGTGAGTCACATGTGATTCATCGGACAGGGAAGTGGTAAAAAAACATGTTCAAACTATTTTCGACCTTATTGACATTTAAAATTTAGTTTGTTTTTTCTCACTTTCACGTTCGCTAACATTGCTCCTTCATTAAAATCCAGCAAGTAACAAAACCGTTGGTTTCTCTGTCTCCCGGTGGTAATGGACTGTGCCTATGACAAGGAGTGCAGTCCTTGGATGGGACTGTCAGATTTGTACTGACTAAAATCCACGGTGTCCTTCAAATAGCCCTTAATGTTCCGGGGTCACGGAAATGAGTACCGCGACGCCAGCAGGCTCTAGAGGGGGACCCCGTCGTCATGCTGACGCTATTTGAGGCGCTCGTAGGACACAACGCGCTGTCGACCCGGGCATGGCCCATGACTTTTTTTTCATGATAAAATCATGAAAAAAAAGTGGGTTTACCACTGCGGCTGGGATGTAAGGTTTACGCTGTCCTCTCTCTCACGCGTCCCGCCTCTTCCTTTGCCAACATGACTGATGCACTGACCTTTTTTTAGGTTTAATTAGTTAAAAACGATTGTGTTTAACAAATTAAACCTAACAGAATTTAACCTATGAGAATATTTAAATAGTATTAAAACACTTGTGTGATACTCGTATTATTACAAACCAAACAGGGTTGGCATGATTAAAACAAGTTGTTTTAAAACACCTGTTTAAAACAGTTTGAAATTAAACAGTGTTTTTTATTACCCGTTTCAACTACTTTTTAAGGCAGATGAATGCATATAAAATGAAAAAAAATTAATATGCAGGAGTCTAAATAGTTTGACATAAAACCTTTTGAGTTTAATGCCATTGTTATGTCATATTTTTAACTTTTATTGACACTGTAATGAAATAATGCTTAAAATTTTTAGAAAAAAAACATCACATGTTTTCGTAAAAAATTCATTACAAAGGGTGAATTTGAAAAGATATAGTCTAGAAATGAAACATAATTGATATATATACGTTTAGACATCTACAAACAAGGTGGAATTAATTTTAAATAAAAACTTTTTCAAAAAAAAATGACCGCCTTCAAAAACAACCACAAAAAAGAGTAAAATAACCTACAAAACTTTTCTGTCGGAAGTCGGTGACTTTTTTATTAATTTCATTGTCTCTTTTGCCACCGACTTCCGACAGAAAAGTTTTGTAGGTTATTTTACTCTTTTTTTGTGGTTGTTTTTGAAGGCGGTCAATTTTTTTTGAAAAAGTTTTTATTTTCCTCTTTTTAGTTTAAATATTCAACCAAAATTCTTGTCAAATACATCATTTTCTTACATGTGCACTAGAATTTTGTAATCCGTTGCACCGGTAATAACATCGTTCATTCATTCCCTATCTCAAAAGCTGCTGAACCGATTTTGATGAAATTTGCAGTATTCCCTAAGTCGAACAATACTTAGTACAACAAAAAAAGAATTACTTAAATCGGACTTATAGTTCCGGAGATATGCGAACTCAAACATAATTTTCTTACTTGAGGAGTTGTACCTTCCATCATCAGCTCAGCTACATGAGATGATGATTTCCATACGCAAGTACTTGAATTACTTCATAAGATTTGCGAAAAACTATGTGTCAGCTAATAAAATTTAAGGGTTGCCCTCGATTTCTCCAAGATCCAATCATCAGATCATGAAATGGTGACAATGGGACCACACGGGAAGCACCAGCTTTCGAATAAAAAAAGAATCATGAAAATCGGTTCACCCAGTCGCAAGTTATGAGGTAACAAACATAAAAAAAAATTTAAAAAAAATACAGTCGAATTGATAACCTCCTCCTTGAAGTCGGTTAAAAAGAACCAGAAACTAAAAAAAAAAACACCTTTTTAAAACATTTTGAACTGTTACTGAACCCTGAAACCAAGTCATATTTAAAACTCCTTATTAAGCAAAAATTCTATAACTCCTTTTAAATAACCTTAGTAGAGCAATGTTCATACCGCATCAAAATTGTTTTATAATAATTCAGTGGGCAGGATGTATGCGGGGGATTGCGGGAAGGGAGCCCGAAATTTGACGTACGATCGACTGGCCGAACGCGATTCAATTTTTTGCAAAAGAAGACGGCAGCCTTAAGCTATTATTAATTCCAACCTGCACTGTGAGGCCTGTGTCCTAGTAGTGGGAACATTAAAGGCTGTTAAGCTTTATATTTTATTAACAAGGCAAGTTAGATTAAATTATATGACCTCATGAAATAAATATCCGGATGCAGGAAGCATATTATAAATGATTTATTTCAGCGGGTATGAAGAGTTTAATATAAAACTAGAATTTGGTATTTTTTATTTTAGCCCAGTACTCCTCCGGCATGCGGCAGATATGGCCAGTTCCACTTTAATCTTGCAGCTGTGAGGCCAACATCAGCTATTTGGGTTTTGGAGCGAAGCATGGTATTTCTGATGCGGTCCGAAAGTTTGACACCCAGAATTAGGTATAGTACCTAGAGGTTGAAAACCACAAACCACATTCACATTAAAAGAGTACCTACTACTGGCAGGCATAGTAATTAAATCTCGCACAGATTTTTAAAATAACAATCTGCCAAAATTATAAACAGATAAAATCTCCATAGTATTTCGGAAGGGTCATATACCTTTCCAAAACACAATAAAATATAATTCACAACTTCAAACAATAAAAACTTTCACATAACTAGTAGTTTAGTTGGTGATATTAACGTAACAATTTATGTTATTGTTAACTCCTTCAACTAAGCCTAATGTACTTGGCTAGGATATAACAAGCGTAATAACTTACTAAGTTAAAGTTGGAGCTCACGACCCGAGTCGTGAACACCCTGTATGTACACTGTGGTATCTTCACTTTTAATTGTTATTTAGAACACTTGTATTACGAAGAGTAAAACTTCCTTACTTGTTGAGATATTTAAGTAAATATCGCTTTATTTCTCTATGAAATTAAATTATCTTCGTTATTTACAATTACAAAGAAATAACAAGGTTTTATAAAAATAACTTTTTTCTTAGTACTTCCTGTTGAAGTATGAGTAAAAGTACTTGTTATAAGTTTTTATGTAGACTTGGCTGTTAGTTACTTATACGATGTTGGAAATAAAAGTTTGTATAGTGTAATTATTATAACTTTATTTTTGTACTTATTAACTTGACTATTAGGTCTTTTGCAATAAAATTTACTCGTAAGTACTACTACAAAGTATAATTATAAATCTCTTTTTCTTTTCAATCATTAACTGAAAAAAAATCGTACATTGATTAATTTTCTAAATAATACTAATGATCCAAGAATACACACATCAACAGAATCTAGGGATATTTAATATTTCATCAAATATCTAAAAATCTATAAAGAATTTTCTGATACAGTAAATGGAAGAATGATAGGTTATTTTAAGGTCTATAATAAAAAATAAAAAACATTTCGTGATTCTTTTGTTTTAAATAAATTATGTTTATTTTTTTAATCGCCGTAGCAAATTAATGTGGTAAAAAACTTCATTTCTTCTTCTAAAACTAATAATTTTAATGAAAATTGAAAAATTCTTATAAAATCTTATTATTAATAATCAGTGTTGCCACCTCTTACACTAATTATACATCGACATCGATTGTTCATGCTTAAAATTAGATTGTCAATGTCTTGCTGCGGTATGAGGTCCCATGTTCTTTGCAAGTGTTCGTAAAGTTGTTGTTCTTTCGTCTAATTTGGCGGGAAATCTCTCAAAGCTTTTTGTTGGGGATGTAGCTGAACGGCATACGGTAGATATCGCGTTACTACGCAGAGACAGGATCGATTGCTCCAAATAACCGCTAGAAGACAACCCAATATCACAGCGATGCAACTAATACAAAGGCTCCAGGAGGATCACCAGCTGCTGGTAAGCGACCAAACCGTGCGAAGGAGGTTGCATGAAGTTGGTCTTCATACTCGAAGACAGCTACGTGTTCCAGCATTGCGACGTGGCAATCGCGGTCGGCAGCTTTTCGTGGGCTCGGGAGCATTTAGCATGGAGTGCCGAACAATGGTCTTTGGTGCTGTTCACCGGCGAGTCCCGGTTTGGGTTTCATCTGGATTCACGAAGAACACGCGTTTGGAGAACTCCAGGGAGAATTAGCCGTCTACGGCACCCTCAGGAGGTCCATTCATACCAAGGCGGGACAATCATGGTGTGGGCAGGAATTCGTCTTGGCGGACGAACCCAGCTCATTTGGATCCAGGGTAGCCTGACTGCACAAAAATACCACGAGGAGGTAGTAGAGCCTGTTATTGTCCCACACAGAATCCAAATGGGCCAGCAATTTCTACTCTTGCACGATAATGCTCCTTCCCATACGGCGCGGCTTGTGTCGGCCGCTACCCGAGACCACGATATTTAAGTTTTGGATTGGCCTGCACAGGCGCCCGTCTTAAATCCTATCGAGCATGCCTGGGACATGTTACAACAAAAAGCTTTGAGAGATTTCCCGCCAAATTAGACGAAAGAACAACAACTTTACGAACACTTGCAAAGAACATGGGACCTCATACCGCAGCAAGACATTGACAATCTAATTTTAAGCATGAACAATCGATGTCGATGTATAATTAGTGTAAGAGGTGGCAACACTGATTATTAATAATAAGATTTTATAAGAATTTTTCAATTTTCATTAAAATTATTAGTTTTAGAAGAAGAAATGAAGTTTTTTACCACATTAATTTGCTACGGCGATTAAAAAAATAAACATAATTTATTTAAAACAAAAGAATCACGAAATGTTTTTTATTTTTTATTATAGACCTTAAAATAACCTATCATTCTTCCATTTACTGTATCAGAAAATTCTTTATAGATTTTTAGATATTTGATGAAATATTAAATATCCCTAGATTCTGTTGATGTGTGTAATCACATTGATGTTTCAAGATTTGCTACGCAGCTACGCTGCTACGGCGTAGCAGCGCAGCAAATGCTACGCCGTAGCAATACGCGAGGATAGCACACGCGCACGGTACAATCTCGCTCAACATTTTAATAAATCTTGAAATCGTTTCACGCTTATAAGAAAACCTCTCAAATTATAACAAAGAGTCACGTCATTCCGTCAATATGTCTTTCTCACAAATCGCGTTTTGCAGGTATCCGTTATTGCGTGAAGCTCAGACCGTCGAGACGAGGCATGCATTATGATAATTCAGAGCGTTTCCGTCGGAAGAGGCGGCGCCACGGAACGCTTGGAGGCACGTGATAAACGCACACAAATATAATTTTATAATACACTTGTGTTCTTTTATACCTTTATTTTGGTGAGAGTATAATGGAGAACGTGAATGGATATAAGCTCTTGTTGTTGTACGTAAACGTGACAAAAAACGCTTGTGGAAAATAAAAGATTGTAGGTAGATAAGTCGCGTAATAAGGACGGTCTTCAATGTTTTATTAATAAAATGAACTGTCCAAATCAAAAATATTTAATTTAATTAGGCATAGTTACAGTTATTTTGTTATTATTTTCACGTTTGCCTAGAAACAGTAACCTATTCACCCTTGAATTTGTAATTACGAATTATCAAAAACAAAACTGTACAACTATATGCTACTCGTATTCCTATGATATGACGCTATACAAGTTATACAATCAAAAGCGTAGATCACTATAGAAAAGACAGTCATAATAATGTGCAAGGAACTCGATGGACACTGATAAATCATAACATATAGATCATACCCCGGAAGACCGGGAACGACTACTTGCAGATCGTACAAGTTTTTGTTCCATGCGGGGATCGAACCCGCGACACTCTGTGCAGCAGTCGATCGCTCACCCACTACGCCAACCGTATCATCATTTGAAATAGACACATAACTAATTGTCTATGACTCAAGATCAATTGTCTATGACTCCGAAAATAATCCTGTCTTAACATTGGTTCAGGTTATCGACTTCATGTGATTAATGTAGTGTGGGCGGAATATAATTACGTATAAAGGGTTAATTACGTAGTATTTATTGGCTTTTAATGGGCCGATTAAAATAATCGATCACTTCTACTAGCCTAGTTAATCATAGTTACGTAATTACAGGTAATTAACGTCGACCCTAATTATAAATTCACGTGTAATGGATTATGTGATTTGGGGAATTCCTATATGTAGGATATTATGTGTATTTTCTCTGAAATACTAACACTCTGGTAACTGTACTAAATTTTAGGTTAGAACTTAATTAATGCCATCAATTAATCATGAATCCGAATTCGGAACAACTATTTATAATCTTCTTGGAATGCCTAAAGCACTCTGTTCGTTGCGGGAATCAAAGCTAGCCTAATTGCGTAACACGTTTTAAATCATATTCCGAGTGAAGTTTTAAAGGAAACCTCATTTTTTATCGTGGTATAATCATCAAATGAGTCCTGCTAAGAGAAGGGCCAGATTGACCTAGGGCAGAAAAAATCTATGGTGCCCTTCATTAAATACCTATACGCGATCCCAAACTTGTACTGACTTAAATCCACGAAGTCTTTCAACGGGCCTTTACGTTCTGGGGTCACGGTATCTCGTTAGTCCCGCGACCCGGGATGAAGGAAACTCCTACTTTATATTTTTTAAATACGTCTGCTCTTTAATGAACTGAATAATATTGATAGCAGTCTAATGCGTTAATTTGCAACCTTGACAATGACGCTTGTGATTGCTAAAAGAAAAAAAATAACATACCGACCGAAGTGAGAACCTTCTTCTTTTTTTGAAGTCGGTTAAAAAAGCCATTTGTGTGACAGGTAATGTACAAACTAAAAGTAAATTTTATTTTTGCCAAATATTACTTATAAAGTGATTAGAGACTCTGAGCTAAGCTGTGGTTAGACGGACGGATATTACGACACTATAAAAATTCTTTGTACACTACGGATCCCTAAAAAACTTTTTTTATTAAACTTGGTCCACACTTGGAATTCTCCTGTTTCATGGGTGCGTTTACAAACATAGAAACTCACATACATACACGCGCATTATACACTTACTTAGAGCTAGAAAATTCTCTTCGCCTTATTTAAGTATACCTATATGCATGTATTTACTTGATACGTGTACTAACTCGTTTTAATACCGACGTTTACTGCTATATGGGAGTAAAACATCAACAAAATCCTTCTATGATACCTCTTACATGTTTTATATCCATGGAAATAAACTGCTAAATTTTGTTTAAGACTTTCTTTGAGTGGCATATTAACTTCTACAAATTTAAAAAAACGTTACGTTAAAAATAAAAAATAAATTGTGAAAATTGATGGACGACAATACTCGTATTTTGGAAGAGAAGGACCTTTATGACAAATATTTACTTTTCTGTATCTGTACTTTTTTACTTGTAATTACTTTACGGAAAACATAATATGTTGCTACACTATATCATATAATAAGTTCCACTTGACGGCATGGTTGATAGCGTGACTGAGCAATCGACTGCTCCATAGCATGGAGCGGGATAGATCCAAAATAAAAGTTTGTGTATGTGAATTTCTTTATTTGTATGTTTTAACAAATAAAGACATGCACCCACCACACGCAAGAAAAAGTGTTGTAAAAAGATAAAAAAAAACTTAAATAACGCTATTTCACGCCTAATAGGCACGTAGATAACGACACTATGTCTATTATAACAACGATCTGAAACAGCGGAATGACTTTCGTCAAAAAGAAAAGACATTCTTTAGTAGACTAGCTGGCACGAACAAGTCTCAATAAGAAAATTTCAACATGCAACCGCTAGTAAACCGACAGATATTCAAAACATCTAGCATTTCAGGACGCCGAACTATTGACCTAAGTGAAGCAAAACAAAGGTGCTTATTACATAGCGCCTATATTAGACGGGTCGGCGCGCGGCGGGTCGGCACATGTATCGAGGTGGCGCAATGAAACGGCTTCGATCACGCGATCCCACTGAAAACCTGAAAAATATCCAATACCTGCCAAACTACAGATATTTCCGTTCACGAAAATAAAATATCCGAGTCCATCTCACACTTTATCATTCTTTAACGACATCACATAAAATAATATTATTTAAAATCCAGTACGATGCGGAATTAAAGCCATATTTAAAACGTTGAATACTTACCGTCCATAAACCTTCGTTTTAAACTAAAAGTTTACGATTTTAAACAATAAAGCGTATATTCTCTTTGTATAAATCGCGCATTTTATCTATGCGAAATGAGCATCGTTACTTTAGATTTTAGGTGGCAGTAAAAGATATGCGAAGATGTTCAACTCTCAAACAGCTTTGCTTTTACGCCAAATCTCGGTAAGTGTCTTTAAAATGAATAGAAGCTTCTCCCTAATACTCACCTAATTACAGACTAAATTGTTGCACACTTAATGTTTGAAGATGGAAAATAATGAAGAGATTATTGCCGCAAGAATAAATGAAGAACCTGTTTAGAATTCGTTTAGGGATCATCTGCGTTGTAACTATGCTTTGAATAGAGTTTGCTCAAAATCGATTCGAAACCGATTCGAAATATCACGTTTGGCACGGTGTCTTGAATCGATTATTCAATTTGAGTGAGTCTCGCGTGAGGAGTGGAAATCGGTCAGCGGTGCCGCTAGGGACCTCTGCCGCACTCCCAGAGGTGAGGGCCCACGTGACTGGACTTTATTCAGTCACCCACCTTTGTTCTGCGCCGCGTTACAGCGGACAATCTGGATAGATGATGTGATTTAGTGGCTGCGTCTGTTTTGGGTAGATTGGATTTATTGGACTACTCTGGCTGTGGTTTGTGTTGTGTTTTAGAATGAACTGTTGTACTTAGAAGCCGCTATGTTGAAGAAACTGAAAGGACTTTATGTTCTTAAAAGAACAATGTAAATGTTTGGGTGGAAGAAAATGATTTTTATCAATTTTTACTCAGATCAAAGAAAGAGGCAGATATTAGAGCGCTCAGAACACGCGAGTGTGTTCACCAAAGTAAATACAAAATCAAATCGAATTACATTCCATAGTGGTTTCTTTGTTTTTGAGAACAACTTTTACAGTGGTTAAAGACACGAGACGGCATATTTTGGCAAACAACAACAACGACGCGCAGCTTGATATGACGCGTAGCTTGGTACTGTCGCGACTTTGTATTCGATTTTGATTTCGTATTAGCTTTGGTGGACACACTCGCGTGTTCTGAGTGCTCTGTCTGCCTATTTCTTTGATCTGAGAAATTTTATAATACATTTAAGTATTTCAACACAAAAAACACACAAAAAATAATAACAATACGACACAAATACTCGTACAAAATAAAATCAGTCAATTTGGTACGCAACAGAAGGTAAATCCGTTCATCGAGTCGAAACGAAATAACACATTTAGTCCCCTGACCACGAAACCTCATTTAATAAATATTATATTCGTTGCAGAATAAATAATTATGAATAGTTCAGTATTTTCGATGCAAATTAATATGCGGAACAGGTGAAAGCCAGAGCCAATCCCAGTCGGGGAAGCATTAGCGTGACTCCATTTTATGTTGTAAGCGTAACATTATAGCTTTCGTCCTAATTGCACTAATGATTCAAATTAATAACGTGGAAAGATAATGAGATGTGTAACACGCGTACTGTAATTAATTATGCTCACTTTTTTATCATGGAATCCGTTTAAAATGTTCATTTATTAAAAAAATATGCTATATTTTCTTTCACAGTGTTCTATTTTCGACATTTGATTTAATTTAAAATCCGAACGCTTTTTTCTTTTTTTTTTCAGTACAAACTATGGGCTCATGTACACGACGCCGCCGCCGCGCCGCCGTCGCCGCTCCGCCACCGCGCCTCTAGGCTGTGTACACGGTCGCTACCGCGCCGCCGCCGCTCCGCTGCCGCGCCGCCGCCGCTCCGCCTCCGCGCCGCCGCCGCGCTGGCACCGCGAATCCAATTCGCTAGTGTTTTATTTATGTGAAAAAGGAGGTTTCTTATTTCGGCCATAATGTTTTTTTTTTAATGTTTTATTCGCGGGTAACTTCTTTGTTCATAAACCGGTTTTGATGATTCTTTTTTTGTTGGAAAGAAGATATTTCTTACTATTTAGCTCCACTCGATTTCTCTGGTCTTCCATCATCAAACCCTAATCTCCATATCATGGGACCGCCTTTGAAATACCTTCTTTCCAACAAAAAAAGAATCATCAAAACCGATTCATAAACGAAGAAGTTATCCTTGAATTATCAAAACAAAAACATTATATGGCCGCAATGAGACATCTCCTTTGTTAGATAAATAAAACACTAGCGAATGGGATCGCGGTGGCGGCGCGGAGGCGGCGCGGCGGCGGAGCGGCGGCGGCGCGGCGGCGGCGCGGTGGCGGCGCGGTAGCGACCGTATACACAGCCTAGAGGCGCGGTAGCGGCGCGGCGGCGGTGCGGCGGCGGTGCGGCGGCGGCGCGGCGGCGGCGTCGTGTACATGAGCGCTATATCGCCGTGTTTTTTTTTTTTATTTTATAAACCTTTTTTGTTCCTAAACGTCACGAAAAACCTTCATGTAATCAACTTACTCTCTACTCCGGACCCGCGGCCCTTTTTCGCGTTTAGCGTTCTACTTTAACTGATGAGTTGCTGGTATTTTTAATGTTAAACATTAATTCTCGTCTAAAGTGAATAGAATATTATTATTTAAGATAGATATTTTCTTTGGGATTGCATTTTAGGTGTCACTAAGTAAGCTGAACACAAGCAACGCAATAATGTAGTCCAAATATTACACTGTTATGGATGTTGTTCTAGTGCGAATTTTTGTTTAAATACATTGTTAAGGTGTTTTTTTTTACAATATAAAAACGCACTTTGGTATTGTTCTGAAAAAGAAATTCTCTATAAGAGAACCTAAATCGCAAAATATGAAGTACCTTACACTAAGAACATTAGACTCCATTTTTTTTTCATCTACTCGAAAACAAAATTTCATTTCAAGTTCCATGAAACTCTTTATGAATCACATTTATTCATATTCATTTATTTTCCCACGTCTTTATAATTAAAAATAGAATAAAAGGTATCTAAAGTTAGAAGGCTAAAAAAATCCATAACGAACACAGTTTTAAATACCAGGATACCGTTTGTTTACAAACTTTATTAGTAGTTAGTAAACCATTTGTAAATTCCTTCTAATAGGTAACAAGCGGTAACTGTATAAAACTATGGTACTTTAACGTACGAGAATTAATCACGCAAGGTGAGCTCGATCTTAATGTGGTTTTTTTTATTTTATTTTAGTTGACTAGCTACCGGGCTTTGCTTTACATGGTTTTGCTTAACCAAACATTAATCGAATAAGGTATTTATTTTAGACCACGCTGTCCCCTCTCTTTTTTCGTGGTAAAATCATCAAATGAGTCCTCCCACCCAGGGCAGGGCGGGAAAGACTGTCAGACTTGTACTGACTAAAATCCATGGTGTCTTTCAATACCTCTTTACGTTCCAGGGTCACGGTAATTCGGTAGTCACGCTACCCACGCACACTTTGGCCCTATATGGGAACCCCCGTCATTGGACTGAGACTCTTTTGGGCAAAAACTCCCCTGTCTTGGGCAAAAGCCCGCCCCAATACCTTCCAATAGCTCTTCTTCTGCGCCTTTTCTAACCTACTGTCGCCATACGGGCCCTGATCGTCTTACCTGCTTTTTCCGGGCCATTAACCTCGTCTTTCAATGAAGTTAAGAGGGCTTTCACACGGTTCGTTGATTTTGTGCGACTTTTGGAACCTGATTCTGGGTATGACATTGCCACAAATAAAAAAAGTACATATACTCGAGAAAGTTTGATTCTTTCTGCGTGGAGTGCTTTAAACACATTTTTAGATTTGTTTACATACATATGTAAAAACCTTGTCTCTGTAAAGGATGTTTCATAAAATTCTACTTTTTGTCATACTTTGGTACCGAATTACATAGAAGGTATAGTAGTAAAATAATATTTGAAAATGTCCTTGGTACATCTGAAAGATTATAATTGGACTGCATTAATCACTTTTTTATTTTTCATTCAGAAATAAACCAAAAATAATTTTTCAAAACAGGAAGAATTTGACATTTTTTCGTCCGAAATTATATTTTTTAGTATTGAATAACTAAGGTTACTATGTTAGCTTGCATTAAAAAAATAATTAGCTCATTTAAAAGTAAAATAATAGTATTAAACAATTATAATATGCAATGACAAAATTCAATATAAAACCAAGAACGGTTTCTTCTTTGATTTAGACGGCGCGGGGCGCCTTCTGAGGGAGGACGTATCGCTCGCAACCATTTTGACATTAGTTGCGTAATTATTAAAAATTAAAATACACGCCACCATTCATGACCTTTACACGCGGCGCCAGTGTCTTTGTCATGACATCAAATTCCATGTGAAAAATGTAGTACCTCGAATTTTCCGCAGGTCATGAGTGGTGGCCAGTAATTTTCCCAGTCGCCAAGAATACAGTTTAACCTACCTTTCTTGATACAAGCTAATATTTTGAATTAATTTGATTGAATTTTCCGACTATATTCGAATGTGGATATATTTGTAAAAAAAAAATAATGTAAATAATACAAAAAAAAAAAAACAATTTAAATAATTCTGATACCTTTTTTTCTGAATTGGTAATTATATGTAATTTCAGACTTGCTAACTTCCCAAACATTCCAGTTCGTTTGGATAATATAGCTCGCTGCGGGACCCACCATACCACCGGTCATGCCCCTGGTGGTATGGCTTTTTATTACGTGGTAAAATCATCAGATCAGCCCTTCCACCCAGGGAAGGACAGGAGGGACATACAAACTTGTAATGACTAAAATCTACGGTGTCCTTCAATAACCCATTGCGATCCGAGGCTATGGATACCCGATAAGACAATTCCGCGACGCCCGGCAGGATTTGGCTCTCTAACGTGCGCCCCAAAAATCCGTGAAAAATTGATCTGATCGTTTTGAGGTAGCGGTTTACCAGAGAAAAGTTTTGTTTTAAACTTTTTGTATTCGTTTTTGATGTCGGTACTTTTTTCAAAAAGTTTTTTTTTTCATCAATGTATTTTTATTAGGTTTGATCGAAGAGAGTTGAAGTCTTGTATCAGGTTCGGCATCCAGTCAATTGCGGTATTCCGTTTTGGCAGCTGCATTGTATTTTTTTTTTTTGGTAAAATCATCAAATGTGTCCTCCCGAGCGGGACGGGATTTATTACCAGACTCTAGTACTGACTAATATCCATGGTGATCCTTAAATAGCCCTTTACGTTCCAGGGCCACCGTTACCTGATAAGACAGTCCAGTGACCAAGGCATGCTCCTACTCTCAAATAGAAATCGCTTCTCGGCGTCGTACGTCACGCGGCTGTTCTCCCTCACGTGTTCCACCTCCTACTTCGCTAGCATGACTGCTTTGCATAAGGATTCGAGGTGACTACTTCCTATTCCGTCTTGCCCCGCAGATCGTGGCCTCGATCAATGCCGGGTGCTATTAAATTGACTCAAGTGCATCGAGTTGGGATTTGGCAAACCTGTACCACTTCATGTACCTAACTTTTTTGCAGCCAACTCAATAAGAGGACTAATATTGTGGGTCGATGTCAACGGCACCCCAAAAAGGTCAAGATAGCCTGTCATTTTTACGGTTACACCTCAGAAAGATAGAACCGAGTCGGATTGGCTCCTTTTTGCGGAAAAATTCACGTCTTAGCAGCATTGAAGCTCAAGCACTCAACCGGCCATGGCTCTTTTGCCTGATATTATTTTGTGAATTTTATTCATGAATAAAATTCACAAAAAACAGATACTACTCAGGAACCCCGAAAACTTTCAACTTGAACTGCACAATCGCTTCCAGTGCCTAACCGAATGCGAAACTGTGGACGAGATTAATAATGGGTTGGTGGAAACTGTCCAAGCTGTGGGGTCCAAGTTTTTTAAGACCTCGCGCCGCAATAAGCCTCAAAAGCTCTCGAACGGAAAAATCCGGTTGATGCAGGACCGGACCGAGATGAGGCTGCAATCTTCAGCTGATATGTCGGAATATGGCAAACTCAATAGACGAATCTCTAAATGAATGCAACGTGACCTGCGCTCCTTTAGTGCGGCATGGATCAAAGAGGCAATCGAGCGGAACCGGGGCTCAAAAGTGTTCGCAAAGAATTCGTCTATTGGGCAGAGCCAAATGACAAAGCTGAAGATTAACGACGGCAGCATCATTTCGACTAAACCAGAGAACCTAAGGGAGCTTGAGAGGTTTTACGGACAGTTATATACATCAATACGACAACCCAGTGTCGGTACATCTTGAGACGCAAGAGCTAAACTGACTTGACACTACACTGAGGATATCCCAGACACCAGCCTGTACGAGATTAGAATGGCTCAACAGCTCAAGAATAACAAGTCGCCGGGTGAGGACGGAATCTCAACAGAACTTCTGAGAGCGGGTGGAAAACCGGTACTACTCTAGTCCTCCAGAAGTTATTTAATTCCGTCATACTCAAAGGTTCTACGCCAGAAGCATGGCACAGGAGTGTGGTTGTTCTTTTCTTCAAAAAAGGTGACAACACCTTGTTGAAGAACTACAGGCCAATCTTACTTCTGAGCCATGTATACAAGCTGTTCTGAAGAGTCATTACGAACCGTCTCGAACGCAGGTTTGATGACTTCCAGCCTCCCGAACAAGCCGGTTTCCGAAAAGGTTTTAGTACTATAAACCACATACACACGCTCTGCCAGATTATACAGAAGACAGAGGACTATAATCGGCCATTGTGTTTAGCGTTTGTGGACTATGAAAAAGCCTTCGATTCAATCGAAACCTGGGCAGTATTGCAGTCCCTCCAACGATGTCACGACTAAAGGTATATCGAAGTGTTTGTATAGAAACGCCACCATGTCCATCCGATTTCAGCAGGCGTAGCATGGCGCCGTAGAAAGGGGTTTTGTCGACGGAAGAATAGACAAAATAACAGAACGTAGAAATATTTTTATCGTTTTAAGCATGGTAATGTGAAAAATATAGAAAATAAACGTCCTTTTCTTCAATAGTGTTCAAATGGTGTCACATTTGTGCAAAAAAAACAGTCGATTTGTGTAGAAATAACGATGAAATAACGCCATGCTACGCGTGCAGGAAGAGAGCACGAAACCAATCCAATAAAAGGCGTGAGACAGGGAGACGTTATTTCTCCGAAACTGTTCACGAACTTGGAATGGAACGGATTCGGCATCAACATCAATGGTGAATACATCACTCACCTTCATTTTGCCGATGATATAGTCATCATGGCAGAATCGTTGGAGCACCTCAATGCTATGCTCAGCGACCTCAGTATCGTTTCCCAACGGGATGGCCTTAAAATGAACATGGACAGGACGAAAGTCATGTCGAATGTCCATGTGGCACCCTTACCGGTTGTTGTTGGGAGCGATACTCTCGAAGTTGTAGACCATTATACTTACCTTGGACAGATTGTTCAGTTAGGTAGGTCCAACTTCGAGAAAGAGGTCGCCCGAAGAATCCAACTCGGATGGGCAGCGTTTGGGAAGCTACGTGATATTTTCTCATCGAGAATCCCACAGTGTCTCAAGACAAGGGTGTTTGACCAGTGTATGTTGCCAGTGATGATATATGGCTCCGAAACGTGGTCATTGACTGCTGGCCTTTTAGAGAGACTAAGAGTCACTCAACGAGCAATGGAAAGAGCTATGCTCGGAGTATCTTTGCGGGATAAAATCCGGAACATGGATATTCGGCAAAGAACCAGAGTCACCGACATAGCTCATAAAATTTGCAAGTTGAACTGGTAATGGGCAGGCCACAGCGCTCGTAGAACTGACAACCGATGGGGAAGAAAAGTTCTCGAGTGGCGACCACGGACCGGAAAACGCAGCGTAGGCAGGCCTCCCACCAGGTGGACCGACGACATATTGAGGGTCGAGGGCAGCCGATGGATGCAAGTGGCGAATTGTCGTTCGGCGTGGCGGTATACGGGGGAGGCCTATGTTCAGCAGTGGACGTCCTCCGGCTAATGATGATGATGATGATGAGATACTACTCAGAATAGAACATACAAAAAAATGAGTTAGCATTCCAATAAATCGTAAAAATAAGCGAAATTGAATGAAAAGTGAGAAATTACAGGAATGTGTCAAGTTTCATATAAAATAATGAAATCGAAAAAATAATGTTCTTTTTTCTCTTAAACCCTGTGTTATTTTACTAAAGGTGAAATGTTATCTATTAAATAACGAACATGTTCTATACCGTTTCAATAGAAATTAGGTAAAAAGCCTGAGTGACCAATTGTAGCATCGTAATTCGAGCATAAACGAATCTATGCACTGGTAGTCGCGATTGATCGAAGATGAACTCAGGTACTACTTGCTGTGCGAATGGAATAATGTGGAGTTGAACCACCTTTTCTACGCAATTTTGAGCAGTTACGTAACTTCGTTAGGAAGTAAAAGCTCAGTTTTGCGAGATAGAGATTATAATTTAGAGCTCACCGAAACATTCTGTTTCAAGAGTTAAATGATCTGAAACCCTGTTGTTTAGATCTTCTCTACACTCTAATAGATGTGTCCTTATTAAAAAAATAACCCAGCTGTAACCCAGTATAAGAAGCACTGAAGCCCAGTCAAAACAGTTCAATAAATATTCTCCTTTGTAAATGTTTAACGAGTTGCACCGTCCGCTCACAGTTAACTGCAGGGGAACCAAGAATCTTCTCGAATATTTTTAATCTTCATAGTGTCGATTCGAAATTGTCTTGTCAATTCTATGGGAGCTTGTTGCTGGTCGCAATGGACTTTGTATGATCTGCGCAGTAGATTATCGTTCTCTTTGCGCGGTTTAACGTCTTCTCTGGCCTTGCTCACTTTCTTCCTGGATCACGGCGTTTGGTGATATTACCCGTCTCTTAATTGACACTAGTTTCAAATATTTTGAACCACTGGTTGGAAATATTCGAGCATTAAACCGACCATTTCTGGTTATATCTCCTTATCTATGTCACCTTAATCACCCCAATGGCTGGTTTTGCGTCCATAATTATGTCTCTAGATGGCATAAATGACTGTTTGATGTAAAAGTCAAAGAAAAAGTTTGAAAAATTTTAAACACCAAATCGTAAATTCTAAATAATTTCAAAAATCTAATTAAAAAGTTATGAATTCCAATTAGTCACTAGAAACAAAATCAACACCTGAAAGATGTCATAACAAGATAATTTACTCGTATAATACGAGTAAATTATCTTGTTAAGAGCCATTTCACCCGTTTGCGCGTAGAACTAAAATTATGGTCGTCTAATTTACCATATTAAGTAACACCCCAACATTTTTTAATACCTGTAAAAGAAAGACCAGTCTTTCGTGTTGTAAAAAACCGTAACATATTTCAAAAAACTCTTTTATTAACTTTGTGGTAATTAATCTCCGACAAGTAGTTTACTGAAAAATCAACGCAGAGTCGATTTGCGACTCCTACATCTACCATAAATATTTATAATTTTAACCAAAAAAAATACACAAATCATCAGACATACGTTTTTGTCGTCATACTGTGTCCAAAAATTTGTATTTTTAATAACATTAATTAGTAAAAAAATAAAGTCTGAGGTCAATTTTTACGTTTTATATCGCTGTTTTATCGCGATTTTTGGTTCGAACAAAGCGTAATTACATTAAAAAAAACTATGTAAATATAAACTATGTTTACAGAATAAACTAATTCCTAAATTTCATTAAAATCCCTTCATATAATTAAACATAATATCATTTTTAAAATCACTCTAAACTAGCATAAATTACGAAGCACAAGCGGGCTGCGATCAGTACGGCTCCAGCGCCCGTCGACGTAGGACCTGTGTCATTTTTTTCCGCGTCGCGATTATAGAGCGTACGTATCGTGAACGGAATATTATACTGCGACTACCACATTTTGATTCTCTTCATATTTTTTTTTCATAAGGTAAGATTTTCGTTACTTTATCAAGCAAAGTATTATTAGAGTAGTTTTTAGAATTTGTGCATTCATTAACCATCTGTTTTTGTTTTATTAGATTTTGCAATGGGGCGCAAGAGTTCTGTTTACCGTGGTTTTCGAGGGTGTTGAAACCGATGGTGCAGTCAAAATGTAAATCCAAGATGGCGGCTGCAAAAAATATCGAGGTTTTCGTCATGGGTGTCGTTTTCATGGTTTTCGAGGGTGTTGAAACCGATGTTGCAGTCAAAATCCAAGATGGCGGCTGCAAAAAATATCGAGGTTTTCGTCATGGGTGTCGTTTTCGTGGTTTTCGAGGGTGTTGAAACCGATGGTGCAGTCAAAATGTAAATCCAAGATGGCGGCTGCAAAAAATATCGAGGTTTTCGTCATGGGTGTCGTTTTCATGGTTTTCGAGGGTGTTGAAACCGATGTTGCAGTCAAAATCCAAGATGGCGGCTGCAAAAAATATCGAGGTTTTCGTCATGGGTGTCGTTTTCGTGGTTTTCGAGGGTGTTGAAACCGACGGTGCAGTCAAAATGTGAATCCAAGATGGCGGCTGCAAAAAATATCGAGGTTTTCGTCATGGGTGTCGTTTTCATGGTTTTCGAGGGTGTTGAAACCGATGTTGCAGTCAAAATGTAAATCCAAGATGGCGGCTGCAAAAAATATCGAGGTTTTCGTCATGGGTGTCGTTTTCGTGGTTTTCGAGGGTGTTGAAACCGATGGTGCAGTCAAAATGTAAATCCAAGATGGCGGCTGCAAAAAATATCGAGGTTTTCGTCATGGGTGTCGTTTTCATGGTTTTCGAGGGTGTTGAAACCGATGTTGCAGTCAAAATGTAAATCCAAGATGGCGGCTGCAAAAAATATCGAGGTTTTCGTCATGGGTGTCGTTTTCATGGTTTTCGAGGGTGTTGAAACCGATGGTGCAGTCAAAATGTAAATCCAAGATGGCGGCTGCAAAAAATATCGAGGGTTTCGTCATGGGTGTCGTTTTCATGGTTTTCGATGGTGTTGAAACCGATGGTGCAGTCAAAATGTAAATCCAAGATGGCGGCTGCAAAAAATATCGAGGTTTTCGTCATGGGTGTCGTTTTCATGGTTTTCGAGGGTGTTGAAACCGATGGTGCAGTTTAAATGTAAATCCAAGATGGCGGCTGAAAAAATTATCGAGGTTTTCGTCATGGGTGTCGTTTTCATGGTTTTTGAGGGTGTTGAATCCAATATTGCAGTCAAAATGTAAATCCAAGGTGGCGGCTGCTAAAACTATCGAGGTTTTCATCATGGATGTCGTTTTCGTTGTTTTTGAGGGTGTTGAAACCGATATTACTATCAAAATAAAAATCCCAGATGTCAAATAACAAAAATCAACAATCACAATTCCTTCACTAATTAATCGAAAGGAACTTCGTTCCATCCGGGTGTCCCTTGACACCTCACAAGTTTTTTTTATTAATAGGAAATTTAAAAACGTGGGTTTTTAGATTTTTTAAATCTAAAAACCCACGTTTTTAAATTTTATTTGATACCCATATCATGGGGGTGCATTTCAAATAGCCTGTCCGCCATCTTGGATGTCCACCATATTGGATTTAAGTCACGTGACTATTTTTTTCGTACTCCTGACAGCAAACCCTTTCATTTAATGCCCATATCATGGGGGTGTATTTCAAATAGCCAATCCGCCATCTTGGCTGTCCACCATGCTGGATTTAAGACACGTCACTATTTTTTCATATTCCTTATGATTGAGATTTTCTTATTTTTAGGAAATTTAAAAACGTTTTTTTGTAGGAAATAGAACCTGTTGCAATAGAGCCTGGTCTTTTTTTTTTTTTTTTAGCGTGGTAAAATCATCAAATGAGTCCTCCAACCCCGGGCAGGGCGGGAGGGACTGTCAGACTTCTACTGACTAAAATCCACGGTGTCCTTCATAGCCTGTTATGTTCCGGGGTTACGGTAAGGGAATAATCCCGCGACCCCGGCAGGCTTTGGCCCTCTGAGAGGGGGGCCCCATCATTATGCTGACGCTCTTTAAGGCGCGCGTGGGACACAACGCGCCGTCGACCCGGTCATGGTCCTTGGTCGGGCAGCGAGTTGCCCTTTACTCGCTGCCCGCATGCCCGCGCCTACGGTGGCCGGAGATCATCAAGCGACGCACAGTGGTGCAGGTAGTACGTGCATGCGGAAAATATTATTTTTAAATGAAAAGACGTTGCGTTTCTTTATAATACTTTGTTAAAATTATATAATGAATGTACCAGTATACAAAAAGAAAGATATAATAGGTATTTTTTTCATCATAATATTCACATCATCTTATTTTTTCACATGAATTCAATTCTAAATTTTATGCAAAATATACAGTCTTTAAGCATTTCTATATAAATAAATATTACTAAACTAAATATTATTAAATAGAGAAAATATAATTTTCGAGATAAGTGAGAAACACTTAATAATATAACGCACTTTTTCTTAACTACAGAGCGTCATTAGTTAAGGACCTGGTATTTCCAAGATCGCAGGTTTTCGCAGCTAAAACTGATGTATTCCTAATCTATAGGGTCTAATTAATCACCGAAGGTATATCATTACGTAACGGTCGATAACGGAGATTAGTTAAGCTCTCATGATTGAAAACAAAGGGTTCCAAATGACCTTCTTCACAAAAAATGCAATAGCCAGTAATTATTTATTATATAATTATATTATTTTTACGTATTTTATTAATACACACATTGAACATAAGATTCAACTAAAAATAAAAGTTGTAGATTATAGTATTAAGGTTCTAATTCATACTTGAAATAACAATATTTTTTGCATGAAATTTGTTAATTCTCGATCATCCTACTTTGGCATGATATTATTAAATACTGTGGAATTATTTATCCGTATTAATTTTAAGACTTGTTTCTACTAACATTCTAGTATGTGTATACCAAATTGTAGACATTTTAAAGAAGGTCGACCTTTTGACTTTTTTCCGCCCTTGAACCAATGTGCGACGTCCGTCGCCGTGGGCGCCTACTACTGCGGCTGGGGCGGAGGGAGGACGCTGTCCTCTTTCGCTCGCGGCCCGCCTCCTCCTTCACGAGCATTACTGCCTCGCAGAAGGAGCTGACCGCTTCCCACTCCGTCACGCCCCGCAGCATGGCCGCAACCAATGCCGGGCGCGAGAGGTCTCCGCCTATCGCAGCCGTGAGGACACGTCGGTGCCCCGCCCAAGCTGGGCAGTCTTGCACCGTATGCTCCACCGTGTCCTCCGGGCGATCTTCGCAGTGGTGACACCCAGGCGTCTCCTCCTTTCGCATCAGACACAGGTACCTCCCGAAACTTCCGTGTCCGATGAGGACCTGCGTCAAGTGGTAGGTCAGGACGCCATGACTTCTCTCCAGCCACTCCTCAAAGAGGTTTCTTACCGCCGCAATTGCGGCGTGCCCGGCCTTCGGTCGCGACAGTCGTTCCTTCCATACTGCCCTGAGATCGCGCCGGAGCTCTTCCCGCCGCGCCTCGACTTCTCGAGGCAGCGGGGTCACGCCCCGGCGCTGCGCCTCCACGCGCCACTCATAGACGCGCTGGAGGGCAGTCGCCTCTAGATCCCAGGGCAGCAATCCGGCAAGCAGGCTGGCCGATTCGCCGGCAATCGTGCGGTATCCCCGGATCATTCGGATAGCCATGACCCTCTGGCATGCGACCAGCTTCTGTGGTCGCGTCCGGACGCGACCACAGAAGCTGAATGGGCTGTGTGGGCCCTGAGCATCCGGATGCTCAGGGCCCACACAGGGGCCCCGTAGAGGGCCATGGACCGCACGACACCAGCGTACAGCCTACGGCAGGAAGCGTTTGGCCCGCTGAGATTGGGCAGGAGTCGCCTGAGGGCGGCTGCTGCACGGTTCAGCTTTGGGGCCAAACTCAGGAAATGCTCCCTGAAGTTCCACCGGCTGTCGAGGACGAGTCCCAGGTACTTCATCGTCCCCTTGACGCCGATTGGAACTCCTTCCACCGTAATGCTGTAACTCGACTGTGGCGCGTTACGGCTGCCATGAAAACACATGGCCTCCGTCTTGTGCAGCGCCACATCGAGTCCCAACCGCCGGATCCTATGGACGACTGTCGCGACCGCTTCCGTCGCCACGTCGGCCGCCGCCTGGTGCGACTCTCCCTGTGCAAGGACGAGCGTGTCGTCAGCGTAACAAATTACGCTGACGCCGTCAGGGAGGTCGCTGCGCAGCACCCAGTCGTATCCGATGTTCCACAAGGGCGGTCCCAGGACCGAACCCTGTGGAACACCGCACGACATCTCTCGCCGGTTCCACTCTCCTCGGTGACCGGGGTAGATGACGGCTCTGTCCGTCAGGTAGTCCTCGACTATACGGCGGCGATAGGTCGGCACCCGGTGATACCGGAGTGCCTCCCTGATGCAACTCCAGGGCAGGGTGTTGAAGGCATTGGTGATGTCCAGAGACACCGCCAAGACGACCCTGCCCCGGGCTACTGCATCCCCCGTCGTGAGGGCTCTCACGCGCATGATTGCGTCCACCGTCGAGCGCCCCCTGCGGAAGCCGCACTGGCTCTCCGACAGGTTCGGGAAAAAGGGAGGAAAAAGGGAGGAAATCTGTTTGTGTTGTTTTATAATGTTGTTTCACAATGTTTAGGATAAATAAAACGAAAATCGGAGGTATAAATAGTACTGCCTGCGCCCAAGGGTTAAGCAGCCTGTATAAATCTCACCGTATAATTGCAAATACCGATAGATTACAATCTATCTCGGGAGATTTTAAACTATCGAAAGATTGTGAACCCTAACAAACAGCTCACGATTTAACGCATTATTTTCGGGAGATTGTAATATCTCGAAGCTAAACAGATACATTACAATCTATCGCAAGTTAATGTTTAATTATCCGAAAGCTATCCTTGATTGGTCGGTCTTACAGTAGCTCGTTCTGTGTCTATAGACTTAATATCATTATCAAATAAGATGTTTAAGGTTCACATTCATAAAAAATATGAAAACACGGAAAATGTATGTAATTTAGGTTATATTCGTTGACTAAAACTTATTTATTGTCCAGACTTCACTTCTTAGGTTAATCGCAGATTCAGTTTTACTTCCACAACAATAACATATAACTAACTTTAACTCACAGGTTATTTTTAACGAAATTACGAATTATGAAATTAAATTAAAATCACCAGAACAGATTGTTTACATTACACCAAATGAATTATCAAACAAATAATTATGGCGGCGCCGAGCACATGACGTTTATCCAATCAGCGCGTGAGATGTTTTCCGTTCTATACCTTTTAACAGTCTAAACTGAATAAAAAAAAAACTTTTTCAAAAATGTAATCAATGTGCATTACAATTATATCGGCTCAAGATTGTTTAGTCCGACTCAACACTAGCACTACACTGGTTGCATTGTGTATGTGTGAATAGGTACGCACACATGAACATTGCTCCCGTCTTTTACCTAAACTCGAGCGTTCGAATTTTGTAAACTGGCTCTTAAGAATGAAATTGAATAATCTCTATAATGCACACTTTGTAAATTACAAACATATCCAATTCGTGACACAATGTGCGGTTTAAAGTGTTATTTATTGAGTGGCACTTATTTTATTTTGATAGGTATATATTTATCATATTATCCATTCGTTTATGAAAATAAGTAGTGTCTAGAAGACCGGGATCTTACTTTGTTTATTCGAAACAAAAGTGGCAAAAGCTCATGTTGTTTGCTTTCTGGTATACGAGGCATAGCTGTTTCGTTAGTGTTTTGTTTTTATGCGGGGGGCATCACGATGTCAAATTGACAGGAATTGTGTTCTTTCAGTATGTCATAGCGCCCTTAAAAGTTGTTTATTTTTACTAGAAGCAACCTTATGATGATGGCAGAAGTGAGGTAAAACAACACAGTTTCATTTGTTAAAACTTCGAGAACTCACGTGTGGTGCATGCTCTACGAGTTTTAATTCCTTTACAATAAAAGTAAACTTTTCAAAACTATTTTTATTAACAGTCTGTCTCTGATAGCTTACAAAACCCTCATTTAACTTGAGACAATACTGAATGATATTATGACCAATGTTTGTCACATTCAAACTTGGAAGCTTCCACCAAGTATTTTAATAAAAACTCTCTTCTCAAAAGGAACTCGCAAGGAGTTTCTTGCTAACAGTAAAGGTGTATATTTGCATGATTTTAATTAAATTCTTCTCTCGGTATAACTGTAAACGTTAACAGAAAAAAAGGCAATTTTACAATGGACTAGGTTGAGAGGAAATAATAAAGTCTCTCAAGATAGTTTATAAAAACTGATAAGCAATTTATTCAGCTTCCCTTTCTCTGTGTACTTTTGAAAGAAAACAAAAGCTTTTAATATTGTCTTTACTGTTTTCAGTGACAAAGAATCTTGGTGAAAAGAAATATGTAAATGTATAGCTAGAACGAGTCGAGAGGGGCGACGACCGCGCAGTCATTAACTCAATGGGCATTTGATATAGTGGAGGGCTGAGCGAAAACTGGCTGGGATTAGCGGAGGTCCGGAAAAAAGTGGCGTGTTTGAGGGCCAACACTTTATTGATACGAAAAACAAGAAGGTGTCCATGAAAGGATTACTTTTACTTCGGATATCGGATCGTTTGTCAAGTTTTTCCAGAAGTTCGTTAGCATTTGACAGTGAGGTATAGGAGGCGCGCCGTGTTTGGTGGCTCGTTAAGAGCTGGCAAGCGTCGGTAAGTCTACGGTTCGTTAGTGATGTGACTCGGGTCCCCGTCTCGTTGGCACATCGATCCTGTATTGATGTAGTGACTGACAATAATGTTGAGCGCTAGAACAGGGAGTACTTGCTTGAAATATCTACGTTGTTCATTAACTTATTTTGTTCTCATTTTGTAGCAACTTTGGATGAGTCGTGCGTATTTTGGTAGATCTGTGGTAAAGTTACATTTTAGACCGAGTGTTTTTAGGAAACAAAACAACAAAAGTTTTTCTCGCAATAACAAAAACAACAGAAACAAAATCAGTAACATCCGCCGAATTCAAGTGATGCTCGTACATCACAGAATTGTTTTTTTTTAATTTTATTTATACATTTTTTTAATGGTACCACGAATAGTTTCATATTAATATTAACAATCCAAAATATACAAAAATACACTAATCTATATATATAAAAGAACAGGGGTTTTTCTTTTGACACGACTACAGCCGAAACCGCTTAACGCATAAACTTGAATTTTGGACAGCATTTGCAGTCTACCATGTAGATTGGCAATAAGACGGGATTTTGCGAAAATCCTCCTCTAAGGGGGTGAAAAGGGGTGAAAACTTTTGTATGAAAAATCTTATTCCTTGGGTTTATAAACTTGAAACTTACCACGAATAAGAACATTAGTAAATAAATAAGATTAGTACCATTACTTTTTTTAAACTACCCTCCATTGGTAATCTCATCGGTGTTAAAGTTTGTATGGGAAAATCATAACGCGTGAGCTGATGAATTTGAAAATCAGTATTTATATACTAGATAGAGAGAATTAATCAAACACGTGTTTTTGGATTTTTCGAAAATCACCCCCCAAGTTGGTGAAAAGGGGTATTCAAGTTTTAAGGGGAGGATATTAAACCACTAAACGTAGAAACCTGAATTTTGGATGGTAGTTACAATTTATCATGTAGATGAGCATTATGAAAGGATTTTGAGAAAATCTCCCTCTAAGGGGGTGAAAAGGGGTGAAAACCTTTGTATGTAAAATCTTATTTCTTGGGTTTATAAACTTGAAACTTGGTACGAATATGAGTATAAGTAAATAAAAAAGATGGGCATTATTACTTTTTTTTAAAACTACCCTCCATTTTTAGGTTTTCCGAAAATTCCCTAAATTGGTGAAAAGGGATGATAAAGTTTTAAGGGAAGGATTTTATTGCTTGCTTCGATAAACTCAAAACTTGACATATTAATTATCTCTCAATCGAATAAAGGATACGTATTTTTATTTATATTTGATAAATCAACCCCTAACGGGGTGAAAATCGGAAAATCAGTTTGTCTAATATGATTGATTGTTTGTTTGTATTGAGTTTTTAGATTTTATTATAAGGAGGGTGAGCGGGCATTAAATTCACTGAGTTCGAAATTAGAAACACGCGCAGACGAAGTTGCGGGCAAAGTGCTAGACTATATATAAAAGAACAGGGGTTTTTCTTTTGACACGACTACAGCCGAAACCGCTAAACGCAGAAACTTGAATTTTGGACAGGATTTGCAGTCTACCATGCAGATTGGCAATAAGACGGGATTTTGCGAAAATCTTCCTCTAAGGGGGTGAAAAGGGGTGAAAACGTTTGTATGAAAAATCTTATTCCTTGGGTTTATAAACTTGAAACTTACTACGAATGAGAACACAAGTAAGTAAATAAGACTAGCACCATTATTTTTTTAAAACTACCCTCCATTGGTAATCTAGGGGTTGTTAAAGTTTGTATGGAAAAATCATAACGCGTGAGCTGATTAATTTGAAAATCAGTATTTATATACTAGATAAGAATTAATCAAACACGTGTTTTTGGATTTTTCGAAATTCACCCCCCAAGTTGGTGAAAAGGGGTATTCAAGTTTTAAGGGGGGATATTAAACCACTAAACGTAGAAACCTGAATTTTGGATGATAGTTGCAGTTTATAATGTAAATAAGCATTAAGAAAGGATTTTGCGAAAATCTACCTATAAGGGGGTGAAAAGGGGTGAAAACCTTTGTATGCAAAATCTTATTCTTTGGGTTTATAAACTTGAAACTTGGTACGAATGTGAGTATAAGTAAATAAAAAAGATGGACACTATTCTTTTTTCAAAACTACCCTCCATATTTGGGTTTTTCGAAAATCACCCCCTAAATTTTGAAAAGGGTTGATTAAGTTTTAAGGGAAGGATAAGGATGGTGAGCGGGAATTAAATTCACTGAGTTCGAAGTTAGAAACACGCGCAGACGAAGTCGCGGGCAAAGTGCTAGTCTATATATATAAAAGAACAGGGGTTTTTCTTTTGACACGACTACAGCCGAAACCGCTAAACGTAGAAACTTGAATTTTGGACAGCATTTGCAGTCTACTATGTAGATTGGCAATAAGACGGGATTTTGCGAAAATCCTCCTCTAAGGGGGTGAAAAGGGGTGAAAGCGTTTGTATGAAAAATCTTATTCCTTGGGTTTATAAACTTGAAAGTTAGTACGAATATGAGCATAAGTAAATAAAAAAGATGAGCATTATTAGTTTCTTAAAACTACCCTCCATTGGTAATCTAGGGGTTGTTAAAGTTTGTATGGGTAAATCATAACGCGTGAGTTGATTAATGTGAAAATCAGTATTTATATACTAGATAAGAATTAATTAAACACGTGTTTTTGGATTTTTCGAAAATCACCCCCAAAGTTGGTGAAAAGGGGTATTCAAGTTTTAAGGGAGGATAACTTAGCAATCTGAATTTTGGATGGTAGTTGCAATTTATGATGTAGGTGAGCATTAAGAAATTATTTTGCGAAAATCTACCTCTAAGGGGGTAAAAAGGGGTGAAAACGTTTGTATGAAAAATCTTATTCCTTGGGTTTAAAAACTCGAAACTTGGTACGAATATGAGTATAAGTCAATAAAAACGATGGTCATTAATAGTTTTACTATATAACTACCCTCCATTTTTGGGTTTCTCTAAATCGCTCCCTAAATTGGTGAAAAGGGGTGATTATGTTCTAAGGAAAGGGTTTTACTGCTTGCTTCGATAAACTCAAAACTTGATATATTAATTATCCCTCAATCAAATAAAGGATGCGTATTTTTATTTATCTATATATATAAAAGAACAGGGGTTTTTCTTTTGACACGACTACAGCCGAAACCGCTTAACGCATAAACTTGAATTTTGGACAGCATTTGCAGTCTACCATGTAGATTGGCAATAAGACGGGATTTTGCGAAAATCCTCCTCTAAGGGGGTGAAAAGGGGTGAAAACTTTTGTATGAAAAATCTTATTCCTTGGGTTTATAAACTTGAAACTTACCACGAATAAGAACATTAGTAAATAAATAAGATTAGTACCATTACTTTTTTTAAACTACCCTCCATTGGTAATCTCATCGGTGTTAAAGTTTGTATGGGAAAATCATAACGCGTGAGCTGATGAATTTGAAAATCAGTATTTATATACTAGATAGAGAGAATTAATCAAACACGTGTTTTTGGATTTTTCGAAAATCACCCCCCAAGTTGGTGAAAAGGGGTATTCAAGTTTTAAGGGGAGGATATTAAACCACTAAACGTAGAAACCTGAATTTTGGATGGTAGTTACAATTTATCATGTAGATGAGCATTATGAAAGGATTTTGAGAAAATCTCCCTCTAAGGGGGTGAAAAGGGGTGAAAACCTTTGTATGTAAAATCTTATTTCTTGGGTTTATAAACTTGAAACTTGGTACGAATATGAGTATAAGTAAATAAAAAAGATGGGCATTATTACTTTTTTTTAAAACTACCCTCCATTTTTAGGTTTTCCGAAAATTCCCTAAATTGGTGAAAAGGGATGATAAAGTTTTAAGGGAAGGATTTTATTGCTTGCTTCGATAAACTCAAAACTTGACATATTAATTATCTCTCAATCGAATAAAGGATACGTATTTTTATTTATATTTGATAAATCAACCCCTAACGGGGTGAAAATCGGAAAATCAGTTTGTCTAATATGATTGATTGTTTGTTTGTATTGAGTTTTTAGATTTTATTATAAGGAGGGTGAGCGGGCATTAAATTCACTGAGTTCGAAATTAGAAACACGCGCAGACGAAGTTGCGGGCAAAGTGCTAGTATTTCATAAATCAACCCCTAACGGGCTGAAAATTCTTATAAGGAGGGTGAGCGGGAATTAAATTCATTGAGTTCGAAATTAGAAACACGCGCAGACGAAGTCGCGGGCAAAGTGCTAGTTTAAAATAAAATCAACAAAACTACATTCCATTTAGTTAGTAAAAGGAGCCTGTCAAGTCGCGCTGCGTGGCACACGCCTTGTCATCTGTCCGTAAACAAATTGTGCCGGAGTGCCCCAACCCATTGTGGACTGCTCACATCCGTCCAGCGCGATCAAACACCCGCCAGCTGTAGCGTCAGCGAGGAAACTAAGTGACCAATGTTCTTTTAAAAAGGGAATTTATAACTAGGCTGTTAGATTTTCTAATTGAATTGAGTCAGTCTACAGAAGGAATTCTATAAAGGAGCATGATGTTACAGATTGTGTTCCATTAAAATGAGCCTCCGACCAGGTGTTCTGTTTGGGAGGTTATAATAGTCGCCGACAAGAGAGAGTCGTAATATGCTCAACCGTGGAACACTATCACGCCTGTAATCTTTGATGAGTTAGACAGAGTTGGCCCAATTGTATACGCATTTTGCTAACTATGTGTCCAGTGTAAGAGGACGAGCTTAGGTCCATCAACCGGGCAAAGATGCTGGACTGCTACTGAGAAATGCCAATAAAAAAAACCACCACATTTTGTCCGAAATGGGAATCAGATTTTATCTTATTTAATAGTCGCTACCACTAGACTCTAGTGCAATAACAACACTATTACAGAGACAAAATACCGCTGAAACCAATCTGTAAACCAATACGCTAACTGGCTGACGGTACACCCAAAATAGTATAAAACATTACCGAAGCAAGTCAACGGCGTCCACTCGTCGCTACATAATAGGCTTTAATCCCCTCATGCGTGTTTAACAGTTGGATTACTCGATTAACCACCCTCAAATTTTCTAACGACAGAATTCAAAATTCAGCGCTCTTTTAATTGACCGAAAAGGCCTGTGACAGAGCGGACCCAAAAAGTTTTAAGCGATTATTTTTTATTCATATTGGTTTTTGTTCCCGACCGACAATAATAATGCTAAGTAGATGTACAGATTTATTTAATGGAAGCATTTAAAATACATTGATTTATTTAATTTGGTATTCGTTTCATTTGAATTATGTGTGGTCATGTGATTCATACAAAGTTGGTGTAAATGATTAATAAAATATTCTATCCGAATGATTTTACGTTATTCAACAGGAATTATATTTCAATGTTTATTTTATTATTGTCAGAAACAGACTGACGACGGAGAGGAAAATCCGGAAAATATACTTTTAGGAATGGCACGTTTTTGTGCCACCAAAAAATAGACCGATATTAATCCTTTTTTTGGAAAAATAAGTCTTAAAATCGATCAGTATTTAGTGGAAAAACATTTTCCTCGGGGGCTCGAGAGGTTAAAGTTAAAAAGTTCAATTAATCTAATATAGGTTAGAGCATAATATACTAACTCAGTGAGTCATAAATAAGAGAATAGTGTGAATTAATTTGTTCATAAGATAAGCTCATCCTTCTGGACACAGTATAACTATACATGACTGGCCTGTTGGTCTAGTGGTTAGTGACCCTGACTGCTATGCCGGAGGTCGTGGTTCGATCCCCACCCAGGACAAATGTTTGTGTGATGAGCACGATCATTTGTTCTGTGTCTGGGTGTAATTTATCTATAATATGTATGTATTTAGCAATATATAAGTATGTTTATCAGTTGTCTAGTACCCATAACACAAGCTCTGCTTAGCTTGGGACTAGATGGCGTTGTGTGATAGTTGTGGAATATTATTATTATATTATTATTATTATACATAGTGTTGCGTCTTCATCCGTAATGAAACTCAAAATTTTTCTCAAAAAAAGTATCCTTTATAAATCCAAGTTATAAACTAACTGTGTATTAATTTTAATTTTAATCCGTTCAGTAGCTTTTATGCGAAAGGATATGTGTAAATACAATAAAAGAAACTTTCACATTTTTTATAATAGTTAGATTTGATACCTACAAAATATTGTAAAGCTGAAGTTTGTTGAACAGAAAGCAATTTAAATTTACAAACAAAAACAGAATCACCGAACGCAAGAGAGCATCAATTGAGCGATAAATTCATAAGGAAGTCGTATTCGAGTAAAGGGCGTGACAAAGTTCGCACCAAAAAAGCACAAATGCCGTAGTCTTTATTCAAAACCTTTGTGGAACTTGACGCCGACTCCACGACGTAAAGTGGGGCGGCCCCCACAGCCAACGTTCAAATGAAAAGCGTTCTTGTTTAGACTTAAATGCAGACTTGAGACGAAAAGTCAGAATTAACTTTAAACAACTAACAAACAACAATTTATATCTTGACGTAATGTTCTATTCAACTTTTCAACGTGTTACAAAATTTTGTCTTTCAATGTGACTTTCCGTTCAGAAATTATACAAGGACGTCTAATTAATTAATCGTTTTGTGTCTTTCAAACAATAAGTCCTATAATTTTAATTAGGTAGGTAATAATTTAAGTATCCAACTTTTTAGATTTCGCATGAATACAAATTAAAATGAATCGCCAAAATATTTGTACGCACATAACTTCTAAAAGACTGCATCAAATTGAATACATTTTTTTAGCTTTGCTCTTTGTCAGGAAAAAGATTTTTATAGAGAAAAATTCGGAAAAATCACGGTCCCTTTTGAACTTTTGGCCTCAGCAAAGTCTGGCATGCCACTAGTATGAGTATAATATAAAAATATCGAATGATTTGTAGAAATCAGTTTCAAATAAAGCTCAAATCAAATCAAAGCCAAATGGTTTTCAAAATGATTATCCTATAAACATTGATAGGCTCTTGAATTGAGTAATTTTGAGAAGACAGCGAGCAATCATCAGAGCAATATATCTTCAGATATACCTGAAATCGGCTTATCTGACATTATAAATTTGTTCAGATTTTGTACGAAAATAAAAAGATGTATCATTTTGGAAGAAATGAAAATACATTTATCATTCTGTTCTTCGAACTAAAAAGCAAATACTTTAAAATGTACTTATGTCTAGAGGTAATGGCGGGGGTCTTATGAGTTTCAACCTAGCCAGGTATTTCATCACCAGTGCTCTCAAAACGGTTATTATCAGAAGATCGGTTACCAGAACTTCGGTTAACTGACTACGAGATATGCAAGTGACAGCTAGGATCAACTGAGACACGGAGGAATCTCGGTATATGATGGATGGTCATTCATCCCCAGACCAACTCAGATAAGCTCTACTTAACATTAATAAATAATTAGCCTAATTATTATTTAACCATGAGCTCCTCTCGTTAATGTCTAAAATAACTAATTTAATGTCATTTTATTTCAAGGCACCTTGAAAGATGAATCATAATTACTTATTAGTTGACATAAATAATATCTTCTGCCAACATCACTATATTATCTTAAATCTCTTTGCTTCAAAGTTAATTGCCTGTCAGTAGCTGAAGTTGACTTGTTAATTCTTGCAAGTTACACCTGATTAAAGTGTTTTTAGGGGAGCGACCGCATGCGGCTTCAAAGTTCGGCTACGTGAAGCAATTAAGTTGCGCTCAGAGGACGAACCACACTTTAATTGTAATCAAAACATCACAGAATAGTTACAACAACCCTACCAACTCGTTGCGTAACTCCAAATTAAATTACGACTTCGCTTACCCAGAATTTGCGAACACTTATAACGGAAGGTTATAATAAAATAATAATGTTGAACAAACTATTACTTGAAATGTATTTTTTTTTTCATTTCCTCCGACGATCCACTAGTATTAATGTTACAATCATAAATTGAATTAGGTTCTAGTTGGCCTAAACTCGTGAAAGCACTTAGATATCTAAGATCAAATTATATCTATTCTCGAAGCACTTCTCCGGAATAGATTGTTCCTACATACAATACATAGCTGGCTACACATCCTTCAGCTATATGATATAATTACGTTAAATTACCTACGCTGCTTACGTATGATTGGCTCAAAGCAGAACATCTATAGAAATTCTAAGATCCAGTACCTAATTTAGCTAACAAAGCAACTGTACCATGGAATCAATTCGAGTTAATGTTACATAATATCATATTGCAGTATAAAGGTAGAGAAATTGGGCCAACTGCGGCGGCCGACCCACCTGCTGACTAAATTCGTACGGGTAGGCAAATCCAGAAAACCACATATGGCTTGTGAAGTTTCCCGGCGTGAACCAATTAACCTCTAGAGAGAAATCCCCTCAGGTATTAAACAAAATTGACTCCAATATAATTTTACATTCGCTAGGTAGCCGAAAATGAGATTTTACCTAGGATAGGCTGCCATAAACGTAAAGCCCGCGACCCAACCGTTTGTGATACACGAATGAAAAATTAAATTAGCAACTAAGTAGAAACTTGCTATAAAGTTGGTGTTTGTAAAACTTAAATTCAAATTAAATCCGGGGTAGTGTTATGAAATATATTTTGGTGGCTTTTAATTGTGCGCACTTTGTTAAGGACTACTTTAATTGTACTACGAGCTATTCTATCGTCATATTTAAAAGGCTCCTTTAATATGAATTCAAGGCAAAAGTAATCAAGATTAGACAAGAATTTGTAGTAAGTTGTAATATTACTGTACTACAAGAAAGTGCCCCAAGTAACACAAACGTGTCTAGAAACGTACTACTAGATAGCTTATAGAATTAAATTGAATTGTCTACCATAAGAATAAAATATCTATAAGCAATCTTCTAGAACGCTTATAGACAGAGTTTAGTAAAAGTGGGCACATTCTTGTACCCTCTCTTAAGAATGAGTTAAGAAAACATGACTAGATAGAGTTCAGATCAAATAGACTTAAGAGATGTTTCTAGTGTCTCTCTAAACCGTTTATAGACCGCACGTTTATCTAGTAGGTAGCGTACTAGTAGATGGTTTATACACCGTGACTTTTTAGTCGTCTTACAAAAGCAGTCCAGTTCATGTATCCAACGACTAGAACACGTTTATAACAAAAAAATAGGTATTTAAGAAATTCGAAAATTTTAAAAATAAAATTTTAATTCATTATTAAGACGCAAGTTGTAGTTAAAAACACCCTTGTCTCATAGAAAATGGAGATGGAATGATCTGCCCGACTATTGCGCTGGGTAGGTATACTCTACAGTTTGATTCGTAAACATTTTAACTGGGTGTTTCATATTTATAATGGACCTGTTTATTAAAAATAAAAATTATTATTAAAGATTAACAAAAAAAAAACTCGCCTAGAGGTATTTTAGGTCGGATACATTAAGTGGATCCCTTTTGTAAGACGACTAAAAAGTCACGGTGTAGATAGAGTTAAGACCTTTAAAGGAATCATTGCTCGTCAAGTTTTAAAACCAAATGATCTTAAGACTAACAACTTTAAGTAACATTTTACTAGTGACGCATAATGGCGTGGAACTTATAAGGCCCGACGCTGCGTTACGCGGATGCACGCGCGGTTCTATACAAAAGTGCTCCGTCGCGGGGACCCGTGCGGGGACCCGCGCGGAGCCACGTGCGGGGCCACGCGCGGAGCCACGCGCGGAGCCACGTGCGGGGCCACGCGCGGAGCCACGCGCGGTTCTACGCGCGGTTCTTGCCAGCGGTAACACGCACGGGCTTGTTCAGTCAATAAGGGTGCTTATACACGCTGTATGTAACGGTCTATTTATACTAGCGCAGAGTCGAAGCGCATCGAAGCGTATTTATAAAACTGAATATAACAATTTCAACCTTAACTCCACAGCGTAAAGCACATATTACTTCTAAGATTTTAAAAAGTGAAGAACGCTGATCGTGAATCGTGAACTGGAGCAAACAGAGTAATTTTTTTTTTATGAAGGCTTTCGAAAAATTTCTCCTGTGCTGAAATTTGGAATATGGTGAGAGTAGGTGATACAGATTATAGATGCACAATAATCCATTTTTTTTTAGCCGAGAAGTTCTGTTTTTTTACCAAAACATGAAAATTGCATAAGTATAACTCTCTGCGAAAAATTCCTCAGTCTCAAATTGTTTTTGTAGGTATTTGTTTAAATGAAATAATAGGGAAAAAAAAGTATAAGTAAGAATAGGAAGTATAAACATCAATGTTCGATTTCAGTGTCACTCCAAATCAACTTTTTACAATATCGCGCTTTAACTTGAAATTGAAATAAAAATCTTCAAATTGAACTAGCGATACTGCGTAAATCGGTCTCCGCGACGGGGACCGTGGCATACCCACGGAAACCAGCCGCGTATCCATACCCGCGTGTCACCGCGCGGCGCCACGCGCGTGGCCACGGACGGGGCCACGGACGGGGCCACGCGCGGGACCACGGACGTGGACCCGCGACGGTCGCCCGTCGCAGGGACCCGTTTAACGCAGCGTCGGGCCTAAGAGTTATTTTACTTAATAATATTTGCATCATGGCGTAACAAATTTATTACTTTTTATTAATTTTAATTTTAATAATGGGTAAATAAGCAAATCAACTTGCGATTGAAATTCTATCGTTGAATATTATGTAAAACTCTTGTAAAATAAGAGCGCCCGCTGTAAATGTAAGATTTAACATTCTTTTTTCAAAATATGAATATTATTTGGTATAAGAAAATTTTCGAATTTATTTTTTAATGCTTAAAATACTCATTTTATTTAAAATATAGTAATTTAAAACATATCAAATATCTAATTAGACATAATTTAATGATAAAAACATTAAAATACGTAACAAAAATTATTTGAAGCAAGAAATAGGCAATAAAAATGGCGTCCAGATTAAATTTACTAGAAAACCGATTTCTATAGAACAAACAGTCTAGAGATTCTTTTTGTAGTATGGCTCTAGAATAATTTTACTTACTACATACTAAACTATCTAGTGAGAGAATAAACAGATTTAAGAGTGGTTTAAAATTATCTAGTAACTGTCACTCTGTATGCCTTTTTATCTTGTCACAGTATTTCTAGACGTTCTTCAGTGAATAGGTAATTTCATGTGTTGTGAACGTAAGACCATTATTATGCAGTAACAAACCAATATAATTAATTAATACAAAAGGGTACCCGAGTAAAAAGTATTTCTGATTTATTTAGGTATAAACAATGTGAGAAATAATAATTATAATTGTCATTAAATTAATACCCTTTCATTTGATACCCACATCATTGGGGTGGATTTCAAACAGCCAGTCCGCCATCTTGAATTTAAGTCACCTGACTATTTTTTTCGTATTCCTGACAGCAAACCTTTTCATTTAATACGCTTATCATGGGGGTGGATTTTAAATAGCCTGTCCGCCAAATTGGATTTAAGACACGTGACAATTTTTTTTCGTATTCTTGACAGCAAACCCTTTCATTTGATACCCACATCATTGGGAAGGATTTCAAACAGCCAGTCCGCCATCTTGAATTTAAGTCACGTGACTATTTTTTCTATTTCTGACAGCAAACCCTTTCATTTGATACCCTTATCATTTGGGTGCATTTCAAATAGCTTGTACGCCATCTTGGACGTCTGCCATCTTGGATTTAAGTCACGTGACAATTTTTGTCGTATACCTGACAGCAAACCCTTTCATTTGATACCCATATTATGGGGGTGGATTTCAAACAGCCAGTCCGCCATCTTGAATTTAAGTCACGTGACTACTTTTTCGTATTACTGACAGCAAACCCTTTCATTTGATACGCATATCACGGGGGTGCATTCCAAATAGTCTGTCCTCCATCTTGGTCGTCCACCATATTGGATTTAAGACACGTGCCAATTTTTTTCGTATTCCTGACAGCAAACCTTTTTATTTGATACCCATATCATAGGGATGGATTTCAAACAGCCAGTCCGCCATCTTGGATTTAAGTCACGTGACCATTTTTTTCGTATCCCTGACAGCAAACCCTTTCATTTGATACCCATATTATGGGGGTGTATTTTAAATAGCCTGTCCGCCATATTGGATTTAAGTCATGTGATGTTTTCATTCTTCTTCGGTCGACTGTTCTTAATTTTTTTTTCTTTTTAAATACTTGCGGATTTTTCGACGAAAACCACCATCACAATAGATCTTTTAATTTGTTTCATCTTCTCCATTGCATAAACTCATCCAATTTAAATTTCTAGTATAAATGCACTTAACTAAGCCACTTTTGAGGATAAAAACTCTAAAAACACGACTTCTCTATCAGTTTTCTAGACAAACTTAAAATTGTCTAGTAAAGTATTTTATCTAGACTGAAGTATCTATAGAAAAAAAAGATAAGAGTACCATTAGCTAAAATAGAATATCTGTAGAAAGTTTTGTCTTCAAATATATCGTTTTATCTATAAAACTACTTCAAAATAGGTACCTTTAGACTTTTTTAACTATTTGTAGAGCATTTTATCTAGAAACATTCGTTATAACTATAAACGTACTTAAAATAAGTGTTCTATAGAACAAATGCTCTTAAAATAATAAAGCTTTAGATAAAAAACTCTATAAGATTAAATGTTCTGTATCAAACCCATCTTTAGAAAGCCCGTATCTAAAGATTAACCCTGAATAGACAGTCTATAGAGAGATTGGTTTTAAAACTTCCAGACTGTGTTACTTGGGGCGGTAAACCTCAAAGTCTGTCAGTCAGACTGCAGCTCCAAAACCAATAGAGGTTGCTGCTCTAGCACTATAATATCTAGCAATAAAAACTCTATCCTTACTACAATGTTGCCTATCGTAAAAGCAAGTCATATAAGCTTGTTAGTTTCTAGGCCACAACACAAAAAAAGTTCTGCTGTATGATAAAATCTTAACATCAAAATCAATCAAATCATACAGCAGAACTATTCTTTATCGTTTACTGTATACTTTCTAAATAACTATTAGACGACACTAGTAGTTAAGCAGTGAAAAGTGACTGATGTGCTGCGTGTCGCAAATTCCATTCCTGCACGGAACAAATAATTTTATTATGGGCAAGTTAGTCGAGCACGGCGCAATCGCGGGGCGGTAAGACCTCTCTTTGAAGAGTGTCTCGATAGACTTCACGGCCTTCAAGCATACGATGCAGGAATGCCCCGCTTGAGCAAAGCACGGCCGTGTCCTTACGACGGCGACAGGCGAGGACCTCTCGCGCCCAGCATTGGTCGAGGCCATGCTGCAGGGCGAGACGGAGTGTAAAGCGGCCGCCTCCTTCTGCGAAACAGTCATGTTAGCCAAGGAGGAGGCAAACTGCGTAAGAGAGAGTACAACGTCCTATCTCCACCCCAGCCGCAGTAGTAAACGCGTAGGGCGACAAACGTCGACGGACAACCTACGGCCACCGTAGGCGCGGGCATGAGGGCGGCGAGTAATGGGCGACTCGCTGTCCGACCATGGACCATGCCCGGGTCGAAGGCGCGTTGTGTTCCACGCGTGTAACGAATTACTATGACCCCGGAACATAAAGAACACTGTGAATTTTAGTCAGTACGACTGTGGCACCCTCCCGCTCCGCCCTAGTTGGGAGGACTCATTTGATGATTTTACCACGCTAAAAAAAAATGTGCAGGTTAGTAAGTTTTCCGAGTTTAAGTCTGGACAGGAGAAACTCTTAGTACTCGACAATGCTGCAATGTTTACAAACAGTACTACAATCGCACGAAACAATGTTGTAACAGAACGTCCTCTTTTTTAGAAGTCGTTAAAAAGTGTAAACGAATACTTCATTCCCAAATCCCGGATTAGTTCTGTCAAGAGTCACCCGACGTTGACGATCCAAACTGTTTGGAGAACTATATTTTGTTCACGAAACGACAGTTTAATTGAGTCGTACGTGTGCCGCACTATTGACGCTTGGACATTTTAAACTGTCAACCAAACTATTGTTCAACTAACAGTCCATTCAAGTCTTTTCAGCTTGACAACGGCCACTACGGAACAGCTTTTATGGCGAGTTCGCTTAAAATAAAAGGAAATTTTAATGACTGAAGTTGAGGGCAGTTATATTTTTCATTATTAATAGTTATGGTTCTGAAGAATATACTAGATTGTAAAAAATATTTGACCGGTATTTTTATTTCTGACTTAAAACAAAGAAGTTACAACGTTTCTAAAAATCTTATCTTTACAGGCGTTATGATGTCACAAGTCCCCAATCCCGAGTTTTGGAGCGTTTTATCTTTGTTCATATTTATTGATTTAAAAAAAAAATCCAAATCTGTTATTTTTCAAAACTCTGGACGGACTAAAGAGTTTTTCGATTTATCTATGCAGTAAAGTGCCCTATTTGCCACACGTTGCTTTCCTCGGAAACAATACTTTTTTCGGTATGAAAGTTACCCTGTGACTGATTTTGTACACCTGGTAAAAAATCTGGATGAACGGTTCCGAAAGGAAATAAGCAAACTTAATTTCGCATTTATAATGTTAGTTGTGCTGAACACGAAATTATGTATAAACAACTCTATGACTTAATAGTAGATTGTATGACAAGGGAGCAAAGTAATATTTTTACGGCGAGGGCGCTATTTTGAATCCAGAGCGAAGTGAGGGATTCTACTGTAGAATCCTGAGCGTAGCGAGGGATTCTTTAGTAGAATCCCGAACGTAGCGAGGGATTCAAAGTACGCCGCCCGAGCCAAAAATATATTTTGCGCCCGAGTGATACACTCTACTTTTCATCACCCACTATGAGAAAATAAAAAGCGCCTCGTATTTTATTTTAATTCTCTTTATTTATTTTTACACTTATTAATTAAATTTTTAAATATTTTTATAAAAAACATTTAAAAATATAAAAAATAGCAGTCCACCAGCATCGGGAACAGGGTCCGGGCTGCCGGTGGTCAGGGCTCTTGAGAGAGGAACCTTCTAACAATACGCGCCGTGTCCAAGAGTACTGCCTTCTGAATCAAGAGCTTGATCCAGCTACCCAGCGAGAGCCTCCTCAGGTGTTGTTCGAGGCTCTTGGCAATTAAGCCATTGGCAGATACGACTATCGGCTATATATTATACATTATTTTAATATTATTATACGGGTTAATAAAACATAGAGTAACAACTAAATTGAAATTATCATTTTTTTTTTAGTTTGGTAAAATCATCAAATGAGTCCGCCCGCCCTGCCCGGGGTGGGACTGTCAGACTTCTACTGACTAAAATCCACGGTGTCCTTCAATAGCCCTTTCTGTTCTGGGGTCACGGTAAGGAAATAATCCCGCGACCCCGGCAGGCTTTGGCCCTCTGAGAGGGGGGCCCCGTCATTATGCTGACGCTCTTTGAGGCGCGCGTGGGTTACAACGCGCCGTCAAATTGAAATTATCTAATAATAAAACAACTAAAAACTTATATTTACATTTGAGACATTTTCGCAATTATGAAAATTATATAGAAGGTTCCATTGAGAACGAGGCGAAAACATGTGAACGCATCGTGGAAAACACATGACACTGTCCGAAAAAAAAAACAATCTACAATTTTTATTCAGCCAGTGACGCGGTGTGACTATGGGCCGTCATTCCAGCCAGTCTTTATTCAAACACTATTTGCGTTCGATTTCTTTGGTGCCGAGCACTAAGATGTTCCAAATTCAAAAAGTGCGCTGCAATGTTCTTTCCGGCGCACTTATAAAGAGGATTAAAAACTCATTTCTGCCCGCTAAAAGTTCCCTATAGAAAACACCAGTTTTGGGCGCACTTAAAGGCGAACCAAGTCGTCCTTTTCGAATAGGTGGGATGAAAACACTTATATACACATAACTACATAATAGTTAAACTCTTAAGTTCAGCAGCAAGTCATTGAATCTCCTTCACTTACAATAGAGTTATTGGAATTGAAATAGTTATCGAAACTATTGCCGAGAAGATAAATAATGTGCTTAGTTGGAGTAAGACAAATGCTATCAATTATAGTCGCTGAAACTGGAGCCACAATGCCAGTAGATTCTTGTTAAGTCAAAGTTAAAGATAACGTCTTGTAATATTGATTGATATACTTTAATTTATATCTACAAGACTTAATAATAACAGACGCAGGAGGTCAAAATGCCTCTTAAGGAATTAATAGAATTGAAATAAAAATATAATTTATCTATGACCAATACAATTGACAATTCCACTTTACGATTTTATCGCAATGCATATTATATTTCAGAAGATGTGGTCTTTTTAGAACCTCTGGTTAATATTCCAAATTAAGGCGCTCTTGTCTACCCTCTAGTCTGAATTTCCTCCGTTCCTCGCAAAGCACGTAAATGCGTTGGTCCTGGCAGCCATTTGTAGTTCTTTGACAGTCGTTATTCTTTGGCAGAGAGCTGAAAAGACTGATGTGCAGTCTTAACAAAGGGTACAATATTTTTCAGTGGTCTTGAAGGTCAGATAAACAGTTGATCTGGGTTCGTAAAATATTGATATTTACGAGTATCTGCATCCCGTTCCACAAGAAGCCGACGCTGACACATACAGGGTGTTTTTGAAATCGTGGGCAATACTTAAGGGTCTTGTAGTACTCGTGAAAATGAATAATTTTTACTATGGGACCAACCATGAAATTTCGAAACTAAAATCATCTGTTCCATATATCTTTTCGAGTTATGACACCATAAAAAAGTTATGTCTAAGTTATGTCATGAGTTGTAATTGGTCTTTGTTGCCATGAATAAATAAATTATTCATCATCATCATCTGCCTAGCCTTTTCCCAACTATATTGGGGTCGGCTTCCAGTCAAACCAGATTCAGCTGGATATCAGTATTTTACATGGAGCGACTGCCTGTCGAACCTCCACAACCCAGTAACTGGGTAATACGATACCCCTTGGTAAGACTGGTTGTCAGACTTTAGAGCTTCTGACTAACAGTAACGACTGTCAAAGATCTACAAATGACAGCCGGGACCAACGGCTTTACGTGCTTTCCGAAGCACGGAGGAAACTCGCTATGATAGATGGTCTGAATAAATAAATTATTATTATTATTATAAATGTATGGAGGAGCTGATTTTAGTTTAGAAATTTTATGGTTGGTCCCACAGTAAAAATTGTTCATTTTCACGAGTACTACAAGCCTCTAAAGTATTGCCCACGATTTCGAAAACATCCTGTAGTAGGCAGAGCGTTCAATATTGTCAATTAGACCCACGAATATGCATTAAAGTAGGTGATTTTGACACCCTTAAACGTCAAAACCATATTCAATGTAAGACGTTAAGTAACAGTAGGTAACGTTATATTGTATAATTTAGTTATATTTGTGGATTGAGTTCAGTTCAGTCGGCCGTTCAGTCACGCACGGTCAGCAATCACCCGGAAATCTATGTATTTGCCCTATTACCCCGACTACGATTCCCGACCCGACTTCGTACGTTTGCACTGAAATTACTGGCCACAAAACATCCAGATACCATTTATTGACAACGTGATAACAGGTTAACAACAAAAAAATATTTGCCAATATTTTTATTTCAACATTTTTAGTGTTTTGTAAATATGTTGTAGTATTCACAAACATGAGAACAATGTGATCGTGTTATTACAAACGTGCAACGTATAACGAGGTATTTTGTTGAAGTTTAATGTTTTTTAACAAAGGTAATGCTATGTCTGCTGTCACATTACTGGACTCCTAATCATGTTGTTAATTCTGTTATTAGTTAATTAATACTCCATTAATATAGGTTGTATTTTAACTGAATTTAGTGTCTAAATAGTTAAATAACGTTAATGTATGCATAAAATGCATTCACCTGTTAATATTTTGGGTATTAGTTAACGTTATCTACTTACAAAATAATTTAAATACTGAGTTTCCATTTTCTGTTTATTCGTCGTAATTTTACCGGTTTGTTCACTAATAATTTTTCGAATGACCACAAATCGTGAAATTTTTCGATATTGCGTATTTTAATAAACTTAAACATGTTATCAACTTGTAATGTCTCCAAAATTCTATTATTTTTGTCATATTTTCAAGTACATTTACTCGATGAAACAGAAGTATTTTATTTGACCTTACATAGTATGTAGTGGAATTCTGCGACTAGTGCCCATTCCCTTATTCTCGCTCTCTTGAACCTTCAACATACTTGACCTAGAAGAGAAATACATTTTATATTACGATACGCCACACCTTATTGATTTATTTGAGAGAAATATTTTGTTATTTTGTAACATGGTTGATATATGCTCGAGCAAAAACATGTTAAATAAAGAGCATGCAGTGTTTCCTGTAATTCGACGTATATGCGTCAGGAGGTGATAGGCGGGCCAAATGCTGTTTTAACATACAGTCGAAATCCTAAGTATGATCATTATTGAATCTTAAAGTGCTCTTATAGTTTGGTAACTATTCTTATTGTCGAAATCTAGTAGCGAGACTTTTGGAACTGAAGGGTAGGAACTAACTAACTATTTATTTGCTACTCCTAGCTAAATGATTAGAGCCCCAAAGGCCTATTTATCAGGTTAAGCCGCGCTTGCCTAGGTTGTTCTGAAGATAACTCGCTATGAGCATCTGTCATAGGGAGTATCCTCCGTGCCTCAGAAAGCACATAAAGTCGTTGGTCACGGCTGTAATTTTTAGTACCCAGTTTCTGGGTTGTGGAGGTCGGATAGGCAGCCGCTCCATGTAAAATACTGATAGGTAAAATATCCAGCTGCATCTGGTTCGACTGGAAGCCAACTCCAATATTATAGTTGGGAAAATGGGTTGGCAGATGAAGATTATTTGCTACTGTTAGATACCGCTTGTTTTAGAGGCAGAAGCAACAATTCAGTCACAATTTCCATACGTCACTTGGGTATCATTCGATACTACGAGTATTACGTAAAGACATTTGATCGGTCATCTCTTGTTATTATGCACTACACTAGGTATTATGGACAAATACCTGTGTATTTGTCTTAAACTGCTTTTGAAAAGGGGAAATACATTGAGGCAAAAACCGTAATCATTAATAATTCCACACTTCATAAATGATCATCAGAATTGTTGTTAAATAACTGTCATTGAACTAAAAAAAGGATACGACCGTAACGTCATTCATAATTTTAATATAAGCATTTTCTTTATTCCATAAAACTTTGATTTTAAGCTACTGTCAACTTTAAATCTACTTTGTTTGTTACCTACGCAATGAATTAGCCCTGTTTATAGGCTTAGGTTTAGAGCCTTAAAAAGAAGTTTTCAGACAAACTTTCACGTTTAATACCCCAGCTTTAAGTTGAAAGTAGTAAAACAAAACATTAGATTACAGCCGAAAACTTATTTAATGTCTTTGTAAAATTTACATTAATAATTTATAAATGCAGTGTCTAGTTAATATAGGGTGTAAAACGGCTTTTGATGATAAAACTTGAAGATTTTACGTAATTTTTAGTTAACGATGAACACAACATTTTTAGGTATGAACTAGGCTCTAAATCCCACAGTTTACGACAGAATAGGTCGCTTTCTACGTAAAATACCACACAGTGTTAAACCACCTGAGCCTCTAAAATTATTATGATTCTACCGCGATATATTGTATTTTCATATTGTGCCTACTTTATTGAATCCTCTTTGAATAAGCGATGTTTTATGTGAAATAGTGTTCGGCAATAATTAAACGTGTGGCTTTTGGGTTGATTTACATAAAATCTGAAATGGATATCGTTGAAACCTTTCAGAAATTTTTGGATCATGTAGACCTTGTGCTAGCTATGATTTATTCAAAAGCCTAGACGGAGTGTAGTACCCAACAAACAAAAACGTCATATAAGTCTTGACTTATGCGACATAAAGTTGGATAGCAGTCTTATAATGATAGTGAGATGACTACTAAGTCCTAAAGACGTCTTTAATTTAACTTATTAGTCGTGCGACGAATACGTCATAATAAGCTGGTCTTAGCAACGTTGGTAAGACTAGACTAAACGACGTAATATTACAGTCTTAGCTAAAACGTTTGTACGACAACGCAATAGTCATACTAACGTTATAGTCCATTAAACGTTTTGAACTGACTAAATTAGGTCTTTGAAAAACTTTTAAATGACACCTATGTAATGTAGCAGTTATATAGACGTACTGATAGTGACGTTTATATAACAAACACTATAATGTTTTACAGCGGTCATTTAAAGACTCTTAAATGACTTAGTTGTTTTTTTAATACTCAAATATAACCTATATATTACATGATGTCCGTTTCATGTCATGCCCTCACTTTAATCAAACTTGTAGTCGCATTTAAGTCAGGTTTTGACTTTAAAACGCCTAGGCCGCCATATTTACCGAACGTTTGATTAAATTTACTACGAAAAATGGAAGCAAAAAATTCGCGGAGAAGACTTATAATTAGTATTATAAGTCTTCTCCGCGAATTTTTTGCTTAATATAATTTACTTGAATGATATAATGTTTTGAAATCTGCACTGCACTTTTACTGTAAACAATATGGAAAGGGTTTTAAATTTATGAAGAATCCTAATAACTAGCTGTCATGGCGTATTCCATGGTGGTCTCGAAATAACCTTAATACGACTTTATGTCTTTGCAACGTCGTAAAGAGATAAGTGTGTGACAAAAGCAACATGTCCTACATTTTTAGAAATAAACATATTAATATTTATAAAAAAATAATCATTAAAACACATAATGGGGAAGGCAAGTGTCAAAGTGAAAATGACAGTTTGGTCCCCAAAGAACTGTAAAATCAAAGGAATTTTCAGAAAAAAAAACCATTTATTGATGTAAAATGACTAGATGTTGTGTAATAAGCTGTAAAAATGATGGAATACACTTTTCAAAATAATATCTACTTTTCTTTTGGAGGTTAAGTACCAGTATTGCATCGCTCGAAAATCGAAGAATTATCACCTGGAACGAGTTTTGTAATAGTTGTGGTGTTAAGAAATTAAATATATTGTGATATTTCTCGAATCTAAATAGAAAAAAATGTTAAAATTACTGACTTAAAACATTATGGTATTTTATCAAAATAGAAAGTCAAAACCAGCATTATATTCTTGATAAAGGAGAAGACAGGTAAAACATACCTAAACTCAAAAATTGAAACCTCAACTACAAGTAATTGTGGATTTATTACGGTAAAATCAAATGTATAACCACTCAATTAAATCACTTTTTTCCTCTTGTAGATGCGCCGCGGCGTCTTAATTCTTCTTTTAGTATATAGTACTTGCATGGACGAATAATTTTCCATATTTGTTTTGTATTTATACTCAATTTTTATAACAAATAATCTTGTTTGTTTTTTTGTACAAGGTAGACGTGGGGACCAAATATCGCAGCGCCATCTACGATTAGCTTTGAGTTGCCATCCCCATTGCGAGGGGGTATGAAAATCTGCAATAAATACACATAGGTATATTAACATAAAACTTTAATACCCAGTAGAACTAAACGTCATGAGAGACAGAAACGTCATGCGAGATATACAAATAATGTTTGTATAAGTTTCACTTTTTATTTCCTTGTCATTTTATTTTGCACTCACATCTTGCGGCAACACCGTGAAAAACGTGTCACTAACAAGAAAAAATAAAAAATCTTACAGGTGTTGTTCTTTAACCCAAATAAAACGTTTTGGTCATTCAAAAACACCTGTATGACGACAATACAGCAAACGAGCCGTTGTAAAGTTATGATGCGACTTTTTCGCGACGAAAGTGATAATTGCATAACGTCCATACGACTTTTGAATGACATAAACGAAGTCAGCTTGAGACTTTTGTATGTCCAGTATACGACATTTTGGTTGTATAACTGGGGCCATTTTCGCGTTTAGTAAACGTTATTATAACGTTAGTGTGACTTAGGTATTACGATCAATGGAATTGAGATAACGTTTACTAAACTTTTGAACGACGTTAAATTGTTAGTTGGGTAATAGTTATTATGGATAAATTTATTTCAAAAAGGCTGATTTATGTATCTAGTCAGCTACCATAACATAAATGTACATTAGGCCGGCCTATGGGCCAAATAAACCAAATTTCGATTAAATTACAAAAATGGATGCGAAAACTGAAGGGCGTGAGATTAACAAAATGTAAGTGCCGTAAAGGCTCGTTTACGCCATGATTGATAAAGTTAACGCTATATAAACAAACAAGTACAATGATTTATGTTGCGCACAGTCCAAAACGCTCGTTGTGAAATTACAAAGTTTTCCGTGCAAAATTTCTAAAATTCTAAAGTGTCCCGTTTTCCGTCGCCCGCTTTCCTTACCGTTGTCTCTAAAACTGAGGAGTTTGCGAGCCCGGTTTAACTTAGTAGCGCCTTAAATATAAATTTCACAAGTTCGCTTCACGAATGAAGTTACGGTGTTATGTCGTAGCTCAACAAGTTAGCACGGAAATTTTAACTTTCGTATACTCATAATAATGGCTCCTGAAAGTGGATGTGAGGGAAGCATCGTCTTATATATAATTAAGCGTGTAAACCATCTGAGTAAGTATGTGAAGGAAGGTGCTGCATGAAAAAACACATATCCATGATAGACAGCCAATCGCCTCAGCTAAAAAAGTATATTCTCAATCATTTTGGCTTCCCGTTTAACTGAAACACAGTCTATATTCCTAAACAATAAAACTGAACGCTGGTCCAAATAAAATGCATGTTATTTCATATTTATCGACAACTGAAATACGAGTAAACAATGGAATATTCAAAACGACCGTTGTGAAGTTGTAGCTTTCCACAAACAATTAGCTGTGTGCCAGTGTGTCTAGCGGTGACGGCTTGAAGCGACTGCCGACGCACTAACCCATGTTCGGCATTAGACAGTACAAGGAATGCTTTGTTCCTAAGTTCGGTATTACACCCGGGAAATATACGAGGAATGTTCGACGGATCGCTACGAGTTCGTCGAGACGCCAGGGAGACCTTTGCAAACATCATGATAATACATTTATGTCGTAATGAAACTATTTCCCTACATAACCTTGTTTGTTGAAATGCTATGCAGCGTGGCAAAGATAAATAAAAAATATTTTGTGTCTGTAAATCGGCGACGTGGAAAACGTGAAAATGTTTTAGCATTTTAGAATGTATTTGAACCGAATAAAATAGAACAACGTTACTATTTGGAATACGTTGGTACAAAGTTACTGTGGTTTTCGTTTTTGTCGGTATTACATCATTTTTTAAGTATGGTTGATGGTTTTGTAGTTTCCAAGATGAAAAATATCGGTGTTTTTCTCCAAAGCAAAGAAAAATATCATATCATTGTAGTATCAGAATGATGTTGAGGCGTAACAGGCAGACAAAGTTACTACACCATTCATGAATTTTTGACATTAGTATGGATATTACTACCTACATTCATAAATGCCACACAAAGAGGCATGCTTTTGAAGCGATAAGGATAAACATTTACCAATAGCAATACCCTGTAATTACTTTACCCTTTTGAAACTTGTTAATGTTTTTAGTCCCTAAATTTATTTATAGTTTGTAAATAATGTGGAATCTACTCTTTCTAGAGAGGAGTTTGCACAGGATTACGACAGAGCAATCAGACTAAAAACGTTTCCCATCCTTGCTTACGTTCCTCAACTATTTATCCCCAGGTATTGACTAACCAAAACTCAAAACAATAACCCGAAATACTAGCCAAAGATACAGTTATACGCCTCCATTGTCACAACAGGAGTTCTGTAACACTAATCGGTTCCAGTCCATTGTTGCATAGTTTCCTAGTATCTTCAGTTGCTATTGGCAGCGCTGTTAGACTCCTACAATGTAAAGTCGATACAGCTGGGAAACATAACTGTGTTAAGTGAAATGTCTCTGTACCTGTGATATTAAATGCGGTTGCTGGAATTTGTAGATATTACTACTGGAGCTTTGTTGTTGGTGTTTTGGTATCGGATTCAGTTATGAGATTAAACAGCCAAAGTTCAATTTGTGATGGCAAGATTGCCGCATTGGTCGGTGATTGATTGCTGCGCAGTGTATCGCGGGTTCCATCCCCGCATGCAACAAATATTAAAAAAAAAACGATTTGTTTCTGGTATGGAAGAAAAAAATACATATATACGAGTATGTTACCGGAAGATATCAAGATCCGCAAGTTTATAAATTTACTAGGTTTATAAACTAACCTAACCTAACCTACTGTAAATTTATAAACTGACGAGTTAGATTATAAACATACAGTTGTTACAATTTTACGCTGACTTATATACAAAATTGAGTTGTTGATTAAAAGATGTGATAATCAGAAAAAATTAAAGTTATCCACGTTCTCCATCGAGCCAACATCAAAAATATAATGAAGAAAATAATATCAACTGTTGAAAGCAAAATTGGTGATTAATAGAAAGAGCTCGCGTTTAAGCCAGTGTCTCTGCTGACGGTAAGAGATGATTTTTTGTCAGCAGTGAAGCACGCTTATTAAAAGTACCTAACTAAAGTCACTCTCGACTTAAAAACCTCAAGGACTTGTTGAAAAATTATTCATAAAGTTCAGCAACTACACAACATCATTTCAGTATTCAAATATCAAAAAACACACCAAACTTTCCGAAACGTACAACATTTTCACAGAAGGAATCGAGAGCCAAGAAAAGTCCAGTCGATTGGACCATTTCCAAAGGCTTTGGGGAGCAACGTTCGAAACCACCTGTAATATTAGTAACGTATTGGACTTGACAAATCTGGGATCAATGTGTCTTGCCACCATGACTTATGGTGCCAAAACACGGGCGCTCACTACGGACAGTGCACGGAATGGGATTTGCACAAAGGACCATCGAAAGCTCTGTCTATCTTTCTCTAAGGGGGATTTGCTTTATTTTGGTATAAAACTTGTGGTATCTTTATGGGATTCACTTAAATTAAAGGGAGATAGGGACACTGCTAAAAGACGTTATTAGATTCTCATTATACATGTGGCACTTTAAAAGCTCGCGCATAATGCTGGAAAATAATATCTACCACGGTCCCAATTTTTGTCTGTAACCAATCAACAACTGAATTTTCGTACCCGAGTCCTAAAGATGTTGAATTAGATGCAGCCGACAAAAAAATCAGAATTGCTAATGCAATTCTGATTTTTTTGTCGGCTGCATGGCTGCAATGCATGCTGCATGGCTGCATGGCTGCAACCTAATGGTTAGAATATTAGTTTCCACAAACGTGCAGAGTGTGACCTTACCCTTGCTATGTAAATAAAAAAACCACGAAAGTGAATATGACTACAACGATACTCGACCAATTAAAAGTTAACAATGACGTAATAACTGATTATAATAACTGAACAAATTATTGCCATTGTGCTTATATCCAGCATAAAACTCGTACACTACTTACAAATAAAGTTCCCAAAAAACTTTCCCTCTCACATCGTTCAATTTTCCACATAAGACCTCCAATTTAGAGATTAAATTTAACATAGGTACTACAAACACATCATAGTCACAACCGAAACCAGAAACCAGGCATTACTCCCGCGCAAATTCGATACGTTAAGTTAACGAATCGAAGCCGGACCGGCGTCGAGTTAAAGCTAGCTCCCGACACTTGTCCATTAGGACGTTCCCATACGTCGGAGACAAACCGCATTCCTGTTCATGTCCAAGTTAACACCTAATAGCCGGTACCAGTGCGGCCGTATGGAATGGACTTGCCGGACGGGACTTCATTGCATTACGCACCTCTCTCGGCTTGCCTGCTGGGGAGATATGCAGGAAATGTAGCCGACATTAGCTTGTCTGGATGCCTTTTGTAAAATCGAGGTATGTGATAGCATTTTGGGTGCATTACGGAAAATCTGAGTACATTATACCAGTACGAGTCTCACTGGCTAATACTTCCACATTATTTTGGTGTTTTATACTATTCTTGTTTTACAACTATCATTAAAAAAACAGACTTGAGCAATTTTTCTTTTTGCAAACAAAAAATCCAATTAAAAAATCTTTTAGCGCAACACGCGAAAACACAATTGTTAAAATGGCGCTGCAAAACAGCGAAAAAGCTTATCCTTAACTGATGATGTCGGCTAAAAATTCCCAACACTATTACGGTAGCAGGTAAGTGTTGTTCTAACCTGAAACTAGGCTTTACTGCAATAACACGGCACGGTTTAGGGGAAAGGGAAATCGTTTAAGCCTCTTCCCCAGTGTTGTGCCACCTGAGTCTCACGGGTATTAGTTACCCGGACCGGTAATTTTCGGCGCTGCTAACTATTACCTTGGCCACGACAGCATTGTTCGCTAATTCGACCTTTTTTCTCTAGGCGGCGTATTGTGATTAGGTATACTCGTGTTTATAGATGATATACATACGTTGGTTGTAAGTGGAATCCATTTCCTTTGATGAAGCTGATGGAATTTATTAGGATATCTTAATTGCTTTGTATTGAGGTTGGGGGCAATTTGATGTGTTATGATAAGGTTTTCATCCTAAAACATTTATAAAATAGAAAAGCTATTTAAATAATTCAAATCTTAATTACTATGACTTAATTACTAACATAAATTAGATTTTTAATCATGTAATAATATAAAATTTTGACATCAAAACAGCACACGAACTAATTAAGGCCAGGACATAAGTTTCGACGGGATTCTACGCTGCGGGACAAATACCTAAGGGATGGCGAGCAAAAAATTCTGCAAAAGAATGAAGGCATTAGGTAAAAACCTCTATTAGAGCAAGTGATAAACGGCCAAAACCTCTCCTGTTTCATGGCGATTACTTATGGACCCTACAAATACCCAGGAGGGCCTAACTAAGGGAACAACGTACCCTCAACCTCTCAGGTAAAGTGTTGACGCTTTTTATAGCCCCAACACTATTTATAGCCTTCTAACCTAATTACGTTAAGCGAAAATACGGCGAACTCAAGACTTATTTAAAGCAAAAATATCTTATCAATTACTTCCTTCCGATATTCTTGCCACGGAAGTTGGTAAAGTGCAAACTGATGTAGAAACTATTAGTTTCTTCTAAACAATACCCAGCTATCATTCTTCATTTCTTTGTTATAGTTAGAGTTGCTAACGTTGTCGGTAAACGTTTCATCTTGGGTAAACATGTCTGACATAAGTGAGCAAACTTGAACATGATAGAAACCCGTAATCTTTGCGGTCCCCACTCCGAAACTGTCGTTAATAAAGATCCCCTGTGAACTTATCATCCCCTGGGCGAGATAAAATATTTCTTGCCAAAAAAACAAACGTCCCGTATGGGGGTGAATTTCTGCACAATCACGAGCAAAGCAAGACGGTGATCCTGTACTACAGAGTCTAATCATGATGGGGAACAGATAAGAAGTTTTTTTTACATTTACTTTTATATTTCGAACAGTTTTGTCTAAGGATATTATGGTAATGTGTGTCTATTTATATTGGAAGGTGTTTTGAAGTTGATGTTCCGATAAATTACTGTAATTATTTGAAGTGTATCGAATTTGTCTTTCGAGTCAATAACCTCGGCTATTAACTTAAGTAGTCCGTTTACGAATAGGTTTACAAAAATAGCACCGACGTTCACCGAAATGTATATTTAACTTCGCTTTTTGAAGATCCAGTTCTGTTAAGAAACGGGTTTTAAAAAAATCTAGTTGTATCTGTGTGTATGTCGTCACGTCTTATTGCCCAGACTTTAAAATCGTTAAATCACACTTAAATGCTCATTGACACTTACTAACAGTAAAACAGAAGCTTTGCTGCTAACCCAACCCTTCTTTCCGTACCCCGAGTTTAGTTTAACGGTACTTTTTAATTACCGTTATAAACCAATCTTACAAAGGGTTATACTGCCCTAATGTGTGTCAGTCTATTATTATATGCTAAAATTATGCAGGACTCATAAAAATGAATGTTATTATCGCAGATAGTAATAAGAAAATTAAAGTACCACGGATACAGGGCAAAAATATAACGCAAATGGACAAAATTAGGCATTGCGTGCTCAGAAAAGGGAAACCTTAACTATCTAGAATAGCTCAAACATAGTTACAGTACAAGATACACATCAAATTATTACGTTCGTAAAATGTTTTTTTTTTCCATTTGTCCATTATCATACAAAAGGAAAAACCTGAATAAGGGCAGAGGAAAAAAGTCAGAACATTCTTTAAAAAAAGGACGAGTTGATAATGAACGTTTTTTTGACTTGATAGTTTTGTGGTAAAATGCAAAGAAAAAACGTTATGGATCATACAAAAAAGGATATGAAAGAAAAAAAAGTTAATGTTTCCGTGGCGTCTATCAGGCTCCCTGTGCCCGTCTGTTAGACGTCACAATAGAAGAAAAAAAGTTTTGCGCCAACTCCAAATAGAATGAGATAAGTGTAAGAAGAAGTTTCCATCCTGAAAATTCGGGTTTAAAAACTCTAGGTCCGACACTGCACTACATTATGTAGTAATTTCTCCTAGCGAATGCGAATGCGTGGATGCGTGGACACACGCAAACGCAAAAAATATTTGTTCCATGTGAGAAACAATCGCTTAATCATTACACTAATCTTATACACAAAGAAAGCTATATAAATTATCAACCATAAAACTTCATAAAACTGCGTAATATCACACATAATTTCTACCTCCATCTAGATCCGTGGTACGCACGAAAATTTTATTAGAACGAACAGCCATAACCATATAGGTAACTTCCCTGTGCCCAGTCTTATCGCACCCATATTCAAGCCAAAATCGTCACTAATTAAGTGCCGTGTCAGTCGTTATTAAGGTGTTATCTCAGGCTCATATACCTCATGAATCAATTAGACCGTCGGATAGGCGGCCATTTTAACATAGACTTACTCTTACGGTATATGAAGACCCGGACATCGTAACGAACAAAGGGCGATGAAAAACCGTGTCGTGCTTAGAAATTTGGAAAATTAAAACAGAGGGAAGTTTGTATTTTGTTCAATCTTTACACGAATTTCTTCAAATGATAACTAAATGCTGGGCAACAGTGTTCCATATGTGTTTATCTATCATTTTCTAAAATTATTTATAAAGTCATGTTTTCTTATCCATTTCAGCATCATGATTTCAGACATTTTACAGTACATTTAAAACACATTGTACCTAAAATATACGTAGGCTTTGGTCAAATATTTCAATTGGTTTTGGTAAATGATGAACCGGTCAATCAATTTTGTGCAAATTTCACTTATACCATCTTCTAAATAGGGGTAAGTAATATAATATGATATAACTACAAAATCTCTAAAACTTACAAGAGATAACAACTGAATATATAATTTTATTTGATATAACGATCTGTTGATATAATAAACGATTGACATAATTTCATAATGACTAATTTCCTTAAGCATAACAATCAAGAATATAAAATCGTTTTGGGTCAGAGCCCATTCGTACCCTAAGATTCGCACCCTGTGCCCACTCGTACCCTGGAAGTTTTGAGGGGCCAACTCGTCCCCTGAAGAATATTTATTTTTATTTATTCTTCTAATATAAGTACATGTACATGTGTATACTGCAGCTTGGTAGTCCTGGTACAGTTGTGCAGAAAAGGGTAAAATAAAAATATAGTAATTCGGTAGATATCATGTTTATTTCAAATAAGATTAAGTTTAATAAATGCCTCTAGGCTCTAGGCATTAAGTCAGTCTTCAAAATTATTTATCAACTTTTAGTTTCTTGTACATTTGTAAATATTTTTCAAAATATATGATAACTATAATAATGTATATGCAGTAAAATAAAACTGTGTAACTATTTAAATAAAATTTCAGTAATAACTGAATTTTAGATAAATTTACATCCAGTGTACAAACAAATAAACAATTAATTGTTAGTACTTTGTACAGTCAAAGAGATCTACAAAATAATGCAATATTACAATAACTTTGTATAAAAGAAATATAAAAAGTAAAATCAGTCTTTATCCACTACGTAAAACTAACATTTTTACTAACAATAAATACACAAATCATCATCATCATCATCATCAACAGCCGGAGGACGTCCACTGCTGAACATAGGCCTCCCCCTTAGACCGCCACGCCGAACGACAATTCGCCACTTGCATCCATCGGCTGCCCGCGACCCTCACGATGTCGTCGGTCCACCTAGTGGGAGGCCTGCCTACGCTGCGTTTTCCGGTCCGTGGTCGCCACTCGAGAACTTTTCTTCCCCAATACACAAATGCAAAATCACAATTTCCTAGAAACTCTCAAAATTCAACTCTTTTTACAAAAATCAGCCTTGATTGACCATCATTTAAATCAAAATTAAATATAAAATATGCAAAAAAAAAACACATGTCATCAGTAAATAATCACTTCTTATTTTTTTGTATATTTACCAACTAGATACATGCAAAATCATAATAACTTAAATCTAATTTGCTTGCGCGCAGATACTCTGGCTAAGTTTACCCCTCCCGCTTCTGCATTCCACACCCCGCCCACATCTACCAAATTTTAACGCAATTTTTGGAGCAAATCAGAATTAATGTTAGAACGTTCATTATTTTTAACCGACTTCCAAAAGGAGGAGGTTCTCAATTCGGACGTTTGTATTTTCTTTTATGTTTGTTTGGGCATAACTCCGTCACACAACCGATTTGAAAAATTCTTTTTTGTTGGAATGGTCCCATTAAAATATTATCGAAATCGGACTAGCACTTATTGAAAAATCAACAACAACCTATAAAGTTTTCAACTTTGTCTACACTGATTATTCCCGATTATTGCCATTTGGCCCGTACAATTTGGGTTGAATAGTGAAACTAAAAAGGATAAAATAAAAATAAAACTTAAAAAAAATGTAACCGACTTCAAAACAACCACAAAAAAAGTCCAAAAAAACCTAAAAAAATACTTTTTTTCAAAGGCAGTGAGAAAAAAAAAGTTTATTTCGTTAGGCGAACTTCATTTAATAAAAGACCAAAGAAAAATAGAACAGTCTCGTATTCACAATCACTTTCAAGAACCAATATGTCACCGAGGCAGCCATAACATACAAACAAAACACCTTATCTAATTTTGTAACTCGTTTTTTGAACAAGCCATTCGTAGAGAGACAATTTTACATCGTAAGCCTATCGACAGGTTATATTATTATCATGACGGATTATATTATCATTCATCATAGCTCTTTTTTTAATGAGCTGTTATGATTTTGTTAAATTAATTCCGTTAATAAACTGTTCACAAGTGTACTCTGTGAACCGTTTCAAAAGTAAAATATAGCTACTTTTATCTCAGGGGACCAATAGGCACCTGAATAGGTGACGAATCTTTAACTTATATTGTATTATATTAGAGGGTACGAATGGGTACCTTAAAAATAATATATTTTATTAAAATATTAATTGGTACCGTAACAGGAGACCAATGGGCACCTATAAAGGGGCCGAATCCACAACTTTAATGCTGGGGTACGAATTTTAGGGTACGAATGGGCTCTGACCCATCGTTTTGTATACCGCTCAAAAGACATAAAACTTATTTGTTCTAATTTTTTTTTCTTCCTGGCAAGTAATCTAACACTGATGTACCTAGGAAATAGCCTAGCCTAGTCTAACACTGATGTACCTAGGAATTAACCTAGGAAATAGGAGGCCCGCTTCGCGGGGCTCCTATTTCTACGTACAGGGTTTAAAGTAACCTTACACGAAGGGGATGGCGGGCTCTGTGTAAGTCCCCTTCCCCCCTTCGTGTGTTCCAAGTCACGAGCTTGCTTTGCTCGCTCTTGGATACTAAATTTTTCTAATACGAGTAACAATAGCAATCGCGAAGGCAAATAATAAAAGTTCAAAGGATAAGTCAAAGTCATAAAATAAAATAGTTTTTTAACGTTAAATTATACGTTTCAAACGTTATATGTAATGATTTTCGCTTAATTAAACGTTATATCAAATAAAATTATATGAAATGAGTTTTAGAGTAACACAAACATTATGTGTAGAGAAATGATATCAACCGTTGGTATATCTCACGTTGATTTCATGTGAACGTTATTGAAATGAAAATATATCAAATAATTCAAGAAATTATAAAACGATATGAAATGAGACGCACCCTCTAAATAGTCCGAACAAAGCCTAAACATTTGGTTTGGATTGGTGAGCCCGTTTTGGAGTTACAGAATTAAAACGAAAAGTGGCATTGATTTTTACATAGATTACTATTATATTCAAGATTGCACACGATGTGAGGCGCCAACTTCGCACCAGTATGTAACTTTTTTTTTGGCCCGTAATACTCTCAGATTATGTAGGTTTTATTAAGTTTACTTATCTATAACAAAAATTAATTATTTTCTCTGTATAACGTTAAAATAGTTCAGATTACACGACAAACTATTATAAATAAATTGAAAAAAAAATCTTAATCTCAAGAAAGAAAATGATTGAAGATTTACCCGAAAACATGGCAAGACATACTTATAACAAACTTGTGTTTAAGAACATAATTATAAAGTAAACTGACAAATTGTTAAATTATGAAACCTTTGTCAACAAAACGAAAGGTTTTATTTGGTAACACAGTGGAAATTGTGTTTACGCTTACATCGCGAAAATAAACAGGAAAACGTAGTCAGTGAAATTACCGTCGGTTAACTTAATGTCTACGATTGAATTGTTTGTTCGTTCATTGACTAAGGAAATCGAAATTTAACTGATCGTGAATACAATCAGGAATGAAATATTGATACGGCTTGCTGCATTTCTGCGAAACTCGTTTCACTGTACTGTTTTAAACTACGTGCGTGATTTGTGACCAGTTTGATGTCCTTTTATAACAGTTTTTGTTCTACTTATTATTTTGCCATTACTATAACAATTTATTGGTAATAGAATACTTAATTTAATATTATAGGACACAAGAAATCTTTATTAATACTAAATAAGAAACCCTCAGAAACCTATGTATAATAAGTTTCACGTGTTGAATTCTACACCGTGTTCCGGACGATATACATAAACTTCGACCAGATGTTCAGACCACGGAAGTAAGCATTTTTCATTATGGACACATTAATAAATTCTTATTTTTTATTTTTTGTTAATTTTCATACAAACTAAATACCTAGACGTAAATAACCCGATATGCATGCCTCTTTATCCGAATTGGCAACGTCGTATTTTCATTCATAACATTTGGCGGGCTGAAACTTGTCAAAACAGTTTCTTTGATTTTTTATCTCGTTCCTCATAGCACTGTCAATGTACTATACTTATCTAAAGAGAACGTATAAGGCTACCAAGCAGGTAGATACGTATTTCGAATTGTCTTTTTAATTGAGGAATAAAAAAAAAACAAAATTCCATAACCAAATCATGATAACCTCTTCCCACGACATGCAGCCTTCGCAAAACGTTTCTGCAGTCCTTATTTTTAGTCTAGGCTTAAAGCAACGCCGGACCTCCAACGACGGGAAGGGGAGTAGGCTACCATAATTATCTTCCCATTCTGCCGTTTCGGCTTAAGTAACGAACATTCAATCTCAAAATTATTGACTAAAAGAGGGGCAGCTCAACACGCAATCTGGGGACCACGCTTAGAGCTCACGTACATTCGTAAAAATACTCTCAAAAGATAGGTCTCGGTCAAATTAAGATAAATGGTAATCACAGCATATTTTTTTTATGCATTTGAGTAGAATAATTATAATTTATAAGCACACTTGTCATCAGAACTAACGCCACCATCTTATTTTTCAATACATTTCACAAATGAGCGCTCTCCTGTCAACCTCAATGGAGTGTCCAAAGATCCATATAACACTGTAGGTTAGACAACTACGTCAGCCGTAATGTCATTCAAAAACATTTTTATTAATAAAAAATAAACTCTAAAAAGCAAAAAATAAAGGATCATCGGCAAAATGGTCTACAGCTCAATAACGATCTTACATATATCATTGGAAAGCTATTTTCATGTACTACAATAGTTAATATGGCGGTTCATTTCAAATCGCTGTGAGAAAAAAGTTATAGCCATTTTAATGCGACTGTTATTAAGTACTAGCAACCAATGTCTTGGGAGTTTAAAAGGCTTGTCCGCTTAGTTGTTTCGCTTCAACTCGCTACTAAAGCGAGACAAACGTTATAGTTATTAGTTACACTTTTTTTTTGCACGAAATTGCGCCAAGCTCATTTTCGTTTTTTTTTTTTTACGTGGCAAAATCATTAAATGAGTCCTCCAACCCAGGGCAGGGCGGGAGGGGGGACTGTCAGACTTTTACTGACTAAAATCCACGGTGTCCTTCAATAGCCAAAGGCCAAGGTCATCCTATTCTTAATTCAAAAGCATTGTCATATGCCTGCGGGAAAAGAAAAACGAAAGGGTTAATGGGTCGTGGGATTGTCTACACTGGATGCCGCGGCCCTGTAACGCAAAGGGCAACCGAAGAAAAAGGATATTTTTTTGATCAGCACGAGTCTAGTAGCCGATTAGTTTGACGACACGGTTAGCACAGTGGCTGAGCGATCGACTGCTGCGCAGCGTGTCGCGGGTTCCCCGCACCGAATAAATATTTGTATAATCTGCAAGTATATAGTTGTTCCGGGTCTGAATGTTTCTGAATGTGTGTTTCTATGTTTGTAAACGCACCCACGATACAGGAAGAAATTCAAAAACAGTCTTTTCCGTTCCAACCAGTGGGTACCTATTTTTTTTTTGTATAACGCGAAGCAGGTAGCGAGTTCCACTCTTGCTGTGCATATTATGTAGAATCCTTGGGAGCAGTTAATGTGCGAATTGGTGGAATGGCAACTAAGTACACATGGTAATGAATATAAAAATATATATTATTTATATATTAATATAAAAAAGCAGTTAGTCCAGAATTCCGATAGTAGAAGGAGCTGGTGGTCTTATGTCGTAGAGATCATGCAGACACTCTTCGAAGTACAGTCTATAGAAGACCGACAAGTAGGCAATCGAGGATTGAAGGTTTGAAGCTTGGCCATCCACCAGTTTTACGACGCCAATAACACTCTTGGAACTGCGTTCCACTGAGTCAAGCTGGGCCAGTTGATATACAACTGAGTCATCTCAAAGGTGAAAGCCTTCACTCAACTACAACACAACACCCACTTTTTCAACTATTTTGGCTTTATGCTCTATGGTCGCGCCTAAGTTAAGATTCGATTTCAACTACATGCCAAAGAGTAGATCGGTTATGGGAACAAAAAGAATGAAAAAAGAGATAAGAATGTCATCACACCACTGAGAGACAAGGCATAAGGTTAAATCTGTCAACTCTACCTGGATGGCGTCTCTCAGGGAACGAACTTCATCTTTGCTACTTTTTGTGCTGTAGAACTATCTCTCTGAAACAGTGTTTTCATCTGCGTAGCTTAATACTCGGCTGAAGAAAGTCACTGAAGTGCAGCAGAAAAATAGAGAGAACAGGATCTGTTGCCATAAGCTCAAAGAAGCAGCCATCAACAACTACTCTGATCGATCACGCACTAGCGGTGTCTGGTGCTTGTTGAGTGGACCAGTGTGCTAGACTCTGTCAAAAACCTTCGGGACGTCAAGCGATACCGCTAGTGATTTACTGTCTTTCTAACCAGTAGTGGGTAGCACACACAAGAAGATTGCCAGTGAACCGTCTCTAGCGAAAGCAATATTGACGGTCACTGAGAAGATCAGTCTTCAAATTAAAGTCAACAACTTATATTTTGTTCACTACCCTTTCCATGACGTTATACAGAAGGTAATGGCGATTGGATGGTAATGAGTAGGTCTGTACGATCGCCACTTTTAGACACTGGATCGGATTTTGGAACCATTTTTTTAAGAGGCGGAACAAACGTCTCTGCAGAATATAGTTCAGGAGCACACTGGCACAATACTCTCGCTAAAATGTCGTAAGGCTATCTAGCCTTGTTCACATCTAGACTGCATAATATTATTCAGACCACTTTAGTGTGAACTGTAATCTCAGACTAAAACTCCTCTTCTCCAATCTCATCGTGAGAAGGTTCCTGTCTGTGGAGCTCTAACCACCGGTAACTTGGACCCTTATACCTGCTGATAATGAAATGGAATAAACGACATAATATTATACTTATATTATTACTTAATTCATTTGTTTTTATTACTAAACAACACCATTTTCCAGATACCAATATTATTTGCGATACATCACCATAACTTTTTTCTCACAGAGATTTGAAATGACCCGTCATAATAATTATTGTTGTACATTTGAAGAGCTATCTAATGACATACATATGGTTGTTATTGAGTTCTAGACCAGCTTCCATACATTTTTGCCGATTGTCCTTTAATGTAAAAAGTTTTCGAAATGACCACCTTCTTTTTCGACACAAATATTCAAACGAGTCCTAATTTGGCCATTTAAATTTACAGACATTTGTCTTATTTGTTCAGCAGCCTGAGATATTCTATCTAAGAGCTGTTCACGGTTCTGAATTTGTACGGAGTACACCTTCTCCTTTAAGGTTCCCCAGACATAAAAATCTAAAGGAGTCAGATCTGGGGACCTAGCTGGCCATGCGATATTTGTGCTACCTCGTCCAATCCAACGGCCAGGAAACGTTGCATTTAAATATTCACGCACTTGTGTGCCATAATGTGCAGGGGCCCCATCATGTTGGAGCCACATGGTTCGCAGAGTTTGAAGATCCACTTGTTCGAAAAATTCGAAGCTAGTGACGTTTCTTAGGAACTCTAAGTAATTGTCAGCATTTAGGCGGTGGGGAATCTCAATAGGGCCGATCAGCTGATTGTTAAAAACACCAGCCCACATGTTTACAGAGAATTCAGTTTGATGTGACGCCTGCCAATGTAAATTCGGGTTGCTCTCATGCCACTGCACTTGATTTTTGGAATTGAATACTCCCGCTCTTGTAAACTGGGCTTCATCCATCCAAAGAATTTTTTGAAGCAGTATTGGATTATTTATCAGTTCTTGATTCATTCTCTGGCAAAAAACAATTCTTGAGAAGTGATCAGGTGGTATTATGCCTTGGGATTTTCTGTAGTGGTAGGCATGCAAACCATATCTTTTCCACAGTTTCCACACTAGCTTATGAGATACACCCACGATTCTCCCAACGCGTCTCGTTGAGAGTGTAGGATCATGAATAATAAGGTTCATTATTCTGTTTTCTTGAGCGACGCTCAAATTGATTGCTCGTTCAGGGCGGCGTGGTCTAATTCCGATCTCACAAAATCTCCTGTGTATGTTAATAAATGTTCGTATATCAGGAACGCGCCGACCAGGGAATCGCCGTTGGTACTCTCGCACAGCTGCTGTAGCATTTCCGTCACAGAAACCGTAGACGAAGTGAATATCAGCTTGGTGTTGAGCAGAATATTCGTGCGGCATAGTGAAAGTTGTAATCAAAATGATTGATTAAATTAGTCGGAAACCCAAAAGCAAATTACAATAAACAATAATCCTGACAGTTAAAATCATGCATGACAAACAATGACAAATAACAACTTAGGTATCCATAGCGACCAGTTTAATCTCTTTGAAAGATTCGTTATCGCGAATGATCGTATTTCTTCGCTAACTCTCGGGTTCCTCTCGTACGTGCAAATGAAATGCAAATAGTATTTGATAGATTTATCATTTTAATTGCACTAAGCGGCAACATAGGCCAAATTAAGATACTTTCTCACTGCATAGCTCAATTAAATTTCATTAAATGAAATTACAAATATCTTTGTAACGAAGCCTTTTTAAGTACTACTTCCTTTGTTGGATTTGATTTGTAAAAGCCATAGAAGTATTTGCTAAAGTTTATGGATAACGTGAAGAACACGGTGTATAGTTACACGACGTGTTTGCATCATATTTATGTGACGTCATCATATATTTGTAAGTACCACAATAAGAGCTGCCCTACAAACAAGTGAAACTTAATATACTGTCAGCCATTGTGTGCCGAGCTTTCACAATCGCTTCCGACTTTGAAGCGAGAAAAGGGTACAGTCCACGACGGAAGTGTTCAATTTTATGAGAGACAACAAAGTTATTAAAATTATTGGTGGGTGCCTGATGATAGACGACGCCCGCCGCTAAGGTTAGCCCAAAAAGAGGTAGGAAGATGATCAAGTTAGTGACCGACCGAGACGTATTAAAATCAAAGCAGTTCTAGTGAGTGAACGTGATGGCGCTAGAGGACTTGTGCAGCTTTATCTCTTTCCCACAGTGGAACTTCTCTGGCTTTAAGACGTCATGGTAGAACAACTGGACGCACACCTTGATAGCTGATCCAAGATGGCGCTCGCGAAAAGCACTTGTAAGAATGTGGGGAAGGTTTTTGCCCAATAGTGGGACAATAGCAGCCTAAAAGCTAAAAAATCTGTCCCTTTTTAGACCGATGTCAGCATACTTTCTTTGATTAGTTCTTAACAAAGCAGTCCTGAAAATTAAAGGAATATGTTTATATTATGTAGGTAAGAGTTTAGACGTGTTTCAACCATTTTAATGAATTGTATTATTCAGAGTTTAAGTTACAAAACAAAGCATCTAGGTACTTTTGTCTAGGTTTAAAACAGTACAATTAAAGTTTGTGTAACCGGCAGTACGTACTTCACGTTACAAAAGCTTGGAAAATATATTGCTTAGTGCGTTGTTTGAGAGTGGTTATTTATTTTAAACACAATGGAAAATATATTTTGATGTAGACTGTACTTGCGGGTCTGACGGTTCTAAACCGTTTAAGAACTTGAAATTGTCTTTGATTGTAAATAAGTGCAAAAACTACTTTCAAATAACTTATGCTGTAATGAAAGGTGTCGCTTGAGATTTTTTCCTTCTTTTTCTTCTTTTTAAATAATATATGTATATTATGTTTTCAATATAACCAAGTTTCCAGGCCAAAAAAAGTTAAGGAAATGCTACCTTTTCAAAATGTAAGGCTATAAAGTAGTATACTAGCAGTAAGTAGTCAACGAATTTTTTACATTAGACTTATTTTTAATGAAAACATAACATCATATAGCTATTAAGGTAGGTATACAAACAAACAAAAATCTAAATCCATAATGTTTCAGAGAATAATAATATCGAATAACCCAAAACCATTTAAAGTTAGTTTTTTATTCAAATTCCTAAAATTGAGTACTGTTACAGAATAAATTTCTGTATCGCAGTATCTAATATTACAACCATATAATTTCTGCTACATCAGAATAGATATTATATATTTTTTTTTTACTAGCCGAAATATTTTTCTTTACAGTTTAAGTAATTCAAGGATTTATTAAGTTTTTTGGTTACTATATCAAAGAAAAAAACACTCTTGTAGGATAAAAACAAGACTGAAATTCCATTAGTCGTCTTTTACGTAGTTTCCGTGACTCGCAACTGACTTGTCAAGTTGTATTCTTCTTAGAATATCCGAAAACTTTCCAAGTGTTATATAAGATTTATACAACATCCAGCAAAAATATTTCTGTAAATCTATACTAATATAACAAAAGTGTAAGAAGCTTTGTTTGTATGTCTGTGGCTAATTGCTATTCAGTGGTAAATGCTACATTCCGTGAACTGTTCATCTATGTTGCCAGCGGTTTCATCCGCTGCAACTTAAAAACTATCCCACGTAAATCGGGATAAGAACTATCTGTGTACCAAAGGACCACGGGCAAAAATGTATGGAGGCTGCACCATCGCTCAACAGCGATGAAACCTATGCCAAATGAAAGCTTTGAGGATGTTAAGCATTTCTTATTATGGCAGCTAAGTCGAATTCGAGCGCCAACAAGGTGATTTCAAGCATCGAAAAAATTTTCCATTACCTAACCTAACCTGTGGCAATATTCTCCAAAGGATTTGAAACAGGTGTCATTCGAAGCGTGAGGTAGACACGATATACTTTTACTAAGGCGACATTCTTCAAATGTCTAAGGTTTATCTGGAATATCTGAAAATGTCGACCTAACCTAACCTGTGGCAATATTCTCCAAGGGATTTGAAACATGTGTCATTCGAAACGCGTGGTAGACACGATATACTTTTACTGTGACACCTGTTTCAAATCTGTTGGAGAATATTGCCACAGGTTAGGTTAGGTTGACATTTTCAGACATTCCGTGTAAACCTTAGACATTTGAAGAATGTCGCCTTAGTAAAAGTATATCGTGTCTACCACACGCTTCGAATGACACCTGTTTCAAATCCCTTGGAGAATATTGCTACAGGTTAGGTTAGGTTGATATGTTCAGGTATTCCAGGTAAACCTTAGACATTTGAAGAATGGCGCCTTAGTAAAAGTATATCGTGTCTACCGCACGCTTCGAATGACACCTGTTTCAAATCCCTTGGAGAATATTGCCACAGGTTAGGTTAGGTTGACATTTTCAGATATTCCAGGTAAACCTTAGACATTTGAAGAATGGCGCCTTAGTAAAAGTATATCTTGTCTACCACACGCTTCGAATGACACCTGTTTCAAATCCCTTGGAGAATATTGCTACAGGTTAGGTTAGGTTGACATTTTCAGATATTCCAGGTAAACCTTAGACATTTGAAGAATGTCGCCTTAGTAAAAGTATATCGTGTCTACCACACGCTTCGAATGACACCTGTTTCAAATCCCTTGGAGAATATTGCCACAGGTTAGGTTAGGTTGACATTTTCAGATATTCCAGGTAAACCTTAGACATTTGAAGAATGTCGCCTTAGTAAAAGTATATCATGTCTACCACACGCATCGAATGACACCTGTTTTAAATCCTTTGGAGAATATTGCCACAGGTTAGGTTAGGTTGACATTTTCAGACATTCCAGGTAAACCTTAGACATTTGAAGAATGTCGCCTTAGTAAAAGTATTTCGTGTCTACCACACGCTTCGAATAACACCTGTTTTAAATCCTTTGGAGAATATTGCCACAGGTTAGGTTAGGATGACATTCAAAGTCAAAGTCAAAGTCAAAGTCAAATCATTTATTTCAATTAGGCCATCCAAGAGGCACTTTTAAACGTCGATTTTTAAAATTAAGGAAATAGGATGGGATGGGATTGAATCTACACCCATTCGCTAAGGTAGGATGTATGAAGAAGAATGGGCAAGAAACTTCATACTTACTCTTTTTAAAAATGTTTAACAATATTTCATAACATCATTTGAAACAAATAATGTGAAATCAATGCACCTTGAAAATCTAGACTAAAAATAAATTAATAGGAAAAATAAAAAAGCAAAAAGGTACATGGTGTTCACATTTTCACAAAAATATTGCAATTAGGTACAAAATTTATAAATTTAAGTGTGTGAGCATTCAAATTTCAACCAGCTTGATTTCGTTTTATCCCTACATTGTACTATGGAGCAGGACCAGCATGTTTCCAAACATTTTTATCTTGGATATAATCTTCTAGTTTATAATATGCTTGTTTACTAAGTGTGGCTTTTATACAGCTTTTAAATTTTCTTTCATTTAAACTTAAAATTTCGTTAGGTATTTTGTTGTAACATTTTACACAGTACCCCATAAAAGACTTTTGGACTTTAGACAATCTAAAATAAGGTTGATCAATTTTATCTTTATTTCTAGTATTAAAATTATGTCTATCGCTTATTTTATTAAAAAGGTGAAGATTTTTCCTAACATACATTATATTTTCATAAATGAATTGACAAGGCACTGTCATTATGTTAATATTTTTGAATAGTTCCCTAAGAGATTCACGACGACGTAGATTGTAAATTGCTCTGACAGCTCGTTTTTGCAAAATAAAAATGGATTCAATGTCAGCTGCCCGGCCCCACAGTAGAATGCCATAAGTCATTATGCTGTGAAAGTAGCTAAAGTATACCAAACGCGCAGTTTCAACGTCTGTTAACTGTCTTATCTTTCTAACAGCGTAAGCGGCTGAGCTTAATCGTCCTGCAAGAGATGCTATATGGGGGCCCCATTGCAATTTATCGTCTAGCGTAATTCCCAGGAAAACAGTCTGATTAACAAATTCCAGTTTTTCTCCGTTCAATTTGATGTCACATTCGCTACTTCTAACATTTGGTAAAGTGAATCTCATACATTTTGTTTTTTTTTCATTGAGTACAAGATTATTCAATGTAAACCAATTTTGAACCTGATGAATAGCATCATTTACCGCATTTAGATTTTGTGAACGTCGGTCTATTTTAAAAATTAGAGAGGTATCATCTGCAAATAATACCATCTTTGGTTGATTTTTAAGTAAGTGAGGTAAATCATTAATGTAAACTAAGAAGAGGAATGGACCCAGAATCGAACCTTGCGGAACGCCCATTGTCATTTTAGACCCTAACGAGTTCATTCCGTTTACTTGAACTTTTACTTTTCTATCTTTCAAGTATGATCTGAGTAAATCAAGAGCAGTATTTTTTATCCCGTAATGCTCCAGTTTCAGCAGAAGTGTTTCATGGTCAACGCAATCGAACGCCTTTGAGAGGTCGCAAAAGATTCCAATGGCATCTTCTGCTTCCTCCCAGGAGTGAAAAATGTTCTTAAGTAGGGTTACACCGGCGTCAGTTGTACACCGTCCTTTAGTGAAACCGTACTGATGTTCATGAAAGATGGAATTTTTATTAAAGTGACGTAACATTTGAGTAAGCATCAACTTTTCAAACACCTTACTTAAAACTGGTAAAATTGATACAGGTCTGTAATTGTTTGGTTCCTTGCTATCACCTGATTTGAAGAGTGGGACTACTTTACTGTGTTTCATAAGATCTGGAAATACCCCTTGGTCTACACTGTTGTTAAATATAATAGCTAAATAAGGAGCAATGGTTTCTATTATAGATTTACAGACTTTAACAGACATTCCCCAAAGATCTTCTGTTGACTTAATTTTAAGATCTTTAAAAGCTTTAATGACAGCTTGGGGGTTTGTGTGACGAAACCTAAACTCCACGGGACATGCCTTTACATTCTGCCTAAGTAAGGCAGAAGAGAGCATTGCAGAAGAATTTAAAGTTTCAGTCGTTTTAATAGGTATGTTAGAAAAAAAGTTTTCAAATTCCTGAGCTATTTCTTTGTCATTATTTATAGGGCCATGTGCGGTTTCCAAATTAAATTCAGTATTCCGGTTTTTATTTCTACCTGTTTCATTATTTATTATTTTCCAAGTAGCTTTTATTTTATCATCAGCAAATTTTATTTTATTACTAATATAAAGAGCTTTCGCTGTTTTGCACACTATTTTAAAAGTTTTTGAGTATTTTGATACATACTGACTAAAGGTAGTAGTTTTTATATGATTTTTAAGACCGTATAATTCATAAAGTTTTGCTCTGCTTTTACGAATACCAGGGGTTGCCCAATCACTAAACAGGAACTTTGTACAGACACTTTTAGTTTTCAATGGAAACATACTACTAAATTGCGTGTTTAAGATGGAAAAGAACTCGGCGTAAAACTCACTTGGATCAGTTATTTTGTTAAAGCTACGTTCACATAATTTACTTGATAATGTATTATTTAACTTCTCTAAATTTTTACATGTGATAGGCCTAAACTTTATCTGTGTTTTTTGAAATGGAGTGTAAGCACAAAATGTTATTGTTTGGCCACTGTGATCAGATGGTAATTTATTTACTATTTCCTTATGTAAATAATCGCAACTGGAAAATATATTATCTATACAAGTGGCAGAAGAAGCTGTCACTCTGGTTGGTTCTATAAAAACATTTGATAAATTAAATGACTTAAAAAGACTCAACAATCTAATGCTATTGGAATTGTTATCTAATATATTAATGTTAAAATCGCCACAAATTATGACAGATTTACTACTATTGCTTACTTTATTTAGCACATCTTCCATTGTAGAATCAAACAAAGGTAGATTCTGGTAATTTGGGGGTCTGTAGACACATACTATAACATGCTTATCTAGCTCAACACAGGACAATTCAATGGTGTGTTCAATAGACAGTCCAACAGTGTCATTTCGCACTTTAGATTTAATAGACTTCTTCAATAATATCAATGACCCGCCATGTAACATATTTTTACGGCAAAAAGAGCTAACTACAGAATAATTATCATAATTAATATACATTACTTCATGATCTTTTAACCAATGTTCTGTAAGGCAAACAATATCAAACTTGGTTGACTCTAAAAACATTTCTATTTCGAGTAGTTTGGAAGAGCACCCTTGAATATTCTGGTTAAACAATTTTAAAGTGTGTTGCTCTCCATTTGATATTTTATACTTAACTATTTTGCTAGAAGAAACCTGTTCATTGTTCACTAATAAAGAGTTACTAACTGTAGAGGTTTCTTCTGTTGTCATATAATCTAGTTTAAAATACTATCCGGAGTGACCTCCAAAACTGAACCATTCAGTGTACCAGCAGGAAGGGAAAACCCAACCTGACTAGTAATGGTCTCCAAGACTGGTGGTATTTCAGGCAGACCCTCCTTCGTACAGCATGCAGGTACAGAACACTGTATCACTATGTTGTTAGGGCAACTTAACAACACAGATTCGTCACTTAAACTACTACTTAACCTACTTAACCTACATTGATATAAATCAGCAACAACATGGTTAATATTGTATGCTATCAACATAGCAATCAACTGTCTACATTTCAAGGACATGGATAAAGTTCCCTGACTCAATACAAAACTACTAACAAATCTGTTAGAATCAAAATACAATAACTTATCACTATGACGACATGTCAACATTTGAATAGTCCTGTTCAACTTATATATATGGTTGTTTTCACTATCACTAAAACTGTCTGAATAAGGAAAAGCACACAACATCAGCTTTCCTATGTTTAATTTTAATAAGGTGTCCACACCATCCACTATGTCCTTTCTAGACAAACCTGTACTATTACCTAATAGGAGAACCATTGAAGAATAATCCTCTAAGTTTGAATAAGCAATTCTGTTTATTAATTGTTTAAAGCTTATGTTGTGATAACAATGGTTGGTAAAACTATGGCTTAGGTAATTATGTAGTATTTTTCCAAAGCCTGAACCTAATTCATCACAAAAAAAAATAGTTTTACCTTTTTTATTAAAATTACAGGACTCTTCTGATGGAAGAGTCAACAAGTCAAGCTGAGGCTGAGGAGGTGGTTGTTGGTTGGTACAGCTGCAGGGGAAGTTATTTGTAAGAGACTCATACCGCTCAGCATTGCACTTCACCAAGTCCAGCAACTCCCCGGCTTCAAACAGACGGTCACTTAACTGTTCCTGTGATCTTTCATATTTTTCAAAAATATCTTTCAGCAAGCACTCCTTGTATAATAGGTCATCCTGGAGCAGCTGAGTATCAATATCATATTTTTCCCTACATTGATCTAACTCACTAGTACAAATGTTAAGACTTTTAGACAGGATTACACGTTCCTTTCTTAGGGAAATATTTATTTTTAAAAGGTTTTGTTTTTTAATTGACCTTCGTGACCGTTTTATTAATTTCTTAACTTTAATATATTTTTTAAGTTTATTATGACTTGTCATAATAGGACACAATGGCATGGTGTCATCACCAGTTAGATCAATTGTTACAGCCGGCTCACACACTAATTTTGATGAGGTACAAACCAATTCATGAAATAGGCTAGTGGTGTTAGAAACCTGATCACTAATTTTAGCAGATTCTGAGAGTGCAAGGGCCTTATGGGCATCACATAGCTCCTGTTCCAGTTCTGATATCCGGTGCATGGCCAGTTCATAAGTATCACTACACTGTTGGAATGTCAATATTTGATGTTTAAGTTGACTGTGCTGATCGGCTAAGTCCATGTGTTCAATGTGTAGTTCAGCCAGCTGGTTCTTGAGGAAGGTGTTCTTTTCAACAACCTTCTGCACCTCCACTTCACTGTCATCCATCTCCTGGAGAAGTTTCTTGCATTCTGCTTTAGAACGGTCAAGTTCCTTTAATGTAGCTCTCAGCTTCGCTTCCAACTCCTTGATGGTTGCACTGCGGGTCATCATTTTGATTTGGGATGTCACCTGAAATGTGTGAAGTTAAGCAGATTAATGTTTTTTGAAAATAAAGATTTTGGGATATTTTAGAAATGGGAGGTAGACTGGGGAAAAAAAAAAAATGGAAAAGAAAAGAAATTAAATTGAAAGTTATAGTTTTAAGAGTTAAAATTAATTAGAAAACTAAAGTATTAAGCAAATTTAAAGAGATTTGAAGGAAGTTATACTGCTTAAATTCTGTTATTTGACATTTGACAATATTAGGAGATTTTGTCACAATTAAAGAGTTTTTTTTTTAAGGTTTAAAGTACATTAAACAGCTGTTGAGCCCTATTTTGTGTAGTTTATTATTTGTAGTGTTTATTGTCTGGGCGAATGTTTACGTCTTCGATTCTGCTTCCACCAATTGTCAAGCAAAAGGAGTCATAAACCAGTGCCGGTGTGTGATGGACGTTGCTCAGAAACCGGAGCAGTATTGTGTCATGTTCCGTGTAATGTAAATAATCTTACAAAAACATATAAAAATACTCCCCGGGTTCGATGATTATTTGAAATCCGTCACCGTTGAGATGTTCCGTTGACAGCTGGTTTCAGTCACTGATTTCACGAAGATTTCGCAATAAAAAACACTGTATAACTAATGTTTCATGTAACTTATAACTAGATTAAACTAAATAACACTAATTTAACTTGATTTTAACACTTTTTACTATTTTTTAAAAATTAATTCTACAGATCGTTTACTTTTGACAACCGGCTACCAGTGTGGCCAGCCTAAAAAAAAAAAATTTAACATTATCAGATATTCCAGGTGAACCTTACATATTTGAAGAATGTCGCCATTGTAAAAGTTTATCGTATCTACCACACGCTTCGAATAACACCTGTTTTAAATCCTTTGGAGAATATTGCCACAGGTTAGGTTAGGATGACATTTTCAGATATTCCAGGTGAACCTTACATATTTGAAGAATGTCGCCATAGTAAAAGTTTATCGTATCTACCACACGCTTCGAATAACACCTGTTTCAAATCCCTTGGAGAATATTGCTACAGGTTAGGTTAGGTTGACATTTTCAGATATTCCAGGTAAACCTTAGACATTTGAAGAATGTCGCCTTAGTAAAAGTATATCGTGTCTACCACACGCTTCGAATGACACCTGTTTTAAATCCCTTGGAGAATATTGCCACAGGTTAGGTTAGGTTGACATTTTCAGATATTCCAGGTAAACCTTAGACATTTGAAGAATGTCGCCTTAGTAAAAGTATATCATGTCTACCACACGCATCGAATGACACCTGTTTTAAATCCTTTGGAGAATATTGCCACAGGTTAGGTTAGGTTGACATTTTCAGACATTCCAGGTAAACCTTAGACATTTGAAGAATGTCGCCTTAGTAAAAGTATTTCGTGTCTACCACACGCTTCGAATGACACCTGTTTCAAATCCCTTGGAGAATATTGCCACAGGTTAGGTTAGGATGACATTTTCAGATATTCCAGGTGAACCTTACATATTTGAAGAATGTCGCCATAATAAAAGTATATCGTGTCTACCTCACGCTTCGAATGACACCTGTTTCAAATCCCTTGGAGAATATTGCCACAGGTTAGGTTAGGTAATGGAAAATTTTTTCGATGCTTGAAATCACCTTGTTGGCGCTCGAATTCGACTTAGCTGCCATAATAAGAAATGCTTAACATCCTCAAAGCTTTCATTTGGCATAGGTTTCATCGCTGTTGAGCGATGGCCCAAAATGTCGCAAGGTCCTTTCATCCAAAGCCTTTCAGTAGTTATTGTGTGGAAGAGTAACAATCATCCACCAAACAAACTTTCACGTTTATTTAGTAGGATTTCCTACTCACAAATACACTGACGAAATGAATGATTAAAGAAAAATTTCAGGAGAGTTTAAAAATCTCAAAATTCAATAAAAAATTATCGTTTAATATGTTCTCAGATAATTTCATTCCAACGTGACACTTTTGAGTGAAAGACGTCAAAGGAAAGATAAAAAAGGGAAATATCTGATTTCGGTGTTACTTTTCAGACCCAAACGGATTACAGCACGCGGCTAGAGCATAATCATGAAGACGTAGTATATTTTTATTCCGAGCAGTATATTCCCAGAGGAAAACCAACCTCGGCACGAGCAAAGTCACGGGCAAAAGTAGTTGTATATTATGTCAATGTCACGTATAGTCAAGTCTTTATTTAGCGAGTGCAAACACGTGTAAGAAGTTATAAGGATTCCTTCTTAAATAATATTTCAACCGAAATATCGTGATGGATAACTACGAGTATGTACTGTGCCTTTTTTTGGGCGTCCTTAACTTTTTTGGGTAACTAGATTTGTTTATTATTGTATTTCGTAAGCCGTGAACGCTGTCAGAAAAATATAAGTAGGATTGGTACACATTTTTAGAGAATAGTTTTGTCTATTTTTTCTGACAACTTATTTAAACAAGAGATATCGTTGTGGAGAATAGATTAGCGAACGCTTTTCGACAAAATACTGGTCGGTTCTATCCGGCTGAACTGAAAGCTGGTCAGCAATATACCTACTTTTTTTGCCGGTGTGCCCGAAACCGTGATAACTAAAAACAGTCATTATGTAAACTACACACATGATTTTCAAATAAACATATCCACATTAACACTATCCAGTCATTACATATGCCGTCTATTATGTTGTAAAAGTATAGTCGTTAAGTGGTAGTCACCTGCGTCCTCAACGCCTTAAGCAGGTCATAAGAGCCCTTATAAGGGACGGGGCGATGACAGCCCGACTCAATATAATGCTTACACCTGTGCCCATTACATGTCGCGATGGAAATCACATTTCAACGATAGGAAGAGTGATAAGGGATAAGTTATAAACGTGACGGTTTAAGGGTTATTAGTAGTTGAAGATGTGTTATGAAATAAGTTGTTTTTTTTTCTTTGTGCTTTGTTGAAAGGTTTTTCGTGAGGGTATTTTATGTGGGTGTCTATTCTGATTTGTGAATAGAAGGCATTGTGTGTAGAATCGTGATATTCATATTGAAAATATTCTAAGATATCGTAGGCTGAAAAACTAGATATATTTTGAAGAGTGATATTATTATTTTCAGCCTTACTTTTCTTTTCTACTAACTCAATCCTCTCTCAATTTTAGGCCGCTTCTCAAATTCTTCCTGCTCTTTACTGAAGAAATAATAACCATTATTAAAATAAGTATACTCTAATAAACGCTCCGCATAATAATGAAAAAAATATGTCTAACTACGACTCAAGTCTCTTAGCAACAGAAAATAGTAAAGTACAGTGAAAACGTTTTCATGTCGAATTTGATTTTATGTCTACCAGAGCATACAAAAATAATAAGTGTTAAGTGTTGTACCTCCTTCCTGGTAATACTTAAAAGCGTGCACGACAAAGGACATTACATACAAACCTACAAATCCCTATATATTTTTTGAAATGACGGAAACGATTTTAATGGAAATTCACTCATTAGTGATATACATAAGTCTACAAATTTAAAAGACATTTTTTTAAAAAAGATTGCATTCAAATAAAAAAATCCGTATTTTACACATTTCTAAAAGTCTTTTCTTTTTTAGACCTATATAGGTGTAAAAAGTTAGTATTTAGTTACTAACCTGTTTTTTGTGAACTCTCATAATTTGATTGGTTTGATTATTATTTGTATGACACACCGTACAGCGAACACCCCTTAACAAGCTTACCGTTTTATATTATTATATCTACCGACAGTCTTGGCGTAGCCACGACGAGGAGTACTTGAGAGGTTTCGCGAAGGAAACAACCTTATTAAGAGGCTACATACGGCGACTACGGTCGTAAACATTTAATCAAGATTATGATGCAGTACACAATACGTTTCAGGGATAAGAATGTCCATCTTATGTATTCTTGATGACATCGTAAAGATGGCTTAGGAATTATTATTGTTTGGTGGTATTAAGTTTAAAAACATGACGTGTTTATGACGAGAACTTAGACTGGCTGTTATAGGTACCAATTTTCCTAAAACCTACTAAGTGTTCTGTACTAAAACCAACCGACTCATCATGATGAACAAGAGACGGTTACGACCTAGCATTACTGCTGAGCTTAGAGTCCTGTCTCCGATTTCTAGGTTTGTTAAAATGTGCTATTTAGCTTTGGAAACCAGCATAAAGCTGTAAGTTCTGCATCTGATTATTCTTCTGTAGTGACGGTTTCTCATCCCATCAGACTATGAAAGTGAACTTTGCCTGCAAACACTTTTTCATTACAATAATAATCTTCCACTTCAAAATGGCAAACTTCCACTTATATTGGTCGATATAACCATATTCGTGAGTAAAGAGAGTAGTGAGAGCAGTATTGGCCCAGTGGTATCGGTCCCGACTTACGAGTTGTAGGTCGTGGTTTCGTACTTTGTGTAATTTATTTCATCACCACTGCTCTCAAAACGGTGAAGGAAAACATCGTAAGAATACGGCATGTCCTACAGTAAAAAATACGAAGAAATGAAGACATCTACCAACCCGCACTGGGCCCACGTGGTGGATTATGGCCCATTCCCTCTCACAGAGAGGAGGCCTGTGTCCCAGCAGTGGGAACATTATAGGCTGATGATGAACCACATTCGTCTGAAGGATGATTGTTATTTGAAAAGATGTTCACAGACCAACTACCGAACTGGTGGAAGAGAGGATGGAACCAGGCTGCTCATGATGATGAAGTGACTCATAAAATTAACGTTGAAATAGGTGAGCACTATTCCATTTTCAACCGTCGACTCTACGCTAATGGTTGATATTCCAGCAACACTATAGTTACGCCTACAATTACTGAAAACAGAGATTAATTTAACAATGAAAATACAAGAAAAGGAAAGACCGGGTAATGTTTAATATAACAATTTGGAGATGGCGTCTGACTTCAGAATCCCAAGAGGCATCGTCAAGTTTCAAAGTCTGTGTAGACTTTTTTAACACACTTTTCTAAAACGGCTTCCCCGGGGACTTCAAATCGACGCTCAGATAAGAAATGTCTGACAAGGTTGAGTAATGTAGACTAGACTTATGGACACTAAAGTGACAAGTTCGTCCCTAAGCGTTCAGTCAGACGAACGACAGCGAATCGACATCGCTGCGACAATTTGCGTGTGAATTTGTCGCAGCTGCTTGCGTTGTCGGTGCGTCGACGAAACGTTATTTCTACGATTTGACTGACCGTAAGATCACGGTGTCGTTTATGGTCACGTTGTCGTTGCTACTTGGTTTCGGTACATTCAGTATCACCCACTTCATCGATAATGACGACAAAATGCGGTCGGTATAACCTTAAATATTTATTTTCAATACAAAATTTCGGGCACAAGTCCGTATTCCGTGACTGTGATTGTGATTGTGAAATAGCCAAAACAAAAAGACCCAGTAACCCTTTGTGTGAGAAGCCAAGAGGGCCTCATGCTTATCTGTGACGCTAGTGACTACAAATCAACAGGGCAGTCCATATTAAATAAGTACATAAGCATAATAAGTAGCCTCGGCCTATATTTACTAAAACATTAATGTGTGTTACGTGTTACGACATGTCTCACGCCTTGCTGAGTAAGTGCTTATTAAGTACTTTGTGAATCTCACTAAATACAACAAACAAACATAATTAACCCACATGAAGACCTGAAATCATAAATTATGTATACTATACCAACTAACCAACTTTGTAGCGTGTTGGAAAAACTCGACACCTTAGAAATATTTTTGTTTTAGAAGCCATAACATTGAGGAGGTAAATTAAGACAGATTATACAGGTTAACTGAAGACAAGTGGTTTAAGACTGTACTTAACATAAAACCCCTGAAGGCTCATTTAATTAAAATCATACCTTCTTGACTGAACCTAAACATTTATAAAGCTAAATTAATATACGAATTTATTTGCCTAGCCTTTTCCTAATTAATATTGGGTATGCTCCCAATGTAACCGTATGGTGTTATACATATATACCGACTACCAGTCTGACGTCCACAATAACTATAGTGTGTCGGTTAAAAAGGATTGGAAACACTGATTGTCAGATTTCTCGACCACTCTCAAAAATTTAAGAGCTTTTGTGAAAACAACGTTGAAAATGCAACGCTATGCTTTCAAAGCATCGAGGGTTCTCCGTATAATTAGGTTAGGTATGGTTATCCTTTAATAGGCATCACAGCAAGCGTTCCTAATATCAAAACAACCGACTCCCAGTCAAATTATACACGACGGAAGAAATATTGTACCTACTTTTTGCGCAGCACTGTACTTGGGTAAAATGTTCACCGTCCATAAAGAAGTCCAATAAATTGAAGAAATATCGAAAAATACAGCGACGTCGCCGTCGATCCGCTAGTTAGGCACCCATAAAACCGAGACCGCTCCACTAGAATAAGTAAATATTTTTCAAAAGTAAAGCCTCCGGGGAGTCAAGAGAAATAGTTTTATTGATGTCTTCGTGAACGCCGTCGCGAAGAATTTACTTTTCATTACGATAGAAGTTTGTTCGCAAACAGTTCAACACTCGTGGCCGACGGTGAACGCAAAAAATAGTCAGCTACTTATGTGAGTAGTGTAGTACTTCAGTTGATAAACATAAGTGGCTGGAGTAGCTCGCGTGCGCTAACATGTTCAACAAGAAGGAATATATCGAATGAGTTGTTTGTGTACAAAATAAACTAACAATTTACTGTCTTAACTACTGATAGGAAGACGATAATTACTTTGAGTCGCTTTGCCGTAGTAACAAATAAAATGTAGTTGGGAAATGTTTATTACAAAAATATACTATTTTTTGAAGATGAAAGCTACCATTCTGAAAAAGTGCCAAAGGAAATTTTACAGTCACATTTTTACGAAATATCTCCTCGCAAATTGCCTTATGGCTAATGGCGTCGCTATATTACGAGTCGTGAAGGCAAAATAAAATTATACAGGTTTTATAGCGTTTGTAGGCGCAGTGTCCCCGGGGGTGTTAAACAGACGCTTTACTACGGACCCTTTACGTCGACGTACGCGCTAAGTTCTCACAAAAATCTTTGTCCACTACACATAAATTGATTTGCGATGCGAACCTGCGATATTTCTCTAAGATAATAAACTTTAGATCATGAGATAAACTACCATGGGGACGCTTCTGACCCATATAAGTTTTGAATTACTGAATGGTATGCTAAAACTGACACTGATTACTAGATTTTTGTGTTATATAAACACGTTTTATTTCAAGAAATCATTACTGAAACACAGTTTAATTATTTTAAACCAGATATCATAGAAAATTCATTAAACGGCATTGTTATTTACTTTTATAAAATAAACTGGGGAAAAAATACAAACTCTTGGGTGTCATCAAATTATCAGTAAGTAAAATGTTTTCCCACAAGCGGAACTTTGAAAGTGTACAAACTCGCAGTATAGGTAGGACAAACTGATAGTACTTTTAAACTTTTAAAATAAATCTTTTTTATAAGACCCTTACGGCAGCTTACGATAAAATGGCCACGTCTCAAGATGGTAAGTGTATTGTCCCAATCTGGTGCACAGGCTTTTCTCATTAAAGTTACTGGTAACTAAGCTACAAAGGGATAATTACTTTAATTACCACACTCGTAACTGTGCCTGGATATGGGTTTTTTCTACCAGGAGACCAGACCGTATAGAAGATTACAAAAAATATTCAAACATGTAATAAAAGTACAGCTTTCGAGGCACTCGAGACACTGTCACTACTTTTAGAAATAAAGAGATCGTCCACAATAAAGGACAATGGTAGAAAATCACCACAAATTCTCGTCACAAACTAGAGTGGATACAGTGTGGTTATAATAAAAAAAACCCTTTAGACAATTTTCCATTATCTGGGCGTCCATTGTGAGGATCCAGTGGTCAGCATTTTATGGTTGGACGCAGTGTCGTCGTAACTTCTTATTAAACCGCCGGGGACGCACCGACTTGCCTCTAATTGATTTAGAGACCTCCAAGACCGTGACACTACGGTTTTCTTTGTTTACTTTATACAGCCAAAACGTTTACTTTAACTTTGAAACTTGACGTAATGTAAATGGACGCCAAGTTTGGCTGTTATAGGTTAAACGAGCGCGCTGAGTTATTGAAGTAGGTACTTAGCCAACTATCGACTACATCTTGTTATTAGAACGAACGCTTTTTAATACAAGTAGCTTTAGGTTGATTTAATATTAGAAGTTTAATATTAGTTTACCAATATTTTCTCTTTAAGTACAACATAGCCAGTTTGTTTTACTTGTTTACTTTAACGTGTTCATAATAAAAAGTATTAGTAGATAGTTACTGAATAGTCCGGTCAATTTAGACAAAAAAATGTGAGTGAAATTACATAAAGTCCCAGCAAGCTGAATTTTTGTGAAGTTGTTCAAAACATAATTAAAAACAATGTCTAGAAGTTCCCCATCATTTCCCTGTAAGGAAAAAAAAAATTCAAGGTCAAAGGTAAAAAAAATGTGTTTTTCGCGATTTTCAGCAAAACGGTAAGTTTTATCATACAAGTACCTCAGACAAAAATTGTAGATCATAAAATTATCTATAAAAATGTGTTAATACTTTTTTTCTTACGAGCCACCGTTTCAGGGATATAACGATTCAAAAAGTTATAAAAGTTGTTATCGTCATATGCATCTAATGAGGTAGTGTACTTAGCGCGTTTTTTTTAACGTGGTTTCCCCAGTAGGCCTACTCCACGGGTCAGTTGTGATCCTGTTTATTGTAAAACTATTGCAAAATAACGGAAATTTTCAAAGATTGGGAAAGATAAAAGCGTGCCTGTCCCTGTGTTCAATTTACTTGCATCCAAAATGAAGATGATGAAGAAGCAGGAGAAGAAGATCGAGAAGAAGAACAAGAATTTGAAACTTACGAATGAGACGAATAAACTTCAACACTTTTTTTTCATTTACATCGCTTTTGTCTTTCCCAATCTTTGAACATTTCCGTCATTTTGCAATAGTTTTACAATAAACAGGATCACAACTGACCCGTGGAGTAGGCCTACTGGGGAAACCACGTTAAAAAAACGCGCTAAGTACACTACCTCATTAGATGCACTTGACGATAACAACTTTTATAACTTTTTGAATCGTTAATATCTCTGAAACGGTGGCTCGTAAGAAAAAAAATATTGATACATTTTTATAGCTAATTTTATGATCTACAATTTTTGTCTGAGGTACTTGTATGATAAAACTTACCGTTTTGCTGAAAATCGCGAAAAACTAGTTTTTTTTACCTTTGACCTTGAATATTTTTTTTTCCTTACAGGGGAATGATGGGGAACTTTTAGACATTGTTTATAATTATGTTTTGAACAACTTCACAGAAATTCAGCTTGCTGGGACTTTATGTAACCTCGAATGTCTAAATTGACCGGACTATGAATAGCTTATTCATACACAAACAAAAGAAATAACAACGAAATGTAGTAAATCTGACTGCGTTTGAAGCAGTACTTTTCTAACATTTCACGGGTAGATTTTCATTCAAAATGTCAAATATAATCCAGCTGACAGCTAACCGTATAATTATTATATGAAAAAACAACCTACAAATACGCACATACAGCAACAGTCGAACACAATGAAAATGAAGCAATTAAAATTTCATAGCGACCGACACGCCAACACACTATAAGTTTTTAATATTTTGCAATTACAAAAGCGGATTTTATAGCAAAAAGAGCTGCCACATTCTCGACGTCAGAACTTAAGTCAGCTTTTGTTCTGAAACTAGTTTTAATAAAGCTTTTAAGACGTCCCCAAGCTCACTAATTGATTTAACAGCCTCGACATGAAGAATTTAAGGCTCGCTTAACACGCGACTCCCATCATTAAGTCACAAAAATTAGTGACGTGAACACCCGCCTCTGCGACCATGCTTAGAGGTTACAACTTACAAGTCCAATAAATAAACGCCGAAAAACTTAAGGTGAGTTAATTTGATAAAAAGAGTTTACCGCGCGAGCAACAAAAGGCATTTAAACGCAAAGGAAGCAGAAAACGACGGAAGAAAAATGAATGATTACAGCAAAAACGGCCATCAAAACGAATGATAAACGAGCTTAATCCGAGCCCCATCCTTGTTTTATTACTGCTGGACGATTGTAAAAACGTATTAGTGGGCGGCGCCACAGAACCGGGGGTCCCAACGACGATCTATGACACTTTACTTGACCTTTTTATATCCAATAGAAGGCGCAGGCGGTAATTTATTGAACCTTTATTACCCAAAAATACAATCAAATCAATGATAATAAAAGTTGTTTTCGAATATTAGATAAGTGGATTTCCACTTTATTTTGATGAACAATAATTGTGCCTCGAACTCTATGATTACAGTCACTATTTTTGTTATTGAAGAAATCCATTTTCGTAATGATAAATACATGAAACGTACGAGTATTTCATAATAATTGCATTGCTGAGTTGCTGAATGCGGCTACAAAGTGGCAGAAAAATAAAATGCCTATAAATGGCTAAATATAAAAGAAAAATTAATGGCTTACCGCCACTACTAACTAATTCAAAACTGACGAATCGTATAGATACCTACCTGAATCCACACCTTTTTTAAGCTTCATGGGAGTGGGTACTGGGTAGACTACAGTACACCATCAGCTACCTTCTCCTTTTGTCTCGTCCACGTTCATATATCTGTGGTTTCTATTCTCAGCACCGCGGCAGCGATAAATCTACGGTTTGTCATTATTACCTACATTTTCCACTTTATGTTCTACAGGACTATTGGCTAACTTAATAGTACGTAGCTGACCAGCAAGTCAACTGAACTTGGATGGTTTGACACCTCTGTATTTTATTGACTGTTTGAGGTTAAGTTGAGGAGTGCCTCGAGAACGTTAAAATAGTTGATTTTTTTGGGAACATTTATCAGTTTCATTGCAAATGCAAAAGCCAATACGAAATTCATCAGTTTGGTTCATATCGTAGTCAACTGTCTTATATTACAGCACCTTTTAGATTACGCTAGCCGCACACACAAAATAATATTGTCAATGCAAGATTGTCAATATTAATCGAAACCAAATGAAATAAAACCGAATACCGCAATACAGGCAATATCCATTTAATAGATAATTTTTCTGAAACTCCAAAAAAATTCAGTCAACATTCAAAACCCTTTTCGTGTAGAAATCGTCACTTAGAAGATGAAAACAGTAGGATTCACAGATTAGGTTCAGGTTGACCCAACTCGCTAGTTAAAACCTGTATGTCGGTAAAACGAAGAGCTCATTATACCTTCTAGGGTTTCTTGTAAACACGATATTATGAGCTGATGGGAGGGCTATTTTCCGTGATACTAACCTACTCGTAGCAGGGAACTGGAGGCAAATGTTTTGCATCAAATATTTGTTAAAAGTACGTACCTCATAGATAAATGATTTTTTATCTTCAATAATTCCACTATTCACAAAATATAATTGTCTATTTTACTCAATTAAAAGTTATCGTAAACTAACTTCAATAAAAATATTACTTAGACGAAAACAAAAGACAATCAAATTGGTGTCACAAACACTTTTTTCTTTTAATTCGAAAATTTTGCGGCCAGTGTCGGGTTTCATTTTATTTGAAACTTTTTCTAGAACACTATTATAATAAAGCTATTAAAATTCAAAAACTAGATGACATTTCAAATGTCAGTCTAGTCGACACCATTTTATGTTTTCTCTTTATATATTTTTATTATAGCTCTGCATTTGAACATCTGTAAGTAGACATTCTAAAATGAATTATTATGATTGCGTGCATTCTGAAAGACCGAACACAAAGCTTTGAAAATAAATATTATTCTTTTGAAAGACCTAAGTTTTTAACTGGCTGATTTTCTCAAAAAATATTGTTCAGTGGCCATTTATTCTTTTTTTCTTTTCATACTTTATGGCTTTTATCGTTTTATTGCCCTATTTCTGCCAGTATCCATGTATTTTATTGCAAATATTTTTACAATAAAACCTTTTTAGCAATAGTGAACCTATGAAATGATTGGTGGTTCGAATTTTGATTTTTCATACAAATGTCTTATCTAGATTAATAAAGTAAATGTAAATTTTGTTTTACAAAATAAAGATAAATAAAACAGTAAAGGCTTAACCGCAACTGTTAAAATAAAGAATTTTAATGAAATACTTCTAAATGTAGCCGGAACGATAAAATCGTCTGGGTTAAAATATTATTCTCGGAAGCCATAAAGAAAATTTTATTTAATGAAGATAAGATTTCTAGAATTAAGAGATTTTCTTAGTTGTTGAAATAAGCCCTGTTGTAAACCGTAAATACTGTGTTATTCCAGCTTAAGAAATTAGATTTAAATAAGTATGACCTAAGTTGTCTTTTTTCAGCAAACACGTTTTATTTCATTGGAGAAGCCATTATTTGTATTAATAGTATTTTCATAAGAAAAAAATATTTAGTTCCCCAGGTAATTTTACTAAAAACAGTTTCACAGGATAATTAGTATTCTATACTTCGGTAATTTTTATTAAAACCTATCTATTATATCTTACAATCTAAATTCTTATCACAGTTATAATAAAACTGGCAACATTTTAAACTGTTCCATCGATATTCTATTTACAAAAAGTTTCTATTAAACCTTCACTTGTTTTCCTTTTTACACCCCGATCAATCTTATCATACTTTAAGAATGGAACGTAGAAAATAGCGCGCGATAACAACCGTTCAGTCCTCTGCTCTGTAGTTGCTTCAGAGGTGTCATTAAAGGTATTTTAAAGCAAGGTAAAATAGGAGAAGATATTAAATTCGAGATAAGGGGAGAAAAGACATTAGAGGAGAAAGTTTGAGATTTTTATTAACTTGTTCAACTTATAGTGAGAACCCTCCCATAGACTCCCATATTTCTCATTGGCTCATTTATGATACATCATTTATTGTTTGTTTGAGTAAGTGAACTTTGCAGGCGACTTTAAAATTAACCACTAGAAGTTGTTCAATTTTATACAAAAATCCAATCTTAAAAACGTCGCCGACTTTTGGATAGGAATGTGGCAGTAAAAGATGCAACTGCTTGTCCCTATTAATAATCTTTCTTTCTATCTAGACAAAGTTGTTATGAACGCGCAACGGTGTTAAAACTATTATTTCGTTTTTTTTCAGAGTTTTCTGTCTATGAGATTTCAGCCATAAACCCATAGTAACATTACGTACCGGCTTCACTAACGTATTAAATTATCCCACGAAAAGTAAAATTTGAAAAGAAGATTAAATCAGACTATATTTTTTTTAATCTATTCATATCAACATACATTTATTCAAACTTTATAAGATAAGATTATTTTCTACTGCCCAAATCTAATAATATTTTTTCTGAAAATAAATAAACCAATCAAATACTTTGACATGTTATTTACCAAAGAGTTCAATCAATAAACCTTTCAGTTATCAAAGATTATATTTGCCTAACTTAAGCAAGCTTAAAATAACAAAACCCCAAAAAGACGTAACATTCATACAATGCTTTCATAAAAATATTCACAAACAATGAAATCACAAAGTTTGGGGGCCGATATATTATCCGGACGATATACCGGGTGGTCCGGCCCAACCGTCGGATTGGTCCGGAATGTTTTATGATCCGGGGAACACGCAGTAACGCGTCTGAACGCCTGTGGCATGTGGACAGAACTGCGACCCATGATTTAGGAGCTTTCATTTCACAACGGTTTATTTTAAAATGGCCTCCTATGTTATTGTGTTGGTTTTGGGGAAAAATTGGGGAGGATTATGTTTTTGATTGTGTTTTTACTTATGCATTTTATTTATCTTATACAAAATGTATCTATATTAAAATCTATTGTCGGATTTTTTAAGGAAAACTTGAGTACGTTTACTTTTTCGATTGGATCGGCTATTTTTTTTACTGTGAGACAATGTTTGCATGAAAGCGAAAATTTAAATATTCTTAAGCTTTCATGCAAGCGAAGAAAAAGAATCTTAATAAAAAAGGTGCTTCTACGAACTTAAAAACTAGAAACTTTAACTTGAATCTCACTCATTTTACTAGCAAAATTGTCCGTAATTTTAATAAGTGCACAGTGATCTCTTGACTCGCTCTTAAACCAGATGAAGGATATCGATACTCATTCATTTTCAATGTTGGTTTAAGTAAAACCTGTCTAGATTGAAAATCGATAGTGAAACCCTCAGCTATCCTTACTAGTCAGCATCTATTGCAACACCCTCACTACTAGAAAACCTTTTCTAAGAACCCACCGTAAATCACTGAGCACACACCGGTTTTTTCGGTTCAATCCAATTTAATTGAGTCTTTTTCGAGAAAAGTGCTGGGAAACTCTTTCGCTAAAGCTTCCATTTAAATACGCCTTAGAAGATCTTAAGACTTGAAGAATCTATTTAAAAATCTTATCCTAGTTCTTTCGTGAGGAGGTTTTTAGCGAAATTAGGGTAAGTAAATAAGAAGGTACGATAAATTGTGTCGTGAAGGCATTTATAGACTGTTATGCAGTAAGTAATGTATGTATTACTGTGTTACGAAAATTCTTCAACACGAAAAAGCGTGAAAATATGCCTTTTTATATGCAATGGGTAAAAAGTATTGCTTTTCGCATTCCATTGCGAGACGAAATACGCAATAACAATGTTCCTTAGTTAATGAGTTACGATTTATGGCAGCCGTTTATAAAGTCATAAATATGTTCGCAAAAATAAATGCTTTCCCCTTATTTATGTCACCTTATAAACGAAATATAATATTTTGAAAAGAACATTGTTGGGTGTTGATTTCTTTGATGCAGGACGTTTAAATGGTGAACTGTAAAATTTTCTGGAATATCGGCAGTGTTTTACATTTGTTTCAGATATTTACTATTTATATGTCACAGACCATCCTAACAATTAATATCACAGGTTATTTTGTGAATTATACAGAAATAAATATAATTAATAAATAGTAATTATGTATAATTTCCGAACGACCACACGTTTTAATTCTTTTTATTCTTCGAAAAATTAAGGAATGGTAAAAAAAAATGGACCTACACGAGGCAGGGTCGAGGCCGCTAGTATATATTATTAAGTCTCCACCTTTGTATTTCATTCAGTTCTTAGGGCTATAAATCTGAAGTAAAAAATCAGAATACAAAATTGTGTGTGAATATTCTATTGCTACAAAGACTGATTAGTTTTTTCCACGGTTTGAAATAAAAAGTAGCACTTAGTTCGTTTTTCAAAACAACACCGTCCAACGTATGTACTATGTAGTAACCTACTGCTACTAATCTGCTGATTAATCGCATTGAGTAGTGATGGCCCAGTGGTATCGGTCCCGATTTACGAATTGTAGGCCGTGGGTTCGAACCCCGCCAGGCGCATTACCCTGTGTAATTTTTTTCACCACCACTGCTCTCAAAACGGTGAAGGAAAACATCGTGAAGAAACCGGCATGTCTTAGAATCAAAAATTCGAAGAGATGTAACATCTACCAACCCGCACTGGCTCCGCGTCGTGTATATTATGGCCCACTCCCTCTCACAAAGAGGAGGCCTGTGTCCCAGCAGTGGAATTATTATAGGCTGATGATGATGATGACTGGTTATTGCTAGATACTGCTACTGGTTATCGCTAAATGGATAGTAATTATACTATCCATTTAGCGACAAAATAAGGAATATTAATTATAATATTCCTTATTTTGTCATGCATGCAAGGAATTTGATTACCTTCAGCACATCAAGTACAATTACCAATTGAAAACCTTTCATTCGAAAACATAAATTAAAGAGACTCGTTTCTGTAAGAAATCATATCAAAATTTAAATTTTAATAAATTTATCTAAGAAATATTAAAAAAAAAAACTGGCTAAGTACGAGTCGAACTCGTGCACGGAAGCACGACTTTTCTTTTTTTTTTAAGTTCGTTCTTTATAAACGGCAAAATAAATTACATCTGTTGTGTGAGAGCCTCCGTAAATACTAATTTTATTATATTTTTTTGTATTAATTATAGTGGCAACAGAAATACATCATCTTTGAAAATTTCAACTGTCCTATCACGGTTCATGAGATAATAGCTGGTGACAGATGCACAGATAGACAGACGGACAAGTCTTAGTATAAGGGGTCCCCTAAAGCAGCCCTACGAAAAACCCTCCCTACGCCACCTTCTTTGTGTTTAAACAGGAAAAAAGTCACAGAATACAATCTTAGCACCAGTTTTTCATCTTTGACGTATCGATACAACAAATGAGAATTGAATGAGATTGGATCAAAACTCATCACTGCCATGTTTACGGCATTGGAATCGCACAAATTACAAGACATGAGGCCACTGAATGTTAACAAATACTCGTAGGTTTAGTAAAACAGTACAATTCCACAATTTATCCAAAATTCCTAATAAACTAATACTTTCTTACAAAACCTGCATCAACAAAAAAACTTTTTCCAAAAAAATGTGACCGCCTTCAAAAACAACCACAAAAAAGTGTAAAATAACCTAAAAAACTTTTCTTTCGGAAGTCGGTGACTTTTTTTATTAATTTCATTGTCTCATTTGCCACCGACTTCCGAAAGAAAAGTTTTTTAGGTTATTTTACACTTTTTTGTGGTTGTTTTTGAAGGCGGTCACATTTTTTTGGAAAAAGTTTTTATTTTACTCTTTTTAGTTTAAATATTCAACCAAAATTCTTGTCAAATACATCATTTTCTTACATGTGCACTAGAATTTTGTAATCCGTAGCACCGGTAATAACATCGTTAACATCTCTTTCATTCCCTATCTCAAAAACTACTGAACCGAATTTGATGAAACTTGCAGTATTTCCTTAGTTGAACGATACCCAGTACAACAAAAAAGAATTACTTAAATCGGACTTGCAGTTCCGGAGATATGCGAAGACAAACAAAATTTTCTTACTTGAGGAGTTGTACCTTCCATCATCAGCTCAGCTACATAAGATGATGATTTCCATACGCAAGTACTTGAATTACTTCTTAAGATTTGCGAAAAACTATGTGTCAGCCAATAAAATTTGAGGATTGCCCTCGATTTCTCCAAGATCCAATCATCAGATCTTGAAATGGTGACAATGGGACCACATGGGAAGCACCAGCTTTCGAATAAAAAAAGAATCATGAAAATCGGTTCACCCAGTCGCAAGTTATGAGGTAACAAACATAAAAAAAAAAAAAAAAAAAATACAGTCGAATTGATAACCTCCTCCTTTTTTTGAAGTCGGTTAAAAAAACAACAATATTCTAAAACCACACAGTAACACTGTCCTAATAACACTAATCTACCACGTGACCCAAATATGAAAAGAAAACAAAAGAACACTACAACAACCAAGAAAAAATAAAACGCTAACCAACGCGCAACGTTAAAATAACCTCCCCTCACAATAAGAAAACGATTGTAAACATGTTATTTAACGTTGTAAATCGCGTTCGTTATCTGGCGTTCTTGAATCATCGCCACGCTATCATTGTAATAAATAACACAGCCTGTATTATCTGTGAACATAATCGGTGATGTTTCGCCCGCCTTATTTCCTACCGCGGTTAAATACACTTCCCTAAAAAAATATTTATTCTCGACGCCGTGCAAACAATTGTGGAATTCTTTCGGCTTGTTGATTTTCGTTGTATTTAGTGAAAGGAAGTGAATTCTGGTTGATCTAGTTCATAGGAGTTTTTTATATGGTTTTTCTAGGGCAGTGTTTTGTCTGAATTATTATGAAGTTTATATCTAGGCTATATAGATTATTATCAACAAAGAAAATCAATGGTCATAGAATTAGACTAGGACCAACTTTTAGCTGGCGTAACCACCTTGTACCTATAATATTTAATCTAAATTCATTTATGCAGAATTATTACTCATATTATGAGTAGTGGTTTATTACTCAAATTATAAATTATAATTGTAGTGCTTTAATAACTAGCAACAGATTTACTTTTGTTATCTACTAGCATTGTTTACATTAGTTAAAAGCAGCAAAAAACACTTTTAGCTTTATGAATTACAAAAGGGATGACCAAATAATGGTTGTGTTTAATTAAATTTAGTTTATGAAACAAAACAAAATCACACGTTCCTACCCACTGAATTACACATGACCAATAATGATGTAATCATTACAACTATTACAAGTTAAAACATGCATTACTTAATAATACGAGTAATAATATTATTTTATTAAATAGGGGAACAGTGTATAAGACTGTAAATGTGTAATGGGGACATACACTCTTTAGGCATATTTAACACAACACTAACGTAGCGCAAGCGCCACCAGGACGTCATTTGCAAGCGGCCATTAACAAATGGTGTTCTGTTGGCGCAAGTATTTTGTTAAGTTTGCCTTAAGTGTGTGTGATTTCCCATCATAACCCGCGTCCCCGTCTTATACACTGTTACCTTACACAGTTTCTGACAAGCATGCGATTACGACGTTTTATTTTCTGAGTGTGAGCCATCTCACAATGTATTTTGTCAACCATAAACAAGACAATTTTAATGCTCATACTGAGATGTTAAAGCTTCTTTTTTATGTTACCTTTAAACATAATTTTTGTGTATCTATGTGGATGAAAATACCAATACTTTTGGCACAAAATCTTGGCTTACCTATGTGCATAATTTTATCCAAAGCCATTCATTAGATTTTGAGTGAAAAGGTAAGAAAGGGAGGGGTACATATTTGAATATCGAAGATTAAAACACCTACGCTTAAAATATCGATGTTCAAAATATCGAAAATGAAAATATCGAATGACCATAAAATCGAAACTTAAAATATCGAAAGTTTAAAATATCGAATGATTAAATGATCTACGTCCAATATATCTAAAATCTAAATATCTACAAAAGTTACATCGAAAGATCTAAATATCGAAGTACAGATTATCGAATGTCCTAAATATCTAACCTAACAAGGTAAGTCGACGGAGCCCCGCTTCGCGGGGCTCCTATTTCTGCTTGCAAGGTTTAAAGTAACCTAACACCTACCTGTCCGAGTCGGAGTGCCCCAAGTTCCGAGCTCGCTTCGCTCGCTCTTGCATCCGAAGTCTGTCCTGCCTGCTACCTTGTTGGGTAGTCAGTAATTTGACTAAGGACGCAAGAGCGAGCGAAGCGAGCTCGGGACTTGGGGCACCCCGACTCGGACAGGTTAGGTTCGAAGAGGGTGGCGGGGTCTGAAAGACCCCGCCATCCTCTTCGTGTTAGGTTACTTTAAACCTTGCAAACAGACATAGGAGCCCCGCGAAGCGGGGCTCCGTCGACCTACCTTGGTAGGTGGTTTATTTTTCGAAATTTCAACTAGTAGGTATTTTTAACGTAGATATTATGAAAATAGATATTATGAACTGCGATGTATTAAACGTTGATATTTTGAATTTCGACATAACGTCTTTCGATATTTTGAATCATTCGACATTTAAATCAGTCGACATTTTAATCTTCGACGTTTTAAGCGTAGATGTAACATTTTTCGATATTTTGTTACAATCGATATTTTAATTTTCGATATTCTGAACATCGATATTTTAAGCGTTGATATTTTAATCTTCGATATTCAAATATGTACCCGAAAGGGAGTTACTTTCGTATGATATATTATGACCTAGCTGTGCCCGCGACTTCGTTCGCGTGGATGGCATAACTTTTAGTAGCCTAAGTTACTCCTCATTACATCAGCTACATGTCTATAAAAGTCACATCAACATCTGTCCAGCCATTTCAGAGATTAGACAAACAGACAAAAATTGCAAAAATGTTATTTTGGTGTATGTACCTTATCATCATCTGCCTAGCCTTTTCCCAACTATATTGGGGTCGGCTTCCAGTCGAACCAGATTCAGCTGGATATCAATATTTCGGGTTTTATCAGGTGTATGCATGTAGTCAAAAACGGTTATTTATATTACAGACTCTTCAATTTTATTTATAAGTATACTATAGATGTATAGATTAGGTACCAGACTGGTGCTCAAAACCATTTCTAAAGAGCAAACATTTTAAAAACCTTTCGGACGAAAACAAAAAAAAAATACACACCCTCAGGACAGTCTCCCACCGATACAAGAGAAGTATAAGTCACTTGTATTTTTTCTAGCCTTTTAAGAATACCAAAGAATAAAAGAATATGCATCCATTGTACATTTTCTCCCACGTTTTCGCCGCGAAATGGTGGAAAGTTTTATTTATTGCGTCGGACACGTTTGTCGCTTTAAATATTCGGGTGACCTCATTACGGCATGAATATTTCATAGAGAATAAGTTTTAAGGAATAAAAATAATAAGTATTTTGACATTGTTTGACACGGGGGCCATTACGTTTACAGTCCACACATACTCCTTTGTACTCTAACCTCTTTGTAATTGTAGACGCCGTCAAAACTTAATCCGAACAGCTTATTGTTAAAAATAATAACCATGTCATGGAGGATTATTGTTTGACAAAATGAAACAAAAATAGTTTTGTTTCTGTAGCGAAGAAAAAAAGAAAATAAATAATGTACATTAAGGTTAGCTAATGGTCATTATTTATTTACCTTAGAGGCATCTTAGGTACGAGTAATTTGTTCATAGAAACGCATCGTAATGTTACTTCAATTCAAAGATCACGCGTGTAATCCCAAAAGGGTTAATTAAACAGACGTGTGTATACTTTTAAAGGTTACACCCACTTTACCACGTTAAAGTACACCTATACAGGTGTGATAGTGTACTATTACACCCACATTTCACTAGTTATTCATGTTTAATAGGGGTGAAGATATTGCAATCCACCAGGGAAAAATGTTGAATAGGAGCTACAACTTCATAATATTAATTACCTGATAGAAAAACCGGCCAAGTGCGAGTCGGACTCGCCCATGAAGGGTTCCGTAGCAGCAAGTAACATAATATAAACGTTCTTGTAGTTGGTTGTAACTTTGAAAAGTAAATTGTGGATTACGGTTTATGACGTATTAAAAAAAACTAATTACTTGATCTTGTTCAAACCAATTTTCAATTGAAGTTTGTGTGAATGGACATCATATCGTCGGCACAAAAGTAAAGTCGTCAAACTGACATTTTGGTGATTTCGTCTTTTTTATAGAATTGCCATGGTTACTAATACATCTTCGCTGTGGTAAAATATCATATCTCTAGCAATTGTAATTTTAAAGATAATGCCATTATTCCTTTTTCATATCTGCACAAAATTGTATTTGCACAATAGTAAAGTTGTCTATGTGGTCTTTGTTTAGTTTACGTGTACTGCATATTATTACTTTTCGTAATACTCACAATCTTCAAAACACCTATGTGGTACATTAAATACTTTACCGTAGTTCAAAGTGTAATGGAAAATTAAATCTTGCAAAGGTAAACTTGCCAAACTGGAAGATTGAAAACTTTACCTTGGTCCATAAAACAACCTTAATGCTTAAACTCACAATATTCTATTAGCCTAAGTGGTACATCGAATACACCACCTTTGTAAAAAAATGCAGTCGAGACACTAAATCAGTGTTATAATTATTTTAAGTGACAAATTGAGAACTTTACTTTGGTGTGATAGTGCAATCGAAACAAATATAGAATAGTTAGAAGCAGTCTTATTTCGCAGATTTATTAATTTACATCAGTTTTAAATAGTAATAGATGAGTATGAAGTTGCGGGCTATCTATTTAATTTAAATTTAATGATAAATATAGCATAATCGGGTTATTACTTAAAAACCGATAAAATAGATTTTCGTAAAATATCGATTTATCTGGCCTGAACGTCCCTAGGCTTTTTGCACATCACTACGAGTCAGCTGATTCAATTGCGTGAACTCTTGCGTCGACGCTGTTAAATTGTTTGCTGTTTTAAGTATTTTTAAGTTTAAATTGTGTAAAACAACATGAACAGAAGATACTCACGTGCCCATCAAATTCTTAAAAATGCAGGCGTGATTTACAGTTCAGGTGAAGAAAGTGATAATACAGGTAAGACTTTAAAAGATTTTTAACCTAAAAAATTATCCCGAAAACTATTTGATAACTAACTTACCTATTTGTTTGTTTTTTTTTTTTGTCAGCAATTAGGTACATTTATATTCTAATTGTGGTGGCTTATTTTCTTCGTGATATTTATTTCTCTTAATTTCTTTGTCTATGGTTTGTGAAAAACAAAGCGATCAAATTATTTTTCATAAAAAGAAGCCAACTTGTCGTTTTTAAAATCTGTCGCTGTTTACTTTTCCTTAATAAAAACAAACTATTGTTTTTGTTTATTGTTTGTTTTTATAAAGGAAAATACTAATAAAGTTAGACTATTGTTTGGAATTTTTCCGCCACTACATGCCAATGGTAATGAAATTACCGGTAATGAATAATATTGATGGTCTGCACTCTTTTATGTTACCCTACATAATGCATGATTCTTTGTACCTAATGTTTTCTTCCTCTGTGACATACAAGTTTATTACTTTTTCAAACGGAATTACGATCATGTTTTTCAAGTGTTTGTACCGTGATTCAGATCATGGTCTTGGGGCTTATTTTGAACATCAATATGGTATTCATTGCTTTAACTAATGCTATCTGAATCTATGTATGAAATTTGGTTTAACCTGCTTTGGTTTTGGGTATCAGTTTGCACCACAGTTTTTGCTTCCTTTGCTTTACAGATGTAATAGAAAATACGCCAAATGCTAGCCCAGTGCACTGTGATGAGGAAGCGGCTAAACCAAGTGAGTTTTTTTCTTATTATGTCAGTTTTTTTTCAGCATCTTATATGCCATGGATATACCTACATTATGTTTTATTTTTTAACAGCTCATCTGGAGTGTCAAAATTCATCCTCCAAACAAGCTTGTGAAGTTAACGAAAAATGTATTGTAGCTTCGTCTTATATCCACAATAAAACTCATGAAGTAGGTGAAATAAGCATTGAAGCACCAGCTTATTCGCCGCTGACTCCTAGACCAGTGTATGGCGTTGGCGAAAGAAGTGTAGAGATGTCTGATATTATTTCACCGTTGCCTTTTGTAATTTATCCTACACTGGGGAAAAGTAATGCTATTCCAGTAAACTCTCCATCTTCTTCCCCTGTGCCGGACATGTCACCCGCAACTAGTAAAGTTTTTCATATGTTGATCGGAACAGAGCAAGACAGTGATGATTCCGTAGCGGATCCTACTTACGAAGTAGAATATAACGATATTCCTTGCGACGATAGTTCAGACGAATGCGAAAATCGTCAAAATGAATATCGCGATAAACATGATAAAGATAATCATGATGGTAATGAATCACCTTCAATATTAACAGAAGCATTAAATAATACAGAAATACAAGATGAGCCTGATTTCTTACCATTACAAAACACAGAAGATCAACAATACTTAAAAGAAATTCCAAAAAAGAGAAGAGTTAGAGATCCTAGCACATGGAAGACAAATATTGAGAAGCATAGACGGTTAAAAGGTGAATCATACAAAACTAAACACGGTATAACAAAGCAAGCCAGGCCCATAAAGCAAGCTAAGTGTGTAATGAGTACGAAACATAAATGTATATCTCAGGTTCCCGAAGATGAACGAATTAAAATTTATACTCAATTTCGAAATTTAAAAAGTTTACACGATCAGCGGCATTTTGTTACACACCATGTCCAAAAAAAACAGAAAAATCGGGCTACGACCGAAGGTCTTTCACGAAGAAAATACACACTCGCTTATACACTTAGTGTAGATAATGAAAAAAGAACGGTTTGTCGTGAGTTTTTTTTAGCCACTCTGAACATCACTGGCGGATTTGTAAATGGTGCTTTAAATAAAGTAAACACCGAAGGCATTTTAGTACCAGACAACAGGGGCAAAAAAGTTCCACCCAATAAGTTAGACTCGGCAACTGAAAGTTTCATTCGCGACCACATTTTATCTTTTCCTGCCGTGGAATCTCACTATTGTCGACAAAACAGTGAAATAAGATATTTAGACGCCTCGTTAAATATAGCTACCATGTATAGAGAATACGTAAAACTCTGTGAAACAAAATCAATGAAGCCAGTCAGCTCCGAAAAATATCGCTTAATTTTCCGAACCTATAAACTGAGTTTTCACAAACCCAAAAAAGATTTGTGTAAACACTGCATTGCGTATATGGAAATGAACATTGAGGAAAAAGCAGAACATCAAGAAATTCATGCGCTGCATTTGAGTCGTAAAGATGAAGCACGGAAATGTAGAGATGAGGATAAAGAGGAAGCACAAATTGACGACAAAACCCTTAGTTTTAATTTTGATTTAGAAGCTGTCCTTAGCACCCCTAAAGGAGCGGCTGGGCCATTTTTTTACGTGCGTAAATTAGCTGTTTATAATTTGACGGTCTATAATTTAGGTAACCGAAACGTAGAGTGCTACATGTGGGATGAGACCGAAGGAAAACGCGGCAGTATAGAAATATCCACATGCATCCATACGTACATCATGGCACATAATGAAATTAAAAATGTAAAAATGATGTCGGATGGCTGTGGAGGTCAGCAAAAAAATTATCTTTTTTTGAAGTTAGTTAAAAATAGTTGACGATAAAAAACCTACCTATCCCCAAAAAACCTACCGTAAAACATAGCACTAGCTGTAAAAATAAAGTTGACAAACTTACATTTGTACCCTAAAAAAAAATTTTTTACAGCTCCATGTGCTTATTAACAGTTACACAACATCCTACTTTACAGATTATTGATCATAAGTTTTTTGAAACCGGTCACACGCATATGGAATGTGACTCAATTCATTCGAAAATTGAAACAAAAGCTAAGAACGTACCTGTGTACACTCCAGAAGGTTGGGCGCAGTTAGTTCGCTTAGCAAGAACTAACCCAACGCATTTTAATGTCACATCATTAACTCACGACGATTTCAAAGATTTTGGTACACGTAATCAATATCTTAGTCAAATCTCAAATGGACGAAAACTTGGAATACATGATGCAGTTTGGCTGCAGTACCGGAAGGAGGATCCGGATAAAATATTTATAAAAGACACCTACGATAAAAACATACCATTCCAAGAAACACATCTTAAAAAGAAAAGAGGAAAGACAGTAGTTTACCCTGTTTCCGCATATTCACAGAGACAAAAGATCTCCTCAAAGAAGAAAAACGATCTCATAAAACTATGCAAGGATGGTCAAATTCCTAGAATATACCATCCTTTTTACGAAAATCTTCCTACCTCAGAAACTGTAAGAGACTCTCTTCCAGAACCTGACATGGCGGAAGACAGCGAATAGTGGTTTTATTATGATTAAACACTTAGCAACAAAGTAATTGATGTTAAGTAATAAATTAGAGATAATAATTATAAATAATGTGATAAGGTACAGAAAAGTATTTTTTTTTTATTGAGAATAATGTCGAATTATGTTTGAGTACTGAAAAATGTTTGATTTGTTAGTTTTCGTTTTTTATTAATGCACATGAGAAGGATAGGTAATTCTAAGATATTTAAAATACATAATTATGAGACTTCGGTAACAGACAGTTCCTTGTAACAGACAGTTCCTTTTTGTTAGTCGGATTATATTTTTTTCAGATTGTTTTTAATGTTTAATTTGTAATTGTTCGAATAATTAACCTCTATATAAACATGTTTTTGATTAATTAGATAAGTTTAAATGGTGTACACACACTCTTTATTTCAAATACTGTCTTTGAATAAAAACTATATTTTTAATAGTTTATTTATTCATTTGAAACAAAATCCCGAGACTACCTATCCCGAGATCCTGGGATTGTCGCTATACAGTCCTGATAATCCCGGGATTTAATTTTCTAGCTGACTGTCTTCGATATCGGTTTTCAGTAGGTGGGTCTTATAATAACAAAAACGCCCTTATCACAAAAAAATAAAATAAAATAGCCTAATTTTAAAGGCAGTTCGGCCAGTTGACTATCAAAAAATGTATGACGTGTAGTATGCTCCACTGCAGTCAATTTAGTTATCTACCACTTTCGCTACTTGAACACATCTAAATTATATTTCTTGTCTCATTCTAAACATGGTAAATATGCCAATCTGCTTTATTTTCTTAAATAATGCTTAATTCGTATTTCTAACAGTATCTACTTAAAGTACATTACTTTTGACTAATAAATTTACAAGCATGAAAAGATACCTATAAAACCTGATTTACAGGACCAATTCTTGTGTTCATTTCGCTCTCCTGGAAAGTTAGACATTTGCAGATTGACGAGTTTACCTCTTGGCCGACGATATATTTTTTTTAGTTAAGGTACACAGACCGGGGCACACATTTTACCACTTAGGAAGTGTCTAACTGATCAGTTTAGAAAAAAAAATATGTCAGTAACCTCAATATTATTTTTCAAGAACTATTCATAGATAACCCACACGTATGGGTTAAGCGAAAAAAATAATTTTGAGTTTCAATATGGGGGCAACCCCCAAAATTAATTTTATTTTTATTTTTGTGTCAAAGTTCTAATGCGGTTCACTTAATACATCTACCTACCAAGTTTCAACAGGAAAGATCTTATACTTTCGAAGAAAAAAGGGCTGTGACATACGGACGGACAGACAGACAGACATGACGAATCTATAAGGGTTCCGTTTTTTGCCATTTGGCTACGGAACCCTAAAAACCCCAAACTCCGTTTTTTTTAGTGTTGTAAAATAATCAAATGAGTCCTAATCCCGGGCAGGGTGGTAGGGACTGTCAGACTCGTACTTTATATTATTTATATTTAACAGAGAGTCTTGTGACCACTCGACGAATATGCGAATTTGAATTGTTACGGTAGCATGTTTAATTTGTATTTTCCTCGCGATTAGTCAACAGATTACAATCGCGACCACGCAATCGTTACCACGTTCTCCCCTTGTAAAAATGGGCTAACAATGCGGCGATGGGCCGACGTCAACTAATAAAATTATCAAGTTGATTGTGTTTTGTTTTACGTACTACTTCATCATCATCATCATCATCAATGTTCCCACTGCTGGGACTCAGGCCTCCTCTCTGTGAGAGGGGGTGGGCCATAATCCACCACGCGGGCCCAGTGCGGATTGGTGGATGTCACATGTCTTCGAATTTTTGGTTCTAGGACATGCCGGTTTCCTCACGATGTTTTCCTTCACCGTTTTGAGAGCAGTGGTGATGAAATAAATTACACAAAGAAATGCGCCTGCCGGGATTCGAACCCACGACCTACAACTCGTAAGTCGGGGCCGATACCACTGGACCACCACTGCTCACTCTGTACTACTTCAACAAGTCGTTAAGCAATCTTAGTGTCCAATTACAGTGGCAGCGGGGCGGGCAGCGGAATCCAATGGCGGGTAACGCAAACAGATAGATTTTGACCAAGGTGCACCAAGTGCCGGCGGGGCGGTTTTAGCGGAAATCTAGTCTATTTCGTGACCCGCCACCCGCTCCCGCTACCCGAGCCGCGCCACTATAATTGCACACTTACTCGGTTGTTTTCTGGCAATCTTCGACAGTTGTTACGAATGGATAAGTAATAAGGTAATCTTCTTCATGATCCTGTTCTCCTAGTACTTTCTGTTCAGATTCTTCATTGAATTCATACCTTGCGAGACTAATCTCATTACCGTGACCCCGGAACATAAAGGGCTATTGAACGACACCGTGGATTTTAGTCAGTACGAGTCCGACAGTAAGGTGGGAGGACTCTTTTGATGATTTTACCATGTAAAAAAAAATGTTGGTAGAGACAAAAAAAAACATCTCCAACAAGATAGTTCCATTTTCTTCTTTCACTTGAACTGCACATCTTTTGTTTACTTTAGTTTTTCAAAGGAATGTTATAAATCGGAATATGGCCTTAATAAGGAACTAAGAACAATTACGTTCACATAGATGAAACCAACATTCTTTAGATATATGGCCTAGATAGCAACCACAGACCTGTTTGACTCCAGCATCTAAGAGTACTGTTTCGTCAGACGGGATAAGTTCGATCCATCTGAAATCTCATCTTTGGCCTGTGCTAGATTAAGCCCGAGCCCGACATTGTGTAAAGAAGAAATTTAAGAACCACCCTTTACTTGGTCCCAGTTCTATTTTTTTTTTTTTGTTCTTTGGGAGTAGTAAGCCCCCGACATTGTATAAAGAAGCAAGCTAAGGACCACCATTTACTTGGTCCAGTTGTATTTTTTTTTTTGTTCTTTGGGAGGTAGTCAGAAATCTAACAACTAGTCTAAACAGGGTATATTGTATTGCCCAGTTACTGGGTTATGGAGGTCAGACAGGCAATCGTTCTATGTAAAATATTTGTGTTCAACTAAATCCGATTAGATTAGGATCCAACTCCAATGAGTTAGGACTCAGGTAGGTAGCCTGTAACACGTCTACTTAAAGCCGCGTACGCACGTACGAACACGAACCTAACGAACACAAACACCAAATCTGAACATATTTTGGTGCGTACGTATGGACGGCAATGATATTATAAAGAAAGATACACCATGTTCATACTGAATGGCGCTCAGAATTGTTGCGTTGTTATTATAGTAATTTAAAACTACGACAGCGATAGATAATGCGGAACGTATTGAGATAGAAAGAGATAGGGAAAGTAAAGAGCAACAATTTGTCTTACTTTGTCCTCAACAATTTTTGCGCGCTAGTGCGATATCTACCTCTTTTTATTTATAATACCATTGATGGACGGCATATTCGAACACGAATGCGAACGTAGTTCAAGTCGAGTTTGCAAACAACAGTCGAACTGAGGTACGGTCACGATTAGCTACCTCTGCCGCCCCGCCCGCACCCCGCCACGATCTATATCAACAGTTTTGTTTCATAACATTTATTAAAGCTCTACGAACACCGTCCATACAGAACATACTAAAAGGATCGCCGCAAACATGTTTTTCGAACAGTGTTCGATGTTCGTTAGTGGTACGCATGTGCGAACCAAAGTAGTTGCGTATCGAGCAAAGCAACAAAGTTCGTACTTGCTTACGCGGCTTAATACAGCAATAATATAGGAATTAACTAAAAATAACAACTTTCTTTGTATTTACTCAATAAAAGAACATGCATGTCTTGACCTCCAGCCACAAATCCTTATAGCAACATTCAACGGTAAGTAATGTCATTAACTGTTCCTAATCTGAAATGAACCTTAATAATTTACTTGTATAGCTCATATTACGGTAATAAGCGCCCACCTTCAACGTTTATTCTTAGGATTTAAGGTATGGTCTCACCAAAGGCGAAAGGTTTCGCGAAAACTTCAAAACTTCAGGTTGTTTAACCGTCGGTTTGTGATGAAAATGGAACGTTACGCATGTTATTGTATATTTAAAGTTGCGCTACGATTAAACCTGGTCATTATATTCGTTTTTTTCGAGGACCAGGTGGCCTACCACCAGCTCTTAACGCGATAGGCTATGAGAAAGAGATGGCGCTAGACGACCTGTATAGCTCTGTCTCTTTCCCACAGCTTAAACTGGATCGCGTTAAGAGCTCGTGGTAAGGCCTCATTAGTCAAATAATAATAATAATGTTTTTTATTGACATAAAAATAAAACATACAGTTTCGTTTAAAACCCTGACTCCTGAGCTAGGTGAGACCTGTGTTACAGGAGTCAGTGCCTTCACCCGTTCTTAACAATTTATGCAATAAATCGAACAATTTAATCACTTAAAACTAATTTTAATGCAGGCCTGCTAATGTGTGGTGTGTGTAGAGTAAATACAGGCCGATGATGTTAATGATGACAGTGACAGACTGAAATCTGTGAGCTTTTTATGAATCGTTATACAGCTCCTAAGTTTTCAGATTACGTTGATAATAATGTTGATTTCAATAATAGTAGTTAATGGAACTGGTACATAAGTTTTTAAAAGCATCACACGAGTGGTATAATACCTAGCTATATACACTTTCATACACTACTTTATCTACTCTCATTGAACACGAACCCATCAAATAAAAGATAAAAGGATTGACACACTTTAAATGATGAATGATTTGGTTAAGTAGACTGTGTCAATCTAAAGTTTTTCAAAATTTCAATGAAGCGTTCTTTTCAAAGCGCGCGAAGCCACAGATAAAAAAATAAATAGAAGTACGAGTATGTATGATCTGTATCACAATGAAAATAAAAATAATATATTATAACATTATTTTGTTAAAGAAAAAGTGTTAAATATAATTTATTTTTTAAAATTTTTTCGATACACTATGGTATAAAGTACATCTTTATAAACTCGTTTTGAGTTTTGTATTTCGAATTTTACGATAAGAGAGTAGATAAATCAATGTTATTGATCAGGACTTCATTCAATAACCTAATCTTTAACATGACAGCCTTTTTTTTTTTAGCGTGGTAAAATCATCAAATGAGTCCTCCAGCCCCGGGCAGGGCGGGAGGGACTGTCAGACTTCTACTGACTAAAATCCACGGTGTCCTTCAATAGCCTGTTATGTTCCAGGGTCACGGTAAGGGAATAATACCGCGACCAACATGACAGCCCTTAAAATAGTTTTTAACCGCAGTAACGTTATAAGATACAGTACATAAAATTATAACAACTTGTAGTTCCCTCACCAATTCAAACAAATCCTGTGGTTTCAAGTAATACGAAGCAAACCTAAGTTATGAACTCAGTTAGCCGCTGGTGAAACTTCGCTTGAACACAAAAGTCGTTGACCTTTCAATTTCTGGGAAAATTCTAGTGTACTTTTCGTACTGTAAAAAAGAGGCAATTCTTTCGTTTCTAATGTTTTCATGAATAAATATAATTATTTTAAGGTTTTCGCTTTCCAAGATCCTAAGTTATATTTTAAAAGCGAAAGTGTGTTTGTAGTAGAAAGGACTTAAGATTTAAATTTCTTCTAGACAGAATTTAATTAAATTTACCTTTTTTTAACGTGGTAAAATCTTTAAATGAGTCTTCCCAACCAGGGTAGGACGAGAGGGACTATCAGCTTTGTACTGACTTAAATCCACGGTGTCCTTCAATAGTCGTTTACGTTCCGGAGCCACGGTAACTCTCGTCATAATTGTTGACATCTCTTTGAGGTGCGCGTGGAACACGAAGCGTCACGACCCGGGCTGTAACTTTTGTGTTTCATAAAGTTTTAAATAAATAAATAATATATCACTCAAATCGTAATTTTTCGAAAAAGTTATTCCATAGCGCTCAGGGTTTCTTTTCTTAAACAATGTGAACATATATTATATTCAAACAAAATTAAATGCCTTCATGTTCGTTTAATACCGATAGAAAATTAAATAAAGGGCTGAACAATTTTTTATTTATTTTCATTTTTGCTGAAATTAGACTTAATTGCGAACCTTTTTCACGATAGCTACGGAATTCCAGTAAATAGATCTAGACGGAAAATTCTTAATGTGCCTAATTAAACTCGAGCAGACTGAACTCAATCTGCTCATTACCGAGAAATTCTAATATCTTACCGTTATTTACTTACTTTCATATCAATTGAATCGGAAAGACAAATAAATAGTATTCTCAAATGTTATTTAAGAAATACTAATTATCAGAATTATTCATTTACTTATTTATTAGGAAGAAATTCGCAACAATAATAAAATTGTCCAGTTCCAATGAATTTTATGTTGTGAAATGATGTTTAGAAAGTTTGTTTTCATCATCAGCCAATAATGTTCCCAGCTGCTGGGACACAGGCCTCCTCTCTGTGAGAGAGAGTGGACCATAATCCACCACGCGGGGCCAGTGCGGCTTGGTAGATGTCACGTCTTCGAATTTTTTGGTTCTAGGACATGCCGGTTTCCTCATGATGTTTTCCTTCACCGTTTAACAGTAGTGGCAATGAAATAAATTACACAAAGTAATGCGCCTGGCGGGGTTCGAACCCATTAAGTTGAGAAAGATACCAATGGGCCACCACTGCTGCATTTTGTCGATTCGGAATCGGAAATAATTGGAGTTATTATGTACTGATACTGATTTCACACAGAAAAAGAATAAAGTGGATATGAATCGTGGAATTACTTTTAAAGAGCAGAAAAACATACTTTAGTTGTTTAATCTATCGCTGATGTTTTTATTATTATTACTTATTTGAAATACTGTTTTCCACACGAGACTTTCTAAAAGAAATCCTGAGAAGATCCATGTTAATCTCAACATTTGGATACAAATACGAAAATAACTCTACCTAATTCCGACCTCCGCTTATAAAGACTTTAGGCAACATTCTTTTGTATCTCACACTTTTTAAAGCACCCGGTAATTCAAAACCTCTCTCATAACACAACGTTACCTAATGTACAAGAAATCAATCAAACTGACACTAGATGCGGGCTGTGGCTCCCCGTGATGATGTACAGGCGCGGCTGCGAGTTCCCAGGAAGATAACCGGGTGGGATGTTACCCGGTTATACCCGGTACCCGGCATTCTGTTCTCATTTGTAACTCAGCAATAATGGAACTTTTTCCACGCTCTTCACTTTTTTTCTGCGTCAGTTTTTCAACGCCTTTATTTTAATTGTCTTTTCATTGAAATATAGAATGGATGTTTAGAGGAACACAAGATATATTTATGTACAATCGACCCAGTGGAATTATGACCCACCATAAGGTTATTTTCCTACAGACATTCAAATACAATTAGGTCCACATTCGCGTAAACATACATATCCATGGTAACGACTTTGATCTTTGTCAATTTGACGGATTCAAACGATTTGTTGTCAAAATGGGTCATGATTCCACTTTGTCGATTGTACAATCGACCAATTTGAATTATGTCCCACCATAATCATATATTTTTTACAGACATTCAATTAATACAATTAGGTCTTTGTTAATTTGATGGATTCAAACAATGTATTGTCAAAATGGGTCATGATTCAAATTTGTTGATTGTACAGTCGGTAAAACAGATATGAGAGACTGATTCAAACGACGTTTTGTCAAAATGGGTCATGATTCTTTGATTTGATTGTACAGTCGGAAAAACAGATATAAGAGCAATAATTTACTAACGGTTTTCCTGCATGCTTTTTGAAAAGCAAAAAGGCAACATGTAACCAAAGAGTTTGTTATGCAGACACATTGAAACTTATAGCACAACTTCAACAATTGGAAAACCGCTTTAAAATTGCTACCTGCATGCCAAAGTGTTTGCTGACTTTACAGTATAAAACTATTTTCATTTATTGGCTTGTTTCGTCTTACTGCTGGGCAAAGTTCATTTTTCATTCTTTCATCTTTTATTTGATGTACAGTATCACAACTATTTTTAAACCCCGAGGTGAAAAGGTCGGGCGTTTTACAGGTTTGACCGCTATGTGCGTATGTCTGTTTGTCAGCTATTAAACGGATGAACAGATTTGGATATGGCTATTTTTTATATGAAACTAAGTTTTTGTATGATGGTTTTTAGATATTTTACCTAAAAATCGGTTCTGCTATTTCAAAATCAATCAGATTTGTCATGTCGTGGGTGTTTTTTTAATTTGAATCGATCATATTTTTATCTTCTGCTACACAAATACACATAAATAAATAAAAAATCACAACAAAAAATATTACCTAAAAGTTTGTTTTCAACGGAATCTGTAATTAAGAAACGTGAATTCTTCATTCATGATACATTCGGGTTTCATGTGAAACGCCGGATTTTCGAATATTCTGTTTCTACAGACCATATTCATATTACTGAAACCCAAAATCCCAGTCTCAATATACAGATTCATCAATATGAAACAGATGCTATACTATACTAATAGAGATGCTATACTAATAGAGAATCACCTGTAGCTATCTTGGCCAAAATTTCCTCAGTCCTTTGAAATACCGATAAAATTCTCTTTAAAAACGTTGTCATTTTAATTGAAAGGGTAAAGTTATGTGCCTTTTTACCGTCTTACACAAAAGAGTAAAAACTGGTTAAAAACAAAGTAAACGATTCTCTTGAAAGTTTCTCCACTAGTTAGCAATAAGTTTCCATCGTAAACAAGTCCTTAAAATTCCTCATCAAGCGCGGCGAACGCAGTTTTACACAAAAACTGTAACATCAACTTTTTTTATTTTTCGTACGCGATATAAAAGGTCGTTTGAATTTTTTTATTGTCACTGAATGATGCACGTTCAGGGGCACGTAGAAGGAATATAAAAGCGAATGACTGAATCGTAAAAAGGGTTGAATTTATTGATTCGCATTGACGATGACTACAGGGTGATGGGAGTTGTATGCGGCGCCTTTGCTTACCCCACGCCGCAGTTGAGGGCCCGCGCCGCACTAAACAATTTACATAATATGATATTATCATCCACTGCCATGATATTTGGCTCAACGCTATTTTCAGTCACTACGAATATCTTCTAAGAAATTTATTGCCGCCAAGAGAGCAAACGAGCCAATTTCTTGTATCGTATGTATTGAATTATTTTTATTTTTTCGTATACATACTGTATAAATTTGTCATTTTATCGTTGTCGGTGATCTTTGTGAACCATAACACAATATTGAATTTATTACGCGTTTGCCTTCCTTGTAAATATTTTGCTACGTGTGAGCATCATGATACGATTATTACCTATAGGGAGATCATACATAACAGTTATTATTTATAAACAAAATAATACAAAGGGGTTTTGATCTATATTGTATTCTTTACATCTTCATTTTTACATAGATTAGAATAAAGTCGCTTTTAAGACTTTACCCAAGGCGCGACGCGATTTCAATTCGACCGGTTTCAACTACAAGTGAAAATCAACCATACCACGACGACGTACGACATAAAACACGTTGTTATCTACGGGTATTTAAAAAACAAAACAAGATCGCCACGATGACGTCAACTCAATCCAATTGTATCATTATTTCTTATAAAAAGCTTTTTCAAACTGATGGGTCCGATCAATTTCTCATTTTGTAAGAAAAACCTTTTTTTTTTGCCAATTTCCAAAAGTCTAAGAACAAACATTGTTCAGTAACATGGCCTGAGTTACCCCACGAGAGGTTTTGCGCTATTAACGTTACACGTTTATGCATAAAAAAGTTTTTTAAAACGTACTGAATCGATCAAAAATTTAAACTTCTACGAAGTCAACGCCGGCCATAGTAAATATAATTGAACTAAAACATCTGATATAGTACAGTTATTTCCGAGTAAATCTCACAAAGTCCTTCGCAGAAATAGTCCGCCTTTCAAACAGTATTGGAAGATCACAGTGAACATAGTATGAATACTAGTTTCAAACATCGTCCAAAGAAGAAATACGAAATACTTTGTGATTTCATACAATACGTGTTTCGAAGGCTTGGGAATGCGGACGGCGTGTAATGGGCGACTCGCTGTCCGATGCCTGGGTCGACGGCGCGTTGTGTTCCACGCACGCTACAAAGACTAACGAACTATTTTGATATAAAGGGCTATTGAAGGACACCATTGATTTTAGTCAATACAATTTTAGTCAGTACAATTCTGACAGTCTCTCCCGGTGGGAGGACTAATTTAATGATTTTACCACGATATAAAATAGCCATACAGACCTTTGACATTTATATCACTACCACTAGCTTATGCCTGCAGCGCGGTGTTACCCGCGTGAAGCCCTGCAATTACTCCAATTGTTAAACTATATGTATACCTATCCAAATCAAAAAGAATAACAAACATTCATCCATCCATCCATCCGTCCTCACAAACTTTCTCATTTAAGAAAATGACAGTTCAAAAAAGTACGGAATACATTAATAAATTGAACTTTTTCATTCATTAAAACTTTTAAAATATAATTAAGCAATCATTGAGCAGTGATTAGGCCATAGTAAAATTGTGAGCTGTGTTAATTGTTTACGCTGAAAAAAAACAAAAACTGCAACATTGCTATAATTATAGTTGGTATTTCCACGTGCGTGACTTAGAAACTACTTGGCAAATGAATTCGTTAAAGTTGTAAATTAATACCAACCTATAGAAGTTCTTGTAATTGAAGTATTTGAATATGATTTTAAAATGTTAACTGTTTTTTTTTTAAGTTGCATGTGTAAAGATTTACGAGTAGTGTGGAAAGAAAAATTCGATTCAGCAGTATTGTCCTGCCCAAACGAATTTTTCTTTCTAAAAAAAATCTTTACGTATTTTGCTAATAATACTGATTGAATGGTCGGTGCAGTGGCTGAGTAATAGACTGTTGCGCTGCGTGTCGCTAGTTTGTATCCTATACGGAATAAATATTTGTATGAATAATATAATAGTAGTTAGTACGGGAGTTCCGCACACAACGAAATACTTGAGAAGGCCAAATAAAAAAAAATGTTCTCGACGCAGTTCTGCGCTAATAGTACATTACTGCCGCGGTCTATAATGGCTACTTTGCTGGTCGCGCTGATGATGGCCGACAGAGCAGCCTAGCGCAGCTCCAGGCCGACACAGCGCGGTCAGCGTGCAGCACTTGATGGACGAGCTGAGATAACTTTACAGCGAGGACAGCAAGGGCTGCAATGATGGCCAAGCTGGAAGGTCTAGAGCGTAGCTAGGCTAACTCGAGGCAATCATAGCGTGACCAGCGAAGCAGTCATCGTAGGCCAAGGCTTGTATAGTGCTTTACTCAAAAATGCAAGTACCTAACCTAAATAAAATCAGCAAGTGATTTAAATAAAATATATATTCATTAACTAGAAAATCAATTAAAATAACAATTAGGAAAAATAAGTTACTAAAATTCAACACCGACTTTCCCGGTTTCATATTACTTACTAATAGTTTGCGATAGTTTTAATGCGATGTTTGACTGCTATATTTTCTTCAGTTATTAAGTACTTCATTTACATAGAGCAAAAAAGTCCCTAAATAAAAATTTCGCTGAACCGCGCTTTTGTTCCTTCTTTGTATTTTTTTTTTAAATATGGACCATAATCTTTTTGTGCCTACCTCTTTTTATACAAGCAGCTGTGTTTTAAATAAAACAAAATAATGACCACATTACATGCATTTTTGTGTAAAAATAATAACCACAGAGGTCATGATTTCTTAACGCGCAAGTTGTTTGATTCATAAAATAATGAATTTCATATTCATGAATCTTGAAAATCCAAAAATGAACAAGTTATATAATTATGATCAACTAAAATATTTATGCTTTTAAACAATATAACAAACAAAATGATTTGTTAAAACTAACGAGTAAATGAAGTTTTCACTTCTCTTGCTCTGAAAGTGCTTCTTTGTGCAGGGTATAGGCTGCACAAAATCGAATTTTGTGCACAAGGGCATTAACGTATCTATTCATAAATGTATTATAATAAGGCAAAGAAAATGAGCCATACAGCCAAATGCAATAAGAAGTTCATAGAAAGAATTTGTTATTATATAATGTTTACTTTAATTTACTTGCTTAATGTGTTATTACGATATAATAGATGTTATTTGAATTCAAGTACGGTAGGTTAGTTGATTTAAGAAAATTGTTATTTCAAAATTAATTTAATAGTAGGCTGTATATGTCTGCAGCCTAATATCAATGTCGTAAGACTTAAAAACTGTGGAATATTATATTATATTTTGACAATTAAACAATTTCCTTCAGTATTTAAAACTGTTCTAATTTTACTTCGAATTTTAATTAAAGAAATGTTAAGTTATACTCGTACTACTGTTTTATTTCGTCCACAAACCATTTTTATCCGAAACTTTTAGCATAACTGACTGATAGTAATATCGAGGTTTGATGTTGAGTTTGTTTTGTGCACTTGTTGTAAAATCTATGTACCTACTATTTACCAACATCAGTAGTGAGAACACAAATATTTGAAGAAAATTTAGCCATCACGAGTGCACGAATAACTTGATACTGATCATTCAAATTATATCTCCCTTTTAATTTAAGGTCACACTAATGGTCGCGAAACTCACGAACGGACGCGGGGCTCACGAATTACCGTGACCCCGGAACGTAAACGGCTATTGAAGGACACTGTGGATTAAAGAAAGTACGAATCTGACAGTCCCTCTCACTCTGCCCTGCGTGACGACTCATTTGATGATTTTACCAGGCAAAAAAAAATGTCTGACAAATCAGAAAAATAAATTACATTCAAATAAACGTTGCATTGTAATCGCGAGTTCGAGTCATGACGTAGGTCCTGTGTACTGTGTAGTCGTCAGACCATTACGAGCGAAGGAATAATGAAACACCTGCGGTTTGATGTCTCTCGATACATGGTACTGATGCTGGATGTGACGAAATTATTTTACTGAGAATCAAAATTTAATGATTTTGGGGGTTGCTGTAAGTTCGCCATTAAAGTAATTCCCCACGAAAAAAGTATGTATAAATCAGTCAAAGGTTTTTTTTCTATTTTGATTATTGTTAAATTATGAAATCCAGCACAAAACAACCGAAAAAGAGGACAGAAAGTACTAGGAGAATATGATCAATACTTTTTAATCAATACTTTTTAATTAATTTTGTGGCGATTTCACAACAACCCAAAATAATTTTAGACCGCCTCGGTCGCGACCACGGAGTCAGACACCAAACAGTTGCACTGTTACTTACAATTTACTAACAAAAATGAGTAAAGACACAATTATAAATATTTACCAGTCATCAACTACCAATGTATTGCAAATAAATAATTAATCCTAAAGGCGCAATTCATTCCCTTTTCCAGGATCCTTCCATAATAACTCGATAGCTTAATAACAGAATGCTTTCAATAATTCCAATTAACTGGCTGTTATTGCACAAATAAGACTTATATTTCTAACTTCCAAGAAGCTGTTTCACCTTTCTTACTTCGTTGAATTTCCGTGGAACTTTTAAATTACAAAATCCCCTGTCTTTTCTAGAAGCTCGAGATCTGAGCTTCAAGTGAGGTTTCCTCGCGTCTCGCCTCCCGCTTTGTTCTCGGGTGTCCGCACAAAGCAGGCGTTGCACAAATAATTATGTGCATACAATTATTTCCTAAACGTTCGTTCGTAGCTTCTCTCCTTCCAACTTCGTAGCGTGTACTACGCCGTAGGGGCTACGCCGTAGACCGCGCTACGACCTAGTGATATATGCTAATTTTATTGATTTAACCAACATTTAGTCGACTTAATTCATATTCAGAACAATAATAGGCCTCGCGGGACTTATTATTGCGTCACTGTGTTATGACATAGGCAATCTGATGGATTAGAACCACTGATAAGGCGAATGTTAAAACGTAATGTATAAAACTGGAAGTGTATTAACCGCACTTGCAATGGTAACATTAATTTTATGACCGGCAAAGCTATAATTAAGGTCACTACAGCACTAATACGGTGGCATGACAGTGGGTTTACAACCATTGACTGAAATAGTTACACGGTTGGCTGTCATTCATCACTTTCGTGTCAGCAAACAATAAAATAGTTCGTTGTATCTATGTGCTTGTATTTTATAGCTCTACATGAATTATTCTGCGCATAAATCAAAATAGGTACTATGGGGGATTTGGTGTGTGGATTTTAATATTAAAACCTGATTTTATTTTTATATGTGTCACGTCTTTTATGGAACACTACACATTTTTTTCTTATAGTTCTGATCATAATATGGAGGTGAGAACAGTCAGTTTTAAGACTATAATTATTATCTTTTAAGCTATTGTCAAACAAACAGACAGACGAAGCGAATGCGATCTATGTGACTGGCTTCAAACAATTCCATACATTACAAACAAAAACGCCTCGCTTCGCATTCGCCACGCCTGTCTGTAAGTAGGTTTCTGTGAAGTAAGCAGAAAACTCATACTTACCAGACATAAAACTGACACCTGCTTAAATCGATTATTTTTAAGCTTATCCAAGCGCCGTGGTTACATTTCCCTTGTTTCCGCATCCTAATTGAAAACGCCCAACAGTGGGGTCGCACAATGACCAACATAATTAGTACAAAGGGGGTCTTGTGTGGGTATGATTTGTTCGCCTGTTGTACCCACTACGGTGGTGACATTGACATAGACCACAATTAACTACACCCTCACACTTTGCCTCTTTGGGTTGTAAGTACTGGGGCCGCTGTTACACCGTACTGCATCATTTGTTAGAACTAAAGATGCAGTGACCAAACTGACTTCGGTCAAAAATTACTTATATAGGGTGACTGGTAATTAGTGAACGATACTTAAACACGTGATTGTGCTCATGATAACCAACAACTTTTACTATGGGAACAAACATGAAAAAAATATCAGCTGTTCAGTATATTAAGCAAACATACTGTACTGTACTGAACATCTGATATTTTTTTCACGATTTCACACATTTTCTGTCGGATAATTAGCGAACTTCAACCGCACAACGCCGCGGGTTTAAGCTAGTGTAGACGTTAACTCGCGCTTTTTATTCCATGAGGGAACTATAGAAAACAATACACAACAGAACAAGAAGTAATAAATAAATACGACTTTTCTTCACAACAAATAATAAATTCTGTAAATTGTTTTATTGTAGAACTAGTGTTGTAATTCTCGTTTAAAACAATTTATTCAAGAGATAACTTCAACTATAAACTTCTGGCAGTCAAAAATGATAAACAAGTTTCATTAAAGTCCCATTAAATTCGTTGTTGACACTACATACATAAGCAAAGTTTATTGTCTAACAAGTGGGTAAAGTTGCTTTATTTGTACACTTAAAGTTATCTTCATATAATTACCAGTTTTATTGCGTCTTAGAAACTTGGTCCATAAAATACAACAATGCTCAAATATCAAAGACCGTTAAAGTTTTATAATCACCAGACTAAAGCTGTGCAAATAAGATTTTCATAAGACACGGGTTATGAATTATCCAAAATTCAACAAACTTATGAAATTTATTAAATACTCGTACCTAAGTCAACAAATCTTCAATTTGGAAAGGCATTTATAACTATTTATTTTGAACTTGTAAACGCTTACCGTCGGTACAACGAATGGATAGAAACATTGTTTATTCCAAACAAGTTAAATAAATAAAACGGTTTGATGACAAAGCACGTTATTCATGGCCTTCACCGCATTCCAGTGTTTAAGTAGTCTTCGATTTAAATCAATAAATAGCTTTAGGCATGTAAAGGTGTAGGAAATTCAGTAGTTAACTAAGTTCACATATTTTTTGTGAAAGTTTTGGCGATAATTATGTAAATAATTCATGGTTTTTCTGATAATATTTACACGTATTTTTACAGTTAAAACACTCCATAATCTAAGAAATCATTTGCCCATCGACATCGACATTAAAATCCAAGCTACGGCGGCGGTCAGGGTTTCTGAGGAGTTTGTCGAGCCTCTTTTATTTATTCATTTAATTTGTTCACCTTAAAATATTTAATATAATATATGCATTTTCGAGTACCAGCAACAGTACCTTGGGGTACCAGTTCCACGCAAATGGTAAAGTTTTTTTAAGAAAAAAATTAAGATATTTTTTTGCAAAATGGTTTTTTTGTTATTAAGTCCGCAGTTTAATTAATAAATAAAAATAAATAAATATAAATAAAAATATAAGTTAGCCTCAAATAATATAAATCTAATAAGATGATTAAAGTTTTCCTGTTACTGTAGTTAAATTTTCATTGTATAATTTTACTAGAAAACAACATCTCTGCACCTCCACTCTTCCTTCCTTTTACATCACAAACAAACAAAATACATGTTGAGTTGATTGTTTTGTTAAACCTGTAGGCTTTCGGCGTCGGTGTGACAGGCGGATTTCTTAAGTCGGGCGTAACTCCCGAGAGCTGTCGGGGGCGCATTGTGCTCGCGTATTAACGACGAACGCACAAAAGACCACGCTCGTATATCAAACTAACGTCACTCCAATGTCTTCCTTCCTCACTGTTACAGTTCCCGGGCCGCAAGAAATGGCCCTCCTTTTTTTATTGAGCATTTAGTAGACTGAAATTATGGCACGTAAAATTCATGCCGTGCGGGATCGACTCAACCGAACGTAAGCCCAATTTTGTCTGCTGCCTGTATAAGAGCTCTCGGTTACAAGTGATATATTTCTTACGCGATTGTTCTGAATAGCTATTATTCGACAATCGAGCCAAATGTTCCCATTTTTGCTCCCATATTTCATGCAGCCGCTTATTGATGTTATTGACTTTCGCATAATCTGTTTTGATCGTCTTACGAAAATTTATCAAGAAGACAGCTAAAAGGATTTTGATGAATGATCAGTGAGATGAGCAAGACAATAAATCACATTAGTGTCACCGTAGATGCCTATAAGTTAAACAATTTTGTCAAAAAGACAACAAAAGCGCAATTGTTATCCGTCGAGTCTGGAAATATTTATTTTCCCCCGGGCAAGAAAGTTCGCTCTAACTTCGCTAATGACTTCTTTCTGAAGTCCCAACTTTGCTGGTAACTGCTTGAAAGGTTTTTGCTATCTATTTAAACAATAGTCGGTCCTTTATTATGGCCAAATTTTCCGGTAGGCTTTTAATTGTTATAATCAGTATTTAAGTTCAAACAATTTAAGGTTTCTAATTCAAATATTATTGAAGCAACATCTTTACTTTATCAAAAGAGTTAGATGTAATCTTTACTGAAGTTTCTATGAACAAGTTGCTTGCCTTTTAATTAATTATCTTAAAGGAATCAGTTGGAAATAATATCAATAAGCTTGTATTATAAGAGGGCTTAATTAATTTAGTCTGTGAGATAGCGAAATGTTTAATTTAATGAAGCAATAACTAACGATTAGGAAAATTTTCTTGTATCAGTAGTACGAATATACTGTTTGATGTTAACTGTAGTTAAGAAAAAGGCGGGTGGTATACGGGGCCCGCGTCGAGCGGCATTGTGCTCGGGATTATCGGCATAACTCACAAAGGGGCACAAAAGGCAGTTTATCAAGGCACGTCTCTCGATATCTCAGTGTGCACTTGGTGAACTGCTAGCAAACTTGGCCTACTAGCCCGTATAAATGTTCTCCTTCTACCACCTGTATTTGTATGAATAACTTCAACTTAAGTTTTACTTAAGTTACAGGGAGATAGTCAAGTCTTTGAAGATAAGCACTAACTGAACTAAATTAATTTTAGGCCATCATGGTGGTTGATTGTGCTTATTCTGATTGAATTACAATAATTGTTCAAGATTCAACTTACCTTGTTTCAGAGTAGTTGAACTTACGAACTGTTGACTCTCAATAGGATTGAATAATATTTGCTTCTAAAACGTGCAGATAACTGACATGAAATATTATGATATCTGAATAGATACCCTACCACAACTGGAGAAAAGGGAATAGGTAAAAATAAGCCTTAGTAGATACGCCTTTTTTAGTTAGTAAGGCTTATTTTTCTTTGCATTTTTTTTTTGCGCAGGTGTGCCTTTTTTGCTTAAAAAGGCAGTACCTATTTTCAGTGACACTAGTGTAAGGTTAATGATTTTAATGCTCAACATCTAATATTTTATATCAAATAAAAAGGAAAAAGTATTTTATTTTTTTCTCCTGTAATAATTGTTTGATTTTATCTTGTAAACCGAATGGTATAATCGATTCAAATCGAAAAATTGGATTTAATTATGATTATTTCCCAGAATTTGATCCTTATTAGCCACACTATCACTATCGAATGGTGTAACAATACAGGCTGTGTTTTTTTTCCCAATATCAGCGGGTTCGATTCCTGATGATTATTGCTTTTTATAAAATCAAATGATGCAGTTTTAGTTTTCGTTAAAATCGGCCTCGAGACTTCTTTCAATGTTTTTCGATATTTTTCATAGTTTCGGAGATAGATAGTTTTCCACGCCCAGTTGAAAAAATCGCCCTGTAGGTATATTAATTTTAACTTTACACACAAAATATTTATAATATGAACAAAATATACTTCATGAACGAAACAAATTTCCTTGAAGAATTTGTGTACAACTTTGATTACTGTCATCACATCAATACCGGTCGCTCTTTGATACAAAATCCATCAGATATTCCCATTAAAATTTAAATCAATACCTCTCATAATGACACCGACGTAATATCAGAATATCATAAAAGTCTGTTTATTAGTATAACAGTCTGTAGAGCTTTTTAATTGGTTTGCAAGTTTGATGGCAAAGTCTAATTGTATTACATAATTAAGATGCAGAACTCAGTTGCGAAAGGCGACGAAATCGCTCTGTGAATTCTTCAAACGGCGCTTAATTAGGGTTTCAAGAAGAATTTCATGAGCTGAATCGACGAGTCACACCGCGGCCGACCCTATTCCAAATTCGAACTAGTATTCTTTTTAAAAATAAACCGAATACTTTCGAGTTGGTGTGGAAACTTTTTGTTTTTATTTTTGGAATAGATTACAGCTGTCATTTGTTTATGCGACAGTATTTCATTCGACATTCTTTTTTCAAATATTTCTGTTTTGGTTTTGGATATTATCTTTGCGTTTTCTTTCCTAGTTTTGTTTTGATCTGTTGACTGTTTTTGTTCAAACACTATAGAGGAATAAGTTTTTCTTATAGTATCGTATCTTATACGGATTTCTTCGTGTATAAGTCCAACTCATTCTTAACCAGTTGTTATTTTGGTCGGTTACTTTTCTAATTTATTACCTAATAGATGTTTGTGAGGCATAACTTTGAAAAATCTGTTACGGTTATTTACGTGTATTTGACTGTCCTTATATTGTGAAATACGATTTTTTTGGATAAAAGCTCTTCAACTCACCGACGCGACGACGACTATTTGAACACCTAAATGCACACCAACTCTAAAAAAAGACTTACAGAAAGTTGGTTACAAGTTGACTGACTGGCCTGTTGGTCTCGTGGTTAGTGACCCTGACTGCTATGCCGGAGGTCGTGGGTTCGATTCCCACCCAGGACAAAATATGTTTGTGTGATGAGCACGATCATTTGTTCTGTGTCTGGGTGTAATTTATCTATAATATGTATGTATTTAGAAATATATAAGTATGTTTATCAGTTGTCTAGTATCCATAACACAAGCTCTGCTGAGCTTGGGACTAGATGGCGTTGTGTGATAGTTTTGGAATATTATTATGGAACATTATATTATAGTTCAATAAAACGTCTTACCGTGATGGTAAATTAACCATAACCACTGAAATCATTAACACTATAATTTCGAGACTTCTCATAAATCACACTAAACATTAATAAGAGTAAATTCCCGGGATATCGAGTACCGATCCATCATCTACCTCTCGATACCGATTTAAATCCCGATCTAGCTCCAATTTGGTTTAGCTGAACTGTTAATTACCTACGAATCTACTGTTTGTGCAGTCAAACTCGATTTGACAGCTCCAAATATTGTTTTGAGATGAATTTGAACATAAACACGGGTGTAGCTCATTTAAATGTACGTAGGTTCATGAATTAATTACCTACTAACTGGTTTTCAGTTACTAAATAGTGTACTAACTAAATGGTAGTGAAATTTTATTAGAATCATATTTGTTTTCGGGAACAAAATTGACGATTTTAAAACAACGTTTTACAGTAAAGTTAAATAAAATCACACACCGCAATGACCATCTACAGCGTGTAACGTTAATAGCGCAAAACCTCTCGTGGGGTAACTCAGCCCATGTTACTGAACAATGTTTGTGCCATGCGGATCACATAATACCTACATGTACTTACCAAGTTTCAACAGGACATCTTTTATACTTTCGAAGAAAAGTGGCTGTGACATGCGGACGTACAGACAGACAGACATGACGAATCTATAAGGGTTCCGTTTTTTTCCATTTGGCTACGGAATCCTAAAAAGGCTAGTTAAGGCACATTATGGATTTTAGTCTGAACGAGTCTGACAGTCCCTTAATTTTCATTTAAGAGGACAATTTATGTTTGATTTTCTTCCAAAGGGGCCTCGTATAATTGATACTGTAGTTATTTCTCGTGGATATCAGAAAAGATAGACTCCAGCAAACAAAGAAAACAATAATATGTCAGTACTCAGCCTTTCATTCGTATGCCAAACAAAATACACGACTACCTAAACCCTAGTGCAGATATAGGCTGGCCGTAATTCACGCACAATACCGTCAAAGCTTCCTGTACACTCAAACAAAGCATACGTAAAGCTCAGCTCAATAGGACACACACAGAATTCACAAAATCCTGTCAAAAAGCACAGTTTGTACTATCAAACAAATACGGGAGCATTACGGTAGGTAAATACTCGGTGTTTGACAAAGGCGTACGAAAAAAAAAAAAAAAGTATCTGTTTATAGCATGGTTAAATAAGCGTTTTGTACTGTATTATTTTTTATTAATTGTTGCTCATTAAGAATTTTGATATTATTAAGCATTGCAACTATTATTGTGATCTTGGAACGCCTTCAACCGTCAATCTTACGACATGGTTTTTTAAAAAGAATTGATCTTTTCTACTGCATACTTTTTCATGTTCTAAGAATTTAAATAAACCAATACCAATTTAAAAAAGTAAGAACGCAGGTATTATCAATAGTTTTCTTTGTGTTACGCATATTGAAAGTAAAATGTCTTACTACAAAAGTACATTAAAGTAAGACTTTTATTTGGTGTATAAAGTTAGCTTCTCGTTCGTACGAAAGTGGCGCTTTTTCATATTATATAGAACTTATACTCGTTTCGATACCGACCAGTGCCTCTAAAGTCGTTCCGATACTTTCTGTTCGGACTAGCTTTCAAGAAAAAGGAGCATTTAACCAGTCAAAACAAACACAACACTATCAGCATCTATTATTTCTGCTTTGGAATCAAACCGTTTACATGAGCCCAAAAAGTTATTACCTATAAAAATCATATTTAGCTACCTACTTGCCTCTTTCGCTGACTGTACTACAGTCAAGCAGAAATACCAGGGAGCCATAAACGAGTGCTGAATAAAAATTAATTCCCCAAGGGCGGACATACAAATAGCCCTGATAAAATTTATAACTGCGGACGTGACGGCTTTCGACTCCGTGCACAGTATAATTTTGTACACATAGCGGGGAATGTGCTCACCGATGGATAATTATGGTAAATGCTCCATTACTCTTAGGCTGTGTGGGCAGGCTTGGAATTTTGTATCTAGTAATTTAGTTTTTTATTCAGAATATTAGACAAGTCTGGCTTGTGTTCGTGGTGTTGTCTGCATAAACTTCAATAATTATTCGACGAGAACGTCATATCGGGATAAAAGTATCCTAAGTGTAAATCTAAATAATAAACTATCTGTGTTCTACATTTCATTAAAATTCGTTCAATAGTTTATGTGTAAAAGTGTTACAAACATCCTCCTACCCATCTTTACTCACAAACTTTTTAACCGACTTTAAAAGGAGGAGGTTCTCAATTTATTTACTACGAAGTAAAATTTAATGAAAATAGAGCAAAAAATAGCATGGCGGTTAATATAGTGATAAAAAAAATGTTGTCCTGCCTAAGTTACTAGTTAACGATTCTGAATCTCAGTGCAAATATTCACATTCATACTTTTCAAATTCTATTTCACATCCAACTTGTTTGAATAATAATTTTCTCTTTTTAATGACCAAATAACATTAGCGATAAGACCGCCGTTGTAACCATAGAATTAGAAATAATAGAAAACAGTTTTTGTAACAATTTTGGTGTACAATAAAGTTATTCTATCTATCTATCTATCTATAACAAAAAACTGAAATAAAAAGAACTGGAAAAACTGTCACAACGATAGGTAACAAAAAAATAACCTACTATTAATGTCATGTTAAAAATAACCTGTACAATTTTAATGAATTCAGACAGTTTTGTGTAATTGATACTCTATTAATCAAACACATAATTTAACATTGATGATATACGAGTATTAATTAAGTAGTTATCATGTTAATTACAGCGGTTTCGAATAAAATGTCATTGACCAATCGGTCAGGTTTATTTAAAGACGAATATGTTTAAAACTTACGTAGGTACCTACTAATGAGTTTACATTGGGGGAGGTGAAAATAGAAATACCGATTATAACAAACAAAATAAATTAAGCTACAAAGACATTGGTATGTGACGACTTGAGCTTGCGAAAACCAGCGAAAACAAATTCTTGCAAATCAATTTTCATATTTATCGTATTACTCGAAAACAATCATTGAAATAGTAGTAAAGCCACTAGTTAGAGTCGCGGGATTGTCTCATTAGGTAACCGTGACCCTGGAACGTAAAGGGCTATTGAAGGATCACCGTGGGCTTTAGTCAGTATAAGTTTGACATCCTTTCCGTCCGACCGTGGGTGGAAGAAGTCATTTTATGATTTTACCATGATAATTCCGCTACCTTTAATTACTTTAATGTGGCAGAGTTTTGGTAAAAGATAGTTTACCAGTCAGACACAACAAAGAAGAAACACAAAACCAAAGAAAAAGAAAACAGATCGAAACATTAACAGCAATTGTCAAACAGACAGGCGGAGCGAATGCGATCTGAAGCGTTTTTATTTGTAATGTATGGAATTGTTTGAATCCAGTCACATAGAAAAGCGAAAGCGATCCGATAGTCTATGTGACTGGCTTCAAACAATTCCATACATTACAAACAAAAACGTTTCGCTTCGCGTTCGCATCACAGTTTATTCAAATGAAATCTCAAATTAATGCTAAAATATCTTTAATTAATGCCACTTCAATCTTCCTAAAGATACTTCATTAAGATGTACTTCACAACAGATTAAAGTTCAACTTAATATGCCTTTGAGCGTCAAAACACCTCCTTTTTGAAGTCGATCAAGTACAGTCACATACACAACTCATTTCGACGTACGCTTTTAATTAAGTCGTCACTGAAACGCTTGTTTATGGAGCTTTAATTACTTGCCATGGAAATAAATACTCTGGGCGTATAGTTAATTAAATATACACACCTGCCTACTGATCAGATTTTGACGAAATAATCCTTATAATTGTGGAAATTCTAATTATTCTATGATATTGTCTTTGTGTTGAGAGCAGTGGTGGCTGAATGGTATCGCCCCCGACTTACGAGTTGTAGGTCGTGGGTTCGAACCTAACCAGGCGCATTACTTTGTGTAATTTATTTCATCACTACTGCTCTCAAAACGGTGAAGGAAAACATCGTGAGGAAACCGGCATGTCTTAGAACCAAAAAATTGAAGACAATCATGTGAGATCCACCAACCGCACTGGGCTCGCGTGGTGGATTATGGCCCATCCCCTCACACAGAGAGGAGGCCTGTGTCCCAAAAGTGGGAACATTGTAGACTGATGATGATTGTCTTTATGTTGTGGTTTAATATAATATTGTGAAAGCGACTGTATCTGTCTGTATCCTTTTTATGTTGTAACCGCTGAGTGGATTTCGATTTAGTACTCTCACACATGTACAGTCAGCTTCAGAGAGAAGTAGTCCTTTGTTAGTGATGTCACTTTGATTTGAAGCTTACTGTACAGGTAGATTTTAACTTGAGTGAGGTTAATTTTTGTCCTGGAATTAAGTTTTCGTGGTGTTATTTGTAACACACAAGTACGTGTAGTCAAACTCACATTTTACATAAAAAAATTACATGAAAATATAATCCAACCACGTGCGTACATACAGTCAATTTGATTACTGTGTGAAATGAAATTATATCCGGTGCCATTTTTTTCCATTAGTGGTAAAATTATCAAAAGAGTCCTACCGCACTGCGTAGAACAGGACCACCTATAAGACTCTTATGAACTAAAACACGCCCTGTTCTTTCACATGCCCCTTGCGTACCTGAGACACGATGCCTTTTATTCTGCAATCCCGGCATACTGTGTTCCATAAGGTGTATTATGGAGATGAAAATGACAATAGATAGATAAATAGACAATAATTGTTAAAACAAAGGTCCGCATGCACGACATATTACGTCATACCACAAAAACTTTTAAACGTCTGTTGTACATTTGTCTAAAAAAATGTCAGAGTATGACTTTGAACGGACCTTCCGTTTTTTTCAATCACAATTTTTTTTAGACACGTGTTCAACATGCGTTTAAGTTTTTGTAGTAAGGATGAATTGTGTTTTGCTTTAATCACCGTTCTATCTATATCATTATTTAAATTGACACTTTATATTTAATTAAACATTTGTTGATCTGTAGTGAAAACGGTCCTTATTGCCGATTCAAGGGTGCTACTATCTTAACACGAAACTCGTAGCTTCAGACATAAGATTAGTTAGTAATACGAACTAAAAATTTGTGCAAACAGTTGTCCCGACTCCCGATGTTTTGTCAGAACTCATATGAATTTAAAACAGGGAGCAAGTTTCACTCATAAGTTTCCGAGTCCCACGTTGTTGACGGACTAGAGAGTAGACCCCCAGAATTCTGGTTAGACAAAATCGATCAAGTGCTTGCTTTATTGACAAATGCTTGCACTGACTGGACAGGATCCCATAAATAAATATGGCTCTTTTACTTTTTTTATCGAGGTAAAATCATCAAAATGAGTCCTCCCACCCAGGGCACGACGGGAGGGACTGACAGACTCGTACTGACTAAAATCCACGGTTCCTGATTCACGGTAATTCGATAAGTCCCGCGACCCCGGCAGGCTTTGACCCTCTAGAGGGTGCCTCGTCATCATGCTGACGCTCTTTGAGGTGTGCGTGGAACACAACGCGACGTCAACCCGGGTATGGTTCAAGGGTCGACAGCGAGTCGCCCATTACTCGCTGCCCGCTTGCGCACCTACGATGACCGGTGGCTCCTTCATTAAAGACTTATTTCGGACATCTGCATGGTCCTTGTATGGCTTTAACAGTATAATATCCTTATCCCCATCTAGCTTTAAAAAATATTTGACGTTTAAGAGTTTATTACTTCTTACTTGCAAAATAATTATCATTAATCATTTTTTCCATCATAACATACGAGATCATACGTGAGTCGAACCTAGTAACAGATTATTAGAAAAGCACTTGACCCAGACGTCCTCAAGTAATACCTGGCTAGTGTTCTAAAGGTTGATAATATGAAATCCAATAAATTGTCTATAGACGTTTTCGACCAACTGACGCAAGATGAAAGTATTTTTCGACAGGACGCTGATCGTGCGTGTTTTTAGATAGCTAAGTATGTCGGCAAGCTGTTTTTGAAGTGTAAAAATACGTAGTAAGTTAAAAATATATAGTCAAACTGCTTTAATAAGGCGGTAAAGTGCTGACTTAGCTGTTTGATTCGTATACACTATAATACTCGTATGTGCATTATTTATTGGCGTTATTGAAAATAAAATATTTGGAATAAAAAAAAAATTAGTAATCTTACTTCAAAGTAATCGTAGTACAGTCGCGTTCATTAACATGTTGGCACGTCTAGGCTTCAAAAATATATGAACATCAAAATATTTCAAAATATTGTGACAACTACAAGCATCATTAAATTGTGATCAAGATTCAGATTCATTAATATGTGACTACTTTTTCTCAATAACATGTATACAGCCAAAGGGACATTTTTATCTGAACAACTTTAAGACCATAATTATCTGAACAGTGTAAGATTCACAATAATTATGTGAGCACACATGAATACAATAATATCTGAACAAGTAAATGTAATTAAAATTCAACCCTATTACTACGTCATAGAGATAACTAGCAATCTTAAAATTTCTTGATCAAGGAGTTTGCAAAATTATTTATGTATCACTGGCCTGTTTTTTTCCTTCAAACGCATTTTTTTTATTAAAAAGTTATAACTGACGCACACGTCATTCATATAAAATTATACAATTTGCGCTCGTTGCAATTTTATTACTTTAGTATACATCTACGAATTTGAAAAAAAAAATGTATAGAATTGACGAGCACACAAAACATAAAATTGTTTACATGTGTGAGGATGGTATTCCGAAATCAGACATTGCACTAGAATTAGGCATATCGGTAAGCAATTTTAGGTATTCGTTTATAATTATGTTTTCATCTAACCTATAATATGGTCATTAAATAAAATCGTTCTTTAACAGAGAAATACTGTAACATTATGGTGGAAAAGGTGGCAAGATGAAGGAAATCTTAGAAACCATGTGTCTTGTGGCCGACCTAGAAAAACAACCCATGATCAAGATGTGCAACTAGTTGAAAGTGTTCGAAATGCACGATTTATAAGAACGTCTTCATTTGCAGCTGAGCTGGCTGTTTCTAGTTTAACTGTACGACGAAGGCTTAATGATGTCGGAATTCGTCATCGGATTCCAGCTAAAAAAATTGTATTAACGGAAAGGCATAAAATGTTACGTTTACAATTTGCCGTCAGATATTTAAATTATGACTTTGAACACGTCGCTTTTATGGATGAGAAAGTTTTTGTTTCTTCAGCGGACGGGCGAGTCTCTTTGTATCGTGCAAACAATACACGATATGAAGAAAACAATGTTTTGCCAAATCGTCGTAGTGGACGCATTTCGATCGGGTTTTGGGGGTGGATGAATTCGGGTGGACCCATAGAGTTGTGCGAAATAGCTGGCCGAATGGGGAGTGATGCCTATTTAGATATTTTGAAAGACGTGTTTTTACCAAGTGCAAGAATTGTTTATCCTGATCATCACAGAATAACATTCATTCAGGACAACAGTTCCGTTCACAACGCCAGACGAGTACAAAATTGGATATCTGAGCAAGATGACTTGGAATTAATAAAAATTCCACCGAAAAGCCCGGATCTTAACCCCATAGAGAATCTGTGGGGATTAATGGTCCAGAATTGGGACAGTAACGAAACTCGCACGGAAGAGAATTTAAAGGCTCATGCACATGCAATCTGGAATAGTTATAGAAATAGAGATTATTGCCACAATATGGTACAGTCGATGAGAGCTCGATTACAAGCTGTAATTGATGCGAACGGGTCATACACAAAATATTAACTTAGGCCCGCCAATAGATAATGTTATGGATATTATGGATTAACTAAATGGCGACCAATTTCAAATTATAGTTAATATCTTTTGTATGGTCCTTTGTTGATTTAAGAAGACACGTTTTATACAATTAATAACTAAGATTAGTTTTAGTTCAAGATAAAAATATTGCTTTTATTTTTTATTTTAACGGAAGTTAGTCAATGTTTGTTTGCACATTACTGTACTATTTTCTTAGTTATACTTGTCAAATAAAAAGTATAGTTTGATATTCTTTTCTTTTCCATTCAATTCTCATCTATAATTTCGTTAGTCTTTTAAAGGTCAGCGAGGATCGCCCGTAGGACACGGTGGAGCATACGGTGCAGGACTGCCCCGTTAGGGCAGAGCACTGCCGTGTTCTCACGACGGCGATAGGCGGGGACCTCTCGCGCCCGGCATTGGTCGAGGCCATACTGCGGGGCGAGACGGAATGGGAATCGCAGTCGCCTCCTTCTGCGAAGCATTCATGCTCGCAGAAGGAGGCGCGCTGCGTGAGGGAGAGGACAGCATCCTCCCTCCACCCCAGCCGCAGTGGTACACGCCCACGGCGACAGAGGTCGGCAGGCGATGGCGTTGGTTGTGGCGATCGTCGATGGGTGGCGAGTAATGGGCGACTGCCCATGTACTATGCCCGGGTCGATGGCGCGTTCCACGCGCGCCTCAAAGAGTGTCAGCGTAATGACAGGGCCCCCCATTAGAGGGACAAAGCTTGCAGGGGTCGTGGATCTTTTCGGATTACCGTGACCCTGGGACGCAAAAGGCTATTGAAGGAGACCGAGGATTTAAATCAGTACGAGTCTGACAGTCCCTCATGCTTTACCCTGGGTGCGAGGACTCATTATTTTAATGATTTTAACACGAAAAAAAAAGTCCTTTAAAAGTGGTGCCAAAGTTGTTTAACTTCAGGTCGAATCATATTGCTATACTAGCTTCTGCCCGCGACTTCGTACGCGGATCTTGTTGCTTATGCCAGCGACACCGGACGGCGAGTTGCCCTTTACTCGCCGCCCGCTTGCCCGCGCCTATGGTGGCCGGAGATCGTCTTGTGACGTCCGACACCGTGGGCGTCCACCACCGCGGGGTAGCTGGGCTCTTGGAGTTCCACATTAGGTGTTCTAGATCTTCAATTTTTATACGTCAACAGAGACTGCTCATCACGCTGAACAACTCTTGCTAAGACGTCATTCCTGTATATGTTATAGTGTAACTGGGCTCTTGGAGTTCCACATCAGGTGTTCCAGATCTTCAATTTTTATATGTCCACAGAGAGTGCTCATTAGGCCGAACAACTTTGCTGAGACGTTATTCCTGTATAATGTTATAGTGTAGCCGGGCTCTTGGAGTTTCACATCAGGTGTTCCAGATCTTCAAACTAATTTTCTTAGCAGAAAATGCTCATCACGTGGAACAATTTATGCTATGGCACCATTTTTGTATCTCTTATAGTTTAGCTGGTCTGTTGCGGTTCTGCGCCAGTTGTTCAAGTTTTCAAAATAAATTATAGCCTATGTTTTGACCAGACTTAATACCTATACAACAAAAAAAGAATCATTCAAATCCGTCCAGTACTTTTTGAGTTTATCCCGGACATACATACAGACAAACAGACAAAAATTCTAAAAACTATATTTTTGGCTTCGGTATCGATTGTAGATCACACCCCAAGTATTCTTTTAAATAAATATTCAATGTACAGTTTTGACTTTCCTACTATTTTATTATATGTATAGATAGATAGATAAATGACAGATGGCTTTTTTTTCACCATTCTTAAATGACCGAGCGGCACGAAAAGATGCGGCATTGAAAAACACATTTTAAAATACCTAAAAATGATTCGCGCGGAAAACAATTGAAATACTGACATTTCTGTAACAATGTAAACTGGATCTTATTCATTCGATCAAATGATATACTTTCCTATGCATGTACAGATAATTATGAAGCTTACCCTGCTCAGATATTATTGAAGTTAATACAGTATAGATATATATTTTTTAAAAGGTGATCAGATATTATTGCGTCAAGTAAATTATATATTATTGAACCGTTCACATGAGGACATATTTTTGATCTATAGTTGTGTAGAAGTTATTGTGCTTACCAATGCTCACAATATTTTGAATCACTGACATTGCCAACATATTATTGAACTCGACTGTACATGCAGCATCAAAAGTTGCTGACCGCATTCCGATTTTTAAAATCGCGGTTTACCGTAATAAAACGTAATAGGTTTACAGCGTTTATGAAAATCTGAATGTGGTCTGCAACTTTTGATGCTGACTGTACCTACATTATGTAGTACATCGTAGTAGTTCATTTGCCCTGGAACATAAAAGTCTACTGAGGGAACACCGTGGATTTTAGTCAATACGAGTCTGACAGTCCCTTTGACTCCCTAAAAAAGGTATGCAAAATTACAGGTCTAATGGCATATTCAAGCTATATTCCTTAAATGATTCTCTTCGACAATTTCTAGCAACATCATTAGCAATTCTTCCAAAATTCGTAGTTGGTCCGTTGGGAAGATTTGATTGGTATAATTTGAATGGGCCCCGACTGTGAGTGTGAATGAGTGAATTCTTAACTACTGGGCTTGTTTCTTTCTTTTTAGTATTTCTTAACGCAGTCGGGTTTTTTGTTTTTCGTTAAATATTTTTTTTTCCCGACTTTGCAACATTTTTTATTGCTGCTCTGCGCCTATTGGAAAAGCGTGAATAGGAGCAGAGCTCTTCTGCTTTGTAATATCATTAAAGAAGTACAATCATTATTATGGGTTATTCTTATTCGACATCAAATTAATCAAATTATTTACCGTTATGAAAATAACGGTTGTCAAAAATTAGGTCTTAGGTAATCCAATCCAGTCCATCATTGGAGGATAACACATAACAAGAGTCTCGTTGATCCGGGGAAAATCTTAACACCACGATTCAGAAAAATAACGTTTTTGCACAACGCCATCTATTGGTAAATTGATAAAACACCCTCACAAATTGTCCTAGGTAATGTGCATGCAGTTCTTGAATCTATCAATTTACTCACTACAAAGGTCTCTATGATGTCGATTTTAACTATTCTAGATGAGGAAAATAACCTACAAAAAACTTTTCTTTCGAAAGTCGGTGACTTTATTTTTTATTTCATTGACTTTTTGTCACCGTCCTGTATATCGATAAAATACCTACTATGTAACTCAAGGCAAAATAAAAGCCTCAAAAAATACCCGACAAATGATAAAGTGAGAAAGAGACAGATTATAAATGACTACAAGAGGGCGTGCATACGTTTTTACGGTCAGGAAATTTTAGCTGACCGAACTAATCGTGTATGACACGACCGAATACCTCCACGAGTGCTTAAAAGGTACGGAACCTATTCACCCCGAAACTGGGGTTCATTTAACTAAATCAACAGACATTTATTAACCGGGGACCCTAATTAATCCTTCATAACTTTTTGTAACCGTGCCAGTTTGTTCGAAATAATTATTTTTGGTTACATTGTTGTGAGTTTGTACAAACTAAAAAGTGTACAGAAAGTTTAGCATACTTTCTGTTTATTGGGGCGGCATGCAATTGAGTGTAGTGCAACCCTTTTTTGGGCACTAAAGTGATTAGACAGCTGTTTAAGATATTAATCACCATATTATGGATACTACAGCGGTCTTATCTCTTAGCCCCTTTGACCATTGATGCGAGCCTGTGTGTATGACTTATTTGTTTTCCGATAGTCGACTGGATGTCAAATTTGTACCGTATCGGGTACTCGCGTCGGATACTAACGTTCGTACACAGACACGCGTCAATGGATACCAAAGTGAACAAGTCAGGCGTAGCAAAACCGAATCTAGGAGCCGGCAAGATGCAACTGCGAGGCCCTTTTCTTGCAGGACGAAAGTAATGACTAATTGCCTCCTCCCCTCATCCAGTCACATAGAAAAGCGAAAGCGATCTGATAGTCTATGTGACTGGCTTCAAACAATTCCATACATTACAAACAAAAACGTTTCGCTTCGCGTTCGCCACGCCTATCTGTTTGACAATATGCCATAGTTTCCAACTTAACCTCCGGACAGTAGACAAAGTTGTAAGTACCTATAGGGTTTGAATGTACGTGGCCACAAATTACTTGTTTGTCGTTTTCATAGTAGCTTAATCGGTGTGAATTAATTACATATTTTGGCTGTTCGTAATTACGTAGCGGACGTTCCGATGCAACTCAATATGACCTAATTTTTGTGCGCCGTGTGGCGGCGAGCCTACCACGCCGAGAATTAAGTACTGAATAAATTACCAATATTGACACGGTACTGTTTTTTGATTGATTATTTGTACGCTGCAAAGGGCTTTGTAAATAAGGTGTTTAATAGCTTATTCAACTATGTAGTTTAAAGTCGAAGAGCTTGAAAAATAAATATTTTTACTTTAACTTATAGTATCTTATGTTAGTTCCAGATTTTTGAACAATCTTGTTTTTGTCCAAGGTTTGCTATTAGACCACCTAAGTAGTCACTTATCAAATGTTTTGCATTATTTAAAAAATTTCTTCATTCTTCTGTACTACGCGAGCCTACCAAAAATATTTGACCCACAAAAATGTTTAAAGCGTTATCGATACAAAATAATTTAATCTTAACGCAAACGTATTAGTCAATATTAATTATAACTGTGTTTCAGGTACTATGTAAGTAATTAAAAAAACCTCATTCTGCATACTAGAAAGGGGTGAGTCGGGGAGGATGTGACATCTGAAAAACGTTGCGGCAATGTTTACAGGTAGCCGCGCTTTGTTAGCCGTCACATGCCGCCAAACCCGATAACGAATTAGTTATTTTATTTCATAGCTATGCGGGTACAACGTTCATAGCAATAGCAATAATAGCTTAGCTTGTTAGAAGCCTGTAAGTCTAGCTGAAGTAGGTATTTAACATGTATATGTCACCGTAAAATTGTGAATACCGTTAGATTAAAATCTATCTCGCGAGATTGTAAGCTGTCGAAAGATCGTGAACTCAACGCACTGCTTACAATTTAACGTATTATTATTCGTTATATTGTAATCTATCGAAGTGAAATCGACAAATCGTGAAACGGAACGCACCTCGTGCGCTGATTGATTGAACTGCATATGCCACGCGCCGCCATATTTGTTTGTTAGGTGAGTTAGGAATGAAACACAGGTACCAGTCAAATACCAAGGGTACCAGTCAAAAATTTATAATTTTACGCTGACATAATTTACAAATATACTAAAGCTAAAGAGTTTGTTTGTTTGAACGCGCTAATCTCGGGAACTTCGGATTGAAATTGAAAAATATTTTTTGTGTTGGATAGTCCATTTATTGTGGAAGGCTGTAAGCTATATAATATCATGCTACGACCAATAGGAGCAGAGTAAGGGTGCTCCCATATTTATCGACGCCATACCATACCATTCGCAACGGCTAGCGTCGTCCGAGCCGATCCGATGCGAATGGCATTAGCAACACCCTTATTACGTTGACATAAAGGATTTTTTGACCGGCTTAAACCGATTACACGTCGATAAATGTGGGAGCACCCTAACGGGGGTGAAACCATGGCGAACTAGACGGTAGTATAAACACGTTTATTTTGTAATTTTTAACGTATCCATGATGAAAATGCGATAAAAATGTAACACTAACCAATAAACAAATGACTACTTTTGAAAAAAAAACAAGTTTTTAAAATTAAATTAATTTGAAATTAGAATTCTTAGCCATACAAGTTTTTTTATTTGAAATGGCCAGTACTGCAGAACGGCAATTTCGTAGGTAAAGACCTAATATAAAATATGGAGTCCAAAAGCAATGCCCGTTAAATAATACATAGTTTAATTGCATGTTAATCTTATAAAGCGTTCATATTTGGTTTAGCAAGTTCAATGGCACGTTGGTACCATTGCACCAAACGTTGAGCATTGACACCACAAACTGAAATGACATCGTTCCCACTTTTATTGCGTAGACTCTTTTGGATCACCTTAAGCCATTTGCCTATTATAGCCTCTTTACTGTCAAACAATCTTATAGACAAGGGAAGCCAGGATCCCGTTGCGTGCGCGACAGCTATATTTAGTGTGAAACGTATAATAAGATGCACCAACCTCAACCTGTTTTTTATCGTCTCTCAAAATGGCTACCAAGCTTACCGCCTTCAGTTGCCAGCTTAAGTCTGCCACTATTTCTCCAAGTGAGCCCACAGAAAGACTTCCAAAGTGTCACATTCAGATTTCCATAAGCGGTGTTACGGCACAGTACGTTAGTCGGGACTCGGGACGTTGGCTACCGGCCAAACAATTACTTTGTCTCGTCAGGAGCATTTCTTCAGCTGATGGGTCTAAAGTGCTTTTTACATAAGTTTAATGTTTCACGTGAAAAAAGTGGGTCAATGGTGGGAAGTTTGAGAATTGTTATAATTGTATCTGCATGTACATAATTATGTCTGCTAACACGAGTTCCCTGCAAATACTTTATCAATAACTCTTGGCCTGACGAGTCACTGTTTTTGGTATCAAAACTTTCGATGATTTTGATGAAAATTTTGATGAAAACAATCTACATGTACACGTCTTGAGCAGTGGTGGCCCAGTGATATCAGCCCCGATTTACGAGTTTAAGGTCGTGTGTAATTTATTTATCACCACTGATCTCAAAACGGTGAAGGAAAACATCGTGAGGAAACCGGCATGTCTCAGAAAAAAAATTCGATGACATGTGACATCCACCAACCCGCACTGTGCCCGCGTGGTGGATTATGGCCTACACCCTCTCACAGAGAGGAAGCCTGTGTTCTAACAGTGGGAACATTATAGGCTGCTGATGATGGAATCTATATAATTATATTTAGTAATCGAACTTATGCCGCCTGGGGGTTATTCCGACGAATGAAAGTGACAGAGCTATTCAAGTCGTCTAGCGCCATCTCATTCACTCACTGGAACAAGCCTGGTTTTAGGACGTTGTAATACCCCCCTTAATTTGTACTACCTTTTGATTGTGGTAAAATCATCAAAATAATTAATCCTCCTACTCAGGGCGGGGCAAGAGGGACTGTCAGACTTGTACTGACTAAAATCCACGGTGATCCTTCAATAGCGTATTACGTTCCAGGATTCCATATTTAATAAATTTTCACAACTATTAATATCGCAAATTGCGCAGCATTATGTCACACCACAAATCGTCTTATTAGGAATACCTCTCGTTGTTCTTCAACACGTAATCTACTTTATGTGCTACGTATAAATTGCCGATATATAAATCTCGTCAATGTATACGAAGATACTTGACTAAGTAATGTACTAAAGCCTTTAGTGGATTATCTCCAAAAAAGGTACAAAATAAACTTCAGTAACTTTTAAATCCCATCCGAGGTGCACGTCTTTTCTGGCTCCTCCAATACAAAAAGTTTGGATGAATACATAAAGTATATATTTTTTTATTAACTAAAAATGTCTTAGGTAAAGTTGTACTTTCCTTTTTTATATAAAGCATACAGGGTCTTTTTGGGACCTCTGATTGTCGTCTATATACCGACAATGGAACATTGAAGATTTATTTGGTTAATTTTCATCATCACTTTTCACTATGTAGATGGAGATATGCCGAATTACCGAAGTTCGATATGACCATAAATTCGAGTAGTAAAACCACATTTAGGCAATTCAGCCAAAAAAAAAATACTATAAAAATTATTGAATTTAGAAATTACTTTAGACTTGTACTGTACGCAATTTTCTTTTTTTTACGCTTTATTTGCTGCTAGGCAACCATAACACAACCATATATCGCGTCTCGTGTAACGGCGCGTTTAAAAAACGTGATGTGCATAGGCTCTTACGGTTAAATAAGAATATATATGTGGTTGAACAGAAATAAAACAAATGACAGCCATAGCTAAATGAAAAAAAAACAACCTCTATCTATATTCTATATCATCATAAAGTAATTTAATCAACCAACTAATAATAGCAAATTGAATTAAAAAGAAAACACCGTGTGCAACATGGCACATGAGTGGTGACATTAATTAATGTACCTACACGTTGTACTGACTGGAAATAAAATGTCCTTCCAGGGGCGGATCTGTATAAGGCCTTTTTAGGGCCTTGAGAGCCCTTGAGGGCCGCTAACCAATCCATAATATTCATTAAAAAAAAACGATGCTTGCACTAGGATTTTGTCGTACAACGAGGAAGAAGAAGATGAAAACCAGGCTTGTTCCAGTGAGTGAATGAGATGGCGCTAGACGACTTGTATAGCTCTATCACTTTCACTCACCGCAACAAGCCTGGTTTTGAGACAGAACAACAACTACTTAATAGTTTTTACACATATTTGTTCTGTGCGGGAATTCCCAAGTATATCAATAAGGTAAAAACAGTTTTTTAACAAACAAGCAATAAGTTGGTTACCAAGCCAGGCAGTAGTATAAGCCCCGTGCCTCAATAACTCTTAGTCCGCCTCTGCAGGCGTAGCATGGCGCCGTAGAAAGGGGTTTTGTCGACGCAAGAATAGACAAAATGTCAGAACGTAGAAATAATTTTAGCGTTTTAAGCATGTTCATTTAAACAATATTGAAAATAAACGTTCTTTTCTTCAATAGTGTAAGAATGGTGTCATATTTGTGCAAAAATACAGTCGATTTGTGTAGAAATAACGATGAAATAACTTTGTCTTTTCTTGGTAGAATAGAGATAGAATCGCCATGCTGCGCGTGCAGGTCCTTTCGATCTAACAAATCCAGCTACATTTATAAAGGAAACCATACGATATGTAGGTATTTGTACTACGTCGATATAAAAGACTTTGAGAGAAACTTTTATTTAGAATGTTGTAATCGGCTTTTACTTTTGCACCCACTTCTGGACTTCGAAATTCTCATTACAGAAGGTCAATTTTTTAGGCTTAAGGCAGGCCTGTAGATGGGTAACCACATTCATTGGATACGGGGTTTCAAGGCGCATGCTGACGCTCTTTGAGGCGCACGTGGAACACAACGTGCCGTCGACCCGGGCATAGTCCATGTTCGGGTGGCGAGTTGCCCGTACTCGCCGCCACCATGCCCGCGCCCACGGTGGCAGGAGATCGTCTTGCGATGTCACATAACTTGCAAAATGTAATTAATTACATTTTGCAAGTTATGTGTGTTAATGAGTATAAATCATTACATATACATATATGACAAGTACAGTTATACACAAAGCCTTCAAAATAATGCTAACTACAGTTGCCCGGAGTAGACGTAACAAATTGATACCTATTATGATAACCACCCTAATTTGATGACCTCCCGACCCGACGCCAATTACCTCCATTAATATTATCTATTTATAAACGGACGCCAGTCAATGACAATACATTACGGTATTTGACACCAGTAATTTCTTTTACTCAAAAATGCATGTAATGTGGTCATTATTTTGACAACCTTGTTTGAGCAAAGTCGACTTTGCGGGTCTGTTTCAAGGAGCGGCCAGCAATGTTTTTGCTGGCCGCTCTAGCAGGTCGGCAAAACATTGCCGGCCGCTATTTTGACGTTTCAACGTTTTAAAAAAACAAATGCAAAAAGATTTTTCATCCCCCCATCTCGGAAAGCCTATTTTTCCTCTTCGATATCTGTGGGTAAAAGCCGTTTTTATCCTCTAGTGGATAAAGTAAATTGAATTTGGAACATGCACGTGCACTAAAGAGTTGTGCCAGTAAAGGCGGCTGCTGACCCCTACAGCTGATCGCTTGATGTGGTGCCCAATGGGCTAACTTGAATCCCGAACCAGAATCCTTTGGTGCGTAATCTACTATTAATTTATTACAATCTAAAAAGAATAGAATAGAATAGAAAACATTTATTTTAAATGGACACACACACAGACATAATTAAAAATAAAATCTCAGACTCGGAACCTTATTGACTCAGAACTTTTCTTTTGCGGTTTTCTTTTCACGTCCTACTTATTGTTAAGAAAAACCAAGATAAAAATTAATAAGAAACTTAAAAACATACTAAACTATATTTTATTTTCTGTAATACTTACCTATAATAACGCAGTAAGTAGTTATTACCTAAACTTTTTTTGCATCTACTCATTTCCTCGCTGAGGTGGGATGAAAAGTTACGTGTTGCACTCGAGTGCAAAGATTTTTCACCTTGTGCTCTTTTGATTCCCTCGCTACCGCTCATGATTCTTATTTTTGAATCACTCGTTGCACTCGTGATTCAATTTTAGAATCATTCGCTTGCTCGGTCATCAAAATTGAGCACGCGGTTAAAAAGCAACTTTGCACTCTTGTATAACAAATAACTATTATACCATTCCCACTTTAAAAAGTTACTTTTACTCACTGAAAACAGTGAGTAAAAAGCTCTTTTTCTCACTGTTTTGGTGTTTGAATTTAGAACACATTACAGCGGTCCACCCCCGTCAGCCCCCGTGATGTTAGGTACATGTTACTCTTGATTTAAAACATTGTTCCGAGTTTAATGTCAATTTGTTGGCTTAGTGAACAAGCGATTGAACTACTTCGTCGCGTGCAGTGGATTCGATTCCCGCACGGAGCAAATTTTCGTATGATCTACAGTTATTTGTTTCGGATCTGGGTGTTTCTGTATGTGAATTTAGATGTTTGTAAACGCACCTTTGTCTTTTTTTTCGTCTTTAAATACCTATCTATTATCGCTTAATTATTATTTTTCTTATGGTCATGGTATAAAGTATCGTATGTAACTCGTGAATAAAACGGATTTAAATCGAGGGCCTGAATCACTCGCGTCGCTCAGGATTTAAATACTTGAATCACTCGCTTCGCTCGTGATTCAATCATCATGAATCACTCCCTGCGGTCGTGATTCAGTCATTAAAATCCTTCGCTTGCTCTTGATTCATTTAAAAGGCCCTCGCTTTAAATCCGCTCTTTATTCACTCGTTTCATAATGTACTATTATTTAAAACACAGCTGTTTGTATTTAAAGAGGTAGGCACAAAAAGATTGCATTCCATATTTTAAAAAAAAATTCAAAGAAGGAACAAAAGCGCGGTTCAGCGAATTTTTTTTTTTATTTAGTGACTTTTTTGCTTTATGTAAATGAAGTAATAAATGAAACGCAGTCAAACATCGCATTAAAATTATCGCAAACTATTAATAAGTAATATGAAACCGGGAAAGTCGGTGTTGAATTTTAGTAACTGTATTTTTCATAATTGTTATTTTAGTTATATTTCTAGTTAATTAATATATATTTTATTTAAATCACTTGCTGGTTTTATGTAGGTTAGGGACTTGCATTTTTGAGTAAAGCACTATACAAGCCTTGGCCCAGTATGTCTGCTTCGCTGGTCACGCTATGATTGCCTCCAGCTAGCTTAGCTACGCTCTAGGCCTTCCAGCTTGGCCATCATGCAGCCCTTGCTGTCCTCGCTGTAAAGGCCTCGGCCTACGGCCTCGGCCTTTATCTCAGCTCGTCCATCAAGTGGTGCATGCTGACCGCGCTGTGTCGGCCTGGAGCTGCGCTAGGCTGCGCTGTCGGCCATCATCAGTGCGACCAGCAAAGTAGCCATTATAGGCCGCGGCAGTAATGTACTATATTCATTACAACTTTTGCACGTGACTTCGGTCGTGTTTTGGTTGAAAATGATCCCACGGGATGAAACCGTAAAGTCTATGTAACTCGGCTCCCTATTAAAGACAATTTTCGGAATCGAAACAGACCACCATCGTCATATCAGAATATTGTATTGTGTGTATCAATAATCACAGATGCATCTACCGGCTGCGCCATGTATTGTTTGTATTATTAATTAATAGTCAGTTTTTGTGTATTAAAGGTATAATATAAAATCAAAGGTCAGACAACAAGTGGATTAACATACCACAGATACTAACATAGTCATCTGTCATGACCTTTACAGAAACTTTTTAATAACTTAACTTTGAACGTTAATTCATTAGAACTAGGCAGAATTGAAATTGGAATAGCGAAAATGTAATACATATTTAAGTATATGAGTAATGTAATTTAAAGCCCGGTGATTGGTGGATGTTATTTGTGTACTTTTTCTGCTTTATGAGTAGTTATGAATATAAATAAATTCTGGGAATTTATACTGTGTGTGTATATTTTAATATCTTTGGTGTGTAATGAGTATCACTAAAATTACTCGTATCATGTTATAAAACTGAGGAATTTGTTTGTTTTTAGGGTTCCGTAGTCAACAAGGAACCCTTATAGTTTCGCCATGTCCGTCCGTCCGTCCGTCCGTCCGTCTGTCCGCAGTTTAGCTCAGAGACGCACAGTACTAGAGAGCTGTAATTTGGTGTAAATATACCGATTTGTTGTGCCGAAAAAGTGGTAAAATAAAATCTCGTAAAATATTTTTTTTAGGGTACCTCCAGTACTTACACGTAAAGTGAGGATTTTTTTTTTCTCGCGTACCCCTTAGTGTGGGGTATCATTAAATAGGCCTTTAAAAAATAATGATAGTTTCCATTAACAATTTTTTGATAAAAAAATTCGTTTGTGAAATATTAAGCTTTAAAGTGCTAAATTTTGCTCGATTCGAGTGTCCCCCCCCCCTCTACCAGCTAAACGGTTATGTTTGGGGGTGTGTAAAAATTCACAATAGTAGTATATGTGTATATAACGAAGTTTAAAAGAAAATTATCATGACTAAGTAGGCTTTACAACTTTACGAGTAATAGACGACCAACTTATAAAAAGTACTTGGAAATCATATTTTCTTAAACAAAATGTATCGGAGACAACTGCAAATGTAAGTTTGTCAACTTTATTTTTACAGCTTTTATAGGTATGTTTTTTGGGGATAGGTAGGTTTTTATCGTCAACTATTTTTAACTAAATTCAAAAAAAGGAGGAGGTTCTAAATTCGTTGTAATCTTTTTTCTTAATGTATTTTCCCCGATTTCTCAAAGACCCCTGGACCGATTTTGAAAATTCTTCTTTTTAAAATTAAATTCAGCGAATCAGTTTAGTTAGTTCGCATAAGTATTTTGATGGGCAACTACGGAAACCTACACTGTGCGTGGCCCGACACGCACTTGGCCGGTTTTTTTTTTTGGTTTGATTGAATTCGCAAATTTCAGGAAATACTTGTTCGAATTGAAAAATATAAAAGTTTTGGACAGTCCATTTATCAAGGAAATCTATAAAACATCACGCTAAGACCAAAAGGAGTCGAAAAGCGGAGGCGAAACCACGGGGAACAGCTAGTCTCACTAATATTAAAATTGCAAAAGTTTGTCAGTATGGCAGTGGTCCGACCGCTGACGATGAACGAGTAACGAGTAGAACTAGAAACTATAAAAGAGTCACTGAAAGAATTTGGATGAAGGGACACTGATAGTTTATAACTTTTCATAACACAGGATATTTTTCAAATAGGTTTTATGTTCTCATAGTACCTAGTATGATAGATAATCTTAGAATTGTAGCAGGCGACGCCGCTGGCTACAGCTAGTAAAACAATTATGATAACTGGAGAGATATCTGATGAAACCCTAAAAAAATAACAAGAATTACACTTAAATCTCCCAGAAAATTCAAAGTTTTAACTGTGTAAAATCACACAAAACGCCGCGCTAACTTCAGCTCAGGGAGTCAACCCTCCTTCAAGCAGCCCCTGCAATTAGCGATATTGTTGTAATAAAAACGCCAGCAGCCCACTTGAGGGTTATGTCACCTCGAATATTATCATCTCTTTGATCTCCCGTCTCGTGTTCCCTTTTGTCAATCGTCCGGGTGTCTGTACAGCAAACAGCACTTGTTGGTAGGAGCAATTTGGGTTCTATTTCAAAGGTAGCCGGTACCAGGGGTCCGGGGTACCAATCAAACGGCGCTGACGTCAAAACAAGGTAACCATTAGGAGATTACCTCTTGTCATGAGATCTGCCAACAGTTGAGATTGCATGCCGGCTTCATTTTATCACATTTTACTGGAATGATAGGCCCTTTTAAAATGTCCGTTGTCTAGCGTCTATGTGAATAGCTTTTGTGTAACATTTTTCAAAGGACATTTTATTGACTTTATCAGTGAAGACTCTTCATTTTCTTTCGCGTCAAATTAATGAGATTTTGAACCTCTATCACGTTTCTTTTACCACTTTCTTCGATAAATATGTAAACGTTTTTGTTGTGGAACCTAGGATCACGTCATAGTCTACTTCATTATCGAAAATCAAACTACTATAAGTTTTTTGAAGGATAGATGAAGGGATGTTTGTTATTATTTCAAGCAAAACCTACTGAAATTAAATCAATGTTGGCATATAAATAGTTTAAAACCTAGATTAACCTAGATTTCAGTAGCTCGTAAAACAATTACTGAACTCAGTAATATAAAATACGTCTTCAATTTAATGAAAGCCTCTGCATTCACAATACAACGGAACCAGTCATTTCACCAAGAAAACATAATAAACAAGAAACTGCGGAAACAAACGGAAAAACTGCATCAGTCCTCCAATAATAGAAATATCTGCATCGATAATACTTGAAGAGGCCTTGACAAAGACAAAGAAATTGTTTGGCGACGAGCCAGCTCCCCAGAGCACCAGGTACCTATGGAGATAGAAGGAACCGAGCCGATCAAAGATTGCTCTGTTTTAAAACGAGGAAAATGCAAAGTTTTGTTGTTCGAAACGATAGCAGCTTCCGAAATAAAAATGTAAATTTGTTCAGCTTTCCTGCGGTTTTCTGTTCGGTGGAATTTGTGCTTTTCCAATTCCAGACAAGTATTTGAACAATCAGACAATTCCAATAGCGCTCCAGTCTCTGGTTAGCCACGGTAATTTGTTGCATTGCGTTTTTCCTTTTAGAACTGTTTAACCGTTTTTCTACAATAAATATAACGAATTTAGTAATCATTCACTGAACTAATTGAGCTAAGAATGAAATGAAACAAATTATTCATCGACGCTACACTTGACCAGAGCTAGCATCAAAGAACCAGCATTGTCACCAGCTAGGTTGACACCTGAACGCTGGTAGTATTGACATACTACCAGCGTTTTGGGCACTCTCCCCGTTGACTATGTGGAGGCATCTTTATATGGCAATTATGCGTGTATTACTCAAATGTATAGTCCTCTTTACTATTAGCGGTGAAAGCGACCCAGACTACTTTTCTTCTCTTTCTTGAGCTCTCTGCGGTTTACCAAAACCAAACATGGTCACATCGTGTACAGAAGAGTATAATTACAGAAATGTACCTACAAGCTAAACACAGGTCAATCTAATATTCTCGAGAGTAATTACAAAGCAATCACACGTTCATAATGTCAACCTGCGTATTCGGGAGAAAAACAATCAATCAGCTGCGCGTAGTTAGGCAGAGGAGTTATGGACGCTTATAGAAATAACGTTAGACAATAAAAAGAAAAATAAATATTCTTTGGTTCGCTTATTTACTTCTTCAAAGCAATTTATGTATGTCCACGTCATACCGATTTCATTTTCGAAATAGGAAGTCACCTGTCATGAACCCTTGTTTGACTGGTTGAGAATGCCTGAGGCAAAGTGTCCGCCTTTGTACCTTTTGAGTATGTATTTGAATGGTAAACTTTCTAGGACTTACCCAGGTCTTCGGCGTCTTCACTCCACTCCCCAGTGCCTCGTACCAGCACCGCCGACATCCCCGCCAACACCGCACACACCCACACCGACTCCATCGCACACACACCCCGCCCCCACATCGTTACACACCCTACTCTACACCTAACCTTACTTTGGCAACATTTTACACCTACAGTAATGTTTCATTACCCAGCAATCCACTATTAGTTAAGCTCCGTAACGTTCATTAATTTAATATTACACTATACATTAGCTACGCCATTCCATTAACTCACAGGAACCGTCTATTGTCAACTTTACAATTGATCGAGCCTATTGAATCACTCGCTAAAGTTGTAACACTGCGTACATTTTCTTAATTAAAAATTCGCTCTATTTTTGGTTTCCAAATCGAAGGTTATGCTTGTATGGAGTTCCATTGCTCCGATTTGTTAGTGTATGTTACTTTTGTGTATGAACGATCCGAGTAATCTTTCCAACATTATGAGTAGAGTCGAGTGTAGTGTGCCTCCACGCACGGCCGGCTTTCGGGACGCGGTTAAATATCCCGATGAATTATTCAGGACTCTTTTAGCGGCGGTGCGCGCTCGAGGACAGGAAGACCACCTGCAACAAAGTACATAGTCCCTCATTTATGTCCAAACATAACTAAATTTAGACAAGTAGTTTTGCAAATTGGGAGAGAATTTATAATCAGTGACGGACAGACTGGCATGCGGAGTATGCTATTTTTATCCTTAACGTGTATAATTTTATACAACGCTAAGTTACTTTTAACCCAAAAGATATGCACCCATGAAAGTAAACTTAAAACGCACCACATGAATGCAAAAATTAATTAATTCATAACATTTACCTAGAGAAATTGTCAAAAATGTATCAAAAATATTCAGCAAGAATTTCCCGCTGCGTTTCGCCGTGCTGCCATAGACATTCCTCTGTTTATTTTAAAAGAGATTTTGCCGAGAAAAATTTAACAAAAGCTTTCAAGGAGCGAAATCCGTCATCAAAGGCGGCTAAACGACCCGTAGCGTAGTGCTGAAGCGCTAATATAGTTTAGGAAACAACGTGCCCCTATTTCCTAGACGTTAGGGCGAACTTGCCGTCTAGAAACTTACCACTATCTACTTGATATTATAGAGAAACGACAACTTAAATATGAGATGCATGCCTAATGGTAGCCATACACCATCCTGCCTATCGTATGACGCTTGCAATTGTTTCAAATTGGCAGTTCGTCCATATACACCATACTGCCTATCGTACGATCGATTTAACACAACTTCAAATCTGCAGCAGCGATGCCAACTTAGCAACTTTATAGCTAGATCTAGCTATTATTCGGTGACCGATAGCTATAAATTTATAAAATTGTAGCTGTCGTCACCGAATAATAGCCAAATGCATCACTGCTGCCGATTTGACGTTGTGTCAAATCGATTTGATGACCTATCAAATTGCCATGTCATGCCATCAAATACAACAAAACAATTGCAAGCGTCAAATCGATCGTCGATCGGCAGGATGGTGTATGGCTACTATAATACACACGTAGTCTAGCCGAAGAAGTAAACGCTAATAAAATGTGTGCTTGCTATCAAATGTTATTTTTATGGTAATGTTTCTACAATAAAATAAAGTTAGCATCTTTCTGAAAAGCGAGTCAAGTTTTATAAAAGCAACCGCATTTTGAGGCAAATGTGGCCTTTTTGAGACTAATTAGTTTCGCTTTACACATTAGTTTATAATTTCTCAGATATTATTATGTTGTTAACCGCTTTTCTTTGATTCCAGCAGTTCGCAGCAAGATAAAATCGGGATTAAAAAGAATGAAAGAAAGAAAATTATTTAAACTATTTTATTAGTATTAAAACTGTATCCCGGCTATAAACTATCTGTTTACGAAATTTCTTTCAAATCTGCTCCGTAAGTAGTTTTTGCGTCAAGAAAGACTTACATACATCCACACCCATCCTCACAAACTATCGCATTAATAATATTAGTACAATAAGCAGCGTCACGTCTATACATCTATACATCTTCTATATCTATAAATAAAATTGGACTGTCTGTTTGTAATATTGAAATAACCGTTTTTAGGGTTCCGTAGTCAACAAGGAACCCTTATAGTTTCGCCATGTCCGTCCGTCCGTCCGTCCGCAGTTTAGCTCAGAGACGCACAGTACTAGAGAGCTGTAATTTGGTGTAAATATACGGATTAGTTGTGCCGAAAAAGTGGTAAAATAAAATCTCGTAAAATATTTTTTTTTAGGGTACCTCCAGTACTTACACGTAAAGTCAGGATTTTTTTTTTCTCGCGTACCCCTTAGTGTGGGGTATCATTAAATAGGCCTTTAAAAAATAATGATAGTTTCCATTAACAATTTTTTGATAAAAAAATTCGTTTGTGAAATATTAAGCTTTAAAGTGCTAAATTTTGCTCGATTCGAGTGTCCCCCCCCTCTACCAGCTAAACGGTTATGTTTGGGGATGTGAAAAAATTCACAATAGTAGTACATATAACGAAGTTTAAAAGAAAATTATCATGACTAAGTAGGCTTTACAACTTTACGAGTAATAGTCGACCAACTTATAAAATGTACTTGATATCATATTTTCTTAAACAAAATGTATCGGAGACAACTGCAAATGTAAGTTTGTCAACTTTATTTTTACAGCTTTTATAGGTATGTTTTTTGGGGATAGGTAGGTTTTTATCGTCAACTATTTTTAACTAAATTCAAAAAAAGGAGGAGGTTCTAAATTCCTTGTAATCTTTTTTCTTATGTATTTTCCCCGATTTCTCAAAGACTCCTGGACCGATTTTGAAAATTCTTCTTTTTAAAATTAAATTCAGCGAATCAGTTTAGTTAGTTCGCATAAGTATTTTGATGGGCAACTACGGAACCCTACACTGTGCGTGGCCCGACACGCACTTGGTCGGTTTTTACTACATGCATACGAATGTATATACGGTACATACACCAAAACAACATTTACTTTTTATTTTTAGTCTGTCTTTTTGTCTGTCTGTTTGTAATGGCTAATCTCTATAACGGCTTTGCCGATTTAGATGAGATATCTATTGGCAGGTAGCGATATAATAAGGAGTAAGTTAGGCTACTTTTATTTCAGAAAAAACCGGCCAAGTGCGTGTCGGGCCACGCACAGTGTAGGGTTCCGTAGTTGCCCATCAAAATACTTATGTGAACTAACTAAACTGATTCGCTGAATTTAATTTTAAAAAGAAGAATTTTCAAAATCGGTCCAGGAGTCTTTGAGAAATCGGGGAAAATACATAAGAAAAAAGATTACAACGAATTTAGAACCTCCTCCTTTTTTTGAATTTAGTTAAAAATAGTTGACGATAAAAACCTACCTATCCCCAAAAAACATTCCTATAAAAGCTGTAAAAATAAAGTTGACAAACTTACATTTGCAGTTGTCTCCGATACATTTTGTTTAAGAAAATATGATATCAAGTACATTTTATAAGTTGGTCGACTATTACTCGTAAAGTTGTTAAGCCTACTTAGTTATGATAATTTTCTTTTAAACTTCGTTATATGTACTATTATTGTGAATTTTTTCAAACCCCCAAACATAACCGTTTAGCTGGTAGAGGGGGGGGACACTCGAATCGAGCAAAATTTAGCACTTTAAAGCTTAATATTTCATAAACGAATTTTTTTATCAAAAAATTGTTAATGGAAACTATCATTATTTTTTAAAGACCTATTTAATGATACCCCACACTAAGGGGTACGCGAGAAAAAAGAATCCTCACTTTACGTGTAAGTACTGGAGGTACCCTAAAAAAAATATTTTACGAGATTTTATTTTACCACTTTTTCGGCACAAAAAATCCGTATATTTACACCAAATTACAGCTCTCTAGTACTGTGCGTCTCTGAGCTAAACTGCGGACAGACGGACGGACGGACGGACGGACGGACGGACGGACGGACGGACGGACGGTCGGACGGACATGGCGAAACTATAAGGGTTCCTTGTTGACTACGGAACCCTAAAAATCATTTGTTTGAAAAAATACATTGTTGAGTCCCGACATCCACGCGAACGAAATCGCGGGCACAACTAGTTTCATAATAAACTTTACTATGGATCTAGTCCGCACTTCCCCTTATCGAGATATTTAAGTTTCAGCGACATAATAGTCTGAAAGTTTCCTGTTATCCATTCGAGAAAAACTACGCTTAGTTGACCTACATTCTGCTTTTCTGTTTATAAAAAAGTACTAGCACTCATAACCATATTTTATTGGCTTCTCGTCAACTTCTCGTAACGTTCTCCTTATGTTTCCCATTCGTAGCTTTGATTTCGCCCATGGCTCTTAAAGGAAATTGTTTGATCTTTACGAAGGAAATTGCCTAAAAGCCTTGTTCACATCATATTTTCGACATGTTATCGGTTACTTGAGATAGTATATGCACAAATGGACGAACGCACGGAGAAAATGTTTCGCATACCTACTTGAATGGTTTTACTCGTTAAGTAAAACGACCCCCCTTAACTCAGCTGAAAGACTTTATTCTTAAATATGTATTGTCCCATAAACATCTACCTATTTTTTCCACGTAGAGGTCTGATTTTAATCTAACCGAATGCAGATGTATATCAGTATTTTACATGGAATGACTGCCTGTCTGTACCCTAAAGCACGAATTTTCAGTATTTGAGACGTAAACTGGAACTTTGACAATTTCAAATTGACAATTTTCAAGGAAAAACTAGTTCAGTCTTCGCACACCAGAGGCGCTATTTCATTTTTTCATACAAAAACGCTGTAAATACTGGAAAGACGCTGTAAAGTAAGAGAGTGAAAATTCGTGCTAAGGGTACTGATCTCTTCGAGTCAGTAACTGGGTGATATGAGACCTTTTGATAAGGCTGCTCGCAAAAAGTAAACGAAAATTCCTAAGGTTTAAAAATGTGTGTTATAATCAAAAATCTTTATAATTAGCATAACACCTTCAATGTGCGTTCATTTGTGAAGAATTCGCTACAGTCTAAAAACATCGTGAAGAAAGTTTTCAGTAAAATTAATAAAGACAGCCTGATTACTAAATTTTTCAGTAATAAATAGTCCCTGGAGCCGCGGCTAATTTATTCCATGCTTGAGTACCCCACTTTACAGGTTAAAATAAATTATCTCGTCTTTATACGAACAGAAAATACAGCAAAATATTATTAATTCTGATTACTTCGCTAAACTCAACTAATTTCACGCAGACTCTTTATGCCCGTTGGCGATAAACCTAGTCTACAATGTAAACTAAGCCAAATTAAAACTGTTTTATAAGCAAAATATTTGATTAGCATGATCAACCTAAAATATTCCCACTGTTGAGAGACAGTGGGAGGTAGGAGGCTGTTCATCCACCATGCAGAAGCAACTCTTGCTTAATATGACATATAACACATGCCTAAGATTTTTTTTCTATGTTATGCGCGTTTCTTTACTTTGTTTTCATAACCGATTCGAGAGCAGTGGTAATAAAATTTGCAGAAAGTAATGGGCACTCCGTTTGACAGATGTAGTGACGAAAGACGTTTATGATGGTTGAGGATCTTCTTCTTAGCATGTCAATGAGAAATATAGTATTTGTATCGTTATGTCATATGTTATGATTGGCCCAAAATTCAGCTACGCGAACCCCGCCCACTGATGGAGCCATAAGATCATCCAGTGTACAGGGTGTCGAGTCTGCTAATTTCAGAATGGCGCCACAATGGCTTTTCAATTTTAGTGCATATTCGAACCATTTTGAAACGCCATTGTGGCGCCATTGTGACTAATAATTAGCAGACTCGACACCCAGGTTACAGGGCATGCGGCGCAGGACAAAAGGTGGATGGTGAACACTTCAGGTCCGAACCGTCCGTGAATCCCCATCTGTGGAGATTATCCTTGCTACGACCGACTCGAGTTCGCAGTCTATTAATAAGAGATTTCCAAGTCGGCCATGGCAATGCGTAACCTGCCGGGAGGCCCTCACTCAGATGGTTGAGGATGAGGAAAGCTCAAGACTGGGCTTAGTGGCGCATTTTGGGAGAGGCGTATGTTCAGCAGTGGACAAATACAGGCTGATGATGATAAACGGGCCTACCTGGATTTATTTATTTATTTATTCGAAAAGTAAAAAAATAAAACAAATAAACATTAGAATTTAGAATGAATTAGAATTTATAACCTACAAACTCGTAGTTTTCGGTTGTTTTGGGTCGGTCATACTGCCTCAAACTATTGGATCATTTCTCTTTAGACTTGTTGATGTTGACCTTCTATTGTAACGATAGTTAGTCCTGATTTTCGGCTAGGTTCTTTTATTCTGTCAATGAGTTTTGAAAGTAATTGACACGTATTTTTTCATTTGTTGAATTGACAGATAAAAATATATAAAAGTAAAAATAATACTAAGTAACATATTGCCAATTTTAAAAACGTCCACACAAAACAAAACCAAATATCAAAAAAAAAATTGAATCAAGTATGTTTTAAATCTAACGAACATATCAGAATTGAAAATGTCACTTACGGAATATCTTCCGTGATTGTTTTTGATTTTGAGTTCCCGATATTTCGACGCTGTTGCAAGCGCCATGATCGCGGGATGACTGGAGAGTGCGGGTGGATGGAAATAAATTGTTAAGAGCAGACAAATCTGTCTACCCTCTTGCTCTGTCTCTTGCTACGCGCACTACTGGAACTCGACACTAAGTCACGGCAAAACACACTCACAGTATCACCAAGTTGAAAGTCTTTATTATGATGCCGAATCCCACTTTTTATCATGTTAACCACTGGATTCCACGTACTTGACAATTTCTCGAAGCGAACTGTCTCATGCCGCATTAAAGTGCATATCAAGCCTGTCAAGAACAAAAATGAGCAAAAATCTGCCATGCTGAACATCTACTGCATTCAGGGCCCAATCACTGGATCGAATTCCACAAGCCAAGTGTTTTGTCCACGGACAAACATTACATACCCAGACTGACAAGAGAAGCAATTGAAATAAGGATACACAAAAATTTCAATCGAGGAAGGAATATGAATAGGATGAGGAAGAGGAATAGGATGGTTTCAAATTGTCAAGTACGTGGAATCCAGTGGCTAACATGATAAAAAGTGGGATCCGGCATCATAATAAAGACTTTCAACTTAGTGATACTATGAGTGTGTTTTGCCGTGACTTAGTGTCGAGTTCCAGTAGTGCGCGTAGCAAGAGACAGAGCAAGAGGGTAGACAGATTTGTATGCTCTTAACAATTTATTTCCATCCACCCGCACTCTCCAGTCATCCCGCGATCATGGCGCTTGCAACAGCGTCGAAATATCGGGAACTCAAAATCAAAAGCAATCACGGAAGATTTATCCCGTAAGTGACATTTTTTAATTATGAAAATAACCGTGATAGCATAAAACAGTGTTTAATTAGAATTTTTCAGCCAAAAAGCCAATTTACTGTAAACAATTGCAAACCTTGATGTAACTTTTTTTTTTCTTTCTAATCACCATTAAAGCCTACTAGCTCCATTTAAATATAATTTGCTATTACAATGTAATCAATATAATAGGTCTCTAGACATACTATTAAAAAGATTTTTCTGAGCTAAAAATAAATATATTGTGTAGCGAAATACAAGTTGGATTTTAATAATAATTAGAAAATTTTAATTAAGCAGATTTTTAGTTAACTTAATTACAATGCAAATCTTGCTTGTTACCGTAGGTGCGCTTATCGTAGCTCCTTGCCGGATTGCTGCCCTGGGATCTGGAGGCGACTGCCCTCCAGCGCGTCTATGAGTGGCGCGTGGAGGCGCAGCGCCGGGGTGTAACCCCGCTGCCTCGAGAAGTCGAGGCGCGGAGGGAAGAGCTCCGGCGCGATCTCAGGGCAGTATGGAGGGGACGACTGTCGCAACCGAGGTCCGGGCACGCCGCAATCGCGGCTGTAAGACCTCTCTTTGAGGAGTGGCTGGAGAGACGTCACGGCGTCCTGACCTATCGGATGACGCAGGTCCTCACCGGACACGGATGTTTCGGGAGGTTCCTGTGTCTGATAGGGAAGGAGGAGACGCCCGGGTGCCACCACTGCGAAGATCGCCCGGAGGACACAGTAGAGCATACGGTGCAGGACTGCCCAGCTTGGGCGGTGCACCGACGTGTCCTCACGGCGGCGATAGGCGGAGACCTCTCGCGCCCGGCATTGGTTGCGGCCATGCTGCGGGGCGAGACGGAGTGGGAAGCGGTCGCCTCCTTCTGCGAAGCAGTAATGCTCGTGAAGGAGGAGGCGGGCCGCGAGAGAGAGAGGACAGCGTCCTCCCTCCGCCCCAACCGCAGTGGTAGGCGCCCGCGGCGTCGGACGTCAGCAGACGATCTCCGGCCACCGTAGGCGCGGGCATGCGGGCAGCGAGTAAAGGGCAACTCGCAGCCCGACCATGGACCATGCCCGGGTCGACGGCGCGTTGTGTCCCACGCGCGCCTCAAAGAGCGTCAGCATAATGACGGGGCCCCTCAGAGGGCCAAAGCCTGCCGGGGTCGCGGGATTATTTCCTTACCGTGACCCCGGAACATAACAGGCTACTGAAGGACACCGTGGATTTTAGTCAGTACAAGTCTGACAGTCCCTCCCGCCCTGCCCGGGGTTGGAGGACTCATTTGATGATTTTACCACGCTAAAAAAAAAAAAAAAAAAAGGTGCGCTTAGAAACATTTTAACTTACATACCTATACAACATGTAACTTAATTAACGCACACCCTCAGACACCCCAATTAGAATATTATGTTATAATCATAATACACATAATATTGAATTTTTTAATTTAACGTGTTTCATACAAACAGCCAGGTCCGCAACACTTGTAGATCTTAATTATTATTTTGTGCGTGAATCTAACCCGTGTCTCACAGCAAAACAATCAATCGCTTAACCTCTATGCAAACCGTAAAGGTAAACGCACACTTACTCGAATCTCAGGAAAACTCGCACACTTACGCTCCGGACGTTCGACTCGGAGAAGTACGCGAGGTTTCATGAGATTTCATAAACAGAATTCTGAAAATAATTAGTTTCGTTCGGCTCGGATATGTTTGCGGACCTTACCTCACCTTAAGGCTGGCCACATACATCAGTTTTCCTGATCAGGAATCCTGATCCGTTTTCTGTCCGAACATCAAACACATTTGTATAACTTCCCGTAGGAATTCCGAACGAAAAAAAAAACTGATGTCATGTGGCCGGCCTAAAGGTCGTTCGTACCTTAAAGGTGAGGTAAGGTCCAGTAAAATCCTGGGCGACGTTTACAAGTTAGGTTTTTATTACGTTAAACATAAACGTGAAAAAAAGGGTATAAAGGTATATCGTTATAAATTTAAATGGTTTTTTAGCTATCTGTTTTTTAGGTATTTTTTATAAAATATTGAAAGTAAATAAAAGTAAAATATCTATATTATAATTAAACACACATAGAATTTCGTAATTAATATGCCAGTTCAAAAACATCAAGCTACAGATATAATTAACAGATACTAGGAATTTTGCTCATAAAATACTACTTTATTCAAGCAGTAATTTTGTAACTGTCGATCAAAACATAGGTATAATAAAAAAATATTTTGGTTCCTAATATTTATTCACTTTAATATTTATGTGAAACAGTCCGGAAATGGGTTAGCTAAAAATTTCAAAGCAATCTATTTGTTTCTATATGAATGTCAGCGTTGCCAGAACCATTCGTTTTTATGTGGACTCATAAAAGTTACGCATTGATAATTTTACAATTTCCACCGGGATTTTAAAAGTAACGTTTTTGGTTGTTGCGTAGACGACAAAATTACCTAAGGGTGCGTCCACATCTGGCGAATGCGCCGCAAATGCGCAGCTCGCACGCCGTTTCCGAGCTGCGCGCGAGCCGCGCGCGAACATTCTCGGCAATGAGAATGAGTATGCCAAAAGGCGGGCGAGAAGCGCGCTCGCGGCACGCGATCTGCACGCGTGCAGCTTGCAAACGGCGCGCGAGCTGCGCATTTGCGGCGCATTCGCCAGATGTGGACGCACCCTAAGAGACTACTCATGGTGCCATTCGAAAGAATTTAACTACAAGTGAAAATAAAACTTACCACTATGAATTAAGACATAAAAAACGTTGTTATCTATGGGTAGATAAAAAACAAAACACGATGGCCATGACAACGTCAAGTCAATTGTATTGCATCTTTATTAATTAGTAGTAAGGTTGATTTTCACTTGTAGTTGGAATTCGTTCGAATCGCACCGTGAGTAAAGTTCCCTAAATAGGATATTTTACTGAAAAGATATAAGAAGTCCGTCAGTTAGATTAAATATTTGAAACGATTTTTTCTATTGTGACGTAAACCAAAAGTAACTAAGGGCGACTTTCACCAAAAGTTAAACATGTTTAAAATTTTATTTAACGTCAAAATTCTATTGAATTTTGTGCTTAAATAAAATATTAAACATGTTTAAACGTTGGTGAAAGTCGCCCTAAGATACGACACTTTTAAATTTAGGGAAATGTCACAAGCGAGTTCTGTTTTTAATTGCATCTAACGTCACGACACGTCACTCTCGAATTTTGATGCTTTATGGTTTTGTAAATATGCATTGGTTTATTGTCTTTATCTTTACATATAATAAAATCGTAGAGATGTCATTCCTGTACATTGAATATTTTTTTCTTTTTGTATTTTTTTCGAGATAAGGGATCGATTCTGATGCCAGATCAACTTTTATTTTTTTTCGAAATTTTTTATGTTTTTTTGATTTTATCTATCTCCGAAACTACTGTAAAGTTGTCGATCAAATTTTCCTCAAATATTCCTAATAATATGCTTCTGTTAATATGCTATGCATTATTACGCTATTTTTCCTGGGAGATAAGCAATTTTGAATTTTGTTGTTTTTAGATGTTTGTTGGTAGTTGGAAGCTAAACCACTGGATATTATTCAGTCAATTTTTCCTCAAATATTCCTTAAACTGCTCTTCTATTAATAGGATATGTAAAATTACGCTATTCCCCTTGGGGGATTAGCAATTTTATAATATGTTGATTTTCAGTCATTGTTGACATTTGTACAAGAACCGCTATTTGAAGATCACTGTCAGCGTACTAGCCAGTCCGGTCGGTAACCTGTTTGACTTTAGTGTAAGGCGTCCCTGGATCAAATCTCGCAGTTTTTTTTTCTCTTTTTGAGTTTTTTTTATTTGTCCTGAGAATTTTTAATAATAAAAAAAAATGTGCATACTTTTGTTTTCAATATTATTCGCGATTTTAAATAATTACTATTTTTTTCAATACTTCTCTAGGATATAAATCTACACCGATTTAAATTGTAGGTAGTAAGTTGGATATTTTTTTTAAATTGTAATTGTTTCGAAGTGTGGAATTTTAAAGATTAGAAAAAAATCAGGGGTTCTATAATTTGTGTTTATTTATGTTTTGAATTGCTGCTCAAACCAGTGCATAGATTCTGTTTTAAACGACGACAAGTTGTACTCATCGAGTCAGATATTTGTTATTTTTTAGGTATCACGCGGTATGCTAAAGGGAAAAGAGCAATGCTATCGTACGTTCAATTTGCAGCGATACTGTAAATTGACCCAAAAGTGATAGTCTAATGTTTAGATTAAACACGTTTCTTTGAAATTAATGTCGCTCAAATAAGGACGTTTCCTATGCAAACTATGTACCTAGATACATACAAACTAATAATAAAAATGCAAGTATGTTTGTTTTTTACCTTTTCACGCATTACTACCTACTGAATCGATCGTCCCATAATTTTGCATATACGTTGTCAGGAGTATAGACACGGATATAACGTATCTTTCATCCCGAATAACAGAAGAGAGCTGTTTCCGAAAAAACAATTACGTTCATATTCCAGATGGCACCACACGATCCGTATTGTTTCTCAAATTCTAAAATAACGCAAGCGAAGCCGCGGGCAAACACTAGTAGTAAATATATGTGTCCATTCTTCATACTTTTCAAACTCTTGTTGACGGACTAATTTTTATTGATGCTTTCTTTCCTACAGACGCCAACACATCAACCGACCTCAATCTTTCAAACTTTATTTGATTTTTAACCTTATCACAAGTGTGAACGGTTAACTTTCATAACTTCTGTGTGTCAAATAAAGGTGCCTACTATACACATACACGTGGTTTCTGCAACGTATTCATTATGGTGCAACCACATCGGAATAAGGACTACTTGGCTGGCCACGCTCTTGCGTGTCTAGATCTACTCTCTGAGTCCATTAACAAAGATACGGTACCCGTCCGAAACTATCTTGAAATTTTTTAATGAAGCTTATTCTTTGTTATTATCTAATTCATATGTTTTTTCAACATATCGAGAGTAGGTCGTAGATCTGTGCAATAATGTTGCCATCAATTTTTAGTCCGTGTCTGTAAAAAATCCTGTGTCGGTAAGTGACATAGAGTGAAAGCGCTCGTAACTTCGATCGAAACTACGGCTTAGAGAGTACCCATGTTTCGTGGTTAAATAATAAAACGCTGTCGCACACAGACACGAAATACTATAACTTGGAATATACAACATGTACGTATAATACTCATTCATTGAATTTCTCGTAGCTAGAAATCTAAATAAGGTACTTTGCTAAGAGCATTATAGACTCCCTGACTGACTTCATATTAGGTTATACTCGGCTTGATTCGACTAAAAATAACTCTGCCCCATCGAGAGCAGGTTATTTTGAGCTTACTATGAATAAACCTCAGATATTTCTGATGAAGATGATATTATCGAGGGTACTTTAAATTTGGTAGATTTTATATCAACGATATACAACGGTGCAACGCGTGCGTGATAAAATAAGACCAGCGAGCGTTAAATAAAACAAAATAACCGTTTCTAAATAAAAACTACAATAAAAGGATAAATTACGAGTGACTAAGTAATTTGTCTAAGATTTTATTAAAACACTTAATTTAGTTTTGCTTAATTATCATTTGTAAAAATATTTAGTTTTTAATTACTATTTGTAGATTTTTAGTTTTAGCTCAGTAATATTCTAAATCTATAAAAAAACATTAATTTATTATTATTTATTTCTAAATTATCCAAATATTATTGTATACGTATTTTTATTTCTCGATCTTACGAACACATTTTCTACATCCGATCATAATTTCTTGCAAATAATTAATACCTACCTATGTACTATTTTTTTTAATTACTTGGACCAATGCATGATTCAAGTAAATATAAAAGAAAATAGACTCTAAAATTTCTTTAAGCAATTTCTGAGCAAGTCGCCAAATAAATTCGTAACTATTTATAATAAACGACCGCAAGTTATTTCTACTTTTTATTGTATACTAAGTTACTAACTAGCATTTCACCAGAAATTATAGATTTAAGAATATAATTAAAAATAGTCTCAGAACTTCACTAGAATCTTCTCTCTTAGTTTTTCAACTAAAGCCGAAGTTACGGGTTTCGTGCTTAGATAGTAGTACCTTCCATAAATTCTGTAAACCTCACCATATAAAATAAAGAACATTCTGGAAAGTGCCTGTGGTAGGTTTTAGAAACTCACTGTAATTTTCATATTAAATAAGTGTTTAATAATTACTTAAATATCTTCATATTTTATGAAATATACACATGCTTTAGACGCGCATCTTACTTTCAGTCGTAATTTATTGTAGCCATTAAATAATGCAAGCTCGTCACATATCAGCGTACCTTTTTACAGCTTTACGCAAACATTATATAATATGTACACAACTTTTATACATTAAGAGGAAACAACCCCTCTCGACTATGCGAGAAAGAATTTATAGCTACCTCCCTGCAATAATGAGCTTTTGAATTTTAAAGATACTGGTGAAATTTGTGGTCTAGGTACCAGAAAGAGCTCAAAGGTTTATAATGGACTAGCTTACGCCAACAGCTTTACCCACGTGTGTCTCAAAATTTTACCAAGGGAACGTTTTATCGGAAAAAAAGGTATTTTACCGTTTATCAATGGGTCATGGATATATGGATATTATGTGCCATGGTGGATGGTGGTCTATAGCCTTCCTCGATAAAATAGCTATCCAACATAAAAAGAAGGATTTTTTAATTCGATCCAGTAGTTCCTGAGATTAGCGCATTCAAACAAACAAACTGTTCATCTTTATTTGTTATAGTTTGTATAAAAATTAAATAATGAAACAGATATAATAATAAAGTACTTGTATGTATTTTTTATGATGTATTCCTTTCTCTTCCTATATAACTACTGGTATACCGCCAGGGTTTTTGAAGACCTCGTTGGGCGCCATTAGCAACAGCACGAACTATTATACCTTTCTGCCGAACTATATACTTTTCTGGTTGTTGTAAAATTGCCACAAAGCGAATTCCCCATAAAAAAGTACGTATAAGAACCAAATTTTTTTTTTTTTTAATTTTGGTTATTGTAAATTCGCCTCATTTTTTTTCCGCACGGATAGCAGAAGAATTAAATATTTTAAAATCCAGCTTCCAGCAGCAAAACGAAGCCACAATCTGGAAACTGAACAGAAAGTACTAGGAGAACAGGATCAATTCTTTTTTTTGTGAGGAATTAATTTTGTGGCACAACAACCCTTTTCTGCACGATAGATAATATTGCGATATTCCTTCGATTTTCACGCAGTCGACTGGTTTATCGCCTCTACTAAGAATTGAGATTCATAAAGTCTATCTATTGGAGTGTGATTCTCTCTTCTACATCGTTTGTTGATGCTAGTCCACGTAAATAGTTAACTAGGGAGTAAAATTATGAAATCACTTACTCCGATTTCGCGCAATTTTGAGATTTTTATTGTTGTAAAATCATCAAATGAGTCCTCCCACCCCTTACTGTCAGACTCGTACTAACTAAAATCAACGGTGTTCTTCAATAGCCCTTTGTGTTCCTGGGTCACGGTAATGAGACAAGTCCCGCGACCCCGGCAGGCTTTGGCCCTCTAGAGGGGGGGCCCATCATTATGCTGACGCTCTTTGCCCGCCCCGTCATTATGCTGACGTGTGGAACACAACGCGCCGTCGACCCGAGTATGGTCCATGGTCGGACAGCGAGTTGCCCTAATTTTGAGTACTTGATAACTACTTAAGAATAATAAAAATGGCAACTTTAAAATAATATAATTCTCCCGAATCAATTACAATTAAGCGATTTCATATTATTTTTGCTCGCGAGTGTAGTTCTAAATAATTTTAAATATTTTGAAAATGGCTGTTTCTCGGTCTATTCAGTCCTAAATATCTCAAACCGTGACATAGTTTGGGATATAAGAAATCCTTTAAACGCGATAATAAGTTCTCGTAACATAATTACCAACCTCAATAAAACAATAATTATCTTCTAACTAGTCCAAACAAACTTCATAAGTCAGATTTTCTGCTTTCGACTTTTCCAACCACATACCCCTCTTGAGCACTCATTTACCAGACTATAAACCGGTGAAGCCTAGTCATGAATAAATTAATAAGTACCCAAAAACAGTTACACGGTTCTCTATTATTACTATTATATTTACAACGTGAAGTTACTTAAATCTCGTCGTTTTAGTAATACTCATATTGTATTACTAAAACGACGAGATTTAAGTAACTTTTCATGTTTTCACAGAACAATAATATGAAATAGATAAAAATATACCGGCTTAAACAACCCATATCGTATGAAATTGTTTCGTAACACGGGAAATTTAACAGTATTTACATCGACTGTTAAGGTTCACTTTAGCAACACGACAACACATAGGGTAGTAACTATAATGTCGTAGAATAATACAACACCTATTCTAAATCATGCATAATTCAAATAGTTTAAACCAACCAAATGCCAGGGGTCAGAAATCATGAGATAACCCAACTTTACTCAAACACATCCGTGATTTCCTCCAGGAGTTTCCGAGATATGTAAATGTACACATTACATTATTTATTAATCACCACATCAAATGTACACAGGGTAAATAACCAGTCTGTCCATAAACGGGGTCAAATCAACCCTATTTATGAATCATCACGAATATTGCGATAATGAAGTTAGGGGCACTACACTAGCTGAATGTCAAATCATAATTATTATGCTGAAATAATTTACTCGTGAAAAGCTATTCAAATTACTGCTTTCAGTTGAAAACGGTTTAGTTACAAATTAATCAAGTTAATGGAATACCCCCACATTTCATAAAATTAACTAGAGTTATTACTAGACTATTTATAGAAAAACTAGGCCGTAAACCAGAGTGGATTTTAGTAATTTATACAGTAGAGGTACCTACCGGCGATCAGCTGACAACTGTCAACAACAGTCATTGTTTACTTGTTCAGTCCGTGACGATGCAATCAAAACTACTGACAGTTTCGAATTAGACCCACAAAGTTGCGATAACAGCGACCCTTACGTCTTGTCATGTTCATTATACATCGTACTAATAGGTTTCGCCCCAAAGTCCTAGTGGGATATTTGTACCGCAATATAATTTTTATTATTTTTTTAATTTTCACTTTAGTCTTGTCACATCCACTGTTAATGTTTTTTTTTTAAATTGGTGTTAGTATTAATTAGCACGTCTGCGTATTCGTGAAAGTTTGGTTAGGAAGATTACGTGAGGTGTCATGCGTAGTGTGTCGGGTATGGACACGTGTTACGGGTCGCGCGTCGCGCGGACGACTGGCTTGGCTAGGACCGTGGTATCGCGTCGACGCGCGCCCACCTTGCCTTCACGAGCGTGCTCGGCTTACGTCGGCTACCCTCGCCCGCCTCCGCCAGGTAAGCTTCCGACATGAAACTCTGATTGAATGGATGAGTTTCCAAATGCTTTTTTGTCGGAGCCGAGCGACAAATCACGATGTCGGACGGAACATTTGTGTTAACTTTCCGAGGTTTATTTGAGGGACATAAATTTAAATTACGGCTTCTTGAATTTTCTTTTGAGTGTTTGAATTTATGTTTTGTATTAGATTATGGTGATTCATTATTAAGTTATTGAAGACATAAGCAGTGAACTAAAAAAAACAGAAGATATAAGAACATTATCTGCCTTATCTCAACAACGAGTTAGATGAAGTCATTTTCCAGTCTAAAAGGATGTAACTGAATACCAGTGCTTTAAATGTAACTGCCCATGAATTACGTAGGTACACTTTTCCCTCAGATTAAAGCTTTTCCACTAATCATCATCTACCCTGTCTTTTCCCAAGGGTTCTGCTTCACATAAAGGGCTATTGAAGGACACCGTGAATTTAGTCAGTACGAGTCTGACAGTCCCTCCCGCCTTGCCCGGGGTTGGATGACTGCTGCTTCCATTCTACGCAAATACAGCTGAGTATAAGAATTTTACTTGGAGCAACCTATCTGACCTCCACAAGCCAGTAACTAGGTAATATGTAATGATTATGATACTCCACTAAAACACAGACATCAATCAATCTTTTATCACGTTCAGACTAAATAGTCTCTAGGCTATCTACGAGTATTACCACATCGCCACTACCCTTTGACTTCCCGCTTCGTGTGCACCGGATTCAACTGCTCGCTACGTAGGTACATATTAATTACTGGGATCCAAATTAGCGCACTGACCGTACAAAAGTTCTCGTTAAAACCTTGTCAAAATGCTTTGAGAACTCAATCGTAATTTAGCGTAACATTCGTACCTAAATGTTTCCAATTTGTTTCGACAATTATTCATGTTAACATTATATATTTTTTCTCGTAATTTTGCGTATTTTTTTGCTCTGGTAGGTCAGACTGGTACAGGTTGTTAATCTTTTCAGTATGAGTGTTTGCTGAATACATTACATTTAAATGTCAAAGAGTTTCCTTTTTTTTAAGTAGCCTTTTTAAACATTTCTTTGAATTTGATGATTCAAATATGACTGAAAATATCAAATTGCAAGGTATGCTGACAAAATTATTAATATTAATTAACCTCTAAATAAATCTTTGTCTTTAAAACCTTATTACACTCTACAATGTAAATTAGGACGCCTGCCGGGGTTGCGGGACTTACCATCTACCGTGACCCCGGAACGTAAAGGGCTATTGAAGGAAACCGTGGATTTTAGTCAATACAAGTCTGACAATCCCTCCTGCCTTGCCACACTGTAAATAAGGATAGCTTTGACAACGACATTATGCTTTCAAAAATTATCATCGTCACCAAATCAAAGAATCGCAAATCCATAAAAAAAAGAAAATCTAAAGCGTACATAATGCCCTGGGGGCAGTGATAGGCCGGGTTGTCACGTTGAGCATGAATTATCGACTCAACGTGGAATCGAGCGTTGGGCATCGAGTATTGAGCATTCGCGACTTAGGGTGCTCCCACATCTATCGACGCGGAATCGGCTTTTTCCGAAAGACAGAAAGCATAATGCGATAGCACGCGGCTGAATCCTCGAGGCGTCCGCGTGCTATCGCATTGTCTTGGTCTAGCAAATGGCAGTTCTAAGCGACAGAAAGAGAAAGGGCGACGGAAAAAGCCGATTCCGCGTCGATAGATGTGGGAGCACCTTTAGGCTGCCTGTCCATTGATGCGGAGCGAGCTGGCGGAGCGGAGAAACGGAAATATTAACCAATAGGATTGTACTACATCTCTACGCCTCTTCAATGGTGCAATCCTATTGGTTAATATTCCCCTCGTTTCTCCGCTCCACCAGCTCGCTCCGCATCAATGGACAGGCAGTCTTACGATCGAAATCGGTATCTCCAACAAAGGCCTGTTTTTGTCAAAATCGAGGTTATGCCCGGTTATCGGAAATGGTTTAATCTGTCTTAAGTCCCCCTAGGCAATCGATTAAATTGTTTTCGTTGGGTTGAAATTCAAAAATTAAATTATTTGTGAATACGAAACAAAGCCAAAGTTACAATTTATCAAACAAGTTCTGTGTCCTAGGTTATTAAACACTCACAAAATGAAATTACTGGTGTAGAAAAACGTTTCTTGACCTACCCTCACATTAGTTGCATATTTTATGATAATTATATAAAATCTGACATCTCGTCTCGGTAACATGAATTTTCAAATCAAATAGGGCACGCTGAAGCTTCATTTAGGTATTTCATTTGCCCAATCCTGTTCCACTTTTATAACATTCCACGAAATGACTTCCACAGAAGCAATAATAGGCAAGATATACCTAACACATAAAAAAAAACATCCATCATAAAATACCAAACTAATTAAGCAACAACAAAATAAACACGTAACAAGCTAGCAACCTAAACAATTTAATATTCATGAAAAAACAAACTCATCTAATACACTGTCTTGCCAAAAATTATGATATTTATTTGTTAAAAGTAACAGCAGAATTGGAATGATTACGCAGTATTATGAGATTATGGAGCTCGCCGGCCGTTTTTTCGAGCAGCAAAACTAATTTAAAATGAAAGAACATTTTACGCTTCGGAGGCGACCTTTATAAAATGAGTTGGAAAATTGCGAAATATACAATGACGGACACTTTTCTCAGGATAGAGAGGAATCCTCTATTTTTATGAGCAATTATTCTCTCTGAACTTCATTTTTATATAGAAGATATTTAAGCTTAATTCAAGGCTTGAGTTGCTTCATAAAGGATAGGTATTGAAATGCCTAAATGGATCTTAGAAAAAGTTGTACTGATTTTTCCAATAAACTCTTGTATTGGGCGAAATTTTTGAAGCTTTGATCAAAGTAAAATTATAACAATACATTAAGCACTCAAAATAAAATCTATTTAAAGATAGAACGTCGCTGCCGTTCATCTAACCCTAGTCTTCTTATACACACTGCTATACGACCAAGATATGATTGAAATTGAGTTGGCGCCATATCATGACGTCATACACGCTTTTCTAACACTTGCAGGCTCTTAAATAAACAATAATATTTGAGCTTTTGTGAGAAGATGGCTGAAAGATGATATTACTATTTATTTTTAGGGTCACGTATTTCTTGTAACAGTTGTAACCTAGTAGGTAGGCAGGAACCTATTTATATTAGTTTCTGCTTTCTTTATGTACAAATTTTTGGATATTGTTTACTGTCATGTTTATCGAATATTTAAATATAAAATAACATAACAATATAATAAAGAAAAAGAAAGAAAAAGTTTTTATTGGACTCACACAGGACAGAACAACAACAAATGAATACTTCATAAAAAAAACAGAAAACATATTAATATAAAAAAAAAACCACAGTATGCTGCAAAGATGCGTCCTGTACGAGGCCAAAAGGCCACTATCTCAGCATATGCTGTGACCTAAAAAAAAGTCACAGCGCTGGTATATAAACTGCTGGCTGGCTGGCTGGTAATAACGACGGTAAAAAATATTATTGAAAATTATTTTTCATTGAGTAAGAAGATTTATTGACGTTTTCATCCTCGACTCTCACCAATTTCAGAATTAATCTGAGATTCCTGGTGTCAACAACAACTATGAAACTAATAAATCCATATGCCTTGGAGAAGTTGGTCTAATAAGTGGTCAACTTTCGTAAGTGTAACTATTTACCAAGAAATAGCCTGCGAAACCCTGTATAGATCTTCTCCTGGTCTTAATTTTTAAGCCTTCCAAATGCAATATAGTTTAAACATCCACTCTCCTTAAAACGTTTACCTACATTAAAGACTTATCCACGTGAACGTAAATTCTTATATTATTTACTTTGTTTTTTTTATACTGAACCTGGGCGTCTAATCTCTAAACACGAAACCCGTAGTTTCGGCCCTAGTTACGGACGTTTTCCACGTACCGTGATAATATGGAGTCCGAACCTCCTCTATTCGGGATTTATTCTTATAATACTAATTAAGGGCTGATTTTTCAACAGTCAGATAACTTTTATCTGAGAAATAAAAAAAAAGTACCGACTTCAAAAACAAATACAAAAAAAGTTTAAAATAACCTTTCTTTCGGAAGTCGGTGGCTTTGATTTTTATTATTATTTCATTGACTATTGCCACCGACTTCCGAAAGAAAGGTTATTTTAAAGTTTTTTGTATTTGTTTTTGAAGTCGGTACTGTTTTTTAAAAAGTTTTTATTTTACCCTTTTTAGTTTATTTATTTATTAAATATTCAACCCAAATTCTTGTAAAATACAAAGTTTTCTTACATGATGTGCACTAATCTTGTAATCCGTCACAACGAAAAAAATCCATATCTCTAAAACTACTGAACCGATTTTGATGAAACTTGCAGTGTAGCCTAAGTTGAACAATACCTAGTACAACAAAAAAGAATTACTTAAATCGGACTTGTAGTTCCGGAGATATGCGTGCACAAACATAAAAACTACATACATACACTTATGAAATTTGGTACATTTGTTCAGACGCTGATATAGACTAACATATGCGAAAACTGGGCAGTTCTGATAATATTACATACATACGGGTCGAATTGATAACCTCCTTTTTTTTTGAAGTCGTTAAAAATGGCGGTTTGACAGCTTATCTATAGAAAATAATATGTCAAACCGCTATTTTTATTCCTCAGATAAAAGTTATCTGACTATTGAAAAATCAGCCCTAAATGATACCTACGATTTGACAGCTCCTTAGAGGCCGCGCCACCATTGATCACCATGATCTACGGAAAATTAGAGGTACTACTTTTTAGGGTTCCGCAGTCAAATGGCAAAAACGGAACCCTTATAGATTCGTCATGTCTGTCTGTCTGTCCGTATCACAGCCAGTTTTTGACGAAAGTATAAGAGCTATCCTGTTGAAACTTTTTTTTTTTTTTTAGCGTGGTAAAATCATCAAATGAGTCCTCCAACCCCGGGCAGGGCGGGAGGGACTGTCAGACTTCTACTGACTAAAATCCACGGTGTCCTTCATAGCCTGTTACGTTCCGGGGTTGCGGTAAGGGAATAATCCCGCGACCCCGGCAGGCTTTGGCCCTCTGAGAGGGGGGCCCCGTCATTATGCTGACGCTCTTTGAGGCGCGCGTGGGACACAACGCGCCGTCGACCCGGGCATGGTCCTTGGTCGGGCAGCGAGTTGCCCTTTACTCGCTGCCCGCATGCCCGCGCCTACGGTGGCCGGAGATCATCTTGCGACGTCCGTCGCCGTGGGCGCCTACCACTGCGGCTGGGGCGGAGGGAGGACGCTGTCCTCTCTCGCTCGCGGCCTGCCTCCTCCTTTACGAGCATTACTGCCTCGCAGAAGGAGCTGACCGCTTCCCACTCCGTCTCGCCCCGCAGCATGGCCGCAACCAATGCCGGGCGCGAGAGGTCTCCGCCTATCGCAGCCGTGAGGACACGTCGGTGCTCCGCCCAAGCTGGGCAGTCTTGCACCGTATGCTCCACCGTGTCCTCCGGGCGATCTTCGCAGTGGTGACACCCAGGCGTCTCCTCCTTTCGCATCAGACACAGGTACCTCCCGAAACTTCCGTGTCCGGTGAGGACCTGCGTCAAGCGGTAGGTCAGGACGCCATGACTTCTCTCCAGCCACTCCTCAAAGAGGGGTCTTACCGCCGCAAATGCGGCGTGCCCGGCCGTCGGTCGCGACAGTCGTTCCTTCCATACTGCCCTGAGATCGCGCCGGAGGTCTTCGCGCCGCGCCTCGACTTCGCGAGGCAGCGGGGTCACGCCCCGGCGCTGCGCCTCCACGCGCCACTCATAGACGCGCTGGAGGGCAGTCGCCTCCAGATCCCAAGGCAGCAATCCGGCAAGCAGGTTGGCCGATTCGCCGGCAATCGTGCGGTATCCCCGGATCATTCGGATAGCCATGACCCTCTGGCATGCGACCAGCTTCTGTGGTCGCGTCCGGATGCTCAGGGCCCACACAGGGGCCCCGTAGAGGGCCATGGACCGCACGACGCTAGCGTACAGCCTACGGCAGGAAGCGTTTGGCCCGCTGAGATTGGGCAGCAGTCGCCTGAGGGCGGCCGCTGTACTGTTCAGCTTTGGGGCCAAACTCAAGAAATGCTCCTTGAAGTTCCACCGGCTGTCGAGGACGAGTCCCAGGTACTTCATCGTCCTCTTGACGCCGATTGGAACTCCTTCCACCGTAATGCTGTAACTCGACTGTGGCACGTTACGGCTGCCATGAAAACACATGGCCTCCGTCTTGTGCAGCGCCACGTCGAGTCCCAACCGCCGGATCCTCTGAACGACTGTCGCGACCGCTTCCGTCGCCACGTCGGCCGCCGCCTGGTGCGACTCTCCCTGTGCAAGGACGAGCGTGTCGTCAGCGTAACAAATCACGCTGACGCCGTCAGGGAGGTCGCTGCGCAGCACCCAGTCGTATCCGATGTTCCACAAGGGCGGTCCCAGGACCGAACCCTGTGGAACACCGCACGACATCTCTCGCCGGTTCCACTCTCCCCGGTGACCGGGGTAGATGACGGCTCTGTCCGTCAGGTAGTCCTCGACTATTCGGCGGAGGTAGGTCGGCACCCGGTGATACCGGAGTGCCTCCCTGATGCAACTCCAGGGCAGGGTGTTGAAGGCATTGGTGATGTCCAGAGACACCGCCAAGACGACCCTGCCCCGGGCCACTGCATCCCCCGATCCTGTTGAAACTTGGCAAGTAGATGTATTATGTGAACCGCATTAGGATTTTGTGTGGGGTATCTATGAATAGGTCTTGAAAAATGATATTGAGGTTAGGTACTAACATCATTTTTTTCTAAACTGAACCGTTTGCGCGAGAAACACTTCCAAAGTGGTAAAATGTGTGTGGGGGACACACATTTTGTACTTCTGTAACTTTTAAAATAAGAGAATGATAAAACTAAAAAAAAATTTGTTATGTAAATTACCATGCAAACTTCCAGCGAAAATTGGTTTGAACGAGATCAAGTAATTAGTTTTTTTTTATACGTCATAAATCGTAAACCGCAATTTACCTTGCAAAGTTACCACCAACTACAAGAACTTTTATATTATGTAACTTGCAGCTACGGAACCCTTTATGGGCGAGTCCGACTCGACCTTTGCCGGTTTTTTTATTACAAGTTACTTTCGCACATTCGTATCTGTGCCCGTGTCTTCGTTCACGGACTTTGAAAGTACAACCCCTACACCGTATGTGGTAAGTATTTGAATCATTCGTTTAAGAATTTCAACTAAGAGTATGAATAAAGTGTTTAAGCAAGTTTATTCATTTATTTATTTATTTACTAGCTTAGTTAGCTTAGTAGTAGTTTTTGTTGCCATAACGGTTAGTTATACAGACAGGCAGATAGACAATAATTTTACTGATTGCGTTTTTGGCATCAGTATCGATCCCTTATAACCCCTGATAGTTATTTTGGAAATATATTTCGGCTCAGGCGCAAAACGTCTCTTTCGCAAAATGCCACCTGGTCGTAAAACGTCTCTTTCGCAGAATGTCTCTTTCGTAAAATGTCTCTTTCGCAGAATGTCTCTTTCGCAAAATGTCGCACCTGGGACTTAGGAATAAAATCTTGATTTGTGCAATTATGGTTTTTAACTGTATCAAAATATTATTTTTTTATTTGGCTTACATTCTTAAGTAAAAAGTACCAACATTTTTAGATAATTTAAATAAATGATTTTTGTTTTGAAAATCAATATTTTCGATGAGAGACGTTTTGCGCCTGAGCCTATATTTCATGTACAGAATTGACCTCTGTATAGATTTATTAATGAAATCTCTTTACTTTTACTAGTCATTGGATACATAAACTGGGGTTGCTGTTGTAAGACGAAAAAAAGTCATGATGTAAATAAAAATGTTAACAATGAATCAAATAATGATAATAATCATTGCTGTTAACTTCAGTCGTGTGGATTGTAGTGTAATAACATTTAAATCGAAACTTCCAACTGTATACTAACTAGGTAATAAATGTGGTGGAAGTTCGCTTGTAGACTTTTACAACCTGAATTTAAATTACAAAATTGCCAAAATATACCTTTTGTGGGTGGGCTTGGGTATAGTTTGCTATGAAACAAGTTAGGTAGAGTATAATATAGTCTGACTTGTATTTTAACTAGTCACTTGACTATTTTTGAACCCCGAACCACCGCTTATTATACCAAGTCATCGTCTCCATGCGCTTTTCATTTTTCCAACTTTTTTTTGAACATTCCCCATCATAGCAATTTCTCCTGTTCGTGGGTGCGTTTACAAACATAGAAACTCACATACACAAAAACTCCCAGACCCGAAACAACTAAGTGTAGATCAAACACATAATTGCTCCGTGCGGGAATCGAACCTGCGACACGCAGCGCAGCAGTCCAATCGCTGAGCCACTGCACTAACCGTGCTGCCAAACTTGCTAGAGACAAATTGTGATAACACGGCTAATTTATAAAAAAAAAAAATATTTATTATACAGAATTCCATTTTTTGCAAGTTGAAGTGGCAATGGGCAGGCCACATCGCTCGTAGAACTGACAACCGATGGGGAAGAAAAGTTCTCGAGTGGTGACCACGGACCGGAAAACGCAGCGTGGGCAGGCCTCCCACTAGGTGGATCGACGACATCGTGAGGGTCGCGGGCAGTCGATGGATGCAAGTGGCGAATTGTCGTTCGGCGTGGCGGTCTAAGGGGGAGGCCTATGTTCAGCAGTGGACGTCCTCCGGCTGATGATGATGATGATGAATAACATAAATGTAAATTTAGTCCAAATTTTTTTATTAACAAAATTACCAGTCCCTCATCTCCTCTTAAGTCCCAAATAAATAATTTTCTTCACACAAACCATGAAAGGTCTTACAAAACTCAATCTAACTTCATTAAATTAACAATTTGAAACAAATAACGAGCTAGTGAATAGTTAATTGGGTTTTCAGTCAAGCAACAGACTGATTCAATGAGCAATACATTTAACTGTTGATTAATCTTTAGTTAGTTACCTGTTAATCGGAGTGACAGCCCGCGGCTTTGACATCGTACTACTGGAATAAAAGTATTACAGCGAAACCTTGATAGGGGAAAACTAGGTAATAGTTGACAAAACGCCTCGTCATTCTAGCCCTCAAAAAATAAGCTTACAAATAGGTACATATTATGCCAAAGACAATGAACTTTAGGCGTCGGGGATTCAAATTTTTCGATGTTTTGTAATAGCTTAGTTATATTTTAGCTTATAATTATTGCTAATGTAACATGTCATTATAAAATATTGTCGTTGAAGATCGAACGAACAAAATAGACCTTTTTTTGGGATATTTCATATTATTTTTATAAAATATTTACGAAACCCGGCTATTTTCGGATTTTTTTTTAGAAGTTAGTTTTGTTCAATGTTATTTATAAAAAGCAAAGTTTGAGTATGCTCATTTCATACAAAATCATTTAATGTTTAAGTAGAATAATGAATAAATCCATCAATTTTCACTAACTTTCACATAAAAGCTATTGTCAAACAGACAGGCGAAGCGAATGCGATCCGAAGCGTTTTTATTTGTTATGTATGGAATTGTTTCCGGCGGTTGGGACTCGAAGTGGCGCTGCACAAGACGGAGGCCATGTGTTTTCATGGCCGCCGTAACGTGCCACAGTCGAGTTACAGCATTACGGTGGAAGGAGTTCAAATCGGCGTACAGGGGACGATGAAGTACCTGGGACTCGTCCTCGACAGCCGGTGGAACTTCAGGGAGCATTTCCTGAGTTTGGCCCCAAGGCTGAACCGTGCAGCGGCCGCCCTCAGGCGACTGCTGCCCAATCTCAGCGGGCCAAACGCTTCCTGCCGTAGGCTGTACGCTGGTGTCGTGCGGTCCATGGCCCTCTACGGGGCCCCTGTGTGGGCCCTGAGCATCCGGACGCGACCACAGAAGCTGGTCGCATGCCAGAGGGTCATGGCTATCCGAATGATCCGGGGATACCGCACGATTGCCGGCGAATCGGCCAACCTCCTTGCCGGATTACTGCCTTGGGATCTGGAGGCGACTGCCCTCCAGCGCGTCTATGAGTGGCGCGTGGAGGCGCAGCGCCGGGGCGTAACCCCGCTGCCTCGAGAAGTCGAGGCGCGGCGCGAAGACCTCCGGCGCGATCTCAGGGCAGTATGGAAGGAACGACTGTCGCGACTCGCGACCGACGGCCGGGCACGCCGCAATTGCGGCGGTAAGACCCCTCTTTGAGGAGTGGTTGGAGAGAAGTCATGGCGTCCTTACCTTCCGCCTGACGCAGGTCCTCACCGGGCACGGGTGCTTCGGGAGGTACCTGTGTCTAATGCGGAAGGAGGAAACGTCTGAGTGTCACCACTGCGAAGATCGCCCGGAGGACACGGTGGAGCATACGGTGCAGGACTGCCCAGCTTGGGCGGCGCACCGACGTGTCCTCACGGCTGCGATAGGCGGAGACCTCTCGCGCCCGGCACTGGTTTCGGCCATGCTGCGGGGCGGGACGGAGTGGGAAGCGGTCGCCTCCTTCTGCGAAGCAGTAATGCTCGCGAAGGAGGAAGCGCGCCGCGAGCGAGAGAGGACAGAGTCCTCCCTCCGCCCCAACCGCGGTGTAGGACGCCCACGGCGACGGACGTCGCGCGACGATCTCCGGCCACCGTAGGCGCGGGCATGCGGGCAGCGAGTAAAGGGCAACTCGCTACCCGACCAAGGACCATGCCCGGGTCGACGGCGCGTTGTGTCCCACGCGCGCCTCAAAGAGCGTCAGCATAATGACGGGGCCCCCCTCTCAGAGGGCCAAAGCCTGCCGGGGTCGCGGGATTATTCCTTTACCGTAACTCCGGAACATAACAGGCTTTAAAGGACACCGTGGATTTTAGTCAGTAGAAGTCTGACAGTCCCTCCCGCCCTGCCCGGGGTTGGAGGACTCATTTGATGATTTTACCAAGCTAAAAAAAAAAAAAAAAAAAAATGTATGGAATTGTTTGAATCCGGTCACATAGAAAAGCGAAAGCGATCCGATAGTCTATGTGACTGGATTCAAACAATTCCTTAAATTACAAACAAAAACGCTTCGCATCGCGTTCGCCACGCCCGCCCGTCTGTTTGACAATAGTATAAGTACAAAGATTAATCGTAGCGACAGCCCTAATTTCGCTCAATCACAATCCCGATATTTAGCGAAATCAGAATAATATTCATTAGGGTTCGTATTCCCGGCGCGCGGTTGGTTGCCCGGAGCACGTTCAACGGCGGCCATCATTAGCCACTGCCTACCAGTAACTAGTGCTAATGGCAATCTATCACAGTGGTTCCCAACCTTTTAACTTATAATACGCCTCACTTGAACCGCTTTATGGCTGGATTTAGTGCTCGACCAACGATGCGTCAGCGGTTACCGTACGCACTGACGGTACGTCCTTTGATACGATACCACCAAAATATTGTATGGCACCTTTGTACGCACACATTATGTGAGGAACTTCAGCAGTGCGCATACTAAGCTGGTACTGCGTTTAGCTTGTGTGTCCACTGGCAAGGCTGTGCGTAACTTTTGTTCGCGCACAATGCATCACATTCGTGCGCAAACATTTGTATTTTTACAAAAGTACCTATCTAGGTGTTTACGAACGTTTCCAGAATGTGCGTGCACAATTTGTTTGTGTTTGCTTGAATGACTCGAACAAAGCGAACATTTGTGCCGCTCAGTGCCGCACACATGTGGAATCGCATTTTAACGTACGTACGTAGCCTTAGCCCCTTCGTACAGTAGGCGACGCAAGTCTCCGATACCTGACGACTTTGGTATCCAGGTCACTATCGCAGTACACATCGATAGAGGTTCGTACACATGCACGCGTCAATGGATACCAAAGTCGTAAGGTATCGGAGACTTGCATCGCCTGGTGCGCGAGGGGCTAACGCGTGTAGCATTTGATAGGTTCTACACTGCATTCGTTTATACATATGTTAATAATTATATGTTTTCTTGAATGTATCTATGCTTGACCGATGTCGCCATCGCCACACGCCCCACATATCAGGTCCTTAAAAAACATTGCCCTATACAAGGTAGTTCTCCTCTTTCGTGTGTGTATCTATAAAAATTACGCAAACAGCCAAAGTTTGAAAATTTAAAAAAAAAAAAAAACGTTTTTTCACCCTTTTTAAGTCACACTACGCCTCAAGTGAGCCGCCCCCACTGATTGGGAACCCCTGATCTATGATGATACAATTATCTTTAATAATAACGCATAGTTACGTACGTGCATGCTTGATAACATTCCACGTGGCGAATTTTGCCACACAATTATGACCCAAAGTTGTACTAGTTTTCGCAACAGCACTACGGTAGACTTTTCTAAGACTACGAGATAAGAAAGTACTAAAAACTTTAGGGTCTATCTTGTTTGGCAGGTAAAGTACTCATCAAAGTTAGTAATTTCGTAAGTATTCCGATAAAACTAGACTAAACAAACTAGTCTAATAGTTTCGTCTTATGATTACCAATCACTGACCAAAAGAGCATATATTTTTCTAACTGTTGCCTGAAGTTTGACTCATCCACCTCGCCCAAGTATACCCTGTAACCGTCCTTCGTGTATCCATTTCTGTACCAAAATTCAACAAAATCGGTTTAGCCGTCTTGACGTAAAATTGACGTTGATGTACCTATAGAAGTAGAGATAATGAACTTATAAAAGTTTAAACTAAATATACAAGCCGATCATTTTATAAATGTACATAGTTATATCAAAAAAGTCAAAACGAAGGGGTTTCAAACGCCCCGGAGACAAAATACACCATTTCCTTCTGCTGTCAAATCGTTGTCACATCCTAAAACACCTTAAGAAAATGAAAAGGGGTTTCAAATATCCGTGCTTAATGTTCAAATCGTTTCTCATGCGTACCCCTGGCGTGTTGCCGTACTGGCGTACCGGCGTACTGTCGTAATACGCATTAAACATAATATTCATTCGATTCCATACCTCAACTCGATGAGTGTAATGGCGTGGATACGCTGTGCCTAATGCCATGATTACGTTACTGACATTATCAAATGATTTTGCGTATCCGTATTTTGACGTTAATGTTTTATTAAAGTTACGGTTTTGCGGATAAAATCGTTTTCTTAACGTCTATTGTAAGACTTGAGTAATGAAGAAAAAACTCAGAAGTTTTTTGTACATTCGTTACACAGTGTAACCGCTACATTTTGCAAATGGATTAGATTATCTTATTACTTATTAGGTATAGCCCGCGGCTTCGCTGGCATTCATTTACAATAAGTCGAGTTTTGGTCGACTTATTGTCAATTAATGCCATGATCGTACATGTGGTGCCATATAATAATATACAGGGTGGAATTTTGTAATGCCACCTGGAGGGAAAGTACTGTTAATACTGCAGATAGAAAGTTTTACTCAAAGAAAACATTCCTTTATTTTTGAATAGAAAGCAAACTGCATTCAAATATTTTCGAAAAGTCTCTACTCCCACCCGGGAATCGAACCGGCTAAAATCTGAAAAAATTATACCCTGTACTTTTATTGCACCGATCGTTAGGGTCAATTATAAGGATGAAATCTTTCTAACAAACATAATAAATTAAATGAAAGGAAAACCAGGAATTCTTAAATTAAAGCTCTCGTAACATGTAACATGGTTCGATTCCCGGGTGTGGGAGAAGAGACTTTTCGAAAATCTTTGAATGCAGTTTGCTTTCTATTCAAAAATAAAGGAATGTTTCCTTTGAGTAAAATTTTCTATCTGCAGTATTAAGAGTACTTTCCCTCCAGGTGGCATTACAAAATTCCACCCTGTATATTATATTATATCAATCTCATTGTTGTTTACTCGGTAGTATTTGTGTTTAGCCGTGAAAAGTTAACAGACAAACTTACTAAGTATCGCATTTATAATTATGGTCAGGAAGTTGGGATATCAACGTCTATGCCTAGATTACCATGATAATTATTATAAACTGAGGCGGAGATGAGATGAAAGAAGTGTAAGCGTTCTGAGACGCAAACGGTTACAGAAGGAAAAAGGTTACTTTTAGACGATACGAGTCTGACTTTCACTGATGCTTCATTCAGAGCGGGAGGACGAGGGTCGTCTTGGCGGTGGCTTTGGACTTCACCAATGCCTTTAACACCCTGCCCTGAAGTTGCATCAGAGAGGCATTCCGGTATCACCGAGTGCCGACTTACCTCCGTCACATAGTTGAGGACTACCTGACGGACAGAGCCGTCATCTACCCCGGTCGTCGAGGACAATGGAACCAGCGAGAGATGTTGTGGGGTGTTCCACAGGGATGGGTCCTGGGGCCGCTCCTGTGGATCATCGGTTACGACTGGGTGCTACAACATAACATATTAGTTACGGTGTCCTTTAATAGTTCAAGTTCAAAATTTCTATTGTTTCAACGCTTTATAAAGAAACAAAACTACATACGAGTAGGCAGATATTAATATACATTATTATGCGTGTAAATCTTGTTACGATTTATCTTTTGCAGCACTGGCAAAAGTTCTCTATTTTGCTGTAAACAATCTGAAAAAACATCATTCCATCTATTGGTTATCTCAAAATCAGTTCGTGGATATTGTTATAAAATTGAAAAACGAGAAATTTTTGATAACGATACTAAATGCGCATCCATTTTTAGATAAAAATGATCGACATCTCCCAAGAGAACGATGAACAGAACATCAAACAATCAATTGTTTGGTTTTTCAGTGTTCAGGGAATGGCAACACGGACGATAAATAAAATTCAGGTACATTTTCAGTAACAAAAGTTTATGAGAATCCAAAGCAACGGTTTTTAAAAAAAATGATTTTATCTGTCTATAGTTTGTGAACTAACGCCAGCACATCAAGTTACCACAATCAGTCAAATTACTCTAATAGGTTATCAACTATATTTTATCACTAAACAAGAAAGTTCACGTTCGATTGGCAAATTTTGACAGATTCGGTTAGGTTGAAGTGTCTGTACAAACATTAAACAAAAACTAGGTAGCTACTGAATGGACCAATGACAAATATATTGCTAAAAGAGAAACTTAAAATATAAGAACTAAAGGTATTGTCAAACAGACAGGCGAAGCGAATGCGATCCGAAGTGTTTTTATTTGTAATGTATGGAATTGTTTGAATACAGTCACATAGAAATGTGAAAGCGAACCGATAGACTATGTGACTGGCTTCAAACAATTCCATACATTACAAACAAAAACGCCTCGCCTCGCCTCGCCACGCCTGTCTGTTTGACAATAGCTTTAATACTGTATGTACGAAGTAGGGTGCAAAAACTAGTTAAACATGTATACATTAACAGAGGAAGCGAGAACATTAATACGTGGTTTGTTAAACAACTCTTTACCATACTTCCTGTTGACCCTGTTCTTCGGTTATTTCTAGCCAAAGAAAAAAGCCAGTTGACCTTTTTGTGTTATTTTTTATCGAGTCTCGGCTTTTCTTGTTCCCTTGTTAACACTAATGTATTTACAGGAACACAGGTAAAATAAAAAATATTTTTCACCAAACCCATACATGTGGGGTATCTATGGATACGGTGTTACTAATATCATTTTTTTTTAACTGAACAGTTTGCGCGAGAGACACTTCCAAATAAGAGAATGGTAAAACTAAAAACAATAGTAAGATGTACATTACCATGCAAACTTCCAGTGAAAATTGGTTTGAACGAAATCAAGTTATTAGTTTTTTTTTTAACGTCATAAATCGTAAACCGCAATTTACCTTTCAAAGTTACAACCGAATACAAGAACTGTTATAACACAGTATAAATATCTACAGTAGTGGAACTCGGCCGCATTATAGAAATAAATACCTACAGCCGCGCGGTACGTAAACATGCGTTAGGGCTGTCCGACCACTGTGCGGCGCAGTGCGCACACTCAAACACGGAGCGAACTATGTACGCGCGAGCCCTAGATAAACTGTAATCTACGTTCCTAGAATAATATTCATGACTGTGATATAGTTTATGTAGTACACTGAATATACGTTGATTGTACACCGTACCGTGGGTAAATGAAGCTCACCTCACTGCTTCATTTCCGTGTCCACCGACAATCCCACCGCGCCGTTACACCATGTCTTTACTTTGAATTAGGTATACAAACTAACAAAACACACATGCACCGGAGTTTTAACACAAGAGTAAGTATCTACCGTATCATGATTCATTCAGAACCGCCTATAACTTACCCTTATTTCACTTGTCTCAGTAACTTTCCTTTACTTTATTCATATAATTTACTGTATTTATTAATCCAAATACTCTTTTTTCGTGAGATAAAGGAAAATACATAACCATTAAAAAGTCACACATTATGTACCTACCTACTATCTACTAGTAAGTAAACTTATTTTATAGTCAGTACTTACCTTTCAGAGGTTACAGGTAGGTAATTTAAAAAAAAACTTATGTCTGGATGCGTTACTGTTGAATTTATACACCCAAAAACAGCACAATATGTTCTACTCGTCATATTAAAATAGGTACTTTAACTGATTTTGCTAAAAAAACAACACACCGTCCGTTCGTCACTACGGTACGGCCGTGACTGTCTGCGCCCCGAGCGCGCCCCGACATCGCGACGCGTAGGTATAGCTCGCGTTTCGTCCGTTTGTAGGGAGTTCTAGTACTGTATATATTATTACCGTGGTTATAATTATTATGTTACTTGGTGCTACACTGTACCCTTACGGGCCAGTCCGACTCGCACAAGGCCGGTTTTTTTTTGTAGTCATTCGTACAAGACTTGTTACTTTTTCTCTTCATTAGTACTAAATTTCACCATTTTCAAGCATAACAGATGGCTATTCATTGTACAAAAAAACAAGAACATCTAAAGCTTCCGCAGCCACCACATTGCACAGAAAACGTCGGCAAAATCTGACACCCCTGGATTTAGCGGTTGAAAATATGACACTAGCCTTTTTAACCCCAAGTTTACTCCGCTTATTGTTCCGTAGCACCTGCACTGTGTCTGATAACGAAACATTAATTGTACAATAATGAGCATAAATACTAATTTTCCGTAAAATCGAGTTATAAAGCAGGGATTGAGGACACTTTAATAGTAGCCACACCATCCTGCCTATCGACGATCGATTTGACGCTTGCAATTGTTTTGTTGTATTTGATGGCATGGCATGCCAATTTGATAGGTCATCAAATCGATTTGACACAACGTCAAACGGGCAGCAGTGATGCATTTGGCTTTTATTCGGTGACAACAGCTACAATTTTATAAATTTGTAGCTATCGGTCACCGAATAATAGCTAGATCTAGCTATAAAATTGCTAAGTTGGCATCGCTGCTGCAGATTTGAAGTTGTATCAAATCGATCGTACGATAGGCAGTATGGTATATATATGGTGTATATGGACGAACTGTCACTTTGAAACAATTGCAAGCGTCATACGATAGGCAGGATGGTGTATGGCTACCATTAGTTATCCATGTTCTGGTAACTTACCACGAGCTCTTAACGCGATCCAATTTACGCTTAGGGAACGAGATGGCGCTAGACGACTTGTATAGCTCTGTCTCTTTTCCACGGCCTAAACTGGCTCGCGTTAAGAGCTCGTGGTAAGTTGAGCTGCTTGTGTTCTGAGTCGAGCTACACGATAACCAACAAATGCTTGCACTGACTGGACCGGTCCACTCAAATCTGTGTGGTTCTTTCCTCAAAAGACCATCTCAGACACCCGCATGGTCCTTGTATGACCTGAGCAAAACAATGTCTGGACTTTAAAAGAGACTGTGACTTCTAAGTTTGTTTCGGCTGTTTCTTCTCAGAGTAGTCAGGTACACCGGCCTCATCTAGCTTTAAAATACTGGTTTTGCCGTGTAAAAGTGTTTTTTTATAACCAACTTACAAAATAAATAATTTCATTTATAAGGCCCCAGTTTAGTTTCCTGTATCTATCTAGTACTCTATGTTTTTTTTAGCATTTTTGGCATACTTATACATATTATTTTATTTTTAGAATTACGGGAGAGATGTGCCTCGCTTGGGAGAAACACCGCCGTATCCTCACGGAGGCGATAGGCAGCGGCGATTTCATGCAGATGTCACGTGGACGACGAGTAAGTAAGGACGGTGAGTCGCCAGCGCCGACCGATCGATCGTATGCCTCAGATTGAGGCATGCGAAACGAACCATTCGTGTCGCACACCTCGCGATGTCTGTACGCGGCTTAAGAGCTGTCAGCAATATGATGGGGTGCACATGCGCAACATGGAGGTCCAAATGCCTGCCGGGGTCGCGGGATTAAAGGAAACAGGTAACTATGACGGAACACCGTGGATTTTAGTCACTATGAGTCTGATAGTCCGCCGTGGGAGGACTAAATTGATGATATTAACATGCCAAAAACCAGTGAGTAATGGTGGCCTAGTGGTATGGGCCACGACTTACGAGTTGTAGGTCTTAAGTTCGAACCCAGCCTGGCGCATTACTTTGTGCAATTTATTTAATCACCATTGCTCTCAAAACGGTAAAGGAAATTTTAAGTTTTGTCTTAGAACCATCAAATTCGAAGACATGTGACATCCACCAATCCGCACTGGGCCCGCATGGTGGATTGTGGCCCACTCCCTCTGAGAGAGAGAAGGCCTGTGTCCCAGCAGTGGGAACATTATAAGCTGATGATGATGATGATGAAAAAAAAAAGAAAATGGTGAATGTAATGACACATTTTTTGTTACAACCAAACACCAAAAACAAAACTAGACAACTAACCTTAATAAAACCACTATGTGATGGCTAATACAAAAGCCATTATGACCTCTATTACTCTTCCGTTAAATGTTACTACAGTTTGATTCGACATTAGACCTAGTTAATGATGATAGGTTTCCCGCCTAAGGCATCTTTCGAATACCTATTTTATTTTTATCATACTTGTTAAAACGCCCACTGACATTTCATTTATAGACCGAAACGTACCCCAACAATTATTTTCAAATACGTAACGCTTACAAATGTGTCCATAGAAAATAGGTTTCTTTAGATGTTTGTGTAACGATTTGCTTTTGTTAAGGAGATCTTACTCATTTTTAATGGACTGACGGATAGAGGATCCTCCCTTTTCAATGGAGTATATGGAACTGAGACTGCTGAGCGTGGGGTTAGGGGTTCGATTTCTGGATCGGGCAAAAATAGTACTAGTTATTTATTGGGTTTTTCTAATAGATTAGACAGAGGTATAATTATGCCATCCTGTCGACGAAAGGTAACAATTTTTTTTTTTAAATGTCCTATTATGTAGTAGTAGTGATTAAACCTAAGCTTCGGTAGTTTGTCTATCTTTACACGAAACAGATTAAAGTCCCAGAAACCCAGATAAAAACATTCACATCGATTTTCCGAACGACACAGATAATTAAAAAAAAACCTCATAAAATTGCGTTCTGAAATCCAACACATTTTAAACAGCACATAAAATTTATATTAGATCCAACATTTCGCTTCAATTTCTAACGAACACTCCGCGGCATGAAATTTTAGTTTATCGATAACGGAAGCAACCAGATTAACTTTGGCACGAATTCCTCATAAACGTTTTAGGGCGCTGATAAGAGGGTAAAGTCGGCCCAAAACACAGAGAAATAAGCAAATGGAGTGATTACATACGGGGTGCGGGCGATCGATGTGAAAGGTAACAGTGCAAACAAAGGTTCGCCCTTGTTTGGTCGAACAACTTTTGACATAATTTTACTAATTCGAACAACGTTCGAGAAAATAATCAGTTTGTATATTATCGGTTAACTTAATTTTCATTTCATCGAATATTTATTTGCGATAACAACATTTGCGCTATTGATCAAAAGGTATAATATTTATTTGATATAATATTCAGGTGGTATAAAATTTAGTTTATCGAATATTCGATTGGTGTAATGTAATGCAGAAAAGAAAACATTGTAAATATTTATGTTCCGTCGATCTACCTTGGTAGGTGGTGATTAGTGGGTGCGTCTCATTTCATATAAAGTTATTTGATATATTTTCATTTCAATAACGTTCACATGATATAATCAACGTGAGATATACCAACGGTTGATATAATTTCTCTACACATAATGTTTGTGTTACTCTAAAACTCATTTCATATAATTTTATTTGATATAACGTTTAATTGAGCGAAAATCATTACATATAACGTTTGAAACGTATAATTTAACGTTTAAACTATTTTCTTTGATGATTTTGACTTATCTTTTGGACTTTGATTGTTTGCTTTTACGATTGCTATTGTTATTAGAAAAATTTAGTATCCAAGAGCGAGCGAAGCGAGCTCGTGACTTGGGACACCCCGACACGGACAGGTTAGGTTCGAAGGGGATGGCGGGGTCTGATAGACCCCGCCATCCCCTTCGTGTTAGGTTACTTTAAACCTTGCACCCAGAAATAGGAGCCCCGCGAAGCGGGGCTCCGTTGAGCCAGCATGACAGGTAGTAATCAGTTATTTGACCTAGGATGCAAGAGCGAGCGAAGCGAGCTCGGGACTTGGGGCACCCCTACACGGACAGGTTAGGTTCGAAGGGGATGGCGGGGTCTGAAAGACCCCGCCATCCCCTTCGTGTTAGGTTACTTTAAACCCTGTACGCAGAAATAGGAGCCCCGCGAAGCGGGGCTCCATCGAAGCTTCACGGCAGGTGGTACTATTACTAGGTACATCAGTGTTAGATTACTTGCCAGGAAGAAAAAAAAAAATTAGACCAAATAAGTTTTATATCTTTTGAGCGGTATACAAAACGATTTTATATTCATTGGTTGTTATGCTTATAGAAATTAGTCATTATAAAATTATGTCAATCGTTTATTATATTATCAGATCGTTATATCAAATAAAATTATATATTCAGTTGTTATCTCTTGTAAGTTTTAGAGATTTTGTAGTTATATCATATATTACTTACCCGTGATTAGTAACTAAGGATGCAAGAGCGAGCGAAGCGAGTTCGGGACTTGGGGCACCCCGACTTGGACAGGTTAGGTTCGAAGGGGATGGCGGGGTCTGAAAGACCCCGCCATCCCCTTCATGTTAGGTTACTTTAAACCTTGCAAATAGAAATAGGAGCCCCGCGAAGCGGGGCTCCGTCAAGCTACCTCGGTAGGTGGTCATCAGTAATATACGCCCGCCCTTGCATCCTTAGTCAAATTGCCGATTACTACCTACCAAGGTAGCTCGACGGAGCCCCGCTTCGCGGGGCTCCTGTTTCTGTTTGCAAGGTTTAAAGTAACCCAACACGAAGGGGATGGCGGGGTCTGAAAGACCCCGCCATCCCCTTCGAACCTAACCTGTCCGAGTCGGGGTGCCCCAGTTTCCGAGCTCGCTTCGCTCGCTCTTGCATCCTTGGTAAAATTGCTTATTACCACCTACCAAGGTAGCTCGGCGGAGCCCGATTTCTTTACAGATAATGAAAGAAAACGAATAATTAATTAAATGATTATTCGATGCGATATTTCGACTAAATCATTATTAGTCTAGTGAAACATTAGTTTAAATAAAATTAGTGAATTTGAAAATTCGGTCAAATGAAATTATTTCAAAGAAATAAATAGGCTAAATAAAAATATTAAAAGTAATTATTCGGTGAAATGAATAATTCGACTAAACGACTTTATAGTAACCAAAATTAGCCGGAGTGATTTTCGACGAAAAGTTGTTCTGCCAAACAAGGGTGAACCGCAAACAAATTGTACACGGTGACAATCGCGAATCGGAAATAAGGGCGTGTGTAGCCTTGTTTGACGTTTGTAATGAATAGTCTATATTAGTGTAAAGAGAGTGATTCTAGATGAATTAATGTTTGAATTGAAATTGAATTAATTAATTACCCTGACGATTATTGAAATCTCACTTTAACCCATTTAATTTTGTCACCTAAATTTTAAGCCTTTGCACGTTATGCTTCTCAGCTTTGCGGCGTATAAAGACGTTAGTACACGAAAGTATGGCTGTATAATAAATTATTACACTGCATGGTATTGTAATATTTCCAGCCTGCTAATAAGAGCACAGCATACACACCGCATGATACCTAATTTTATAATGTGAAAATTTGAACACTCCATTTAGTATTTCTTCTGTGACCCATCAACAACATTTGCCACTATTTGTTTAAATAAACGTGTTGAAGCTAGGTCATACTTCTAGTGTTAGATATAGACAGTCTTATTATCTAGACCTAGTAAGACGAATCTAGGTCACAACCCAACACCTGCGATGTACTTAGCGAACGCTTTTTTATGAAAGATACTTCTGTTATTGCGTTGATGTTACATAAAAAGGAGTTTTAATATTTATCCGTTATGGCTCTTATTTAGCAGGTATGTTATCAAGAAGATATAAAGTTATAAATAATAAACTAATTAGGAAAAGGTTTGATTATGATAAGTAATGAGTTCTTTTCATAACTATATTACTTATGTATTGTGCAATATATCTAATATCTTTAAACGAGCAATTCTTGTATATTTTTATATAACCAGGATCTCGGAAACGGCTCCAAGGATTTTCATGAAAGTTACAGATTAGGGGTTTTTCGGCTCAAGGAATCGATTTATCAACGTCCCAGGTTGAGGAAAAACCGAGCGAAGCTCGGTCAACCAGATATTTACATATAATAAACTACGTAGTAACATCATTATTATGGTAATAATTCTATTTACGTGACGGAAAACGTCGTGAGGAAAACGGCATTTCCTTGAACAAAACTTCATTATTGATTAATTAGATTTTGTCAGTCCAACAACCCATTTAGTCATTAAACAATATCAAATACTTCAACAATAAACACTCAATCTAGAATGATAATAACCAAAATTCAAAGTATGACGTCACAAGGCCTTCCGTGTCAACTGAGCGGAAAATGATCATTTGGCTTACATAAAATACTTCCCGACTTGCCTATAGGATTATCACTGATCACCTTACTGTACCTTACTATGCTGTATTGTTATGACAATAAGGTATACATTGCTCTAACAATAAGTACTTGGTCGCGGGATTATTCCCTTACCGTGACCCCGGAACATAACAGGCTATTAAGGACACCGTGGATTTTAGTCAGTAGAAGTCTGACAGTCCCTCCCGCCCTGTCCGGGGTTGGAGGACTCATTTGATGATTTTACCACGCTTAAAAAATAAAAAAAAATAAAACAATAAGTACTTCGTGCCATTGGGTCGATTATTAAACCTACTTCAAAAAAAGAAGTGTGTGTTCGATCACGAATATCTCCCGTTTGGCTAAACCGGTTTTGATGCGGTATTCAAAAAAGTGTTCGGGATATTCTGGAGGTTTTAGTATAGAACATTAATGCTTACATGGATGGCGGATTTTCTAAGACTATCAATATATATAGTTTGTGTTGAATATTTGAGAAAGGGTCAAATCAATATTTAAATAATAAAAAAAAACAGAAACCGACTGCAAAAATAAACATAAAAAAGTTTATAATGATAACTTTCTTTTCAAAAGTTGGTGAATAAGTCAATGAATGGAATACAAAGCAAAGCCAATGACTACCGACAAAACACTTTTCACACAGTTTTTTGTGTAAGTTTGAAAATAAGGTTGCTTTCAAAAAAATATATATAGGGTAAAACACCCAACTATTGACCCCTTAAGCGGTTTTCCTTGCTTCTTTCGCAAAATAAACTAATGTACGAGTTGCAAGTGGAAATGAATGTTTTTAGAAGATAAAATAAACATTGGAGAATGTAACTAAAACATTATTTCCAGTCATACAAAGGTAAAAAGTGATTTTTTTCTCTAGTTTAGCAAGAACAGGCCATTTGACCAGTTATTAACATGCTTGTACCAAATTTTCATCATGCAAATGACCAATTTTTGACCCTGTAGTATAAGAATAAACTCAAATATTTTTTATTATGAATGTGATACGAGGTTTTATTTGACAAAAAAACAAACAAAGCTAGTCTTATAGCCCTTCTCATTTCCTTTTTTCACACTATTTAGGTCTTCAGTCTTCAAACGCCGTCAATAATATTCTTGCACTTAATTTTGAAATTTTGTAGTTTTTATCACTTTTTGTTGTAGTTTTTATCACTTTTTGTCCAATTTAATATAAAAATACTCGCCGGCAAAATATAAATTTAAAGAACACGGCTTTAGTTCTACAAAGTGAGTTTCAGAACCTTTGAATTAATATTTTCCTAATTACATAAGACGGTTTTAACTTTTTAAACTTGTGTAAAAGACCTCACAAATGAAGAGAACATAGATACAAATAAAAAACTAGCTCACACTTTGCCTAAACATGCAGGTTAGGGTATATTTTGTCATTTTATGCATTAAAACCAACCTGTGGCTGAGGCATTGCTCGTGTTCTGCAATTGTCCCACGGGACCATATACCGACATAAAAAGTATCCTGCGTCCAGGTACACCCACTTAACCAGGTTTTAAAATAATCTGCTTGCCAAATTGTGTCAAAATCCATTCAGTCGTTCACTTTTCCTATAATATTAGTAAGTCTAAAAGTCTAAAATATTCAGGAGGATCCAGAATGTGACAGTAGACCGAAAATTTAAGTACCTCACTCAAATTATGCTAGGTAGTCAGGTTCCTACGTAAGGTATTTTTTATGTTTGTGATTATGCAGATACACACCTTTAGGGGTGCCAACGCCCATGGGCTTAATACAGATGCATTAAAGTTAAGCTACCTCACCATTAAAAATGAACCATACGTACACACCGTGGTGTCAGTAACTGGTATTCTCGTACATTTGGTAAATTACCAGCTATTGACATGTCATGTTAATAAAATGGTTATTCATACATTTGAGTGTACCAGATATTGACCTCATCATTTTAACAAGTTAACGCTCATCAAAACTTGAAAATCATGTGGAAAAGCATTGTGTCTGTCTTAAATAACCAAAAAATACAAAACTCAAAGGAATCTATCGTGTAAAACTGAAATAAAATGACATTGAAAACAACCGTCAGCTTAGCAAATTGTTAAATTTCTTGATGATTTTAGGAGGGTATTTTGTTATCATAGGTTTACGGACGCATTATTGCTTTATTTAAATTTTCTGTGACGCCAATATATTACAAGATAAATTATATTTCATTTTCTGTCTTCTTTATGCAGCACTGCAAGAAGATTTATTATTATTTTTGATAAAAACTGTTAAGCGGTCAATAGTTGGTGGGAGGTCAGCAGTTGGGTACTTTACCCTATTATGTTTTATTTTTATTACGTATTTAAAAACTTGATTAAATCTAGTTCTACGAAAATCAAAATGAGATGTCTACGACCGGCTACGACGTAGCGGCGTAGGCATACTCAAATTGCTAGGAGACGCCGTAGCTTTTTTTTTAAATATTTCTTTAGTTTAGTATTACTTTGGTTGTTGACCTTCTTGGATTAAGGCCTAGAGGGTTTGGGTTCTAGCTCTTTATGTGTTTGAGTTTAAATGTATGTTAACACACCCACGTTATTTGAAAAATTCTAGTGGAGAACATTTTTTTTTAAATATGGTAATTATATACAACGAAACAAATGATCATAATTATCTATTTTTTTATATTAAAAAGAATAGATGGTTTGCTATTTTTAAAATAACAGAATTTCCATTTTTTTTTTCAAGAGTTAAGTTACAAAGATGTATGATACAAGATGTAATGAGTTTTAGAAATGAGCTCACAGTAGCCACCAAAATAGACGAATAGATAAAATCAATTTTTATTTTTAATAATATCTACAGTCTACTATTAGAAAAGAGGTAAAGTCCCATGCATGGAATCATTAAAGCAAGAGGTAAAAGCTAATTTCAAATGAGTTCACTTTAACGGTTTGGCTATCACATACAACATTCTTTTTTTCTAATCTGACTGGCATGTTCCTTTTTTTTTAGTTGGTAAAATCATCAAATGAGTCGCCCCGCCCTGGGTGGGGCGGAAGGGACTGTCAGACTCTTACTGACTAAAATCCACCCGTGTTCCTTCCTATGCCTTTTACGTTCCGGGGCCACGGTATCCTGGGTTAAGAAAAAACCCGCGACCCCAGCAGGCATTTGGCCCGAAACACGACGCGCCACCGACACGGGCTTGGTCCTTGGTCGGACGGCGAGCTACCCATCACTCACCGTCCGCAAGCCCGCTCCGCCGCTGTGCCCTCTGCTAATCAGAGGGACACGGGTTGGAGCGTCCACACGACAGGCTATTCTCATACGGGCAAAGAGACCCCTTAGGCACACAGTGCCTAAGGAAGAGTTTTGCCCGCATCCCAGAGTGCACCGGCCCGAAAAACTGGTCTTCCCTCCGGACGTATCCGAAAGGGAACTCCAGTCCACGGGCGTGGAGGTTTTCTGTCATAGCATCCCCTAGCATGGTCCCATCAAAGATTAGCACATTAAAATTTACAACCAAACTCTTCACTTCAGCTTTACAACTAGCTGTATTTCGTCTGCTACTCTACTCCGATGTTATTATAACCTATATGTATACTTGTATAGAAGATGTATAGGCTACCCGACACAAAAATATTTTTTCAATTTGAACCATTGTTTCCTGAGATTAGCGCATTCAACCAAATAAACTTTTCAGCTTTATTAGAGGTACTAAATAAGTACTAAATAATAGAAACATTTCAAGTAAAAATAGATCTTCAAATTCTCCAAAACTGGACTGCCGGACCGCAAGACTGTCTTATCAGGTTACCGTGACCATGGAACGTAAAGGGCTATTGAAATCTGTACAAGTCTGACAGTCGGGTACATATTTGAATATCGAAGATTGAAATATCTACGCTTAAAAAATCGATGTTCAGAATATCGAAAATTAAAATATCGATTGTAACAAAATGTCGAAAAATGTTACATCTACGCTTAAAACGTCGAAGATTAAAATGTCGACTGATTTAAATGTCGAATGATTCAAAATATCGAAAGACGTTATGTCGAAATTCAAAATATCAACGTTTAATACATCGCAGTTCATAATATCTACGTTAAAAATACCTACTAGTTGAAATATCTTGGCGATGGCGGGGTCTTTCAGGACCCGCCATCCTCTTCGTACCTGACCTGTCCAAGTCGGGGTGCCCTAAGTCCCGGATAAAAAGTCGGACTCGCTTTTGCATCCTTAGTCAAATTGCTGATAACCACTTACCAAAGTATGTCGACGGAGCCCCGCTTCGCGGGGCTCCTATTTCTGTTTGCAAGGTTTAAAGTAACCTAACATGAAGAGGATGGCGGGGTCTTTCAGACCCCGCCATCCTCTTCGAACCTAACCTGTCCGAGTCGGGGTGCCCCAAGTCCCGAGCTCGCTTCGCTCGCTCTTGCGTCCTTAGTCAAATTACTGATTACTACCCAACAAGGCAGCTAGACGGACTTCGGATGCAAGAGCGAGCGAAGCGAGCTCGAAACTTGGGGCACCCCGACTCGGACAGGTTAGGTTCGAAGAGGATGGCGGGGTCTGAAAGACCCCGCCATTCTCTTCGTGTTAGGTTACTTTAAACCTTGCAAACAGAAACAGGAGCCCCGCGAAGCGGGGCTCCGTCGAGTAACCTTGTTAGGACATTCGATAATCTGTATTTCGATATTTAGATCTTTCGATGTAACTTTTGTAGATATTTAGATTTTAGATATATTGGACGTAGATCATTTAATCATTCGATATTTTAAACTTTCGATATTTTAATTTTCGATTTTATGGTCATTCGATATTTTGAACATCGATATTTTAAGCGTAGATATTTTAATCTTCGATATTCAAATATGTACCCCTGACAGTCCTATCATCGCGCTGTGAGTGGTAGGACTCATTAATTGTTGATCTCACCACGTTAAAAAAACACCTTTAGGCTCGATACACACTAAAGCGTTCTCACAACGCTTTCGTCCCTGCAAATGTCGGAAATAAAATATGAATTGCATCGGATCCGGAAAGGCATTGGTAGTTCGAATGCTCTCTTTGTTTCCTTGATGAATATTTTATCGAAGCGATAACAGAGAGGTGCCTCTTTGGCGAAGTGACACTATAAAGGCGCCGTCAAAGAAATGTAAAAATTTGTTGAAAGGAAGGTAAATAAGAAGCAAAAAGCTTATATGTAATGGACTTTTGGAGCTTATTATTGTAATGGATTTATGGACTACAGGTAAATTTTCCCAGTTTGGCTTTGTGTATGTGAATTTTAAATACCTCTAAACGCACCCGCGAATTCAATTGAAGAGAAAATGAAGCATCGCTATGTTTTTTACAATCAATTATTATGGAGTCAAAATATTGAAGGAAAGAATAACCAACTATCATACCATCTGAAATCCAGCATATGCCATCAGTAGCCCGTATTCACATCTCAATTAAGGAGCTGTCAATTACCTGGTGGAAAGCTAAATTGGCTGCAAAGTGCTGGGTAAAAAAGACTATTTATAAAAAGGAATATCCATACAAATTCATTTTATGTAAACACACCTTTAAATAATTCAGTATTATTCTCCCTCGTTGAATCACGAAACAAGGTGATTCCTATTTCAAAAATAATGGGCTTATGATATTGAACCCCAACAATATTGTTTTATATCTCATAATTGAATTATTTGATCACTCAGATAGTATGACTTTCAAATTGCTTTCTAAAAATCTTATTTGCGATTTTTCGTCATAAGCTTTTCCTGTAATTTGGAGCGGTTTAAATTAAGATTTCATTTTGTCCTGTTTTTTCCTGGTTCATTTTTTTATTTTAAAATCGTTGGAAACATTGATTATATAAGTTTAAAGAAGCTCGTTTTTTTATTATAATGGGTAAAACGAGTTTATGGCTAATACCAGCCTTACACTATCCAGGTAATCGTCAAGTTTGCAATGCTTAGTTTACATGCGTTAATTATTATCATCAGTGTGTAAGACAATTAGGCAACTTTTGATTGCCAAACACCTTCAAATTTTTTAATTGCAAGCCGGTTCTAATGCACTTCATCGCGTGTGGCTGGCATAAACAATAATGATCGCACAGGTCGATCGCTAAGGGTTTGCTAATATTTATGTGGATGAATGATCATCATTCTATCTCATAAAATAGTTTTCTCTGTGTCTTGAAAAACACATTTTTTTTATCCAGATGAAAAGATGATGATAATCAAAACAAAAATACTCAAAAACTAAGCTTGCTAGCGAAACAGGGATAAATAAGCACTGAATATCATTCAGTGCTTATTTATCCAAACATATCAGATTTTTTTAAATTACGTGTCTCAAAAATAGTCGTAAAACACAGTGCTACATTATAACTGTCCCAGTCGACAATTTTCATAAAAATTGCTGAACTATTTAAAAAATATAAAGATAAGAACCTCCAAAACCTTAAATTATTAGATTATATTTCACCACTTGCACCTCCAAACAAGCTGACGTAATAAGGTTAATCTCCAAAAAGTCCGAATTAAACTAAGTAAAAAGGTTTTAAGATATTTAATCCAGTTATTAGTCATTCTGTTGTTTAGCAAGGTGATTTTGCCGCCGGCTTTGTCCGGGACTCGCCACATTGTTCCCCAACTAAGGGTTAGCGGGTTTTAACGTCAGGAGACAAATTTAAATATTGGTTACGATTTGAATAAATATTGTAGCCACAGCTAATTTATTGTGAGAAGGACACATTTGTTTGTTGTTTTGTTTATCATTTTATTTTGGGTGTATTTATGTAAACCCAACATAAAACTTCACCATGCCCCGGCGAAGTTTTATGTTGGGTTTACTCAGTCCCTTTCCATAAATTACCACTTGAATAATAAATACGTACTTACTTAGACACAATGTTTTCAAAACACACACCAGAAAATTTCTAAAACGCGAAATACGTTAAAACTACAATGAACACAAATCGTTATCCGTTTCCAACTGAAAGTCTAAAAATCCTATTTGTTTCAGGTATTACAGACCACTCTTAAATACCTAGGCCATAGTTTCTAGCTTTCACCACTGAAATTAAAAGTTATGAGTATTTAAACACGCGTTTTGTACTAAAGGTGAATGTTCACTAGCTAATCGAAGCTATCCGCGGGTCGTGGGCAACTCGCTTGGAAACCAGATAAACTTTCAACCAGCGTTTGCGGGTTAGTTTACGAGGGAACATCCGACATAGCCGCAATGCGATTTTAAAACACATTGTGCGATTTTAAAAGTTACTTCTTGTAATCGAAGTTAGGTTTGTTTTTTAACATGTGTGATGTTACAGTTGGGCTTAGAAAACAGTACATAGCGTCATATTAAAAATTAAAATCATTACAAATATTAGGGTTTAGAGCGGGATATTTACCATGTTTATTATTTGTTTTGAGTTTAAAAGAAAATATCGGAAACAACCATTTGTAATACCAGGGGGGATTACAACGTCTTAAAACCAGGCTTATTCCGGCGAGTGAAAGTGACAGAGCTATACAAGTCATCTAGCGCCATCTCGTTCACTCACTGGAACAAGCCTGGTTTTAAGACTTAGTAATACCCCCCCAGGTCAGTCTAAAAACTTATATTAAAATTATTCGCGTTCAATGCAGTTGTTCAATGTCTCGAGATGTCATTTGCGTGTAAAAAATTATAACCAAAGACAAATCGAACTCAATGTTTGGCAGGGCAGTCGCTATGAGTCTGAAAGTACCTTCCACTCTACAAAGATCGCCTGGAATTGATGATGTTCGACCACAAAAATAGGGATATTATGACGTAAACCCGGCACACCACCACGGTGGTAGATTACTAGCTCATGTCTGAGAAGAGAGCAGCAAAAACTGGGAAATTGCCGATGCCTACGCTGTACGAGTATTTTGATTCCACCCTTATATGTAGAGCCTCTTTGTTCAATTATTATACAAATCGCGATACTCATCGATCAATAGACGTCGTAATAAGGCCATATTAATATTATATTAAAGAAGAGCAAGTAATTTCCATATTGCAACTTTATTTTTATAATCGGGACATTTATTATTTACCGCCATATGGCGCTTAATCCTTCCATAACAATAACTATAAAATATAAATAAATACAACAACTTTGAACCTCGACTTCTTATTGCTCATTTTAAAACAAAGCCCTTTTGTTCAAAGCCCAGTCAATCTGTGCTTAATAAGTCCGAAAATAAACCCCTGGGGGCTTTTTTACTCAATAACCAGCGTAAAATTACGCCACAGCCCAAGAATTGTAGTATTTACAATAAAACCAATGTTGGTGAGAACAAAAAAACTCATTGAGGACTGGAAATGTCGTTATTAAGCCGGCTGTGCTCACTTCAGAGGCGTTTTCTTACAAAAAGATGTTTCCAACTTGGAAATACCCACTGTCTTCTCTTGAATTTGTTAGAAATCTTTTTTCTTGCGTGGCCACAAAGTTTTGCCGCACTAAGATAAACAGGTAGGTAGAGGTTTTGTGTCGGGTTTCAGTGATATTTTTTTATTTTCGGAGAACTGTAAGTAGCTAGCGGTTTTCTTCTAAATTTTCTACAAAAATATAGAACAATCCTTGGAATGGAAACTTACAAAAAACTGTCGTTTAAGTACTTATATCCCCAAATTCGCCTTCGTGGGGTTAGGTATAGGTTTTGTCGCACAAAAGGTAGGCCTTTCGTTCTAGTTTCATTTCGTTCCAATCCAATCTCACACAATTTCTCATTTAAAATAGTAGTTAGCTAAAAATGTTTTTCAATCAGTGGAAAATTTTCATCAAAGCTATTCGCTGCCTACTAATATATAAAGTATAAATGTGTCTTTTAACATATGTCTGCGCCTCTTTAACCGCTTCATAAACCCGACGTGTTAGAAGTAAGTAGCTAAGTATACACAACATATTATGTACATTAATTATGTATCAACAATCTAAATATTCACTTAGCGGTACCTTATGTACGCACCTGTTTAAACCAGACAACCCTAAAATTTATTTCAAGCCTCGCCCAACATAATTACGTTTAATCTTGCTCTTTCATTACTTTATCTAGAATTCAGCCACTTATCTCTTAACTTCATCGGTCGTTAAGAGTCACCCAACAGTCACCTAATAATTTACCTTATTTTATTGCTAATATTATCTTTTTCAGTAATCGGTTTTCCAGAAAATGAATCCTCGAAATACTTTTAGTTTGATTAATACTTAAAGTACTTGTCGGTCTCGATTAAGGACCTTAATGTAAAGAAATTGCTACGTTTCAATGAAACTTAATATAAAATAAGTCTAGAATATTTCACATATTAGAAAATATACTATCATAGGAGCAGATAATCCCGCCCTTAGTGGTAAAAAATGCCAGTCAGTTTGAGCGGCTACTGCGTCTTAGGCCATTCAATTTGTCGCAGCCAAGAGAGACCCTTCTCAATACGTAATTGACACAAGCTTATCCCCAAACTTAGAACCACAATTTGTTCACATTTCTGTAAATAGTGATTCGCTATTTTCACTCGCAACGTCTACGAGCTTACTCAGAAAGAAGAATGTATTGGTAAACAAAATTTTGTCCTAGAAACGAGCGATTTTCACTTACCTTCAGGAAATGATAAAACCCACGCGCAAGGTGAAAGCTTTGATATTATCTAAATTTTCGTGAAATTATCTTGTTCGTAATTTAGGTAGATACCTCGGTACAAAATTGCTCGTGTAAAAAGGTTTTACTGAGTACTTGTAACATTTATAATATCTGCTTAATTTTTTGTGATGCTAGAGATTATGAAAATAAGGCTTCTTAGGTAAAAGAATAAGTGAATGAATTTCCGCAAAATTCTAAATAATAAATAAATTATTTCTATGACATAAATAAAAATGTACACTGTACAGGAGCAAGCGAAACAAAATGGTCTAACTCGGCTAATCACAAAAAGAAAATTCTAAGATAATAATTCACACCCTTGAAAGCTTTTAAAGTTTCTCAGCGTTCAGTGTAACTTTGTTTTAAAAAGCCATTACTCATTCTTTTGTTAGCGATTGTGACGGCAAATTTTTCACGATGAGACAAATTTTGAGAATAAATTAACCAGTGTTATAATCTTGTGCAATAAAAAGCAAAAAGAAGTTTTCGGAGTTTGTTTTCAAGTGTACCTGTAGCTGTGAGGGGCGATTTAATTAATTTTGTAAAGTTTGTGAAAGGATGCATTGTTTGAGACAGCAGCATAACTTCTACAGCCTCTCATACGTGAACTTTGGTGTGACTTACGACCTACGTCCCAAAAGACTAGGGTTTTTGACCGGTCAATGTGTATGACCAATAAGGTCATCCCTTCGAAATATGTTTTGTTTATACATAATAAACATATACATTTAAATGAAAGACGTCCAGCGTTTTTGGCTGAAAAAGTAACTCCCATTTAACCCCCTGATATTTTGATAATATTTACTATTATAACTTTTTTCTCTGTTCGATTTTTAAATGCTTGCTTCGCCTTCAATAATATTATTGATATTAAATAAAATACTAACTGTCTTACTACAAAACGTTAAACTTCTGTTGAACATTTGTCTAAAAAAAGTGTAACAGCAAAACGACTCTTATTTCCAAATCCCTTCAACGTCAAATGCCGTTTTGCAGTTGTCAGTTTTTTTAGACAAGTGTTTAACTTTTTTGTAGTAAGCTGGTCGCGGGACTTATAGTTCGTGGGACTTAGAGGTCTGACGGTGACTCCCGCCCTGTTTTGGGTTCCTGGACTCATAATTTGAAGATTTTACCAGGTAAAAAAATACAGTTAATAACTATCCAGACTAGCTTTAGACCTCTCTCTATTCAAAACATGACTACACGTCAAATTCTTTTTGTTTTCTGTAGGTCAAAATTGAAGGTCAAAAATTCATCCACGATTAATTCTATTAGACAAAAAAATCTTCCTCACACAACCACGCTTATGATTTGATAAATTAAGTGTCCACTTAAACTTCCTTTGTTTGGAGTGTTCTAAAAGTATAATAAGGCTTTTTGGAGTGTCCCTTCTTGTTAATCTACCTTCATTAGTCACGGCTTTGTTACTCAAGGACAACAAACATATCTATAGGTACCTTTATAACTTTAATTGGCCCTTGTTTAGTTGAATCGTGGCTTTAAGAATTGTCAGGCGTTTTAGTATGAATTCTAATTTTAAAATGAATGATTCGGTATTGTTCTTTGTTGTCAATGTCGGTAAACTTTGTGGTGTGCGATCTGTTCATCAAAAAAAAAACATACAGGGTTCAAAGTTTAGCGCAAATGTCAAAGTTCCAGTATAGAGTAGAGACTTTATAAGGTAGTAACAAACAAGAAAAGTGAGTGCATAAAAACGTGGAAAAAATACTCGGATTGACTTGCTCTATAATGGAGACAATTTTTTCGTTAGCCGACACTTTAACTTTTACGCCGAAAATGAATAATCCCCGCCACTAGTTTGGAAGGCTGTTCTAATAAACACTGACAGAGCTTATCACTGTCCCACTATGTAAAAGAATTAAGGCTTATGTTATTCCCGATGCTCTGTTGTTTCACAGAATTTCCACCAATAGGATTAAGGCGTGACAGGGCTGTCAACTCTCCCTTTGTCACGTCACGCACACACCCAAAATTGAGGGGATTATACTTACCTAATAAAATAACACTAATTATCCAAAGTCCTAGCAGTAAGGGAACGGAAGGCAAAAACACAAATCACAAGATAACGCCGCTTGTAGTGGCACGGAAGTTTCCCGAAAATTTTCAACTTTGTTTCATAAACTCATTATTCATTCTTTTGTTGGTGTCTCGGCTCCACTGCAAAATTTTATGACACGAAAAGAAATTACTTGGACAAATTAAAACGCTTTGTAATCTCGGCTGGCGGCGCTGATAAAGATTTTAAATAAATACTGTTTAACCAGGTGCTTCTACAGGGTTTAAAACGAAGGCGAAAGTTTGATATCGAGGGAAACTTCGCTATCGGTAAATATTTCCTCTTTTTAGATTCTTTCTTCTGTCGTAAGTTTAATTAGAGTATCATTTTTTTAAATGTACGGTGACTTAATCTTAATTACATTGTCTAGCTAGCTGATGATTTGTAAGTAGCTATTTAATCCTGTTTTACCAGTCAGTCAATGTGAATGTGTAAATAGTACATATAGTTTTAAATGGACTAATAAGCAGATAAGATCAATATACTGAATTTTTGATAAACGTTTTTACATCGATGACGATGGTCATTCACCGTAAGATGTTAACAAGAGATTAAAAGATAGATAGCCGGATATGATTGGCGTGGCTTAATTGGTAAAGCGTCCGTCCGGTGTACTGGATCTGAAGTTTGCAGTTTCAAGTCCATCCTACGCTTGAATTATTCTTTCCATAAAAACCCTTCAAACAACCACACAGTATCGTACAGCCAGAGATACAAACAAATTCTACAATCCAGTTCATTATAACAGTACTTTAATTACGAACTTGTCCGAAGTGTTGGCGCGACAATCAGCGTTGCATCTCAAATATTTATACAGAAGTAAAGCTGGAGTGAAAACAAGCCGTATGGCATCTGCACACAGTTGAACGTTGAGTTCCAAGGTAAATGAGAAGCGATGTGCTGAGCGGGGACATTGTTTTAAAGTCATATCTAGTCTCTTGTTCGCGCTAAAGTTCACTTTTAATTTCGGTGCGAGGGTGCTTAGGTCGGGTTCATACTGAAGGCAGTTTGAAAGCTTTTAGGTTTCAATTTTACTTTTTAAAGAACGTGTTCATATATCACTGGTACGAGTGTCAATGAGCCTAGTTGATCGAAAAGTTGCAACTGCGACTGCCAAACTTGAGATCCTGGTTTCGATAAGGAAATTCTCAGTAGCAGCCTTGGAATCTGAGTTCGTCGTTAATTGATTGCAATAAGTATACCTGAGGCCTTACCACGAGCTCTTAACGCGATCCAGTTTAGGCTGTGGGAAAGAGACAGAGCTATACAAGTCGTCTAGCGCCATCTCTTTCCCATAGCTTAAAGACTCACGCTTCAAGAGTTCATGGTACGCCACCTGAACACTACTTGCTATTGTGGTTGTACTACAGCATACCCTTTCGTCGTCGTAACTTATCGTATCGACAATCATCATTTTCATCATCAGCTTGTATTCATCCACGGCTGGGCATCGACTTCTCCCAATATACGCCAATGACCCAGTCCGAAACTTTCTCCTTCAGTCTTCTCTGGCTGCCTTTGGCAGATCCCTAACCCGGCTTGCGGGTGCCCTACACACGTTTGCTTATTCGCAGTCTCCACTCAAGGTTACATCTACCCCAACGGATTGGATGTCACACGAGAGATGTGGCCTATGTCCGCATTTTAAGGTGCTGGTAGACTTGATCATTCACTTGTTACATCGAGCATTCGCCGTTTTAAATGCTTTTTCATGAAGATGACAGATTTGACAGCCGGCTCGGCAAAAGCTCGATAGAAAGTTCGTTATAATGCTCGCTAAAACACTCTCGTTTGATTTTCTGTAATGTAATATTCGCAAGATTGCTCATTACAAGTGAATAGTCAAGTTTATCAGCCTCTTAGCGAATACAGGAGTATTCTCAGTCTACTATATACAGCTCAAACAAAATTAACTCTTATTCTAGTTCCTTCCCTCAACCAGTTTACAATGAGCTTGCTTAGCGCTAATTAGACTGGAGGACAAATTAATGACGTGTATTCAGGGCTTTTTGTCGCCATGTGAACTGGGTGCTAGGTTACACAGTGAGACGGAAATGGCGCGGCATTTGTTACTGACACGGAGTATTGAAGATACAGAATGTTAGTAGAACAATGAGATTTGTTCTGATGTGTCAGCAGAATTATTTGTAGTTTTAACAATGGCTACTGATACTTCTTTCAAATTGAAGTTTATCCCTGAATGTTTTTACTGGTTATCACTATGCAAAGTAATATTGCAAAGTAATTAGGTTCTTTCATTTTATTATTGCAGAACTCAAAACATTTGTGTGGATTATGAAGAAACAAAACGTCTGTGTGGTCAATGGCCTGGTGTGTGAAGTGGAGTTTGTAAATCGTTCTATCTTTAGGTACGTGTATGTGTAATTTTGTTTTACTCATTTGCCCAATGTCTAAAGACGAAATTATCGAGTAGATAGTGAATGGATTGACTCCGTTTGCTACCTACTCAATGTTTTCGCCATGGACGCATTGTCCAGTCGCACCTCTGTGGATTGTTCGCGCGGATATTTCGCGACTCACAGAGTGTTTGAATTGTCACAAGCGTCCGTATTGCTCCGTGGTTTATTTCACACCGTTGTAATTTGTCTGGAGTTCACGTTGTAATAAAAGTTGTTTCATCTAGTTTTGATTTACAAAAAGCTTACTTTTATTGAAGAGTTCGTAGCACAGTTGACTCTTAAGGATAATGTAGCTTTCCTTTTGTGACAGATTTTTTTGAAATCAGATCTTATATAAGTTCCAAAGACCTGTTTGTATTATTGTAGAAGAGGTTTACAATATTATTCTTTTTAACAAAAACTTCACTCACAATAAATTGTTAGAAGACAGCACCAATTCTACCTCTTAAAAACAAACACGACACCTCCACTATACAGGTTAGCATTAATGAAAGTGACAGAAATATTACCCCCTGTCCGTCCACTACGCCAAGTGGAAGCGTTTACACAATGGACACGCATTCGAGTGACTTGGCAGACAGAAGCCCGGCTTCACTTGGCAGCTCAGAAGCCTTGGCACTCTGATTAAGATAACACCTCCCGCTTTGCAAGCAAATGCTCCTTCGTCAAAAGCGCGGCTTCAAAGAGATGTGTTGACTTTTGAAATGTTAGACGCGTTGCTTCTAGGTGCGTTCCACGTGAGCGATTTCACAGCCAACTTTCAATGAGTACAACGTCGGTTGTTAGGGACGGTTTATATTGTGTTGGCAGTAGACTGGTGCTAAACTTTCACTTTAGTACCTAAAATAGAGTAGGTAAGGATTGAGTTTTAACACAAAGAAAAATGCAGAAGGTTTTTTGTAGCTTCTGTGAGGTCAAAGAATGAGTTTTAAAATGGTGCTTTATGGATGATGATGAACGTAGTATACAATATAAAAATATACTGGGTAGTAAAGTGGTTTCCAAGTTTTATTTCTCCGCTGTCATACGGTGAAGTGGATCTCAAGTTGCATTGGCTTGGAACCCAAGAATATCGTTTTGCCGCGCGGACTTTTGTGCTACCGCTTCTCCGCGCGGAACACTGTCAAAAAATTAATCTCCTTCCCTGCCTCCGCTCCACCGCGTGGACGAGCGGTGTCGTATAACAGTTGCTTATTCATACAGTATTTATGAAACTACATAAGCTCTGTTGGTACTTGTAGTTCGAAGACCGACTCCGCAATGCAAACCCACTTTACGCACAAATATAGACAAACGTTTGTATGTTCGTCTATCTCGATCCGTAGAAATGTTATGCAACATTAATCATACTTTATTATCCCTTTTAAAGAGACTTATAAATATTTAAGTGGCCTAACGTTATGGTTTGCTTAATTATAAAATTAATTTCTCTTCCTAACCGCTGCCGGTTTAAATATATCTATTAAAAACTCTTCAAGGAAAAATAAACATTATAAGGTCTAAAATAACATTACACAGTCTCATTAATTTACTGTAATTTGAGCGTTATTACATTAAAAAACGGATCCACGTTTCGGTTTTCCGAACGCTCTGGTACGAATCAATGACCAGCTTTCATTAAAATCGGAGATTTTTATCTAATTTAATTACAACGGCTTTATTCGTGAAAGTGATATTTTTAACACGAAATGTAAAATAAAATTTTACGAGGCTCGGAAAATGCGTATGGTCCTGTAACCTTGATAATATTGAAAAAATATTCAGAGATGAATATTTTAACGTTCATTGTTAATATGCGAAATAACATTTTTGTATAACAGCTCTTACTTTGACTTCAAAAAGAAATTCTGATCAGCTTCTAAATTTTGTTTTAAAAAATACCTTTTCTATAGGTTCATGGTTACTGGTAAACTGGTTGGGGTTGAATGGGTATAAAACAACAACAGAAAAGTCAAGTTCATATCTTTATTTACAATCCATAAATGATGTGTAGAAATCAAAGAATTTTAACAAGTCGGCATACCCGTACGCAAATTCCAGACAACTTTATACCTACAAAAAAACCGCGATTTACATATAAAGCATGGAGATAAGTGGCCAACTAATAGGACATACAGCTTGTACCGAGCCGGCCAGTATGCTAAGCACCATAACGGACTTTACCAAGCTCTTGGTGTGCTCAAAGCTCAAGCTCAAAGCTTTGTGATTCGCTAACGGGTTCCGTTTGCTTATGATATTTTAGACTTCACGGTCCAACTTTTGTGCGCTGTGACTTGCGAGGATACAGCGCTACAGCGCTGTGTTGATCAAATTAATATGAGTACGGTACACTCGACGAACAATGACACGTTATGTAATCAGGAACTTGTTATCGCTATGAGCCGTATATTTACACCCCTTTTAAGGATTTGTTCTTCTGCTACGGTTACGGGAATATTTTAAGCAAGTTACAAGAACGTATGAGGCAGCTGAAGGAACAGGGTAGTATTTTAGTCGGTAGAGGGTCTGTTCCGGTCCACCATTTGTCGATATCACATTCCAAAAATTATCTTTGTTCTACTGCTAGGACTACTTGCTATTTAAGCAATTAATTGCGGCTCTGGAACGGAAACCACAGCTTAAGGAATAGTATAAGTCAGTACTAGCCTGACAGGCACTTGCCCTCAACGGTGAGCAATGGGTGCCTCGCCGTCCGTAATGGACCATGCCCGGGTCGACGGTGCGTTGTATTCGGAACGCGCCTCAAAAATCTGTCAGCTATCTGATGTAACCGTGATCCTGAAACGTAAAGGGCTATTGAAGGGTCACCGTTGATTTTAGACAGTACAAGTGTGATATTTATGGGAGGACTTATTTGATGATTTTATCACTATAAAAAAACCCTGAGCAGGAAGACGCATCTGACAATTTCCTATCCATAAAAAAGAGTTTGTACTCATCTTTATGTATAACTCATTAAACATTAATTAAGTGTAAAATAAACCTTTGTGACGTTTCTCGTAAAAATAATAAGCAAATTACGGTTATTACAAAAACAGACATAAAATATTCATATGGAAGGGGCATCACTCTGTATTGCCTGTAAAAAAAAAATGAACGCGGCATCTCACTTCTACTTTGTCACTAACTTTTTCAAACAAGCTAACTAAATATTTATGAAAAAGTAGTGACAGTGTCTCTCAAACTTACATAAAAATCGACTTTCTTAAGGGGGATGCTCCAACCAGACCGCGAAATTCAATTTTTTTTACGTTTTTTGCAATTTGCAGGCCAGTGACATGTTGTAGCTTTATAAAAATATGAGTTGCGGTAATAACAAGTATAATTTTAAATATAAAAAATACCAAAAAATTCGCTCCATCAGCTCTCACATAGAAAAGGTGCATCATGTTAAAATCTCCGAAATCTAACTACGATGCACCTTTTCTATGTGAGAGCTGATGAAGCGAATTTTTGATAATTTTTATATTTAAAATTATACTTGTTATTACCGCAACACATATATTTATAAAGCTACAACATGTCACATGGCCTCCATATGACAAAAAACGTAAAAATATTTGAATTTCGCGGGCTACATCGACGCAATCACCTTAAAGTAATTTCTCTCAAAAATTTTGGTTCTCCCGTTGAAGTACCAAACACGTTATAAGGTCACAAGCGGGGAGGACAATTTGTTTAACTTTTCAGCTTACATTACCCAAGATGAGTTTCCCGGTTCTCTTATGAAAGTCGGTCGGCCACTTAGCGCAACCATAAAAGTTAAATGCTTCATAAATCATAGTGGGGGAGGCAGGACTCAGGAGCCGCTGCGGTAATGAACTGGCGTCTTATTAATAATAACTTGTTGACGGTTGAATCCCTAAGAGCTGGATATTAACTTGACAAGGAACATAGCAACAAAGAAAACAAGGACACTTCCCACTTTTGGGACACAGGCCTCTTCTCCGTGAGAGAGAGTAGTCCATAATCCACCACACTGGCCCAGTGCGTGTTGGTAGGTGTCACATATTGTCTTCGAATTTGATGGTTCTAGGACATACGATTTCCTCACGATGTTTTCCTTCACCGTTTCGAGAGCAATAGTAATGAAATAAATTAGACAAGCGCCTGGCGAGGTTCGAACCCACGACCTGCAACATGTAAAACCGGACCCGATACTACCGGGCCTCCCTCTCACTCCAACCTGTACCCTTAGCACGAATTTTCAGTATTTGAGACGTAAACTGGACCAATGACAATTTAAAATTGGCAATTTTCAAGGAAAAAATTAGTTCTTTCTTCGCACACCAGAGACGCTGTTCCATTTTTTTCGTACAAAAACACTGTAAGTACTGGAAAGACGCTGTAAAGTAAAAGAGTGAAAATTCGTGCTAAGTGTACAGGCCTGAAAAAACAAATTAATGGTGACTGTGCATGTTTTTTCTACCTCGTATAGTGCAGTTGTCTTCATTAGCAAGTAATGTTGCACTAATTGACGACAACAAGGTGACGTAGCCTTTGCAAGTGAACTTGCTGCAAGTTTTCCCGATCCTGTTAAGCAGTCAAAGTTGTGCAATTTAACTTGTCAATGGAAATCTATCGTATCCTTATATCTACACTAATATTTTAAAAAGAAAAGACTTGATTGCTTGTTTGTATTAATATTATAAAGAAGGAAAGATTTGATTGTTGTTGAATTGAATAGGCTCCGAAAACCTGTCCTTTATTCGGCATTTTTCTCTAAAAAGTGAATCATTTATTGGATTTTTGATACAAAATATAAATTTCAAGTGTTTTATTTAATCATCAAGTTACGTTCGATAATAAAATGAGAGGTGCAGATAAACATCGATTGTGTAAGTATTTAATTTTCCCAGTAACAAGTGAATTTTAATTGAAACTGAGAGAAGCGTGTTATATAGGAACCTACACGCAAATAGTAACAAAATCCCTCTTTCTTTGGGGTATAAAATTCGTCAAATGAGATCTACTGCCTTGAATGGACAACACTAAAATCTTATTGACTAGAAGACCGCGGTATCCTGCTTAGGGCCTAAACACACCACGTTTTTTGTAGCGTTACAGACGCGATACGCACGCAAGACAGACGCAGCCTGTAGACCTTGGCACACCTGTATAAATTCAAATACAAAACGATATAGATGCGCGTGTGTAACGATATGTAATGATGATGCAATGCAAACGCGAGTGAGTAGAGAGACAAACGAAAACAAAACTGCTCTGTTTGATAAAAGCTCGCCGGTGCCGCGATACAATCGACAACAAACTGGTCTGTTTGACGGCGCGTTTAAAAAACGTGGTGTGCCCTTGCCCTTAGACAGCCCCGCGATGACAATTCAACCAAACGAACGCTACTAAATTATCTCCCCACTTTTATTGATCCCGTTTAAATTGTAAGTGAGCAAAATTTCAATTAATGCCCTTCTACAAGGCAAGTATTCGGCAAACAGAGGATGAAAGCTTCCAATCAGTCAGAAACTGTTTGCCTTACAAACTCTCGTGGCTCGATCCTCGGCCAACAACTGGCCTTGTGCGCTAAGCACCTAACTTACTTACCGTCACTTATACTTGAACTAGCCATTGAATAAGGGTTCAATTAGTCCAGAGACTTACTTGACGGACCTCTGACCTATTTTAAGAAGTATGTTAACCTCGCATTCTTAGTCGTTAGTCGAGCTCGCCCCACTCCCATTAAACACATTGGCAGCTATATTTTGTTATAAATTGACAGAAACACCTACAAGTAGAGAGTTTTATTTGTTCATTAAAACACTATGCATCAGCAAAACTTTAGCAAAAATTTAACTGGCTTCAAAAACAACCACAAAAAAACATTTTAAAAAAAAATGTGACCGCCTTCAAAAACAACCACAAAAAAGGGTAAAATAACCTACAAAACTTTTCTTTCGGAAGTCGGTGACTTTTTTTTATTAATTTCAGTGTCTCTTTTGCCACCGACTTGCGAAAGAAAAGTTTTGTAGGTTATTTTACCCTTTTTTAACCGACTTCAAAAAAAGGAGGAGGTTATCAATTCGACTGTATTTTTTTTTTTTTTATGTTTGTTACCTCATAACTTGCGACTGGGTGAACCGATTTTCATGATTCTTTTTTCAATCGAAAGCTGGTGCTTCCCGTGTGGTCCCACTGTCACCATTTCAGGATCTGATGATTGGATCTTGGAGAAATCGAGGGCAATCCTCAAATGTTATTAGCTGACACATAGTTTTTCGCAAATCTTATGAAGTAATTCAAGTACTTGCGTATGGAAATCATCATCTCATGTAGCTGAGCTGATGATGGAAGGTACAACTCCTCAAATAAGAAAATTATGTTCGTGTTCGCATGTCTCCGGAACTACAAGTCCGATTTAAGTAATTCTTTTTTTGATGTACTAGGTATCGTTCAACTTAGGGAATACTGCAAATTTCATCAAAATCGGTTCAGTAGTTTTTGAGATAGGGAATGAATGAAAGAGATGTTAACGATGTTATTACCGGTGCTACGGATTACGAAATTCTAGTGCACATGTAAGAAAATGATGTATTTGACAAGAATGTTGGTTGAATATTTAAACTAAAAAGAGTAAAATAAAAACTTAAAAAAAAATGTGACTGTCTTCAAAAACAACCACAAAAAAGGGTAAAATAACCTACAAAACTTTTCTTTCGGAAGTCGGTGACTTTTTTTATTAATTTCATTGTCTTTTTTGCCACCGACTTCCGAAAGAAAAGTTTTGTAGGTTATTTTACCCTTTTTTGTGGTTGTTTTTGAAGGCGGTCAATTTTTTTTGAAAAAGTTTTTATTTTACTCTTTTTAGTTTAAATAACACATTGGCAGCTATATTTTGTTATAAATTGACAGAAACACCTACAAGTAGAGAGTTTTATTTGTTCATTAAAACACTATGCATCAGCAAAACTTTAGCAAAAATTTAACTGGCTTCAAAAACAACCACAAAAAAACATTTTAAAAAAAAATGTGACCGCCTTCAAAAACAACCACAAAAAAGGGTAAAATAACCTACAAAACTTTTCTTTCGGAAGTCGGTGGCAAAAAAGACAATGAAATTAATAAAAAAAGTCACCGACTTCCGAAAGAAAAGTTTTGTAGGTTATTTTACCCTTTTTTGTGGTTGTTTTTGAAGACAGTCACATTTTTTTTTAAGTTTTTATTTTACTCTTTTTAGTTTAAACATTCAACCAAAATTCTTGTCAAATACATTATTTTCTTATATGTGCACTAGAATTTTGTAATCCGTAGCACCGGTAATAACGTCGTTAACATCTCTTTCATTCATTCCCTATCTCAAAAACTGCTGAACCGATTTTGATGAAATTTGCAGCATTCCCTAAGTTGAACGATACCTAGTACAACAAAAAAAGAATTACTTAAATCGGACTTGTAGTTCCGAAGATATGCGAACACAAACATAATTTTCTTACTTGAGGAGTTGTACCTTCCATCATCAGTTCAGTTACATGAGATGATGATTTCCATACGCAAATACTTGAACTACTTCATAAGATTTGCGAAAAACTATGTGTTAGCCAATAAAATTTGAGGGTTGCCCTCGATTTCTCCAAGATCCAATCATCAGATCCTGAAATAGTGACAATGGGACCACACGGGAAGCACCAGCTTTCGAATAAAAAAAGAATCATGAAAATCGGTTCACCCAGTCGCAAGTTATGAGGTAACAAACATAAAAAAAAAAATACAGTCGAATTGATAACCTCCTCCTTTTTTTGAAGTCGGTTAAAAAGGGTAATGACCTACAAAATAACTTTTCTTTTTTATTGACTTTTTCTACCAGTCTCAGTAGATATACACCTACTTTTTGTTGTCTCTGCATAGAGACAACAAAAAGTATAGGTGTAAATCTCTAGAATCAGGTTTTCGTTGGAAATCATCAGTCAGTCAAATTCGAGTACGGGCGTTTTGAATTTGATCCGTTGTCATGACAACTGAGTCCACCTGAGCCGAGCAACCGATATAAGACGAGTTTTAAAATACCAGTTTAAGCTACATAAATTGACCAAGTACCTACTTGTACCAAGAGATTCTTTGAAGGATTTTTAAGTGTTCTAGTTTCATGAAGTAACTGGATAATATTTATTTATAAGGAACCCGTTTTGCAGATAGTCTTTTGATGCGGGCTTGGTGAGGATCTCTGGAACCTGAAGCTTGTATTAATAAGCCCCTGACATTTGAAAGCATCCTACTTAGTAGTGATCACAGGCCTGATTTTATGTACCGCAACATCTTGCCAAAAACAAGCAAAACCCCCGTCTCTAAATCAAGCAGAAAAGGTCTTTAATTCAACTAACAGTAAGTGCATTCTAATTTTTAAAGATTATTATAAACATCCACAGGTAAAAGCACACAGTATAAAATATCCTTACACGCCACACAAGTAGGAAACGATGAGCGAACAACATGAGTTATGGACGGCGGTAACGCGTTGCTGCAACAAGCTACCGCAACATGCTACTGCAACTTGATACACTATTAGCATCTTTAGCTTTTAGTTGTGTGTTGGTAAACGACTTCTTGATGGGTCTGTTTAATTTTTTTGTTTTATCTTTTCTTGGGTACCTTAGTGGAAGCGGTGGTACAATGTACATAATACTTAGACTTGCAAACGCTGTTAAGGGGTCGTTCAAATTTAAAATTCTACAAATCACACAACCAGCTAAGCGTATTTTCTCAAACAAGCAGGAAACACAGTGCAGCATCATAAAATCAGGTATTTCATATATAATTATGTAATGAAAATGAAAGAATCCTTTGTGGAATTATAATATTTTTGGTAACTCTATCTGATCTACTGTTATTTCAGACTATAACCTTTTTCTGGCCCTGCAGTCTCGACAAATATAATGACGACAATCGCTCGTTAAGTCTAATCGATGTCAAATTTCTTTAACAGATTTTCAAACTTATGCTTTGGAAATAAAGTTGAAAGTCTGTTAAAGGAATTTGACAACGATACGACTTAGCGACCGATTTCTGTCGCTGTCTAATGTCGAGACTGCAGGGGCTGGTCCGATAGGCAGTTGCTCCATGTAAAATACTGATATCCAGCTGAATCTGGTATAACTGGAAGCCGATCCCAATATAGTTTGGAAAAGGCTAGGCAAATGATGATGATGAACCTTTCTCTGAGCTAAATATCAAGAGCTGTTCAACCGTTCTGACGTGAATGAGTGAAAATCTAAACATCCATTTTATTACACATTACTGAGATTATAAATGTAGTCTCGTTATAAAGTTGCACATATAATATGTCGGATCTTGGTTGAGTGTACCTTTTAAAGAGAACACAAACGCCTTTGTTAAGGTGTTGTGCTGAGCCTAGGAAGTTGGTGTCTGATAAGCTCCACGCTCCCATGATTCGACAGTGTTCGTTCGGAGGGGATGGTAGTGACACATACTCACCTAGGAACGGTACTGTGTAATCTTTTAAGGTCAGAGTATTAATGTAGCTAAGTAGAGTTAGTAACAGACTCTTTAATAATCTCAATTACCCGTATCCCACTGCGCCCACAATTGTAGACACTACGCATGTCACTTAGTACTGTTATTATTCTGATCAAATATACCCGGATGCTACATAATATATGAAAACTTCATTCCTTTTGGCAAGGTTCAACCAATTCCAACACACCCCTTGTTCATTTCACAACACTAAAGCAGTAAATCAACTGTAGTTTACACTACGTACGCCATACCAGTTCCAGGCCCTTTATTCAGTAGACAGATGAAATCATAACTCACAGTTGGCAAGGAGTCGCGTTGCCGCCAAGATATCGCGGAATTTAGCTCCGTCGCTGATAAACACAGCATCCAGCCACCCGAAAGACCTGATATAACCTCTATTAGTACCAAGTACAGTCAACAAAGGATTGAGGTTGCTAATACGATACGATGATTGAATTTTTCAATCCGAGACCCTTTTTATAATTTCTCTCACCCAGGGCCGGACGGGAGGGACTGTCAGACTTGTACTCACTAAAATCCATGGTAACCGTCAATAGCCCTTAACGTTCCGGGGTCACGGTAGCCCGTTAGTCCCACGACCCCGGCAGGCACTCAATCTGAGCCTATCATGACTTTTTTTATGTAAAATAAACTTGAACTTTGAAGTTAATTTGATGGATAAAATTAGTCCCTCATTCGTACCTTTACCAGAGGCACCTTTTTATGTTTCATACAATAAACGCTGTAAATACTTCAAGTATTAGTACTTAAAGTATTTTGCTGTAAATTAAATACAGATTGTATTTTATTGATTAGATTGTATGCTTACGCTGCATGATAGATCTCGACAAAAAGCGAATCTCCATCATATGTGTGGATGGTAGAAGAATGGTCTCCGAACCGTGGTTGACTGCAACAACACTTAAATACATATGTGGAAATTCAATGATGACCCTACCCTGGAGTCTTAATGTGGTGCTGTACCACAAACGACAACTTCGATATCGTTTTTACGTATCCATCATTATCGATATAGCCCACCGGATTAGCAAGCTGAAGTGGCAATGGGCACGCCATGTTGCTCGCAGAGCAGATGGCCGATGGGGTCGAGAAGTAGGTACTAGAGTGGAGACCACGAACAAGCAACCGCAGCGTAGGACGTCCACCAACAAGAAGGACAGACGACCTTATAAAGGTTGCCGGAAGACGCTGGATGCAGGTCGCTTCCAACCAGTATATGTGGAGATCTAAAGGGGAGGCCTATGTTCAACAGTGGACGTCCTATGACTGAGATGAAGATGATGATCATAACCAGAACTGATGGACGCTACCGAAGAATCGACGCGTTGCTAGTGTCTATGTCATTACATCGAAGTGCATTTAAAAATGTAATATCTCGACAGGTCTCGTGAGTGGTGGCGCGGACTTTAGGCTGACACAAATTTCACACTTTTTCTGACAGAGTCCATCTAAATAGATGGACGCTGTCAGAAAAAGTAGTGAAGTTTATTTCTCGCCTGTACACCAAACTCTTTTGTCTCTCGTACTTTTCAATTTAACGTCACACTGTTCGAAGTACGTCACTAATCTCAAATATAACAATTCTAAGTCTAGATCTTAGTCAGAATTATCAGTCTAATTTAGTACGTTCATTACATTTCGAATGATATTCTCGTCGCATTTATTATTACGGAGTTCGAATGTGAATGTCACAATCAATAATAACTGACCGATGATATCATCACGTATTTATTGGTAACAATTTTCACTTCGTGGCATTTGATACGTGGAATGTGGATTATGTTTCAATTATGTTGTTGGAAAAATACCAGCATGATTATCGAATGTAAGCATTTTCTGTTAATCTGATCTAGATTATCGGTCGCGGGACTCACGAATTACCGTGACCCTGGAACGTAAAGGGCTATTGAAGGACACCGTGGAGTTTAGTCAGTACGAGTCTGATAGTCCCTCCTTCCCGCTCTGCCCTGGGTGGGACGACTCATTTGATAATTTTACCACGTCAAAAAATCTGATTCAGATTATACGAAAAAACACGATCCACAAGATATTATAATCCTTACAACTTTAGCATTAAAAGGCAAATGATACAAATCTATTTAGTCCATAAGAGCAATGAAAAAAAATTGTCAACCTATCAAAAAATCTAAACGTATTGAAATTTGAAAGTCCCTATTCTCAAATTTCGTTACGCTCGTGGCGTCATAACTAGCAAGCACTTTTCATCTAGTAGTGACGTATTGCAAGAATCGTATAGTCGTCATTTTTGACAAACTTATCAAAAGAAAAAGATACGGGACATTTGATATTCTTACTTACGGACAATCTGGCCTGCATACGAATTCTGTACTCGTTGTATATCGTGAAACAGATCCTAATTGGAATTCATCGAATCATGAAACTAGCTTCCAATTTCAAATAGGCACATAAAAAAATAATTGATCGCTAGCTTATGCTGATATTTTTTACTATGAATTGAACTGTTTTATTGTTCTACATTCTAAATCTGCATTTTTAAAGCAAGAATCTTAAAAGAAAAATTAATCATAATACAATGTATCTATACCGTCCGTAACAAAAGAGATTTGGAATTTTCAAAGTGATCGAAAACTTTTTTGATGTATCTAGACTTATAAATTCACACCCTTTCTCTTTTGGGGTTGGCAGAAACTTCATTGCACCCCTCACTAAGATACTCTCATCGAAACTGAAGACATTGTTATTTTGTGAATAACAAAAACTATTTTCTTTTATCTTCCATAGTCCATTAACCCAATAAAAAGTAAGACAACTACGTACAACACTAATGCTACTAACATCTTAGGTTTTAAACTTAACAGTGGGGGACGTAGAAACGGTAGCTATCACCGTAAAGCCTTTGCTGAGGAAGCTCTAAAAACTGCTTAAAACCAAGATAAAGGCTCCTAAAACAAGCTACGGGTGCGGCAACGGTTGTTTCAGCCGTTTACAACCCTGTGAGGGGATAATGGAGCCCCTTTACACCTTTCTCATGGTTTACACGCGAGCAAATGTGTCCCCACTTAGTCTACATGTGTTAAGTATAGTAAAAATTGTATTAGGTGTGCTTCGCTGAGAGTAAAATGTCGGAGATATAGTAAAATTGAAGAAAAATGCTGACTAAATAGCCGACATTCTGCTCAGTTGACATAGAAAAAAAAGACGAATAAAAGAAATGAGGCAATGAGAGAATGATTGCCTCATTTTTTTTATTCAAAAATGTAATTCGAATAACATACAACCTACTTAAATGAAATTAAAGACGAATTTAAAAAGAAAAAAACAAATTCCATGGCTAAACACGTGACGTTCGATTTTTAAAATCCCAGTTTTACCCCGTTACCGTTAAGTTGGCACTGTTGGCAGTGAGAAACAGTTAAATAACATCACTAAAAAAAAACAAAATATTTATTGATGTACTGTTTTTTTTTTGTCAATAAACATTTAAAATCTGTATTTAATTTATGTGACGTTCGATTTTTGAAACCCGAATTCTAGAATTTAGTGTTGAAAAAGTATGCCAAAATAGAATGTATTCATTTAAACTGTTTTTTAAGTATCATTTGACTTCGTTCCATGCAACGCAAAAATTATAACTTGTTCAACTATTATTACAGCGAACAATATAGCGTTTCCCAAAACACAATTTAACTGAAACTGTCTTCGAAGTTTCAGGCATACTCCTTGAAAATAGTTCTGATATTAATACAGAGGTTAATCAATAAACTGAGCTGAAGTATACGAGAGCAGAAACTAATTACATATTGAACAGTTATTGTTTTAACATAATTGCCGAGCGCCGGAAATTAAATCACGTCCCTTTATTAATTTCAAAGAACTCTGTTTGAACGTCGTACGTCGCTAGTCGTAGTTTGTAATATCTTTGTGCTCAGATATTATGATATGAAGCCCCCTTTACGGCTCTCTCTTCCTCTTCTGAGTTTTTCCATTAAACGACAGGCTACTTTTTCATGGAATGGTTGGCGCAAAAAAAAAGGCACTGTGCGACAAAATGTGAACACGTCAATGATCTGTCAACTGCCACTTGAAAATTATGCTTAGCAAGAAAAACATGGTCGCGGGATTCAAATCAAATCAAATCGTTTATTTCAACTAGGCCAATTACAGGCACTTATGAATTGTCAAAAGACATAAAATAATACAAGTACAAAAATAGTGATGGTGCTACAGTCCCAGTCACAAGACATAAAAACTGTGAAAGTACCGTATATAGGTGCTCATTCCCGTAGGTGATTATTTCCTTACTGTGACCCCGGAACATAATAGTCTACTGAAGGACAGTTCGTTTATAGATATAGCTTTATTTACTAACGAACACTATCCATACAAACAAGTCAACTTGTGTTCCTAAATAAATTGTCATAAATGTTCCCGGCTTACACCAAGTCGAATGCTTGAATCTGTTTAACACGCGACACGATACTAAAACAATCCTCTTGTTTACCTCTTTATTTCTTTCAAAACGTCATATCTCTTACTATCACGGCTAAGGAAATTTATCTTTGTGAACGAGGCTCTAGGGTTGAAAGTAAAGTGGCAATTTTTTTTTAACAAGACAAGATTAAAAGTAACACCAAGGATATTAAAATTTATATAAACATGTGCCAGAAGTGCTTTCAGTGTAAGCTGACTGTAAAGATGATCTTTTATAAAAATCTGGAGAAACTACGTTTAAAGGTAAAATATAAATGCATTTACATTATAATTGAATGACAGACCCAGATAGGTAAAAGTACCATAAGGGATTGACTTAACGTCGTCGTGGCGATCGTGTTTTGTTTTTCATTTACCCGTAGATAACGTGTTTTTTGTCATAAATGTAGTAGTGTCCATTGTTATAAGGTTGAAAATCATTACAGTTTCACAGGTGGTGGTAGCTTGATGTGGTAGGAAGACGTTACCTGCCCATTTGGGGGCAGCCTGGCTAAAGATCGAATGGGCTGCAACGCTCAAGAAGTCCGCCACCAAAGAAAGAAACTCTTACCTTTAGCCACGAACGTCTTATCCAGGAGGTACTTGCTGGTGTACCTAGCTGGGAGCTCCCACCCTGCGTCTCGTTTGGTGTTAAGTCGCGCGTTAGGTTGGAAAAAGTTCTTGTCCTGGGCTTTGAGGATCACAAATATTGTTCAGAACACGTTCACACACGCAAATATTGAGAAAGTTCCTTAAATTCGATTTTTTGTTACGATCGCACGTTTTTCGTGCGCCGGTGAATCTTACACACAGACACGCGCCATTGGAGGGCGCTGGGAGCGCGGCCAAAAGGCCTGTGATTGGACGGGACGTTTGAGCGCTGTCATAACGCTCTACCATTGGTTCAAGCTTCCACTTCGAAAACGGAAGACTCGAACGCTGCTATTTCATTCGATCTTTATGGCTAGATATTAGAATAGAATAGAAAACGATGTTGTTTGAATTTAAATATGAATTCGGATTTAATGGTTACGAAACACTTGATGTGCTGGCATCTGTACTTTTTTGCTATATGAAGTTTTAAATGAATAATTAATGATTCTTCCCTTTTCTTTTAAGATATTTGTGACCAGATTCCAATTGATTTTGTTTTAAATACGAAAACATGATTAGCTTTCTTTCCAGTTGATTCCTTCCAGTTTTTTTTTTTATCTAAACCCTGTGTTGTCCCACTACTGGGCAAAAGGCACCCCCAATTCCTTCCAGTAAACTTATCTTTATCTAACAGGTTGTCTGAAGCTATTCCAGTTAGAGGAAAGTGGTTACTGCCGTCGGCTTGTGTACTTGTAGTACAAAGGTGTTTACCGATGCGTTGCTGTCCACTTGTGCCAGCTATGTCACTCGGCAAATTCCGAAAATGGTTCGATGACTGAAACTTGAAAGATCTTTTACAATTATATTCTTGCTGTCTCACTCAAATAATAGCTGTGTTACTGAGAAGTTCTTCCAATGTAGATAGGTTTTGGAAAATGCTTCATCATCAGCCTATAATGTTCCCACTGCTGGGACACAGGCCTCCTCTCTGTGATAGGGAGTGGGTCATAATCCACCACGCAGGCCCAGTGCAGGTTTGTAGATGTCACATCTCTTCGAATTTGATGGTTCTAAAACATGCCGGTTTCCTCACGATGTTTTCCTTCGCCATTTTGAAAGCAGTAATGCACCAGGCTGAGTTCGAACCCACGACCTACCTACAACTCGTAAGTCGGGGCTGATATCAGATACACATTTCTACACGTCAATATCCTTTAAATAACTATTTAAAGGAATTTTTTTTAATTAAAGTAATCCTAAATCCTCCTCTGGCTGAAACGGAAGGGTCTGTCAGATTCTTAGTGACTGTTATATCTAGCCTGTTCCTTCAATGGCCTTAACCCAGGCAGGCGTTTGGCCCTAAAAGGGGTCCGCTCATTAAAGCGCACGTGGATGACATTGACCCGAGCCCGATTCATGATCAGGTGGCGAGGTGCCCATTACATACACGCCCGTAAACCCATATTTGTCATTCTCTAAATAGAACTAAGTCGCTGCACAAAAAACAACTACTATAACTACAACTTGTACCATCCAGCTTTCCAGCGCTGTATATCTGTGAAGCGCAACTATTGCATATTTTGTATTGCAGCCACATGACGCTCCCTGTTGTATGGATTCACACTAGCCAGGAATGTAAGTAAGTAGGTTTACAAACAGGATGGAAGCAGATCCGCAAATGGCTGCCGGAGCTAAAGTCAACGCCGCTATTTGTTTTGTGGAACTAACAAATTACATCCTAGGAAACGTGGTTTCGTTTGTTATTATTAAATCTGGTTGAATTAGAGGGAGTTGGACATTTTTTGGGGGAATTATGAATATGCTTAACACTTGATGTCGGTGGTAAAAAGAATTGTCCGTGACCTGGGATAATGCGCTGGAAATGCTACGAGTAACAATATAAAGCAATTTTGAAGTTGATATTAAATTCATGCAAGAAGATTTTAATGACGTTTGTATCCGAAACAAAAATAAACAGGCAGTAGTTTTTTGGAAATCGTTTGGACTTCAAGGCAGAATGATGACATGTGGTGCAAGAATTTTATTTATTTAATAGTTAGGTAAGTATACCATCTTTCACACAATTAGATTAGAGACACAATACTGTAGTCAGTCTGTGTGGTGTACGAAGTGGGTCTTAATAAAACTGGCACGCTTGTGAAACAAGAGAAAATACTGCAACAAAAGATGACAACTAAGTGAAGGTCTTCAAAATATATCCTAACAATACATTCCAAACGTGAGACAAAGTAAACGCGAAAAATAATCTAAAGGCCACCTTCCATTGTACCAACAATAAACACGACAAAGTAAACCTTTCGACCCAATAAACCCCATCATAACCAATTCAACAAACACCAGTACAAGTTAACACTCATCTTCATTCCGGCCGAGTGTACACCGTAAAGCACTCACAGCATCACCGTATAATAGCTGCATCCGTCGTTAACGATTGACGTCTTTATTGCATACTTCTATTATAGGACCAACTACCTTTCAAAGAGAACCAGCACCAATGAAATTCCCACCTTAACATTAAAAATCTAGAGTTGAAATTCCAAGTGTGAACATTCCCAAGTTATTGTGATCGCGCTATCTTCGCGTAGGGTTTGCAGTCGCGTAGGATCTTGCCGATACGGGCTGAAATATGAATATCGTGGTGTCGCCATTTTGTGCAGTCCAGTCACGATTACCCTTTGCGCCGCTGAGGACTGAACGACTGTCTGTTTGATGGCAAACTAGTGTAATGGCGGCGATATGTGGATCTAATGGCTGTGACCTGGTTTGTTAAAAGGTATTTTAAAAGTAAGTTGCTAGGTGACCTTTTGCGAAGATGGCTTGGATTAAGCTTGTGATGGTAAACCAGAAAAGAGCAATGTTAGCATTCTTGAATGTAGTTACAGTTCTACACTGAAACCGAACCTTTTTTTTTTGCTGGCATACATAGTTTTTTTTTACTTTTTTGGATTTTACTCAGCACACTCTGAATTTTGTGGTTCACATATAAAAACAAAAAAATAGTGGAGGTCTTTTAAGCAACTGTGCTTAGACCCTTTCATTTCAGTAATGAAACGCTGTGCTGTGCAGAAAGGCGAGCCTATTGCTTCGAACCATGCATAAACCCAGATGCCGTGCTGCCACTGACAAATTCAAATGCCTTGAAGAGATTCCAATAACAGACCGACCTGAGAACTGAACCTAGAACCCCTTGCATCCAACGGTGACTTATAATTCATGCCATGTTCTACATAAATTAATTCCAAATAAGCAAAATATAAAAAAATAATTAAAACCAAAAAGGAGCGTGTTATTCAAATTACCTAATTTTAACTCTCCACATTGTAAAGTCAACATTAACCAAACTTAGTTCTAAGTTAACACTAAAACTAAAACCAAACCTGCGTTACAATAATTGCCTAAAATCTCTGTACTAGATTCAAATTCTCTACTTTAAAAATAGCCTCAGTAAATCTGATTACCTTCAGGCACAGAATTGAAATTTAAAGTTAGGTGGTCAAAGCTGGAGGTAAGACTCTTATGTTGGTAGCTAGGTAGTCTAGGTACTTAGCTTCCCGACGAATCTGAAAAGCTTACTGGCGAATCCCTGTGAGGGTCCTAAGTCTATACAAACTAATATTAACGTAGAAATGTTGATATTTCCATGAATGTTGTGAATGTTTTGTTGTGCTGCATTTTAGAGCTCGGTTTTATTTTTAAAAACATTTATTTGGTTTTTGGCACTTTATGGCCCCGTCAGTTTGCTGGCAGCTCGTTGAGGCGTGTGTAGAACGTCGACACGGAGGTCCTTGATCGGACGGCGAGCTACTCAACACTTTTTCTCCACACACGCTCGCATCACCTTAGTCGAGAGTCTACGGTGGCCGGTTGTCATCTCGCTATGTTCGACACCTTAGGCATCTCCCGTCTTCTTGGCTTGATAACTTTCAATATTAAAATTCTTGATTGGCTGGTAGAGCTTTTATCAATATCCCGAAAATACAAAACAGCTTTTTCAACCTACAAACTTAAATAACGAAAATATGTAGTTATTCACATTTTTTTCTGATGCCATTATAGTTTTTCTTGACAAGACATATTTAATATTTCAATGTAATAAATAGACACAATAGCACTTCGATTTCCTCCAACTTATCTTTTCTCAACCATTTTGGCTTCAAATCTATCCAAATACGCCTGGGGCTGACAGCTGGCCTCGGCCTCCCAATTACAGGAGATATCCTAAACTCGACTGTTATTCCTAGACTTTTCAACTTCAGACTATTTATTACAGACTATCAGTGTTAGGAACTGAATTCTTCTTTTTATTGTTCATTGATTATTATCCAACTAGCTGTACCTACCCTTTTTTTTTTTTTTTTTTTTTTTTAGCGTGGTAAAATCATCAAATGAGTCCTCCAACCCCGGGCAGGGCGGGAGGGACTGTCAGACTTCAGCTGTACCTACCCTTAGCACGAATTTTCATTTTTTAACTTTACAGTATTTTCAACACATTTGCTCGAAAAATGCATTTACGAAGCCTGTGTACATTGTTCGAAAGTTAAAAATTACGCACCATACAACGGAGCGTGCGGTAAAATAGGTACTCTCACCTAAGTACCTACTTTACCGCACGCTCCGTTGTATAGCAGCGTGCGTTTTCTTTACGGTTTTTTTTTAATTTCCATTAAAAAAAAAAAGGAATTCCACCAAAGAGTTTCACATTATGAGAATAAACAGCCTGACTGATCGAACCAATCGAACCTCACTGGAAGCGCTTTTGCTCAATACGTTGTCTCACTTTAATACTTATGAGTAAATGAGACGAAAGATGTAGTTCTAATTTCCACCACGTGCATGTGGCGCCATTTGCAAATTCGCGCAATTTTCATATTAGGAACTTCAAAAATTGTTGCGACTTTTCTACTGTTAAATATTTTTTTTAATTACATATTGTACTGTTTTCTCGCAAATGTGTTGAAAAACATTGTATGACACACGTGCAGAAATTGGTATTTACAAACTCGTGACTATGGTAAACCCTCGGCTTCGCCTCGGGTTTACATTCGTCTACTCGTTTGTAAATACCAACTTACCGCACTAGTATCATAATAGTAGTTTATGTAACTGGTACATAATGAGGGGTATTATACACGAGTGTGAGTTTATAAAACGAGCGAAGCGAGTTTTATAATAGTATCACACGAGTGGTATAATACCTAGTTATGTACAGTTTCATACACTACTTTATCTACTCTCATTGAACACGAACATATCAAAAAAAAGATAAAAATTAATAAACACTAATAATCATCCACCATGTCATCCACCGAAACACAAACGTCAAAATCCCAACATTCCCTTAGAAAGCGCGCGCAGTCACAGATAAAAAAGTCAAAAAATGTATCTATGATCAGTAATCTGTATCATAATGAAATAGTTATTTGTTATACAAGAGTGCAAAGTTGCTTTTTAACCGCGTGCTCAATTTTGATGACCGAGCAAGCGAATGATTCTAAAATTGAATCACGAGTGCAACGAGTGATTCAAAAATTAGAATCATGAGCGGTAGCGAGGTGAATCAAAAGAGCACAAGGTGAAAAATCTTTGCACTCGAGTGCAACACGTAACTTTTCATCCCACCTCAGCGAGGAAATGAGTAGATGCAAATAAAGTTTAGGTAATAACTACTTACTACGTTATTATAGGTGAGTAGGTATTACAGATTTTTTTTTAAATTATAACAAAAAATAGTTCAGTATGTTTTCAAGTTTCTAATTTTTATCTTGGTTTGTCTTAACAATAAGTATGACGTGAAAAGAAAACCGCACAAACCGAATTAAAAAAACGGTAAAAAAAAAGTTCTGAGTCAAGAAGGTTCCGAGTCTGAGATTGTAACAAAATAATAGTAGATTATGCACCAAAGGATTCTGATCGGGATTCAAGTTAGCCCAAGTGGGCAGCACAACAAGCGATCAGCTGTTGGGGTCAGCAGCCGCCTTTACTGGCACAACTCTTTACTGCACGTGCATGTTCCAAATTCAAATTTACTTTATCCACTAGAGAATAAAAACGGCTTTTACGCTCAGATATCGAAGAGGAAAAATAGCCTTTTCGAGATGGGGGGATGAAAAAAAAATTAAATTATAACATTGTTTTGTTAGACAAACAGTGTTATAATTTAATTTTTTAATTTCATTACGATACTCTATGGTATAAAGTATGTCATTATAAACTCGTTTTGAGTTTTGTATTTCGAAGTTTACGATATGAGAGTAGATAAATAACTATTACAGCGTTTCTTGTATATTAAAATAGAACAGCGCCTCTGGTGTGAGAAGAAGGAACTATTTTTTTCCTTGAAAAATGTCGACTTGAAATTGTCAAAGTTTTTTTGAAAACTTCCAAAAGTCTTAGAACAAACATTGTTCAGTAACATGAGCTGAGTTACCCCCGAGACGTTTTGCGCTATTAACTTTACACTTACACGTTGTATAGCTTTCTTCGCTATATGAACTATCCAACAAAAAATATATTTCGTTCAATTAAACAAACTCTTCAGATTTAAATTAATAACTTAAAATTTTGATGAGGTTCTCTTAAAAGGTTGGGTGTGTAATACTCGCAACTAGTGCTCCTGTGTGAGCGATCTATTCAAACAGTCGGGCCAAGAAAGGCCAAAAACATTGTGAGGTTTTTATTTAAGCCAGATTTCCTAAAGAATTGAGTCAGTTTGTATAGATCAAATATGACTTTCTTTTTTTTTAGCGTGGTAAAATCATCAAATGAGTCCACCGGCCCCGGGCAGGGCGGGAGGGACTGTCGACTTCTACTAACTAAAATCCACGGTGTCCTTCAATAGCCTGTTATGTTCCGGGGTCACGGTAAGGAAATAATCCCGCGATTAGATCAAATATGACTTAAGAAAAGTAACCATAATATTAAGAAGACCCCAAGCCCAGTTGTTGTGTGTCAGAAAACTTAAAGAATAAAGTAGCTGTACAGCTTTTTAAACTCTTTTCACAGACCCAGTTGTTTACAAGTCGGGTCTCGTTCTACACAATTTAAACATCTTTAAAACTTGTACGGTTCAGTAAACCAATTTTTCAAGAAAATTACAATTAAGTATGTTCATTTAAATAACTCACAGAACGATTATGTGTATATGACAATAAACTTTCATTGATTTCAACTATTAGGCCAGTTAAAAACAAGTCCAAAAGGGAAACATAAAAACTATCTTCTAAAACAAAAAAATCTGAAAGCTATTTCATTCTATTCTAAAAAAATTTTTTTAAAAGTGATAAAATTACAATTTATCAAACTAATAATTCATAATTCGAATAACAACACCGTGAAAAAAAATAAAAACCACAATGTTTTCAATATTGTTCTAATTTATGTTTCGCTAAAAACAGTCTTTACTAAAGGTACTCGTACCTATTAAATAATAGTAGTTTATGTAACTGGTACATAATGAGGGGTATTATATACGAGTGTGAGTTTAAAAAACGAGCGAAGCGGGTTTTTTAATAGTATCACACGAGTGGTATAATACCTAGTTATGTACAGTTTCATACACTACTTTATCTACTCTCATTGAACACGAACATATCAAATAAAAGATAAAAATTAATAAACACTAATATATTCATCCATCGAAATACAAACGTCAAAATTCCAACATTCCCATTTGAAGCGCGCGCAGCCACAGATAAAAAATGAAATAGATGTATCTATGGTCAGTAATCTGTATCATAATGAAAAAAAATTAAATTAAAAGTTTGTTTTGATATAACAGTGTTATAATTTAATTTTTGAATTCTATTGTATGAAGTAAGTAATTTCTTAAAGTTTTTCAAGTATGTCATTATAAACTCGTTTTGAGTTTTGTATTTCAAATTTTACGTTATGAGAGTAGATAAAAATAATATAATATGTACCAGCTTTTTTCCTTGGGTTCGCAACCAATTCGAATCGTACATGTGGTGCCATCTATTAGCATGTCAAGGTAATTGTTTTATGCAATATGCAAAATTGGAGGGACTCGTTGCATGAATTTAAAATGCAAAAAAATAAATAAGGCTTGAAAAGTTAACAAACAAACTTACTTTCGCATTTATAATAATTATTAATTAGGATTAGGATTTTAATAGGACATTAAAGATTATGGTATTTTTTTAACCACCAATCAATGGAGATACTTTTTATGAGCTGTCAAAATACGATGTTCCTATTGGCTAAAAGCAAACTGTGACGTCACTACTAATTTGTGAACTCAATGTAAGTACTATTTATTGAATTCAGAGCTACAAAAAACCTAGTTTAATAGTTTTTTTTTTTATTAATCGGTTTTTCGGGCCTGAAATAAAGTGAGATTTAAGTGAAAATATGTTAGTAAAAAATACTTAGTTTATTCCAATTCCTGAAAACATAAAATACTTGTATTGATTTGGTTTAACTTTTTTATCAACATAGAGTTTAAGGTTTTCTAATAATTTTGAGATAACGGCCGGGATTACTGATGACAGCACTTTAGCTATTTATACATAATTATTATTTAATTATTCTTTATTCTATTTTTAATATAAATGGCAACCAAAATCGACGTCGACTATTTTGCCAAACGCAAATTATTAAACGTGTTTATTTAAACATTGATGAGTACGGTTTTTATCTTGATTTGGGGGTATGTCGACATTATTTTGTCGTCCAATAATCTTTCTCATTATTAGTTTGAGTTCCATAAAATAATAACGCACTAAAAAAACACAACAAAGCTTAAAAGAACTTCTCTTTCAGAAGTGTCTTTTCCCCATTAATTTTATGTCACCGTCTTCCGTTTTTTATTACTTTATGTACTATAAATAAATCATCTTTTTTTTCGAAATGGCCAAGTGTTCTTTAGTGAAATTTCATAATGTACACATAACATCACCTAATAATTATTGTTAATATTAATCTGTCATCAATAGTAAATTGTAGCACATTTTATAATTTTTTTGTTAAATAATATTCGATTCTAACGTTAAAAATATTAATTTGACTACTTTAGTACCGGCTGAGTTTGTAAAATGGCGCGACTAACCAATCATACCGTATTGGTTGGAATGTAGGTTGAATAGTGGGGGAACGCAACCTCGATAGTTGTGCCAGCTCAGTCGCGCATTAGACGTCGAGCAATCGACTACTAAACTACAGTTGTGTTTAAAGAATACCCTGTGCTAATTGTGAAGTGTGTGTGAGTGTGACTTCGGGTGTTGGAAAAATGCAAGTAAGTTATAAATGTTTGTAACTTATTTTCTTTACTTTTACCGATTTAAACAATGAGGAGGTTCTCAAGTTGTATTTTTTTGTTTGTTACTCGATTATAAACATACATCCGAGATAGTCCCATGATTAGGTTAGGAGATGATGATGAGAATCTGAAGAAGTAAAAGGAACTCTTTAAGAAAATCAACAGGTAAAGCTGATATCGTATCTTGTAGTATGTAGTGTACCCTCTGAAAGATAAATTTAAAATTTAAAACATCGACTTTCGAAAGAATTAGTTATTTTATTACTTTATGTGTAGTTTCAGAAGTCTGTTACATGCTTTTTTACCCTTCTAGTAGGTACTGGCGCGTTATGTTGTATGTTTTTAAAAGCTATGATCGCTGGTTAGGTAACCATCGATTACTTTCATATTTAAACTATAATCACGCTACATGAAACCAGATTAGCCAATTCGGAACGCGAATAAGATAATAATTAAACATACTTGTGTCAATATTGTAAAGGGCGATCGGATTTTCTGAATTTTCTTGTGATAGGGATGGCTATTGGAAAACTAATGGCGCATGGCGGTAGTATAGCTTGTTCCAAGCGTCGTCATTGGTTCAAATCTTATAGGTACTTCAAAATAGTACTACCTCATTGGTCGGATTAGGACTTAGCCCTGATCGCGCCATCTAGTATTGGCTTTGACCAGCCTTCCCCATTACATTACTACCCTAATTTTTTATTATAAAATGATCAAAGAATGAGCGTTAAGGAGACTATAAAACTCGTACTGACTAAAAATCCATGGTGTCCCTTTAAATAGCCCTTTACATTCCAGGGTCACGGTGCCTGTTCAGACAGTCCCGCAACCAACAACCCTACAGTTCAATATAAAATAAATAATAATAGCTATACTACCAGAGGAGCTCGAGGCTAAATAATCACAGCCGCTCAGGCCGGTCTTCCGGGTTAAGCCGCGCTTGCCAAGATTGGTCTGTGGATAAGGGTGATCTGTCATAGCGAGTTTCCTCCGTGCCTCGGAAAGCACGTAAAGCCGTTAGTCCCGGCTGCATGTCATTTGTAGATCTTTGACAGTCTTTACTGTTAGTCAGAAGCTCTAAAGTCGTACAACTAGTCTTACCATGGGGTATCGTATTCCGTACCCAGTTACTGGGTTGTGGAGGTCCGACAGGCAGTCGCTGAATTATTCCCGTTGGATCCCACTTTTGGATCCCATTTTTCAGGTAGTCCCGATGAATCCCATTTTTAATTCCCATTGAATCCCACTTTTTGACAACATGTGTACATATCAGAAGAAAACTGTTACCGTTATTTTACTTATATATTCTGAGTAACTAATTTAAGAATTTTACTAAAAAAAAAGTTCCACAAGATCCGGCCACCATAGGCTTTCCATAGACCGGTCACCAGTGAGTGTAGAAAGACGGCAGAGACACATTCTGAGAATTTGTTTCAGTCTTTACTTACAAACTGATAGAATGTCACTAACCAGCAAAAGTACTAGGCTAGCATAAGATTAAGGTGGTATGTTTTGCGCTCTGGCGCCACGTGACACGCAGCGCGGGGGTAAGGTAACTCTAAATGGCCTGCCAAAGTACTAGGCTAGCATAAGCTCAAAGTGGTAGCCGGGAGCCGTCCGACCAAGGACAGGCCCAAGTCAGGGCGCGTCGTGTTTCACGCTTACCTCAAGAGAACAGATGGAGACTGGACCATAGGGCCATACGCCTAACTTGACGCGGGCGAAACCGCAAGCAGAAGCTTAGCTTAGCTAGTTTTATGATAGCACTTTTGTGATTGAAAGTACTCGCATTCAGATTTTTTAAAGCATGTGGGATCCAACGGGAATAGTTTTTGGGATTCAACGGGAATAAAACGTTTTTCTTTTGTTGTGGGATTCAACGGGAATACATTTTAATTTTTTGTGGGATTCAACGGGAAAAATATTCAAGTGGGATTCAAAACTGGGATCCATCGGGAATAATTCCAGTCGCTCCATGTAAAATACTAATATCCAGCTGTATCCAGCTGAATCTGGTTTGACTGGAAGCCGACCTCAATATAGTTGGGAAAACGCTAGGAAGATGATAAATAGTTATACTACCCTACGTTTATAAAAAAAACTGTAGCTTGTGGCTAGATCTTTTGACTCCTGGCTCTAATCGTAATTATCACCACCATAATTCCCCATCGGTTTTTGTAGTCATCGGACATTCTAGTGCCAAAAGTGTAGTGCATTAAAAATTTCGCTCATGTTTACAAAGGCCAACCTCAAAACTGCAACAACCATGTTTGTATAACCAAGAGGGCTCATCTTCGCGGTAATTAACACGTCGGAAACAAAAACGCTGTTAAACAACTCGTCGAAACGAACACGTTGGCAACAATACGTGGTAAAACAAATCTTCCGCCTACGTATTACAAGTGTAAATCATCTGCATCGTACGATCATGTCTCTTGGTACGTAGGGCGGTGGCTGGGAACAAACGTTGCCCGAAAACGTAGGAAACGTAGCGATGGGAACGCAAGAGAAACATACATGGTGGAGTGTTGAGTTCTGAAGGTCACAAATGTCTTTCCGAGCTGTCATTTTACAACTGTGCTACAATATGCTTACAAACCCGTTAGGCTAAGGAATTTGGACATCTATAATTTCCATTCGTATAGCAATGACAAGTCGACCTCCCACCCCGAGCAGGGCGGGAGGGACTGTCAGACTTGTACTGTCTACAATCCACGGTGTCCTTCAATAGCCCTTTATGCTGACGCTCTTTGAGGCGCTCGTGGGACACAACGCGCCGTCGACCCGGGCATGGTCCATGGTCGGGCAGCGAGTTGCCCTTTACTCGTTGTCCGTATGCCCGCGTATGTTTCAGCCATAACGATTCAATTTACTCTTTCATGCAAAGAACAATCTTGCATCATCCATGTTTGTAACCAAGAAGTCACGTCGGAAACAAAACGCTGTTGAACAACTCGCCGAAACAAACACGTTGGCAACAATGCGTGGTAAAACAAATCGTCCGCTTACGTATTACAAGTGTAAATCATCTGCATCGTAGGATCATGTCTCTTGGTACGTAGGGCGGCGCCTGGAAACAAACGTTGCCCGAAAACGTGGGAAACGTAAGCGATGGAAACGTAGCGACAGGAACGCAAGACGTGAGAGACAAACATGGTGGAGTGTTGAGGAGTTCTGGATCACAAAGCTCTAAATGTGCTACCATTACACCCTCGTGCTCCAGGCGGTCCTTCAATCCTGTTTATTACAAATCCGTACCAGGTTGATAAGTAGACTTGCATATAGTAGAGTAGTAAGACAGATAAACAAAAAATCAAGTGTTTGATAATGTGCAGTAAAACAGACCTATCGACTTAGTCCTAATTCAACCTGTAAAAGTAGCAATTTTAATGCCTACAAAGCATTAAAAAAATGTAAGTCGACTTATCAACCTATTCACGCCTGGTACGGAAATATCGAAATGAAAAAGAAATGTCGATTTGTCAGTCTTCTTTATCTACCTACGTGAATTCAATTGCACATGACCCAATTTTTAAAAGAAAATTCATGTATCCAGTGAAAACACGTACCCAAATCGATGAGAATTTAAATTCACATCTCAGTCTCCAATTTAAAATCGTCTAAACCTGGTATCTGAATTATAAAATGTGCTGACCTATTAATATTCATCTCGACTAAAAAGTACCGGTGCGGTGAGGTTCCGTAGAGTGGCGCGGGGCTGCACAGCGAGTGCACCGCAGTTGCTGGACGAATTGCATTAAGCAGCGCGTCCCCAGACTCGGTTAATTTGTTGGTCACCGCTCGTTACCATTTAATTCGCATCCCTCTAGCCCAGATCGCGGCTCACTTTACCAGATTATCATCCAATTTAGTCCACCCGCTCGGATAAACGAAGTCACTCGATATGAAAAATGTTGGAATAAAAAATCAGGTCGCCCTTGCGGCTCTCCTGCTTTCAATTTATAATAGACTTTTGGATTGCGGCTAACGAAATTTGTTATCAATCATTATCCCATTTACATAGACGGAGAGGATATTATTAAGGCGAGTGGCTTATAGAGAAAGGCTTTTGATTTTATTTTTATGAAACGCTACCGGTTTTAGTTTTGAAACACTTGTAATGAGATTGAGTACTTTAGGTGGTTGATAAACGAATTCTTTGGAGCATTATATGAGCTATAAATCCGACTGCATTTTGCAAGTTACCACAAAAGTAACGATTTCCTGCCACCTACACGGCGCGGCGCATGCCATCATTCACCACGCGGGCCCATTCACCGCACATCTGCTTACGACTGTCTAGATAATTCAACAAAGCGTGCGCCCCAATTTTCTTGCAGCTCGGAGTCAAAGTTGTGCGGTGTGGCGTACAATGGGGCCATCCCGCTCGTAGGTAATGCGACACCTTCTTGCGAGGGATTCCCGGCTCGAACCCTCGCGACAAAGCAGCCACTTACTCCGCGTACCGTTTTGCCGTCTTCTCTGAATGCGCCGAGAAATCTTCCCGCTGAAGATCCGCGCTCCGACATGCATGTTTGTGTATCCATTTGCTTGCACCGAATGCCACGGTAATGGATTTTTTAAGGCACCATATGTAGATTGAATGGATGTTTACTTGGAGATGAAATCATGCGACTTCGGTTGAAAGTTCGTATTGGTGGTGCAATTTTCATATTTTTCATTGTGAGGTTAGATTGGTTCCAATGTGGCTGTGTTGAAAAGAGTTGACTGGCTTCTTTAAATTGTGTTTATAAACGAAAGGCAAGTCAATTACAGGAAAGAGGGGCTTAAACTTTCTTACTGCAAGACAAATCAACTCTCATGACGAAATACATGGAAAACATATATCCAAAACCAAGTCATATTCTCTAAACACGAGAATTTAGTATATTCTGTTTCAATTTAAAACAATTCTCTACAATAAATTACGTAGAAAGCCGTTCCAGTCTATATTCAAAACATTTCAGGTGTCTGCAATACAAATTGTTCCTGCAAAGACATTAAAATGTAAATCCGTTTATACTTAGCTATGCAATGTGCCCATGTGCACTGTCTATGCAAAATGCAAATAACTGAATTATTATACAATGTATTTCTTCACCGACATCGTCTCTTATAGTCTGGTGAATTTAACACTAGGTACTCAATATAATTGTTGGTTTTGATTTTAATAATTCATGTTTTCCCTTAATAAATTATTCTCCATCGTCAAAAGCAGACATCCTTTTAGGCTTATAATGAGCGTTCCATTTCAATATCTAATATAAAGTTTTGTAACTTCACCATCACCTCGCCATCACTCAACTAAACTATCCCCTGACATAGTACACCAAAATTTCCACCTTTTTATACATTTAGATTTATTTTAGAAGGACACCGTGAATTTTAGTGTTGATAGCCAGCCCTGCCAGGGGTGAGAGCACTCATTTTATGATTTTACAACGTAAAAAAAAAGTCATCACTGCTGAACTCATGGACAGGTCTTTTAACATGAGTCCGTAACCGTGACCCTGGAACGTAAAGAGCTATTGAAGAATCACCGTGGATTTTAGTCAATACGAGTCTGACAGTCCCTCCAGTCCCGTCCTGGGCAGGAGGAATCATTTGATGAACGAAAAGAAAAACGTCTTTTAACACAGTCAACTATTCCTTTATTATTTCCGAATTAAAATCTGAATTCAACGGTGAGTTCTGCGCTCACCGAATTAGGTAGTCCGCTGTATTTGTCTAATGCAATCCCACTGAGCGATACACGCTCGGAGCGAAATAAATTGCCGTAAAATAAAATGCAAGTTGCTTGCACGAGCATTATATCCGAGGTCTCTCTTGCTATCCGTGACGTCGAGACTAACCGCGTTTTGTTCAATTTACTTGCATGTTAACGGAAAATTTTAAATTATGGAATAGTATTGGATATGGGTTATTTTAATGGGTGTTTGGTATTGGAAGACCTGGGAAGACCACCGGCCGTTGGACATGCGTTCTCAATAAAGTGGTCAGAAGAAACTGGATGGCTATGGCATAAAACCGAAAAAAAAAAATTGCAGCGGTGAAACAGTTCTCACGCCAATTGAACTTGTACGGAATCATGCCCGCGACGAGTACCGCTCGTCCGCGCGGTGCCTCGCTGCCTATCCGCCCCACGTACCGGTCGTTCGCGCGGTGATCCGCTGCCTATCCGATCAACATCCCGCTCGTTCGCGCGGTGATCCGCTGCCTATCCGATCCGCGTTCCGCTCGTACGCGCGGTGATCCGCTGCCTATCTGATCCGCATCTGTCCGACGAGTGTGTTGGTGAATGCAGTGTACATACTGCCAAGTTTCTTTTTAAATTTTATATACGCTCGTGTTCGATCACGACGGTAAGCAATTAGGATGTGGTTGACGGTAAAGTACGATTGCCCAAGTAGCATTCACTCCTGTACCTACCCTTATTTTTTTTTTTTGCGCGGTAATATTATCAAATGAGTCCTCCCACCCCGGGCAGGGCGGGAGGGACTGTCAGACTTCTACTGACTAAAATCCACGGTGCCCTTCAATAGCCTTTATGTTCCGGGGTCATGGTAAGGAAGTAATCCCGCGACTGGTTAAGAATCAAATCCATACTTACACATAAACTAACACGTAAGACTACGTCTCAAGATGCTTGCGAGTATTTACATGTATGTACTTATTTCTAAATATTGATTTACCTACTCTTGAAAATATTATAAAGGTACCTTTCGAAATTTAAGCTTTTAATCATTACTTAAGTACACAGTTCAATGGAAAATGGTACAAGCGTAATGGCTAATCCAGCTCTTTGAAAATTGTTTCCAAATGCCTTCATCTTTTTCGATGGTACTTACAAAAATATTTCAATACATTTTACAACTGAACGAGAGGAATAAGTAGTCATATTATTATTTTCTAATCTTTTATATCGAAATCAAGATATTAGTTGAATACAGCTAGATTATTATGGGTAACAAATAAACTGTTATGACTGTATAAGACCTTACTGAAATTAGCAATTTTTGTAGTTGTGTTTTAGAACAGCTGACAACTGATATATATTGGAGGAATGATAAAGCAATTTATATTTACTTGTCATCAATCTAGCACTACTAACTTATGTCCAGTGTTGATTTTTGTAATTTTCGGGTAATATGCATATTTTTTTTTTTTTTTTTTTTTTTTTTTTTTTTTTTTTTTTTTTTTAATATAAATCTACAATCAGCCTCATGGCTTTAATCAGATTGGATGGATGTGATTTAGGTTCTATTTAGAGGGTGCACATCCTTCGAAGTGTCAACCCTATATTTTGCAACTTCTGTGAGTTTTTATATTGAGGCTAGTCGCACTCTCTTTAGCCGGAATAGGCAGTTGCTTGTTTGCATGAGCTGTGTGGCAAGATGGTTGGTGTGTCGCTCTAGGCGTTGTTTGTAAGATACACAAGACCTCTCTATTTCTTCCTTGACTGTCGGGATTTCCAAATACTCGTGCACTTCCGTGTTCCGTGTGAACCATGGCGCATTGACCAAGATTTTTAATATTTTGTTCTGATGGCGTTGGAGGATTTCCACATTTGAGTGACTTGCTGATCCCCAGAGTTGGATGCCGTACGTCCATATCGGTTTTAGAATACACTTGTATATGAGGAGTTTGTTTTCTAGACTCAGTGTTGATTGCCTGCCCAGTAGCCAGTACATATCTCCAAACTTTTTGTTAGCCTGATCTCTTTTGGCTTTTATATGGTCTCGCCAAGTGAGTCTCCTATCTAGGTGCATCCCCAAGTATTTGACTGTATTGTTAGTTGGTAGAGTGGCACCGTCAAGTGTTACTGGTGTGCAGTCCCCTCTTTTTAGTGTGAACGTAATATGTACCGATTTTGCCGGGCTTGCACGGATTCTCCACTTTTTTAGCCACACTCCAATTTGGTCTAGGCATACTTGGAGTTTTGTTGATGCTGTGTTCGGGTCTTTACTACAAGAGAGAACTGCAGTGTCATCCGCATAAGTCGCAGTTATTACTTCCTCTGAGGTGGGTAGGTCAGCTGTGTATATAGTGTATAAGACAGGGCCTAGTACAGAGCCCTGTGGCACTCCTGCTTCCATTTGGCAAATAGACGAGAGACAATCTTCACATTTGACTTGGAACAGGCGATTTTGCAAATAAGATTTCAACAGCATGTACATACTATTTGGTAGATGGAGCTTTAGCTTGTACAGGAGGCCCTTGTGCCACACGCGGTCAAAGGCCTGCTGGATATCGAGGAACACAGCTGAACAGTATTCCTTTCTTTCGAGCGCTTGTCGTACTGTATGAGCTACTCGGTGCACTTGTTCTGTAGTCCCGTGGTTTGCGCGAAAACCAAATTGGTGTTCTGGTATAACATTTTGTTCTTTTAGAACTGGTAAAAGTCGTTTCAGGACCAGTTTCTCAAAAACCTTCGACAGCAAGGGAAGAAGACTTATGGGTCTGTATGATGATACCTCTGTAGGAGGCTTTCCCGGTTTGGCGACCATGTTTATGGTTGATACTTTCCACAAATTTGGGAAATATTGTAGCCTTAGCATTGCATTGTAGAGTGTTGTCAGCAGGACAATGCCTTTTTTTGGCAGTTGTTTAAGAACTTCTGCTGTTATTAGATCAAATCCTGGTGCCTTTTTTTGTTTCAAATGCATGATAACCTTTTTGACTTCTGACGGTGTAACTGGTGTTATTGGCGGAGACATCTGTTGGTCGTTGTTCAAGAGTTTGTCTATTTCTTCTTCGGTGTGCGTGTTGTCAGGTTCATTTGGTTTGAAGATGTTTTTTAAAGAACTAGCAAACAACTCTGCTTTATTTTGAGGTTTTCGTGACCAATTGCCATTTGTTTGTCTTAGTGGAGGCATGTGTTCTTTCGGCCTTTTTAGTGATTTAGTTATTTTCCAAAGTGTATAATCCTCTGCTTTATTCGGAGATAGATTCCTAAGTTTTTCCTGCAGAGTACTGTTCTCATTTTCCCTTAACAGTTCTTTTAGGTCTTTTTGCATTTTATTGAGTGCCTTCTTGTCTTGACGATTCCTGCTGGTGTGCCACTGATGTCTTAGTCTTCTCTTCGCAGCTATCATTTCTCGTATTTCCAGAGTAGTGTCCTGATTTTGTGGTTTAGATGTTAGGTATGGCGTTGATAGCCAGGCCGCCTTTTGTATAAGGTTAGTGGCACACCACGTAGCGTCCTCTATGTCATGTAATGATTTGAGAGGGATACACAGATTGACATTTTCATCGATATAATCTCGAAAGGCCTCCCAGTCGGTTTTATGATTATATAGGGTTTCACGTGGTTCTTTCCAGATGACTGTTGTGCTTAATGTGCATATCACGGGTGTATGGTCGGATGACCCATCTAGGCATGATTCGACTTTAGTATAGAGTCCTGACATCCTTTTGGTGATAAAGAAGTCAATCAGATCTGGAGTTTTGTTAGGGTCAGTTGGCCAGTATGTTGGTTCCCCTGTCGATATTACATTGAGGTCATTGCTATCAATAGCCTTTTTCAGTTCTCGACCTCTTGTCGTCGTTAGACGGGATCCCCAGAATGTGTTTTTAGAATTCCAGTCGCCCCCTACAATATATCTGCCACCAAGTGTATGGAAGAAATTAGTGAACGTTTGTTCATCTATGCGATGTCGTGGAGGGCAGTATATCGCAGCTACGGTTAGTGATCCCTGCCAGTCATCTATAGATATTATTGCCGACTGTATGTGTGCATGTGTGAAGTTTTGATTGACATGGTGTCTTATGTGTTCCTTAACTGCGACAGCGGCCCCAGCATGTGAGGTGCCGTCTGGATGGTTGGCGTAGTATATGTTGTATCCTTTAATTTTAATCACTTTCTGGTTAGTCATATGTGTTTCAGAAATTAATAACACGTCTATGCTGTTGTGGTTCAGGAATAGCTCTACTTCTTGCTTATTCGGGGATAAGCCATTTATGTTCCACGCGGCAATGCGTAAGAACTTCATTTTTTACATTGCGCTACTAATGTCGTAAGGAGACCCATTAGGGTCCCTATTTGTTGGATAAGGATGTCTATCTTCTCCGACTGTTTTATTATTACTTGCTCTAGAGAGCTTGTTGGCTGAGATTGTTTATTCTCTATTTTTCTACTCCAATTGCTGGTATTTGCATTGTTGTCTATGTTTCCAGGTGCATGAGGAGTGTTTCTGTCCTGGTTATTTGTAGACCGTTGTGTGGTATATCTGGGGGGTTTTATTGGTGGGAAGTCTTCTGGGTGAGGTGTAAACGTATTGTTAGCTTTCTTCATTTTTTCTAGTAGAACTTTCCTGTTGTCTGCTTGAGCCATCTTCCGTGAGCGAATCTCCTTGTAAACTTGGCAGCCCTTATAATTGGCCGGGTGATCACCTTGGCAGAGAGCACAAGTGGCTGGCGTGTTCCTATCTTGTTTTGGGCAGTCTGTGGTTTTGTGTCCTTTTGCGCATTTGACACACCTGTAGGGTCGCATGCAGTTGTTTTTAGTGTGCCCATATTGTTGGCACCTGGTACACTGTGGGATTTCATTTGATTTCCTTGGGTCTTCAATCTTGACTCTCGTGTGGTATATGCTTACTATATTTTTTATTTCTCGGTTGTTGGGGCTAGGTTCAATGTTAACAAAGAACATGTTTAAGGGTTTTTTGTTTTTTCTTGATATAGCACAAATAATTTCACCTCGTACTCTGTTTCCTGTTTTTTCTATTTCCTCGGTTATTGCTGTTTTAGGTGTGGTGTGGTGCAGGTTTTTAATTACTATTCTGTAGCATTTGTTTTGTTTCTGCGTGAAAGTGTGACCAATGAGGCCATTGGTCCGGATAAGTTCTATTAAGTCTTTATATATTTCAGTTGATTCTGTTATCACTCTGAGTTGATCTCTGTTTATTACTCTGTATGTATAGCTGTTGCTAGGCATAGTCGTATTTAGAAGCTCTGTTAATTTTGAAAGGTCTTCTATGCCATAGAGAATAACAGGTGGTGGTTTGTTGACTTTTTCAGAACTAGTGAATGGAGTTTCTGTTGGTTCATCAGTCAGATCTATAGGCAGTCCACTGTATCTATTGGCAGTAGTAATTCCTGTTTGTGCTGTATGGGTGGGTTTTTCTGGTTGTGGAGGGCTATTCGATATCCTCTTCCTTTTGGGGTTTCGATCCGTGGGTACTCTTTGCCAAGGGGGAGGGCAGACTTTGTTGGCATCATCATCCGTAGTTTTCTTAGCTGAGGATGTAGTAGGCAAGTTCTCCGAGTCAGTAGTGTTGATATTTCCTACTGAGTAGGATCTTGGTCTTGTGACGAAAAGGCTTGGGTGAAATGCCTGTTGGGTATATTTTTTAGTTGTGCTGCCAGAAGCATTTACTGTTACGGGAGCCTGGTCGCCTACTCCCGTGCAGTCTTCGGTAACATATTTCACACCCGCTGGCCCGGGTACCAGCGAGCGCCGGGGGTTAGCCGGATCGCATGACAAATCAACATTCGCATTACTCATATTTCCATATTTAAAAATGGGGCATACTCATGTCGCTTTCCCAAGGCGCCATGGCCACTCTTTCAGGAGGGATTTAGTCCTTCTTGGCACGTGGTACACCATTAGTGTCAGGTTAGTTAACCGCCGCCTGAAGCTCGGCGTTGTCACTCATTTTGCACCACCCGGGGGGCACGTGTAGGGTGGGCCTAGGATAAGGTGGTAAATCCTACGGACGCGAGCGACATTACCCCCCTAATATGCATATTTGAAAGTAGAAGTTAGTGATGTTAATCCAGGCCATACGTTTTAGGGTCGCCTGAATTTTCAGAGACATGAGACTGCGCGGGACCGCGGGACCTTCCTGGGTCGCGGTCTTTAAAATATTACCGTGTATATTTATTCAGTAAGACTTTGACAGAGCCTTCTGCTCCAACTACCATGGGAAGGCTGATTTAAAAAAGAATATAAAAGCTGTTAGTGTGTCATATTTCATCTAAGGGCGCTCTCTCACCGCGAGCATTCACCTGTAATGTAACGTTACAGATTCGAACATTCAAGGACAATAGAGCATCTAATTGCGCACTTTCAGGTTACATTACAGGTGAATGCTCGCGGTGAGGGAGCGCCTTAAATCCATTCAGTAATTTTAGCCTGGACACCAATAACAAACTTTAGTAAGATATTTATCGTCAGAGAGATAGTCCAAAAGGTTTATTTGCCGAAGCACATAATTGCAATAATTACTATAAGTTTGGAATAGCAAATAATTTCTAAGTATTGCCTTAATTACATAGCTTCCAATTGCCCGTGAAACCGCCCTTTGAACGTACAAAATAATGTTTTCAACGAGATATATCGAACGGATTTTCATCAGCCAGGCAATTCGTGTTTATCGGCAGTTTTATTAGAAAACTTCATAATAAAAGAGTGTATCCTCGCGTGGCAGGGTGCACTTTATTGTGCCGCGTGGTTGCAACCACAAATACACTGACATATACAATGAAAGTTTCTTATCAAAACTGACGAATTCTTAGTATTATACCTATATAGTTTTATGCGTAAAGTGAAGATTTCACATACTTAATTTGAACGTAAATTCGAGATTTTTGAATCCGATTTTTTTATCTTTGAGTCCGAGTTTCTAAAACAGTTTGTTGTCATTTGTTCCAGGCTGTTGCGTGGCTATCTATCGCGTCGAACGCGCTGTACGCGTTTAAAAAACGTGGTGTGCATAAGCTCTAACATGTTGAATTTAAGTATATTAATTCCTAAATTCAAATTCTGCTGAATTTGGGGTATGGGCCGTATGGGTAGATATCCAATAGCGCGCCCTGTTTTTTGGGGTTGTCGAATCGTCAAAAGCGAGCTGGACTCCGGCTAATCTACCGTAACAACAAAATCGATTTTTCAAACGTGTTGTTTAAGTTCTTTACTTTTTTTTTTAGTGATCGCGTTCCAAAAAGTATAGGTACCTACCGTTCAAGTCTTCAACATCCCAAGCACGCAAAAAGAAACAAAATGAAACCGGCCAGATTCAAAGGCGCTGATCCATTTTTAAAAAGCCACATTTGCAAGTGGACCCATACATATAATGTTCAGCAGTCCTTTTGTAGTAAGCCAGTGTATTGGAAATAGTTGCGGTATCTACCGAGCATTAACCCTTGTTAAACATAGACCCTTCTCAGTTTCCAAATGGCATGATCTTACATGCGCCATGCAAATATAGTATTGTGAGTTCCTTTCTTATACGCGGCTTATGGAGAATTTCTTCCGGATAGCGTGAATTTTTCCTCCTTTATTTACAGATATCATTGAGTATTTTTATTTGAATAGATTTCAAGTACTCTTGTTCCGTTTTCATTCTGATTTTATTAGATTTTTTTGCTGGTGTATGTAGGTGTGTTATTCCAAGATATATAGCATGTAAATACACTGATTGTAAACTTGTTGATTGTTTTTAGACTTCTGTAACTAAATGACTAAAATCGAAAAAATAAAGCAGTCCGGACCGCGGACTAGTTGCCTGTTCTTACTATACCTACATGTTCCGATGTTCACAGTCCGAAAAGAGCTTCAGTTATTTAGATTCAAAAACACCTCAAAGGGCAACAAAAGAATAGGGTAGACTAGCTTTCATAAAAGTCTTACAGTCCCTTCCGGTCCCCTCAGTGTGGGAGGACTCCTTTGATATTTAACCTTAAAAAAGGCATTATTATAAAGAAATCTTGCTGTTTTCTTACATATCACTTAAAAAAAGATGAACGCTATAATCGTTTCACTTTTCTTTGTAATTAGAAGTTTATGCTCATCGGATCGATCTAGTTAATATTCCATGGTACCAACTTATTTCACTGTGTTTCCATTTACTTGCATCACATTGTTAGACAAGAATGTTTATAACGTTCAGAAACCATAATGCATTCGGTATTTGCGAAAATACGCGAGCAACAACAAAGCACAATGTATTGACGCTATAAAACTATCACCTATTCCCCTTATCAGAAATATAGCTTTAAATAGAATATATAAACATAAAGCTAGTACACCATAACTCTAAATCTCTAACCAAAGTCCGACCGTATTCACGACACAATCGACACGTAAATTCTTAAGAAAATATCAAGTCGAAACTCGGACGAACAGCGATTCAAAGCGGGGTCTGGCCGGCTCTGCAGCGTTACACGGTCCTACACACAGGGGGTTGTATATTACAGCGAGGTCGCGACTTTATCTCAGTTTCCGCCCGAGCTGCGTTCACTGGCGATAGAGTGAAAATAGTGGCACAATAAAACAGGGCTCGCCAACTATCGGGTCCGGAGAGAGCCCACTCCTTATCGGAAAACGGTTACCGTGATTCATTGTGTACTCTATTTACTTACAGTCTTACAGATCTCTTAGTTCGCTGCAACCTGCAACTTTTGTGGTACTTTTTAATCAAGTTGTAGGATTAGTGACTTATTTCTGTTGTTGTACGGAAATAACCTTCTTTTATTTCTTGTTTGCTGTGGCAACTGAGATGTCTCAACGTATGATAAGACCACATCCTATACAAATATTTGCATGCTATTTGTTCTTACCGAACGGCATCATTGGGATCTTGTTATATCAGTTGATGTTTGTTTACTTACAAACCCATCGCCTATTCATTATTTAATAAATTTTCCAATTTCTAATACAAATAAACTGCCATCTTTCAAACAATTTGCAAACAAAACCGACGAGGCGGTATGGTAATTTCTAAATGTAAAGTGAGTAATCAATACATCAAGAGCGACAGAAGCCAAATGAAAATGGAAATGGATTCAGGCCAGGAAATGAAAATAGATTTTGAATTGAACGTGCCGAAATCAAACGGTGCTCAATTTCAGCCCGCTTGGAGTTTCAAGCGGTTGGAGTAGCCAGAAAATACTAGTGAACAAATAAAATGCAACGTTAAATGGTGTACCCAACTGCGGTTATAAACTCTTTTCTATAAAGCGAAAGTAAATCAATTGGTAGTTAAGACGTGAAGTTAACCCATTCGTTGCGGCAGACGCCTTTCGGCGTCTTTTTATTTCATATTCAGGTGCGGAGGACGCCTATCGGCGTTTTTTTACAATTCTTTATATCTTGGCAAAAACCAGCCTAAAAAGTAAAATTTTGCAATAGATGCTATTTTTTTTTTTGAATGCACAAAGTATTGCTCACAGTTTCCGGATTTTTAACTATAAAAAAAAATGCGAAATCCTTTCTAGGTGCTGAAGACGCCTATGGGCGTTTTCCAGGATTTAACAACCTAGGATTCTTAATATATTTTGTGAATTATTACTTTTCTATAATAAAGGTATTTTTAGCGAACACTTACATCGCATAATTTTTATTTCCTATTTTGCATTGGTTTTACGAGTTAGGTATGACTTTTAATGACATAAAATTGTGTAGGGTATATTTACATAAGTATAAATTCAATAAAACTTAATAAGACTTTACCGATAACAACACTGAACTGAACTGAAGTCTTACCGATGTGGAATTTAGTTCCAATTTTTCTCTTAGCTAATCCCGAACCGGTCAGTACACAGATTAAAGTTAACCTTTATAATTTGAAGTTAAGGTTCACTTTCGTTTGAAAAGTAGGTAGTTTGCACTAAATGACGGTTAATATTTTTTTAATACAGTTGCTCAAAAAGTGGCGTATTGCAGGGACGTATAGCGTGCGGGATGTGAATACACACCATTGCTTTTTTTTAATTCCCGAACTCGTGCGTTCTCTTTCCCAACTTTCAAAATAATGTTTTATTATTATAGTTGTGGAATATATTAATGTCTATTTAAAAATAAAAACCAACCATGAAGTTTTTGTGATTCATACAAATAAGTATATTTCTAAAAAGAAGCTATTAATTTATTTCAATATCAGATTTAATGATTTAGTTGAATAATAAATAGTGGTATTGTAAAAGTAAGAAAATGTTTACCACCTCTGATATTAACCTTTTGTTTTTTTGTTTTAACGTAAGAATTATTAATCATTTTGAAAAGTGCTGAAAACGCCCATCGGCGTTTTATATTATCCATTTGAGGTGCTGAGGACGCCCATCGGCGTCATAGACGAAAACCGCCCCGCACCTGACATATAAAGTTATTTTTCTCTGCCGCAATGAATGGGTTAAAATCCGCCAACAACCCGATACAAGAGAGCAGGGCGAACGGAATACGTAAGGGTGCATTATGCGCTGATACACCGACCGTTGCCCCGAGCGCACTGCATGATTTTATAATGTTAAAAGCAAGTAGTAATGTTCATATACCTACAACGATTTAATGCATAAGCTTGAGACTAACCACCTAACTATCTAAAGTATCCTCATGTGAAGGGAATTTCTCCCGAAAATTCCATAGACCATTGTCCACGTATAGCTCCAGTCCATTCCAGCAAACAGTGATTGTCATTTCAGGCGATCTCCAGAGATTTTGGGTATTAATAAACACCTTATTATGTGGTTAATACTATAGAATATTTCGTCGGAATTCGGCTTAACGAGAAACAAGTCCAGGTCCCCCGTGTGCCCACAATTGTACCCGGTTATTGAGACCGGACTCAATGAGGCGAGCTCATCTAGTTTGTGGATGGAGTAAACGAACCCAACGAAATATTCAATTTCGCGTCCCCGAGCGACGATGCCTTTTACATTTTATTAAACTACTGTTTAATGCAAAGCACACCCTTCTTCATAACGTCGTGTGTGATGTCAACTATATGCTTTTGTCTATGAACGTCAACGGTTCCGGGAGTCGGGGTGTGTTATTCTTGTCATATTGTGTCGGTTCTAAAGCGTTGCGCTGTTTCAATATGAGCTTGCACTTCTTTATTTGAATTGTAACCGTTATTATAACGGTTTTCCTTCTCTTTATACACATATTGTGCAGCTTTATTAAAATAGAACCGAAATCATAAACCTAACGTGACCCAAATGAAATAGTATAGTTTGCCAAATGAAATAGGTCACCACTTAAATGGTTTTTGGTTCATCAATCATAAACCATGGAGCAGCATAAAATAATCAATTGGAATTAGATTATTTCGATTTAGGGATGGCCGCATATGCGTGCGGTGATGCGCTAGACCACAAACCGCAGTCCATTTGCAAATAGCTCCCGATCCTGGCAAACACTTGAATTAAATCATTGAGTACTCGTCAATCATCGATTAGGTTATACTGCAACTATATCGTTTGTAACTATGTGACACTAAAGTAATTTGTGCAATAAATAAAATCTAAATTCCAAGTAGTACTTAGAAAAGGGTAAGGGTACAGAAAACTCATAATGAGGCTTCTGATAGAATAATTTTCGAGTTAATCATGGGCAAACCCGTAAGCAACAGCTAGTTTGGTATATTTTACAAACAAAATAATATACCATTTTCAGATGACATTTTGTTGCATACAATGTCATCTCCTGTTTGAAATGACACACATACGCGCAGCCACTAAAACAGAAACACATAAAGCCCGTTTGCACTTGCGAATTACTAAAAATCTGAGTACATTGTTGTGTAAGGTCTCAGTTGGAATTCCGCGAAGCCTTTGTTACGCTGTGCAATAAAATATTTCATTACTGTGTGAAACATCCCGCCGTACCGCGTCGGAACGCGTCCTGCCGCATCCTACCGCACCGCCTGCCGCCTCTTACCGCACCGCCTGCCGCTTCCTACCGCACCGCTTGCCGCCGGCAACTTCGAAATTTCTTTTTTTATAGTGACGCGCTTGCATTGCGATGTGAGCGGGATATTAATATAAAAAGTTCAGTAATTTAGCTAGGGAGTGTGGCTAGCTAGGACTCTTTAATGACGGTTTTCAACGGGTGGATTTAAATTCCTATGGAATTTTGTTTCATCTTCAATCATTGTGTATCATTCTGATTTAATTTTAACAGTTAGCAACTTTATTGTAAGCTTTTGTGACAGTTTCTTCATCTCAATAAACTAATATTTCAAATGCAATTTACCGTATTTTCTTTTTAGTGATTTTAGTGAAGAGTGCATGAGAAAAGAATTACTTTGGAAGTATATACTTACTCGATACCATTATTGAAATCACAAAAAAAACAACATCGTCGATATTTTTGACTGCTCAAATGGTTTACGCTTTTCATTTGCAATAAATTGTTGAATGAAAAAATCATTTTGAGTGATTACTGCAGCTCAAACACAAACAGAAAAACAGAATATTTAAATAATAAACCAGTGTTGCCCGTCCTGCGTCAACCTGGAAAATCACGCCCACACTCTGAAAGCGCCACCGTAACAAGGCCGTAAGTAATCCGCATGAAATAATTAATTACACACTCCCAAACTTATTTCACTTGCCAACGTTTCCGAGATCACGTTCTAAAGCAAAGTTAAACTTAATCTGACCGTCACTAAAGGCGTAGAAGCCCTAAATTACAGAAGTGCACACTAAACATCCTGTCAGACCCTATTCATTCATACTTTGCCACCAAAACGCTTACCTAGAAGCACAAAGGGAATTTCTATACGACTGTACCTTCAGATGTGTGTATAGTACACACATGTCAGACATTCTGACAGCTGTGCGCGATTGTACGATCGCTATACAATGGTGGTTGTCTTAGAAGTGTACTTGCGAACTCACAAGTGCTTAATTGTGAGATCGCGTCTTCCCTCGCGTCTCGAATTCGCTGCACATTTGAAACTTTTAGGACCTGAAGAACATGTGTTACACTAAAATAAAATGCTTTTAGTATGTAGCTTCGGGTTTTCGACTTATGAGTACTTTGGAAGCTAGTGTTCACATGTCAAAATTGAAATTCTTTGTTTAAAGGTTTGTATGCAAGACTTTGTACTCTGAAATTGTTTTGGGAAGGCAACGCATGAAATATGGCATATAGGTGCATACCTTTAGAGCCCCTATATAGGTCTGCTTTTAAATAAAAGCTGGGAAAACGGAAAATGTTTGTTGCTGTTACCTCACAATATTTATCACAACAAGTAAACAGAAACACAATTAATGTATTTGTTTTGAATCGATCTACAGTGTACCTAACATTCTAAGAAAATCTATTAAAACTGGGAGTCCTTATTACTGCAACACCACAGAATATAATATAATAGTACCTAAAACACGTACATTGCACAAATATTACATTTACGTGCTTGATAGTACCCATCGTATTCACTTTACTGGGCTTTTGCTGAATTGCAAATAACTGATTTGTTCTTTATTTTACCATGACATAATTGCATGACAAATGAAGTTTTCCACTTGTTAGTAACCTTTCCTACAAAAGCAAGTAAATTTTTTGACATGACAAGTTCGTGCACCATCATGTAGACTTCACTTGCAGTAAAAGTTTCAAGCGAAGGGACAAGTTGAACGGTTTAAAGAAACCCTTATAAATCTTGTATACATAAAGCCTAATTCCCCGGCAAGCACTATCGATAACTAAACAACAAAGCATGTCTTTCACAGATGTCTTTCAAGTATTTTCTTAAATAATGTACGTGATCGAGTAATTACCTACAGATAAAGGCTATTAAAAACTGCAACTTTCTCAATGCATCCTTTTGTTCCCTAACCCACAATTTAATAAGAAAAAACTTTTAATACTAAACTCAACTAAAATAGCCAAAAAAATTATTATATTACAATTAATTATATTTTAATAAAAATATTACATTCTTCTTTTTTTTTATTTACCTTGCCGCACACTACGAATTTCTTCCTGTATCATGGGTGCGTTTCAATGACATTAAACTATATACGAGCAGTAGACGGGACATCACGAAGAAATTTGTGATCCAAAATTTTTTACCAATAGGTAAAAAGTCCCTCAGTCTAGTAGTCGCGTTGCTATGCAACGCTTAGATAGTGCTACTGACGCACGGCATCAACAATTTTGTATGACAATTTTCCCAATGCCCGCTCTATAGGTTCTTTTAAATCTCTTTGGTGCGTTTACAAACATAGAAACTCACATACATAAACACCCAGACCCGACACTACTAGCAGATCATACAAATATTTGTTCCGCGACACGCTTTTCACCACCTCTTTTTACCAATCCGCACTGGGCCCGCGTGGTGGATAATGGCCCACTCCCTCTCACAGAGAAGAGGCCTGTGTCCCAGCAGTAGGAACATTAATATTTATGATGACTCCTTTCACGTTTTTCTTTGAGACTTGTTAAGCTTCCACCTTTTTAAAATCGGTTAAAAACAAGCAACAATATACCCACCTTAATTGAACCACCATTAGCCCAAAAAAATCCCATTTATAAGCAAATTTTGAGGGTATTCAGTAAATAGAGACGTAAATTAGTGTTGAATTTCTTATCGGCTCATTTCAATAGCGAATGCGGAGCGGAACGCATCAATCAATCGAAGATGACGGCCGTATATTGAAACACTGAGCTGTTGGTGCTCATTCCAGAGGGTTATATTGTGGGGAGGTGTCTGATGAAATATGTTGAAGTATCTTTGAATTAAAAGACTGTAAAGGGGGTAAAAGAGTATGTTAAGAATGATAAACTACAGAGCAACGTCTACGTCATGGTAGATGATGATGACGAACCCCATGAGACAAAAAGGTGTACAACTTGATCATACGTAGATCTTTTAATGGTTATGGAGCAGTGGTGGCCCAGTGGTATCGGCCCGACTTATGATTCGTACCCAGCCTGGCGCATTACTTTGTGTAATTTATTTCATCACTACTGCTCAAAACAGTGAAGGAAAACATCGTGAGGAAACCGCCATGTCTTAGAACCATCAAATTCGAAGACTTGTGACATCCACCAATTCGCACTGGGCCGGCGTGGTGGATTATGACTCACTCCCTTTCAGAGAGAGGAGGCCTGTGTCCCAGCAGTGGGAACACTATAGGCTGATGACGATGCTGATGAGTGGTTATTACAAAAGAGAAAATGACAAGCTTTTTGAAAAGGTCGAAAGACAATTAGACTGAAAAAAAATAGAAAGTCATAAATACATGTTTTTTTCGACAATGTGTGTGACAAGAAAAGTGTTCCATGTAGGAATCGAACCCGCGACACGCAGCGCATCGATCCGACGCCACTGCTCCAACCGTGACTTCAAAAACCAACTTTGTCTTGTTTGAAAAGATAATTTTAAAAGTGTATTCCTTGTAGTCAAGTATAGAGGATTGGAAAGTTTTAGAAATAGGAAAAAAAAGCATAAAAAAGTAAAAACATCATTAAAGCAAAACATTAACCACTAACAAGCCGAAAGCAACCCTGCTTAGATTGTAAAAAAGTTCACAATTTTAAAACTCTACACCTAGCTTAGTATAAGGCATGATAGCTAATTTAATAATAGCACACCGCCCCTCATAAAATGGGGGAGCGGAGTAGATGACAACGATGTGACGAAGATAGGACACGCCGCTGAATTCTGTCTTAGCCGTGTTGTACTAGCTATGTTTGTGGCTCTACTCGTATTAATATTAAAATTTTAAGCTAAGATACTGATACAGAATCCGTTTTTTGACGTGAGAACGTCTTATAATTTGATGGCCGACTGCACGCACGAAATAAGGTGACATCATGCGGCGTTACCTCGCTCTGTAGCGTTCCATAGCAACGGGGTCAATCTTCAATTTTTGGACTTCCGTTGAGGATAATGATGCCCGATATTTTAGTTTGATGCCCGATTTCATTTTAGTTAAACGTAATTAAAATAATTTATATTTTTTGTTTTTTGTCAATGGATGGTTGCACTAGCAGTAAAAGTATTGGGCGTCATTATCCTCAACGGAAGTCCAAAAATTGAAGATTGACCCAACGGCGTGGGAATTATTTGTTTATAGCAACGTAAATGCAATATTTCTTATAACATTGTGACGTTCAACTAACGTCAGTAAACCGTCTTTTTTTAGAGTGGTAAGATCATTAAAAGAATCCTCCTACTCAGGGCAGGGCAGGAGAGACTGTCAGACTTGTACTGACTGAAATCCACGGTATCCTTGGAGGGGTCATTGTGGTGGTTTCATAAGTATTAAGTTGACTCGACATATGAACACTGATTAATCTCTGAGCACATTTAATTTAAAAGAAACTGTATGAAAAGTTTCTTTTTATACAAAATTATCTGTTTCATTCACAAAACCTCCTAGAATCCTTCTTAATTCTATCACCTTATCCACGCTCATACAACTGCTCATAAGCCAAGAAAATCGGGTGAATATAACACGAAGGAAGCCAAATATAAATAAATAAACATCTAATAACGCTGTCACACTCCAGAGGGTCATTTCCACCGTCATAAAATAAGAAAATAGCAGCGATGATCTGCATCTACATAATTAAATAGAAGGAAATACGCCCGAAACAGACGGAACAAGCGAGTCAGGAGTATAAATTATGTACGTCCAGAAATCGAGGATGACGTAACGCGATTTGAGATTCTTGAAAACTTGAAACCTGTTGAAGACTTGCTAACTACGGATAAGAGTTTAAAAATTAATCGGCTGCCACACTGTAGAGTTTTTGTTGAACTTTCTGAGAAGAACGATGAAAGAGATATGACAAGATTCGGCCCGATTCATGTTTTTCAAAAAATTTAATGATGGTAATTTCTTTAATGATGATAATTCATATAATGAAACAATAAAAAAAAAAAAAGAAAATCATGAATATAATTAGTTGCCGATTTATAAGATTCTTTTGTTAATACGAAAGTTGTAGCTTGGTTGGGTTTTAACCCAACAAAGTTGAACTATGTGTATATGTCATTAAATATTAAGTATATGATGGATTTGTGGGCCGAGGCTTCAAGGGAAACTTGGCAATATGTGTTAGTATATATATAATAGACTTTTTTAAGTAAGGTGACTCATGAGTATCAGCCACTTTTACTACGTAGCAATATAAAAATGCAACTGTTCCTTATATTTCCTTTCGAGTTATTTCATACATTCTTTCTGTTATTAGGATTTAAAACGGGATATTTACCATGTAATATGAAAATTCACAGTGATGAGTTCATTCGTGATCATGGCGCTTGCGACAGGCGCCAAAATATCGGAAAATCAACACAAATAATGAATATTGGTAAATACTCGTTTTAAACGCAAATAAAAGAGTTAGTGACCATACGTATATTTATCAGTTTAAATCCTCAAAGATATCTTATTAAAAGTTGTTCATCATCATGAATAGGAACTACACACTGACTTCTTGGAAAAAAAACAATTAAATAGTGAGATTAACAATACGTTAAGAAAAAGACACTAAGCCATAATTCTTTGTCGACTTACCTACAAATAGCCGCTACATTCCTTTTTTTTATAAACACCCATATTATTATGAACAAATATAAACACTGAGTATTTCAAGTTTTCCAAATCGTCCATTCGAAGACTCAAATATTTTCGAACATTGTCCGAAGTCCGAGCAAAGTCATCTCCCTCGACAAATAGTGAAAAGAAACTTACAGAAGTAGAAAAACTAGATAGTACATTGCATTCAGAGGGGACGTAAATAAAACATAATTTTTTGAAAATTTTATTTCAACAGCAAATCATTCAATTTTTAGCGTAATTTAATTTTGAACCATTTTATTCAGATACTCTTTCCGCGTTTTTCTAAACACCAATTAGTTATTAAAATCTGTGCAAGAAAACAAAACCATTTCACATTTCTTTTAATATTTTTGCAAAATTATTAAATTTAAAAAATATACAAAAAAAAAACAAAACTCAACTAAAATAACAGAAAAAGCTTTTAAAATGCTCCACAAATGAGACGGACGCCCCTTCTGGCTAGTCTGTACGTCTCTGAAGACTCTATTGGCTATCTGGACATCTGTTGGCGTTCTACAGTGTTTACATTTCATTTCTCGGAGCAACAAACGCCGGTAAGAAGAGGGATGCGCGCGCAGAGATCGCAATCGCGATAGCTTTGAGCACTCGCTATCTGATCTACACTGCGAGCACTTTCCTGCGGAATAGTTGCTTCAAGACCTGCGTATTCTTTGACTGTTCTTTTAGAATTTTAGATTCGCTGGTCATCGACACCAATAGTTCTTTTTTTTTTGTCGTGAAACAAGCGCACGTGCATTTTTCGACCTTTAAGGTTTAACCAGTCTTGCTATTAAACCTCTGGGGCCTTACCACGAGCTCTTGACGCGATCGCGACGCGTTTAGGCTGTACGAAAGAGACGGATCTATACAAGTCTAGCATCATCTCTTTCCCACAGCATAAGGTCAGCTAAGAAGAGGGAAGAAACTAGGCAAATGAGAAGACGCGCACAAACTAATAGTGACATCTATAATGATGGAGAAAATAAGTAATACGGCCCGTCTTATCTTCTACTCAACGATACCTAAAATAAAAGTACATTTGATGTTCATGTAGAGCAGCTGTATCAAAACAGGCACATCTGACAACAGCTTGCAAAGGTCAAAAGAGTACCTCTTCATTTTATATAGGTAATGAACTAAGTTTTGTTGTCTTTACGAGTATTTGGCGGTGTGATTACATAATTATTTTCATCCTTTGCCATATTCGAATCTTCAGACAACATTTCCTCTAAGTTTATCAGCCCAGAGGAAGAAGGTAGAGTTTCATTTTCATCTCTTCTGTCTTCTCTTAATGATCTATCGTTTGAAACAAATGGATCTACTTGTTTTAAGCTGATGGCCCGGCTGCAATAACAATCAGGTTTAATCAAAATACTACCGGTTTTTGAATATTTTTTACGAGGTTTAATGCAGTCTTTTTGCGCACACTCAACCTGTGGTCGAGGTTCATGTGCAAGTAGCATGTTATCCTCTAAAGCCTCCTTTGAGTATTTCTGTACTAATTTTTCTAGTTCTTCATACATTTCATAGTTTTTGCGATTGGCATCTTCATTCGTAAAACTTAGTTCGTCGGCTCTGTTGCTTGCTGCGTTTGTTTCATAAGGTCGTTGGATCAAAGCATTATTGAAACCGTAATTTCTTCGTATTTCATTTTGTCGCGCAATTGCTTCTTCCAGCTTCAATAACTGTTGATTTTTTAAAAACGCTTTTATCAGATTTTCTCTGTAAGGATTAATACTAGACTGTGTACGTAATGGCAAATTAATGTTAGTAACTCTCTCATGGTTAACTTTGCGATTCTCAGGTCTCAATAAAGGTATCTTTAAAAGTTCTAAGTATTCATAGCGCTTATCTGGTGTTTCCTGCTTTACGTTCTCAAAGTCTTTAGAATTATCATTAAAATTCCATCGAAACACATCAGGAGCTTTTAAATTTAAGAAGTTTTCTTGATCTTGCTTGCTGTCGTGCAAAACAAACCCTTGGTAGTTAGAGACGTAAGTAGGCACAGGAATAATGGCACCCTGACAATTGACACAAGGGATCTGTTGGCCATTCATTAAACTCGGCGGTGACACCTTGATGGTGGAGGCTGATCCAGGTTTCTCTATCTGCGTCATCTTAATGAGTTTGTTCCGAGAATGCTTCCTCTTGTTGTATTTCTGATTAATAAAGACATAAGCTCTTTCAATGTGGTTATTCTTCCTCTCCGTGGCATGTTCGAATAAATCTTTTTCATCGATGTTAGTCCTATTTTTAGGCAATACTGCCGATTTTGTTAGATTCACTGAATTTACTGTCAAATTCTTGTTAGCTGTAGTACTGTACATTTTTCCTGTGGTCTGTAATAATAGAAACAATGTAAGTTTTTAAAAAAAATTTATATTTTTCGTCGGACTACTGAATTATTACTACCAAAAAGGTTTGATCAATTAAAGGTCGTGTTTCAAACCATCAACATGAATAACTCGTGACACAAGTACCCTTAGCCCGAATTTTCACTCTTTTACTTCACAGTATTTACAGCGTTTCTTGTATGAAAAATTAAACAGCGCCTCTGGTGTGCCAAGAAGAAACTAATTTTTTCTTGAAAATTGTCAATTTATGTTGTCAAAGTTCCAGTTTACTTTACGTATCAAACACTGAAAATTCGTGCTAAGGATACAGGCAACACTACAATAAAATCCAAATAAATGCATTAAGTACAGACCAAATTTTTATGGTATAACAAGATATTATATTTGAACCACCACTATACTGGGTCACCAGTCACCACTGATCTCTCAAAATTTCAAATGTTGAAATTAGAGTCACTATAATAAATGAGTTAGGGCAAACAATATTTTACAACAAAACTACCCCGCTGTTTATTACTCACCTCAGTAGTACTCGAGGGTACGATAAATCCGGAAACAACTCCAATACATAAGGAAACTAAAACAACAAATGCATTGCTCATTTTCCTCGCCCGTGTAATAGAAATAAATAAAAGAATTGTGAACTACTGAATTAAATAAAATAACATATTATTTTTCGCTATTAAGAACGCGACCGTTCTTGACAAACAACAACATAGGTCTTGCAATATGTTTACAAGTCCAGTGTCAACGTTTGTAAACAAATATCAAAGAAAATGGAAAACAAGTGTAAATTAGTAAACAGTTATTGTTTTTAATTAGTCAAACATTTGCTATTTCTTTGTTTACCTAAGTTATTTATGAGAATTATTTCAAACAGTCTTCGACTAGATGAGATTTTTAAACGGTCTCTCGCCCACAATAGGAGATAAATTCCTTGTAGGGCTTTATTTCAACAATGTATTAAGTAAACGTTTGGGAACCTATTGCTTTAGGATAGGCACCTACCCCAAGTCTTGTAGTATTATTTTCCGTTGGATTTTACTATCACCTTTCAAGCAAATGCCTTAAGTAGTTCACCCAAAGTAACGTACTGTGAGACTGGATTAGTTACCCCTAGATAAATCATTACGAAACCAAGTACAAGAAACATCACTTTTTCGTATAATATGCGTATTCTAACATTTCCTGATAATTATATTTTTTACGAATAATTAAAATACAAAAATAGTTTAAAAAAAATTGATCTGCCGATGTGGGAGCAGGGTCCAAACTCCAAACTATCGGTAGACAGAGCTCCAGAAACAGCTACTGCCCTCTGTTGATACAGAGGGCAGGTACTCTTCGAACCTTGATCCATCTGCCAGCCGAAAGCCTTCTCAAATGTTGTTCGAGGCTCTTGGCAACCAAGTCATTTATCGGCTGACACGATTTTATCGGCAACAATAACTGAAAACTTTATTTTAAAATTGAAGAAAGATTTATTTGATACTAATTTTTAGCAAAGAAAAAATATTTTTAGTGAGGGGGCAGTACCTACTGACCCAGTGATTTTATTAGCCATAGAATTAAAATTTAACCCCAACTCGAAAAAGAATTTGCCTACGAGTTAGTTATTACTAGAAAATGAAAATAACAAAGTTACTTGACTGCAACTAATTTAATAACGCAGCGATTCCCTTTTTAGGGTTCCGTAGTCAACAAGGAACCCTTATAGTTTCGCCATGTCCGTCCGTCCGTCTGTCCGCAGTTTAGCTCAGAGACGCACAGTACTAGAGAGCTGTAATTTGGTGTGAATATACGAATTTGTTGTGCCGAAAAAGTGGTAAAATAAAATCTTGTAAAATATTTTTTTTTAGGGTACCTCCAGTAAACACGTAAAGTGAGGATTTTTTTTTCTCCCGTACCCCTTAGTGTGGGGTATCATTAAATAGGCCTTTAAAAAATAATGATAGTTTCCATTAACAATGTTTTGATAAAAAAATTCGTTTGTGAAATATTAAGCTTTAAAGTGCTAAATTTTGCTCGATTCGAGTGTCCCCCCCCCTCTACCAGCTAAACGGTTATGTTTGGGGTTGTGAAAAAATTCACAATAGCATATAACGAAGTTTAAAAGAAAATTATCATGACTAAGTAGGCTTTACAACTTTACGAGTAATAGTCGACCAACTTATAAAATGTACTTGATATCATATTATCTTAAACAAAATGTATCGGAGACAACTGCAAATGTAAGTTTGTCAACTTTATTTTTACAGCTTTTATAGGTATGTTTTTTGGGGATAGGTAGGTTTTTATCGTCAACTATTTTTAACTAAATTCAAAAAAAGGAGGAGGTTCTAAATTCGTTGTAATCTTTTTTCTTATGTATTTTCCCCGATTTCTCAAAGACTCCTGGACCGATTTTGAAAAATTCAGCGAATCAGTTTAGTTAGTTCGCATAAGTATTTTGATGGGCAACTACGGAACCCTACACTGTGCGTGGCCCGACACGCACTTGGTCGGTTTTTTAAATTAACGTAATTGAACGTTAATGTACAAAAAGGGAATTGCTACGTGGAAAATTTGTTCGGTGAAAATTAAAAAAAAAAACTCATTTAAAAAAATAATTTAATATGACATTATTATTGTTCGTAATTTGTACAATATTTACAACGCTTTCGTACAAAACATATTCACTATTCAGTGGTTTAGTTCAGGCCGAAAATGGCCATGACTTCGTCCAAGAGGACGTCGACTTCAATGCCGTTCTCGGCGAGGACCTTAACTTCGGCTTGGAAGACTTCGCTAGCCCAGAGAGCACCGAAGGTGGCATCCCACTCTTCGCTTTGCAGGTTCTGGATGGCGGTGCTGAATTCTGCGTCTTCAGACATCTTCTGGTCGAAAAGGGCCTTTAGCTTATCCTTGGGGAATTCAGCAATGGAGTCCTTGATGAAGGATGAGAGGTCCTTGCCGCTGAGAGTGTGGCGGGTGGTCCTCAGTCTGTCAACGCTTTCTGTAAATGTAATGTTTCGTGTTTAACAGTTGGCAGGGCCGCGCCAACCCCTTGCAGCGCCTGTGCGCAAAGCCTATGAAGCGCCTGTGTGCAAAACCTATGAAGCGCCTTTTACGTGTCGTCTTTCGAATTTCTATCATAAATTCAATTTTTTTGCCGAAATATTTTCATTAGTTTTACCAAAATATATACAGTGGGTCAATTGAAATAGTTTAGATTAGTATAGTCTTGGCAGACTTGTATCTACTTACTTATCCATACTCAAGTATTACATAATTATGTAAATATGTTGTAATGTGACAAAAATAATTTAAACAATTGTCACTAGTCATCCGGCGCCCCTATTACCCTGGCGCCTGTGTGCGCCGCACACTTCGCACAGGGGCGGCGCGGCCCTGACAGTTGGTCTTACACCTATTCGCTTTTTGTACCCTTATCACGAGTTTTCACTATTTTACTTTACAGCGTCTTTCCAGTATTTACAGCGTTTCTTGTATAGCGCCTCTGGTTTGCGAAAATAGAACTATTTTATACCGTCAATTTGAAAATGTCAAAGTTCCAGTTTACTTTACGTCATAATAACTGAAAACTCATGATAAGGCCTCTGGTCGGTTTGATATTTCATCTGACTTTATGACTGATGGAAAATACACACACACTAAGTACAATGGATGGCCAGCATTACTTGAGCTACTATAACATTATTCTGCAGTAGAAGATGGTTCTTATAAAGATGGACACCGACTGCACTATAAATCGGTATACCTACTGGTTTTAGCTAAAACCAGTTACCGTGGCACATGCATCAGTCAAGTCAAGAGAACTATTGTAATTAATATTTTTAAAATAAAATACAGTATTAAACTATTTCTACTACACAATTATATAAAAAGCTTACCAATCATATCGTTGAGTAAGTCAATGAAGTAGTGGATGTCGATGTTGTCATTTTCTAAGAATTCGACCACCTGGCAACAGAACAACAAAATTTTGATATATAAAAAGGTAACACCATCAAATAATGGTAAGCGTCCACAGGTCGAATCAAACGGATTTCTGTGTCGGCAGCGATCGGATTGCCGACGCGAGTATCAGCAATCGGATTGCCGATGCTACCTTCATCGCTTCCACTGATCGGCATTCCGTATGACGTCATCGGTACGCATCGCATTAAAGTATTGCCGATGAGCCGTCCGTACGATGCGGATCAGTGGACGCAGTTGTATGAGTTTTCATACAAGGCAAACTAAAATCCGTTACGTACGATACGTCCGATACGTGTAAGTCAACAGTACTTCAGCAGTAGATACCGGTTGACAAGATCAAGAAGATATATCAAGTAATTATCTACTAAGGCAAGGAAAATTTTGAACTAGAACTATAAAATTGGCAATTTGGCATGCCTTGTTATTTTGGCTCAGTGATTGCTGGCGTTGGAAGTCGCAAGTTTAATTCCCACACGCAACAAATATTTGTATTGATCTACAAGTAGATGTTTCTGATCTGGGTGATGATGCTAACTTCACACACAATCCATAAGCAATTCCTAGAATGGGGCAACGTTTTAATGAATAAATAAAAAAGAAAATACTCACAGCTACAAATTCAGGCAACGATTCCATCTCATAAACGAGGTCCTTGAAGTTGTTGGTCCTCATGTAGTTCAGAGCCTGCCAGAACTCATCGAATTCCACGTAGTGTTCCATCAGGTGCGCGAGCTCATGGGAGGCTTCCTCATTGATGATGTCCAGGAAATCCTCAACATGTTCGTGGAACAGCTTCCTGGGCTGGGGAGCCGAGAAGGCGAGCCCCACCAGAGCGAGAACGACTAATGCTTGCTTCATCATTCTGGTATCGTTTCCTGAATTCTGTGGTGCTGATCAATCCGCGGTGAGACGTTTTATAGTATGCGATAAGATAAAATCATATATCCCAATATTCTTCAAGTTGTCATGTGAGATAATATGTTTATCTTGAGTACTTGAGATGTAGTTTTTCCGTGAGGTAGTTTTTGAAAAAATAGACATTGTAATAGATGTAGTAGAAACTAATCATTTTTTTCTGTCCCGACCACCGTTGTCAAGTTGGGCTTAGCGGGTCTATCCTGTTTCTTCATATTAGGACAGGACTCATCAAACAGTTACATACATGGCTCCTTCTTCCCATTTCAGGATAAAATGGAAAGCCTTGACATGTTTTGCCAAATGTAGTACAAAAGAGGCCAATAACTCCGGCCGTTTACGTTCAATGAGCTAAGCACTCCTTTATGGTTTCGGTTACCGTCACAGTTACCGTACTACCAAGATGTATATTGGCCTCGGCAAAGCTCTTGCATTCAAAGTCAAAGTCAAAGTCAAAGTCAAATCATTTATTTTAAATAGGCCATCAGTGAGGCACTTTTAAACGTCGAATATTAAAATTAAGGAAAGGGATGGGATGGGATTGATTCTACACCCATTCGCTAAGGTAGGTTGTATGGAGAAGAATGGGCAAGAAACTCCATACTTACTCTTTTTAAACATCTGTTACAATATTTTTATAACATCATTTGAAATAATATATAATGTGGAAGCAATGTACCTTGAAAATATAGACTAAATAAATTATAAAAGAAAATAATTAAATAATAAGAATTACAAAAATCAAAAAGGTACATGGTGTTCACATTTTAACAAAATATTGCAATCATAGCTATTTTACAAAATTAAATATAAGAAGTGTGTGAGCATTCGAATATCAACCAGCTTGATTCTGCTTAAGCCCTACATTGTACTATGGAGCAGGACCGGCATGTTTCCAAACATTTTTATCTTGGATATAATCATCTAATTTATAATATGCTTGTTTACTAAGTGTATTTTTTATGTGACTTTTAAACTTTCTTTCATTTAGAGTTAAAATTTCGCTAGGTATTTTATTATAACATTTAACACAGAACCCCATAAAAGATTTTTGGACTTTGGACAATCTATAATAAGGTTGATCAATTTTATCTTTATTTCTAGTATTAAAATTATGTCTATCACTTATTTTATTAAAAAGATGAAGATTTTTCCTAACATACATTATATTTTCATAAATAAATTGACAAGGCACTGTCATTATGTTAATCTTTTTAAATAGTTCCCTAAGAGATTCGCGGCGACATAGTTTGTAAATTGCTCTGACGGCTCTCTTTTGCAAAACAAAAATGGATTCAATGTCAGCTGCCCGGCCCCACAGTAAAATACCATAAGACATAATGCTGTGAAAGTAGCTGAAGTAAACCAAACGCGCAGTTTCGACGTCAGTTAACTGTCTTATCTTTCTAACAGCATAAGCGGCTGAGCTGAGTCGCCCCGCTAAAGATGCTATATGGGGGCCCCATTGTAGTTTATCGTCTAACGTGATTCCTAAGAAAACTGTCTGATTAGTAAAATCCAATTTTTCTCCGTTCAATAAAATGTCGCAATCGCTACTTCTAACATTTGGCAAAGTGAATCTAATACATTTTGTTTTCTTTTCATTAAGAACTAAATTATTAACAGTGAACCAATTTTGAACCTTAGAAATACAGTCATTAACAGTGTCTAGATTTTGTGCACGTCTATCTATCTTAAAAATTAACGATGTATCATCGGCAAACAACACCATCTGTGGTTGATTTTTTAGTAAATGGGGTAAGTCATTAATATAGACTAAGAAAAGGAATGGACCCAAAATAGAACCTTGAGGCACGCCCATAGTCATTTTAGCTCCTAATGAGTTTGTACCATTTATTTGAACTTTAACCTGTCTATCTCTTAGGTATGATTTAAGTAACTCAAGAGCTGTATTTTTAATTCCATAATGTTCCAGTTTCAGCAAAAGCGTTTCATGGTTTACGCAATCGAATGCCTTTGAGAGGTCGCAAAAGATTCCTATGGCATCTTGCGCTTCCTCCCAGGAGTTAAAAATGTTCTTCAATAGGGTAACACCGGCGTCAGTTGTGCAACGACCTTTGGTGAAACCGAACTGTTGATCATGAAAGATGGAATTTCTATTGAAGTGACATAGCATTTGTTCAAGCATTAACTTTTCAAACACTTTACTGAAAACTGGTAAAATTGACACAGGCCTATAATTGTTAGCTTCCTTACAATCACCCGATTTAAAAAGTGGAGCTACCTTACTATGCTTCATAAGATCCGGAAACACTCCTTGGTCTACACTGGTATTAAATAAAAAAGCTAAATAAGGCGCTACAGTTTCTATCATTGATTTACAGGCCTTCACAGACATTCCCCAGAGATCTTCTGTTGATTTAATTTTAAGATCTTTGAATGCTTTAATCACTGCTTGGGGGTTTGTGTGCCGAAACCTAAACTCCATCGGGCATGCCTTTACATTATTTCTAAGTAAGGCAGCAGAGAGTGCTGGTGACGAATTTAATGCCTCAGTAGTCTTAAGAGGTATGTTCGAAAAAAACTTTTCAAATTCCTGAGCTACATCTTTATCTGTGTTTATAGGACCATGTGCAGTTTCTAAATTGAATTCGTTATTACGCTGTTTATTCCTGCCTGTCTCATTATTTATAATTTTCCAGGTTGTTTTAATTTTATCATCAGCTGATTTAATTTTGCCACTAATAAAAAGAGCCTTAGCTATTTTACATGCACGTCTAAAAGTTTTTGAATATTTGGCAACATACTGATGAAAGCTAATATTATCCCTTTTATGACTCCTAAGATCATAAAGTTCGAAGAGTTTATCTCTACTTTTGCGAATTCCTGGTGTTGCCCAATCACTAAATAAGAACTTTGTGCAGATAGTTTTAGTTTTAAGAGGACAAATACGATTATATTCTGTTTTTAAAATTCCAAAAAACTCGGCGTAGAACTCATTTGGGTCACTTATATGATTAAACCTATGATCACATAATTTACTCGCTATAGTATTATTCATATTTTCTAAATTTTTATCTGTAATTGGCCTATACCTTATTTGAGTTTTTTGAATAGGTTTATAGGCGCAAAACGTTATTGTTTGGCCACTGTGATCAGATGGCAGCTTATTAACAATTTCCTTATGTAAGTAATCACAGTTACAAAAAACATTATCTAAGCAAGTGGCAGAAGAAGCTGTCACTCTAGTTGGTTCCATAAAAACATGTGTCAAATTAAAAGATTTAAAAAGACTCAACAATCTAACACTATTGGAGTTATTTTCTAATAAATTAATATTAAAATCACCACAGATGATGACAGATTTACTGTTAGTACATATTTTATTTAAAACATCTTCCATTACAGTATCAAACAAAGGTAGATTCTGATAATTTGGGGGTCTGTAAACACATACTATAACATGCTTATCAAGCTCAACACAGGACAATTCAATGGTATGTTCAACTGACAGTTCAACAATGTCATTTCTAGTTTTAGATTTAATAGATTTCTTAATTAGAATTAACGATCCGCCATGTATCATACATTTACGACTGAAATGGCTAACTACACAATAATTATCATAACAAATAGACATAACTTGATGATCTTTTAACCAATGTTCGGTAAGGCAAACAATATCAAACTTGGTTGATTCCAAAAACATTTCTAATTCCAGTAATTTAGAAGAGCACCCTTGAATATTCTGATTAAACAATTTTAAAGTGTGTTGCTCTCCATTTGCTATTTTATATTTAACTAATTTGCTAGAAGAAACCTGTTTATTGTTCACTGATAATGAGTTACTAATTGCAGAGGTTTCTTCTGTTGTCTTACAATCTAGTTTAAAGTAATATCCGGAGTGATCTCCACGACGGGACCGTCTAGTGTACCAGCAGGAAGGGAATGCCCAACCTGAGTAGTAGTGGTCTCCAAGGCAGGTGGTATGTTAGGTAGACCCTCCTTCGTACAGCATGCAGGTACAGAACTAACAGAACACTGTATCACTATGTTTTTAGGACAACCTAACAACACAGACTCGTCACTTAAACTACTACTTAACCTACTTAACCTAGAATCTAATACATCAGCAACTGCAGGGTTAATATTATATGCTATCAACATAGCAATCAAATGTCGACATTTCCAAGACAGAGATAAATGTCTATGATGCAAAACAAAACTACTAACAAAATTGTTAGAATCAAAAAACAACAATTTGTCACTATGACGACATGTCAACATGTGAATGCAACAGTTTAACTTATAAATATGGTTATTTTCACATTCACTTAAACTATCCGAGTAAGGAAAAGCGCACAACATCAGCTTTCCTACGTTTAACTTCAATAAGGAGTCAACACCATCCACTATGTCCTTTTTAGTTACATTAAAGCTATTTCCTAAAAGTAGAACTAAAGAAGAACAGTCCTCCAGATTTGATTCAGTTATTCTATTTATCATTTGTTTAAAACTTATGTTATGATAACAGTGGTTAGTAAAACTATGGCTTAGGTATTTATATAATATTTTTCCAAAGCCAGACCCTAACTCATCACTAAAAAGTATAGTTTTACTTGTTTGATTGTGATTATATGTCTTTGCTGGAGAAGTTGATAAGTTAAGTTGGGGCTGAGGGGGAGGGGGTATATTGGCACAGCTGCAAGGGAGATTATTTGTCAGTGACTCATATCTCTCTGCATTGTACTTCACCAAATCCAACAATTCTCCGGCTTCAAACAGACGGTCACTCAACTGTTCTTGTGATTTTTCATATTTTTCAAAAATGTCCTTCAGCAAGCACTCTTTGTATAATAAATCATTTTGGAGGAGCTGAGTATCAGTATCATATTTTTCCCTACATTGATCTAACTCGCTACAGCATATATTAAGACGGTTTGTAAGGATCACACGTTCCTTTCTAAGGGAAATATTTAATTTTAAGAGGTTTTGTTTTTTAATTGATCTTTGTGACCGTTTTATAAATTTCTTAATTTTAATATATTTCTTTAGTTTTTTGTGACTCATAATAATAGGACACAATGGTATGGTGTCATCACCAGTTAAATCTATGGTTACAGATGGCTCACACACTAAATTGGACTGACTACCAACCAACTCATCGAACAGGCTATTGGTGTTAGAAACCTGATCGCTAATCTTAGCAGATTCTGAGAGTGAAAGGGCCTTATGGGCAACACATAGCTCCAGTTCCAGTTCTGATATACGGTCCATGGCCAGATCATAAGTTTCACTGCACTGTTGGAAAGTCAATACTTGATGTTTAAGTTGACTGTGCTGATCGGCTAAGTCCATGTGTTCAATATGAAGTTCAGCCAGTTGGTTCTTGAGGAAGGTGTTCTTTTCAACAACCTTCTGCACCTCCACTTCGCTGTCATCCATCTCCTGGAGAAGTTTCTTGCATTCTGCTTTAGAACGGTCAAGTTCCTTCAATGTAGCTCTCAGCTTTGCTTCCAGCTCCTTGATGGTTGCACTGCGGGTCATCATTTTGTTTTGGAATGTCACCTGAAATGTGTGAAGTTAAGCAGATTAATGTTTTTTGAAAATAAAGATGTTGGGATATTTTAGAAAATGTGAGGTAGACTGGGAGAAAAAAAAAAAAAAAAATGGAAAAGAAAAGAAATTAAATTGAAAGTTATAGTTTTAAGAGTTAAAATTAATTAGAAACTAAAGTATTAAGCAAATTCGAGATTATAAGTTAAATACTGCTTAAATTCTGAATTTTATTATTTGACAATAACATGAACTTTTGGTAACATTACAGGGTTTTTTATTTTAAACATTAAAGTAAATTATGTAGGTGATGAGCCCTATTTTGTGAAGTATATTATGTAGTGTTTATTGTCTGGGCGAATGTTTACGTCTTCGATTCTGCTTCCACCAATTGTCAAGCAAAAGGAGTCATAAACCAGTGCCGGTGTGTGATGGACGTTGCTCAGAGACCGGAGCAGTATTGTGATTTGTTCCGTGTAGTGTAAATATAATATACAATTACAAAAACATATAAAAATACTCCCCGGGTTCGATGATTATTTGAAATCCGTCACCGTTGAGATGTTCCGTTGACAGCTGGTTTCAGTCACTGATTTTACGAAGATTTCGCGACAAAAAAATACTGTATAACTAACTTTTCAAGTATCTTATACCTAGATTAAACTAAATAACACTAATTTAACTTGATTTTAACACTTTTTACTATTTTTTATGAATTAATTCTACAGATCGTTTACTTTTGACAACCGGCTACCAGTGTGGCCAGCCTAAAAAAAACAATTAAACAAACATTCACCAATAACCGTAATATTGTTTTATGGCAGTATTTGATTAAATGAAATTATTTCAAAGCTTGATCTGTATTAAAACCCAGACAAGTTTTGTTTAAGCAGTCTCTTAAGGTAAGCATCAACAGGTTGGCATCGTACGTATCGGACGTATCGTACGTAACGATTTTAGTTTGCTTTGTATTAAAACGCATACAACTGCGTCCACTGATCCGCATGGTACGGACGGCATCGGCATTACCTACGAGTACATGCGATGCGTACCGATGACGTCATACGGAATGCCGACCTGTGGACGCTTACCTTATAAGGGAAAATGCAGGTTTTCGAAGTTTGATTAGGGTAATACGAATTTAAAAAATCGGAATACCAAGTGTTGTGGCGCAAATTGTGAAAATCAAGTATGTTTGTTTGGTTTAGTAACAAGCCAAGTTTTTTATTTGTGTAACTTTAACAACATATTTTTATTTTTCAGTAGTCACAACGACACAAAAACTACCATAGAAAATTTAGAATTCTAAATACCTACTCCAATTAGCAATTGCAAAAGGTTAAAGCATTCCACAGCTCAAAGATAAATAAAAAAACCTAAGTTGGTGTCAATAATATATTATTTCTTAGAGAAACTTTTATATACTTAATAATTATTAAAATTAAAATTAACAATAATATGAATATTTCATGCCTCATAAAAGAGCCATTTTTACGACGTTTTTACATGTGAAACAGATTCATAATTCAGAAGCTTAGTTCTGTCCAAAAATGGCAATGACTTGTTCCAAGAACACTTCGATTTTAATGCCGTTATCAGCGAGGGTTTGGACCTCGGCTTTGAAGACATCGTTTTCCCAGAGGGCACCGAAGACGGAATCCCACTCGGCGCTTTGCAGGTTTTCTACGGCGGTCTTGAATTCCTCGTCTCCAGCCATTTTCTCGTCAAAGAGGGCCTGGAGTTTCGCCTTGGGGAAGACTTCGATGCAGTCCCTGACGAAGGAGGCGAGGTCCTGGCCCGTGGCGGATTGACGAGCGCGTTTCTGCTTTTCAACGTTCTCTGTAGGAATAAAAAAAGATACAGCTGCTTAAAAGATCACCCTTGATCTGTATTACACAGGCGTCAAGTTTGGGGTAATGTAAAACTTTCTGCATATTTTTGGCTATAAGGTTTTTTGGTTTAATGTATACCTATTTTTTGCCTATTTTTTTTTATAAAACCATTGTTTTATTATTATTAAACATTTATTTCAGGACACGCCCATAGTGTAAGTAACAATGGTCTTAAAAACTAGTGTTAGTAGAATATTCAAAACACAATATATGAGCACAAAAAATATACATTAAAAAATGCAAATGACCAGAAATTAAGAACAGGGCCTTTGGCCATGTAGCAAAAGATAAATGCAAACGCTGAGTAGGTTTTAATAGATTTTCAACTTTATGCACTTAGGTATAAACTTGGGGAGTACGGAGCGTTTACGATTGTGGTTTGCGACTATAGGGTGGCAAGACCTTCTCTAGTAAAATATTTCTTATCGATCGATATTTGTTTTAGGGCTGATTTTTCAATGGTCAGAAAGCATTTATCTGAGGAGTAAAAACAGCAGTTTGACATATTTTCTATAGATAAACTGTCAAACCGCCATTTTTATTCCTGTTATCTGAGTATTGAAAAACCAGCCCTTATAGTTAAATTACTGTCTGACACATTTTGTTATGTGAAATAACATCTTACCGATTAAGTCGTTGATCCAATCAATGAAATAGTGGATGTCAATTTTGTCATTTTCCAAAAATTCGACCACCTGAGAACAAAAATGAAATAACAGTGAAAGCACGTATAATTACACTCTTTTTAGCAATTGTAACTGTTCTTTTCAGTAGCAGTTCTAACTGTATGGGATATAGGTACCTAGGCATTATTAGCAAAGAATGAATAAAACCGGCCAAGCCGTGAAGGGTTACGTAGATTAGGCTATTACTTTCAATGACGAAAGTGATATTTCAATGACATAACATGTCATAACATGCATAACCAATTGTTACGCAACTTTACAGCAATGATATCGCCAAACGATAATTCCCCTATTTATTATTATGTATGGCAAGATGAATTCCTATTATGCTGCTTGCATACGTAAGTATTTTGCTGACTTTACAAACAATCGGAGATAAAACACGTGATTTTCACTTATGTTACATAACAAAAATATAAATATAAATACATAAACCAAAGGTACTCACAGCAACAAATTCAGGCAACGATTCCATCTCATAAACGAGGTCCTTGAAGTTGTTGGTCCTCATGTAGTTCAGAGCCTGCCAGAACTCTTCGTACTCGGAGTACTGTTCCATCAGCTGATGCATCTCAGCAGCAGAATCCTCCATGATGATGTCCAGAAACTCCTCAACATGTTCGTGGAACAGCTTCCTGGGATGGGGGGCCGAAAAAGCGAGACCCACCACAGCGAGAACAACTAATGCTTGCTTCATCATTATGGTATTGTTTCCTGAATTCTGTGGTGCTGACCAACTGGTAGCCATGCCTTATATAGTTAAAGATAAGATTAAAAAGTCCAAGATATTTTTAAATATTGTCATGTGAGATAAATGCATTTATCTAAAGTAGTTTTTTGGGAGTCGTTCTGCATAATATTTTTGCTAACCTGTAATTCTCCGGCAGATTAAGATCTCTTCTTAGGTAGACAATCAAAAGCATCGAAGAAGTTTAGAAGCATGAAGTCATTCAGTGGATTTTTCGTTTCAGGCTAAATAAGGAAAATACGGAAAGACACTTGAAACTTTTAATTAAGCCCTATTAGTTCTGAATTCAAAGTATTGAGAACACATTTTCAATCATGTTGTCATGAATTTTTGGTTCGTACCATTAACTAAATAATTTTATGTCGGAAAGTGATTAAGAACATGAAACGTCTGAATAGTGGGCCGAAGCTACAGTTTTCGTGCTTAGATAGTGTTCTCCCATCTAAGCATAAAACCCCAGGCACAAAATCATTTTCGGCTTGACCTTTTTTCAGCTCTAAACCGATTGTAGAACACGTTATATAAATATATACACAGTACGCCAATATTGTATCTCCGGAAATACATTAAAACGTTACCCGTAATATTAAGTCGATATTAATCCATTTTTTAATATCTTTGAAAGTATTAATACATTCGCCTCCCACGCACGGATGCAGTGACATGAAAATGCTCCGCTCACCTATTTCGTATTTTCCATCAATATTACGGAATTAAATTTTAGAGACCTATTTACTTCGACATACTTTCCATTCCTCTTGGAATGGATTACATCACGAAGAATGAATGATATAATATTATATTAATGTGGGTAGCTGTCATTTTCTGCATTGACACAATTTTATTCATCTACCTTCGATATTTAAATATCAGTTCGAATTAGAAACGTCATTCTCAGTATTACGTTAATTCTGGCCCACGTATAAATTCGTTAATAAATAAAACTACATTGTTAAAACTCTTCAGCGGAATCTCCTGTGTAAGTCATAAAAATGAGTGCTAAAAAAGAAGAAATATCTCTATCGACTTCGGGATCAGATGAAAGCAACACAAGCTCATCTGGCTTCATCGACGATTACTCTCATCTGCGACTATCATATTACCAATACCGAGGTGCTGTCTCCGACACCTCTGATATGTCCTATGAGACAGCGAAAGATATGTCCACTGAAGAGACATTCGAAACAGCGTTGACAAGTTTGACTGAGATCTCAACGGTTGAGAAAGATGAAGAGCGACAGAAACGACGAGATTACGTTTCTCGAATCCCAGAACTGCCGCATCCATCATACGTCGTAGCATCCATAATCTCGTCAGCATCCCGCAAGATGGGGAACGTTGGCTTCAGATATAACGAGAGAATCGAACTGGGTAGCAAAGTTCGTGATTCACAAGATGATATGGAATTTGATCCTCAACGTAGATCGACTCTGAAACCCGATCAGTTCCCGATAGATAAACGATTCATGTGATATTTTTGGACTTTATTTTGATGTTGAACGTCAACTGTGATCTAATTTTAGTAATCGTAATTCAGTAGTGCATGTGTAATTTCAACGCTAAGTAAGTAATAAAAATTTTGATACTTTTTTAATATTGATTTGAAAACGTAAATGACAAAATTAAAACTATGTGACAAAAACTACTAGGTACCTTTTTATTTTCCAAGAATTCACTCAGCCAAAAAAAACAATGGTAGGTATCATAAAATCGATTGATCAGAACTTTATAGACTTCAACAAAGCCAGTTTACTACAAGAAATACTGATGCGTCATGAAAAGCTGCAGAAAAAACATAAAAAACACATAATTATTGTCGCCTTGATTTCCCCCGGGCTGCCTCGATCCAGGGCTGCCCGTAATGGACATCCTGCATAACTATTGTCTCTTCGATTTTATACACGAAGCTATTTATTAGAAAGGCAGTGTTTTTTCTTACAGATTGTGATGATTAGAAAAGACGTTACTTTTAATATTACAGAATGAAAGTCGGTATAGACCTGCCTATTTGTTTTGGTTTTATTTTTTGTCACTTGACATTTTTATTTTATAACGCACAATCTTTTTATTTTATCGTATAAACAGCGTTCCAAAAACAAGGAAACGAGAAATTTCAGCTTTGTGAGTAGTGGTTGCGATGGCCTAGTTGGTAAAGGCGTCTGGAGTAGGTACCTTTCCAGAAGACGCAAGTTCGAGCCCTGCTCACAATCTGAATTTTTTCGTTTCTTTAAAAATATATATTTTTTTATTTTATTTCTACTTGACTAGTAATTGTGCCCCACTGTATAACTCCCGCTGCTTGGCACCTATTGGACTTAGAAACATGTTATAAATAGCCTAGCCTAAAGTCTTCTTCGATAAATGCACTATCCAACACTTTATTTTAATTTTTAACAACTGCAGAATTAGTTTGGTTGAACGCGCTTATCTCAGGAATTTGCTGGGTTCAAATTGAAAAAGAAAATGTTCTAGATACTCCATTTATCGAAGAAAGCTTTGCACGCTACACGCACTCAGGGTGGGGACGACACATTTAATGACTGCATGAAATGAATGGATAAGCTTGGGTACTTCGCGAGTGAAGTCTGCGAACAAAACTCTCTTATATAGTTAAGAAAAAAATGTTTGAAAAAAAATAACCTACCTTGTCACTTGTTTTACGTTATTTTCTCTGTCACACTCAAAACTCTTCAAACTTCAGAATAACACCGACTTTCAAAGTATTTTCTTTACAAACATCACCCATATAGTAGTTAAATGGATGTTTAACAAATCACGGCTCCAACCTGTCCAACATTACCCCATGGAGACCTCTCGCGATCATGAAAAAGTCTGCAAAAATAATGGAATCCTAAAATTCCCGCTAGGGGGACACTATTTATAAGGTTATAAGTTAAAACAAACTGTCAAACAAGTAACCCGGGGGAGGCAAAGTTTCGAATGGTGTTAAACTTCGTGGATGTTGTCTTTATTCCTTATTTTTATCTACTATGGAACGGGATGTGGGGCTTGTAGTAGCTCGTGTAAGATTTTTCTATTGAAGCTTCTGGTTTTGAGGGGATTTTCTTGAAATCTGTTGTCAATTCATCATGCAATTTTCTTTTGTGACTTCATCCAAGCTTTTCAAATAGTTGCTGCCTGGATCCATCCTGTTCCTACGGTTGCCCTTTTGCGTTCGAATAGGTATAAAACTAACAATCTTATTGCAAGAAAATGAGCGATTGCAACCGTTTTTTTTAACGTGGTAAAATCATCAAATGAGTACTCCCACCCCGGGCAGGGCGGGAGGGACTGTCAGACTAGTACTGACTTAAATCCACGGTGTCCTTCAATAGCCCTTTATGTTCCGGGGTCACGGTAATGAAATAAGTCCTGCGACCCCGGCAGGCTTTGGCCCTCTTAGAGCCCCCGTCATTATGCTGTGACAACCGTTACTAAAATTAATGAAAAAAATAACCATCCATGTTTTTCCTAAACTATGATACATCTGACTGAGTCATACAAGTGACTGATTAGTTGATGTGATAAGATCCTCTTTATCTTGACTTTTCGTTGGACCACTGATAGCATGGTACAGACGCCAGCAGGTCAATCTACCCGAATCTGTCAGATTTTACCAGTCAAACATTAACCTTCTACTCTTGTTATAAGGTTGAAATTCTATTATAGAAATCTGACAGATTGTGGTAGCTTGATGTGCTGGCGTCTGTACTTAGGTAATCTCATATTGTGTCCATTGCCTTGGTAACCAAGAGCATAATCCTTGAACTTGAAGAAATAAATGCAGGTTCATGATGAATTGCCATAAAAAATATTATGAAGCTTGATGTAAAACCCGTGACATGACTAACCTATTTGTTTTAAATGAATTCAAACTAAATATTTTATAACAGTAATTTATTATTTTTCTTTTTATTGATATGCATGTTTTTCTCCAAGAAAACAAACACATGCCTTGCCATTCTCAAGGAGTTATTACATCTGCCAGTTACCAGCTACTTAGTTAAGACATGTATATAGTAGATAATGAGCATAACGGTATAATCCAATCCTTCTTCACAAATTAACACTAAACGCTCAAAGCACAGGAGCATAAAAAGCAATTTAATCTCATTCTCCGTAACATTACACCTAATTATTCGCTAAAACTGGATTTTACACGTGTCACGTACCTTCATGCTACTGAACAGGGATTGATACTAAATTAGTAGTGGTTTGCAAATTATCATCGTCTTTATATTTTTTCCTGATTACTGCTTTAAACGCAGCATAGGCAGGCCTCCCACTAGGCGGACCGACGACATCGTGAGGGTCGCGAGAACCGATGGATGCAAGTGGCGAAATGTCGTTCGGCGTGGCGGTCTAAGAACGAGGCCTATGTTCAGCAGTGGACGTCTTCCGGATGATGATGACTACTTTAGACGAGATGTTTAATCAGTAGTTAAACTACACTAACGAGTAAAAGTATGGAATCACGTACTTGAAATAGATCTTGGATATCTCCTTAAAACATGATGGCGTGTAAACTCACCCCAGCAGGACTAGGCACTCCAGGAGCAGTGGTGGCCCAGTGGTGACGGCCTTGACTTTCGAGTTGTATGTCATGGGTTCGAACTCGGCCAAGCGCATTACTTTGTATAATTTATTTCATCACTACTGCTCTCAAAACGGTGAACGAAAACATCGTGAGGAAACCGACGGCATGTCCTAAAACTATCAAATTCGAAGACATGTGACATGTACCAACCCGCACTGGGCCCGCGTGGTGGATTATAGCTCACTCCCTCTCACAGGGAGGAGGCATGTCTCCCAGCAGTGGGAACATTATAGGATGATGTTGATGAAACGCATCCTAGGCCCAAACGCATACTTACAGAAGAAATGCCTAGTGTGGGAAAATGTTTTTTTTTTCTAACGTTTTTTTTTTCTTGCTTTATTATTAGGTACCTACCATATAGAATAGGTGTTCGTTTAAGCAAGACGTAATCAATCAATCGAGTCATACTTACCATAAAAGAAATTTAGCAATGCTAATTGAAGGATCGGTTCTTCTTTTATGCTGACAGGTGAAGTGAGGGTATTACAATAAGTACATGGAAATATAGGGCATCAAAGGTGTTTGAAGAAAAAAGAGACGATTTTAGAAGTAGGTACAGCAATCTGACCTGTCTTGTTATTCAAGTGATCGCAAGCACTCATAATAAGCATGAGGTACTGGGTTCATTAAAGGTTGGGTAAAGTATTTTTTTGATATAAGATTTTTTTGAAATAGAGTTAGAATTTAAACAAAAGGTAAAAACAAAACTAGTTTGAAAATAATTGAGGTCACTATAATAATAAATCTATTCCTTGCTATGCTAGATTTTAAATTGACAGCAATTCCAGAAACGTCGGTAGATACAAATACTTGCACAGCAACTCGGATATTATATACCAAGGTGAGTAAATATTTCATGAAGCACGCGTATATTGAAAACGGCAGACGTGAAAAATTTATAATCGGTGCTATGTCTGTGGTAAAATTTAATATTCTCCCGTTCTAGACGGATCCCATATGCATCGGGATCCAATATCGCGAGTCGGCAGCTAATGCGGCTCAACTGTAAACAGATTACAGGGAGGGACTCTAAAATACGTCAAGTATCAAGTATCAAGCACAACTTGAGCCTACGAGTCCTCCAAATGTCGCTTTGATCTTTATTTTGTGTTAAAAAGGTGAAGTACGTACCTACAACGCGACCGTATCAAGTTCACGATGGACCTTTGTTGTTGTTTACTGTTGTTTACATATCGTTTTGAGGAAGTTCAGTAAACAGGATGTTATCTCCGGGGTCGTATGTCTTTATGATTCACCGAATTTGAACCCTCATTATCTTCAAGAATTTGAAGGCGATTAAAGCTCGTTTAAACCAATTTCATTATTAAATCTCTGAATTAAAACCTGGTGCCCACCAGAAGTGTTAAATGTCTATTTAACCGCTGCACAAAGACAAAGAGCGATTTAATCTCCACCGTTCGGCAGTCATTAGGCGCTCGCCTTTCACTGGAGACAATAGAATTACCATAAGAGCGCGAAAATAGCAGCGGTTCATCCAATTAGTTCACAGGTACTCCGGAGTCGTCGACTCGTCGAACTACCTCCTAAATCTAATTAGGTAATTGAAATCATTGGGCGATGCGTTGTGAGCTCTCAGCGCGGAGCGGCAACAGCGCAGCCTGCATCGCCAATTAGTTCGCTCAGAGATCGCTCGCTGTGCCGCGTTTGCACGTAAGCCCCTACTTCCGAGTGACGGAACGTTCAACATGTGAGTTGAGTCGATCGTCTAATTTAGCCAAATGTTACTCTGAGTTGTGGGTACTGTAATACGTTATCGTATGTGATGTTGAGGGTAAGTGTGGTAGAACTATATTATATAAATGCCTGTCTCATCTTTAATATGAATACAGTGTGTTTGCAGTTCTATATTAGAAAATACTAAAATACCTACATATCCCCATAAATATGATATCAAGACACAAGTGTTAAAGACAAATTCGGCCACGAATCCCTTTCCAAAAATTTACTCTGTCGTCCGTCATTCATTTGTAAGGAACCTTAGGAACCTATCTCACCGGATGCATTTCGCGCAAGTGTTCATTCGAAGAAATGTGTTGTTGCCAGTGTTATCCGCACTAGGGAATAATAATAATAATACTTATTCCACAACTGTCACACAATGCCATCTAGTCCCAAGCTAAGCAGAGCTTGTGTTATGGGTATTAGACAACTGATAAACATACTTATATATTTCTAAATACATACATATTATAGATAAATTACACCCGGACACAGAACAAATGATCGTGCTCATTACACAAACATTTGTCCTGGGTGGGAATCGAACCCACGACCTCCGGCATAGCAGTCAGAGTCTGACCACTAGACCACTAGACCAACAGGCCAGAATTCGAGCAATGTGTCTTAATTTTTGCGAAAAATATTCATGACGACAAATCGCTGTTTAAATACAAATGGGCCAGGTTTTTTTGTCGACTTGTGGCCCTTTTGTATTTCAGCAGCAGCAATATTTGGTTTCCGAAAACTTACCCAAGAACTTTTGAATCATCGTGCATCGTCACTACCTACAGCATAAGTCCCCCCCTTGTTATGACTAAGTCAAACAACAAAGAACATCTGTGAATGATTGATCGAAAAACTGATGCAGTTTGACTGATCTGACTGGATCTGACTCATCGCTATATTTACCAAAACCTCACAGTATCTTCATATCTAAATCCATATGATAGTTTGCAGCCTTCAAAAGTGTGATATCAGACGTGAATCCCTTTTGAATGAGAAAAATTCGGTTAATACGTGGAAGATTCTCTTATCGTGAAAAGTGTTTTTAAAAACATAACTATTACTAAGTTAGTATTCATCTGAATAATTTCCTTGATGAACTCAAGTTTCAAGCCTCGGCTAGACTAACAAAAATCATTTTTTTCATGATTCTGACATCAGCAATCTCGCCTACTTATTCTTCACCAAGGATTATTATTATTATTATTTATTTATTGTCAGACAATTACATCCAAAATATTATTAATACAATACATTACATCACATCACAATACTATAAAATACCAAAATTAAAACAACGTCACACTTAAAAACTGATTTAAATTTCAAAATTTTTCAAAAATTTATAATAATTAACATCAAAATTAAAAAATAAAGTCAAAAATAAAATGAAATCAGAATAAAATCAAAATTAAAATAAAATCAAAATTAAAATAAATGCAAAATTAAAATAAAATTATAATAAAATCTAAATTATATCTAGATGATGAGAACTATATATATATAATAAGAGATCAGGAAACAATTACCTCCCCCACGCCTTAAATACTGGCGCATGAAGGGTCAGCCAATGTTTCATGAACGGCCCGTCCAACCTGCCGGCGACGACGGCGAGGAGACTGTTGCCGCCGCCCCTGACTCTGCCCACTATTGAGGCTGCCCTCTTGTGCATAGTGGCATAAAAACAGTCTACGCGCACATTGGCAAACATCCCCGATGCGCTGCAAAAGCGAGGCAGCCGCAACAATGCCCTCAGCGCGTTGTTATATTGAACTCGGAGGGCACTGTAGGATTTCTGCGAGTATGACACCCACAGGCTGCTCGTATAAAATGCAGTACAGTAGGCTCGAAACAAGGTGACTTTTACTTCCTTGGAGCTACGAGCAAACCTGCGAGCTATCATGTTCGCCCTCGTCGACAGCGCCCTCCGCTCCCGTTCAATATCAGCGTCATCCTTCAAGTCAGACGTCACGATATGGCCTAAATATTTAAAACATTGTACGCGCTCCAAAGGTACGCCGCACAGTTTGACTGGAGGTACTTCCGTCAGACCTTTTGTCCCAGCTTGGAAGATCATAAGCACACTCTTCGCTACGTTATATTTTAGACCATGTGCCTGAGCGTACGTCTCGCATATGCTCATGAGCTCCCTGAGACCGCCTATAGACGCACTCAGCAGCACCATGTCGTCCGCATAGCTGATGTTATTAAAACAAACATCATCAACATGGCAACCAACATGGCGGCTGCTGAGCGCGACCACAAGATCATCCATGTACAGATTGAAGAGCATGGGTGAGGTCAAACCTCCCTGCCTCACCCCGCACTCCAACCTGTAAGAGTCCGACAGAACCCCCGCCCACCTTACATTATTGACCTGGTTCCCGTACCAGTGCTGGAAGATGTTCACTATTTCAGGTGCAATTTTACGATCACGTAGCTTTTTCCACAGCACTTCGTACGAAACCAAGTCAAAAGCCCTGGACAAATCTAGAAAACCGGCATATACGGCAGTCTTCCAGTCTGTGTAGTACTTAGTACAGCATGCTTCATACTCATTATCGCACTCTCAGTAGACAACTTCGGCCTGAACCCAAACTGGTTGTCGTGTAGAGTTATGACTTTGTTTAAGTGAGAAGAAAGCATGCCGTCAAACACCTTCGCGATGACTGTAGCTAAGGAAATCGGCCTATAGTTCTTTTTATCCGAAATGTCACCAGTTTTATTTTTTAAAATTGGTACTACAACCGATCTCATCAGGTCTTCTGGCAGATAAGAATGTCTAAAGCAGAAATTAAATAACATCGCAAGGACACGTGACAGGTGGGGACCCGCATACTGAAGGTGCTCAATGCTGAGCCCGTCATGCCCAGGCGACTTACCTCTAGTCATGCCTTTAATTACGCTTGCCACCTGTGCTGCAGAAAAGTTAATGCTAGGCTTTAAGGCACATTCAGACTCGGCATTAGTCACCATTACACGCGGGCTATTATGAGACTTCACACAGAAATGATTTTTAAACATATTTGCAATATCCCTATCATCAGACACGCCATCGACGCTCACCGGCAGGCCAGCCCTAGGATTTTGTCTTTTTGTATCTTTCCAGAAGCTGCGAAAGTCTTTTGCTGCATGCTTCTCGGCAAGTATGTCCATTTGGATTTGGTCTTGGTGATTAAGACACCACCTCAACTTAGACTTGAAAGTCCTTCTACTCTTACTCATTTCCTCAAACATCACACCGTATTTCGGTCTACCGCACAAAACCCATTCCCCAAACCTTTGCCTGGCATACAAATGAGCCTCGCTAACGTGTCTGTTCCAGCCCACCACGCGCCGTCGCGACCCTTTGCCATTACGTTTCTCCCTGCTTATTATAGCGGCGTCCCCAAGAGCGCAAACAATGTCACGGTACAGGCAATCAATAACTTTGCTATGAGTTGGATCACTACACATGCAATCACAGCACTTGGACAACTCTGTTGGGAAGTCAATCTCTCGCAAGCATCGGTGACATTCCTTTTTGTACAAACTAATTGCCTCTGGGCCTTTCTCCCCCCACACCACTTTATTTTCAAAAGGTGAACCCCTGGTTAATTTAGACCTTATTACATGCAGATTACATTCAATCAGTAAAGGGTAGTGATCCGACCACATAACATCATATTTAACATAAACATTGCTAACTGTTCTCGCAGAAGATTCAGTGCAAATACAATGGTCTAGCCATCGCCTTGCCCCGTTACAATCACTTATGAACGTATGAGTTTCCGAGCTCACACCCAGCCCGTTCACATCAATACAAATAAAATTATTTTCATCACAATAGCTCAGTAAGTCATTATAAAACAATTCCCCGGGATGTGCATTATAGTCACCTAAACAGTATACTGCTTCCGCATCACTGTTCTCAATAATAGCACTCACTAAGCCTAAACAATGGGAGAATTCGGGTAGATTACCTACTCACTGTATCTGTGGGCATGTACACACTCATCACAAGGAATGGACTTTCACTGGTATTAACACGTATTGCACACACTCGCGGTATATCCGTCGGTATAACTAACACGTCGTTAAATACGCTCTTTCTCCATAATAAGGCCACTCCACCATATGGTCGCCCCACCAGCATTCCAGCCGTCACGTCAACTGCCGAAGTCCCCGTACCCGTATTAAAACAGCATCTTAGAACTGGATGGAAGTTACCAGTAACATTGATAAAATAATCGCGGACAAACATACAAACATACATACATACATACCTACATACATACATACAGGTCGAACTGAGAACCTACTTTTTTTTAAGTCGGTTAATTAATTTTCATCATTTGATCCCACATAATGAATCCCAAACTACGAAGGCAACAACCAACAAACAGTGATATATGCAGATCGGGGTACGTCCATGCACTAAATCATTTCACCAATTCCGAGTTCAACTGAAACCGGTAAATAATATCTGAATGTATTGCAGGAGAATTGCGCCACGCCACAGTAAATTGAGGAACACAATACTGCGAAACGTTGAACTGTTATATTTCAATGAGATGGTAACGTTTCTGCCGATGCTAATAACTTGCTAACAGTTAGGATACCTTAGTCCTTACGATATCTTGTTATCTTTCGTTCTGTGTCGTACATCAAACTGTGGCAGATGTCTGTGTAAGTACAAATATTATGTGAAACTGGCCATTTCAAAATCCAAGATCTAAAAAAAATAAGGAAGAAATAGCGACCCTTTTATAGTACCTAAATCTGAGTAATACGCCCTATTGGATAAAACGCCCCATCATTCCAGCTTTTAATAAATCACTGCTCGGAACCACAAGCGATTGTGGCCACTGTTGGCGTATAACATGGCCGTGGCCGAGGGCAATGTTGTACCCCAACAGCGGCCTAGTATATTTCCTAGTTTAACGTTAAATGTACAATCGACAAAGTTGAATCATGACCCACTATAAGCTTATTTTCCTACAGACATTCAAATACAATTAGGTTCACATTCGCGTAAACATACATATCCATGGTACCTAACTACTTTGATCTTTGTCAATGTGACGAATTCAAACGATTTATTGTCAAAATGGCTCATGATACTACTTTTTCGATTGCACATAGCACATAATTATAAACACACATACCTACACAAACACCCAGACCCGGAGCAACTACTTATAGATCACAAATATTTGCCCCGATCGGGAATCCAATCGAAGACTCACAGCGCAGCAGTGCAATCGCTTAGCCACTGCGTCAAACGTAATCATATTAACCTTTATTTGTTCCATATTGTAGGTACTAATATAACATAGTCATAATAATGTACTCTAATATATTCAACATAAATGAGCAAATCAAACGTTTATTAGTATTACAAATTAGTTTATGTAATCAAATATGCAAGTGGATTGGGTTCCGGTACCTAATATTATTTGTAATGGTATTTGGCTTGTATCTATACATATTTGTTATGAGTAACAATGATAATAATTAATAATTATGATCGTCATATTAGCAAGAAATTTCTCAGTAAATTACATTTATTCCTGTACCCTTAACACGAATTTTCAGTATTTGAGACGTAAAGTAAACTGGAACTTTGACAATTTCAAAAATTCAAAGTGACAATTTTCAAGGAAAAAATTAGCTCTTTCTTCGCACACCAGAGGCGCTGTTCCATTTTTTTCATGCAAAAAGGCTGTAAATACTGGAAAGACGCTGTAAAGTAAAAGAAAAAAGTGTAAGTGAAAATTCGTACTAAGGGTACTGGACATAATAACGTATGTAAGTACAGACGCAAGCATTACAACCTATCCCAAACTTTCCCAACCGAACATGATTCATGTTTGATTGGAAAAATTTGTCCGATTGTGATAAAGTTGAACATGATTGAAAAAGATTGACAGATTGGCGTACAATGTGCGCCCGTCTCAGAATAGAATAGAAACTTGAACAATCAGTAGATAAGACTGACGTTTCAGCGATTTTACTCACTGCCCTTCATCAGATTTAGTGTGAAAGAGTAAAAAATAAATATCCATCCATCCTCGCAATCTTTCTAATTTAACATACTAAGGCCCACTTGCACGGGGTGCTATGACAGGAAAGTTCAGGAAACCTCCACTTGCGCCCGTGGATTGGAGTTCCCTCTCGGATACGTCCGGGAGGAAGACCAATTTTTCGGGCCGGTGCACCCTGGGATGTGGGCAAAAACTCAGAGAATAGAATAGCCTGTCGTGTGGACGCTCCAACGCGTGTCCCTCTGATCAGCCTCTGAGCGGCGCGCCGCTGTGCCCCGGCGGAGCGGGCTTGCGGTCGGTGAGTGATGGGTAGCTCGCCGTCCGACCAAGGACCAAGCCCAGGTCGGTGGCGCGTCGTGTTTCGCGCCAAATGCCTGCTGGGGTCGCGGATTTTTTCTTAACCCAGGTTACCGTGGCCCCGGAACGTAAAGGGCATAGGAAGGAACACGGGTGGATTTTAGTCAGTTAGAGTCCCTTCCCAGGGCGGGAGGACTCATTTGATGATTTTACCACCTAAAAAAAAAAAAAGTCATACAATATTGACAATTTAAAAGGAACCTCGTGTTAGCAACTAACTCTGAGTTTAAAAGATAGCTCGGGTTCGTGCAAGTGGGCCTTCGTACATAAATGGATGAGCGAGTTCCACCGGTTCAACTAAACGAAATGTTTAGCTATAAAAATATATAGGGGGTAGATATAAATTGCGTTTTGACAGCTCAAAAAAACTAAATCAATTGATTGGTCGTTCAAAAACCTTCACCAAAGCAACGGTAATATAATACCCAGACTAGTAACAAACCAAAATAACAAATCACAGTGATCATTGAATCATTCGGTTTCGGAGCTAATTGTTCAGATTCAGGTGAATAATGTTCGGCTTTCTCCGAACACGTTAATGGTGTTAAACTGTGATGGCGGCGTCTACAATTAAACAGGTAATAACTTGCAGGCGTCGCCGAAGTACTAGGTGTCGCAGAGGCGTGACGTAGGTGTTTAGCAACATTGCGAATGAATTAAACGATTAATTCATGTATGGGTAGGTGTGTAATTACAGTGCTGTACTCGTGAAGTGTTAATTTGTGCAGTCAGATCGGGCGTGTCTGCCAACGGATCGATACCGAAAAGCAATGGAACGGAAGATTTGTCGCGAGTTTTCAATCACGTTTTGTGACGTAAACGGGTGACTTTAACTTTTTTTTAATGATAAAATTAGTTCTTCTTTCGTACACTTTTTTTTACCGTGATATAATCATCAAATGAGTCCCTACACAGGGCAGAGCAGAAGGGAGTCAGACTTGTACTGACTAAAATCCACGGTGTTCTTCAATAGCCCTTTACGTTTCGGGACCACGGTTACCAGTCCCGGCAGGCTTTGTCATTCGTAGGTACACTAGAGGCTTTCAATTTTCGTACAATTCACGACGTAAAATTACTTAGTTGAAGTATTTACGACGTAAATTGTTTAGCAAAACACGTAGAATTCGTGCTAGGGTTTCAGTTCAGCGTATTACTGTTTTTGGCTTGTGTGAGATGAACTGCAAATTGCTAACAAATTGGGGAATTGGCGCAGATGTTTCTCTACATGTTTATATTGTGTAGTTACAGCCATGTTACAGCTGACAACGGGATTTATACTGCGCGGTTGACATAGTTGCAGTTTTATAAAAATGTAGGTTTCTGAAATAAAACGAGCATATATGTAGTGTATTTTTAAAGGCAAACAAGTTCCACTGTGGTTGGTATGGTTTTTTTACGTGAAAAATCATCCAATGAGCCCTTCCACTCATGGCAGGACGGGAAAGACTGTCAGACTTATACTGACTAAAATCCACGATGTCCTTTAAAAGCCCTTTACGTTACGGAGACACGGTTACTTGATAAGACGGTCACGCGACCCCAGCAGGCTTTTGTCCTCTAAGGGGGGCCCGCCGTCTGATCATGAACCATGCCCGGGTCGACGGCGCGTCAAGTTCCACGCGCGCCTCAAAGAGCTGTCAGCAACCCGACGGGGCGCCGTTCGAGGGCTAAAGCCTTTCAGGGTCGCGGGACTATCTTATCAGGTAACCGTAGCCCTGCAACGTAAAGGACTATTATTAAAGATCACTGTGGATTTTAGTCAGTACGAGTCTGACATTCCCTCAAGTCCCACCCTGGTCGGGAGGGTTTGTAGTTTACTGGTGATAAGAGTAAGCATGGAGTTTCTTGCCGGTTCTTCCCCATGGAATCGACCAACCCGATTCGAGCACCTGTTGTCGACGTTTTAGTGCCTTCATGGGCCTATGGGAAATAAAAATATTTGATTTTGATAAGTTGATGAAATTCATATTGGCAACAATACCTAAAACCTTTAAAATAAATACTGCCTAAACAATATAGGAAGGTACCCAATATTACGTCAGACGCCAGCAAATTAACCTACCGGAATCTGTCAAATATTGTGATAACTAGTAGCATTGAAAATCTATAATAGAGATTGTGGTGGTATAGGTACCTATAAGCAGCTGCTGTATGATATTGGGCTTATCAGATTTCTAACTTCATACTTTCACAACGTGATAATAAGGCTTGAGAGGATAAACGTCGTATTTTCAACTGTCTTATCAAAATGTCAGTAACATAACGCCGTTATCACTATCACGCGTTCGTGCGTACCTACCTTGTCGTTAATCTAACGTCGTTATGGCCTTTAATATCTCATGCCGACTACTAACGGATCTGTATCTAGGTATTCTCGCTTTAAATATAGGTTAGAGATTAGGTCACACATTAGGTGTTACATCGACGATTTTTTTTTAAATCCTTAAGTACGCAATAACGCCTGTGTCGCATGTTCGTACATTTATTGAAAAAAGAAAAATTCAGTTGCGCGCAGGACTCGAACCTGCGAATAAGTGGCGCAACGTGTACTCTCTTTATTTACAAAAAGTAGGTATAATGTGGATGTTATTCGGAAATGATGGTCGAATGACCTTGTTGCTAGACCATGCAATCCGATTTTGCCGCATAAAAAAAAGAGCATAGTCTCCGCTCGCAAAATCTCGAAAACAATGGAATAAACGATTCAACTTCGAAATTAGTGGTTGCGATGGTCCAATTAGTAAGGCGTCTGGAATACTTATCCAGAAGACGCTGCTGGTTCGAATCCCGCTCACACCTAAATTTTTCTTTCCCCAAAAAACCTTTAGGTAAATTGACGAGTTTCATAGGTGTTATTAAACGTAAAGTTATACAAGTGTTATTCAACCTAGTCCCATTCCTGAGAGGGTTGAATAACACTTACATTCGTAGGGTCTGAGGTGACACACAAAGTGGCCCTGCACTTTTTGTGTGACACCTCTGACCATGTAGCCTACTCCTTCAGTTCAGCCTTTACGTCAACGACCATTATACCATCCTTAGGCATTCCGTATTTCTTTTAATTATATTTTAAAACCAGTATCTATCTATCTATCTAATCTAATATCTTTAAACGAGCAATTCTTGTATATTTATATATAATCAGGATCTCGGAAACGGCTCCAAGGATTTTCATGAAAGTTACAGAATAGGGGTTTTTCGGCTTAAGAAATCGATTTATCAAGTCCCAGTCCCAGGTTCGAAAAAAGCTCGGTTCCCAAGATATAGACATTTTCAAAACCGCAAAACCGAGCGAAGCACGGTCAACCAGATATTACTCTTTCTTTATCCATCTAACTTAGAAGTACCTAAAGATTTTTATATCGTGGCAAAATCATCAAATGAGCCACCCAGAACGGGTTGGGACTGCCAGACTTGTACTGACTAAAATCCACAGTGGTCCTTCAATAGCCCTTTACTTTCCAGGGTCACGGTTACCTGAACTAGTCCCGCGACCCTGGCACGGTTGTAAAACCCTGTAGGTCTGCACATTAGATCATGATCAAACAACGAGAACGTATCTTCATTTTCACGTAAACCTAGTTTCTGATAAGTACCTAGCTACTAAATACGTATCGTTCGAATAGGTATGGATGATAATATATTCATACTTGAGTTTTTTAGAAATAGATTTGAAGTATAGATTGGCCTAACATAATCGCGTTTCTGTAAATCAACTGATTTTGTGTAACGCGGTGTATGCGAAGAACTTTAGTAGGTACTAAGTTGGTTAACTTCACGGTGGAGCATACGGTGCAAGACTGCCCCGCTTGGGCAGAGCAACGACGTGTCCTCACGGCTGCGATAGGCGGAGACCTCTCGCGCCCAGCATTTGGTCGAGGCCAGGCTGCGGGGCGAGACGGAGTGGGAAGCGGTCGCCTCCTTCTGCGAAGCAGTAATGCTCACGAAGGAGGAGGCGGGCCGCGTGCGAGGGCAGTGTCCTCCCTCCGCCCCACCCGCGGTGGTGGACGCCCACGGCGACTGACGTCGCTAGACGATCTCCGACCACCGTAGGCGCGGGCATGCGGGCAGCGAGTTAAAAGCAACTCGCTGCCCGACCATGGACCATGCCCGGGTCGACGCCGACGGCGCGCTGTGTAACGCGCGCCTCAAAGAGCGTCAGCATAATGACGGGGCCCCCCTCTCAGAGGGCCAAAGCCTGCCGGGGTCGCGGGATTATTTCCTTACCGTGACCCCGGAACCTAAAAGGGCTATTGAAGGACACCGTGGATTTTAGTCAGTAAAAGTCTGACAGTCCCTCCCGCCCTGCCCAGGATGGGAGGACTCATTTGATGATTTTACAAAAAAAAAAGTTGGTTAACTTGATTACCATTAAGATACTAAGTTGATCCACTGCTGCGCAACATGTCGCGCGGGTTCGATCGTGCACGGAGCAAATATTTGTATGGCCTGTCTGTAGGAATTTGTTCCGGGTCTGGTTGTTTGTGTATGTGAGTTTCTATGTTTGTAAACACACCCCCGACAGAGGAGAAATTCCTAGACCTCTCTAGGCATTTATCCTGTGTCGTGGGTGGCGTTTATTTAGCCATAAACTCGAAAGCATGAGTGGCCCTGTCTGTTTTAAAAAAACATAATACAATTCTTAACTTATTAATATTAATAACGTTTATTTACATATTTATATACAGTTAAAAATTAATTTAAAGTCTATAAAATTATTATTCCTTGTCTCCAGACGCCATTGCAGTCTCCTTTTGTGCCTCCATCAGGAATGTTTGGATTTCAGAGTAGATTTTCTGTAGCATGAACAGTCTTGGTTTTGTGTACTGAAATTAATAAAAAAGTTAATTAAATTCTGTCATAGGTGTTTATTTTTAACCACAATCAAGTGATTAAGCATACCTACTAGAGAAATGTTATTCTTAGCAGGTCTAAAAAGGTCACTTTTTAGCACAATATACATTTCGATTAAATTCGTAAAATGCAATATCATATTCTTTTGTTCAAGCAATAGAGTAAATAGTTGATAAAGAACTTTTTTATTGCTTCTATTAGCAACAGTGTTAAATTGGCGTTGATCATCCCAAATCTGTAATTTTTTTTTTCCTCCTTTTAACCTCTGTGAGGTGTGCTGAGCTCTTTATTTTCTTGAAGACGAGTTGAATGAAACTGATTACTGACTGCTTGTGACAAATTTGGGGTGTACCCTTTGTCTCTACCACAAATAATAAAATAATACTAGCGTATCTCTACCAAACAGATTAGACAGCCCAAAAAAACATTTACCTTAAAAAGAGGAACCAAATTGACAGAATCTGGTCCAGTGTCTGGATTATCTTCCTTTTTCAAAACTGTGAGGTAGTATAAAACACGATTCTGAAAATAAATAAAGATAAAACTTTATTAATCATATTCATCCACATTATTCGACATTTCATATTAATGTTTATAAATGCACCCACAATAAAGGAGAAATCCCAAGACTGGATATTGGGGCAAAGACAATTTTTTTTTTATTTTATTAACCACCACAAAAATAAATGGTTGCCATATTTAATAATTAATCCTCATAGTGGAGTAGATAGGAGGGACTGTCAGACTGTGATTTCAAATCCATGGTGGATTGGTTGCCCTTTGCATTCCAGGATTATGGTTATTACCTATATGGACAGTCCTGTGATGTTATAAAACACTGGAAGTTTTTCTGATTGTGTGGATATTTCTGTAGAATTCTCCTTTGTCATACAAAATAATTATACACTCATACCAATTTCAGAAGGTGGTGTAGGCACAAACTATAGAAAGCCACTTTTTATAGCTCTTTAAAACCTTTTGCTTTGTCCACCTTCATACATCCAATTTTACAAATAGAAAAGATTTTTTTTACAGAAATGCATGTAAATTACATGTTAAAAAAAGAGAAATTTAATAACAACTTAGTCTAAACATAGTAAATTGGTACAAATAGATTTTAAAGCAATTACCATTTTGATAACTTCATTGATAATAACATCATCAATGTTGGACCAGTCCACGAAGGTGTCTTCTCGGCCCCACACATATTTTATTGTACTTTGTATACACACCGTTGGTATTATTAGAAGACTTTCTGAAAATTTAATAATTAACACATTAAATAATATGTTAAGTGAAAATAGCAAATGTTTGTGTCACAGTTTGTTTTTTAAGCAATATTTCATTTAACTAATATTTTAGAGAGGAGAGATTTGATTGTTTGTTTGTATTGAATGGGCTCCGAAACTACTGGATCGATTTCAAAAATTCTTTCAACAGTTGAAAGCTGCTTTGTTTGATAGTTATTTGAATCTGATGCTGTACCTATAGTGGTCGTATTCTTATCAGCAGGAGCCAAGTTAATCAATATAATAGCAATTTAATAGACAAAGAATTAATAGATGGTATACAAACCTGACTGAACACTGTGTGTGAACCAAAAGAAGACTAGAAATGATAACGAAATAATTATAACTAATATTGCTGTTAGACTTATTCGAATATAGAAGAATGCTATCAAATTAAATATGATAGCAAGGAATAGTGACGCCTTAGCTCCTATTCTTGAACTATTACTCTTTATGTTTTTGTATGTAATTGTAAATTGTCTTGATTTCGGTGAGGTTTGCCTTTTGTAAACGTTGAGTGTCAATTTTATTCCATTCACATTTTCATATTCTAAAGAGGTGTAAGGACTCGGGTTGGCCATCTTTTAGCTTTGTAACGAGTCCTTTTTCTATAAAGTTCTTTAAAGGAACATTTCTAGAGCTGTATGCACTTTTTATCTTTGCTTTTTATTTGCAATTTGCTTATTTCAACTGAACAAACACTATCACTCACTATTGATTAGTCTGTAACTTTTCTATCTTCCTCTTCATTCCTCTTCGACCATAATTCAGAAAGAGACAAAGCAATATGATGCTCAAAATCCAATATTAACTGACAATAATGCAACGCAAACATAAACAGAATTTGACAGCATAAAAGAAGTGACAGTGACAGATGACACCAAGTTACACTGACGGATGTCACTTTGACGGTAAAAGATTTTTATTGATGCGTTCGTATTTAAAATATTTTATCAGGGTGTGTACACACGGCTACACATCAAACATTAAAAGAAAAAAAAAAAATTAATTTGGTTTCGTTTTGTATGACCTTTCCGCATATTCAACGGTCAGCATATACTGGAATTAAGCTTGATGTGTGGCTTTGTGTACATAAGTTCAAAGTACGATATTATCTATCCTTTCTAAGTTTTTTTGCAAGTTCCTGTTCATGATACAACCGCCAGATCTAAATATCAGCAAACCAAAACCAACATCAAGTAGGCAAAACCAACCGGCCAACAAAAAAGGTATAAGTTGATAAAGCTGATGGTGATGATCTAAACTATTGTGACGATTTACTTTCGAATTTATCTATTCACGGACTTTACCGTACTAATCTGGCTGTGGATGTCCAGGCCAACCTCATATCACAATGTAAATTAACGAATACAATGTTGTTCAATATCGATACCATCATAATAAAGTCCTAATACCTACCTTTGGACAAAGGGCCTTGAGAATCCATTAAAAAATCATAACTTCATGTTTCAGCGCCTGCCAGAACTAAAGGAAACAATAAAAACAATAGTTCAACCTGTAACCATAACAACAGCTAGTACAAATAAACGTCACAGTGTTAGAGCTGATTCCAATTAATTAGAAATACCTATATTATTCCAGCTAAATAGCATAATATTACTTATAAACATAGATAAGAATTGTTAGTTCAAATGGCAAACCTTGACGATAACGCGTGGGTGTTCGATTCTCTTGTAGGATTTCTACATGGTCCTGTGTGGAACGTACCACTGCAGACTTTTATAGAGGAAAAATCTTTGCGTAAGTACCAGTGCAGTATTCAGCAGGTACACCATCACTGCAACTTCCTCATATTTAATGTAATTATATTGTATAGTCAGGAAAGCGAAACAGTGCCCAGTATCTTTTAGCAAGTAGTAGAGCTGCCGGGGTCGCGGGATTATTCCCTTACCGTGACCCCAGAACATAACAGGCTATTGAAGGTCTCTCTCTCACTGTGGATTTTAGTCAGTAGAAGTCTGACAGTCCCTCCCGCCCTGCCCGGGGTAGGAGGACTCATTTGATGATTTTACCACGCTAAAAAAAAAAAAGTAGTAGAGCTGAGAACTAATTTTAAGTGTATTCTGTGTTTATTCAAACGTCTAATTTGTAGTATAATTTTGTTTACAGCCTTTGAACCGACAGATAATGGAGAAGTGCTCGATAGACCTGAGTACAAAAAGATACATGATGACTACCGTAACTTGGTCAGTATCGTTCGTTAGTATCCTATGGGATACAGCTCATTGTTCCTCAATGCTGTTAGACGATGCAAGAACTCGCACGCGAATTGAATTACATTGCGGACTATAAAGGGTACAACGAATTCAGTTGATCAAACAGATACCGCAATGTAGAAACTCGTATGCGAGTTCTTGCTCCGTCTAAATGAGACTTTAGTTAACTATTGTAGTAAGCTACATCTTGGGAAATCAGCAGTCCTAATATTTCTGGATTTCCGAATTTACAAAAATCTTAGTCAAGGCCTAATAATATTTTTCCAACATCATTTTGATTCAGTGGTTAGTTTTTACTGATATATACCTACCTAATATAGATCTAAGTAATACCTCTATATTTGAATTCAGGTGGACGTGATGTTGGGTTCATTTATGGATGACATCGGCATCTCGGCCGATCAGTTCGAAGCTGCATGCAAGCTGTCGGCACGCGATCTTGCCGGACTGCCCGCTCACTTCCATCGGCGCCTCTTCGAACAGATATGGGCCGCCAATGACTACGAAATGTTTGTGAAGATGATGACCCACAAAAATGTAGAGCTTCAGTTACAGGTACTTACATTTTTGCCGTGTGAGACAATAAGAGCAGAGAAAACACAAGAATTCATGTTGTTCTACTTTTTCAGGCTTTAGAATTGATTGAAAGACGGTATGGAACAATGGCCCACTTATTTTCTGCAGAACCCGAAGATTTAGATACTTCACGAAGCGATGAAAGTGAGGACTGGCCCGATAATGACGATGTTATGACTGAGATAAAAAAGTAAGATGATGCATTGGCACCAAAAACTCACGTTTACAAACAAAAGCATCTTCGAGTTTAATTTTCGTAATTACGTTTTATGAAACTTCATTCTCAATAATTTCAGATTACAACTGGAAGAAAACTTTGAAGGAAAAGATAACGATGTTGTTAATGTTGCTCCTGAAGAAGTTGTGGCCGAAAAGCAGACTTTGTTATCAAAACTACACAGTTTCGAAAAGAAAGAGGAATATCCAGTATTTGAAAAGAAAGAAGAGAATCTCGAGAATGATAAAACAGACAGTTTAGCGCCAGAGGCAAAGAAAATTCAAGTTATGGAACCACCAAAGCCACCTCCCAAGAAAGTTGAGGTCAGGATACTTACGCCTTACACCAGACTTGTTATTTTTCAAACTAATACTTTTACTATACTTATCCATAACACAGGTAAGTGAGGAAGAGATGCTTGCCCGCCAGGAGTATTTGAAGCAGCAGCGAGACAAGTTGTTGGCGCTGAAGAAACAAGTCCGCGAACGGCGACTCGGTGCGGCCGAAGGCGCAGAATCTGGAGGTGCTAGCGGTTTATATCGATTTCAGAATAACTCCGACCTTAATTCTAGTTCCCATTTTAAAGTTTATAAGCTTTTTGACGAAACCTATTCTTTTGAAATATGATACATTTAAAACTTGTTTGCATTTTCAATGTATTGTGCCATTTATCTGTAGGTGGCGAAGGATCTCAGGGCAGCGTGCCTCGGCCGCGCTCGGCACGAGTTGCACAAGCGGCCTTGGCGGGCGTCACGCCAGCCCCGCCGCCCGACGCCATGCAGCTGCGCCGGGCCCTCGCCTCTAAGCTCAAGACTGAAGTTGTCGATATAGCTAATTGATACCCTAACGTTTATCTAATAGTTAATTGATACGACCAGCTATGTTATACCTTTAACTCATCTTATTTACTCCAATTAAAGAATATTTATTGTATCTATAAACATTCATTTTTCTCTTTGATAACTTAATTATGGTATGTATGAAAGAAACAACATGAATTCGTAATTATTACCTTATATTTATATTGCTTACTTAACTAGTGACATCATAATAATAGCATTATCGTAAGCTTATTTATTTTACACAACTTGCCGATAGGTAAATCTATTTTAATCTGTGTATAAATTAATTTATGATGGTCATCCACCTAGACAGATAAAAAATAGTCATTATTACAGTCTACTTTCACCTAGAACTTCGTATTTTAATTAACGGGGGAAGTTATTTCAAGGAATATAAGAATCGTATAAATCTAATTGACAGCTCGATGCTTTTAGCCTATTATACACGTGGATGTTGGCAGATTTGAAAATAAAATTATTACATAAAACGTTATATATTTACAATATAATATATTCTGACAAATTCATTCCACGTATGTAATAATTGAATTCGCCTCGCGTTCACTGTGCATCTGTATAAAAAGCTGGATTGTTTTGCACTGTTATAGAAGTGTGACCATCATATTATAGTTACAATAGTGGCGGTAGCGGACTTCTTTGTAAGATGTAAAATCTTATGACAGAGATCAATAATTTCTTTTCAGATACATATTAAAATTGATATGTATTTTAGAGACGTTACACAAGGTAGTTCAAATGATAACGGGAAAGTTGAGAAACCAGCGCCGAAAATAATTTTGAGAATAATATTAAGGAAGTATAGAAACTATACTGTTTTATTTGTGCTCAGTTCAATTTCCTTTGTTAATGTTCAGCATTTCGCAGGCACTACCTACTGCACAAAGCAGTGAACAGTGTCTACTATAATCGCAAGCTATCGTACAGCTAGCGGGCCGGATAGGACATAACACTCAATGCTCAGTGCATACCGCTAGCCACGGGCCACAGCTTTATCATCACAGTGGCACACGCTTTCTTTGCAACCATTAATCAAATAATCATGCCGCCAGGAGTTTATAATCGAGACAATACAGCTATATATAAATTATATTATGAACAATGTCTATGACAACTGTTGCAAACATTTTATATTTAAAATACACTCCACGAGCATTCAATTTAACTAAAAAATATTAATGTATTATATCAAGCTATGCTTTTAAAATAATATTCAATATGTTTTGATAATATGGCTCCATCGCATCTTGTGTCACACTACATCAGAAATATTTACATTTCCGAAATTTATCTTAAGTTAAAACTTGCAACTACAAAAAACTAGGTCTTACGAAAGTATCTATAGTTAGATAATTTTAGATACATATGGAAGAGCATTCTGTAAATGCAAAATGATACACTAATGAGAAATGAAATAAATGGACCAGATATAAAATTTGAGCACTGCTACATTATGTGTGAGGTTTGTTACTAACAAGTTAGTGGAAGCCAGTTATGACCACTTGAACTGAGATCAGTACCGATATTGTTTATTGTGTAAAATAATGTTTGGACCACTCCGTCGAACTCGTTTCTGGCGACATGTGATTATGCAAAATATTTACTTTATTATAGATAGATGTTTATAATCACCAGATTAAGTGTATTTTACAAAATCTAATATTATTTACAAAATACGAATGATAAAACTAGAGGTTTATAGTAATAAAATAAAATGGATCTTAATCAGATAATTTTATCACATACACATTACTTCCGCAGTGTAAAAAAGCTACAAACAATCGTATAAGCAAAGATAGGAAACATTTGTTGAAAGTAAAGAAAGATTTAATACTGATTTTATAATTCATTTTTAACATAGGCAACACAAGACAAAGAGATAGCGAGTGGGATCCATTTCATGACATAACACCTAAAAACCAAAATATTAATTTTACTAAAGAGTACAAGGCGTCAGATAAATAAAACATTTTTTTTTCGACACAATGCATAATTAACAAATAAATTAAAAAAAACATCTACATTATCTCTATCGTGCCTTTCTTTGCTGTAATGAAATGGATCCGACACCAGCTCCCCAATACAATCAGGGATTTATAGGAAAGTACGTACGTACTACATTAAAATAATATAGGAAATTCGTATAAATCACTGATAATAGTTTATAATCACGTGTAAACACGTTTGCTGTGAAGTGTACTAGGGTCCAACGGACTTGACGTGATAGACCATACCCATACCGAATATGTAGTTGCATGATCATACACAACAACAACAATCCTACAGCAAACATGTTAATCTAAGATGCCTTTCAAATCAAAACAACATGATAAATCTGGATCCCAAAATAAATACAACAAAAATTAGACAAATGCTGAAATAGATTAAACTGGGCAAAATTATTTCATTTCTTATCTTAGCTGCCAGTGTGCAACAAAATCATAATGTGATGGAAGAAAAAAGGCCTCATGTAGACTGCAGGCAGGTAAACTCACTTCTGTCTAAAATGTACTAAAATCGTATACTCATTGACATACCACGGATGTCGAAAAACCAGCACGTCTGCTCCTACCTTCGGGCGCCGTCCTATTGTCATCGCTTGTGCGATGATGCATTGCAAGCGACGAAAATGACGAACATACAGGTATCTAGATTTTGTTTATTGATTGCGGCGCGATACGACCATACAAAACATCGTCGAACGACATTACATCGCATTCATCGTGCGAGCGCTGACAATATGACACCTCCTTAGCGAGTCTACATAACGCCTTTCAGAAGACGAATCAATAGTCAGGATCCAGATAAACATGTGAGCATGTTGACTTCCAGTTTATTACAACTCGCTATAAACATAGGATGTGATGACGAAACTCCTAAATCCACTATTTGCCTAGTTACTGTGAAAGATAATCTATCTCTAAAAAAAACTTATTGGATTCTTCTGAAACATAATTATTTATCCCTAATCATTGAGAATTAAGAAAGGAAACAACCACAAAACAAGTTAATCCCATTCATCTAGGTTGGAAATCAATTATACGACGTTATGGAGCTAAACAGCGCGTTACCCCACCTCATATAATTTTCCTTTGTAATATCGTTCCTGATGAGTATTGTGGCTTAGTTTTACAGAACTACCAAACACTGACAACACAACACCATGGTTAGTTCCGAAACGTCGTATTGCATTTTATGTCTTGGCTACTCGGCTAAATATATGTTATCTTTCGTATATATAAATTGTGTTTAAGCAGATGGATAGTCAACATGCTGCTAAATATCACTCCTTACAATAATAGATTTAATTTAGTCTAATTTTCATAGGCGCTTGATTCAAAAAAAATTGCTAGTCACACTTTGGAAAGTCAGTTCAAATAAAATATTTCACCCTTGAAAATTAATAACATTTTAACTACTTACAGTATGCCATTACTGATCTTGTATTACACAGTGGCACACAGAACATTTTTATAAATAGGAAGTGCTACTTTACAGTAGTTACAATGTTAATATAATTCATAAATATGGGCCATGCAAATTTAACAAAAAATAATAACTTATACAAAACCATTCTCTACTCTCAACAAAGTCGGAGCTTTTAGGAGACATTTTGTTACAATAAAAACAAATAAGATCACTATAGCAAATATACTACATGCTTAAAACAAGAACTGAGTAATGATTACTGCAAAATAATAATTGGAAAAGTACAAACTGTAATCTCCATGAAGCTCAACAGAAGGAATGCAAAATATTGAGAATAAATAACTCGTATATCTGACACCACGAATAATATTTCTACAGCTGACTTGTCTTTGACGCCCAATAGACAAACATTTTCGTAATGAAAATCAGTTTGTATGTTGCAGTTCTGGCAACAGATTATTCGACGCCAATCAGTTTGTGATACGATAGCGCACTAGTGAGTAACAATTCCACAGCACAGATTATGATTTTAAATGTCTCTAAAAAAAGCTTGGTCGTGTGATCCTTCATAAACTAAGATTTTTATAAATACGTACATTTTTACATTTTCATATCGCGTTCAGGGTGTTTTTCTTTTTTCTATTATTATTTATTATTAGACGTTTAATTCCCACTCATATTTTCTTTGTACTTTTTGTGATTACAATCCTTGACAAAAGTAACCTAATCGTTAAAATTAGTTCACATTAAATACACCTTGTAACCAATATTTGTTCTACTTTCTGATGCCATCTGAAGTATATTATTAAACTACAAAGTATGAAGAACTTCATACACTAACTAACTAAAGTCGAACACTCGAGTGTCAGCACTTCATATTTACAAATAATGGACATAACCCAGCTGCTGGAGGTACTTTACTGTCTAGCGGTTGAAAGCAAATATATACGACCGATTGTGTCGAATTTAAATGCAATCAGCTGGAAGTTGTGACAAGCGCGAGGTGTAGTGACGTAAGGGAGATGGAAGAGCTAGGATGGCAGTGATAGTGAGGACTTAGAATCTAGAAATCACAATATCGCATCCTGAATACGATCATCCAGGTGTCGTATGTACCGGTCTCACTCGGAGTAGCACGGTAGCCCCGGGCCCCCAAGCCTCGCACTCGGCACAGCGACCAACTATTAGAATCAAACTACTATGTTACAGTTAGGTACGCGAGCGCGAGTGCGGCCGCGTGCACAGTTCTGTAACACAACAGGGTCGCACCGCGGACAGAAATAAATACCACAGCGTACAGTAAAGTTAATCTTACGACATGTTCCATGGTTCACTGGTACACGTGCACAGCGCAGCGAGGCGGGCGGCTCTCTGGTTATATTCCTTGAAACTGTGCGCAGCTGCACTACGCCAGACGCGGCCGCTTGGCGTCGCGCTCCTCCCCGCCCCCTCCGCCCGCGCCGCCGCCCTCCTCCTCCTCGTCTGAGTCGCCGTCGTAGTCCACCAGCCCCTGGTACATACACAATCATGTACTACAAGACTCGCACTAATGATATATCACACAAGCTCGGGATTTGGCAAAGCAAGAACGAAATGGATTTAAAGAATACAAACTGGAAGTCATGTATGTAATTGTTAACCATTCTAGTTGAGTTAGATGTTGAGCAATTACACTAATAATAAGACAAAGCTTATACAGAAAATATAAATTATTAATGTTTTGATAAATTATACCAGAATACCCAATATATTAGGTTTATAATCATCCAGATTTGTAGCGAGCATGAGTTGAGAAAAATAAATCAATATAAAGTAAATTATGACACGAATTCTTTGTTTCTCAAATAACAGAAACAAAGGAGGGGTGGTTATATAGTAAGTATTGAGATATTTTGCAAGGAAATACTGCAGATGAATACAACTACTATAACACCATCGCCACTGTCCGCTTTCACATTAGACGATAACTTGTGTCGTTACGACACAATATCGGCGGGATTGGTAGTTTCATACATTTCTAGGGAAAATGAGTGAAAGGACGATATGCCAGGGTCGTATCGTTACCGTTATTGTCTAATATGAAAACGACCATTCCCAGTGAGTAAATTCCTCGTTCACACGAAGTAGTGCACAAATGGAATGACTTTTACGAACGGATCGAGAAATATCTAAACTTCAACACGCTTGTCATGTAAACTCTTATTTATAAGAAATACCAGTAGAAAAGATCCTGCTTTTGGAGAATCCTCTTATTAAGTACTACTCTGAGCGCGAATTTACAGATTAATATTTGTCAGTCAAACAACACACCACACTAGAAATTAAAACTGAACCAAAACCATGCAAGTCCTTTGCCTCTGATTTGAGATTACTGACATCACATGATTCCCCAGCGAAGCGAGCAGAGAAGGGGCGTGAGGGAACTAAAAGTTTACCTTATTGAGTAATCTGGGCGAGGATACCTGAACGTCAGTGTGCGTCGGCTTGCTGGGAGACGTGGTGCTTAGGAGAACTCTGCTGGGGCCGTTCACTGTTTCTGTATTGCACACTTTCTTTTCAACTATTTTTCCTGCAAGAAATATTGATGTTGTAGTCTTTGAACACCATCAAATTGATTTCAATCTTTAATTTCCAAAATTGATGGCTGTGCTGCGATATGGCTAGCTAGAAAGTGCTCACACGTCTACATTACGTCTTTAATTGCAAGGGTCAAGGTGTTGACTGATAACTTAGTAATGTAAACAGTACCGATAGCATCGAGCGCATGATGCGCGTGCGGGTGCGCGTGCGTGGCCTGCGCGTCGAGCGGCGCGTCATCCTCCAGCTCGTCATCGTCGTTGAACCACATCTCTTCCTCGTCGTCCGGCGCACGCGCCTCGCGCCTGTATCTAGTGCGGAGTAGTGATGGTACCACGGCTTCTGCTACACCCACGCTGCCACTCACTGTTGGAGAATATTGTGATTAAGTCATGGTTGCATTTTTGTACCGATTTTTGCAATTCCTATCTCCTTTATCATAACTGCAATGTTTGGCGTTTTGTCAACATCCTTTAGAATTATAGATACTGCAGTACTTTTACTTTAAAAACTCTATAGAATGCTTCCGTATTTGAAAAGGATGATAACAAATGAGATTTAGAAATTCTACTACTGTATAAAGAGCAGACAGTATTACTCAAGTTGTTAAGCAAGTGCCGAAAACAGGGCTGCACCCTGTGCGGATTTTCGGCCTATTTTCAGCATAGAAATGGCCTGACCAAAATCACAATTGGCCAGACTAAAGCGCAGTTAGTTAAGCTCGTACTGAGCAAATAACAGGTCAGTTATGGCACTGACTGTAGTATCAACTGTGATGAATCTAGCGCATCAAACAGCTACGCTCATTTTCAACCAACCAGTATTAGTGTACTTTCTTTACTTCTAAATTTATACCGGAAAATTCCGAGTACAGTTGTTAAGAACTTACAAACTAATAAATATATAAAAGGGTGTAATTACATGTAGTCTCACCTCGGTCCCTCTCTTTCAACTTGTCCTGGTGTTGATCATAGCGTGTTTTTAGAGCTTTGAATGTCTGTACATATTCAACATCCTCTAAGATCTTGCCATAGTTCTCAACAACATGTGAACAGAGTGACTTGATATCTTCCAGCTTTATAAACTCAAATAATTCTAGTATCGCAGAGTCTAGTAAGTTGTACCTGGAAATAAAATGTTGATGAGCATTAATTAGATGTAAAAATGATGTTATTTATTGCTGAAAATAGATTTATTGAGTTAACCTTCAAGGGCTTTGCTTAGCCTTTTTCAATATTAATTGGAAACTGCCATCAATTTGTTATGAAGCATGTTTAAAATTTTTGCTATTATGTGACTCGTACACTAATATACTTTTTTTTTGTTTATTACAGACCTGCCATTATTTCTAAGGAAAGCATCAATGACCGGCGCAAAGAGGTTTCCCTTGATAATGTATCTGTTATAGTATTCGTCCTTGAGTGCGATGATCTTTCTCATGAACCTGAGCGCGCCGAGCACCAGGAACGTGTGAGTCGACCGCATCAACACCAGTATGCGACGTAGGAGGTCCTGGAAATAGACAACAAAATGTTATTCTGATAAAAAAATATTTATTCGGAAAATTCGCATTACGTAAACTTCAGTCGAAAGACATTCCTCTTGCCCCACAACTAGTTCCTAGCACCGCCATTACATGGCAAGCCTTCTTGATACAACAACGGGCATGCGTCAGTGCGTAAATGTCCGGCCCAGATCCACTTCGGCGTAACGGCTCTTTTTTTAGCTTTGTAAATTAATCATCAAATGAGTCCTCTCCCACCCCAGGCAAGGCAAGAGGGATTGTTAGACTTATACTGACTAAAATCCACGGAGTCCTTTCCCTTTACGTTCTAGGGTCACAGTAATTCGGTAGTCCCGCAACCTCGGCAGGTTTTGGCCCTCTAAAGGGGGCCGTCGACTCGGGCATGGTCCAGGGACGGACAGCGAGTCGCCCATTACTCGCCGCCCGCATGCCTACGGAGGCCGGAAATCGTCTTGCAACGAGCGTAGCGGCTCTTTGAACAACATCAGCCATTTTATTTTTACGCACTTTAGGTTCAATGACTTGTCAACTTACTGAAATGACGAGAGAGAATCATAATTCCCAGATGACTATACTCATATAACTATAACTAGCTGGCATTCAGCCTGAAAACGTCAGCATCAACGAATCTCTGGTTACATAACACACTATGGGAAATAATACAACACTGGCGTTGCATACCGCCAAAAAGAAAATCGTAAACGTAGCGGTAAATCGGGAAAACGTCGGGAAAATGTTAATACTTTAGCGTTTAATGGAAAATCGTAAAGAAAGGAGTCATTAAACAGTGACCTTGTTACATAAATCAAGGTATGAATAAAAATGTTTGATTCTACGCGCGCCATTGTTCATTCAAAGATGAATTATAGTTCAGTGGCTGAGCGATTTACTGCTGCTCTGCGTATCGCGGGTTAGATTACTGCACAGAACTAGTACTTGTTACGTTAAAATGTTTGTAAACGCACCAACGATACTGGAGAAATTCCTTGTATTTTTTTAACAGTTGCCCTGATCAAAGGTGAACACTGCCCTTTACACGAAGCGGTGCTGACGGGAAATCCCTTACTACATAAAAACATACAAACTTGTATGACTTCACAATATTTTAATGATAAAAACAATTAAGTAAAATGAGCAAATAAATTAATCAGTCATATCCTGATTGTCTAAAGTGATATTAGAGCAATAACAATTTATGAAGTCTTAAGTTTAAAATGAATGATAGATAATCTGATTTACGTCATATTTTGTCTAAACCATAGTATTATGATAGTTCTTGTTTACATTGATTTACGTAATTAAATGATTACTGAATGTACGGTAACAGCCCTTTCACACGGCAGTCCAGTTTTGCAGGACCGTCTTTTTACTGGATCCTGCAAAAACGGACGCTGTGTTCACACGGTAGTTCAGTTTTACAGGATCCAGTAAAAAGCCGGTCCCGCAAAAGTGGACTGCCGTGTGAATACGGTTGCATCCTGTGACCATTCCTACGCGGCTATGATCAGGCGAAATGGACGTGAATACTTTGTTAATATTCTATTGGTATTATCGGCGTCATCGGCAGCGAAATAAAAGATTCTGGGTTCATCCTATCGTGATACAACGCTCGAATTTAGGTATTTTTGTAAATCTAATGAACGATAAGAGAAGAGAGAGAAGCGTGACGCGGGGGCTGCCACCACTTCACTATCCCGTAAAAAACAGTGTCCAGTGTAAGTGTCATTAAACGGGATCCCGCTTTTTACTGGACGACGAATCCAGTTTCCGGTGACAAAACCGAACTGCACAAATTGACGGGATCAGCATTTTGCAGGATCCTGCATGCGGTTTGCTCGTGTGAACACTAGCATATAATCTCTTGTGCGATCAAACGGGATCCTGCAAAAAACTGGACAGCTGTGTGAAAGGGCTGTAAGGGTGCTCCCACATCTTTCGACGCGGATTCGGCTTTTTCCGTCGCCCTTTCTCTTTCTGTCGCTTAGAACTGCCATTTGCTAGACCGAGACAGAAAGCATAATGCGATAGCACGCGGCGGAATCCTCGTGGCGGCCGCGTGCTATCGCACTAAAAAAACGTGTCTATTATTTTTCAAAACTAGGATTAATTAGATTAGCAATTTATTGATACTGTCAATATGCCTATGGTGCAATCCTTTTGGTTAATATTTGTCCGAAATGCAAAAAATGTGCAGTAAGCCGACAATAAGGAAAACTCGGCTAATAAAAAAAACACTATGATCAGGAATGTCCATGACCTCCATCTGTTTATTAACACTCGGAAGTAAAAAATGCGCGAATTTATACAATAATATTATCATCATTATCAAGTAAATGTTATTTGCATTTTATTATTGTTTATCTGAAAGCGTGAAGTCTTAAATCTAATGACATCTGGGAATAACGATTTAATTTACTCATTTTTTATTTTTACGATGTTTTGAAAACTTGATTCCGATAAAAATAAAAATAAATTATGCTAAGATATAAAAAAAAAACTGCTCCGCATTAGGACCTTTTCCTCGAAATTGTAAAATTGTTAGAAAATTTTAAAAAAAATGGCTTTAAATATTCTTACCTTATTCAATATGCAGGTCTTTATATGGTAAGTATGATGCTCCACACAGAAGGCCAGTAGTTCCAGAACAAGTCCCAATAGCTGCACCGTGTGGTAGTCTTCCTTTAGTGGCTTTTCACTGGTTGTGTTCTCTAAGAGGGGGGCTGCAAACGTGATAAACATTAGTGTTAACATAGATTCAACTCACAAGCAAAAGTATGAAATCACCTACTCCGATACCATGTGAACTTAACTAGTTACTTTAAATTCATACTACATAAATAATGATGCAATATTAGGGTTACATATGGGTTTCTTTGGGAGGGTAAAGTCATTGAAATGAATCCTAGTCTGGTTTGAGCAACAGACTGAAACTCTTAATGAAGAGCTAACATGTTCTTTTGCTTGCCTTTCCTATTCCAAGGTCACAGTGCCCTTTTAAGAGAGAGGTTGTGGGAACCTCCACAAGAGTTTATGTTAAAGGAATTATTTCAACCTAAAATAGTGCAATGAAAGATCCGCACGGATGATCCGCGGTGGACATTATTTGCATGTCACAACATGTAAGAACCTGTTGTATTTTTAATAGGGAATCTTTCCTTTTACATCCGAATTCATCAACATCCCTTTTCAAAGAAACTAGGTAAATTATGAATAATCACTGTCAAATAACTTTACTCTTTGTGGTAGTAAACTCTTGACAAGCAGACAACATTGAAAATGTTTGTAACAACAAATTAACGCACCAACATTCATAACCCGTTTCCATTGACATGTTTTAAAAGCTAGAATTAAAATCTACTGTATATTTTAATTCCTAATATTAGAATTGCTAATTGTGTATATCTCTAGTTTTATTATTTATGTATTTTCTAAGCTAGTTGGAGTTTACATAGTGAGATTGTATCTCCTTTGTATTGTATGTATTTCTAGGAAGGTGTTTAAATAGTCATTTGCACATAATGAGTCATAGAAAGGGTACATTACCTATTAATGTTTGTATACTGTGTTTGTAGAAGAAATTTAGGAAATCGGCCTTTTCACTCTTGTTGACTGATGCGAGCATGCTTTCAGGGTCTAGGAGTATGCGCAGTACTCCCATGAGCTGCACAGCACCACCCAGTTCTGGGTCCCTGTCTCTCAGCATCTGCTCTATCACTATATTTAGTAACATTTGTTCCTAGAAACAAACAAAGTTGATTATTGCAACAAATTAAAATGAGCTTAATCAGTAGAACTAAAATGAATTTACAATGAAACATACCTCTTCAGTATTATTAGCTTGCTGTAGTGTATGGTCCCTCACTACAGAAGGAGAAAACTCTACAATGTAAGTTAAAATGTCTATAGATGCAGTCTTAGTCTTCTGATCATCTATACTTAGAGTGATTTCTAATGCTGGCAGGATCCCTAGAGACACTAAAGTTTTATAAAAAGCATCCTTGTCTTGAGGCTGCAAGTTTTGTGAAAAATTACAAAATTCCTTTAAAAACAGAACTAAGTCCCGTCTTTTAGGATCTGGTGTCTTATCATCCATAAGAAGCTTAAACAAATCTGTCAAAAATTTCTCATCTTCCTCTATAAGTTTCACTATTTCTACTTTGTTGAAAAATATAAAACTGGACAATGTGCTTAGCAGATTGTCCTCAAAAACTGTAGGAGTAGGTAAAACAATATCTTGAATATATTGTACTCTGTATGTTTGATGTATTTTAGCTAGCAAATCTTTGTTCTTTATAGGAATGGCTTCACGGAACTTAGCTAGCTCTCGCAAATATTCTCTGTGCTTCTTAGGTGTAGGCAAACTTGGATCGTACTCTAGACAGCCCACAACATCAAATATAGTATCATCAGCAAACATTGTGTCAAACAGCGTGTTTTTGTTGAGAAGAAATATACTTTTGAATATCTCATAAAGATGATGCAATCCTTCAATATTTTCAATGTCTTCGCACATGTGGAACAGGTTTAGTAGTTTCTTGATGTAATGTTGGGTCTCAAGTGCAGCTGCTAGCTTGTCCTTGCGTGCTGGTGATACCAGACAACTGTTGACAAGTTCACTGATGTCTTCCAACCGTCCCATTTCACATGCCGGCAGCTCCACAGGCTGTACACTATCTGACATCTCATCAAATCGCTCATCTTCAGATTCTTCAACTATATCTTGTGTTATTTCAACTGATGGATCTTTTCCTTGTACCTGAAAGTTAATAAATATAAAACACATGCACTTACATCACAACACAACGTAATCAGCCACACATCAATGTCAATGTCAACACAGATCTTAGATTAGTGTGTAACTGTTACATTGATTGTAAGATCAATCCTACAATATCTGTGAAGTGATTAACAAAGTCAACTTTTAAAATCTTTGGTTACACTTCTGTTTCCTATTAGAATTGAACTTTTGCTGCTGTTAGTTGCATACAATAAACATTTTCTATTGAATATATATTGAATAAAAAAGTAAGATAATAATAAACAATTTCTATTTACCTGACAAATCTTCTCCCATATTTCATCGCAGCCAGCTTTTTCTTGAAAACTTAATGCTAAATCAAAGTTGTCGCCTTCCGACCAGACTATCAACGTGTCCTGTTGCTTCTGGTACGCGGTGTCGGGTTGTATCTTACTCTCTAGGAGAAGGGACCCGTCGGACTCTGCGCGCACCAGTAACGAGGTGCCTTTCAGCCTCTCCACGTAACATGACGACACATGTCCCGTTCCTCTGTCATCCCACTGCCGGTCTGCGTTCAGAGCGTAAAGCTTAACTCTTCGTCTCGTGTCTGTCATGATAGTCAGCGCTCTAAACACTATGTACTCGAGTAATGAATCAATTATTATGGCGCTAATCTAATGCACCTCAACACTAAATTACTTAACTCCCATTTGTATAAAAACATGTGCACTTCTGTAACAAAAATAACACAAATTGTAAAGAAATCAGTACGTAATTTTCGCGATTGTAATTACCGTAATTACATTCCATCTTGTTCTTCAATTTATGTGAAACACACCTAACTACGACGGGCAAACACAAACATCGTGTTTTCACAAACTGATTCGAAGCAATGTTACGGCATCCACATGAAAACGCTTTTTATAATTTTGTAAAACAATGGAATAATCATAAAATATCGGAAATCACAAACAAAACAATACAAACTGTAAGCTTTCTCTTACACTGTAAAAACACAAGTTTTCAATCAATTAATACTAAAACTCTTCAATATGTGTCGGAAACTCTTTATCAATAATATATTTACCGGAATTAACATTATAGAATCGTCAATTTGACGTACCTTCAAAATAGTACAACATCAAATATCGCCATATTGGATTCACAACAACGCTTCAAAAACGGGGTTCTCAAATCGAAATGCAAAAGGCGCGGTTTTCAAATAATTTTAAATTATCTTACATTTATAGTCTTGTTAAAAAGCTATTTAGCTTAAAGTGATCTTAGAAACACATCCTTTTAAAGTATATTTAAGTAAGCATCCTAATAAAATGTTTAGTTGCATTTTTTTGGAAATCAAGTAATAAAACAATATTTTACTTGGAAACAGTTTTTTTCATTAACTTCTGTCCAAGGCAATAAATCAATCAGCCAAAAATTTTGGTATTGCGAAACATGGACCTAAAAAAAAGGTGGACGGAACTTCACTAAGAAACAATTGAAGCACCCATAGTAAGTCAGTGCGCTTGTCCACACAAGCCAGCACGCACACATTCACACCATAGTAAGTCAGCCGTCGGCCATTACGCTTCGAACGACACTCGCGGTTTCATACGGTGTTATTTTGTCTAATAAAAATCTAAGTATGCCGTCATGTGTTGCAAAAAGTTGTCTAAACCATAGTAATTCAATTAAAAAAGCCAGGGGATCACTTCTCATAGTTAAGCATGTCAATTTGAAGCTTATTTCTCGATTGTACGTCAATAAATTTTATAAACATCTCGAAATCAATCAGTGTTGCAACTATTTCAAGGTTCAAATTATTTTAAAATTGGGAGATTTATATTTTATGTTACTATTTATCGTTATTGTATTCTTCTGTATTTTTACAGATTTCCCTCGGCAAATGATGCATGGAAAAATGATTGTATAAAAATAATAAGGGAGTGTAGACATGGAATAGGAATGTAGACGTGTAGGAATGGAACATAAAATAGCTTTAATTAAATATTTATAGCCGAAAAATACTTAAACATTCGTTTTCATCACTTAAGTAAATAGAAAGGATTTCTAGATGTTTCGATAGCAAAAGACAAGTCTACAAAAAATTGAATCAACAAAAGGGTTTGTAAAACTTTAACATTAAACGAGTTGTAAATATTTTAATATCCAATGTGTTTTAATTATTTTACCTTTATTTAAAAAAAAGATATCCGTAACAAAAAAAAAAAGGTTGCACTCCAGGAGTGCCGGTAGAAGTGAAAACTTTTTTGTTACTATGTTTTATTTTTAATTTGAATGACGTCTTACTCATTTTCGATCAGGGTCACGTGACCCTGACGCGAGTTTTGGTCACGTGACCCTGACGCGAGTTTTAAATTTTTTACCCATTACAGAAAAAGTGTACAACGCCGCTAAAGAAGTTTTCACTTCAAAAATTGTAATTAAACTTAAGTTCAAGGGAGATCTTAATTAAATATTGTTTAAAAATGGGTAATTTTTTCCTTCATCTGGCATCCCTATACAGACGCACACATACATTAGCATCCGCCATTTTGGTGCTTCACTTGTTTCTTAGTGAAGTTCCGTCCGCCTTTTTTTTTAGGTCCATGTTGCGAAAGTGGTATTTTACAGCTTGGCAAAAAAGAGTGTGGAAAAATGGGGATGGCAACTCAAAGCTAATCGTAGATGGCGCTGCGATAGTTGGTCCCCACGTCTACCTTGTACAAAAAAACAAACAAGATTATTTGTTATAAAATTTGAGTATAAATACAAAACAAATAATTATGAAAAATTATTCGTCCATGCAAGTACATAATACTAAAAGAAGAATTAAGACGCCGCGGTGCATCTTCAAGAGGAAAAAAGTGATTTAATTGAGTGGTAATATGATTTGGTGTGAACAGTAATATTACCGCATACCCACTGGGTTTTCTCTGCCGCAGACGGTAGCGAATACCGCTTAGGCCTTAACTTTCACAGGGGCGAAGCCGCGGAATAAAGCTAGTAAATTGAGATAATGGGAATGGCAACTCAAAGCTAATCGTAGATGGCGCTGCGATAGTTGATCCCCACGTCAGATTACTGTCTATCTTGTACAAAAAACAAACCAGATTATTTGTTTTAAGTCAGTAATTTTAACCTTTTTTTCTATTTAGATTCGAGAAATATCACAATATATTTAATTTCTTAACACCACAACTATCACAAAACTCGTTCCAGGTGATAATTCTTCCGCTAGACGAACCATTTCATGATTTATAGAGCGATGCAATACTGGTACTTAGGCTGCTTTTCCACCAGAGATGCGCTATGCTACGTTGCTAAGGATGCGTTTGATATCCACCAATCATATTCATTTGTTTTCATAACGCACACACACATAATGAGTATGATTGGTGGATATCAAACGCATCCTTAGCAACGTAGCATAGCGCATCTCTGGTGGAAAAGCAGCCTTAACCTCCAATAGAAAAGTAGATATTATTTTGAAAAGTGTATTCGATTGTTTAGTTATGGTATAATCATAGAATTTCATTAATAAACTCAACTAACGGCCTGTCTCGGCTTCGCAAGGCTGGATATTTGTGTAAGACCGACGCTTAACAGGAGCTTTTTACAATCAGCACCCAGTGTTACGTCTGCTACGTTTTCGTGCGAATTCAATAGTATTGCCAGAAGTTGACGTCGATTGAAAGGAGACGACGATCAACGACGTGCACACTTTGCAGAGGCTCCGCATAACATCACGTATTCCAAAAGATACAAATCCAAGCTGGATTTGTATCAGAGACGGGAGAAGTGCCTCAATATCCGAATTTGGTTCGGATCAGATTCGGATCGGACATGGTGCGAAACCGCCCTTAGTGTTTACGCAGCATGAGATAATCGTCTGCTCAACGTTTGTGCACCTCTCAATCTTATTTTTTATCTGTGGCTTTTTGGCTGCCATTTGCTGTGTTCTGTCAGTCATTCTTGATGTTATTGAATAAAGATTTGAGTTTTATTTATTTAAAGCTACAAACTGTTAATTTACCATTAAATAAGTTACAAAAGTGAATGTTTTTTTATTGATTCCGTTTTATATATATTCAAGAAAAAAATGAGCCGGGTATTTAACGAGTTATCGTGTAAGAATTGTTTTTCATAATCTTCGTTTATCAATATTTATTATTTAATTAGTTTTGGTTACAAATATTCAAATACTTTCACATCATAATCTAAACTGAGAATAACTAACAAAATCAAGCAAAATATCAGAGAAAATTTGGTTAATTATGAACTTGACATATGTCATTTTGATGTCAATTCAAAGAATCTTTACAATAATAGAGATAGTATTTATTTGTGTTTTTGATAGGAATAACATGAAATAAACTGCGTATGTGGATTCACACGACATAATACTACATATTTTCTCTTACAGTATGAAGCAGAGGGACCAAACTTACATTTGCACATTTAATAGCAATAAAATTGTTGATATCATTTAGTTGTAAAATGAACACAGTATGTCGTATTTGAGTGCATCGGAAAATGTCGGGTGAGTTTTAATTAATGTAACAAAGGTGTAGATTCTCAAATTGTAACAGTAATGTGATTCATGGCAGGGTAATTCGGCTCTATTAACAGTGGGTAAAATGTTCCGTTGGCATCCCTTTAAAGTTGTATGATTTAAATGTTACACTGTTGCACTTCATTGAATGTTTTGAGTTAAATACTGTGTAAGCCACTTATTCTTGTGGCATTGCTTTATCTTTACTGATTTAGTGATGTGTAAATCATTAAATGTTGTTTATGTGTTGTAGAGAAAGTAAAGGTTTGTGAAACATCCTTATACTAGGTACTTAAATTAATATTGATGATAATTAAAGTCATGATTGTGTGATTTTGATGATTTAAAAGATCCAAACTTCAAAATATATTAATTTTAGTTAAATGTGATGGTTTTACTGGTGCACTTTAATTTGTTAGATAAAAAGATATCCAAGCGATGCTGAAATAGACTCCATTTCTTAAAGAGGAAATATTACCTGTACATTTATGCTACATACTGAAACATCAGTGATCAAAAATGTACTAAATAGTTACTGATAGAAAAATAGGCTAACACAAAACGTAAGAGCTATGACAAGACAACAGCTGAATGGATTTAATACTTACACAGATAAACCTATTTTGAAATCCTTTGTCCTATAACCTGAGAAATTTTACAGTAAAACTTTGCTCCATGCAGGTAAAACCAGAAGAAAAAGCTCATGAGTCATAAAATAAATGTAATGTTTTGATGTTTTCAGCTTCAGTGGTATTCCACAAAATATATCAGAGGCGAGCTGTGCCACACAGTATAAAATGGCAGTTGAGGGTGTGTCCTCGGGGAGCTGTGGTGACGTAAACATGTTCCTACATGACAACTCAGGGGATGAGCAGACATACATACATCTCAATGACAATTTCTACTCCAAATTTAAAATTGATCCCAACGAATTGTATACCTTTCATGACTCTGATGTCATTGCTGGAGAAATTACTGTTAGCCACACAGAAGATAATTTTATTTTCTCTGATAATGTTGATATTAAGAGTAAACTGTTAGCGGAGAGTCCGAGTAAAGAGCTTGATCTCATAGGAGCATTCACAAATGGCGATATTAAGGAAGATATCAAGAAAGATGTGGTATCTAACGGGCACTATCCACCAGTGGCCAAGCCGATTGCAAACTATAAAGACAGTAAGACTACTCATACCAAAGTTTTGAAAGTTAAAAATCAAACTCAGGTGAAGGATACTGCAAGGTCGGAATCGTTTAGTGAAGCTCGAAGACTGAGTGTTCATAGCCCTAAGGCGCAAAGCACTGCCACCGCCCCCTCCCTTAGTGCGAAAAACAGTATTAATAGTGGTAGTACTACAAGTAATGGGAAATCAACGTCTAAGCAGACAGGTGGTATGGAGACGTTTCTAGATGTATTTAAGAGAGAGCAAGGGTTGGTTGAGAATGCATCTGTTCTTATTAAAACTGAGCCTCAAGCACCTCCATCTAAGGTTCCAGTGTCTCCACCGAAAAAAACAGCATCTGGTAAGTACCTTTGTCACCTTTATATTATTACAAAACTTATTTTATTAATTACTGCTACAAGTTTTCCTTTCTCATAGGATGTTACGCAAAAAAAAAGTAATGGAATAGAGACAATGGCTTTTTTTTGTTGAAGTACAGTGTCAAATAAAAAATTATACCTACATAGTATTATTGTACTCAAATGTTTCTCTAAGTAACATGCAGTGCTGTAGTTAACTTAAATGTTATTCAAGACTTATTAACACAAAATTTCAACTACATCACACAAAAGATCTTAGCTAGCTTCATTGAACATGCCATATGTATCTGGCTTCACATATATTAACTATCAACAGGCAAGACGTCTCAAGCGAAGCCCCGCCGCGGTCGTGGGCCTGCGGTCCACGAGGCCTTGCAGCGGATACCGGCGGCGCGTCGAGCAATACCGCTGCCCAACAACACGTGGCATGCGCCAGGCGATGCCTTGTTCCAATGTGGGCCGTTAGGTGACAGGCCGTTGGCATTCAGACAGATTGAGAGCAGCAGCAGTGATGATGATAACATGCCAGATTTTGGTAAGACATTGAAAAAAAACCCAAGTTTTAACAGGTTAATAACATATAGCTTTCAAAGGAGTTTGAACATTTTTGTATAGGGAGTGTACCAGGTTTTTGATTTTTTGGCATTCATGTCTGAAACATTCATAGATCGATAGATCATATAAATACAAACATAAAATGTAAGAGGCAAAACTTCGTAAAGCGTCACGTTTCCGATTTATGAGTTGTCAAACATGTACAAGTAGCTATTTGTACATGCACACGCTTTTCGAGGTTTTGCCTTTCACATTTTACGTTTGTATTGATATGATCTATGAATATTTCAGACGTGACTGCCAAAAAATTAAAATGACGGATGGCACCTGGTACAAAAGTCACAAAGCCGTTTTTTTAATAATAAATTTTCGACTTTATCACAAAGGAGAAAGTTTATGTTTGACTAGTTGTTTCCGGTGGTTGCACAACTGCTGCTCGTCTCTTATTGCTTGTAGCGTGATGTTATAGTCTATAGCCATCCTCGATAAAATTTATACCTATCCAACAATTTTTTTTTAATCCGAACCTATTGTTCCTGAGATAAGTGCATTCAGCCAAAAAACTCTTCAGCTCTATAATATAAGTAAAGATTCGGTAAATTTTACAGATTTCTACTTATTTTCTCTGCCATACTGCTTTCGAGGAACAGTGCCACATTTGTGAAGACGTACTTACTTTTCTAAATCACAAAATTTTCCCCTAAATATTTGGTTCCTCCTATTTGTTTCCGAGCCTGTTCATTAACATTACTAAGGGCTGATTTTTCAATAGTCAGATATCTTTTATCTGAGGAATTAAAATAACGGTTTGACATATTTTCCATAGATAAGCTGTCAAACCTCCATTTTTATTCCTCAGATAAAAGTTATCTGACTATTGAAAAATCAGCCCTAACAAGAACAAAATCCCAAAAATTGGAGAGCAACTCATATTCGTTTTTACTGGTTTCACAATGTACAACAGAAATTCAAAAACATTGTTAAAAGAAAATATTGTTGAACAAATTATTATGCAAATGTAGTGTAAAGGTCAAAATTCGATATTCTTGTTGGAGTATACTTTTTATCTTTATTTGAAATCAACATATTTGCATTCTTTGCCCTTTATGATGCAGATCAGCATTACAATATTATCAGTGAACTATTGTACTAAAAATTGACTAACCGTTCCAATAATGGTGACTCAATTTCAATAGGCTGGATTTTCTGAGTATAGCAGATTATTTAACTGATGAATAATGTGATTACTTTTTAAATTTCTGTGTTATTTGATGATTCAAGATGATTTGCTATAGGACACGTTTACAATACTGTAATAGTCATTAGGGAAAGCAATTAGTAAAATAAAAAGTAATTTTTACCTCCTTCAGTACTAAAAATGTTGTAAACTCGGCGGCGAACTCTGATAGCGCGTTGTAGGAATTTGATGTAGTTTTCTTTTACGTCATAGATGGCGCTGCTGTACTTTTTATAATATGCTAGTAAATTGTATGGTGTGCCTAACATACTATGTGCGAAGTCGGTGGTGACTGGTGGGGAGTGAGGGGCGTATCAAATCGATCGCAGCGCGCTATGTGACAAAGTTTTGAATTACTTGAATTACATCCGCGTAGTGAAATTCAAGTTTAATATGCACCACAACCTTTTTAAGTACTTTGTAAGGTTTTTTTTAATGAAGATTAACCCTAGAACGTTTATCAAAATATCTAGTTGGATAGGTTGTAATAGGGATTTTCACTGCAAGTTTTAGCCGTCAGTGACACTACAAGCGCATAACGACAAAATGTGTAGCTTCGAGTGTCAAGATTATGTCAAGTTAATCAATCATACAGTAAGTGACATCTTGTGCTGGTAGCGCCATCTGAAACCTCCCATTGGCATATATTATGGCCCCTAATATTATGACCACGTCTAGCCATAAAAAACCCTGAAAAAAGTATATTTTTCAGCAGAAGCAGGTGGCGTATCAGCATGCGTAGAAGAAAGCGCAGTGGAGTCCCGCGGAGCTCGCTTGGCCCTTCGCCGCGCAGCCCTGCGCCGCCACGTGGCCCGCGCACACGACGCGCTGGCCCTCGCCGCGCACCACGGCAACCATCGCGCGCTCGCCTCGCTACTCAAGGTAGCGTCTCCTTACAACTACGCAATGGATTACATCCTGGTTTAAAGTGTCGCTGGTACGTGTTTGTGGAGAGAAGTAAGTGAGGATGTGTCCAGTGTGTTTATAGGTTTGTTTTTAAAGTTCTAAAGTTATTTTAGCGATAGGTGACAAGGGTTATTTCAGGTTTTTAGGGACTTCGTTTTCTTTATTTCTGCTATTTTGAATAGATTTTTTCAATTAGCTTCTACTCTACTAGTCGTCACGCCTACATTTTGTAAGCGTTCTCACTCTGCAACAACGTCCTGTGGTGCCAATAACTCAACTCCAGCCCATCTGTCTCTATGTATACATAGATTGAGACTCACTTCAATCATCATCATCAGCCTATAATGTTCCCACTGCTGGGACACAGGCCTCCTCTCTGTGAGAGGGAGCGTATCTTAATCCACCACGCGGGCCCAGTGGGTTGGTAAATGTCACAGGTCTTCGAATTTTTCGTTCTAGGACATGCCATTTTCCTCACGATGTTTTCCTTCACCGTTTTGAGAGCAGTGGTGATGAAATAAATTACACAAAGTAATGCGCCTGGCGGGGTTCGAACCCACGACCTACTACTCGTAAGTTGGGACCGAGACCACTGGGCCACCACTGCTCTCACTGCCACTTCAATATCGGAACTTAAAGGAGCGAATATTTTCCTTGCAACGAGTTTTCGTATAGATGTTTCCTTTACAAAAAAAAGTTTCTTCACACTGCGAATTCCTCTTGTAACCTGCGTATGTTAATAAACATTTGAACTCAGATACACAAATAGCTAGACTCGGAACAACTACTTACTACGAATATTTGTTCCGTACGGAAATGGTACCTGCTGCCTGCAAACACTCTCGGCCACTGCGCTAACCGTTCCCTTTACATGTAGGTTTGTATTGTAGATGTTAGAAATGGAAGGAAGAATTCGCCGCGGCAGGTAAGATCCTCGGTGGCTCGGTTGGAAATGAGCGTCGGATGTACTGAATCCGAAGGCCGTAGGTTCGAATCCTGCCCGCGGATCGAATTTTTCCTTTCCTAAGAAAATCTTTGAAATTCGCTACGCATGCGATAATACGTTTAATATTTAAAAATAGGTATGTAATGTTGAAATTTTTAGTTCATTAATAAAAGTTGCGGTGTATGTTCACAGAAACAACTGAACAGATCAGGGTCGTCAGGTCGTCTTCCTACTCAGACAGTGAATCATCTGCTCGCACTGCGGGGCATGCCGTCCGTGTTGACTTCACAGGAACGTAGGAGACTAAGGTAAGGATTGAGTAGTCAAACTGTTAAAGTATTTTTGTACCAATTTAGAAGTTTATTTAAAAAAAACCGGCCAAGTGCGTGTCGGGCCACGCACAGTGTAGGGTTCCGTAGTTGCCCATCAAAATACTTATGCGAACTAACTAAACTGATTCGCTGAATTTAATTTAAAAAAAAAACATACCGACCGACTTGAGAACCTCCTCCTTTTTTTGAAATTAGTTAAAAATAGTTGACGATTAAAACCTACCTATCCCCAAAAAACATACCTATAAAAGCTGTAAAAATAAAGTTGAAAAACTTACATTTGCAGTTGTCTCCGATACATTTTGTTTAAGAAAATATGATATCCAAGTACATTTTATAAGTTGGTCGACTATTACTCGTAAAGTTGTAAAGCCTACTTAGTCATGTTAATTTTCTTTTAAACTTCGTTATATATACTACTATTATGAATTTTTTCACACCCCCAAACATAACCGTTTAGCTGGTAGAGGGGGGGGACACTCGAATCGAGCAAAATTTAGCACTTTAAAGCTTAATATTTCACAAACGAATTTTTTTATCAAAAAATTGTTAATGGAAACTATCATTATTTTTTAAAGGCCTATTTAATGATACCCCACACTAAGGGGTACGCTAGAAAAAAAAAATCCTCACTTTACGTGTAAGTACTGGAGGTACCCTAAAAAAAAATATTTTACGAGATTTTATTTTACCACTTTTTCGGCACAACAAATCCGTATATTTACACCAAATTACAGCTCTCTAGTACTGCGCGTCTCTGAGCTAAACTGCGGACAGACGGACGGACGGACGGACGGACGGACGGACATGGCGAAACTATAAGGGTTCCTTGTTGACTACGGAACCCTAAAAAATCGAAATAGAAATATTGTATTGTTAAACATAATGGCTCTGGTATCTGTGGACCCTTTACGAACCAACCTTTGAGGAATTCAGAAGCGACTTCATCAAAAAATCGCTTGTGTGAAATCTGACCGATGTCGTCAATTAATGCAATTCTGTGTCGCATCGCGTCATTGGGAAGCTCCCTAAGTTGTGTCTTAATAGTAGTTTATGTAACTGGTACATAATGAGGGGTATTATATACGAGTGTGAGTTTAAAAAACGAGCGAAGCGAGTTTTTTAATAATATCACACGAGTGGTATAATACCTAGTTATGTGTTTCATACACTACTTTATCTACTCTCATTGAACACGAACATATCAAATAAAAGATAAAAATTAATAAACACTAATAATCATCCACCATGTCATCCACCGAAACACAAACGTCAAAATCCCAACATTCCCTTAGAAACAGAAACAGATAAAAAAGTAAATAGATGTATCTATGATCAGTAATCTGTATAATAATGAAAAAAAATTAAATTATAACATTGTTTTGTTAGACAAACAGTGTTATAATTTAATTTTTTAATTTCATTACGTTACTCTATGGTATAAAGTATGTCATTATAAACTCGTTTTGAGTTTTGTATTTCGAAGTTTACGATATGAGAGTAGATAAAGTATCTTTATTCGATTACAACTGCATAGTTTTAACTTTAATATTCCACACACAGGGAAACCGGCTGGTCAGGAGGAGAGACGGGTTCAACAGAATTCGCAGGCGGCAGTGCGAGCGGGGAATGTAGCTTCGAGCGTTGCGGGCGCGGCGCGTTACCGTGTTCCCGCTACTGCCTGTCGCACGTGACGCGCGCGCCCGAGCAGCGGCTGTACGCGGCGTGCGCGGCCGTGTTCGCGGGCGGCGCGCGCTGCAACCAGCCGCTACTGCCGCTCGCTGATCAGACGCCGCTCTGTGCTGAACATGCTTGGAAGAGGGTATGTTTTTTTTAATTTTTATTTAAAGAAGGTTCGCGTTTGGCCGCTATCTCGCCTGATGGTAAGCGAAGATGTGGTCGACGGTGAAGCACGCTTACCTAGAAGTAACCTGTTCACTCTTGACTTGAAGACCCGAAGGATGTGGGAAGATGAGTACCTTTATATTTTACGGTAGCTAATTAGGGATAATAAATACACTCGTCTGTGTTTCCGAAGACATCCAACGCGAATCTCTTCAAAGTGAGAGTGAATCTAACTGGTGATTATGTGATGGAGTAAGCTTTCAATTTATCATAGAATTTGGTCTCTGTGACGTTTACTCATCTACCGTTGTCATTGAGAGGCCTGTTGGTCTAGTGGTTAGTGACCCTGACTGCTATGCCGGAGGTCGTGGGTTCGATTCCCACCCAGGACAAGTGTTTGTGTGATGAGCACGATCATTCGTTCTGTGACGTCTGTGACGTCATGACGTTTCATTATGACGTCTTAAAGCGTGAGTAGTTCCTCTGAGGAAACGAGAGCTGCTGAGAGAGACGAATTGTATAGATGTCTCTTTCCCACATCCTAAAGTTCACTCACGGCTTAAGACGTCACGGTAGGTCGCCTGTTGTTTTGTTCCCGCACGTTTTTGTCAGATTTTACAAAAAGCCCTCTCATTCCCAGGACAATTACGACAAGCTAGCCCGCGACTGCCGTCCTAAGAAGGTGGTTCGTAAGCGTCCATGTCCGCTGCCGCCCCGCCCCGCGCGCCGCGCCAAGCGTCGTCGTCGTCCGCCCGCGCGGCTGCGGCCGCCCACTGCGGAACCGCCGCCGGGCGCGGAACAATCATTGTCCGGTATGTATACTGTCCTAGGGATGCATGCGGTTAAACCTAAATTTAACGACACTTCAAGCTTTAGGGTTGAACTACATATGGCAGCACGGAATCAGACAGAAAGCATAATGCGATAACACGCGGCGGAATTCTCGAGGCGGCCGCGTGCTATCGCATTGTCTCGGTCTAGCAAATGGCAGTTCTAAGCGACAGAAAGAGAAAGGGCGACGGAAAAAGGCGATTCCGTGCTGCCAGATGTATTTCAATCCTTAACCGTGACATAACATATAAACTTTCCTCTTGAATTACTCTATCTGCTAAAAAAAACTGCATCAAAATCCGGTGCGTAGTTTTAAAAATCTAAGCAGCAGACAGCTGGAAGCGACTTTGTTTTATACTATGTAGTGATAAAATACTTAAGAATGTGTTGTGTCGACAGAACTGAACGTGTGTTCGAACTCGTCGGCGTACGATAGTACGGAGGAGGCAGCGATGGGAGCGCTGAGCGAGAGCGAGTATGTCACCGTCGCGAACGATGCGCATGAGATGGGTAAAGACTAAATTGTTACTTGAATAGCCGATAAAACCCTCCAGTTCTCCAACGAGTTTGTTTATGGTTACCGGTACTTTGAGGCCCAATGGAGCATTCACACGGGTTGATGTTTCGGTAACCATGTAGCAACAGGTAATTTGGCATGACGTTCTTGAAATCGGGCATTTACACAAGTTGATAGTTCGGTCGCATTGTGCGGCTTGCGGGCCGTGCGGGGAAAATCGACTGTCTAAATGACAATTTGACTAGTTTTGGACTACAATTTTTTTTGCAAGCAATGCGACTAGAGTACCCGGCACGTAAGTTGGCAAGATTATGGTGTAGTGGGGTAAGTTTGTGCATCGCATTTAGCGGCACGCAAGTGTAAGTGAGAGCGCGTATACTGGGTGCGAACGGCAACGACGAGTGACGCACCAATCACGTGCTCGGATCGGCACTACCTCATACCCCGCGACCCGCATGACCACCAAAGAGATCTACAAAATGACTTCTGCGCATCTAACGACTCTTGCCAACTTACGTGCCGGCCACTGTACCTTAATTTTGCTATCTTTGAATCTGCCTGTAATCAATAAAAGACCGAATTAGAATGGAATATTAGTTTCGGGCATAAATTGACCAGTGTAAATGTGCCATAATGCTTTTCGTCCACGTAAAGTGTAAAAGATTATGTAGTCATTGACTTACCAATTCTTTTGCAGAAGTAGAAGTTGGCCATGTACCACCGGACGACATTTTGGATCCTGCAGTGCTCAGTCAAATTCCTGATGAAGCGTTCACGGAGTTTTTCAATCAAGGTAATAAGTTGGTCCATTCATTTTCTCTCTGGTTTTTACGACTTCAAGACAACTCGTAGATAGAGATACGAGATTCACTGAGTACTAAGAAGAACCGGTTTTGCTGTCAGAAACCATTTTTGGCATTGTCAGGCGGGAATGCCTGACAATGCCAAAAATGGTTTCTTTCTCTTGCGTAATTTTTCGTAGATTTGTAGAGTATCTTGTAAAATTCGACTACTATTACTACTCCACGACCTCATCCCACCAGCCCCTTTCTATCATCACACATACGCATGGCAAATGTCATCCTTACCTTATTGCTATTCCACCAATTCGCACTAAGCGTGGAAACGTCTTTTATAATGCGAACAGCGAAGGAGAACTCTGCATGCGTCTGTTTTTCCGAACGCATACAACCCTAATCTCTTCAAAGTTAGAGTGAACAGGCTTCTTCTGGGTAAGCTCGTTCTATTGTCGACCTTGTCTATGTCACCTTAGATCTAGATTATGGTCGAGTAAATCAAACCCAGTGTACATAAAAATATGAATACTTTTATAGCGGAAGGTGGCGCGTCATTTGCGGAGAGTTCAGAGTTGGCGGCGGCGTTAGAGGCGGTGTTGGACGAGCGCGGCCTGGACGAGAGAGTGCTGGACGAGCGAGCACTGGACTCCATCGCAGACTGCGTGTTCACTCACTCGCCGCATCTCGCTAAGAATAAGGTACTTTATTAACTGAAAGATAGCGAAGAAAATAGCATAGAATCCGGTCACTTGGATCTCTTTCTCAAAGACCATACCTTAAGTATGTCGTTGTATTTTCTAAGTACCTTTATTAAGCAAAATTTTAACTTTTTATACAAGTTAACACCTGCTTCGCGATTCGTAAGTATTGTTTGGTGGAAACAAAAATTCGAACGCGGAGAGTACTTGAACTTGCGACCTTCCGATTCAGTACATCGGACGCTTTATCAACTAAGCTATCGCAGTCATGTTCTATTAGCTCAAATCTTTCAATCCCTTGTTAACATCTTATAAATGTCTCATTTCACTTTTGTTGAACTGAAATAGCTAATCTGAAAAACAGCAGGTTTATTTATAAAAGACCTAGGCTCTTTCAGATCATAAAACCGGGGCTAATTTTGACAGTCAATCCGACGAAATAAAAAGCCTTTTTTCACAACTGACTTTTAAGGTCTTCGCACATTATAACAACTCCACGCCAACGCGGCAGCAACTCTACTCACACTCTCGATGAGTAGTCAACTAGTTGATCCACCCAATGGTCACTAGTGGACAACGCGGTGTCAACGAGTGGCCAACGCGGTGCCAACGAGTGGGTTATTCAACAGACAACTCGTCTAACCTCAGTTTTCCCGTCACGCGTCAGTCGCAAACGCATAGTCGTTACGTGGACAACGTGTGGTCGTTGCGTGGACGACGTATGGTCATTGCGTGACAAACGTGTCGGGGTTGACCTCTAGTGTACGATGCGTAGGCCACTCGTTGTACACTACTTTATAATCATTTTTTGAAATTGAACCTTGAACATATGATACAGGGCTTAAATTTCAATGTCTAGCATAGAGTCGAGTCGCCGTTGAGTTGTTATAATGTGCGAAGACCCTTAGATACATTTTCGAAGTAATTCCACTGCCTTTTCGAGCGCTCGACGCTAACAAAGATGTTCCATTTTCCAGATGCAGGTCTCGACGTCCCTCCCGATGGAGATAACATCGCGTGTGCCCTCATAACACAGTAACTTTACACCTTATATTAAGCTATAATAAACTCTATGTACTATAAAACTTAGGAACAAATTCGATATTCATAGTCTCAAGAGGTGGAAATATTTTTCTTCATGCTTTAATTTTTGTATGTGTGCCTGTGTAGCGATGCGTATGAGTACATGTGTGGGTTGTGATTCGGATTGATGTTTGTTCTTTGGGATGATGCTTTGGAATCAATTTTGTGGCTTTATGGCGTTGAAATAAAGTTGAAAATTCTTCAGCAGTTGTACACCGTTGCCTACATGCTATAATTTGCTTTTCCCGCAGAATACACGAATAGCATGCGGTACCCGCATGTGGATGCAAGTATTAAATAACACAGTAAAATATTCCTACAACATTAAAAAAAAGGTGTGGCTTTATGGTGTAAGCATAAAGATTGAGCAGTTGCGGATCTGTGACCATGTCTTGCGTTGCAACAAATATTATGCTTCGCCCGCACTAATAACCGTATGACTTGCGGCACCCGCATGCGGACATGGAAATTAAATTGTGTGATTTACTAAGCAAACTTTCAATAATTTTTAAAATAAGGAATATGTATTTCGAAAATACTAGCTAGCCGTCTAGCTACAAAATTGATTTCAAAGTATTCAATCGGCATTATTAATATACGAAGAACAATTTTGTGTTCAAACAAATGACTAGTTTTTAGACAAAATTCTTGCATAGATACATCCTAGCTATCTACCTTCCTTGCCTCAAGTTCAGATCTTCCAAATAACGTTTTTTAACGATATCACAATCACGAAAGTAAATAGGTACTCATTATAACTTTATTCCACCTTTAAAAATTTGCTATTTCAGTCTACTAGAATTATTTTAATACCTACAAAGCCTTCACTATATTATGTTGAATAGGGTAGTTTCCAGGGTCAAATAGTCCGTACTTTAGATTATTAAAAAATATTGGACACGTATTTTTTCTTTTTTCGATTAAACAAAAAATAACAAAGATAATAGCCTATTTAAGTTACCTGTGCGTCACCCTGCGCGAAAAATGCCACGCATCGTGACGTCACACGTAACTTTAATAAACTATATCTTTGTCATTTTTGGTCTAATTTACAAATAAAAAAAAACGTGTCCCTTATTTTTGAATAATCTAAAAGACAGACTAATTACATTTTTTTGGAAAACTAGCCTATTCCTCTTACGTTACAGACAAAGATCGGGATCATAATAGCAACCGAGATCGGTTTATTAATTTAGACCTTTATTCGATAAAAATAACCGCTGGTCAAATGCTAGTGAGACACCGCCATAAAAATAAACGACGAGTGCGATACTAAATTACAACAAAAAAAAATAGAAAAAATAACATTTGTTTGAACCATAACATTGATAACTAGAGCAAAGATTTGAATCATTAGATGTGCTTCGTCAAATGAAGTTTTTATCACGTTGAACAATAACATTCCAAACAATGATATTTTATAATACAGATATGGCGTGGAGACTCGAATATCTCTATCTCTTTCATTTGCGTGCTGTTTAATATATTTTGTTCTAATCATCAGTGAAGCTTGTCGATGTGTGTAGTCTCATACTGTGCGGAACAGGACTTTATCAGAAATTACTATGAAAGTCACATTAACCGTCTTACCACAAGAAATATAAACATCTGTTGAACACTTGTAGAAAAAAACTGTCAACGTTAAAACGACATTTTACGTTGATTTATGGTAAGCCTCGACAGGTCCGCATCGTACGTATCAGACGCATCGAATCAAACGGATTTCTGTGTCGGCAGCGATCGGATTGCCGACGCGAGTATCAGCATCGGATTGCCGATGCCACCTTCATCGATTCCGTATGACGTCATCGGTACGCATCGCATTAAGGCATTGCCGATGAGCCGTCCGTACGATGCGGATCAGTGGACGCAGTTGTATGAGTTTTCATACAAGGCAAACTAAAATCCGTTACGATACGATACGTCCGATACGTGCGATGCCGACCTGTGGACACACACCTATAAGGGTCGTTTTGCAGAAACACTCTTTTTTAGACAAGCGTTCAAGAGTTTATCGTTTTGTGGTAAGGCGGTTAGTCGTTATCGTATTAACGCCTTCGTCGTGTATCTTTCAGTAAGTAAGTTTCAGGTTTTCGAGTCCCAATCGCAGCTGAATTTTTCTTTTCTCAAAAAAAGCTTAACATATTATAAAATATGATTGTTTTGAAGAGTATTATCTTACTACTGGCATATGGATATGTTGTGGATGCGTTATCACACATTTTCCTTTGATCTAAGTCCCACATCTTTCGACGCGGAATCGGCTTTTTCCGTCGCCCTTTCTCTTTCTGCCACTTAGAACTGCCATTTGCTAGACCGAGACAATGCGATAGCACGCGGCCGCCTGGAGGATTCCGCCGCGTGCTATCGCATTATGCTTTCTGTCTCACTCTAGCAAATGGCAGTTCTAAGCGACAGAAAGAGAAAGGGCGATGGAAAAAGCCGAATCCGCGTCGATAGATATGGGAGCACCCTAACATTACATCTAAAGATTTAATTCTTTGCACAAGAAGCATTTGCCTCATGCCTTCATTAAATTAGTTGTCATAGAATAGTTTAGGTAAATTGTTATGACGTAGAAGAATGGATTTTAAGCATGGATTAAGAATGGCATTATGTTTGAGATCGTGTTTTTGGGTGTGGTCCGGTTTTGGGGCAAAAATACTTTGAGTCAAGTCTTTTTTTCCTGACTTGTTTCATCATCTCAATTCAAATCCTGATCAGTGTTCTTTCTACTTTGGTTGGACATCTTTAAGACTCCAATCGGTAAATTCGCTCGTTGAGATATAGACGGGGATCAAGATTATGACTGATATACATTACTAATAGTTGGGGTTACTGATTTGTCAGCCATAAACAAAGTTGTCTTCAAAGCCTCTTACTCTAAGTCGGTGTTTATGGGAATCAAACGCCCCTCCCCTCGGCCACGCCCATTCACGTGTCTATGATTCAGAATGTATGGCTCGTTTACATTATACCCAAATCAGTTTGAAAACCGCATGTGTTAGTATGACTCTCTTATATCAAGGCAAGTAGTATAATTATAACGTCTTGAGGCAATTATTTATGATTATTATACAACATTATACTTGCAGTCGCGTGTTGTGTATAAATATATGTTATCTCTTATTATTAAGACAACACATATAAAGTTATATAATCGTCTATTTATTCTATAGTTGAATAATATACAAGATTTATTATCAATAACGTGAAAGCTTCCGGCTACATTTCTGTGACATTTATTTTTACTTTGAGTTCATCACTTTTCCCGCCCTGGGTGTGGGAAAATCAAATTATGTGATAAAGTTGAAAATCCTATCATTCAGCGGAACTGCATGTGTATGTGACGTTGCTATTTGCCTCCCGCAGGTCTTAAAAGGTCAGTTTTGCATCAACACCAAGGCGTCGCCAGCTTATGACTAAGGGGGGGGGGGGACTATTATAATGGAGGATAAAAAATATGAATGCCGAGGGCATGAAGCGTTTCACTTTTTTATCGTGGTAAAATCATTAAGGAGTGAGGACAGAGGGACTGTCAGACTCGTACTGACTAAAATCCACGGTGTCCTTCAATTTTTCTTTTTGGGGTCACGTTAATTCGTAGGTCCCGCGTGGAATACAAAGCGCCGTCGATTCGAGCATGTTCCATGATCAGACAGCGAGTCGCCCGTTACTCACCGCCCGCGTGCCCGTGCCTACTGCCTACGGTACGGAGTTTACTATTCTGAATATTTCATTGGTCGCTCTGCGGCTAGCTTCTTTTCATCTGCATCTCCTCTTGCCCCCCCCCCCCCCCTGGCGACGCCTTTGATCAACACAATTCCTAAAGTGGAATATGCTATTCTATTGCTCATCCAATAAAGTAGATAATTGATAATGAACATCAGCTGGAAGCTTTCGGTTACTTTCAACCTCTAAGGGATCACCACAATTCATAACACCAATAATAACAATAGTAATAAGAATTAATAATTAATGTGAGACGGCTACCAGCATTTAAAATTAATACTTTATTATAAAACGCCGCCTTACACTTCGCCTAGTACAAATTTAATTACTAGTAATAATTCTTTAGTCAATCGTTAGCATGCGGCTCGTGTATAATGTAAACTGAGCGTTCTGTAGTGGTGATAGAGATGATTATTGAGTACGTATAGGAAAGTGTTCATTGTCTTAGTGCGAAAAAGAGATGGTGCAATACCTATGGTTGAGCGAATGTCTGCGGCATTGCGTATCAGGTATTCGGTTACCGAATGGAAGAAAATTGTATGGCCCAGAGGTTGTTGTTCCGGGTAAAAGAAGCCTGAGGTCTTACCACGAGCAATTAACGCGATTCAGTTTAGGCTGTGGGATAGAGACAAAGCTATACAAGTCGTCTAGCGACATCTCTTTCCCACAGTCTAAACTAGATCGCGTTAAGAGCTTGGGGTAAGGCCTTTGAACTTATAATCAAAGTCTAAGGCTGCCTTTCCACCAGAGATGCGCTATGCTACGTTGCTAAGGATGCGTTTGATATCCACCAATCATATTCATTTGTTTTCATAACGCACACACACATAATGAGTATGATTGGTGGATATCAAACGCATCCTTAGCAACGTAGCATAGCGCATCTCTGGTGGAAAAGCAGCCTAAAACCATGCAGAGGTCCGAAGGGTTTCCAGAGGTGGTTTAATTAACTCTAACAGTAGAGATGACCCACGAAAAATAATAATGTAAATGCTCATTAGCGACATAGGAGGAAGTATTTATTCGTGTGGGATAATGTTTTTTTTTAAATTGAATACGAAGGACTAGGGCTGCCATCTTTTATTCGCGCTGGGACAGACAGCCAGCACATCAAACTATCACTATCTGTCACTTTAATCGATTTTGAACTTTATCACAAAAGGAAAAGGTTTATATTCGATTGGGTAAATTTTACAGATTGTGGTTAGCCTTACTGGCGTCTGTAAAATGACACTTCCCCTAATGCGTCCTCACAAGGTGTTAAGCTAAATGAATAGTTGTTGTATTGTGGAATGCATGTGTTTGAACGATAGAATTCCTGGAGCGTCGCAACTTTGTCTTTAAAACATTCGTGATACATACACTAAACGAAATCAACGTCTAAATCATAGTCTTATAAACGCTAGTTGAATTATTATTACTGCGATATAACAACCCCTTCACGAATTTAGTCTAAGCGGTGAGCGGCGTGATGGGCGGCGCGAAGACATTAGTTACTTTGTTAGTACACGAATTCACCACTGGCGGCGTCTGTGGCGTGTTTCGAACATTTGATCTTACCGCTCGCTGCCCCGCTCTAAGGGCCTACGCAGACCGGGACGGCATGGCAAGGGATTTTAATTTTTACTAATGAACCGTACTGTAAGAGGAATACGACATAAATTGCTATGCTTTAAAATGTTGGCGTGGCATTGAAAGGGATTTTATCGCACGGCATTTAAAGACGCGCCACAGGCTCCCCTGGCGGAATGCCGTAGCATACTGCGGTAGGCAACGGCATGCCATGGACTCCGGCGCTCGTAGTGATATTCTGCGGGATGCGGCGGCGGGGGTGGAGAAGCGGGGCCGCGGCAAAGTGCTGGAATGCCGCGGTATCTAAGCGGCCAGTGTGCGCTGACTCACGGCAAAATCCCTTGCCATGCCGTCCCGGTCTGCGTAGACCTTTATTCTCCGCTAACTGCGGGAATTTCATGAACGGGTTGTAAACCATAAAGTGCCCACTGCGCAATTAAATCAATGTCTGCCGTATTAAACTATTTAATGTTACTTTTAAGTTGATAAAAGTGCCGATCAGTGTTGTAGCTCGTACGGGAAGCCCTACAGCAGGTCCTTGTATTAATGTAATGTAAATAAATAAAATAAAAGCAATATAGACTGGAACAATTTATATGGTCGAAAGACAATGCTAGGTGTAAACAATAATAGTGACAGTGCAATCGCTACTGCCTTCATATCATATTAGAACATTTATTTAAATGAAAAAAAAAAACAATAATATGTTGTACCGACAAAAGTAATAAATAGTGCTAGAAACAGAACCAAATAAAAGAAATATTTTTGTAAATTTGTTATGTTCCTATATAAATCTTATGTGATTGTATATGGCTGAGAAGCGATTCAGTTTAAAAATATATTTTGCTAGTATTGATATCAATTGGTGTAATTTAAGTTTTAATTTTTATTTATCTCGACGAATGATTACTTTGAGATGTGCGATTTATTTTTAAACTTGTGTCCTCGATTCTGTGTTTTTCAGGTTTCAAATATGGTTTCAGCTTGTTTAATTTTCATGTGAAATATATTATTCCAAGCATTTTATCGACAGTGCCCATAAGATTGTATGTTTTTAAAATTTGACCGTTCGCTAGTGTAGTGTCCGTGTGTCCGCGGCCATAGCTCCTTCCTTTATATTGAATGTGTTAGACGCCATAGACAAGTCAAGCAATAAATTATATCAAACCTATGAGATGTGTCTTGCAAGCCTTTTCAACATAATTTTGATGTACACTTAATGATAAGCAAGTACGTACCTATAAGAATACAAACTGGGCTCAGTACACACATTGGCAAAGTACTATTGCTCTAGTGCACACTATACAAAGCACGTTTGAGCAATTTAGTCTAAAATCGGAGCTGCTCCCGTATTAAAAAATGCTGTTATTTAAGAACTGTTCATATCTCGCTCGTTTTCGTTATGTCAAAAAAGACAAAAATAGTATTTCAAGACTTGTTGTTTGCTTACTTCCGAAAGCCTCAGTTAACATGACAACGGTTCAAAACGCCTGTCAAATCGTATTATTTTATGCTACCGTGTTTTAGCTTACCAGATGGCGCCACTGTTGAGTAAGGCCCTGAAGTATAGCTATCAAAGTTTGTTGTTACGGACTTGAAAGTCAAGTAAGTTTACATCTAAATCATACTACGTAACAACCTCGCTGTAAAAATGGGCATGCTACCATTTTGCGCAGTCCCGTTTTTTTTTTAGAAAAAGGACAATTTTCCGAAGAATAAAACTCATTCATTGACCCATAATATGTGATAATTAATGTGAGGTATAATTTTATTGCATATATAGCAATACTCACAACATAAATGAACTTTCAAAAAAAACGAGCGTAGCTAACCCGAAAATAGCGAAATTTGGCATTTCGGAGACCGCACGCTACATTAGCGCCTCTAGCGGCGAATTCATGCGCAAGCCATCAATTTAAAACTCATGTCGATTGTGATTCGTTGTGATGAACTTGGTTTGATCTACGATTATATGTCAGTTATAAAGAATATCAGGTTTTTAATTTTCCGAATTGAAAACTTGAATCGAGTGTTCGTGAACACGGGAGCTATAGCTAATGCTATGCTTCGACTATTTTAACTTAGCAAATGTAGACTGAGTATAAACATCGAGAAATTTCTACTCGTTTTCTAAGATAACACGCAGATCTTCCATCGCCGATGATAGTCGTGATTACTGAGCCTGAAGTTCTGTTCTCGTCATGTTTCCAAGACAATAAACATAATGTGTTACTGGGGGTCAATGGCTGCGGTCTACACTCTAAAAGTAGTATAATGTATCGGATACGCTTAATTCTCCATTATGCAGTACCTGCACTTTCGTTTTATAACAATATACAAAATACAATAGATTTAGGGACTTGTACTAAATGTATCTATGTATTTTTACGTGCTAGTTTTATTTATTGTTTGTACTTTTTGTAGATCAATTCGAATTGACTGCTCTTAGGGAGATTAACGTAATGTAAGTAAATATTTTGCACCTTTAGTTTAAGGGTTAATATGTAGATACAGAACATACGTCGAAGGTTTTTAAACATGTTCACATGGGAATCGCCTACCATGTGATAATGTTGTAGGTTCATTACTATCGTCTATAAGTTTTACATCGTCAGTTCGTCATTGGCAGTTCACATTGGATCCTGGTATGTCAGCCGATATAAGAGTTCGACAAAGTTCGGTGGTGTTCGTATTTGCTTCGAGTTGAACAATAATTTATTGGAAATAATTGGAATTTGTAAGCGAGCGATGTTATAAACAGTAGGTGTTCTTTGAGTAGAATATTTGTAAACTTCAGTCTTCTACCAGTTCAAAAGTTAATGTTACTAAAGTATTTTTCTTACTTAAAATTAATGTCACAAAAATATTTATCTGTACACAATTTAAGTAACACTGTATAATAATCGAGTAAGACATGCTATAGTGGGTATTTGTAAGGATCACCGCTGTGTATGACATCGCTCGAAAGAATAGATATTGCGACTGGGAATGATTGTATGGATATTTGGAATGGTTCTGACTGTATTAGCATTTAGAGATGGCTAAAATTATTAGTATCGGTGTTAGCAGTTCGCGAGATGTGGTAATTAGTAGTGTTTGCGCTACAGAGCATAAGGTAATTCGGACAATTCAAATAATTACAAATTGTGGGAGCAATTCTCCACTTAGCATTTATTAATAATAAATAATGTACGGTGTTAGATCTGTTGGGGATGGAGGCGCTTGAAATGTCCAAATTCACCCAATGCCTGTAACGCAGCAGTTAATTTAGATAACCGCTACCTCTTTGAATGCCTGAAATTGTTCACAGTTTATTGTCCAATGTGTGTAACATGATGATGTTTAAAAAAATGAAATAAACATGAAGAAATTTTGACTCTTAATGTATCTTTAATAACCCCTATTTGCAATATGTAGTGTCCTAATGAAAGAAGTGCAGCTGAAGTGAACTGAAGTGGGCGCAAAATAGAACCCTGCAGAATCCCGGTAAATAACCCCATTTGGTGTAGTTAATACCGAGCTGAAACCGGGTATTCTTTGATTACCTCTCTCGTTATTTTGTTTACATTTCTGTGCTTGGTCTTTTATTTCTAGCTTTGCGATTTAACATTAACATCTCGCTGATATAAGAAATACTTTTGAGACAAGATCAAAATAGCTTTTGATTAATTTACTTAGGGGTTCTGTATCCACGTCGGACGATCTTTGTATTACGAGTATTATTGCCTACTATTCTTTGTTGTTTTGTTGCAGTCCCAAAATTGGATGCTTCAACTAACATCGAGCGAGATTCGGTCATACTTTCCTTTTGCTGAATTTCTATCCAGCAAGCAGCACAGACTGTGCAAACTAATCCTTTAAAAGTATTGATATGTGGAAAAAAAAAATGAGGCATCAAACATTACAGTTGTTGCATAATTTTAAAGTCGACTTGGTTGTGCGATGAACCGCAGTACTTACCTACTGATCCAGTTCTTATTGAATCGATATCCTGCTGTATTATTGCAATGCGTAAAGAATATAATGCACATAAAAATACGAGTTATACAATATGTATTGTGTATTTAGGTAATTGATTCAGAGTATTTTTGGTGCAACAAAAACCCTTGCATTGACTGTCCGGTGTTTCATAATGGCCATTGGATGTGTCCTGTTTTGTAGCTTATTCAATCAGTTCCATGTGTTAAAATATTTGAATAGGAAGGGTGGGTCCCTCGTTTCCATCTGAAACGCCTTGGCTGCTGCGGTGCTGGGTCTAGAAGAGGTTTACAGCTAGTTCTTAAGAAAAGAGGTGAACTCTTTGTAGATCCACGTGTGAATTACCGAATATGATCAAAGACAAAAGACAAAGACATTTATTCGTTGAATATGGTAAATACAAAGATGTTACAATTATTTTGATCAGCATGTCCACCGTACAAAGCGGCATACGAATATTTACAAGTTAAGTACATCCTTGATCCTTGATTAAGTTCATAAAAGTAAAGCAAACACCTTTCAAGAGTTGGGCTGCATTTACCCATACGAATGTTTTAGCCTTTTAAAGGCGCCTGGGTTTTGGATATAAGTGCTAGACCAAATTTTGATGCCCTTTCTAAAATCCGCTCACTTACTAGGTCCTTTCATTATTCCTCAGGTCTTGGAGCTTGTTGGTTCATTCAAACAAACCTAACTTTAAAAAATCTAATATTATAAATGTGAAAGCGAGTTTTCTTTATTTCTAACTCTTTGTCTTATTATAATCCCTGAGCCAATTTTGATGAATATTGGTAAAACAATAAATGAATCCAGACAGTGGGGATTGTACTTCATCGTATTTGTCAATCAGAAATTAAACCAAGTGCTTGGCATAAGAAGGTTAACACGCGCTGTCCACCTAACTACCTGCCATCGAGAAATTAGATTATTTTTTTATAAAAACGAAAGCTTTATGGACAATGAAAGTAATCAAAGATACGGTACTTCCATACCTACCATAAACGGCAAAGGATTTGATCACTTTCTTCTTCCTTTTACTTTTGTATGTCGTTGTTTCGCATTTATAGCACGGCGCAAGCATATTATCTGTCAGCCTACCTTCGAGTGTTTGTTTACTAATGATAAGTTACAACATACCTCCTTCATATTTATTCAGATTGCGTTGTATGCACCTACTGTTATGTCGACAACTATGCCGGTAGTTCAGTATTCTTGATGCCACTTTAACTATTGTTGTTGTTATTCAAGAGCTCTTGTTATTAAATCTGATCACTAACGTTGAATCAGAATCACCTAATGTACTTAAATAAATGTGATTGTGGATCTCTTTGTCTTTATGTAGCTAGACAGCTGAATAATTAAATACAGTAAGGTATGCAAAAAACAGGGATAGAGCTAAAATTTCTTTCAGTGGGATTCTTAATATAAACTAAAGACGAAACTGTTGAAAACCTAAAATCCTTCAAGTCTAGAATTCTAACCCGACATTTTATTTTTAAACCAAAATGGAGGACTTTTGCGTTTAGTAAAATCTTGCATGTTCCTCCGCTCCACTCCTTTTCATTTAGAAGGAAACTGGGCTCAAGTCTGGAGCTAAATAAATATATGATCACTTTGTATGTAGTTTGACCCTAGATCCAATACGATGGTGTAGGTGTTTTTGGGAGCTAAGTAGGTACAGCCCGCAGATAGTCTATGGGTTGTTCATATTGATTTGGAAGAGACATTTCCAGAAGAACATTTCTTTGTAAAATATGATCTGAATCGAAATTCTTCGGAATAAGAATCTGGAGTTAAGTATTTATCTTGCTGAGTAAATGAGATGATGTGGAGTGGCCAGTGGGTTAGTCTTGTTAGTCAAAAAACCGATGGTGGCCGATCAAATAACTTACCTATGGTCATGCCTAGCGAGGGATACGACCTTCCAAGATGCGGTAACCTGTACACTGGGTATTGTGACCCAGTTTGCGAAAAGCCTATGTCCAGTTGATTATTCCAAAAACTACAAATATTGATTTAAAAAAATGGCAGTTGAGCCAGCCATTTTGAGTAGGCATTACATAAACAACCAACTGTCTGATCACGTAGCCAGTGAACGTTTGTTATTCACAGTAATTTACGGTCGTTGACCAATGTTAAGTTTGAAGCTTAGGTCCATTACCAACTTTCAATATCCTTGCGTGTCTAGACGAAAAGTTGCAACTCGCTGTCTGCATTGTCGTTCTATCATTTGTTACATCTTTTTCGAAATATCAATTCATCTATCAAGTTGTTTGTTAGAAAGTTTTATTGTGCAAAGCTGCGGAGTCTGCGAGTAACTTCCACTTGTGAACATTAATAATAGTGAGTTGCAGCCAGTAGGTATGACAGACCAATTTCTCTGTGTGGCTTATGCATTTGCCATTTTATTATGGCTCCACATTTTTTGTCGTGTTATACCACCGAGTCCTCTTAGGGTACTGTTGCCACCGTTGGTTTTTTTATAGATGCCTAAATACGTTTTATTGAGTTGTCAGTGGCAAAAAGGGAATAAAAATGAAACCAACACAAATAAGTTGTAGTAAATGACTATTTAATCAATAAGACATTTTTATGAGGAGGTGGTATCAATTGATAAATGAACACAATCATAATCATTATTTGGGTTAATTAAACAATACACAGTCATTTAATTGAGTAAGTAAGGTAGGTAAAGTAAGTATAAAAGAACAAGCCAATATTAATTTGAATAAATCACACTTATAAAAATAGAAATTTAATCAAATGAAGATGTAGTAAAGCCCAAACTTGTCGTCTATTATTTCCTACCGGATACCTACTGTCTACAACAGTTGTCATTTAAAACTCTTTCTACACGATCAGACCTGACCGCAGATCAGAGGTGATCTTGGTCGTGTCAACAGTATCCAACCGTCTGGAACTCTGTCGGCTGACGGTCGGGTCCGACCGCGGACGCAGCCTGTCGGGACGGCTGCGCTCCCGATTGACTCGGCCCATATTTGGTCGCCCAACCAACGTCTACACGATAGATTTTCACACCCACCAGACCAAGGTCACCTCTGATCGTGTAGAAGGGGTTTAACTAGAGTACATAAGTTTATATTATTTCATGTCTAGAAGGAAATGCAGATAAAATAAACATAGTTGCAATAATGGCGATGTTACACGCGCTAGCGAATTGGCTCGCATCCCGTTATGCACCTGATGGAGCTACGGAGGTGCGAATTTATTTCAGTCATGCTATTATTGGTGAAACAGAATATACAATAATATTTATTTAATAATTTATGTATTAAATTAAACGTATACAACAAAATATTCAGTAGATTATTGAAACAAAATCTAACTTTACATCGGTAGATACTCATGAAAATATTTGCACATAATACAAACACACAATCGTCTCTTGGGTAAAGGGAGGCCTCAATAGACAATTTCAAAGGATAACAATAAAATTAATAACAAATCAAACTCCTTTGTTTCAAGAAAATATGTTAAGAATTAAAAACATCACTTGCAAGTAGCTGGCAGTCAAGAAAATCATTCGTTCTTAATTCAGATATAGGTACATACTTACCTGTTAGCGCAAGCATAGTTATCACGCAATTAATTTAATTTCACTTTATTTTCAGATCACATGAATCCATATTGTTAATAAAACATTAACAACTTAAGACTACTGTTAATACAATATCTAAACTATAATTCACATCCATGTCAGAATAATAATCCTGGTAGGAGTATTATTCGGACATGGATGTGAATTAATTAATTTACAATAATTACAATAAAAATTACTTTCTGACGTCATTGGATGGAAAAACCAGCGTCTTGGTCCAGTGTTTTAAAATACTAAATTAAAAGTGTCTGACAACTTGCGTGCGCGCTACTTGCAAGAAAGTAATATTTAAAAAGCAGTCATCATTCTTCTGTCTTCTTCTGAAGATGTTGATAATAGGATGAACGCAGTGGGCAGTGTCGCTAGTGGTTGTAGTAACGCAAACAACCAGCTAACCACACTGCCAACGCGGTCGACCATTTTGTATTCTTCTTTTACGTTCTTCTCTCCTTCTTCTTCTCACGTTTGTGGTGATAAGGATGAGAGCCTCTGTCTTATGTTTAACAGTTGTTTAAAACTACAAACAGAAAAGTTAGGCAACATCTTTTGCTTGAACTTGTTGGTTTGTCAAGTTTCATTGTTCCTGTCGATTTTCTACCTACATCGGTATATTTTGTACAGTTTTCTAAAACAAATTCTGCCTACCTACTTAGTTTTTATCAGAAATATAAATTTAAGTACATTGAATTCGTCAAACTTATTCAGCCAGTAAAAATGCTTCGTCCAGTGTCTTTTCCAAGATTTCTGCTGTCTTCGCTGTCGAGGTCACCTAGAGATCAAAAATAAAATATAAATGTCTTAGTACCTACCTATCTTGCTTATGCAAAAGCAAAAGGGAATCGATCCGCAAAAAAAATTGGTCGGTCACTAGTGCTACCAGTAAGTAGTGTTGTAATTGTATGCATTTGGTTGGAACTCAATTAGGGAATCGAACCCTCTACTGATTTATCATTTCAATTTCAGTTGAACTTGCCGTTATACTTTTTAAAATCTTTGTCGTCTTTGTCTTGTGAAAGGGTTTTTATGGTTTACTTATGCTTTTTATAATATGAAAAGTATAGTCTTGTGGTTGAGGTGTATTTACTTAGTAACTAAGATCTATGTTATAAGATATAGTGTATTAGCATAAGATGATCAGTAATAAAGGGTAATCGATCGGCTCCAGTCGTTTCAATAACACTAGTTCCCTACATGGCGACCCTGCCAGGATGCATAAGCAATAAGGTAATAGGCATCCTTGCTATGCCTGCAACTGCGTTTGGGATTCGAACCCAAATACTTTAACTTTTACATCCAAGCTTAGTTGAAATTCCTATCTTTAAATGATGTGCAAGATGAAGCGAATCTTTAATTTAAAGTTTATTTTGTATAGGTCGTTTATCGTTATTTCAAATAGCTGAGTTGTCATCTGCGCCCGCGCAGTCTCTCTCGTCGCGTCGTCGCTGATTTCATTTCACAACCCGTTCATTTCTTCTCCGCCACAACCTGTAAGCAAAAGGATAGAGATATTTCGTGTATCTTTCAGCCATCTCTTATTTATAGGAGGACTTTTCAGTAGAAACTATAGAATTCCCTTTTGTTTTGATTTAGATATTTCTTTATGACTCAAAGGTTGACTGGTAGATAATACCTTGTGGCATTTATTCCGCCTTTGTACAAGGCCGGTAGCAGTGGACTGTAGGGAATGTTGCTAGATAGCTGGTAGGGCAGGAGGGTTTCAGTATTTGGTAAAGCAAAAATATGGAGTAACAGACACGTCCATTTGTTGCACATTTCGTGGTTGGAAGAGAGCGAAATACTTTCCACAGATAATATAAACGTCAAAATATAGATTAAAATTGTTGATGTTGGTATTGCCAACAGCCTTATGTACCACAATTTATTGTATGTAAAAGTTTAAATAAATAAAGATTTTTGTTTAGAGATTTCTTGTCATTTTGTGCGGATATTTACAAACATACTAATGAGACCAGCGGTTGTCAATCTTTTGGTAAGTAAGGAACATAGAGTGGCACAACCAAGTTACGGCTGGCCATTTTTATAATTATGATTAAAAAACGAAATATTTTCTCCTTATAATCTCCTTAATTATGAAAGAAATTCGTCAGTTTACAATACAATCACGAGCTGAGGGAAGTAGCTGGACGGTCGCGCGTTGCCGAGCGTTGTCCTAGACATTACCAACTAAATATTGCCAGCAAGGACTGCCCCTCACTAACGGACAGAGGTGTCTAAAAGAGAGAGGGATCTGAAACCTTGGCCCTGTAGTGGGTCAATAGTTTAGCTGGACAGCTAGATCAATTGGATTTGAGTTACAGACACGTTGATGGCTCTACTAATAAATACTGGTCGGAAACAATTTTAGTAAGTACATCAAATAAGTAAGTATTCAGATCAACGCAACTATGGTTATTTGTGTTGGCGCGAGTATTTGAATTGAAAACTGAGCTAGCGAAGGATTCTAAGATTACAGACACCTCACACAGCGAGGAAATGCAGTGGGGCGGCTCGCCTGTCAGTGTAGAAAATAGTTGAATACAAGGAGTGTTCGAATTTTGAACGACACTGTGCTCTAGAGCACAAAATGGAGTTTTGCGCTCAGACTTTGAATGAGAAATAGAATCTTTCCGAGCGTGTGAGGTGAAATTTTTTTCACCTCACACGTTCGGAAAGATTTAAGTATATTTACTTATGATTGTAAGCACAAAATACTTCTTGTAAACAAATATCTCAACAAACAACATTATTGGTAAGTATCAGTGTTATTCCATAGTCGTCATCTGCCTAGCCTTTTCCCAAGGTTGTTGGGGTCAGTCTTCCCGTCTAACCAGGTTCAGCAAAATATGAATATTTTACATGGAGCGACTGCCTATCTGACCTCTACAATCTAGTAACTGGGTAATACAATTCCCCTTAGGAAGACTGCCAGCGTACTTGTACCAGTGTTAACCCAAGATGTTTTAATTTCTGAAATGTAAAAGTGCCTTTTAGGTACTTATATATTTAAGGGTGATATCAGATTTACGGTGTAAAAGCAGAAAAATCGAACAGTGACATCCTATTTAACACAATAACTTTTGTTAAAAAAATGTAGTTTATATGGTGTGCTGAATAAAGAGTATCATATCTATCTATGTATCTATAACCTTAAGATATACCTAGATACCTAGGTTTTTTGTGCTCTAATATATAGGTATAAGTCATAAGCCATATTCCCTAAAATAATTAGATATGTTATGAGTGATAAAGGTTCTTAGTACATAAGTTTTCGTTCTTTCTTCACAGTATTTCTCCCTCAGGTACGACATTGCACGTTCTAGCGTGGGCGTGCACACGAGTACACTTTCGTCATACTCGTGACATGGATTTGATATTTGAGTTGGAAACACTATCGCTCTCATGTTCAATCGAGTTCTTTCAAAATATCTAAGGTATAGGGTAAGTTTTTCTCTTTCCCAAATGCATCTTTTGCTTGTCTTGAAAAGATCGCTTTTAGCGATAAGACCGCCTATTGTGTCACCTTTTTTTTAGTTACCTATTTGTAAATAACTGCAATTTGTAAAGTGTGCATAGTGAGTATTCTATCTGTCATCATCTACCCAGCCTTTTCCCAACTACATTGAGATCGGCTTACAGTTTACTAGTATCCCACATAAACCGACTGCGTTTTTCTGACTTCTACGACTTCCAGTTAGTTCCGGGTAATGATCTAAAAAAAATACATACAAACTTATATTTTGATCTTTACAGCAATTTCTATGAGTCTGCTTATAATAAGATGGATTTAAGATAGTCAAATAAGCTCTACAATATGTGATTTTTAAACTGCACGTCCCGGGAGCCGTAAAAGGCACTATATGATTAATTGTCAATCTAGGACAATTTTACTTATTTTATCGCAATTTATGTCCTATACGATTCTGCTAAAGTTGCCTTTTCAGCTGCTCTAGAGCATTCTGGCTGCAAACTATTTTCTAACATCTTACCGGTTAATATTGTCACCATGACCTGACCTACTCTTATTCATAAGCTTGTCTATAAAAGTATGTATCTACAAAACAAGAAGAAGCGGATGTCTATTTGTTGTTAAAGGAACTTAAATTCCTTAAGACCTTAAAGTTTCAAAGCGTTCTTGGCCTATAGGGGATTTCCAAACAACATTTCGATTTCGACGCCTTCCTTATCTCATTGTTGGTAACTCCGTATGTGCAAGTTTTCACAGACTCGAAGTATTGAACCGGATCTCCGGTGATAGTCATTTGTTTTCGTTTCCATTAGGCAAGGATTGCATACAAGCATGATGTCACATTTGTATACAAGTTTAAATTGGAAAAAAAGAACAAAATGTACAAGTTCAAACTACCTTCTTGCTTAAGCAGGATTGTTCAAGTTGCATACAATTTGTAACTTGTATACAAGTAACTTGTGGAAACTCGGCCTTACTGTGGGGCATATTTTTGTCTTCCTTGCAAACACCTATATCCATTCACTTGTCGTGTCTCGTGGTTTCACCATACTTTCGGCTTCTTAGGGTCGTAACTTTATGTATAGACAATGAACAAAATTTTTGGGCTTTGAAGTGCAAACAAAAATTTTAATCCAGCTGGTGTACCTACAGATTAGCGTGCAAACAAACTCTTAAGCTTTATTAAATTCTAGATTTATTGGCTGGTTACCTAAATAAGTTTTTTTTTTTTTGTTTTTTGACACTGGCATCTCGTAGGTCAACCTGTAAGAGGTTGTGTGCTGCTTAACCGGACTTTCCTGTGGTTGCCAAAGATGACTCTAAGGCCTCCAGGCAGGGGCTAGCTTAATATGTGTTCGTATCAGAATGTATCCAGTTTTTTACCTCATTAAATGGTTAATTGGTAAGATCGCCAAACTCGCCGCATTGCCGGCATGCTATCGACCTTTATGCCTTCATTCAACATTGCAAACATGCGTGCTATCGCAATGCATCTAACTCATTAAATGACATACAAGGAAAACCGGTGGCCATGTCACGAGTCATCGCTTAAAATCTGACCAGCTGTAATACCACATTTAATTATTGATTTAATATTAAATTATGCCAGTTTCTGTCGCATTCGAGGGCAACTGGCTAGTGATTTGTCACTTTATTTGCTGCAATTTGTACTTAATCCAAATTACTGTTCATGTTTCGAGAGGTAAACATAATTCGTAGCTCTACATAATATATCTAATATCTTTAAACGAGCAATTCTTGTATATTTATTTATTTATAATCAGGATCTCGGAAACGGCTACAAGGATTTTCATGGAAGTTGCAGATTAGGGGTTTTTCGGCTCAAGGAATCTATTTATCAAGGTCCCAGGTTCGAGAAAAGCTCGGTTCCCAAGATATAGACATTTTAAAAACCGAGCGAAGCTCGGTCAACCAGATATTGTGTATTGTATGAAATCGTTTCAGCCTAATGTTGCACATTTAAGATTTTGTAGAAAAACTATTACGGGGATTCTTTATTGAATAATCAAAGTTCAGGATCGATTCCAATGTTTAGATGATCTACAAGTAGTTATTCCTGGTCTGGATATTTTTATATGTGAGTTTAATGTCTGTAAATGAACCCAGGAAACAGAAGAAATTCCTATTGTGTTGGGCAACATTTAAAAAAGGTGAGGAATGATGTATATTTAAAATGGTACCTTATCTACTTCGCAACTTCTTTATAGATACTAATAATCGTTTACAAGCTAACATGATATGATCACATTAAATTGTCTATCCACTTGTTCAAGAGCCAACACTATAGATGTACTTAGTAGTCTTCTAGACAAGCTACACACAAATTGCACACTAGGCAGACTTATTTTTACCGACTTCAAAAAAAAGGAGGTTAATGTTTTTGTAAACGTTGCCCCCCACACTAGGAATTTCTCCTGAGTTGTGAGTGAGTGGTGTTTAAAAACTTTTAAACTCACATACACCATCCCCTATTGGTTTATTATAAGCCGTAATTTTTGGATTCCTAAATTAGACAGATGATTCCTCAAGGTGTTCCCTCGTCCTGTCATTGAATGTGACAGTTTTCCACCATGATGTCAGTGAGGGAGGAAAATGGAGCATTACTATGCGCACCTTGTAAAGGCGCTCCCTCACCGCGAGCATTCACCTGTAATGTAACATAAAAGTGCGCAATTTGATGCTCTATTGTCCTCGAGTGTTCGAATCTATAACGTTACATTACAAGTGAATGCTCGCGGTGAGGGAGCGTCTTAATGATACATCTTGGAACATCAATGCGCACCACTTGTACTCAGAAATGTCCGGCGGGTATGTCCGCATAGGTTACAGTACACGCGAATGCTCGACAATCAGAGAGGAAGTGTTGTAATGTAATGTTCAAAGTTGTATGAAATGTTACATTACACGCGAATGCTCCTGGTGAGGGGGGAGCGCCGTTGCGAAAACTTTCCAATCGTTTATATCAATTAATAAACGAACTATCAATCAATGAACTGTCTTGAGCTGAATCAGCGACTAGGGACCATTTTTTTAATCAGTGGATTAGTAAAGTATGTAACGAATTGGTAAAAAATGTGTAGCATTTTAACTAATAGTTTCTTTAGGGCTGATTTTTCAATAGTCGGATAACTCTTAACTGAGGAATAAAAATGGCAGTTTGACAGCTTATCTCTAGAAAATATGTCAAACCGCCATTTTTATTCCTCAGTTATGAGTTAATTGTCTATTGAAAAATCAGCCCTTAATCAATCAAACTACTGATTCTAAGAAATTAAAATGAATATGTTCATTATTTTATTCTATAGTTCTATTAGTTTTCAGAAATACTTAATAAACGAGTAACTATGCAAGTCAGTCGGTGCTTGTTATCAAAGTACTTGTGCATCTCTTTATCTGTAATTAGATATTAATAACCGTTAGCTTATCAGAAGCACAACCTTTAGAATCACAACGCTACCTACATACCTACTTCAGTAAAGCATAATTATAAATGTATAGCAAAACATGTGTACCTACTATTTATTTGTAATGAAGTACCTATATATGTACCCAGGACTGTATCGCCAATAGCATGTTGTATCTGAAGTATCGTATGAAATTTTATTATAACTGGCGTAGATCGCTTATTATATACGTCCGTTTTATTCACCGGACATCGGCCCGTTTTTTTCGCCGGATTCGCGATGGTATATGATTTATAATGTAAGAAAACGGTCCGTTGTCCAGTGAAAAAAACGGAAGTATACAAGCGGCCTTACTATAAACCAAATATTTGGTGTTTTTCTTTTTCTCTTAGTTTTTCTTGACTTCCAAACTACCGATCCAATCAAGTGTCCTAAAAAGCCATAATTTTAAAGCCGCAGGCGATGTCGCGGGCGGATCTCAGTTCAGTCTCACTTTTAAAAGTTTTATGCTTATACCTTTTTAGTAATATACGCTTTCTGTATTCAGCCTTCCGATTTCTCTTAATTATCGACCAGATTGGATGGAACTCCTAACATGGGAGAAATGGCTATGGTGAAAGACATTTAAATATGAACTTTGGTCATTAAGTGCTTCGGTCCAAAATCGCTGTTCTGTTTTGAGGTATGATGTCCCAAATAAAAACATCCTTGTTTATAATTCATTAACACTGGAAATTAATAATCTATCTCATCTCAGTTTCAATCTTTGGCTGTAAAAATACAATCAGAAGCAATCGTAAAAGAAAACGGATCTGACTTTGAATTGAGATAGTTTATTAATTTCGGGCGTAAGCGGTCTTTTCAGTGCGTCGAGTTTTGTAGCAGGATCTAAGTATAAGTTTGTGGTGGAAGTCGATCCCAGCATAGATTATGAAAAGACCAGGCTAAAGAAGAATAATAAATTAATAAATAGATGTTGAGTACAATATGGTATCCAAATAACTTCAGGATCGATGTGATGATTCCTTGTGATGCAATGATGAAACGTTCACTGTTACTTGTGCATAATCATGAGAAGTAATGAAGCTTTTGCATAATTTTATACCTTAGTATTTAATTCAGATCAATAGCTAAATAAGTGTAGTAAGGGTTTAGATAAAAAATAAAACAAAAGAAACCATAAACAAAAAATAAAGTTTAATAAAGAAAATAAAACCATGTTAGCCTCTTGCCTAACAGATTATGATGACGTATCATTGTGGAAGAAACCATTGCTTCAAATCAAGTACGGCACCTCCCCCCTTTATAATATTCCTCACGTATTGTATCTAACATAAATAAGTAAGACAAATTAATATAGAGGAAATAGATTATTTTAACAAAAGACAATCGGTACTAAAGTGTAAAGTTTTTGTACAAGGTTTTGTCAACTTATCTGAATCAACGTAAACTTTTCGATAGCTTATGTCAATGACATCCATTTTGACGTTTCCACCATCTTTATTACGAATGTCACTTTGTCTATGCCCAAGCCTCGTTTACTTATTAAATTAAACAGTGTTTGCTAACGTCTCAGTACTGTCGCCAAGTGATTGCATTACGTGGACATAAGGTGTGAATACAATAGTGAAATGAGATTATAGACAATGCAAGGCTAGTCGTAAGCCTGCTAGGGCTTCCCTGGACGCCCGCGCAGCCCCCGGACACACTTGACCTACTGACATCGTTCCACTGATTCCATACAATACAATTATACTGTCACGAGGTGTACCTATACTACCTGACAGAATTATCGTACCTATACTAGATACTTATAATATACCGTCGTATTGATAGAAACTCTTGCGCGTGTGAATTTTCTTCAGGGGAGTGAAACCATTGCGGTATTGTCGGGTTTTTGAAATTGTGCTTTATGATATAAAGATAATAAGACTTAGATTCAGAAATACTGTAAGATTGGTTTCACACAAGCAGGAATTTCGACAAATTTTGCAGTGTGGGGTTACTAATAATGATTCAACATACTGATAACGCTAAATGGTTTGCTAATTATAGCTTAGAGACTGCCTAGCCTAATGATCTTGTTTGTGTAAAATCTAGTCAACCACAGAAAAATTGCGTATGCGCAAGTTTGGCAAAAACAAGTGTACTGACTACATTGACAGTGAATAACAAAATCAAAACACTTATTTCTTTCCTAATATAATTTAAAACTGTAGAGTTTTCAGAAACCCCCTGTAAACTAGGTATAACAGATAAACCATGGAGCTAACTGTGCCAGTAATAGTGCTAGTAACTCGGTAAGATTACCAAGGCCGCATAAGAATAGTGCAGAACTATGAATATGAGAGCGCAACATTGTTTGTAGCTATTTCAACGTAGCTCTAATTATACCGTGGCCGATAGTTCGCGGTAACCGTGTAGGCAACAGCTGACAGCTTTCAAATGCTCCACTCGCTCATATTTGTGCCAGTTGGACCTGATTTATATCGGCCTTCTCCGCTCCGATCACAATATGTATATGTTTATATAAACTGCTCGATCCAACAGGTGAATTAATGTTGGTTACGTAGTGATGTAACCACTGCTCTTAGAATGCATCGTTGGTTTTTAGTGATTGTTTTGTTGACTGCGATTAAAAAGTCGTTTTTATTTAAGTATAGTGCTTGTGATTTACTACTTTATTTGCCTATGGTATGCATGTGGTTGAAATCTAGTATACAAGTCACAAGTCACGCTTACGACAGAGCACCGTGGCGGTAAAAAACAGAAAATCCCCACAAACAACCGACTGCAACGGTGCGGCGAGTGACGATAATTACCATCGAAGGCTACACGAGGGAACCACCGCCACAATGGCTTCCTACCATTATGTCTTTGTAACTTTATGTACCATAGTCTACAAATAGAAATGCTACTGTCTATTGACACTATGATATATCATGCGAATAAGTAAACAATACCAATCTACTGTGTTCATTATATGCTCAGGATTTGGTTCTATCAAAATATATCAAAGAAATAAAACAAAAAAAAAAACCTCGATGAAAGCTGTAATAAAACCCATAAAAATATACAAAATACAATGAAATTAACAATTTGTAACACAAATATGGAAATACAATCAAATTAACATAACTGCTTACATAAAATAATACTTAGTATACAAAATAATACGGAATAGGTAAAAGCCAAATTAGACACAATGACTAAATATAAAATAGATAAAGCGTACATTGAACTCAAGAGGTTTTCTAAAACATAACTTACGAAAATAATTTAAAAGCGTAAGAGATATAAAACTAAACACAATAAAATAGGAAAAAAATATAAATAATTAGGTGCAGCATGGTTGGTATAGTAAAAAAACGTTTCACTAGAGTTCATAACAGTTCAAGGAACTGGTGGTTGGTGTTGACTCGTCAGGAGCGATGCTACACGCTCCGGGGTGTCGTACCAGATAGTGCATTTACAGTGTCAACTTTGCCTTAACGCAAACTTGTAGCGTGCTTTGCAAACGCACTCCTGGCACGAACTCCGGAGCGTAAAAAACTTCGATATCGATATCTGACGAACGGAGGGCAGCACTACACAGTCTATGCACTACGTACGGAACGTCTTTGCCGTTTGTCACTTAGTGTCCCAAAACTATACTAATTGGCACCGAACTATGTTATATTGTGGTTTTAGAAGCGTTTGTTAGTGCGTAAGCGGTGATAGGGTTAGTCTTTAATTTATGATATATTTTAGGCCTAATGCTGTGATTTTTCATGCTCTGTATCGCTATTGGGTTTAACTGGCTCTGTTACAATATTTATATCCATGTTTAAGAAATATAAATACGTAATAATAAATCCTCGTGTTAGTAATTATCGTGCGTCTAATTCTCGCATATGGCAAGTGTTTGTTATTCTGCATACAGAGGTGTCGTTTCATCATACGATTGACATCGACGGTTAAGGATGCAATGACTGACAAGGCCGTGAGTAGATAACACACTGGGGAAATCGTGGATTAATAATTATGTATTACTAATCCATAAATCAAAGGCATCGGTATTCAATACGTGATTTTTACACGTATCGAAGATGTTTTTGGTGAAATGAAAGCTGTATTTTTAACGAGTATAAGTAATAGTGAGGAGCTGTCATACAAGTTTTATTTAATGACTGCAATTTTCCTTTTTACGAGCATTAAACTATTTACATGAGTGTAAATAAAACAACTGACAAGCGCATACTTAGAATGTTTGTATGTGTGGAAGCTATTAATTTTCACAGCACGAGGAAAAATGACATTTGTCGAGGCTATGATCTCACTTCCCGCTGACGTTATTACGTTAGTATGACAAGATTCGAATGTAGCGAGATCTCTCACGAATTTCGAAAGCTTTGTGTGTTTTTAAAATATTCAAAACGAAAGTGCGGAGTGAAAGCGTGAATTTTTAATAATGAGCGTTGATAAAGCAGACGCATCTCGGAACTTGTGCGTCGAGATGTTGAGAAAGAATTTTGTATTAACGCATTAATTACTCTGCTAGGTACTTAGTGACTGTAATTATATTAAGACTGCTATAATTAACACACTTTCGGTATGCAAAGCGAGGGAAGAGCAGACATTGGTCATGCAAACATTCTCTCTTTTTCGTAAAAAGCCAAATGATGAGATTTCGAGATTAGTATGATGCTGATATCAAATAAATATATAGACTGAAAAATATGCCTGCTCTATTTGTATAAATTTTACAGAAAGACCTCTAATTTCCTCACATTTCTATTCTTTTATAGCAAAAAACTTAAGGTTTCATTTGCTTTGTCTGAAGGAAAATATAGATTATTGTCATATCTGTATAAACAATTAGATATAGTCGTGTGATTCACGACACGAATACTTGACTATGCGTTCAGTTCATCTAAGTTATTTCCTCATTGAGAAACAATAATATAATAATTCTGCATTCTATGAACGTCCAATAGGTGAACGTAATTTAATGAAAAAAACAATAAACTTACATTTCATTGTTATTTCTTTTTAATGTTAGTTATTGTTAATCTTATGTCATGTACTGACATAAATGCATAGCAAGATATACAATGAGCTAACTATGTTGGAATGCCTTGATCTATCATTTGTAATAAAATCAGCCCTGAAATTCGGATTCACATTCTTCAAGTATATAGTTACGTACAAATGCTCATTACGTTTCGGAATTCATAAGAAGTTAATGTATAAATTCACTACTACGGAAAATTACCAACCAAAACATAAAAAGAAACTTTCACTTCCACACAGTAGGTACAGTCGTGCACAAAAACCGAAAACTTTAATACTTTGAACTTCGATCTTTGTAAAGTTTTGTTTAGTCATACACAAGTACTTAATGTGCAATATTATTAATATTAATTAATAGCTACATTAACAAAGTTATTAACATAATATGTGTCAGCGGCTATATACTGCTGGTACATGCACACACAACTCGCTTCATCAACGCGGCATAGATCAAGGCAATCATTTGTGTTGTGCCTTTACGCACACAAATTGTTTACGAAGTCCGTTTCCATTGACAAAAACGACTGACCTTTTAATTGTGTGAATTTTAAGTGTCAGTCAATGTCCTTTTTTATTAAGGTTTTTGTTTGAAACTGTACTTTTACTGGTAATTTTAAATAGTAAGCGAAAAGATGAGATTTTTGTATCATCATCATCATCAGCCGAAAGACGTCCACTGCTGAAGATAGGCCTCCCCTTAGACCGCCACGCCGAACGACAATTCGCCACTTGCATCCATCGGCTGCCCGATTTAGATTTTTGTATGTTTGTTTGTAATTGATAAACTCGAAATAACATGACCCTTTTTAATTATTTTTCAACATAGGCTTTTCAGATTACTGCCTGAACAAAACCGTGCTAGTTTTAGGTACAGGTAAGCCAAAGGTTAGTTGTGATATTATTTGAAGGGTAAAGTTGTCTCAAGTAAATGTTCTCAGAAATCTCCGTGCCAAAGATCGTTGGGAAGTGGGTGTAGCGATGCAAGATAAGTTTTTCCGCAATGACGCAAGACTGCAATGGAGACGAGACCTTGTGTTACTTGACACGTGTGCCATCTATAATAGCTAAGTTTATTTGTATACGTAATGCAATGAAGTGAGCTGCATGTGCAATGCGAATGCATGTCTGTGCTAATTTATGGATCTGACGCGTGAAGTAAAGAATAGTTGAACTGCGTGCAGTTGAATTGTTTTTCTTTTTTTGTTGCGTAGAGGTATTTAGTTGTACGTTTTCTATGAGAAACTCTTCTTTAATTAGAATTTTGCTTTTAGTACAAAATAAAAAAAAGTTTGTCGTGTTTGATTCGACTATTCAATTTATAGTTATTAAAATATCTACAGTCCGTTGTTTACTTTACATTTTTCGGTCGTTAGCTTGTTTCCGCTCATTATAATTTGTTACTAGAGGAAGATAATGATTGAAAGTTATTTCATACGGGTAATGAACTAAAGATATTCACAGTTATTTAACATACAAGTTTGTTCGAATACCACCGCAGTTAATGATTGCAAATGATTGTCCAATAGGCAATAGCCATTAAAGCTAGAATCTTAGCCAGGTATGTAATTATATTGAAGTTTTTACGGCGATTCTCAGTATAATGATTGCGATGTCGTTAGGGTGTTGTTTAGCTTGGCACAATGTGAAACAAAGGTGAGCCGGCAAGTGGGTCACAGCGGTGGCCTTGCGCGCGACAACCGACCCAGTCCACCATCCGAGGGAGCGCGCACTCACGCTGTAATTGTATTAGGTACATGACAGATATACTACTATGCACTATTTTCTATTCAATTTCATAATAGAGAACTATTTTTAGGTAACGCGTGAGTATGTTTACGCTACTCAATTTTATTTGCATGCATAACAAACTTACAGTTTCGTAATAAATGTAATAAAAATACTAGGTAGGTTTTTGCCATTTCCATGCAAAGCAAACCTTTTATGTAGGTAGGTACCATAAAATATGCATTGTCTTAGGTACTTTACCTATTTCTAGTTTAGTATTGAATAGTAATAAAATATGCATTTGCATGTAATAATAAACCCTGATGAATGGCACAATGGCTATAAATCCCCATGGGTGGCGGTCTGGGTGGGCGGCGAGCGGCGAGTGCAGCGGTTACACGGGTTTAGTACCGACCGCCTCCGCGCATGCTCCCGCGCAACACTGCACTCTGACGTAATGCCATGCAACCGTTCTGCACTTTGTTACTCACTGATCATACCGTCATCCTTTTATTTATAAACGCTAATTTTATAGGTGCGAAAGAGATGAATGGATTCTCAGTGACACTGCAGTATTCATCATCTTGAACTATTCACACCTAGGGCTCGCCTATCTTTTTCTATTGGAACTATTTAATGAATAAAACATTTGTTGAAATCGTTAGTGTTTCGAGTGAATGTAACATGAATACAAACTCGTTTGCGGCTGGCATTATGTCACGACAATCAATCCGCTTGAAAGTGCACAGATGTAATCGTAAGATCAGCACAACATGAACGCTCTAAGAAAGTAGGACAAATAATTGTTGGGTCTCATGCACTAGATAAGCTGCATTGTGCAATTGTGCGCGCATGGGACACATACATGATAAATGTGTCCGCTCATTGGCGGCACTATTAATATGTCCTTGAACGCATGGCCGGTAAGGAACCGCATCATATGGCATTTGAAACGCGATTATTATATGTTATGAATTGTAAATGAGTGTGGACGTGTGAGAATGCGCTTATACAGGCTGGTTACTTTTACTGAGGCCGGTGGTGCGCTGGTGCGCGAGGTATGCGCCCGCGCCGGCTCGAGGAAGCCGCCGCTCCACGCTCCACCGAACACTTTCCCTCTCGGCCCGACATCGCATCCGACAGTAATTGCAATTACAAACATTTTATAATTAATTGCTATCCATACTCGGAGGTTTTCGCAACAAGAAACTGGCATCGTGACGTGTCAGTGGCCAGCATTTGGTTTCTAAATGAAAGCACTTTACAAGCAGATTGATCGTGCTGGGAACTGCCTGGTTCTCACATACATTCACAATTTTGATATGACAGCTAGAGCATTTAGCTCATCGGGTCGCAACCTAATCTACATTATGAAAATCTAAGATAGAGCTGTTCTTTCTCGTCCATTTGGGAGTGAAAAATATGCAATGGAATGAACGAACATATAGTCAAGTTTTTATGCACAAGAAAAGCAAAGCATTCTAGTAGAGAAATAAGATATGAAAGTGTAGAAACATATAAATACATACATTCCGGCTCTATGTATATGTATGTCTAAGGTTAGCATGCACAGCGATATGAGTTATTGAATTATGTATGTTGAACACGTGATGTGCACTATGATGTAGCACGTGCCGCGCTACACTCGTATGTACAGCCGGGGGTGCAGTCCACTCCCGTGCCGGGATCGAGGTCGTGGCCCCAGTAATTATCTAGTTTAAAATAATCCCGCGGTAGGCGTAGGACTTGCGCAACACAATTCCAACGTTCTAGAAGCGACACTGACACGACACTGGGAGCACTTCACTGGAGTCGCGGGCGTGTATCGGCGGCGCGCGCGCCCGCACCACTGCGCCGCGTTCCACTTTTCCTTCCGGCGGTACGCGAGCAGCCGCGAGTTGGCAGCGGCACGCCTTGCATAACCGACGGTTTCGCAAAGCGGTCGGTGCAGCGCGCAGCCCGGCTTGAAATACGCGCCCGCGCTGCCAACGGGGCCGGCGACCAGTTGACGCAACGCTGCCGCCGGCGCGCCCGCTGCTCCCACCGCGGCCGACGAGCCTGCGCCCCCACCACATGCCCCTCCATCTCGTTTCTCAGACACCACTTTCGCCTGTATGTGTACTCGCTTTCATCGTCAGCGCATCCACGCTCCACTTTGTCTGCTCCATGTTGAGAGCGGAGAACGTATCTCGTGATCAGGATGGGCACACCGAGGAGCGAGGAGCGCACATCGCACGAGCGGTGCAGATAACAGCGCGCGCGCGCCAGATGCATCGGTAACTAGGCCACCACGTACTCTGCCATCTGTTTGCATGATTGCACTCCATTTAAATTGTGGCATAGCCGAGGAAATATGAATATAGATTTTACGCGATCTTTTATAAGAAACCTGCCTACTGGTTTAAACTAAAATCGTACCGGTAAAGAGCTGTTAAGTGTGGTGCGTAAGGCTCGTATGTCGGCTACAATATTGTCGCGAGCGGGCCTCGAGCTCCACAAATAGACGTTCCATTTCGACGGCCAACTCACGGCGACACGCGAAAACATTGCAGACACGTTTTATTATTTTATTGCCAGGTTTAAATCGAAAACAACACTCTGTTTACCCCCCGGGGTTGAGTCAACCTAAAATAAAGACGCGGTAATAAACACTAGGGTCAAACCACTTCATGAGTAAATTGTTATGTCTGGCTAAGCTCCGTTTTCCTACAAACGAACGATGTCGAGCGGACGCGTCTCGTTGGAAGCTACCGGCTTTCGCAATATCAAATCAGTATAAAGATAGGTAGCAGTCTGTCATCGCAGCGGCCTCGGTCTGCTGTCACTGCTCGCTGCTAGCGGTGGACCAATGAATAATATTTCAGCGTTTAGCGGGTTTACGCTTATAGTATGCGCGCCAAGGCCGCGTGACTCACGCGCCGGTCTAAACCGCGAGCTACGAATCTGACTCAGTGCCACGTGTGCACAGATCATGATCGTTTGCATCCACTGCACACAATCAGCTGTTGGCCGCGCGCATTTGTTGGGAGCTACCGGTCTTCATCTACTGTAGGGACGCAACACATTTTTGCATTGTAAATCTAATTCTCAGAATTTATCGTTATGTTTTTTACTTTTTATATCGCTGACCTTATCGTCCTTTAGAATGATGAATTGCATTCGTTGCAAAAAAGTATATTTTTTACTAAAGAATTACGCTTGCGTTTGTTCTCGTCACGGCTGTTACTTCAAAAGGGGAGAACGAGAACACGTAGTCATCATAGGTTGTCTTTGTTACTCAACTAATAGACGACTCAATTATTTAGAACAGGAGGGCATTCAGAGGTGTCATTTCGATACGAACATGATTTATATTTCGTTTTAAAAATAAACTAATCCCGCTGGTTTGTTCCACTTTTCAAGATGAAAGTGACATGTCACATACCGCCAGAAGACAGTTTGAACTAACTCAAAATATTATTTTGTTAGTGAAAAATAAAGTCTACTCGATTACTACATCAATGTTACGGAATATTTCGATTAAAGTTAGCTACTGTAAAAGAACAAAAGTATATAAAACTGCAGAATTATGTCCTCGACAAACGTGAATGTTTTCTCTTACATAATGTTGTTGTTTGCTCGCTACATAATAATTTGCATTTGGCTCTGTATCAGAACAAACGTGTTAATTAATCAGGCTGTAATGCACTGACCTTAGGTGCTATCATTTATTCTGTGGGGGGAGGGCCCGACGGAGGGGGGGGGGGTTGGGAAGCAGGTGTATTTTTGGTCTCCTGGGCAGAATTACCCGAAGTAAGATTACCGTGTGTCATTCTCACGACCAGTTTACGATCGGTTTTTAGCTCGCTCAACTCACCGAGAAACTATTTACATTTTCTTCGAGAAATAAACGTTTTAACGTTTCTATATTGGATACTTAGAGATAGACTGTTAACAAACTTCAATATTACTGCAATTATAAATAAATGAAGTTGTTAATATTAATCATATCCAATGGGAAAATACTAGTACAGTTCAATTTCCTTTACAAGCTGGTGTCTATCAGTGTAAAACTATTGCGAGAGCTCGGCAAACGTTATAAAACTTTAAGTTAATTAACGTCACTGTATGGCTCTAATTACGACATCATTGCAGTAAAATAACAACTTAAAGGATATTGCAGGAAAAGAAACTCCCGATGCAAATGTAAGACTGCAACTCGAATGGACACTAAAGAGTATCGATAATCGAGTTTGTATTGCCAATATCGATTATTTCCTGTTCATGCGCGCACGGCCCGCGCAGGGGGAGAAGAACAGAGGCTCGGGAGGGGGGGGGGGTGACGCTGGCATACCGCCCAAGGACGTATTCTAGGCTCCCTAGGACCGGTCAGGGTCAGGTCATACTAACCAGGGCCAAGTGTTTCAAGGGCATGCGGTAACGACATTACTTAGTAATATCTAGTCTAAACACACAATGTCAATCGATACCGCGTTTTAGGTAACCACTTTGCGTGAGAAATGAGTATGAAACTTAACGAAATGGTTAGTGTTGTAACATAAAATTGTAGTTTTCATAATATCGTTGATGGCATTTGATTTTTGTGACCTTCTCAGACAACATCAGTACTTAAAAATTATGAAACTCATCAAAATTGTAATTGAACGTTCTAAATATAGCCGTAGACGGCCCTTTAAAATCGTTTGCCCTATAAAACATGATTGCGACATTTACAGTAATAGGAAACATTAGCGGTACTCTTTGATGCATCGCTGCATCGGTATTTTCAAACGTCCTTGATTTTGTTTTCGTAGAGGCCGCGTAGGCTCTACGACGGCTACGGCGTAGCAAGGAAGTGGCGACACGTAGCAAGGAAACGGGCGCGTAGCAAGGAGCGGGCCCGTAGCCTTTTACTTTTCGTAGACTGTGTGCAGTGTAGGTTTGGTTGAATAATTGTTTATTTTGGTTTGGATACTAAAACAATTTACGTTACTTTTTTTTTACTTGGGTATTTCAAATGTTTTGTAATCACATTACAAATGTTGACAGATTTTACGTGTATGGAACATATACTCAATTACAAACTTAGACTCTTTTCGCTCTTACTTTCTACGGTTTGCGAAAACATTACTAAAAAAAAGGTACTAATGACATTGCGTGTAGCGTCGAGGCGTATCGTGAATTACAATGGCCGGGCGATCACCGACGTTACGACATGGTTTAGAAAGTCGAGCCACGGTCAACGGTCCCGCGAGCGAAAGTTACCGCGCGCGTGTGTGCCTGGCTTTACATGCGTACCTCGTACGTTTCGCAATCGAGACGGACGGCTACTACAAAAACGCGAAACTTTTGGATACCGGTTTCTGACTTTACATCAATTTTAGTGGGTAGGCCCCCGTTGTCGAAATCACCTTTCTATTGCATTAGTGAGATAGTGAAAGATGTGACGCGTTTGCGTGGTAGGCGCGATGGATCGTGCGAGTGATAAAGATGAAAGTGATAGTAGACGTCACGTCAGTCAAACTTGTATTTTTTGCTCCTAAACAGATTCATATGATTACGTATGCAGTGAAGCGAAGATGCACGAATGCATTTAAAAGTTGAGTTGGAAACTAATCAAGCAATCAATGTTCTATTACATAATAGGTAGTAGACACGAAAGCAATTAATTTTCACGAGATGTTTCGGAATTCCAATTAACAAAATCAATTTACAAAATAGGTCAAATGATATTTGCACGAGGTAAATAAGCGGAAACATGCAACGTTATACTGAAACACTAAACACGCATCCATTATTTGTTTTAATTGATAACAATGTTTTATGCATTTTGAAACAAAAACAAATAACTAGTACCCGATTCCCTTGGAAATGACACACGACACAGATCAATAGAGTAGGCATAGATAACGTTTATATAATGAACTAGTATGTACTTAATGAATGAAGATCACCTTGTGGTATCACTGATAGCACTAAGTCGCTGGGAGCCGGTGCTGACGCGGGTGAGGTTCGAGAGGAACTGTGCGTCTGCCTGATTTGATAAATACGGAGGTGGGCTGGAGGTTCCGGATGCACCTGCGCTGTAGTGCCGTGAATTATTGCATTACCCCCGCGCAGCCCGCTCCCAACCTCGGGACCCCCCCATCTCCAAGTGGCCCCCCGCCCTCCTCGTGCCACCACTTTCCCCCAGCGCGACCTTCGCGCCTGCATCCCTGGCCAAATGCCAACTGCTGCATATCTGGACTTGACTGTCATCTCCGACATCCTAGATATGTTGGAAACAATGATGCCAACATGCACTTTGACAAACAAAGGACACTGCCATGATCTGTGATCAAATACTTTACTTATAGATATGTCAGTGATTGATACCATTATGAATGTGTGTTAGTACAGTTCGTAAACAAGGAGTTTTACATGATCAATACGAATATTTAAACAGAATATATTGATTGGTTATAAAAGTATTTCTAAACAAATTCTGCAAATGTGTGGTGGGAGCGGTTGAGCTAACATAAACAACATTACATATCTAAACAGAGCCAGTTGATCTAAATCTCTCGTTTGAGTTATATCGCCGATAAATCCACAGATCCTTACTAACTGACCTATATTCCTACAACACAGCGAGAACGTACAACATTATATATTACCACATTGTTTAGCAATTATATGTACTTCTTATCAGTAATCTGTTATCGCACACTAGTTAAACCCAATTTTGACACGTGACAAACATCAAAAGTTATTACGAAGACTGGTTTAGTGCAATAGCCTGGTGTAGCGGAATGTGAACGGTGAAAGTAGACGCGTCCGCTACCGAGAAAAAGAGTTTTCCACGCGGTTTCACCTTGCGAGAGCGCGACCAGTGCAACAGGTGTATGGCAGAGACACGAGACCACTAACGAAGTAAATATTGAACGCACAATGTAAATGAAGCCGATTTATTTAATGACGGAGCACAGTGGTGTATGCCGATGCAAGTGGAACGAGGCGCGCGCGCTAGCGGAGGCGCGGCGAGCGACTGCGGCCCGCCAGCTGCACCGAAATAACTGCTCCATGCAGCCGGGCGGCTCGATGCAAGCCTCCTCCCCCCCCCTGCAAGCGCTGAGACCCCTCGCTCCCCAAGAACCCCCCCCCCCCCCGCGTCCGCACCCTCCAGGTCACGGCTGCAGGTCGCCCTGACAATGCGAGAGCGCTGCAGCCCCCGATCGATCCAGCTGTTGCTTCTAGGTACCAAGCGGCCCTGAACTTGAAACTGGTGTGGGAGGGTGGCAGTTTACATATAATGCTGTATGGACAGGGAAAACGGATAATCCACGGCAGAGTTGTTGTGTTGTTATAAGGTGTTATAAGTATATGACGCATATCATGATAACTGTTTATTTACCGCCTAGTAATGACTGATCAAAGAGCATTTTCCAGAGCATTGTAGCGCGATCTTAAATTGTCACAATAGCAAAATCCCCTTCTTATTACTTCCATAATTTCCTGTAAAGATTCACCAAGTCGTTGGAGGACAAAACTCGAGCTCCAAGTGCGTCAAGGTTCAACAATACATCTGGCGCATTCTGGTGTCAAGGCTGGGCCAGTCCAGGTCTATGCAGCGCTAGTTGGCAGCCTGCCAAGGTCTTTCCTGCTATTTTATTCTCCAGTTGTAGTTTCTTATTAATTTTGCTCATAAATGTCATATAATATTTGCTTTTATGTGTTCTTGTGGGAATACTGCCACATGGTAGTCACAGTTTCTACATGAATGAAAGATTAGATAATCGTGAGTTTATGAGCTGTGGAATCTTTTCATCAGTTACGTGTAAAGTGCACTGGTAAATACACGCTTTAAATTTCATGTTATCAGATTTAAACTGGCAAAAAAGTGGATAAACGGACAGTCCCGTTGCTCACCTCTCAACCTTGCAGAACTTCAGCTCTGTTCAATAATAATGTTCTGCGTAAGATTACAGAAAGTCATAGATCAATGTGAGCATTATTACGACACTATCAGTCTGCCCTTGCCCGCCATACGCGTGTTTGTGCAATGTAGGGATGTGCCAGAGGCAGTTGGCATGCCACTTGGCTTTGATCAGCCACTCCTCAGCCAACGATATTTAGACACGAAGACGCCAAGATGTTATCTTATTAAGGTAATGTGATGTGTGCTAAATAATTGTAATTTATAAGATTACTCGCGACAATTTACTGTTGACGGGTGTTTATTTATGTGATAGTGTTGTCTCATCTTGAGATGGATTGATTTCCATTAGGAATATTGTTGAAGAAGCAAAATAGAAATACGCTTACATCTAATGTTAAACTGATCTTTAAGTAAGTTTGCTAGTGTTATCTCAAGTACTTTTTTTTTGGGACAAACCCACCACACTCACACAGCAAACCACTGCAACTCCTGAAAGCCAGAATCAACAGTGGCAACCACCAGTAAAGCGCCGAAACAATGAAGCTCGACGTGTCCCGGAGAATGAATTTACCTGTCTTGGATCCTGCAATGAAATTAATCAGAAAAAAATAGTGGAGGAGTAGGATAGTATCTCAAGTACTTACTAACTCATCAAAAATTTTGACTATTAAATATTGTTGGTTTATAGCAAACATCATAACACCAGTAACATTACACAAAGGCCTTCCCGTCCGCCCGGGCGAGAGCTGGCTATAGCTCGATATAATGCCACCTACATTCTAGACACAGACTTCCACAGTTTCAGGGAAAAGCCTAGCCTCCTCCCGATCCCCTGCGTATCGATCGGCCGTGATGTCCGCGCATAAATAAACGAGATAGATGTGACTGTGTGTGCACTTTCATGTATGTGTATCTAGTTGTGTTCTGAAGTTTTCGAAGGCCGAATAATGTAAGCTTTTAAGAGTTTTGATGACGGATTTGCTTGTACTGTGTGTTCAGGGATTAATCGCGAATATAATAAGGCAAAGGTTATAGAAGACATTACAAAATGAAGGTTGCACAAATGGCTATTGGAGCGCGCTATGTTGAGCCTAGCTGGAAGGCCAAATCCGCAACGCAGGAATCGGGTTTGAAGTGGCAGGTGGAGCAGAGCTCTCACTGATGAAGTGTGCAGTCAGAAGCAAAACCAGGTTGTCTTGTGCAGATCAGTAAAAAAGGCATAATAGGGAAGAGAACCAGGTTTAGTACTGGGTGGAATAAGGCTACCAATAATGATGAAAATAAGTCTGTCAGTCATCATTGTTGAGTGCATTTTTTATGTTTTCCGTTCTTCTAGGAGCTCAGTTATAAAATTCGACCATATTTTGTTTTACTCTTTGAGTATGTTTTGTACTCATTTCATTGAAATCGAATTGGTTGGTGCAGTGGCTGTGTGCACGGAACAAATATTTGTATGTAAGCTTCTGCAAGTAGTCGTTCTCGGTCTGGGTGTTAGTGTATGTAAGTTTCAATGTGTGTAACCACGATACAGCAGATTCCTAGCGTGGGCTAAAGTATTTTTTTCAAAACCCTCAAATTCATAAAGGATTTTATCTTGAAGATTTCCACTACGAGACTTCGTAAATGATGAATAAAAGTGCACTGGACGTGAGAAACCTGTTATGAAAGCATTGTGGTCTCGACTTTAAGTGTTGCATGTGAATCTCTGTGTTGTGTTGTTGTGGTCAGTTTTCCTTTCAGCAAGTGTTTATTGAATTCTTAAAGCAAGAGCTCGTAATAATTTAAAATGTATTTCTTTCCCGTTCAAATTATACCAATCAAATCTTCCCAACGGGCCCCGACTGTGAGTGTGAATGAGTGAATTCTTAACTACTGGACTTGTTTCTTTCTTTTTAGTTCTTTTAAAGCAGTCGGGTTTTTTGTTTTTCGTTAAATATTTTTTTTATTTCATACTTTTTAGTTACTATTCAGAGAATTATTGTTTGCGTGGCTAAATACATACAAACTAAAAAGACAGCTCGGCACAGTATGAAAATAGTAATGACATAAGATGCGTTTCCAAGGAATGCAGCATCAGTCGTCTGCAGTTTGAACTAGGCATTTTTAATGATCTTGACCATCTTATTGGAAAATTCAAGAAGGCGATGTTTATTAGAAAATCATAACAAATTGTACACAATACTTCCTTTCTTTTATAACTATTTTTTTTTTAATTATAATAAAGATTTTTTTTAATAGTAGTATCTATTGGTTCACACGATTATAAGCGCAAAGGTTTCTTATTCACTGTTATTCATGTACCTATTGCCGACGAAACTTGTGACAAAAGTGAATTCCTAGTAGTGTAATATAAGTTGACTTATATCAAAACTATGTCAGTATTACCGGAAAATATACCTAATATTAATAATTCGAATACGACGCAGATACACGCACCACCCACGTATTAATTCCTCGATGCGGCAACGCCCAAGGCTCGCAGCCCGGGCGAGTCCTAGCTGCGCCCACTCATCACCCCCTTCGCCCCGTTCACCCCCACTGCACCCCCGACGCAGCCCGCGTCCTTCATGGCCCCACAAATTCACGGAAAGCCTAGCCTCCCACGCTGTACCAATATCGATCGTATCGTTAGTGCTGAAGGTCGAAGGTCCCATGTTATTGGGATAAAATTTAAGGGTTTAAAATTAGATGCAGTGGAAAATGCGTATTGAAATCTAAAATGTACGTGATTTTCGAGCACCTTTTGAGGGGCATATCGTCATAGCAAAATAACCGCATTTGAACATAGCGTAAAGAAAACGACGGGTGGCCATAATAAAAACAATTTTTGATATCAAGATGAAAATAGGTGACGCCAATTGCCTTGCCAAACTGGTCTTATTGGAAGTCTATAGGGGAGGCCATGTTCAGGATGTGAACGACTTACAGCTGATATGATGATGATGATGAATTGCCTTTTCACAAGAAACAGCAGAATGGATTTGAGTTTAAAAAACCTGGAAATACCAAGCCAGGTTCTGGGTACGAGGTCGTAGTATACTTTTTCCTTTTACTGATCACTTTATCACGTGGATGAAGCCGTGATTAAAGATTTGCTCCATCATAGTATAGTAACACCATCTTGTAAGTGCTTTGTTCGTGAGAGATCATTGTTTCGTGAGACTGATTTTCTTTGTGTTTCGAGCAGATTTCTACGTTTGAATTTATTTGCTGTGACAGCACAACTTAGTAGCTCAGTCCCTTTGTAATGGAGTGACGGCGTTTTGGACATGGAGGGTAGACGAAAGCGTCTATATTTACCTTTTTTTTGGTGTGAATTTATACGTAAAGTAATAAAAAAGTCATGTTTTTTTTAACTAAGCATGATTATCGCCATGATAATAATAGAAGAAGCGAATTTGCATAATAAGTCAGGACACGAGAGGGATACTACCATTATTATATCGTAAAAGGTACAATAATGATTATATATCCCACAACTACATATTGCAGATAAATCAAAATACCGTTGGGGTGACTATTAGCTCTTTTGAAAAAGTTCCACACCCCTGTGATACCTGTTTGTTTTTGTAACTATTATAGGAAATTGGCAATGTAAATGATTTTATCTACTCTCATATCGTAAACTTCGAAATACAAAACTCAAAACGAGTTTATAATGACATACTTTATACCATAGAGTATCGTAATGAAATTAAAAAATTAAATTATAACACTGTTTGTCTAACAAAACAATGTTATAATTTAATTTTTTTTTCATTATGATACAGATTACTGATCATAGATACATTTTTTTACTTTTTTATCTGTGGCTGCGCGCGCTTTCTAAGTGAATGTTGGGATTTTGACGTTTGTGTTTCGGTGGATGACATGATGGATGATTATTAGTGTTTATTAATTTTTATCTCTTATTTGATATGTTCGTTTTCAATGAGAGTAGATAAAGTAGTGTATGAAACTGTACATAACTAGGTATTATACCACTCGTGTGATACTATTATAAAACTCGCTTCGCTCGTTTTATAAACTCACACTCGTGTATAATACCCCTCATTATGTACCAGTTACATAAACTACTATTTTATTTGCACCTTACATACAGTTTCTATTCGTAAACACAGCATAAATCAGAGAAGCTCAATCCTAAATATCGCAGTAGCAAGCTCGGGGCGAGGCCTCGTCAGCCACTTTACAGGGGTGTTGCAATAATTGCACCCCTGCTTCCTGTAACTCGACATTCGCCGAAAGGGCGGGGCCGCGGGGGTCAGGGATGATGTATGGGTGCAACACCCCTATCTCCCCGGGGCCTTGCGTCCTTCAAATGAACTTGCACTGGTCTAGGATATCTAGGCCTGAGCCTGGGCTTTTTACCTGTATCGATCTGTTTTTGATGTTGAACTTGAGAACGTATCTACCTATCAGGAGTTTTAATTGTTATATAATTACTTTGTCTTTATTTATCTTTGTCTCTTCCATCTTGTATCCTTGTATTTTACGTACAATCGTGTTGCCCAAAACGCTTATCGCAGACTCAAATAAATCCTTTCACTGATATTTAACTACTTTTTAATTCTAGATGCTTTGTATCAATATCTGATTTACTGTCCGTGAATGGAATTATGTCTGTTTTCTAACTTAGGCGGTATTTGAATAATTAATTCTTATCCAAAGCCGTGCTGTTAGATTTTCAACGTTCGGGTCAGTATGGAAAGTTGAAAATCAGAGGTTTCGTTTATTGTTGGAAAATTAAATGTTTCTAAAAATGTCTTTTGATTTTTGATTTATTTATGTTTGTAAATAGATTCAGTGAACCAACCGACCAACAATGAGCTTATGTAATTTTTCACCACTTTTTAATGTGCTATTTGCAGATCTTCTTTATGTAAACGTCAGCTCCCTTCCACCCTGGCCTAGGAGGACTCATTTGATGATTTTACAATGGAAAAAAATAAACAAACGTCAGCTGGGAAAAAGCCTCCACACAATGGGTGCCGGGAGATGGACGGCGCCGTCGAGGCCGGGCCAGAAAAAGGTGGCGACACAACCTATACTGTATTCCACAAGGCTGGTCTGAAGCAGCTCGGGAAAAGAGTTAAGGCGGAAATTGGAAGAGGTAGGAAGACCTTTGCCCAGCAGTGGGATCAAGAAGGCTAAGAAAAAAATGTGAACGATGCCCTACATTCGGAGTTTCTTTTGTAATAAGTATCATAGATGCGTTAATAAAAAATCAAATACACAAACAGCATAATATATTTTTTCCAGTGATTGTTATTTACACCAAAATTATTTTTGTAGCAAAATACATTCCTAATGGAGAGACAATTTACCTTTAAAGTCAATCATTACTACAAGTTACCGAAACAACCGGTTTGTTCCAAACACTAACATTACCGATAACTTAAATTGTCCAAGTTAAAGCAAGGGTGACATAAAATCACTTTGACATTTGCAATAATCAAAAGCTTTGAGTTAACGAGGCTGTTCACACGGTTCTATGAGAAACCGGTATTAGTTGTTAAGGTATTCAAGATTTTAAGCCCTTTTGTAAGATTAGGGGTGTTACTTTTGTTACTTACGCTCAAACTGAAGGACGTACCTACTGCCATTTTGTATGGATCAATAGATCCATGGAAATGCAAAGAAATTTGTATTGTGGTGTATTCTTAATAACATTAAGAGCCAACAGGTCACAATTATTTTTATTCTTGAATCTTTGTTGGTTATTTGTTATGTAAGACTAAAGTCTGATAGTCAAGGGATTTAGAATTTAAATGATATACTCGTAATATACATTTGAATTATACTAAAGGTCTATGATATTCATGATTCAATATTGAAATCAAAAGTACCTATATCAGGTGACAGGCTGTACTTCACTAATTGCATAGGTAATGCACTTCTGGTTAGCCCGAGTTAAGTAAACTTGTAAATAACTACAATTTGTACTTACAATATCGATGGTTCCTATGTATAAAGACTAAAGTGCAAAATCACAACTTTACAGGAGAGGCTTCCGAAATTTTAATTTACTATAGCGTCAGATAAATTTTGACCGTTTTACTGTACTAAAAATCGTTTTTGTGTACAGAAATCTTATTTTTTTAATAGCTCACATAATTAATTATATTTTTGCGATGCGTTTTCGATAAAAAAGGCCAAATTGTTCGTTTGGCCCTTATACGTAGGACCCATCGATATTGGTACTAATGTTTTGTCCGTTACCGGAATAACTACCTGTTTATTCCGTTCGTGAATTGAACTAACACTTAGCTACTGTGTCAATGGTGGCTATCGCCTTCCTAACTCTCATTGATGCAACTAAATTAGAGCCGACCTTTCCGGAAAAACACCAATTACAATAATCTAAAGTTAATTATAAAAATAATAATAATATTCCACAACTATCACACAACGCCATCTAGTCCCAAGATAAGCAGATCTTGTGTTATGGGTACTAGACAACTGATAAAAATACTTATATATTTCTAAATACATATTACAAATAAATTACACCCAGACACAGAACAAATGATCGTGCTCATCACACAAAAATTTGTTCTGGGTGGGAATCGAAGCCACGGCTTCCGGCATAGAAGTCAGGGTCACTAACCACTAGACCAACAGGCCAGTCAAATAAATTCTAGGTGACATCTCACAGGTCGGGCGTAGGTGACCTAAAAGGGAGCTGCCCTGACCTATATGAACAATAAGCACATCTCTACGTGCCAATCATGTAAATCAGGTCAAATCAGGCTTTTCAGGGAATCTGTGCCGCACTGAGGCTAGGTCGAGGCAGGTGGAATCAGGACACGAGGACCTAGATGTTATTAGGTCATCGTGGAGGTGACAGCCTTCGTCAGGTCAATTGGATGGACGTAAATGGTGGCCATCTCAGGAAAGTTTTGGTTGAGACTTTTGGGAGCGCCAAGTAAGGTACAGTCACGAGAAATAGTATGTTTATACAAAGCAGTATTCAAAAACGATGTTCTGCTACCATATTGAGTAACGTTTTGCCTTTTCATAAAACTTATATTTTGGAAGCCATACGAAATAGGTCTTATTTCAAAGTGGAAACCAGTATTTTACGAGTAAATTACGTTTGAATTTTGTTAAGTGTATGTATGGTACATATTATATATGTTATAACACGTGACTGGACTGTACGTATGTGAAATAAAACTACTATTTACTTTAAAAATGTACTCATAAAATATTACTTTAAAAATTGTTTAATTTTAAGTTATAAGTATTTCTTTCGTTTCTTTGTGATACTGTGTACACTTGTGGCGTGTGCCAATAAAAGTTTTTTCTTTTTTTTTTACATCTGATGGATAATGAATATTTTTCCCTTTTTTGTTAATTTTATTTTTATTTTCTTATGATTAATTTGGATTCAATAAAAGTGTTTTTATTGTGTACGTCCCGGTTATTTTTCCGATGGGATATATGCTGGCCTGCTGCGTAGGGTAAGTAGGTTTCGCCAATTTTGCCTATGTATCATAACATTTCGGCGCGATCTCAGGGCAGTATGGAAGGAACGACTGTCGCGACCGACGGCCGGGCACGCCGCAATTGCGGCGGTAAGACCCCTCTTTGAGGAGTGGTTGGAGAGAAGTCATGGCGTCCTTACCTTCCGCCTGACGCAGGTCCTCACCGGGCATGGGTGCTTCGGGAGGTACCTGTGTCTAATGCGGAAGGAGGAAACGTCTGGGTGTCATCACTGCGAAGATCGCCCGGAGGACACGGTGGAGCATACGGTGCAGGACTGCCCAGCTTGGGCGGCGCACCGACGTGTCCTCACGGCTGCGATAGGCGGAGACCTCTCGCGCCCGGCATTGGTTTCGGCCATGCTGCGGGGCGAGACGGAGTGGGAAGCGGTCGCCTCCTTCTGCGAAGCAGTAATGCTCGCGAAGGAGGAGGCGCGCCGCGAGCGAGAGAGGACAGAGTCCTCCCTCCGCCCCAACCGCGGTGTAGGACGCCCACGGCGACGGACGTCGCGCGACGATCTCCGGCCACCGTAGGCGCGGGCATGCGGGCAGCGAGTAAAGGGCAACTCGCTGCCCGACCAAGGACCATGCCCGGGTCGACGGCGCGTTGTGTCCCACGCGCGCCTCAAAGAGCGTCAGCATAATGACGGGGCCCCCCTCTCAGAGGGCCAAAGCCTGCCGGGGTCGCGGGATTATTCCCTTACCGTAACCCCGGAACTTAACAGGCTATGAAGGACACCGTGGATTTTAGTCAGTAGAAGTCTGACAGTCCCTCCCGCCCTGCCCGGCGTTGGAGGACTCACTTGATGATTTTACCACGCTAAAAAAAAAAAAAAAAATGTGTCATAACATAAATAGGTGGTGATTATTTTGCTATCAACCATTTTTTTTAATTGTGAAAAATATTAAATCTAAAGAAAAAAATTGTTCCATTTAAATCTTTACTTGTTAATTGCTTAGCACAAAGGTTATTTTTATTATAAAAAAAATATTTCCATTCTAATAAAGTTCAAAGAAGTAACAACAGTTTACATGTTTTAAACAAAAACAACGCAATATAATTAAAACTCTTTTCACTTGATTTGTTTTAGTAACGCGACTGATGTACCGTAAAATATGTCCCAAGCTATTCATTATTTTTATGGCTGGTAATGCTCACATGCATGAAGTGTGAAGAACCCAGACTTCACTAGTTTTTCAGGAAAAACTATGAAATATTGTTCAACACGTTCATGATGAGTTAATAATAATTATCATGAGTTATTATGACAGCTAATTTTACATTTAGAACAAAACGTACGGTAACGGAAGCAATCTACCCATTTCTTTTTTTCATAACTGTCTGTATTTTGATTTATGGCAAAAGAGTAGTTGTCTGTATAAATAAATGATCATAAAATATTAAAAACGGATTTTATCAAGATAGGACGACTTTTACCAACGGTTAAACATGTTTATAATTTTATTTAAGAACAAAATTCAATACAATTTTGTGCTTAAATAAAATTTTAAACCTGTTTAACCGTTGGTAAAAGTCGCCCTAAGAAAAATAAGAACTGTCATTCGGTTTTAAAAACTGAAGTTAGTTATTCGATATTTACTTAAGCTCGATTTTTCGATATTTCTATAATGCACTTGTGATGACACAATAGTAGTCTAATCATCAGAAGAGTAGGTAGGTAGGTACCTACATTGTATACTTTATGGGGATTTACATGAAAATGTAAATTAATAACGTAAGTGGAGCTAGGAAATCCTCATCTTTTTAGCTGATTCATGTAAATGAAGCCATAATGTATGTAGATTAAGGTTCGATTTCAATAAAAAGTTAGGTACACGCAAGTTTAAGGTCAGTTGACATTTTGTTAAAACACAGCAGAACGGTAGTTTTTTTGCTACGAAATTCTTATAACAAACATTCGAGTCTGATAGAGAAGACGATTGATATAAGTTTGCATATTATGTACAGATAATGATGTCGAAAAATATCGAGAAATATATTTAAAATCAGCGAACCCTTCTTCAGAAATAATAAATAGAATATAACACATTGCGAAGAGTACATGTAGAGAGAGATATTGGCAGTTAATTATACTAATACTAATGAAAAACCCCAATAATGTTATGCCCGGCCTGCGAATCGAACTAAACACTGCGAACACAAAAACATTTTTTTCGGTTTTTAAATCATCAAAAGAATCTTCCCGCGTGCCTTTTGTGTAGAGCAGAAGGGACTGTCATACTAATACTGACTAAATATTGACCCTGTTCCTTTGGCTGCCCTTTGCGTTCCAGGACCACAGTACCCTTTTAAGGTCATTGAGGCTCAAATAAAGAAGTAAAGCGTGAGTTTGCAAATAAATTGATAAAAATTAAACAAGTCAAACTGCAAGAAGTTTCACGTCAAGTGAAGTCATTAATAAAAGTAGTCGTTTTCGTAAAAAGCCAGTGACCTGCGCGTGAGTCGACGCATAAACTTGTTTATGTAACGAGAAAGGAACATAAATTGCCATGTTGATGACGTGAAATTAAAATCTTGTACCGTGAACTTATTTCGGTGAGACTTATTGGCGACATTATCATTTTCAAATCTTCAGTTAATTCTTCGGTATAGGGCAACTCGCTGTCCGACCATGGACCATGCCCGGGTCGACGGCAAAATGACGGGGTCCAAAGCCTGCCGGGGTCGCGGGACTTATCTCATTACCGTGACCCCGTAACGTAAAGGACTACGTGGTGAAGGACACCGTGGATTTTAGTCAGTACGAGTCTGACAGTCGTTTCCGCTACATCCAGAGCGGACTCATTTGATAATTTTCCACGCCAAAACACATTTACATAATACTTTCTTAGGTAAGTAATATACAACGTGTATTAACTATTCCAAATTATAATGCGTGATTCAGTTCATCATACTAAACAACTTTCTTTACAACAAAAACATCATAATCGCAAAAAAATATCGGCTGTCCATACAAAAGTTATGTAGTACAGATAATAATAAAGAACTTTTGAAAATCGATACAAAAGTTACACAAAAATGTTTAGTTAATTGCTATCTACAAAACACATTACAATCAGCAACTTTTTCATTTTTAGTAATTACAAAACAATGTTAAAGTAATCACACAATTAAAACAACGAACAACTACCTCTATAATAAACACTAAAACATCAACAATTAATACATAAAAACCGGCCAAGTGGGTGTCGGGCCACGCACAGTGTAGGGTTCCGTAGTTGCCCATCAAAATACTTAATGCGTACTAACTAAACTGATTCGCTGAATGTAATTTTAAAAAGAAGAATTTTCAAAATCGGTCCAGGAGTCTTTGAGAAATCAGGGAAAATACATAAGAAAAAAGATTACGACGAATTTAGAACCTCCTCCTTTTTTTGAAGTTAGTTAAACAGTTGACGATAAAAACCTACCTATCCCCAAAAAAACATACCATAAAAACATACCTATTAAAGCTGTAAAAATAAAGTTGACAAACTTACATTTGCAGTTGATTTATTGTTTCTCCGATACATTTTGTTTAAGAAAAAATTTAATCAAGTACATTTTATAAGTTGGTCGACTATTACTCGTAAAGTTGTAAAGCCTACTTAGTCATGATAATTTTCTTTTAAACTTCGTTATATATACTACTATTGTGAATTTTTTCACATCCCCAAACATAACCGTTTAGCTGGTAGAGGGGGGGACACTCGAATCGAGCAAAATTTAGCACTTTAAAGCTTAATATTTCACAAACGAATTTTTTCATCAAAAAATTGTTAATGGAAACTATCATTATTTTTTAAAGACCTATTTAATGATACCCCACACTAAGGGGTACGCGAGAAAAAAAAAATCCTCACTTCACGTGTAAGTACAGGGGGTACCCTAAAAAAAAATATTTTATGAGATTTTATTTTACCACTTTTTCGGCACAACAAATCCGTATATTCACACCAAATTACAGCTCTCTAGTACTGTGCGTCTCTGAGCTAAACTGCGGACAGACGGACGGACGGACGGACGGACGGACGGACGGACGGACGGACATGGCGAAACTATAAGGGTTCCTTGTTGACTACGGAACCCTAAAAATGGATAATTTGTAGATAAAAACATTTCGAATTCGGAATCGACAGACATTTTATCACTCAACTTTCCCTCACGCTATAAAAGTGACACGCAAGGTGACGTCACACCGACCTGCGCGTACGCACATCTGTTCAATATCATCAACATTCCTGCTAATCGTGGTTAAATACACGCCAATCGAGTGAATTAGACATGTTTTAGTCTATACTCAACGTATTGACCGCAAAGTATACAGGGTGTTAGGTTAAACTAGGTATGCCTCGTTCTGACTTTTCTTAAAATGTCACAGCACATACTGAGATAGGGGCTTTTTGGCCTCATCCAACTTCTTTCATTTTTAGTTTTATTATTTTTTCATATATTATTTCGTTCTGTTAAGTTTTATGTTGTTGTTCTGTCCTGTGTGAGTCTAATGAAAACCTTTTCTTTCTTTTTCATCTTTCTTTCTAAGAATAGACTATTTTAAACAAAAATTATACTGAAAAATATTGATTTTTTAAAAAAATACAAGATACGTTTTCAATATTCTAACTAACTTTCCAGACTAAACAGACTTTCAAATTTATTTATGCTCTAAAATACCTATTTGTTCCTGTAATACAGGGTGTAACTTTTTCTTTAATCCAGTGATGTAGTTTTAGTTTTCGCCAAAATTGGTCTCGAGACTTCTTTCAGTATTTTCGATATATCCGGTTCGTTCTGTATATTTTCCACTAACAAGTAGTTCTCCATCTATGATTTAAAAAAAATGTGGTGCACCACACATTCAGAACTCAACTAAAGATTAGGAAATAGTAGCTAAGGGAGTATAGTTTCTGTAAAGCTACATGAATACTTTTTTTTCATAAACTATCATATTATTATGTCCCTTGTTTTACCAATCACCCTGTATACTGCGCTTAGTAACCGCAAGGTATATGCGCCACATGTGCCCGCTTTTGACAGTTTAAAAATAACCAGGCTATTTAGGTTACGCACTATCCGCTGTAGGTACAATCTGTCATGTACCTATGGCTGGAGTACTTCCTACCAAAATAGATATTAATGACTGTTTAACAAGCGCATAGGCATTCGGAGATAATTTTGGTGTTTCAATAATAGATGTTATTTACTGTGTTCAAACTACTGTTAGTTACGAATTACGATTACAGTAGGTAACTACTTATTTCGCTACCGGTTTTCACTAGGTTAAGTTTCTTTTAAATTAGCCGGTTTTTTTTTTTTAACCAAAGTATTTCAGTAAGTTATATATTGTACACAATTTATCAAACATCTTTATCATCATTAAAATCCAAAAGAGCAATTAAATCATGTGGTCAAAATACTCATAAAATAAAAAAATGTAAAAAATAAAATACAAATAAAAGACAACGCTTCACTTTTTTCATTGATAAATTCTTCACACGTACAATTCTTCGAAGCCAGGAAGCCAGGTTGACTCCGCTTAAAGTTTCCTCTTCTTCTCCATCATAACCCGCCGACCGAAGAGTGGGAGAACTAGGGAACAACTGAGATACCACCAGCTGTGTTCACTCCGCACTAATTCCCGAGAGAGCACAGCGTGGCACCCGGTCGTTCGATAGCCCGCTGCTCAACATTTTCGATATTCTTCCTATTTCATTTCAATTCCATACTATTTTTCTTCACTTCCAAGCATCTTCTCTTCATTTCAAAGCAGCTCAAAATTATATTTAATGAAAACGTGTAACAGCGCCATCTATGTTGGAACGCGGGAAACAAGCGACGTCAAGTTAATCAACCGATAGGTCGGTGTGCACCATTCCTTAGGGCGGAACTTGCGTTAGTTCCGCGCGTTGTACCTAGATGGCACTGATACTGTTTACAATAACTTCTTGTAATAAAATGACATAGCTGAAATTTTCCACAATCTCATAATCGCTTCAAATATTGCAGGAAAAATAGAAAAAGCACTTATACATGTTTCACTTGTACAAGGTTTCATTGTGCAATACTCTTATTGTAATAAATAATTTTAAATACATTTAAAACAACTTATTAAGCAACCTGTCATAAATAACTTATTATTAGATTAGCATCAATATTTTAGTGATTGTTAAAGTTGATTAACAAATAATACCGACTTAAATCTACCGAAAACATGGAAATAATCCTAACGCAAAGTTCGCCCTCGCCTAGCCTAGCCCTTTAAAATAATAATTTTAAACCTTCAAATAATTGGTCTCTCACAGAACATCGTATTTCAAAAGGGTAAGTTGAATATGAGTAATAATTTGATTTGGAAGTCGATATCACCCTTCTGAAGAGAGGGGTCTCACCGACCCTCGTCTCCTCTATTGCCCTCCAGGTGCCAACCTTGACCTTGAGACTCACACACACAACTGCACTTGTTGCACAAATACAAATAAAGTACGCTTTTGTTTGGTTGGTAGAGGCATCTCTCGCGAAAACTTCGAACTTAAAACATTTTACCTGTTGGAAAATTGTTGAGTCAGATGAAATGTAATGAACAAGACATGACATAGGTATTGAATTTACCTTGTCCATTGTAATATTTCTTTTAGTTGACAGACTATATCTCGTACGTAGTTTTTGTACATAGTTCTAATTACTTAAGAATAGTATTTTTTCAGTAAGGGTGAATACAGGTAGGTATTATGCCAGCCACAAACATCAGTTTTCCTGATTCGGTTTCCTGATCCGTTTTGTATCCGAAAATAGTGAATCCATACAAATGGGTGTGCATTTTTTTTTAGCGTGGTAAAATCATCAAATGAGCCCTCCCACCCCGGGCAGGGCGGGAGGGACTATCAGACTTCTACTGACTAAAATCCACGGTGTCCTTCAATAGCCTGTTATGTGCCACACACATTCGATAACTTCCCGTACAGATTTCGAAAAACAGATCAAGAAACCGAATCAGGAAAACTGATGTGTGGCCGGCCTTATTATTGGAATAGTTAAGAATAAGTGTGCAGACCATGGAACATTTACTTCTAAAATATTAGACAAACTTATCTGAATTTACCTAATATTTTCTTTATTTCTAAACTTATCTTTGGTTGATCAATATTTTGTGTGGTGGTAGTAAGTGTATCTAATTTTACCCCGGACTGTAAATTACCGAAATGTAGGTACCTATACATATAAAATATTTTAAAGTTACGTTTGGATATATAAACCACATAGCAATAAAACTACGGCAATGAGAACACTTATATGTACACATATTTTTTGTGTTCGATTGTTTTTTGTGATCATATCAAGTTTTGTCATCCGGTTTGGACGTTATATTATACTCGAATGGACCTGTACTGTATTTGTTTAGGTATTTTGCCAAACTGGTAGTGATTCATACATGTATCTTATCTAAACTTAATGCCCCTTTTCACACTAGGCGACTTGATTTCTGCAGAATTGATTACAACTGCACAGGTGGAATTTAAGCTCTAGCTACTTAGCATAGAGATGAAATTTCAACATTGCAATTAAAGCCATTAAATGTGTCTCATCTGGCCCCTATTAATTAGAGGTTAATCATAAAGGTGTTTGGTTAGTTTGTACTGAGATTTAATGTGTGGTTGGTTCGCTATACGAACGGAAGTCGATTTTAGTAATGCCTATTATCGTTTAGTAATCATTATTTTTAAACTGCCTTTCTTATACATGTAGGTATTTTTAATATTATTTTTGTACCAGAATAACATACCTAAAAGATAAAAGCTATAAATAAATGATATGACTCATCATAAGGTCATTTGTGCAATGACATTGAATATTTGAATTGAGAGCAAATCAATATGTTGATGCTTATTGCTTAATATGGATTATTTAATGAAAAGATAAAAACCTGTTTTTAATTTTTTTTAACTGTTTTTTACATAATAATACAAAGACGCTCATACAAAGTACCGATCCTTTTTTAATCTTTTCATTGCCTAGGTCCTACTCTATTTGAGAAAACGAAAATAATTATGTTTTTGTCATCTATGTCCTAATTGAACTGTTGATGGGATCATGATGTAAATCTGGTGGGTGCTTCTGTGTATATTCGCGAAAATTCTTGGCTCAAAAATATATTTCTTTACTTTTCTTTTTCCATGATAGTTCGCAGACTTCACAGTCAACGTGGTGGCACATGACTGACGATATGTTTCGCGCATGCGCCGTTTATATTATCACTTATAACAAGTACTTACAATACAGCATAATATATTAAACTATATCTCACCTACACGTGTGGGTGTAAATATTATCATTATCATAACGCGATAAGGCGATGGTTTAACCCTTGAATGGATTCATAAATATGCTTTTTAATAGTGCATACTTTTCTTATATACCATGGTGTTTAATGAAGCTCGCAATAAGTGCATATGACAAAAGTATATCAGTTGTAATGTGTTGTTTTTTTTTTTTTAGCGACGTCTTCGCATTTGACTTTTGCCTTTATCTTGCCTGATGAAAAGCGAAGATGTGGTTGCTGGTGAAACGCGCTTGCCTAGAAGTAACCTATTCACGCTGTATTTGAAGACCCCAAGATTATAGCAGTTATAGTCAGGAAATATAACAATGGGAGGAAATTCCACTCCTTAGCTGTGGCCAAAATACAAAAGATATATGTAAAACGCTTTGTAAGCAAGGAGGTCAAAAAATAACGAAGAAAAAAAACTTTAAATAGGTACGAAATTCCGGTTTTTTTTAAAGGTTGGTTCGCGTTTGACCACTATCTCGCCTGATGGTAAGCGAAGATGTGGTCGACGATGAAGCACGCTTGTCTAGAAGTTACCTATTCTCTTTTCTTGAAGACCCCAAGGTTATAGCTGTTGGGAAATACAGAATTACATGATTTTACTGTGTGATATTTAAAACGCAGATAAATAGTTTAAAAAGCTATGTAAAACAATAGAAAAAAGTTGTGTTTTTCATTTTAAACAAAAGTATATCATGACGTAGGGATATGCCTAAACGTACCTAATTGAAAGGGGTGATATTTCCACCCCTTCGGCTCCCGGCTTGTTAATTAAATGCAGGGGTTGTGAATTGGAAACTTTTGTTTGTCTCCACTGACCGGATGGATAGATTACGATGCAGTATTTGTGCTATACGAAAAAGTGCCAAATTATGTATAATTGGTTTGGATAAATCATCAAATGAGTCCTCCGACCAGTACCCTTAGCACGAATTTTCAGTATTTGAGACGTAAAGTAAACTGGAACATTTACAATTTCAAATTGACATTTTTCAAGGAAAAAAACCTTAAAAAAAAAATGTATTTTATTTTGAACTTTTTTTGTGGTTGTTTTGGAGTCGGTTAAATTTTTTTTTGAAAAAGTTTTTATGTTATCCTTTTTAGTTTCACTATTCAACCGAAATTATTGTCAAATACATGTTTTCTTACATATGAAAATTTTATGGGACCAAATGACAGATATACTGTATCGAACAAAAAAAGAATCATCGAAATCGGACTAGAAACCTCGGAGTAATCGGTGTAGACAAAGTTGAAAACTTTTTAGGTTTTTGTTGATTTTTCAAAAAGTGCTAGTCCGATTTTGATAAAATTTTAATGGGACCATTCCAGAAGTATATCTAACGAAAAAATAATTTTGCAAATCGGTTGTTAAACGACGGAGTTATGCCCGAACAAACATAAAAAAATACAAACATCAGAATTGAGAACATCCTCCTTTTGGAAGTCGGTTAAAAAATTAGTTCTGTCTTCGCGCACTAGAGGCGCTGTTCCATTTTTTCATACAAGAAAAGGGTACTGAGTGGAAAACCTGAAAGAAACTGTCAGACTCTTATGTAAGTACTAGAAATCGACCTCACTTTGCGTACCAAGGCCACGGTGCCCTTTTAAGACAGTTCCGCGACCCTCGCACACGTTTGAGTCAATTAGTTTATTTTACCTTTGTTAACTATCTATTGGACTGTTAATATCGAAATGATGTTTAGATTTCAATAATTTCTATCCTATATGTACTTACATACACACATCAAAAATAGTTTGGGATCACAAGCATAATTTGTTTTTTTTTATTGTTCTTCAACCAGACTTGATTTTTGATGTGTGTTTTCTTTACAAATAAACACCCTGTAATAAAAATCTAAAAAGGAGAAGAAATAATAATATTATTTAAATAAGATTTCGATGTTTCAAAGTGATCGCAAAGTTTTGATGATTGTATGTATAAGTTTGTTTCTATATACCTATGTATACTTATATTTCATTTAATTTTTCAATATCACCTGTGCCTCTGGTACTGACAGGTGAAATACAGGTTATCAAGAACATGCACAAAAAAAAAAAAGATAAAGTGCGTCGAGTAAATAAAAAAACATTGTGATACTTTTTGTTTATAGATATCTAGATGAATTTTTATCGATTTAACTGATCATGCACAAAATTATCATTGTTTTTTTTGTGTGAAATTTACTGGGAAACATAATTATGTAGAAAACATATGTACATTATGTAGAAACATTGTAATTAATATAATTATCTGAGAATACCCAATGACCATTATAATTATGATCTATTTCTTAGTTATGTTGTCAATGCTTGTAAAGTCATGGTATATTTATACTTATTTCTTTCACTGTCTGGTGTCAGATTTAAATAAGCCACCTCTAGTAACCCCATACCCCTCTGACAAGACTTTTAGATTATCATTGATAATATTATAACCCCATGGTTTCTCACAATGTTTTTCTTGAATTGCGACTCAAAATCTAACTTTATTTACGACACGAAAAGATATACCTTTCATCGCGTCAAGTTGCGTCTCACTGTGAGCAAACTCTAAAATATAAACCGCAAATAGTCATCCTGAGTCGCGCCACAATATCTTATTCTTACTCACAATATGGCTACCAAGTAGATCTCTAATATATATATAATTATTATATATTATTATTATTTATAGACATAATTATGTAAATAGGAGCCTGTAGCCAAACTGCATGCGACAATCGTTAACGTTCAGCAGTCGCTAATACATTTTGAACTTTATACTCCATCGCATAAAGTTGAAAATCTAGTAAAGACTGCTGATCGATAGCGAACGAAACAAACGAAAACAATCTATAATCTTCGATAGATTTTCAACTGTATGCAATGGGGTATAAAGTTGAAAATGTATTTGCGACTGCTGAACGTTTGCGATTGTCGCTTGCCATTTGGCTATAGGGCAAGGTCCCCTTTGATCTAGCTATATACCACAATGTATATATATATATATGTATATATCATAGATAAGTGTGATATATCACACGATACACTGAGTCACTTCACATTGCATATAATCTGTAAGTGTTGTATAATCAAACAGGTTTAAATGGTGTCCTATTATAATATATTGGAAATATTGTCTAGGTACTCTTTGTGTAGATATTAAATTCCATAAATAATATAAAACTTATAAAGAACGATTAGTTTTTTATGAAACCTGTTCTGCTTTATATTTTTTTATAGATAAAGGTGACAAATAAGCGCCGAACTTGAAACTTTCTCACGCCTATAATGAGCGTGTAAAAGGGTAGTTTTTTTACGAAATATTTAGGTAATTATTATTTTATGTATTGTAATTATTTGTCGCTGATTGCATTCCATGGTAAATACGATCGCGATATATTTTATGGAATGTTTCTTAGTAATTCATAATTTCCGAGAGAAACAAGAATATAATAAATAATCTTACCTGAACTATTCAGCATGCCAGTTCTTCTACATCGGATTCAGCCCTCAGATCGCCAATGTATTACTGCACCTGAAAATTAAAGAAAATGTCATTAATTTTAACATAGATAACATCATGCCTAGAATAATCGAAGCTTTTTTCAAAGTGTGGAGCGAGTCGTACTGACTAAAATCTACGGTGTTCCAGCAATAATCCTTTACGTTCCATGGCCACGGTTCCCGCAACCCTCGAAGGTTTAGCCTTCATCTGCCTAAGCAAAATATGTCACACACATTTCTCCAATGATGTGTAATAAGTGCGATTTAAATGGGGCCCAGTGTCATCTCATCATTATCATTTCAGCCTATTGCAATCCACTGCTGGACATAGGCCTCTCCCAGGGAGCGCCACAACACACGATCTCCAGCTTGCCAGCCAGTGTCATCTTACTTGCAGAAAATCTGAGCTGAATAAAATAAATACTGAGAAATATTCCTTAAAAAAACAATAGTATTCGACCTGGGAAACGAAACAGGGACTTTATACTTAGCAGTCGCGCTTGCAACTGTTGCAACCACTAGACCAGTGAGACTTACTTCGATCTTCTGTCCAAAAAACTCATTCTACCGTTAATCAACAAGTCATTTTCAAGCCCTTATTATAAAAAAACTACCTGTTGGGCGTGGCTTCACCCGCTACAACTCAAAAATTATCCCACGGGAACATAAAATCGGGATAAAACTATCCTATGTGTTAATCCAGCAGGGAGCAGTGGTGGCTCAGTGGTATCGCTCCCGACTTACGAGTTGTAGGTCGTGGGTTCGAACCCCGCCAGGTGCATTACTTTGTGTAATTTATTTCATCACCACTGCTCTCAAAACGGTGAAGGAAAACATCGTGAGGAAACCGACATGTCCTAGAACCAAAAATTCGAAGACATGTGACATCCACCAATCCGCACTGGGCCCGCGTGGTGGATTATGGCCCACTCCCTCTCACAGAGAGGAGGCCTGTGTCCCAGCAGTGGGAACATTATAGGCTGATGATGATGATGATGATATGTGTTAATCCAGGTTATATACTATCTGTGTACCAAATTTTAGCCAAATCCGTTCAGTGGTTTTTGCGTGAAAGAGTAACAAACATACCTATATTATACGCATACATACATACATCCTCACAAACTTTCGTATTTATAATAATAGTAGGATAACTATCTTTTGATAAAGAAGTGTTATTAATTAATTATATCAAAAAGATACGTCGTTTATAGACGCTACGTAGCGCGATAGGTCAAAATTGATAAGAGATTGCTAATATTGCTGCAATGTAACGTAATTAAAATGATAAAGGCGCTTTAATTAATCCATATTATGTCTATGGTGACATAGGTAAGCAAATGATGCAGTTTTATATTGTAACTTAGACAGTTTAGCAATCTCAGATCAAAGAAATAGGCAGATAGAACGCTCAGAACACGCGAGTGTGTCCACCAAAGTAAATACAAAATTAAATCGAATTACATTCCATACTGTGAAGTTTGTTTTCTTCATTTTCAAAAAATAGTTAGAATTTAATTTTTTTTTTTTGAATGGAAACCAGACGTTTGTTTTGATGGGACATTGGAAAAAAGCAGTGCAACAATTTTTTTTTAAAAATTATTTTAATATGGAACATTTCCTTTTTTTTCCAAATAATTTGTATATATGCACACTGATGAGCACGGGTTATGTAGCTGTTCGAGACACGCAGAATCCAAGTTCAATAGAGCAATGAAAATACCAGGGAATTCCCATGGACATATTTTATAGATATTATGCTGTCCTATCAAATATTGAGATGATAATAAAACTAGCGCTGCCACGAGCATCGTCATTCTACGAAAAGAACCAAACACTACCATTCCTAGAACAACTGCCCTTTTCTATAAAATTGTCTATGCCTAATATCTAGGTATGTGACATCCGTTTCCTGCAATGCTATTGTCTATGTCTATACATCTATTCGAAACTCGAATATGAATCCCTCCTGCAATGCTATTGTCTATACTTCAATTCCAAACTCGAATGCGAATCACTGACGGGCCTCAATGATTAAAAAAAATAACAATTTAAAAAAACAAGCAATTTCCTCGAATTGGGATTTGTTATTTGAATCGAGATTCAAAACAAAATACCTAGAACAGTGATATGGTTCCATTTATTTTTATCATCTGCTTATCCATTGACGCTTGCCTGTGTACGAACCTCTATGGGTTTTGTATTCCGATAGTTGCTTGGATACCGAAGTCTTAGGCGACGATTACACGTAAGGTATTTACTGTGATCCATCAGTAAATAATGACGTACCGTGGTATTTAATTAACGTGTAACCTAATGTATTGATGTATGTCATTATTTATTCATGGATTTCTAGATTTCTTGATTCTGTATTGATGATCCGTCGGATTATGATAAATATTGATCGTGTAGCCTCGCGTCAATATTTATCACGTCAGTAGGTACGCGTTACGCTAGCAATGGAGAAGAACGACTTTTTGGATCTTGTGGCGGCGACGGACGCACCGTCGTTGTCGCCGCCCCGCACCCTCTCGAAACATACCAAAGATCAGGAAGTTTTAAAATAATTTATCTTAAATTTAGAAGTATTGCCAGAGATTAAAAAAATGTTCTTCAAAGAAAGTTCTTCAAAGCAGGGTTCAGGCATTCGAAAATAATTCTCGTAATCATCCATTTCACCATGTAATTTAATTTCTGCCATTAAATTCAAATGTGTGTACCTTTCCCTTTGTTGTAACCAATTCTTTGCCCATCGCTTTCGCTTGACCTTTTTATTTAAACTAAGTGTTAAAATAATAGCCACGCAACCTTTAATTTTCAGCTCTGTTGCCATTTTAGACGTTTAAACAGCAGGAGACCGAACACAATACTGACGTAATAAATATTGAACGTGTAGACTGGTGTATTAATCCATCAGTAAAAACTGAAATCCATCAATAAATACTATACTGACGGATCACAGTAAATACCTTACGTGTAACCGTCGCCTTAAGGTATTAGAGACTTGTGTTGCCGAAAAGGCCTTTTCCCAACTATGTTGACTTGTTGAGATCGGCTTCCAGTTGAACCAAATGCAGCTTAATATCAGTATTTTACAAGAAGCAGATACCTATCTACCCTTAGCACGAGTTTTCACTATTTTACAGGGTCTTTCCAGTATTTACAGGGTTTCTTGTATGTAACGCACAATGGTACAATGGTGTTAAATTTTTTCGCCTTTGGTGTGCGAAGAAAAACTAATTTTTTCCTTGTAAATTGTTTGTCAATTTAAAATTGTCAAAGTTCCAGTTTACACCTCAAATACCTACTGAAAACTCGTGCTAAGGGTATAGTTCTCCACAACCCAGTAACTGGTTAATATGGGGGCCACACTAACGGGTAATGCCGTTAATTTTCGCTTTAATACGTTTTAAATCTACTATGTATATAAAAATAAGTCGGGTTTTCCTCCCTGACGTTATAACTCCAGAACGCAAGAACCGATTTCCACGGTTTTGCATTCGTTGGAAAGGTCTCGGGTTCCGTGAGGTTTATAGCAATAAAAATTCAAGAAATTCACAAAGGCAAAGTTCGAAAAACACGCGGACGAAGTCGCGGGCGTAGTGCTAGTGTTCTTATAAACCTCCATCATTGCGTCTGTTGGGGAAACATTTTTATTCATAAGATGGAAAATCCACATTGCAGGATACAGAATAATAAATAGGATCACGCGAAGAGGAGGAAAAGCACTTTATGTCTCTATAACTAATCACGAGACTAAACAATAGTTTGATCATGTTCACAATTTTGTCCATTGGAAAACCCACCTTTGTTCAGCGGTTAACTTTGATGGACTGACATGGATTGAGTGATATGGCATCATGCCTGTATTCCCTAAGGGCTATGCAAAGACGAATGAAGAGTATCTTTTCTGGGTTTCTTTTTTGTGGAAAGATAACTTCGACTTTATCCTGCGACATGATTCAGTAGATATGTACCCTTAGCACGAGTTTTCAGTATTTAAGACGTAAAGTAAATTGGAATTTTGACAATTTGTAATTGTCAATTTCAAGGAAAAAAATTAGTTACTTCTTCGCACACCAGACGCCCAGTTCCAATTTTTCATACAAGAAACGGTGTAAAGTAAAATAGTGAAAACTCGTGCTAAACTGGTTTAAATCCTGGTAACAGTCGAATTTTCCCTTCCACAATAAAACTTTATATGCAAGTATAATTTCCGTAGTTTTCCTTAGGTCCATTTAGGCATACGTAAAACGCACAAATTCAAGTTTAGGTATCGCAAAACCCAGTCATTATAAAAAACAAGCGGCCTAAAAGTAACCGAACTTCAGTTTCACATGTAAATTATTTAAATTACTATACCATTGCTAACACAAATCACCTTGCAGGGAGTGTACATTTGTCTCTTTACAACAACTTTACTGTCAGTTGGACTAGCGTACGATTTACACACTCCACACGAAGTTGCCAGCCTCTTCAGCAACCACTTACATAAAACGAGCTAATGAGCTGTAGCAACTGAAAACAGAGAAACACTGATGTTTTGTTATCATATCTATGCTAATTAATATTATAAGGAAGTAATGTTATAAATACTCTGAACAATTTAATACGTCAGACAACTAAAAAAAAAACTGGATGAAGAATCATCGTTGCTTCCAGTCTTTTTTTTTGGGCTTTAAAGTCATCATATGCGTTCTCTCGCCCTGACTGAAGGGACTGTTCACTGATTGAAATTCAAACCTGTTCTTTCAGTTACTCTTTACGTTCCAGGGTCACGGCTACCTTAACAGATGTTTCTCCTCAGCGTTCGGGGCAGTTTTTTCATCGTCAAAGATATGAAGGAATTTTTGAGACACCCTGCAATTCTTAATCCCTTTTTATTATAGAAAAACAAACGATTTGCTTAATCTGACATTTAAAGTTTCAAATAAAGAGTACAACATACGCATTACAACGATTGGTTTAAAACGAACCATGACCATGGCATAGTCAACATGTTCAAAATCCTTGAGGTGTTTTGTAGCGTAGCAAACAAAAGCTGAGTCATGCGGCCATGCCGTGACGTCGGTGACCACGCCGGGCATTTGTTTAGTGTCCACGAAATAATTTGGTGACGTAATGTATACAGATAATACTATTTCATGATTTATTATATTCGTGGTCGCGCTAGTACACAGGGTCGCGCTAGATCACAGGGTCGCGCTAGATCACAGGGCCGCGCTAGATCACAGGTTCGCGCTAGATTACAGGATCGCGCTAGATCACAGGGTCGCGCTAGATTACAGGATCACGCTAGATAACAGGATCGCGGTTATAAGCCGATTCCACTAAATTCTATTGAATCTCTATTGGCCTATGTTCGGCGGTGGACGTCCAACGGCTGCTATGCTGATGTTTCTTGGTGGTTGTAAGTCAATCCGCATGTACAGCAACTGAGCAAAAACCTCCAAGCAAGGGGTTGACGACGTCAGAAGGAGATGAAGACCTCGACACCGGAACAGATAGAAATGGACCATGACCTAGAGTCTAAGTTGGCATCTAAGTTTTAGATGCTAAGCTACCAGAAGATGGTTCAAGAAAAAAGGGAATTGAAGGACCTAAAAGAGCGGCTTCTTGCCTGACATTGCATTGGTGATGTTGTGGTGTTATGAAAAAGTTTTCTGTATTTGGTTCAATAAAATAAAATGGTGAACGTGAAAGCAAACTGGAGTCTTGACTCAGCATGTATTTAAATTATTTGTTAATTTTTTCTAAGGGAAAAAAAATGTTGATGATACAGTAGGTACAGCAGCATTTTATAATACTTCTTAGAATGTTAGAAGGAACTAATCAGGGTCACACGCTATAGCAAAAACAAACTTTAGCAAACTTGCTGTTGATGATGGTGTCAATCCTCCGTAATTAACTAATTAGTTAACTAATCACGTTGAAAGAAAAGTTAGTCACTACGCACTAAAGCCGAGGAAGTCAATCAACCCTTATGGTAAATGGTTGAGTTCACAGTTTCAAAAGGAAGCCTGGTTTGTAAAAGGATTTCCATTTCGGTTACACGTGGATCGAGCTCGCTCGTGTACACGATATTCAAAACTTCTCAGTTTTAATTAACAAAATAATAAAAATTAAATTCTGCGTCAACACTGTTGAGGAGATAATCTGTCAACCCGAGGTCCGGAAGTTCCAAAAGGGCATTTATTATTTCCAACTGTAAGCAAATTCTCCTGCTAAATATAGATCTCGTGATCGGCACGGGCTCTAGGCTCTGCGTCATCAGCCCACGTTGAGGGAGGCTTGCGGTAGATGGCGCGGGAGGGGGGCGAGAGGGGGAGACGCTCGTCTTCCAACAAGGACGGCGCATGCGCGGAAACAGCGCCTACACTGAATAATGTCAAAGGGCATCCCGGGAAGCCTGGATACCTAGGGCGTCACACAGGCTATATTAATTAAACACTATCTACGTCGGTTTCATATTTTTTATGCAGATATAGTGGTGTGTAGGTGGACACGTCTACTCGCGCGAATATTTTATAATAAATGTACATAAATAAACTTAAGCGAACAAGACACGTGTAACCTATATAAGCACAATAACCATATTTTAATAAATACAATACAATTTGTTTTCAAGACAAAATTGAATGGCTGAGACAATAGATATTGGGAATAGTGACAGTGAACAGAATTGAATATATAAAGAGGTAAACGGTACTAAAAACATGAGGAAGCTAAGAATGAATTGGAAGAAGATCATGTAAATGAAACAGACAGGCGGTAAACTATAGCAAATATACAAGAAGATATACAACAAAAGGAAACGGCAAACTAACATAACGCAGATGCTACGCTGAACAGTCTAAACATCTAGATCTTTACATTAATAATGTTATTAAAATCGATTCATATTATTAACACAGCAACTGACAAAAAGGAAGAAAAATTGGTTATCTTAATAGAAGAAATAAAATACTTAAATGAAGCACATCGCGAAGTACTAGGAGCGAATAACGACGAAGAAGTAAAATACGAATGAACAGCAAGTAATTTATTTAATATCACTACAATACTCGCTTAAAATATGATAACATGAGATACATAGTACCGAGTTACCGACATAACACAAACAGCTAGTCAGCATGTATAATTGTGGAGAACAAGTCAATTGTGGTAATTAATAATATGAGACACATAGTGACCCTGAATGGACATCCGATACTCTTAAGAGCTGCGGTCTTTATCTTAAGGACGCTAGTGAACTACCAGATGACTGTGTCTTCATTGTCATCGGATACTGTGTTATTGGCTTAAAGTACTTGAGTAACATGAATTTTTTTGTATGATTATCATTCTGAAAAATAACGTGTCCTGGGTTTCTTCGTAGTAAACAATCCATCTTATTGTTAAACTTTGATAGAATTTTAAGAACTGCAGCTGTATGTGTATAGCAGCTTGAGATTTTCCAGGAACGATTAGTCCCGGCATCACCATCAATTGAAATCTGAATTTAGATTATTATAAACGAACAAAGGAGTCTGTACAAGCTAACTAACGAAGTAACGACTACTTTAAAACAATGCTGTGAATTCAAGGCATATATTTAACGTGTTCAACAAAAACAAATTATGTCTACCTCAAAAATGATTTTTTACTCAAGTTACAACAATGTCGCTCGTCTCTGCGCGTCATTATTCTCATCAAGGTTTGAATAAAGTCACAGAGAACGTATTGAAGGGCAAACACAATTGTGGACTGACTGTGTGTTTAATAAGATCAAAAGAAGGATTGGTCAAACGAACGGGTTTATTGGTCTTGTTATGATTTCGGTCGTTTTCATCCTCTGCATCACCTGCGTTCATAACGTGTATTTCTTCATATATGTTAGTAACTATCTCGAATTTATAAGTATGCTGGAATGGAGCCGGTATTTTTCTATTTTGATCAACAATTTAGTGCATAACACTACCAATATAAATATCATCGCGTACTCGGATATTTATAACTATCAAATGCTACGTGCTTCAAGAAAGTACAGCTAGTGGATATATTATCGCTCCTCGGCTATTCAAACATTTAAATACACTTGGAATTGTTAAGAATGGTTTGTTTTGCACAAGTGTATAATATTATATAGAATTGTTTCCCATTAGTGAAATCTCCACCTTAGTATAAACTAACTCGTAGGTGTATACATGTCGATCTGGCGTGATCTTGAAACTGATGTCAATCTTAATTGTACAATCGTTCTTAATCTGATGAAACTGCTCCCCAGAATGCTGTGCCATGCAATGAATTTTAATGTCCCTTTTCGTATTTATATCTTTGTATATATATTTATCTCTTTGTGCTCGTATGCATCATACGGCTCTGACAGTGCAACCAAATCTACAGTGCCAACAAAAATAAACCAGAATGAACATCCCATTTAAGGGCAAAAATCCCAGTCATAAAGATAAAGAGGAATGATAAAACAAATTAGCATTCTCATCCTATGATACGTCGGCCTACAGCGCCTAGGGGAACATCTGACAAATGCACACAAAGGTCACATTCCCGTCGGTTGCCATTACGACTCCATAAAACGTTCTGTTTTAAATTGCAAGCAAACGTGCAGACGAGTAAAACAGAAATAAATAAGCAAGTCTGCGCTGGCAGCGCTGTTGCTAGGCGCGCTCAAGGTCTGCGCGGCCCTGGCCGTGCCCCCCTCGTACCCTCTGCCCTTCCCCCCGCGCATGTGCACCGCTCAAGCTGCATTCGCCAACACACACACGCCTGAGCACACATACACACAAATGGCGCACACTTACACTCACAATCTACATCGATACGCTGCACGTGTAAGCTTAGAAAGGGTTCGCGTTAGTGAGCGTGTCGTACACACACGACGCTTGATTAATGATGGTGGATATTCTTAGTTTTGTACACAACACACATACAACTAGGCTCCATGTGTTTGTGTACATAGTGTACGCTCCATTTGAACTAAATGTGGAAACTGCGGGCTTACGTGACATCCGCGGAATGTATCTTCCGTCAAACTGATTTTTCGCGTGTTCCACGTGCTTCTTCGAAAATTTTATAGGTCAAGATTCCGAAATTTTGGAACATTAATATATGCATGGACATGACAGTAAAGATTTATGAAAGAGTCCCCATTTAAAGTTTTTGAGAAAAATAATCATAAAGATAAAGACAACGTCCAGTCACTTTATTGCATTAATGCACCAACACCCATTTTTCTTTTCAGTTGGCAAGAGAACATAATGCTGCAACAAATCACGACATGCTATATTTGTGATTTGTACTAAATTCTTTCGAATATTCAAATTTATTTTCGGCAGTCCGTAGTATTAGAAGTTTTTCATTTTCCCACGGAAGCCCGGAAGTTGTATTGGTTCCAAGTGTCCGTGCATTGTAGAGAAACGATGACGAGGAATCATTGTGTGTTATCGCAACATTCGCAACCAATGGACCAATGCCAGAATTAAGTGACGAAATGAGTTTTTACGTAATAAAATTATACGTACGATGATAATGGTTGTTACTACTTGGCTTTGGCACGAATTTTTGATGATCTCAAATTATTTTTCCATGTTATGCCCTTGACTTATCCAAGATGACGACAATTTTATCCGGAATAATTTTCTATAATTGCTACATTATTTTCCTTAAGTGATTAAAAACTGACCGTTACATGTTAAAGTGGATAAGATTGCAAAATTATAATAATTTGCAGTGGTAACCTTGCAGGCTAGCAAGATTACACGTCGTGAAGCGGTCTGTCTGTTCCATGAAATTCTGTCAGAACTCAGAATCCAATAAGAATGCAATCGTTTTGATCCTAATTCACTATACCCGTGAAGCTAAACAGTCTTCTTCTTTTAACTCGCCTAGTCCCGTTATGCGGGGTTCGCTTCCTTAATTCTTTGATGTCATCTTCAAGGCCAAGCTTTTGCATGTCCTTCCGGTCATCAAAGCCTTCATCCTTCATCCAGGTAGCACTCCCTCTCTTTTTTGTAGCTATGGAAAGGCAATTTTTAAAAATTTTATCATCGAATCTTTACAACATTTCCGTAACACCGTAGCTTTTAACTCAGTGATTTCCTCAGTTATAGGTGTTACTTTAAAACTTCCCCTTACGTGTTCGTTACGCTTTTTTTTTAACGTGACTCCATCCACGAATCGCAACATGAGGAATTCAGTGGTATGAAATTTTTGCTAATGTGTCTCTTCCCATATTCCATAGAGTAAAATAAACTGAACCATGATATTTGATATTGTTTTTTTTTTTTGAGATGATGGTACAACACTATTCAAATACAAACATTCCTCTATGTAAACAACAAAGTCGTTATGCACGTCTTCAGAATGCACTCAAGACAAATCTGTTTGATTTTGGCAGACAAAATCTATTCCATCTACAATAGTCAAAAATGTTTTGACGTTGATGTACAGATTGTATAAGGGAAATTTCCCTTGTCATTTTATCTAGCTGCATCTCATAAGAAAGAAGGTATATTATAATTATTATTGAGTGATGAGCACGTGTTGTCAACATGCTCTGGCAAATTTCAATGTTTATTTATCGATGATGACAGTCTTATACAAACCGCTACCACGTGTTATGTATTTTATTTATCCTTACTTCTCTACGTCTTACAATGTATTGACTTTAATGGATTTATTTCTTTTTAGCAAAGCTATCTATGTGCTTCATAACATATTTCTATGAATAGATTTTTAAGTTTTAGAATTGCCACGACGTACTGTTTCATCAGTTGCATTTGGCGTCCTACGCAAATAGCAGCAGAATTCCAGAAGAGTTTTCTTTTTCTAATTGTAAGAACCCGATAGAATTTTCTATAATTATGTATACCTCGGATATTTACATCGCAAGATTAAACAAGTTTGAAAACATGAATATAACAATGTTATCGATGAGTATGATAAACTCGTGTTTGCTGTTATCAAATTTATTGTAGGTACTATGTTATATACCTGTCTCGCAATGTATGAGCCAACCTATTACCTGCTTCTGTTGTTGTAAATAAACAAATGATCGGCCATCTTGGCCGCCATGTTGTCGATTAGACGTCAACGTGACGCGCGCAAGCGTCAGCTGATAGCGATACGTGATTCTCGACGCTGAACCACCTGAACTCTAGTTGATGCAAATAAAGTGTAACCACTCCGCTTCAAGCGTTGCTCAGCGATATGTCCGGTGGCAAAACGCACACCACTTCATCATATAAAAACTTCATCATACATTCGATTTGCATTACGATCGATAGCTGCAGCTCGATCCGGTTTTAGATCCACAATACCGAACAATAAAATAGGATTTGTATTGAATAGCACGTTTGTTTTGGAATTTAAATTCCACAGGCAACCTGAACGTTTCCTTGAATAATAACTAAGAGTGCTGATTACTCATTCCTCGTGTTGCTTACTTTTGTTTCAGGAATCTTTGAATCGACTGTTTTCTTTGATAAAATCCTTGACTGTAAAATAGAATCAGAAGTAAACGATAATGACGAACGAGGAGACAGGCATGGTATTATTATTTGGCCGATTATTGTTATTCAGGCTTCGCGAGCGCGGGTTCAAGGCAAAGCCGCCATCAGCATGTGGGAGGCCACTCTGTTTAGAATTATAATTTAAACTATCAGTTTAATCTTGGTATCAAAAATCAATCTGAATTGTTGCAAATGTTTGGAGCAATGCTTTGTCCTTGTGATATTGGAAAATGCGTAGAGTTTTAGTTTTAAGTATAACAGATATTTTTCCTACTTCTTTAAACAGTTTGGCAACATATGTATTTATAAAGTTTAATCGTGGTTATTTATTAACTGTAACAGGAATGTTGTTTGTGAACTTTTTACTTACAAAATTGTTAATGATATCTTCAAGTCAGTGCTTCATGACGTCATTGAGTTTTTGTTTGCTCCTGTTGTGTTCGCTGGTCATTTTTTAGATGCGTCAACTACCATAAATGGATTCTCAGCAATTATTTAGATTCCAAGAAAAAACAATTCTTAGTTGTTCCAATTTAAGTAAATTTTTGGAATGATTAATTTAATTACAGAGTAAGAATCGTAATCTAGTAACAGTTGTTAGTGAAGATAATCGTTGAACTACATCCCGTAATAGACCTGCCAAAACAGGATGAGAATAGGAACAAGATCATTAAATAAATAAATTATAACTGTTTCATAATTCTAATTTGTTCTCAGATTTATACTGTGGCAAAAACACTGTGACACACACTGTGACAAATATGTCAAAACAAACTCATAGAGGAAAACGTCGTCGATAAATTCAAACAAGCTTTGCATAATTATGCTTTCCATAATCACCAATATAACTTAAAAAGCAGTTAATGTATACTTAGTAAACAGGCTACCACTTTTCTAGAGTCAATTTTTTTAAGATTGCGTTGTCGACCCACTATTTTTACCAATAGGTTTTCATACCTGAATGAGAAATGAGTCATTCAAGATCAAATAAATTGAAGAAGTCGTAATAGTAAAGTGGATGTTGTAAAATAACCGAGGGTTGATAAAGATGAAGTAGAAGACGATTTTAACAGAAGACAGGATCTAAACGACATTGGTAATGATTAGCTGAACGACAAGGTTAATAAAAAAAAAATCTATTGACATTAATTAAATTATCTGATGGCTATGCTTATACAAAGTGAAAATAAGGATGCAAATGATTTAGCGAGTAACTTAACCAGAGTAGCAGCGTTATTCATTTTAATAGTGCATACACCTATAATATGCTCTCGCTATAATAGTCGCAATGATCAGTCAAATTATTTTCATTAGATTTACATAGGTTCGTTTAAAAATGTAAGCATCTGAATAATGTCTAAAAGTAAAGTTTTATTTGTGCTGGCCCACCAACTAGCCAGCGTCGGCTGGGATCACCCGATTGCCTTGAACTCATGTTCGACATTTTTTGCGAACTAACGCTACAACAGGATACATAGCGCGCCGCGGAGCTCGGCCCTTTAGTGGTTTAGTTGATGCCCTTGATGAATCTTAGAGAGCTTTTGGGGCCGCTTTATGGCCTGGAATCCGGGCGGGCCAATCTTTACAATTCTTTTTCCCTTTTTGGTCAGGCGATATTACTTACATAACTACCTCAGGTTTAAATTTCGCTGGAACCGTGCGAATTTCCTGCACCTTATGTAAGATGCAAGAATAAAGCTGACGAAAATGACGTCACACAAAATTGCAATGCTTGAAGGTAACGTCAGCAATGTTTAAGCTACGTTACGCTAGCGGAAATTCGTCTTTTCATTAGATGCCAGTAATAATAACTTTATGATCATAACGCGGTGATAAGACTCGAGTCAAATTGAGTCATGTAGAGGACACACGAGTTAGTAGTATAGGTAATATTGACGGTCTAATGTGTACAGTAAACATGGCTGCTCGTTCACGGAACGCGCAGACTCCAGATGAGTAGATACGGATAAATTATTTATTTGTAAAAGGCTAGCGTAACCGGAGCTTAATATGCTTCTTCTTGCGATAATTTCAGGGACGACAGTGACAATAAAGATGATAACGGAAAATTAAGAACTGGAAGAAACGATAGTGAAGTGACACATTTCCAAGTTCCGAGGAATCTAAACAAATCATTGTTAATACAACATTGTGAAGAAAATTGCTATGGGAAACTTACTGGAATGTAGGCTTTGTTTGAAGAAATGTTGCATAATAGTATACGGCGTAGCATCAACAGCGCTGTCAGTGGAACAACACATGCAGCGTTCCCGGCAGGAACCAGTCACGACGCGGAACTGTAACGTCGCCATACAATCTGCTCACCGCTGATATGCACTAGGAATCACAACGATCAGCCTGAAATTGCCGGCAAGCAATAAGCTAACCGCGATAGTTCGGTGCGTCCAACATCTTGCGGCGGAAGACTCGCGGAAGGCCTCAACGTGACAGTTTTTGCGGAACCGTAATTGTTAGTCAGGTGACCCGCTGGGACGCGCCGGTGTGGAAATGGCGATGCGGTGTGTAGCGCGGTCGTCGGTGAGGCACTGACGGCTCGCCGGCTGCCTGCCGCCGGCCGCTCCTGCATTGCGGCGCGCAGCCGCACTCGCGCGCGCATGACCTTGGCATTGAACTTGGCAATGGGCCGACGCGGCGTGTGGCGCGGGGCGCGGGGCGGCTCGCCGGGGGATGGTGATGCACCGGCAGCTGCACCGCCCCTCTCCCGCCATCCTTCCGTCATCGCCACTGCCCGAGTCCAACTTGCAGAATACAAAGTACTGATTCCAGTCTTCAACTGTATAATGTGAAGATATTCGTTGTGCCAGCTTCTATATACGCGATCGTGACGAACCGTTTCCGTTGTCTTATTTACTTTTTATGACACACAGAAGCATTCAGATTGTAATAGGTGGAACACACGATTCTATAATTGATAGCAGTGTTAAACAAAAAAATCACTAGACAAATAACTAGGATTATAGTTTTTGAATAATGTGACATATTTTTTTGGATATTTGCCCGAAGTTATTAGTTTTTGTAATGGTCTGTTTGTACCTATTTAAAATTTTGTGGAGTTGCATTTAAGAATGTCAATCATTTTAAAATGTATAGGTAATTTGTGGAATTTTAATTAAAATGACGTATACAAAATACAATACATAGTTGTATTATAATTTTGGCGGAGTTACAGAGAGCGATCATGGTGTTTACTCGTGCGACGCTTGAGGCACATCTGATGTAATATCGGTGGAGCATAAAAACTGGTCGCACTTGAGACTTTGTTACCAGCCGGCGATTTATTAAGCCCGCAATCATTTCTTCAATAATTACAAGTTTACGATATCCAGTAGAATTCAATCTATAAATAACGAGTCACAAGTGGACTATTCAATTGTTGTAATGATATTGAGGTATGAGCCGATTGATTTAAATATCGTAGTTATAAAACATAATCAGTCGTGGGTGATGAGCTATCTCCCTACACGTGTCGGGGTGCGAAGGCTGCGGGGTGCGGGGGGCGCGGTGCTGGAGGGGTGAACAGCGGGGGATGTTGGAGATCGATCTGGATGCGCGCGCACCTCGCTGCTAGCTACCCACTCTAAGGCCACATAGATCCCGGGCTGCCTAGGTACTTTAGGTCTCAATGCCAAGCACTAACTCGATACATCTCTGCTATAACGAATATACCAATGTAAGTACTTGTTCTTCCTCTGCTTAAGTGATCGATAGGTATAGAGGAAGGTACTATTAGAAACTTTTTATCTTTGTCCTCATCTTTTAGTTTACTCTAAGAATCACGTACAGAAATAAAATAGAAAACTCGGTTTTCATCAATATTATCTTTACCGTTTCCGATTTCTATTTCAGTGCACTTATCGCTAACTCATACATCGTGTGAGATCCAATTATAACTACCCACAAGTTTATTACCTTGAGAAGTATTATTACGAAGTACCCGACGAAGCTCAGGAACATTAATTTCACTTATAACTTTGATAACAGTGCACTGAACTTTGCGTGAACAAGATTGATTGTATCTGTACTGTTTTTATGAGCCTCAAGCTGAACCAGGTTCTGTATTGTTGTGTTCTATTCTTTTGTTGTTTTAAAGGTCATCAAAGCTCCTATTTTTACTAAATGATCGCGTGGTTATGTCTAGATCTCTCAGACTTCTCTATCTAGTTCCATGGAAAGTTCTGGCCACTTTAACCAAAATTTCAGATGATTACGTATTAAGTAAATTATGTTTTCCACTCAATATTTTATCATTATTGGAACCAAAATCGAATTAAGTAACTACCTTTACAAATATTTTATGTAACATGAGAATGGAAAATGAAATTACATATAATATGTATTTGATTGATTAATTGATTAATTTATTAATTTAGATAATGCATAATTTGATACTTTTAGATCAGCCAAAATTTCGTTGATGATTTAGAGAACTTTAAAAAAGCTAAAAGTAAAAGCAAAACTCATTTCCTTCTGACAGCATGATTGGACCTAAGTTCTTGCCTTGAGGTATGCCAATTTTTTATACGCTTAATTTTTGTTAAAACGGATAAACCAATGACACAATATTTAGTTATACGTTAACCGGACTTGTAGCAACCCCTTTTCTTTTCCTTATGCAACGCAGAAACAAAAAACCCAGACGAATAAGGTTCTTATTGCGTAGATATTCGATAGTTAGTAAATCGTAAGGCTTACAAAGATAAAAAATCTATAATAATCATAATTAATTCACACTGAACGGAATACATAGTAGATGTATGAATGTATGACGGATCTGAAAGAAAAATGAAAATCGAATGACATATTGTTATAAACTAGGAGTCACCCGAGGAGAATGGATGACTGAGTTGTGGTAGTTTGTCACCTAGTCGTCATTTGCAACCCACTTTGATCTTTTTTAATGTCCAATAAAAACTGTATATTTTTCCTGTTACTGTTTTCATTATACTAAAGTTACGAAACAGGCATAGTAATTCGGTATTAGGGCGTATCCTATTTTATAATTGTAACTGCTGTTCCGAGATTTCTGCATTGCATCGGTAAGCAAAATGCCGCAAGAATACGTCATGTCTGGATTCCTCAAAAGGGTAGGGGGAGAGGTGCTATTTTCGTACGTTCATATTTCACTGGAGACGAATCTGAGGCCCAGGGTCGAGCTTGATACTCTGCAGTCTGCACCGAGGAGGGATTTCAATTTATTTTACTTTAATCCAGTGTCTGATTTTTGCACCGTTTATGGTATTCATATTTTAACAGCCTCTTCAGTAATACAAGGCATTGTGGCTAATACATCATTTATTAACGTAGTTCAAGACGAAGCCCAACGAATATTATGATTTGAATTTTGAGGAATATAAGAGACATCTTACCCTAAGAGGATTGACTCTGATGTTCAGTAGCGCAATCGACTTCTTTTCTTCGAATTCGAATTACTTGCTGGTATTTCTTCATGGTATTTTTATTGCTTTTACCGCTCAAAATATGATTTCACCTTTCTGTTCCATCTTGGAAATCTTACAAATTAAATAAACATCAGGTAAGATGTAGGTACACGTGTATTTATAAATTATGTTAAGTATATCATCCGGCCTTTCAGAAGACGTTTGACCTTTGTCGTGCTCTTTTAAGGTTAAAGGTTGAAGGGATCCCGAGCACAGTTAAATAACTTATGTGCGCGTTACAAAACATTTCTAATTTCAGAGTTTCTTTTCTGTTTTCAGACTTCTTGTTCTTGGCTTTTTGTTGGATTAAAAGTTATACCTTCGTTATACTTAGTTTGTGCCTTTACGAGTATGCCTTTCTCATCATTACCAACTTACAAAAGTAAATGCTTAAAATTGCTGAACAAACACTCCATAATCATTATCTACAAGTTTCACGCCTACACCTGTCATGTGAAAAATACGCAGTTTATGAATATTATCCAATTTCCTCTCCGCAACCCTCAATTTAATGAGCTTGCATAAAAGGAGCAAAACTTCTGTCCAGGAAAGATTAATGGACTTAGCCGCTATGTGTATAATTTTCTTCATACGTTATTTCTACGTCAATGTGGTTAAGGCAGATACATGAGTTATTTCCTCAGTGATCGACAGCTTATGAATAATGCATTGTGTTTAGCAGAAGCAATAATTATGATTTTATTATCAGCACGTGTCGGCTATATACTCAAGTGCAATACGATGAAAATTCAACACCTGAACAAGAAATTGATCATTTGTGATCGCTTAGTCACCAAGTGTGTCAACATCTCATGTTTATAAACTTTATAAAAGTAAGGTCACTATCTTTAGAACAACTTTTCCTGTTTAATACTTTTTAGTGTTATGTTTACACTGACTTTTGGCCTTCAAATTACATGTTGCGTCATTTTAATATGCCTATTTATTTCATTAGTAGTTTTATGTTCTTCATTAAGGGCGGCCAACCCGTCTATCTTTTCATACAAACGCTCGTACGTGATTATGGCGTTGTCACAGATATTTCTTTTAAACTTTTGAACTAATAGGCATCTTGTGCACTATATCTAGGTTTCTATCAAAACGCGAAATCAAAATTTTAAGAAACAAATTCAGTACAAACCTTCAAAAATCAGCTTTTTTGCACAAATTTTATGTGATGTTTGGGCGTATATAATGTACTTATTAATTGTAACCGGAAAAAAATATTTGCATAGAAACCTTGCAAATGTAATGGAGTTTCTAAATGCAAAATTTTTTTTTCATAATCTTATAAGGCTTACGAATAAACACGTATTTCTTGGAACAAGTTTTATGAAACTTCCGCACACTATTTTCCTTTTAATGTTGTCGCGTTCTCACTTGCGTGTTAGCCATGTGGCGGTAAGAGGTAAGCAGGGGCCGAGTCGAGCGGGGACGGGTTTGCCTCTTGTTCTGGATGAAACAACAAGCTTTTTGACCATGCTCGCGTTGTCGTTCGTCGGATGGGGAAGGGCCCTCTTAATATCTTTTACTTGTGTATTTTTTTCTTCATAAACACCATTATGATCGTCAAGAAAGAAAACTCGTTTTACTACATCAAATTTTGCATCATCCTATTATGCATTAACGCCTGCATTTCCAATTATATTACTTCTTAACCCCAGTCCACAAGAGGCACAGACGCACCATCGAACACGGATTACATCCAGGCTTCTACTGCGTATAAAGTTACGGCATACGGCGTCACAGCCGCCCGGGTAAGTTGGCCTTGCCCTTCACGAAGTAACACGAAGCGCGAATCGATCGGCGCGAACCAGCTGACCCGCCCTGCCTCTTGTAAACACTGCTTTACCATCAATGGGCGCTTATACTTTGTTTGGGAAACGCTTATATACTTTTAGAACATGAGGTAAGTATAAATAGGTAGGGGAGTATATTGGGAAACATATTTTCGGAAAAAAAAATGTCGCCTTTTTTAGCCTGAAGGCGTTTTTCAGGAGATTTTATTTATAAAATTTGTTCTCAATAGAGGCGAGTACACAAATCGCTTGCGAGGGTCTAAATAGGTAACCGTGACTACCCTGGAACATAAGGGGCTATTGAAGGAACACCGTAGATGTGGATTTCAGTCAGTTTGGGTCTTACAGCCCCTTCCGCTCTACCCAGGGTTGGAGGATCGACGGCGCTTTGTGTATTACGCGCGCCTCAAAGAGTGTCAGCATGATGACAGGGTCCAAAGGCCTAAAGGGCCAAAGCCTGCCGGGGTAGCGGGACTTATCTCATTACCGTGACCCCGGAACATAAAGGGCTATTGAAGAACACCGTGGATTTTAGTCAGTAGGCGTCTGACAGTCCGTCCAACCCGGTGGAAGGACTCATTTGATGATTTTACCAGGTAAAAAAAAGGTTAGTTTATAAACATAGGTATAAGCTAAGGATTTACAGGGGAGCGTTTTGTCTATGTGATATGCGATCCTTTGTCGCAGGTTACGTAACAATCACTAACCTAACCTAACTATCGACCCTGCTTCGTCATTTGATGCCAGAGCCATTGCACAACGAGTATGTTTATTTAGTTTTTTTATTTATTTTAATTCAATGTCACACGAATTTTCTTTTTTTTCATGTGTAGGTATTTTTAATGTACGAGTAAGTTGTATTTAAGTAATAATATTTTGAAAATTGTTCATTAATTTAAATTTTCTATTGTCTGTTTTTCTTTTGTTTTGGGGTCTATTTTTATCTACATAATGGACATAATATGTACCTATATTTAACATTATATACCTATTATATAATGTTAAATATAGGTACATAGATTTTTAAATGTTTCAAACAATAATTAAAATTTATTTTTTACAACTTATCTTTCCTAGTGAAATTGAATTCAAAAATTAACCTGCTAGTCTAAAACGGCCACTTAGCAATACTACTTATTCATAATGATTCTCTTGATGCATTCCCAGCAAAGTCATTGGCTATTATTCTTTCACGAAGTGAATCATTAGGAATATTGCTAAGTGGGACCCGCTGTTAGATAATAAAATCTTAAAAGTTTTCATAATGATAATGTTAAAAGGTTTCCTACTCTTATATCTTAGTAAATCACCTACGCCACCAGTCTGTAAAATTACCCAATAGATTAAGAACTTCTCTTTTTGTGGTAAAGTAAAAAAATAAATTCAAAGATGAAAATGTACCTAAGGTGTACCGTCGGCTCTTACAGATACTGATTGTAATACCGATGTAAGTACTATCGCGAATATTTCAGAAGAGTGTGGCTATGAAAAATTTTAAAAGAGTTGATTCATTTTACAGTTTTCTTTTTCTTCAAAATCAAAATTGTATTTATTTAAAAGGCGTAAAATATATGTTACGGCTAATACTCAAAGTGCGGTTACACCTAGGTTTAACCGGCTAAACCTAGGTGTAACAGACCACATGCGGTTAAACCTTCCTATACAGGAGCAAGTCGACGGAGCCTCGCTTGGCAGGGCTCCTACATCTGCGAGGTTTAAAAAAAATTACCACGCCCTAACCTAAATGTCCGAGTCGGGATGCCAGCAAGTCTCGAGATTAGACCTGGTTCTAACTGGCTTAACCTAGTTCTAACCGAAGATAAGTAGGATACACCTAGGTTTACAAAACTAAAATTAGAAATTTTAATTCTACTATTTATTTCGTCTGCCTCAGAGTACTAACGAGCGTTACAACCAGTAAAAATACTCAGACTGAAAACATTAAAAAAGAAGAAAATGTACCTGAAGATAAAACCTGTAATATACAAAGTAGTTTATGAAAGACTTGGGGAGTGGCCTTTACACCCGTGGGTTAGTATGAAATAGACAAAAAAAAGTTGGTAGTTAAGACAAATGAAATGAAAATGAGCAGCTAAATGAAAATGAGATTGATTGATTAAAAAAACGGCTTGTGTCAGTAAATTAAAAAAACAAAAGGCTGGATCGATTCGGCTTCGATGCTTTTTTATTTTCTTTTTGTCAAGACAAGCTAGGTTTTTACTTTTCATTTTAATCATTAGTGAAATGAACTGGTGTGTGGCTGGGACAGAACACTAGCTCAAAATAATTGTATATTTTAATTATTTATAAATAATTGGCAAGTAGAGTAATGTTACACTAAAAAATAAATAAAACCTACTTAAATATAAAAGTAACCACAAACCAAAATACTCTCAATAGAAAAATAAACCCATTGTGTATTTTGTATGATGCTTCTTGAAAAGGTCTTTCTTTATTTTTCTTGCCCTTATTTATCTTTTCTTATTATTATTTATTTTCCTTGCCCCTTATTTTTCTTAAATATTTTTACTTGTCAATTACGACGAAAAAATACGACAAAAAAAAAAATTCAATTGACTCCCAAATATTATGATGTTTTAAAATTGAGCGCCCTGTATATATGCCAAAATTAAGTAAGGAAGGATAATGTTAAATAATAAGGAAAAAACAATACAATTAAAAAATACAGCTACCTACTTACATAATATACAACAAAGACTTCTAATGAATAGGAGGCTGAGGACAGATCATTGTGATCCTATTTACTGACTATTTTGCGAAGGTATACGTCAATAAACATTTTTTTTTGTCTGTGGGCGGGTGGGTTCGGTCGATAGTGGGGAGACAACCGCCCACTACCTCGAATCACCCCACAGCTTCCCCTGACCCAAATAGAGGGGGATGAGTCACACACACAAACAAACAAAGGGACAAAAACACATGTCAATATTAATGGGTATATGTTGTTACTTACTGAGAGGATAATAAATAACAAGCAATTTGATATTTTCGACTTGTGAAAGAGTATTGTGAATATTCTTTTGTGTAGTGGTTACAAAGCGGCTTTTGTTGTATTTTTGTTATTTACAAGATTCATTGAACTTCATAACTTTTTTATTAAGTATAATTATGTACTTACACATTATTATAATTAAAAAACTAAAATTATAACAGGACATCAAAAACCCTGTGACATATTTTAATTATGGTAGTGTATCAAGTATCAACCCATTAACATTTAATAGATAATAACTGGTGAAAAACAGTGAACCAATTATTTTTAAAATATTAGAATATAAAATGTAAGTAAATACACGAAAATTGAATAAAATATAAAAACATCCAGTCATCTTGCAAAGGCGGTACGGTCGGTAAACTAAAATTATTTAAAAAGTTATGAAATGTGGGTATTTACTACCTAAAATAAAAATCGATTACCTTCGGTAGAAAATAATTCCCTTCTAGGAATATGGGTATCACAAACATGCACCCATAACGTGCGCACCAAGTCAGAATTATGTTAATTAATGAAATAACTTTCTTCATCTCAATCCTTGATAATTGCTTTAAACACTCCTCAAATAAAAAAGCTAAACACCCACCCCTAGGGCTAGACTCTGTCAACCATCCATTACATCATCCGCCATTACACATTCGTAGAAAAGTCATTAAAAAATGTGTTAAGGCAAGTAATATATGCCGACATAGATGTGTGACGCAAACCGTAACTCCGTAAGCGTAGACAAACAAGAAATTACCTCTAACGCGGCCTTAAATATTGATAGTTAAATTATGGACAGTTCTACGTCCACTGGGGGTTGAGAACTTGTGCTATCGCGGTAAATATCTTACAACAGACACCATAAGCTATTGAATAATGTGCCGATGTGGCAAAATGCCGGCAGTGGCTACAACTTAGTCAAGTTGACAAAGTGGAATCCATTAATATAACAAAGAGTTTCCAATACATATACATGGCAATAAATATCATACAGAACAGGTATTTGTTCCGAGTACTTTGACTCCAGCACTATTAACGATACTTAACATGCGGTACAAAAAGCCGCACAAAAAGTGGGTATTCGGTTAATATGTGGAAGCAAACATCGCTGTCTAACCATCCTTGTGGGATTAAGATTCGTTTTAAATGTGATCATAATGAATTCAGTTCCCAAAACAACGTCAAAACTGTTTGCTCAGACGATTAGCGTGCAGAGCGAGTGACGCGACGCTGCGCAACGTGAGCCGAGCAATTTCGCGCAATGAACAAATCGTTTGTACTACCTACGGCAATGTTACCTATCTGTCGTTTAGTTCCTGTTGTTATTTACGATCATCGAATAACATCGCTTGTCTAATTTATTCGTAGCGTGCAAAACGACGCAAGCCGACAGTGGCGCTATGTATACCTATGTACAGTGGAAAGCGTGATTACAAACATTACACAACTGATCGATTTTTGCATCAAACGGCATGCGGTCGCGAATATCTTTAGGAAATGGTGTTATTACCTTTGTCGGTGAGTCCGTGGCTGCGCTGGTGTTCAGGATGCATGGCACTCGCGACGGTTTATGCGCATTTGTCCCTCAAGTTGTTTCCAGAAAGAGGGCGCCGCGCGAGAAGAACCTACCAACGCGGCGGTGCGCGGCAGAATCGCTCGGCCTCGACCTTGGCCGTCAAACCCGCGCATGCGTCGCGCGCACCCCCCCGCGCCGCGCGCCTGCGCTCCCCCCTGCCAATTATGTCATTATGATGTGCTGCCGAGTTTGCTGCTGTTGTGTTGCCAAACACAGTTGCGCTCTGCTGGAGCTGGATCCAGATTTTTAATAAGGTCAAATGATGTAGGTAACCACATTCTTGCAGTTGGAATCAAATATGTAGTTAGTTATGTAGTAGGTATGAAGACGCAATGCGCTGCGGCCCCCACCGCCGACCGCCGACCGCCGGCCGCACGAACTATCATATTATACAAACTAAGCAGATGTTGACATTGGCACGCTATTGTAGATACTGCTAATCTCAAATCATGTACTAGGTAAAATGCGATTCTCAGTTTTATCAATCGTTTGTAAACATGAATATGTATTCAAAGTGTAGCGGCCAGAGGAAACGGGCCGATACGTAATCAAAATAAACACCGATGTTTTTTATTTACATATTTATCAGTTAATGACTGTTTTTATGAAAAAAATAATCCAATTAATAGTTTGTGGATATTTCCTCAATTTCCTCGTCATATTGGCAAATCGGTTGACAGAAGCTGTTTTTCCGTAGTATTAGCGTTAGCGCTACTTTACAATCATAATCAATCAAATTGATGTTATTTAGGTTAGTATGGGTAGGCCTTTACAAAACTATTCTATTACCTAAATATATTAAGATTTCATTAATAGAAAAAGAGTAATATTCTACAGGCAACACCTGAGAAGGACAACTGAAATCACCAAAAACACTACGTTTATCTCCTAAAATCTTAAAGGTTTCATAGATAATTAGATAAGGACCGGTATAAGTAATCCGCTGGGATTAGAAAAGGACAAGGGCCTCTTTTAGTAATTCGTCGTATCTTTATCGGGTTTATCCTCTTAAACCAGATCTTCACCGATTACGGATGGGGGACACTGATGACGGATCAGATTAGTTACTATTTTGGTTTACCAGAACCAATGATATATAACCTAACCAGAACTATGATTCCTCTCTATTAATTTATATTAGAATATCCACATGTTTTCTCATTCCTCTGCTATTCTTTTCTATTTAATTTAGTTGCAAGATCCAAGATAGTTATATGCATTCGAGTCGAGCTTCATTGTCTCGACGCTTTTCTGGTGGTCGCCATTGTTGATTCTGGCTTTCAGGAGTTGCAGTGGTTTGGGAATAACGCGGTGGGATTGTCCCAAAAAAATTTGAACCTCCAATAGCAAAATTTTGAAATTCAAACGCAACATTGAAGGGAGAATGTATTTACATTGAAAATATATGATTGGCCCTTTTGTAGCTAGCGGAGCTCCTGAAAAAAAGTCCTACCCATAATTACTAGTGCTGATTTATTTGATCTTATTTGTAACTTAGCGGACAAAGTATGACAAAATCCGGCATTAAATGCTATGACATGTTTAATTTATATTTTATCGACTGTTATCCAAAAATGAAAATTTCTTCTAATTTGTGTCACACACACCAATTCTACAAAGATAAATTTCTTCAATCCGGCATTAAATCCGGCATTATATACTATGACATGTTTAATTTACCTATATTTTATCGACTGTTATATAAAACTGAAAATTTCTTCTAATTTGTGTCACACACACCAATTCTACAAAGATAAATTTGTTTTGTTTGATGCTAAATCACCCCTTTCCAAACTATTGTTGTATTTTGACATTTTCTTCAAATCTTAAATTTTCTTCAACTCATAAAAATATAATACAACAATTTGCATTTCACACCAATTCTACAAATGACTGATACTTATTTAGATTTTTCATCAAATCCTACAAACATATTTGCCCTTTACTGCCGTTTTAGCAAACTTTTAAATTTCACAAAAATAGGTTGATGTCATTTTGACTATTTTATCATACTCATAGAAAAGTTGACCACCATACCATTTTCTAAACATAAGTAAGTGTTGCCAACCAATTTCAAAATATGAAGTCACCAAATCATAATAAGAAAACAGCTGAAAATTGCATTAACCTTCCACAATCGGCATAGGAACAAGAAACAACACTTAATTATAAATCGACCGAGTAAATCCATACGTCGGAAGGTAATGAAATCTATAAATAATGCTAGCATCAGAGTGATGTAATCTGCCATTGTTGATATACCTGCACTTATGTACCGAGTACATAGACGACTGCATAGGTAAATAATGAATACTACAGTGTGTTGCGAATCACAAATTAAATTAGAATAATTTAATTAGAGGAGCTTTGTTCAGTGCGTTGTGATTTCAGACTGAGTCTAGGTTTCCTGTTTCTATCAATGTCAGTATAAAATATCTGGGGAGTATATCTTTAAATTAATATGAAAATAAATTGCTAAGTTTTCTTTTCGATTATTTCTGGAAGTCCAGTGAAGGTTTAAAAGGTGATTTTGAGGCGCTACGAGGTCAGCTAGTAAAATTAATTTTAACAGAGTTTTTTTGAATCTAGATGAGAAAATATATAAAACTTCTTATAAAAATTTACCTTGCTTGTTTTTAATTAAAATTAAATAGTTATTTTGTTATTTATTTGCACGTCACTTACAAGTTACATTAATATTTTTTTTTTAATTCTTTATTTATTTTACTTTCAATAGACAGTTAGTATTTTGGTTTTAAAATAAGTAAAGCCAAGAATTGTTGCAGTATAGACAATTCTTCATCTGTGGGTTAGAAACTGCCTCTCTGTGAAGTATACGTGATGGTAATATTCTTCCATCACGTATCCAGTACAGGTTTCTGGACGTACTTTTGTTTCTAGAATTTGTTTTTTAGTGGTATAATCATCAAATGAGTCCCCCACCCAGGGCGGGACAGTAGGGACTTTCAGACTCATACTACTTATTACGAAAATCCAAGGTGATCCTTCAATAGCACTTTACGTTCAAGGGTCACGGTGATCTGATAAGACAGCGCAACCTAGAATATGTCGTTGTGATCATAAATGTATCATTTCACTTTTCCAATAGTTTTATAGCTACCTTCAAATATTCCTATTGGTGTCTTATTGTGAATCTTGTTAGGTTAAACTTATTTTCTTTATTTTCAACTGTATTATTATTTCAATACCGGAAAAAAATCTTATAAGAATCATCATAACAGATACTTATAAGGCCAAAAAATTAACCGTTTCAATACCTAAAATCTAAGTTTATTTCACTTTGGTTTGAGACATTTTTAAATTCAAAATATTCAAATACTACTCGACCGTCTTCAAATGTGTGTACCTCCTATGTACCTACCCACTTCGTAACATAATTGGGGTAGGGGAGCAGATTTCTGATATTATTACTGTACACTCATCTACGGCAGTACGAACTGGTTGCCTTTCTTGAGAATTGGAAGGAAATAGCACACAATCGAGACCGTTGGAAGGAATGGAGGCCTTTGCCTAGCAGTGGGCCAGTCCTCCTCCTCCTCGCGTCGTATTCCTCATTGCTGAGGGTCGTGATTCCCCCGACGTGAAGTCACTTTGAGCTTGACGATGCTCCGCCGTCTGTTTCTGTCCTTGGCAGAATGAAGATCAGTGAAATTTCGTGTCCAGGGAAGAGCGAATTTGGTCCGACCATCTAAGTGGACTGCGACCCCTCGGACGCTTGCCATCAACCTTGCCAGTGACCAACAATTGTTCAAGGTTGTGACCATCTTTCCTCGCGATGTGACCGAAAAACTCCAGGATTCTTTGAAGACAGGTGGTAGAAAGTCTGGTTGAATCTTAAGGTCGCGGAGAATGGAATCATTGGAACGGAATGCAGTCCAGTGGGCCAGTACAGGCTAGTAATAAAATAAAAATCAAACTTACCTACACGCTAATGCCCAGTACTCACTCTTTGCCATTGTTCTGGATCTATCTTTTCATTTATACTCGTGAGATGCTGCTCCAGACGTATACAACGTGTAACGTTAATAGCGCAAAACCTCTCGTGGGGTAACTCAGCCCATGTTACTGAACAATGTTTGATCAAAAACATTTTTTTATATTAGCTAGCTTTTTTTTGTGAGTCTTTTTTTTTCGTGGTAGTATCGGCAGATGCAGTACGCATCCGCCTAAATAAAATCCACGATGTTTCTACTATAGCCCTTTACGTTCCAGGGTCACGGTGCCTCTGTTACTTATTTAGACAAAGTCGCTGGCAACAGCTGATAATTGAAAACAGGAACAAAAAATTAAATCATCATTCCAAATGAATAAAAGCCCGGCCAAGTGCGTGTCGGGCCACGCAGTGTAGGGTTCCGTAGTTGCCCATCAAAATACTAATGCGAACTAACTAAACTGATTCGCTGAATTTAATTTTAAAAAGAAGAATTTTCAAAATCGGTCGAGGAGTCTTTGAGAAATCGGGGAAAATACATAAGAAAAAAGATTACAACGAATTTAGAACCTCCTCCTTTTTTTTGAATTTAGTTAAAAATAGTTGACGATAAAAACCTACCTATCCCCAAAAAACATACCTATAAAAGCTGTAAAAATAAAGTTGACAAACTTACATTTGCAGTTGTCTCCGATACATTTTGTTTAAGAAAATATGATATCCAAGTACATTTTATAAGTTGGTCGACTATTACTCGTAAAGTTGTAAAGCCTACTTAGTCATGATAATTTTCTTTTAAACTTCGTTATATATACTACTAATGTGAATTTTTTCACACCCCCAAACATAACCGTTTAGCTGGTAGAGGGGGACACACTCGAATCGAGCAAAATTTAGCACTTTAAAGCTTAATATTTCACAAACGAATTTTTTTATGAGAAAATTGTTAATGGAAACTATCATTATTTTTTAAAGGCCTATTTAATGATACCCCACACTAAGGGGTACGCGAGAAAAAAAAATCCTCACTTTACGTGTAAGTACTGGAGGTACCCTAAAAAAAAAAAGGTTGCACTCCAGGAGTGCCGGTAGAAGTGAAAACTTTTTTGTTACTATGTTTTATTTTTAATTTGAATGACGTCTTACTCATTTTCGATCAGGGTCACGTGACCCTGACGCGAGTTTTAAATTTTTTACCCATTACAGAAAAAGTGTACAACGCCGCTAAAGAAGTTTTCACTTCAAAAAAATATATTTCGAGATTTTATTTTACCACTTTTTCGGCACAACAAATCCGTATATTTACACCAAATTACAGCTCTCTAGTACTGTGCGTCTCTGAGCTAAACTGCGGACAGACGGACGGACGGACGGACGGACATGGCGAAACTATAAGGGTTCCTTGTTGACTACGGAACCCTAAAAAGAAAGGTAAAACTTGGATAAAACGCCGTTTAGGACGGGTAGCGCCATCTACAGGTATAAATACAAACTAATTTCATGGCCAGAGCGGATACACGTCGGCATCAACTTGATATTGGAGTTCAACCATTTTCACATAGATGGCAGTAAAGTGCCAAAGAGTTCGAGAGTACCGAAAAAATACCGAATAGTCGTTTGTAAATTAATGATTTATCTTGATGTGAAATAGAACCATAGACCGACATCGGTAACAACCCAATATCGGAAAAGGTACTAGACACTACTTTCAATTAGTTAGCAGCTACGATACTTTTTTGTTTAGCGTCGTAAAATCATCAAATGAATCCTCCCGGGAACCCCGGGCAGGGCGGGAGGGACTGTCAGACTTGTACTGACTTAAATCCACGGTGTCTTTCAGTAGCCCTTTATGTTCCGGGCTCACGGTAAGGAAATAATCCCGCGACCGAATCAGCTACGATATTAGAGAAATAAAATTGATAAACATACTCGTAAATCTCGTAGTAGGTGTCTACGGACTACGCTGTAGAGCTTGCTACGGCGTAGGCCCTACGCCGTAGACATAAGGGCTGCATTTTTTCATAACTAGAAATTGTACTATTAATTTTATTGTGATTTAGTTTGCGTACTTATATACTTGATAGTAATTTCCAGATAGGTTTATTGGAGTTGTTGTTTTTTAAATAAATTGATGAAGAGATTTAGAGCCTAAAGGAGACCAAAAAGAACACAAATTACACGTAATTATTTTATTTACAGTTTTCTCCATCCAGACACTTATTCTTAGTATTTTATTAACTTAATACATAACCCTACTTTTTGCATAAATCGGTCAAGAAATTATCAGCCATATTGTAAATATACTTTTTGTTAATTTATATTTTGTAACTACTGCTTTGTATATCATAATAAAAATATCATATTATTCATTCTTGGCTTTGTGACATGTTAAGTTGGAGAATGCAACAAGATTGTGTTTTCATTCTCCCTTTTTTATGAACCAGTTTTAAACCCAAATTCTGTCTATACCTAAATAGCTGCTCTAAACATAGATATTATAGGTGTCCTAAAAATAGTTGCTCAATCGGAAATAATACAAAAAAAATTGTTGCAAATTGTAACATCATGGAAGTGGGTTTCATATTTTAGACGAGAAATATATCGTGTCCGGTAAGTTATCATTGAGATGTCCACTCCCCGTTGGTATAGCGCTCGTACTTGTATTAGGGCTCACAGTCACCGGGTTCTCTCCTTGATTTATTATCTTCTTAATCCTGGGAACAAATTCGATGAGTAGTTAGTAGTTGAGCAGTGCGGAATGAAAACTGCGATCAGTTGAGCAGAATAGATGAACAGTTGAGTAGTATTAGTTGAGCAATATAGTTGAGCAGTGGGAAAAAAGGAGATTCAAATCAACAAAAGTTAAAGTACAAGTACAAAGTTAAAGTGCAATTTTGGCCAAGTACTAAGTTGTTGACGTCAGATAGGGAACAAATCCATGTTGCATAAGCGAAAAGGACAAAAAAAATGACAATTTGCTTATTTTCTATACTTAAGCGCTTAAATATACACGCCATCAAGCGATAAAAGTTATTAACTGTATAATCAAAGAAAGAAAGTTACTTTTTGGTTGAGAAAAATTGACAGATTAGTAGGTAGGTTGATATATGCTGACGTCTGTATAGTCATTAGCCTATAATGTTCCACTGCTAGGACACAGGCCTCCTCTCTGTGAGAGGGAGTGGGCCACAATCCACCACGCGGGCCCAGTGTGGGTTGATAGATACCACATGTCTTCAAATTTTTAGTTTTAGGACATGCCGGTTTCCTCACGATGTATTCCTTTACCGTTTGATCAGTGGTGAATAAATTAATTACACAAAGTAACGCGCCTGATGGGGTTCGAACCTACGAAAAACTCATAAGTCGGGACCGATACCACTGGGCCACCACTGCTCGACGTCTGTATAATTTATCACCTGGCCAAAGAAGCGTAATACCATACGACATACCTAGTCTTTAGGCACAGCGTAAGAAGTTTGTTGGCTGGCGCTTCGGCGAGCAGCCAAAGTAGCAGAGCGGCGATACAGCCCCAGAATATTACACCTGCTGTTGAATTCAACTGTAAAATAAGATATCACATTATAACAGGATAATTTTAAGACAGAAGATAAGGGGAAATACGTGTCAACTAAGAAAGAAAAGAGAAAACTATTGAGACCTAAATAAAAACAATTTAGGTGCGGATCCGTGCTAGTGGTGATGGAACACGAGATCTACCCTGTAAGTAGTGATCGGTACAGTCAAATAATAAAAAAATACTAAGCATCAAATAAGGCCTCCCACCCCGGGCAGGGCGGGAGTGACTGGCAGACTCGTAAGTACTGACTAAAATCCACCGTTTCTTTTAATAGCCCTTTACGTATCGAGGTTACGGTAATTAATAAGTCCCGCGACCAAGAAAAAAATACACTTTAGTAAAATGTAAAAATGTTACTTTAAGGTAAGCGTGCTTTACCGTCGACCACATCATCGCTTACCATCAGGCGAGACAGAGGGAGTCAAAGAAAAATGAACAGCGGTATGCGGACGTTGAGTAATGGGCGACTCGTAGTCCGACCATGGACCATGCCCTGGTTCAAAGAAAAGTTCAGCAAAATTATGAGGGCCCTCCTTATAGCTGAAGCCTGCCGGTGTCGTGCGACTAACGAGCTATCGTGAACCCGGAACGTAAATGGCTATTGAAAGACACCATGGATTTTAGTCACTACAAATCTGACAGTCCGTCCAACCCTGCCCTGGGTGGGAGAACTCATTTGACAATTTTACCACATTAAAAAAAATAGTGCAAATGTGTACCTTCTGATCGAAACTTACTTGGATGTCATAAATAAATCTAATATCTTTAAACGAGCAATTCTTGTACATTTGTTTATATATAATCAGGATCTCGGAATCAGGATCTCCAGGGATTTTCATGAAAGTTACAGATTAGGGGTTTTTCGGCTCAATGAATCGATTTATAGGTCCCAGGTTCGAGAAAAGCTCGGTTCCCAAGATATAGACATTTAAAAAACCGAGCGAAGCCAACCAGATACTATCATTAAACGTGGCAAACAATTTAGGTTAACAAGTCAGAACTACAATCACACAAAAATAATGAAAAGTTTATAAATAATGCATTTTATCTGTCGAAACTTACGATCTCAAAGTAATCATTGTGCTGTGGGTTCCTGGTGATGAAGACGCCGCGACTGATGAGCAGTGGATGCGTCAGGTACAGCCCGTACGACAGTCGGCTCAGCGGCACCCACGGGTACCAGCTCAGGAACGACTTTACTAGCGCTGGAATAATATAATATTACGCATGTAATCTCCGAAAGGTTAGGTTGAGGGGCAGCAAATAGCTCACCCATATTTTGCCTTTTGTGTAATAGGGGGTTTGCCTGTTGCCATAGACTCCGTGGTTTCTTCTGACACACTCCTAATGCATAAAGTCGTCGAAGCCCGTCTTGGAAATCGAAGTCATGACCTTATCAACTTATGCGACCACTAGACCAACTTGGCGCCGCCGCCGCCAGCAAAGACGTTTTCAAATACTTACAGCATCTTTACCACATGTTTATTTATGGTTATACTATAAAAATATGAGTGACTGCGACAGAAAGAGGGTTACGATTTTTAAGTTATTTATTTTTTGGGTAAAAGACGTTTCGGGAGACATTGATTTATACATAATTATTTGCGGCGAACAGACTACGTCGACAGAGGCCCCAGTACGACTTTTCAGGTTTTAGTGACGTAAACGGGAATTTTGACGCTAATTTGATGAAACACGATGGTTCCTCATTCACATTTTCAATTTGCGTAATATAAAAAATACTTGTAGGTACGCCGTAGGAAAAATACGGAAATCTTGAAAAAAAAAACCGGCCAAGTGCGTGTCGGGCCACGCACAGTGTAGGGTTCCGTAGTTGCCCATCAAAATACTTATGCGAACTAACGAAACTGATTTGCTGAATTTAATTTTAAAAAGAAGAATTTTCAAAATCGGTCCAGGAGTCTTTGAGAAATCGAGGAAAATACATAAGAAAAAAGATTACAACGAATTTAGAACCTCCTCCTTTTTTTGAATTTAGTTAAAAATAGTTGACGATAAAAACCTACGTATCCCCAAAAAACATACCTATAAAATCAGTAAAAATAAAGTTGACAAACTTACATTTGCAGTTGTCTCCGATACATTTTGTTTAAGAAAATATGATATCAAGTACATTTTATAAGTTGGTCGACTATTACTCGTAAAGTTGTAAAGCCTACTTAGTCGTGATAATTTTCTTTTAAACTTTGTTATATATACTACTATTGAGAATTTTTTCACACCCCCAACCATAACCGTTTAGCTGGTAGAGGGGGGGGACACTCGAATCGAGCAAAATTTAGCACTTTAAAGCTTAATATTTCACAAATGAATTTTTTTATCAAAAAATTGTTAATGAAAACTATCATTATTTTTAAAGGCCTATTTAATGATACCCCACACTAAGGGGTACGCGAGAAAAAAAAAAACCTCAATTTACGTGTAAGTACTGGAGGTACCCTAAAAAAAAATATTTTACGAGATTTTATTTTACCACTTTTTTGGCACAACAAATCCTTATATTGACACCAAATTACAGCTCTCTAGTACTGTGCGTCTCTGAGCTAAACTGCGGACAGACGGACGGACGGACGGACGGACGGACATGGCGAAACTATAAGGGTTCCTTGTTGACTACGGAACCCTAAAAATGCACTGAAGTCATACGTAACGACATCTACCAATACTTACGAACATGTCCGAACGAGCAACAAAGTACTATGAGCGCTACTCCAACCGCCCAAGCCGGCCTGTTGAGCGCGGCGTACACAGCGCCCTCTATCGGGTGGTAACTGCGCCAGAGGAACGTACTGCCCAGTACCATGACCACTAACATCAGTGTGAGGGCAGCGCAAGTGCCCAGGACTGACCATTTCTGAAAAAAAGAGACATGATGTAGTTGTGTAAGTAAAGTTGTTATTTAGAGAGAGAAGGAGAATTGAGTGGGAGGCCTATGTTCAGCAATGGACTGGAATGATGTTACTATGGACACTTTAATTAAAAACTTGCTACATCGTTCTCACATAGTGTACTACCTCAAAATGAATGATATTGTAACAAAGGTTCTGTAATAATTTCTGACGATCTAAAAAGAGTGTCCATGGAGTTTTTTGCACGTTCTTCTCCATAGAGATCTACTTTTTGGAACGGGCATCTACGGTACTTTCACAGTTTTTATGTCTTGTGTCTGGGACCGTAGCACCATAACTATTTTTATACTTGTTTTATTTTATGTCTTTTGACAATTCATTAGTGCCTGTAATTGGCCTAGTTGAAATAAACGATTTGATTTGATTTGGACGTCTTCAGGCTGATGATGATGATGATGAAGACTATTAGAGAAACATCGTGGTAATCCTAATCAAGCACTGGCTTTTTTATGGTGCAAAATCACTGAAAGACTTCTTTGACCGCCCTGTGTGGACCATGTACAAGTATTCTTTGAGTTACATTTTGCGTTTCAGGATTATGGTGCGCAAAAGACAGTCCTGCGTGCTCCACTGCGGAATCCATGACATGAAATGTTATGAAAAATATCTAGTTTCGCCTCACTCGAAATCTCGCTGTTGTCGAGTCAGGCAATGTGTGGGACTACATCCTACATTCAAGACTGGATTTTTGTCGTCGATATTATTCATTACATTTTATTTCTTTCACTTCTTTCTGTCAAAGACGGAACGAATATGTACACTTTCAGCATATTTTGTTTTTCATTAATCACTAAACTACGCATAATAATCAAAAACTCCAAGAATTTTTAAAACGTTGGATGAAAAAAAACTTTAACCTAAATAAAACTTTCTTTTGGTAAAATCATCAAATGAGTCCTCCCACTCAGGGCAGAGCAGGAGGGACCATCAGACTTGTACTGACTAAAATCCTCGGTGTCCTTCAATACCTTTTACGTTCCGGAGTCACGGTAGCTCATTAGTCCCTCAAACAAACTACATTAGTTGGAGGACAGATGGTTGATAACAACAATAAATACCAACTGGCAAATACATAAGTCTAGTTGAGGACTTCTATAGATTTTATATTACGTTGAAAATAACATCAGCAAACCAGCGTTGGCCACTTTCAAGTAGCGCCGCGGCATTACCGATAAGTCAGAATTATCAATCCTTGAACTCCACCCAATGACGTTATTATACAGTGTGTCCGGGCACGAGTTAGCGATATTTGAATAGGATATTCTAGACTCATTTTCATCGACAAAAATGCTTTTAAAAAAATTCTTACTCCAATACTTCGCAAATGGCAGCCATTTAAATTTTTTGATCTGTCTAACTGGGGTGTGTACAATAAAATACAAATATCTTTGAATCCAAGAGACTTACATTCATGAAAATGACTTTATTGCAAAGTTAATTGTTGAAGCTTATCAAAAACTTACGAAAGTTTTCTAAATAATATGTAAAAATAACCAAAAACCAAGGGCAAACACGAAATTGTTCACAAAAATGACTGAATAATTTCACATTTTTAACTCTAGCTCGATGAGTACCCCTGAATTTTGCTAGGGTTTTTGCATTAAATTAAAAGTGTTTGAGTCAGGCTATAAAATGATATCAAAATTATCACTCTAGGTTTAGTATCTTAGGAGTTATTCTCATTTGAAAATCACCCTTCCGTCTCGCCCCGCAGCAATAAATCCAAGAAACTGTACTATTTCAGTTTAAGGATGGTTACTTGGGGATCATTTACATGGTGGTCAATAATGCCAGCTCATAAATATTCATTGGAACGATTTAGCTCACCCAAAGAATGCGACACCTGTAATATTGGGGTACATGCGCTAAGGAAGGGTGATGTTCAAGTGAGAATAACTCCTAAGATACTTAATGTAGAGTGATAATTTTGATATCATTTTGTAGCCTGACTCAAATAATTTTAATTTAATGCAAAAACCCTTTCAAAATTCAGGGGTACTTATCGAGCTAGAGTTAAAAATGTGAAATTATTTAGTAATTTTTGTGTACAATTTCGTGTTTGCCCATGTTTTTTGGTTATTTTTACATATTATTTAAAAAACTTTCGTAAGTTTATGATAAGCCTCAACGTTTAACTTTGCAATAAAGTTATTTGCATGAATGTAGGTCTCTTGGGTTCAAAGATATTTGCATTTCCCTAGTTCGACAGATCAAAAAATTAAAATGGCTGCCATTCGCGAAGTTTTGGAGTAAGAATTTTTTTTAAAGCATTTTTGTCGATGAAAATGAGCCTAGAATATCCCCTTCAAATATCGCTAACTCGTGCCCGGACACACTGTATATGTGTATAGACACGTCATGAAGGAACATCGCGGCGCTTAAAAACGGCGACAATACTAAAACTACATATACGCGTGAAGAAAGAGAAAGAAAATATTATGACACCGTACGGCGAGAGGGAGACGCAACTAAGCACAATGTGGCCAATTGGCTTAATTTTTTGTTGCCATTTTAGAGTGCGGACAACGTATCTATAGTTTATATATCATTGAACTCACCTGTCTAATCCTGTTCAGATTTCCTTTGCTGCTGTATGTGATGAACAAGTATCCGCTGTAGAAACCCACCAGGTAAGCTGCGTACCGAGTGTGACTCTTTATATAAGCCACGTTGAACTCTCGGCTGGCGCGAGGGTCCATTATAAATCTGTAGATGAAAACTTTGTATTAAACTGTAATTCGATTTTACCCAAACGAATTTAGTAGTTTCCATCTCTTTTGAAATATACTTTAGTTCGCTAACTTTTATGCTCATAATCGTAAAGTTTTATGTTTAGCACCTATTCTATATTCTAAGGCGTAAACAATTAAGATCTTAAAATAACAATCAAATTCAGTAAGAGATCAATTTTATGAACACCTACAAGCACCCAAACGATTTGGGAATTCGGTAGAATCAGTGGACAAAGTTTTCCATCACCGACCGACGCGTGTTATTTCACTTGAGAAAATTTCTTAATAATGATAATGGAGTTAATTAATTAATACTAGATAACGATACATTCATTAGAACAATGGCGGAGGAAATCCTCCGTGATGAAACTGTTTTGATACTGATGCGTTTTATTGCGTTGGATTGATGGTACTCGTAAATAATAGAAATGTTTTATCGGAATTCTTGTGAGAAAAAAAACATAATGGTGTTGTTTGATTTTTGTTGTAATGTATTAAGTTAGTTGTTCCTAATATTGTGGATAGTGCAAATTAAAAAAAAATGTGTATAATATCACACTATGGCGCCATCATAGTAACAGTATTGCAGTTGCATAGTAGGATACTATATTTCAACAGCGAGGTTTGGTCAAAAAGGCACAGCAGTTACATTCAGTTACGCCTTTTTCTATTAGGGTAACAGAAACTACAGTAAGTCTTGTTTGTAAAACTCTTCCTGTTCACTCTAAAGAGATTCGGATTGTTTGCCTTGAAGAACATAGAGGCAGGAAGTGTGTTGCGCTCTTTTGCTGCGCGTATAATGAAGGAAAAGTTTGGAGGTTAAGTACTTGTAGATGAAAGAGAGATGGTAGAAGTACGGTGGGATAAGGTCGTAGAGATCATGCGCACACTCTCCGAAGTATACTTCGGATAGTGTAAAGGGGGTTACTTGGTGAGACGGGCGACTCAGTGATAGAGTCTAAGATGAGACGATGAGCCTAAGAGTAGTGTGTTTGTGTTTAATGTAAATTTTAGTGTAAGTTTTTCTTTGTGTCGATGTACATAATATTAAATAATAAGTTCCTACTTAGTTAAGACAAGCTGTACCCACGAGGACTCTGCCGACAAACTGTACTGCAGTTTGGCAGAAAATAAATGTTATATTTTTATTTAAGTTTGTCCGAATAAATAAATGAAAAAAAAAAGTCTTAAAAGTCTCTAGGTAACGTTTTGACCTATGCAAGCAGTAATGCGAAATGATGCAACTAATTCACCACTAAAGTGAACAGGACGTACGTGACGTACATGACGCACATCATTTCGCATTATTGCATGCATAAGTAACGTTTCTCACCAAATAACCTCCCTTTACTTACAGTCCATACAAAACAAACATTCTGAAGATCTCACTATTTGGTCTTACAAGCATACTAGTTACGCATTTAAGTACAATTATTGCAATGCCTTAATGAAAGATCGAATAATGAAGCGCAATAGAGATAAACATCTAATTGTTTATGGCACAATGTAATGGCGGAAGACACGCTATGCCAGTTGAAGGGAAAAATAATCTTGAGAGTTTTCCATGATGGGGTGTTGAACTAGGTATGTGTTTCATTGCCATCGACACAATTTTGTAAGTTCCATGGCAAGTATGTAATATAGACCAATATGGGTAACCATTTCCCATTACTGGGACACGTGACACACACCTCTTCCTAAAGGCATTGAAGCATTGATATTATTGCGAATAGGGTCGTTAGCCGTTTACTGCAATGTTAATTCAATTTATTATTCATTTGAAATAACATTATTTTATACTATAGCTGTTGCCAGCGGCTTCACCCGCTACAACTCGAAAATTATCCCACGGGAACATAAAATCGGGATAAAAGCTATCCTATGTGTTAATCCAGGTTATAAACTATCTGTGTACCAAATTTTAGCCAAATCAGTTCAGTGGTTTTTGCGTGAAAGAGTAACAAACATCCATACATCCATACTTACAAACTTTCGCCTTTATAATAGTAGTAGGATTTTTCACGCCGAAATTAATGGCAAAATGAGAGAAATATTTTGTAAATTACCATCCTTCTGTACCTTATTTATGCAAATCAATTATTTTGATTTTGAATAAGAATATTGAAAATTAATGCACACGTATTTTTTTCATTTTTTTTTTTCAATCAATACTGACAAAGAATACCGCTTCGAAATTCGGGAGTGGGGTAGACCTTGTGACGTCAAAACGCCTGTAAAACTATACCGACCTAGTGACGTTAGAATATAATAGAATACTCTTTATTATGTACACCATACAAATTACAGAAAACATCCAATCGACAATCTTATAAATATGGTGACACAATGGGCGGTTTTATCGCTAAAAGCGATCTTTTCAAGACAACCTTTGGATGGATTAGAAAAATAAAGGAGAAACAATACTGTAGGTGACGTTTTGTGTTTTTTAGATGCGTTGGTTGTATCTACGTCAATATTAATTAACGTAAAAAAAGACAAATAATTTTACGGGTCAAATATTTTTAGATAATCAAATCTAATCTTAGAAATTTTTTACAAATACAAATTAAAAACTTACTCAAAAGTAAAAAGCTGGACAGCAGACAGTTCATAGACATAGTTGACGACGCCTGGTGTTACGAGAGCTGCTACTGATATGACGGCTGCAAGGAACAGCCCCAGCTTCGGCAGGCTCCTGTAGATGCAGTACAGCAGGATTGTCACCACGAAGAAGTGGAAGTCGCACGGGATGTACCACGCTGTTACTATGCACTGAGATTAAAAGCAACAGTTATTTCTTTAACTCATGCGACGCACATCGTATAGATGATTATGAGGAAAGAAAAATTCAACTGCGAGTGGGATTTGATAAGTTATTACTTTGCAATTCATCCCATGTGTAATGTGTAATCCCAACACTATGGGATTACACGTTACACTATTTCTTTTAAATGGAGTCCATCACGAGCTGGTGGCTTACCATTACGTCTTAAAGCGAAAGTAGTTCCACTTTCGGAAAGAGATGGCACTATATGACTGTCTAGCTCTGTCTTTTTCCCACAGTGGAACTACTCTCGAGACGTCATGGTCCGTTTTAGAACCTGGTTGATGAATGCCACAGTATTCGAAATATAGAGAAACAAATTAATCATTGTAAGAAAGTACTCACAATGTTCTCCGTGTCGATATAATTGCTGAGCATGACGAGGTTGACCCACCAGTTCTTCCGACATAGTTCCGTATCGTGGGCTACTGACCTGTTCCACAGTGGGCCAGTGCCCGTATAAGGATATACTGCGCACACGTAAAATATCACCACAGCGAATGCAACCACCAATCTAATGGAAAATAGATTATGATAAATAATGTGAAATCTTGTTATAATTTTTTTTTTCTTTTTTTTAATAATATGGCTTTAAACTTTTTTTTTACCCCTGTACAGTCATTATAAAAAATAAAACAAATCTAAACTTTTTGTTCCAATGCTGTTTTACTGGCTGTTTTGTGTCAAAAAAACCAACAGATGCCATTAAATCTTTCTTTTCTTTTTAATTTGTATGAAGGTTGTTAGTGGCCTGTATTATGAGTTTTGATTTTAACAAACAACCTTTTTAGAGTGGATGCCCTCTATCTGGCAGAAACTTGTTGCTCCGAAACTTATTTGGCAGAACTCACTTGGCAGAAACTTTTTTAAACGAACATTGTTATGGTATAAAAAATATTTAATGTAATTGTTTTTTGGCCTAATGTTTTTATGTCCGAATTTAAATTGGGATACTTTTAAGATGGCAGAATTGTATTGGGTATAATTACCTTTGTCAGAGTTATAATTTTGCATATTCTCATTTAGCATAACGTTTATTTAGAGCGCCGATTATTTGGAATAATTTGACTTAGTATACTTCGAAGATCACAGAATTTCAGAATAGAAATAATTTAATAGTCATAATAAAAAATATAAAAAATGTTTATAAAATCAATATGGTGTGCTACAAAAGTTAGTGACAGAAATGAATCACTGCAAAACCGACTTCACGTAGTCTTGTCTGCCCTACCCCTAGAGTGTAATTTATATAATCGCGTGGGACCGCCGGAGACCCGCAGCGCCGGAGCCGTGACAGAAGCCATGCCTGCTGCCATGCCTGCTGAGAATTTTCTGCGATATGATGATGATGATACTTTTGATTATTATGGATATAAAATATATGCCAAAAGATGATTCTGGTTGTGAACTTTCTACGATATGATGGTTATACTTATTGATTATTATGGAAATGAAATTTATGCCTAAAGATGATACTGACTTACAAAATTATGGGTTTCGGTGTTATGGTAAATGAGTGTATGCCAAACGATTTTCTGCGAAAAGAGGTTTATGCTATCCGTTGCTATGCAAAACAAAATTATGATGTAAAAAGTTCTGCTATAAAGGGTGGACCCTTTTAGAGTCCGCGGCACGATGCCATTATTGCCATTTCACCAAATTCTATTAAAAAAAGTACCACGATTTTTTCCACAGGACTTGCGTTTGGCGCGGACTCGTATAATTTATTTCCAATGAAATTTTATTTTGGAGGTTTTACAAGATGATCAACAGTGTTAAAAAATAATAATTAAACTTACCTCACGTATCTCTTCAATATGATAAACAGAGGATTTGGCAACCTCTTGAATTTAGCAATATTCGTGATGGTGAGAAAGCCGGATAATAAAAAGAAAGTGTCCACAAAGAGGTCGTCGTGAAGTATGAGCAGACCTAGTGGAGTTTGAACTCTCTAGAAAAAAAGATTAAGAAAAATTATAGAACCAAGTGTTATTTACAAAAAAAAAGGGAAATACATGCTTTTCTTGCACGTGTGCATATGCATGAAGGCGGGAGGGTGCCCCCTTTCTGCATATGCATATGCATCAGGACGGGACTGCATCCTGCATCCAAGCCTGCATTTTTGTCGCGGAATTTAGATATTTTTCATAACATTTAATTTAAAAATATTTAGTTTAGAAAGATTATTGTCAAAGATGTGAAGATGACGTAGGCTATTAATATAAACAAAGAACCTAGCACCAGTAATATTTTGAAAGTGCAGCACTTTTCACTACTGAACGTGATCTCACCATTTTTTTTCGAGATGGTTCCTCTTTGATTCTGCCTATATCAGAGGTGAAAGAGACAAAATGGACAACGGAGCGAGTCTGTTCCCTATAACGTTTTGTAAGTTACTAGCTTTTCACCGCGATTTCACCCGCAATGCTCGGCTCCTTTTGGTCATAGCGTGATGTTATTTAACCAACAGCTTTCCTCGATAAATGGACTATTCAACACATAAAGAATTTTTCAAACCGGTTCAGTAGTTTTGGGGCCTTATCAATACAAACAAACAAACAATCAAATTTTTACTCTTTATAATATTATTAGTATAGACATACCAAAAAGGCTTTATATAGGTAAAAATAAATAGAACGAACCTGATCAGAAGTCATCCCATCACTAATCGGTCCCGAATTGGAGATGCCAATTTGATGGTCCAACACTATGAGACATATCGTGAAGAACCGAATGCCGTAGAACACCTCTATGCCTTCCTTCTTCATGCGCAGAAGGTCGAGAGCATTCTCTTTCAAGCAGAATGATTTTATGAAGCCTGCTTCTGAAAAGATTTCGTCTTTAAAGTCTTGGCAGTGGGCTAGTTTTCAGCATCAATTAATTGTAAATCCTATTAGACCATTACGTAGATTTTACTTCACACATATTGGTAGGCAAAGGAAACTATGCCCATACAGCTTAGTCTTCAGTAGATTTTTTTTTATTGATATGAAATGAAAATGAAATTTGATGAGATGAAATGTAATGAAACCTAACCTAACTCTTTCAATTAAATCATTAAATCTGATATTGAAATAAATTAGTACTTCTTTTTGGAAATAATACGTATTTGTATTACCATGAAGTTTTTACTAAAGAGTTTCACAAAAACTCTTTAGTAAAAACTTCATGGTTGCTTTTTCTTTTTAATAACATTAATTTGACAGTTGGGAAAGAACGCACGACTTCGGGAAAGGTAAAAAAAAGCACTCGTATGTGATAGCCCACATCCCAAACGCTACGTCCTTGCAATACGCCACTTTTTGAGCAACTGCATTTATATTTTTTTTTTTCAGTGGAAGTGCTTAAAAAGCGATAAGGATAAAAGTGATGGTCTTACTTCTAGAATCTGGGTCCAATTCCTTTCTTTGGCAGTTCAAATATGTGCAGATGAGAGCTATCACTGTTATTGAGCCCATTACGCCACTGTAACAAAACAATATAAAAATTGCCTGTTAGATGTTCAACACGAAAAACAGTAATATGCACTTCAGTACCTATATAAAAAAAAAAACTGCAGCTTAGCGTTTTTTCTTGACAGGTCTTGCTTGCCCCAGTGGGATCTACTGGCATTCGCTTGTAGGCACACGATTGCTTCTCAATAATAGTCCCTTTTTACTTACAACTAGGTATAGAATTCCTTCTAGTCTTCGTCACTATAGGGTCGACCCTAGCTCTGGTCACACCAGAGTGACATCAAGCAAGAGCTGGTTTTCAATAATACCTAGAGTACTTACAACAGGGCATAGAATTACAGAGCATAATATTGACACTTTGAAAAAATCGGCACCTCTTCAGGGTTCAGTGACGCTGTACGACTCTCATGCCATACACTTCGGTGTTCTGCTTCGAAATGATATACCATGTGAACTTACATTAAGGCATGGAATAGCACAATATATTCGCATCGCCTTTTCGACAGGATTCAGTGACGTTGAAGTCTATCCTCATGCCGGCCACACCGAGGTGGTGCTTCGCAATAATAGACCATGTGTACTTACAAGAAGGCATAAAATAGCGCATCATATTCCCTCTCATCATCTCCACTCTGGCAGGGCTCGTTGACGCTGATGTTGGCTGTCATGACCACCGCACCAAGGTGCTGCTTCGCAATAATAGACCATGTGTACTTACAAGAAGGCATAAAACAGCGCATCATATTTCCTCTCATCATCTCCACTCTGGCAGGGCTCGTTGACGCTGATGTTGGCTCTCATGCCGGCCGCACCGAGGTGGCTGCGAGCTAGCATGACTCCTAGCAAGCGCTCCACGGTGCGTGGTGCACAAGCAGCTGGCACGCAGGCGCCCCATGTCAGCTCGTTCAGAGGACGAGTGTGTGGGGGACGGTACTGGACAGAAGACATAACTTGTGATATAATAAATTATTTATGGTGCATGCCCCAACAACTGCGGGACTTGCGGGACCGACTGTAAAGATAAACGTAACCCAAGACCCTTCAGAGCTCTTATCGCGAGTTTTCAGTATTTCAGAGGTAAAGTGAACTGGAACTTTGACATTTTCAAAGTGACAAATTTTGTTCCTTCTTCGCACACCAGAGGCGCTGTTCAATGTTTCCATACAAGAAACGCTGTAAATACTGGAAAGACGCTCCAAAGTAAAATAATGAAAACTCGTGATAAGGGTACTGAACGAAAGAACAGGCTGGATTTAATAAGATCGAACAGGATAATATTCAAGTTAAACAACAACTACTCATATGCTACGAATTCGTAGCGCTTCCGTAGCAAAGTGCTACGCAGTAGCTAATTCTTTTACAATGATTCATAAATCATAACATCACCCATTTTTTTAATACTTCTCTATTATTATAAAAAAGTAATTTATAATCACATTGTATATTGCGTGTCATCATCTTAGACTGCATTATTATTCACTTATTTCAATTAAACGTAAGACATGCGATATTTGCATATCCAGTCAAGAAAACTGTGTTGTTTTGTTGATTCTTATAATTTTGCTGTGACCTTGAACTATGTATCTTATGAGGCTTAAAGTTTTATTGTAAAATAAGCCTAATTTAGCTCCGTCTTTTTGAAGAACTTTGTCTTCGCGGTGGTGGGAAGGTGTTTCAAACTTAGCAAACTGCTTGAAGTTAGAGGCACCTTTAAGAGGTGTAATTCTGTTTTTTTAATAGGCACCTTGATTCAATTTAGAGGAATATCTAATTTAAACGTACATTTCGCGGCTATATTAGATCTTAACGCGATTTGGATCGATCGATCGGGCAAAATCCAGACAAAATGGCTGCTACTATGAATTCGTGATGAAAAATAAAATTACCCTCTTATAGGAATACTTACTTCAATAAAATCCAACGCAGATTGATAAGGGTAGTAAGGCTTCTCAACTTTTCGTCTCACATTCTTATCAGTTCGTTCAAGAACGATCTCTGCGAGGCAGTACTTGGTCTTTAGTTCAGGTTGCTTCTTAGCCCAGGGTGCGCTCATACACTGGTCAAAGTTGCCCAGTTGGTAGCGGTTACCGAATAACAGACCTTGTGGTTCTGACGCTTGGGCATCCCATTCTGCGTGAGTAAAGGAATATTCCATTTAGTTCTGATATATATATTTAGCTAATCCTTGCTATAATGGTGAGTTGTTGGTGCACAAATCATTCAAGAAAGAAGTTAGATGTAATACTCTGTATACTGTAGATTTTTATTCTCAATATTAACTTACCACTAAGTGTCTTGACACAGTGGCTTGTTATTTATACCATATTCGTATATTTTAGTAATTCTGTGCACAAACAAACTTATTTCATTTGTAGCAATTGATTACTCTACCATATATATTTTTAATCAAAAGCCTTCCAGTTTTAAAACTCACCCCAAACAGCCCAAAGAGTAAAATTCTGCAAACTATAAAGCAGCCTGTTGATATGATTCAAACACGGCTCCTCCTCAGCAGTCCAATTCTGATTCTTCATAGCAAACAACACATCATCCAGGTACACACTACTTTCACCATCTCTCACTTTGGGAGACTCATACTTTTTCCCACTTGCTTCTTTGCCCAATATATTCTGAGTATCATTTTCAGCGGGCAACTGCGTGGTAAACGTATCACTTTGTCCAACAAATTTTGCCCGATCGGTAACATGACATTTTATTTTATTAATAGCTATAATACCAAGGAATATCAAGTAAATGTACTTCATTGTTTACTGTCAGATAGTTAATGAAGTGGAAGCTGGGATGCATCTGAGATTAGTTATAAAAGAATAACATTGCATAATCAATGGCGGTTGTTACTTAGTTGGTAATTAGCTTCTATTGTGAGCAGGGTATGTCGGAATGGGGTAAGTGTTGATTGACTATTTCTACAACATGAATTAATTAGGTACTAGAGTTTATTCATCATTAGTTCAATCTTAGTTACATTGCGATATTTTAACTGAGTCAGATGTTATATTTTCCTTACACAAATACAGTAATACGTGACTAATCAACCTAATGGGACCATTTTCCAAAATATTATATTCTATATGTCCTGTTTAGACAGAACGTAACTGCACTCTACGTATATCTCTAGACGTGAATGTAACAGTATTTTATTTAGTTTTCAATTCGTAAACCATTAAAATTGACTATCTGTTCCGTATCCTAAAAAAAGGTAACCATTTTTTTTACATCCTAACGTAGCAATGAGCTGGCGAAATGACAGTTAAAAATAAATAATCAAACAAAACACTAAATCCAGTCTTAGCACGCCATCTTCCTTACAAAGCCCGAGTTACTAACCCTCGTAACCGGAAGCTAAAGAGGGGTTGGCAACATTGGAGCAGCACACACAAGGGGTGTAGAATTGTGGAACTAACTTTGAGTTAGAATCATAGGTGACGCTGCCCTACTTACAAACAGATTCAATGCCTTTTTTTTACGTATTAAAATCATCAAATGATTCCTCCCTCCCAGGGCAGGTCGAGAGGGACTGTCAGACTTCCACTGACTATAAAATCCACCGCATCATTCAATAGCCCTTAACTTTCCAGGGCCACGGTTACCCGATAGTCCCGCGACCCCGGATGGCCTTGGCCCTTCAAGGGCGTCCCGTCATGTTGCTGTGAGCTGTGAGTTAGAGGCGCGTGGTACTCGACGCGTCGTCGACCCGGAAGATTGAACGGTTAACGTTTAACCGGACCACTTTAACGGGTATTACTCGTTGACTTTCGCGATGTTCGTATAAACGCCAATTAACGCGGTAATCAAAGGCATTTGCAATAATAAGAACATATACTTTATCACCACAGATTATGTAGACCAAACAGATAAGTTTTTCATGTCTGTAAAAGATCTTCAGGATCTTCTTAATAAATTTAGCAAAACATCAAACATAATTGTTTCATCTAAAGTTAAGTTACGCAGGCACCGCGCTAACTAATGTAGTCAAAAGGTCGTAGAGTTACAGATAAAGGCGCTAACTTTGTTTGTAGTGAGTACATTAAAATTATAACACTGGTTGATTTGAGGTCTTTTTTTTTTTTAGCTTGGTAAAATCATCAAATGAGTCCTCCAACCCCGGGCAGGGCGGGAGGGACTGTCAGACTTCTACTGACTAAAATCCACGGTGTCCTTCATAGCCTGTTAAGTTCCGGGGTTACGGTAAGGGAATAATCCCGCGACCCCAGCTTTGGCCCCCTTTGAGAGGGGGGCCCCGTCATTATGCTGACGCTCTTTGAGGCGCGCGTGGGACACAACGCGCCGTCGACCCGGGCATGGTCCTTGGTCGGGCAGCGAGTTGCCCTTTACTCGCTGCCCGCATGCCCGCGCCTACGGTGGCCGGAGATCATCAAGCGACGTCCGTCGCCGTGGGCGCCTACCACTGCGGCTGGGGCGGAAGGAGGACGCTGTCCTCTCTCGCTCGCGGCCCGCCTCCTCCTTCACGAGCATTACTGCCTCGCAGAAGGAGCTGACCGCTTCCCGCTCCGTCTCGCCCCGCAGCATGGCCGCAACCAATGCGGGCGCGAGAGGTCTCCGCCTATCGCAGCCGTGAGGACACGTCGGTGCTCCGCCCAAGCTGGGCAGTCTTGCACCGTATGCTCCACCGTGTCCTCCGGGCGATCTTCGCAGTGGTGACACCCAGGCGTCTCCTCCTTTCGCATCAGACACAGGTACCTCCCGAAACTTCCGTGTCCGGTGAGGACCTGCGTCAAGCGGTAGGTCAGGACGCCATGACTTCTCTCCAGCCACTCCTCAAAGAGGGGTCTTACCGCCGTAATTGCGGCGTGCCCGGCCGTCGGTCGCGACAGTCGTTCCTTCCATACTGCCCTGAGATCGCGCCGGAGGTCTTCCCGCCGCGCCTCGACTTCTCGAGGCAGCGGCGTCACGCCCCGGCGGTGCGCCTCCACGCGCCACTCATAGACGCGCTGGAGGGCAGTCGCCTCCAGATCCCAGGGCAGCAATCCGGCAAGCAGGTTGGCCGATTCGCCGGCAATCGTGCGGTATCCCCGGATCATGCGGATAGCCATGACCCTCTGGCATGCGACCAGCTTCTGTGGTCGCGTCCGGATGCTCAGGGCCCACACAGGGGCCCCGTAGAGGGCCATGGACCGCACGACACCAGCGTACAGCCTACGGCAGGAAGCGTTTGGCCCGCTGAGATTGGGCAGGAGTCGCCTGAGGGCGGCTGCTGCATGGTTCAGCTTTGGGGCCAAACTCAGGATTGATTTGAGGCTTTAAAAAAAAAAACGTCTTGGGCTTGCTTAAAGGCTCCTTTTTACCAAATGTTCTTTATTATTCTAATAAGAAGTGAAAAGTCTGATTACTTTCTTTCCATCACTGTTGGGTTACACCTCTGCTTTACCTTTTTGGGCTTACAGGCGTGAGCTGCTACTTACACTAACTTCAAATGATTTTCTCTCAACAGTCGTGAACTCGTGAGCAGTCTTTGACTGCTGGCCTTTTGGAGAGACTAAGAGTCACTCAACGAGCAATTGAAAGAGCTATGCTCGGAGTTTCTTTGCGGGATAAAATCCGGAACATGGATATTCGGCGAAGAACCAGAGTCACCGACAGAGCTCGTAAAATTTGCAAGTTGAAGTGGCAATGGGCAGGCCACGTCGCTCGTAGAACTGACAACCGATGGGGAAGAAAAGTTCTCGAGTGGCGACCACGGACCGGAAGACGCAGTGAAGGCAGGCTCCCACAAGGTGGACCGACGACATCGTGAGGGTCGCGGGCAACCGATGGATGCAAGTGGCAAACTGTCATTCGGCGTGACGGTCTAAGGGGGAGCTCTATGTTCAGCAGTGGACGTCTTCAGGCTGATGATGAGTCGTCAGTATCTAACATATCCAATACCACAATAATAAATAAAAAATAAAATAGGATTTTTTGTACTGCTACGCTAAATGACATTCGCGAAGCACCTTTCCTCCGTTCTTCAACTCTTTGTTGCCCCGACGACGTCGAAGCGTCAGAGACATTTGTACCTATACCTAGTACCTAGTAGTGATGTAAAAGCTCGTTTAAAAACAAGGATAAGGGATCTAAAATAGGCTACGACCCATTTCATCACTCTAAACAATAATGCATCACAAAAGTGCCGTTTCACCACTATTTTATAATCATTATACATTGAATTTCGTTTCATCACTTTTACATCGTGTAGTGATATATCGTATAATGAGGAACAAATAAAACACAACATTGTTTTCCATAATTTATTAATTTCTCAATGTCTAATAAATATCTACATACATAACTACACATTTTCTACAATTTCTTACTTATTATATTTTGACAATCTAAGTACAATATGAATTATTTAAATAAGTGCAAACTACATCTAAAATAAGGTACGGGAGTGCAAACTATACCTAAATATGAGATTATTTGGGACTCAATCGTTAACTCAATCATGTACAGTAAATACCTGGTGCTATTCAGTAACATTCACGACCTCACTTCAGCCTACTGAGCAAACAATCGAATTAATTTTTAACCGACTTCAAAAAAAAAGTAGGTTCTCAGTTCGACCATATGTATGTATGTTTGTCCGCGATTATCTCGCGTTTGCCTAAACGGATTTTGACGCGGTTTTTTCTTAATTATAAATCATCGCAGATTTTGAACGAGTTATTATAGAAATTCTAAAATATCACATTCGAAATTCAAACGCAGTTGAGCATCCGAGATTTTTATTTTTAAATGAGTCGTTTGCGCGCTCACCTGAGTGAAATGAGTTCGTAAATGTAATGTAAATGAGGAGCACTAAAGGCGTGACATATTTTCGCTTCTTTTCAACAAATAAAGAAGCTAGGGCATTTCTACTTGTCCTGAAATAGCTTTTGCAGTAGTGAAATACTATTTTTTGGTTAATTAGAAAAGTTTAGTTTCTTTACTTTTTAGACCCCTCAGGTAATTTCAATTTAATAAAACAGTTTATTCAGAAAGTTATGTCCTATTCAAATAATTCTAAGCTCTACTCTTAATAAAATTACTTTGGCAGTCAGTGACTGTACGAATGTAACTTGAAATTATAATTATGTATTTATGTTGATATGTAAAAGTTAGAAACACGTTTAAATTGGATAAAACCAAGTTATTATTAAGTATTTTCATTCCATCAAACACAAATTATTTCTGAAAACAAAATTCTACTTAGTACTTACTCATAAAAATAATTTTTACCTAATATTTTGCTAAATAATAAAACTTAAATGAAATATTACACACACGCTTAAAAATATCAGAAAAATTTAGAAAAAAAAATTACCAAATTTTTGATTGTATTATTTCAAAAAGAAATTACATAAATATAAAAAATAAATAGTTGGTTCTTTTAAAATAATTGGCCTTTAAATTATATATTAGGTAAAATCTTATACAATAAATAGCGTTTTCTTTAATATATACATCTTTGGAACGCGTTTCATAGACACACTGACTAGATTTCCCACTCGTAGAAGATAAATCTTTATATTTATATGATTTAATTCATATTATTAATTTATCTAATATAATTTTCTTAAACTTAGTACTTAGAATACATTCTTTGAAATAAAATTCCATTAAATGAAACATTAACGAATAATAGCGTATACATCATCTATAATTTAATATAATTCTTTAGAACATGACTTAAAAAAAATAAAACTAGTTGGTTTCACAGAAAGCTACCAATGTTGGAACAAAATGTTTTTTTTCTTATTTAATGTTACCAAATATTTCGAGGTTGACCACGGAAAAGGCTGGTTATTGATTCTTATTATAAATTATTTACTTCTTCTATATCTATTCAAATAAAGTGATTCTCAACTCGAACATGACAATCAGGTTTACTTTTTTTTTTAACAAAGGGTCACTGGCACACGTCGTTGTTTGTGTCAATTATAACATGTTTTCTTTATTTTATTTTTTCTTCAAATAGACTAGAAAGTTGACTAGATAAAAGACCTGAGATCTTAATAATTCGATATGCCTATACATAATTAAACTAATTGACTAGATTTCAAATAATGTATAAAATAAAGTGTATCACTCAAATTCCTTCAATGCTTTTTTTTCATTTTTAATTATAAGTATAAATACGATAATGACTAGCCTAATTATTTGTTTTCTTGACTAGAAAACTGTTACACAAAGACTAGATAACACGATTTTTTTGACATAGTTTAAAAAAAAACACTTTTTTTAAATCTTAAAATGACTAGAAACATAAACTTAAAATGTATGATTGAGACCAAAAGGATTAAAAGACTAGAATAAAATACAAATGACTAGAAAAAAGTAAATGTAAACATTTGATGAAGACGCAAAATAGTAAAAAAGGTGTTATCGACTAGATTGGTCAAAAAGACTAGAATGAGATTTTGATTAAGACTAGAGAATTAAAAAAAATTAGGGTACACTGTACCTAAAATACTTTTTTTCATAAATGACTAGATATGAATTCGCATACGAGATCAAATGATGTAATACTTAATAAATTAATGACTTTTTCTAACCTACACTGTCCCACTGCTGGGCAAAGGTCTCACCCCTAACGTATTAATAATTTATGATAGCAGTCGTAATTGTATTTTTTCCCAACGAAACTCGCATATTTAAACGCGTCTAAATTAATGACTAGAAAATAAAAATAATTTTGTTTCTTAAAATAAACGACTAGCAAAGTTTTGTTTCTTTGGAATAAATTTTTGAATAAGTACCGATGCACAGTGATATATTTTTGTCAATTTTACAATCTATACCTAAGTGCTTACAGCCAATAAATTCCTAAATAATTCTTAATTTCCACCGTAGTTACAGATGTGCTAGTTCTAAGTGGACTCAATTCCGATGAATTTCTCATTGAAATATTAATGAGTGGAACTGGCACGATAGTCCACAGTTGTTGGTTCCGCCACTGAAACAACGACTGCATCTAAAAATATGCTCGATAACGATCGATGGTGGTGACCCTTCGAGCCTGAAACAACTGTCTATAGAACTTAATGCCTGTACTCTTTGTTGTTGCGTAATTTTCTTGTACAGTTCACAAAAACTTTTTTTTTTGAAAAAAGTACTGAAGCAATTTGGATGAAATTTGTATGGGTCCAAATGGCAAGTATGCTGCATCGAACAAAAAAAGAATCACACTAATCGGACTATAAACCTCGGGATAATCGATGTACATACGTAAAAAAAAACGACCGAATTGAGAACCTCCTTCTTTTTTTGAAGTCAGTTAAAAATTGTTGGTTTTGGAGGTGGTATTCGACATAATATAAAAATGTAGAGCCAAAATTTGCGCTTGAACCTCGAAATATTTGATGAATAAATATGTATGATCTATAGTTACACTCGTTAAACTATTGAATAAACTTACTATAGGTACTCTGATAATTAATTAAATTACTAAGATATTAAAAAGTGACTTTCACTACACAATAATTATATTTATAAAAATCACGCTAAATGTTTTACATTTGCGCAAATTGATAAGTTTGGAATGTGCTGTAGGAGATCATAAATATTTACATTATAATTCATTATTTTAATACTATTCAATAAATATTTAAACACACATCAAGCCTATTTACAAAGTGTCTACATACAATATTGATAGAACTATTCATTAAAACTACTTTGATGATATGATGAAGAATAACTACCTACCTAAAAACTGTTTCTATGTAAAGATATCCATTGTCCTTTAAGGATTTTTTACTTAATAGTACGCCTTCATAAGAATGAGCAATTTTGATGACATTTAAATTGGCGATAATTTTTGAGAATGGAATGCTTTTGTTTTTTTACTGGCCAGTATTACTTACCAGTTTAAGAGAAATACATGTGTGTATCATGCGCGTACGGCGCAGAGTACGGGTAGAGAGCGGTCGCGACGGGTGCGTACGGCGGTAGCCGCGGCACCGGCCGCAGTACCCTGCGTCACCCATCCACAACCCCCCCACCCCCGCCTTCATCCTCCGAACCCGTCACGTCCAGACTGCGAGAGTCCTCCGAAGAACAAGAGGACCCACATCTGGGTCGCACCCCCTCCCAACTCAACTCCTGCTGCGGAGGCGGGATCTTGTTCCAAAAGGTGTTGAAACCGGTCTCTCGGATGGCATCCTGTTGAACAAATTACTGGTTAGGGAATTATCATTAACATCAGCTTAGACTTTGTTTGTTAGAATCTATTTCTGTGCCACTTCTGGGCAAAGAAATCCCCTAAGTTTCTTACTCTTATTCCAGGCGAATTTACTAACCCAAAATCACTGCAGAAAATCTATGATATATCGAACCTCGCAACTCTTGCTTTCTCATCGCACGACTTTATACAGCAATCAGAAACTTTGCAAAATCATTTAGAAGCATCACTCACCGGTTGATAAGTTGGGTATTCAGTATGGACCTGCCGGAAGGCTGATGGTTCTTTCTCAGGCTCATTCTCCGGTTGTTCATGAGCTAGCATGTGCTTCCTCAGGTAGGCCTGTCTTCGGAACATCTTGCCACATATCTGGCAGGGGAAGCGACCAGAGTCGGCTGCTGGGGGGTCACGTCGCTTGACTGCGCCGGCCACACGTGGCTTGTGCCAGCGACGATGGGAAGCTAGGTTCGCGGGGCAGTTGAACACCTAAGTGAAGATGAAGTGGGATTTAGATAGACAGCAACAATTGACTAATCTATAAACCAAACTTCTAATCTATAAGACGATAATTGATCACGTAAAAATATCGAGATGCATTTAATTTTCGGTCCCTGTGTCTTAATCATTTCGCAATGATACATTGAAATAATAAATAAACCTTCTGGTGCATTCGCAAATACTCCTGCCATAAATTCCTAAAACCAGTTAACGTCCTTCACACAAATCGAAAACGATAATTACAATTTGTTGTAACCCATGACAGTGCAGTAGCATCACGCAGATAAGTGCTAATACTGTCCCGTCACGCATCACCGCACGGCTTTATTAGTAGCCGCCCTTGTACAAACATTTCATGTCACCCACTTGCAGCGGCTTTCCATAGAAATGCACCAACTGCACCACCCACCCCACCCACGTTCCCACGGACACAAAATAAACAGAATTGTGGACCAAACTATCTAATAAGAGTAATAAACAAATTAATTAATACATGACAAATGTATTGGGATGCCATAAAATTGAACGGGTGTTTCGTTATCAATTTTTGTTCAATAAAAGTTCACGTGGGAAAACTGATAGATAATATCAATCGACTGATATTGGGAGCCGTTTATTAGAAAATAATAATTTAGGAGTGTTTTTTGATTAATAAAAAAATAAAATGGTTTGTATCAGACGTTGACCAAACGGTCTATGATAAAAATTATATGACGAGAAAAGAGGTGACTGCTGAAATTACGAATTGTGGAAGATTACCATGGTGCGATGACTGCAAGTAACTGGGATAAGACCCGGGGACTAATAATGATGTAGATTTATAGAACATACCTTATCACATTCGGGGCATCGGTATTCAATGTGAACGATCCTAGAGCATCGATGCTGCGCCAGAGCAAACGCGTCGCTGTACAATCGTCGGCACAGCCTACAGATGTACCTCCCCAGCTTGTTCTCTATCGCAGCTATCAAAGCCTTAGCTTCGTCGGTCACCTCCACAACGTTAAACGCCGGATCAATGTCTCCCTAGAAAAAGAACAATTATGAGCATGCAAGCTAACATTCACAACTAAAACGATTTCTTATCACACCAACAATTACGACTATTAAGTAATTCCATATCATTAATATTTTTATTACGTCTAAATTGAACGTTACAGTTCTCTATCTCAATTCAAAGAAATACTGTGGTATCGAAACGGCGATTTATTTCGTATTTAATGTCTCCGGACACACCCCCGTGGTAAGCGTTGCGGTGCGCCCTTAGAACTGTTATTAGCGAAAAACACAGCACAATACCCGATTTTCTACCTGTTTAATTGCTTAAGCGATAAGAAAAGTCGCCGTGCAGCGCTGTAATGGTATGGTAAGAACGTCTAATTAATAGTTCCTGTGCAACTTTGCCATTTATTTTAGATACGAATGTGTGATTAGAGTTTGTTTGCAGTTTGCCCGTGACGTTTTTCTATATAGGCAGTTTACGTGAAAGAATGTTAGCATTAATTACCTTTCGCACGACTAGAGTTTCGTCCTCCGCTAGATCTCTTATGATGGTTCCAGAGACGGGCGATGTCTTGTCTTCATCGAACATGAGCCGTCTTACAGCTTTGCTTTTCTTAGTTGGTTGTGTGGGTGGTTTTGGAGACTTCTTTGGTCGTTCTTCCAAATCTTTTATTTCTACCACATCAGGTGAACTTCTTCCACTTTTCGACGGTGTCTCTTCTTCTTGCGGTAAACATGTTTTAAGTTCTTCGAAAAACTGTTGGGTGAACTTAAGTTTTTTAGCTTCAGGACTATCACTGTCGTTAGATGTTTCATCATCAAGTTTTCTTTTCTCTGTTTTATCTTGTGATTCCTCTTTAGTATCATTTTCTTCGAAATGTCTAAATATTTTCGGTGATTTGTCTGGTTTGCTGTCATCAACGGCTTTTCTTTTCTGCGAGGGTGGAGGCGTGCACGGAGGAGTAATCGGTGTAGTGGATTTGAGGGACAAGTCGAGAGGTACTAGAGGTTCGTTGTAGTATGCCAAGTATTGCTGGAGGAGAGTCGGATGTTGTTGTGGTAAAAGGTCGTGAAGATAGTTGCTAGAAATGCGTACTGGTGGAGCCGCATACTGCTGATAAAACCGCGACGTTGTCAAACGATGGAAATGTGGCAAAGCAGCCTCCATCTTCTTTAATCAATTTTCTGTTCAATGATTTCGACCATTTCGTTGCAGATCATATTCTTTGTTCGGATTTGCCAACATTATTATCAAACCTGCGAAAGAAGAAAGGTTGTTTATTTATCTGCAGACAAAATGAACATTAATAAAGTAAAGTGCAGCGCGGAGGTTGTTCAAGGGTCCGGTAAAGGGCACAAAAGGCGAGGCGCTGATTCAATTGTGCTCGAGTGGTCCATTGATTGTAACGAAGCGAGACGACAAAACGATGTGTTTTGATAAATTGGTGTTCACTACTTCCTTTATTTCCCATAACAACAGTTTTTTTTTTTTTTAAGTCATAAATGTGAATATGACTTTGTTTTTTTGACGCTTTCACGGCAAAATCATTGAGCCAATTTTCATGAATTTTTTGTAAATTGAGAAAGATGACAATCTAGTGGTTATTTTTTTATGAAACGCCGATTTATTTCGAATTTTACAGAAATATTGTTTATAAATCATTAAATAAAATATTATTAAGGCTTTCCCCACGATCTAATGGGAATCTAATCTACAAATTACTCCAATATGTTTATTGTTATGGCCGTCCATTTGTCGGAAGGTAATCTCAAGTATTTCGAATGCGACTTTGAAGTGCACATTGCGGTACAACATGTAGGTAAGTTCCGTCAGGCTTTACACGCAGACCATACGGAATGTTTATTACTTATTATTTTTACTACTCGCTTTCATGCAATTGTTCTACTAAATTAAACTAGTTTTCCACCCCTACTTCACACGATTTTTATGACTTTTCAAAACATAGAGCTTATTAATTAAATTAGCAGTTCCGCATGGTTTCAATCCCGTTGCTTGTTTCCTATGATTCCTATTCCTTGGTTCTGCTTTCCGTGATAAATGAAATATCTGATACAAAAACATTTTTCAATTGCAACCATTAGTTCCTGAGATTGGCGTGTTCAACCAAAGAAACTCTTCAGCTTTGTAATATTAGTATAAATTAAACATTTACATTTTAAACGCTTTATAATCTTGCAGAATAAAATATGGATGGTATTTAAAAGTACATACTTCAATTTATTTCCATTTCATTTACCTAATTTTGCCTGTGTTCCACCATATATACTGAATTTGCACCAAAATATGTCATAACGAGGTGTAATAAAAAAAAAATCTACCTAAGCGGGGTCGACGAAGCCCCGCTTCGCGGGGCTTCTATTTCTGTGTACAAAGTTTAAAGGAACCTAACCAAACCGAACTTCGGCGTGTCCCTGAAATCTTCCTAAAGTTAGTTTTAGATTTGGTGCACATTCAGTATATTTGATACACAAAAAGAATTATTGATGCGCATTTAAATATTATCTCCTAATGATAGAGAAACCGCATAAAAATCTGTAATCACACAAACTGACACAAGCAGCGACTTTGTTTTATGTACGAAGTGATGAAATTATACAATTTTAAATTAAATAGCTACCATAATTTTATAATTGTTGCTATTTTTTTATGATCTAATTATTTGATATGTAATCCTCAGACTGTGCTGTGATTACTCTACTAATAAGTATCAAAACAATTAATCTCAAATGTGGTTTCTTTTAATATCTGTGGATTTTTTTTATGTGGTTAGTCATCAACTGACTAAAATCCACGGTGTCCTTCAATAGCCTTTAACGTTCCAGGGTCACGGTAATTGAAAAAGACCAACGACCAATATCTTTGGACTTAAGAAAAACTACTCTACTTATAATTCCGATCCAGTAATACATCTGTAGTGGACATTCCGCTACTGAGATGTTGATGAAGAAATTAATAGACCAAATTGAAAAGACTACGTAACAAAAGCCCAAAATATTCCTTGATGTACAAACCTAAACATTTCCATAAACGCACGCACGGTGACTTCTCACAGATTTGAACAAGATTACCAGTAACAAGCGTAGACCGTCAGTAATACGCGCCTAGTTCGCAAACGTAATCAAGGGGTGTCGCGCGCGAACTTACCTAATTACTGTCACAGCTCCCACGCTCTGGCAGCCCTACCGAGGGTGAACTACCCTCTCCTTTTAATACGTTTTATTGTTTGGCTAGAGAATATTGTGAATATGTTGTGGTAAACGGATGTTTGTATTGCGTTAACTATTTAGAATTTAGATGCAGTGTGATGCAGTGATTGGGGTTGTTAGTTTAATTGGCGCCCAATTTCATCAAATCCTTGCTAATTGGTTTTGTACCTAATTGAGAGAGTTACTCAGTTTGGCTTTAACTTTCTAATGCTTTGATATTACGGTATATTTTCTGACGATCATGCTGGCGATACTACGGGAAAAGGACAAAGATAATAAAAAAATAAAAATAACGAAGAGAAGATATAGTTAGATCTAATAATACATTGATATAAAATAAAGTTCCGGTTATCTATTTTTTTTTAAGATTGTCCACGTTGTTAGAGTCATCGTAGTTGCAAAATGAACTGATACAAAAGTAAAAAAAGTGCACCTCCACCAAGTGAAATCTATATGGGGACCTGCCCTGCCCTACTAAGCTAAGTTCTTGCTAAGCTAAGAAATTGACAATATTTGTGTAAACGCCTGATTTGGACTTTATATCTTTATCTTTAAACTCTTTAACGTTATAATTATGTCATTAAAACGCTAACACTGAGTTTATTTAATACATTAAAATGATTGTCTGTAAACTAAATAAGTATTATACAATGTATTCCGTAGTAAAGCTCCAGATTTGGGCGGCTTTAATAATTTTGGGAGGCCGACCATCGGGGGGAGGCGGGGCCTTAGGTACTGTCATAATATATTATCTGTGGCTATACATTTTACATTATGGTGCTGCTTATACATATTCATATATACAATGTAGGCTAGTAATATCAAATACATTAAAATATGGATATTTAATGTCAGTAAAAAAAAATAAGGTACTATAAAAAAATATTTTAAAATCTTCAATTTTTTTTTCGTTTGTAAGTTCTTTGCATGACTCATGAATTATGGCAGAAAATGAGAAAGTTGGTCAAGTAATACTGGCCATTGGCCATACTAACTACTAGCAAACAGGAGCTGAATGTCTTCGTAATGTCAATTTCATTGCCAATCCAAAAATATACCAAAAAAATGTTGGAAAATCAGCCATATTTTAATACTAATCAAATAAAGACGTGTTATCATTAAAAAAATGGTAATTTCTGCTTCAAAATTGTTATTTTCGAATATAATTTTCCAATCATTTGAAAATGATAACATTTCAAATGCTATTTGGGGTTTATTGGGGATCAAGTGGTCGCGTGTTCTAAATTCTAATCTAACCCTGTTAACCATTCAAGTGAACCCATTCGACAGATAAACATTACATTGTTTATTTAAAGGGTTAAATTCGGTGAAAGAAATCGCGCGTCATGATAAAAATATGGGGTGTCTTTTACCGCTTTGAATTATTTTATTGTCGTATCAAAATTGGTTGGGTAATTTTAGCATTATGTATAACGCATGAACATGACTAAAGATCTAATTTTGTTATATTTTTTTTAATCGATGTAACATTTTATTTTGTTACGCAATACCTGAGCGAAGATAAAATTCGCACAATAACAAATCTTTACACAGTGTTAAAATTTATAATTCTTTAATGGAATATAGTCGACAGAAATAAATTATTATTAAGCGTTAAAATCTTAAAAGAGTCAGATTTTAATCTCTAAGCCCTTAACTTCTCATTAGATTCGGATTCATTTCAAATAACAGTTACACAAGTACAAAAATGCCTACCATTTATTTCCACAGCACACACCATTAAACCTTCTTACTTTTCACACCTATACACTTAACCAATCCACCAACCAATCATTAAAGCAATATTAAAATCAAACCTTATAAAATAAACTCATTTTAACCAAATAAAATCCTATAACCAAATCTCAATCCCCCACAAATGGCCGTCTACAATCACACCTCGTTTAATAATAATATCCATCATAAGACAACTACATATTAATTGTCGCGTTACGTTAGTTCATGAATACTTTAACACATGTCATATTCCCGGTCATTTGGGCGTGGACACACCGCGGCAGACCGAGGTGTACACTAATTACACTTAATTAACACCTTTTGAAATTTACGGCGAATGTAACACCGATTTTATTGAGGTGATTGTTCGGAACTCCTTGATTTATTGATTAATTAACGTGGTTTATGAATGGTTTAGTTAGTTTACAAAATTATTTAAAACAGCTTTATGAATATCAAGTCATGATGATAATTTCACTCACAAAAACATAACTCTTGCTAGGGTTCATTAAATCCCATTAATTTTATCTCAAAAGTAAAGACAAAAAGACAAGTACATAGTATTTTTTTTTTAAACAATTGACAGAAACAAAAGGATTTTTAACCATGATACAAACAATGCTAAAAGATATTTTAAATCTATTGGGTACTTCAACTTGATGCTAGCGCTAATGAAAGTGCCAAGACTGGAATACATTTAGATTTATATCACACATGACTACAATTCGGCTGCAAGTCAAAGCACTGAAAGAAGTAAAAATAAATTAATGTTGAATTAAAAAGAAAAACAAATTGACCGTAGTGATAGTCACTTACGAATTATCAAAGGTTTGATAACTTTTATGTCGATCAGGCTATACCGAGCTAGCTAGCGAATATGATAACCATTTCAGATCTGTTTTATTCTAATTATGCGTTATAACACAGAAAATAATGCTGCATAATAAAATGTCTATTATACTATACATTACAGACGGATCTTCTTCACAATTCAGGTCCTAAGCCACACCTTTAATCGGCGTAATCTGGGTTAAGCTCAAGTTTGTACGTTATAACTTATGAATGAGAAAAGTGTTTTTAAATTAAATATTTTGTAAAATATAGAATAAGAATATGCATGTAAAAACATCGAAAATGGCACAACTTTTAAAACCCATTACCTTTATTAACCTTTAAACTGTAACTGACAATAAATTCGTTTCTACAGAAACCTATAAAAGTCAATAAAATTCAACATGAAAAATGTGAAAAATATCTATGCTGACAAAATTAAAGGATAAGAGAGATAAAAGACAATAATTGATATAAAAACTCAATTTAATTTTGTTTGGGTCTACGAAATCTCGTAGCACGGGTAAAACGTAATCAGGGCTGCGGATATAGCACGGGGGAGGCTGTGTCCGGCTTCAGCAAACTTCAGCGGACTTGGTCGAAAGCCAGACTTATGTATATGATAACCGATACTCTACGTAAACTCTGAGTGCGGACAACTTTGTAGATAGTTTGCTACGAAAATAGGTGCTACAAAGAAAATAATGTAGCCATCAACGTAACGTAGCTATGAGATTTGTGGCTCTTGAATGTGTTATTTTATTAAGCCGTTAACTTCCAAAACAAAGTCTTTGATTTCTTATCGCAAAACCCATGTTTTTGTCACTTATTTCTTTCTTTTTTTAAAACTTTGTCCCAGACTAGGAATTCCTCCTATATCGTGGGTGCATTTACAAATATTTTGACTCAGATACAAAAACCTAGACCGAGGACAACTACATTAAGATCTCAAAAATATTTGTTCTGTACGAGAGTCGAACCCGCGACATGCAACGCTGCACTCAATCCCTCTGCTACTGTGCCAACCGTTTCGATGCAATTTATTTAAACGAAGAATATGAAAATAAAAGACTTTACAAAAGTCCAAAACAGCATATTTCCCGTTCAAGAATAATATCAGTACACAGTTGAAAATTCCGCGAATTTTCTCATTATAACAGTTTGAAGAATTCCAAATTTTCCAGTTAGAAACAATTCACAATAATTTTAAACAACAAGCTAAGGCTTGGATTTAACCAAGACTGCAGTAAAATCAAAGAAAGATGCCAATCGGCCACGTGCGATGGGAAACGCAAGTGCGTGCGGAGGGCGTTACTATGGCGAAAACTAATGTCAGTGACTCACCTGTGCCTGGTCCACTTCTGAATCACCCGGCGACACCCCTGGACACTTTTAAACAATTTAAAAATCGAACCAGCAATAGACAATACAATTTTGACAGGATATTTTTTTTAAATTATTTTTTAATCTGAGTCTATTTAATTTTTAAATTTTATTTGTAAAAAGGAGTTCGTAGGTTAAAGTTTGTATAGTTCGGTGGTGTAGTTAGGGGTGCGCGGTCCGCTCGTCAGGGCGGTCGACACAGGACTGGCGGGCTGCAGCCAGGGTGCGAACCCCGACGTGCGGCCCGCAACCCCCGTACAGGGTGCTGTCAATGTATTGTACACTTAGTTTTACTTTATACCTGATTTGGACGGAATAATAATAGTAATGTGGATGTGGTGGGAGATGGGATACGATATAGTGGCGAGCTTTTAAGCAGGGAGAATTATTTATTAAAAAATACTAAAATGTTTGCAGGTTCTGAATAAATTAAATATTTTTGGGAACAGATTTTTTCTAAAAATTAAAGTTTGAAGGAAAGAATATACTTTGGAAGCTCTTACCTGTAAATTCAAAAACACACTAAATACGGGCAGGGATGCGTATCAACGGGATCCGGAACAGTCTGCGGGCCCCCATGCACACGCCACAAGTGTCGACTTGGGGTTTTTTAAACCTTTACCTTGTACCGATAGCTGATAAGACCCCCATCTCTGCGGTACCTTGTTACTACTCACTTGGAACTCGAAACAAAAAACAAATTCCCTTTGTTCAACAGTAAGATCATCACAGTTGTCATTTGTTTTAAAAAAATACTAGAAGAGGAATATAGTCTTGAAGTGGAGGTATTCAACATTGGGCATCTGGCCCCTGCGAACAATTTTGTCAGGAGAAAAATTAGACAGATGTGGAATAGTTAAGGTGCCATTAGCTCAGGTGCGTATAGCGGGTACCGAAATACCTCTTGAGGTGTCGTGTCAGATTTCATAGTGGGACAAGCTAGGAAAAACAAAGACCTGTGGTCTACATTGTCCATGGACTGAAAAGGCTGGAAGATAGGGGGCCTTTGGACGATGGATAGTGGGATGGGATGTCACTACAGGCTAACATCAACAGTTTCCAGAAGTCCAGTAACTGACTTAAAGTAAATGGTGACTATCTCAAATCGATTACCTACAGAGTATTGGTTATCAAGTTATAAGTAGAGCTTTCCATCTAAGTGCTGTTTGATTCGTTCGGTATTGATTGCGAACTTAAAAATAGATAATAATGATGGGTAAGTTCTGTATTCATTCCGGTTCACAAAGGCAAAGCTCTTCAGTAATAATTTTGTTTCAGTTTTCAAACGTAGGTACTATAGGAATGCTTGTTTTCGTTAAAATTGACATGCACGAATTACTTCTGCTGACTTAGCTTCGAGATCATTCCATTAGTAGTCATTTTAATGTGTAATCATGAACTTGACTAAATTCAAGGTAAATGCCACATTTTGTTACATAGTTAGGTAATGCTTTTTTGTAATGATAAAAAACGTTTTCAAATGCAAATAGGTACATTTAATTCACATACCATGACATGGTACACCTTAAAATTTTCTCAAAAAATGTCATGCAGGTAGCCAATTACGAAATAAATTTTAAATACTTATTAAAATAAAGCTTTGATCAATTTATATTACAAAAGAATAAAAGCTAATAATGAAAAAGATGTTTCTTCGTAGAATTGAAAATTAATACAGATTTTTCATTTCATACTTAGTAATGAAATTCACAATAAACAAACTTTAAGCGTAAAACGAGACACAGATACGTTTGGTTGGGCGGTTCCGCGCGCCGCCCGCCCAAACGCACCGCCCAATCCGCTGGAGCCCCGCCCATCATGCCGCCCAGACCTGAGAGAAAATAATTGAATGTAATTGAATCATGAGACTGGAGAATTCAATTAACGCGACACAGTGGCCGTGTTGTCAGTAATCAGTGCGATTGTCGCGCGTCATGAATGCGATGCGACCGAGTCGCAACTCTGGCTGTTGCCTTTTGTTTTGAACAAGCATGCTTATTAGATTCCAGTCAGATTGGAATGGTGTATGTTGTAATTCACTTTGGTTTGATGAAGAGACCGTACGTTCAAGCTTTTAAGATTTACAAAGAGGTTAATGTGGTAGTTGTAATGTTTTTGCTGTGGCGAAATGTGCATCTATTGAGTTTTAAAATTTTATTGCTCAATACATCTGTGTGTTGTATCAAAGTAAGACTGGTAACCTGCAAAATAGACAAAATTAAAAAAGCACAATCGCAGCATCGGTGCCAACTTACGAGTTTTAGGTCGTGGGTTCGAACCCCGCCAGGCGCATTACTTTGTGTAATTTATTTCATCACCACTGCTCTCAAAACGGTGAAGGAAAACATCGTGAGGAAACCGGCATGTTCTAGAACCAAAAATTCGAAGACATGTGACATCTACCAATCCGCACTGGGCCCGCGTAGTGGATTATGGCGTAGTGGATTATGGCCCACTCCCTCTCACACAGTGGAGGCATGTGTCCCAGCAGTGGGAACATTATAGTCTGATGATGATGATGATGAATAAAAGCACACGAATAGCTGTTTTAGCAACAATCTCGAACCAAGTCTGTCTGTACAACACTTGAACGGTTGAACCAACTTTGCAGGATTTTGGCATAGAGATAGATGGGCCCTAGAGGCGGTTATAATATAGGTACCTACATTCAGGGGGAGGGGAGGGGGTGAGCAACTTGAGCAATGTTTGTAATGCCTCTTACCATAGCACTAGACATCACGCCATTGTATGAACATATGACGTACTAGATAGTACTTAAATCCCCTTTGAGTGTCCGGCTTAGCGCCTGCGCGGCAACGACCTAATTACACTATTTTACCAACTCTTTTAATTCCTTCACCATGACCCTTAATTGGCAATAAATAGGGTTATATTTTGTATGGCTCAATTGGAGGATAATTTGGTTTTAGAAAAATGTACCAAAACTTTTATTTCAGTTTTCATGGCTCTTAGACAGCAAAGAATACGGGTAGTTTTTGTTTGGCTAGAGTGGTGCGTAAGTTGGTAGTAATGCCGGAACTGTGAAGCCGTACTCACGCACGCGCCGGAAGCCTGCGCGCGCGCATCCTCTGCTACCGGTGTCGCTTACCGCCGGGTGCCGGCTGGACGTGTAACTGAATAGTGTACTTGCTGATATCGATGACATTTTAAGTACTTGCTGCTTTTATTGATTGGTGTATATCCTTTTTTTAACCGTCTTTAAAAAAAGGAGGAGGTCATCAATGGGGAAGGCAAGTCAAAGCTAATGTAGATGGCGCCACCATAGCTTATTCCTAATCCGACCAATGACGTAATACTATTTTGAAGTACCATTAAGATTTGAACTGATTTAAACCAATGACGATGCATGGAACAAGCTACACTAGCGCCATTAGTTCCCCAGTTGCCATCCCCATTCGACTGTATTTTTTTTATTTTTGTTACCTCTTATCTTGCGACTGGGTGAACCGATTTTCATGATTCTTTTTTTTATTTGAAAGCTGGTGCTTTCCGTGTGGTCCCATTGTCAGCATTTCAGGATCTGATGATTGGATCTTGGAGAAATCGAGGCTTCAACTGAGCACATTGCTGTCCATTACTGGGCACACCACTACACCCTGTGCTTCGACTTCCAAACTCAGCCTGTCCCAGCTTTTATTAAGATTTGAAACGGGAAAACCATATTTATTATTTGAGGACTGTTGCAAGCGCCATGGTCACGCACGGATGAAGTAAACTAAATGAATAAAACATGGTAAATACGAGTATTCCGTTTTAAATCGAAATAATAGTTGTAGTGACCAGTCTACTCTAAAATCCTTCCCAGCTTTTCCTCTAAGATTAAATTTTAAGCTTTTCCTCTAAGATTAAATTAAGATTCAATCCATCTAGCTAAGCTCCCACGCAACGCTGGCTCCGATACGCAGCCGCAGAACACATCACCAAAACTAAATTGCATCCGTTATGGGAAACACAGGTAATCCGTTACGCCAATTGATTAGAGACACACCCTCTAAACATCGCATGTATATCACCATGACAGGCATGATCTCCCATGGTGAGGTAGCAACATGCATTGTTTCACATCAATATTGGCGTGGGAGTACTTGCTGCCCTATATAATTAGATGGCACATCCATGATTGACAGTAAAATTGACGTGAGAGTAGACTGTAGTTGCTACTCATGCATCAGACTGAAGACTGAGTGCTTTTCATACTTTTCAATAAATAAAGAAAAATAGCCTTGAACATGTTTGACCTGTTGTACGTAGGATTAGAAGAAAAATTATCAGAACAATTTTTCTACCTTTTATAATATGGACATTCTTTAATCTGAACTGGCTATCTATTTCTCTCTTTAGCTATTGCGATATTTTTTTTTAATCGAGGTAATATCATCAAATGTCGAGTCCTCTCAACCACGGCAGGGCGGGGGGGGGGGGGGGACTGTCAGATTAGTACTGACTAAAATCCACGGTGTCCTTCAATAGCCCTTGATTCCCGCGAGCCAGTCATTTTGCTGACACTCTTGCGATAGTTACCTGCAATAACAGTACCTTGTCAAATATCTTTGCATGAAATCCTGGTACGACCTACCTTGTTGTGCTCTGAACATACAGCATGCTTTGGTCATTTTGTCATGCAATAGATGGTCCCACACCTCTTCAACCTGTTAACGCTACAACAACAAATAGTCCACTGAAGGGTCCTATAGCCTATTAGACCAAGCACCAAGTTCCCACCACAAAACGTCATTACATCCCCATTCAAAAAAAGGGAAACAATTACAAAAGGTGTGTTGTGACGTGGCACTCGAACGTGTACACATCCTTCCGACATCAGGCTGTTCCCACGAGAGTCGAGCTTTGTTTACACCTCGGCTCGTGAGGACCATTGATGGGTACACCTTTCAGGTCTTTGTTAGACTTGCCAGGTCATAGAAATATTGCGGTGAAGTGTGGGTTCGTTTTTATGCACTGTAGTGTTTATATCTATGATATTGAAATATGAGATGCAAAGAAACATAAAGGGCGCAGAAGTATTTTATAAATTGCATATTCGATTCGAAAAGGATCATAACTCGCGAATTATTCTGGCGATTGATCTACAAAACTTAGGATTCCAACCATTTCAAAGCACATTTTATCTCAAAACATTGCGATAAAGCCGTACATTAACCGTTATATCGAATTTCGGTATTGATTCGGACAACAGCGTGGAAATCAGTGCGTAGGGTGCGCGCACGCCGCCCTCGAGCGACCAATCAGAGGCGAGCCTGTGACAGATGCGCGCGCACCACTATTGTAGTCCCAACTATTGTTCGTCGGACAAAGTTGGGGTGGCATGCGTGTGAGAGCAAACATATGAAACGAACATTACTTCACTGCAATAAAATAACGGTGGAATGATGATACACTTTGTTTACGAACGACGCTAACTTGGAGCTATCGGATGCATCAAATATTGACTGAAGCCTCGAGTTCTTCCCAAGGCAAATAAGGCTAGTCCGTTGTTCGTAGGGTATGAAAATTAGTGCTGTTTCATAGTATACTTTGTAATTAGGGTATTTTTAATGTTACTGATGTGGCTCCAGTACCCACGCCTTTCCAATTTAGAGCCAAGTCCACTATTTAGAATGCGTCACTAAACGGACTTAACCAATTTATTTAAAATAGGTAACACAAAAATGGTGATGAAGCTCATTGGTGACGCATAGTTTTTTTTTTTTTGTTTTTAGCGTAATAAAATCATCAAATGAGTCCTCCCACCCCAGGCAGGGCGGGAGGGACCGTCAGACTCGCACTGACTAAAATCCATGGTGTCCTTCATAGCCCTTTATGTTCCGACGTCACGGTAATGTGACACATAGCTTTATGCCTACCAACCATAATTATCATAGATTCGATAATCTAGGCACTCAGCTAAATCTGTAATAAATATTTACCAAGATCTGCTAATGTTTAGCGTGCCATATTTTTCGCTGCTCTAGCTTTGAAGAAGACTGATAGACAATTCCATATTTATTACGTACGCTTTTGTACAATGACTTTTGGACATGTGCACAACGCAACGTTTTACAATAAAAGTCCGGGCCAACTTTCATATTCTGACTATATGGCACAATGAGTGCTTGTAAATGGTTTAATTTGACCTAAATGGTTTTTATTTGAGACCTACAACAGATGTAGTCTGGATACGGCTAGTAACACACTCCAGATTAGCATAATCCCCATTGCAGACAAAAAATTGAATACCCTGATTAACCCTTTTGACGTGTTCGTTAAATTCAAACTTGTTTATCAAAAAGCTGGTTGTCGGGGCAACGCACCCCCGAATCACCCGGCTGCCCCGTGCGTGCCCGTGCCATCCCGCAGGTGTGCGCAGGATTTAATCAACTGATTGTTACTGACATACGCTCACATAGGTATGTACTATACCTATGTAATGGGGTAAGGGAACTACCGTTACTGAGGGTAAACAAAAACTAAAAAAATTTTAGAGGTAAAACAATCGATTGATGTGTTTTGAAAGCGTTGGGAAATATTGAGAGATAGTTTTGGTGGTTGATTAAAACAACTTGGAGAGTTCAGTTTATTTATTTTCAAATGTAGATATTGTCCTTATATTAGTTAATTACTTTTCAATTCATTGGTTCTTAAAAGTAGCACTAACATTGTTCACGAACAAATTCTTTAAAACACGTATCTTTGCTTACGAAACTGCCTTCTGTCAAAAATAACGGTCTCTTGTCAAAATAATCCCGCTTGCCAAAATTTTGCATTGTAATACAGACAAAAAGTAACACTATCCCAAAAAAACTGCACGTTGAGGAATTACCATAAAAATAAAGCTCATTAAGCAAATCCGTCGTCAGGCATGATCATAAAAATATTTCATGTAAACATGAATGGATGCATTCTTCCTCCCCTCGTCTATAATCTGGTATAATAGTGGAGTAATTTACGGACTCATAGTCCATTGGCGAAAAAAAAAGGAAATATAAAAAGCTATGGATTGTCGGCCATGACAGTGCAGGAGCGTGGAGCCGCGCTGCGTTGGCGCACGTGCCCGGCACGCGCCGCACGCGCCCGCCGCGCGCACCTTGCTACCGTCTGCAGAAATGTCGCACATTTATTAGACTTTTTTTTTACAGGTATAAGACGGATAGAATATTACGGTAAAAAAAGATAAAGACGATAGGCAGTAAGTATACTATTATCATTTCTCTTTGAAGTATTTAAAGTTTTTTTTTTTAAATTGCATTTTTCAGGGCAGGAATGGACGAAGTATTGTTAGGTCTTTGCAAAAAAGTGAGCGCCTTGGTTACCAAGAGCTGATATTTTTTTTCCTTTTACCTAAATCAAAATCTGTCTAACATTTTCAGTCATTACATCACCTTTAGGCAAGTTAATTGCAAAAAAATATTATGTTCACCTTAATTTTTTTTACAGACCGTACAAAACTTGAGTACAAAGCACCGGATTATTTTATTGTATTTTTCGGTGAACGGTTTCTCTTAAAAGGGGAGTTCAGAGAACACCTATCTGCTTCTACGGTTGAGCACACGGATTTTTTGTACGAAACGGCAATACTTGTTACATTTTTTTTTGACAATTGAATACTGGCAGGAAATAAATATGTCACATACATTGGCTATAAACTTTTTTTGTGGGTAAGGTGATGGAAACAGATGTATGAAATTGAAGCATAGTGCACCTTTTATACCTGTACATGATTTCGGGGCGTGCTTTTATTTGAAAGCTGGCTCTTATTAGAGCTTTTTAATGCTTTCAAGTAGTAATGGTTTTCGACTACATCTTTTTAAACTGACTTATGTACCAACTTTGTCATAATAATACGACTTATTTGGAACAATAACCACTATATACGCTACAAACAACCACTATGTTGACTTTGGCAATTATATTATCCGACTTTAAAAAAGAGAAGGTTCTCAAATCAGTCGCATTTTTTTTGGATTTTTTTTCAGAATGAGCACTCTGTGTGGTCTTTCTAAAGAGTGGCCTGAAAAAATGTAGTGGTAATACATTTTTCGATGTATCAAAACCCTGCAAATTTAACCCATCTCGAATCTGCAAACTAATTCTTTCAATCATCCTTTGACCTCTAAAACTAAACAAAACGCCTTTACAAAAAGACCAAAAAGATTACAAAAACCCTTAGTCTCAATACAAAAAGAACTGATTACCTTACTGAGTAGTCTTGCAATGTACAGTTAAAAGGTCGCCTGCGCATGTTTGAGCAGCTGCGACCGCCGCGCATGCGCCGTGATACGGGCAGGTGTACACTCGCGACAATAGAAAACGAGTATGCTCTGCTTTATAATTTTTATTGTACTTTCAAAGGTGAAAAGGAACAGGCAAGTTGACTGTCTACTACCAATGGTGGTTCTGGGTATTATTAATTGTTTGAAGATTTGAAATTAGGGTTGAATTAACTTTTATTATTTGACCACTTGAGCTTTGGTTGCTTTATAATTTTCTTAAGTTAAGTTTCCAATAGTACAGAAAAGTCATTTAATCAACATCCAATAAGCGCTTTAGCTGCCTTAGCTGGTAGTCCAGGGGTCGCGGGACTATCTAATCAAGTAACCGTGACCTTGGAACGTAAAGGGTTATTGAAGGAACACCGTAGATCAGTACCTAACTACGAGTCAGGCAGCTCTTTCCACGCCATCCAGAGCGGAAAAATAGTTTTATGTCTTAAAAAAAAAGTTGTAAGTAGCCATAAATACAAGAAATGTCTTTAACTTCAAATTGTAGATTCAGATTTTTTTTTCGCTTAAGGGACCGCCACTATTGTTAGAGGCTACCAATTAATTAAAGTAGAGCATTCCACCATCCGTAACATAGAATGTACGAGTTCTAACACGAGTACTATCGCCATTGTACAACCACCATACTTATCTGCGACCAGCCGAGCGAGCAAAATGCGGGCTCTTCACCACTATAGTTCGAACCATTCAAACACTACGATACCATGAATTTTCGTACACTTGAATAATAAAATTGCATTGCTGTTCACTTATAGATGTATGAGTATGTTGATAGGGATCGTTGAGTTTTTAATCACGGTTTGAGATGTCCTCTCGCCGAAACCCATTAGTGGTTTAACATGGCAGTTAATACTTCAACTTCTTGCAAAGTTGCAATATATTAAGAAGTGCTTTGCAGTTCTAATTAATTCTACAACTACCCTAGGCGACGCCCATGCTTGCGAAGGTGTTACAGTCACAGTGGCATTCATTACCATCGTTCTAGAAATCTAGAAGGCCTAAAGCCTGGCTAGATTATAGACCGCTCTGGCGCTCTCTTCTCCACACCTCACTGATCGACGCTGAAAAAGTCATAATGTTTTTAAATATTATGTTTTGACCTGCCTTAAATATATGTTTTCAGGGTTCTTGTATGTCTCGGATATTATGATAAAATGTAGGTCATCATCATTATCATCAGCCGGAGGATGTCCACTGCTGAACATAGGCCTCCCCTTAGACCGGCACGCAGAACGACATTTCACCACTTGCATCCATCGTTTCATAAAATGTAGGTAACACATTATTGTTAATTTCCAAATTATTTCCTATTTATATCCCTTTATTTTCCTCAAGATCGTGATTTTCCATGTGAAACATAAAACACTTGAACACTACAAAGACTCAAAAACAATTCATCAATCAACCATAAAAATCCCTCACGTGTTCTTAAGCTAACATTCTTAGATCCAACAAGTTATGAACTTACTTACGTAAAGTTTTTATCAAAAGCTCATAAATCAGGTGGAAGGCGCGTGCTCCCCTAATTTCCTCACTAATGGTTGCCGAAGGGTGCAACAGGTTGAGCTGCCTTGACCTGCTTCTTGAGGGGAGCCGTATCAATGGCACTTGCTTGAGACTACACGAGCTTACGGTATCTAGATGGTGCAACCGGGAATGAGCGTAGGGTTGACTCGTTCAAACGATTGTGTCGGATTGTAAGAGTTAACATCAATAATTCTTTCATAGCTCAGTGTTTAAATAGCAATAATTCTTTTTTTTCCTTTTAAATTAGAAAATGTAGAGAAAGTATTTCTTTTTACCCATAATGGCTTCATTTCTTTTTGTTATTGTGGTAAAATCATTAAATGAGTACTCACAACCCAGGGTAGCGCGGTAGGGACTCTCAGACTCGTACTGACTAAAATCCACGGTGTTTTGCAATAGCCCTTTACGTTCCAGGGTCACGGTAATTCGATAAGTCCCGAGACCATAATGGCTTCATTAGTTAACAAAATAATTTGTCGTAAAATTTGAAATAACTAATACGTCATCTTCTACTTCCGACACGTGCTCGTTTTGAACTTTCTAATGGTTTAGATCAAGATGTGACTTTATGAGAGAGTTTTGCAACCTACACTAGTCATTCCACAATTCTCAATTACGTTACATTGTGGTTAGTAGTTCCACTCCTGAGCAAAGGCCTCCTCCCATTCCTTCCACTTCTGTCTATGGTGTGTCTATTCGTTTCGTGTAGCCTCGTGACTTTTTATAAAGACATTTTCTTACAAAACCTTCCATTTCTTCGACTCTTCCTTCCAGCATGTCTTACATCTTAGTTCAGTGGCAAGTTATTCACAGGCCACCTGTTTTATTCCGACACATGGCGTCGGGGTGTTGTGGTTTTCACACTTCATAAACACCAAGATATCAAGATATAAACAATGAATCAATTAAATAACTTTTTCTGAATCTTGTTCAAAGTTTTTGTTAAATGTCTTGTCTTTATAACGCGTTGTTTGTTCTGCAGGATGAGCTTGTTATAATTTATATATTATTTTGTAAAGTAAATATCCCTCTTGTTGAGATTTATGTATAAAGATTAGAGGAATGTAAGCCGAATCAAGATGCTTATCTTCATTGTCACGAGAAGTGCGAATTTATTTATTATTATTTTTTATCTTATCCTTAACTTCTCCGTAGTTGGGGTCTGGATTACTACCTTTCAAATGTCATAATAACACATCTTCTAATATATTTTATGGGACTTTCATATTTTGCGAAATTGCCAATGTACTAGATGTACTTTCTGCCTTAATATGGCTTAGTATTGGTATTATTTTTTCTACAAGCAAACATATTGTTCTCGAAGTAAAAAAGGCTTTTAGAAATCCATTTGGGTTTCACCACCAAATTATCTTCCAAAATATTAATTTAAAAAGCCACGCGTATCATAACTAGCATATGATTACCATATCTGGCAATATTTAGGCAAAACACGAGAGATCTATTACCGATACATATGATTTGCCGCATTGGGCACACATTGTACGCAGTCCGGAAGCATTGGAAATTAGTCCATTATCATAATTAGACATGCAGCTGGCTTGTGCGGCTTGTGCCACACTGCTACACACACCACTAACAATTTTACACCGAATGAGTGAGTCTTGCTTTTTGAGTGACTAGACCAAATGAAGCAGTTTGAGTATAAAAAAAAAAAAAACATCACCTGAGACATTTTTCATGATTTTTTCCATTGGGAATGTTTCGCAGCAGTTGTCTCATTTGTAAAAGAGGACACCAAAATAATACTTTAAATCGTATGCCTTACCTTATTAGGTATCTTTATGAAATGATTTGTGTATATAATTATTTAGTTCGAGATCCTAAAATAACCACATAAAAACTAACCACACAAATCAGAGTTCACTTCTTCCAATATCGAACATAGCACTACAATTCAGGAAGGATGAAGAAAGGGTATTTACCCTATTTTTACCAAAGATGTTTTAATAAAATGATTTCAATAAAAATTAAAAAAAAAAAAAATATTACAACATGAAATCATCAATTGCAAATCACACTAGGACGTAACGCACACTGTGAAAATGAGGCTTGTGAATATCCGCCCGTTATTATACACAAGAAAGAGCTATTAACACACTGTTTCCGATATTTTATGAAAACTCCATGTAATTGATTGTGTCTAGTGTAGTCGAGTGTCGGCCGGCGGATCTTTAAGAGTTTGAAGGACTTCCCTCTTGGACCAACTCTGCCTTCGGTTATAAACTTCGTGGCTACATTGTAATTAAGATGCGCTGTTGTGGTCCAGGTTCAATTACGAGATGAAGGAGGTATCTTTAAATTTTATAAAAATTATCGTTCTTTCATTGAAACTGTGAAAGAGCGTTTGATGAAATATTCGTAATTCAATTTTTATGGATGTAAATGGATTATATCGTGACCCTATACTAAGCTGTTTTCAGTACCTACATGGTTATTTTAGCCGAAAAAACCGGATGTCTTCTTTGAAAATTGGAAAAAAGAAGCACACTATCTTTAATTCACAATTTTCTATTTAGTTTGGTTTTTTATTATTATTGTAGAATATATTCATTTGATTGTATGTAATATGGACTAACAGTGTCTGAAATAAAATAAATTATTATTTATCCGTTGGGCCCGCAAGGCCGGCCCAACAGTGGGTATCTTTGCTCAACAGAATAGCTAACTAGTGAAATTATTAGGAATCTAGCAAGCTGTCAATTATTTATTTATTTATTTAATAAGGTACACCAACAGCTTCTGTGCACAAAGTAATGTTTTAAGTAGAAATAAAGATCCAATAAAAATTATCAGTAAGTATCAATTCGAACAGTTGCACTCGCCACTAAATCAAATAATAACTAAAAAAATCAAGCTTTCTCTGCAAAAAACCACGACTTCCGGCCCCATGGTCATAGTCACCCCATTGAACATCTGACGAGGTGAATGAATCCTCAACATTGGGGTGCTCGGGTGCTCGCCGAATGATATAAAATGTACACCGTTTGTAAAGTTACGAACAAACAATTACATTCCGGCACACATCTGTCGGCGTTTAGACAATCACGATACGTCACGCGATTTAGAAGGGGAGATTTTAGTTTTGATACTTGTTAATTAGTTGGACGCAATTATTATTTTTCTTTTGTTTGTCTATTGTGTATTATGTCTATTATTGCCTGTTCTTATAAAAAAAAAATGTTTTTTCTTCTCTTTTCTTTCAATTTAAAGACGATATAGTTTTATTACAGACGATATTTTATCAATTCATCTGAGAATAAGTTTGTTAGTCTGTCATGTACGGTCATTATAAGCTTCGGCTTTATATTTTCTAGCAAGATGATGATTTATAAACAAAATTAATGTTAAACATAAAGAATAAAAATAATGTTTACAGAACCCCGTTAAAAATATTTATTAAAAAAATTAGTCATTTTCTTAAACTGGGCTAGTTTAAGAAAATGACTTTGATTACGTTTCAAGTAAAAAAGTGACTTTTCAAATCACTTGTTTTACTTGAACTTATTATTACCAAGGAGTCCTGTCAAGTATCAAGACCACCAAAGCGCGCTACACACCCCACGACAGCTGCGACTCGCGGCACGCACCCGCCGCATTAATTCGGTAATGCGCCGCCTTTTAATTACGGCGCTGATAAATCTGCGCGCGCGCGTGCCGTGTCGTTCGCGTGGACGACGCCTTATGCCGTAATAATACTAATAATGTGTATGGACCCTTAAATTTGGCCTGCTTTGGGTAACAATGGGTTGTAAAAGTTGACGTTTTAGTAATAATAAGTTGTCTTTAGCAGTTATTCTATTCAACATTTGAAGCAACCTTCATTTAAATTAGAGAGTAAAAGTTGGACAACTGCCCCTTGTTAAGACCCATGGTCCAACTAGTTGGACAGAGCAGTTCGACCACTGCCCAGCACCCAAAGAGTTAATTTCATGTGACTAAGAGAGTGATGAGTATGAATGTTGATGGATGGAGAGGAAGAGGAAGGCGAAAAAAAAGATGGATTGATTGTCTAAGGAATGATATGAATGAAAAAGGAGTGAATGATGCTGTGACGTCTGATAGGGGAGAATTGAAGAAGAAAACGTGTTGTGCCGACCCCAAGTAAAATAGGATAAGAGTAGGAAGATGATGAGTAGAAGAGTCAAACTTTCCTTGATTTACTTGACAGCAACCACAATAGTAAGAGGGTCACGCAGGTCACGCTCACAACTCATAATCGTGATGGGTTGATTAAGAGAGTGGATTCTGGACATTAAATATCTATCGAAAGTAATGTCATGACATTGGTATTTCTGAAATATACCTGAGGCCCTTAAATAGGATTCCCGTTTTCAAAACTTTGAACTTAATCTGATGGAAAAAAAATCCTCGTTCGTACACTAAAGGCGTACCTCGTTTGTTGTACAAACGCTGTAAATAAAATACAGAAACTCTACGATAATGCCTCGGTTGTCAGAATCGACTGTGTTTTCCTCAGACCTTCATGGTTACCATCCATACGACCGGATTTGAATGTAGCCAGTTTATCTTGAGTCCTTCTAACTATTTATTATCTTCTTTAATTGGGGTAGCTTACCCAAGTTACTTATAGACACATGTAATCAGTGCCACATGGCACCTACTACAACATTTCACTTAATAATACAAATTAAAACTTGCAATCTGCCGTCAAAGCATACATAATAACATGTCCACTAGTTATAACAAAGTGATAATAACGTCATATCATTTTGAAGCGAGCAAAATTGTTGGACATAATTGTTGGCGCCCAAATAGGACCTGGTATTCGGAGGGTAGTCGCCATTTTCCCGCTCCGCACACGTGTACTAATAACCTGTGACATTCCACTTATTATTACCCTACATTGTTACCGGAATATGTGCATGCAATGCCGGGATTTTGTGTCCATTTTACTCCTGTATAATTGGCTATTTGTTGGGTAGTAATTTTCGTGCAATTATCTACTTTTTTTTTTCTGCAGGGTGAATATGGTGTCTGTTTAGAATCACAGTAATTCCAGATAAATACTCTGTACAAAACTCCTAAAATTGAATGGAAAATGCAGCAAGTTCGATTCTTTTCATAGATTAATACACAACTATTCTGAAGTAAATATCGCAATACTAAGATTACTGTTACAGTTAGCCTGCATGCACGGCTGCTGAAAGTCTCTACGAAAGCGTAACCTCCTTTCATAATTAATAGCATTACACCATAGAAAAAATTATAGGTTTTTGACAAGCAACGTTACGGAATAAAAGGTTTTCTTTATGAAATAAGCAGTGATATGACTTTTCCATCCCCAAAACATATTAGCCAGCAGCTTGATCCAATCAGACATTTAATCGAATTATTTTCGTAAATGTCGACTTTTTTTCTCCGACGCAATTAATGACTATTATTTATCTCACCACATAAAAAGTTCTATAGATTAATTTACCGATTAATGGATGCCGAACATCTGTTTCTAATGGAACTATCAAAAATGTTTGATAGCAATCAGTGGGGCGTTTGTATTGAGAGTCATTGATGTATTTTTTTATTATATTTTATGGGCATATAAACATTAAATCGCAATATCATATTTTGAAAACAAAAATAATAGAATGCAACCGATACAAACAAACATCCTGAGATGTATGTGCCTTGCATGTTTTTTAAAATATGGCTTTGTGTGCCTTGTATGAAACACACGTTGAATCTTCGTGTGAAACACACGTTGATTTGGTTCACGTGGAAATTATTTATATGGCAAAACAACGTTGTCCGGGTCAGCTAGTTAGATAATATAAATAGGTAGGTATTTGATAATACAATCACTGAAAACATGATGATATCTTAATAAAAGTTTGAAGACATTTTATTGTTTGCGGATATGCATTTTCCATTTCCTGTATTAACCGTGATCAAAGACTCTTTAAAAAAATATTGTTAAAGCTATCAAAGATAAAATGATATGTCAAAAGCAACAAATGGACGGCAGTACAACCTTCTTACAAGAAAGTTGAGATTGTTGAAAAACTGTCCCTCTATAAATCTGTTGAGAGTATCGGACAGGGAAACTATTAGCCACAAATCCCCCGTGACTTCGGTTAGGGTACACATGAAATGATTTTAGAAGAGATATTTCAGATGTCTCAGATAAAGTTTACAAAAAGATTGTGCAGTAAAAGCTAAATTAATCATCAAGAACTGAAACACACCTACAATGGATTATTTTTGAAGAGTGTTGTACTACTAAAAAGCCAGTTTAACAAATACTGCATTTTTCTTTGTTTTATTTTTCCTTTGATATATATAAAAAAGAAATTTTGCAACATTATTGATAGATTGTTTATAAAAAGAAAAGTTCTGCGAGCAGTATTTGAACCTGCAAACTACGGATTCAGTACATCAAACGCTCTTTCCAATCGAACCACCAAGATTCCTGTCTACAGATTCGAATTCTTCATTCGATTCAAGCCATCTATCCAAAATATTCAACATTATTTATAGTCACCGTACTAATAGTGGTCAGATAAAAGTAAGATTGTGTACACTGTCCGGAAGTAGTGTCCGCCGCGTCGTCGGCGCCCTTCGATGTGTACCTTGCTTTATGCACACACTTGCACGCTTCCCATTGCTAGGGCTGGCCTTCTAGGAGGACAGATATGGATTTAGATACTTCTATAACAATTCAATTCTGTTTTTACCAAATTTGACTTATTTCTTCGACAGCGAAGGTCCAAGCGCATTCAAAAATCTTCCCATAATGGATTCTGATTGTTATTTTCTTCTAGATTTCTGTAAATGTCTGTTTCTTTTTGGTTTTATTTAAAGTTCTTATTTGAAGTTTCTTATAATCTCCTGTAGATGATGATGGGACCTGGAGATTGAGCAAAGTAGCGCTGTGGCAACCGTGCCATCGATCATTTTTCGTCGATTCAACCGCGGCATTAAATATACTCGTAGATTGAACTTGTCGCTAGTAACACAACTACACGACAGAGTCGCAAGTTCCACTGCACTCGCAAGCTAAACGTGAACAAGCACAATAATTTTAATACATGAACGAGAAAGACCAATATTTTTGAAAAAGAAAACACTTCTGACACCAATTAGAAAATCTTGTAAATTTCGAACCGCTCAGTCCCTCCCTGCACAGACCCATTGTTTCCGACATGAATGCAATATGATATGATTACTCCTTATTGTCTCTGCTTCTGACATTTACCCTGCACTCCAATAGTGCAGCCATCATTACAGCACGGCGGCATAGATTCAAGGAATTTCTCAATTGCCAGCTATTTGTGGCAGACCCAATTCTTCAAATGTCTTATTACATATAAATGTCAAGTTATCGGAAATACTTTCGTGATTTTGTTGTGTTCAGTAGGGTAATGGGGTTTACTTTTTCAACTGGCTGTACTTTCAGACTTGGGAATAAGCATAAGAACATCATCATCATCATCAGTCGGAAGACGTCCACTGCTGAACATAGACCTCCCACTTACACCGCCACGCCGAACGACAATTCGCCACTTGCATAAATTGGTTGCCCGCGACTCTAAAGATGTCGTCGGTCTACCGAGTGGGAGGCCTGCCTACGCTGCGTCTTCCGGCCCGTGGTCGCCGTACTCTTTTAGTGTCTATTACATACCTCGTTGCCCGACTTACATTTTAACGACATTACATTTTATATAGAGTTAGAGATAGGAAGTAGGTACGATTCTTTAGCATGGATTCCTGAGTTGAATCTGTACTGGTTATGTTTATGATGAACTTAATTAGACCGTTAGATTTTCCGCTTACAAATTAAACCCTCCATAGATTCTATTGACACCCTCAAGCAGATGTACACACAGTACATAATTGCATGAAATCGTTAAAAAAACGTATCCATAAAGTTCGTTGATCACCATAGTAACTAGGCAAGGTGACAGTACTCACACACTCCCGGAAACAGCAAGCTGCACTCTGCCCTCCGTCCCATTACCGAGAAAATACTGTGACAAAACACCATGACCATCCCACATAGGACTTGTAACTCTTCTCTTTATAAAATAAGGTTTATTTTTGAATAGTTTGTTGGTTCTACAGGCTGTGGTGACGTAAGCAAGTTGAGTAAAGTTCCGTCGGGTTTCGGTTACATGTGGTTGATGGTTTCTGGTTCGTTTGTATGCATGATTGCTTCCTGAAGGCTGTCGGACTGTGTTGGTTAGGCCTTTTTTTGTTTTATGTGGTTTAGTAAAAGCGGCATTTTACGGTCTTGCTTTCATTTGCGAAAACAACCGACAAGACCTTTTATTTAGTGTCGATAGGATATAGAAAAAATGGAAGTTATTTGGACTTATTAAATGGAGCTTCTAAATGGCTGACAATGGTTTAAACAACCCAAAACTATTTAAGTTTTACCTTTTGTAATTTTTTATAAATCATCAAAAAAATTCAATGGTTATTCGGGTTTCGCAATTTCACTATAGCTAATGAATTAGTTTACGCTGAGTAAAACAGTATGCACTAGTATTTTTAATTAATTATGCACTATCATTTTCTCATTACCTAGTTCTTTGTGGGTGAGTTTACCCCATCTTTGATATCATCTTTGCTTCTGGCTTAGATTGACGCCATGAGCAAACCTCTATAAATAATGAAGTGGATAAAAATTTCCTTTCTGGGTTATTGAGAGTCTTTTTACATTATTTATGTAAAAAAGATTAAGTAAATAGCTAGCTAATAGCTAATTGATCTTAGGGCGACTTTCACCAAAAGTTAAACATGTTTAATATTTTATATAATGTCAAAATTCAATTGAATTTTGTGCTTAAATAAAATTTTAAACATGTTTAACTTTTAGTGAAAGTCGCCCTTAGGCAAAAACAGGAAGAAAGATGAGTAGGTACTTACCCTACACAGTAAATAAAGACATACTCGTATCATCAAACATGAAATGATATGTGCACGCAACACGGCAGGGGCGCCGCACTCCAGGCTCGGGGCAAGCATTATAGTGTTGCATTACATTATTACTGGCACACTGCACTACGCCTGCAGCGAGCACACGATATTCTACACCTCGGGAAATTGAAATATGTTGTGTTTTATTATGGGGAAAATATTGAATCAAAATTGGTAGCTGGGGTCTTTAATGAGTATCACGGTCTAAGGACATTTTTTTAGCTTGGTAAAATCATTGAAAGAGTCCTCCCAGCCAAAGCACGGCAGGAGGGACTGTCAGACTCGTACTGACTAAAATCCATGGTGTCCTTCAATAGCACTTTACGTTCCGGGCTCACGGTAATGAGATAAGTTCCGTGACCCCGGCAGGGTTTGGCCCTCTAGAGGAGGCCCGGTCACAATGCTAACACTCTTTGAGGTGAGCGTGGAACACAACGCGCTGTCGACCGGGCATGGTCCATGGTCGGACAGCGAGTCGCCCTTTACTTGCCGCCCACATGCCCGCGCTACGGTGGCCGGAGATCGTCTGCCGATGTCCGTCGCCGTGGGCGTCGCTGATGGGCATATAGAAACCAAAGGTGTTATAGATGCGTCTAGCCATCTCATAAACTGAAATATTTCTCTGCTGTATGTAACTTGGGACCAATTTCCCTCTAATTGGAATAGAGTTCGCGCCACCAGCACCTGCAGAAAATTCGAGGTATTACCTACATTTTTTGATACTAATGACATAGACACTATCGCCGCGTCAAAAAGACTTGAGTCGTGGACTCTATGATGAGGTTGTTAAGACGTAAAAATAATACATGTAGCTCTGGCAGTCTCATATTGTATTAGGAAAATATTAAAACAAAGGGTCCAAATTACTTTCATATTTCCAATTTACTAGCATCTGCAATACGGGTCAAATTGCCAAAAAGAGAACTCCCCTAAAATTAGACGAAAACAATCTTGTATAATAACTTCTGAAGTTCACAACAATCACTTAAAACATGAATATTTAACAATAAAGATTTGTAAGTAACTAATTGTTATTTATCCCTCGAAGCACAGTTTATTAAATGGTAAAGATAATTAAATTAAGCGGGGCGTCTTTGACGCCGGCCCGGCTAATATTTTTATTAAGGGTTCCGTAGTATACTGAATAGGAAAGGTTAGGGAGGGACTTATCTGTCTAACGAAAGAATTATCGATGAGATATTTAATTATTCGCCAAACCAAAGACGTATGTGATGTGTAAATATTATACAAAGAGTCGACAAAAATAATCTCTGGTAAAAAGTTTTAATTGCACTTATTTAAAAAAATGCTGGCCGGTTTAGCTGAAAAAAATGTTAAGTAGCCATAAGCTTTGTAAAAAAAAAAACAGAAAAAAAAATTATGGCATCCTGTTGATAGTTTTGACCTATCTTGGCCAGTCATCAACTAAATTATACCGAAAAGGTTGCATATTGACTTAAAACTTAATAATAATTCGAAAAAATAAAATAATTAAATGAATTTTCTAGTAGGTACACACAAAATTAGGAGTCCTTTGGAATAAAAAATAATTGTATAATAAAAAGCTTTCAATACTCAACAACAAAAATACAGTCATTTAAGTAACTGAAAAAAATATAAGACGCCATTTAATGTAGAAAAAATAACAGTAAAAATAAAACTTTAATGGCATCTGATGATTATTTTGACCTGAAGTGGCCAGTCATCGACTAATGAAACGAGACAAAAAGGTTTTATAACAAAACTATAAAGAGTTTTTAATTTTAACAAAAAATATTATTCACGTAGGTAAACTTTACCTACCAACAAAAGCGATTCATTTTTTCTCATATTATACAAACTTTATCGACTTCGATAACTTCCCATCTCCCCGCATTTTTTCCGACGAGGTGATAATGTTGGAGTTTGAAGCCGGGCGTAATTATAGACACGAGCCTTCCACGGCCCGGACCGGCGAGGCACGGCTCATAATCGAGCCAATTATACGGAACCAATAAACAAGACACAATTAACCCAACGATTTTTCATAATTATTTATTAAGGCTTTTTTTTTATAAGGAACTTATAACCTCTGTTACATAAAAAGCTTCCGTATAATAATAATATTAAATTGTACCTAGTAATTAAACATATTATTATTATTGCACATACTTATTAATAGTTAAATTACGACCATAAGCGAATAATGCAAGTGTAAATAATGTTACAAGTGACCAGGAAAATTTCCAAATGATGGCACTCACGCCATTGCTAATTTACTAATTAAAATGCTGATATACGAACTTTTTTTTGAGATAGTGGCGCCACCCCGGTGAAAATCCGAAACGAATTATTAAAAAAAAATGCGCCATTGTCGTTGTCTTGTTACAATAATCCCGCGTTTGTAGAAAATCGTAATTAATTATTCGTAAACTATCAGATATTTACTATTCTATTTCATCTTTTCCAGATTTTGAATTTTTCATTATTTTGAAAGAATTTTGAAACTCAGCGGCTTCAAAGAATGACAAATGATTGTCTTTGTCGTGATTTATTTTTCCCGCGTTTGATGAGAAAAATATTTATTAATGCTGTGAAGTGCCAAATATTGAAGAATGAAGTCTACCAGTTACAGGTAAATAACTACACGTTAAATATAAACAGTAGCTAAGCATAAGCAGTTAATATTGTTTGTTCGAGAAATAGCATAGAAGTCACGGCACCACGTAATGAAGGGCCGCGAGCAGGCGAGTTTCTGCACGAATGGCTCTGCTCATATTCTAAGTTAATCGCTACTCCACCGTCATAATGCCATGTTATTAATATTTAAATTACAAGCTTATTGAGTTATAAAACGTTAAGGAAAACTGTTAGTAGAATGAAATAAGTACGCAAAAGAGTTTGTCTGTCATTTTATAAAATTGTGACTAAAAATTAACTCTTTTTATTTTTGACTAAGTTCGCAGTCGTGGTGCCACGCAAAACCAAATAACTTCTAATTTAAAGATCGTAGCAATGCTACGCGCTACCAAAATATGAAAATACATAAAAAAAGTTTGTCTGTACCAAACAATTAAAATTTATAATATTTAAAATACGGCGTAACTAACATGATAGATTTATCAGTAAGTAAAATACACATCAACAAAAAGACCAAACATAATCATACACCAAGAGATAAGAAGAGTTAAAAATTGTTAAAAAATCAGGAAAAACGCAAATTAATTTGTAAGTATGTACCGTAAACAACACTGACTAGCATAGGGCGACACAAACCCGACGGGGCGGCGCGATTCCTTCCCGGACCCAACACTCCACTCACTCCAGTCAAATTGGAAGCTAAATGCTGAATAAAGTTATTTGCTATAAATGCCTCCGGGCACAAATTTCAATTATTGTCACATCCGAATAGTTTCGTAGGGGGCCCGCCGTACATTTGGTACATTTAGTCACAACATCATAGGTCGAAATAAAAATATGAAATGTGTTGAAAAATTTTAGTAAGCACTTGATACTTGTTACTTGGAAACATGATACCAAATGTGTTGCATACATTTATGTACACCATAGCGTTCACTCCAGACAGGTGCAAAAAGGTTGTTTTATTATAGAATGATAGAATCTATACTTGACAATTAATTCAATGAATAATTTGTTATGATTGGAATAACCATTATTTTATTTTATTTTATCAGTCTCCAGTCACTTCAAATTATCGTTTACAGATGGAAATGAGTGCAATAATTTGACTTGAAAGATTGAAATCATAAATAGCAACATACTTTACGTCCAAAATGAAGCAATCAAGAAGTTTCAAGTATTCTGCACTTTTATCACAAACGCTTGTGAATTCATCTGTACCACACAGTGGGCGTATTCATCTCATAAAGGGGTCAAAATATTTTATTAGCCTTGCGATTTTAACGTCGTCGCGGGGGCGCCAACTAGATTAGAGGCCCGAGGCGCTGGAGGCGCGTGCGACAAATCGACACTCCGACAAATCGTCACTACCCTTTTATACGCACTAATTCTATTTCTCAACTCTCAAAATCGTGTAAGTCCATAGTAGAAGGAAATAAGGTTCGAATTAGAATGGTAAATCTTTGACCGACGGCGAATGAAAAGTCTTTTTCAATTTGTCCCACAGTGGTCAAGGATGAATGCAGCACAGATTGGGCGCGTCATATGCATGTACAATTTTACGATGAATATAGTCTTACAATGTTTGAATTTAAATCTTGTACTTCACACTAGTGAAGTTTAAGAAAATCTGAGAGATTGTTCTCAATCTGATCTAAGAAATAGTGTTTGTACCAATTCTTGTTTTCCATGAAATAAAAATGAACTTGTCCGGGGGAAAATCTTTGATCTTTTTATCGTATTTCTTTAAAATAAATTAATACGTATATTGATGCTAATTATTGAAACTTTATAAAACCACTTACTTTAAGATTGTCGTGAATAATCTATTAGTATGTTCAATGTGTTGTTCGTAAACGAATCTTAAAATATTCATGAAAGTCTCCCCTACGTCCTATGAGAGGATATTTGATACTTTAGCTTGTGATGTTTTATCCATAACAATAAGAATAAGTTTAACCCATGATTTGTTATTGAGGTAATAGGTAGGTAGTTCAATTCAACTGACATATCAAGCAAGGGCAACGCAAGATATTTTTCTTGGTTTACACCAAGAATACGGTAGTTTCCTTGGTGAACTGTATGTATAAACTGACTCAATTACTTACAAAAGGTTTATGATATTATATTATTTATACACTGAATTAAAAATATGAATTTTACAATCAAGAAAATCACGATATTTTTCCTACAGCATGGTTAATATGCGTAATACCGCAATTCAGATTTATTAAATTACAATAAATCTGCATAAGAACAATAGCTGCAGACATAATTATTTAACACGTTCGGTGCGGTATCGGGTCGATTATATCCGATGCTCATCTTGCCACTGGTGCGGGGTAAAAAATGTTGTCCCAACCGCTGGTGCGGGACAGATATATTTGGTTTCCCTATGAATATGAATGAGACAGTTAGTGTTTTGGAATTGCCTCTTTAAATAAATAATAAAGGAATAAAAAAAATGCATCGGGTCTAAAGGACCCGATACCGACTGGAGCAAAATTTTTTACGTCTAGTGCGTTTATCGGATCTAAAGGACCCGATACCCGATGACCCCATAGCCGCACTAGATTACATGTGAGTAGAGCTAGTGAGGTCCTTCTGGTTCGATGATTTTTTATCCAAATGAGAAGAGAAAGTGTATGAAACATAAAACGATGTAGCAGTCATGAAACGATCTAGAAAACCATACTACTTAATATGATTGTATAATTTCTTTTTATTTGTATTAAATACTTTTTTTAACTATCACAGTTTGCTTCTAAACTTAAAATGTCACTTACGGGATATCTTCTCACGGAAATATTTTAATCACGGAAGACAATCCCGTAAGTGACATTTTAAGTTTTTGTATTAAATAGTTCTCAAAAATATATTGTAAGTACATTTTATCGATATCAAAATTTTTTTAGTTATCCACAACACTAAAAATGTATCGACACTTTAACTAACCAGTGCGGATATGGGGTCGGAAAGATCCGACAGACAATACCTTTATTTACAAGCAAACCATTCAGTGCATTTACCTACGACTTCAGCCTTTTATTGAGTATTTATTTGTCAACATATTGGTATAAAGGAATATGCTTTTATCATAATCCCTATTAAGATAAGTCCTTCTAAACAGACCGAAGTCGAACAGGTCTTTTCGACCCAGCACCGCACCAGGGACAAGTCGGGCTTCGGATATAATCGACCCGATGCCGCACCAACTGAAAGTCATCAAATTTGACTAACGCAGTGAACGTGTTAACTAGGCGCATACCTACCTGAGTTAAGACCTAGGTTATAATTTCGCATCAATTAAAGTTGCGTTTCTAAAAATAAACGTACAAATTAATTGTGCAAGAATTGGGCCTATTAACTTTGTATAATATTCCTGCTAAAGGCTAAATCGCGTGGATTTTGTTATTTATTGGCTCATACCGGTGGAAAAACTGCATAACAAATCATAAATACTATGGAAATATTAAGTACGAAAGTTATTTAGCAAATGTCATTTTTAAAAAGAATATAAACATTAAAAAGCAGCGTTCTTTTTTTAAAAGGAGCGGGAAAATGAGTATTGTTGGTTGAGGCGCGATGTCATTCGCAAGGCGATAATTACAGGGACGGCTGACGTGCTCAACAATGGCGATGCAATGCTGAGCTGAGTGCGTCACCGGCACTCGCCGAGCTACGCTAATGATTGTACTCGTTACCATTCCCACAAATAATATTCCTTGCTTTGACGACTATCAAACAGAGTTAATATTTTAGAATTCGAAGCAAAACATCTATGAAATCAAAATTTTTAATATTATGAACTCTCTTATCAAATTCATAACAAAAATATTACCTTATTTAAACGGAAATGTCTTCATGTTTTCTAATTCAAACCAAAAGTAAACCACATTTCTTGTAGAACTTAATAACTTTACCATAATGTAGTTGTATTTATTATTTATACTTACTAGTTTCAATGTTCCGCCATCTCCGCTGGGTGGATTCAATCAGTGTGACCGAACGTGTCGCGCGCTGAGAGGCTTAACCTCCGTAGGTGTTCGCGAGGCGCTCCGACGCATCCTTTGGGATTCCGTCCGTCCTCACGTTCCGTTTACTTGAAAAATTCAATGTGCGACGAACGCCCCACGTTGAAATGAAAAGCCCTGATATAAAGGGAAAATGTCTGAGAAAATGCTGCCAAAAAGCTCATTACTTCCATTCCAGTGTTTGGAGAAATGTAATAGGTTTTACATAGCATTGTGTGGAGGAAGTCGCGGAGCACTCTGCATGTGAAGTCACTGTCGACACAAATAAATCAATGTAATCACAGTCTGAGACATACGACGTAGCGGATGTCCATTAAAAAAACATGAATAAAAAATCTGTCGCGTCACACAAATAGGCCATCTCAACCCTAAACGAAATGTTTTGATGTAAACGGGGAAAGAATGCTCGTCGGATCTCCCCTGATAGTTATTTGATATGATTTATTCATACGCGCGGCGTTCGGCGTTGTGCACCACGTCAAATGGAAGTTTATTTAATAGAAAATACTTTCCGAAATCTATTTATAAAGCCATTATGGGCGCTTTTTTATTTTAAAGCTGTTCCTGACGCGCGCTTGTTATGCAAATAACGCGGGCCTGCGGGGGCCGCGGCCTACTCCGCGGTATTTATCCATCTAACTATAATGTTTACTTGTACTTTTATTGGTCGATTAAGTTTCAAATTTTTATAATTGCGTTCACTTCACATAAATTGAAGTGGGGAAAATCCGGAATATGTAGGCAAACTCTACATTAATATGTTTACGTACCGCGTTTATATTCCGTTCTAACTTTTATATTTTCTGTTCAACATTGGCTATAGGTACAGCATAGATGATACAGATGGCTCTCGTAAAAGACTTTACTTTCATTCTAATCCCCCTGACTTCCATCAATAAGTCATTTTCCCGTCCAGTCATTTTAATATTCCGACCTTTGGCTCTTACAAAGTAGCTGTAAAAGGACAAAGGACAGATCCGGCGCCTGATAAAGTATGCACAAACCGCCCCGCCTCTGACTGGAGGATCGTGGCGATCCGCCCCGCCCATTACCGCAAGCGGCTTATACTCTTACTACATACCTACATTATATACTCACCATGTGTACCGAAATTAAAGCCTCATTAACTATGTATTACGAGGCTTCAGTCAGACCATCATGGGAAACGTTGCTAATTATTTTGTAGGTATTTGTAGTAGTAGTTTAATATTTGGATCGGAATTATATTTAGGTTCTGCAAAACAATCGACAAACATTCATCTCGCAACAAACTAATCCTCGGAGACACTTTTCTACACCTAATAGTAGTTTATGTAACTGGTACATAATGAGGGGTATTATACACGAGTGTGAGTTTATAAAACGAGCGAAGCGAGTTTTATAATAGAATCACACGAGTGGTATAATACCTAGTTATGTACAGTTTCATACACTACTTTATCTACTCTCATTGAACACGAACTTAACAAATAAAATATAAAAATTAATAAACACTAATAATCATCCACCATGTCATCCACCGAAACACAAACGTCAAAATCCCAACATTCCCTTAGAAAGCGCGCGCAGCCACAGATAAAAAAGTAAAAAAATATATCTATGATCAGTAATCTGTATCATAATGAAAAAAAATTAAATTATAACATTGTTTTGTTAGACAAACAGTGTTATAATTTAATTTTTTAATTTCATTACGATACTCTATGGTATAAAGTATGTCATTATAAACTCGTTTTGAGTTTTGTATTTCGAAGTTTACGATATGAGAATAGATAATAGTAGTTTATGTAACTGGTACATAATGAGGGGTATTATACACGAGTGTGAGTTTATAAAACGAGCGCAGCGAGTTTTATAATAGTATCACACGAGTGTTATAATACCTAGTTATGTACAGTTGCATACACTACTTTATCTACTCTCATTGAACACGAACATATCAAATAAAAGATAAAAATTAATAAACACTAATAATCATCCACATTGTCATCCACCGAAACACAAACGTCAAAATTCCAACATTCCCTTAGAAAGCGCGCGCAGCCACAGATAAAAAAGTAAAAAGATGTAATCTATGATCAGTAATCTGTATCATAATGAAAAAAAATTAAATTATAACATTGTTTTGTTAGAGAAACAGTGTTATAATTTAATTTTTTAATTTCATTACGATACTCTATGGTATAAAGTATGTCATATAAACTCGTTTTGAGTTTTGTATTTCGAAGTTTACGATATGAGAGTAGATAAAATGAATTTACAACATCACCATTATCATCTTAGCCAAAGCTCAAGGCTGGAACTGTTATGTAATCTCATAATCAATACGCGAAAACAGTCGTGAAATCCGTCTCCCAAAACACAATTACTAAGACCTAACTTTTGTGATCTATTTAGCAAGTAACATCAACAGTGAGTAGTACAACTCCCAAAACCTCTTTTTCCCCTCAACGTAGCTTCACCAAAACATCCACAGTTATCTCTCACAAGCATTTCTTCAGCACTAAAGCCGGCTGAGTGCGTGCGGAGTGGGCCATGCATATTTGATGCGGCACTAATGCGCGCCGCGCTAAGCGGATTGTGGCCGCCGCTAAATGGTGCCACTCCCTTTGTCGCTTGTTTGCCGCAGCCGGCAGACGTTGCGGCTTGCCGATGTTACGGATTTTCGTGTTACATAGCGTCGTCTATTTACTGTTGGATTTCTCACATTACATAAGTTTTCTCATACTCGTATTTAAGATAATTCAAATTAGTAGACAATTGTAAGGGAAATCTTTTAATGCAGCTGGAACTGCTATATCCATACTGAAAATGTCAAAATAATTCGCTATGATAATGCTTTAATTTTCAAAGCATTGTGCTTTGCTCCCGGAACTTTATATATTGGAGTTACCTACAACATAATCTACAAAGACCAACAAAAAAATAATAAGTCGTTTACTTATAAAACTCTACTAAAAATACTCCAAGAAATATCAAACCTACACCATAAGACATCAATAATACGCTGTTCTATGAACATTCGCAGAAACGAGATCCAACTACATTCATAGATCAGTGAGCTTCTTATAAGAGAAATTAGCCGACTCGTGAGCTCACTGAAGAATGTCCCACTTTATTAGATTCCATAAGCTCTATTCATCGTTTTTTCGCCCTCTCGTACGGAACCTTTGAAGCATGGCGTATTAGTGAATAATGCGATCGAATCATTCGATCTCGCGTATTAGATGCGGTCGGGGTCGTCTGTAATGTGCCCAATGATAATAGACTGCCAGTATTAGGCGATTATACTAGCTATTGCGATTGCCAAAGTTTCAATATTACCTCTTTTTTGTTCGTGTTTAAATTTTCCATCCAGCCAGGAGTGTCTGTGCCCGTAGAGCTGCAAAACATTTTGAAAATGCTAAAGTTCATGAACAACTATTTCAAAAATAATAAAGTTCGTGAACAATATTGAGCTAGTAGTTGCAAATTGGAGCAGCGCTTTGAGCAGGAAAATATTCTGAAACAAGTCAAATTCTTATATAACAGAAACGATGATGGAACTTTTACGACAAAATATAAATATTTTCGACTGAACTTGCTACGACGTAGCTGCCTACGCCGTAGCACTATTCGAAGTGATTTTGTTATGACGTAAGCTTAAAGTTTTATAATCTCTCTCTTTTTTTTTCTCTTGACATGATCACTTTGTAATATAATTATATTTTCACATATTTTGACATTTTCTGTGTCATTTGGATTTTGGTATATATTTTTTTTATTTTATTTTATTTCACTTAGTTTGTTGACATGAATTACTCTGTAATTTTAATTTTGTCTTTTTTATTTGTGTTATGATACTAGCTTGTGAATATGAGAACATAATTATATGTGGGTTACATTTTATTCTACTTTTTTTGTTATTATTTTCTTGCGATTAATTTTACTGTCTGACAATTTGAGCTATTTTTGCGGCCTACCCAAATGTCCTTTCTTTGGTATTGTTCGTCGTTTCGTTGAGCTCCTTGTGTTTTGAGTTGAGCTACGCGGTAACTGACACATGCTTGCACTGACTGGATAGGTCCACTCAAATCTGTGCGGTTCTTTCTTCAAAAGACCACCTCAGACACCAGCATAGTTCTCATACATTTGATCAATAAAAATTATCTGGACTTTAAAAGAGACTGCGACCTCTGAGTTTGTTTCGGATGTTTCTTCTCAGAGTAGTCAGGTACGAAACACCGGCCTCATCTAGTGTAAAATAGTGTCTTTTGACGTGTAAAAGAGTTTGCCAAAACCAATTTACTGAATAAAGATCATTTATCAATACCAAAACACATACAATTTAAAACAGTTTAGTAGCTATATTTTCTTACATACTTTAAATATTTTCTCTTAATCAAGTGCAATATTTTCTCATATTTGCGCCTGCAAGTAGTAGATTCGCAATGAGTTTCACATCTGCGCAATTCAAAGCTTGAGCAACATTGCCTTTAGCAAAAATATCAGAAACGTTTGTTGTCGATCACCTGTATGATACCATTAAGAATTAGGGGATTATGTTGAGCTGGTACGTACAATGTGATCACAGAATTTAACCATCTTTGTTTATTTGATGGTAACAGCTACAGCAACTATGGGATAGGTTGGAATATTACCAAAAAGGTTTTCAAAGCAAGCGTTCAAGAAACAGTAAATACATTTATAAGATTTATAATAAACTAGCAAACCCGGCGAACTCCGTTTCGCCACCAGTCTTTGCTATAAACCTCACGGAGCCAGAGACCTTTCCAACGAACGCAAAACCGTGGAAATCGGTTCGTGCTTTCTGGAGTTTTAAGGTCAGGAAGGAAAACCTGACTTATTTTTATAAAGTAGATTAGGTTGACTGAAAACCACCGTGTTTCAACGGTTGTCCCTAGCGTTTCAAAGCCGTGGTACCATGTAACGTGAAAATATTTCCTTTTTATTGAATAAAATAATGATTAATACCCGAGGCATCGTACTAACAAATTCACAAGAAGATTCCTGAATAAACCTCGTTTCTAATAATCCTTGTCCTTCGATGTCCGTCGTCGGCTACATAGATGACAAAAGTTAAGCCTTAAATATCGTAGTTGTAGCACAATAAGCCTTCCTTTGTGTAAGGTAATCTCTTAAGGCCCGGACTCATTCTGTCGGTCACCGCGGAGCCCCAGGCATTGCGGAGGCTTTGTATGGGCATCTGTAATTCGCGCATTGTCGTGAAAATTCCCTGAATAGGATTTTCTAATCGATAGAACGGGACATTGTGACACCCAATTGTGTGTTACGTAATGTTTTTAGGATCAAAAGTTGATATTACTACAAACATACGAGCATTTTTGAAGTACTGAAATCAATATTTCCCTAAAGAAAATATAATGCTCCAGCTAGACTTTTTCTACATTTCTGTAATTTACACAAAAACTTAAATACTTAGTTACAGTTGAAAATTAAATTCTTTATATGATTAATTTTAATTTAATGCGAATATAAAATATTGACAATTGAGTCACCAATGTTGCTAGAGGCAGACTATTTCGCAGTTCTTTCCCGAAATAGTCGTTCAGAAAAACAAACTTTGAAGAAACAAGGGATTTTTTTGTATATTTTTGTAAAAACCAACACGGCTGGCTACCCAATTCCAAGAGCGAGGCACGGCGAGACAAAATCGCCTGTTCGCCAACCGATTTCCATGGAATTTTTCTATTACGTGAACAAATTGCATGCCCGCCGCCTCCGTAATAACCTACACCAGAATTGAACGCCTTATTATTTATTACTGAACATGGGCTTGCTTTAGTGAAGTCGTGGGAAATATTAACTGTGGTAATTATAATATTTACCTACTTAACACTAATTTCCGTTTTTTTTTTCGCATTTTTTTGCCATTTCGGCAGTACATAATGAAGTTGTATTGCTATTGCTGAGATAATGGCGATTGATTGAGCAATGTTTTTCTGAATTGTGTTAAATATATTTAATTATCCTTATCACTTACATTATGATATTATGTATAAAAATGACTATTTTTAGTACGTATAATCAAGTTGTCATTATTATTTTGATATCTATAACTTATCTAAAGCTTTATTGTATCCTCACCACCTGCCTCAATATTTATCAAAAAATATAAGTAAATGCAAAAAAAAAGTACGACTTTCTACAGAAATTAATTATCATAAGTATTTACAAATGTTCATTTCTGTAAATAAGACAAGCCTTCAGAGGACTATTAAAAGAGAGAGAGTATTTTGGTATTAGAGAGGGGAAATAAGAATATAATATCCACACGAAAAACAGAGTCATCCAAACAGTACCCTAGCCCGAATTTTCAGTATTTGAGACGTAAAGTAAACTGGAACGTTGACAATTTCAAATTGACAATTTTCAATGAAAAAATTAGTTCTTTCTTCGCACACCAGAGGCGCTGTTCCATTTTTTCATACAAGAAACGCTGTAAATACTGTAAAGTAAAAGAGTGAAAATTCGTGCTAAGGGTAAATTGATCATTACTCGTCCTCCCTACGGATGCGTACGAATGAACAACTGCACAATTTAAACCAAGACGTTACCTACAGAACTGTCCTCAAAGACAGTGGGGAATATATTTCACAGGTGGTTGGGTAACATTTTCGGCTGTCCGGTCCGTGCGTCCGGCCAACTTGTCCTTTGTGTCCGGCCGGACAAAGAGCTAACGATGTGGTGTCCCAACTTCCACGTGCACGCATCGCTGTTATTGTTTTAATGGTTACATTTTGCACCTTAGTTATTTTTTAATGGTTTTTACTTTAAAATGGTAACTAATACTGACTTCATTTAGTTTCTGGTCAAATAATATCTTGTCTGTAATGTTGGATGACCGATCAATACATAATCAATGTATAGAGGAAAAATTAATCATTTTGGTGGTTATACATCACAAGAAAAGTCATTAATAGTGTAACTTTGTCCCGTAGGTACTAGTACTACCTAGTAACTTGACAGATTACGATATTGTGGTGTTCATGATCTTGGCATGCCACCACCTCCGCCAGATCCCAAAAAGTGGTGGAAGTATGATGAAATTTAATCAAAATCGAACAACGAACAAAATTGAGTGCCAATATTTATATTAGTATAAATATGTAATCTCGTAATATAGATAACATAATCATTGACCTTGTAAGCATGGAATCTTCTCTACATATTCACGAGTCATGATGAACAAAATGACTTTATTAATGAACAATAATTACATGATAACTTGTTAAACTATAAAAAGATAGGAAGATTACATGAGACTACTCGATATGATACGGATGTTTTAAAATAGTGTTTTTATCTTTTCATGGTAACAAAGTTCCAGATTACGCACACCAAGTATTTCAAATATCGAAATATTATCTCAAATTATATCACGTTATGTAAAGAAAGAAAAGCGATATAAGTGAAATTTGTATAGAGCTACCTACACACCCAAAAACTTTTAGGTTTATATTTGTTTGTAAAGTTGGAGTTTTACCAATTTTACCAATTAGCGTATTATAAACAAAAATGGTAACTTGCTAACGTTGCTAATTTAGTAAACGAGGCCTTATCACAAGTTTCTGTGTTTTACTTACTTTCATCATCATCATCATCAGCCTATAATGTTCCCACTGCTGGGACACAGGCCTCCTCTCTGTGACAGGGAGTGGGCATAATCTACCACGCGGGCCCAGTGCGGGTTGGTAGATGTCACATGTCTTCGAATTTTTGGGTGTATTGGTTAATTATTTACTTTACTGCGTTTTTATTGACTGCTTTTATTGTATGGATAGTTTAGAATACGATCGTGGTACTATTTTTAGCCATCAAACTAACGTCAAAGTTCCCGTTTACTTTACGTCACAAAAACATGAAAAGTTATGCTAGGGCCCCGTGAACCCGGAACATAAAGGGTAATAAATAACACCGTGGATTTTAGTCAGTACGAGTCTGACAGTCCCTCCCGCCCTGCCCGGGGTGGACTCATTTGATGATTAAACCTCGCAAAAAAAAGGGACCTCAGGACAAAGTAAATAATAAATATAACCATGAAACTAGATAATTATGTTTTATTCCAAAAATCAATCAAACCTTTTGTCAGACTGAAACACAAAATTATTTCGACATTCTCTATCAACTGTGACCACCGCTTGGCATTTGATTCACAACGCCAGATATCCAAGATCCAACCAAAACCTACTCTACGTCCTAACATGGAAGGTTGAATTTAGTAAAGCTAGTAGAACGTGTATGAACATTCGATTACACACGCCAGTGGTCAAGTATTTATCAATTAAAAGCAAATTTAGTTGAGCAGGCATCCCTGTCGCCGTGTTAAGGGCACATTCCTCAGTAATAAGCCACGTGTACTGATATTAAATGCCTACGATTCCATCCAGAGACCAGATTAATTGGTCGCTGTACAGTTACTCCAGTTTTAATGAACATAACGTGTAAGGGAAGATATTTGGGTTAATCATTTCATCTACAAAGTAAGGTCATTCATAGAAATAAGCTGTAGTTGACTATGGTCGACAAGTTTTATACTTTTTATGGTTCACCATAAAAAGTATAAAACTTGTCGACCATAGTGTTGGAGTAGTAGGTGTGCCTCTAATTTTTGATTTTAGGGGGATTTTTGATTAATGGGCGGCTCGCGTCCGACCATGGACCATGCCCGGGTCGACGGCGCGTTGCGTTCCACCCGCGCCTCAAAGAACGTCAGCAAGATGACGGGGCGGCCTGCCGGGGTCGCGGAACTTATCTCATTACCGTGACCCCAGAACATAAAGGCATATTGAAGACCACCGTGGATTTTAGTCAGTACAAGTCTGACAGTCCCTCCCGCCCTGCCCGGGGTGCAATGGGAGGACTCATTTGATGATTTTACCACGGTATATAAAGAGGGACATGCCGCTTACGCACGATGTTTTCCTTCTTGTTTTAAGATATGACGATATTATTATAAAATAAATAGCACAAAGTAATGCGCCTGGCTGAGCCAACGACCCACAGCGATGTGACTAAAACACAAAGGTCTTGCTCCATTGTCTTCATTGGTTTCTCGTTGGTCTTAAAAGGCAACCAATAGATTTCGCTGATTGACCCATTGTCAGCGTTTAATATTTATAGATTGGTATAATGAGTTATAATAATTCTTATGTCAGGCTATAATACCTACTTGTACATAATTAAGTCTTTAGCCATTATGGGGCTTGATGTACCTAAATACTGTACATACACAATCGGTTTTATTATGGTGATTTTTGTTAAACCTTTATTCAGTTCATCATCTGCCTAGCCTTTTTTCCCAGCTATATTCGGATCGGCTTCGAATCGAACCAGATGCAGCCGGATTTCAGTATTTTACATGGAGCGACTGCCCGGACCTTCACAACCCAGTAACTGGGCAATACGATACTCCATGGTTAGACTGAATCAAACCTTCATTCAGTTTAGAAAAATTGATGTTCTGTTCACCCATCTGTTTTTTTAACTACCGTTTTTTTGAAAACCGAAAAAGTTTTTCTCGGATTGTCTGCTAGTTTTAAATAGGCATCTGCCTGTCTGACTCTGCTACCGTCTTTTTTATCTATATTATAACCACACTGTCAAAATTATTTATTTTGAATTTTTTATTCGCCACACACTGTACGTACCTATTGTGGTGCGTTTACAGACATTCAAACACTCATAAACAACCACCCCGACCCAGCATATCTGCTTATAGATCATCAAATATTTGTTCCAAAACCCGCAACCTCTGTGCCCGCGACACATAGTAAAGAAGTCAATCTTATTAAAACAAAATTATACAAAAACGTCGTGTAATTGTACAGATTGATAGGAAAACTAATATTATTCACGTTTGGATTGAACGCAGCACATGGGCGTGAATCGGGCGACCCTCTATATTCGTCTGGCTAATCTGGCGGAGGGTCCGAACGTAGTATGTGTTGAATAAACAGATAAAACGTGGTCGGGTTTAATTTCCATTCAATTATCAATATGATCACGGAAATATTCGTCGATATGTTTAAAGTCCAATTTTTACTTGTGTTTCCTACATTTTGTTCATCGTTACGTAAAATATTAAAATACTTTTTCAGGATTATTGTACGACTTTCATGGGATTTTTTTTGGCGTGTCCGGAGTTTGCGCCTTTGTTGGAGCGTAAAGCATTGACAGACTCCAACTGACTAATAGATGATGCTAACAAATCTTAGGGCATTGCTGATTCTACAGACACAGAGCAAAAAGTCGGATAAAAAACAATGATGAAATAATGCCGAGCGCACTGAACATAGCAGACAATATAATTTAATATGATAACGATGAGCATGATTTATGTGCCTATTGTCTAATTATAGATTAGTATGCATAAACCTTGCAGGACTAATTCTCTCTTGAAACCTGTTTTGTGTTCACAGGCACGTACACATTAGTTAAGGATAAACGTTTCCTAATAACTTTCTCGGGAAAATACGAAATAAAATTTCGCTTCTACCTATTTTACGGATACTACAACAGAAAGTTCCACTCAAATTCTTTTTCATGGTCAATTTAAAATATAATACAGTTGTCGGCATCGAATAGGCCCTTGCAAATCTAATTTGCGCCTTTGGGACCACGTCAGAGGGCAGGCACTACACACTACTTATAAGATTTAACTTTTAGAAGATCTTTGAAACCTCTGGAGATGGCCTGCAGAGATTACCCCTAATAAAAAACCCCCGTTAAAAAAAAAGTAGATTAGAGGAGCTCGTGGCTAAATAATACAGCTGCACAGGCCGATCTACCAGTGGAGGCCGCGCTTTGCGAGTTTGGTCTGTGGATGGGTGACCATCTGTCATCGAGAGTTTCCTCCATGCCTCGGAAAGCACGTAAAGCCGTTGGTCCCGGCTGTCATTTGTAGATCTTTGACAGTCGTCAGAAGCTCATAAATCTGACACCCAGTCTTACCATGGGGTATCGTATTTCCCAGTTACTGGGTTGTGGAGGTCCGATAAGCAGTCGCTACATGTAAAATACTGTTTTACATGTAGCGACTGCTATATTCAGCTGAATCTGGTTCGATTGGAAACCCCCAATATAGTTAGCTAGGCAGATAATGTTAAAAAAAAAGTAGGTTTCTTGGACACCTAGATACTAGTTTTGTGTCTAGGACCGTCCCAATTCATCCGTCGAGCCTTTTCCCAACTATGTTGGGGTTAGCTTATAGTTCAACCAGATGCAGCTGAATATAAGTATTTTTTATGGAGCGAATGGCTGTCGGACCTCCACGACCAAGTAAATGGTTAACACGATACCCCATGATAGAAAAGACGGCAGTTGTCAGACTTTTAAAGCTTCTGACTAATAGTAATGACTGTCAAATATCTACAAATGACAGCCGGGACCAACGGCTTTACGTGCTTTCCGAGGCACGGAGGAAACTCGCTATTACAGATGGTCATCACGAACCAACCTCGGCAAGCGTGGCTTAACCCGGAAGATCTGCCTGTGCGGCTGTAATTATTTAGCCATGAGGTCCTCCAACCGTCCCAATTATTGAAGACAAATTCTGGAGATTAAAAAAAAACAGCTAAAAATAACAGCATTTAATGGAGCTGTAGGTACTCAAGACAGAGCTAATAACTCTTTTATTATTATACGTTACATAAACCTACAATTACTCATTGTTACCTTTCCTCAGCTAATAAAATATGCTGGGGAATTTCGCTTAAGACTTATTCAGGAGATGAAACAATATGAGTTAGTACCTATTAGAGGAATCACGTGTTAGTTAAAGAAATATTTTTGTTTAGTAAAGTGTTATTTATTTGTAAATAATTTTAAAACTCTAGCAATACCTACACATGGACTTTATGAAGGTAAATAAGAACTGTGATGTGCAGTGTTTACTGATAATAGTGCTGTGCCTAGAATGGGAGTTGAGACTGTAAGTGTACCATAACAGTCCCGTAAGAATAAATTATAATAACAACTTACATATATACTGAACATAATATGAGATTAAACCTTGTAACTATCTCGAGAATTCAAAGCAATAATAATTGGGATAATTATACATGTGGTATAATACTTCTTTTTAGAGGTTTTAGTTTAGGGAAGCTACTGTGTAAAAATAATTACATAGGTACTTAAAAATACTTTTTCATCCCCCCATCTCGGAAAAGCTATTTTTCCTCTTCGATATCTGAGCGTAAAAGCCGTTTTTATCCTTTAATGGATAATAGTTATTTGTTATACAAGAGTGCAAAGTTGCTTTTTAACCGCGTGCTCAATTTTGATGACCGAGCAAGCGAATGATTCTAAAATTGAATCACGAGTGCAACGAGTGATTCAAAAATTAGAATCATGAGCGGTAGCGAGGGAATCAAAAGAGCACAAGGTGAAAAATCTTTGCACTCGAGTGCAACACGTAACTTTTCATCCCACCTCAGCGAGGAAATGAGTAGATGCAAAAAAAGTTTAGGTAATAACTACTTACTACGTAGGTACATGTATAGGTTAGTATTACAGAAAATAAAATATAGTTTAGTATGTTTTTAAGTTTCTTATTTTTATCTTGGTTTTTCTTAACAATAAGTAGGACGTGAAAAGAAAACCGCAAAAGAAAAGTTCTGAGTCAAGAAGGTTCCGAGTCTGAGATTTTATTTTTTATTATGTCTGTGTGTGTGTCCATTATCAAATAAATGTTTTCTATTCTATTCTATTCTATTCTTTTTAGATTGTAATAAATTAATAGTAGATTACGCACCAAAGGATTCTGGTTCGGAATTCAAGTTAGCCCAATGGGCACCACGACAAGCGATCAGCTGTAGGGGTCAGCAGCCGCCTTTACTGGTACAACTCTTTAGTGCACGTGCATGTTCCAAATTCAATTTACTTTATCCACTAGAGGATAAAAACGGCTTTTACCCACAGATATCGAAGAGGAAAAATAGCATTTCCGAGATGGGGGGATGAAAAGTAAATTGAATTTGGAACATGCACGTGCACTAAAGAGTTGTGCCAGTAAAGGCGGCTGCTGACCCCTACAGCTGATCGCTTGTTGTGGTGCCCATTGGGCTAACTTGAATCCCGAACCAGAATCCTTTGGTGCGTAATCTACTATTAATTTATTACTATCTAAAAATAATAGAATAGAATAGAAAACATTTATTTGATAATGGACACACACACAGACATAATAAAAAATAAAATCTCAGACTCGGAACCTTCTTGACTCAGAACTTTTCTTTTGCGGTTTTCTTTTCACGTCCTACTTATTGTTAAGACAAACCAAGATAAAAATAAGGAACTTAAAAACATACTAAACTATATTTTATTTCTGTAATACTTACCTATAATAACGTAGTAAGTAGTTACCTATTACCTAAACTTTTTAGCATCTACTCATTTCCTCGCTGAGGTGGGATGAAAAGTTACGTGTTGCACTCGAGTGCAAAGATTTTTCACCTTGTGCTCGTTTCATTCCCTCGCTACCGCTCATGATTCTAATTTTTGAATCACTCGTTGCACTCGTGATTCAATTTTTAGAATCATTCGCTTGCTCGGTCATCAAAATTGAGCACGCGGTTAAAAAGCAACTTTGCACTCTTGTATAACAAATAACTAATTATTTTCCTTCTAATAGTGAAACTGTAAAACTTCTGTAGGCAAATTAGATAGTAGGTTTCATTTGTTTCAGTAAATAAAAAAACATGAATGATTTTGTGCTAGTTCGTAATATTGTCGTTCGGAATTCCCTATGATGTGTCTGTTAACTGTCTTTTTTATACAGGGTGCTATAAAAACTACAGGTTGAATTTAAGTATTTATTTACTTTAAACTTGGTCGCGAGATTGTTTTAAACAGTTTTTTTAATCGTGATCTTTGAACTTATAGTACCATTTTGAAGAAACACGATGGATTTTAATTCTCTGACGGCACGGTTGGTGCAGTGGCTGAACGATAGGACTGCTGCGCTGCTTGTCGCGGGTTCCATTCCCGCACGGAGCAAATATTTGTATGATCTACAAGTAGTTGTTCCCGGTCTTTTTTTTTAACTATTATGTAAGTAGTGGGGATTCGCGGGTTCTGGCGCACGTTCCAGAGCCCCGCGTCAGAGCCCCACGATCTGATCCACCCATCCTAGAGGATGAAAAAAAAAAAAAAAAAAAAAAAAAAAAAAAAAAAAAAAAAAAAAAGGTTTTGCCATGCTCTGATCACGTTTCTGCAGTCCGTTTTAGCGTAGGATGCGTGGTTCTGGAGTTATACAAATCAATTAACTGTTATCTCATTGATTTCCGGTGGTCCTGCACCCTCATTAGCGCACCATTGTTCGCCTAATCCTCTTATCTATTGTACTTCGAACACCCTAATTACGGTTGGTTTGGTGTTCTTATCTATTACTCATTGTTAACCCTCATTATGTCTGCATTTCTATGTCATCAATAAAGCACGTTCCTTCATTTTTACTTCGACATTTTATTACTTTTTTTCCTACAAATGTTCGTAAAACTATGCATTGATCATCCCTGAAACTATCGCGGGTTCTGGCGCAAATATCATTGTACAGTGTGCATTGAACATCCCTGAAACTATCGCGGGTTCTGGCGCAATAAAACATATTCCTTCATTTTTATTTTGAAATTTTATTACTTTTTTTCTACAAAATATGAGCGGAACATCTCATCCACAAAAATATCATTGTACAGTGTGTTCCCAGTAAATATGTTCGTAAAACTATGCATTGAACATCCCTGAAACTTAAATAGCAAATACATTAAGCAATATTCACCACAAACTGAAGTCCAATCATTCTGAATCCTATCAACATTCCAGTCCCATCTCTTACAATTCCTTTTCAAAAACTGGAGATGATATCGCTCAGGTGCTCGTCCATATGAATCAAAATATTGACCGATGCCATTCGTATCGATATGTACAGCTACCCAGTGTGAACCTGGTTTATCATCCGCATCCAAATTGCATATTATATACGTTGGTACATGTGTATACATAGGTAGTCTATTAGCAGCATAAACATTATTTTGTAGACTGGGATGAATCTTTTTCATATGTTGTTGTAATTCTAGTGTATCCATGATATTACTGTTATTAGCAGATTATTACACTACCAATCTATTCAATGGTTGTCATAGGAATGTTCAATTATAGTGATTTGTAAATATTAAATCGCATTCTTGTGAGTCACAAGCAGGTTGATGCCTGTAGGAACGTGAGATAAGTTTGTTGACTCATAGAGTTACAATCAGTTTCGTTGTACTTAGGAATTTGTTTTAGATAAGAATGGTGCTATATAAGATCGAACAGTTGCAGTCATGCAGTCAGTCTATGGTCGTTTGACCACAGTGGATTGTATACGTCTACCAATACTACGTTTGTGTTACTTCAACTCATCAATGGCCATGGAGGTAAGTGTTTATTCTATTGACAAACTTACTTGTATTTGTACTGTGTACTGTCTTTCCTAACGTGTGTGTGTCAGATTAAGTGTAAACAAATTGATATTAACGTGATAACTCTGTTGTTGCAGAGATCATTCAGCTTCGCAGACGATATTGAAAATACCTATAAACAGTATTACTACTCACCACTCTCTCCTCAACACGAAGAAAAGAGTGATGACATCGTCGTTAATAACACAGACGATAGTGGAAAAAGGAAATCGCAGCCGATTGATCAATTTTTTGAAGTGGCACCAAAAATAAAAAGGAAGAAGCTGCTATCGTCGACTGTGGCACGAGCTGCTAGAGATGGCGTATCATACATCTCTACAAATACTGACGACGGAGACCAAGCGACGCATCTCATAAAAATTGAAATGTATGATATGAAAAAACTATCCAAGATTCCAACTAGTGATCACTGGAAGCACGCTACCACGAGGATAAAATATTATACAAAGAATAATAGGGATAGCATCCTCGACGATACAAACAGCCTTGCATACAATATAACAAAGCATATTGCAGAAAGTGAAAAAGTTAAAAAATACTTTTTTAACAATGACACTCATTAGTGGATTAGTGAATGTGATTCTGTTTACTTAAAGTACTTCTGTGTACTCATTAGATTTTACATGACTTTCCTAATCCTTTGCTAGACTATATATTGGACATTATTTGAAATTGGACATCAGTTGCTCTACCAATACTTAACTGTTACTTATTATAAAGATGGAAAACTTCAGTGAAATGTGCACCAGTGCTTTCTTTTCCGCAACCATTGAAGAGAATATAGAACAATCCAACAGCGAATTCAATCAGGAGCTGTCTAAAGTTTGTGATGAAATGGAGAAGCGTGAACTGTTCGATTCATCGTATGATGATGACTTGTATAATCAATGTTTGATGGTTGAAACAACGTTGATGTAAGTATTAGAAGCACAAACTCAATAAGAAATATTATTGTAGTAATGTTTTATTTTAAGATTTGTCTAATAATTTTCTTTTTTGTTACAGTCAACAACAAGTTGGAAGAGGTATCAAACGAGGTATCACTACTGATGAAAATAAGGTTACCAAGAAAGCAAAATTTGATGAAGGAGCTTCTACATCATCAATTGAAACCAATGACGTGGACAACAATAAGGTGGAATGTGATACATGTCATGTTTATATTAATAAAAGGTATCTAAACAACCATTTAAAAAGCAATACACATAAAAATAATCTTTTAAAATCACATAATTCATTAACAAATGTTACAGTTGTTGAAACCGCTTTTGGCAATCGAATTTTAACATATAGAATTAATAGTAAAACACTTCAATCGGGACAATATTTTGAAACACCGGAATCGTTTTTAAATTCGTTAAAAATCGATATCTTATTTTTGATAAATGAATGTATTCAACAACATACAATTTTTAAAATAAACTTCATATTGCATGCTGATTTCATACAACAAACTAAAGATATTAAAAATACGTTTGATTTTCAAACGTTTAATTACATAATTTGTCAGGGAGATGACTTAAATATTTTTTATTCATCATTAATAGACACTGTAGTCGGTAAAATTTGTCAATTTGAAAAAAAAGATAGTGGTTGGAGTCTTAATCAAATTAAATACATAGATATGAATGTTAACAAATTCAACCCCCTACGCGGTAGTTCATATATCGATCTTCCTCAAGATATTAAATCAAAAAAAGCTGTAATCAATGTTAAAAATAATGATAATATGTGTTTCAAATGGGCATTACTCTCTGGTTTATATCCTGTATGTAAAAGTGTAGATCGGGTAGCATCTTACGCAATTCATGGAAATAAACTAAAATTTACTGGTATTTCTTTTCCGGTTAAAATTGCAGATATATCAAAAGTAGAGAAATTAAACAATATTAGTATTAATGTTTTTGGCTTAGAGTATAATAAAGAAAAAAAGTGTAATTCTGTTGTAGGTCCTTTATATTTAACAAAATGTCGTACACCTAATCATATTAACCTACTATATATATCGAATGGTACTAACAATCATTACTGTTATATTAAAAACTTATCGCGACTAGTTAGTTCACAAATATCAAGACAACATCGTGCAGTTTATATATGTGATTCATGTTTACTTCATTTCCCATCAGAGGAAAGACTTAATAACCATCAACAATATGATTGCGCTCACATTTGTTCGGAATTACCAAACGGTGAGGATTCCAAAAAGGATTGGTTTGGTAAAGCAACCTCAAATAATAAATTAAAATTTGATAAATTCGCGAAAAAGTTTGAAATGCCCTTTGTGGTTTATGCAGACTTTGAGGCATTTTTGAACCCGATAGAATCATGTAGTAACGATCCATCCAAGCCTAGTACAATTAACATTCAAAAACATGAGGTGTATAGTTTTGGATATTACATTAAATGTTCATATGATAACAGATTATCAAAATATGAGACGTATAGTGGGTCAAACTGTGCACAAGTGTTTATGAATCGCCTTTGTGAAGATGTGAAAACAATAGTTAAAAAAAATAGTTTCCAAAAATGTCCCGTTCCATTATCAGATGAAGATAAAATAAAAATTTCAAATTCAAACATATGTCATATTTGTGAAACTGAGTTAAATGAAGATCTTTTTTACGATTTTGATTGGCACACTGGCAGTTTTAGGGGTGTTGCACATCAAGTGTGTAGTTCTAAGTACAGAACCCCTCGTCATATTCCAATATTTTTACATAACCTCAGTCACTACGATGCTCATTTCATTGTCCATGCATTAAACCTCGATGATGGTAAAGTTGAAGTTATTCCACAAAATAAAGAACGATACATATCATTTTCAAAACAGTTAACAATAAATAATCAACCAGTAAGTTTAAGATTCGTAGATTCATTGAAATTTTTATCGTGCAGTTTAGATCAACTAGCTAAAAATCTTAATGATGATCAGTTCACAGAGCTAAAAAGGAACTATCCTAATAATGAAGACTTTTCACGTTTAAGACGGAAAGGTATTTATCCTTATGAATTTATGTGTAATAGTGATTGCTTGAAACATCCATCACTTCCTGATCAACACCAATTTTATAGTTCACTCACAGATTCAAATATTTCAAATGATGATTATAATCACGCAAAAGATATTTGGCAACATTTTATGTGTAGTAGTATGTCTGATTATTCCAATTTATATTTAAAAACTGATGTTTTACTTTTGACTGATGTATTCGAAAACTTTAGAAAGCTTTGTATAAAAACTTATGGACTAGATCCTGCTCATTACTATACTGCCCCAGGTTTAAGTTGGGATGCAATGTTAAAATTTACCAAAATAGAATTAGAATTGTTAACGGACTATGACAAAATTGCTTTTTTTAAAGCCGGTATTAGAGGGGGTGTATCTCAGTGTAGCAATCGTTTTGCTAGAGCAAATAATAAATTCATGGAAGATTATGATAGTGAAAAACCTAATTCATATCTAACATATTTCGATGCGAATAATTTATATGGTTGGGCAATGTCTCAATCTCTTCCTGTTGGTGGTTTCGAATGGATAGATTCTAATACAGATTATAATGTGTCGGATAACTCTGATTTCGGTTATGTTTTAGAAGTTGATTTGGAATATCCTGATGAACTTCATAATTTGCATTCTGACTTTCCGTTATGTCCTGAAAACATATGTGTGGGTAATACTAAAGAAACTAAATTAGTTCCTAATTTAAATAATAAAAATAAATACATCATTCACTACAGGAATTTAAAACAATGCATTGAAATGGGGATTAAATTAATTAAAGTACATAGAATTTTAAAATTTAAACAGAGTTCTTGGTTAAAGAAATACATAGACTTAAATAATAGTTTGAGAACGTTAGCTACATCAAACTTTGAAAAAGACTTTTTTAAATTAATGAACAATTCTGTCTTCGGTAAGACTATGGAAAATATTGAAAAAAGAGTAAACGTTAAACTACTAACTCACTGGGATAATCGTGGTAAAGTTTTAGGTGCTCAGGATTGGATTGCAAAACCAGAATTCCATAGTTTATCAATATTTTCAGAACATTTAGTCGCAATACAATTACGGAAAACAAAATTAATTTATGATAAGCCGATTTATTTAGGATTTTGTATTTTAGATATATCTAAGACCCTTATGTATGAATTTCATTATAACTACATGATTAAAAAGTTTCATAATAAAATTAAGTTATTGTACACCGATACCGATAGTTTGATATATCAAATTTTTACAGACAATTTTTATGAGGATATAAAACCAGATCTACTTCAATATTTCGATACATCAGATTACCCGGAAAATAATATTTACGGATATCCAAAAATAAATAAAAAAAAGTTAGGTTTTTTTAAAGATGAGAACAATGGTAAAGTATTGAAGGAATTTGTAGGGTTGCGATCAAAAATGTATGCCTTAGAAATAGAAGATAAATTTATAGCAAAGGCAAAAGGGGTTAACAAAAGTGTTACCAAAAAAATGAATATGGAAAATTACAAATCATGTTTGTTTAATAAAAATGTATTATATTGTAGTATGCTTCGATTTAAGTCAATCAAACACACTATTTTTACACAAAAAATAAATAAGTCATCTTTATCATATAATGATACCAAACGATGTATTATGAACAACAACATTGATACATTGGCTTGGGGACATTATAAATTACGCTAAGTGTAATACTTTTTACTTTTATTTCTGTGTGAATATACAAAATTTGTACTGATTGTAAAATTATGATATTACTTTATTGTTATAATTGTGATAGTTTATTACATATTTAAAATTTATTGTTTGATTGTAAATAATGTAAAAATAATTGTATTTTTTATTTGTGTGCTTAAATTTGATGTTTAGCAATATATATATATAATTTTTACACCAACATTTTCATTTTTATTTCATCCCTTTAAAACTCTAGACGTGTGAAATGTTTCACTTTATCCATCCGTTTACTGCTATTGTGGCAGGACCAAGTGGATGTGGGAAGTCAAATTTTGTAACAAATTTCATAAAATCAGTTAAAGAAATATGTAATTGTGATTTTAATCAGATCACATGGTGCTTTGATGAAATGCAGCCTTTATATAATTTACCAAATGTTAACTATCATCAAGGAATTCCAAATCTTAATATGTTTGATGGTGAAAACCCACACCTTATTATTATTGATGATCTAATGAGAGAGTCTGATGGAAGAATTGTGGATATATTTACAAAAGGTAGTCACCACAGGAATCTTAGTGTATTTTATTTAACACAAAATTTATTTCATCAAGGTAAAGGTCAAAGAGACATTTCTTTAAACTCAAGTTATATAATTTATTTTAAAAACCCTCGAGATAAAACTCAAATAAGATATTTAGCACGCCAAGTGTCACCAGATAACCCAAAATTCATTGAAGACGCCTACAGGGATGCAACTTTAGAAGCGCATGGATATTTAATGGTAGATTTAAAACAGAATACAAATGATTTTTGTCGTATCAAGACAAATGTATTCCCATTTAATGGTTACTGCACAGTCTACGTCCCCACGAAAGAGTTTAAATACACCAAGAATCAAACAATTCAAATCATTTCTAAATGATACATCGTCGACTCACAACGCTTAAACATTTCGTAAGAGTTTAAATACATCAAGAATCACACAATTCAAATCATTTCTAAATGATGCATCGTCGAATCACAACGCATAAACATTTGCTAAACGCTTTGCATACGCTTAAACCAAAATATCAAAGAGCGTTACTTAAAACGTGTGATGAAGAAGAAATAAATTGTATTTGTGAATGTATTCATAACGTTTTACAAGGAAAGATACCTCTTAAAGATCAAGATAAACAAAAATTGAATAAACACAAAAATATACTCCGTAAACTGGTGCATAAGTGTAAACATAAACTAAGAAAAAATATTATTATACAAAAAGGAGGGGCTTTCTTACCAATAATATTAGGTGCAATATTGAGTGGATTAGTAAGTGGACTAGCCAGTTAACATGGAAAATGCTAAGAAAATGATACTTATTGAACCTGGATTGATTGAAAAATTAAAACAAGAAAATAAGATTACTAGTAATTTGTCTCGACTAGATATTGAAATGCAAAATATTATGAATAGTAAGACAGAAGACCGAAAGAAGTGGATGTTATATTTACAAACACTACAAAGATACCTTCACTTTACCGAAGAGGATCGTCAACCACTCAGATTACCAATTTATTCTGATACATCTAATGAAGATTCAAATGGGTCAAAAATTGGTTTTAAAAATAAAGATAGAGATCTAAAAAGTTCAGTTGATGCTGAATCTTTGTTGGAGGAGAAAGGATCTATTAAAAGTATAGAAAGTGAGGCAAATCCACTGTATTCACCAACACAAATACTCAGTTTAATACCAAAAACTTATAATAAAAAAGGTGAGTCATTATTAAACTTAATTGGAACAAGTAAAAGTAAAATACGTTGGGATAATGAAGGCACAGTCATAATTGATAATGAAAAAATTCCAGGAAGTAATATTATCGATTTAATAAATGATTCACTTAGACCCTTAAAAAAAAGTGATCCGATAGGGTGGGATAGATTTGCTAAAGCATTAAAAGATATTAAAGTGCCACTTACTTATATTGGAAATCCAAAGAGATGTGAGTTTATTAACCAACTTCAAGCAAAAGATCTGAACAAAACATCTGAGATTGAAGTTCAAGAGTTTTCTACACCGAGCAGTGGAGATAAAAGATCTATAACTAAAATACGTAAAAAGATCGATTGGGAAAAATGGACCCCGTACTAGAAGAAATTAACAGGATTTATTATGATCCATCTAACCCCGCTGGTTTTGGTAGTATTGATAAATTATCAAAAGCTATGAAGGGTAAAATGGATAAAAAGCAAGTAAAGGAATGGTTACAATCACAAGAAACATATACATTACATAAACCCATTCGGAAAAAATTCCCGCGTAATAGGTACATTCTATCAAATATTAATGAGCTGTGGCAAGCTGATTTAAGTGATATGCGAACTTATTCTCAATATAATGATGGTTTCAACTACATACTTTGTGTTATTGATGTATTTAGTAAATATGCTTTTGCAAGACCAATGAAAAAGAAAAACTCAGAAACAAGTAAAGAATGTTTTGAAAGTATATTTACTGAAAGTAATTCAACACCTACTCACATACAATCTGATAAAGGTACAGAATTTGTTTCAAAAGATGTACAAAAATACTTTAAATCCAAAAAGATAAATTACTATACTACTAACAATCCTGATATTAAGGCTAGTATTGTTGAACGATTTCAAAGAACTCTAAAAATGAAAATGTGGCGTTATTTCACTCATAACAATACTTATAGATATATAGATGTTTTACAAGATTTAATATACTCTTATAATCACAGCATTCACTCGAGTATTAAAATGTGCCCATGTGATGTAAGTTCCAACAATATTATGACAGTTTGGACTAATCTTTATGATAGAGGGTCAAACAAACTTTCTTTAGAAAATCCAAAACCAAATTTCAACGTGGGTGATTATGTTCGAATAACTAAATATAAACATGTTTTCCAAAAAGGATATGAATCAAATTGGAGTGATGAAATATTTATTATATCTTCAATAATTGATAGATCTCCATGGGTTGTTTATACAATAACAGATTTACAAAATGAACCAATAGTTGGTACTTTTTATGAAAGAGAATTACAGAAGGTCACTTACAACCCCACCTCACAATATAAAATAGATAAAATAATTGGCACTCGTTATTCGGGTAACAGAAAAGAAGTATTAGTGAAGTGGAAAGGTTATCCAGATAAATTTAACAGTTGGATTTTAGCTTCTAGTTTAAAAGAAATATGAATAAAGAAAGTTTTTATTTAACTTTGCTTAGCAACAGTTCAATGGAATACTTTCCTGATAATAAGACCACAAATTTTTCAACAAAATTACCAAAAGCTATGAAATTAGAAGGTGAATGGTCGGTTGGAGTTGTCGAGTTTCAATATCCATGCACCATGTTTACTGTTCAAGATCATGAAAATGTTGTATACATCACAAAAACCATGTTAATGCCTAATGAAGATAAACCATCAAAAGTGTACTACAAAAAACATATTCCCGCTACCAACTACGATAACGTTGAACATATTTTAAATGCGTTAAATGGTATCAGAGAGAACTTGAAATTTCGTTATGATGAAATAACAAAATTTGTGTCTGTTTCTGTTTTGGATAAAAATATAACATCCGTAACATTATCACCCAAATTAAGTTTACAACTAGGTTATGAACCAAATACAAATCTCCTAGACAGAAATTTTGGGAAGTGTCCTGCTAATTTACACTTAGGGTTACCATCTCAACTATTTCTATATTGCGACATTATCGATCCCCAGATTGTGGGTGATGTTATGACTCCGCTATTAAGAGTCATTTCATTAGATCCTTCAAAATACATTTATGGTGCGAATAAAATGCACATTTTCTCTCCACCTCACTACTTACCTGTTATGCGAAGAGAATTCGATACGCTGGAAATAGATATAAGATCGAGCACAGGACAAAAAATACCATTCCAGTTTGGGACCGTGTGTATTAAACTCCATTTCCGCAAATTATAATAATGTATTCTCCTCATGATCATCATAAATGTCCATATGAAAATTATTATTCACATCAAGCTGGATCAGGAGTTGGAGTAATTTATAAGGGTTCACCATACCAACGCGGTCATGGTATTGGGAGCTTCTTAGGAGGGTTATTTAGATCAGTTTTACCTTTACTTTCAAGTGGTGTTCGAGTGGTTGGTAAGGAGGCATTAAACGCTGGAGTAGGACTATTATCGGATATGGTTCAAGCCCGTCCTATGGAAGCCTCAATAAAAGATCGTCTAAAGCAAGTTAGTACGAACTTAAAACGAAAGGCTGATGACAAAATTGATCGATTTAACATGACAGGATCTGGGTATATAACTAAAAGAAAACGATTGGCCTCGTTCATTCCACCACTAACAGCTAAAGTGAAAGCTACGAAAAAACTTGGTCTAAATTCAAAAAACATCAAAGATATATTTTCAAATTAAGTATGTCTTTCCTTCATAATCATTCTTGTGAGTGCGTTAAGTCAGAATTAGATTTGTTTGCATTACCGTCTACACAAACAAGCATTGAAAATGGATTGTGGATTCACTATAAACCAATTTCATCTCTTGCTGATGATGGACCTATCGAGTTTCAAGTTCCTGGAACCGGCGATGACTACATAGATTTGTCTCATACATTACTCCATATAAAGGCAAAAGTATTAAATCAAGATTCAACAAACTTGATATCAGCTACAGCAGTAGCACCCGTAAATAATTGGTTGCATTCACTTTTTAGTCAACTCGATGTTTATTTAAATCAAAAACTTGTATCACCACCTAATAATACCTATGCCTATCGAGCATACATGGAAACCCTTTTAAACTATGCTCCTGCTGCTAAACAATCTCATCTTACTTGTAGTCTTTGGTATGATGATACAGCAGGAAAAATGGATTCCACAGATGGTAAAAACATAGGATTTGTTAAAAGACAGGAATTAGTTAATGAAAGCAGGGAAATAGAAATGATTGGTCATCTTCATGGTGACATTTTCAATCAAGATAAATTTTTAATTAATGGCGTTGAAATGAGTGTAAAATTAGTTCGGTCAAGAGAGAGTTTTAATTTAATTGCTGGGTCAAATGATGTAAAGTTTAAAGTTTGCATTACGGACGCAACTCTTATTGTTCGAAGAGCACGAATTAATCCAAGTGTATTACTCGCACATCAGAAAGTTTTAGCTTCTACCACTGCTAAATATCCTATTACTCGTGCTGAAGTTAAAGTTTTAACAATTCCATCAGGTGTTCAAGGAAAAACTCTTGATAATATATTCTTAGGACAGGTACCCAAAAGATGTATTATTGGATTTGTGAACAATTCCGCATTTAATGGCTCACTTACTAAAAATCCATTTAACTTTGAAAACTATGGTATTAACTCTTTCAGCTTATACATTGATGGTCAACAAATACCTTCAAAAGCTTTGCAACCATCTTTTAATAATAATATATTTACATCGGCATATCATACTCTATTCTCGGGGACTGGTATTCACTTTCTTAATGAAGGAAATGCAATCTCTCGTGAACAGTATGCCAAAGGGTACTGTCTTTTAGCATTTGATTTAACTCCTGATTTATCAGCTAACTCATCAGCTCATTGGAATCTCATAAAGCATGGTAGTGTAAGATTGGAAGTACGATTTGAATCCTCACTAATACAAACAATTAACTGTATTGTTTATGCTGAGTTTGATAATATTATTGAAATAGATAAAAATAGAAATGTTACTGTAGACTATAGTAGTTAAGGTTATAAAGTGTGTTGTGTTTTAGATTTATGTGTTATGCTTAATGCATTTTGTGTATATGTAACTAAAGGAAACATTATAAAATTAAATAAAACAAATTGTATGCAATGTATTATTTTTTATTTCTTTATAAACTCCCTATTTAATCTTATACAAAACACTGTTCGAGTTTAAGCTTTACATAAGCACACTGACTAAACCACTGAACATGCTGCTGCCAAGGATCATCGTCATCTTCCCAATCTTTTAAACCACCACCACAATGGAAACACTTGGTCCTGTCTCCATGGCCAGTATAAAAGAAACCGGCTTCTGCAAGATCTTCAGGCTTCTGTTGCATAACGAGAGGCCAGTTTTCGAAACTGATCAGCCGTCTAGATTTTGAACTGAAAAATGGATATTCAGCTCTTGGGTACTGCATATTCTTCACTTTTTCTTCTCCAATCAATTTTGTAGTTTTGCTTTTCCATGAAGTGTTCTGTACACGTATACCACACTCATCTCTTCCTTCTGCTCTTGTTTTTCTCTCAGCATCACAAGACGACAGCTCCTTGGATCTAATGAGTACACAGAAGTACTTTAAGTAAACAGAATCACATTCACTAATCCACTAATGAGTGTCATTGTTAAAAAAGTATTTTTTAACTTTTTCACTTTCTGCAATATGCTTTGTTATATTGTATGCAAGGCTGTTTGTATCGTCGAGGATGCTATCCCTATTATTCTTTGTATAATATTTTATCCTCGTGGTAGCGTGCTTCCAGTGATCACTAGTTGGAATCTTGGATAGTTTTTTCATATCATACATTTCTATTTTTATGAGATGCGTCGCTTGGTCTCCGTCGTCAGTATTTGTAGAGATGTATGATACGCCATCTCTAGCAGCTCGTGCCACAGTCGACGATAGCAGCTTCTTCCTTTTTATTTTTGGTGCCACTTCAAAAAATTGATCAATCGGCTGCGATTTCCTTTTTCCACTATCGTCTGTGTTATTAACGACGATGTCATCACTCTTTTCTTCGTGTTGAGGAGAGAGTGGTGAGTAGTAATACTGTTTATAGGTATTTTCAATATCGTCTGCGAAGCTGAATGATCTCTGCAACAACAGAGTTATCACGTTAATATCAATTTGTTTACACTTAATCTGACACACACACGTTAGGAAAGACAGTACACAGTACAAATACAAGTAAGTTTGTCAATAGAATAAACACTTACCTCCATGGCCATTGATGAGTTGAAGTAACACAAACGTAGTATTGGTAGACGTATACAATCCACTGTGGTCAAACGACCATAGACTGACTGCATGACTGCAACTGTTCGATCTTATATAGCACCATTCTTATCTAAAACAAATTCCTAAGTACAACGAAACTGATTGTAACTCTATGAGTCAACAAACTTATCTCACGTTCCTACAGGCATCAACCTGCTTGTGACTCATCAAGAATGCGATTTAATATTTACAAATCACTATAATTGAACATTCCTATGACAACCATTGAATAGATTGGTAGTGTAATAATCTGCTAATAACAGTAATATCATGGATACACTAGAATTACAACAACATATGAAAAAGATTCATCCCAGTCTACAAAATAATGTTTATGCTGCTAATAGACTACCTATGTATACACATGTACCAACGTATATAATATGCAATTTGGATGCGGATGATAAACCAGGTTCACACTGGGTAGCTGTACATATCGATACGAATGGCATCGGTCAATATTTTGATTCATATGGACGAGCACCTGAGCGATATCATCTCCAGTTTTTGAAAAGGAATTGTAAGAGATGGGACTGGAATGTTGATAGGATTCAGAATGATTGGACTTCAGTTTGTGGTGAATATTGCTTAATGTATTTGCTATTTAAGTTTCAGGGATGTTCAATGCATAGTTTTACGAACATATTTACTGGGAACACACTGTACAATGATATTTTTGTGGATGAGATGTTCCGCTCATATTTTGTAGAAAAAAAGTAATAAAATTTCAAAATAAAAATGAAGGAATATGTTTTATTGCGCCAGAACCCGCAATAGTTTCAGGGATGTTCAATGCACACTGTACAATGATATTTGCGCCAGAACCCGCGATAGTTTCAGGGATGATCAATGCATAGTTTTACGAACATTTGTAGGAAAAAAAGTAATAAAATGTCGAAGTAAAAATGAAGGAACGTGCTTTATTGATGACATAGAAATGCAGACATAATGAGGGTTAACAATGAGTAATAGATAAGAACACCAAACCAACCGTAATTAGGGTGTTCGAAGTACAATAGATAAGAGGATTAGGCGAACAATGGTGCGCTAATGAGGGTGCAGGACCACCGGAAATCAATGAGATAACAGTTAATTGATTTGTATAACTCCAGAACCACGCATCCTACGCTAAAACGGACTGCAGAAACGTGATCAGAGCATGGCAAAACCTTTTTTTTTTTTTTTTTTTTTTTTTTTTTTTTTTTTTTTTTTTTTTTAGGATGGGTGGATCAGATCGTGGGGCTCTGACGCGGGGCTCTGGAACGTGCGCCAGAACCCGCGAATCCCCACTACTTATGTACATGTCTGACAGTCCTTTCGCTCTACAGAGGGGGCAGGACTTACCTATTTCGTTATTTTATCACCTAAAAAAACTTAAAGTAAAAGAAAGATAGTCTACTGTGTCCATACATTCCGTACACACTGGTGCTGAATCATTTGCTTTGCCCCTAATATTTTGTTTTGCCCTTTCAATAAATGTATTATCGTTCGAGATTGGTATGTAGATACAGTTACTAAAAAGTTAACTTGTAGTCGCTATTTATTATTCTAATCACGAAAACATTTGGTATGTCGTATAAGTTTGTAATAAAGATATTTGTAACTAAATCGTTTATCTTTGAAGCAGTATCTCTGCGGGAGGCCGTTAACCCAAACTTATATACATTTAGCAAGAAAATATCATGATTTCATTAAACGGTTTTGAACTTCTAAAAAAAAATTATCAAGCAGAAATCGTTGAGCAATATTTAGGAGACGCGCAAATAAAAATCTTGTGTCTCTAATAACTGATCCACATTTAATTACTTTTAATTATTTAACTGTTGAGTATTGCAATCATGCTATAGATAATAATATATTGGTAGTTCAAACTCGTATGTTTGTCCTCTTCGATATTATATAATAAGGTTAATGTGGCTAATGATACGCATTGAACTTGTGTCACGAGCGTCTGGCAGTATTATATTAATTAGCGGTGCACACACTATTGTATTCATTAATTTTAAATAGAAATGCTTCGTAAATACTGTGTTATTTTATTAGTGCTGTTAGAAATATGTTTGAGTTACAGTGCTTATGTGAAGGTGAGTACATTTTCTTGTTAGTTTATCTTTGACATGGTTTTAGGGTTACGGATCGTGTTTTGCTTAAAATATAGATGATAAAGAATTTTTAGTATTTATCAAACTTTTAATATGTGAGATAAAAGTTCCATATTTAATCAAAACATATTTTTTTAAAGGAGATCGTATATTTTGTTGTTTAAACTTTATATTAGGTAGGTATAAAGATAAAATATTTTTGCTTCATCATCATCAGCCTATACCTAATGTTCCCACTGCTGGGACACAGGCCTCCTCTCTGTGAGAGGGAGGGTTTGTGCTTGTAATAAATAAACTCAAAAACTACTGAATTGATTTTAGAAATTCTCTGACCACTTAAAAGCTACATTATCGGCAATTTTTGTCCGTGCGAAGCCGGGGCACACAACTAGTGATTTGTTTTATTTTTAAGATAAAACCTACTTACTTCATTCATAATTCCTATTTCTTGTTTAAAACAGAGTTTACATCAGTTGTCTGGACGTCAGAGCAGTCTGTGTAAATAATAATATGTTATTTTATTAATAACTTCTTTCATTACGATTATAACTGAAGCAGTTTGAATTTATTACATATTTGATCAAGGTTAGATTCCTGGATATGGCAGCTTATTATTGATTTTTCCTACGGCAATAGGCTCACCCTAATATTTGGAACAACGTGTGTTTTAAAATATTTTTCCCACCTCTGCCTAAACCTTGGTGATTGAAGGCGCGGTATTATGAAGATGATGAAATTTATTTTTATTTTACATCAGTATTCAATTATGGAAATAGTGTCAAAATATTATTATTATTTCTCACACGCAATATGAGCTATCTTTGCGCACATTCCGCACCGAATCCAGTTGTAGATAGTGTCAAAAGTTAAAAGTATTGTGGCGTTTGAGCCGTTTTGTAATCAGTGAGATAACCACCGTAGACACGAGGTGCCGCCGCCGCACACTCATGTCAATAATTATTTTATAACATGCGCAAACAAGCGTGACGCAGACAGTTATCTACTATTTTACTTATCTAAAAAAAGAAGATAAATGTAAATAAAATGAGAAATTAATATAAACAGTGTGACAGTGTTCACTGATCTGCTTTTTAGAGATAAACATGGTAAGATCAATAACTTTGGAAGTTTTTTTTTATTTGTTGGGAAACTATACTATTCAAAATATTTTTAACAAATGTGATTTAGTTTTTTTTTTTTTTAGTGTACTGATGGAATGTTCTAATAATACAAATGTATATAATTAGGTAATTAGGTGGCTAAAAATTAAGAAACACGCTATATCATCACAGTAGCTGTGTTGACACTAAAGTGTTCGTACACGAAGTGTGATAATGATCCATAAAATTTACCGAATTTATGTTAGTATTCCATTTACATCAACAACTGTTTAAACTTTCTTAATTTTATAGACAGTTTAAGCTATTATTGGGGCATCTAATTATAGCTCAAAAATAATCTACTTAATTCAGAAATAAGTTTAGACAGCTATTTAAAAACCCAAATTCAAAAAAGTTGTCTTTTTCTGTTATATCCTATTTTTCATTTTAGACAAAACGCGTTTGTGTGATCGGAGCTGGTATAGCCGGCCTGAGTTCGGCAAGATACTTAAAAGAAGCAGGGATTAACTTCACAGTTTTAGAAGCGACACGATATGTCGGTGGTACATGGAGGTACGACACCCATGTCGGTGTAGACGAGAATGGTCTTCCTCTACACACCAGTATGTACAGCAATTTACGGTATGTTTATAATTTAGTAATCGACATCAACCATTTTACTTGCCATTTTTCAATCTCTAAAATGATAAAATCCCTAACAACTAATTTATCAGAAAAATATTTCTTTCGGGTGCGTTTACGAAGAGAGATTTAAAATTTTACAAACATTTAATTAAATATCGTGTACTTCAATCAGATATTCAATGCAAACATTATAATAACTTCAAAACTTTGTATTGTTGTACTCTGTGATAGCTTTTAATGAAATATTACCTACAAATTGAGCTTGCAGTGCTTTGTTGATTTACCTAGTTCTCGACGAAAAAAATAGATGGCGCGATATCAAGTTATTTATAGATTACCCATGCTTTTAGAAAGCGGCACATTTCAAACAATATTTATCGTCCATGTGTTTGAATGTGGCGCGAATGCTTTTTAAATTTTCGGGTATCGAAATGCACTCGATCAATCAACATTTCATTTTCTTCTTATATACAATTTTAAACACTGTTTTCTATTTGAAGTGAAAACTTCTTTAGCGGCGTTGTACACTTTTTCTGTAATGGGTAAAAAATTTAAAACTCGCGTCAGGGTCACGTGACCCTGATCGAAAATGAGTAAGACGTCATTCAAATTAAAAATAAAACATAGTAACAAAAAAGTTTTCACTTCTACCGGCACTCCTGGAGTGCAACCTTTTTTTTTATTCTACGTTTCAGAACAAATCTGCCGAAAGCTACAATGGAGCTCAGAGATTTCCCTTTAGCAGAACACTTACCTTCTTACCCCAGTTGGCGTGACTTTTACAGTTATCTACAAGATTATGCAAAACACTTCGACATACTGAAATATATTCAGGTTAGAGACATTGGTTTTTCGTGTTTTATAAGTACCTACTTAAGTTTTACCGACTTCGAAAAAGCCTCGAAAAACCTCTATTTGGCGAAATCTTTTTCTATGCGTGTTCCCCGTTTTTAACAAGTTGTGTTTTGCTTATCTCCGATTAGTAAATGTACAGATTATAGAATAATAGATATCATCCCGAATAGGGTATTTAAATTACCAATCAATGGACCTACTTCTTATGAGCTGTATAAAGAGCGATTCTCCCAAAGGTTATTTGATCATCAAGCAATCTGCGACGGACTCACTAACAAAATCATTTGATGTTACTCTTTATTGATTGCAGAGCTATTTAAAATCGAATTTAACAGCATTTATTAAGTTAACCGGGTCTAAAGCAACAGTCTTTTGGGATTTACTATTTTACAGTAAATACTCAAAACCTAATCGTTTTGCAACCTAAAAATTAAGAGGTAACCAAAATCATCCACTGACTCAATTTTCCATTTAATTCATAGCATTCGTGCTTTAGATGATTAGAAGCATTTTTCTCGTCTTATTGAAAGATTTGTTCAAGTTTTCTGGCTAAGCAACAATTATCATAGATTTTCTCTAGCTCTAACTTAGGCATATCTAGGTTTCTCTTCACTTGTGAAGTCAATGAAAAATATCTAACGTAATACATTTTTTTCATACAGTTCTTACACAACGTAGTCCAAGTTAGAAGAGTGGGCGATGTGTGGAAGATCAAACATGAACATGTGATAACGAAAGAGACCTTTGAAGAAGACTACGATTATGTCATCGTCGGCACCGGACACTTCAGTAAACCTCATATGCCTAACTTTCCTGGTGAAGATCGGTTCCAAGGTAAGAATTATTATAAATCTTCTAACACTCTAACACAGAATACTTAAAAGTACTACGTACAGAAGTGTCACTTCCCAAAAACAAGCAAATGTAAAATCTTTGCTCGTGAGAATAAAGTAAAAACATGTACGTAAAGCGTGATAAACGGGCGGCGGGCGGCAACCGACTGTGAAACCCGTCCACGGTGCGCCCGCGTATTATGCAGTTTCATACTACAAGACCACGCGGGGGCCCCGTTGACGTGGCTACATCGTGGAGTGCGCCAGGCCTGACTCTAATTAAACCAAAAAAAAACTGATCTAGTGCGGTGACGGTCAAGAGGGCCCCGCCGCGGCAGACGACGGGTTTTTTTCACCGTCAGTGCTATGGCAGTCAAAAGTGACTCGCTACGCTATTATTTTGAATGCCAAATATGTATATTTGTAAACACGAATTGAAATCTAGATCTGCCCCTCTAGACAAGTCGCAAACGATAATCGTTAACGCTCGATTCTCCCCAATAGATTTTCAACCTTATTCCTTCGAGTCTTTAGTTGAAAATCTATTTAGGATTTCTAAGCGTTAGCGACTGGAACGAACGACAACGCCATGAAATCTTCAATAGATTTTCAACTAAAGACTCGAAGGAATAAGGTTGAAAATCTATTGGGGAGAACCGAGCGTTAACGATTATCGTTTGCGACTTGTCTAGGGGGGCTGGCCTCTGTTGAACTCATACAAATGCCAGGTATAATCAGACGGCACCAGCGGTAAGCACCGCATCGGGCCAATTTTGGGTGATCCGCAGTGAATGCGTTAATTGTGCCTATAGTTTAATGTCTTTGACGTAATGATTTCAGTAAAACTATCGCAAAGTTGGGTCAAGTTATGAGATCTACAACTCTTGAAATAGTGTGTGTATTTATTATCGTCCCGAAAGAAGAAGAAAATCCTTCCAATGGTTTTACGTAAAGCTCGGCTCAGATAACACTACCAGCGCATGATATAATTTACTATAATTATGATTAACTTGACATACACTACACACTCGAAGCTACACTTGACGTTGATCACGTTAAGCCTCCTCTTCACAATCGGCCATGATGGCCGTGTTTGCCGAACAGAAGGAGACGGCGCTATACCAGAAAGCAAGATGCAAATAATTCTATCTCGATTCTAAGTATAGCGCCGTCTCCTTCTGTTCGGCAAACACGGCCATCATGGCCGATTGTGAAGAGGAGGATTTATGCGCTTGTAGCACCACTGCCGGCTAAAACTCGCAGTGAAACTTTCTATCTATAAAACTCTCGCCTGTTAAAACGCCCTCTTTGTCCAGGCAATATAATGCACAGTCACGACTACAGAACACCGGACCCATACAGAAACCGTCGTGTCTTGGTCGTGGGGGCCGGTCCTTCTGGCATGGACATCGGGCTGGACGTGGCAGAAGTGGCCAGCACCTTCTACCACAGCCACCACTCCAAGATCAACTTCACCACGCCGTTCCCCCCGCACTACCACAAGAAGCCTGACATCCAAGAGTTCAATGAGACTGGAGTTATATTCGAAGACGGTTCCTTTGCAGAGATTGACGATGTTCTTTATTGTACAGGTAACTACCTCACTCACTTTTTTACATGGAATCTTTAGCAGGCCACAAAACTGCTTGATAAAAGTTCTTTTGTTATTTTTATCCCAGAACCTAGAAAAGTCTAAAAAAAAAGTCAAAAATCAAAAGTCATTTATTCAAATTAGGCGATTTATCAGCACTTTTTGAAGGTCAAATTTTACATAAGACAGTCCCCCTTCGACACTTCCTAGTGTTTTGGCTGGGAAGAAGAAGTGGCGGAACAAACTCCCCAGCAACATATCTGTCTGTTCGGTCTTTTATGAATAGCCATGTTTTGGTTACTTTTAGATGATTTCTCGTTTGCTTAGTAGCCACATCTTACTGATTCTTTGACCAGAAATCCTCTCAGGTTTACATAATAAAAACAACCAAAGTTTCATTGCAATTGGATTTGAATTAGGCAAGCATAGAAGACAAATACATAAGATTATTTTTTATGATTAAGGAAAGACTAGATACATAAATATACATAAAGATAAACCCTAGATTACATTCAGTCAAACCTACAACACTAATTCGAATGCCTGAATTCTAGAAGTTAGTCTTTATAAAGCTTGCTTCCAACGGTGCTTGATTCAGCGGATTATGCGCACAGCCGACGGGTACACACGCTTTGACAGCCACGCATAGCACACAAAACTCTGTCTCCTCGACAGACGTATCTGCGGTTGGTCCGCAATATCACGCACCGTAAGAATCCAGCCTAATAATAGACAAGCACTAACTTTATGCTCTCTCCTCCAGGTTTCGAATACTACTATCCGTTCCTAGACGAGTCCTGCGGCCTGACCATAGAGCCTCAGAGCGTGGTTCCTTTGTACCGGTACACGGTGAACATCAACCAGCCCACCATGTTTCTTATGGGGCTCTTCATCAGGGCGTGTTTGGTTGTCGCTTTGGATGCTCAGGTAAGCATCGTATGCTTTGATAATAGAAACATTTCTTAATCAAATGTATTTATCGGTTTCGTTATCTTTTGCTGTCTTTCCAAAGATTTCAAAATTAAGGGATAGTCAACGCAACAAATTGGGAGAAATATTTTGAATTTTGTATTGAATAAATTAATATTAGCGTTTAATATTCCCACTGGTCTTCCACCGCGCGGGTTGGTAAATACCACATAATCTTTTATCATTTACAAATATTCGCTCCGTGCGGGAATCGAACCCGCGACACGCAGCGCAGTACTCCAATCGCTCAGCCACTGCATCAACCGTGTCTACATTATTTTTAATGCAATATGATATAATGACATGACACTAGCGCTGCGTGGAATTGGACCAGTCGCACCAAAACGGTCAAAAGTACTTCAGTCATGGCAAGTTTTGTTCGTTCACTTTAATTTTGACGTCAGTTCGTAGTTACACCTTCATTATTTTTGAGTAAAAATAAAAATAATTATGTCTATTTTCGCCTGTGCCTTCATATAAGGAATTAGAAAGTAGACCCCGGTCACTTAGGTCAGTATAAAAGTCTGACAGTACGTCTGTACCTTCCACGACTCTCAGAGCGGGAAGTCATTTGTCGATTTCCAGCTGTTACTGGAAACTGTTTTAGACAAATCATTTTTACTTTCAGGCTCGATACGCAACAGCGCTCATCTCAGGTAACTTCACCCTGCCTCCTCGCGAGGAGATGATGCAGGAGTGGCAGAGCAGACTGGACGTCATCCGCTCCAGAGGACAACGCTTCTCCGATATTCATATACTCGGTGAAAAGGAGGTTGGTATTTTGACTATTGTTGTGTGATTTTAACACGTGTTTTTTACTTGTTTAAATCATCAAATGAGTCCTCTAGAACCTCTTCGAGCCTGTCAGACTCGTTTTGACTATCCATGGTGTTATTTCAATAGCCCTTTATGTTCCGCAGTCGGGGTTCTGATATTGGGGGTCTCGTGAGATTGCTGTCAGCTCTTTGATGAGCGCATGATCGGACGACGAGTCCATCACTTTTTGTTCGCGATTTTAGCCACCTGCAGTAAATACTTTTTCTTTGCTTGTTTCAAGGATTTGGTAATTGATGTTCAGATAATTATCTTGGCTTTAACCCGCTTATCGCCCCTCGTGTCCATTAACGAGGCTTAAGCGTTTCCATACCTCTGTTTATAATACGCACCGCGAAAAAGTGAAACTCTCTACCTGCATCTTTGTCCGATCACAGAGGGCCAAAATCAGACGAGGTCCTGGAACCATGGGATAACCGTGTTTCCGGAACGTAAAGGTCTATTGAAGAACATTGTGCAGGATTTTAATCAGTACAAGCCTGACAGTACCTCCCTTCTTCGCCTCCCGTCGGGTACTCCTTTGATGATTTTTCATTTAATGACAATTGAATACTGCTGACATTGAAAATTGAAATATTGTTGAAATTTTATTTTATTTTCGTTCTGTATTTGTAATATTTTATTTCACTCTTGATGACTCTGTATTTTCTGAGATTTTGGTTTTGAGTTTAAATTCTACTTTTTACACTAATTTTAGCATCGATATTTGTGTGCCTTTTTAGCGGAGCGTAGGATGGACCAAACAATTTTTATACTTAACATCTTTTATACCCTGTGTTCTCAAATAACCATGTAAAAAAAAGAATTTGGCACATGCTGAGCTGAGGCCCTTTTGGCATAGAAAGATTTGTTTGGTTTTATTTTTAGATTTAATTCTATTTAATGCCAATAAACACTATTTCTTTCCTTCTTTCAATTTCAGGACGAATTCTACGCCAACCTCACAAAAGAGGCCGGCATCGAGCGCGTCCCCCCGGTCATGTTCAAGATCCGCACCGTGGACACGGAGGCCAAGCTGGAGAACCTGTACACGTACAGGAACTACGAGTACCACGTCATTGATGACCACACCTTCACCAGGAAACTGGAAGACCCCGCTATTAGAGAGAGAGGCTTGCATTATTGATTTGTAGCCTTATTTATGGAGTACTAGCTGTTGCCAGCGGCTTCACCCGCTACTACTCGAAAGTTATCCCACGGGAACATAAAATCGGGATAAAAATATAATATATATATAATCTGGATTAACACATATATCCTATGTGTTAATCCAGATTATAAACTATGTGTGTACCAAATTTTAGCCAAATCCGTTCAGTGGTTTTTGCGTGAAAGAGTAACAAACATCCATACATCCATACTTACAAACTTTCGCCTTTATAATAGTAGTAGGATAGTAGGATTGTTTGTCATACAAGCTTGTCCGCGGTTTCACCAGCAGCTCAGCTGTTGAGGGTTACAGCGTGATATTTAGTAGTCTATTATAACCTTAAGGCGCTCTCTCACGGTACTTGTACACGGCGCATGTAACCCGCGCAAGTAAAGATGCGGGCTACCCGCGCGAGTAACATGCGCAAGCTACTTGATCAAGCTACCCGCGGGGTGCTTGTACACGGTGCATGTAGCTTGAACATGTTGAGGCACTTGCGCGGTTTACATGCGCTGTGTACACGCACCCTCATCGCGAGCATTCACCTGTAATGTAACGTTACAGATTCGAACATTCGAAGAAAAAAGAGCATCAAATTGCGGACTTTTATGTTACATTACAAGTGAATGCTCGCGGTAAGCAAACCGAAATATTGAAGTTTAATATGGCACCTAAACATGCAGAAATTATTTTGCTAAACTCATTGGATGATTAGCACACTACTACTAAACTACTAGTTTTAGATACCTAATACAAAAGTGCCATTATAAACATAAGTTAAAATAAAATATGTAGAAACCAAGCGCAATATATCAGGTTATTTTTTCTGGTGGGTTTGGATAGCTAAATCAGGTTTATTATTATGAGAAATAGCTAAAATACTCAAAAATGCTTGCAGCGTTTTGTGAGAAATATAAAAACGCCTCGTTGACATTTCCCGTAAATCCAAGGGACTAACTTATACCTTAGTTAGAGCAAACCGTTTCTATACAATGTGCAGCGCTTGTCAACTGGAAAAACAACTGAGCAACGGTTTTAGAGTACAATATGCTTTAAAATGGTGTACCCTGTTAAATGGGGTCTCTTTTTAAATCCCTCAATCGCAGTGCTCTAAAATCGTTGCTCATACAGGTGTCTCGTCTTCTGACAGCATTCAGAAATATGTAGATGCTCTTTTTATTTTATGTATAATTAATTTTATTGAAATAAAAGCGGTCTTATTTCATTTAAGAGCGTATATTCCGAAAGTTGGCAACGTCGCAAATGATTGTCAAATATTAACAAGTTTTCATTAATTTAGCATTGTTACTGAATGAAAATAAGAAATATGGCTTTGTAGTGCACTAAAAAATTTATATGGGAATGCAATAATTAATTACATAACACCGAATATATAGTTTTAGATGTAAAAAAAGCATTTGGAAGCTTTCCAAATGCCTTTTATACACCTGAAACGGTTACAACATCAAATTCAGTGTTTTAATTGCATTCCTATATCATTTTTTTAGTGCACTACAGAGCGATATTTCTTGTTTTCATATAGAAAAAATGCCAAATTAATTAAAACTTGTAAATATTTGACAGCTTTTTGCGACGTTGCCAACTTTCAGAATAAACAGCCCTAATCTAGACTAATTTAATTTATTAATAAAATGCACCTAATTTACACAAACAAACAAAGATGTACAAAAACAAACAAAACTGAAATACGTAGTTTATTTGTACTTATTAATTAATAATAAATTCTTACATTAATTGTTATTATTGGTAACAGTCAAGTAAATGAATATTTACAAATACTACCAACTTGTTTTGATTCAATTAAATCCCTACCTAATATCAATACAGGCAAGATCACTTTTAAACAGCGAAATTCACTCGTCATTTCCTTCTGTCATTTTCTAATTTACGTTTTTATAATCTCATTAGAATTTGATCTTCAATAAGATCGATACTTCTTCGTCTTTTTTGGAAGACTTCAATTACTAATTTTATACATCATAAAATATTAAGACGCTCCCTCACCGCGAGCATTCACCTATAATGTAACATAAAAGTCCGCAATATGATGCTCTTTTGTCTAAAAAATGTTCGCATCTGTAACGTACTAACGTTGCACTACTGTACAGGTGAATGCTCGCGGTGAGGGAGCGCCCTTAGAAGCAAGCGCATACTAACATTCATTTTAGGCCTTAGCGCGTCTTATTTCAATACAATCCGGCATTTACTTAGAATGCAAAGGTTCATACAAAATGTATGATAGTAAAACAATGTGTTTGAGTGCAATCCTTCTAATTAGCTATTTGAAAAAATGTAATCAGTCCGTCAGCGTCATTTCAATTAGATTTTATATTTCGAAAATATTTACCCAATGTTTAGCCGATCCTTTTCTTATGTAAACAAAGAATAAACAACGCATTTTAAATTGGGAATAAATACGTCACAACTTACTACTATTTTTATCGAGTTTTGACGTCACTATAGCCCCTCATGGAACTTTTTTGACATTGTTAATATTCAATCAAAAAAAAATACGTGTCTATTATTTTTAAATACTCTTAATGACGGACTAATTGCACAGCCCGGATACCGGGTAGCGTGAATCATTCTTTTATTCTAGATTTGCAATTTTGCAATGTAGCTGTCTTAAGATGCCTACTGTACTGTCTGTTAGGCCAGCCTTAACAAATTCTTCCAAAATGTCCACACAATTTATACTTCTATAGGACAAGGTTGTTCTTTCCTAGGGGTATACTTTCTGTCGTAATTCTCTGCGTCAATGATTGTATAGTCATAATCACGGTAGTTCAGTAAGTCGTCCAAACGGTTCTTTCCGTTAAAACGAGCGATTTTGGTCAAAACTGGCGGTGACGGTGTGACCTCAGCTTCGGCAGTCAGGTTACCAAAGTAGTCATCCTGTAAAAGAACATCCATTTTAGTAATTTTTGCCTTGTTTTTTTTTTATTTTTAAACATTGCCCCGCACTAGGAATTTCTTCCTGTATCGTGGGTGCGTTTACAAACACATAAAGTCACATTCACAAACCCCCAGACCCGAAACAACTAAGTACTTGTAGATCATACAGATACAACACGCAGCGCGCCAGTCCAGCCACTGCGCTACCTAACTGTGCCGCCATCGGTCATCGATTGATCTATTTTTATATATATTGTATAATTATGTTTATTTTCTTTTGCGGTAACATCATCAAATGAGTCCTTCAGCCCAGTGTGGAACGGGAGGGACTGTCAGACTCGTTCAATGGCCCTATGAACCTTTAATAGTTTCTTCCATGCCTCGAAAAGCACATTAACCTTATTAGTCAGAAGGTCTAAAGTTTGACAACAGTTGCCAATGAGAATCGTATTAGGTACCCAGGTACTGGGTTCTGGAGTTCAGAAAGACATTGCAGTCGCTTCGTGTAAAATACTGATATTCAGCTATATTTGGTTCGCCTGGAAGTCGACTCCAATATAAATACCTAATAGGAAATATTAGGCAGGCAATCGCCTGATGAGGTAATTTTTTTAAGGATAGGTAAGCATATTAAAATTGTATTTTTTTTCAAACTTGGCCCTATACTAGGACTTTTTCTTGCATAGTGGATGCCTTTACAAACATTCAAACTCGCATACCCAACCCCTAGAGCCAGAAAACCAACTTGAAAATGAAAATATTTGTTACATCCGGGGATCCAAGCCGTGATACACAGCGTAGCAGTCAATCGCCTACAGCGCCTAAATGAGTGCAATAAATTACCATATCACTGATAACGTTGACGTCCACGATCCTCATGCCTAGTTTCTGCTGGTCGTACACGTGTTCCAGCCAGTCCTTCAGCATGTCTTCCTTGGACGGCAGCGTGAACCTGCCTGCGGCGAGAGCTGCGGAGTACTGGCCCTGTTTGACAAACATAGGGTTATATTTGGGCAGCAAAGCACAAAAATATCTGAATAGGTTTAACAAAATACCCTAACCTAACCTAAACACAATATCGACGAAAACACCAGCAATTAAAAAAGAGATTTCCACATATTACCTACAATTATATAAGAGTAATTCTGAACATTTAATTTAAACGTTACCCCACAAGAGTTTATCTTCTGCCAATTCTGCCATGGGTGCATATAATTATATGTACAAACATTTAAAGTAGTCACATTAAAACATCAAAAATAATTCAAAATAATTATAATCCGACAGGAAAAGCATTTTTAGGATTTAAAAACCGGCCAAATGCCGGAATAAAGGGTTCCGTAGCAGCAAGTAACAGTATAAAAGTTAATGAAGTTGGTTGTAAAAAGGTAAATTGCTACGACATACGGATGGACAGACACACAGACATGACGAATCTATAGGGGTTCCGTTTTTTGCCATTTGGGTACAGAACCCTAAAATGGACGTTTTAGGCCAACTAGTACATTATGTCGTAAGGGGAAAAAACGCAGTTTGTATCTACTGACCTGGGCATCCATGACCCTATTGATAACCTTCTTGGAAACTCCCACGAATGTCATACTGGGGTGTTTGATGTTCACTGTCTGTTTGTACAAGGGCAGTACGAACTTCTGAGACGCTGTAACTCCTGAACTGCTGTCTAGGAATGGATGGTTGTAGTTGTAACCTGGAATTAAGATCATTGTAGCGTTTAATACACACTTCGATTTTAACATCACAAGATTTACAAGTAAGGCACTCTACAATTTAAAGCACTCCGCATCCAGCACTCAACTTTCCTATGAATTTATGGACACGAAAATTTTTTAAAATCACATTATAAGTCTAGAAAAAGTCGTCATAATAATATGTAGAACTTTATACAAGGCCTGTATTCAAGAAAGATTATAGGTACCATCTCATTAACGTGGTCACGTGGTATTTAGATCATCGTCTCAATGAATTTAGCAAACGAAAAATCTCGTTAAAAGATAATGTGCAATGTTCGGCTAGAAATTGTCATTATCATTACTGCCTCGTTCACTTACAGGTGTTCTATGCTTACAGTCAGACAAACATAGAAAAATCATAACCCTCCTTTTGGCTTTGCCGTAGTCGAGTAAAAAGGTCTTCAAATATTACGTCCATAAGATACAATTTAAGAAAAATTACCTGTACAAAATATAACATCATCAAACTCTTCAGTGGAACCATCAACAAAGAAGGCGCCGGTCGGAGTAAAATACTCGATGTCAGGTTTCTTCACGTAGGTCTTGGAGAACTCCGGCTGGTTGTAGTTGAGGTGGTGGCTGTGGAACAGCTTGGAGGTCACGTTGGACAGCTGGATGGCGAGGTCTAGGCCGGATGCGCCGGCGCCGACCAGGAGTACTCGCCGATCCCGGAACGCTTCTGCGTCTTTGTAGTCGTGACTGTGGATGACTTTTCCTGAAAAGGTAAATAAAATTCTAGGTTTGATATCATGTTTGTGTCAATTTTATAAGTTGCAATGAAATACATAAAAAATATTCCAATGTCAGGATCTGCAAAAGAAATGTATGAAAATTGAGTTTGAGTCAAAAAAATAATAATCAGGCATTTTTAAGATGCATTCTCACACATCAGTCAACGGTCCGGTTTAAAAAAAATGATTTTTCATTTCTCATACTCGGAAAGTAGTGTTTGTTTGATCAGAGTTGCGGGTCGAAAACGATCCCTCCCTTGGGCGGGAAAGACTCATAGTAATTGGTTCCCTCCCTAGGGCGGGAATGAATTTTAAAAATAGAACTGAAATTGGTTATTTAGTCGGCTATATTTTTTTTACATAATTAAGAAAAATATCGATTTAAAAAAAATGCTGCGGCCTTGTGGTTGTGAGTTTATACGGCCAATGTGAATTTAAAAAAAACACCTATTAAAGTGGGATGGCCCGCGGCGGTGACGCGGGCGGTGTGTTCCATATTTGAAATTTAAATTAAAAAAGACTATTAAATAGGTACTACTCATGTTATTACATTACTATCAATAAATATTTTAGAAAAACTACTATTTTTTACTTTCCTTATATTTGAAATGAAAAGTAGTCATCAATTCCCACTCGGACTATAGCCGCCCTCGCTTCGCTCGTGCGTCTAAATACCTCGTATGGGAATTGATTTCTTTCCACCCTTGTATAACAATCTACTATTATACTTCTAGTATGACTTTTGTTCCCTCACATCAGTCACCGGCACGTGATCCATCGGTAACGTCACCAGTCAGGCACGTCAAATAATATTTTCATTTCTCATACTCGGAAAGTAGTGTTTGTTTGATCAGAGCAGCGGGTCGAAAACGATGCTTCCCTCCCTTGGGCGGGAAAGACTCATAGTAATTGCTTCCCTCCCTAGGGCGGGAACGAATTTTAAAAATAGAACTAAAATTAGTTGTTAGTCGGCTATAATTTTTTTTTAATAATTAAGAAAAATATAGATTTAAAAAAATGCTGCGGTCTTGTGAGTGTATACGGCCAATGTGAATTAAAAAAAAAAAACATAATAAAGTGGAATGGCCCGCGGCGGTGACGCGGGCGGTGTGTTCCATATTTGAAATTTAAATTAAAAAAGACTATTAAATAGGTACAACTGCTCGTGTTATTACTATCAATAAATATAGAAAAACTACTATTTTTTACTTTTTCCTTATATTTGAAATGAAAAGTAGAGTGTTTAACACGGGTGAAACTCATCAATTCCCACTCGGACTATAGCCGCCCTCGCTTCGCTCGTGCGTCTAAATACCTCGTATGGGAATTGATTCCTTTCCACCCTTGTATAACAATCTACTTACTATTCCATACAAGTATCATACTTTCCACCCTTGTATAACAATCTACTTACTATTCCATACAAGTATCATACTTTTAAGCCCACACTTCCGGGATCGTTACGTCTCAGTTAAGTCAGTGCATGTGTTCAAAGATTCAGTCAAACTGATAACGTGCCTGACGAACGACGTGACGGTTACTGGTATTTGTGGACCGTTGTCGGTGGCGTGACGGTGGCTGATGTATGTGAATACACCTTCAATTGACAAATAAAAAATTTGACACTTGTTCCTCAATCGCAAAGGTAGTTTAATATACAGAAGAATAGGCAAAAAACTCCATTGTAGGTATAATTTTGAGACGTGGGATGGATGGTGGTAAATACCCATTTCATTATGTTTTCAACGACAAAGTTATGGGGCTTTAACTTAATGTAATAAGGTAAGCACAATGAAACAACCTTGAAGTTTGCTAAGAAACGTGACTGACAACAAAACAAGCTTGCAAAAATGCAAAGTACAGGAAAATGATACATGAACACAAAGGAGACTGCAATTATTTTATTACCCAATGTATTAGTTGGTAGGAGGTTATTATCTTCAGGCATGTAAAAAACAATATAATAGGAGGCCAGAGGTCCATTGAAGGAAGTTTTAACTTGATCACGATCCAATAGATTATAAAAAAAGCTTGAAAGAAGTAGAGTATCTGAGAATTTTGGGATAGTTGAAGAGCTATACAATGAATTTTGGTATCAATTTAAAGTTCACGGTGAAACCAATGAAATGCGAGTATTTTTATCTAAACTCCCATAATAAGTACCCAAAATGGCGCGGAATTGAAGTGATTGCATACTTTTACTCGTGAGTGTTTTTTGTATTTCTGCCATTTTTTTTTTCCTAATTTTAATTGACAAAATGGTCTTAGTATGAGGTCTCCATAATATAGGCGATATAATAAATAAAATTTCGATCCAACCGCTTAGGTATAACCTGTTCTAATATCAAAATAATATTAAGATGAGGACATTTTTCATCGAATATGAGGCGCCTCAAAGCTCTAAGCAATAATTATTTTTAAACTGCAGCTGCACGACATATTACCTGTCAATAATAAATTAAATGAAACCAATAATTCTTGTTTACTTTTTTATGTAATATTATCCTGTCTATTATATAAAACCACATTACCTGTTGATTTCTTACGAATTTTAATGTGATTGGCATCATTATTTGAAGAAATTATTACGAGAAGCTGGTTTACCTATTCAACTTTCATGTATACGTACGTATACCTACCTACATATACCTATAGTATAAAATGCTATTGCTATAGCGGAACATCCAAAGCCATGTTCTCACTATGAAGTGCATGGAATCCTGCCAATCCCGTAAGGCGAAAGAATGCGATGACACATAGTTGTATTTCCTATCTTGGTTTATCAAACTATGAGCGGATGAAGCCATGAAGATTGCGGATTGTGATTACGAGGTGAAATATTTCTAGCACAGTTCGTATGTGTAAAAAAACTAAAAGAAATCGAACCAGCTTAGAAATCCGGAAAAACAAATTGAAAAGTAGTACTTATGCTACTAGCCAAGTGACAAACGAAAAACATAAAGGCTCAGTATCTTTAATAGATTTTCAACTTTATGCTCTAGCTATGGTATAAAGTTGAACTTGTCTACCGAACGTTTACCTACACGCAGAGAAATTTCTAGCTACCTGGAACTTCGTTGCAACCGTAACAGCTAGACTCAATAATTGACTTTACAACATTTCTAGTAATAACGACTAAGTCCTTGTTATCTCTACTACCCACTTAGTGTTTATTACTAAGTCCTTGTTATTTCTACTACTTACTTAGTATTTATTACTAGAAATGTTGTAAAGTCAATTAGTGAGTCTAGCTGTTACGGTTGCAACGAAGTTCCAGGTAGCTAGACATTTCTCTGCATGTACGTTAACATTTGCCATTTGTCATTTGTCTGAGCGGCTGACGTCAGATCTTTTAAAAGAAGAACACATTGAGTCACCGACCCCTTCATCCTTTACTCCATTCAGTATATCCATCCACTCGTTACCTAAAAACCCATCCTCACCTTGAAATAAATTGAGCTGATCGACGTCAGGCACGACAGGGCTGCTGAACTCGCCACTGGCGATGACCATGAAGTCACACACCTCTGTTCCTGTCTGTTTGGTGTCAGTCCTCGTGTACGTCACCTCCCAGTGGTCATTGGACCATCTGACTAGATTCACGTAACTTCGTAACTGGAAACGAGAAGAAATCATTTTAGAAACAGTGCCTACATATTCGAGTATTTAGTGAAAGAGTTTCTCTGGGGATTCGGATTATTTTCTTACAATATACTATAATAATGTATACCCATAACCATGAATGTTTCGTTGTGGAGGTGGGATAGGTAGTCGCTCCATGTAAAATACTGATATTCAGCTGCATCTGATTCGACTGGAAGTGGACCCAGTACAGTTGGCAAGTACAGGCTAGGCAAATGATGAAATATTGCATTTTGATTTTTTTTTTAACTTAATAACCAGTTAAGCAAGTAACCTTTTTGTGTTGGTAAAATCATCAAATGACTCCTCTCTAGCCCCAAGTTGAACGAAAGGGACTGACAGACTCTTGCTTACTAAAATACTACCGTGTTCTTAGGTTGTCCGTTGTGTCCTTTTAAGAGTCCTCAGACCACGGCAAGGTAGGTCACTTATTGTTGCTTGGTTTTTTTTTAGTCGTGGCAAGATCAACAAATAAGTCTTCCGACTTGGGGCGGGGTGGTAGGGACTGTCAGACTTGTAATGACTAGAATCCACGGTGATCCTTCAATAGCCCTTTACGTTCCAGGTTCACGGTTACCCCATGAGACAGTCCCGCGACTCAGCCTTTCTTGGTTTAGTAAAATAGAAAAAACGAAAGATACGTTAGATATTTTCAAACACAGTCTCACGAGAGAAGTATCCCACGTTCCCTCAGTATTCACTATTCATCCTGGCATGTCCGACCATATCTATGAAAACCAATGAATTATTCATAAAGATGGTGTGAACGATAAACAACAAATAAAACATGACGAGTACAGGTTTCTCGTCACGTCATTCAATTGGCAATGAACAAAATTGTTTATAGCCGTACATCCTGATTTTATTCCGCGATTATTTATGGCCACGCGATTAGCTAAGGGCATGTTACCGTTTGATTTTCTTCCTAGTCACATTGCACATAAAAGACCTGATTCGATTTCGGGACTCCCTAAATGGGTGCTGTGGCTATGGTACCTACCTACTGAAGACAATGGGGACTAAGAAGTCATGTCAACTAAGATACGGGCCCGCACGATAATAACTTGAAACTTTTGACTGAACTTTACTCCCTTACTTACTAGTTTAGTATTCATAAAT